>CM039673.1:309303641-311803641 GCA_022496015.1 Hordeum marinum
CTTGTTTCTTCCTCTTCTTCTTCTTCTTCTTCCTCTTCTTGTTCTTCTTCTTCTTCTTCTTCTTCTTCCCACGAGCCGGACGTGACGATGACATGGATCGAGCTTAGGATGGAGTCCATCAATACATCGATACATGCGATGCAGGTATGAGGAGGGATAGGAGGAGGAGGTGTAGATGTGTTGGCATGCGCTATGAATGCATGGAGGAAGGAAGGAGGCGGAAGTTCGAGGACAGCTTCAGCTCTTGTGGCGCAAGGTGGAAGACGAGGGGAGGGGCAAAGAGTCGGTAGCCTTGTACTCTCCTCCTGCCCAACCTTAAAAAACCCTAGGCAACATGGGGTACTGGGATCCATTATGCCCACGATCCTCACTACCTTGTTGGGTGCGGTCGCAATAAATGTGGGGGAACCCCAACCGTCGGGGCGAGGCCCGTAGAGGATGTCGTGCACGGGCCGAGGCCTACTGAGCTAGGCCTGCGATGGCGGCCCGTCGCTCTATGGTGGCACGGGCCAGCCAAGCCACACATGGCGTGCGACGTTTCGGCGAAAGATACGAAGAGACGGATGGCGGGCTCAATACGGACGGAGCGGCACCAATCCAGCCGTAGTCTTCCCTGGATCGGTCCAACCGCGAATAGCTGGCGCCCGCCACGGTGGGCCCGCATATGGACGGCAGTCAGGCACCTCTTCAACAACAGATTAGCATTCATCTATGCTTTGGGGGGAACCTGTTGGGCCCCTTCACCAAGACCTTCGGACCACAACTACTTTGGGAGCTACTATTGGGGATATAACCCCTGGGCATGCCAAAGCAGAGGAGTCAACAATTCAAAATATTTGGGGCAGCATTGCCCCCTCGCAAACTGGTCGTCTCGCCGGTCGCCCTTGCGGGCCTGCCAGACGAAGGCGCGGGCCGGACCCCCAGGTGGGGGCCGGCTGTGCGTGGACCGGCTCCTCTGGCCGGTTGTGGTGACAGCTCGCGAGGTCAGCGCCTGTCCCCTCCACCCATACCAAAGTACCAAGACAAGACAAGACCCCATGATGGGGCAAGGCGTGATTACAGGATCATTGGTATCGCTAACCTCGATGGGGCGTTCCGGTCCTGTAGCGGGGTGCAATACCAACTCCCTGACACCGACATGTATGTGCCACAGTGATGGGCAGCCGGCAGGCCCCATGACCGAAGGGACCCGACAACCGGTGGGCCCCATGGCCGATAAGACCCCAGCCAGCGGGCCCCATAGATGGCCAGAGAGGCTGGCAATGGGGGCCTGCCCCCATTCTTTCCATATATTTTATTCTCAGGGGCTACACCATAAAGCCCCCAGAGCCCCCCCCTGGGGGCATGTTCACATACACATACAGACATACGAGGCAGGAAGGCTAACCTAGGGCTCCATCTTCCTCCTCACGAACATCTCGAGGAGCAACCTTGTATTTGCGATCATCTATAGTCACTCCGGCAGGACTAGGGGTTTATCTCCATCAGAGGGCTTTGAACCTAGGTACGACTGTGTCCATTAGCGCCCAACGTCCACACCCGTCTCCGAACATCGTCGGCGCCCGTCGGCTCCTAACCACAACTTAAGCCATCCCATGGCATGTGTCATGGAAATACCACGACAGTGAATCAGAGAAACTATACCCTTGTGTTTCCATCCATGCATAAAGATTCGGAAAAGTAACCTCTGAATTGCATAGCTTCCTCTCTAAATAAATTAGTAAGCTTAATCCTAATCCTCAAATCATACCGAAAATTATACAGAGAAGGAGGGAGGAGAAGAAAAACTCACAGCCTGCCTCCAACTGCATGGGTACAGTGCTGGCTTGTGGTATGGTTGGCAACCCAAATCTTAGCCAGCCGCTCCCACTGCTCCATGGACAGCGTCGGCTCCAAGAACTTGTCGTAGTCGCTAGAGTAGGAAGAATTAGAGGAGACTCCATCGTTGATTCCTCCAACCGCAACACTCCCAAAGCCGGGAAGGTCTTCACTAACGTCGCCGCTACAACCACCAACACTGCCGCCCGACGCTGCCGCCATCGGCTAAGTGTTGTGCGGGGCGAGCGAGAGAAGGGGTACTAGGGTGAGCGCTGTGAGTGGGAACCGTTTGACATAGCCCACTAGAGCGACTGAGTCGTACTTGTCCTAGTCAACGGCATGGCATGCGCCTATTGGCCACTCTGGCACCTGATAGACGGGCCATGCCGATCAGTTTCACCGTCAATACAAGTTTATACAAGGTTTAGACCATTTTATTGCCACATGCTCAAGACTTGGTACTGACTTGTGAAAAAACAAGAAGTGATACTGATTTGTTAACCTAGCCCCAATTGTGATACCAACACGCGACTAACTCCTCAATAGCATACTCCTGATGGAGGCGGGAAAGTCAAGTGTTCGGAACACTCGTATGCTCTCATGCTCCAAGGTTCAAAAACTTAAATTCAAATATTTCAAAAAGTCTAAAAAGTTTTGGGGTCATTCACAAGACACATGTCTACATCCCCTAAAAAGTTCAAATCCAATTTCAAAATGCACATAGAAAAACAAAAATGACATAGCCAACATGACTAGTGTCACAAAAGACAAGCAAAAAAACAACACTATTCATATCTAGATTTGTCTTTTTTGTTTCTTAATGTGTATCTTGGTTTTAGACTTAGATTTTCTAGGGATAAGAGATACATGTATTGAGAACATTCAGAACTTAAAAAAACAAATTTGATTTTGTAAACATGGGAGCATGGGAGCAGTAGATATTCTTCCCCTGAACCTGAGTCCTAAGGGACATACGACCAGTTCTCCACTGGTCATCTGGAGTTCCTTGTAACCCTATGTCCTTGTCATGGTGTCGTCCCCGAGAACCCAAGCACACTGGATATCTGGATTCATCAACTTGAACCTGTTCGGGTTCACTCCGCTCCCGGAGCGGGCGGAGTGGCGTCGAACGTTGTAACTCCTTGGAGTAGGAAGAGTGGAGCCAAGCCAGGTTTTGTAATCCGGCAGAGTGGCTAATTCCCGGCTCAACTCCCTGTGACCTCCCACCCGATCCAAATTTCTCTCTCTATCGTAGTGACTTCCCGACCATTGAATCTAGTAGCAATGCTCCTTGCACCCTTCCGACCGGAACCACCCACTAGCGTTGTTCCCTGCACCCTTCGGGAATAGAGTTAGTTAACAAACGGGTTATCAACTCCCCATTTAGCGGGAGGAGCCATCAGTTTAGGAGTGGGGAGTGGAGTCAAGGATCTGAAGAAGTGTTCCCTGCACCCTTCCGTCCGGAACCACCCACTAGCGTTGTCCCCTGCACCCTTCTGGAGTAGAGTTAGTTACCAAACGGGTTATCAACTCCCCATTTGGCAGGAGGAGCCATCAGTTTAAGAGCAGGGAGTGGAGTCAAGGATCTGAAGGAGTGTTCCCTGCACCCTTCCAGCCAGAACCACCCACTAGCGTTGTTCCCTGCATCCTTCTTGAGTAGTGTTGGTTACCAAACGGGTTATCAACTCCCTATTTGGCAGGAGGAGCCATCAATTTAGGAGCGGGGAGTCAAATCAAGGATCTAAAGAAGTGGTGGGGATCCAAAGACGCTCTTGTTCACCGCTTGGGGTAGTCTAAATTAATTATCCGTTCGTGGTTTATCTCTCAACGAGTACTTCGGCTTTGGTACTTCCGCTTTGCTTTGCTTTCTTTCTCAAGCAACCTAACCTGTCACAAGAATCTTTCGCGTATCCAATTTCCATGCAATTACTATAGTCAATCATACTAGAAATCATCTAGCTTGATTGGAGTCTTATATGCAACTCCACGAAGGAGACAAGACAGGAGGACGATGTTTTTTTCTGACAACTTATGCAGATAGCACTTATTCTATCAAGCACAACACGATGGCAAGCTCAACACACCAAACCAAATGAAAGACGACCAAAACTTGATTACAGATATATCACAAAAAAGTTAAGGCCTGCATACAAAGATGACGTTGCAGATATTCGTTGGGATGACAAAGATAGATATATAAATGATTAAAGTTCGATAGTTACTACAACACCGTTCATAGCAATCTCAAATGTATCATGGCCCATTGGCTACGAGCATAACCCAATTCCTCAGGTAGATCCACTGGCTACGAGCATATCCTAATTCATCAGGTAGATCCATTGGCCGCATCCCACCACGACTTTGCTTGCATGGTCCACACTTTGTTCCACTAGGAAGGCATAATATTTCCTTGCCACGTCGGCAAATGGTTACAACTCAGTACAGGTTAGAGAAATTTTGCAGCGGTGTGCACTATAAGTGAAGGAATAACGACCCATACTTCAGATGGGAAAATTTCCAGCACCAATGTGCATTTTACTGGTCTAAGATGTGGGGCAAACTTCAGCCGGCCCAGTTTGGCTCCCATGCACACTTTTCCTTGCAAATGTCAAGTAGCCAGTGTGTCCTCTAGCTGTGCTGCAAGGCCTAGCAATAACAGACGATGTCTGAGTAGTGTCTAAGCCTTCTCCAGCTGACCGAATTTTCCTTTTCTTCCCAGGAAGTGAAGAACCCTCGCTAGAGGCTTCGTTGGCGGTTGCACTCTTCAGGGCACCTTCATGTACTTCATAGGTGCGAAGAAGAATTTCAAAAGTTCTAATATCTGCACAACAACACAGCAGTATGAAAATAAACTTTCCGCCCACTCTTCTTGAAATGGAGTAACTAAGGAATAAGAGATCACCATCCTTTTAGGCAAGTTCTACAGTTATTTATTTTGCCCTAAACAGGGCAAACTATGATCATTTTATCATTCACGGTTCAATGAACTCTAGATCACTTGTCTTAAAAGAAAATGAAGAATTCCAGGATGCAATGTTCTTGTGCACAAAATCATGGTGCGTCCATTAAAGAAACCATTAAAACACATAAACAAATTAGAACTGTATACGTGACGTGGGAGATGATAAGGATGTGGCAATCTGTGCCTGTGAAAGAGACTATATGAAAGCAATAGAAATGAGATTAAAATGATGCTCGAGTCAATGAATCTGCTTTGACAACTAATTCAGAGCATTTTTATGCATGCAGGTTTCCAATAGACTTCAGAAACCACACAACTTTAGATGATCACAACAAGCTTTTTGAACACTCTAGGGCTTATGCTTGGACTGCAAATGCACAAGAACTTACAATTATGTATGTTATCGTATCTTTGAAATAAGCATACCAAAATTGAGCTATATTACGAATCAATGACGCAAGTTCATCACAAGGGCGTAGCCAGTGCTGAAAGCTCCCACACAAGGTGGGGTCTAAGGAAGGGAATTTCTAGAACGCCTTACCCTTGCACAATAATTCTGCAAGGAGGCTGATTCGAACCCAGGACCTCCAGGCCACAAGTGGAGGGACTATAGCACTGTGCCAGGCCCGCCCTCTGTTAGAAATGACAGTTTCAGACAGATCATAGGAAAAGACCAGCTGGGAAAAGTATAACCATGACTCCATTCAGTGTCAACTTCCGCAACAGAAGTTATATGAGTTCGTGAGTCATGTGAACTCATATCAACATTACAAAGTTTCTACCTGAAGTAACTATACAAGTCCGTGAATCATGTGAACTCATATCAGACCATTATAAAGTTTCTAACGGAAGTAACACATTCAGAGCAACATACTAACCTGTGAAACAAGACCTCATAGTTTCGCAAGCACGCTGTACTTGTTCAATGCAAGGTGAAAAGGAGCATAGAACGCCATCTTGTCGTAGCATTGTACCAGCTGACGGTATTGCCAGCCAAGGCTGGGGTAAGTCCAGGAACACAGCATCAGCAGCTCCAGAGTACTCATCTGGGAATCCTTCTCCTTGTATGTCCCGAACAGCAACTGTAATAAGGCTGCTTAGGCCATTCTTCTCAAAATCTTCCCTGTTTACCAAAAGAGGTCAAGTCACAATAGCACAAAGCATATATCAATCAAACCACATGACTG
This sequence comes from Hordeum marinum, assembly GCA_022496015.1. Lineage (NCBI taxonomy): Eukaryota > Viridiplantae > Streptophyta > Magnoliopsida > Poales > Poaceae > Hordeum > Hordeum marinum. Next base: position 309,309,609 of record CM039673.1, read on the forward strand.
ACAAAACATTCAGCCTTGTAGCACCATTATTTTTTCCGAGTAACCGGCAGGAGCACTGCCTTTCAGTTAGAAGAAAAGAAGTTGTTACAGCTATTTACACCGGACTTTTTGAAAGGTAAAGCCAAGATACAAATGAAACCACATGTGGACTACTCACGCAAGAGGACATACGGTATTCCCCCAAAGCAAGATGTGCCACCTCACGGTGGAACATCCTTTGGGCCGTGAATACTCCCCCGCTCCTCTCCTTCTAGATGTTCCATGAGTAAATCAAGAGGCCACTGTGCTCACGTGTCGAATGATCACAAATATCTGTTACCACAAAGATAGGTAGTAGCTAGCCAGAGGCTTCTGTTCTCTTGTAAATATATTTTGCATTATTTATGGTTCGTACAATTGTTAATTCTTAATTGTACTTCAACTGATGTCACTGTACTTGAGTTTTGCAAGGGCTGCTTGACAAAGAAGTGATACTGAAGTTGTATCTTTGCGCCGTTTAAGAGGTCACCCCTAAAAGTTTGATAAAACCCTAGAGATGTTGCAAAGACATGGGTAGGTTTTAGACAACAAAGCATGGGTTTTCTTAAATCTTGTATCTTATTTGTAGTTGCAGGCCAATCTATTGTAACTTTGTATCCAATACCATGTCACAGAAGTTTGATAGATTGTTTCAGTCCTCATATCTAGGCTTGCTCATATACTAAATAATAGTTCTATATACTGCAAAACAAGTTCAGAAAACCCATGAAGGAAAGAACATCAAAATCATCTTTCTTGTGCATTGCTCCCATCCTCTGTAGTGCTAATGCAAATACAGATCCAAAAACTATGCAGTACATGTAAGGTTCTTAGTTTCCACATAATAGTCTAAATCAGATCTCGTAGAGACGTCCTGGGTTTGATTTGTGATGAAGCAAGCCGAGAATCACTTCTGACATGTTAATTAGCCCTCAGCTGTTTGCTTACCTTGCCGAGTCTGCCCTCTGGTCGTGGAAATCGAACGTGAACACGCGCCCGTGCGGCGCGACGGCGCGGGCTAGCGAGGTGGTGAGCGAACCGCTGCCCGTCCCGGACTCCAGCACGACGCACCCAGGGACGAGCTCGAGGTAGGCCACCACAAGGCTGATATCGGCAATGTAGAGGATCTGTGTCCGGTGGCTGAGCACGAGCGTCCAGAGCTCCGGGGTGGGCGCGAGGAGGTGGACGAACCCGCCGCCGGCCTTGCGACCGCCCTTGCCCCCGACACCGCCGCTGCTGAATACCTTGGATCCGAAGTGGCGGCCGAGCCAGTCAGCGTGGCGGAATACGCCGAATCGGTTCTGCAGTACGCCGGCGGCACTGACGGTGACTGCGCGCATCGAGTCGTGCCGCTCGTACACCACGACGGTGTCGCCCTCCGTGATGCGGCGCTGCGAGGTGGGCTTGTTGCATGGATCGAGTGGAACCATCATGGTGACCGGGAGACGAGAGTCCGGGCGGCGGCGGCGGCGTGTGGTTTAGGTGTAAACCCTTGTATTGAGGAGGTTTCTGTGACTGAGTTTGTGCCCTCAGAATTAGGATTTTGTTGGTCAGAAAAGATGTTTGGATTCGTAGCTGGGACAGAGATATTTTTGAATTCGGACTTGTTTCAGATTACTGTGCCTTCAAAGTGGTTTTTCTAGCGGTTCGATCTCTACGAATACGCAGATGCCACATAATACAACGATGAGATTTGTGCAATATTCAATGATTAATATGTAGACGTATTGTGTATTGAAACTGTATGTTTTCTACATGTTGTATACCATTAAATACGGTATAATATTATTGGTTGGGGGTTAGATGTTGTCTATGTCGTAGCATTGAAGTGAGGTATAGCTCATCCACTAAGTATATTCTATTCCACCGAATGTTCATACAACTCATAACTCTATGTGTGAATAACATTGTTTCGCCCTTTATACAGGCATTGCTCCTTCTTATGTAAAACGGATTGGGAAGCTAATTAACCGTACATTATCTGGTTTGACGCTTTTTTTTAACTACCATCCCAACTTGATTGTTGACAAGGTATCATATATGTATGGTAGCTATAAAATTTACTTAACTTGTAACGGGGTGACAGTAATGCATCCAAGAAACATGTATGAGTATAGAAGGGATGTGTCGTTGTTTCGCCCTTCTCCTTATGTAAAACGGATGGACGAGCTAGCTAACATGATCTGGTTTCACGCATTTTTTTAACTAGTATCCCGACTTTGTTGTTGACAAGGTATCATATATGTATACTAGTCATATGTATGCACTTTTGTTTCCCTCACATGTATCACACAAATATCACTTAATATAAAATATACTTAACTTGTAAAGGGCTGAAACTAATACATCCATGAAAGATTTATGAGTATAGATGGAGGTGTACCGCGTTAGTCATTAAAGTAAAGTAGCTCGACGAGCAGCATAGTGCTTGTTTTCGTCGGACCCATCACTACTAGGGGAAACCTTATACGTGGAGGTTTATCAGTAGCGCGCCTTTGCTGAGGGAGCTGCTACTATTTTACAGGACCGTTTGTAGTTCACAGGCGCTACTGCTATTCCCTTAGCAGTGGCGTGTATCTGTCTAAACGCGCTACGGCTATGCGAACCACACCTTAGTTATCAGGCTTATCAGAGTAGCAACGCGGCCCGAAGGAAACGTGCTACTGTTATTCCTTAGCAATATCGCGTGTCGCAGACCCATCGCTGCAACTAAAGTTGTGTTGTGCCACATGGTGGGCCCCGCTTAGCAATAGCGATGCCTGTAGACCGGCGCTACTGCTAACAATTTAGCAGTAGTGCGTTTCACTGACCGGTGCTACTGTTAAGGCGCAGCTGCCACCTTTTCCCTCCCTTTCCCCCTCCCTTCTCCTCTCTCCCTTCACTTTTCCCTCTTCCCCTTCTCTCTCCCTCGCTTTGCTTCTTCCTCATTACTTCTTCTCTCCCCATTACTCTCTTTCTTCTAGCTCTCTTTCTATCTCTTTAATGCCCCTAGATACTACACCACCTCCATTAATGCAACCCCTTTCTCTTTTTCCTCATTTTTCGTCCCCCTCCATTAGTTAGAGACATCTCCTTCCCCAACTAGCTAGATAGATCTACCCATTTAATGAAGTGTCATATCTACCTCCCTAACTAGATCTAGCCATGCCAAGAAGTAATTTTTGTCCACTTTTGATCACTAGCTAGCTAACTAGGTGTGTGAAGACACGGATCGACCTCATTACCGTGCTCGATCTCTATCTCAAGATAGGTGAGTGAAAATGTGTGCTTTGCAAGAATGGAAATATTTGCGTGTGTGTGCTATATATTGACCTAATCGAGCGATAAGATGGAAATAGTGTGTGTGGCACGAGTTGCCGCCGAATTGTGCTTGAGTTGCCTATATTTTGCCGAAATGTTGATTTATTTCCGCTTCGGCGAATTTCGGGCAAACTCTATATGTCCTATTTTTAGGGAAGGTCATGTTGAATTTTTGAATGACTTTGATGCATGCATGCATTTTTATAACCAATTTGCTTATGGCAATCATGATGGTCAGTGGAACGATGGTGGAAAGGTGGTTGCGATCGGCGGTGCGGGACATGAATGAAAATAAACGAACAGAGATTTTATGTCCGTGTCGAAGATGCAAAGGAGGAGTTTGGCTCGACCCCTATAAGGATGGTTGTTTGAAGGCGCACCTACTCATGATTGGTTTCATGGATGACTATACTCGGTGGATAATTGAAGATGAGGAGGAGGAGGACGTCGAAGGGGCAACCAATGATGACACGGGGCCAGACGAAGAGATGACCGATAATGGCGGTGGAGAAGGGGTCGGACATGGCGGCGGAGAAGAGGTCGGACATGACGGTGGAGAAGAGGCCGGACGCGGCGGCGGAGAAGAGGAAGAACATGGCGAAGGAGAAGACGTGGACACGTTGCAGCCTTCGTCGCTACTAAGTTCAATCGTGCGTGACCCTCATGTTCGAGACCTGCTTCGCAAGGAGACGAGTACCGGCAGAGCTGCTTCTAAAGAGGGGGCCTAGCTGCAACAAATGGAGGTAGACTCGAACACTCCATTGTATGATGGTTGCGATCTCGAGGTGACCCGCTTGAGTTTCGCGCTCAAACTTCTAAAGACGGAGGCTAAAAACAAATTGACCGACATAAGCCTCAATGAGCTTCTCTAGTACCTGAAGGAGGTTCTTCCCATGGGGAATCTATGTCCTACTAGTGTGGATGAGGCCAAGAAGATCGTGTGCCCTCTTGATCTGCCGCACATTAGATACCATGCATGCATCAACGATTGCGTCATTTATCGGAAGGAGCACGAGGCAAAAAACCAGCTGACCGGTGTGCAATGCTTCTCTATACAAGTAGTCTGAAAAGAAATCTCCCAGAAAGTTGTATGGTACTTACCAATCACTCCCCGTTCGCAACATTATTTCATAGATCCTGAGGAAGCAAAACTCATGTGTTGGCACGCAAAGAGGAAAAAGGCTGACGATGGAGATGATCGGAAGCTGAGACACCTCTCGGTTGCAAGCTAGTGGAGAGCATTCAACGCCGAATATCGATATTTCGCAGGTGATGCAAGGAACATCGTGCTTGGCATGAGTACCGATGGCATGAATCCGTTTGGCAACCAGAACACCAACCATAGCACATGGCCCGTGTTTGTATGGATGTATAACCTCCCCCTGGTTGTGCATGAAGTCAAAGTACATACATGTGAGCCTACTGATTCAAGGGCCGAAACAACTGGGTAATAATATTAATTTGTATCTCGGTCTACTTCAAGAGGAGTTAGACATGTTATGGAAAACACCGACTAAGACATGGGACGCCAGCAAAGGTGAGTGTTTCTATATGAGAGTCGCGTTGATGACGATGGTCCATGACTATCTCGGTTACAGATATGTCGCAGGCCAGGTCTGCCATGGATATTGCGGATGCACGCGGTGCATGGATGATACAACGTCTGAGTAGTTAACGAAAGATGGTGGGTCTGGGAAAATTGTGTACATGGGGCATCGAAGATGGCTCGCGAAGGACGACCTATGGAGAAACCATGAAGATCTATTCAATGGTGAGGCTGAGAATCAAGGACCTCCACGTAAGCAGAGCAGTGCCGAAATTGACGAGTCACTGAAAAACTAGGAACAATGCCTCGCGCCGGGAAAGACGATGAAAATGGTGTCAGAGCCGCTGCTGAAGGTATGGAAAACGAGGTCTATTTTCTGGGCCTTGGAGTACTGGCCGAAACTCGACATGCCTCATTGCCTTGATCAAATGCTTATCATGAAGAATGTCCTTGAGAGTTTGCTTGCGACACTAATGAACATGCCGGATAAGACCAAGTATGGGCCTAAGGCAAGAAGAGACCAAGGATGGGCCGAAGGCAAGAAGATCTCCACATGCCGCCCCATAAAAAGTCAGAGGATATGGAGACAGAGATGGAGGAGCGGTACAAGGGCAAAAAAGTGAACAATAAGGAAGAGAATTATTGCCCCCTTCTTGCTTTACCTTGAGTCGGAAGGAGATCGATCAATTCTTCAAGTGCCTTACTGGAATCAAAAAGTTACTTCCGGTTACAGTGGGGAGATAAGCAGATTTCTAGACATGAAGAAGAAAAGGTTCAGCAGGATGAAGTCTCATGACTGTCATGTGATGATGACGCGGATGCGACCTGTTGCCCTTAGAAGGATAATGGACAAGCACGTATGTGACACACTTATTAGTCTGTGCAACCTTTTCAACCTTATCTCTCGAAAGTCGACCGATGTCAAGAATCTCTGAAGGCTACAGGAAGAGATTGTTGTGATACTAAATGAGCTTGAGATGTACTTCCCGCCCGTGTTCTTTGACGTCATGGTGCATTTATGTGTCCACATGATGGATGACATAATAGATCTGGGACCAACATTCTTGCACAGGATGATGTCGTTCGAGAGGATGAATGGGGTCATCAAAGGATCCGTTCGTAACATGTCCCGTCCGGAGGGAAGCATAGTCCAGGGCTATCTGACCTAAGAGTGCATATCTTCCTACAATAATTATCTATATGGTGGAGACCCCGTTGTTGGTTTGCCTGTTAAGAAGCACCTTGGGAGGCTCAAAGGAGAAGGCCACTCCAAGGGTCGCAGGGAACTACACGTGGGTTACTCAGATCGATGCAACGACTTTGACATAGCAAACTTTATAGTGATACAACACCTAGACGTGGTGGATCCTTTTGTGACACTGTACAAATAAACCATCGCAAAGAAGTACCGTGACCGGGGGCTATGCAGGACAAACGCCAAAGTTATTAGAGAGCACAACTCCAATTTACTGCCTTGGTTCAAAGAGCATGTTCTTGCTAATCCCTCGGAAAAGGGCTCTATGGATGGATTGCTCATATACGCCTTAGCACATGGCCCCGTGGCCAACCTCGTGACCTATCAGGCATACGATATCAACGGATACACATTCTACACGGAGGCCAAAGATATAAAGAGTGATGTTCAGAACTCGGGGGTGATGATGGAATGCATGACCGGAAACAACGCCGCAACTGAAAGATTCTACGAAAGGGTCGAGGAGATGTGGGACTACATAGTGCAACGATTTTTCATGTCAGATGGCTAAGAATGTCGAAAGAGAAAACGGGTATTTCACTACCATGTCTATACCCGACGCCAAGAGCACTACCGTGAATGCCATCGCAAAAACGAGGCATTGGTACATGCTAAGCACGTGACACAATGCTTCTTCATAACCAACCAGAGCAATCCCAGCCATGTTGTCGTGAGGAGAGGAAAAAGGAACATCATCAGAATGGATGGAGTCGCCAACGAGGAAGACTACGACCAGTATGGCAACCCGATGAGGGAAAATGACAATGACGATGAAGCATAGGTCAATAAGAATCAACACTACATTACCTAAGAAGGATCGTACTCCATGGAAAAGGAAAAGTCACAACGAGGAACTCAATTATTCGAAGTGCAAGAAGTGGACAAGTGATATGTGGACATGTAATTTGGACATGTGATATTTATAAAATGATGGTTATATGCAAAGAAAATGATCCGAGTGGCCTATGTTTTGCCGGAATGTTGATACATTTCCATTCCGGTGAATTTCAAGCGCTCGATATGTCCACTTTTTAGCAAAGGTCATGCCAAAATTTCTCATGAATTTTGGCATGATTTATGCTAGAAAGCAGGCATATCTAGTGCCCTAGAATTGCTGCGACGGGAATGAAATGACATTCCGACAAACTATAGACCTTTTTTATGTCATTACTCATTTTATTATAGTTTAAGAATTAAACGAGCAGACTTAATCATAGGAAACATGTCGAACAACGAAGAAACCGAGGCTTCTGACCACGCTGCAGACGACATACAATATGACTATGAACATGACTACCTCGACTTTATGCCTAGTCGGTACAATCAAGGTTTGTAGGGCACCCTTGATGACGAGGGTACTGGCACCGATGGCGACGCCGACATCGACACCGATGGCATCGACACCAATGGCATTGACACCGAAGGTACCAACACCGAAGCCGCTAACGTAAAGAAGAAGTAGACGAAGAAGAAGACAGAAAAACCTAACAAACTCAGCATCAGAAGACTGTTGGCCACAAAGATGCACCAAGGCAAATTTGAGCCATTAGAGCCGACTAAAGCTCTCAAGTGCTACAGGAACCAAGTCAGATGCATCCTACGAGAAACCGCGAGCATCAACGACAATGACTTAAGGAGTAAGCCAAATATGGAGCACTTGCTCCCAACGAAGCTGCACAAGATATTCCAGTTCCCCGACTGGGAGAGGACATAGAAGACCCGCGAGATGATCTTGCCATGAAAAAGATTAACAACCATGCCATGGGCATCTTCAGCAATGATTTATCCTCCTGGAAAGGGAGTGTGAAACGAGCCATTGAGGCTGAAGAACCCATGTCCAAGATTTTGGAGGATAATCCAACAATTACAGAAGAGGAGTTCGAAAAGTCCAAGGACACTTGTGCTACCGGTGCAGCCAAGGCTAAGTCCGTGAAATACAAGGAGCTTCAGGAAAGGAACACGGGGAACCAACGCCTCGGAAGCCATGGCTACCTTGGCAAAAGGCCCATATGGGATAAGGAGGACACGAAACGTGAAGTCGCAGGGATCCTAAACCCCTTTGCGTAGTTCACTGCCCCGTTGGAGGGTGACTTCATTAGCGCCCAGTACAAGTGGGACAAGGAAAAGAAGGTTTTTTTACACAGACTTGATTAGAATACTGATAATTATTCTTTTACCACCTTACATTTAGCTTTTGACCAAGTCAACTACACATTCGTAAGAATTCACGTTCCTTTTGGAGGAGAAGCAACACATGCTTGTGGCCAAAAGCGACTCTTCGTCGAGGAGGCCCACGTGGGATACCCCTCTCAACCGGGCCTTGAACAAACTAAAAGACTCCCTTTGGACCAGCGGCCGCAATATGGGCGTGTGCACTGTTGGAAATATGCCCTAGAGGCAATAATAAATTAGTTATTATCATATTTCCTTGTTCATGATAATCGTTTATTATCCATGCTAGAATTGTATTGATCGGAAACTTAGATACATGTGTGGATACATAGACAACACCATGTCCCTAGTATGCCTCTGATGGACTAGCTCATTGATCAAAGATGGTTAAGGTTTCCTAGCCATGGACATGAGATGTCATTTGATAATGGGATCACATCATTAGGAGAATGATGTGATGGACAATACCCAAACTATAAACGTAGCATATGATCATGTCAGTTTATTGCTACAGTTTTTTGCATGTCAAATATCTGTTCCTATGACCTTGAGATCATGCAACTCACTGACACCGGAGGAGTACCTTGTGTGTATCAAACATCGCAACATAACTGGGTGACTATAAAGGTGCTCTAAAGGTATCTCCAAGGGTGTCTGTTGGGTTGGCATGGATCAAGACTGGGATTTGGTACTATGTTTGACGGAGAGGTATCTCAGGGCCCACTCGGTACAACATCACAATAAGCCTTGCAAGCAATGTGACTAAGTGTTATCCACGGGATCTTGTATTACGGAACGAGTAAAGAGACTTGCCAATAATGATATTGAACTAGGTATAGAGATACCGACGATCGAATCTCGGGCAAGTAACAAGCCGAAGAACAAAGGGAACAACATACGGGATTAACTGAATCCTTGACATAGAGGTTCAACTGATAAAGATCTTCGTAGAATATGTAGGAACCAATATGAGCATCCAAGTCCCGCTATTGGTTATTGACCGTAGAGGTGTCTCGGTCATGTCTACATAGTTCTCAAACCCACAGGGTCTGCACACTTAAGGTTCAGAGACGTTTCGGTAGGATAGAGTTATGTATGGTGGTGACCGTGTTGGAAATATGCCCTAGAGGCAATAAATAAAGTGTTTATTATTATATTTCCTTGTTCATGATAATCGTTTATTATCCATGTCATAATTGTATTGATTGGAAACACATTACATGTGTGGGTAAATAGACAACACTTTGTCCCTAATATGCCTCTAGTGAACTAGCTCGTTAATCAAAGATGGTCAAGGTTTCCTGGCCATTGACATGTGATGTCATTTGATAACGGGATCACATCATTAGGAGAATGATGTGATGGACAAGACCCAAACTACAAACGTAGCATATGATCGTGTCAGTTTATTGCTACTGTTTTCTACATGTCAAGTATATGTTCCTATGACCATGAGATCCTGCCACTGACGGACATCGGAGGAGTGCCTTGTGTGTATCAAACGTCGCAACGTAACTAGGTGACTATAAAGGTGCTCTACAGGTATCTCCGAGGGTGTCTGTTGAGTTGGCATGGACCAAGACTGGGATTTGTTACTCTGTGTGACGGAGAGGTATCTCACGGCCCACTCGGTAATACAACATCACAATAAGCCTTGCAAGCAATGTGACTAAGTGTTAGTCACGGGATCTTGTATTACGGAACGAGTAAAGAGACTTGCCGGCAACGAGGTTGAACTAGGTATGGAGATACCGACGATCGAATCTCGGGCAAGTAACATAGCGAAGAACAAAGGGAACATCATACGGGATTAACTGAATCCTTGACATAGAGGTTCAACCGATAAAGATCTTCGTAGAATATGTAGGAACCAATATGGGCATCCAGGTCCCGCTGTTGGTTATTGACCGTAGAGGTGTCTCGGTCATGTCTACATAGTTCTCGAACCCGCAGGGTCTACACACTTAAGGTTCAGTGACGTTTCGGTAGTATAGAGTTATGTATGGTGGTGACCGAAGGTTTTTCGGAGTCCCGGATGAGATCCCGGACGTCATGAGGAGCTCCAGAATGGTCCAGAGGTAAAGATTGATATATAAGAAGTCCTATTTTGGTCGTCGGAAAAGTTTCGGGCTCATCGGTAGTGTACCGAGAGTGCCGGTAGTGTACCGGGAGACCATCGGGAGGGGTATTTCGACCCAAGAGGCTACATGGGCTGTGAGAGGATGAATACCAGCCTTGGTGGGCTGGTGGGAGTTCCCCACAAGGCCCATGCGGCTAGGGAAAGAAAAACCCAATAAGAAAAGTGGAAAAAAAAGCAAAAGGGGAGGAATCCTAGTCCTACTAGGATTGCAGGAGGAATCCTCCTCTCCTCCCCCTTCGGCCGAACCAAGGAGGCCTTGGCCCTTGTGCCAAGGCCTCTCCTCCCTCCCTCTTATATATACTAGAGGTTTCAGGGTTTTGGCACAGAATTTTCAGCCACGTGCTACCCGTTCCTCCAGTGCATAGTTTCTCCTCTAGATCGGATTTTTGCAGTGCTTAGGCGAAGCCCTGCCAGAATAGCTCCACCACCATCGCCGGAGTGCCGTCATGCTGCCGGAGAACTCTTCTACCTCTCCACTCCCTCTTGCTGGATCAAGACGGCGGAGATCATCATCAAGCCGTACGTGTGCCGAATACGGAGGTGTCGTCCGTTTGACGCTAAATCGGAAGGGCCGTGATCAAGTTCACGGGACGGATCGTGATTGGATTGTGGGACGGATCATGATTGGATCGCGGGATGGATCGTGATTGGATCGCGGGACGCTCGGCGATTTGGATCGCGAAGACGTTCGACTACACCAACCGCGTTTCTTAACGCTTCCTGCTTAGCGATCTACAAGGGTACGTAGATCCACTCTCCCTCTCGTAGATGATCATCACCATGGATAGGTCTTGCGTGAACATAGGAAATTTTTTGTTTCCCATGCGACGTTCCCCAACAGTGGCATCATGAGCTAGGTCTATGTGTAGATGAGATCTCGAGTATAACACAAAGAGTTTGTGGGCGTTGATGCTTAGATTGCTTCCTCCTTTGGTCGTGTTTTGGTTCAGTGGTATTGTGAGATGAAGCGCCCCGAATCAACATTATTCGTACGCTTATGAGAGACCGGTTCCCTCAACTGTAACTTGTTGCATAGATGGCTTGCGGGTGCCAGTTTCTCTCACTTTAGTTGGATCGGATTCGACAAAGGCGGTCCTTGAGAAGGTTGAAAAGAAACTAGTGTATCACCGTTGTGGTTTTTGCGTAGATGAGAATTGTTCTTGCTAGATACCCGTAGCAGCCATGTAAAACATGCAACAACAATTAGAGGACGTCTAACTTGTTTTTGCAGGGTATGTTGTGATGTGATATGGCCAATTACATGATGTGATATATGTGATGTATGAGATGATCATGTGATGTATAGATTATCACGACTTGCATGTCGATGAGTACGACAACCGGCAGGAGCCATAGGGTTGTCTTTAATTATTGTATGACCTGCGTGTCAATCATTAAGCACTATGTAATGCTTTACTTTATCGCTAAATGGTAGCAATAGTAGTAGAAGCATGTTGGGCGCGACAACCCCGACGGCGACACGTTGATGGAGATCAAGATGATGGAGATCATGGTGTCATGCCGGTGACGATGGAGATCATGCCGGTGCTTTCAAGATGGAGATCAAAAGCACAAGTTCATGGCCATATCATGTCACCTATGATTTGCATGTGATGCTAATCCTTTTTATGCACCTTGTTTTGCTTAGGACGACGGTAGCATTATAAGGTGATCCCTCACTTAATTTCAAGATAAATTGTGTTCTCCCCGAGTGTGCACCGTTGCGAAAGTTCGTCGTGTTGAGACACCACGTGATGATCGGGTGTGATAGACTCTACGTTCACATACAACGGGTGCAAGCCAGTGTTGCACGTGCAGAACACTCACGTTAAACTTGACGAGCCTAGCATGTACAGACATGGCCTCAGAACACAAGAGACCGAAAGGTCAAACATGAGTCATCTAGTAGATATGATCAACATAATGATGTTCACCATTGAAGCCACCTCAACTCACGTGATGATCGGACTTGAGTTGGTGAATTTGGATCATGTGACACTCAGATGACCTGAAGGATGTCAATTTGAGTGGGAGCTTTAGTAATTTGATTAACTAAACTCATTATCTTGAACAATAGTCTAAGTAAACTTTGCATATTTATGTTGTAGATCAATGGCTCGCGCAGTAGCACCCCTGAATTTTAATGCGTTCCTAGAGAAAGCTAAGTTGAAAGATGATGGAAGTAACTTTGTTGAATGGGCCCGTAATCTGAGGATTATCCTCACGGCTTCTCAGAAATCATATGTCCTTGATGCACCGCTTGGTGACCAACCAGAAGACATGACCTCCGAAGACGTTAAGAACACTTGGGAGGCACGTACTGGAGATTACTCAATAGTTCAGTGTGTAATATTGTATGGCTTAGAACCAGGACTTCAAAGACGTTTTGAACGTCATGGAGCATATGAGATGTTCCAGGAGTTGAAGTTTATCTTTCATAAGAATGACCGGATCGAGAGGTATGAGACCTCCGATAAGTTCTATGCTTGCAAGATGAAGGAGAACGGGTCTATCAGTGAACATATACTCAGAATGTCTGGGTATTCGACTCGTCTAGCAGAGTTGGGATTTGCACTTCCGCCAGAGGCGATCACTGACAGAGTTCTTCAATCACTGTCACCTAGTTACAAGAGCTTTGTGATGAACTATAACATGCACGGGATGAACAAGTCAGTCGTCGAACTATTTGCGATGCTAAAAGTAGCTGAGTCTAGAATCCAGAAAGAACATCAAGTGTTCATGGTCAATGAAACCACTAGTTTCAAGAAAAATGGCAAGGTCAAGGGCAAGGGCAAGAAGGGTAAAACCAAGAAGGACGGCAAAGCAGTTGCTACTCCTGTAAAGAAGCCCAAGCATGGACCCAAGCCAGAAACTGAGTGCTTTCATTGCAAGGGAACTGGTCACTAGAAACGGAACTGCCCCAAGTACCTGGCTGACAAGAAGGCGGCCAATGACAAACAAGGTATATATGATATACATGTTATTGATGTGTACCTTACTAGCTCTCGTAGTAGTGCCTGGGTATTTGATACCGGTTCGGTTGCTCACATTTGCAACTCAAAACAGGAACTACAGAATAAATGAAGGCTGGCAAAGGATGAAGTGACAATGCGCATGGGAAATGGTTCCAAGGTTGATGTGATCGCCGTCGGCACGCCCTCTCTTCGATTACCATCGGGATTAGTGATGAACCTGAATAATTGTTATTTAGTGCCTGCGTTGAGCATGAACATTATATCTGGATCTTGTTTATTGCGAGACGGTTACTCATTTAAATCAGAGAATAAAGGTTGTTCTATTTATATGAGTAATATCTTTTATGGTCATGCACCCAATGTGAGGGGTTTATTCATATTGAATCTTGATAGTGATGACACACGTGTTCATAACATTGATGCCAAATGATGTAGATTTGATAATGATAGTACCACTTTCTTGTGGCACTGCCGTTTAGGTCATATTGGTGTAAAACGCATGAGGAAGCTCCATGCTGATGGACTTTTGGAGTCACTTGATTTTGAATCACTTGACACATGTGAACCATGCCTCATGGGCAAGATGATTAAAATGCCGTTCTCTAGAACAATGGAATGGGCGAGTGACTTATTGGAAATCATACATACTGACATGTGCGGTCCAATAAATGTTATAGCGCATGGTGCATATCGTTATTTTCTCACCTTCACTGATGACTTAAGTAGATATGGGTATATTTACTTAATGAAACACAAGTCTAAAACGTTTGAAAAGTTCAAGCAATTTCAGAGTGAAGTTGAGAATCATCGTAACAAGAAGATTAAATTCCTGCGATCTGATCGAGGAGGTGAATATCTGAGTTATGAGTTTGGCAGTCACTTAAGACAGTGTGGAATTGTTTTATAGTTGACACCGCTCGGAACACCACAGCGTAATGGTGTTTCCAAACGTCGTAATCGAACCTTATTAGATATGGAAATAGCTGCTTATTTCGACTATGAAATTTGGCAGATGGATGTCAAAACAGCGTTCCTCAATGGTTTCCTTGAGGAAGAGTTGTATATGATGCAACCAGAAGGTTTTGTCGATCTAGAGAATGCTGACAAAGTTTGCAAACTCCAGCGATCCATTTATGGGCTGGTGCAAGCATCTCGGAGTTGGAATAAGCGTTTTGATGAGGTGATCAAAGCGTCTGAGTTTATACAAGTTTATGGAGAAGCTTGTATTTACAAGAAAGTGAGTGGGAGCTCTATAGCGTTTCTAATATTATACGTGGATGACATGTTGCTGATGGAAACAATATAGAAATGCTGGAAAGCGTGAAGGAATATTTGAGCAAGAGTTTTTCAATGAAGGACCTAGGAGAAGCTGCTTTCATATTAGGCATTAAGATCTATAGAGATAGATCGAAATGCTTGATAGCACTTTCACAGAGCACATACCTTGATAAAGTTTTGAAGAAGTTCAAAATGGATCGGTCCAAGAAGGGGTTCTTGCCTGTGTTACAAGGTGTGAAGTTGAGTAAGACTCAATGCCCAGTGACTGCAGAGGATAGAGAAAAGATGAGTGTCATCCCCTATGCTTCAGCCATAGGCTCTATCATGTATGCAATGCTGTGCACAAGACCCGATGTCAGCCTTGACATAAGTATGGCCGGAAGGTTTCAAAGTGATCCTGGAATGGAACACTAGGCACGGTCAAGAATATCCTTAAGTACCTGAAAAGGACTAAGGAAATGTTTCTTGTTTATGGAGGTGATGGAGAGCTCGTCGTAAAGGGTTACGTTGATGCAAGCTTTGGCACTGATCCGAATGACTCTAAGTCACAAACCGGATACGTATTTATTCTCAACGGGGGAGCGGTAAGTTGGTGCAGTTCCAAGCAAAGCGTGGTAGCCGATTCTACGTGCGAAGCAGAGTACGTCGCAGCCTCGGAGGCAGTGAAGGAAGGTGTCTGGATGAAGCAATTCATGACAGATCTTGGAGTAGTGCCCAGTGCACTGAATCCAATGAACCTGTTCTGTGACAACACTGGTGCCATTGCTCTAGCCAAGGAACCAAGGTTTCACAAGAGGACGAGACACATAAAACGACGCTTCGACTCCATCCGAGATTACATCGAGGAGAAGGACATAAATATTTGCAAAGTGCACATGGATCTGAATGTTGCAGGCCCGTTGACTAAACCTATTCCAAGGGCTAAGCATGATCAACACGAGAACTGCATGGGTGTTCGATTCATTACAATGTAAATCACATAGTGATGTGAGCTAGATTATTGACTCTAGTGCAAGTGGGAGACTATTGGAAATATGCCCTAGAGGCAATAAATAAAGTGTTTATTATTATATTTCCTTGTTCATGATAATCATTTATTATCCATGTCATAATTGTATTGATTGGAAACACATTACATGTGTGGATAAATAGACAACACTTTGTCCCTAGTATGCCTCTAGTGAACTAGCTCGTTAATCAAAGATGGTCAAGGTTTCCTGGCCATTGACATGTGATGTCATTTGATAACGAGATCACATCATTAGGAGAATGATGTGATGGACATGACCCAAACTACAAACGTAGCATATGATCGTGTCAGTTTATTGCTACTGTTTTCTACATGTCAAGTATATGTTCCTATGACCATGCGATCATGCAACTCACAGACATCGGAGGAGTGCCTTGTGTGTATCAAATGTCGCAACGTAACTGGGTGACTATAAAGGTGCTCTACAGGTATCTCCGAGGGTGTCTGTTGAGTTGGCATGGATCAAGACTGGGATTTTTTACTCCGTGTGACGGAGAGGTATCTCAGGGCCCACTCGGTAATACAACATCACAATAAGCCTTGCAAGCAATGTGACTAAGTGTTAGTCATGGGATCTTGTATTACGGAACGATTAAAGAGACTTTCCGGCAACGAGGTTGAACTAGGTATGGAGATACCGATGATCAAATCTCGGGCAAGTAACATACCGAAGAACATAGGGAACATCATACGGGATTAACTGAATCCTTGACATAGAGGTTCAACCGATAAAGATCTTCATAGAATATGTAGGAACCAATATGGGTATCTAGGTCCCGCTATTGGTTATCGACCGTAGAGGTGTCTCGGTCATGTCTACATAGTTCTCGAACCCGCAGGGTCTGCACACTTAAGGTTCGGTGATGTTTCAGTAGTATAGAGTTATGTATGGTGGTGACCGAAGGTTGTTAGGAGTCCCGAATGAGATCCCGGACGTCACGAGGAGCTCCGGAATGGTCCGGAGGTAAAGATTGATATATAAGAAGTCATATTTTGGTCACCGGAAAAGTTTCGGGCTCATCGGTAGTGTACCGGGAGTGCCGGTAGTGTACCGGGAGACCATCGGGAGGGGTATTTCGACCCAAGAGGCTACATGGGCTGTGAGATGATGAATACCAGCCTTGGTGGGCTCGTGGGAGTTCCCCACAAGTCCCATGTGGCTAGGTAAAGAAAACCCAATAGGAAAAGTGGAAAAAGGCAAAAGGGGAGGAATCCTAGTCCTACTAGGATTGGAGGAGGAATCCTCCTCTCCTCCCCCTTCGGCCGAACCAAGGAGGCCTTGGCCCTTGTGCCAAGGCCTCTCCTCCCTCCCTCTTATATATACTAGAGATTTTAGGGATTTGGCACAGAATTTTCAGCCACGGGCTACCCGTTCCTCTAGTGCATAGTTTCTCCTGTAGATCGGATTTCTACAGTGGTTAGGCGAAGCCCTGCCGGAATAGCTCCACCACCATCGCCGGGGCACCGTCACGCTGTCGGAGAACTCTTCTACCTCTCTGCTCCCTCTTGCTGGATCAAGACGACGGAGATCATCATCAAGCCGTACGTGTGCTGAATGCGGAGGTGTCATCCGTTCAACGCTAAATCGAAAGGACCGTGATCAAGTTCACGGGACGGATCGTGATCAAGTTCACGGGACGGATCGTGATTGGATCGCGGGACGGATAATGATTGGATTGCGGGATGGATCATGATTGGATCGCGGGACGCTCGGCGATTTGGATCGCGAAGACGTTCGACTACACCAACCGCGTTTCTTAACGCTTCCTGCTTAGCGATCTACAAGGGTACGTATATCCACTCTCCCTCTCATAGATGCTCATCACCATGGATAGGTCTTGCGTGAACGTAGGAATTTTTTTGTTTCCCATGCGATGTTCCCCAACAGACCGAAGGTTGTTCGGAGTCCCGGATGAGACCCCGGACGTCACGAGGAGCTCTGGAATGGTCCAGAGGTAAAGATTGATATATAGGAAGTCCTGTTTTGGTCGCCAGAAAAGTTTCGGGCTCATCGGTAGTGTACCGGGAGTGCCGGGAGGGTACCGGGGCCCATAGGGAGGGGTGTCTCAACCCAAGAGCCTACATGGGCTGTGGGAGGAGGTAAACAAGCCCCTGGTGGGCTGGACGAAGCCTCCTCTAAGGGCCCATGCGGCTAGGAAAAAAGAGTGGGAAAGGAAAAACCCCAAAGAAGGGAAGGAAAATCCAAATTAGGAAGGAGTCCTTATAGGATCCCACCTCCCTTGTGGGAGGTGGATTCCCTCCCTTGTTTGGTTCGGCCAAACCTACTTGGAGTAGGGGCCAAGGCTGCCTCCTCTCCCCTTCCTCCTATATATATTGAGGGATTTTGAGGGCAGCCCCTAACCCTAATTGCCGCGTGCTGCCCTCTTCTTCCTCTAGATCCGTTTCTCCTCTAGATTGATTCCGTAGTGCTTGGCGAAGACCTGCCGGATCAGCTCCACCACCGCTGCTGTCGCGCTGCCGGAGAACTCATCCACCTCTCCACCCCCTCTTGCTGGATCAAGAAGGCAGAGATCGTCATCGAGTCGTACGTGTGCTGAACGCGGAGGTGTCGTCCGTTCGACACTAGATCGGATGGACCACGATGGGATCATGGAACGGCTCGTGATGAGATCGTGGGATGAATCATGAAGACGTTTGACTACATCAACCACATTTCTTAATGCTTCCGCTTAGCGATCTACAAGGGTATGTAGATTCACTCTCCCTCTCATAGATGCTCATCACCATGGATAGATCTTGCGTGTGCGTAGGAAATTTTTTGTTTCCCATGCAACGTTCCCCAACAGTGGCATCATGAGCTAGGTCTATGTGTAGATGAGATCTCGAGTAGAACACAAAGGAGTTTGTGGGCATTGATGCTTAGATTGATTCCTCCCTTGGTCGTGTTTTGGTTCAGCGGTATTGTGGGATGAAGCAGCCCGGACCAACCTTACTCGTACGCTTACGAGAGACCGGTTCCATCGACTGACGAGTAACTTCGTTGCACAAAGATGGCTGATGGGTGTCTATTTCTCCTACTTTAGTTGGATCGGATTCGACAAAGGCGGTCCTTGAGAAGGTTGAAAAGCACCTTATGTATCACCGTTGTGGTTTTCGCGTAGGTGAGAATTGTTCTTGCTAGATACCCGTAGCAGCCACGTAAAACTTGCAACAAGAATTAGAGGACGTCTAACTTGTTTTTGCAGGGTATGTTGTGATGTGATATGGCCAATTACATGATGAGATATATGTGATTATGAGATGATCATGTATTGTATAGAATATCACGACTTGCATGTCGATGAGTACGACAACTCGCAGGAGCCATAGGGTTCACTTTAATTATTGTATGACCTGCATGTCAATCATTAAGCGCAATGTAATGTTTTACTTTATCGCTAAGCGGTAGCAATAGTAGTAGAAGCATGGTGGGCGCGACAACCCCGATGGCGACACGTTGATGGTGATCAAGATGATGCAGATCATGGTGTCATGCCGGTGACGATGGAGATCATGCCGATGCTTTATAGATGGAGATCAAAAGCACAAGTTCATGGCCATATCATGTCACTTATGATTTGTATGTGATGTTAATCCTTTTATGCACCTTGTTTTGCTTAGGACGGCGGTAGCATTATAAGGTGATCCCTCACTAAAATTTCAAGATAAATTGTGTTCTCCCCGAGTGTGCACCGTTGCGAAAGTTTGTCGTGTCGAGACACCATGTGATGATCGGGTGTGATAGACTCTACGTTCACATACAACGGGGGCAAGCCAGTGTTGCACATGCGGAACACTCGGGTTAAACTTCACGATCCTAGCATGTACAGAAATGGCCTCGGAACACAAGAGACCGAAAGGTCAAACATGAGTCATCTAGTAGATATTATTAACATGATGATGTTCACCATTAAAACCACCTCAACTCATGTGATGATCAGACTTGAGTTGGTGAATTTGGATCATGTATCACTCTAATGACCGGAGGGATGTCAATTTGAGTGGGAGTTCTTAAGTAATATGATTAATTGATCTCATTATCATGAACATAGTCAGTAGTGTCTTTTGCAAATAATGTTGTAGATTACTAGCTCACGCTGTAGCTCCCTTGAATTTTTATATGTTCCTAGAGAAATACAGTTGAAATATGATGGTAGCAATATTGCAGACTGGGTCCGTGATGTGAGGATTGTCCTCATTGCTGCATAAAAGGCTTATGTCCTTAATGCACCACTCGGTGCACCCCCCCTCTAGCATCGTCTGTAGATGTTGTGAACATCTGACAGACACGTTCCGATGACTACTTGATAGTTCGGTGCATCATGCATTACGGCTCAGAATTGAGGCTCCAAAACGTTTAGAACGTCACGGAACATATGAGATGTTCTAAGAGCTGAAATTGGGATCTCAGGCTCGTGCCCATGTTGTGAGATATGAGATCTCCAATAAGATTCTTTGCCTGCAAGATGAAGGAGAATAGCTCAATCATTGACCATGTGCTCAGATTGTCTGGGTGCTATAATCGCTTGAATTGAGTGGGAGTTGATCTTCCAGATAAGAAAGTGTTTGATATAGTTTTCCAAGTCACTGTCACTAAGCTACTAGAGCTTCGTGATGAAATATAAAATGCCAAGGATGGAAATAATGATCGCTGCGCTGTTTGCGATGTTTGACACCACGAAGGTAGAAATCAAGACGGAGCATCATGTGTTGATGGTTAGTAAAACCACTAGTTCCGAGAAGGGCAAGGGCATGGAGGGAAACTTCATGGATGGCAAGTCAGTTGCTGCTCTAGTGAAGAAACCCAAAGTTGAACCCAAACCTGAGACTAAGTGCTTCTATTATGAGGAGAGCGGTCAATGAAGCAGAACAACCCTAGATACTTGGTAGATAAGAAGGCTGGCGACGTCGAAAAAAGTATATTTGACATACATGTTGTTGATGTGTACCTTGCTAGTACTCCTTGTAGCACCTGGGTATTGGATACCGGTTCGATTGCTAAATGTTAGTAACTCAAAATAAAAGCTACAGAATAAACGGAGACTAGCTAAGGGTGAGGTGATGATGTGCGTTGGAAATGTTTCCAAGGTTGATGTGATCAACATCGCACGCTCTCTCTACCTTCGGGGTTAGTGACGAACCTAAATAAATGTTATTTGGTGTTTGCGTTGAGCATGAACGTGATTAGGTCATGTTTAGGCAATACGGTTATTCATTCAAGTCAGAGAATAATGGTTATTCTGCCTACATGAATAATACCTTCAATGGTCATGCACCCAATGAATGGTTTGTTGAATCTTGATCGGAGTAGTACACATGTTCATAACATAGATGCCAAAAGATACAAAGTGAATAATGATAGTACCACATACTTGTGGCACTGCCGCTAAATGTCATATTGGTGTAAAGCGCATGAAGAAACTCCATGCTGATGGATCTTTGGATTCATTCGATTTTGAATCGGTTGAGACATGCGGACCATGCCTCTTGGGCAAGATGACTAAAACCCCGTTTTCCGGCTTGATGGAATGGGCAAGTGACTTATTGGAAATGATACATGTTGATGTATACGGTCCAATGAGTGTTGTAGCATGCGGTGGATATCATTATTTTCTTACCCTCACTGATGATTTGAGTAGATATAGTGTATATTTACTTAATGAAACACAAGTCTGAATCGTTTGAAAAGTTCAAGCAAAATTAGAGTGAAGTTTGAGATCATCATGACAAGAAGATAAAATGTCTACGATATGATCGTGGAGGTGAATATCTAAGTTACGAGTTTGGTATACAACTTAATGCAAAGTGAAAAGTTGTTTCACAACTCACACACCCTGGAACACCATAGTGTGATGGTGTGTCCGTACGTCATAGTCGTGCTCTATTGGATATGGTGCGAATTATGATGATTCTTATCGTTTTGCCACTATCGTTTTGGGGTTATGCATTAGAGACAACTACATTCACTTTAAATAGGGCACCATCTAAATCCGTTGAGATGACACCATATGGTTTGGCAGAAACATAAGTTGTCATTTCTTAGAGTTTGGGAATGCGACACTTATGCCTGATAAGCTCAAACCCAAAGAGGAAAATGCATCTTCATAGAATACCCTAAGAACAGTTGAGTATACCTTCTACCTCAAATTCAAGTACAAAGTGTTTGTTGCTAAAACTGGATCCTTTCTCGAGAAAGAGTTTCTCTCGAAAGAATTGAGTGGGAGGAAGATAGAACTTGATGAGGCTGTTAAACCTTTGTTTCAACCAGAGAGTAGCGCAATGCAGAAAGATGTTTCTGTGGAACCTATGTTAGTTGAAGGGGAAGTTAATGAGGATGATCATGAAGCTTTGGATCAAGTTGCTATCGAACCTCGTAGGTCGACAAGGACGCGTACTGCTCCTGAGTGGTACGACAACCTAGTCTTAGAGGTCATGTTGTTAGATAACAATAAACCTACGAGCTATGGGGAAGCGATGATGGGCCCGGATTCCGACAAATGGTTAGAGGCCATGTAATCCAAGAAAGGATCCATGTATTAAAACCAAGTATAGACTTTGGTGGACTTGCCCGTTGGACGGCAGGTCGTTGAGTAGAAATGGACCTTTAAGATGAAGACAGACGCCGATGGTAAATGTCACCATTTATAAAGCTCGACTTGTCGCAAAGAAGTTTCTGACAAGTTCAAGGAGTTGACTATGATGAGACTTTCTCACTCGTAGTGATGCTAAAGTCTGTTGGAATTATGTTAGCAGTTGCTGCGGTTTTTCAATTATGAAATCTGGCAGATGGATGTCAAAACATAGTTTCCTTAACAGTTTCCGTGAGGAAAGGTTGTATGTGATACAACCGGAAGGTTTTGTCACTCCTAAGGATGCTAAAAGGTATGCAAGCTCCAGCAATCCATCTAAGGGATGGAGGAAGCATCTTGGAGTTGGAATATACACTTTGATGAGGTGATCAAAGTTATTAAGTTTATACAAAGTTTATGAGAAACTTGTATTTACAATAAAGTGAGTGGATCACTATAGAATTTCTGATAAGTAAACATATTGTTGATCAGAGATAATGTAGGATTTCTGGAAAGCATAAAGGGTTGTTTGAAAAGAGTTTTTCAAAGGAAGACCTGGATAAAGCTACTTGAACATTGAGCAGCAATATCTATAGAGTTAGATCAAGACACCTGATGAGATTTTTCCATGAGTACATACCTTGACAAGATTTTGAAAGAGTTCAAGATGGATCAGTAAAAGAAGGAGTTCTTTCCTGGTTTGAAAGGTGTGGAGTTGAGTGAGATTCAAAGCTCGACCATGGCAAAATAAAGAGAAAGGACGAAGGTCGTCCCCTATGCTTAATCCATATGCTCTATATAGTATGCCATGTTGTGTACCGCACCTGGGTGTGCCTTGCCATGAGTCCGTCAAGGGGTACAAAAGTGATCCAGGAGTGGATCACTGGACAGCGGTCAAAATTATCCTTAGTAACTAAAGGACTAAGGAAATGTTTCTCGATTATGGAGGTGATAAAGAGTTCATCGTAAAGAGTTACATCGATGCAAGCTTTAACACCAATCCGGATGACTCTTAGTAGCAATCCAGATACGTATAGTGGAGTAGCCATTTGGAATAGCTCCAAGTGGAGTGTGGTAGAAGTGTCTATAGTAAGACAAAGATTTGAAAAGTACACACAGATCTGAATGTTGCAGACCCGTTGACTAAAACACCTCTCTCACATGCAAAGCATGATCGAGCCCCAGAACTCATTGGGTGTTAGATTCATAACAATGCGAATCACATGCTGATGTGGACTAGATTATTGACTCTAGTGCAAGTGGGAGACTGTTGGAAATATGCCCTAGAGGCAATAATAAATTAGTTATTATCATCTTTCCTTGTTCATGATAATCATTTATTATCCATACTAGAATTGTATTGATCGGAAACTCAGATACATGTGTGGATACATAGACAACACCATGTCCCTAGTATGCCTCTGATGGACTAGCTTGTTGATCAAAGATGGTTAAGGTTTCCTAGCCATGGACATGAGATGCCATTTTATAACGGGATCACATCATTAGGAGAATGATGTGATGGACAAGACCCAAACTATAAACGTAGCATATGATCGTGTCAGTTTATTGCTACAGTTTTCTACATGTCAAGTATCTGTTCCTATGACCATGAGATCATGCAACTCACTGACACCGGAGGAGTACCTTGTGTGTATCAAACGTCGTAGCGTAACTGGGTGACTATAAAGGTGCTCTACAGGTATCTCTGAGGGTGTCTGTTGGGTTGGCATGGATCAAGACTGGGATTTGTTACTCCATATGACGGAGAGGTATCTCAGGGCCCACTCGGTAATACAACATCACAATAAGCCTTGCAAGCAATGTGACTAAGTGTTAGCCACGTTATCTTGTATTACGGAACGAGTAAAGAGACTTACCGGTAACGAGATTGAACTAGGTATAGAGATACTGACGGTCGAATCTCGGGCAAGTAACATACCAAAGAACAAAGGGGACAACATACGGGATTAACTGAATCCTTGACATAGAGGTTCAACTGATAAAGATCTTCGTAGAATTTGTAGGAACCAATATGGGCATCTAGGTCCCGCTATTGGTTATTGACCATAGAGGTGTCTTGGTCATGTCTACATAGTTCTCGAACCCGCAGGGTTTGCACACTTAAGGTTCGGTGACGTTTCGGTAGTATGGAGTTATGTATGGTGGTGACCGAAGGTTGCTCGAAGTCCCGGATGAGATCCTGAACATCACGAGGAGCTCCAAAATGGTCCGGGGGTAAAGATTGTTATATAGGGTCCTGTTTTGGTTGCCAGAAAAGTTTCGGGCTCATCGGTAGTGTACCGGGAGTTCCGGGAGGGTACCGGGGGACCATAGGGAGGAGTGTCTCGACCCAAGAGGCTACATTGGCTGTGGGAGGAGGTAAACCAGCCCCTGGTGGGCTGGCCGAAGCCTCCTCTCAGGGCCCATGCGGCTAGGAAAGAGTGGGAAAGGAAAAACCCCGAAGAAGGGATGGAAAATCCAAATTAGGAAGGAGTCCTAATAGGATCCCACCTCCCTTGTGGGAGGTGGATTCCCTCCCTTGTTTGGTTCGGCCCAACCTACTTGGAGTAGGGTCCAAGGCGTTCCCCAACATGCACGGCATCGGAGACGGCGCCACATGAAAATTCTAATACAATGAGAGCTCGGATGCCAAGAAGAAGAAAAGGAAGTTTTTCAGTCAGGCACACATCGCCGAGGGGTTGAAGCTTGTGCTAGAGAAAAAAGCAGTTGTGGACGAGGAAAAAGTAGCTCATGCCAAAAATCAGTTGGTCCAGCAGGCAGTCGATGCAGTTGTAGCTACCTTCAGAAATGATTTCGCTACTAACTTGATCCCGACTGTCATCAAGTGGAAGAAGGATAATCCAAACAAGAAGGGACATGATTTTCCCATGCCCAGCTTCGTCAGGAGCAACTCGGTGAACATCACAACCGCATCATCACCTGCTCTCGCAATCACACCTGCTCCCGCACCCGCACCCGCTTATAGCAGCCTATCCTCCATCTCTGGCATGCTGGGCGGGCCTTCGTCTGTCGCTGACCTCGATGCCCTCACAGTAATTAGATGTCGCACCAACATATATGTACAATCTTTCATTTTTGTTGCCTTTTAGATGTTTTACGCTGTAGACATGTCTTTGCAGGCCAACGAAACCCCATGCACCATACTCTACGTGATAAAAGGCCAGAAGGTGGACATGGGAAGGGCAGTGATAACAGAGCCCTTGGAACTCATGTTCCACAGTCGGTCGATCCTCGTTGGCAACTTTAGGGTTAACTTGTTGAGTGTGAAAGCGGGTCATGAGAATTTGCCTCCTCTAGTACGGCTCGAGGGAGAGGAGCACGAGACCTCGATGAGGCTTGGAGACTGCAGGGGTTGGATGTTGTTGTGGCCGATGAATCTACTTTGTCTGGAGGCGGCCGAGAGCACACCAATAACCACACATATGCAAGCAGGTATGAATACCAATGACATGGCTTGAAACTACACCGATATTTCCCCAAAGAGGAAGGGATGATGCAACACATCGTCGACAAGTATTTCCCTCAACTGTGAAACCAAGGTATGAATCTATAGAGGAAGATCATGCACCCATGTAGATAGCACCTGCACACAAATAACAAATACTTGCAACCCTACCCATAAGAGAGGTTGTCAAGCTCTCAATGGTAAAAAGATAGATTAGGTAGTGATAGTTTGGGCAAATAGATCTCACAAGAACACAAAATAAAATAAGTAAACAAAAAGTGCAGAAAGGTATTTCGTTTTTTTGGATTAATAGATCTGAAAACAAAAAGGCAAAATAGTAGATCGGAAAGCAATAAGTTGGAAAAGTAGACCTGGGGGGCGTAGGTTTCACTAGTGGCTTCTCTCATGAGTATAGAGCACGGTGGGTGAACAAATTACTATTGGGAAATTGATAGAAGATCAAATAATCATGATGATAGCCAGGCAATAATCATTATATAGGCATCACGTCCAAGATAAGTAGACCGAAATGATTCTGCATCTACTTCTATTACTCCACACATCGACCACTATCTAGCAAGCATCTAGTGTATTAAGTTCATGGGAAAATGGAGTAATGCAATAAGAACAGTGACATGATATAGACAAGATATATTCATGTAGGAATAGACCCCATCTTATTATCTTTAATGGCAACGGTACATGTGTGCCTTGCTGCCCCTTCTGTCACTGGGAAAGAACACCGCAAGATCGAACCCATCACAAAGCACCTCTTCCCATGGCAAGAAAAATCGATCTAGTTGTCCTAACTAAACCAAAGATTCGAAGAAGAAATACGAGGTTATAAGTAATCATGCAAATAAGAGATCAAGAAGACTCAAATAATATTCATGGATAGAAACTGATCATGAACTCAAAATTCATCGGATCTCAACAAACACTCCGCAAAAGTCATTACATCACATAGGTCTCCAAGAGACCATTGTATGGAGAATCATAAGAGAGAGAGAGAGAGAGGAAGCCATCTAGCTACTGCTATGGACCCATAGGTCTATGGTGGACTAGTCATGCATCATCGGAGAGGCGCCTATGATGAAAGATGAACCCCTCTGTGATGGTGTTAGATTGGATCTCAAGGTTATGGAACTTGCGGCGGCTGGAATTGTGTTTTGTCGACTCCCCTAGGTTTTTGCAAATATTTGTGAATCTATAGGGTCGATAGTCGGTGGAGGGGGGTCCTGAGGTGGGCACAACCCACCAGGCCATGCCAGGGGCCTCTCGCACGCCCTGGTGGGTGTTCCCCACCTCGGGCCTCCTCTCTGGTGGGTGTTTGGCCCATATGGTGTCTTCTTGTCCAAAAGAATCTCCAAAAAATTTCAGGACGTTTGGTACTTATTTTCTACGAGGTAAAAAACAAGCAAAAATAGTAACTGGCATTTTTGGCACTATGTCAATAGGTTAGTCCCAAAAAATGATATAAAGTTGCTATAAAATGATTGTAAAACATCCAGGATTGATAAGATAACAACATGGAACAAGCAAAAATTATAGATACATTGGAGACATATCAGCATCCCAAGCTTAATTCCTACTCGTCCTCGAGTAGGTAAATGATAAAAACATAATTTTTGACGTGGAATGCTGCCTAACATGTTCATCACATATTGTTTTCTTTGTAGCATGGACATTTGAACTTTTAGATGGTTGAAATCAATAGTCTAGTTTTGACATGAAAACTTTAATACTCAAGCATATCAACAAGCAACCATGTGTTTCAAAATATCAACACTAAAGCAAGTTATCCCTAGCCCATCATGCTCAATCATTGATCCATTCATGAAACACACCTAATTCTCAAGTACGATCATAGTGCCTCCTAGTTGGTGCTTTATAAGAGAAGATGGAGACTCAAATTGAAAAATAAAAATTGCATAAAGTAAATAGATAGGCCCTTCGTACAGGGAAGTAGGTATTTGTAGAGGTGCCATAACTCAAGGTATAAATTGATAGAGAAAAAATATTTTGGGTGGCATGCCTTTCCTGTCAACAAAAACGAGTGAGAGATTTCAATATCTTTCCATGCTACATACATCATAAGCGGCTCCCAAACAGAAAATAAAGTGTATTCCTTGTTCCACCATACTTTCACTTTCCATGGCTAGCTGAATGCACGGTTGCCTTCCGTACCAATGCTTTCCAAGGAATTTATTATTTGACAACATCAAGTTTTTTATTTATTTCGGGACTGGGCATCCCTATTACCGCCGCAATATCATGCAATGACAAGTGAATAAACACTCGTCTTGAGAATAACACATCTAGCATGGAAAAATATTGGTCACCCCTAGCATTTCATGAGCGGTACTATCGGTGTACTATAGTTTGGGTCTT
Source organism: Hordeum marinum (assembly GCA_022496015.1). Taxonomy (NCBI): domain Eukaryota; kingdom Viridiplantae; phylum Streptophyta; class Magnoliopsida; order Poales; family Poaceae; genus Hordeum; species Hordeum marinum. The sequence goes on from CM039673.1 coordinate 309,337,752, forward strand.
TTAGTAGCCCATACTTGTGCATGGACGGTTGTAGCCACACCAGCGGCAAGGCTTGCCAGAGGACAAGTGAATACAACTGCAAGAATGTCAAGAAGGCATTCAAGTCAATAATCAGAAGACCAAAGACCAAAAGCTAGGACCCCAGTAGCCGGGATGGATCATGGAACCCCGACAGGACCCACACCCGGCAAGATCTCACCAGCCTGTCACTGCTTCAATGCAGCGATCAGCCTGCCAGACAGGCCTTATCCTCTTGAGTACGTGTCAAGGCGCTAATGATGATGGGGTTAAGCGGTGCTGATGGGATGACCTCCTTTTCCATCCCCAAGAAAGCTAGGGACAGCTAAACAGAGCATTTAATGCGCTTGTCCTATGTTGTCGGTATTAGGTATGATAACACTGTAGCAACTGTACACCTCATGTATGTACCGTGCGTCACTGTTGGTGACCCCTTGGACATATAAAAGGAGGCCCAAGGCGTAGCTACAGGGGAGGACCTCTGGCTCGGATGCACGCGTATCACCTGTGTACTGTCGCCACATAGCATTCCTGGATCTAGAGCTCAAAGACTCATAATACACTAAAGTAGGAGTAGGGTTTTACGCTTCTCAATGGCCCGAACCTGGGTAAAAATCCCTTGCGTTGCTCGTTGGATCTGATCTTTGTGCACACCTTCTCCCTACTGAACCGTAAAGGGATCCACGCGATCCCATAGGTGTCATACCCCGACATCTTTGGCGCGCCAAGTAGGGGGAGGGCTGCATGAACCCGATCTAGCGGTCACCGCGCTAGTTTCTTCATCGTCTTCATCGCCATGGCCCCCCAAGAAGAAGGGTTTTATGGCGGTTGATCCATCCACATCCGGTGTGCCTGTAGCTACTCGGACAGGCGACGGTGTGGATGCAGGCAGAGGAGGCGAAGGTCTTGAGCTTCCACGACGCTCTCGTGATCAAGGCCAAGTGAGCGGCACCGTTCGCAGCAACGACGACAACCCACGCACCGCTGGATCTCAGGACGGAGCTGTACTGCCTACAGGCGGCATAGTGAACTCTAGGGATGGAAGGGCACCTTCTAAGACACCCACATCGGCGCATGCGCCGCGGCCTTCTTAGGAAGCACGCGATGAACAACGCCGTGACATTGGTGGTTCTAGGCGCCCCATGGAAAGACTCGTGAGCATCACTCCCGAGATGCGCGGGACTAGCATGCACGCCAAAATTCTGGTGGAAGAGGCGCGCGGTCATGGGACCGTGATGAAGCTCTTTCTAAAAAGGTTAGGAGTCATAGCACCTCATGTTCTTCACACCTTTCGCCGCCGACTACATCAGCAGAAGCGTTGGCGCGAGCAAAGCTACTCCTGAATTTTCCTCCTGTTGCGGAGAAGCTTGAAGAATAGAGAGCTACTATTCAGAGCCTCGTCAGCCTCACTGATAGAGATGGGCCGCAGTGAGCGGAGCCTTCTTGGCGACGGTCCATCGAGCCAGTGCGCAACGATGGTGAAAATTCTGGAGGTGACATGACCAAGGTGCACTCTCCTCCGCGGCGGCAACAGCGGCCACCGACTCGATAGGTCGGTGCCTGTGGTGACAATTCAACAGCATCGTCTGATCCATGAACTCGCCGTGATTGATACGTCCATTTTGCATCATGATTTTATATTGGTATTTATTGCATTATGGGTTGTTATTACACGTTATGGTCCAATAATTATGCCTTTTCTCTCTTATTTTACAAGGTTTACATGAAGAGGGAGAATGTCGGCAGCTGGAATTCTGGATTGGAAAAGGAGCAAATCTGAGATACCTATTTTGTACAACTCCAAAAGTCCTGAAAATTTATGGAGAATATGTTTGGAATTAATAAAAAATATTGGCGCAAGAATCAACCAAAGGGGGGCCACCTGCAGGCTACAAGCCTGCTAGGCACGGCCACCCCCTGGCCGCGCTTAGCACGCTTGTGGGGCCCCTGTCGCTCCTCCGACACCCATCTTCTCCTATATGAAGTGTTTTGACCTGAAAAAAATCAAGAGAGAGCTTTCGGGATGAAGCGCCGCCGTCTCGAGGTGGAACTTGGGCAGAACCAATCTAGAGCTCCGTCATAGCTGTTCTGCCGGGGAAACTTCCCTCCCGAAGGGGGAAATCGAAGCCATCGTCATCACCAACGATCCTCTCAACTAGAGGGGGTCAATCTCCATCAACATCTTCACCAGCACCATCTCCTCTCCAAACCCTAGTTCATCTCTTGTATCCGATCTTTGTCTCAACACCTCAGGTTACCTGTGGGTTGCTAGTAGTGTTGATTACTCCTTGTAGTTGATGCTAGTTGGTTTACTTGGTGGAAGATCATATGTTCAGATCCTTTATGATAATTAATACTCCTATGATCTTGAACATGAACATGTTTTGTGAGTAGTTACGTTTGTTCCTGAGGACATTGGATAAGTCTTGTTATAAGTAATCATGTGAATTTGGTATTCGTTCGATATTTTGATGAGATGTATGTTGTCTCTCCTCTAGTGGTGTTATGTGAATGTCGACTACATAACACTTCACCATTATTTGAGCCTAGGGGAAGGCATTGGGAAGTAATAAGTAGATGATGGGTTGCTAGAGTGACAGAAGCTTAAACCCCAGTTTATGCGTTGCTTCGTAAGGGGCTGATTTGGATCCATATGTTTCATGCTATAGTTAGGTTTAGCTTAATTCTTCTTTCGTAGTTGCGGATGCTTGCGATAGGGGTTAATCATAAGTGGGAGTTTTTTCCAATTAAGGGCACCACCCAAGCACCGGTCCACCCACATATCAAATTATCAAAGTAACGAACATGGATCAAATGAGCATGATGAAAACTAGCTTGACAGGAATTCCCATGTGTCCTCGGGAGCGCTTTGCTTTATATAAGAGTTTGTCCAGGCCCGTCCTTTGCTAAAAAAAGTATTGGGCTACCTTTCTGCACCTTTGCTACACTTGTTACTTGTCACTCATTAAGAATCACCCTATCACAAAACTATCTGTTACCGATAATTTCAGTGCTTGCAGAGAATACCTTACTAAAAACCGCTTATCATTTCCTTCCGCTCCTCGTTGGATTCGACACTCTTACTTATAGAAAGGACTACAATAGATCCCCTATACTTGTGGGTCATAAAGACTCCTTTCTGGCACAGTTGCTGGGGAGTGAAGCGCCTTTGGTAAGCGGAATCTGGTAAGGAAAGATTTATATAGTGTGCTGAAATTTACTGTCACTTGTCACTATGGAAAGTAATCCTTTGAGGGGCTTGTTCGGGGTATCTTTACCTCGACCAGAAACACAAAGAGTTGTCCCTCAACCTACTAAAGCTACTGAAAATATTTATTATGAAATTCCTTCGAGTATGATAGAGAAACTGCTGGCTAATCCTTATGTAGGAGATGGAACACTACATCTTGATTTACATCTAATCTATGTGGATGAAGTTTGTGGATTATTTAAGCTTGCAGGTCTACCCGAGGATCACGTTAAGAAGAAGGTCTTTCCTTTATCTTTGAAGGAGAAGGCATTGACATGGTACGGGCTATGTGATGATATTGGATCATCGAGCTATAACCCATTAAAGATGGAATTTGATTAGAGGTTCTATCCTATGCATCTAGTTCATCATGATCGGAATTATATTTATAATTTTTGGCCTCGTGAAGGAGAAAGAATCGCTCGAGCTTGGGGAGGCTTAAGTCAATGTTATATTCATGCCCCAATCATGAGCTCTCGAGGGAAATTATTATTCAGAATTTTTATGCTCGGCTTTCTCGTGATTAATCCATGCTTGATACCTCTTGTGCTGGCTCCTATATGAAGAAAGATATTGATTTCAAATGGGATTTATTGGAAAGAATTAAACGCAACTCTAAAGATTGGGAACTCGACGAAGGTAAGGAGCCAGGTATGAACCTTAAGTTTGATTGTGTTAAATCTTTCGTGGACACCAATGTTTTTTGTGAATTTAGCACTAAATATGGACTTGACTCTGAGATAGTAGCTTCTTTTTGTGAATCTTTTGCTGCTCATGTTGATCTCCCCAAGGATAAGTGGTTTTAATATCACCCTCCCATTGAAGTGAAAGTAGTTGAACCTATTAAAGTTGAAGAGAAAACTATTACTTATAATGTTGATCCTGTTATTCCCACTGCTTATATTGAGAACCCAACTTTCCCTGTTAGAATAAAGGATCATGCTAAAGCTTTAACGGTGGTTCGTAAGAGCTATGCTAGAACACCTACACTCCCTGAGCAAATTAAAGTTGAGCCTAGTATTGCTATGGTTAAGTATCTCTTGGTTGATAATATTGATGGGTATGTTATTCAATTTTATGATGAGGCCACTAGAATTGCTAAACCTCATGCTAAAGATAAACATAGACCCATTGTTGGCACGCCTATTGTTTCTGTTAAAATAGGAGATCATTGTTATCATGGCTTATGTAATATGGGTGCTAGTGTGAGTGAAATTCCCTTTTCCTTATATAAAGAGATTATGAATGATATTGCACCAACTGAGTTAGAGGAAATTGATGTTACAATTAAACTTGCTAATAGAGATACTATATCACCATTTGGGATTATTAGAGATGTTGAAGTCTTGTGTGGGAAAATAAAATATCCTATTGATTTTCTTGTTCTTGGTTCCCCACAAGATGATTTTTGTCCCATTATATTTGGTAGACCCTTGTTGAATACCGTTAATGCCAGGATAGATTGTGAGAAGGAGACGATTACCGTAAGTTTTGGGGATACGTCTCATGAGTTTAATTTCTCTAAATTTTGTAGACAACCCCATGATAAAGAATGTCCTAGTAAGGATGAAATTATTGGCCTGGCTTCTATTGTTGTGCCTCCTATTGATCCTTTAGAGCAATATTTGCTAGACCATGAAAATGATATGCATATGAACGAAAGGAATGAAATAGATAGGATTTTCTTTGATCAGCATCCTATTCTGAAACAAAACTTGCCTGTTGAAATACTTGGGGATCCTCCTCCACCCAAGGGTGATCCCGTGTTTGAGCTTAAACAATTACCTGATACTTTGAAATATGTTTATCTTGATGAAAAGAAGATATATCCTGTTATTATTAGTGCTAACCTTTTAGAGCATGAAGAACAAAGATTATTGAAAATTCTGAGGAAGCACCGTGCTGCTACTGGATATACTCTTGACGATCTTAAGGGCATTAGTCCCACTCTATGTCAGCACAAAATTAGAATGGAGCCTAATGCTAAAGCAGTTGTTGATCACCAACGATGGTTGAATCCTAAAATGAAGGTAGTGGTAAGAAATGAAATATTAAAGATTCTAGAGGCATGTATCATTTACCCTATTGCTGATAGTAGATGGGTTAGTCCCGTTCATTGTGTCCCTAAGAAAGGAGGTATTACCGTAGTTCCTAATGATAAAAATGAATTGATTCCGCGAAGAATTGTTACATGTTATAGAATGGTAATTGATTTTAGAAAATTGAATAAAGCTACTAGAAAAGATCATTAGCCTCTACCTTTCGTTGATCAAATGCTAGAAAGATTATCCAAACACACACATTTCTGCTTTCTAGATGGTTATTCCGGTTTCTCTCAAATACCTGTGTCAAAAGAGGACCAAGAGAAGACCACCTTTAAGTGCCCTTTTGGTACCTTTGCTTATAGACGTATGCCTTTTGGTTTATGCAATGCACCTTCTACCTTTCAAAGATGCATGACTATTATATTCTATGATTTTTGCGAAAATATTGTTGAGGTTTTCATGGATCATTTTTTCGTTTACGGAACTTCTTTTGATGATTGTTTGAGTAACCTTGATCGAGTTTTGTAGAGATGTGAGGAAACTAATCTTGTCTTGAATTGGGAGAAGTGTCACTTTATGGTGAATGAAGGCATTGTCTTGGGACATAAAATTTCTTTAAGAGGCATTGAAGTTGACAACGCTAAAGTTGATGCTATTGAAAAAATGACGTGTCCTACGGATGTCCGAGGTATAAGAAGTTTCCTTGGTCATGATGGTTTCTATAGGAGATCTATTAAAGATTTCTCTAAGATTTCTAGGCCTCTCACTAATCTTTTGCAAAAAGATTTTCCATTCATTTTTGATGATGATTGTGTAGAAGCTTTTGAAATTCTTAAGAATGCTTTGATTTGTGCACCTGTTGTTCAACCACCTGATTGGAACCTACGAACATGAATTTTTAGCAGTTGTCTTCGCTTGTGATAAGTTTAGACCCTATATTGTTGATTCTAAAGTAACCATTCACACTGATCATGCTGCTATTAAATATCTCATGGAAAAGAAAGATGCTAAACCTAGACTTATCAGGTGGGTTCTTCTGCTACAAGAATTTGATTTGCATATTGTCGATAGAAAGGGTGCTGATAACCTCGTAGCAGATAACTTGTCTAGGTTAGAGAATGTTCTTGATGACCCACTACCTATTGATGATAGCTCTCCTGATGAACAATTAGCTGTCATAAATGCTTCTCATAAATCTCCTTGGTATGCTGATTATGCTAATTACATTGTCGCTAAATTTATACCGCCTAGTTTCGCATACCAACAAAAGAAAAAGTTTTTCTATGATTTAAGACATTACTTCTGGGATGACCCACAACTTTATAAAGAAGGAGTAGATGGTGTTATTAGACGTTGTGTACCTGAGCATGAATAGGAACAGATCCTACGGAAGTGTCATTCTGAGGCCTACGGAGGACACCATGCTGGAGATATAACTACACATAAGGTATTGCAATCTGGTTTTTATTTGCCTACTCTCTTCAAGGATGCTCGTAAGTTTTTCTTGTCATGTGATGAATGTCAAAGAATTGGCAATATTAGTAGACGTCAGGAGATGCCTATGAAATACTCTCTTGTTATTGAGCCATTTGATGTTTGGGGTTTTGATTATATGGGACCTTTTCCAATGTCCAACGGCTATACTCATATATTAGTTGCTGTTGATTATGTTACTAAGTGGGTAGAAGTTATTCTGACTAGTAGTGTTGATCACAACACCTCTATTAAGATGCTTAAAGAAGTTATTTTCCCTAGATTTGGAGTCCCAAGATATTTAATGACTGATGGTGGTTCACATTTTATTCATGGTGCTTTCCGTAAATTGCTTGCTAAGTATGATGTTAATCATAGAATTGCACCCCCTTATCATCCTCAGTCTAGTGGTCAAGTAGAATTAAGCAATAGAGAAATTAAATTGATCTTGCAAAAGATGGTTAATAGATCTAGGAAGAATTGGTCTAAGAAACTTGACGATGCATTATGGGCTTATAGAACTGCTTACAAGAATCATATGGGTTTGTTTCCGTATAAAAAGGCTTATGGTAAAGCATGTCACTTACCTATAGAGCTAGAGCATAAAGCTTATTGGGCAATCAAAGAGCTCAACTATGATTTCAAACTTGCTGGTGAGAAGAGGTTATTTGACATTAGCTCCCTTGATGAATGGACAACCCAGGCCTATGAGAATGCCAAGTTGTTTAAAGGAAAAGTTAAGAGATGGCAGGATAAAAGGATACAAAAGCGTGAATTCAATGTAGGTGATCATGTCTTGCTATACAACTCCCGGTTAAGATTTTTTGCAGGAGCACTTCTCTCTAAATGGGAAGGACTATACATCGTCGAGGAGGTATATCGCTCTGGTGCCATCAAGATCAACAACGCCGAAGGCACAAATCTGAAGGTGGTAAACGGGCAAAGAATCAAACATTATATCTCAGGTACTCCCATTAATGTTTAAACCAATGTTATCAATACCATAACTCCCGAAGAGCATATTAGGGAGACTTACTAGAACGTTTCAGACTTTGAAAAGGAATAGGTACATGGTATGGGGTAAGTAAACCGACTTCAGAAGTTTCCCAATAGAAAATTTATTCAGTTTTGGAACATTTAAAAAATTTGGAAAATAAAAAGCAGTCCGAAGGACGCACTGGGAGGCAACAAGCCTGCTAGGCACGGCCACCCCCTGGCCGCGCCTAGGGGGCTTGTCACCACCCCGTGCGCCCCCTGACTCTGGTTTCTTGTGGAACATTCCTTTGGGTCAGCGAAAATTCATTATATAATCTCCCGAATGTTTTGACTTTCGTATCACGACAATACCTCATGTTTTCGTTTTGAGCTGTTTCTACAGCAGATTTAGATGTCATCCCAAGAATCTGATGGGGAGAGCTACATATCGCATTATCTTGACAATCCCAAGCTCTTTGGGGACCTAGATCCTTATGGATTATTCTAGGAGGAGGAACAAGAAGAAAAGTACCAAGAAGAAAGCTCAGGTGAGTGATCAATGTCAAGTTCTTCGAGAGCGAAACAAAGAAGACGCTTGGACTACCATCGAGTAGCGGTGGGAAGCGCGCCATCAATTTGATAGGCACGCAGGACCCACTATAGACAAGCCTGTGCTAGGGTATCCTGTCGACCTACTGAAAGGACGTGGATGTTGCCTAGAGGGGGGGGGTGAATAGGCGCTTTAAAATAATCACGGCTTAGGCTTGAACAAATGCGGAATAAAACTATCATTTAATTAGTCAAGCACAAAACCTAAAACAACTAGGCTCACCTATGTGCACCAACAACTTATGCTAATCAAGATAAACAACTAAGTGATAGCAATTTATATAACATGAAATAATATGGCTATCACAAAGTAAAGTGCATAAGTAAAGGGCTCGGGTAAGAGATAATCGAGGCACGCGGAGGCGACGATGTATCCCGAAGTTCACACCCTTGCAGATGCTAATCTCCGTTCGGAGCAGTGTGGATGCACAATGCTCCCCAAGAAGCCACCAGGGCCACCGTAATATCCTCACGCCCTCACACAATTCATGATGTCGTGATTCCACTAAGGGACCCTTGAGGGTGGTCACCGAACCCGTACAAACAAGGTTGGGGCAATCTCCACAACTTAATTGGAGGCTCCCAACGATACCACGAAGCTTCACCACAATGGATTGTGGCTCCGAGGTGACCTCAAATGCTCGGGGCAATCTCCACAACCTAATTGGAGACCCCGAAGCTTGCTCGGAGTTTTGAACCACAATGATTGAGCTCCGAGGCACCACTAACCGTCTAGGGCGCCAAAGCACCCAAGAGGAACAAGCTCTAGGGTGCTCAAACACCCAAGAGTAATAAGCTTCTCAACTTCTCACTTCCACATATCACCGTGGAGAACTCAAACCTATGCACCAAATGCAATGGCAAGGGCAGATGGAATGCCCAAGTCCTTCTCTCCCAAATCCCACCACAACAACTACTGCTATGGAGAAAACTGAGATGAAGAACAAAGAAGAACATGAAGAACTCCAAGACCTAGATCCAAGGGGTTCCCCTCACATAGAGGAGAAAGTGATTGGTGGAAATGTGGACCTAGATCTCCTATCTATTTTCCCTCAAAAGGAGCAAGAATAATTGGAGGGACTGGGAGATAGCAAGCTCAAAGAGGGTCAACAAAGGTGGGGAAACACGAGCTCAAAAGATGGGGACCATTGGGGAAGAAGATCCCCTTAAATAGGTCCCCACAATGTGTCTGTTATGTGCAGAATAGCACACGGGCGGTGCAACCGGTGGAGTGGGAGGTACAACCGGTACAATCGGCAAGACCGGTACAACTGGCAAGACCGGTACAACCGCCCTACTACCTCCCAACCACTGGACCACAATAGAAAGTTGGTCGGGTGCAACCGCTCAGCCCGATCGCTGGACATAGCAAAGTCCCAAGCGGTAGAACCGCTTGAGACACCGGTAGTACCGGGCTATAGTAATATAGTGGTACAACCGTCCAACCTCCACCCAACAACTGCAGCACAACAGAACCATGTCCGGTTGTAGCCCGATGTTGGGTCGGTACAACCGCTAAGGGTTGCCACCCAGGGTCACCCAACAATTGGCGGTACAACCGTCCGGAGGCAGCGGTACAACCGTTGGGGACCAAATAGTGGCAGCACCCCTGGGGTGTTGGTTATGCCGGAAGACACGAGCAAGTGGTACAACCGTATCAAGAAAACAGGTAAGACCAGAACTGCCATAACCTCTGCAAATGAGCTCCAAATCGAGCAAACTCAAGCTTGTTGGATTCAGGATGACAAGTTTAGGGTTTTCTTAAGAGGAGGCAGTATGAAAATGCCAATGATATAGAGATGTGAAACCTCTATGAATGAAGCCGGCAAAAACTCCAACATCAAAAACATCATAGAACATGCATATGGACGCCGTTTTCGATGAACTTGAGCTGGTCATGAAACTGACCATAAGCTCAAGAACTCATAAAGAGAAGCACTAAACAAGAACCAAGAAAGATGATGATGCAAGGATGCAAATGGTTTGAGCTCTCAACGAATGATATGATCAAGCTACTCACTTGAGAGCCCCCTTTGATAGTACGACTATTGATCCTATAACCCAGTATCCCAACTGTCACCATGAGACCGGTAAAATAGAAAACCTTATCGAGGTCAAACCTTAGGCTTGCACATAGTCCACTTGAGCTAGATGATGACAATCTTGACTTCCTCAATATGGACCACCTTTATTTATTGCATTGGCTCAATGCCCCCATACTCCACTATGGGTGAGACACTCTACGACACATCTTCACAAGTCCATTGTCACCACAATGGACAACAAGCTTCAAGCATGGTCTCTCCGTGATGCTTCACTTGAACTTGCACACCGCAACCTTGATGACGATCACCACTTGATGTCATCCTCCATGGAATGAATGGGGTCTTCTTATTGATGCTAGCCCATGGAAACATACCTAACCCCACAAAGTACAGTCACGTAGACCATGGGTTAGTACACAAAGCGTAATGGACAATGCTTACCATACCATGGGATCCCTTGATCCCTCTCGGTATATCTTGTATGCTTTGTGTGTTGATCAACTTGATCCACTTTTTGACTTAGTCCTGATCAACCATGTATCTTATCTTCTCTCTTCATAAAGATGATGTCTTGAAGGTAAACATGAATGATTACACAATCTTCTTCTTCAAGACATGCTTGCAATAAGCTCAACTCCCACATGACCAATCTTTGGATAAACCTTGAATACCACCTTGGTCACCATATAAACTCCTTGAAACCAACAGATGGACTTCAAGAAGTACGTACCGATAAATCCTTAGAATATAAATCAAGGCAACCATTAGTCCATAGGGATTGTCATCAATTACCAAAACCACACATGGATAAATGTGCTCATACACCTACCTTATGAGGTCGGTTGTACAACTTTTACCCGTGAGCTGCGGCAAGTCCAGTGGCCCAATTCCCGAACGTTCAAACCATAGGTCCTAGAGAAATACGACGGCAAGAATCACCCGTCGGAGTTCTTAAGCATCTACACCATAGTGGTGCAGGCTGCCGGGGCTTCCGACGACAAGATACTCGCCAACTACTTCCTGTTGGTACTCAAGCCTAATGTCAGGTCGTGGTTGATGCATCTGCCAGAGAATTCCATTTCTTCCTGGGTAAACCCATGTCATGAGTTTGTTGGCACCTTTACCGGAGGCCACCAAGCTCCGGGCAAGAAAGTGATTTGCATCTCATCCCCCAGAAAGAAGGTGAAACTTTGCGCAAGTACATTCAAAGATTCAACCGTATACATCACAACATCCTAGACGTTCATCCTGCTGTCATTATCAGCGCGTTTCATCAAAACGTGTGCAACCGTAGGATGCGCAAAGTGTAGGGTAACATAGTAGAAAACAAAAAAATTCGGACCTACACACCAGCCCAGGACCACTATGGATACTGCATACAAGGTTTGATCATTTTCGTTACCGACTCGTAGCGCAGAAAAAGTAGAGTCGATGACGAACGGCGGTGCAGATCCCCGCAGCTAGGATTTTACAACCTCCCAACCGCGAGGATGTATACCCTCATCTGCCCCGCGGACAGCCCTCCGGGAGGCGGTCGGACAGTCCCCCGGATGGTGTCGCGGACAGCCCTTCGGGAGGACCTCCGAAACTTGGTCTGTCACTCGGACAGCCCTTCGGGAGGACCTCCAAAACTCGGACGGTCACACGGACAGCCCTTTGGGAGGCACTCTCGAACTAAGACCGAAACTACGATCTCTCTATAGAGTTGCACACATACGATGTCATCTATCCGGCATGGCTTCGCCGTCCAGAACTAGTTCCCCCCTCGAAAACTCGGACGGTCACACGGACAGCCCTTCGGGAGGCACTCTCAAACTAAGACCGAAACTACAATCTATCTACAGAGTTGCACACATACGATGTCATCTATTCGGCAGGGCTTCGCCGTCCAGAACTAGTTCCCACCGGAACCCAGACAGCCTTTCGGCTCTACGAAACTCTTTTCGTGGGAGGGGGAGAAGAAGCCAGATAATGCATGGCATGTGTATGAGAGTTGGAGTGGGGATGGAGAGCTCCTCTCCACCTCCTTTTATAGGGGAAGGAGGGGGTGGTGGTGGCTGAAATTTCAGCCGCATGACAAGCACCCACAAAACAAGGAAGCATGTTCCCACCAAACATGGAGAAAACATGTTCCCTTGTCCATGGTGTTCCCCCATGGGGCCCCACCTTCCTACCAACACTCTCCACCATTTTTGGAGGCTGCCCCCACCATGGGCCCCTCCAACACCTTTTTTCCAGCCACAAGGGGCTGCCCCCCAAAAGGGAGGCGCCCCAAAACAGCCCCACGAAACGTGGGATCTTGTCCCCTCACGCTGGGACAAGATGTTTTCCGCGACTATTACTTCGGAAAAATTCTAGAAGGTCCAGAACATTTCCGGCACCCTCTAAAATTATCTGGACACGCTCTGGAACATTTCCGGTATGGTGGTTTAATTTAAAACCATCTTCGTTTACCTGGTAAACAATTCCGGCAGCTCCGAAAACCTTTTCCGGTATTTTCTCCGAAAAATTCCAGAAATTACCAGACCGATCTGGCAACCTCCAAAACATTCTCGGTGCTTGCCGAAACCTTTTTGGATCAATGGTTTTATCCGAAACAACCTTTTGGTTTTACTGAAACTTTTTCGGTGTTCTCTCCGGAACTTTTCCGCTGTCTCCGAAACTATTTCAGCGACTTTCTCTCGGACTCCTTGTCTAGTATTCAGTAGATAGATGACCCTTAAGCGTGTGACCCTATAGGTTCGGTGAAGTATAGACATGACCCGGAACCCCTTCCGATCAATGATCAACATCGGAGCCGTGGACACCCATATTGACCCATATTCCCACACAAATGAATATTCGAGTGAACCTCCAGTTGTCATGTGCTATTCCTGTTGCTTCGCGATATGTTACAAATACCCGAGGTGAGACATGTTGGCATCCCCGTGGATTAACAACTTGTCCACTATGCCAGTTACCTCGTTACCGGTATTGTTCTCTTTTCTCGTTCCCGTGTTCCGGCATCCCCATGATCAAATGACAAAGTGTCTGGCTAGACGACGATGGATACCGTAACACCAAGAGGGCCCAGAGATATCTCTCCATTGTCGGAGGAGCAAATCCCAATCTTGAGCTATCAAGTTACTTGACATACTTTTCCATGAACCCGTAAGCCGCCGTAATAGCCACCCATTTATGGATGACGCTTAACAAACCCCAAAATTCATGAAGCAAGCATGAAGAAACTCGATACTCTCATGGTCTAAGGAATTATGCAAACATTAACTTCTCTGTGTTATTAACCATTAACTTATGACGAATGTATCTCATAGCATAACATCAATTCGGGTCGATTCAACACAAATGTTCTTCTAACATTGTGCCCTCAAAATTGCCGGCATAGCCATGCCCATGATTAGGAAAACAGGATCATCATACAATACTTGAGCCAGTCTTAGAGGTCAGACTAGGAATCAATTTACCGTTTATTATTCCACACGTGCATATGAGTCTTCCTTCAAGCCTCGTGGTTATTGTAGACTCGAGAACCATAGCAGTTATAGCATGGAACATAAACCTAATTATGAATAGGGAGATAATCAATAACATTTATTATTGCCTCTAGGGCATATCTCCTACAGAATCCCACTTGCACTAGAGTCAATAATCTAGTCAATGCTAATGCACTTTACACCTATGGCATACTGGTGTAAAATATGCTCCGCCTATGGTATAGCCTCATGTCCAACGGATCTGACAACTTCAGCTCCGTGTGTAACTTTGCATATCCTCGCGTTTTCATGCTATCACAAAATTCATATTTTGTGTGAACTTGGCTTTGCATATGTGTGAATCATTGGTCGAAACCTGATTCCTCATACTGAGCTATGGAGCAACTATCTACAATAGTGTCTCATAGACCAAAGCCATCTTGGAACCATACTAAGTTCATGAATGAACTATATGATTCAACAACTTCTTTATCGCTTCCAAAGCATCAACATACTTAGCCTTTGTTATAGAATTCGCCACAGTATCTTGTTTGGAACAATTTCCAACTACCGTGCCACCATATTGTGTATTACACAAAACCCTTAACTTAAATCGAAAATTGCATGGAGCATTGATTGAGACTGTATCGATGCAATTACTTACAATGAGCACTTCATAATCTTTGCTTGCGAGAAAACATGTCATCAACACTACTCTAGTACTTAATGACATCTTTCACTGTTGTCCCATGATCAGTGCTTTGATCACTTTGGTATCTATACTCGCAACAACTTGGGAGTATCGGACATATCTGGTTGTTTTTACATACCATGGAATACATGATTAATCCAAACACTAGAGTGTGTGGAATCTCCATCATGTATTTTACTCGTCCATGTTTTGGGACACTGAGTCTTGCAAAACCTCTTTCCATGTGACTTCGGCAAGAATCACTCCTTGGCGTTTTTAAATGCTAAAAGGTTTTAGCACCTTGTCAATATGTATTCATTGCTTAGCCCCATTAGGTAAATCTATCTCCATAGATCATCATTCCTAATATGGAGGCTATTTAGCCTAAGCACTTCATCGAAAAACTATTTTCAAATGAAGTCCTAATTCGTGTCAAGAAATTTATTTCCAATTAACAATGTGTCAAGCACACAACGTTTTTAGAAATATTATTATGCTCCCACTTACTTTCTTGAATCACAAGCATCTTCGTTACCATTGATGAAGTCAAAAACCCTTTTGACCATTTCATCAAACCACGAAGATTCCAACTCCATTTTGCTCTCTTCTGTCCATTGCTGGAACTCTGAAGTTTGCATACTTACTAGCATCCTCTGGGTCGACAAATTACTTTGGACTGTATCACATACAAGTCCTAGGTTTCATTTCCATCAGATGGAAATCCTTTTGTCATCCAGGTTTCATATCTCATGATTGATATATGTATTAATTGCTAGTTCAACCCGAACCGACCTTAAGCATCCCTACGGTGAAACAACCTCATCGTAGTTAACTCCTTGAACTTGTTATTTCAACAAGTCGAGCTTTATGGATAAAACATTTTTATCCGTATCAGTTTTTAGTTCCATAAATATTCGTAAGACTCGAAGTCCTCTGAAAGGTCTATCAAGGTTTTAATCTTGAATCACTTATATGGAAACTATCTCGGATTGTATTGGCATTTAGCCAATCCCGGAGTCAGGGCCCATCAATGCTTCCTTGTGTATTGTAGGTATACTGTTGTCTAACAACAATATCTCATTTGCGCACCTGATAGGTTTGCACGAGCTTTGCCTACGTGGTTCAGCTGCACGTTCGACCGAAGTCCATACATTTTATTGTAGAGACTTCCATATCAATCATAGTAGAAAACAACATAATCATTTCCAGGGTTTCTTTCCTTTGAACTAATGACGAAGATACTGGTTATCTCGTTGAGTTGCACTGTCCTCCCACTCACCTTTTGTAAGAACTATTCTCTTTAAAAGCATACCATTTTGTGGAAAAACCCTTTGCCTTGGTATAGTGGTGGGGAATACCCAATGACTTGGGATAACCATACAAAAGTAGCACTTGTCTGATTTGGAATAGGTTTGTAACCTTTTACACAAGCCCCATATTCCAAATGTTAAGAAAAGATATAACATGGTTGGGCGTACCATACCATGGCGTCATTTCAACAGACCTGATGGATCTCTTTTCAATGTAAAAGCCATAGTCTCTAAAGCATCACTCTATAAAAGGGATAATGGAAAATCTATTTATGTCATCTTTGATCTTACATGTCATAAATGGTTCGATTACATCTTCACGGACTTTCCACTTGCTGTGGTGTTTCGGGAGGTGCAAGTTATGTAACCTTTTTCACAACTCATCAGACATTTGCTAAACTTGTAACTCAAATATTCCTTTCCGCAATCAAATTGCAGAAACATAATTTTCTTGGTACAATAACTTCTACTTTATTTTTGAAAACCTTTCGAATGATTTCAAAAGATCCAGACTTACATCTCATCAAGTAAATATCCATATATCTACTTGAGTCAAATTTTTAAGCTAGACAAATCCACTGTTTGCAACAACATTTATCGGACTACATAGATCAAATGTATGATCACCAATAAGTTCTTTGCTTGTTCCTTATGGCCTGTGAATGGTATTTTAGTTAGTTCGCCTGTTTTGGAGGAAAGTTGCAAGTGTCAGATGATTCAAAATCAAACGACTTCAAAATCCATCATAATGGAATTTTCCATGCGGGTTTCTCCAGTGTGACCAAATGCAGTGCCACACATATGTGATATTCTTTTAGTCATGCGACATTTAGCATCAGTGTTATGGATGTATCATATTTCCATCAATATTCATAACATACATCCCATCTAGAATGGAAGCATGGCCCTTCATGTTATTCATAATACTGAACAACAATTGTTGTTTTTATGAACAACTCTTTTGCAACAAACACTGTGCAATTGGCTAGAGTGTATGAAACTCTAAAATGAATTATAAAAGTAAACCTAGAGGTAATGTAATATTATCAATATTCATAACATACGTCTCATTCATAATGAAAGTATGGCTCTTATGTTATTCATAACACCGAACATGAAATGTTCTCTTATGAACAACCTTCTTGCAAGATACCTTATGCAAAGGGCTAGAGTGTGAAACTATAAAATGAATTATGAAACTTAATACATAGGGAATACACCGATGAAAGGCATAGTAACATTTACTATGTTCCCTGTGTGTATCTAAACCTCATCCCGCGCTAGTCTTTCAGGACATAGTAGTTCTTACATCGAGTTGCAACAGAATGCAATCGAGCGGGTATCTTTGTGATTAACTCACAATACCCAAGAATTAGTGATTAACATGTTTAACCATAATTCCCAAGAACTATATCTTTGACCAGCCTTCTATACATCTAAAACTTTGTATGACATTCATACATGAGCTGGATATTCCAGTCTTCTTTCCTTTTGCCATTATACTTCTAACAGTTTAACTTTTCAGTGTTTCTCCTACTCTCAGAAGAAGCATCCAACTTAAGAGTGGCGTTAGCCCTGGACTTCCTAGGCGTGAAAGTCTCACTAACACCCTTTGGACACTTCCTTTCTCTTTAAGTTGTTGTTTTATTCACCTTTCATCATATGACAGGCGTTCTCCTGGATCCCTCTCTTATCAGTCTAATGCATAGTAAACTTCTTTACTAGTAGTTTGCAAACAAACAATGCTTTGGATATATCATATATTTTAGCCTTTGTCTGTCTCTGAAAATGATTTTCAGATTCCATGAATATCACATAACTATCCAAACTTTCGAAGTTCAGGTCTCATGGAAGCAAACATATTGCACTTTGACTGAAAAGTATTTCTAGCTTTTGGATCGAAGGATGAGAGTCACATGATCCATAGCATTAGTGAGAGAATACCAAAAGCATGCGATAGGACAAAGTCCTTCTCGGCACTCTTGAGGACAATCCTCACATTACGTTACCAACCGTAAAGTTTTAACTAGATATTTAACAGCTATTCAATTTTAATAGGGAAGGTGGAAACGCAAGCCATTATTCTACAACTATTATGCAAATCACACTTAGACATTGTTCAAAATTAATTGCACTGAGAATTAAAAAAGTTAATTCTACAGTGCGCTCCCACTCAAATCAATATCTCTCATAATTGATTTTGAGTGATGCAAGACCCAACTTTCAATTCAACGTCAAGGATGTAACCATCTCAAGTGACAACAATTTCAATTGGTAGGCCAACTTGCCAATCACATCTCTATGTGACTCTTGTTCATATTTTGATGCGTGTGTTCCGATCTCATGACTTTCATACCTGAACGTCAAGACAACCAAGTGATCTCGCTGCGAGGTCTCAACTCACCCGCCTCACACTTCTCTAATCGTTCGTACCCATGTAACCATGTGATACCCCGAAGAGATAGGTGTCGTGACGGTGCTACACTTGGGAGAACACTAACTACTTGATTTTTTGTGAGAGATCACCCTAATAAAAAGCGACTACCCCGCAATCAAGAAGGGTGCATCAAGAGGGATAAACATCTCAGGCAGTTCATAACAGCATGATATGGTATAGCCCTTTCTAACGGAGAAGTCTTTCATTCCTTCGTCTTCGGCATTCGCGTCGGTGTTCACCTTCGCGAAGATTGCCACCACCTTGTCGATGCACCAGATAATATTGCTATCTCTATAGCTAAAAAAATAAGTGCATTACTTAAGGTTGACACACAGGTCATTAAAGTGACAATCATATGGCTCCAGCCATCATGCCGAATCATGACACGCAGGTCATGTTAATATTACATCATATAGTCATCTCATACATAATCAAATTAATACGAGCATTGCTATACCACATCATATGCACATGCAAACCATCCCGCAAAACCAAGTTAGACGCCTCTAATCGGTTCATGCAAAAACTTGTTTTACGTGGCTTCTAAGGTTTTCAAACAAACCGAATCTACCAACGTCCATCATCAAGTATGATAATTCAAGTTGCTAGATTAACTTTCCAGGGTGTATAAAACACGAGATAATAAAATCTCGAGTCCCATACTAAACTTTGTCATATGCGTGACCCCCGTGCAGATCACATCTGCATTGCCCTTTTGTCTGCAAAACATCCATCATTCTCAACTATGGTGGAACCCAAAGAACTGTTAGCACTTCGTTGATCTCTCAATCAGCATACTCAGGAGCAGCATGAAAGGATCGCAGATTGCCAGAACTTTGTGAGATTTGACCATTCCATCAAGATCAGGACTATGCAAATTCAGGGGAAGCAAAAGGAACATCGGGTAACAGATTTCATATGCTACCCGCACAAATAATTTTCAGAAATAGATCTCATCTACTACCTAATTATATTGTGCAACACCCATACATCTCTATGTATTCTAGATCACAACCTGCATCTATGCATAGCATGGCTCTTGATGCCACTGTAGGGCAACGTAGCAGAAAACAAAAAAATTCCGACCTACACACCAGCCCAGGACCACTATGGAGACTGCATACAAGGTTTGATCATTTTCGTTACCGACTCGTAGCACAGCGGAAGTAGAGTCAATGACGAACGGCGATGCAGATCCCTGCAGCTAGGATTTTACAACCTCCCAACCGCGAGGATGTATACCCTCATCTTCCCCGCGGACAGCCCTCCGGGAGGCAGTCGGACAGTCCCCCGGATGGTGTCGCGGACAGCCCTTCCGGAGGACCTCCGAAACTTGGACTGTCACTCGGACAGCCCTTCGGGAGGACCTCCAAAACTCGGACGGTCACACGGACAGCCCTTCGGGAGGCACTCTCGAACAAAGACCGAAACTACGATCTCTCTATAGAGTTGCACACATACGGTGTCATCTATCCGGCAGGGCTTCGCCGTCCAGAACTAGTTCCCACCGGAACCCAGACAACCTTTCGGCTCTATGAAACTCTTTTCGTGGGAGGGAGAGAAGAAGCCAGATAATGCATGGCATGTGTATGAGAGTTGGAGTAGGGATGGAGAGCTCCTATCCACCTCCTTTTATAGGGGAAGGAGGGGGTGGTGGTGGCTGAAATTTCAGCCACATGACAAGCACCCACAAAACAAGGAAGCATGTTCCCACCACACATGGAGAAAACATGTTCCCTTATCCATGGTGTTCCCCCATGGGGCCCCACCTTCCTCCCAACACTCTCCACCATTTGTGGAGGCTGCCCCCACCATGGGGGTCTCCCCAACACCTTTTGTCCAGCCACAAGGGGCTGCCCCCCAAAAGGGAGGCGCCCCAAAACAGCCCCACGAAACGTGGGATCTTGTCCCCTCACGCTGGGACAAGATGTTTTCCGCGACTATTACTTCGGAAAAATTCTGGAAGTTCCCAGAACATTTCCGGCACCCTCTAAAATTATCTGGACACGCTCTAGAACATTTCCGGTATGGTGGTTTAATTTAAAACCATCTTCGTTTACCTGGTAAACAATTCCGGCAGCTCCGAAAACCTTTTCCGGTATTTTCTCCGAAAAATTCCAGAAATTACCAGACCGATCTGGCAACCTTCAAAACATTCCCGGTGCTTGCCGAAACCTTTTTGGATCAATGGTTTTATCCGAAACAACTTTTTGGTTTTACCGAAACTTTTTCGGTGTTCTCGCCGGAACTTTTCCGCTGTCTCCGAAACTATTTCAGTGACTTTCTCTCGGACTCCTTGTCTAGTTTCAGCAGATAAATGACCCTTAAGTGTGTGACCCTATAGGTTCAGTGAAGTATAGACATGACCCGGAACCCCTTCGAATCAATGATCAACATCGGAGCCGTGGACACCCATATTGACCCCTATACCCACACGAATGAATATTCGAGTGAACCTCCAGTTGTTGTGTGCTATTCCTGTTGCTTCGTGATATGTTACAAATACCCGAGGTGAGACATGTTGGCATCCCCGTGGTCAACAACTTGTCCACTATGCCAGTTACCTCGTTACCGGTATTGTTCTCTTTTCTCGTTCCCGTGTTTCGGCATCCCCATGATCAAATCACAAAGTGTCTGGCCAGACGATGATGGATACCGTAACACCGAGAGGGCCCAGAGATATCTCTCCATCGTTGGAGGAGCAAATCCCAATCTTGAGCTATCAAGATACTTGACATACTTTTCCCTGAACCCGTAAGCCGCCATAATAGCCACCCATTTACGGATGACGTTTAACAAACCCCAAAATTCATGAAGCAAGCATGAAGAAACTCAATACTCTCATGGTCTAAGGAATTATGCAAACATTAACTTCTTTGTGTTATTAACCATTAACTTATGACGAATGTATCTCATAGCATAACATCAATTCGGGTCGATTCAACACAAATGTTCTTCTAACATTGTGCCCTCAAAATTGTCGGCATAGCCATGCCCATGATCAGGAAAACAGGATCATCATACAATACTTGAGCCAGTCTTAGAGGCCAGACTAGGAATAAAATTTACCGTTTATTATTCCACACATGCATATGAGTCTTCCTTCAAGCCTCGTGGTTATTGTAGACTCGAGAACCATAGCAGTTATAGTATGGAACATAAACCTAATTATGAACAGGGAGATAATCAATAACATTTATTATTGCCTCTAGGGCATATCTCCTACACAAAGAGCTGGCGATGAACAAAGTCAGGGATGTTGCCGAGCTCTATGCTCTGGCTGATAAATGTGCTTGATATGAAGAAGGGAGGAGACTCCCCGGCGAGGATGCTGGCGCTGGAGTCGACTCTGAAGACGAAGACATCGCCGCTCCGGCAAAGAAAGGTAGACGACGGAATAGGAAACGCAAGGGCAAAGTCATACTTGTGATCGAGGAATCCGACAACCTCGATGCCGCCTGTCGGTGTACTAAAGTTTGGGCTTTTAGTACCCCCATACTTGTGCACGGGCAGTTGTAGACGCACCGGCGGCAAGGCCTACAAAGGGACTGCTAGAAGCAAATACAACGACGTCAAGAAACATTCAAGGAAACCAGCACAAGACCGAAGGCCAAAGGCTGGAACCCCGGCAAGATCTTGCCGGGGGTGGCTTGCGGAGTCCCGGCAAGGAGTGAACCCGGCAAGACCTCGCCACCCTGCCAGCGTAGAGACCAGGTGTCAACCCACCAGGATAGGTGTCAAGGCGCTGATGATGGAGAGGCTAAGTGGTGCCGATGGGATGGGTTCCTATCCCATCCCGTAGAAGGTCAGAGACACCTGACAGAGCATTAAATGTATTTGTCCGACACTGTCAAGGTTAGGTATGATAACACTGTAGCACTGTACACCTCGTGCATACACTGTACGCCACTCTAGAGACCCCTTAGTCATATAAAAGGAGGCCCAAGGCGTTACGAGGGCAGATCTTTTCTTCCACCTTCTCGCTCACGCACGTAGCAGCTGTTCATAGCGCTCCTGTAGCCAGAACCCTAAAAACACCCATAATACACTAAAGCATGAGTAGGGTTTTATGCTTCTCAGCGGCCCAAACATGGGTAAAATCTCCCCTCGCGCCGTTCGTCTAATCTGCTCTTTGCGCATACCGTCCCCCCGCCAAACCACAAAGGGATCCACGCGGTCCCATAAGTGTCGCTCCCCGACATCTTTGGCACGGCAGGTAGGGGGCTAGGTTGTGTGAACCTGACCACACGATCGGTGCGCCAGTTCCTTCATCATCTCCATCGCCATGGACCCCAAGAAGAAGGGTTTCATGGCGGTTGACCCGTCCATGTCCTGTGCACCTGTAGCCACTCGGACAGGTGACGATGTGGATGTAGGAGGAGGACTCGAACCTCCATGACATTCTGGTGATCAAGGCCAAGCCAGCGGCACCGTTCGTAGCAATGACGACAACCCACGCACCACTGGATCTCAAGACGGAGCTCTGTTGCCTACAGGCGGCACAGTGAACTCTAGGGATGGAAGGGCACCTTCCCAGACACCTACGCCGGTGCATACGCCGCGGCCTTCTTAGGTCGCATGCGATGTGCAACGCCGCAACGTCGGTGGTTCTAAGTGCCCCCATGGAAAGGCTCCTGCGCATCACTCCCGAGATGCGCGGGACAAACATGCGCGCCAAAATGCTGATGGAGGTGGCGCGCGGTCGTGGGACCATGATGGAGCTCCTTCTAACACCTTCCGTGCCAACCTCATGAGAAGAAGCATTGGCGCAAGAAAACCTACTCCAGAATTTCCCTCCTGTGGCGGAGAAGCTCGATGAGTGGAGAGCTACTATCCAGAGCCTCGTCAGCTTCGCTAACTGGGATGGGTTGCGGCGGGCAGAGCCTTCGCAGCAGCGGTCCATCGAGTCAGCGCTAACCAATGGCGACAAGGCCAGAGGTGGCATGACCACGGTGCACTCTCCTCCGTGGCGACAACGGCGGTCGCCAACTCGACCGGTCGGCGCCGGTGGTGACGATTCAACGACATCGTATGATCCGCGAACTCGCTGCGACCAACATCAAGTTCTTTGGGAGCAAACCAAAGAAGACGCTCGGACTACCATCGAGCGGCGGCGGGAAGTGCATAGGACCCACTGTAGACAAGCCTGTGCCAGGGTATCCTGTCGACCTGCCTTACTAGGTGGGTTGCCTAGCGTTTACCCATGAGCTGCGGTGAGTCCAGTGGCCCAATTCCTGAACGTTCAAACCGGAGGTACCGGAGAAATACGACGACAAGACCCACACGTCGGAGTTCTTGAGAATCTACACCATTGTGGTGCAGGCTGCCGGGGCTCATGATGACAAGATACTCGCCAACTACTTCCCGTTGGTTCTCAAGCCCAACGGGAAATAATGGTTGATGCACCTGCCGGAGAATGCAATTTCTTCATCGGCATACCGGTGTCGTGAGTTTGTTGGTGCCTTTATCGAAGGCCACCAAACTCCTGGCCAAGCAAGTGATTTGCATCTCATCCTCCAAAAGGAAGGCGAAACCTTGCGCAAGTACATTCAGAGATTTAGCCGAATACATCACAACATCCCAAACGTTCATCCTGCTGCTGTTATCAACGCGTTTCATCAGAACGTGCGTAACCGCAGGATGCACAAAGAGGTGGTGATGAACAAATTCAAGGATGTTGCCGAGCTCTACGCTCTGGCCGATAGATGTTCTCAAGATGAAGAAGGGAGGACACTACCCGGCGAGGATGCCGGTGCTGGAGTCGACTCTGACAAAGACACCACCGCCGCGGCAAGGAAAGGCCGACGGCGGAACAAGAAACGCAAGGACAAGGCTATGCTTTCCATCGAAGAATCCGGCAACCCCAACACCACCAAGAAGACTAAGGTTGACATCCCCGACAAGGAGGTTGCCGGGTGCGCCTCTTGCCAGGCCTTGACAGTTGCCGACAAGCCGGAGGGCTCCGACAAGCAGTATTGCAAGATCCATCGCACCAAGGGCCACGGTTTCCAAAATTGCCGACAAGTTGAGCAGCTTGCCGAGAGTCAGAAAGCTGAGTACGTGAGACGAGACAAGGAGAAGGCCCAAGAAGGTGCAGAGGGGTTCGTCAAGAAGCGCGATGGCCGAGGAGGTCGCCGCGACAAGGCCAAGCAGCAGGAGAGGCCCGCTCGAGGCCGCGACAAGGAAGAGGGGGATGACGATGGCATTGAAGAGGACGTTGATTCCAGCGAGCATGAATTTCAAAGAGCTACAGATGTCATGTGTGTCGACGGGGGCGCCTTGTTGCATTCTTTCCGCCGCCAACTCAAACAGTGGGCGTGCGAGATTAATGCAATAGAGCCATCTGTTGAAGCCCGGAAACCACTGAGATTGTCCCACACGCCTATCATTTTCGACGCCGAGGATTACCTTGATCGCACAACTGCGGTCGGGTGTTTGCCATTGCTGGTCTGGCCAACAATTCGCAACCTCAAGGTGATGAAAATGCTAGTTGACGGTGGAGCCATTTTGAACTTAATCTCGCCTGATGTGATCAAGAGGCTGCAAATCCCTGATGAAGATCTCGAGGAGACGGGCACTTTTTAGGGGATCAATCTAGGAAGGACTCGGCCGAAGGGCAAGATCATCCTGCCGGTAACATTTGGCAGCAACATGAACTTCAGGACAGAGAGGATTGTTTTCGACGTCGCCAAGATACCATTGCCATCTAATGGGATTCTTGGATGCCCTGCGCTGGCCAAGTTCATGGCGGCATCACACTATGGTTACAATGTGTTGAAGATGCTCGGGCCGATTAGCATCATCACAATCAACTCTGACAAGAAGGATGCACTTATCTATGCTGACCAACTTTAGTGGGAGGCAGTTGCAGCACCTGCTACCAAGGCACCTACTCCTACCGCTGAAGCTCCCGGGGGAAGAAGACTGGCAAGACCTCTGGTGCACACTCCAGCAAGCGCACCTCTTTAGAGTGCTGCGCTCCCATTGACGATGTGCCAGAGAGCTCCACCGGCAAGAACAAGAAATCCAAGGCAGCTCCACCAGAAACTAAGAAAGTGCCCGTCAAGGAGGATGGTATGGGAGGAACTTTCACCATAAGTTCCACCCTCAACGACAAATAAGAAAGCATGCTCATTGCCTTCCCGCGGGTGAATGTCGATGTGTTTGCATGGCAACCATCTGATGTCACCAGTGTTCACAGGGAGGTAATTGAGCACCACCTTGCTGTCTACCCTCATGCATGGCCCGTCAAGCAGAAAGTTAGGAAGCAAGCCTTGGATCGGCAAGAATTTACTGCCGAGGAAATCAAAAAATTGGAAGCGGCAGGTTTGGTCAGAGGAGTGCTCCATCCAACATGTTGGCCAATCCAGTTGTGGTGCGCAAGGCGAATGGAAAATGTAGGCTGTGTATTGACTATACAGATCTCAATAAAGCCTGTCCAAAATATCCTGTCCCCTTGCCGTGCATCGACCAGATTGTGGACTCCACTACAGGATGTGATTTGCTATCATCTCTCGACGTTTACTCGGGATACCACCAGATCTTCATGTCTAAGGAAGATGAAGAGAAGAGTGCATTTATCACCCCATGTGGTACGTATTACTTTGTGCGTATGCCTTTCGGGTTGAAAAGTGCTGGTTCAACATTTGCTAGAGTGTTCCAGATTGGTTTTGAGCCTCAGCTACATAGAAATGTGGAAGCTTATTTGGATGACATAGTGGTTAAAACCAAGGATAAAGCAATGCTCATACAAGATCTAGAAGAGACGTTTGCAAATCTGCGAAAGATCAACTTGAAGCTCAATCCTGAGAAGTGTGTGTTTGGTGTTCCATCCGGCAAGCTTCTCGGGTTCTTTGTGTATAGTGTGGGATCGAGGCGAAACCCGACAAGATCAAAGTAATTGAGCAAATTGAAGCACCAAGACGCGTCAAGGATGTGCGTCGTCTTGCCGACTGCGTTGTGGCTTTGAGTAGGTTCATTTCAAAGTCTGCTAAGAGCGGTCTGCCTTTTTTCAAAATCTTGAAAAAGGCAGGTCCAATGAAGTGGACTCCAAAAGCGGAGGCAGCGCTGCAGGACTTGAAGAGGTACCTGTCCTCTTCGCCAATACTAGTCGCACCTAAACCACAAGAGCCGTTGTTGCTATACTTGGTGGCAACGAATCAAGTGGCTAGTGCTGTGTTAGTGGCACAGAGAGAAGTCGACGAAGAAGCAGTGATAGAGGCAGGACTGCCAAGCAATGAACCAGGATCTTCCTTGGCGGGGTCTGGTGCTGACAAGTCAGGATCTGTGCGAATGAATGAAGTGACACAAAAGAAGAATATGGTGCAGCGCCAAGTATACTTTGTCAGCTCCCTTTTGTAAGGTGCCAGGTTAAGATACTCTAGCATGCAAAAATTGCTTTTTGGCCTTCTCATGGCCTCAAGGAAACTGCGCCATTATTTCCAAGCACATGAGAAACCGTCGTCACCCGCTTCCCGCTGCAACAGATTTTGCGAAATCCAGATACGAATAGTAGGATTGTGGAGTGGAATTTGGAGTTGTCAAGCTTTGGTTTGAGGTTTCAAAGCACTTCAACTATCTCGAGCAGAGCCTTGGCAGAATGGACTCCAACGCTAGACGAAGAGATCCAAGAAACAACCCTCTCCGGCAAGGAAATAAGCCAAGAATGGGTTATGTATTTTGATGGGGCTTTCTCCCTGTAGGGAGCCGGTGCTGGCGTGCTGCTTGTCGCACCCACCAGAGAGCACCTCAAGTATGTAATTTAGATGCACTTTCCCCGGGAGAGGTCGACAAACAACACCGCAAAATATGAGGGGCTGCTTGCCGGTCTCAGGATTGCAGCAGACCTTGGGATCAAGAAGCTCATTGTCAGAGGAGATTTGCAGCTTGTCGTCAAGCAAGTCAACAAGTATTACCAGAGCCCGTTGATGGAAGCTTACGTAGATGAAGTGAGGAAGTTGGAGGAGCGCTTTGACTGTCTCCAAACAGAGCATGTTCCTCGTGCAGAGAATAGCATTGCTGACGAACTATCGAAGTGTGCTGCCCTCAAGTTACCTGTGGAACTAGGGACTTTTGTGCTCCAACTGACTCAACCATCCGTAATGCTGCCAGCAAAGCAGAACAAGAGAAGGAAGTTGACTTCCGGTCAGTACTTCCCCGTAGAGCTTCTAGAAGCTACCGGCAAGGGAGTTGTCGGGGTCGACACCAAGCTTGCCGGGGGCAAAAGGCTCCGGCAGGGCCCCATGCCCTTGCCGTAGAGATAAGTGCCCCTGCGAAAGAACACATGCCTTTAGTCATTGCCTTCGAGCCTTAGGCTCCAACATGGGCACATCACATTGTTCAGTTCCTTCAAACAGGAGAACTCCCTGAGGAACATGAAGTAGTAGACAAAGTAGCCCGTCAGTCTAATATGTACAAGTTGACGTCCTATACAGAAAGATTCCGAATGGTGTGAAATTGAAGTGCATTCCTCGGGAGGAGGGACTAGAGCTGTTGGCAGAGATACATGGAGGCATATGTGGCTCCCACATAGGATCAAGAGCTCTTTTTGGGAAGGCCTTCCGGCAAGGTTTCTTTTGGCCTAGTGCCCTCCAGGATGCAATGGCACTAGTAACCAAGTGTCAATCGTGCCAGTTCCATTCAAAGAAACTACATCAACCAGCTCAAGCTCTTCAGACAATCCCTCTTTCCTGGCCATTTTTGGTCTGGGGGCTCGACATCTTGGGCCCCTTTCCCCATGCTACCGAGGGCTTTGAGTACTTGTACGTTGCAATCGACAAGTTCACAAAGTGGCCGGAAGTGGAAGCAATGAGAAAGGTGACAGCGCAATCAGCAGTCAAGTTCTTCAAAGGACTAGTTTGTCGTTTTGGTGTACCAAACAGGGTCATCACTGACAATGACACACAGTTCACGAGTCGCACCCTCATGAAATATGTCCAAGACCTTGGCGGCAAGATCTGTTTTGCTTCTATCGATCATCCAAGGATCAACGGCCAAGCGGAAAGGGCAAACACTGAAGTGCTGGGAGGGCTTAAGACAAGAACTTCCGACATGCTGTGCAAGTGTGGAAGACGTTGGATCTACAAGCTGCCGATGGTTCTTTGGACGATCAGAACAATGCCAAATCGAGCCACCGGCCAGACACCCTTCTCCCTGGTGTACGGGGCGGAGGCGGTTCTCCCACGGAACTCATATACGGGTCACCTCGAGTGCTCGCTTATGATGAGCTTGAGCAAGAGCAGTTGCGCCAAGATGACGTAACGCTCCTTGAGGAAGATCGTCTTCAGGCTGCTGTGCGAGCTGCATGCTACCAGCAAGCTTTGCGCCGCTACCATAGCCGCAAAGTTCATGCCTGAAGTCTTGAGGAAGGCGACCTTGTTCTTTGGCGCGTTTAGTCAACCAAGAATTCTAACAAGTTGACGCCGAAGTGGGAAGGCCTTTATCGGGTAGTACGAGTCACCAGGCCTGGCGCAATCCGCCTGGAGACCGAAGATGGCGTCCCAGTGAACTACTCTTGGAACATCGAATAGCTTCATAAGTACTATCCGTAAGGTGCGGTTGCCACCCCCCGGCAACCACCTTTTGTACAAGTCTTGCCGGCAAGGCATGTCATCCTTTGTACAAAGCCAGGCGTAGACCCTTTGCATAGTTAAATAAGATCGAGTGTCCTACAACTCTTGTCGATTTCCACGTTTTCTTGCATGCATGTTTATCTCAGATGTTGCATTACACTTATTCCTAGCAAGTGCTAATGAACCGCCAAGGTTCCATACCTCTATTTTCTCTTCTTTTTCTTCTTAAAGGATAGAAGGTTCCCCCGCATACAAGTTTGACGGGGGGATGAGATAGTGTGGACACCTACAGGCTGACGTTCGAACTTGGCACCTTGCGAAAGGAGTACAACAACAAAAAGCTAAGTTACAAAACTCTAAGTAAACTTTTAATATGAGGTTATTTTCCTTGGACGATTTCATCTTTTGTATGGGAAACCTGCACGAGAAGGAACCTTGTCGTGATTGGGTGTGCCCTTACTCTGTTTCGAGTCCTCTCACCAGTTTAACTGGCTGCACTAAAGACGTCAAGGTAACTTGTCATGATTGGTTGTGCCCTTGCTCTGTTTCGAGTCTGCTCAACAGTTTAAGTGTACACTAAAAATGTCAAGATATCTTGCCGGCAGCGGCACCGCCAGCAGGCTACTAAGGACCCACTCCTCAAAGCGCTCGCGATAGTGTTGCATACACTGTCAAGTTTTGGATAAAGCATAGGGAATACACCATACAGAGGAAAATCAAACAAGAGGAGTAACATGCATTCATTTAAAGGGAATAAAATTTACACGTCTCTTCCTAAGTACATCTTTATTTGACTTTCTCCCCTAGGGGCAGATTACAAGAAGAAAAATATAGGAAGAGGCCCCCGACAGAAATCCAGCCTAACCCCTCCTGGACCAGCACTGTGCGGAGGGCAGGGCTACCAGAAGGGAAGGTGAAGCCGAAGTCCACGAGGACAAGTCAAGATCGGGAAGGTATAGAAGGCAGGCTTTGGAGTTTTGCACTTGATAACCCACAAGTGTAGGGGATCAATTGTAGCCTTGCTCGACAAGTAAGAGTGTCAAACCCAACGAAGAGCTAAAGGTAGAACAAATATTCCCTCAAGTTCTATCGACCACCGATACAACTCTATGCACGCTTATCGTTCGCTTTACCTAGAACAAGTATGAAACTAGAAGTACTTTTTAGGTGTGATAGGATAGGTTTGCAAGATAATAAAGAGCACGTAAATAAAAACTAGGGGCTTTTAAGATAGATAAACAACTAAGTTAGTTTAACGAGTGTAGAAAAGTGGTGGTAGGAGTTGCAGAATTGTCCCTAGGCAATCGATAACTAGATCGATAATCATTATTGCAATTTTATATGAGGGAGAGGCATAAGCTAACATAATTTCTCTACTTGGATCATATGCACTTATGATTGGAACTCTAGCAAGCATCCGCAACTACTAAAGATCATTGAGGTAAAACCCAACCATAGCATTATAAGGTATCAAGTCCTCTTTACTCCCATAAGCAACAACCCACCTACTTGGGTTTATGCTTCTGTCACTCAAGCAACCCACCATAGGCAAATCATGAACACATTGCAACACCCTACAGCGAGGATCCCTCAAGCTTGCGCGAGACGGAGGGCACCATATGACAACACCAATAACAAAAGATGCAACTCAAACCAATCATGATCATCAATCAACCAATAGGACAACACAAATCTACTCAGACATCATAGGATGGCAACACATCATTGGATAATAATATGAAGCATAAAGCACCATGTTCAAGTAGAGGGTACAGCAGGTTGCAAGAGAGTGGATCGCTGTAGATAGATGGGGGAAGGTGAAGGAGGTGTTGGTGAAGATGACGGAGTTGTTGGAGTAGATTGCCGTCATGATGACGGCCCCGACGGTGTTCCGGTGCCACCGGGAGAGAGGGGGAGAGAGCCCCCTCCTTCTTCTTCTTACTTGACCTTCCCCCTAGATGGGAGAAGGGTTTCCCCTCTGGTACATGGCCTCCATGGCGGCGGAGGGGTGAGAGCCCTTCCGAGATTGGATCTCTCTCTCTCTGTTTCCTTCTGTTTCTGTGCTCCCAGATTCTGGCCTTTCACCGTTTCTTAAATATCCGGAGATCCATAACTCCGATCGAGATGAAATTTTGAGGGGATTTTCCTTATAAAAATATCTTTTGTTCAGCCAAAGGACAGCTCCAACCGACCTATGGGGTAGCCACAAGCCCTCAGGGCACGCCTGACAGGCTTGTGGGCCCCTCGGGCACCGCCTTCTGTTGATTCCACTTCCCGAAGTTCACATATATTCCAAAAAAATCTCGTAAGTTTTTATCTCGTTTGGACTTTGTTTGATATGGATTTTCTATGAAATATTAAACATGCAACAAACCAGAACTGGCATTGGGCACTGGATCAATATGTTAGTCCCAAAAATAGTATAAAATGTTGCCATAAGTATATGAAAGTTGTAGAATATTGGCATGAAACAATAAAAAATTATGGATATGACGGAGATGTATCAACATCCCCAAGCTTAATTCCTGCTCATCCTGGAGTAGGTAAATGAAAAAAAAGATAATTTTTATGTGGAATGGTACCTAGCATAATCTTGATCATATAATCTAATCATGGCATGAATATTCAGATACGAGTGATTCAAAGCAATAGTCTATATTGACATAAAAACGGTAATACTTCGAGCACACCAACAAGGCAATTGCGTCCTTTCAAAATAACATGGCCTTAGAAATTTATCCCTACAAAATCATATGGTCTGGCTATGCTCCATCTTCCCCACACAAAGTATCTAAATCATGCACAACACCGATGATAAGTCAAGAAATTGTTTCACACTTTTATCTTCTCAAACCTTTTCAACTCTCACGCAATACATGAGCGTGAGCCATGGATATAGCACTATAGGTGGAGTAGAATATGGTGTAGGGGATGAGGAAAAAGGAGAAGATAGTCTCACATCAACTAGGCGTATCAACGGGTTATGGAGATTCCCATCAATAGATATCAATGTGAGTGAGTAGGGATTGCCATGCAACGGGTGCGCTAGAGCTATAAGTGTATGAAAGCTCAAAAAGAAAACTAAGTGGTCTTGCAAATGATGAAAATTCTACTAGCTATATGAAAGTGACACAATAGGAGACTCTCTATCATGAAGATCATGGTGCTACTTTGAAGCACAAGTGTGGAAAAAGATAGTAGTATTGTCCCTTCTTTCTTTCTCTCATTTCTTTATTTTTTGGTGGGCATCTTTGGCCTCTTTTTTTTATTTGGGCTTCGCTGGCCTGTTTTATTTTTTTGTAATGTCCGGAGAATCCTCCCAACTTGTGAGAGAATCATAGCTTCCATCATCCTTTTCTCACACGGGACAATGCTCTAATAATGAAAATCACCACACTTTTATTTACTTACAACTCGATACCTAGAACAAAAATACGACTCTATATGAACGCTTCCAGTAGGATACCGGGATGTGCAACGATCTAGCCTAGCAAATGACACCAAAAAAAGGACAAACCATGAAAACATCATGCAAGCTGTCTTACTATCATGCAAAGCAATATGAAAATGATGGTGCATGTCATACTAAACGGAACGGTGGAAGTTGCATGGCAATATATCTTAGAATGGCTATGGAAATGCCATAATAGGTAGGTATGGTGGCTGTTTTTAGGAAGGTGTATGGTGGCTATTTTGAGGAAGGTGGGTTTGATGCACCGGCGAAAGTTGCGTGGTACTATAGAGGCTAGCAAAGGTGGAAGGGTGAGAGTGCGTATAATCCATGGACTCAACATTGTCATAAAGAACTCACATACTTATTGCAAAAGTCTATTAGTTATCAAACAAAACATTAGACAAATTCTCCTAGGGGAGAGGTTGGTAGGACTTAACCATCGCGCGCTCCCGACCCTCACACAAAGGTTGACAATCATTAAACAAATCATGCTCCGACTTCATTACATAATGGTTCACCATACGTGCATGCTACGGGAATCACAAACTTCAACACATGTATTTATCCAATTCACAACTACTCACTAGCATGACTCTCATATTACCATCTTCATATCGCAAAACTATTGCAAGGAATCAAATATATCATATTCAGTGATCTACAATTTTATGTAGGATTTTATGACTAACCATGTGAATGACCAACTCCTGTTAACTCTCTAAATACATATAAGTGAAGCATGAGAGTTTATTATTTCTACAAAATATATGCCCACGCTCTAAAAAATATAATTGAAGCAAAAGAGCATTCTACAAATGGTAGTTTTCTATGTGTGAGAAACAGGCAATCCAAACTTCAAATGATATAAGTGAAGCACATGAAGCATTCTATAAAGCCATACTCAAAAGATATAAGTGAAGTGCATGAAGCATTCTATAAATCAATCAAGGACTTTATCATACCAACATGGTGCATTATTAAAATAAAAATAAAAAGCACAAGACGCTCCAAGATTTACGCATATCATGTGACGAATAAAAATATAGCTCCAAGTGAAATTATCGATGGTTGTTAGAAGAAAGAGGGGATGCCTTCCGGGGCATCCCCAAGCTTGGTTTCTTGGGAATCGTTGAATATTACCTTGGTTTGCCTCGGGCATCCCCAAGCTTAGTCTCTTTCCACTCCTTATTCCTTCATCCATCGTGATCTCACCCAAAACTTGAAAACTTCAATCACACAAAACTTAACAAAACCCTTGTGATATCCGTTAGTATAATAAAGCAAATCACAACTTTATGTACTGTTGCCAAACAATTCATATTTTATTTTTGCATTGTAGCTACTTTATCATAATTTTTCCATGGCTTATACCACCGATACAATCGATAGTTTCATCAAAAGGAGCAAAACAATGCATCAAAAACAGAATCTGTCTTAAACAGGACAGTCTGTAGCAATCTGAACATTCACCACACTTATGTAACTCTAAAAATTCTGAAACATTAGGAAAAAAATAAAAAATTTGCGTATAAGTACTGTGTAAAAATTTCAGAAACGTTTGACATTCCAGTAAAAAATGTAAATTCACGCACTAGAGACAAAGTTTCTGTTTTTGCACTGCACACACCAAACAAGCAATAAAATCATCCTAAAGGAAAATCTTGGAACATTATTTTTATAATACAATGGATTTATACAAGGGGATAATTTTTTTTGTTGAAAAGTTTCTGTAATCAAGATTTTCAAAGTTTCCATGGGCATGAACAAAGTTCAAGGCGCTCCCCCACTTCAAGGGTGCTCGTCCTTCTTACTTTCACTTCTCTCTTTGAAAAAGTTTTAGGTTCACCTCTTTATTTTATTTTGTTTTTAAACTATATAAAAGCACACAACAGAATTAAATGACTCTCTAAAACTTCCGGGTTGTCTCCCTGGCAGTGCTTTCTTTAAAGCCATTAAGCTAGGCATAAAGTGATCAAGTAATGGATCCACCCGGATCCCAAGGTATATCAAAGCCAATTTTAATTAACAATGATTTGTAATTTAGTATTGAGCACAAACTAACATATATCATGCAATAACAAAGTGTAACTCTCTTCCTATGCATCGGCATGTCATAAAAGAACAATTCATGCACACAAAGTAAAGGCCAATACATAACATAAGCAATTTCTTGCAATTTTATCATATTGGAAACATAGAGAGGTGGAGATGTAGTTCCTCTCTCATAATAATTGCAAGTAGGAGCAGAAAGCACATGCATATTATATCTATCAAAATCATCATGTGTAATAGTAAAAGGCAACCCATCTATATAATCCTTAATAAGTGCAAACTTCTCCGATATAGTGTAGTTGGGAGAATTCAAAAAGATAATAGGACTATCATGCGTGGTTGCAATAGCAACATTTTCATTCTTAACATAAGGAACTATAGCAAGTTCATCTCCATAAGCATCTTTCATATTGGCATCAGGGACACAAGCATAGCAAGCATCAAGTTCATCAAAAGGGATATTTCAAATGAATCCAAGGGATCATAGCAATCAACATAGCATTCATCCTTCGGTAAGCACGAAGGGAAATTAAACAATGTATGAGTTGAAGAGTTACTCTCATTAGAAGGTGGGCATGGGTAGCTAATCCGCTCTTCCACCTTTTGTTCTTCGCTCTCCTCCTCATCTTTTTCATCTAATGTGCTCACAGTTTCAGCAATTTCTTCTTCCATAGTTTCCTGCAAGATATTAGTCTCTTCCAAAGCAGCGGTCATTATTTTAATAAATTCAATAATATCAGCATTGCAATAATAATTATCATAGCAACATTTAAGTATGGAAAAAGTTTCAGATTCGTAAGGAACATCATCATCATACTTTTCAAGCAAAGAAGCAATTTCATAAGCACCTTTAAAAACAACAAATTCTTCTATTCGTTCCACATCATAGTAATCATAAATACCTTTAGCATATGAAGCTAAGGTTTCATTATCATTAAATTTGCATTGAAAGGGAAGGTGTCGAGCTTCTATATCAGAGCAACAAGTAAAGTCACATCTCGAGCATGCATCCTAAGGAAACCATCCCAGTATTCTAATTTGATCCCATAAGTGTTTTCTTTTTTGAGATAAGCAATAATCCCTAAAGTATTCACATTGATCCAACGTGTATCCCTTTATCAAGTTGAGTGGGGTTTTCTCAGGATCAAAGTAGTGCATAATATTTTCCACATAACGAGCATCGAGGGTTTTAGGAGGTTCCCAATCTCCATGAGTAGCAAGTACACCTAATTTTTTTGGTATTTCGTGTTCCATATCCATAACTAAAGATAGAGAACAACTTAGAACAGCAAATAAAATCTACTTAGTGATAAAGCAAACAAGCACACACGAGAATATTCACCCCATGCTATTGCTCCCCGACAACGGCGCCAGAAAAAGGTCTTGATAACCCACAAGTGTAGGGGATTAATTGTAGCCTTTCTCGATAAGTAAGAGTGCCGAACCCAACGAGGAGCTAAAGGTAGAAAAAATATTCCCTCAAGTTCTATCGACCACCGATACAACTCTATGCACGCTTATCGTTCACTTTAACTAGAAAAAATATGAAACTAGACGTACTTTGTAGGTGTTATAGGATAGGTTTGCAAGATAATAAAGAGCACGTCAATAAAAACTAGGGGCTACTAAGATAGAGAAACAACTAAGTTAGTTTAACGAGTGTGGAAAAGTGGTGGTAGGAGTTACAGAATTGTCCCTAGGCAATCGATAACTAGACCGGTAATCATTATTGTAATTTTATATGAGGGAGAGGCATAAGATAACATACTTTCTCTACTTGGATCATATGCACTTATGATTGGAACTCTAGCAAGCATCCGCAACTACTAAATATCATTAAGGTAAAATCCAACCATAGCATTATAAGGTATCAAGTCCTCTTTACTCCCATATGCAACAACCCACCTACTCGGGGTTTATGCTTCTGTCACTCAAGCAACCCACCATAGGCAAATCATGAACACATTGCAACACCCTACAGCGAGGATCCCTCACGCTTGAGCGACACAGAGGGCACCATAGGACAGCACCAATAACAAAACATGCAACTCAAACCAATCATGATCATCAATCAATCAATAGGGCAGCAAAAATCTACTCAGACATCATAGGATGGCAACACATCATTGGATAATAATATGAAGCATAAAGCACCATGTTCAAGTATAGGGTACAACAGGTTGAGGGAGAGTGGACCGCTTTAGATAGATGGGGGAACGTGATGGAGGTGTTGGTGAAGATGACGGAGTTGTTGGAGTAGATCGCTGTCACGATGATGGCCCCGACGGCGTTCCGGTGCCACCGGGAGAGAGGGGGAGAGAGCCCCCCTCCTTCTTCTTCTTCCTTGACCTTCCCTCTAGATGGGAGAAGTGTTTCCCCTCTAGTCCATGTCCTCCATGGCGGCGTAGGGGAGAGAGCCCCTCTAAGATTGGATCTCTCTCTCTCTCTATTTCCTTCTGTTTTTGCGCTCCAAGATTCTAGCCTTTCACCATTTCTTAAATATCCGGAGATTCGTAATTCCGACCGGGCTGAAATTTTGAGGGTATTTTCCTTATAAAAATATTTTTATTGTGGATGAAGGACAGCTCCAACCGACCTAAGGGGTAGCCACAAGATGTTAGGGCGCGCCTGGCAGGCTTGTGGGCCCCTCGGGCACCGCCTTCTGTTGATTCCACTTCCCAAAGTTCACATATAGTCCAAAAAAATCTCCGTAAGTTTTTATCCCGTTTGGACTTTGTTTGATATGGATTTTCTGCGAAACAAAAAACATGCAACAAATAGGAGCTGACACTGGGCACTGGATCAATATTTTAGTCCCAAAAATAGTATAAAAAGTTGCCGCAAGTATATGAAAGTTGTAGAATATTACATGAAACAATCAAAAATTATAGATACGACGGAGAGGTATCAGCACTCAGGGAGGAAGAAAGGATGGATGATCACCGCCCCTTGCTACTCCCCAATTTGTAGGGGAGGTGCAGGGGCTAGCTCCCCTCCGCCCCAAGAGTCGCCGCCCATCTCCGCCAATCCCGTCGCCCGTGATTACGGGCGAATAGGTAACCGCCCCATTGCTCCAATCCATGGCGCTATGGTTTTTGCCATGATCAAGACTTTCAATCACGAGATCCCGTTGCTAGCTCCCCCGCTATGCATGCGGCGCACGTGGCAGAAACGGCCGCTCCATGCACGTATCCCACTTCACACACTTAACACGCGTCGTGGGGAGGCATAGTAAGCGGAATGTTTACAACTGCAGGCTCCTGCCACGCGTTCTCATGCACTGTTTGGGCCTAGCCCAACAACACCTCACACCCGTGTGTGGCCTAGGCCTAGGGGCTCCTGTTGGTGTACTAAAGTTTGGGCTTTTAGCACCCCATACTTGTGCACGGGCAGTTGTAGCCGCACCGGCGACAAGGCCTGCCAAGGGACTACTAAAAGCAAATACAAGGACATCAAGAAACATTCAAGTCAACCAGCACAAGACCAAAGGCCAAAGGCTGGAACCCCGGCAAGATCTTGCCGGGGGTGGCTTGTAGAGTCCCGGCAAGGAGTGCACCTGGCAAGACCTCGCCACCCTGCCAGCGCAGAGACCAGGTGTCAACCCACCAGGATACGTGTCAAGGCACCGGCGATGGAGAGGCTAAGCGGTGCCGATGGGATGGGCTCCTATCCCGTCCCGTAGAAGGTCAGGGATACCTGACGGAGCATTAAATGCATTTGTCCGACACCGTTAGGGTTAGGTATGATAACATTGTAGCATTGCACACCTCATGCATACACTATACGCCACTGTGGAGACCCCTTAGTCATATAAAAGGAGGCCCAAGGCATTATGAGGGCGGATCTTTTCTTCCACCTTTTGGCTCACGCGCGTAACGGCTGTTCATAGCGCTATTGTAGCCTGAACCCTAAAAACACCCATAATACACTAAAGCCGGAGTAGGGTTTTACGCTTCTCAGTGGCCCGAACCTGGGTAAAATCTCCCCTCACATCGTTTGCCTGATCTGCTCTTTGCGCATACCGTCTCCCCACCAAACCACAAAGGGATCCATGCGGTCCCATAGGTGTCGCACCCGAACAAAGCTAAGCAGACTAAGGTTGACGGCCCTAGCAAGGAGGTTACCGGGTACGTCTCATGTCAGGCCTTGGCGGCTGCCGACAAGCCGGAGGGCTCCGACAAGCAGTACCGCAAGATCCATCGCACCAAGGGCCACGATCTCCAAAACTGCCCGCAAGTTGAGCAGCTTGCCGAGAGACAGAAAGCTGAGTATGTGAGGCGAGATAAGGAGAAGGCCCAAGATGGTGTAGAGGGGTTTGACAAGAAACATGGTAGCCGAGGAGGTCGCCGCGGCAAGGCCAAGCAACAGAAGGAGAGGCCCACTCGAGGCCGCGACAAGGAAGAGGGGGGTGACGATGGCAACGAGGAGGACGACGAGTCTAGCGAGCACAAAATTCAAAAAGCTATAGAGATCATGTGCATTGAAGGGGGCGCCTCATTGCATTCTTCTCATTGTCGACTTAAACAGTGGGCGCGCGAGATTAATGCGACAGAGCCATCTGTCGATGCCCAAAAACCATTGCATTGGTCCAACACGTCTATCATTTTTGACGCCGAGGATCACCCTGATCGCACAACGGCGGTCAGGTGTCTGCCATTGTTGGTTTCGCCAACAATTCACAAACTCAAGGTGACGAAAATGTTAGTGGACGGTGGGGCCGGTTTGAACTTGATTTCACCTGATGTGATTAAATGGTTGCAAATTCATGATGAAGATCTCGAGAAGACGTGCACATTTCAGGGGATCAATCTAGGGAGGAGCGAGCCGAAGGGCAAGATCACACTACTGGTAACATTTGGTAGTGACCTGAACTTCAGGATAGAGAAGATTGTTTTCGACGTCACCAAAATTCCATTGCCATATAATGGATACTTGGCCGTCCAGCATTGTCCAAGTTCATGGCAGCATCGCACTACGCTTATAATGTATTGAAGATGCTGGGCCGATGAGCATCATCACAATCAACTCTGACAAGAAGGGTGCGCTTATCTGCACTGAACAACATTATCGGGAGATAGTTGCAGCACTCGCCACCAAGGCACTTGCTCCTGCTGCTAAAGCTCCCGGGGGGAAGAAGACCGGCAAGACCTCTGGGACACACTCCAGCAAGCGCACCTCCTCGAAGTGTTGCGCTCCTGCTGAGGATGTGCCAGAGAGCTCCACCAGCAAGAATAAGAAATCCAAGGCAGCTCCACCGGAGACTAAGAAGGTGCCCGTTAAGGAGGATGGTTTGGGAGGAACTTTCACCATTAGTTCCATCCTCGATGACAAATAGGAAAGTGCGCTCATTGCCTTCCCGCGGTCGAATGTTGATGTGTTTGCATGGCAACCATCTGATATCCCCGGTGTTCCCAGGGAGGTAATTGAGCACCATCTTGTTATCTGTCCTCATGCACAGCCCGCCAAGCAGAAAGGTAGGAAGCAAGCCTTGGAGCGGCAAGAATTTATTGCCGAGGAAATCAAGAAGTTGGAAGAAATTGGTTTGGTCAGAGGAGTGCTCCATCCAACATGGTTGGCCAATCCAGTTGTAGTGCGCAAGGTGAATGGAAAATGGAGGTTGTGTATTGACTATACAGATCTAAATAAAGCATGTCCAAAAGATCCTTTTCCCTTGCCGTGCATCGAGCAGATTGTGGACTCCACTGCCAGCTGCGATTTGCTGTCATTTCTTGACGCTTATTCAGGATATCATCAAATCTTCATGGCTAAGGAAGACGAAGAGAAGACCACATTTATCACCCATGTGGTACGTATTGCTTCATCAATATGCCTTTCGGGTTGAAAAGTGCTGGTTCAACATTTGCAGGAGCAGTCCAGATCGATTTTGAGCCCTAGCTATATAGAAATATGGAATCTTATATGGATGACATAGTGGTGGAAACCAAGGACAAAGCAAAGCTCATACAGGATCTTGAAGAGACGTTTGTGAATCTATGCAACATCAATTTGAAGCTCAATCCTGATAAGTGTGTGTTTGGCGTTCCGTCTGGCAAGCTTCTCGGATTCTTTGGGTCTCACCATGGGATCGATGCGAACCCCAACAAGATCAGGGCAATTGAGCAGATTAAAGCACCAAGATGCATCAAAGATGTGCGTCGTCTTGTCGGCTGTGTTGCGGCTCTGAGCAGGTTCATCTCCAAATCTGCTGAGCATGCCTTGCCCTATTTCAAAATCTTGAAAAGGCAGGTCCAATCAAGTGGACTCTGGAAGCGGAGGCAGCACTGCAGGATTTGAAGAGGTACCTCTCCTCTCCGCCAATACTAGTCGCACCTAAACCACAAGAGCCATTGTTGCTATACCTAGCGGCAACGAATCAAGTGGTTAGTGCTGCGTTAGTGGCACAGAGAGAAGTCGACGAAGTAGTAGCAGTGGAGGCAGAACCGCCATGCGAGGAGCCAAGATCTTCCCCGGCAGAGTCTGGTGCCGACAAGGCAGGATTTGCGCAGATAAATGAAGCGACATAGAGGAAGAAGATGGTGCAGCGCCCAGTTTATTTTGTCAGCTCCCTTTTACAGGGGGCTAGGTCAAGATACTCTGGCGTGCAAAAGTTGCTATTTGACCTCCTTATGGCCTCGAGGAAGCAGCTCCATTATTTCCAAGCATATGAGATCACCGTCGTCACTCGCTTTCTGTTGCAACCTTTTTTACAAAATCCAGATGCGACCAACAGGATTGTGGAGTGGGATTTGGAACGGCCAAGCTTTGGTCTCAAATTTGAAAGTACTTCAACTATTCAGAGCAGAGCCTTGGCAGAGTTCATTGCATCATGGACCCCAACACCGGACGAAGAGATCCAAGAAACAACTCTCCCTGGCAAGGAAACGAATCAAGAATGGATTATGTATTTTGATGGGGCTTTCTCCTTGCAAGGCGCCGGTGCTGGCGTGCTGCTTGTCGCACCCACTAGAGAGCACCTCAAATATGTAATTCAAATGCACTTTCCCTGGGAGAAGTCGACAAACAACACTGCAGAATATGAAGGGCTACTTGCCGGTCTCAGAATCGCGACAAACCTTGGAATTACAAAGCTCATCATTAGAGGTGATTCACAGCTTGTGTTCAAGCAAGTAAACAAAGATTGTCAGAGCCCGTTGATGGAAGCCTATGTGGATGAAGTGAGAAAATTGGAGGAGCACTTTGGTGGTCCGCAAACAGAGCATGTTCCTCGTATAGAGAACAACATTGCTGACGACCTGTCAAAGCATGCTACCCTCAAGTTACCTGTGGAACCAGGGACTTTTGTTCTCAAATTGACTTAGCCATCCGTAGCACCATTAGAGAGGCAAAATAAGAGAAGGAAGTTGAATTCCGTCCAGTACTTTCCCGCAGAGCTCCCAGAAGCTGCCGACAATAAAGTTGCCAGGAACAATGCCAAGCCTGCTGGGGGGTGCTACCTCTTGATCATGTGTTGGTTTTCCCTTGAAGAGGAAAGGGTGATGCAGTGAAGTAGGTAAGCATTTCCCTTAGTTATTGAGAGCCAATATATAAAGTTAGTCCCAAAAATAATAGGTTAGTCCCAAAAATAATATAAAGTAGCATATTAATGCATATAAAACATCAAAAATAGATAATATAATAGCATGCCATCATCAAAAATTATAGATACGTTGGAGACGCATCAGCATCCCCAAGCTTAATTCCTGCTCGTCCTCGAGTTGTAAATGATAAAAACCGATTTTTTGACATGGAGTGCTACCTAACATATTTATCCAAGTAATATTCTTTATTGTGGCATGAATATTCAGATCCGTAAGACTCAAAACAAAAGCTTAATATTGATATAGAAACAATAACATTTCAAGCATACTAGCAAAGCAATTGTATCTCTTCAAAATATACTGGCAAAAGAAAGTTGTCCCTACAATATCATATGGTCTGGCTA
Organism: Hordeum marinum; assembly: GCA_022496015.1. Lineage (NCBI taxonomy): Eukaryota > Viridiplantae > Streptophyta > Magnoliopsida > Poales > Poaceae > Hordeum > Hordeum marinum. Next base: position 309,380,097 of record CM039673.1, read on the forward strand.
TGCTCCATCTTCCCCACACGAAGTATTTATATCATGCACAACCCCGATGAAAAGTCAAGCAATTGTTTTCACACCTTTATTTTCTCAAACTTTTTGAACTCCCACACAATACATGAGTGCGAGCCATGGATATAGCACTATAGGTGGAATAGAATATGGTGGAGGTTGTCAAGGAATGGGAGAAGATAGTCTCACATCAACTAGGCGTATCAACGGGCTATGGAGATGTCCATCAATAGATATCAATGTGAGTCAGTAGGGATTGCCATGCAATGGATGCACTAGAGCTATATGTGTATGAAAGCTCAAAAGGAAACTAAGTGGATGTGCATCATGAAGAAAAATTCCACTAGCTATATGAAAGTGACAAAATAGGAGTCTCTCCATCATGAAGATTAGGGTGCTACTTTGAAGCACAAGTGTGGAAAAAGGTAGTAGAATTGTCCCTTCTCTCTTTTCTCTAATTTTTTTGGTGGGCATCTAAGGCCTCTTTTATTCATTTTTTATTTGGGCTTCGCTGGCCTCTTTTATTTTTTCATAAAGTCCGGAATCTCATCCCCACTTGTGAGGGAATCATAGCTACCATCACCCTTTCCTCACATGGGACATGCTCTATAATGAAAATCATCACACTTTTATTTACTTACAACTCAAAAATAAAATTACAACTCAATACCTATGACAAAATATGACTATATGCAATATGGAAGTGATGGTGCATGTCATAAAAGGAAACGGTGGAAGTTGCATGGCAATATATCTCAGAATGGCTATGGAAATGCCATAATAGGTAGGTATGGTGGCTGTTTTGAGGAAAGATATATGGTGGCTGTTTTAAGGAAGGTATACTGTGGCTGTTTTGAGGAAAGTGTTTGGTGCACCGGCAAAAGTTGCGCGGTACTAGAAAGGCTAACAAAAGTGGAAGGGTGAGAGTGCGTATAATCCATGGACTCAACATTAGTCATAAAGTTCTCACATACTTATTGCAAAAGTCTACTAGTCTTTGAAGCAAAGCATTAAATGCATGCTCCTAGGGGGTAAGTTGGTAGGAGTTAACCATCGCGCGCCCCCGACCCTCACACAGAGGTCAACAATCTATAAACAAGTCATGCTCCGACTTCCTTACATAGCGGTTCACCATACATGCATGCTATGGGAATCACAAACCTTTACACAAGTATTTTTACCAAATCACAATTTACTTCCTAACATGTCTCTTAACATTACCATCTTTATATCTAAAAACTTTATGCAAGGAATCAAACTTCTCATAAATACTCAATACACTTAACATGGAAGTTTTTATTATATCCCTTTTGGAGGCCTATCATATTAGGAATAAATTCATAACCAAAACCAATTACCATGCTGTTTTTAGAAACTCTCAAAATAATATAAGTGAGGTACGAGAGTGCAAGTATTTCTATAAAACGCAAAACACCATCGTGCTCTACAAGATATAAGTGAAGCATATAGAGCAAAATTGCCCAACTCAAAATATGTAAGTGAAGCACAAAGAGTATTCTAATGAAGTCACGATTCAGCGTGTCTCCCTCAAAAGATGTGTGCAGAAAGGATGATTGTGGAAAACTAACAAGCAAATAATCATATCATACAAGACGCTCCAAGCAAAACACATATCATGTGGTGAATAAAATATAGCCTCAAGTAAATTTACCAATGGATTGAAGACGAAAGAGGGGATGCCTTCCGGGGCATCCCCAAGCTTAGGCTCTTTGGAATCCTTGAATATGACTTGGATGCCTTGGTCATCCCCAAGCTTAGGATCTTGCCACTCCTTATTCCATAGTCCATCGAATCTTTACCCAAAACTTGAAAACTTCACAACACAAAACTTAACAGAAAACTCGTGAGATCCGTTAGTATAAGAAAATAAATCACCAATTTAGGTACTGTTGTGAACTCATTGTTTATTTATATTGGTGTTATACCTACTGTAGTCTAACTTCTCCATGGCTCATACCACATGATACAACCCATAGATTCATCAAATAGGCAAACAACTCAAAGAAAACAGAATCTGTCAAAAACAGAACAGTCTGTAGCAATCTAGAAACTTCGTATACTTCTATAACTCAAAAAATTCTAAAAAATTAGGAAAACCTAGTAAATTTATGTATAAATCTTGTGTAAAAAATTCACATCAATTAGACGCCCTGAAAAATTAGAAACATCCTGGACTGAGTGCAAAAGTTTCTGTTTTTCAGTAAGATCAAATCAACAACTACCATAGATCACCCCAAAGGTTTTACTCGGCTCAAACACTAATTAAAACACCAAAACACAATTACTATAGAAGTAATAATGTCAGAAACACTCAAAAATAGAAGCAGAAAACAGAACACAAAAATAAAATTGGGTTGCCTCCCAACAAGCGCTATTGTTTAACGCCCCTAGCTAGGCAAAATGCAATAGATCTAGGTATTGTAATCTTTGGTATGCAACTCCTAAATTGCACACTTATAAGCCCTAGGGGGCCCATTCTTATCATCAATGATAATACTCCTAGGTAAAAAAAATTAAGAGATTTAATGGTGGCAATTGGTTCCTTAATAATATTGAGAAAGTTGGGGTGAATACTTATTGTCTTAAGGTCTTCATCTTTACTAGAAGATTCACCCTTATTTTTAGGAACATAAACAAACTTGGCAGCCTTAGGAGGTTAAGGAGTTGGAGTGGTTTGTACTAAAGCAAAAGAGGATCCCAAGTTGGTAATAATGTCCTCTAGTTTGCCAATTCTAGAGGAATCTTGTTCCAATTTTTCATTAACTATGGGTTCTTTTTCCTTGAGATTTTTTAAGGTAACTCCTACTTTAGATCCATATTGAGTAATGTGATTGTGAATCTTTTTATCCAAGTTCTCAATAAGCTCAACCATAGCAACCCTTTTTTCAATAATATCAAGCCTTCGCATCACATGTTACATAGTTAAAATTGTTCCATTAACCATGATTGGGGGTGATCCTAACAAATTTATCATAGCATTATAAGAGTCAAAGGTATGACTTCCCAAAAAATTCCCTCCCATTATGGTATCTAGAACATATCTACTCCAAGGAGTGACACCCACGTAAAACTTACGAAGGAGAACGGTAGTAGATTGCTTACAAATAGATATATCTTGAGAATTGCAAATTCTATACCAAGCATCTTTTAAGTTTTCTCCCTCCGTTTGCTTAAAATTAAGAACCTCATACTCGGGAGTATTAGTTATAGTAGTAAGGCTAGCCATGAGTTCCAGCAAACGAAAGGCAAGCGAAAGAAGGGCGAATAAAAAGGCAAATCTTTTTGGTATTTTCTGAAAATTTGTTTAGAAGTGGGGGAGAGGAAAACAAGAGGCAAATGGAAAATAAAGTAAATGCAAGAGATGAGTTTGTGATGGGTACTTGGTAGGCTTGATGTGTATCCTCCTCGGCAACGGCGCCATAAATCCTTCTTGCTACCTCTTGAGCATGCATTGGTTTTTTCCTTGAATAGGAAAGGGTGATGCAACAAAGTAGGTAAGCATTTCCCTTGGTTGTTGAGAACCAATGTATAAATCCAGTAGGTGGAACAAGCAAGTCGCCAATGGATGCACCTACAGAAATAATAAAACTCTTGCACCCAACGCTATAAAGGGGTTGTCAATCCCTTCACGGTTATTTGCAAGGATTAGATCCAATAGAGATAGATGTAACGAGTGCGGAAAGTAAAAGATAGATAAATTGCAGCAAGTATAGATCTGAAAATATATGATGGAAAATAGACCCGGGGGCCAGAGGTTTCACTAGAGGCTTCTCTCTTGAAGGCAAATATCATGGTGGGTAAACAAATTACTTTCAAGCAATTGATAGAAAAGTGAATAATCATGTAGTTATCCAAGGCAATGATCATGCATATAGGCATCACGTCTGTATCAAGTAGACCAAAACGATTCCGCATCTACTACTATTACTCCACACATCGACGGACTCCTGCCTGCATCTAGAGTATTAAGTTCATGAAGAACAGAGTAATGCATTAAGAAAGATGACATGATGTAGAGGGATAAACTCAAGCAATATGATGAAAACCCCATCTTGTTACCCTTGATGGCAACAATACAATACGTGCCTCGCTACCCCTACTATGTCACTGGGTGAGGGCACCACAAGATTGAACCCAAAACCAAGCACTTCTCCCATTGCAAGAATTCCAATCTAGTTGGCCAAACCAAACCAATAAATCGAAGAGACTTGCAAGGATATGAAATCAGAGGAGATTCAAATAAGATTCATGGATAATCTGAACATAAACTCACAATTCATCGGATCTTGACAAACACACCACAAAAGAGGATTACATCGGATAGATCTCCATGAAGATCATGAAGAACATGGTATTGAAGATCAAAGAGAGAGAAGAAGCCATCTATCTACCAGCTGTGGACCCATAGGTCTGTGGTGGACTACTCACGCATCATCGGAGGGGCAATGCAGTTGATGTAGATGCCCTCCGTGATTGAAACCCCCTCCGACAGATTACCGGAAAAGGCTCCAAGATTGGATCTCTTGGGAACGGAGGCTTCCGGTGGCGGAAAAGTATCTGCATGGATCTTTTTGATGTTGGGGGAATATTTGGGTATTTATAGGCCAAGAATTAGGGTTAGGAGACCTGTCAGGAGGCAACAAGCCTGCTAGGCGCAGCCTGGGGGGCCCACGCCTAGCAGGCTTGTGGCACCTCCCTGTCATGCACTCCAAGCTTGGATGACTTGTTTCCTTCTAGAAAAATTCCTTCCACAGGTTTTATTCCATTTGGACTCCGTTTAATATTCCATATCTGCAAAACTCAAAAACAAGGAAAAACAGAAACTGTCACTTGGCTCTAGATTAATAGGTTAGTCCCAAAAATAATATAAAATAGCATATTAATGCATATAAAACATCCAAAACACATAATATAATAGCATGCCATCACAAAAAATTATAGATACGTTGGAGACGTATCAGGGGGCAACAGGCTCCGGCAGGGCCTCAAGCCCTTGCCGTAGAGACAAACGCTCCCACGGCAGAAGACATGCCTTTAGTCCTTGCCGTCGAGCCCCAGGCTCCAACATGGGCACAACACATTGTTTAGTTCCTTAAAATAGGAGAACTCCTTGAAGAACAAGAAGAAGTGGAGAAAGTAGCCCATCAGTCTAATATGTACAAGTTTGTGGACAGTGTCCTGTTCAGAAAGAGACCAAACAGTGTGAAGTTGAAGTGCATTCCTCGGGAGGATGGAATGGAGCTGTTGGCAGAGATACATGGAGGCATATGTGGCTGCCACATAGGATCAATAGCTCTTGTGGGTAAGGCATTCCAGCAAGGTATCTTTTGGCCCACTACTCTCAAGGATGCATCTGCACTACTAACCAAGTGTGAAGCGTGCCAGTTCCATTCAAAGAAACTACATCAACCAACTCAAGCTCTTCAGACAATCCCTCTTTCCTGGCCATTTTCGGTCTAGGGGCTCAACATCTTGGGCCCTTTTCCCCGTGCTACAAGGGGCTTTGAGTACTTGTACGTTGTGATTGACAAGTTCAAAAAGTGGTCAAAAGTGGAAGCAGTGAGGAAGGTGACAACACAATCAGCTGTCAAGTTCTTCAAAGGACTGGTTTGGCATTTTGGTGTACCAAATAGGATCATCACTAACAATGGCACGCAGTTCACAAGCCGCACCTTCATGCAATATGTCCAAGACCTTGGCGGCAAGATCTGTTTTGCTTCTATTTCTCATCCAAGGAGCAACAACCAAGCGGAAAGGGAAAATGCTGAAGTGTTGCGAGATCTTAAGACAATTACTTTCAACAAGCTCCACAAGTGCGGAGGACGCTCTATTGATGAGCTGCCAGCAGTTCTTTGGTAAATCAGAATGACATCAAATCGAGCCACTAGCCAGACATCCTTCTCCGTAGTATACGGGGCAGAAGCAATTCTCCCCACAGAACTCATATACGGGTTACCTTGAGTGCTCACTTATGATGAGCTTGAGAAAGAGCAGTTGCGGCAAGATGATGTTATGCTCCTTGAGGAAGATTGTCTTCTAGCTGCTATGTGAGCTGCACGCTACCAGCAAGATTTGCGCCGCTACCATAGCCGAAAACTTCATGCCCGAAGTCTTAAGGAAGGCGACCTTGTTCTTCGACGTGTTTAGTCAGCCAAGGATTCCAACAAGTTGACGCAGAAGTGGGAAGGCCCTTAACGGGTAGTACGAGTCACTAGGCCAGGCGTAGTCCGCTTGGGGACCAAAGATGGCGTTCCAGTAAGCAATTCCTAGAATATCAAACATCTTCGTAAGTTCTAACCATAAGGCGCTATTACCGGGTCCCCCTGCAACCATCTTTTTTACAAGTCTTGCCGGCATGGCATGTAATCCTCTGTACAAAGCCAGGTGCAAACCCTGTGCGTAGTTGAATAAAATCAAGCGTTATACAATTCTTGTTGATTTTGATGTTTCCTTATATGCATGTTTATCTGAGATGTTGTATTACACTTATTTCTAGCAAGTACTAACGAACCGCCAAGGTTCCATATCCCTATTTTCTCCTCTTTCTTTTTCTTAAAGGATAGAAGGTTCCCTCGCGTACAAGTTTGCCAGGGGATGATGGTATGGACACCAATAGGCGATGTTCAGAATTAACATCTTGTAGAAAGGAGTACTGTAATGAAAAGCTAAGTTGCAAAACTCTAAGTAATTTTTTACTGTGAAGTTATTTTCCTTGGAAGATTTTGAATTTTGCATGGGAAACCTGCACGTGAAGGAACCTTGTCGTGATTGGTTACGCCCTTACTCTGTTTCGAGTCCGCTCAACAGCTTAAGTGGCTGCACTGAAAACGTCAAGGTATCTTGCCAGCAGCGACACCTCTAACAGGCTACTAAATATCCGCTCCTCAAAGTGCTCACGGCAGGGCTGCGTGCACCGGCAAGTTTTCGATAAACCATAGGACATGTACCATACATATAGAAGTCTGACAAGAGGAATAACATGCATTCATTCAAAACATAGCCAATTATATTACATTAAAAGTTACCACGATTCTAACTTAAGATAAAACTGTCTTTGGCATGGAATGGTGGCGACAAGAAGAAGTGAAGCAACTAGTCCATGCGCTGGCCTTCGACCCTATTAACTTGGTTCACCTTGTCGACGATGGGCACGACAAGTTCTTCGAGTGCCTTGACGTCCACATCCTTCGGCTAGTGGTCGAGGACGTTGGTGAAGTTGATGCCGGGGTTCTTGTGCGCACTTTGATGTGCACCTTGAGGAGGATGGCCCAGTATAGTTTGCGGGTTTCGTTGGCCAGATGGATTACTCGATTAGATTGGAGCTGCTTCAGGGCGTCAATGATGCCCTCAAAGAACATGGTCAACCGGGCACTCGGAGACACCCTGTCATTGGAAGAAAGGTTGAAGTTCCGCAGGCCCATGGTGGACAAATGTGTAGCAAGCCTTTCCGCCACATCAACAAGGCACTCAGTCTAGATCTGCACACCTGTCACATAGTCGTTATGAGTGGAGGTGGCACTCTTGAGCAAGTCATGCTCATTTCGGAGATCTTTGATCAAGACCTTCTCAAGAGCCCTGCTGTTCTCAAGGGACTCATTCAGCGTGGCCAGCTTCAGCTCCAGATCGGCGATGGAGCCATTGGCTGAAGTGAGTTACTTGGTCTTGTCAGACATGGCAACCTGTATCTCCGCCAGGTTGTAGAGAGCTTTCTCTCTGTCGGTCTTCAGCATCGAGATCTCTTTGCCGTGGTCCTCGAGGTCCGCCTCCAACCTCTTCACCTTATCGTCGAGCTTGTTCTTGGCGGCCTCTGTAGCTTCGGCGGCATTGACGGCTTCCTTCATCTTGCCGACATGGACTATGACTAGATCCTCGAGGGCGTCCTTATGTTTCTGCTCCAGCTCCTGGGTTCGCTGCGTGACAAGCTTTTCAATTCCTTCATCCTTGCGGCGAAGCTTGTCGGCAAGCGCCCTCTCGTGAGCGGCAAGGTCATCTTCATGGACATCAAGCCCGACACGGCATTATGTTAAGCGAGCTTCCTCTGCAGCAGCCCGTTGTGAGGCCTCCTCCTGTGCCTTTTCAATGTTAGACTACTTCAAGAGGAGCTCATTCCAGTTTTCGCTCAGCTGCTCCCGACCAGTTTTCAACTCTTGGAAAGCTTCGGCGAATCAGGCTTGCGTTTCCTCAACGCGCTTCTAGAAATCCGCCTCCGCGGCTCCAATAACTGCTGCTCTGGAGTCCAACTTCTCCTTCCTAATGCGGTAGAGCGCGTGGAGCTTTTGAAAGTTATCGCTCATGGTTTGGAGGAGCTGTTCTTCCTTGGATTGACTGTCGGTACTTGGTTCATTGATAACTTTGAGTCCAGCAGCAGTGGTGAGTTCCCCTTCAAAAATTTCTCCTTCAGTTGGAACCCCAATTCTTGATGTTCCTGGTATGTTGACGAACAGGTTTTCATCAACCTTGAGATATCTGCTTGAAGAGGGGGCTTCAGATGTTGACGACTGATCCTCAACAGCCGCCTCACCGGCAACTGGGGGCTCCGTGGCCGATGTAGCGCCTGGTGCTCCTATGGCAGGAATGCCGTCAGTATGGTCAATGGACTCCTTGCCAGCCTTCTCAGCAGATTCCTTGGCGGTTTCTTCATGTACGTCCTTGGCGGCCTCGTCAGCGGCAACCCCAGCGGCCTCGGCGGCAGCATTTCTAGCAGTCTCCTCGATGACAACATCGACATCCATTTGTTCTGTCAAAGAGAGATCTGAAAGACAAAGAAGGGGGGATAAGATGAGACCAAGGTTGAAGTTCAAGAAGACAAAAAATAAAAATATATAAAGACAGAATGACAAGTACTCCGCGGCGAGCGGTTTACCTGCGCCAAGCTGTTCAGAGGTAGTTTCTCCTTTCCTGGCAACATTGGTTGTCGATGTAGGAATGTCGGTGCCTATGCTTGCTGGCCACCCCTCAACAAGAATGAGCTCGTCAGCAGAAGCCCTTGCCAGAGATCCGTCTTTGGGAGGGGTAGTTAACGGAGGCGATGCATCAGTGGCGGCCTCCGATGGCTCTCCTTGTTGCTTCTCTTCTTCTACAGGCGTAGTGATGTCAGTGGTGAAGATGCACGTCCCAACGCTCGCCAGTGGGAAATGAGTAATGAACTCACGCTGGGGGCTGTGTTGTGGGTTGGGCTTCAGGCTGATGTTGATCATCTTAGTGCACCTATGGTGCTTGCCGGTGGCTCATCGCCTGTTGAAGTCTTTGCCTTCTTCGCCATCCTGTGTGCCAGTGTTTCCATATCTTTGCAGGGACAGGCCAAAGCGAGGCAAACAATTTAAGCGAAGCTGGAAATTCAGAGGATAAAAGATGTCAAATGATCCTTACTCTTCTTCTTCCGAGCTAAAGGCGGAGAGGTCGAAGTCAACCTCCGCCATGGTGTCCATGTGAGGAGGAGAAGGAGTGATCTTGGGTCGCTTGGCTGCAGCAGAAGTGGAGGGTTGTTGTTGAGCTTCTTGCCACTGTGCAGCCTTGCCGTCCGCCCCCTTGCTGGAGGCTACACCACTCAAGGAAGGTTGGAAAACTGGGGCTTCGGAGGAGGCTTTCCAAAGAACACGCTTCTTCTTCTTCTTCTCGAGAGCTGGGGGCTCCTCATGTAGCTGCCCCTCGTCTGTATCTTCGGCAGAAGGACCCCCGGCAGTGGTGCCACTCTGCTCTCCGGCAACATCACCCTGCCCTACAAGTTTTCCATCTGATATCACTTCTTCTTCACCGGCTTCCCCTTTCGTGAAGCCAGCACTGCCGTCCTCTGTGGCAAGATTTGCCTCTTCTATCCTCCTGGCGATGTATGCTACTTCTTCTTTAGTGGTGGGGCGGATGAGGTTCGTTTCTTCATGGCCGACAAGTTGTCCATGAAGTATTTGTTGGAAATATGCCCTAGAGGCAATAAATAAAGTGTTTATTATTGTATTTCCTTGTTCATGATAATTGTTTATTATCCATGCTATAAGTGTATTAATTGGAAACATGGATACATGTGTGGATACATAGACAAACACAATGTCCCTAGTATGCCTCTAGTGAACTAGCTCGTTGATCGAAAAATGGTTAAGGTTTCCTAGCCATGGACATGAGATGTCATTTGATAATAGGATCACATCATTAGGAGAATGATGTGATGGACAAGACCCAAACTACAAACATAGCTTATGATCGTGTCAGTTTATTGCTACTGTTTTCTGCATGTCAAGTATATGTTCCTGTGACCATGAGATCATGCAACTCACAGATATCGGAGGAGTACCTTGTGTGTATCAAACATCGCAACGTAACTGGGTGACTATAAAGGTGCTCTATAGGTATCTCTGAGGGTGTCTGTTGAGTTGGCATGGATCAAGACTGGGATTTGTTACTCCGTGTGACAGAGAGGTATCTCAGGGCCCACTTGGTAATACAACATCACAATAAGCCTTGCAAGCAATGTGACTAAGTGTTAGTTGCAAGATCTTGTATTACGGAATGAGTAAAGAGACTTGCCAGTAACAAGGTTGAACTAGGTATGGAGATACCAACGATCGAATCTCGGGCAAGTAACATACCGAAGAACAAAGGGAACATCATACAGGATTAACTGAATCCTTGACATAGAGGTTCGACCGATAAAGATCTTCATAGAATATATAGGAACCAATATGGACATCTAGGTCCCGCCATTGGTTATTGACCATAGAGGTGTCTCGGTCATGTCTACATAGTTCTCAAACCCGCAGGGTCTGCACACTTAAGGTTTGGTGACGTTTCGATAGTATAGAGTTATGTATGGTGGTGACCGAAGTTTGTTCGGAGTCCCGGATGAGATCCCGGACATCACGAGGAGCTCCGGAATGGTCCGTAGGTAAAGATTCATATATAGGAAGTCCTGTTTTGGTCGCCGGAAAAGTTTCGGGCTCATCGATAGTGTATCGGGAGCGCCGGTAGTGTACCGGGAGGCCATCGGGAGGGGTATTTCGACCCAAGAGGCTACATGGTCTGTAGGAGGGTGTAAACCAGCCCTTAGTGGTCTGGTGTAACATCCACAAGAGGCCCATGTGGCTGGAGGAAAAAAGGCCTAAGAGAAAAATTGGAAAAAAGGCAAAATAGGGTGAATCCTAGTCCTACTAGGATTGGAGGTGGACTCCACCTCTCCCTCTCTCCTTCGGCTGAACCAATGAGGCCTTGGCTCTTGTTCCAAGGCCTCTCCTCCTATCCTCTTATATATACTGGAGGTTTTAGGGGTTTTGCACTAGATTTTCAGCCACATGCTACCCGTTCCTCCAGTGCATAGTTTCTCCTCTAGATCGGTTTTCTCCAGTGCTTAGGCGAAGCCCTACCGGAATTCCTCCACCACCATCACCGGAGTGCCGTCAGGCTGCCAGAGAACTCTTCTTCCTCTCCACTCCTTCTTGCTGGATCAACAAGGTGGAGATCGTCATCAAGCTATACGTGTGCTGAAAACGGAGGTGTCGTCCGTTCGGTGCTAGATCGGAAGGATCATGATCAAGTTCGTGGGACGGATCGTGATCAAGTTCATGGGACGGATCATGATCAAGTTCGTGGGACGGATCGTGTTCAAGTTCGTGGACCGGATTCGACAAAGGCGGTCCTTGAGAAGGTTGAAAAGCAAATTATGTATCACCGTTGTGGTTTATGCGTAGGTGAGAATCGTTCTTGGTAGAAACCCGTAGCAGCCACGTAAACACATGCAACAACAATTAGGGGACGTCTAACTTGTTTTTGCAGGGTATGTTGTGATGTGATATGGCCAATTACATGATGTGATATATGTGATGTATGAGATGATCATGTGATGTATAGAATTTCACGACTTGCATGTCGATGAGTACGGCAACCGGCAGGAGCCATAGGGTTGTCGTTAATTATTGTATGACCTGTGTGTCAATCATTAAGCGTTATGTAATGCTTTACTTTATCGCTAAAATGGTAGGAATAGTAGTAGAAGCATGCAGGGCGTGACAACCTCGATGGCGACACGTTGATGGAGATCAAGATGATGGAGATCAAGATGATGGAGATCATGGTGTCGTGCCGGTGACGATGGAGATCATACCAGTGCTTTCAAGATGGAGATCTAAAGCACAAAATCATGGCCATATCACGTCACTTATGATTTGCATGTGATGTTAATCCTTTTATGCACCTTGTTTTTCTTAGTACGATGGTAGCATTATAAGGTGATCCCTCACTTAAATTTCAAGATAAAATTGTGTTCTCCCCGAGTGTGCACCGTTGCGAAAGTTTGTCGTGTTGAGACACCACATGATGACCGGGTGTGATAGACTCTATGTTCACATACAACGGGTGCAAGCCAGTGTTGCACGCGCAGAACACTCGGGTTAAACTTGACGAGCCTAGAATGTACAGACATGGCCTCAAAACACAAGAGACCGAAAGGTCGAACATATAGTAGATATGATCAACATAATGATGTTCACCATTGAAGCCACCTCAACTCACGTGATGATCGGACTTAAGTTGGTGGATTTGGATCACGTGACACTCAGATGACCTGAGGGATGTCAATTTGAGTGGGAGCTTTAGTAATTTGATTAACTAAACTCATTATCTTGAACAATAGTCTAAGTGAACTTTGCATATTTATGTTGTAGATCAATGGCTCACGTAGTAGCACCCTTGAATTTTAATGCGTTCCTAGAGAAAGCTAAACTGAAAGATGATGGAAGTAACTTTGTTGACTGGGCCCGTCAGTGAACATATACTCAGAATGTCTGGGTATTCAACTCGTCTAGCGGAGTTGGGAATTGCCCTTCCGCCAGAGGCGATCACTGACAGAGTTCTTCACTCATTGCCACCTAGTTACAAGAGCTTTGTGATGAACTATAACATGCATGGTATGAACAAGTCAGTCGCCGAGCTGTTTGCGATGCTAACAGTCGCTGAGTCTGAAATCCAGAAAGAACATCAAGTATTGATGGTCAATAAAACCACTAGTTTCAAGAAAAATGGCAAAGTCAAGGGCAAGGGCAAGAAGGGTAAAACCAAGAAGGATGGCAAAGCAGTTGCTACTCCTGCAAAGAAGCCCAAGCATGGACCCAAGACAGAAACTGAGTGCTTTCATTGCAAGGGAACTGGTCACTGGAAGCGGAACTGCCCCAAGTACCTGGCTGACAAGAAGGCGGCCAATGAGAAACAAGGTATATATGATATACATGTTATTGATGTGTACCTTACTAGCTCTCGTAGTAGTGCCTAGGTATTTGATACCGGTTTGGTTGCTCACATTTGCAACTCAAAGCAGGAACTACGAAATAAACGAAGGATGTCAAAGGACGAAGTGACGGTGCGCGTGGGAAATGGTTCCAAGGTTGATGTGATCGCCGTTGGCACGCTCTCTCTTCGATTACCATCGGGATTAGTGATGAACTTGAATAATTGTTATTTAGTGACTGCATTAAGAATGAACATTATATCTGGATCTTGTTTATTGCGAGAAGGTTACTCATTTAAATCAGAGAATAAAGGTTTTTCTATTTATATGAGTAATATCTTTTATGGTCATGCACCCAATGTTAGGGGTTTATTCATATTGAATCTTGATAGTGATGACACACATGTTCATAACATTGATGCCAAAAGATGTAGAGTTGATAATGATAGTACCACTTTCTTGTGGCACTGCCGTTTAGGTCATATTGGTGTAAAATGCATGAGGAAGCTCCATGCTGATGGACTTTTGGAGTCACTTGATTTTGAATCACTTGACACATGTGAACCATGCCTCATGGGCAAGATGACTAAAACACCGTTCTCTGGAACAATGGAACGGGCGAGTGACTTATTGGAAATCATACATACTGATGTGTGCGGTCTGATGAATGTTATAGTGCGTGGTCGATATCGTTATTTTCTCACCTTCACTGCTGACTTAAGTAGATATGGGTATATTTACTTAATGAAACACAAGTCTGAAACATTTGAAAAGTTCAAGAAATTTTAGAGTGAAGTTGAGAATCATCATAACAAGAAGATTAAGTTCCTACGATCTGATCGAGGAGGTGAATATCTGAGTTATGAGTTTGGCAGTCACTTAAGACAGTGTGGAATTGTTTCATAGTTGACACCACCCGGAACACCACCGTGTAATGGTGTGTCCGAACGTCGTAATCGAACCTTATTAGATATGGTGCTTTCTATGATGTCTCTTGTTGATTTGCCACTATCGTTTTGGGGTTATGCATTAGAGACAGCTGCATTCACTTTAAATAGGGCACCATCAAAATCCGTTGCGAGGAAGCCATATGAACTGTGGTTTGGCAAGAAGCCAAAGTTGTCGTTTCTTAAAGTTTGGGGATGTGATGCTTATGTCAAAAGCCTGAAAAGCTTGAACCCAAAGCGGAGAAATGTGTCTTCATAGGATACCCGAAAGAGAAAGTAGGGTATACCTTCTATCTCAGATCCGAAGGCAAAGTGTTTGTCGCTAAGAACGGAACATTTCTTGAGAAAGAGTTTCTCTCGAAAGAATTGAGTGGGAGGAAAATAGAGCTTGATGAGGTTATTGAACCTTTACTTCAACCAGAAAGTAGCACATCACAGAAAGATGTTTATTTAGAACCTACGACAGTAGAAGAGGAAGTTAATGATGATGATCATGAAGCTTCGGATCAAGCTGCTATTGAACCTCGTAGGTCGACAAGGCCGCGTACTACCCCTGAGTGGTACGGCAACCCTGTCTTGGAGGTCATGTTGTTGGACAACAATGAACCTATGAGCTATGGAGGAGCAGTGATGGGCCCGGATTCCGAGAAATGGTTAGAGGCCATGAAATCTGAGATGGGATCCATGTATGAAAACAAAGTATGGACTTTGGAAGTATTACCTGAAGGGCGACAAGCCATTCAGAACAAATGGATCTTTAAGAAGAAGACAGAGGCGGACGGTAATGTCACCATCTATAAAGCTCGACTTGTGGCAAAGGGCTTTTCACAAGTTCAAGGAGTTGACTACGATGAGACTTTCTCACCGGTAGCGATGCTTAAGTCTGTCAGAATCATGTTAGCAATAGCTGCTTATTTCAACTATGAAATTTGGCAGATGGATGTCAAAACAATGTTCCTCAACGGTTTCCTTGAGGAAGAGTTGTATATTATGCAACCCGAAGGTTTTGTCGATCCAGAGAATGCTGACAAAGTTTGCAAACTCCAGCGATCCATTTATGGACTGGTGCAAGCATCTCGGAGTTGGGATAAGCGCTTTGATGAGGTGATCAAAGCGTTTGAGTTTATACAAGTTTACGGAGAAGCTTGTATTTACAAGAAAGTGAGTGGGAGCTCTATAGCGTTTCTAGTATTATATGTGGATGACATATTGTTGATTGGAAACAATATAGAAATGCTGGAAAGCATGAAGGAATATTTGAACAAGAGTTTTTCAATGAAGGACCTAGGAGAAGCTTCTTTCATATGAGGCATTAAGATCTATAGAGGTAGATCGAGACGCTTAATAGCACTTTCACAGAGCACATACCTTGATAAAGTTTTGAAGAAGTTCAAAATGGAACAGTCCAAGAAGGGGTTCTTGCCTGTGCTACAAGGTGTAAAGTTGAGTAAGACTCAATGCCCAGTTACTGCAGAAGATAGAGAAAAGATGAGTGTCATCCCCTATGCTTCAGCCATAGGCTCTATCATGTATGCAATGTTGTGCACAAGACTCGATGTCAGCCTTGCCATAAGTATGGCCGGTAGGTTTCAAAGAGATCCTGGAATGGAGCACTGGCAAGCGGTCAAGAATATCCTTAAGTACCTGAAAAGGACTAAGCAAATGTTTCTCGTTTATGGAGGTGATGAAGAGCTCGTCGTAAAGGGTTACGTCGAGGCAAGCTTTGACACTGATCCGGACGACTCTAAGGCGCAAACTGGATACATATTTATTCTTAACGGGGGAGCGATAAGCTGGTGTAGTTCCAAGCAAAGCATGGTAGCTGATTCTACGGGCGAAGCGGAATACATCGCAACCTCGGAGGCGGCGAAGGAAGGTGTTTGGATGAAGCAGTTCATGACAGATCTTGGAATAGTGCCCAGTGCACTGAATCCAATGAACCTGTTCTGTGACAACACTGGTGCCATTGCTCCGGCCAAGGAACCAAGGTTTCACAAGAGGACCAGACACATAAAGCGACACTTCAACTCCATCCGCGATTACATCGTGGAGAAGGACATAAATATTTGCAAAGTGCACACGGATCTGAATGTTGCAGACCCATTGACTAAACCTCTTCCAAGGGCTAAACATGATCAACACCAGAACTGCATGGGTGTTCGATTCATTACAATGTAAATCACATAGTGATGTGAACTAGATTATTGACTCTAGTGCAAGTGGGAGACTGTTGGAAATATGCCCTAGAGGCAATAAATAAAGTGTTTATTATTGTAGTTCCTTGTTCATGATAAACGTTTGTTATCCATGCTATAACTGTATTAATTGGAAACATGGATACATGTGTGGATACATAGACAAACACAATGTCCCTAGTATGCCTCTAGTGAACTAGCTCGTTGATCGAAAGATGGTTAAGGTTTCCTAGCCATGGACATGAGATGTCATTTGATAACGAGATCACATCATTAGGAGAATGATGTGATGGACAAGACCCAAACTACAAACATAGCTTATGATCATGTCAGTTTATTGCTACTGTTTTCTGCATGTGAAGTATGTGTTCCTATGCCCATGAGATCATGCAACTCACATATATCGGAGGAGTACCTTGTGTGTATCAAATGTCGCAACATAACTGGGTGACTATAAAGGTGCTCTACAGGTATCTCCAAGGGTGTATGTTGAGTTGGCATGGATCAAGACTGGGATTTGTTACTCCGTGTGATGGAGAGGTATCTCAGGGCCCACTCGGTAATACAACATCACAATAAGCCTTGCAAGCAATGTGACTAAGTGTTAGTTGCAAGGTCTTGTATTACGGAACGAGTAAAGAGACTTGCCAGTAACGAGGTTGAACTAGGTATGGAGATACCGACGATCGAATCTCGGGCAAGTAACATACCGAAGAACAAAAGGAACATCATACGGGATTAACTGAATCCTTGACCTAGAGGTTCGACTGATAAAGATCTTTGTAGAATATGTAGGAACCAATATGGACATCCAGGTCCCGCCATTGGTTATTGACCGTAGAGGTGTCTCGGTCATGTCTACATAGTTCTCAAACCCGCAGGGTCTGCACACTTAAGGTTTGGTGACGTTTCGGTAGTATAGAGTTATGTATGGTGGTGACCGAAGTTTGTTCAGAGACCTGTATGTAACATCCCAAAAGTTCATTTTGGAATGTTATGATTATAGCTATGCATCTAGTAGCATCATTGTTTGAATGTATGTGTTTGTTGAAATGTCTCTTCTGGATTTCAGAAAGCTCTTTCTACTTTTCCCTAAGTTGCTTTCACCTATTTGAAATTTTGGTTAAAAGTTCAAATAAGAGAGGAGGAACATGATACTCCACACCAGGGACTAATTGGTGGTTTATTTGAACAATAATAACCAGGGTTTATTTTGAAAATATTTGCAAAAAGGGTTTAAAAACAATTAGGCAATTTCTGAAAATATTATTTTTTTCAAAGTGTTCAAATGATAGAATAGAAATGTTCATTAAATAGAATTTATTATTCTGTTAATTTTGATATATAATACCCCTATATTTAGAGACGATTTGAATGCTTTAAAAGCTTTTGAATGTCTTTGGAAAATTATTAAAAGGAAACGGTAACTGTTTCCGGTATTAAACGGGCCGGCCCACGGCAGTTACTCGCGAATTCATTACCGACCGGCCGACCGATGCGCTTTCACTTCTCTCTCTCTCACTGCCGCTGGACCCCACCTCGACCGACCGTTGCCCCGAATGGTCGTCTCTTTTCTCCCCGCACGCGCCAGAAATCGACGCCGGCCGTTTCCTCCCCCTCCCGGATCTCTCTCCTCTCTCCACCCCGCACTCCCCAGCGCCCCTATATAAGACGGGCACTTCCCCGCATCCATTTTCCCCCTGAGCCCCCTGTCTCCCTCGCCGAGGCACTGCACAATTCCTCGCCGGAGTTCCCACCCTCACCGGACCTCCCATCGACCGTAGCCACCGAGTCCGACCACCGTTCGCCCCACCGTTGCCACCAGTCGACTCCGGAGGCCCGTCGCCGTCGCCCGGACCACTTCCCCGTCTTCCCCGACCATCGGAGCACCTCGCCGTCGCATTCGCCGCCTCCGGGCTCGCCGGAGACCCCCTCGCCGGCGACCTCTTAACCCTGTGAGCATTCCCACCCCTTGGATCTAAGATCCACGGCTCAGATTAGATCGTATTAAATCCGAATCGTTTTCCTTTAGGAACCGGTCGCCCGCTCGAAATCATCTAACACACGCGCTAGCCAACCAATAGGACAGCGCCACGTAGCCCCCTGACCGTCGCAAATCATTTTCTTTTTCTGTTTTTGTTTTAATTAACAGAATGATTTCAAAATTTGTTTTGCTTATATCTTTTAATCTATTTAGTGTTTTGAATTGATTCTTTTTGCAATAGCTCACATTTTTCATGTAGTTTCACCCTGTCCTTTTAAATTTCAAATTTGAACTATAAAATTTGAATTGAATCAAATTTGCTTAAAATCTTCAAATCTGAATAACTAGAGTTTGAAAATAGATTTTGACATGAATCTTTTTGCTACTGTTTGGTATTAGTTAGGACTACCTTCATGCTTAGTTTGAAGATATTTAGGATATATTTGATTAATGTTTTAACCAAAAACAGAATCTGCCTAGTATTACAATATAGTTTTATATACTTAATTTTAATTAGTTTGATTTAGAATTGGTTTTATTTGTTTATTAGGTTCTGTTAGTAAACATTTAGTGTTTTCACTCACTGATAATAAAAATATAAATTTGCTTAGTTTAATTTTATTTAACATAGGAATCACAACTTCTTTTCAAATAGGCATAATTTGATTAAAACAACTAACTAGTAATAGTTTTGTTTTCAAACAAAGTTTTGTATATTTTAATTCTGTTTTCTAAGACAGATTTAATTGTAAATTATTTTCTGCTAAGAACATGTTTTACAAATAAATAATAAGTTTAGTTTTTCATTCTTTTGTTAATATAACTATAGTTGATTCATATAGTGTTTATCACAAACTTGGATAAACTTTACTAAACTTTTCCCAACAAACTTAAATTGATTATATTCTGTTTATTAATAAAATATTCTATTGTTTCCTTGCTGACAACAATTGTTTTGTTATTACAAATGGTTTCATTATGTCAGTAGTGTTTTCATTCCTCACCTTTTGAAAACAAAAATTTGTGTGTTTTCTTACTTGAGATTTGTGCATTGTTTTGTCTTGATTGTTTACTAGTTCTTGGTTGATGTTTGTGAGTTACAATATTCTGTTGTATGCTTATTGAGTGCTTGTTTGCTTCGCTAGATTATCCGGAGTGCGAAGCTTGTTACTTAGAGTCACTCACGTACGAAGATCATCAATCAGGCAAGTCACCTTGATCATGTTTTACCCATATTTTATATGCATTAGTTCTCCATCTCCCCAAATTGCATGCAAGATAGGTTAGTTGGAAACTTGGTTACATTGTAGTAGTATCATGTGGTAGGTACCCCTCTCAACCCTCTTTGACAACTTTGGCCCCGGGAAACGTTGTTTTACTTTTGCTATGTTATTAGTAGACGGGGTTGGTTGTGTGATTCATGAGAGTTGAGAGAGTTAATAATTTCAAGACCTACATAATGATCATGATTTAAGACTCCGAGTTTTCAACATACCTCTGGGTGGATGATGGTTGAACGGCACCCTGGAGAAACCAGTGGATTTGCCTAGGTGATGCTGGAGATGGCCAGTATTCACGCGGAAAGGTCCACCCAGGCACAAAGAGATGGATGGATGCTTTAAAACCCAAGGCTTACCTGCACAGCCAGAAGTCATTATGGGCTCTGGCTTGGTTGGATATCGTGGTGACCCTGGACAGGCGGTGCTACGAGAGGTAGAAGAAAAGTAGGAAAGGATGGGCACCGACAGAGTCGCAGGGAAACCCTTTGGAAGACCATGTTTTGGTCATCCGTTTCTCAAACACCCTGAAGTGCGAGAAATCAAACGGAGGCGACCAAATCTTGTGGGGAACGTGTGCAAAACTCTGCAGAGTATTCCAAACCTAATCGATTAGCCGTGTCCACGGTCATGGACGACTTGAGCCAAAGGAATTGAAACTTCCGGAACTCTCAACACAATTAATATGATGATGTGGGTATTTAATAATTTTGGGTATGAGAATTGGTTGGTGGAACCATCTCATTAATCAACCAACTTAGTAATATTTTGCTTAGCCCCTACCTTGATGTAGGAAAAAACTTGGCTTTACGCAAAAACTTACCACCCCACCTGCCATATATGCATATAGACTAGCTGATTATTTTCACACCTCTACTGTGACTTTGCCGGCATATTCCATATGCTGACCTACATGACTGCAACGTATCATGTTGCAGAGTACTTTTCCGATCAGGAGTGAGGACACGTTCTATGCTCAGTGAGATGCCCTTGGAGTCAGATGGACTCATCTACCTTCGACGCTTCCGCAAGATTTAGATATTGTCATGAGTTGGCTTTTAGCCACTTTATTGTAATTTTTATTGTAATAAAGGACTCGACATGAGATTTCGATTAATATAATGCTGTGTGAGTTCCCTTTGATATATACATGGATGTACCGTGTGTGTACCAGCATGATCTTGGGATGGTACGGAAACACCGGAGACTTGACCTTCAGGTCGGGTCGTTACAGAAATGGTATCAGAGCACACGCTGACCGTAGGACGTAACCTCTAGGATTGGAAAGCCTTAGGATTGTTTCTCTTTGTCTTTAAATATCTTATACTCTCATCTATTCGTTTCTGACTCCTCTCCGATTATTTCAAAATTTATAGATGGCCACCTTCATCCCAGTGTTGATCACGGAGTTTTGCCAGCCTGACGCAATGATGCCCTTTGGTAAGGAGCTGATGAGGATCGCCAAGGACGTAAGGATTGCTTTGCCGAGCATCACCGGGACTCCTATCATGTCATTTCCACAAGATGGACGCTACAAGATCGAGGTGCATATCCCAGGGAAGACCTTTGGGAATCGGAAGGAACCCATCGACCTCAAGTTCGTGGCACCCAGTTGGATACTTGGAAGAGACATGGCCATTCATCGTGCCCTTGGACGTATCCAGGAGGAATACAGAGGTGGAACCATTTCACTAGGACTCAACATGGTTTGCCGCAGAGATGCTCATGGAAACATCATAACCCCTCCCACTGCAGACACCACTATTTCCTATATCCAGACCCTGGAGACTCACATCAGAACTCTGGAGCTTCGAGTTCGTGCTGATACGAAGACAATCAAGAATCTGATGAACCGCGAGCAGGACCTTGAAGCTGATCTGCGAGAGGCCAACTATGAACACGAGCATGAAGTGAAGGACTTCCTAGAGAGGATTGATGAGCAGAATGCACGCATCGCAACTCTGGAGGAGCAGCTAGACATGGGGGAAAACCTTCATCCTGAAGGAGACATGGCACCCTTCATCAGCGACGATCAAGACTATGAGGAAAGCACCACCGGAGGACCTACGACTATGCACTTCTGAGGAGAACCTTAGTTATGCCCTCCAATGTATCTTTTATTTTCGTCGTTAAAGCGTAGGTCGATGCTTAGTTGTTTGAGATTTGTATTCCCGATGTTTGACGTTGATTGAATAAATGAATAAGTGTTTGGTGTGATATGTTTGTTGCATTTCATATGGGTAGTGAATTTCTCCTTTAGGCCCTTGTTCTATTCTAATTCTCATCCCTCTGAAAACAGCAAGATGCCTCCACGACGTGAGACCGACTTCACTTTCCCACCGGAACTCACTCAACTTCTTCAGCAGCAGAATGCAGTGATGCAGTTATTGATTCAGAATCAGACCAACAATCAGAATAACCACAACCACCATCCACCCCAGACTGACAATCTCACCCGTTTTCTGAGGTTGAACCCTCCAACTTTCTCCAGCAGTATTGAGCCCATTGTGGCAGATGATTGGCTCCGTAAGATGGAGAGAGAACTTGTCACCGCTGGATGTACTGATGCTGAGAAGGTGCGATTTGCCGCACATCAACTTGAAGGACCAGCAGCTTCATGGTGGGAGAACTACACCACCACTTATCCTATTGCAGATGTGACTTGGGAGCAGTTCTAGCAAGCTTTCCGCACCGCACATGTTTCAGCTGGAGCCATGAGTCTGAAGAAGCGCGAGTTTCGCAACTTGCGCCAGAGTAATCGCTCTGTGGCCCAGTACGTGGACGACTTCAACACATTGGCACGTTATGCACCAGGAGACGTGGCCGATGATGCGGCCAAGCAAGAGAAATTTCTGGAAGGACTCAAGATGAGTTGAGCATGCAGCTGGTAGTGGCTAATTTCAACAACTACCAAGAGCTGGTGGATAAGGCACTTATTCTGGAAGGTAAACAACAACAGATTGAGAACCGCAAGAGGAAGTACACTCAGGGGAAGTTCAACTCTGGAGCTCATCAGAAGCTTCGCTACTCCCCGTACTCAGGGAATACCGGATCAGGAAACAGTAAGTTTGGAAGACACACTCATGCTGTGCACAACCATGGAGGCCACCATCATGGAGGAAATGGGAACAACCGTCTCAACCATGGAAATTTCAAGACTGACAATGGGAATGGGAACAACAACCAGCACCGTCAAGTTCCTGCTCAGAAGGATCTGAGTCACATCACCTGTTTCAAGTGCCAGAAGACAGGGCACTATGCTACTGAGTGTTCCTAGAGCAAGCAAGGCAATGGAAACGGCAAAAACAACGGCAATTCCGCAGCCAAGAAGCCAAACCTTTTTCCTCGTGCCCAGGTGAACCATCTCGACGTGGAAGAAGTCTATGATCAACCCGAGACTGTGGTTGGTAAGTTTTTATTGCATTCACGTCCTGTTACAGTACTTTTTGATTCCGGTGCAACTCATTCATTCATATCAAGGGTAGTTGTGGATAAGTATGGCTTGCCCACCAAAACCCTTAGTCAGCCCATTAAGGTCAGTTCCCCAGGAGGTATGATGATGGCAGGGATAGGATGCCATGCCTTGAAACTCAATATAGGAAATCATGTTTTTCCCACCGACCTCATCGTCTTAGAGTCACAAGGATTGGATGTAATCCTAGGCATGGATTGGATGACCAAGTATGAAGGAAATCTTGATTGCCTCAGCAAGTCTGTTTCACTCACCACCCCGGAGAACAAGAGGATTAAGTATGTATCCCGACGCACACGTATGAGTGCACGGTTAAATGCCCTCACAGGAGTTGTTCAGGAGGAAGTACCTGTGGTAAAAGACTTTCCAGATGTATTTCCGGAAGAATTACTAGGCATGCCACCAGATAGGGAGATTGAGTTCCTAATAGAGCTACAGCCAGGGACAGCCCCAATTTCCAAGAGACCCTATCGGATGCCCGCAAATGATCTGTTGGAAATCAAGAAGCAAATCAAGGAGTTATTGGACAAGGGGTATATTCGCCCCAGTTCTTCACCTTGGGGAGCCCCAGTACTTTTGGTGGAGAAGAAGGATAAATCTTTGAGAATGGTAGTTGACTATCGTGCCTTGAACGAGGTGACTATCAAGAACAAGTATCCTCTACCGATGATTAATGATTTGTTTGATCAGCTCGTAGGAGCCAAAGTATTCTCCAAGATCGATCTTCGATCAGGGTATCACCAGTTGAAAATTCGTGAACAGGATATACCCAAAACAGCTTTCACCACGAGGTATGGCTTGTATGAGTATACGGTCATGTCTTTTGGATTGACTAATGCTCCTGCCTACTTCATGAATTTGATGAACAAAGTATTCATGGAATACCTAGAAAAGTTTGTTGTGGTGTTCATCGATGACATTCTGATATTCTCCAAGAACGAGGAAGAGCACAAGGAACATTTGCGTTTAGTTCTGGAGAAGCTGAGAGAGCATCAACTATATGCCAAGTTCAGCAAATGTGAATTTTGGCTGATGGAAGTCGGATTCCTTGGACATGTTATTTCCGGAGATGGAATAGCAGTGGACCCTGCTAAGGTTGAAGCCGTCACCGAGTGGAAGTCCCCTACCTCAGTTAAGGAGATCCGTAGTTTCCTTGGACTTGCCGGATATTATCGGAGATTCATTGAGAATTTCTCAAAGATTGCCAAGCCCATGACAGAGTTGTTGAAGAAAGAATCCAAGTATGTTTGGACTGTGGAATGTGAAGCCAGTTTCCAGGAGTTAAAGGAACGTTTGGTCACAGCCTCAGTATTGATCTTGCCCGATATTCGGAAGGATTTCCAGGTTTACTGTGATGCTTCACGTCAAGGACTTGGAGGAGTACTTATGCAGGATGGAAAAGTTGTAGCCTATGCATCCAGACAACTACGACCTCATGAGTTGAATTATGCCACGCATGATTTGGAACTAGCAGCCGTAGTGCACGCACTCAAGACTTGGAGACATTTTCTTATCGGAAATAGTTGTGATGTTTACACCGACCATGAGAGCCTGAAGTATATCTTCACGCAGAAAGAGTTGAACCTCAGACAGAGGAGATGGTTAGAGTTAATCAAGGACTATGACATGAGATTACACTACCATCCAGGTAAGGCTAATGTTGTAGCCGATGCCTTGAGTCGTAAAACTTATGTGAAAACACTCATAGCTGGAGGATTACCCCAAGAGTTAGTCGATGATCTCAGAGAGCTCAAGCTAGAGATAGTCCCAAGAGGATATATTGCAACATTGGAAATTCAGTCCACCTTGACCGAAAGAATTCGTGAAGCCCAGAAATCGGACAAGGAGATAGCTGAGATAAAGCAGAGAATGGAAGATGGTAAAGCTAAAGGTTTTCGTGAGGATGAACACGGAACTTTGTGGTTTGAGAACCGAATCTATGTGCCCAATGACCCAGAGCTCAGGAAGTTGATACTTCAGGAAGCCCACGATTCACCTTACTCGATACACCCAGGCAACACCAAGATGTATCTGGATTTAAAGGAAAGTTATTGGTGGACAGGTATGAAGAAAGATATTGCAGAACATGTTGCAATATGTGATGTTTGTCAGAGAGTAAAGGCAGAACATCAGAAACCAGCAGGGTTACTCCAACCT
Organism: Hordeum marinum; assembly: GCA_022496015.1. Lineage (NCBI taxonomy): Eukaryota > Viridiplantae > Streptophyta > Magnoliopsida > Poales > Poaceae > Hordeum > Hordeum marinum. Next base: position 309,405,363 of record CM039673.1, read on the forward strand.
TTGCAGATACCCGAGTGGAAATGGGAAAAGCTTGGTATGGATTTCATCACAGGATTACCCAGGACCCGTTCAGGTTATGATTCCATCTGGGTAGTGGTTGATCGCTTGACCAAGGTGGCTCACTTCATTCCGGTAAAGACCACCTATACCAGTGCTAAGCTAGCCAAGATATATATGACCAGGATCGTATGTCTGCATGGAGTTCCGAGGAGTATCGTGTCAGATAGAGGAACACAATTTACCTCAAAGTTTTGGCATCAGTTACATGAAACTTTGGGTACAAGGCTAGAGTTCAGTACAGCCTTTCATCCGCAGACAGATGGACAGACTGAGAGAGTCAACCAGATTCTGGAAGACATGTTGAGAGCTTGTGCGCTAGATTATGGATCTAGTTGGGATGACAACTTACCTTACGCAGATTTTTCGTACAACAACAGTTATCAGACCAGTCTGAAGATGGCCCCTTTCGAAGCTTTATACGGAAGGAGATGCAGAACACCACTGACGTGGGATGGTGTTGGAGACCGACAACTTTTTGGTCCCGACCTTATCCGAGATTTTGAAGAGAAAGTCAAGATGATTCGTGACAGACTCAAGGTAGCTCAATCTCGACAGAAGAGTTATGCTGACAACAAACGCAAAGAAGTGACGTATAAAGTGGGAGACCGAGCTTATCTTCGTGTGTCCCCGCTTCGTGGAATCAAGAGGTTTGGTGTTAAAGGAAAATTAGCACCCAGATTCATAGGCCCCTACAAAATTCTTGAACGTAGAGGTGAAGTTGCATACAAACTGGAATTGCCGGAAGGATTATCCGAAGTTCATGATGTGTTCCACGTGTCCCAGCTGAAGTACTGAGATGGCTGATATCCCTTTGAGAGACACCGTGCCCCTACAGGCCATACAGCTTGAAAGTGATCTGACCTACGAGGAGAAGCCTGTCAGAATCCTCGAGACTGCCAACAGAGTTACCCGCAGCAGGATCATCAAGTTCTGTAAGGTTTTGTGGAGTCATCACACCGAGGAAGAAGCCACCTGGGAACGCGAAGAAGATCTTCGTAGAGACCACCCGCACCTATTTTCTAGCCAACCCGAATCTTGAGGGCGAGATTCATTTTAAGGTGGGTAGGTTTGTAACATCCCAAAAGTTCATTTTGGAATGTTATGATTATAGCTATGCATCTAGCAGCATCATTGTTTGAATGTATGTGTTTGTTGAAATGTCTCTTCTGGATTTCAGAAAGCTCTTTCTACTTTTCCCTAAGTTGCTTTCACCTATTTGAAATTTTGGTTAAAAGTTCAAATAAGAGAGGAGGAACATGACACTCCACACCAGGGACTAATTGGTGGTTTATTTGAACAATAATAACCAGGGGTTATTTTGAAAATATTTGCAAAAAGGGTTTAAAAACAATTAGGCAATTTCTGAAAATATCATTTTTTTCAAAGTGTTCAAATGACAGAATAGAAATGTTCATTAAATATCATTTATTATTCTGTTAATTTTGATATATAATACCCCTATATTTAGAGACGATTTGAATGCTTTAAAAGCTGTTGAATGTCTCTGGAAAATTATTAAAAGGAAACGGTAACCGTTTCCGGTATTAAACGGGCCGGCCCACGGCAGTTACTCGCGAATTCATTACCGACCGGCCGACCGATGCGCTTTCACTTCTCTCTCTCTCACTGCCGCTGGACCCCACCTCGACCGACCGTTGCCCCGAACGGTCGTCTCTTTTCTCCCCGCACGCGCCGGAGATCGACGCCGGCCGTTTCCTCCCCCTCCCGGATCTCTCTCCTCTCTCCACCCCGCACTCCCCAGCGCCCCTATATAAGCCGGCCACTTCCCCGCATCCATTTTCCCCCCGAGCCCCCTCTCTCCCTCGCCGAGGCGCTGCACAATTCCTCGCCGGAGTTCCCACCCTCACCGGACCTCCCATCGACCGTAGCCACCGAGTCCGACCACCGTTCGCCCCACCGTTGCCACCAGTCGACTCCGGAGGCCCGTCACCGTCGCCCGGACCACTTCCCCGTCTTCCCCGACCATCGGAGCACCTCGCCGTCGCATTCGCCGCTTCCGGGCTCGCCGGAGACCCCCTCGCCGGCGACCTCTTAACCCTGTGAGCATTCCCACCCCTTGGATCTAAGATCCACGGCTCAGATTAGATCGTATTAAATCCGAATCGTTTTCCTTTAGGAACCGGTCGCCCGCTCGAAATCATCTAACACACGCGCTAGCCAACCAATAGGACAGCGCCACGTAGCCCCCTGACCGTCGCAAATGATTTTCTTTTTCTGTTTTTGTTTTAATTAACAGAATGATTTCAAAATTTGTTTTGCTTATATCTTTTAAACTATTTGGTGTTTTGAATTGATTCTTTTTGCAATAGCTCACATTTTTCATGTAGTTTCACCCTGTCCTTTTAAATTTCAAATTTGAACTATAAAATTTGAATTGAATCAAATTTGCTTAAAATCTTCAAATCTGAATAACTAGAGTTTGAAAATAGATTTTGACATGAATCTTTTTGCTACTGTTTGGTATTAGTTAGGACTACCTTCATGCTTAGTTTGAAGATATTTAGGATATATTTGATTAATGTTTTAACCAAAAACAGAATCTGCCTAGTATTACAATATAGTTTTATATACTTAATTTTAATTAGTTTGATTTAGAATTGGTTTTATTTGTTTATTAGGTTCTGTTAGTAAACATTTAGTGTTTTCACTCACTGATAATAAAAATATAAATTTGCTTAGTTTAATTTTATTTAACATAGGAATCACAACTTCTTTTCAAATAGGCATAATTTGATTAAAACAACTAACTAGTAATAGTTTTGTTTTCAAACAAAGTTTTGTATATTTTAATTCTGTTTTCTAAGACAGATTTAATTGTAAATTATTTTCTGTTAAGAACATGTTTTACAAATAAATAATAAGTTTAGTTTTTCATTCTTTTGTTAATATAACTATAGTTGATTCATATAGTGTTTATCACAAACTTGTATAAACTTTACTAAACTTTTCCCAACAAACTTAAATTGATTATATTCTGTTTATTAATAAAATATTCTATTTTTTCCTTGCTGACAACAATTGTTTTGTTATTACAAATGGTTTCATTATGTCAGTAGTGTTTTCATTCCTCACCTTTTGAAAACAAAAATTTGTGTGTTTTCTTACTTGAGATTTGTGCATTGTTTTGTCTTGATTGTTTACTAGTTCTTGGTTGATGTTTGTGAGTTACAATATTCTGTTGTATGCTTATTGAGTGCTTGTTTGCTTCGCTAGATTATCCGGAGTGCGAAGCTTGTTACTTAGAGTCACTCACGTACGAAGATCATCAATCAGGCAAGTCACCTTGATCATGTTTTACCCATGTTTTATATGCATTAGTTCTACCATCTCCCCAAATTGCATGCAAGATAGGTTAGTTGGAAACTTGGTTACATTGTAGTAGTATCATGTGGTAGGTACCCCTCTCAACCCTCTTTGACAACTTTGGCCCCGGGAAACGTTGTTTTACTTTTGCTATGCTATTAGTAGACGGGGTTGGTTGTGTGATTCATGAGAGTTGAGAGAGTTAATAATTTCAAGACCTACATAATGATCATGATTTAAGACTCCGAGTTTTCAACATACCTCTGGGTGGATGATGGTTGAACGGCACCCTGGAGAAACCAGTGGATTTGCCTAGGTGATGCTGGAGATGGCCAGTATTCACGCGGAAAGGTCCACCCAGGCACAAAGATATGGATGGATGCTTTAAAACCCAAGGCTTACCTGCACAGCCACAAGTCATTATGGGCTCTGGCTTGGTTGGATATCGTGGTGACCCTAGACAGGCGGTGCTACGAGAGGTAGAAGGACGGTAGGAAAGGATGGGCACCGACAGAGTCGCAGGGAAACCCTTTGGAAGACCATGTTTTGGTCATCCGTTTCTCAAACACCCTGAAGTGCGAGAAATCAAACGGAGGCGACCAAATCTTGTGGGGAACGTGTGCAAAACTCTGCAGAGTATTCCAAACCTAATCGATTAGCCGTGTCCACGGTCATGGACGACTTGAGCCAAAGGAATTGAAACTTCCGGAACTCTCAACACAATTAATATGATGATGTGGGTATTTAATAATTTTGGGTATGAGAATTGGTTGGTGGAACCATCTCATTAATCAACCAACTTAGTAATATTTTGCTTAGCCCCTCCCTTGATGTAGGAAAAAACTTGGCTTTACGCAAAAACTTACCACCCCACCTGCCATATATGCATATAGACTAGCTGATTATTTTCACACCTCTACTGTGACTTTGCCGGCATATTCCATATGCTGACCTACACGGCTGCAACGTATCATGTTGCAGAGTACTTTTCCGACCAGGAGTGAGGACACGTTCTATGCTCAGTGAGATGCCCTTGGAGTCAGATGGACTCATCTACCTTCGACGCTTCCGCAAGATTTAGATATTCTCATGAGTTGGCTTTTAGCCACTTTATTGTAATTTTTATTGTAATAAAGGACTCGACATGAGATTTCGATTAATATAATGCTGTGTGATTTCCCTTTGATATATACATGGATGTACCGTGTGTGTACCAGCATGATCTTGGGATGGTACGGAAACACCGGAGACTTGACCTTCAGGTCGGGTCGTTGCACTGTATGAGATCCCGGACATCACGAGGAGCTCCGAAATGGTCCGGGAGTGTACCGGGAGTGCCGGTAGTGTACCGGGAGGCCATCGGGAGGGGTATTTCGACCCAAGAGGCTATATGGGCTGTAGGAGGGTGTAAACCAGACCTTAGTGGGCTGTTGGAACATCCACAAGAGGCCCATGCGGCTAGAGGAAAAAAGGCCTAAGAGAAAAAGTGGAAAAAGGCAAAATAGGGTGAATCCTAGTGCTACTAGGATTGGAGGTGGACTCCACGTCTCCCTCTCTCCTTCAGCCGAAGCAAGGAGGCCTTGGCCCTTTTTCCAAGGCCTCTCCTCCTATCCTATTATATATACTGGAGGTTTTAGGGTTTTTGCACTAGATTTTCAGCCACGTGCTACCCGTTCCTCCAGTGCATAGTTTCTCCTCTAGATCGGTTTTCTGTAGTGCTTAGGCGAAGCCCTGCCGGAATTGCTCCACCACCATTGCCGGAGCGCCGTTAGGCTTCTGGAGAACTCTTCTTCCTCTCCACTCCTTCTTTCTGGATCAACACGGTGGAGATCGTCATCAAGCTGTACGTGTGCTGAACGCGGAGGTGCCGTCCGTTCGGTGCTAGATCGGAAGGATCGTTATCAAGTTCGTGGGACGGATCGTGATCAAGTTCGTGGGACGGACCGTGATCGGATCGCGGGACGGATCATGATTGGATCGCGGGACAGATCGTGATTGGATCGCGGGACGCACGGCGATTTGGATCGCAAAGACGTTCGACTACACCAACCGCGTTTCTTAACGCTTCCCGCTTAGCAATCTACAAGGGTATGTAGATCCACTCTCCCTCTCGTAGATACTCATCACCATGGATAGATCTACGTGTATGTAGGAAATTTTTTGTTTCCCATGCAACGTTCACCAACAGTGGCATCATGAGCTAGGTCTATGTGTTGACGAGATCTCAAGTAGAACACAAAAGGTTTGTGGGCGTTGATTCTTAGATTGCTTCCTCCCTTGGTCGGATTTTGGTTCAACGGTATTGTGAGATGAAGCGGCCCGGACCAACATTACTCGTACGCTTACAAGAGACCGGTTTCCTCGACGCAAATTTTGCCTAGATGGCTTGCGGGTGGCAGTTTCTCTCACTTTAGTTGGACCGGATTCGACAAAGGCGGTCCTTGAGAAGGTTGAAAAGAAAATTATGTATCACCGTTGTGGTTTATGCATAGGTGAGAATCGTTCTTGCTAGAAACCCGTAGCAGCCACGTAAAACATGCAACAACAATTAGAGGACGTCTAACTTGTTTTTGCAGGGTATGTTGTGATGTGATATGGCCAATTACATGATGTGATATATGTGATGTATGAGATGATCATGTGATGTATAGAATTTCACGACTTGCATGTCGATGAGTACGACAAGCGGTAGGAGCCATAGGGTTGTCTTTAATTATTGTATGACCTGCGTGTCAATCATTAAGCGCTATGTAATGCTTTACTTTATCACTAAAAGGGTAGCAATAGTAGTAGAAGCATGCAGGGCGTGACAACCTCGATGGCGACACGTTGATGGAGATCATGGTGTCGTGCCGGTGACGATGGAGATCATGCCGGTGCTTTCAAGATGGAGATCTAAAGCACAAGTTCATGGCCATATCATGTCACTTATGATTTGCATGTGATGTTAATCCTTTTATGCACCTTGTTTTGCTTAATACGACGGTAGCATTATAAGGTGATCCCTCACTTAAATTTCAAGATAAAATTGTGTTCTCCCCGAGTGTGCACCGTTGCGAAAGTTCGTCGTGTTGAGACACCATGTGATAACCGGGTGTGATAGACTCTACGTTCACATACAACGGGTGCAAGCCAGTGTTGCACACGCAGAACACTCGGGTTAAACTTGACGAGCCTAGCATGTATAGACATGGCCTCAAAACACAAGAGACCAAAAGGTCGAACATATAGTAGATATGATCAACATAATGATGTTCACCATTAAAGCCACCTCAACTCACGTGATGATCGGACTTGAGTTGGTGGATTTGGATCATGTGACACTCGGATGACCTGAGGGATGTCAATTTGAGTGGGAGCTTTAGTAATTTGATTAACTAAACTCATTATCTTGAACAATAGTCTAAGTGAACTTTGCATATTTATGTTGTAGATCAATGGCTCGCGTAGTAGCACCCTTGAATTTTAATGCGTTCCTAGAGAAAGCTAAACTGAAAGATGATGGAAGTAACTTTGTTGACTGGGCCCGTAATCTGAGGATTATCCTCACGACTTCCCAGAAATGTGTAATCGTAACAAGAAGATTAAGTTCCTACGATCTAATCGAGGAGGTGAATATCTGAGTTATGAGTTTGGCAGTCACTTAAGACAGTATGGAATTGGTTCACAGTTGACACCGCCCGGAACACCGCAGCTTAATGGTGTGTCCGAACGTCGTAATCGAACCTTGTTAGATATGGTGCTTTCTATGATGTGTCTTGCTGATTTGCCACTATCGTTTTGGAGTTATGCATTAGAGACAGCTGCATTCACTTTAAATAGGGCACCATCAAAATCCGTTGCGACGACGCCATATGAACTGTGGTTTGGCAAGAAGCCAAAGTTGTCGTTTCTTAAAGTTTGGGGATGTGATGCTTATGTCAAAAAGCTTCAGCCTGAAAAGTTGGACCCAAAAGCTAAGAAATGTGTCTTCATAGGATACCAGAAAGGGACAGTAGGGTATACCTTCTATCTCAGATCCGAAGGCAAAGTGTTTGTCGCTAAGAACGGAACATTTCTTGAGAAAGAGTTTCTCTCGAAAGAATTGAGTGGGAGGAAAATAGAGCTTGATGAGGTTATTGAACCTTTACTTCAACCAAAAAGTAGCACAACGCAGAAAGATGTTTATGTAGAACCTAGGACGGTAGAAGAGGAAGTTAATGATGATGATCATGAAGCTTCAGATCAAGCTGCTATTGAACCTCGTAGGTCGACAAGGCCGCGTACTACCCCTGAGTGGTACGACAACCCTGTCTTGGAGGTCATGTTGTTGGACAACAATGAACCTACGAGCTATGGAGGAGTAGTGATGGGCCTGGATTCCGAGAAATGGTTAGAGGCCATGAAATCCGAGATAGGATCCATGTATGAAAACAAACTATGGACTTTGGAAGTATTACCTGAAGGGTGAAAGGCCTTTCAGAACAAATGGATCTTTAAGAAGAAGACAGACGTGGACGATAGTGTCACCGTCTATAAAGCTCGACTTGTGGCAAAGGGTTTTTCACAAGTTCAAGGAGTTGACTATGATGAGACTTTCTCACCCGTAGCGATGCTTAAGTCTGTCGGAATCATGTTAGCAATAGCTGCTTATTTCGACTATGAAATTTGGCAGATGGATGTCAAAATAGCGTTCCTCAACGGTTTCCTTGAGGAAGAGTTGTATATGATGCAACCCGAAGGTTTTGTCGATCCAGAGAATGCTGACAAAGTTTGCAAACTCCAGCAATCCATTTATGGACTGGTGCAAGCATCTCCGAGTTGGAATAAGCGCTTTGATGAGGTAGCGTTTGAGTTTATGCAATTTTATGGACCCGTAGCGTTTGAGTTTATACAATTTTACAGAGAAGCTTGTATTTACAAGAAAGTGAGTGGGAGCTCTATAGCGTTTCTAGTATTATATGTGGATGCCATATTGCTGATTGGAAACAATATAGAAATGCTAGAAAGCATGAAGGAATATTTGAACAAGAGTTTTTCAATGAAGGACCTAGGAGAAGCTGATTTCATATTAGGCATTAAGATCTATAGAGATAGATCGAGACACTTAATAGCACTTTCACAGAGCACATACCTTGATAAAGTTTTGAAAAAGTTCAAAATGGAACAGTCCAAGAAGGGGTTCTTGCCTGTGCTACAAGGTGTAAAGTTGAGTAAGACTCAATGCCCAGTAACTACAGAAGATAGAGAAAAGATGAGTGTCATCCCCTATGCTTCAGCCATAGGCTCTATCATGTATGCAATGTTGTGCACAAGACTCGATGTCAGCCTTGCCATAAGTATGGCCGGAAGGTTTCAGAGTGATCCTGGAATGGAGCACTGGCAAGCGGTCAAGAATATCCTTAAGTACCTGAAAAGGACTAAGGAAATGTTTCTCGTTTATGGAGGTGATGAAGAGCTCGTCGTAAAGGGTTACGTCGATGCAAGCCTTGACACTGATCCGGATGACTCTAAGTCGCAAACCGGATACGTATTTATTCTTAACGGGGGAGCGGTAAGCTGGTGCAGTTCCAAGCAAAGCATGGTAGCTGATTCTACGTGCGAAGCGGAATACATCGCAGCCTCGGAGGCGGCGAAGGAAGGTGTCTGGATGAAGCAGTTCATGACAGATCTTGGAATAGTGCCCAGTGCACTGAATCCAATGAACCTGTTCTGTGACAACACTGGTGCCATTGCTCTGGCCAAGGAACCAAGGTTTCACAAGAGGACCAGACACATAAAGCGACACTTCAACTCCATCCGCGATTACATCGTGGAGGAAGACATAAATATTTGCAAAGTGCACACGGATCTGAATGTTGCAGACCCGTTGACTAAACCTCTTTCGAGGGCTAAACATGATCAACACCAGAACTGCATGGGTGTTTGATTCATTGCAATATAAATCACATAGTGATGTGAACTAGATTATTGACTCTAGTGCAAGTGGGAGACTGTTGGAAATATGCCCTAGAGGCAATAAATAAAGTGTTTATTATTGTATTTCCTTTTTCATGATAATTGTTTATTATCCATGCTATAATTGTATTAATTGGAAACATGGATACATGTGTGGATACATAGACAAACACAATGTCCCTAGTATGCCTCTAGTGAACTAGCTCGTTGATCGAAAGATGGTTAAGGTTTCCTAGCCATGGACATGAGATGTCATTTGATAACGAGATCACATCATTAGGAGAATGATGTGATGGACAAGACCCAAACTACAAACATAGCTTATGATCGTGTCATTTTATTGCTACTGTTTTCTGCATGTCAAGTATATGTTCCTATGACCATGAGATCATGCAACTCACAAATATCGAAGGAGTACCTTGTGTGTATCAAACATTGCAACGTAACTGTGTGACTGTAAAGGTGCTCTACAGGTATCTCCGAGGGTGTCTGTTGAGTTGGCATGGATCAAGACTGGGATTTGTTACTCCGTGTGACGGAGAGGTATCTCAGGGCTCACTCGGTAATACAACATCACAATAAGCCTTGCAAGCAATGTGACTAAGTGTTAGTTGCAAGATCTTGTATTACGGAACGAGTAAAGAGACTTGCCAGTAACGAGGTTGAACTAGGTATGGAGATACCGACGATCGAATCTCAGGCAAGTAACATACCGAAGAACAAAAGGAACATCATACGGGATTAACTGAATCTGTGACACAGAGGTTCGACCGATAAAGATCTTTGTAGAATATGTAGGAACCAATATGGACATCCAGGTCCCGCCATTGGTTATTGACCGTAGAGGTGTCTCGGTCATGTCTACATAGTTCTCGAACCCGCAGGGTCTGCACACTTAAGGTTTGGTGACGTTTCGGTAGTATAGAGTTATGTATGGTGGTGACCGAATTTGGTTCGGAGTCCTGTATGAGATCCCGGACGTCACGAGGAGCTCCAGAATGGTCCGGAGCTAAATATTCATATATAGGAAGTCCTGTTTTGGTCGCTGGAAAAGTTTCGGGCTCATCGGTAGTGTACTGGGAGTGCCGGTAGTGTACCGGGAGGCCATCGGGAGGGGTATTTCGACCCAAGAGGCTACGTGGGCTGTAGGAGGGTGTAAACCAGACCTTAGTGGGCTGGTGGAACATCCACAAGAGGCCCATGTGGCTGGAGGAAAAAAGGCCTAAGAGAGAAAGTGGAAAAAGGCAAAATAGGGTGAATCCTAGTCCTACTAGGATTGGAGGTGGACTCCACCTCTCCCTCTCTCCTTCTGCCGAAGCGAGGGGGCCTCGGCCCTTGTGCCAAGGCCTCTCCTCCTATCCTATTATATATACTGGAGGTTTTAGGGTTTTTGCACTAGATTTTCAGCCACGTGCTACCCGTTCCTCCAGTGCATAGTTTCTCCTCTAGATCGGTTTTCTGCAGTGCTTAGGCGAAGCCCTGCCGGAATTGCTCCACCACCATCGCCGGAGCGCCGTCAGGCTGCCGGAGAACTCTTGTTCCTCTCCACTCCTTCTTGCTGGATCAAGACGGTGGAGATCGTCATCAAGCTGTACGTGTGCTGAACGCGGAGGTGCCGTTCGTTCGGTGCTAGATCGGAAGGATCGTGATCAAGTTCGTGGGACGGATCGTGATCAAGTTCATGGGACGGATCGTGATCGGATCGCGGGACGGATCGTGATTGGATCGCGGGACAAATCGTGATGGGATCGCGGGACGCACGGCGATTTGGATCGCGAAGATGTTCGACTACACCAACCGTGTTTCTTAACGCTTCCCGCTTAGCGATCTACAAGGGTATGTAGATCCACTCTCCCTCTCGTAGATGCTCATCACCACGGATAGATCTGCGTGTGCGTAGGAATTTTTTTGTTTCCCATGCAACATTCACCAATAGTCTTCTGCCTGCTCTGCGGATGGCTCTTCTAAGTTCTGTCAAGTCTGTGAGCATTACACACTGGCATCATGGCGAGGATTCAGGCCAAGGCAAAGTTGTTGCACACAGGGATCACGCCAGCCGGCAAATCGTACATCATGTCAAGTCTGTACAGTTTTTGCAAAGAGGTGCGTGCTGCATGACCGTCAAGTTGTTATTCAAACTAGGGTGTAGCCTCGTGATATCTGCCGCATTCCGGAACTCCGAGGATCACCTCCCTTTGTTTAGCAGAGGGGCGATGCGCCGGCAAAGAAAATCAGCGCCAATCATCTCTATTGTGAGCCCTACAACCTTAAGGCGGTGGATCCTGGTAATTGCAACTGTGAGCTTCTCATCTTGAAGATCGAGGGCACTCCAGTCATTACCGCACACCATCTTTGTTTGTCAGGGCAAATAGAAGGGTTGAGGGTCATTCTCCTGAATCCAGCACCACTTGGCCTGCCATTATTCCCACTTCTCACGAAAGACTCCGTCTGGGTATATATCCTTGTTCCATGACCTTGGGATCCAGGTGATAGAACCAGAAAGGGCCTCTCCCTTTTGAAAATGGGGAATGAAGTAGTGGCAAAAGAGGGCTGTGTTGGGGACTACTCCGGTGAAGTTTTCATAGAGATGGGCAAAGACTGACATGCATGTCACATCATTTGGTGTAAAATCCAAGAGACGGAAGCCGTATGTGTACATGATGTCATTGAAGAAATCAGAAAACGGGGGACAGAGCCCGCAATAAAAGTAATCAACAAAGAGGGGGAATTTATCTAGGCCACCCTTGGAGGAACCTAGACTCACGCGATTATAAGGATGAGCCTTCGTCTCCTTCGCCCACATGCAGTGGCATCACTCCTTCAAGGCGCTCACATTGAGCGCCAAAGTGAAGATGTGCTGCTCCCTCCGCATCTTCGCCAGCTCGCTCTCCGTGACGGTGCCTTTCACCTCCTTGCTCCTGCTCGCCTTGGGTGGCATGGCGGCTATGGGAGCAGAGGCTGGGGATGGATAGGGCGTGGAGGCGGCGGATGAGTGGGAGAGGCTCTGTTTCAGGCTCGAGGAAGGAGATGATAGTGATTTCCAGATTGGAAAGGACAGGAGGTAAATGAGCAAGCGCCTCTGCAGATTCCTTCTTACGGGGAAGGCGTGAGGCTGCCTCTTTAGTAGTCAATGTGAAACTCCTTTGCGGGCGTGCTGTAGTTACGACCGCTCCACGCACGTATCCCATGTCACGCACTCAGCATGCGTTGTGGGGGGGCGTAGTAAGCGTAATGATTACAACTGTTGTCTCATGTCACGCATGCCCGTGCACCATTTGGGCCTAGGCCAACAATGCCTCGCACTCGTGTATGGCCTAGGCCCAGGGGCACCTGTCGGTGTACTAAAGTTTGGGTCTTTTAGTACCCCATACTTGTGCACGGACGGTTGTATCCACACCAGTGGCAAGGCCTGCCGGAGGACAACTGAATACAAGTGCAGGAATGTCAAGAAGGCATTCAAGTCAATAATCAGAATATCAAAGACCAAAAGCTAGGACCCCGGCAAGATCTTGCCGGGATGCCTCACGAAGCCCCGACAGGACTCGCACCTGACAAGATCTCGCCAGCTTGTCACCGCTCCAGTGCAGTGACTAGCCTGCCAGACATGCCTTATCCTCCTGAGTACGTGTCAAGGCGCTAAAGATGATGGGGTTAAGCGGTGCTGATGGGATGGCCTCTTTTTCCATCCCCAAGAAAGCTAGGTACATCTAAAGAGAGCATTTAATGTGCTATGCCGTCAGTATTAGGTATGATAACACTATAGCAACTTTACACCTCATGTATGTACTGTGCGCCACTGTTGGTGACCCCTTGGACATATAAAAGGAGGCCCAAGGCATAACTATAGGGGAGGACCTTCTGGCTTAGATGCACGCGTAGCAGCTGTGTACTGTCACCACATAGCGCTCCTGGAGTCAGAGCTCAAAGATTCATAATACGCTAAAGCAGGAGTAGGGTTTTACGCTTCTTAGCAGCCCAAACCTGGGTAAAAGTCCCTTGCATTGCTTGTTGGATCTTCTCTTTGTGCACACCTTCTCCCTGCCGAACTGTAAAGGGATCCATAAGACCCCATAGGTGTCGTACCCCGACAGGTACGAGGACACAAAAAGGAAATTTTATTTTGAAATTTAGAGATGGCACATACAAATTTGCTTGGAACGGCATGGAAATATGGTGGAATCATATGGCAAAACTAGGTTTAAGGATTTTGGATGCACAAGTAGTATTTCTACTTAGTACAAGTTAAGCCTAGCAAATAGATTGAGAAGCGTCCAACCAAGAAACGAAAAAAACACAAGTGGGCATTAAGCATAACTAACACCGACTAATGCACCATAAGTAGGATGTAATTTCGTAGCACAAAATTGACTTTCGTGCTTGCACAGGGAATCACAAACCTTAACATCAATATTCTTACTAAGCACAGTTACTCGCTAACATAACTCACATATTACTATCATCATCTCTCAAAACTATTACACAAAATCAAGTTTAATTTATCCAATGATCTTCATGAAAGTTTTTATTATATACCTCTTGAATATCTATCACTTTGGGAATAGTTTCATATATTGCAATTTCTTTTGACAAGCTCATATGGATATAAGTGAAGAACAGGAGCATAAAAGTTTCATCTCTCAAAATAATATAAGTGAAGCATGAGAAGATTTCTTCAAAATTACTATCTCTCAAATTAATATAAGTGAGGCATGAGAGGATTTCTTCAAAATTACCAACTCTCAAATTAATATAAGTGAATCATGAGAGCATTTCTTTAAACAAGTAAAAGCATGCCGTGCTCAAAATGATATAAGTGAAGCACTAGAGCAATCTCATACCTCAATAGATTTAAGTGAAGCATATAGAGAAATTCTAGAAAATCATAGCATAATTTTGGCTCTATCAAATATGTGTGTACAACAAGGATAAAAATAAAATAAATCAAAGATACAGGACGCTCCAAGCAAAACTCATGATATGCGACGAATAAAAATATAGTTCCAAGTAAAATACCGATGGTTGTTAGAGCAAAGAGGGGGATGCCACTCGGGGCTTCCCCAAGCTTAGTTGCTTGTTACTATTTGAATATTATCTTGGGGTGTTGTAGCATCCCCAAGCTTAGGATCTTCTTACTCCTTATTCCTTCATCTATTGTGATCTCACCCAAAACTTGAAAACTTCAATCACACAAAACTCAAAAAAAATTCTCGTGAGATCCGTTAGTATAATAAAGCAAATTACCACTTTAAGTACTATTGTAAACCCATTCATATTTTATTATTGTGTTATTTCTACTGTATTATAACTTTACCATGACTTATACCCCCCCCCCCGATAAAAGCCATAGATCCATCAAAACAAGCACAGAATGCACCAAAACAGAATCTATTTCAGACAGAACAGTCTGTAGTAATATGAACTCTACCCATACTTATGTAATTGTAAAAATTCTGAAAATCAAGCAAAACGTAAATAATTTTTATATAAATACGGTGTTAAAATTTCATCTCATTATCATGTACCAGTAAAAAATTAAAATTCATGCACTGGAGACAAAGTTTCAGTTTTAGTTTCAGCATTGTTTATACTCATCTTATGAATCACCCTAAACGATTTACTTGGCACAAACACTAATTAAAACATAAAAACACAATAATAACAGAAGAATAATTGTGCAACCTCTCAAAAACAGAAATGAAAAGATAAAAATAATTTATTCATTGGGTTGCCTCCCAACAAGCGCTACCGTTTTACGCCCCTAGGTAGGCATAACACATCGATTCAAGAATTGTCATCCTTAGTTTTCACTCCATAGAAGGCCCTCGTGATTGATTCATATGGTAGCTGAATTCTTGTTCTAGGTAAGTGTTCCATCCCCTTCCTAAGTGTAAACTAAAATTTAATATTGCCTTCTTTCATATCAATCACGACACCTGTAGTGAGTAAAACGGTCTACCAAGTATGATAGGACAAGATGGATTGCAATCAATATCAAGAACAATAAAATCAATGGGAACATAGTTCCTATTTGCAAGAATAATAACATCATTAATTCTTCCCAAAGTATTTTAAATAGTAGAATCAGTCATGTGCAAATTAAGAGAGCATTCTTCAATATTGGGAAGACCAAGCACATTACATAGAGATTTTAGAATTGTGGAAACACTAGCACTCAAATCACACAAAGCAAAGCATTCATAATTTTTAATCTTGACTTTAATGGTAGGTTCCCACTCATCATACAATTTTCTAGGAATTTAAATATCTAATTCCAACTTTTCTTCTAATAATTGCATCATGGCATCAACAATATGTTTAGTAAAAACTTTATTTTGTTCATAAGCATGGGGTGAATTTATCATAGATTGCAGCAAAGAAATACAATAAGATAAGGAGCAACTCTCATAATTAAAGTCTTTGTAATCAAAATGGGCACATCACTAGTTAAAGTTTTGACCTCTCCAAACCCACTTTTATCAAAATTTGCATCAAGATTTTCACCCTCCAAATAATTGGGACGCCCTCTAGATAAAGTTGACTCTTCTTAAGTCCCTTCATCATCAGTTTTATCATTACTAAACAAGTAATAAAGAGAGCAAACACCAATCATTTTAAGATCTTCATCATTTTTATGAAAGTAATCACAAGAAAACGCTTTTTCCAAAAATTCTCTTTTAGCTCTAAGCATAGTAGTTCTTTTCTTACTTTCATCCATAGAAACATATAAAGCCTTAATTGATTCATTAATCTTAAGTGTAAAATCATTGAACTTGAGATTTTCTACATCATGGGAAATTTTATCAATGCTTCCATATATATCATCAATCTTATTCAACTTTTCTTCTATCGTAGTATTGAAAGAATGTTGAGCATTGATAAATTCTTTAAAAATATTCTCAAGATCAGAGGTGTTACTATTATTATTATTATTATTATCAGAATTAATGTAGGAATTACCATAATTAATTATTAGAGGAACTTCTAGCAAAAGGCCTAGGATTAAAATTATCTCTATAAGCATTGTTATTGAATTTGTTTCGTGAGATGAAATTCACATCTACGGAATCACTATTTTCCTCAATAAAAGTAGACAAAAGGCACATCATTAAGGTCAATAGGAGCATTTTTACTAGCAACCAACTTCATAAGATCATCAATTTTTTCACTCAAAGTACTAATTTCTTCCACCGAATTAACCTTGTTACTAGTAGGTCCTCTGAGTATGCCATTGTGAATAATTTTCCATAGCATTATCTAGAAATTTAGTAGCTTCACCCAAAGTAATTTCCATAAAAGTACATCCCACAACAGAATCTAAAAGATTTCTAACGACAAAATTCAACCCCGCATAAAAAATTTGTATGATCATCCAATGATTTAAACCATGAGTAGGACAATTTCTTAGCATCAACTTCATTCTTTCCGAAGATTGTGCAACATGTTCATGCTAAAGTTGCTTAAAATTCATGATTTGAGTTCTAAGGGAAATAATTTTCATGGGCGGAAAATACTTAGTAATAAAAGCGTCCTTGCACTTATCCCAAGAATCGATACTATTGCGAGGCAAAGAAGAAAACGATTTTTTTCACCATCTCGCAAGGAGAAAAGAAATTATTTCAACTTCACAATAACATTGTCGACATCTTTTTTTATTTTGCATATCACACAATTCTATGAATGTATTTATATGGGACGCAACATCTTCATTAGGAGTACCGGAAAATTGATCTTTCATGACAAGATTCAACAAAGCGGCATTAATATCACAAGACTCCGCACAAGTGGCAGGAGGAGGAATAGGAGTGCTAATAAAATCATTATTATTGGTATTGGAAAAATCACACAACTTGGTGTTTTCTTGAGTCATCGTGACTACGTAAACAAGATTGCAAGCAAACAAGAGATCTGACAAGAAAAAGGCAAACAAAAAAGAAGGCGAATAAAATGGCAAATTTGTGAAGTGGGGGAGAGGAAAATCAGAGGCAAATGGAAAATCATGTAAATTACAAGGAGATGAGATTTATGATTAGGAACTTGGTAGAAGAGATTGCTTCCTCCCTGGCAATGGCGCTAGAAATTCCTTTGATGTGGCTTGAGACTGTGTCTGTATTTCCCCAAAGAGGAAGGGATGATGCAGCACAACGATGGTAAGTATTTCCCTCGGTTATGAAACCAAGGTATCAATCTGTAGAGGAAGATCATGCACCCATGTAGACATCACCTGCACACAAATAACAAATACTTGCAACCCGACACATAACAGAGGTTGTCAAGCTCTCAACGGTAAAAAGATAGATTAGGTAGTGATAGTTTTGGCAAATAGATCTCGCAAGAACACAAAATAAAATAAGTAAAGAAAAAGTGAAGCAAGGTATTTTTGTTTTTTTGGATTAATAGATCTAAAAACAAAAAGGAAAATAATAGTCCGGAAAGCATTATGTTGGAAAAGTAGACCCGGGGGGTGTAGGTTTCACTAGTGGCTTCCCTCATGAGTATAGCGCATGATGGGTGAACAAATTACTTTTGAGCAATTGATAGATGATCAAATAATCATGACGATATCCAGGCAATGATCATTATATAGGCATCATGTCAAAGATAAGTAGACCAAAATGATTGACCGCTATCCAGCATGCATCTAGTGTATTAAGTTCATGGGAAATGGAGTAATGCAGTAAGAATGGTGACATGATGTAGACAAGATATATTCATGTCGAAATAGACCCCATCTTGGTATCCTTAGTGGAAATGATACATGTGTGCCTTGCTGCCCCTTCTATCATTGGGAAAGAACACCACAAGATCAAACCCATCACAAAGCACCTCTTCCCATGGCAAGAAAAATTGATCTAGTTGGCCTAACTAAACCAAGGATAAGAAGAAGAAATACGAGGCTATAAGTAATCATGCAAATAATAGATCAAGAATACTCAAATCATAGTCATGGATAGAAACTGATCATGAACTCAAAATTCACCGGATCCTAACAAACACACCGCAAAATTCATTACACGAAAAATATCTCCAAGAGACCATTGTATTGAGAATCATAAGAGAGAGAGGAAGCCTTCTAGCTACTGCATGCGGACCCGTAGGTCTATGGTGGACTTCTCATGCATCATTAGAGAGGCACCTATGATGAAGATGAACCCCTCCGTGATGGTGTTAGATTGGATCTCAAGGTTCTGGAACCTACGGCGGCTGGAATTGTGTTTCCTCGACTCCCCTAGGGTTTTCAAAATATTTGTGAATTTATAGGGTCGATAGTCAGTGGAGGGGGTCCTGAGGTGGGCACCACCCACCAGGCCATGCTAGGGGCCTCTAGCGTGCCCTGGTGGGTGTTCCCCACCTCGGGCCTCCTCTATGGTAGGTGTTTGCCCCATTTGGTGTCTTCTGGTCCAAAAAAATATCCAAAAAATTTCAGGACATTTGGGCTTCATTTGGTACTAATTTTCTGCGAAGTAAAAAAACAAGCAAAAACAGTAACTGGCACTTTGGCATTACGTCGATAGGTTAGTCCCAAAAAATAATATAAAGTTTCTATTAAATGATTGTAAAACATCCAAGATTGATAATATAACAGCATGGAAGAAGCAAAAATTATAGATACATTGGATACATATCAACCACCACCATGCCTACGCAATTACCAGCGCATGTAGTGTCGGGTGAGAGAGCCGAGCGACATGAGGAAGGGGTGTCCAATAGTGGATGACGTAATCGCCCCCATAGAACAAAGAATGGATGATGAGATGGACAAGGAGGAACCTCTTCGGTTCCTCAATACAAGCCCCTATGAGGACGTAGACATGATGAGTCGGCCATATGACTTGGGATGTTAGCATGCGGATGAGGAGATGGATGATGTGCCTGGGTAGGAACATCCTAGGGTTGATTTCAAGAAGTATCTCTTCATGCAATCCTCACAGGACACACCTCTAGATGTCGCCTCAACATAGGGTCAACTAGCCGAGGGTCGTACAGTGCTTAGCCTGACAATACTGGTGGCTGGTTTAAGGAAGGTACTGTAAGGTCAGCCCAAGAAAAAGGGGAGGAAGAGACCGCCGAAGGGAGGCTCTGCTGCCTACAAATGGACCAAAGCTTCTAGCCAGTCAGCCTCGCTAACCAATTTTGCAAACTATGTACCGGTCAAAGGTATGGTGATGTACCATGTCGCGGGTGAGCCGATGCTACCGTCGGGTCCACTAGAGGGCATATCAGGGGATCTTAGGAGACTGCACGACCATGTGCTCTTGACTGAGATAAGCCTTCTCACCTGAGATGGAGTGTACGATCTTGTCTACACGATCATATGATCTTGTCTCACCTACTCTAGCGTCCAGGTTGTGTTTGGCCCGATCTAGCATCCAGGTCGTGTCGTAGGTCATATGGGTCCACAAGATGGCTCCTTTCCTCTCGTGTGGTGGAGTGTAAGTCGATCTTTGGCCTGTCCAACTGTCCTGTCCCGTCCTTGAGGGGGCGGTCAGGCTGGTTGTCCTGAGTGCGTGTGTGGGGTGCGGGCTCAAGGGCATCGTCGTCGAATTGTGGTAGCAGACACCGGTGCGGGTAAATTTAGTTCTGATCTGGCCGTTCATTACCGTACCCTTCTTCGGCTGCTAGGACCTTCGTCCATCTCTCATTGAGGGTATCTTGTTCGGCTTTTAGCTGCTACTTCTTCTTCTTCAGGCTTCGGGCTATAGCTATCAGTTACCGTTTGAACCGTTCTTGATCCAACGGGTCCTCGGGGACGATGAAATCCTCGGCTCCAAGGCTAACATCCTCTTCGGAGGAAGGTAGTTGTTATCCTTGGAGTCATTAAGGTCTTTGGAGTTATACCCATCATTGTGCCCCTGCATGACATCAAGTTGTTGTTCGCGAGCAATGAGGTCTTCAAGGTCTTCCATGTTGTCCGGGGTATCATCTTCTCTAGTGCCCGTGTTGCTTTCCTTACCCTTGCGCCCCTTGGATCATTTGTGTTGGCATTGATGCTTGGGAGGTACTTTGCCAGGGTTGTCACCGCTCTCTCTGGGGGTGCCTTCACCATTCTTCCCAGTGGAGTCGGGGGTGTCCACCATATAGACGTCGTAAGTGGAGGTAGCTGTCCATCGTGCAATGGTGGGAGGTGTGTTGGAGTCAACATCTTCGTCGATGTCATCAACTTCCTTAGAGGTATACTCCAGCATATCGGTTAAGTCTTTGATAGTGGCTACTAAGTGGTTGGTGGGTGGGACGTAAAATTACCCGTGGCCTGCCTCAAGACCTATCCGAGCATAGGGGGAGGATGGGCCATACGCAATGTTCATCATACGGATCTGGGCCAACGTCTTGTTCAATAGTGAGAGGTCAGCTAGATTAGTCTTTAGGAGCCTTTCGGAGTCGATCTCTGGTGCGTCAGAACAGGGAGCGTGTTCGGCCAAGTCCGAGCCTAGGTCTCCGGACATGGTGATCGGATCCGAGCTCGAAGCTAAGTCTAGCGTAAGGGTCAACCCGGAGAAGGGGTCAAGAACGAGGCTCGAAGTTAAAGCTTTAGGGGTTTTGGGCTCATCGGGTGAGGTCGTGAGCCCAGCCAGGAACAGATCGGCCCAAGCATTAGCGGCGTACTCTAAGCTACCGAACCTGATCTTCTGTCCTGGGGAAAATCTGGTGATTTGGTCGAGATGACTGGCCGCATCAGCATGTAGAACGATACTACTAGGCAAAAAGAGTTGGTCGGCGATGAAGACATGTCCGGTGTGTATGCTATCGTTGATGACTAAGCGAGCCATCAATCGTTCGTTGATCCCACAACAAAACTCTCAATGAAAGCAACAATGTTGGTGTCAAAACAGGCAGATCTCGTGTACGGGGTCCCGAGCTTTGGATCTTAGATCAATGGGGAGCAGGGAACACAGGGACAATATTTACCCAGGTTCGGGCCCTCTCGAAGAGGTAAAACCTTACGTCCTAGTTGATTGTATTGATGTGTGTATGACAATTACAGAGTCGATCTACCAAGAGATCAGATGAACTAAACCCTAAATGAGTAGGGATAGTGGTTCTCTCCTCTACGCACTAAACCCTCTAGTTTATATAGACACCGGGGTACCTAGGGTTACACATAGTCGGTTACCTTCAAGGGATAAACGCGCCGATCTTGCCATCTTGACTTGGAGGACACACCAAGTGTGGGGACCCCGACTCATAAGTCGTGATCACCGAATGTACGTGCATAGTGATCCCAGAGATGAATGCTCACTGAACACACAAAAACTGAATAACAAGAGTCTTACATCCATTATGTATCGTTTTACTCAAATACGACCCCTATGGCCAAGCCTTCATAAACTCACAGCGGAAATCTTCAATGATAACGTGAACCCATGCCATCTACCTTAACCCTACGGGCATTCTGACTGGGAAGCGTCCTAGCTTGCACGTACAGCACCAAGGTTCTCTTCACTACATCTCGAGCTTTCATGCCCGGACAATATAATAACCAGTGGCTAGCCAATGAGTACTTTGAATGTACTCGCAAGCACCCCCATGTTTGGAACAAGGCAATAACAATGCATGATATAGCACTTAGTAGGTAAGTTGAGGAAAGCAAAAAAATTAGTGCAATGACATGACCAATCAACTTGGAAAAGCATGCATCAAGAGGTTGCAGATATCCACTTGAAAAAGTTACACATATCATCATAAACAGGGGTTAAACATCTCATGTTTAGTCATCATGTCAAGTCATCCGACTTAGCTCAAGTATCTCTTTGACACACACACCAAGTTATGTGAAAACATCAGACATATTTTAAGCAGAACCACCGAACTATCCTTGACCGTGGACATGACTATTCGAATAGTTTTACACTTTGCAGAGGTTGCACACTTTACCCACAAGACTCGGGGAACCTTCGTGTCAATCCACGGCCCATGATACATCAAGTACCCGAGGTAAGCACCTGAACAATGCCTTTCCCATGACAACACTAAATGAAGAGTCCACTCATTGGTGCCTGATACGTCTCCATTGTATCCACTTTTCCAAACTCTTTTGCCCTTGTTTTGGACTCTAATTTGCATGATTTGAATGGAACTAACCCGGACTGACGTTGTTTTCAACAGAATTGCCTTGGTGTTATTTTTGTGCAGAAATAAAAGTTCTCAGATTGACCTGAAAATTTACGGAGATTATTTTTGGAATTAAAAAAATACTGGCGAAAGAATCAACCGGAGGGGGGTCACCCACAAGTCACAAGCCCATAGGGCGAGGCCACCCCCGTTGGTTGCACCTAGTAGGCTTGTGGGCCCTCTGGAGCTCCGCCGACCTCGATTCCAACTCTATATATTCCTATTCATAGAGAAAAAAATTAGAGAGAAGAGTTCATTGTGTTTAACGATACGGAGACGCCTCCACCTCCTGTTCTTCCTCGGGAGGCCAGATCTCGAGTCCATTTTGGGCTCCGGGGAGGGGAAATCGATGCCATTGTCATGACCAACCATCCTTCATCACCAATTCCATGATGCTTCGTGAGTAATCCCATCGTAGGCTTGCTGGACGGTGATGGGTTGGATGAGATTTATTATGTAATCGGGTTAGTTTTGTTAGAGTTTGATCCCTAGTAGATTGATGTTGCTATGACTTTGCTATGCTTAATGCTTGTCACTAGGACCCGAGTGACATGATTTCAGATTTGAACCTATTATGTTTTCATGAATATATATGTGTTCTTGATCCTATCTTGCAAGTTGTAGACACCTATTACGAGTTATGATCCGCATCCCGCAGGGTGACAATAACTAGGATTCTTTCCGGTGATTACCGTAGTTTGAGGAGTTCATGTATTCGCTAAGTGCTAATGCTTTGGTTTGGTTCTCTATTAAAAGGAGGCCTTAATATCCCTTAGTTTCCATTAGGACCCCACTGCCATGGGAGGGTAGGACAAAAGATGTGATGCAAGTTCTTTTCCATAAGCACGTATGACTACATATGGAATACATGCCTACATTACATTGATGAATTGGAGCTAGTTCTGTGTCCCGCTAGGTTATAATTGTTGCATGATGAATGGCATTCGACATAATTATCCATCACCGATCCATTGGCTATGAGCTTTTCACATATCGATCTTTGCTAAGTTAATTTTTCGTTGCTACTGTTAAAATCACTACAAAACTGCTACTGTCACTTTTGCCATCGTTACCATTACTTCCATACTACTATGCTACTAAATACTTTCCTGCATATATTAAGTATTTCAGGTGTGGTTGAATTGACAACTCAGCCACTAATACTCGAGAATATTCTTTGGCTCCCCTTGTGTCGAATCAATAAATTTGGGTTGAATACTCTACCCTTGGAAATTGTTGCGATCCCCTATACTTCTGGGTTATCAGTGACATCCCTCATGATGCACATCACACGTACCATCCATGAGGATACTCAACAGTGTGCCCGGTCTCTATAAAAACAGCCCATGGTCGTCCTATTAAGCATGACCCCACATCGAGAGTGACCACGTCACCCTTACCACTAGTAATGTGGGCACTCTGCTAGCATCGACCAAAGTAATCAACAAAGCCCCTTCCCATATAGGGGTAGCGTGGTCGTACATGTAAGGTTGGTATGGTCAACAAATCTTAAATCTAATCCATTTTCGTAAACAGCACACACACACACACTTGCCTCGGTACACCACTTCATTCTCAAGTGGTTACCTAGCTCACCATCATATCCCTCGGGAATTAGTGGCACCCGATGGGTTTTTTGAAAAGTCTTTGAAATAGTTTCCTTTCCGACACCATGCATTTTCCCATCCCATTTGCATAGCAACTACTTAGCATCCTAACTACTTCCCACCCGCACAACCCTCATAAGGAGGTAGGGTCATGCTCAGTGCAAGTATCAACGAGGAAAGTATCGTAGACAACCCATGAAGGTGGTCACCATAGCATCATGATAAACATATGAAAAATAAAGTGCTATATGCCATGCAATAAAAAGGGTTTCTTAGACATGATCAAAGGGTTGCTTGCCTGGCTCAGCAAAGTATTCGAGGTCTTGACACGCTTCTCGTCCAACTCCGAGCACTTCGTCAACTACCGCCAAAAACAACCACAATAAGCAACACAACAAGCAGAAAATAAAAACCCTCTATAAATAGGAAATATAATTTTCAAGGACATCTCTGGTCATAAGAAAAATACCTAAAAATGGTGCTACTTGAGTTGGATCAATGAGGCTTTATGAATGGTGGAAATAGGGGAATACGTCATCCTATAAAAAGTCTACATAAAATATATTTTTAAAAATGGGTGCATGCACCCAACAAATAGGGCATGATTTTAGAAGAATTTATATAGTGGTTTCACTGGATTTGGAGTTGGGATGAATTTCCTATGGTTTTCCTAAAATGAAATAACTGAAAGGGGAGTTATTTAATATGTACAATAGATACAAGTCTTGGAAAAATGTTAACCGTGGCCGGACAAATGGGGCATGACATTTAGAGCCTGTGGAAATTTGAATCACTCCATTTGAAGTTGATTTCAATCCTCTATGGATTTTGGAAGGTGGTGTTTATAATAAAAGAAATGACAAAAATATTGGTGGTGCAGAAAATATTGTATGGAAAACTGTGAAAATCACATATTTGGTTAGGCCATGATTTTAGGATTGCCTAGGATTTTGAATCAATTGATTTGGAGTTCAAATGAATTTAATATGGATTTTACAAGTTCTAGAAAATTAAAAATGGAAAAAGGTTTATACCTAGTGGGCAAAACCAATGGGACGCATAGCTCAACGGGCTGGAGCCGCTACTAGGCCGGCCTAGTGGCTCAACTGCACGAGAGGACGAGGCCACGTCGATGACGTAAAGTGGGGAGTGCGCTTCCTCTAGCCGAAGGCGTTTACCGAGGAAACCCGTCTCCACTTACTCGTGTTGGGCCAGTCGGATAGCTCCTAGGAGCCTGACCAGTGGTGTCGCCGGTCCTAGTGGCAGGATCATCTCCCTCCTCACGCCCTCATCGGATGGATAAGTTGGTGAGGCGGGTCGAGCGCTCGCTAACATTCTCCCCAGCGGTACCAGCCGCCTCCAGCGATGCCCAGCACACCGACACACTTTGGGAGTCATGCCACATTCATTTCGGTGCTGAGCACCGGCAGGGGAGAGTCACAGCGGCACCGACATAGATGGCCGTGGAAGAGGTCATCGGCTATCACCGTCTTCTATCGCAAGGAATTCTGGGAAGGAATGGAGGCTCTGGGGGCTTTGCGGTGATGAGAGGAGGTTCGGAGTTGGTTAGGGGAGGAGGGGGAGCCCAGGGTGGCTCGAATCCAGGCGGAGGCTACCCATGAGGCTTCTGCCAATGACAGCGACGAAGGCTAGGGGAGGAGGAGTGGCTGGTCAAGGGCGGTCTACGGGAGCGAAGGGAGCAACAAGGGGCAGTCGGGGTCAGCTTATATAACCTGGCCGAGGCACACCACGGACCGTTTCCACGGGTGTCTCGGATTGGATGAACTACGGTGCTGGGGGACACAACATCGTGATCCAAAGTGCGAGCTCTGCATGCCATGGCATCGTCGGTGGCTCTTTAGCGCGTCCTCTGGTGTCTAGGGTATCTAGGGGGTGCATACAAGGCGCATAAGGCCCATGGGTGCTTTGGAGGTGCCTTAGGGAGAAGAAAAGTTGAGAGGGAGGTGGAATCTGCTGACCATAGGGGGTAAATGGGTGTTTTACCCCACCAATTATTGAGCTGGGGGGCTGGGTTTCTTACTGGAGGTGGAATAGGGTCATGGGGGACCGTGGTAAAAATTTGAGAGCAAGTAGAATAGTAAAAGAGGTGAAAGCGGGGACTCTACCATTTCACCAGAAGGTGTTTGATGGATGTTTAGGCAAGAAAATTTTCCCCACTTACTGGGAGATTTAATAGGATCAAATGGTGGGTAAAATGAAAGTGATCACAAGGTTTAAGCCATTTGAAGAACGTTTCCAATGCAAGCTTTATAAACCCTAGAAATGGGCAGAAATTGATTTGCTTAGATCTAGCTATGAAAATACATTCTCCTTGATTCAACACTTGGTGTGGTGGCATAATTTGGGTATTAGAGCATGCCCAAAAAGTTTGGGGCCAAATGGGGAAACTTGACAATCCAATATTACCCAATTCTAGAAATTAGCAGAAATAGGTTTGGGGGTATTTGGAGAAGTGGATATGTTGTACTTGATGCACCACGTGTTGTGGATGCATCATTAGGGGATTAGAACATGTCCACAAAGTTTGAGAACAATTGGAGAAACTTGGCAATGTAGAGTTCCTCAAGTTTGGATCTGGCCACATAGGGTTTTGGACTATTTTAGTGTATAATGAATTTGGATTGAGATGAAACTTGGCAAGATCATCACATATATCATTTGTGACTTGCTAGAATTTTTCTGGATTTATTTGAGAATATTTCTTATAGAAATATTTCAAATGCTTGAAATATCAACAAAGGGTTTTGGAGGGTTTTGTCCAATGTTTTGAACATGACCATGTTTTGGAATTTTCATATATGGAAAATATATGTATACTGAGTTCCCCTAAATTTTCTCAAATATTTTTGAAGCATAAAAATAGTTTTTTTCCTATAAAAGACCAATTTTGGCCTTAAGAAATTTCCTTTTAAATAAAATAGGAAAATAATCTTTAAAAATAATATTTAGTTTTTTGGGAAGTCTTATATATAATAGGTTTCAAGTATGGTTTTTGAAAGAATATAAAACCCCTAATTTAAGGACTTGTAGTACAAACCTCAATTTAGGGTTTTTAGAAAACCTAATTTGAATAAATGCTTTTTGACCAAAAGAATATTTTGTAAGAATAGTCTTGGGTCCTATACACATTACATGGTCATTGGGCAAATATTCGGAGCAAGGAGACGAGTCTAGAGAGTAGGAGGAAGTTTATGACTTAAGGCACAAGCAAGCAAACACGCAATCAACAATCAAGTCAAACATCATAAGCATGCACAAAGTTTTTGTTGGCCCTAATTTCAGTCATGTTTACTTATTCATGAGGCAAAACACCAGGTGTGACATTATGGCACCAAAGGTCTCCTTCTCGAATACGAAGTCGTCTTATAGGTCGACCTCCATGCAATGGCCATAGAGCGGTCCACTTGTCCGGCCCTTAGGAAATACGCGGGCGGCCCGAGGACCCCTTAGTCCCGGACTCCCTCATAGGGTTCATACTTTTACTAGTGCAATCCCTCAACAATGCTAAGATAATACAATCATATGATCACCCCTCAACGCGAAGCGGAGAATCACTCCAAAGTTCATAAGTAACGGGGAACATAAGATGAAATTGGTGTAGGTAGTAGAACCACCTCAAAGTTATTATTTCTGATGAATCTTGTGGGCTATTCCTATAAGTGTCATGAAGAGCCCTAGAGTTCATAGTAAAATAACACCAATTATACATATCAATTAACCCTAATGTCACCTAGATACTCCAATGTCACCTCAAGTATCCGTGGGTAAATTATGTAACATGCATCAAACAATTTCAGACCTACCATATTTAATCCAACTCAAAGAACTTCAAGGAGAACCCCAAGATTTCTATCGGAGAAAGTAGGATGAAAACGTGCAATCAACCCCTATGCATAGATCCCCAAGGTCATTGGAATCCGCAAGTTGATTCCATAACATGTATCAAGTGAATCAATAGAATACCCCATTGTCACCATAGATATCCACATTCAAGACATACATCAAGTTTCTCAAACCCAAAATAATAAATAGAACATAATGAGATCCCAAAGGGAAAGATCCAATTCATCACAACAAGATAGCAAGGGAAGAACATATGACCCAACTATATTAACAAAGCCTGCGGTACATCAAGATCGTGCCATCTCAAGAACACGAGAGAGAGATATTGAACACATAGCTACTGGTACATACCCTCAGCCCCGAGGGTGAACTACTCCCTCCTCATCATTTCCTCCGCCGAGATGATGAATATGGCCATTGGAGATGGGTTACCCCCTTCAACAGGGTACTAGGAAGGCTTCAGATGGGTTCTTCATCGATGTAGAGAGTTACAGTGGCAAAGCGGAAGTTCTCTATTTATTTCTAAGGGTTTTGGTATATATAGTATTTTTCAGCGTTGGAATCACACTAGCCGGAGCCACATGGGCCCCACCACACTACATGGCATGACCAGGTGTTGATCACACCCTATTGCCTCATGGCCCACAGGTAGCTCCCCTCTAGTGGTTCTTTGCTTCGATATTTCTTATTTTCCCTAGAAAAAATCATAAACAAGTTCCGGGCGGTTCCGAGAACTTTTATTTTCTCCAAAAAAAGAACGCCATGGTAATTATGTTGAAAACAACATCAGTCGAGGTTAATTATAAATAAATCACATAAAGTGTATCAAAACCATATAAAAGTATTATAAACATAGGCAAATATGGCATGAATACTTCATAAATTGTTGATATGTTGGAGACGTATCATGATGCCGCTAATCCATTAGAACAATATTTGCTACATTATGATAATGAGATGCATATGAAAGAACGACATAAAATAGATTAAATATTCTTTAGGAAGAACTTATCCTTAAGCATAATTTACATTTCGAAAATTTGGGAGATCCTCCCCCACCTAAGGGTGATCTTGTGTTTGAATTAAATAAACTCCCAGATACTTTAAAGTATGATTATCTACATGAAAAGAAGATATATCCTATTATTATCAACGCAAAACTTTCAGTGCATGAAGAAAAGAGATTATTGAAAACTTCAAGGAAACATCATGCTGCAATTGGATATACTCTGGATGATCTTAAGGGCATCAGTCCCTCTATGAACCAACACAGGGTTGATTTGGAGCCTCATGCTAAGCTAGTTATTAATCATCAATGTCGCCTGAATTCTGAAATGAAGGATGTGGTAAGAACTGAAATATTGAAACTCTTGAGGGCAGGTATAATCTATCGCATAGCTGATAGTAGGTTGGTGAGTCATGTCCATTGTGTCCCTCAGAAACGTGGTATTACCGTTATTCCTATGGTATTACCGTTATTCCTAGTGATAAAAATGAACTTATCCCACAAAGAGTTGTAATTAGTTCTTGGATGGTGATTAATTTTAGAAAGTTAAGCCAAGCTGCTAGGAAAGATCATTACCCTCTACCCTTTGATTGATCAAATGTTAGAAAGATTGTCTAAGCATACACATTTCTGTTTTGCTAGATGGATATTCTTGTTTCTCTCAAATAACAGTATCACTAGAAGGTTAAGAGAAAACTATTTTCACTTGTCCTTTTGGAACCTTTTCTTATAGATGTATGTCTTTCGGTTTATGCAACGGACCTGCTACTTTTCAAAGATGCATGAATTCTACATTCTCTGATTTCTGTGAGAAAATTATTATGGTCTTCATAGATGATCTGTACGTATATGAGACTTCTTTTGATGATTGTTTGGGCAATCTTGATACAATTTTGCAGACATGTGGAGAGACCAGTCTTGTCTTCAACTTGGAGAAGTGCCACTTTACTGTAAATGAAGGTATAGTCCTCGGTCATAGAATATCTGAAAGAGACATTGAAGTAGATAAAGCTAAGGTTGATGTGATACGTCCATTTTGCATCATGATTTCTTACTGTTATTTACTTTGTTTTGTTGAATAATAATGCTTTGGGAGTGATTATAATGCCTTTTCTCTCATAATATGCAAGGTTTACCCAAAGAGGGAAAATACCTGCAGCTGGAATTTTGGACCCAAGAAAAGCACGTCAGAGATACCTATTGTGCACAACTCCAATGAAGCTGAAAATTTATGGAGATTATTTTTGTATTTAATAAAAAATACAGGAGCTGAAAACTACCGGAGGAGGGCCCCTAGGTGGGCACAATCCGCCAGGGCGTGCCAGGCCCCCCTTGTCACACCCTGATGGGTTGTGCTTAGCCTAGCTCGCTTCCAGTGCCCATCTTCTGGTATATGGTCACTCTTGACCTAGAAAAAACCATAGGAGAACTTTCGGGATGAAGCGCCGCTGCCTCGAGGCGGAACTTGGGTAGGAGCACTTTTGCCCTCTGGCGGAGCGATTCTGCCAAGGGAACTTCCCTCGCGGAGGGGCAAATCGAAGCCATCGTCATCACCAACACCCCTCTCATCTTTGGGAGGCAAATATTCATCAACCTCTTCGACATCACCATCTCCTCTCAAACCCTAGTTCATCTCTTGTGTTTAGTCTATGTACCGGAACCTCAAATTAGTACCTGTGGGTGACTAGTATTGTTGATTACCTTGCGTATTGATTACTGTAACATCCCAAAATTTCATTTTGGAATGTTATGAAATATAGCTATGCATCATCATCATTTTGTTGGAATGTAATGAATTTTGTTGAAGTGCTTCTTTTGAAATTCTAAAAGGCCATTTCTATTTTCCCATGTATTTGTTTCACCTATTTGAAAACCTTTGGAAATGTTCAAAGAAAGAGAGGAGTAACATGACACTCCACACCAAGGGCATCTTGGTGAAATATTTGAGCAATTAAACTAGGGGATTATTTAAAAATTTATCTCAAAAGGATTTAAAATCAATTAGGCATTTTTCTGAAGAAAAAAATTAAAAAGATATTCAATATGACAGAGGAAAAATGTTCATTAAATAGCATTAATTCTCTTGATCATTTTGATATATATATTTCTTATGTTTGGAAGTGTTTTGAATGCATTAAAAGAGTTTTTACTGCATTGGAAATAGAAAAGGAACGAATTTAAACCGAACCGGGCCGGCCCACCGTCTTTAATTCCCGAAACCACTCCGGGTCGGCCACCAACGCGCTAACCACGCCCCCACCCTCACTGATGTGTGGGACCCACCGTCCGACCGCGGCGTCAGCGCGGTCATCCCCTTCCCCACGCCCGACCGCCGTCGCCGGAGATCCCTCTCCGTGGATCTCGCCACTCGTGCCCTCCCCGACCACCGCACCGCCCCTATATAAAGCCCCGCCTCTCCTCTCTTCGTTCCACACCCGAAACCCCTTTTTCCCTCGCCGGAGCGCTACGCCAGACCTCACTGGAGTTCGGCACCCAATCGAACGTCCCCGAGCTCATGCCCGTCACCACACTCACCCCCAGCCCCCTCCGACGCCCCCAATCGACGCCGGAGCCTCGCCGCTGCCGTTTGAAGCCTTCGGACGGCGCCCCCGACCACCGCACCGTCGCCCCCGAGCATCTCCGACCATCTGCCGCCATTGACCTCACCGTAGACCCCGACCCCCTCTCTGTAAGCCTCAACCTCCACCCGTAGCCGTCGGATCCGTAGTCAACGCGCGAGATTAGATCTGTTTAATAAATGAACCGGTACGCTTTAGTTGTCGGTCTTCCTCTCGTTAGCTCTCACGTGCACGCCCTCGCGTCCAATCACAGCATGCCACGTAGACCCTGTCCGATCGGTAGGAAGTTTTTCTTTTTCTTTTCTGTTTTAGAAAACAGAATGTATTCAGTTTTTGTTTTTATCATATATTTTAAAATATTTGGTGTTTTTATTTGATTCTTTTTGCATTAGTTCACAAATTTGATGTAGTTTATGTCTGTATGCTTCGATTTCAAATTTGAACTTTAAATTTTGAATCTACTCAAATTTGTTTAAATTACTAAAATCTGTATAACTAGAGTTTAAAAATATATTTTTGAGTGAATCTTTTTGCCACTGTTTGGTATTAGTTAGACCTATCATTCTACATAGTTTGAGAATTTTTAGGATGAATTTCGTTACTGTTTCTAACAAAAACAGAATCTGTTTAGTTCTTAATAGATTTTAATTAAATTGACTTTTAATTAATTTGAGCCTGAATTAGTTTAACTTTTGTTTTTAGATTTCAGTAGGTTCTTTTGATTCAACGTTAGGTGTATTTTTTTCTGTTAATAAAATATGTTTTTCAAATTATTTTGTGCTCTAGTTTGAATAGGTACATCTTGCTTTCACCATTTATATTGTTTAGAAAAGGTTTTGTAGTAATTCTTTTAGCACAATACTTTTATAATGAAATACTTCTGTTTTCAAATAAAATTTTGTATTTTACTTTTCTGTTATCTAAATGTCTAGTTGTTCAAAACAAATTTTTGACTTGTATGTCTTAGTAGGGATTTTGACACCATTTTTTATAGTCTTATACTTTAAGTGATTCTTCTTTTGATTGTGCTTTTGTTTGTTGAAGTAATTGTTTACCTTGCTGTTGAATGAATTGTATTGTGTTTATGCTTATGGTGTGCTCTTGTTTGATTCGTTAGATATCATTCGGAGTGCGAAGCTTGTTATCTAGAGTCACTTGATTACGAGGATCGTCAGCAAGGCAAGTCACTTTGACCATGTATACTTATGTTTTATTGCATTAGTTCTTCCATCTCCCCAATTGCATGCAAAGTAGGTAAATTGGAAACTTGGTTACTTGTTGTAGTATCATGTGGTAGGTACCCCTAAACCCTTTGACACATTGGCCCCGGGAAACGTTGATTTACATTTTGCTATGCTATTAGTAGACGGGGTTGGTTGTGTGATTCATGAGAGTGTGAGCTAATAATTTCAAGACCTACATGATGATCAAGTCTTCAAGACTCCGAGTTTTCAACATACCTCTGGGTGGATGATGGTTGAATGGCACCCTAGAGAAACCAGTGGTTAGCCTAGATGATGCTGGAGAAGTGCCAGTATTCATGCGGAAAGGTCCACCCAGGCCCAAAGAGATGGATGGATGCTTCAAGACCCAAGGCTTACCTGCACAGCCACAAGCCATTATGGGCTCTGGCTTGGTTGGATATCGTGGTGACCCTGGACAGGTGGTGCTACGAGATGTAGAAGAACAGTAGGAAAGGATGGGCACCGACAGAGTCTCGGGGAAACCCTTTAGAAGACCATGTTTTGGTCATCCGTTTCTCAAAAACCATGAAGTGCGAGAAATCCAATGGAGGCGATCAAATCTTGTGGGGAATGTGTGCAAAACTCTACAGAGTACCCCAAACCTAATCGATTAGTCGTGTCCACGGTCATGGACAGTTTGAGCCAAAGGAACTGAAACTATCTGGAACTCTCAACACATTTAATTACATTGATGTGGGTATTTTAATGTCAACTTGGGTATGAGAATTGGTTGGTGGAACCATCTCATTAATCAACCAACATTGTAGTAATTATGCCTTTGCCCTCTCTTGTTGTAGGAAAAATTTGGCTTTACGCAAAAACTTACTACCCCCACCTGCCATATATGCATATAGACTAGAAGATTACTTTACCCCCTCTCTTGTGACTTTGCCAGCATCTTCAATATGCTGACCTATATGGCTGCAACATATCATGTTGCAGAGTACTTTTCCGACCAGGAGTGAGGATACGCTCTATGCTCGGTGAGATGCCCTTGGAGTCAAATGGACTCAACTACTTATGGAGCTTCCGCAAGTTTTTTGTTTAGTTTATCTCATGAGTTGGCCTTCAGCCACTTTATTGTAATCCTTATTGTAACAAAGGACTCGATATGAGATTTCGATTAATTAATGTTGTGTGATTTCCCATTGATATATACCATTGATGTACCGTGTGTGTACCAGCATGATCTTGGGATGGTACAGAAACACCGGAGATTCGACCTTTCAGGTCGGGTCGCTACAATTACTATATGGTTTATTTGGTGGCACATTATATGTTCAGATCCATTATGCTATTCAATACTCCTCTGATCTTGAGCATGTTTATTATTTGTGAGTAGTTACCTTTGTTCTTGAGGACATTAGAGAAGTCATGTTGCGAGTAATCATGTGAATTTGATATGTGTTCGATATTTTGATGACATGTATGTTGTGATTCCCTTAGTGGTGTCATGTGAACATCGACTACATGACACCTCACCATTCATGGGACTAAGGGAATGCATTGTGTATTAGTTGTTAGATAATGGGTTGCTAGCGTGACAGAAGCTTAAACCCTAGTCTATGGGCTACTTCGTAAGGGGCTGATTTTGATCCACATGTTTAATGCTATGGTTAGATTTTGACTTAATACTTTTCTCGTAGTTGCGGATGCTTGCGAGGGGGTTAATCATAAGTAGGTTGTTAGTTCAAGTAAGAACAGAACCTTAGCACTAGTCCACCCACATATCAAATTATCAAAGTAGCAAACACGAATCAAACCAGCATGATAAAAGTGACTAGACGAAATTCCTATGTACCCTCAAGAACACTTTGCCTATTACTAGTGATTTTTTTGGCTTGTCCTTTGCCTCAAAAGTATTGGGCTACCTTGATGCACCTTGTTTACCATTACTGTTACTTGCTCGTTACAAACTACCTTGCTATCAAACTATCTGTTATCTACAATTTCAGTGCTAGTAGAGATTACCTTGCTGAAAACCGCTTGTCATTTCCTTCTGCTCCTCGTTGGGTTCGACAATCTTACTTATCAAAAGGACTACGATTGATCCCCTATACTCGTGGGTCATCAAGACTCCTTTCTATCACCTTGCCGAGGAGTAAACGCTCTTGGTAAGTGGAAATCGGTAAGGAAAAACTTATACTATGTGCTGAAATTTACTATCACTTGTTACTATGGAAAGCAATCGTTTGAGGGGTTTGTTCGGCCTATCTTCACCTTGACCAGAACCACAATTAGTTACCCCTTAACCTACAACACCTACTGAAAATGTTACTTATGAAATTCCTTTGGGTATGCTAGAAAAACTGCTTGCTTAACCTTATGCAGGAGATGGAACTAAACATCCTAATATGCATATTTTATATGTGAACAAAATATGTGGATTATTTAAGCTTGCAGGTTTATCCGGAGATGAAGGTAAGAAGAAGGTTTTCCCTTTATCTTTGGAGGGAAAATCATTGACCTGGTATAGGCTATGTGATGATCTTGGATCATGGAATTGGAATCGTTTGCAATTGGAATTCCATCAAAAGTTTTATCCTATGCATCTAGTTCATCGTGATCGAATATATATATATATATAATTTTTGGCCTCGTAAAGGAGAAAGTATCTCTCTAGCTTGGGGGAGGCTTAAGTCAATGTTATATTCATGCCCCAATCATCACATTCCGAGAGAAGTTATCATTCAAAAAAATTATGCTCGGCTTTCTCATAATGATCAAACCATGCTCGATACTTCTTGTGTTGGTTCTTATATGAAGAAGACTATTGATTTCAAGTGGGATCTCTTAGAAAGAACTAAATGCAAGTCTGAAGATTGGGAACTCGACAAAGGTAATGAGTCGGGTATAAAGCTTGAATTCGATTGTGTTAAATCTTTTATGAATACCGATACTTTTCATAAGTTTAACACTAAATATGGACTTGACTCTAAGATAGTAGCCTCTTTCCGTGAAGCATTTGCTACTCATGTTGACCTCCCTAAGGAGAAGTGGTTAAAGTATCATCCCCCCCATTAAAGAAGAAATTAAAGAACCGGTCATAGTTGAAGAAGAAACTATTGTCTACAATGTTGATCGAGTTGTGCCTACTACTTATATTGAGAAACCACCTTTCCCTGTTAGGATAAAGGAAGATGCTAAGGTATCAACTGTGGTTCGTAAGAGTATTATAATAGCACATAAACCCTCTGAGAAAATTAAAGTAGAACCTAGTGTTGCTATGGTTAAATATATCTTGGTAGAAAATGTTGATGGACATGTCATCTAACTTTGTGATGAAGCTGCTAGAATTGCTAAACCTGATAAGAAAGATAAACATAGACCTATAGAAGGCTTGCCCATTGTCTCAGTTAAAACCGTAGATCACTGTTATCATGGCCTATGTGATTTAGGTGCTAGTGTGAGTGATATTCCCTTTACCTTATGTCAAGAAATTATGAATGGAATAGCACCTGCTAAGATAGAAGATATTGATGTTAGTATTAAACCTGCTAATAGAGACACTATCACACCACTTGGGATTGTTAGATATGTTGAAGTCTTGTGTAGGAAAGTAAAATACCCTACTGATTTTGTAGTCCTTGGTTCCCCACAAGATGACCTTTGTCCCATTATCTTTGGTAGACCTTTCTTGAGAGCACCGTCAATGCTAAGATAGATTGTGAAAAATAAACTGTCGGTGTCAGTTTTGGTAATGTGTCTCATGAGTATATTTTTTCCAAGTTTAGTAGACAACCCCGTGATAAATAATTATCTAATAAGGATGAGATAATTGGTCTTGCTTCTATTGTTGTGCCACTCACTGATCCATTACAACAATATTTGTTTGACCATGAAAATGATATGCACTTGCATGAAAGAAATGAAATAGATCAAATTTTCTTCGAACAACAACCTCTCTTGAAACATAATTTACCTATTGAAACCCTTGGAGGTCCTCCTCCACCTAAAGGTTATCCTCTGTTTGAATTGAAATAATTGCCTGACACTTTGAAGTATGCTTATCTTGATGAGAAATAGATATATCACGTTATTATTAGTGCTAACCTTTCAGAACATGAAGAAGAGAGATTATTGAAAGTTCTAAGGAAGCATCGGGCTGCTATTGGATATACTCTTGATGATCTTAAGGGCATCGGTCTCACTCTATGTCAACACAAGATCAATATGGAACCTGATGCTAAACCCGTTGTTGATCACCAACGGCGATTAAATCCTAAGATGAAGGAAGTGGTAAGAACTGAAATACTAAAGCTTCTAGAAGCAGGTATAATATATCCCATAGCTGATAGTATATGGGTAAGTCTCGTTCACTGTGTCCCTAAGAAAGGAGGTATTACCGTTGTTCCTAATGATAAGAATGAACTCATTCCACAAAGAATTGTCACTATCTATAGAATGGTATATGGTTTTAGAAAATTAAATAAAGCTACTAGAAAAGGTCATTACCCCTTGCCTTTCATTGATCAAATGCTAGAGAAACTATCTAAGCACACACACTTTTGTTTCCTAGATGGATATTCTGGTTTCTCTCAAATACCTGTGTCACAATCCGGTCAAGAGAAAACCACCTTTACTTTCCCTTTTGGAACCTATGCTTATAGGCGTATGCCTTTTGGTTTATGCAATGCACCTGCTACCTTTCAAAGTTGTATGACTACTATATTCTCTGATTTTTTGAAAAGATTGTGGAGGTTTTCATGGATGATTTTTCCGTTTACGGAACTTCTTTTGATGATTGCTTAAGCAACCTTGACCGAGTTTTGCAGAGATGTGAACAAACTAATCTCGTCTTGAATTGGGAGAAGTGTCACTTTATGGTTAATGAAGGTATTGTCTTCGGGCATAAGATCTCCGAAGAAGGTATTGAGGTGGATAAAGCTAAAGTTGACGCAATTGAGAAAATGCCATGTCCTAAAAATATTCGAAGTTTCCTTGGTCATGTTGGTTTCTATAGGAGGTTCATTAAAGACTTCTCTAAAATTTCTAGGCCTCTTAATAATCTTTTGCAAAAGGATATCCCTTTTGTTTTTGACGACGATTGTGTAGAATCCTTTGAAACACTCAAGAAAGCCTTAACCAGTGCACCTATTGTTCAACCACCTGATTGGAACTTGCCTTTTGAAATTACGTGTGATGCTAGTGATTGTGTTGTTGGTGTTTTCCTAGGACAAAGAGTTGATAAGAAATTGAATGTTATCCTTTATGCTAGTAAAACTCTAGATAGTGCCCAATGAAATTATGCTACTACTGAGAAAGAATTTTTAGCAGTTGTGTTTGCTTGTGATAAGTTTAGACCTTATATTGTTGACTCCAAAGTTATTTTTCACACCGATCATGATGCTATTAAATATCTTATGGAAAATAAAGATGCTAAACCTAGACTTATTAGGTGGGTTCTTTTGCTTCAAGAATTTGGCTTACATATTGTTGATAGGAAAGGAGCTGAGAACCCCGCTGCTAATAACTTATCTAGGTTAGAAAATTTTCTTGATGACCCACTACCTATTGATGATAGTTTCCCTGACGAACAACTAGATGCAATAAGTGTCACACACAACACACCTTGATATGCTGATTATGCTAATTACATTGTCGCTAAATATATACCACCTAGCTTTACATATCAACAAAAGAAAAAATTCTTCTATGACTTGACACATTACTTTTGGGATGACCCACATCTTTATAAATAAGGAGTGGATGGTACTATTAGACGTTGTGTACCTCAGCACGAACATTAACAAATGCTATGGAAATGTCATTCCAAAGCTTATGGAGTACATCATGCGGGAGATAGAACTGCTCACAAGGTATTGCAATCTGGTTTTTATTGGCCTACTCTCTTCAAGGATGCCGGTAAGTTTGTCTTGTCTTGTGATGAATGTCAAAGAATTGGTAATATCGGTAAGCATCAAGAAATGCCTATGAATTATTCACTTGTTGTTGAGCCATTTGTCATATGGGGTTTTAATTATATGTGGCCTTTTCCTTCCTAATGGATACACTCATATTTCGGTTGATTATGTCACTAAGTGGGTAGAGACTATTCCAACTAGTAGTGTTGATCACCACGCCTCCATTAAAATGCTTAAAAGGTTATCTTCCGAGGTTTGGAGTCCCTGATATTTAAAGAGTGATGGTGGTTCACACTTTATTCATGGTGCTTTCCGTAAGATGCTTGCTAAATATGATGTTAACAATACAATTACATCACCCTATCATCCTCAATCTAGTGGTGAGGTAGAACTTAGCAACAGAGAAATAAAATTAATATTACAAAAAATTGTAAATAGGTCTCGAAAGAATTGGTCTAAGAAATTAGATGATGCACTTTGGGCCTATAGAACAACTTATAAAAATCCTATGGGTATGTCTCCATATAAAATGGTATATGGGAAAGCTTGCCATTTGCTTCTAGAATTAGAACATAAAGCATTTTGGGCAATTAAAGAACTCAACTATGATTTCAAACTTGCCGGTGAAAAGAGGCCATTTGATATTAGCTCACTAGATGAATGGAGAACCCAAGCGTATGAAAATGCCAAGCTACTCAAAGAAAAAGTAAAGAGATGGCATGAGAAGAGAATCCAAAAGCGGGAATTCAAAATAGGAGACTATGTTCTTCTGTTCAACTCTCGTTTAAGATTTTTTGCAGGAAAGCTTCTCTCCAAATGGGAAGGACCATAAATTATCGAAGAGGTCTATTGTTCTGGAGCTATCAAGATTAATAATTCCGAAGGTAGTAACCTGAAGGTGGTCAATGGACAAAGAATTAAGCACTATATCTCAGGTACGTCTATTAACGTTGAAAGCAATGTTATCCAAACCATGACACCAGAGGAGCACATAAAAGAAACCTTCTAGAACACTCCAGAATTCTTAAAATAGGAGGTACGTGATTTGGTAAGTAAATGGACTCCGAAAAATCCACAAAACTATGTTTTGTCAGTTTTTTAATATTTTAGAATTTTGGAAATAAATAAATAGACTGGAAGGTGATCGAGGTGAGCAGAATACACCACGGCACGCCAGGCACCCCTGGCCGCGCCCTGGTGGGTTGTGCCCACCTCGGATGCCTTCCCGACTCCATTTTCCTTCCAAATACTTGTTTCCCAAGAATACAAATTCTCTATATATACCCCGGACTGTTTTGACAACCGCATCGTAGAAAAATCTTTTGTTATTGTTTCTTGTTGTTTTCTCATCAGATCTAGATCTCCATGGCTCCACCAAGCTCCTCCAAGGACAAGTTCTTTGAGAAGGTCATCAACCCGTACTTGTCGGAGGTGATTAAGCACCCTCAAGACATTGAGATGTATGACGAGTGCTCTACATCCACGATGTTCAGGGACCGAACAAGACCAAAAGCGTGGAGGCTAGGCTTGAGGTGGTGGAACAGGAAATCTTCAAGTGACAGAAGATGGTGGAGCACAGACTTAGGGCCAATCACTCTATGATCACGGAATTCACCATGATCAAACAATGGATGGCCAGTCCGTGAAGGACACCATCTCCACCCTCAACGAGCAAATTAATTTTTTGCGGAGCCAAGTTTATGATCTTCAAAACCAAATCTTCGAATATGAAGCGATATTTAAAGGTATAAGTTTATCTACTTTCTTGTTGCAGGACTCAGGGGACTCTCGCATCAACGTTTGATGGGGAACCCTTGCCCTAGAAGCTGGAGGACAAGCTTGTTGCATCATCACCACCACCTACATCAACTCCTCCACCTTCTTCATCACCACCACCAAAGGAGACTTGAGCACTCCCCTTGGCTTAAGCCAAGCTTGGGGGAGGTGCCCCGGTATCGTATCACCACCACTTTTATTCACCTTTACCTGTTTTAGTTTGATCCTTAGTTTCCCTTTGCTTTAGTTGAAGAAAAATTTAGAATGATCTATTTTCGTGTGTTAGTTCCATGGCCTATCTATCTATGTAACCGAGTGAAAGTTATATAATAAAGTTAGTTTTAGTTTTTTCCTCTTTACTTTCTTGTTGCAATCAAATAAAGGAAAATAAACAAATGAAAAAATCATATGATAATCTTATGGTGAGTAATGACATCACATAAGGAAACGTATAAGTAGCAAAATTTATTGGATATTGACAAACATAGCATTGGTCAATAATGCAATTCATGAAAGAATTAATAAGGGAAGAGAAGATTCACATGCAAATATACTATCTTGGACATCTTTTATGATGGTGAGCCCCCATAAAATATTATATGCCAAAATTGTTGACGTTGGACGAGGATGACAACATAATGATTTATGTTTGTTCATATCCACATAGAAGTCATATTGTCACAAATCCGTTAACATGTGGTGCTTGCCTAATATCTTTGCTACCCAAAAGTTCTGCACTAAGTAGAGATACTACTTGTGCATCCAAAAACCCAAACCAAACTCTTTCTTTGAGTGTCCACCATACGTACCTATGGATTGAGAAAGATCCTTCAAGTAAGTTGTCATCGATGCAATAAGGCAGTAAAAAATGCTTCTAAAAGTGTTTTGATCAATTAGTGTAACAGAAAATTGAGCGTTATACGAACTTATGGTGGAAAAGTAATAAAAGCGACGGACTGCATAATAAAGGTTGCTATCATAGGGGGCAATATGGCATGACGTTCTTTTACATTAAGGGATTGGGCATACAAATCAATAAGCGCATGGCAACCTCTGCTTCCCTCTACGAATGGCCTATCTTTTACTTTTATGCACTTACTTTTATGCAAGAGTCAAAGTATTTTTCCCTATTCCCTTTTTACTTTTTCCTTTTGCAAGCATCATGTGCTGAGGAAGGATCTAGGCACATATATCTAGTTGGATATGGGTGGGCATGAGTTATTATTGTTGACATCACCTTTGACGTGAAATAGTTGGGAGGCGAAACTATAAGCCCCTATCTTCCTACGTGTCCGGTTGAAACTTTTTGTTCATGGGTATGTTGTGAGTGTTAGCAATCATAGAAGACGAAATGATAGTTGAGTATGTAGACTTACCAAAAGGCTCTAACATGAGACCCTTCCTAGAAATATGATGAATTATAGTTGCAAAGTTGACTGAGAACATAGTTTGTTGTTTTCCAATAAGGTTTATGCTTCATACTTCTATGTTGTGATGAATTGTTACTTGTTCATGTGAAGCCTTATGATAAAAATGTATTGAAATAAGTTCTTATATTAGAGTTTGTTGTTGTTATGTTAATAAGCATGATGCTTCTATGTCCGTATTTTGTTTTTATCGACACCTCTCTCTCTCTCTCAAACCATGTGGACATGCTTTTCAATTTTAGTGTTTGCTTGAGGACAAGCGAGCTCTAAGATTGGGGGAGTTGATACGTCCATTTTAGATCATGATTTCCTACTGTTATTTACTTTGTTTTGTCGAATAATAATGCTTTGGGGGGTGATTCTATTGCCTTTTCTCTCATAATATGCAAGGTTTACACTAAGAGGGAGAATGCCGGTAGCTGGAATTCTGGACCCAAGAAAAGCACGCAAGACATACCTATTCTGCACAACTCCAATGAAGCTGAAAATTTACGAAGATTATTTTTGTATTTAATAAAAATAACTAGAGCTGAAAACTACCGGAGGAGGGCCCCCAGGTGGGCACAACCCACCAGGGCGCGACCATGATGCCATTGAGAAAATGCCATGTCCCAAGGATATCAAAGGTACAAGAAGCTTCCATCGTTATGCAGGTTTCTATATACAAAAGATTTAATAAAGATTTCTCTGAAATTTCTAGGCCTCTTCAAATATTTTGCAAAATATGTTCCATTTGTTTTTTATTATGATTGCGTAGAAGCTTTTGAAATACTAAGTGTCGGTGTCAAAACCGGCGGATCTCGTGTAGGGGGTCTCGAACTATGAGACTAGAATTGACGGTAACAGGAGACTAAGGGGACACGAGTTTACCCAGGTTCGGGCCCTCCTATGGAGGTAATACCCTACGTCCTGCTTGGTTGTATTGATGATGTGAGGGTTTACAGAGTTGATCTACCTCTAGATCGTATAGCTAACCCTAGATGAGTTGTCCTCTCTATATCGCGACACCTCCGGCTTATATAGACGTCGGGGGTGTCCTAGGTTTACACATGGTCGGTTACATGGCGAAGAGATAAACATGCCTAAGTACAGATAGTAACTTGGAGAATACGTCACGGCTCCTTGAAGCTTCCATCTGGCGTAGGTGGTCTTCGATCATCCGATGTCTGCTTTGCAGCCCATACTGTCCGGCCCATAACAATAGGTCGGCTATCCAAGGACCCCCTAATCCAGGACTCCCTCAGTAGCCCCTGGACAAGCCTTCAATGCTGATTTATATCCGGTCGATTTCCTCCCGTTGTCATCTTCAGCTTTCGAGGCGAGTCCCTCATCCTTCTTAGTTTGGCAACAACAAGTCTTTGGTAAGATCTCAAGAGTCGTGGGCGCAGGTTTATTATAATAACTGCGCGTGTTCCTCGACTTCCACATGTCATGAGGAGTCGAGTGGTCAGTGATTTGTACAATCTTGCCCTTCCACAATAGGGGCACCAACCCATTTAATCAAACAAAATCGTGGCGCAGACCATATTCTCTCCCTCCTCATCGAAAGAAACTGCCAGCGGAAGCTCCGCGCAAGCCATGGCCAACGTCTCGAGCTCCTTTGCACATCCCTACTGCTCACGCCTAGGGGATTGGACCAGCTGTTCTGTTACACTCGTGCGGCTCCATAATCTGGAGACCCAGGGATACCTCCCGTCATCACATCTGGCGGCGACCCGCGCAGGTCTGCTCTCCTATGGCGACGAGGTTTTCGACAAGCGTTTCCCCAATCCTAACAAGGGCGAGTGTGTGTGCTTAGTCCCCTTCCTCCTTCGGGGCCTTGGTTTTCCAATCCATCTGTTCCTAAGTGGGTTACTGGAGTTCTACGGGATCCAACTCCACCATCTCACTCCAGGGTCAATCTTACACATCTCAAGCTTCGTTGCCCTCTGTGAGATGTTCTTGGGGTGCGACGCACATTTTGATTTGTGGAGGAAATACTTCTATCTCGTCCCCTGAACTCGGGACAAGACAATTCTCGAGGTCGGCGGGGCCGAAGTGTGTTGTATAGCAGGGACGGGGTATCCGGCAGGCACTCCGAAGAAATCCAAAGAATGGACCTCAGATTGGTTCTATATCGAAGATGTCCCCTTGTTCGAACCAACCCTGACAGGCCTTCTTGAATACTCCGATATTCTCCCAAATAAGAGGTACAACTAGCGACCAAAGGGCTCATCCTAGGAGGAAAGCATCAAAGTGCGATGCCTAGCTGCGCAGGTGCGGATGCTCGTCCACCACCGGCTGACCATGATCAATGTCATGGCCGCCACCATCTCCCGATGTGCACAGCCCCTTAAATAGAGGGTACACCCCCTATGGCAATACAACGGTACAAGCGATGCCACGTGCTCCCGAAAGCAAGGCCCAGCCAATCCGATGGCGTTGGATGCTGTACTTGCCAACCTATACAAAGGAGAGCAAGAAGACTTCATTCGGCGGTCAACCAAGGAATGGTATTTGTCCCACAATCCCATCGAACGGGTAAGCCTTTATCTTTTAATCATGATACAATTATGGGTTTTCATTATGTAGTCTGTTTGACTGAGGCCTGGGGTGAACAGGAATGGAGGAGTTTCATCGAGCCAGTCAACTGTCCGGCTCCTCAGCCCGAGAACCATTCACGTGACAACGATCCAGGCTTCAACGAGGACCCGTATCTTCTCCTTGACTTTGAAAATGGAGTCTATTTCTAGGAAAGCATCGTCCACACCCTGGTAGCTATCAGAACTAATTACCCCGGGTCATCCTCCATCCCCGCCGTGGGCAAGAACAAAAGTTCCTCCCACAAGAGGCCAGCTACCAAGAGCGCCTCGGACATGCCGGTCCCGACCCCCAAGCATCGTCGATTCACGCACCATACACCGGTAGCCGAAGCTGGGGCCGAATCAGAGGCCAACTGGGACCGTGCGAAGGAGTCGGACATGGGGACGAATCCACCTGCCCGCTCATCCCAAAGGTACATTGTTCGGTTATCCGCTTATCATTGTAGTGAGTAGAGTCTCATAGCAGATCGT
This sequence comes from Hordeum marinum, assembly GCA_022496015.1. Classification (NCBI taxonomy): domain Eukaryota; kingdom Viridiplantae; phylum Streptophyta; class Magnoliopsida; order Poales; family Poaceae; genus Hordeum; species Hordeum marinum. The sequence goes on from CM039673.1 coordinate 309,450,211, forward strand.
TTCATTGAAATACCTAGGCGAAACACCCAATTCTCTCCTACCGAAGGGGCTACCCGAGTGTCCGAAGACGCACGAAGCTCTCGGGCCATGACCCATGCGGATTCTGCTACAGAAACCCCCATGTTCAATCTAGCGCCTGCCGAATCTGGTGATGGAGTATCCATCACCAAATCGGAGGTGGCAAGTGCCATGCATCATCAGCACTGATGGGAGGCCATGCGACACCCAATTTTCTCCGACCAGGAGTTCGTTGCCCTATGCTCGGCGGACGCACACCTTGGCGCCACCCGAGCTGGATTCGGCGAAGCTATGAAGTTGATAACAACTAGCATACAGGTAAGTGATCAGAATTTATGGAATCCGAATATTTGTGTAATCCTAGTAGCCCTCGAGCCTTAATTTGTTTTAGAACAAACAAATTAAGGATCTCCACACTATTTGACTGCTAACGCAGGCCTCAAAGCAACAGTCCGAGCAATTGGCCAAGGAACTCGAGGAGAGCCGCACGGAAGTACAATCCGTGAAGGCCGAACTAGAACAAGTGAAGAGCTTCACGCGAGAGGCCCATGGTGAGTATGCATTTACTGCTAATCTTTTTATATCATCATGCCTGGCATATGGATTCCGTGTAGCAGCCGAATTAATAGGACATATGGAAAGGCAGCTGAAAGAAGCCCGGGATTCTCAAAGGTATGCGGAGTCCCAGCATCAGGCTTGCTGCCTTGTTATACAAAAACAAGCCAAAGAAATAAGGAGTTTGAAGATTCAATTGGCCCAAGCACAAGAAGAGAATCAAAATCTTCAGAGAGTCGTATTCGTTAAGTAAGATTCTGCTATCAGCAAATATTTCTGATGTCGGGAATGATAATAACCGTGTTGTTATCTCATGTGCAGGCCTCCTGTCCGGCCATCTTCAAGAGGAGATCGAATCATACCAAGGGGACCTGCTGAAGGAGCTGACCTCTATCCATAAGCGCGTGCAAAAATTAATGAAAGGGATGGTGAAGGGACTATGGCCCACCGAATAGCCACCTGAAGGGCTAGCCGCACTTGTGGATGGATTTAAGGGGGCTCGAAATAGGTTCGAGTTGTGGAAGACTTTGGCCTGCCGCGAGGGAGCACGGGAGGCGTGGGCAATGGTGAAGACCCGTTTCACCGGACTTAACCCCGAGCATATGGTGTGGGTTGGTCCCGTGGAATCAGATGGAAAGGAAGTGCCACTCCACTTGGTATATGAACAGGTGATGCCAGTCGCCCGACTTTTGCAAGCAGACTGCCCCCTTAACACAATAATTGATAATCTCGATCAGCATCCACACATGTAATTTATATGTATATGTGTATAAACAATCCGTGTTGTAAATTTTGTCTTAATCGGCCATCGGCTTCTCCTTCCCGTGCGAAGAGCTCGGGAGTGTTCCTCCTTATTATTCCCTCAAAAAGAGCTAACTATATTCGGGGAACCAGGCAATCCGGCCATGTGGTGCGAACAGACAGAAAGCACATAGAAATATATGTTATATTACGACGTAGCGTAAGAAACATCTTCCGATGAAAATAGTACCTCTATCGATACCTTTCGTCGGGGCTCTACGAAGAGCGTAGATAGAAGTACACATACTTGCAGTATGCGGCTAAGTGTCCTTTCGGAAGAAAAGACCCAAACAATGGTAATAGCGACAAGAACCGTATAAGGTGTTTCCGTCATAGCCGACCAATTATCTATGTAAGATAGCTAGCTTTCAGCTTCACCCGTCTGAGGTACGTGTCCGGATGACCCGGTCGTAACAATCGCAGAGGTCCTCCCTTTACTCTCTAGCCGAACAATCGGGAACATAGAGAGTAATCACAGGAGCGAGGCAACCCACCTTGGAAAATTCTTAGTTCGAATTGATGCATATGAAGTATAGAACATGACAAAAGAAACATGCGCACCCGATAAGTATGAGCAAATAAAAGTTTGACTATTAAAAGAAGCCCCCACGTGTTGTGTTCGGATTTTACACTTTATCGTGTATGTCGATTATCTGTAGTACAAGGTTGGTCCAGTCGAACATAGGGTAAGAAAAGACATTGTCCCTATCGAACAACAAAGTGGGAAGGGCAAAGGAAAAAAACAAAAAGGAAAAAATGTGGGGGAGTTTAGACGACACCGGTTTATCCGTAGAAGCGCCGAAGACGAGCTGCGTTCCATGGGTTCGGTTCAAGGCGGTTATCGGATGGACTCCGCAAATGATAGGACCCTCCCGCGAGCACTTCGTCGATCATGAAAGGACCCTCCCATTTGGGGTTGAGTTTGTCCTTTTGTTTCTCTGGGAACCGTAGGACGAGTTCTCCTACGTTGTAAGCTTTTGCCCTAACCTCCCTACTTTGGTACCGCCGAGCTTGCTGTTGTTAAAGAGTGGATCGATCCAGAGCTATGTCTCGCTCCCCCTTCAAGGCGTCTAAGTCGTCTTGCCAATCTAACTTGGCCTCCTTTTCCTCGTACATGCGCACTCTTGGTGCGCCATGGATGATATCGCAAGGGAGAACTGCTTCTTCCCCATAGACCATAAAAAATGGTGTGCAACCCATTGTTCTATGTGGGGTGGTACGCAGGCCCCATAGAACGGAGTCGATTCCTCCACCCAATGACAGTTGGACTCGTGAAGAGATCGGACCAAATGTGGCTTGATGCCGCTCATAATGAGAGCGTTTGCTCACTCGACCTGTCCATTGGTCTGCGAATGATAGACCGATGCATAATCAGGCTTTATGCCCATTTTTGTGCACCAGTCCTTGACCTCTTGGGCCATGAAATTGGATCCATTATCTGTTATTATACTATGCGGGACACTGTAACGATGTACTATGCTAGATATAAAGTCAATGACTAGTCCGGATTTAGCCAATTTAACAGGCTTTGCTTCTATCCATTTGGTGAACTTGTCAACCATGACCAGTAGGTATTTAATTTACTTGGTTCCCCCTTTAAGGGGTTCGACCATGTCTAGCCCCCAGACCGCAAAAGGCTAGGTTATCGGAATAGTTCGAAGAGCTGTTGGCGGCATGTGTCTTTGATTTGCAAAGAGTTGACACACAACGCAATGTTGAACAAGTGACTGGGCATCCGTCCGAGCTGTAGGCCAGAAGAAGCCGGCTCGGAAGGCCTTGCTGACAAGGGATCTTGCCACAGCATGATGCCTGCCCATGCCTGCATGGATTTCAATGAGGACCTTCCGTCCTTCTTCCTCGGATATACACCTTGTAATACTCTAGTGGTGCTTTTCTTGTATAACTCACCCTCATGTACTTTGTAGGCCTTGGATCGCCGAACTATGCGCCGTGCCTTAGTTTGATCATCGGGGAGTTCCTTGTGAAGGAGGTAAGCGAGGAAGGGCTCCATCCATGGCGCAATTACTGCCATTACCTCATGAGCTGAGGGCATCTCATTTATCATGGAGCCGCCGATAATGCCATCATCTCGCTCGCTTATAGGGGGAACAACTTCGTCTGCCGTATTCGTACCGACACTGTTGTCGTCATCCTGCCACACTACGAAGGGCTTAAAGATCTGCTCTAGGAAGGTGTTTCTTGGGACGGGATCGCGCTTGGCTCCCATACGGGCCAGTATGTTGGCAGCTTGGTTGTTGTCCCGAGTGACGTGGTGGAATTCCACCCCCTCGAACCGAGCAGATATCTTGAGGACGACGTTTCTATATGTCACCATCTTTGGATTTTTGGCGTCAGACTCGCCATTAATTTGGGATATGTCCAAGTTTGATTCTCCTCATACCTCTAGTCGTCGTATGCCCATTGATACCGCCATCCAAAGACCATGAAAAAGAGCTTCATATTCGGCGGCATTGTTGGAATCGGCATACATGATTTGCAACATGTATCACACGTTGTCGCCTGTGGGGGATGTGAGGATAACTCTAGCCCCCAGACCGGCCAAGGTCTTGGATCCATCAAAGTACATTGTCTAATGGGAGTATGCACTATACTCCTTGGGGAGATCGGCCTCTGTCCATTCAGCCAGGAAGTCCGCTAGTACCTAAGATTTAATTGGGTGGCGTGGCTTGTAGGTTATTCAAACAGAAGGAGCTCAATGGCCCATTTGTCTATGTGGCTAGTGGCGTACCTATTGTTGATTATATCATTCAGGGGGACTTCCGATGCCACCATTACCGCACACTCCTGGAAGTAGTGTCTGAGTTTCCTCGATGCCATGAATACTTTATAGGCTATTTTTTGATAATGTGGGTATCTGGACTTGCACTGTGTTAGCACCTCTGACACATAATATACCGGTTTCTGAGTCCAAAATTTATGTCCCTCCTCATCTCGTTCAACGACGAGCACCACACTGACGACTTTGTTGATGGCCGATATGTATAACAACATGGGCTCACCAGCGCCTGGTGCCGTGACTATGGGGTTGGTTGCCAGTAGTGTTGTGATTTCTTCTAACGCAACCGCTGCATCATCGGTCCATTCGAAATTGTTGGTTCGTTTCAGCAGCTTATAGAGTGGCAAAGCCTTTTCTCCGAGGCGGGAGATAAAGCGGCTTAACGCCGCTACGCACCCGACTAGCCTCTAGACATGCTTCAGCTCTTTGCAAGTTCTGATAGAGCACATATTTTAGCTAGATTTGCCTCTATTCCTGTATGGGAGACGATGAATCCAAGCAGCTTACCAGAGGGAACTCCGAATACACATTTTTCCGGATTGAGCCACATATCATATTTGCGTAGATTAGCGAAAGTTTGGCGTAAGTCATCGATCAACAAGCCAGCATGTTTGGTTTTGATTACCACATCACCCACGTATGCCTCGACAGTCTTACCGACCTGTCTCACGAGGCAGGTTTAGGTCATGTGCTGGTATGTGGCCCAGGCATTTTTTAGCCCGAAGGGCATCGTGTTGAAGCAAAATGGCCCGTAGGGGGTGATGAATGCAGTAGCCACTTGATCGGATTCCTTTATTTCAATTTGATGGTATCCGGAGTAAGCATAGAGGAAACACAACAGATCGTGTCTGACTGTGGCATCGATGATCTGGTCTATGCGTGGTAACGGGAAAGGGTCCTTGGGGCATGCTTTGTTGAGGTCTTTGAAATCGACACACAGCCGCCAGGACTTGTCTTCCTTAGGTACCATCACCAGGTTTGCTAGCCACTCGGGGTGTTTAATATCCCGAATAAATCCGGCCTCGAGCAGTTTGGCTAATTCTTCACCCATGGCTTGTCGTTTGGGCTCGGAGAAGCAACGCAGAGTCTGTTTCATGGTCTTAGAGCCCAGAATAATCTTTAAGTTGTGTTTGGCGAGCCGCCGTGGGATTCCAAGCATATTGGAAGGATGCCAAGCGAAAATGTCCCAATTCTCGCGGAGGAAATTCTGCAATGCTTCTGTTGGAAATATGCCCTAGAGGCAATAAATAAAATGTTTATTATTATATTTCCTTGTTCATGATAATCGTTTATTATCCATGCTATAATTGTATTGATTGGAAACACATTACATGTGTGTATAAATAGACAACACTTAGTACCTAGTATGCCTCTAGTGAACTAGCTCGTTGATCAAAGATGGTCAAGGTTTCCTAGCCATTGACATGTGATGTCATTTGATAATGGGATCACATCATTAGGATAATGATGTGATGGACAAGACCCAAACTACACACGTAGCATATGATCATGTCAGTTTATTGCTATTGTTTTCTGCATGTCAAGTATATGTTCCTATGAACATGAGATCATGCAACTCACGGACACCGGAGGAGTGCCTTGTGTGCACCAAATGTCGCAACGTAACTGGGTGACTATAAAGGTGCTCTACAGGTATCTCCGAGGGTGTATGTTGAGTTGACATGGATCAAGACTAGGATTTGTTACTTCGTATGACGGAGAGGTATCTCAGGGCCCACTCGATAATACAACATCACAATAAGACTTGCAAGCAATCTGACTAAATGTTAGTCATGGGATCTTGTACTATGGAACGAGTAAAGAGACTTTCCGGTAACGAGGTTGAACTACGTATGGAGATACCGACGATCGAATCTCGGGCAAGTAACATACTGAGGAACAAAGGGAACATCATACGGGATTGACTGAATCCTTGACATAGAGGTTCGACTGATAAAGATCTTTGTAGAATATGTAGGAACCAATATGGGCATCCAGGTCCCGCTATTGGTTATTGACCGTAGAGGTGTCTCAGTCATGTCTACATAGTTCTCGAACCCGCAGGGTCTGCACACTTAAGGTTTGGTGATGTTTCGGTAGTATAGAGTTATGCATGGTGGTGACCGAAGGTTGTTTGGAGTCCCGGATGACATCCCGTATGTCACGAGGAGCTCCGGAACGGTCCGGAGGTAAAGATTCATATATAGTAACTCCTATTTTGGTCGTCGGAAAAGTTTCGGGCTCATCGGTAGTGTACCCGGAGTGCCTGTAGTGTACCGGGAGACCATCGGGAGGGGTATTTCGACCCAAGAGGCTACATGGGCTGTGGGAGGATGAATACCAGCCTTTAGTGGGCTTTTGGAAGTCCCACACAAGGCCCATGCGGCTAGGGAAAGAAAAGCCCAAAGGGAAAAGTGGAAAAAAGGCAAAAAGGGGAGGAATCCTAGTCCTACTAGGATTGGAGGAGGAATCCTCCTCTCCTCCCCCTTCGGCCGAACCAAGGAGGGATTGGCCCTTGAGCCAAGGTCTCTACTCCCTCCCTCTTATATATACTGGAGGTTTTAGGGTTTTTGGACAAGATTTTCAGCCACGTGCTACCCGTTCCTCCAGTGCATAGTTTCTACTCTAGATCGGATTTCTGTAGTGCTTAGGCGAAGCCCTGCCGGAATAGCTCCACCACCATTTCCAGAGCATCGTCATGGTGCCAGAGAACTCTTGTACCTCTCCACTCCCTCTTACTAGATCAAGAAGGCGGAGATCGTCATCAAGCTGTACGTGTGCTGAACGCGGAGGTGCCGTCCGTTCGGTACTTGATCGGGACGGATCGTGATCGGATCGTGGGACGCTCGGCGATTTGGATCACGAAGACGTTCGCTACACCAACCGCGTTTCTTAACGCTTCTCGCTTAGCGATCTACAAAGGTACGTACATCCACTCTCCCTCTCATAGATGCTCATCACCATGGATAGGTCTTGCGTGAACGTAGGAAATTTTTTGTTTCCCATGCGACGTTCCCCAACAGTGGCATCATGAGCTAGGTCTATGTGTAGATGATATCTCGAGTACAACACAAAGAGTTTGTGGGCATTGATGCTTAGATTGCTTCCTCCCTTGGTCATGTTTTGATTCAGCGATATTGTGGGATGAAGCGGCCCGGACCAACATTACTCGTACGCTTACGAGAGACCTGTTCCCTCAACTGCAACTTGTTGCTAAGATGGCTAGCGGGTTCCAGTTTCTCCTACTTTAGTTGGATTGGATTCGACAAAGGCGGTTCTTGAGAAGGTGGAAAAGCAACTAATATATCACCGTTGTGGTTTATGCGTAGGTGAGAATTATTCTTGCTAGATACCCGTAGCAGCCACGTAAAACATGCAGCAACAATTAGAGGACGTCTAACTTGTTTTTGCAGGGTATGTTGTGATGTGATATGGCCAATTACATGATGTGATATATGTACTGTATGAGATGATCATGTGATGTATAGAATATCACGACTTGCATGTCGATGAGTATGGCAACCGACATGAGCCATAGGGTTGTTTTTAATTATTGTATGACCTGCGTGTCAATCTTTAAGCGCTATGTAATGTTTTACTTTATCGCTAAACGGTAGCAATAGTAGTAGAAGCATGATGGGTGCGATGACCCCGATGGCGACACATTGATGGAGATCAAGATGATGGAGATCATGGTGTCATGTCGGTGACGATGGAGATCATGCTGGTGTTTTCAAGATGGAGATAAAAAGCACAAGTTCATGGCCATATCATGTCACTTATGATTTGCATGTGATGTTAATCCTTTTATGCAACTTGTTTTGCTTAGGATGACGGTAGCATTATAAGGTGATCCCTCACTTAAATTTCAAGATGAATTGTGTTCTCCCCGAGTGTGCACCGTTGCGAAAGTTCGTCGTGTCGAGACACCACGTGATGATCGGGTGTGATAGACTCTACATTCACATACAACGGGTGCAAGCCAGTGTTGCACATGTAGAACACTCGGGTTAAACTTGACGAGCCTAGCATGTACAGACATGGCCTCGGCACACAAGAGACCAAAAGGTCAACATGAGTCATATAGTAGCTATGATCAACATGATGATGTTCACCATTGAAACCACCTCAACTCACGTGATGATCAGACTTGAGTTGGTGAATTTGGATCATGTGACACTCAGATGACCTGAGGATGTAAATTTGAGGGAGCTTTAGTAATTTGATTAACTAAAACTAATTATCTTGAACAATAGTCTAAGTAAACCTTTGCATATTTATGTTGTAGATCAATGGCTCGCGCAGTAGCACCCCTGAATTTTAATGCGTTCCTAGAGAAAGCTAAGTTGAAAAATGATGGAAGTAACTTTGTTGACTGGGGCCATAATCTGAGAATTATCCTCACGGCTTCCCAAAAATCATATGTCCTTGATGCACCACCTGGTGACCAACCAGAAGACATGTCATCTGAAGACGTTAAGAACGCTTGGGAGGCACGTTCTGGAGATTACTCAATAGTTCAGTGTGCAATATTGTATGGCTTAGAACCGGTACTTCAAAGACGTTTTGAACATCATGGAGTATATGAGATGTTCCAGGAGTTGAAGTTCATCTTTCAAAAGAATGCCTGAATCGAGAGGTATGAGACCTCCGATAAGTTCTATGCTTGCAAGATGGAGGAGAACGGGTCTATCAGTGAACATATACTCAGAATGTCTGGGTATTCGACTCGTCTAGCGGAGTTGGGAATTGCCCTTCCGCCAGAGGCGATCACTGACAGAGTTCTTCAATCACTACCACCTAGTTACAAGAGCTTTGTGATGAACTATAACATGCACTGGATGAACAAGTCAGTCGCCGAGCTGTTTGCGATGCTAAAGGTCGATAAGTCTGAAATCCAGAAAGAACATCAAGTGTTGATGGTCAATAAAACCACTTGTTTCAAGAAGAATGGAAAGGGCAAGGGCAAGGGCAAGAAGGGTAAAACCAATAAGGATGGCAAAGCAGTTGCTACTCCTGTAAAGAAGCCCAAGCATGGACCCAAGCCAGAAACTGAGTGCTTTCATTGCAAGGGAACTGGTCACTCGAAGCGGAATTGCCCCAAGTACCTGGCTGACAAGAAGGCAGCCAACGACAAAACAAGATATATATGATCTACATGTTATTGATGTGTACCTTGCTAGCTCTCGTTGTAGTGCCTGGGTATTTGATACCGGTTCGGTTGCTCACATTTGCAACTCAAAACAGGAACTACGGAATAGACGAAGGTTGGCAAAGGATAAAGTGACGATGCGCGTGGGAAATGGTGTCACATCCCTAGCTAGATGTCTTAGGATAGCATGTGCTTGGATCATATGTCATTTTTGCATCAACATGAAATGGGGACTAAAAGAAACCCCAAGCTCACATTGAATTAAAACAATTCAAAGTTGGTGAAATTTCAACAAATCCAAAATGCCCTTTAAAAATGTTCCCTATGTCTGATAAAATTGGACATGGTTATAACAGGGACCATTTTAATTCTTTGAACAATCAAAGCTATTTAAAAATAAATGACAAAGCTACTAAAAATGATAAATAAAGCATTATCATTATTTCTGTTTTAAAAATATCCTGAAACTTTTTAGACAAGTTTGAAATATTCAAACTCCATTATAAAAAATATATGGGATATTTTATAAAGTCATTTTTACCTGTAAAAGAAATAAACAAATGTCAGAAATAGAAAACAGAGAGAAATATAAAAGAAAAAGAAGAAAGAAACCCAGGCCAGGCCGGCCCACCTGGCCCAGGGAGGTCATCGTCCTCCTGGCGGCCAGGAGGACGGGCATGTGGCCAGCATGCGCGTGTTGCCGTGCCTCCACGCTGGCAGCTGCCTGCCTGCTTCCCCCTCACCAGCGTGATGGGGATAAGCTCCTAGAGTCGTCTCCATTGCTCTCTCTCTCTCCCTCTCTCTCTCGTCGCCTCTCTTTCTCCCCTCCTCTGCTTCGCCATGGCCGAGCTGCCCGCCGCTGTAGCGCCACCGTTTTACCGCCCCATGCTCTTCTGAGCCCACCAAAGGCTCCGCCAAGATCCCCTCTTCCTTCTCGCCGAGCCGTGCATCGCCGGGAGCTCCCCATCGCCATCATCGCAGTCGTCTTCAACCTCCGGCCGCCGGCAAGCAAGTGAAGCTCACCGCTGCTCCAGGCCCTCCCCGAGCCCGCTCTCGGCGTCTCTACAACCGCCGTGAGCCCCTGGACCTTTTCCCCCTCTTTCCCCCTTCGTTTTCATGCTCTAGCGCCGTATTACATCGAGGTCCGAAGTGCCCCGCCGCTCCAGCTCAACGTCGTCCTTGTTCCGGTGACCAGCTGGTCCATCAGAGGCCACCGTCGTGTTCGTGAGGCTGCGTAGAGGTCGTAGGTGCCAAGTAGAGGTCGTGTTGCACCCTGGTTCGATGGGCTCGTGCTCTCCCAAGCTCTGGCAGCCGCCAAGCTTGCCGCCGGCGTTGATTCCGACCATCTAAGCTCCTGGGAGGTGTCGAGATGGACGCGCGCGTGAGCATAGTTTCGTTTGGTGCCCTCCGCCGCCCTTTTGGTCGCCGGAGGAGGGATCCCGAACCCCTCCGCCGTTCTGGAGCCACTGGCGGCTCAATGCTGGTAGGTCTTGCCGGAGTTGACCACGGGGTTTGACCCCTGGGTCACTGGCAGGTGGGGCCGGGGCCCTGTTAGTCAAATTAAATTAGTGAATTAATTAATCGAATTAATTAACTTAATCAGTCACTGACCAGTGGGCCCAGTTCTGTTAATTAGTTAGGATTAGTTTTAATTATTTAGTTAGGTGATTGAGCCACTGACATGTGGTCCCCAAATGTCAGGTTTGACTCTCGCCGGGTCAGCTGACCAGCTGACGTCATAGTGATGCCATGCTGATGTAGTAATGATTTATCTGAATTAAAATAATTCCAAAAATTATTCAAAACTTCAAAAATTCATATAAATTAATCTTTGAATCTGATAAAAATAATTTATATATGAAAATTTATTAGAAAATTCAATGAATCCAATGGTGCTATTGTTATGCATGTTAGAGCAATCTAAATAGGTGAACATTGAAATTTACTAATAGGTTAGTATATGGAATTTGAAATGAAGAACGATTTTGAACCTAATACAAAATCATTTCAAATTAACATGATCACTAGCTGCATTAGCTCATCCATACATGCTATCATGCCATGATCATGCATCATATTGTTGTACTTGTCTGTATTGATTGTTTCTTATCTGCATTGCGGTAGGCCCTACTTCTGAGGATACTCCCGAGTATTCCAACGAAGGAGAGAACCTTCCCGCTACCCAGCAAGGCAAGCAACCCCCCTTTGATCATTCCGATAACATCCCACTCTCTCGCTCCTGCTCTTGTTTATTGCATTAGGCCAATCGATCACATGTCAGTCATACACGGTAGATGATCCTATTCTACTGCATGACCTGTTATTGTCACAGTAAATACCTAAACCTTGCAACCTAGCATACCTGGTAGATGCTTGTGCCATGATGTGCTTAGCTTACTTTGCCTACTATGCTTGCTATGCTTAGAGTTGTGTCAAGTCTGATTCATCTGGGTGATGAACTGAGTGAAACAATGTTGTCTGATGTGATGATCTTATGATGAACCCGATCTGGTAAAGGTAGCGATAAGAGGCTATGTAGGATTACATAGCGGGTTGTCTCATTGGGACCGTTCTTAGGAACCGAGTTTCGTGTTTGTGATCCAAGACTAGTTACTACCACACATTGGGTTCTGGTAACTCGACCCCTCTCAACTTATCAGTCGCTTAGTCCTTAGTCCAGGAGTTGCAAATAGTTTCTGGTGCTTATAGCATGCTGGAGGCCGTGCGTAGCGCTAACCCTAGGGGTTGGTTACGATTCGGTAGGCAGTGGCACGGTGTACCAAGAGTCACCCGAATGGTGGGCTTGGGAACCCTACGCACATCGTTTGGGGCCGTAGCGGAAACTTCGGCCGGACTTCCGCGTGGGTTCAGTCTCAAATAGGTGATAGCCTGGACTAGAGGTCTTATGTGGTTGACGGTCGTGGCCGACTGCCTTGCTGGGCTTCCGCTTGAAGGTTGCCGAGGTGCCAGGTTTTAAGAGCACACAACGATAAGTGGCGAGAGCGTGTGTGAAGAAGTACACCCCTGCAGGGTATGAAACTATTCCAATAGCTGCGTCCTCGAATATGGACTACTTGGACAACTTATGTTGTTCATAGATATTCAAATGGATACTCATAAAAATATCAAGACAAGTGTGAGTACCGTGGATGGCACTCTCCCAGGAGAGGGAAGTGAATCCATGGTGGTGTATTCTTATGGAGTTAGTGGACTCGTGTGCGATATCTAAAATTTAAACAAAGGGTAAAAATTGTAAAGTGTAGGTTAGCCATGAGTCAAAGCTGACATTGCTACATAAACTCCACCACTCCCTTGTTGATACATGAGCATGATTAGACTAGGTCTGCTTTAAAGACTTACTTAGTACGTTTGTACTCACATTTTCTTAATAAATGTTGCAGATGAGACCCTTTTTTACCCTTTTTCATCTGTCTGTACTGAGATAGCTTTAAGCTTCTGCTTGGTTTGTACGAACATGTTTGTATGAATTGAGTGTCGGGTCATGTGACCCCTATCTGTAAGAACATATTATGCAAGGCTCATCTGAGCCTCTTAAATAAAAGTCATGTTGTTGTATGGTTATTTTGTGATGCCATGGTTGTATCTATGCATATCGGGCATGTCATGCGTACGTGTGACGTGCAACGGTATGTATTGGATCCGACACCTAGTCGTGTGCCTTTAGTAGTACTCTTTACGGGAAACTGCCTCTTTGTGCTTCCACCGAGCCATGGTAGTTTGCTACTGCTCCGGACACATTGGTTGACTGGCATGTATCCTTCTTTGTTGTGGTGGCTGACCATTCGGGGAAATGTCTCGCAGTGTAATGGAGTCCCTGTAGCCTGCTACGACTCGTCTACATGCAGTGATGGCATTCGTGTCTCACAACATAATGGAGTCCTTGTAGCTTGATATGACTCGTCTACACATGCTTGAGGCGGACACCTGCATTGCTGGGTTACGTATGCCTGTTTCCGTACGGATGTGCCACTTGGGTTCTATGACTAGTCATGTCGGCCCGGGTTTTTTGTTGTTTGATTGCCAACGACATGTTCACATACGTGAGCCAAAACACGCAAACGGTGTTGGCTAAGGTAAGGCTGCAGCCGTAGAGCTTACCGTGCGTGAGGCTGCAAAGTGATGTGATATGTTATAGTCTGGATTCATATGACTTATGATCGGGGTCCCGACGGTGTTGGTATCAGAGCCTGACTGACTGTAGGACTACCAAGCTGAACCGGTCGAAGTTGAGTCTAGAAACACTATAGAAAAGTAGGGGAATTGATTGTGGAAGGGAACGTAAGGCTCTTTTTACTCCTCTTCCCAACTTATTCTGTTCTGAGTTATTCTCATCTTTTCTATGGGGATAGGAACTAGCTATTCATCTTTTGCTTAGGATGCCAAGTTACTAACCATGGGCCACTAGCTAGCTTGTTTGCAAGTGAATGTAGGTACTCAAGTATTGTTGGTGTGACAAATAGATGGAGAAGAGATTTGAGTCTACAAAGTCGAGTGGTTATTTCTTTCCCATCTTTTATAGTTGTCTCAAAATCCTTTTTGAGCAATTACAGTCGTTATGATGTCCAATTTCTGCTCGAATCTCTAATGTCTTTGCATCATTCTCTATTTCAGATGCCCCCTCGTCCTTCCCGTCAAGTGGTTCGTCTGACCAGGTGCATCGATGTATCGGGTCACATGGCCATGTTGGTTAGAGTTATGATGGAGGCTGGTTACCGTTGGTACCCAGAGTACATAGTGGAGGAACAATATCGAGATTTCAACCAGAGTCAGTATCTGTGTACCGTCAAGATTTATCCTTCATATCCTGGAGCTGCAGAGCCGCTTCACTGGACTTATGGATTAGGTGTCACCATAGATATGGCAGTTCAGGAGTCCGCCTACACCATGCTGACTATCATGAGGTTCCACCATGGTCTGCTTCAGAACACAGGGTTCTGTTATGTTCCTGCTTCTATGGGAGGAGAGGATGGTTATCTTAGCGCAACCTACTATGATCATTCCCATGAGGATCTTAGGCTGCAGGTGACCGCTCAGATGTTGGAGAACAGGGATCGTGATGCATGTGCCCTTCGCATGGAGCTTTATGCCACTCATGCACGTCTTTGGACAGCCCTGACGCAGTTGGCACCTGTCATGAAGACAGGCTATGGAGATTTGGAGATGCTGACCCCATCGTGGACTCATCTGCCAGCACACGTAGACTGGCCCGATGTTGGAGGCATCACCCCTCTTCGTGGACCGTTGTTGCCGCTAACAAGGGGACCAAGGCCACATCCGTGTCCTTATGGTTTCCAGGGTTCACAGGCTAGAGTGTTTCCTGATCCTTAGGTTCAGCTCCCGGGTCATGGGGGAAACCTGTATGAGGCATTCTACGGTGATGCTTGAGTACGTGGATGTTAGTACTAGTATGGTAGTAGCCGTACCGCCACAGTCCTGCGTGTCTTGTGGGATATGACCGAGGTTGAGAGTTGAGTTCCGGAGGTGTAGATAGATAATGTATAGGAAGCTTGTAATGCCTCCGATGAGTGGTGTCATATCTTTGCAGTTTGCTTTCAGCTTGGGCTTGTACTGAACCATGTCATGGTGTGTATGAATCATGGTGTTCTTATGGCAGTTGTTATTACCATGTTGTTTGGGTGGTTACCCTGCATGCCATGTCGTCCAGTACATTCCTTATCTCATGTCTTAGAGTTGATGCCCTCTATGATTAAGCTATGGGTTTGTTTCCCAGGATGGTGGCAACTAGGAATAACCCCGTGCCTGCCCCTGAGTAGGGCGAGGGAAGCCAGCCAAGGCAAGAGGATTTGCCACATGCACCTTCTCTGGCAGAAGTGATGCTTGAAGCCGAAAGGAACAAGAGAGAGACCAACAGGCTATTGGAGCGAATTGAGCAGAACACAGCACGTGCTCCTCACAATGATCTCAATGATGGCGTGTCACTCAGTGATTTCATCAGACTATGCCCACCCAAGTATCATCATTCGGTCGACCCACTCGACGCGGATGACTAGCTGGCTAGCATGTACCGCAAGATACGGGCTGCCACTGTGTCCGAGGCCAACAAGGTGACCTTTGCAACTTATTTTCTGGAAGGACCCGCCAATCTATGGTGGGAAAATTTTGAAGCCATGCGTCCCATAGGCCCGCACCAACTTGGGCAGAATTCAGCGCAGCATTTCGTACCCATCACATCCCAGAAGGGCTGATGGATCGTAAGAGAGAGAGGAATTTTGTGCCTTCACCCAGGGCAGACTATCAGTGGATGCCTATAGTCATGAGTTTGGAAACCTTGCTCGATATGCTCATGAGGAAGTCTCAACTGATGCTAAGAAGCAGGCTAGGTTTCGCAAGGGACTTAACCCTGAGCTCCGCCGAGACTTGCACCTGCACGAGTGCACCACTTTCCAGGCTCTTGTCAATAAGGCAATCAATGCCGAGACTGGACAGACTGATTATGAGGCCACAAGGAAGCATAACCGTGACTTCAGCCCCGCATCTGGCTCAGGCTCCAACAAGCGCCGGGTGTGGGTGCCCAACGCAGCTTTGCCGCCAAGATACACCGTGAGGCCATTCTTCCAGGCGCCTCGCCCAGCTCAGCCCAACCCTCCAGCCAGGCCATTTGGAGGACCGCCTGCCAATGTTGCTCCCCATGCCACCATGGTCTGCTACAAATGTGGAGAACCGGGACACTACTCCCGTGAGTGTCCTCAGAACAATGCCAAGCCCGCTGGACGTGGAAAGCCAGGAAAAGCCTTCTATGTGAAGCCAGCCCCTGCTCGTGGACGAGTGAACTATGTGTCCGTTGAGGAAGCCCTTGAGGATCCTGATGTTATCCTAGGTACGCTCCTTGTCAATAGTCACCCAACATCTGTTCTTTTTTATACTAGGGCATCTCATTCTTTCATCTCAGAAAGTTATGCACAGTTGCATAACATGTCTTTTTGTGATATGCCTACTCCTTTAGTGGTGCATACTCCGGGTTCAAAATGGCAAACTTCTAGAGTGAGCCATGATAATGAGATTCTGGTGGATAGACTAGTCTTCCTAGCATCTTTGATAGCTCTCAAGTCTTTGGACATCAATATCATTCTAGGTATGGATTGGATGAAGCCCACTATGCTAAGATTGATACTCATACTAGGAATGTTCAACTTACACATCCATCGGGTGAGATAGTTAATGTCTCCACTCGAACAACCAAGTGCCAACTCTATTCCCTCAATGCTAGCCCCCTTCCAGAGCTGGAATATATTCCGGTAGTCCGTGACTTTCCAGATGTCTTTCTAGAAGAACTGCTAGGAATTCCTCCTGTCAGAGATGTTGAGTTTGTGATAGAGCTCATTCCAGGGACTATCCCAATAGCCAGAAGACCCTATAAGATGGCACCCTTAGAACTAGACAAACTTAAGATCCAACTCGATGAGGCTTTGAAGAAAGGTTTCATCCGTCCCAGCTCTTCTCCTTGGGCTTGTCCCGTCCTCTTTGTCAAGAAGAAGGATGGATCGGATCGGATGGTTGTGGATTATCGGCCAGTGAGTCTGGTCACCATAAAGAACAAGTATCCGCTCCCCAGGATCAACGATTTGTATGATCAACTCGTTGGATCCTCTGTCTTTTCCAAAATGGATTTGAGGTTGGGATACCATCAAATCAGAATTAGAAATAGGGACATTCCAAAAACGGCTTTTGTTACTCGTTATGGCCAGTACAAGTACACCGTCATGTCCTTCGTTTTAACCAATGCCCCAGCCACCTTCTCTCATTTGATGAATTCGATCTTCATGGAGTATTTAGATAAATTCGTCGTGCTTTACCTCGACGATATACTCATCTACTCGAAGAACAAACAAGAACATGTCGAGCATCTAAGGCTGGTATTGATGAAACTTCGAGAGCACCGTCTGTACGCCAAATTCTCCAAGTGTGAATTTTGGTTGCCAAAAGTGACCTATCTGGGCCACGTGATATCCGGTAAAGGTATTGCTGACAATCCCGAGAGAGTTTAGGCCGTCCTTGATTGGACTCAACCTGAATCGGTTAAGCAAGTTTGGAGTTTCCTTGGCTTAGTGAGCTATTGTTGCCGCTTTGTCGAGAATTTCTCCAAGGTTGCAAAACCTCTGACTGAACTCCTCAAGAAAGATAAAAAGTTCGAGTGGACTCCAAAATGCGAGCACAATTTTCAGGAGTTGAAAAGACGACTGACCTCTGCTCCCATTCTGGTGCCACCTGATTTCTCTAAGGACTTTGTTATCTATTGCGATGCCTCGCGACAAGGATTAGGTTGCATTCTCATGCAAGATCGTCATGGGATTGCATACACATCTCGACAGTTGCGTCCACATGAGGATAATTATCCAACACATGATCTTGAGCTTGCAGCTGTAGTCCATGCACTGAAAACCTGGCGACATTATCTTCTAGGTAATCGTTGCGAAATTTACACTGATCACCAAAGTCTAAAATATATTTTCACCCAACCGGATTTGAATCTCAGGCAAAGACGGTGGGTTGAGTTGATTACAGATTACGACATAGGGATAACTTACACCCCGGGGAAAGCCAATGTCATGGCTAATGCACTAAGTCGTAAGTCTTATTGTAACAATCTGATGTTACAACAAGGTCAACCGCTTCTCCATGAGGAATTTCGGAAGTTAAACCTCCATATTGTTCCTCAAGGATTCCTATCCAACCTGGTGGCGAAACCTAATCTTACAGATCAAATTATAGAAGCCCAGAAGCATGATGCCAGGATATCTCGGATCAAGAAAAACATTAAGAAGGGTAATGTTAGATGCTTCTGGGAAGATGATCGGGGTGTTGTCTTCTTTGAGAACCGTTTGGTGATCCCGAAGAAGCAACATCTACGATAGTTGATCCTTAAGGAGGCTCATGATTCTCCTCTCACAATTCATCCAGGTGGTACCAAGATGTATCAGGACCTACGCCAGAGGGTCTGGTGGACTAGGATGAAGAGAGAAATTGCCCAGTTCATTGCTAATTGCGACGTTTGTCATCACGTGAACGCAGAACATCAAAGGCCTGATGGCACCCTTCAACCTTTAGCTATTCCCGAATGGAAATGGGATAAGGTTGGTATGGATTTCATTACCGAATTTCCTAGGACCAAGATAGGGAATAATGCTATCTTTGTGGTCATCGACCGTCTTTCCAAAGTGGCTCATTTTCTTCCTGTTCGGGAGAGTATAACTACTAGCCACCTAGCGGAGTTGTATGTCTCTCAAATAGTTTCTCTTTATGGTGTTCCTTTGGAGATTAACTCAGACCGCGGAAGTAACTTTACTTCCCGATTTTGGGAAAGTTTTCAAACCGCTATGGGGACTCATCTATCCTTTAGCACTGCTTTCCACCCGCAATCAAGTGGTCAAGTGGAGCGAGTCAATCAAATCCTCGAAGACATGCTCCGAGCTTGTGTTTATCTTTCGGTATGAACTGGGAGAAATGTCTTCCATTTGCCAAATTTACTTATAACAATAGTTATCAATCAAGCTTGGGCAAAGCTCCTTTTGAAGTTCTCTATGGACGAAGGTGTCGAACACCTCTTAACTGGTCAGAAACCGGAGAGAGGCAACTCTTTGGCGTGGATATGATCCAGGATGCATAGGAGCAAGTTCGCATTATTCGTGAAAAGTTGAAAATAGACCAATCTCGTCAAATGAGCCAATATGATCACCATCATAAGGTTGTGACCTATTATGTTGATGAGAAGGCTTACCTTTGGGTTACACCTCTGAAGGGTACCCATCGATTCGGTATCAAGGGCAAGTTGGCTCCTCGTTACATTGGACCTTTTCCCATTCTTGCTAAACGAGGAGAGGTTGCCTACCAATTGGAACTTCTGCCACATCTTTCCAAGGTTCATGATGTCTTCCATGTCTCCCAACTCAGGCGTTGCTTTTCGGACCCTGTCCGTGAAGTAGACCACGAAGCGCTTGATCTCCAAGATAACCTTACATATCGAGAATACCCTGTTCGTACTCTTGAACAAGCTGAGCGTACCACTTGGCGTTGGAACATCAAGTTTCTTAAGGTTCAGTGGTCACACCATTCTGAAAAGGAGGCCACATGGGAAAGAGAACAACGTCTTCGACTAGAATACCCCGCGCTCTTCCCGACGACTTCAAAATCTCGGGACGAGATTCTTTTGAGTGGGGGTGAGTTGTCACATCCCTAGATAGATGTCTTAGAATAGCATGTGCTTGCATCATATGTCATTTTTGCATCAACATGAAATGGGGACTAAAAGAAACCCCAAGTTCACATTGAATTAAAACAATTCAAAGTTGGTGAAATTTCAACAAATCCAAAATGCCCTTTAAAAATGTTCCCTATGTCTGATAAAATTGGACAAGGTTATAACAGGGACCATTTTAATTGTTTGAACAATCAAAGCAATTTAAAAATAAATGATAAAGCTCCTGAAAATGTTAAATAAAGCATTATCATTATTTCTGTTTTCAAAATATCCTGAAACTTTTTAGACAAGTTTGAAATATTCAAACTCCATTATAGAAAATATATGGGATATTTTATAAAGTCATTTGTACCTGCAAAAGAAATAAACAAATGTCAGAAATAGAAAACAGAGAGAAATATAAAAGAAAAAGAAGAAAGAATCCCAGGCCAGGCCAGCCCACCTGGCCCAGGGAGGTCATCGTCCTCCTGGCGGCCACGAGGACAGGCGTGCGACCGGCGTGCGCGCACTGCCGTACCTCCACGCCGGCAGCTGCCTGCCTGCTTCCTCCTCGCCAGCGCAATGGGGATAAGCTCACAGAGCCATCCCCATCGCTCCCTCTCTCTCTCTCGTCGCCTCTCTTTCTCCCCTCCTCTGCTTCGCCATGGCCGAGTTGCCCGCCGCTGTAGCGCCGCTGTTTTAGCTGCCCCCACGCCCTTCTGAGCCCACCAAAGGCTCCGCCTAGATCCCTTCTTCCTTCTTGCCGAGCCGTGCATCGCTGGGAGCTCCCCATCGCTGCCATCGCCGTCGTCTTCAACCTCCGGCCGCCGGCAAGCAGGTGAAGCTTGTCGCTGCTCCAGGCCCTCCCCGAGCACGCTCTCGACATCTCTGCAACCGCTATGAGCCCTTGGAACTTTTCCCCTCTTTCCCCCTTCGTTTGCGTGCTCTAGCGCTGGATTCCATCGAGGTCCGAAGTGCCCTGCCGCTCGAGCTCGACGCCGTCGATGTTTCAGTGACCAGTTGGTCCATCAGAGGCCACCGTCGTGTTCGTGAGGCTGCGTAGAGGCCATAGGTGCCAAGTAGAGGTCGTGTTGCGCCCTAGTTCGATGGGCTTGTGCTCTCCTGAGCTCCGGCAGCAGCCAAGCTTGCCGCCGGCGTCGATTCCGACCATCTCAGCTCCTGGGAGGTGTCGGGATGGACGCGCGCATGAGCATAGTTCACTTTGGTGCCCTCCTCCGCCCTTTTGGTCACCGGAGGAGGGATCCCGAACCCCTCTGCCGTCTCTGGAGCCACCGGTGGCTCAACGCCGGTGGGTCTTGCCGGAGTTGACCACGGGGTTTGACCCCTGGGTCACTGGCAGGTGGGGCCGGGCCCTGTTAGCCAAATTCAATTAGTGAATTAATTAATCAAATTAATTAACTTAATCAGTCACTAACCAGTGGGCCCAGTTCTGTTAATTACTTAGGATTAGTTTTAATTATTTAGTTAGGTGATTGAGCCACTCACATGTGGTCCCCAGATGTCAGGTTTGACTCTGGCTGGGTCAGCTGACCAGCTAACGTCATAGTGATGCCATGCTCATGTAGTAAGGATTTATATGAATTAAAATAATTCCAGAAATTATTCAAAACTTCAAAAATTCATATAAATTAATCTGTAAATCAGATGAAAATAATTTATATATTAAAATTTATTAGCAAAAATCCAATGAATCCAATGGTGCTATTGTCATGCATGTTAGAGCAATCTAAATAGGTGAACATTGACATTTACTAATAGGTTAGTATATGGAATTTGAAATGAAGAACGATTTTGACCCTAATCCAAAATCATTTAAAGTTAACATGATCACTAGCTGCATTAGCTCATCCATACATGCTATCACGCCATGATCATGCATCATATTGTTGCACTCGCGTGTATTGATTGTTTCTTATCTACATTGCGGTAGGCCCTGCTTCTGAGGATACTCCCGAGTATTCCAACGAAGGAGAGAACCTTCCCACAACCCAACAAGGCAAGCAACCCCCCCCCCCTTTGATCATTCCGATAACATCCCACTCTCTCGCTCCTGCTCTTGTTTATTGCATTAGGCCAATCGATCACATGTTAGTCATACACGGTAGATGATCCTATTCTACTGCATGACCTGTTATTGTCATAGTAAATAGCTAAACCTTGCAACCTAGCATACCTGGTAGATGCTTGTGCCATGATGTGCTTAGCTTACTTTGCCTACTATGCTTGCTATGCTTAGAGTTGTGTCAGGTCTGATTGATCTGGGTGATGAACTAAGTGAAACAATGTTGTCTGATGTGGTGATCTTATGATGAACCCGATTTGGTAAAGGTAGCGATGAGAGGCTATCTAGGAGTACATAGCGGGTTGTCTCATTGGGACCGTTCTTAGGAACCGAGTTCTGTGTTTGTGATCCAAGACTAGTTACTACCACACATTGGGTTCCGGTAACTCGACCCCTCTCGACTTATTAGTCTCTTAGTCCTTAGTCCAGGAGTTGCAAGTAGTTTCTGGTGCTTATAGCATGCTGGAGGCCGTGCGTAGCGTTGACCCTAGGGGTGGGTTACGATTTGGTAGGCAGTGGCACGGTGTACAAAGAGTCACCCGAATGGTGGGCTTGGGAACCCTACGCACATCTTTTGGGGCCGTTGCGGAAACTTCGGCCTGACTTCTGTGCGGGTTTAGTCTCAAATAGGCGATATCATGGACTAGAGGTCTTATGGGATTGACGGTCGTGGCCGATTGCCTTGCTAGGCTTCCGCTTGAAGGTTGCCGAGGTCCCTGGTTTTAAGAGCACACAACGATAAGTGGCGAGAGTGTCTGTGAAGAAGTACACCCCTGTAGGGTATGAAACTATTCAAATAGTCGCGTCCTTGGATATGGACTACTTGGAGAACTTATGATGTTCATAGATAAGCAAATGAATACTCATAAAAATATCAAGACAAGTGTGAGTACCGTGGATGGCACTCTCCCAGGAGAGGGAAGTGAATCCATGGTGGTGTATTGTTATGGAGTTAGTGGACTCGTGTGTGAAATCTAAATTTTAAACAAAGGGTAAAAATTGTATAGTTTAGGTTAGCCATGAGTCAAAGCTGGCATTGCTGCATAAACTCCACCACTCCCTTGTTGATACATGAGCATGATTAGACTAGGTCTGCTTTAAAGACTTGCTGAGTACGTTTGTACTCACATTTGCTTAATAAATGTTGCAGATGAGACCTAGGACCCATCAGGTGGGTTCTTCCTAGATGTCGACGATGCCGAATAGCTGGTGTCCCAGCTACGACCTTATGCCCTGTAGCGGGTTGTAGATAGTCAGGCCATGTGCCTTTTTACCCTTTTTCATCTGTATGTACTCAGACAGCTTTAAGCTTCCGCTTGGTTTGTATGAACATGTTTGTATGACTTGAGTGTCGGGTCATGTGACCCCTATTTGTAAGAACATATTATGCAAGGCTCATCTGAGCCTCTTAAATAAAAGTCATGTTGTTGTATGGTTATGTTGTGATGCCATGGTTGTATCTACGGATATCAGGCATGTTGTGCGTATGTGTGACGTGCAACAGTATGTATAGGATCTGACACCTAGTCGTGTGCCTTTAGTAGTACTCTTTATGGGAAACTGCATCTTTGTGCTTCCACCGAGCCATGGTAGCTTGCTACTGCTCCAGACACATTGATTGACTGGCATGTATCCTTCTTTGCTGCGGTGGCTGACCGTTCGGGGAAATGTCTCGCAGTGTAATGGAGTCCCTGTAGCCTGCTACGACTCGTCTACGTGCAGTGATGGCATTCGTGTCTCACGGCGTAATGGAGTCCTTGTAGCTTGATATGACTCGTCTACACACGCTTGAGGCCAACACATGCATTGCTGGGTTACATATGCTTGTTTCCATACGGATGTGCCACTTGGGTTCTATGACTAGTCATGTCGGCCCGGGTTCTTTGTTCTTTGATTGCTAGCGACATGTTCACATACGTGAGCCAAAAGACGCAAACGGTCCCGGCTAACGTAAGGCTGCAGCCGTGGAGCTTACCGTGCGTGAGGCCGCAAAGTGATGCGATATGTTACAGTCTGGATTCATATGACTTAGGATCGGGGTCCCGACAAATGGTTCCGAGGTTGATGTGATCGCCGTCGGCACGCTCTCTCTTCGATTACTATCAGTATTAATGATGAACCTGAATAATTGTTATTTAGTGCATGTGTTAAGCATGAACATTATATCTGGATCTTGTTTATTGTGAGATGGTTACTCATTTAGATCAGAGAATAAAGGTTGTTCTATTTATATGAGTAATATCTTTTATGGTCCTGCACCCAATGTGAGGGGTTTATTAATATTGAATCTTGATAGTGATGATACACATGTTCATAACATTGATGCCAAAAGATGTAGAGTTGATAATGATAGTACCACTTTCTTGAGGCACTGCCGTTTAGGTCATATTGGTGTAAAACGCATGAGGAAGCTCCATGCTGATGGACTTTTGGAGTCACTTGATTTTGAATCACTTGACACATGTGAACCATGCCTCATGGGCAAGATGACTAAAATGCCGTTCTCTAGAACAATGAATCTACGAGCTATGGAGGAGCAGTAATGGGCCCGGATTCCAAGAAATGGTTAGAGGCCATTAAATCCGAGATGGGATCCATGTATGAAAACAAAGTATGGACTTTGGAAGTATTACCTGAAGGGCGAAAGGCCATTCAGAACAAATGGATCTTTAAGAAGAAGACACACACGGACGGTAATGTCACCGTCTATGAAGCTCAACTTGTGGCAAAGGGTTTTTCACAAGTTCAAGGAGTTGACTACGATGAGACCTTCTCACCAGTAGCGATGCTTAAGTCTGTTAGAATCATGTTGGCAATAGTTGCTTATTTCGACTATGAAATTTGGCAGATGGATGTCAAAACAGTGTTCCTCAACGGTTTCCTTGAGGAAGAGTTGTATATGATGCAACCAGAAGGTTTTGTCGATCCAGAGAATGCTGACAAAGTTTGCAAACTCCAGCGATCCATTTATGGGCTAGTGCAAGCATTTCGGAGTTGGAATAAGCGTTTTGATGAGGTGATCAAAGCGTTTAAGTTTATACAAGTTTATGGAGAAGCTTGTATTTACAAGAAAGTGAGTGGGAGCTCTATAGCGTTTCTAATATTATATGTGCATGACATATTGTTGATTGGAAACAATATAGAAATGCTGGAAAGCATGAAGGAATATTTCAACAAGAGTTTTTCAATGAAGGACCTAGGAGAAGCTGCTTTCATAGTAGACATTAAGATCTATAGAGATAGATCGAGACGCTTAATAGCACTTTCACAAAGCACATACCTTGATAAAGTTTTGAAGAAGTTCAAAATGGATCAGTCCAAGAAGGGGTTCTTGCCTATGTTACAAGGTGTGAAGTCGAGTAAGACTCAATGCCCAGTGACTGCAGAACATAGAGAAAAGATGAGTGTCATCCCTTATGCTTCAGCCATAGGCTCTATCATGTATGCAATGCTGTGCACAAGACCCGATGTCAGCCTTGCCATAAGTATGGCCGAAAGGTTTCAAAGTGATCCTGGAATGGAACACTGGGCAACGGTCAAGAATATCCTTAAGTACCTGAAAAGGACTAAGGAAATGTTTCTCGTTTATGGAGGTGATGAAGAGCTCGTCGTAAAGGGTTACGTTGATGCAAGCTTTGACACTGATCCAGATGACTGTAAGTCACAAACCGGATATGTATTTATTCTCAACGGGGGAGCGATAAGCTGGTGCAGTTCCACGCAAAGCGTGGTAGCCGATTCTACGTGCGAAGCGGAGTACATTGCAGCCTCGGAGGCAGTGAAGGAACGTGTCTGGATGAAGCAGTTCATGACAGATCTTGGAGTAGTGCCCAGTGCATTGAATCCAATGAACCTATTCTATGACAACACTGGTGCCATTGCTCTGGCCAAGGAACCAAGGTTTCACAAGAGGACGAGACACATAAAGCGATGCTTCAACTCCATCCACGATTACATCGAGGAAAAGGACATAAATATTTGCAAAGTGCACATGGATCTAAATGTTGCAAACCCGTTGACTAAACCTCTTCCAAGGGCTAAACATGATCAACACAAGAACTGCATGGGTGTTCGATTCATTACAATGTAAATCACATAGTGTTGTGAACTAGATTAGTGACTCTAGTGCAAGTGGGAGACTATTGGAAATATGCCCTAGACGCAACAAATAAAATGTTTATTATTATATTTCCTTGTTCATGATAATCGTTTATTATCAATGATATAATTGTATTGATTGGAAACACATTACATGTGTGGACAAATAGACAACACTTAGTCCCTAGTATGCCTCTCGTCAACTAGCTCGTTGATCAAAGATGGTCAAGGTTTCCTAGACATTTACATGTGATGTCATTTGATAATGGGATCACATCATTAGGAGAATGATGTGATGGGCAAGACCCAAACTACAAACGTAGCATATGATCGTGTCAGTTTATTGCTATTGTTTTCTGCATGTCAAGTATATGTTCCTATGACCATGAGATCATGCAACTCACGGACACCAGAGGAGTGCCTTGTGTGTACCAAACGTTGCAACGTAACTGGGTGACTATAAAGGTGCTCTACAGGTATCTCCGAGGGTGTCTGTTGAGTTGACATGGATCAAGACTGGGATTTGTTACTCCGTATGATGGAGAGGTATCTCAGGGCCCACTCGGTAATACAACATCACAATAAGCCTTGCAAGCAATGTGACTAAATGTTAGTCACGGGATCTTGTATTACGGAACGAGTAAAGAGACTTGTCGGTAATGAGGTTGAACTAGGTATGGAGATACTGATGATCGAATCTCGGGCAAGTAACATACTGAGGAGCGAAGGGAACATCATACGAGATTAACTGAATCCTTGACATAGAGGTTCGAATGATAAAGATATTTGTATAATATGTAGGAACCAATATGGGCATCTAGGTCCCGCTATTGGTTATTGACCGTAGAGGTGTCTCGGTCATGTCTACATAGTTCTCGAACCCGCA
The DNA here is from genome assembly GCA_022496015.1 of Hordeum marinum. Classification (NCBI taxonomy): domain Eukaryota; kingdom Viridiplantae; phylum Streptophyta; class Magnoliopsida; order Poales; family Poaceae; genus Hordeum; species Hordeum marinum. The sequence continues at coordinate 309,476,817 of CM039673.1, forward strand.
GGGTCTGCACACTTAAGGTTTGGTGACGTTTTGGTAGTATAGAGTTATGCATGGTGGTGACCGAAGGTTTTTATGAGTCCCGGATGAGATCCCGGACATCACGAGGAGCTCCGGAATGGTCTGGAGGTAAAGATTGATATATAGGACGTCCTATTTTGGTCCCCAGAAAAGTTTCGGGCTCATCGGTAGTGTACTGGGAGTGCCGGTAGTGTACCGGGAGACCATCGGGAGGGGTATTTCGACCCAAGAGGCTACATGGGCTGTGGGAGGATGAATACCATCCCTTAGTGGGCTGGTGGAAGTCCCACACGAGGCCCATGCGGCTAGGGAAAGAAAAACCCAAAGGGAAAAGTGGAAAAAAGGCAAAAAGGGGAGGAATCCTAGTCCTACTAGGATTGGAGGAGGAATCCTCCTCTCCTCCCCCTTCGGCCGAACCAAGGAGGGCTTGGCCCTTGCACCAAGTCCTATCCTCCCTCCCTCTTATATATACTAGAGGTTTTAGGGTTTTTGTACAAGATTTTCAGCCACGTGCTACCCGTTCCTCCAGTGCATAGTTTCTCCTCTAGATTGGATTTCTGCAGTGCTTAGGCGAAGCCCTGCCGGAATAGCTCCACCACCATCGCCGGAGCACCGTCACGCTGCCGGAGAACTCTTCTACCTCTCCGCTCCCTCTTGCTTGATCAAGAAGGCGGAGATCGTCATCAAGCTGTATGTGTGCTGAACGCGGAGGTGTCGTCCGTTCGGTACTTGATCGGGACGGATCGTGATTGGATCGCGGGATGCTCGGCGATTTGGATTGTGAAGACGTTTGACTACACCAACCGCGTTTCTTAACACTTCCCGCTTAGCGATCTACAACGGTACATAGATCCACTCTCCCTCTCGTAGATGCTCATCACCATGGATAGGTCTTGCGTGAACGTAGGGAAATTTTTGTTTCCCATGCGACATTCCCCAAAAGCTTCGTCCATGAGAGGATCTAGCTGGGCTCCGATGGACGCTGTCTTCTTGGGGTCCGTTGGATGCACATGAAATTTAACGATTTCCTCTGCGGCTTTAAAGGACGTGGACTTGGGCCTTTTGCTAAGGATCACATCGTCCCTATTAACTATCGACCGTAGAGCGGTTAACTCTTCGGCAGTGAAAGTTTCCGCTAATGCCTCGAGGGTGAGCATTGCCATTCTGTTTTCGGCCCGAAGGGCTATATTTGGATCTCTCGCGATCGTGATCACTCCATTTGGTCCTGGCATTTTGAGTTTCATGTACCCGTAATGGGGTAAAGCCTGGAACTTTGTAAAGGCGTCACGTCCCAATAGGTTGTGATAGCCACTTGGGAAGGGGACGATGTGGAAGAGAAGTTCTTCGGATCGGTAGTTTTCGGGCATGCCGAACACAACGTCCAGGATGATACATCCGGAACAACGTGCCTCCTTCCCTGGGATAATTTCCCTCAAGGTTGTGTTGCTATCATCAATGCAGGATCGATCAAACTGCATTTTCCAAAGTGGCCTCGTATATGAGGTTAATACCACTACCGCCGTCTATTAGTATGTTATGTAGCTTGTATCCATCAATGATGGGATTCAAGACTAGAGTGGCTAGTGAATGACCGGGAAGGATGGGTGGCTAGTCAGTGTCCCCGAAAGTAATCACTACGTCTGCCCATGGGCTAGTAGCTACCACCTGGTAGACTTGCTTGTGATCCCTAAGAGCTTTTTAAGCCTGCTCCTCGACGGGAAGATCTCATAGACCGCCAGGACTTCGGCATTAAATCAGGGCAGCGAAGGAGAGCGCATGTTCGACGGAGATGTGTCGAGGATGACCTCGCCACTTTTTGCGACTTGCCTGATGACCCAGAAAGCTCGAAGGCTATGTGTTGGGTTCGTGTTTAACAACACGGTATGAATGGGGGAAAGGTTTATCCAAAAGTTCTTCGAGGACGGTGTCGGTCCCAGAAAGGGACTTGTTTCTTTTTTCGACGGGTTCATACCTGGCTGGCCGATTTGGAGGTATCCGTTTTTTTCGAGCTCCTCTAGGGTGTTTGGGAAAAATTGGTTCCAAGAACAACCGCTCGGATTGCTAGACACTCTCCATGGCACACTATTTCTGTACCAATTCGGATAACTCCAAAAAGTCGCTTATGCGTTGGCGGGCTAGGGCATTAAGAATCCCTTCATCATGGCAATTGCGAATGAAAATTGCCATTACATATTGGTCACTAAGACCTTTTACTATGCTCCTAGGGAGTAGGAGTCCTGCCCAAAAGTGGTGGATTGATTCTCCTTGTAGTTGCTTGATATCCCGAAAGTCCAAAGACATGGGCTTTGGTGCGATACTTGGATGATCGTCTTGGGCGGTGGATGGGGAAAATTTTGGTTCCCTGTCGCAACGAGTGTTCGGAACTTCAGTCTCCAAATCGTGCGAAGGATTCCGGATCAGTGACAGTCCAGCTTTAGAGCGATTTCCTGCCTCTGATTCACCGTCAGGATCTTGGAGATCACAAACTGAAGTATAGACGGTTTTTAATTCCGGTCGTCGGGCGGAATCCGTAGCCGAACACTCGATGGTAGCGATGAGGTGGGTGAACAGAGGGATATGGATCTCCCTGTCGTCGGGTCTAATCCAGAGCCGATCATAGATCGGAACCTGGTCATCCGATATACACATAGCTTCGATCCGATCGAACAACTCGTTTAAGAACGAGGCAATGGCAGGGTGCGTGTCACTGATACGAGTGGATTCGTCAAGTGGTCTGACGGTTCTAGAGTTATGCCAAAGCAGACCTGTGTTCCGTTCCATCATGGGACCTGATGTCTTGGATGTCAAAGCATCTGGACTTACAGGTTTTTCTCCAAAGGTTGAGGGTTCCATTGGAATGAGGGTTCTCCATGAATGAGCCACGAACTCTAGGGTTCCGAACATGATACTCCGATTAGGTGGAAACCTTCTGGTCTAGCCATGACGGTTGATCGGGCTGGCATGCGACAAGACGTCGTTGCCGATGAGACTCTGATCGGGGGCGAAAGTCCCCTCGATGCAGATTTCACTATTTGTGACGAGGTGAGCCATCGATTCATTCGGCGCTCACAGAGGAACTCTCAATGAGAGCACCAATGCCAGTGTCAAAACCGGTGGATCTCGGGTAGGGGGTCCCGAACTGTGAGACTAGAATCGACGGTAACAGGAGACGAAGGGGACACGAGTTTTACCCAGGTTCGGGCCCTCCTATGTAGGTAATAACCTGCGTCCTGCTTGGTTGTATTGATGATATGAGGGGTTATAGAGTTGATCTAACTCGAGATCGTATAGCTAAGCCTAGATGAGTTGTCCTCTCTATTCCCCGACACCTCCATCTTATATAGACGCTGGGGGTGTCCTAGGTTTACACATGGTCGGTTACATGCTGAAGAGATAAACATGCCTAACTACAGCTAATAACTTGGAGAATACGTCATGGCTCCTCGAAGCTTATATCTGGCATAGGTGGTCTTCGATCATCCGACGTCTGCTTTGCGGCCCATACTGTCTCGCCCATGACAATAGGTCGGCTATCGGAGGACCCCCTAATCCAGAACTCCCTCAATAAGAAAGCTTTGATAATTGCTCCTATTGTTCAACCACCTGATTGGACCTAACCTTTTGAAATTATGTGCGATGCTAGTGATTATGATATTGATGTTGTGATAGGAGAAAGAGTTGTAAAAAATTAAATGTCATTCATTATGCTAGTAAGACTCTAGACAGTGCTCAGAAAAAGTATGCCACTACCAAGAAAGATTTTTTAGCGGTTGTGTTTGCTTACGATACGTTCGAACCTTACATAGTTAATTATCAAGTTACTATTAACACCGATCATTGATGAGTGATATTTTTACCCTCATTTCACCCTTGTTTAAACCGAGATTCATTTAAATAGAGATATTCACTCTAATATTGCAACTAATGACTAATGAATGCAAAGGATTCCACAAATCCTCTTTTTAATCCTTTTCCACAGGAAATGGCTAAAAAGGGAACAAATCACATGGAAGAATTGAAAGGAAGGAAAATGGAGGAAGAAAGAATCAACATGAAGCGTCTGTGCGGAGACAAAGCAGACATTCCATATGGGCGCAGACATCCATATGAGCGGTCGTTTGGTATGGATTCCGAGGCAGCTCGTGTACCTGAACAACATTTATAAAGGGGTGATACGTGTCCAACGTATCAATAATTTATGAAGTATCCATGCCATGTTTACAACAATTTTGTATGGTTTTGATGCAGTTTTATATGATTAAATGGAACTAACCCGGTCTGATGTTGTTTTCAGCAAAATTACCGTGGTGTCGTTTTTGTGCAGAAAATAGAAGCTCTCAAAATTGAATGAAACATTTTGACAAATTTTTCTGGAAGGAAAGTGACCCCGAAATCTTTGGGGGAATATGATAAAACCCACAGGAGCCCCACAAGGCATCTGGGCGCACCTAGATGCCTTGTGGGCCCCCTGTGACACATCTTCGCTTGATTCCAACGCTGAAAATTCTTATATATTCCAAGAAAAAAACAGAAAAAACCTAGAATTTTTGCTCTGCCAATGCAAGCCTCTGTTCAGAAGCGATCTCATCTGGACCCCTTTTCCAGCACCCTACCGGAGGGGAAAATCATCATCGGAGGCCATCTTCATCATCCCAATGGTCTCCATGTCGAGGAGGGAGTAGTTCACCCTCGGGGCTCAGGGTATGTACCAGTAGCTATGTGTTTAATCTCTCTCTCTCTCATGTATTCTTGATGTGGCACGATCTTCATGTACCACGAGATTTGTTAATATAGTTGGATCATATGGTGTTCCTATCTCTCTATCTTGATGTGATGAATTAAGTCGTTCCCTTTGAAATATCGTTATGTTGGAATGAATACTTTGGATTTGAGAGCACTTGATATATGTCTTGCATGTGGATACCCGTGGTGACAATGGTGTGTTCCATTCGGTCACTTGATATATGTCTTGGTTATCAACTTGTGGATCCCTGTGCTAACATTGGGGTGATATAGGCACATAGGTTGATGCACGTTCTCGTCCTACTTTCTCCGATAGAAATATTGGGGTACTCTTTGAGGTTCTTTGTGTGGATTAAACATTATGAATCTGAAGTTATTTAGTGTTACTTAGGTTCTTTGGAGGGCACCTGTGGATACGACTAGCCATGGAATTTGTTTGAATGACTGAAGGGCAGTACAAATTTCAATTATGTGTGGGAACCACCAATAATTTGATTAGCATGGAAGATATTGAAATCATTTGTCATGACGTTGATAGGAAAGGCACAACACCCAAAATATATTCATTTCTGTTTTAAACTTTAGGCTTTGGGACCTCTACAAATCCATGTCCCCCTTTGTGAAGGGGCATTCTATTTATCTTTATACTATTTACTTTCATGTTATTTACTTTTCATGTTGAGTCACCTTCTTATTCCAACTTCACTTTCTAGTTGGCAAGAATCATGTGGCGGGGAAAGATCCAAACACATATATTCAGTCAATATATTTGATCATGAGTTATTATTGTTGAAAATTATCTTTATGATAAGTGTGTTGGAAGGGGAAACATTAAGCCCTTATCTTTCTCTGTGTTCGATTAATATTGTTTGTTCTAATAATATGCTTTGAGTATTAGCAATCATAGCAGTCTATATGCTAATTGAATATGTGAATATCTTACTTAGAAAATAAGATGAACTATAATTGTTTGATGACTAAGAACATAGGTTGTTAAGTTTCAAGAGAACGCATAGTTTAAACCATAACATGTGAATTGATTGCTATTTTATTATGATGAATCTTATGATGATGAGTTGATGTTTATGATGTTAGGAAAAGTGATTGAAATTATCATTGCTCAAACTTATGCACAATGCTAGCATTCACACTTCATAAATTATTTCTTTTATCATTTACCTACTCGAGGACGAGCGCGAATTAAGCTTGGGGATGCTGATACGTCTCCAACGTATCGATAATTTATGAATTATTCATGCCATGTGTACAACAAATTTGTATGGTTTTGATGCACTTTAATATGATTTAAATGGAACTAACCCCGCCTAGCATTATTTTCAACAGAATTACCGTGGTGTTGTTTTTGTGCAGAAAATAAAAGTTCTCAAAATTGAACAAAACTTCTTGACTATTTTTTTCTGGAAGGAAAGGGACCCAGGAAGCTTCGGGGGAATACCACAAGACCCGTAGGGGCCCTACAAGGCATAAGGGCATGCCTAGATACCTTGTGGGGCCATGTGGCACATCTTCGCTAGTTTCCAATGCTGGAAATTCTTATATATTCCAAAAAACACATAAATATACCTAGAACTTCCACTCTGTCGTCGCAAGCTTCTAATCCAAAGAGATATCATCCGGAGCCCTTTTTCGGCACCCCATCGGAGGGCGAAATCATCACCGGAGGCCATCTTCATCATCCTGGTGGTCTCCATGTCAAGGAGGGAGTAGTTCAACCACGGTACTAAGGGTATGTACAATAGCTATGTGTCTAATCTCTCTCTCTCTCTCTCTCTCTCTCTTGTTCTTGATGCGACACGATCTTGATGTACCGCAAGGTTTGTTAATATAGTTAGATCATATGGTATTCTTCCCTCTCTATCTTGATGTGATCAAGTAAGTCTTTCCCATTGAGATATCTTTATGTTGGATTGAGTACTTTGGAATTGAGAGCACTTGATATAAGTCTTGCACGTGGATACCCATGGTGACAATGGGGTGTTCTATTGAGTCACTTGATATATGTTTTGGTTATCAACTTGCGGATCCCCGTGGTGATATTGAGGAGATCTAGGCACATAGGTTGATGCACGTTCTCATCATGCTTTCTTCGATAGAAATCTAGGGGGTACTCTTTGAGGTTCTTTGTGTGGATGGAACGTTATGGATCTGAAATTATTTAGAGTTATTTAGTATGAACTCTAGGACTGTTTGTGACACCTATGGGGATGGCTCAATAGATTGACCAGAAAGATAACTTTGAGGTGGTTCGCTGCCTATGGCAACTTCCTCTTATGTTCTCCGCTAATAGGAACTTCAGAGTGATTCTTTGTTGCACGTGGAGAGATGGTTATATGATTCAATTATGTTAGCACTGTTGTGAGACTGGACTAGTGAAAGTACGAACCCTAGGCCTTGTTTTCAAACATTGCAACATCGTTTTCACACACTTTTTGTACTTTTTACCTTGTTGTTTTAATATTTTAGATTACAAAAATGTATATCTACTATCCAGATTTCACTTGTATTACCATCTCCTCGCCAAACTAGTGCACCTATACAATTTATCATTGTATTGGGTTTGTCGGGGACACAAGAGATTTCTTGTATTTGATTACATGGTTGTTTGAGAGACACCATCTTCATCCTAAACCTCTCACAGATTGATAGACCTTATGTCATCCACTTGAGGGAAAATTGCTACTGTCCTACAAAAATCTGTGCTTGGAGGTCGAACACGAGTCTGCAAGAATAAAGTTGTGTAGTAGACATCAAGGAGATCCCATCAAAATGTCAACTGGACAATGTTGAGCACAATCAGAACCTCATCATCACCCACAAACCCTAGCCATCGGCATTTCCATCTCCATATCCATCTCCACCGCTGATACTCGTGATATGCGTTGGGTTTTCCGTGAAGAGGAATGGGTAATCATAGCACAAAGTGGGTAAGTATTTCCCTTAGTTATGAAACCAAGGTTTATCGAACCAATAGGAATACCAATCCTCAACCGTCTTCAGTGTCTACACACAAAAGAAAAAGCAACTTGCACTCAACGTCGGCAAGAGGGTTGTCAATTCCCTTGATCTCGTTATTTGCAAGCAAGTGAGTTGTGTATATAATTGTAGATAATAGTAAAGTCCAAAATAAAATAAAAGGTAATAAATAACAACAAGGTAATGATAGTGTTTGTGACTTTATAAGTGAATAGATCCGGGGACCGTAGAGTTCTCTAGTGGCATCTCTATAAGCAAATCATACGGTGGGTAAACAAATTACTGTTGGGGAATTGGTAGAAAAGCGAATAATTATGCGATGTTCACGGGAATGATCATGTGTATATAGGCATCACGTCCATAAGCAAATAGGCCGACTCCTGCCTGCACCTACTACTATTACTCCACTTCAAAGACGCTTGTATGTTTGCCTCTCTATGTATTAAGTTCATGACAAATGGAGTAATGCTTGGAGAATGATGACATGATGTAGACAAAGTAAACTCAACTAATATGAATAAACCCCCATCATTTTATCCTTAGTAGCAACAACATAAAGACGCAACTTGTCCCTTTCTATCATTGGGATATAGAAGGTTCAACCTACTACAACGCACCACTCCCATTGAAAAAAATATCAATCTAGTTGGCCAAACTATCTCAATAGATCGGAGAGCATTACGAAGCTATGACGATCATGCAAATAACAAGTTTGACTCGAATACTTTTCGTGAATAATCTGAACATAAAGTCACAATTCATCAGATCCCAACAAACACACCATACAAAGGGATTACATCGGATAGATCAAGGCAAAGATGAGATGAATATTGTACTGAAGATCGAGAGAGAGAGAGAGATATCGACATCTAGGTACTACCTACGGACCGGTAGGTCTGTGGTGAAGTACTCACACATCATGGTGAGGGCAGCAAGGTTGATGAAGATGCCCTCCGTGATTGATCTCCCCTCCGGCAGGGCGCCATAACGGAGGTGTAGATGGCCTCCTGTCGGAACAGAGACTTGTGACGGCGAAAAAAGTATTTCGGGAGCGCTTGTGGTGTTTCTAAGGTATATGCAAATTTATAGGCCAGAGAACGATGTCGGGAGACGCTCCAGGGGCCACCACATATCTGCCCCCCTAGGCGGCTGTTGGATATGTGGTGGGCCCCTGGTGCAGCTCCTGCCCCTCCTCCAAAGCTTCTAGGTCTTGTATTGGTCCAGAAAAAATCACCAAAAAGTTTCGTGGCAATTGGTCTCCTTTTGGTATGGTAACTCTGAAAAGGCAAAAACATGCAGAAAACAGGAACTGGCACTAGGCACTGGATCAATAGGTTAGTGCTCAAAAAATATTATAAATTGGTAAATAGATATCCAAAATGTATCCTAGAATGATAATATGTCACCATGGAACAATCAAAAATTATAGATACGTTGGAGACGTATCAGCATTCCTAAGCTTAATTTCTGCTCGTCCTCGAATAGGTAAATGATAGAAACAGAATTTTTGATTTCACATGCTATCCATTATGTAATCTTTGGTATGTATGCTCATTGAAAAATGATGAATTAATAAACAGAAACATAGTAATATTTATAAGTATAAAAAACAAAATTATTAATTTTTACGATCCTAAAAGAATGTTTTTTCTATTCATCTTATTATATTAGCAAGACATGCCTTCATCTTCACCACATAGATATAAATGTGAAGCATCACGGTGTCCTGGTCAGGCAATTAAATCGTACTTTTTTAATATGCATCAACCATTTATTCTTCACGCAATACATGAGCGAAAACCATTAAAAATAGCATATATGTGAAATAAAATATGATGATAGATAAAAAAAGTAAAAAGTGGAAAAAATAATCTAGCATCAATTAGTCGTAGCAAGGAGGAGTAAATTATACGCACTGTCTTGGAACTCGTCGGCCCGCTCCAAAATGGTCAAGGAACTCGCTAATCGCTCCAAAACAGTCCCCATCTATGCGATTAGGGTACGGTCCTGTGTACGTTTCTCGTACGCCGGATGCGCCAGGTCATCCTCGCGAGCGGGTCCAGCCGGACCAGTTAAATTTGATCGGGTCTGGGATAACGAAATTTCCCATCCCACACAAAATTCTCTAATCCTCTTCTCTCGATGGGCGGCGGCGGCGTGAGTGAGAGGTCCTCCTCCGGCGCCGGTGGCAGCCGTCGCCCCTCCCCTCGCCCTCAGCAAGGTTGTGCATCGCACTTACGGCTCGACAGCTCGAGGTTGTGCACCGCACGCACACACGACGCCGGCGGCTCGGAGCAGCGGCTCGAGGTTGTCTGCCGCACGCACACACCTGCCGGCTGCTCGGAGCAGCGTCTCGAGGTTGTGCGCCGCACGCACACACCTGCCGACGGCTCGGAGCTACGCCTCGAGTTTGTGCACCGCACACACACATGGCGCCGGCGGCTCGGAGCAGCGCCTCGAGGTTGCGTGCGGCACGCACACACCTACCGACGGCTTGGAGTATCAGAGACCGGGTGTGTGATCCTCGCGCACTACCGGAATGGACGTGCTGGAGGGTCTCAGGCATGTGCTTTGAGCGACAGCGGCTCTGATGTGCACTGAAGAATGCTTGTGGTTGATTATTTAGTAGTTTGCTTCTGAAGATTTGTAGTTCACCATCTGTTGTGGCACTGAAGATTAGTAGTTGATGTCCATAGAAAATCCAGAATATTTGTTGTGGCACTGAAGATTAGTACTAGTTGATCGTTGTGTGCTGAACTGGGATGCTATGCAATGTGATTGTTGCCTTATGAATATTCTGAATGGTATGCAATGTAATTCTATTTGGCATGCCCTGAATGAACTTCTTTAGATTATGTGTTATTTTTGTAGCATATGAATGCTGGTAGTTCAAATGTAAAGTAAAAAATGTGCATTGCACTTGATGACTACAGTTAAACACTCATTTTAACTCGCAATTGACTATGTGAACTATCAGAAGAACATAAACATTAGTGTGGCCAAGTTTACACAGACAAAACAATTGCTTTGAGCAAACCTTCGAATTTGTTTTATTAACTACCATAAGGAACTGGCATGCCTGACTAGAACAACACAGATAATTTCAGAATAACATGCTCTGTACCAATGTTGTACCAATTTAGCACCAATTCAGTTCATGATCCGTACCAATTAAATATCAGTTCAGTACAGACTTTGTAATTTTGACGACCGTCCTAGTAGAAATGACACATAATACACATGAGATAAAAGATAGTACAATTAATTAAGAAAAGACACCAGGCATCATTTTATATGCTCATCACTCCTCCCTAAATATATCAAACCAATACTTGGCTGACTGAAACATGGTCTTTTTGGCTGATGTGTCTGCTTTAAAGTGTTTTCATTTCGCTGGCATGCTGATGTGTCATGCATGGCTTGTCTATTTGCCTCCTCAGCGTGTCTATTGTTCCGTTGTTCTTCTTGTTGATTTCTCTCTTCCCAATTTTGTACCATGGATGTGCCTTGCATTTGCACTTGACCCTCCCAGGCTTGCTTCCTTGACTGATCCTCTGTTTCATGAAAGCCTCTTATTCTTTCTTGCTCGTCTGCCTGGAATATTAAAAATTCCGTTTCTTCTTCTCTTAGAGCAGCTTTAGTTTCTTGTCTATTCTTATCAGCAATTCTCTTATTTTCTACAGCCCTCTTAGTTTTTGGTTCCTCTGCTTCTTTCTTTCTGGCTTGGTGCATTCCTTTTGGCACCTGCAAGTACTTTTTTCTCCTGTTGTGCAGCTAATTTTGTTCTTTTCCGTTCTTCAATTTGTTTTCTTTCTTTCTTCAGCCCGCCAACTATTTCTCTCTCAATACATATTTCTTCTTCTCCTCTAGCTCTAGCTTTTTTGCTGCAGCTGTCGGCGTTCCGGGAACGGGGATACCCAGACTTGCCTGCCTGCGGCTCAGGGCAAGACCCACTTCATCGACCAAGCACGGCCAGGCGTGGCCTCACTCAAGACAAGGCCCTCGCGAGGGCCCTAGGCTCGTGAGGAGGAACAGCGTCAGGACCGACAAGGGATGGGCCTCTTCAAGACAGGCGGGCGCCAGCGCGCCAGACGGCGCAGTTTCCCTTTTGGCGCAAAGGGAGCAGGGACATACGCAGGTTCCCAAAGCACCCCCAAAGGTTTCCATTCCGGTGTAACAAGACCGCAACCACCTGCCCCGCAGGGCGGATGTCTTTGCTGAGCCTGTCCCTGCGTCATCGACAGCTACTTTGCAGGCGAAGACTGCCTTTGGGCAGGAAGAGCACGTACTCCTGTCCCCCTTCAAATTCGGCCGTTGTGGGATGCCTTCCCGCCATTGCGATAAGGGAAGAGGACCCGAGCCACTGCTATATATAGAGGGTAGGCTGCACCGTACAGGAGGACACCCCGAATCCATTCCACCACTCATCCATCATCGAGTCACAGAGGGCCTCGAACACCTCAAGGGGAGCCCTCATGAGGCTCTGAAACATTGTAATAGTTCATCCACACCACCTCCTTGAGAGGCAATCCACCAAAGCAAGAGTAGGGTATTACGCTTCGCAGCGACCCGAACCTGGGTAAACTGTCGTGTTCATCCTCTTCCTCGTCATCATGCGAGTTACTTGTTGTGTCCATCGAGTAGCGATCTAGGTTAGGCGAGGATGCAGGGGATCTTCGCACACGCCCCTGTGTTCGAATCTTAAGGGTTTTTGCGGAGCCTAAAATCCGACATTTGGCGCGTCAGGTAGGGGGCGTGTCGGAGTCTCCCTCAAGCCAAGATCTTCTCCCGCCTCGCTGTTCCAATGTTTGATGCTCGCCGAGCCCGCGCTGAGCGCCGAGCCACCCGTGTCGCTCAGACGATGCCTGTGGGCCGCGCCGGTGCACGCAGGTCGCCCTTGCCTGTGGTGAACGCCGCCAAGGGCCCCGACACCCACGAGCAACAGGACTCCTCCCAGTCGGTCACAACGCAACGCGACGGCCACACCTTCACTCCGTCGATCGTCCCAGCTTCCGGATCCTCCTCCCATATTCGGCACGGGCCGGTGCGTGGCCAGGGCGCGCTCGCCATGGCTAACGAGCTGCTTCGCTACCGCGCCGCCCCTGACCGCTACGACGACTGGCTTCGGCGCATCGCAGAACTCGTCAGCGCCATCAGCGACGCTTCGACACTCTTCTACTCGCTTCGCCCCCAACCATCCCTGGCGAACGACGTGGTGCACATCGTGTAGCCTCCACCTCCGCAACGTGACATCAACCCCGAGCCCAGGCGGGAAGCGCGCCCCCGCGTCCGGCCTCGCGAACCACGGGCATGGCTGGGAGATGAGGTAAGCTGCCAGGTGATTCCCCGGCCGCGTGTCGACGCGCGTGCATTCCCCGCATTGCCGACCCAACGCCGCGACTGGGTACCACTCGAGGTGGCCCCGCAGGAGCGCTAAGACCAGGACCCTCCCGCGCACGCAGCACCCGTAGAGCCGGTGGGGTGCCTCGCCATCGCCCCGGAGCTCTACCCGACTGCATGGCCTTACAAGTTCAAGCTTGACCTGCCCCCGCGCTACGATGGCACCCCAGATCTAGCCGAGTTCCTACAGCTCTACTCCATGAGCATCCAGGCAGCCAGAGAAGACGACAAGGTCATGGCGTGCTGGTTCCCCATGGCGCTCAAGGGCGATGCGCTATCCTGGCTCTTCAACCTCCCAAAGGCATGTATCACCTCCTGGGAGGGCCTGTGCAAACGCTTCATTGCCAACTTCCAAGGCACCCGCGACCGTGCGCCCACCGTCAATGACCTGCGGCGAATCAAGCAGCAGGATGGAGAGACCCTGCATAAGTTTATACAACGCTTCACGACCACGCGCCTCAAGATCTCAAGGGCTTCAGACGAAGCTATCATCTCAGCATTCACCGACGGAGTCACCGACCTCAAGATGAAGGAGGAGATCGCCATGAATGACAAATAGTGCTCCGCCCTGGAGATGTTCAATTTGGCGAACAAGTGCGCCAAGGCAGAGGAGGGCCGCCTGTCGCTCCGCGGCCCTCCAGCGGCGGAGCCAGAAGAAAAGAAGACCAAGGCCAAGGAGGCGAAGCGTAAGGCCCCGACAGTGCTTGCGGCCGAACCTAAGGCGAAGCATAGCCGGGTGAGGAACACCCCCAGGGGAAGACCCACCTGCATCTTCCATGGCACCAACAACCACAACACTGCCGATTGCCAGGAACTCATGTTGATCCGCGCCGAGCACTTCAGCAGGCACCCCAGACGAGCTGACCGAGGCTTCAGATGCGGCGGTGGCTGCGGTAGAGTCCGCTAGGACAACCGGGAACCTCGTCAAGGGTGGCGCGATCATCCCCAGGAGGACCGTTGGCACGATCAGGCTCGAGACGACCGCTGGCGCGACCAGCCTCATGAGGACCGCTGGTGCGATGACCCTTCGGAGGGGTCGCGACACGGCCAGCCTCGCGAGGTTCACCCTCGTGAACTCGGCCTACCACCGCTACCACCTCCACCCAGAAGGAAGGAAGAGGATAGGTGAGGGAGTCCTGGATTAGGGGGTCCTTGGATGGCCGACCTATTGTTATGCGCCGGACTATGAGGGCTGCTTACCAAACATGGAAGGATTTGAAGGCCCAGTCTCTTAGATGGAAGCTTCGGGAAACAAGGCTTGCGCTCCACACCTGATGTAATAGTTAGGCAAGTTTATCTCTTCGGCATGTAACTGACCATGTGTAAACCCTAGGCATCCTCGACATCTTTATAAGCCGGAGGGTTTTAGGGTATAGGGAGGACAACTCATATAGGGTTAGACATATGATCTAGAGGTAGATCAACTCTGTAACCTCTTACACTATCAATACAATCAAGAAGGACGTAGGGTATTACCTCCATTGGAGGGCTCGAACCTGGGTATACTCGTGTCCCCATCGTCTCCTGTTACCGTCGATCCTAATCTCACAGTTCGGGACCCCTACCCAAGATCCGCCGGTTTCGACACCGACATTGGTGCTTTCATTGAGAGTTCCTCTGTGCGCGAGATGGAATCGATGCCTCGTCTCTTCATCAACGAAGAGGTTCGTAGCATGGACGTTTTCGTCCCCTGGCAGATCTTCGCCTTCGGCAGCGTTGTGCTGCATGCAAATTCCGCCAGCCTTCTAGGCTGCATTGAGAGTTTCTCCCCTGATCAAGAGGTTAGATTCGGAATCTTGGAGTTCTCTGTCGACTCTCGGGGCGACCTGTCACCAATCGGGCTCAAGGCTTCGCCTGCGGTCCCCGAGGACTCTGAGGCCTTAACCTCGAGCCCTTTTTTAGAAAATGCAATGGGGTCACCCATGGCAGCAATCCAATCTCTCATCCTGGTCTGGCCATCAAGCCATGTGACCGAACATGTGTTCCTTCTGAACACTCCCCACGGGTGGGCCTCACGGGGGTTGACTCTGTGAGTTCCGAACAGCTAGATCCGATCGGGCCCTCAGCGGTTGACGAGGCCTTGGAGAAATTCTCGTCGATGAGGATCACCGACGATCCAGCCCCGATCTACACCCGACCCGGTTATAGTTCGGGCAGGGATGGATTTTTCAACCCACCCACCACCCACTTGATAGCCATCGTCGAAGACTTAACCGACGTGCTAGACTATGCCTTTGAGGAGGCAGAATACATGGATGAAGAGGACCGTGCTCCCACCCCTGTTAACACCGTGAGTTGGGCCACCACTTCTACATATGATGTCTACATGGTGGACACTCCTGCCACCAACGGCAACAATATGCCTCACAACAACGGTGACAAATCGGGTGATGCGCCATCAAGGCATCAGAAATCGCATAAGCGATCCAAAAGCAAAAAGGGAAGAGGAGCTATTATTAGCAATGGGGAAGGTAATGCTCGAGCACCCATTTGAAGGTCCGGAGGAGCCCGAGGAACAAAACGACAACCCCGATATCCTCGAGCACCCATTTGAAGGTCCGGAGGAGCCCGAGGAACAAAACGACCCCGGTACCGTTAACGACCCCGAAGGCGACGATTACATTCCCCCCGTCGAGGAGGAAGATATACCGGAAGCCAATAACTTGTACATACATGATAACCTCGAGGATCAGGAGGAAATCAGGCAACGTCTCATAGCAACGGCTCGCAGCCTAAAGGCCAAAGAACAACAACTCAAAGCCGAACAGGCCGACCTCAACGATCGATCGATGAAAGACCTCTCAACCAAGGAAGTATACGGTACTAACCCGTCAAACCAGCCCAAAATCTACCCTCATAGAAGGTTGATGCCGCAATTTGACGACGAACTTAGTGATACTCCATCTCCAAACCGTACTCCGTACGACAAGCCGGACCGCCCCCGCGTGGTCAAGACAGGACGGCTGACGACGCTGGTTACATACCGACACTGCCCAGAGGACGGGACAAGGAGCCATTAGAGCCCGATGACAGGTTCGACCTGCGATACGACCCGAATCACATAGCAGGCCGCACTAGATCCATTTATGGATCCAGAGAGTGCGCGCCCGATAGACGTGGCGAGTACAGACCATGGTTCGACCAAAACAACAGGGTCCGGGAACGCAACCGGCCCCATACAGACACCGAATACTAGTGCGACATAGCACGGGTCAGAGGCACCACTCACCCTTTGTGCTTCACGGACGAGGTAATGCTGCATCAGTTCCTCGAAGGGTTTAAACCCGTGAATATAGAACAGTATGACGGGACCACTGACCCAACTATATGGATTGAGGACTTCCTCCTCCATATCCACATGGATCAAGGAGATGATCTCCATGCCATCAAATACCTACCTCTTAAGCTTAAGGGGCCAGCTCGGCACTGGTTAAACAGCCTCCCCGAAAACTCCATAGGATGCTGGGAAGATCTGGAAGACGCGTTCCGCTCTAACTTCTAGGGGACCTATGTCTGCCAGCTGGACTCTTCCGATCTCAGCAACGTCGTCCAGAAGCCCGGCGAATCCGCCCGATAGTTCTAGAATCGGTTCTTGACTAAGAAGAACCAAATCGTCGACTGTCCGGATGTTGAGGCCATAGCCTCCTTTTGGCACAATATTCGGGACGAATGGCTGGCCCGCCAGCTAGGCCAGGACAAGCCTCGAACTATGTTCGCCCTTACCTCCCTCATGACCCACTTTTGCGCGGGCGAGGATAACTAGCTGGCTAGATGCAGCCACAATTCTAAAGATCCTATGGCACCTGAAGCCCAGGATGGCAAATCAAAGCCAAAGCACAATAAGAATAAGTGCCAGCACAATAGTAATGATGCCGATGATACGACGGTTAATGCCGGATTCCGCAACTCCCGACCTGGGTAGCGGAAGAAGCCCCCTAAAGGAAATCATGACGGACCCACTCAACTTGAAAAGATCATGGAAAGGCCTTGCCAAATCCATGGAGTTCAGAAAAGCTTGCCAACCACACACACCACAACTGCTGGGTGTTTAAATAGGCCGGCAAGATACAACCCGAAGACCAGGGCAAAAGCTCGCGCAGCGAGGACGAGGATGAGCCTCGGGGTCCAATGGGTGGCGGTCAGAAGAAGTTCCCTCCCGAAGTAAAGATGGTGAACATGATATACACAACCCACATACCGAAGAAGGAGAGGAAGCCACCCTCCGGGAAGTCTACACGGTGGAACCCGTAGCCTCGAAGTATAACCCCTGGTCAGCGTACCCGATCACCTTTGATCGGCGTGATCATCCGACCAGTATCTATCATGGGGGTTAGGCGGCCCTCGTCCTAGATCCCATTATAGATGGGTACACCTCACAAAGGTCCTAATGGACGAAGGAAGTAGCCTTAACCTGATCTACTCGGATATGACGAAAAAATGGGCATTGATCCATCAAGGATCAAACCCAGCAGCACTACCTTCAAAGGAGTGATCCTAGGCATTGAGGCCCGATGCACGGGCTCAGTAACTCTAGAGGTCGTGTTCGGCTCACCCGGTAACTTTCGCAGCGAGGACTTGATCTTCAACATCGTGCCTTTCCGCGGCGGCTATCACGCGCTGCTTGGACGAACAACGTTTGCTCGTTTCAACGTGGTCCCACACTACGCATACCTCAAGATCAAGATGCCGGGCCCCAAGGGGGTCATTACTGTCTATGGCAACACCGAGAGCTCCCTTAGGACTGAGGAGCATGCACTGGCCCTAGCGGATGAATTCAGTTATAAAGAAGATCGGCAAGTTTCGACATCTGACATAAAAGCTCATAAAGCTGGGAAGCGAGTTCGGCTTTAGACCGATAACTCAGATCCTTCCTCTTACACTCTATAGGGACTCGCCCCCACCACACAATTTCCGGACCAGCAAAGTACGTGCCGAGGAGGCACAATTTTGCGCTTAAGATTCCATGGGAAGTTGTGGAGAAATAAAGGTGGGTGTTCGGCTGCCCTGACCTACTACCACAAATACGTCTTTGGACAAGATGCAGGCGCTCCTAGAAGAGCCTGCCTACGGTGTAAAGCTCATCTATAATGCTATGGCCTCTCAAGATTTTGTTCACAAATCCGCCCGCACTAACACCCATCAAGGTGCATCCAAGAGCAGGAGTCAACTAGCAAGGGAGCATATTGAGGACATCAGGTCACCAATTGAAGACCCATGGTACAACAACTCCTATGGGATGTTATTTCTTATTTTCTTTCGCATACATGTAAGCAATTGCTTCGGCAATCTGAGTTATAAGAGCTGTTGAGAAAATGCAAAATTGCATGGTGCAAGTACGCCTCCTCTATCCTGTTTTCAACACATACTTTTTCTCCTTTCTCCCTCTTCTCGTAAAACTGTTCAGTATGATGCGAGGTAACCGACCAATGGACCAGGGGCTCGATTTCAAACACAAATCACCTTAACTATCATGTGTTCGGCGTCCTGGCGTTCGCTTTATATGCATTGGTTCCGAACTATGTCTTTGGTCATGAGGTTGGGTTGCGCGGCTCCTATGCTTGCCCCTTTATGTTCCGCTCGTTCGGCTAAAAGGGCAAAGGAAGCACCCCTGTGATTGTGCTTCAGGATCGTCCGGCAAGCACCTCAGGGGAGAAAGCCGAAAATGGACTGTCATAGTATGTGCGATCTGATCTGTGAACCCCAAGTTAGAAGTATTATACTTCAACCCTGGTAAGCGGTTATTCCATGTTATACGAGGAACTTTCCTTTTGCACAAACATTATGATGTGGGCTTTGGCCTCGGTTCGCCCGAACATCACAAACACTCCGGTGGCTAATCGTACGCTTCCCGTAGTCCTTTTCGCGCCCCTTTGTTCAAGTGAAAGAAATAAAGTACTATAGTCTGATTGCCTAGTCTGCCGCACTACACCACCTTCGGGTTCCGATAACACGGCTAAGGGACACAGTGCATTGGCAGAGACACCCCAGGTAGTATCTACGTGGGGGCTGAAGCCGACGACTCGCATCTTTCAGTATGAAACGACCACACAGGAGTTATAAAGGAATACAAAAAAAATATAAGAGCGAGTACTAATATCATTAAAAGTTATCACGAGTCTTCGGACACATTCCAAGCTCATTCAAATATTTTTCACGCGAACACTGCGATGCTATCACCCGCGCACTCTCCATCACTCCATCGAAGTACAACTCGAGGCATCGGTGCTCCTTCTCGGGTGGCGGCGGGTCGGTGGCGACCTTCATCGGAGTGATCCCCGACCAGTGCACTTTGGCCTTGGCAAGGTCCATCCAGACTCCTTCGATGTAGGAGGAGCGCTTGACGGCATCGAGGCGGGGCATGGCAGCAATCAGTCTCTGCACCAGGCTAAAGTAACTGCCTGGGAGTGGCTCGCCGGGCCATAAGTGGATGCAAAGGTCCTTCATGGATGGCTCCGCCATCTAGTGTAGCTCCATCAACTGTTTCAGCCGCTCCACCAGCAGAGGAGGACGCTCGGGGGCTCCGAACTGTGCCCAGAACGTCCGAGCTTCGTCTTCCTCTCCCCACGAGGCGAACAACTGATTGGCGTCTGCCACACTCTTCTAGAGATCGGCGGATGCACCTGAGGATCTCTACACCCGAGTCAGCAATTTGAATCTGCTATCCCTGAATACGCACTTTAGGGAGTACGGCTTACTATCGGCTATCTCCTTTGCTTGGCGAACTTTCTCCTCGAAGAACCGCCTGTCCATCCGCTCCTTCTAGAGATCAGATTTCATGGTGCACAGTTCGGCCGAGCTTGCCTTATTCTACTACTCCAAGGCCTCGCACCTTTTGCTAGCGTCCTTGAGCTCATCCTGTATCTCCTCCACACGATCCTGGTGGTTATCGCTGGTGGCTCGTAGGGCGGAGAGTGGTGGCCACTTCTTTGGCCGTCGCCTTCTCAACAGCCGCTTCATCTTTGGCACATTGAAGCTCGGCCTTGAGCTTTTCACTCTCTTTCGACGAAGCTACAAAATGATAAAACTTTATATAAAAGGAATCTGCATTGACAGTATTTGGCAAAAAGTATTCAGATTTAGTTCGGACTTACGCGTGCCTCGTCGAACCTCTTGTTGAGGGCTTCCACCTCATCCTCAGAGAGCTTGAGCTTCCAATGTAGATCGTCCAGCTTGGCACCGTTTTTGGCCGCCGCTGATGACGAAGCCTACATTACACACACAATGCATACATCACATCGGCACTCACTTCCCGAATTATAGATATGACCCCTAGGTGAGCTTGTTCACCTCACCTAGGGCTCGGGGGCTGCCATGTATACAATATGAATAAATAAAAATCTTACAGAAATATCGGGTGACTTACTTGAAAGCCCACAAGGAGACCTTTGAAGGCCTCCTTCAGTTCGTTGTCAATGGATTGGACGCTTTGTAGTACCGCACCCATAAGGGTGCGGTGATCCTTGGGGATGGAGGCACTCGATAGAGCCTCCTCCATGGCCG
Organism: Hordeum marinum; assembly: GCA_022496015.1. Lineage (NCBI taxonomy): Eukaryota > Viridiplantae > Streptophyta > Magnoliopsida > Poales > Poaceae > Hordeum > Hordeum marinum. Next base: position 309,497,472 of record CM039673.1, read on the forward strand.
ACCACCTGTTGGTCGGCGATACCGGGGATGATCGGATTTCCCGATCACCCATCGGGGATTGGACCGGTGCCTACGGAGACACGGTGCGCTTTGGAGATGTCCTTGGAGGGGACTGATTGCCCGTCCGGCCGGCCTCCTCGGTGTCCGGGCGGGATGTTGTCCCCTGGTCTTTGGTGGCCGAAGCGTTAGCCTCGGCCATGGTGCTTTCTCCCTCGCCCCGTGTGTCCGCCTCCATTGGAGTAGGCTGGGACGACACCTCCACGACGTCCTTCGTGGTGCCCGGAGTGGTGAGGTGTGAGGCATCCCCGCTCTCCAGTAGTTCGGCGGGCGGGGTCTCCTCATCCGATACCACCACGCTGGGGATAACGCGCGGGGGGCTGTTGGACCAATAACCTTAGTGTTAGCAAACTCTGAACCTACTAGTTATAGGTAGAAGGGTCTTCAGATCCTAACCTGGATGGAGGGGGCTTGACGCTTAGGCTCCTTCGTGGAACCTCCTCGGGGTCTTCGGACGCGGAGCTTGAGTACGAGCTGTCGTCGGACAGAACCACCCGCGCCTGCTGCGCCCTCTTCGGGGCGGGAGAAGCTACCGGCCCCTGGGCGTCCGAAGACGATGTTGTCTTCTTGGCGCAAGGGAAGTTGCCTCCCCCTCACATTCGACCTCCTCCTCTTCTTCTTCCTCCTATTCGGCCTCCTCCCGATTTGAGGAGGTGGGGGTGTCTTCGAATGCAGCATTAGGCTAGTCCTTGATACGAAGGCCAGCCTGACCTGATTTCTTCTTCTTCTCTTTCTTCGTGGGAGCCTCATAAGGCTTCCCCACGATCATCCTGGCTAACAGCCCAGTCCTCTCGTCTTTGGGCTGAGGAGCCGGACTATTGATGTTGATGGCCTTCTTCTGCCATCTCTGCCAGAATAGATCGGATAAGAGGATAAAGGGATTCAATGTGTAATAGAGCCAACCAAGTTGGGGAAAATCATAGCTCGGAGTCTGGCTTGGCAGCGTGCAGACCCTTGTCCTCCTCCTCGGAGGCCAGCTCTTCATCAACTTGAAGAGCGCCTTCCACAGCTTCTCCCATGTAGTGCGGAAGAGATTCTGGATTGTGGACTTGAGGGATCACTAGAAGAGTGTCTAGAGGGGGGGGGGGTGAATAGACTACTAGCAGGAATTTAAAACCTAACCTTTCCCAAGTTAATTGGTTATAAGATTTTAATAGTTTTAGCAAAGCTAGCAAGTCTAACAGGCCTACACATGCATGTCAACAAATATGGCACCGAAAAGTAACGACATTGCATATGAAGTAAAGTGTTGAGATAGGTAGATCAAACGCAGTTGGAGACGCATGGATTTTTCCCGTGGTTCCGATAGGTGGCGCTATCGTACATCCACGTTTATGGGTAACGGTCGCGAGAGTCCATGGAGGGCTCCACACAAAAGGGCCACGAAGTAGCAACCTTGACTATTCCATAACGGCTTCCGTCCACGAAGGACTAGCCTCACTATGGGTAGATATTCACGAAGTAGGCGATCTCCTTGCCCTTACAAACTTCTTGGTTCACTCCACAACATGAAGTAGGAGGATCCCAAGCGACACCTAACCAATATAGGAGGCACCACCCTCCAAAAGGTAATAGGCTCGGTAATGACGATGAACTCCTTGCTCTTGTGCTTCAAGATGATAGACTCCTCAACACACAATCTCTCTCTCACAGGTTTGGCTTGGTAGAAGAGATGGGATTGGTGGAAAGCAACTTGGGGAGGCTAGAAATCAAACCATATGTTTGGAGTGGAATATATTGACCTCAACACAAGGGTAGGTGGTTCTCTCTCAGAAAACTGAGTAGGATAGGTATGGAATAGTTCTGAGTGCTTCTTTTTCGATTAGGTGGTAGTGAAGGGGTATATATAGGCATCCCTAAAAATCCAACCGTTACACACAAAATGACCAACTGGGTGACACCGATGTGTTAATCTCGGTGGTACCGAAGTGACCAAAAAGTGGCAACTTTTGAATCTCGGTGAGACTGATATAGGAAACTCGGTTACACCGATAAGGTGACCAACGGTCAGATTTCCAATCTCGGTGACACCGATCCAACATTCTCGATGGTACCGATGGTGTGAATTTGTGTAACAAAAAGTTGGCAACCTAAACTCCGTGGCACCGGTATGGAATCGGTTGCACCAAAGTGGCTAGGGTTTGGCTGAGTCTGTCTAGGTTCTGGAATCGGTGGCATCGGTATGGGAAAGTTGGTTGCACCGATCTAGAGTGTTAGGTATAGAACAGACTTTGGTGGGAGAGTTTGTGGATGTTTTTGGCGACTATCACTTGTGGACGTTTGAGCATATTGTTCACCAACAAAATCTTACCCCCTTTTAATAGTATTGGCTTTCCTATGGACTCAAAGTGATTTCTTACAAATATAAAATGTAGAGTCCTCTTGCGTGAAGCTTGGCAACCTATTTCCTTGCATCTTGGGGTTTCTCCACAATCTCCTTTTGCCAAACCTCTCTATAGACTGTATGTGAAATACACTAGGTAAAAATATCAGTCCAAGAGACAATGTATGTTGTCATGAATTATCAAAACCACCAAGGGAGCATGTTGTGCTTTCAATCTCCCCCTTTTTGGTAATTGATGACAACATACAATTAAAGCTTCAAATAAAGATATGCATGGTTATACTAAAGACTTTGAGAGACACATGACTTAGACTTGCTCCCCCTAAATGTGTGCAGTCCTTTAAAGGATAGTTTCTTTTGAATGCATGAACACACAAAAGGTAGAAGGGATATAACAGGTCATGTGTATCTTGGCTATATGCATCAAATATATATGAATGAGATGTATCTTTGTTCAAGGCATCACTCTTGCAAACAATATGTGCAAGAAGCAAGAGATCATCTTGACTAAGGATATGATGCATATACTTACCTTGAGTTCTTGAGCATCCTGGTAATAGAAACACACTTGAGAAAACAATGTTAGGAAACACGAGAGTATTCTACCAAACAACAAGGCAATAGAACTCAAAATTGCCAAGATATGGAGGACATATAGAAAATAATATTCCTTAGAATTGATATGTCTCCAAGATCATCGAGAATTTTCTCACCGTAGATATGAAAATAGATTATCCTCTCCCCCTGAATCTTAGCATGTAGATATTAGGTTTGATAAGGTGAGAAAGGTCAAAAAATTTCTTGTCCCCCTGTTTATAAAGGTATGAGTATTGATATTGGCTCTCCCCTTGATCATATCTCCCCCTTTGCATAAGTATGTATCTCCCCTTTAGCATGAAGCTTTGGTCTTCTCCCCCTTTGGCATTAATTTCCAAAAGGGTCAAAAATAGGGATAGATACAGGGATCATTGACTGAGAAGGGATCCTTGAGAACAAGGGTCATCGAAATGTAGGATTCATAGAAGTGAAAACTGAGAGAGTCATGGAAAATGATTTATCTCCCTTTGAGATATTGTAGGACTTTGTTCTTCTCCTCCTTTCTTCACTTAAGATAGGGATCCTTGAAGACCAAAAATTCTCTCCTCAATATTAACTTTAGTTCTTCTCCCCCTAAGTAATACAAAGTTTCTTTTTTGAAAAAAAGGATCATCGAAGTAACTAAAGTATTACAAGAAAGATCACTAAGAAAACACAGAATTGCAAAAATGAATTCAAATGAGACAGAATGAAAATCGGTGACTCCGAGATAGATAGATCGGTGGTACTAAGATTTTGTAGTGCAACTTGTCGGTAATTTCGGTAGACCCGAGATATCTGAGTCGGCGGCTTCGAAAGAGGAACCAAGTTTTTGTTTTCACAGAGTCAAAAGAAAGATTTTCAATGAAATATGAAGTTTTTACAAGGGACATCAACTAGAGAAGATTGGAGTAGTTATGAGAAATCATGCAATAGAGAGCAAACCACACCAGATTCTTAACTAGATGATGGGCGGTGACTAGGTCACCTATATTAGAGTATATCGACTTAGGAGCCAAGCAAGAATACTTGATCATAGGTCATACTCTACATTAAGCTCAAAATGGGGTTACCATTTTTTGATTAATCGTTTTAATGTCTTCATGTCGCTTGAGTTGCTTTAGCTCATTTCTTGAAGTAAATCCTTTTCAAGGACATGAGTACATACCTTTGAGTGATGTTGATGACGTAGCTTTTAGATGAACTTGTTGAGGATGCTCGAGGTTGATGAAGATCATCTTGAGTTTTGAGCAATCCTTCTTGTGCTAGTACAGTGGTTACCTACAAATATTAGTCTTGCAAGGAAGAACAATAGATATATCCAATTGACATGATACCAATTGAGAGTGTGCAATTTTGATCAAGTATATGTCAAGGATATGGTTGAGTGGCCTTCTTCCTTCCATCATCAAGAGGGGTTGTGGATACTTGGTAATGACAAGATTGCTTATGATTGGAGTTGATGGCAATCTTGTGGAATCAAGTCTTTCCAAGTACCTACAAGAGATTAGATGCAATACAAGGGAGCATAGAATTCCATGGCATAAGATGAAATATTAAGATACATGGAAATATCAAGAAAGCTCATGCCCTTGCATGCAATCGAGTGAGTCTAGCTCAAGTTTGAAGCATCAATGATGTTCAACTCACTCCTCACGTGACAAAATGTCTTCTCATCAAGTGTCTTAGTAAAGATATCGGCCAATTGCTTGTTAGTGCGAACATGCTTAATATTAATATCTCCTTTGGCAACATGATCACGAATGAACTAATGTCGAACTTGAATATGCTTAGTTCGAGAATGTTGCACAGGATTATGACCAATTTTAATAGCGCTTTCATTGTCACAAAGTAATGGAACATTTTTAACATGAATTCCATAATCCTTAAGTGTTTGTGTCATCCATAGTAATTGCACACGACAAGACCCAACAGCAATATACTCAGCTTCGGCAGTCGATAGAGATACCGAGTTTTTTTTTCTTAGAGGACCAAGATACAAGAGATCTGCCCAAAAATTGACAAGTACCCGAGGTGGATTTTATATCAACCTTGTCACCGGCATAGTCCGAACCGGAATAGCCAACAAGGTCAAAAGAAGATCCCTTGGGATACCAAATGCTAAAATTTGGCGTTTGTATCAAGTATCTCACAATGCGTTTTACAGCCAAAAGATGACATTCTTTCTGTGCAGCTTGATATCTAGCACACATGCAAACACTAAGCATAATATCAGGATGAGATGCACATAGATATAACAATGAACCAATCATAGATCGATAAACTTTTTGATCAACCGACTCATCCTCTCTGGTAAGATCAACATGTCCGCTAGTAGGCATAGGGGTTTTCATACCTTTGCACTCCTGCATGTTGAACTTTTTGATCAAGTCCTCGGTATACTTAGTTTGAGAGATGAAAGTTCCTTCTTTGATCGCTTGATTTGCAAGACAAGAAAGAATTTCAGCTCACACATCATGGACATCTCATATTTCTCGGACATCAACCTTCCAAATCTTTCACTAAATTGAGGGTTAGTGGAACCAAAGATAATATCATCCACATAGATTTGGCACACAAATAATTCACCATTAACTCTCTTAGTGAATAAGTTTGCGTCAGTTTTACCAATATCAAAACCTTTTTCGATAAGAAACTTTGTTAAACATTTGTACCAAGCACGAGGGGCTTGCTTAAGACCATAAAGAGCTTTACGAAGCTTGTAAACATGATTAGGTTTCTTAGGATTCACAAAGCCAGGTGGTTGCTTAACATAAACCTCTTCTTCAATCTCACCATTTAAAAATGCACTTCTAATATCCATTTGATAAAGCGTGATATCATGATGATTGGCATAAGCAAGAAGAATGCGAATAGCTTCAAGTCTAGCGACGGGGGCGTAGGTCTCACCGTAGTCCATACCTTCGACTTGCGTATACCCTTGAGCTACGAGGCGAGCCTTGTTGCGCACGATTTGACCATCTTCGTCTTGCTTGTTCAGAAATACTCATTTGGTTCCGATGATGTTGTGTTCATCCTCGGGCTTCTCCACGAGTGTCCATACTTTTTTCCTTTCGAAGTTGTGAAGCTCTTCATGCATAGCGTTCACCCAATCCGCGTCTTCAAGAGCTTGTTCTACCTTCAAGGGGATCAATGCTAGAGATAAAAGAATAATGCTCACAGAAGTTTGCTAGACGAGTTTTAGAGCGAGTGATCCTCCCTGTTTGTATATCACCGAAGATTTGGTGTAGGGAATGGTTCTTCGTCACTTGTGCTCGAACTCGGGTCAGCTTCCGATTGTTGGTTGGTGGAGCTTCTTCTTCATCATCATCTCCTTCATCTCCGTTGTTGTTGAAGGTGTCGTTCCCTTGAGGTGGTGGTGAAGGAGGTTATGGTGGATCTTCATGATGCACTTCCTCCTCTTCATCATCTTGCCGTGTACCGCTTGTGGATGCCTCCATGTAATGTTGTGGTTCACCTTGTCGTGAAGTAGGGGCTTCCACTTGAGTTGATGAAGTACTTTCCTTCACCTCCATGGGATGAATCTTGCCGATGGGTAAATCTAGGATAGGTTCCGAAGGGTTCTTATCACCTACATCATTTGGCAATTGTTCGATTTGCGAACCATTAGATTCATCAAACTTCACATCTACCATTTCTTCAACTTTTCGAGTGAAGTTGTTGTAGACACGGTAAGTGTGAGAGTTCGATCCATAACCAAGGAGGAATCCTTCATGAGATTTAGGAGCAAATTTAGTACGATGATGCTTATCAAGAATGTAGCACTTGGAGCCTAATACCCTAAAGTATCCAACTTGGGGTTTGTTACCGGTGAGTATCTCGTATACCGTTTTATCGAGAAGCTTGTGCAAGTAAAGTCGGTTTGTGGCATGACATGTTGTTTCCACGACTTCTGCCCAAAAGTGTTTTGGCGTCTTGTATTTGTCAAGCATCATTATTGCCATCTCAATGAGTGTCCGGTTCTTCCTCTCAACAACTCCATTTTGTTGAGGCATGTACGTGGCCGAGAACTCATGTGAGACACCTTCTTCGTCAAGAAAGGTATCCACATGGGTGTTCTTGAACTCCGATCCGTTATCGCTCCGAACCTTCTTGATCTTCACTTCAAACTGATTTTGCGCTTTGCGAGCAAAGTTCTTGAAGATCTTTTGAACCCGCGACTTATCATCAAGAAAGAATACCCACGTAAATCTGGAAAAATCATCAACTATAACTAGACCATAGGAATTTCCATCGAGACTCTTGTAAGCATTGGGACCGAAAAGATCCATGTGAAGTAACTTGAGTGGTCTCCTAGTAGTCATGATATTCTTAACAGGAAGACTTCCACCTACTTGCTTTCTAGCTTGACAAGCACTACAAAGTCTATCTTTGTCAAAGACAACATCTTTAACACCAAGTATATGATCACCTTTGATAAGTTTGTCTAAATTATGCATGCCAACATGTCCTAATCTTCTATGCCAAAGCCATCCTTTAGAAGATTTAGCAATTAAAAAAGTGCAAGGTTTGGATCTCTTAGTGAAATCGACAATGTATAGATCACCTCTATGGATACTGGTAAATACCATTTTATGATAATCTATAAGAAACACTTGGCAATCTATTTTCGTGAATAACACATTGAGACCGAAGTCGGCAAGCCTAGACATGGAAAGAAGATTATAGCCATGAGATTCAACAAGCATAACATTTTGAATAGAACTATCATGGGATATGGCCACCTTACCAAGACCAAGTACCTTACCCTTGGAGTTGTCTCCAAATGTTACGTACCTTCGCGGTTCATGGTTTGGCGTAATCTCTTCAAATATTTCTCTATCTCCGGTCATATGATCGGTACATCCGCTATCGAGAATCCACTCTTTTCCTCCGGACATGTAATCCTTGAAGTTTGCCATGAGACTTAGATTCTTCATAATCTTCTCATACTCGATGTCGAACAACTCATCTTCATCATAGTAGCCATGTTCCACATTGTCATCATCAAGTGGAAAATCCTCGTCATAAAGAACAAGAGATTCGTTAGGATGGTGATCATGACAATGTTCAAGTTTATGAATGTGAAGGGTCTCTATAATGATATTGTTGATAGTCGTGACATCTCCTTTAGCATGCATGAGGTCTCTAAGCTCAAATAGACAAACATAAAATTTAGGATCACTAGGCGACATTTTGTGAAAGGCAATGGTTTTATGAAGAATTTCATCAAGATTACTTAATGAATAATTTGTATATCGTTTCTCCAAATCATTCCACAAAGTGTAAGCACATGCAAAATTCTTCATTTGGTTAAGCATATTTCTAGGCAATGCTCTAACAATGAGATTAATAGTTCTAAGATTGCATAGCATATCAATTTCCTCTTCGTGTGTGGGATGCAAAGGATCAATAGGAGGCTTATAGGGGCACATAACATATTTGCTCAATTGAAATTCATTAAACAGCTCAAGCATCAAATATTTCCATTGACTATAGTACTCTCCATCAAGAATGTGCACTCTACAACTCAAATTCCCTATGCGGGACACATCCATCTTCCTCCTCGGTGATCAAACCGAAGCAATGGAGACCAATGCTCTGATACCAATTGAGGGATCACTAGAAGAGTGTTTAGAGGGGGGGGTGAATAGACTACTAGCACGGAATTTAAAACCTAACCTTTCCCAAGTTAATTGGTTGGCAGATTTTAACAGTTTTGGAAAAGCTAGCAAGTCTAACAGACCTACACATGAATGTCAACAAATATGGCAGCAGAAAGTAAAGACATTGCATATGAAGTAAAGTGTTGAGATATGTAGATCAAACGCATTTGGAGACGCATGGATTTTTCCCGTGGTTCTGATAGGTGGCGCTATCGTACATCCACGTTTATGGAGTCTTCAACCCATGGAGGGTAATGGTCGCGAGAGTCCACGGAGGGCTCCACCCAAAAGGGTCCATGAAGTAGCAACCTTGACTATTCCATAATGGCTTCCGTCCACGAAGGACTAGCCTCACTATGGGTAGATCTTCACGAAGTAGGCGATCTCCTTGCCCTTACAAACTTCTTGGTTCACTCCACAACATGAAGTAGGAGGCTCCCAAGTGACACCTAACCAATCTAGGAGGCACCACCCTCCAAAAGGTAATAGGCTCGGTAATGACGATGAACTCCTTGCTCTTGTGCTTCAAGATGATAGACTCATCAACACACAATCTATCTCTCACAGGTTTGGCTTGGTAGAAGAGATGGGATTGGTGGAAAGGAAGTTGGGGAGGCTAGAAATCAAGATCCATATGATTGGAGTGGAATATCTTAACCTCAACACAAGGGTAGGTGGTTCTCTCTCAGAAAACTGAGTAGGATAGGTATGGAATAGTTCCGAGTGCTTCTTTTTTGATTAGGTGGTAGTGAAGGGGTATATATAGGAATCCCCAAAAATCCAACCGTTACACACAATAGGACCAACTCGGTGACACCGATGTGTTAATCTCAGTGGTACCGAAGTGACCAAAAAGTGGCAACTTTTGAATCTCGGTGAGACCGATATAGGAAACTCGGTTGCAACGATAAGGTGACCAACGGTCAGATTTCCAATCTCGACATCACCAATCCAACATTCTCGGTGGTACCGATAATGTGAATTTGCGTAATAGAAAGTTGGCAACCTAAACTCTGTGGCACCGGTATGGAATCGGTTGCACCAAAGTGGCTAGGGTTTGGCTGAGTCTACCTAGGTTCTGGAATCGGTGGCATCGGTATGGGAAAGTTGGTTGCACCGATTTTGAGTGTTAGGTATAGAACAGACTTTGGTGGGACAGTTTGTGGATGTTTTTGGCGACTATCACTTTTGCACGTTTGAGCATATTGTTCACCAACAAAACCTTACCCCTTTTAATAGTATTGGCTTTCCTATGGACTCAAAGTGATTTCTCACAAATATAAAATGTATAGTCCTCTTGCTTGAAGCTTGGCCAACCTATTTCCTTGCATCTTGGGGTTTCTCCACAATCTCCTTTTGCCAAACCTCTCTATAGACTGTATCTATCGTGGATTTATCACGGCAGATGTCCGGGTGAACGGACTTAGGTTTGGGACAAAGACGCAACTATGTGGCGGCTTGAAGGGGTTGATCGGAATCGAGAGACGTGATGTTTTACCCAGGTTCGGCCCCTCCGATGGAGGTAAAAGCCTACGTCCTGCTTGTCTTGTATTGATGATGATGAATACCTCTCGATTACAAGGGTGCTAATTGCTACCTCTAATTACGAGAGCCTCTAATCTGTCTGTCTCTAATCTCTTGTGTTGTCTAAACTTGTGGAATTTTTTCTCTCCCCCCTCTAGGGTGCTCTACCCCTCCTTATTTAGGTGGAGAGGGTAGGCTTACAAATAGAGTCCTACTTGGAGTAGGAGTAGGACTAGCCTCTCACGAATCCTATTCCGGGTCTTATTTCTTTTAAGGGAATCCTTCTCTCCTTGGGCCTTCTCTTGTGAGCCGCCAGGCGCCAGCTCACCCACCGGGTCTTGGGCTTGGTCATCCTGCAACCCGCCTACCATGTCATTAATAAGATGTCATGTCTTTATGGGGTCTCCTGTGAGTCGCCAGGCCGGGTCATACCACGGGGGATATCCCCGACATTAGCCCCCAGGTTAGCTTGAATTTATTAATGGTAAGCTCTTGAATAATAGTAACAAATATGTTAAGTGGCCGTCTTGCTCCTTTGGCCGGATTATAAAATGGCTCCTCAGAAATCCGGGTCTCATATGAACGGATCATCTTGATAATCATCTTGCTTGTTAATGTCCTTTGAAAAATATTGACAATAGAACACCCATATGCCATTGAGTCGGCTTCCAATACTCTTGGCGGGTCATCTCCGCCGGGCCATAATCATTGATGATGCCGGGTCATTATCGTTGGTGACGTCGGGTCAAATAACTAGAGTCCAGCTGACTTGATAAAATTATTGGAATGAAAATCCATCTGATGTAAACCGGACTTCCATTGTTGTGAAGCAGGGCGGCTTATAAAATCTGGTTGGTTATGATCCTTTGATAACACCGGGTCATAAGTGTTGGTGACGCCAGGTCTAACAACTGAACTCCATACTTAACATCTTGAAAATTCTCTTCAAAGTTTTTGATATGTCCATATTACCTGTAGCCCCCAAGCTCCGAGATTATCCATGATAACTTGGTGCTTTGCAAATAACATTTTGGACTGTGTAGCCCCCAAGTGTCGGGTTGTCCTGCCTGTAGCAGCCTGGGACTTATAATTGTCTTATACCTTATGAAACTTCGACGGGTGTAGCCCCCAAGGGTCGGCTCATCAGAAAGATTCAGCGGGTGTAGCCCCCAAGGGCCGGCTCATTAGAATGTGATGCACCGGGTCTTCAGTTTGAACCTCATAATCTATTTAAACAGTTGTATACTGTAGCCCCCAAGTGTTGGGTCAGTAAGAATTACTGGGCTGGGACTTTAGAAAATATAGAAAAGCTGGCTCATTTCCTTGAGATAACATGGTCTTGCTGAGGATGTAATGATTTGAAAATTGGCTTGCATTAGCCCCCAAGTGCCGTGGTGCGTGCTTGCAGCGACATGAGACTTGCATAATTGATATAAACTGGCTTTGAATAGTGTAGCCCCCAAGTGTTGGGTCGTCTGCCTGTGGCGACTTGGGACTATGTAAGAATAATATGACTCACCACAATTTGTTGGATGAATCCTTAACCATGGTTGTAATATAACCCGGAATGAATATCCTGAAATAATTCCTTTGTCTCTGACATGAAATCCCTGCTCATGGTTGCGGTGCAACCCGACAAATATATATTGGAGAAATCCATGAGTGTTCTAGATTACTACAGAGCATAATTGAAGAAATCCGAGGACCAGCCAATTAGATGACACGGCATTATATCTGATAGGGTGGTTCTTCAAGAATAATCAACTTTCCAATATAACGGCGGCTCATCTTTAATAAACAAGACCTGCAAAAACATGACAGAATATGTTTTGTGTTGCTGTAAGGGCGGCTTGAAAAAGCACAACCTGGAGATGTTATATCTTTCATAACATTGCTCCTTCTTTCATAATCTGGCTCTGACCCGGCTTGATAAGCCGGCATGACATGTGAATATGATGAAATATATGATGCAATGTATGATGCAAGATGCAATGTATGATGTAATGTTAACTTGTCAACATTTTTTGGCATAAAGCCGGCGGATAGGCGTTAGAAGCTATACCCGAAGGTAGGAAGCCGCTCTCGCCGCGACTCATTTTCCTGAGCCAGAATTTTGTGCCTCTACGGCCGGCTAATAGGCATTAGAAGCTGTACCTGGAGGTAAGAAGCCACTGTTCACCGCGACTCATTTTCCTGAGCCGGAATTTTGTGGCACAAAGCCTGGCTAATAGGCGTTAGAAGCTGTACCCGGAGGTAGGAAGCCGCCGTTCGCCGGTTGTTAGGTGTTAGATACCCGTCGGTAAAAACCCTTCTGTCGGGACCCCAATCCTAAGTCATAAGAATCCAGACTGTAACATATCACATCACTTTGCGGCCTCATGCACGGTAAGTTCCACGGCTGCAGCCTTACCTTAGCCGGGACCGTTTGCGTCTTTTGGCTCACGTATGTGAACATGTCGCTGGCAATCAAATGACAGAGAACCCGGGCCGACATAACTAGTCATAGAACCCAAGTGGCACATCCATTTGGAAACAGGCATACATAACCCAACAATGCGGGTGTCGGCGGACTCCATTACGTCGTGAGGCACGAATGCTATCACTGCACGTAGACGAGTTGTATTAGGCTACAGGGACTCCATTACACCGCGAGACATTTCCCCGAAGGGACAGACACAGCATCAAAGAAGGATACATGCCGGTCAATCAATGTGTCCAGAGCAGTAGCAAGCTACCATGGCTCGGTGGAAGCACAAAGAGGCAGTTTCCCGTAAAGAGTACTACTAAAGGCACACAACTAGGTGTCGGATCCCATACATACCGTTGCACGTCACACGTACGCACGACATGCCTGATATGCATAGATACAACCATGGCATCACAACATAACTATACAACAACATGACTTTTATTTAAGAGGCCCAGATGAGCCTTGCATGATATGTTCTTACAGATAGGGGTCACATGACCCGACACTCAAGTCATACAAACATGTTCATACAAACTAAGCGGAAGCATAAGCTGTCTGAGTACAGACAGATGAAAGGATAAAAAAGCACATGGCCTAACTATCTACGGCCCGCCACAGGGCAAAGGTCATAGTTGGGACACCAGCTATTTGGCAACGTCGAAATCTAGAAAGAACCCACCCGAAGGGTCCTGGGTCTCATCTGCAATATTTATTAAGCAAACATGAGTACAAATGTACTCAGCAAGTCTTTAAAGCAGACCTAGGCTAACTATGCTCGTGTATCAACAAAGGGGGAGGTGGAGTTTATGCAGCAATGCCAGCTTTGACTCATGGCTAACCTACACTACTCAATTTTAACTCTTTGTTTACATTTTATAAACCGCACACAAGTCCACTAACTCCATAACAATACACCACCATAGATTCACTTCCCTCTCCTGGGAGAGTGCCATCTACGGTACTCACACTTGTCTTGATATTTTTATGAGTATCCATTTGATTATCTATGAACATCATAAGTTCTCCAAGTAGTCCATATCCGAGGACGCGGCTATTCGAATAGTTTCATACCCTGCAGGGGTGTACTTCTTCACACACACTCTCGCCACTTATCGCCGTGTGCTCATAAACCATGCACCTTGGCAACCTTCAAGCGGATGCCCAGCGAGGGAGTCGGCCACGACTGTCAATCACATAAGACCTCTAGTCCAGGCTATCGCCTATTTGAGACTGAACCCGCATGGAAGTCCGGCCGAAGTTTCCGCAACGGCCCCAAACGATGTGCGTAGGGTTCCCAAGCCGACCATTCGGGTGACCCTTGGTACACCGTGCCACTGCCTACCGCATCGTAACCCACCCCTAGGGTCAGCCCTACGCACGGCCTCCAGCATACTATAAACACCAGAAACTACTTGCAACTCCTGGACTAAGGACTAAGCGACTGATAATTCGAGAGGGTCAATTAAGTATCCCAACGTGTAGTAGTAACTAGTCTTGGATCACAAACACGGAACTCAGTTCCTAAGAACGGTCCCAATGAGACAACCCGCTATGTACTCCTACATAGCCTCTCATCGCTACCTTTACCAAATCGAGTTCGTCGTTATATCACCACATCAGAACAACATCGTTTCACTCAGTTCATCACCCAGATGAATCCGACCTGACACAACTCTAAGCATAGCAGGCAAACTAAGCTAAGCACATCATGGCACAAGCATCTACCAGGTATGCTAGGTTGCAAGGTTTAGCTATTTACTGTGACAATGTCAGAATATGCAGCAAAATAGGATCATTTACCGTGTATGACTAACATGTGATCGATTGTCCTAATGCAATAAACAAGAGCAGGAGCGAGAGAGTAGGAGATTATTAGAATGATCAAAGGGGTTGCTTGCCTTGCTGGGAAACGGAAAGGTTCTCTCCTTCGTCGGGATACTCGGGGTTATCCTCAAGAGCAGGGCCTACCGCAATGCAAATAAGACACAATCAACACACGCAAGTGCAACAATATGATGCATGATCATGGCATGATATCATGTATATATGAGCTAATGCAACTAGTGTTCATGTTGATTTGAAATGATTTTGAATATAGGTTCAAAATTGTTCTTCATTTCAAATTCCATTTACTAACCTATTAATAAATGTCAATGTTCACCTATTTAGATTGCTCTAACATGCATGACAGTAGCACCATTGGATTCATTGGATTTTTCTGATAAATTTTCATATATAAATTATTTTCATCTGACTTACAGATTAATTTATATGAATTTTTGAAGTTTTGAATAATTTATGGAATTATTTTTAAACTAGAAATTGCTTTTATTATGCCAGCCTGACGTCATGATGACGTCGGCAGGTCAAAGGGCCAGCCCAGGTCGAACCTGGCGGCTGGGCCCCACCTGTCAATGACACAGGCGTCTAACAGTTTTTTTAATTAAACTAACTACTAATTAGCAGGGCTGGGGCCACCTATCAATGGCACAGGGGGGATTAATTAACCTGACAGTGGGGCCCACATGCAGGGCTCAGGCGACGGGTTCGTCACCGGCGGCCTCTGGGCGCGGCGGCATCCGTGCTGCCGGCCATGAGGGTGGCAGCCGGAGGCACTGGGGCAAAGCCCCTGCTCGCCCGCACCCACGGAAGCTAGCAGAGGGCGTGTGGGACGCTGGAGCTTGCGGATACGACGCCGGAGGCGGCGGCCGAAGCTCCGCCAAGGGAGGCTTCGGCGCTAGGGCCTGCGGGAGGGGGCACTGGAGGTCGGGGTGGCACCTACGGGCCCGCGCAAGCACGCCGGGGTGCTCAACTAAGCACGACGGGTGCTCTGGCCGCGGTGGCCATTAACGCCGGCGGTGGGGAGCTTCGGGCGCGACGGTAATGGCAGCTACGACAGCTAAACGACAAGGAGAAGTAGGGGAATCGACGGAGGGGCTCACGGCGCAGCTGATGGCGGAGCTAGCGGGCTCGGGGAGGCGTCGGGGCGATGAATTAGTGGCGGCGACGGCTTCGGGTGCCGACGAGGGGGGGGGGGGAGAACAGAGAGGGGGAGCGAGAGGGAGACTGGCGGCGAGAGAGAGGGAGGTAAAGGGCCACGGCGACGAAGGGGGGGTCGCTGGCGCTCCCAGGGGGCTCCACGACAGCCAGACAAGCAGGAGCTGGCCGGCACGCCGCTGCCACACGCCCTCCTGCCTACTGGCAGGAGGTTGAAGACGGTGGGGCTGGCTGGGCCAGCTCCACCTCGGCCTCCTCCTCTTCTTTTTCTTTTCTTTTTTTCTTTTTGTTAACTGATCTGACATTTGTTTATTTATTTGCAGGTACAAAGGACTTTGCAAAATATCCCATATATTTTCTATAATGAAGTTTGAATATTTCAAACTTGTCTAAAAAGTTTCAGGATATTTTGAAAACAAAAATAATTATAGTGCTTTATTTAATGATTTCAGGAGCCTCGTCAATTATTTTTGAATTATTTTGATTGTTCAAATAATTAGAATGGTCCCTGTTATAATCATGCCCAAATTTACCAGACATAGGGAACATTTCTAGTGGGCAATTTGGATTTCTTGAATTTTCACCAAATTTGAGTTGTTTTGATTCAAAGTTAGCTTGGGGTTTCTTTTTGTTCCCCATTTCATGTTGATGCAAAATGAAACATGATGCAAGCACAATACTATTCCTAGGACATCTAGCTAGGGTTGTGACAACTCACCCCCACTCAAAAGAATCTCGTCCCAAGATTTTGAAGTCATCGAGAAGAGCGTGGGGTACTCTAGTCGAAGACGATCTTCTCTTTCCCGTGTCGCCTCCTTTTCAGAATGGTGTGACCACTGAACCTTAAGAAACTTGATGTTCCGATGCCGAGTGGTACGCTCAGCTTGATCAAGAATACGAACAGGGTATTCTCGATATGTAAGGTTATCTCAGAGATCAAGCGCTACGTGGTGTACCTCATGGACAGGGTCCGAGAAGCAACGCCTGAGTTGCGAGACGTGGAAGACATCATGAACCTTGGAAAGATGCGGTGGAAGTTCCAATTGGTAGGAAACCTCTCCTCGTTTAGCAAGAATGCAAAAAGGTCCAATGTAACGAGGAGCCAATTTGCCCTTGGTACCGAATCGATGGGTAGCCTTCAGAGGTGTAACCCGAAGGTAAGCCTTCTCGTCAATTTCATAGGTCACAGCCTTATGATGGCGATCATATTGGCTCTTTTGACGAGATTGGGCTGTTTTCAACTTTTCACGAATAATGCGAACTTGCTCCTCTGCGTCCTGGATCATATCCGAGGCAAAGAGTTGCCTCTCTCCGGTTTCTCACCAGTTAAGAGGTGTTCGACACCTTCGTCCATAGAGAACTTCAAAAGGGGCTTTACCCAAGCTTGATTGATAACTATTGTTATGAGCAAATTTGGCAAATGGAAGACATTTCTCCCAGTTCATACCGAAATATATAACACAAGCTCGGAGCCTGTCTTCGAGTATTTGATTGACTCGCTCAACTTGACCACTTGATTGCGGGTGGAAAGCAGTGCTAAAGGATAGATGAGTCCCCATAGCTGTTTGAAAACTTTCCCAAAATCAGGAAGTAAAGATAGATACTGCCACGGTCTGAGTTAATCTCCAAAGGAACACCATGAAGAGAAACTATTCGAGAAACATACAACTCCGCTAGCTGGCTAGCAGTTATACTTTCCCGAACAGGAAGAAAATGAGCCACTTTGGAAAGACGGTCAATGACCACAAATATAGCATTATTCCCTCTCTTAGTCCTGGGAAATCCGGTAATGAAATCCATACCGACTTTACCCATTTCCATTCAGGAATAGCTAAAGGTTGAAGGGTGCCAGCAGGCCTTTGATGTTCTGCTTTCACGCAACGGCAAACGTCGCAGTTAGCAACATACTGAGCAATTTCTCTCTTCATCCTAGTCCACCAGAACCTTTGGCGTAGGTCCTGATACATTTTGGTACTACCCGGATGAATTGTGAGAGGAGAATCATGAGCCTCCTTAAGGATCAGCTGTCTTAAGCATGTGCTCTTGGGAACCACCAACCGGTTCTGAAAAAACACAACACCTTCATCATTCTTGGAGAAATCTTTAGCGTTTCCGCTAGCAATATTCCCCTTGATCCGGGATATACCCTTATCATATTTCTGGATAGCTACTATTTGATCCTTAAGATTAGGTTTCGCCACCAGGTTGGATAGAAATCCTTGAGGAACAAGGTGAAGGTTTAATTTCCGAAATTCCTCATGGAGAAGTGGTTGACCTTGTTGTAACATCAGGTTGTTACAATAAGACTTACGACTTAGTGCATCAGCCATGACATTGGCTTTCCCCGGGGTGTAAGTTATCCCTAAGTCGTAATCTATAATCAACTCTACCCACCATCTTTGCCTGAGATTCAAATCCGGCTAGGTGAATATATATTTTAGACTTTGGTGATCAGTGTAAATTTTGCAGCGATTACCCAGAAGGTAATGTCGCCAGGTTTTTAGTGCATGGACTACAGCTGCAAGCTCAAGATCATGTGTTGGATAATTATCCTCATATGGACGCAACTGTCGAGATGCGTATGCAATCACATGATGATCTTGCATGAGAATGCAACCTAATCCTTGTCGCAAGGCGTCGCAATAGATAACAAAGTCCTTAGAGAAATCAGGTGGCACCTGACCGGGAGCAGAGGTCAGTCATCTCTTCAACTCCTGAAAACTGTGCTCGCATTGTGGCATCCACTCAAAATTTTTATCTTTCTTGAGGAGTTCAGTCAGAGGTTTTGCAACTTTGGAGAAATTCTTGACAAAGCGGCGACAATAGCTCGCTAAGCCAAGGAAACTCCAAACTTGCTTAACCGATTCAGGTTGAGTCCAATCAAGGACGGCCTAAACTCTCTCGGGATTGAGAACAATACCTTTACCAGAAATCACGTGGCCCGGATAGGTCACTTCTGGCAACCAAAATTCACACTTGGAGAATTTGGCGTACATGCGGTGCTCTCGAAGTTTCATCAATACCAGCCTTAGATGCTCGGCATATTCTTGTTTGTTCTTCGAGTAGATGAGTATATTGTCGAGGTAAACCACAACGAATTTATCTAGATACTCCATGAAGATCGAATTCATCAAGCGAGAGAAGGTGCCTGGGGCATTGGTTAAACCGAAGGACATGAAGGTGTACTCGTATTGGCCATAACGAGTAACAAAAGCCGTTTTTGGAATGTCCCCGTTCCTAATTCTGATTTGATGGTATCCCAACCTCAAATCCATTTTGGAGAAGACAGAGGATCCAACGAGTTAGTGATACAAATCGTTGATCTTGGGGAGCGGATACTTGTTCTTTATGGTGACCAGATTCACTGGTCGATAATCCACAACCATCCGATCTGAACCATCCTTCTTGTTGACAAAGAGAACGGGACAAGCCCAAGGAGAAGAACTGGGACGGATGAAACCTTTCTACAAAGCCTCATCGAGTTGGACCTTAAGTTTGGCTAGTTCTAAGGGTGCCATCTTATAGGTTCTTCTGGCTATTGGGATAGTCCCTGGGATGAGCTCTATCACAAACTCAACATCTCTAACAGGAGGAATTCCTGTCAGTTCTTCTGGAAAGACATCCGGAAAGTCACGGACTACCGGAATATCTTCTAACTCTGGAAGAGGGCTAGCATTGAGGGAATAGAGTTGGCGCTTGGTTGTTCGAGTGGAGACATTAACTATCTCACCCGTTGGATGTGTAAGTTGAACATTCCTAGAATGAGTATCAATCTTGGCATAGTGGGCTTTCATCCAATCCATACCTAGAATGATATTGATGTCCAAAGACTTAAGGGCTATCAAACATGCTAGGAAGACTAGTCTATCCACCAAAATTTCATTATCATGACTCACTCTAGAAGTTTGCCATTTCGAACCCGGAGTCTGAACTACTAAAGGAGTAGGCATATCACAAAAAGGCATGTTATGCAACTATGCATAACTTTCTGAGATGAAGGAATGAGATGCACCAGTATCAAATAGAACAGATGCTGGATGACTATTGACAAGGAGCGTACCTAGGATAACATCGGGATCCTCAAGAGCTTCCTTAGCAGACACATAATTCACTCGTCCACGAGCAGGATCTGGCTTCACGAAGAAGGCTTTTCCTGGCTTTCCACATCCAGCGGGCTTAAAATTATTCTGGGGACACTCATGGGAGTAGTGTCCTGGTTCTCCACACTTATAGCAAACCATGGTGGCACGGGGAGCAACATTTGCAGGCGGTCCTCCAAATGATCTGACTGGAGGGTTGGGCTGAACTGGGCGAGGCGCCTGGAAGGATGGCCTCGCATTGTATCTTGGCGGCAGAGCTGAGTTGGACACCCAGATCCGGTGTTTATTGGAGCCTGAGCCAGATGCGGGGTTGAAGTTACATTTGTGCTTTCTCGTGGCCTCATAATCAGTTTGTCTAGTCTCGGCATTGATAGCCTTGTTGACGAGAGCCTGGAAAGTGGCGCACTCATGCAGGCGCAGGTCTCGACGGAGCTCAGGGTTAAGTCCCTTGCGGAACCTAGCCTGCTTCTTGGCATCAATAGAAACTTCCTCAGGAGCATAGCGAGCAAGGTTTCCAAAATCACGACTATAAGCATCCACTAATAGTCTGCCCTGGGTGAAGGCACAGAATTCCTCTCTCTTATGATCCATCAGCCCTTCCGGGATGTGATGGGTACGAAATGCAGTACCGAACTCTGCCCAAGTTGGTGCGGGGCCTGCGGGACGCGTGGCTTCAAAATTATCCCACCACAGATTGGTGGGACCTTCCAGAAAGTAGGTTGCAAAGGTCACCTTGTTGGCCTCAGTCACATTGGCATCTTGGATCTTGCGATACATGCTAGTCAACCAGTCATCCGCGTCGAGTGGGTCGACCGAATGATGATACTTGGGTGGGCTCAGTATGATGAAATCACCAAGTAATATGCCATCATTGAGGTCATTGCGGGGAGCACGTGCTGTGTTCTGCTCGATTATTTCCAATAGCCTATTGGTCTCCCTTTTATTCCTTTCAGCTTCTAGCATTACTTCCTCCAGAGAAGGCGCATGTGGCAGATCTTCTTGCCTTGGCTGGCTTCCCTCGCCCTGCTCAGGGGCAGGCACGGGGTTATTCCTAGTTGCCACCATCCTGGAGAAACAAACCCACAACTTATTAATAGGGAACAACAACTCTAAGACATAGAATAAGGAATGTACTGGACAACATGGCATGCAGGGTAAACACCAATCAACATGGTAACACAACTTCCATATGAACACCATGATTCATACACACCATGACATAGTTCAGTAGAAGCCAAGCTGAAAAACAACTACGGAGAGATGACGCAACTCATCGGAGGCATTACAAGCTTCCTATACATTATCTATCTACACCTACGAAACTCAACTCTCAACCTCATCATATCCCACAAGACACGCAGGACTGTGCCGATACGATTACTACCATACTAGAACTAACATCCACGTACTCAAGCATCGCCGTAGAATGCCTCATACAGGTTACCCCCATGACCTGGGAGCTAAACCTAAGGATCTGGAAACACTCTAGCCCGTGATCCCTGGGTGCCATAAGGACACAGATGTGGCCTTGGTCCCCTTGTCGGCGGCAACAACGGTCCTCGAAGAGGGGTGATGCCTCCAACATCGGGCCAGTCTACGTGTGCTGGTAGATGAGTCCGCGGTGGGGTCAGCATCTCCAAATCTCCATAGCCGGTCTACACGACAGGTGCCAACTGAGTCAGGGCTGTCCAAAGACGTGCACGGGTGGCATAAAGCTCGGGCCCGTGCATCACGATCCCTGTTCTCCAACATCTGAGCGGTCACCTGCAGCCTAGGGTCCTCATGAGAATGATCATAGTAGGCTGCACTAAGATAACCATCCTCTCCTCCCATAGAAGCAGGAACATAACAAAACTCGGTTTTCTGAAGCATACCATGGTGGAACCTCATGATAGTCAGCATGGTGTAAGCGGCCTCCTAGACTACCATATCTATGGTGACATCTAATCCATAAGTCCAGTAAAGCGGCTCTATAGCTCCAGGGTATGAAGGATAAATCTTGACGGTACACAGATACTGACTCTGGTTGAAGTCTCGATATTGTTCCTCCACTGTGTACTCTGGATACCAATGGTATCCAGCCTCCATCATGACTCTGACCAACATGGTCGTGTGACCCGGTACATCGATGCACCTGGTCAGACGGACCACCTGACGGGAAGGACGAGGGGGCATCTGAAACAGAGAATGATGCAAAGACATAAGAGACTCTAGCAGAAATTGGACAACATAACAGTTGTAATTGCTCAAAAAGGATTTTGAGACAACTGCAAAATACTAGAAAAGCATACCGACTCGACTTTCTAGACTCAAATCTCTTCTTCATCTGTTTGTCACACCAACAATACTTGAATACCCACATTCACGTACAACAAGCTAGCTAGTGGTCCATGGTTAGTAACTCAGCATCCTAAGCAATGGATGAGTAGCCTAGTTTCTATCCCCGAGGAAAAGATGAGAATGACTCAGCATAGAATAACATGGGAATAGGAGTAAAAAGAGCCTTACGTTCCCTTCCACAATCAATTCCCCTACTTTTCTATAGTGTTTCTAGACTAAACTTCGACCGGTTTAGCTTGGTAGTCCTACAGTCAGTCAGGCTCTGATACCAACGTTGTCGGGACCCCGATCCTAAGTCATAAGAATCCAGACTGTAACATATCACATCACTTTGCGGCCTCACGCACGGTAAGTTCCACGGCTGCAGCCTTACCTTAGCCGGGACCGTTTGCGTCTTTTGGCTCATGTATGTGAACATGTCGCTGGCAATCAAATGACAGAGAACCCGGGCCGACATAACTAGTCATAGAACCCAAGTGGCACATCCGTATGGAAACAGGCATACATAACCCAACAATGCAGGTGTCGGCGGACTCCATTACGTCGTGAGGCACGAATGCCATCACTGCACGTATACGAGTCGTATTAGGCTATAGGGACTCCATTACACCGCGAGACATTTCCCTGAAGGGACAGACACAGCAGCAAAGAAGGATACATGCCGGTCAATCAATGTGTCCGGAGCAGTAGCAAGCTACCATGGCTCGGTGGAAGCACAAAGAGGCAGTTTCCCGTAAAGAGTACTACTAAAGGCACACAACTAGGTGTCGGATCCCATACATACCGTTGCACGTCACACATACGCACGACATGCCTAGTATGCATAGATACAACCATGGCATCACAACATAACTATACAACAACATGACTTTTATTTAAGAGGCCCAGATGAGCCTTGCATGATATGTTCTTACAGATAGGGGTCACATGACCCGACACTCAAGTCATACAAACATGTTCATACAAACTAAGCGGAAGCATAAGCTGTCCAGGTACAGATAGATGAAAGGATAAAAAAAGCACATGGCCTAACTATCTACAGCCCGCCACAGGGCAAAGGTCGTAGTTGGGACACCAGCTATTTGGCATCGTCGAAATCTAGAAAGAACCCACCCGAAGGGTCCTAGGTCTCATCTGCAACATTTATTAAGCAAACATGAGTACAAATGTACTCAGCAAGTCTTTAAAGCAGACCTAGGCTAACTATGCTCGTGTATCAACAAAGGGGGAGGTGGAGTTTATGCAGCAATGCCAGCTTTGACTCATGGCTAACCTACACTACTCAATTTTAACTCTTTGTTTACATTTTATAAACCGCACACAAGTCCACTAACTCCATAACAATACACCACCATAGATTCACTTCCCTCTCTCGGGAGAGTGCCATCTACGATACTCACACTTGTCTTGATATTTTTATGAGTATCCATTTGATTATCTATGAACAACATAAGTTCTCCAAGTAGTCCATATCCGAGGACGCGACTATTCGAATAGTTTCATACCCTGCAGGGGTGTACTTCTTCACACACGCTCCCGCCACTTATTGTTGTGTGCTCATAAACCATGCACCTCGGCAACCTTCCAACGGATGCCCAGCGACGGAGTCGGCCACGATTGTCAATCACATAAGACCTCTAGTCCAGGCTATCGCCTATTTGAGACTAAACCCGCATGGAAGTCCGGCCGAAGTTTCCGTTACGGCCCCAAACGATGTGCGCAGGGTTCCCAAGCCCACCATTCGGGGTGACCCTTGGTACACCGTGCCACTGCCTACTGCATCGTAACCCACCCCTAGGGTCAGCGCTACGCACGGCCTCCAGCATACTATAAACACTAGAAACTACTTGCAACTCCTGGACTAAGGACTAAGCGACTGATAAGTCGAGAGGGTCAATTAAGTATCCTAACATGTGGTAGTAACTAGTCTTGGATCACAAACACGGAACTTAGTTCCTAAGAACGGTCCCAATGAGACAACCCACTATGTACTCCTACATAGCCTCTCATCGCTACCTTTACCAAATCGAGTTCATCATTATATCATCACATCAGAACAACATCGTTTCACTCAGTTCATCACCCAGATGAATCCGACCTGACACAACTCTAAGCATAGAAATCATAGCAGGCAAAGTATGCTAAGCACATCATGGCACAAGCATCTACCAAGTACGATAGGTTGCAAGGTTTAGCTATTTACTGTGACAATGTCAGGATATGCAACAGAATAGGATCATTTACCGTGTATGAATGACATGTGATCGATTGTCCTAATGCAATAAACAAGAGCAGGAGCGAGAGAGTAGGAGATTATCGAAATGATCAAAGGGGTTGCTTGCCTTGCTGGGAAACGGAAAGGTTCTCTCCTTCGTCGGGATACTCGGGGGTATCCTCAGGAGCAGGGCCTACCGCAATGCAAATAAGACACAATCAACACACGCAAGTGCAACAATATGATGCATGATCATGGCAGGATAGCATGTATAGATGAGCTAATGCAACTAGTGTTCATGTTGATTTGAAATGAATTTGAATATAGGTTCAAAATTGTTCTTCATTTCAAATTCCATTTACTAACCTATTAATAAATGTCAATGTTCACCTATTTAGATTGCTCTAACATGCATCACAGTAGCACCATTGGATTCATTGAATTTTTCTGATAAATTTTCATATATAAATTATTTTCATCTGACTTACAGATTAATTTATATGAATTTTTGAAGTTTTGAATAATTTCTGGAATTATTTTTAAACTAGAAATTGCTTTTATTATGCCAGCCTGACATCATGATGAACTCGGCAGGTCAAAGGCGCCAGCCCAGGTCAAACCTGGCGGCTCGGCCCCACCTGTCAATGACACAGGCGTCTAACAGTTTTTTTAATTAAACTAACTACTAATTAGCAGGGCTAGGCCCACCTGTCAATGGCATAGGGGGGATTAATTAACCTGACATGGGGGCCCACCTGCAGGGCTTAGGCGACGGGGTCGTCGCCGGTGACCTCTGGTCGCGGCGGCGTCCGCGCTGCCGGCCATGGGGGCGGCAGCCGAAGGCACTGGGGCGAAGCCCCTGCTCGCCCGCACCTAGGGAAGCTAGCACAGGGCGCGGGGGACGCCGGAGCTCGCGGATACGACGCCGGAGGCGGAGGCGGGAGCTCGGCCCAGGGAGGCCTCGGTACTAGGGCCTGCTGGAGGGGGCGCTGGAGGTCGGGGCGGCACCTACGGGCCCGCGCAAGCACGCCGAGGTGCTCAACTAAGCACGATGGGTGCTCTGGCCGCAGTGGCCATTAACATCGGCGGCGGGGAGCTTCGGGACGACGGGAACGGCGGCTACAATAGCTAAACGGCAAGGAGAAGGAGGGGAATCGATGGAGGGGCTCACGGCGTAGCTGATGACGGAGCTCGCGGGCTCGGGGAGGCGCCAAGGCGATGAATCAGCGGCGGCGACGGCTTCGGGTGCCGACGGGGGGGGGGGGGGGAGGATAAGAACAGAGAGGGGGAGCGAGAGGGAGAGCGGCGGCGAGAGAGAGGGAGGGAAAAGGGCCATGACGACGAAGGGGGGCGCTGGCGCTCCCAGAGGGCTCCATGGCAGCCAGGCAAGCAGGAGCTGGCCGGCTTGCCGCTGCCACACGCCCTCCTGCCTACTGGCAGGAGGTTGAAGATGGTGGGGCTGCCTGGGCCAGCTGGGCCAGCTCCACCTGGGCCTCCTCTTCTTCTTTTTCTTTTCTTTTTTCTTTCTGTTAACTGATCTGACATTTGTTTATTTATTTGCAGGTACAAATGACTTTGCAAAATATCCCATATATTTTCTATAATGAAGTTTGAATATTTCAAACTTGTCTAAAAAGTTTCAGGATATTTTGAAAACAAAAATAATGATAGTGCTTTATCTAATGATTTCAGGAGCCTCATCAATTATTTTTGAATTACTTTGATTGTTCAAATAATTAGAATGGTCCCTGTTATAATCATGCCCAAATTTACCAGACATAGGGAACATTGCTAGTGGGCATTTTGGATTTGTTGAATTTTCACCAAATTTGAGTTGTTTTGATTCAAAGTTAGCTTGGGGTTTCTTTCTGTTCCCCATTTCATGTTGATGCAAAATGAAACATGATGCAAGCACAATACTATTCCTAGGACATCTAGCTAGGGTTGTGACACCTTCACAACTGCGGCTAAGCATGTTTTTAGCTGGAGATTTGGCATGAAGCCAGCCGATTGGGTGTTAGAAGCGGTACCCGTCGGTAAGAAGCCCCCTTTTTAGCACTTACGATGCAAAGCGCCAGCGGATAGGCGTTAGAAGCTATACCGGCTAAAGGTAGGAAGCCGCCCTCACCGCGACTCATTTTCTTGAGCCGGATTTTTGTGGCATAACGCCTAGCTAATAGGTGTTAGAAGCTGTACCCGAAGGTAAGAAGCCGCCGTTCACCAATCTCAGTTGATACATCAACCGGAATATTTTCGAACTCTTCTTGTAAGTCACTATCTTGTAAACCGCCATCTTGTATATAGAAGCGGCAGCAGTTCCAAGTGATGATCCAATAAATCCGGGCACCTATGTTTGAATGGTGCATCACAGCGGTTCATCCTCTTGGGCAACTTTAATCTTACGTCAGTAATGTAATAGCCCCCAGAATTGGACTTTCTCTTGCAAAGACCTGGGGTTCTTTTTGAAAACAACCAAATGTGTCTTCACCATGTCTGTAGCCCCCGAGTCTTAAGTTGACTCGAAGAGGCGGCTTGAGAATCTCCACCGAAAGTTGAGATTGGCCGTGGCGGGTAATAGATGATCCCGCATGATTTATTTCAATGATCCGGTCGATAGTTCGTCCCGGCTGTTTGTGGAAGTGAACCAAATTGTAGTGGTGGCGACTTGTGCGCCTGTCCGTCGGGCGGCTCATATCGATGAGCACAACACCGATATATTGATGTAGATCAAACTATGGGTGGCGTCTTGCGTGCATCCATTGGGCGACTGATATAGACGAGCCCTGCACTGATATGTTGTAGATTGCATCACAAGGCGGCGATTCAGAACCATCCGTTGGGCGACTCGTACTGGTGCATGCGGCCCCTGGCGCGTTGATGTAGATGTAGAAATCAGCAGCGGTGTTTTGAAGACGGCATGGTCGCGAGAGACGGCTGCGGCGTTGTAAGACGGTGCAGTCACGAGAGACAACCAGGGCATTGTAAGCCGGTGTGCAAGAGACGCCTGTGGTGTTTGTAAGCCGGCGCGGCCACGAGAGACGGCGTGGTCACGAGAGACGGCTACGGCGTTGTAAGCCGGTGCCGTCACGGATGTTTAGAGACAGCCACGACTTTGTAAGCCGGTACAGACGGATTGAATCAGCTGTAGCGCCTGACGGATGAGTCGGCCGCGGGCACGGATGGATGAGTCGACCGTATGTTGATGTAGACCGGACCTTAGGAGCGGCGTCTCATGCGCGCGTCCGTTGGGCGGCTCTCACCGGTGTATGCAGCCGCTGTTGGGTTGATGTAGGCATAGCGAACAGCTGCGGCATTGTAAGCCGGTGCTGTTGTCAAGACGACTCGGCGTTGTAAACCGGCTCGGATGGTGAGAAATGGCCACGGCAATGTAAGCCGGCGCGGACGGGTGACTCGGCCGCGAGTATTGTAAGCCGGCCGATAGATGATTCAGCCGCGGACATTATGAGCCGACGCAGCTGCAAGAGACGGCTGCGATGCTGTAAACCGGTACGGACGTCGGTACCAAATGATGCTGGTGTGCCCCCATCTCCACGGTATGATGCTACTTTGGCAGTGGATAATTTTTCCGATGTAAAAAAAATATTACAAAGACGAAGTAATTGTTCTCATGGAAAAAATAATATATACTAACAGGACAAATCAGATGGATATCACCTGATTTATCTGAACGACGAATGATCCGCAATAGACGTCTCGTCGGATGCTCTTTGATCACAAAAACTGTATTCTTAGTAAGAGCCGTCAACCACTCGCCTCCCACCTCTCTTTTCCCCCATCTCCCCAACTGCTCCTCTCTCTTACAACTCCGGCCGGCCTATCAAGCTGCCGGACGGGCAGCAACGGTAAGCTGGCGTGCGGGGAGAGGCAGCGGCGAGGTGCGGCGCAGCAGGCGGGCAACCGTGCGCACTCGACAACGGCGAGGTGCAGCGCCGGGTCAAAGGAGAGGTGATGGGCAGCCCGGGCCCGGTGCGGTGCGGGTGAAGCGTTGGGTAGAGCAAGGGCAGGGGCAGCTTCTACTGGCCAAGGCCGGCGACGGCGGGGTGAGGCCGGCTCAAATCCGACGCGCACGCGTGGCGAGTCGACACCGAGGCAAGGTTGGTCGAACCGCGGCGCGGCTGTTGCATGCGCGGGCAGTAGGCACGGCGTCTTACCGCGGCTTGTGACAGGGTGCAGCAGCGAGGGAGCATGGAGGCAACTTCAGCTGACGACATCAGGGTGAGGCAGCAGCGAGGGCTGGAGGCCGCAATGGCTGGCGAGCGCGGGAGAGACGGAGGCCGCGGTAGGGGTCGGAGGCCGCAACGGTTGGCGAGCACCAGAGAGAAGGAGGCCTACGGCAGGAGTCAGAGGCTGCAACGGCTGGCGAGCGCCGGAGAGCCGGTCAGGCGGCTCGGCGAGGCAAGGCTACGGTGGCTGTAGCGGCTCCGACATAGCAGGGCAAGGCGGATGATGGCTGTGGAAGCTCCCGGTGATGGGAGATAAGCTCTGGCGGATGTCGGCCACCGTGGTAGTTCGCCGAATCCGAGTCGTCGGGTCGGGGTCATCGTTGACTTGGTAGCACCGCTTTTTTGGAGTCTCCGTGTCGGGGTCATAGTTGGCCCGAGGCAACAATAGTTTAGCAGATTACTTTATGAAACCGCATGGTGACTTGATCCTTTTTCCCAACTTATGTGCATGTTGATGCAGTTTGATATGATGCGTCGTACGGATGCAGGCAAGCTCTTGCTGGTCTCGACGATGCTTGATGGCGATATCAGAACTCCACCTCCTATTCGGATTCAATCTTCGACGGATCGTGTCATATCGGCGGCTCACAGAACGTCAAACCCTAATTTCTTCAAGGCAATCCAATCTCATATACACAGTTTCCGATATCTCATCCATGACATAAATCCTCTCGCCCGATCTTTCTTCAATCGACACACCATGAGCACTCGATCCCTGAAAATATACCTCCAAGAACACAATACCAACCGTGCGTGCCCCACGGTGGCGCCAACTTTCATGGATTTATCACGGCAGATGTCCCGGTGAACGGACTTAGGTTCAGGACAAAGACGCAACTATGTGGCGGCTTGAAGGGGTTGATCGTAATTGAGAGATGCGATGTTTTACCCAGGTTTGGCCCCTCCGATGGAGGTAAAAGCCTACGTCCTGCTTGTCTTGTATTGATGATGATGAAGACCTCTCGGTTACAAGGGTGCTAATTTCTACCTCTAATTACGATAGCCTCTAATCTGTCTATCTCTAATCTCTTGTGTTGTCTAAACTTGTGGACTTTTTTCTCTCCCCCCTCTAGGGGTGCTCTACCCCTCCTTATATAGGTGGAGAGGGTAGGCTTACAAATAGAGTCCTACTAGGAGTAGGATTAGGACTAGCCTCTCACGAATCCTATTCCGGGTCTTATTTACTTTAAGGGAACCCTTCTCTCTTGGGCCTTCTCTTGTGAGCCTCCAGGCGCCGGCTCACCCGCCGGGTGTTGGGCTTGGTCATCCTGCGACCCGCCTGCCGGGTCATTAATAAGATGTCATGTCCTTTATGGGGTCTCCTGTGAGTTGCCAGGACGGGTCATACCGCGGGGTATATCCCCGACAGTATCTGAAATACACTAGGTAAAAAGTATAAGTCCAAGAGACAATGTATGTTGTCATGAATTATCAAAACCACCAAGGGAGCATGTTGTGCTTTCAGGACTCGGCTTCGAGTCCTTGATCCCACAGAGTGTCTTGACACTGGCAGGGGAGGATGCGTCTTCGGAGCATCACCTGGACCAAATCGGCTAGATTGATGCCCTCCTCCACCAAGGAGCGGAGGCGCTTCTACAGGTCGGTCACCTCTTTGCCCGAACCCCAGGCCAGGCCCTTGTCGGGCCACGAAGCCAATCTGGTGGGGGGGGGCAGATCTGAATGTGATGACGGGGAGTTGGGCCTCCTCTCGTGGTTTTGTGACGTAGAACCACTCCTTTTTCCATCCTTTGATGGTGTTTATTAAGGTGCCCGACGGCCACCCGACGAGGGCGAGCTTGCCGATGACTGCCCCACCATAGTCCGTGTGCTTGCCGCCGACGCACTTGGGCTTGATATTGAAGACCTGCAGCTAGAGCCCAAAGTGCGGCTCGACGCGCAGGAAGGCCTCACCAACGAGGATGAACACCGAGATATGCATGATAGAGCTCGGCGGGAGGTCATGGAAGTCGAGGCCGTAGAAGAACATTAACCCCCTAAAGAAGGGGTGGAGTGGGAAGCTCAACCCCCTGATGAAGTGGGGGATGAACACCACCCTCTTGCCTGGCCTCGGGGTGAGGATCACTTGGCCCTCCTCCACCCCGCGTCGAGGAATGTCGGCAGAGAGGTAACCGGCCTTCTTGAGGTCGAGTATGTCCTTGTTGGTGACCGTGGAAGCTTCCCACTGGCCATTGGATCCCTGCATTGCCGAGCTCGAAGATGTGGGGCGGAGAGACCTAGATATGTGCTTTGGAGATGCAAGGGAATGGGAGGCGGAGAAGTCGAATGCAAAGCGTAAAAAAGCTTTTGGGGTTTTCCTTTTCTTTTTATGAGGCCTATCGATGCGGATTCCCCTCGCCGCGCCGTGAATCCCTCCACTTCCCAAGATGCGTGAGCCATTGCGCGCGCATAGTTAAGTATATCCCATAAAAAACGGGACACGATCCTTATATTGATGGATCATAATGATTAAAACGGCCTCGAACCGCGAATTGAGTCTATGCAACTGGTCTGGCGGTCGTGGTGGGCCGTAACCTTTCGTCAGAAAGGTCGTCAGAGGGCCGTTGTTTATCCCCTGACGTTTAGGCTTCAAAGCCGATCAATTTATAGTATTTGGACATGCCACTATACGGGAGACTACTTGTCATCGGAGGCCGAACTACAATTCGGCAGGAAGGATCTCACCTCGCAAGGCAAAGACTCTGTTCGCGAAGCAATCGGAGCTGAAAACCCTTGGCATTGGAGGCAAGTTCGAGGGCTACTAAGGGAGTCCTAGATTAGGGGGGGGGGTCCTCGGATGGCCGAACTATTGTTATGGGCCGGACTATGAGGGCTACTTACCAAACACAGAAGGATTTGAAGGCCCAGTCTCTTAGATGGAAGCTTCGGGAAAAAAGACTTGCGCTCCACGTCTGATGTAATAGTTAGGCAAGTTTATCTCTTCGGAATGTAACCGACCATGTGTAAACCCTAGGCATCCTCGACATCTATATAAGCCGGTGGGTTTTAGGGTATAGGGAGGACAACTCATCTAGGGTTAGACATACGATCTCGAGGTAGATCAACTCTGTAACCTCTTACACCATCAATACAATCAAGCAAGACATAGGGTATTACCTCCATTGGAGGACCCGAACCTTGGTAAACTCATGTCCCCATCGTCTCCTATTACTGTCGATCCTAGTCTCACAGTTCGGGACCCCCTACCCGAGATCCGCCGATTTTGACACCGACAACTCGCAGGACGATGGGGCTGGGGGCTTCCAGGAGATCAGGGTTGTGGCCTGTATCCCAGGCGGCATCCTGGCCCCAGCATCAAACCATGCGTTCAAGTAATTCGCATGGGAGGTGAATGCGGCTCTCCCGAAGCTCGAAGCAATGCGCCCCTCAATTGGTCCTAGACCGCCATCACCTTCGACTCAAGGGACCAGCTCAGGTGCTCGGCCATGGCCGGCAAGCTCCCTATGTTGTGCACTCCAACCATCAGCAATATCCTCGTCACCAAGACCCTCATCGACAATCGTGCAGGGCTCAACGTCCTCTCCATTAAGACCTTTGAGACACTCCAAGTGCTGTACGAACAACTCGTGCCAACCAAGGCTTTCTCAGGGGTCACGGGCAGATCCACCACACCCATCGGGAAGGTATGTCTGCCTGTCACCTTCAATGGGTGCAAGAACTACCACACCGAGATCAGCGTCTTCGACGTCGTGCACATCCACCTTCCGTACAACGTGATCCTCGGGTAGCCGGCACTCGCCAAGTTCATGGCGGTGACCCACCATGGCTACAACGTCCTCAAGATGTCGGGGAGTGGTGGCGTCATCACCATTGCTTGTGATGAAAAGGATGTTGTCTGCATCGTCGAGCGTGCTTACCGCGCCACGGCGGCCGAACGCTCGGACAACGAGGAGGATGCCCTGCCCCATGGGGACCCTCACAAGAAGAAGAAGAAGCTCACTTCCATGGGGCGCCCGGGGGCCTCGAGCTCTATGCCCAGGGATGGGGCCCCACCCCCCATTGCATAGGAAGGTGCGCTCGGTGCCACTCTTTGGCGCACTCGGGGGCTCCCGCCCAGGGAGCTTCGGGCTCGTCCAGTGAGACAAGAGAGGCGCTTGAGCACAACCTAAAGGTGCGGTCTGACGCGCATCGGCCCGAGCTGGGAGCACGACACGAGGCGCTGAGCACGTAAGAGTCCGTCATCAGAGCGATCGAGGAGCTTCGAGAAGCACATGCCATGCAAGGCGGGGCTGCCCAGCACCATCAATCACAGCCGCCGTCATTGGCACAATCGATTGGCCGCGCGTCTGCGTCAACTCGCTCACGATTAATAGTGCCGCGGCCTAGGGACCCTTCTGGCCAGCACATGCCGATCATGGATGGGTCAACCCGAACGCCTACGTCCGCATGCCCTTCGGAATGGTGAACGCAGGCGTCACGTTCCAACACTTGTACCGAGCCATGCTCGTGTCTTGCCTGATGAGGTGCAACAAGGAGTTGGAGGATATGCTCAGACCAAGCGAAGGTTCCAAGCCTCAGGAGACGACGAACCCTTGAAGGTCGCGCTCGTGGAGGTGAAAGATCAGGCTATGACGGCAGCTTCGGTTCTTCAGCGGCATGGCCACCAGGTGACCTTTTTTGTTGGCTGTTGCCAGGTAATTTTTTGGTTTACTCCGTTTGAGGGCGCCCGCCGGGCTGCATTATCCTCAGGTGATCAGGGCGGACCTCTGTAGTCGCCTCGTTTATGCGTATTTTAATAGTTTCTCATGTATCTAGTATGTTCTCTAACGTTCTGCCTTGCTTGCATGGCTCCTTGCTAGCGTGAATGCACCACACCACCCTCTCTGAGTTGGGGTTTTGCAAGGGGTTGTGCGTTACGGCCCTTCCTGGGGCACCCCGAAACTGGGATGCAAGGCCCTGTCGCCTCAGGGACTTGGATATTTTGGCAGTTGACCCCCGCTCGAGGCTCCGGCCGTAGCGCGGTGCCTCAGCACGGTGTCTTGGGAGGCCCCACGGCCTCCCGAGGCAGCTGAAGACAGGGTGGAATGGGGTTTGCTCGAGCGTCAAAGGGGGCTCATGAGCATCGTGCCTTAGGAGCCTTACCGGTCACATAGACACTCACCCCCTTGGTGTCGTCCTTGGTGATATGCGTAAATCTTGGAGCATCATGTGCTTTTTATTTTTATTTTAATAATGCACCAAGCTGGTATGAGAAAGTACATGGTTGATTTATAGAAGGCTCTTTGCACCTCACTTATATCTTTTGAGTATGGCTTTATAGAATGCTTCATGTGCTTCACTTATATCATTTGAAGTTTGGATTGCCTCTTTCTCACACATAAAAAACCACCATTTGTAGAATGCTCTTTTGCTTCACTTGTATTTGTTAGAGCATGGGCATATCTTTTGTAGAAACAATTAAACTCTCATGCTTCACTTATATCTATTTAGAGAGTTAACAAGAGTTGGTCATTCACATGGTTAGTCATAAAATCCTACATAAAACTTGTAGATCACTGAATATGATGTGTTTGATTCCTTGCAATAGTTTTGTGATATAAATATGGTGATATTAGAGTCATGCTAGTGAGTAATTTTGGATTGGTAGAAATACTTGTGTAAAGGTTTGTGATTCCTGTAGCATGCACGTATGGTGAACCGTTATGTAAGGAAGTCGGAGCATGATTTGTTTATTGATAGTCAACCTTTGTGCGAGGGTCGGGAGCACGCGATGGTTACCTCCTACCAACCTCTCCCATAGGAGCATGCATCTAATACTTTGCTTAGATGACTAATAGAATTTTCCAATAAGTATGTGAGTTCTTTATGACTAATGTGAGTCCATGGATTATACGCACTCTCACCCTTCCACCTTTGCTAGCCTCTCTAGTACCGCGCAACTTTCGCTGGTGCATTAAACCCACCATATTCCCTTCCTCAAAACAGCCACCATACCTACCTATTATGGCATTTCCATAGCCATTCTGAGATATATTGCCATGCAACTTCCACCGTTCTGTTTATTATGACACACACCATCATTTTCATATTGCTTTGCATGATCGTAAGATAGCTAGCGTGATGTTTTCATGGCTTGTCCGTTTTTTGATGTCATTTGCTATGCTAGATCATTGCACATCCCGGTACTCCACCGGAGGCATTCATATAGTCATATTTTGTTCTAGATATCGAGTTGTAATTGTTGAGTTGTAAGTAAATAAAAGTGTGATGACCATCATTATTAGAGCATTGTCCCATGTGAGGAAAGGATGATGGAAGCTATTAGTCCGTAACAAGTTGGGATGAGACTCTAGACTTTATGAAAAATACAAGAGGCCAGCGAAGCCCAACTTTTTTTAAAAGAGGCCTTATATGCCCACCAATTTTTTTAAAGAAAGAGAGAAAAGAGAGAAGGGACAATGCTACTATCCTTTTTCCACACTTGTGCTTCAAAGTAGCACCATGATCTTCATGCTACTATCCTATTTTGTAACTTTCATATACTAGTGGGACTTTTTCATTATATAACTTGGCTTGTATATTCCAATGATGGGATTCCTCAAATTACCTTAGGTCTTCGTGAGCAAGCAAGTTGGATGCACACCCACTTAGTTTCTTTTTGAGCTTTCATACACTTATAGCTCTAATGCATCCGTTGCATAGCAATCCCTACTCACTCACATTGATATCTATTAATGGGCATATCCATAGCCCATTGATACGCCTAGTTGATGTGAGACTATCTTCTCCTTTTTCCGTGACAACCTCCACCATATTCTATTCCACCCATAGTGTTATATCCATGGCTCACGCTCGTGTATTGCATGAGAGTTGAAAAAGTTTGAGAACATAAAAGGTGTGAAACAATTGCTTGACTTGTCATGGGGGTTGTGCATGATATAAATAGTTTGTGTGGGGAAGACGGAGCATAGCCAGACTATATGATATTGTAGGGATAACTTTCTTTTGCCATTATATTTTGAAGAGATACAATTGCTTTATTAGTATGCTCGAAGTATTATTGTCTTAATGTCAAATGATAAACTATTGCTTTGAATCACTCGTGTCTTAATATTCATGCCATGATTAGATTATATGAACAAGATTATGATAGGTAGCATTCCACATCAAAAATTATCTTTTTTGTCATTTACCTACTCGAGGACGAGCAGGAATTAAGCTTGGGGATGCTGATATGTCTTCGTCGTATCTATAATTTTTTATTGTTTCATGCCAATATTCTACAACTTTCATATACTTTTGGCAACTTTTTATACTATTTTTGGGACTAACATATTGATCCAGTGCCCAGTGCCAGTTCCTGTTTGTTGCATGTTTTTTGTTTCGCAGAATATCCATACGAAATGAAGTCCAAACGCGATAAAAACATAATTTTTTTTTTGGGAATATATGTGATTTTTGGGAAAAATAATCAACGTGAGACGATGCCTAAGGAGGTGGCAAGCCTGCTAGGCACGGCCCACCCCCTGGCCGTGCCTGGCAGGCTTGTGGCCACCCCTTAGGTCGAGCTGTACTTTAGCCACAAGGAAGATATTTTTATAATAAAAATCCCCTCTGAATTTCAGCCTGATCGGAGTTACAGATCTCCGAATATTTAGGAAACGGTGAAACGCCAGATTCTGGGAGCGCAGAAACAGAAGGAAACAGACAGAGAGCCAATCTCGGAGGGGCTCTCGCCCCTCCGCCGCCATGTAGGCCATGGACCAGAGGGGAAACCCTTCTCCCATCTAGGGGGAAGGTCAAGGAATAAGAAGAAGGAGGGGGCTCTCTCCCCCTCTCTCCCAGTGGTGCCGGAACGCCGCTGGGGCTATCATCGTGACGACGATCTACTCCAAAAACTCCATCATCTTCACCACCACCTCTGTCACCTTCCCCATCTATCTACAGAGGTCCACTCTCCCGCAACCTGCTGTACCCTCTACTTGAACATGGTGCTTTATGCTTCATATTATTATCCCATGATGTGTTGCCATCATATGATGTCTGGGTAGATTTTTGTTGTTCCACGGGTTGATTGATGATCATGACTGGTTTGAGTTGCATGTTTTATTCTTGGTGTTGTCCTATGGTGCTCTCCGTGTCGCGCAAGCATGAGGGATCCTCACTTTAGGGTGTTGCAATGTGTTCATGATTTGCTTATGGTGGGTTGCTTCAGTGACAAAAGCATAAACCCGAGTAGGTGGGTTGTTGCATATGGGAGTAAAGAGGACTCGATACCTTATAATGCTATGGTTGGGTTTTACCTTAATGATCTTTAGTAGTTACGGATGCTTGCTAGAGTTCCAATCATAAGTGCATTTGATCAAAGTATAGAAAGTATGTTAGCTTATGCCTCTCCCTCATATAAAATTGCAATAATAATGACCGGACTAGTTATCGATTGTAGGTGTACTAAAGTATGGGCTTTTTAGTACCCTGTACTTGTGCACGGACAGTCGTAGCCATACCAGCGGCAAGGCCTGCCAGGGAGCAACTAACAACAAAATATAACAACATCGAGAAGGCATTCAAGTCGACATACCGAAGACCAAAGGCTGGGACCCCAGCAAGATCTTGCCGGGATGGCCTATGGAGCCCTGGCAAGAAGTGCACACGGCAAGGCCCCGCCATCTTGCCAGCGCGGTGAAGCCCCAGCAAGCCCCCGCCAGCGCAGAGGCCAGGTGTCACCTCGCCTGGGCATGTGTCGAGTCCCTGACAATGGAGAGGCTAAGCGGTGCCGATGGGACGGGCTCCTATCCCATCCCGCAGACGGCCAGGGACGCCTGACGGAGTTTTAAATGCGTTTGTCCCGCACCATCAGCGTTAGGTATGATAACATTGTAGCACTATACATCCCATGTACATACTGTATGCCACTGTTAGTGACCCCTTAGAGAGTATAAAAGGAGGCCAGGGCGTTACGGTAGAGGACTTTTGGACCTTTGAACTTTTTTTGACACTTTTCGACCTTTTCGGACTCCTAGACTTTTGGAGCTCCTCTAGCCCATTCTGTATGAGTAGCGGCTGTGTATTGTAGCTCTCGGAGAACCTGAGCTAGAATTCATCCAATACAACCAAGCATGAGTAGGGTTTTACGCATCTTTGCGGCCCGAACTGGGTGAATTCCCACGCGCTAGCCATCTGATCTGATCTTTGTGCGAGCCTTCTTCCCCGCCGAATCGTAAAGGGATCCCTCCGATACCATAGGTGTCATTTCCCCGACATCTTTGGCGTGCCAGGTAGGGGCAAAGATCGCATGAACCTGACCTTATGACTAGAGCGTCAGTTCCTTCATCATAATCGTCATCGCCATGGCTCCCAAGAAGAAAGGTTTCACGGAGGTAGAACCCTCCACGTCCACCGCGCCTGTAGCCACCCAAGCGGGCGACAGAGTGGTCGCGGGCGAAGGGAGCGGGGATTCTACGCCCATGCGGCGCTCCGATGATCAAGGCCAAACAAGCTGTGACGCCCGCCGCAGAGACGCTCAGGGCGGCGGCAAAAACCCCCGCGCCGCTGGGTCTCAGGACGGAGCTGTAACGCATGTGGGCGGTACGGTGAACTCCAAGGATGGGAGGACACCTTCCAAGGTGCCCACGCCGGCGCGTATGCCGTGACCTTCCCAGGACGCGCGCGAAGAGCAGCGCCGTGGTGTCAGTGGTTCCCAATGTCCCCACGGAAAAGCTCCTGCGCATCGCTCCCAAGATGCGTGGGGCCAGCATGCATGCCAGCATGCTTGTAGGAGTGGTATGCAATCGCGGGACCATGACGGAGCTCCTTCTAACACGGTTAGGAGTCAGAGCACCTCGCGTTCTTCGTGTCGTTCGCTACTGACCACGTCGAAAGAAGCAATGGCACGAGCACACCTACTCCTAAACTTCCCTCCTACTATGGAGAAGCTCGACGAATGGAAAGCCACCATTCAGAGCCTCCTCAGCCTCGTTGACAAGTTTCAGTCTACCGATCCTGCTCACGCCAGTGGTGAGAAGGCCGAAGGTGGTGCGACCACTATGCACTCCCCTCCAAAGGAACAATGTCGATCACCGATTCGACAGACCGACACTTACGATGGTTACTCGACGGCGTCGTCTGATCCACGGACTCGCCGCGATCAGCGTCAAGTTCTTCAGCAACAAAGCTAGGAAGACACTCGAACTACAATCGAGCAATGATGGGAAGCGAGCCATCAATCTGATAGGCGCATGGGACCCATTGTAGACAAATCCGTGCCAAGGTATCCTATCAGCCTACCTTATGAGGTGGGTTGTCCAATGTTTACCCGTGAGCTGCGGCAAGTCCAGTGGCCCAATTCCCGCACGTTCAAGCCAGAGGTGCCAGAGAAATACGACGACAAGACTCACCTGTCAGAGTTCTTGAGCATCTACGCCAATGCGGTGCAAGCTTCCGGGGCTCGCGACGACACGATACTCGCAACCTACTTCCCGTTGGTGCTTAAGCCCAACATCAGGTCGTGGTTGATGCACTTGCCTGAAGGATCCATTTCTTCATGGGCAGATCTGTGCCATGAGTTTGTTGGCGGATTTACCGGAGGTCATCAAGCTCCTGGTCAAGAGAGTGATTTACATCTCATCCCCCAGAAGGACAGCAAGACTTTGCACAAGTACATCCAGAGGTTCAGCCGCATACACCACAACATACCAGACGTTCATCCTGCCGCTGTTATCAGCGCGTTCCATCAGAAGTGCGCAACCGTAGAATGCGGTAAGAGCTGGCAATGAACAAGGTCAGGGATGTTGTCGAGCTCTATGCTTTGGCAGATAAATGTGCTCAAGCCGAAGAAGGGAGGAGGCTCCCTGGTGAAGACATTGGCGCAGGGGTCGACTCTGAGGATGAGGACACCGCCACTCTAGCAAAGAAGGGCTGGCGATGTAACAAGAAGCGTAAGGGCAAGGTCGTGCTTGCTATCAAGGGATCCAGCAACCCCGACACCGTCAAGAAGGCCAAGGCTGATGACCCCGGCAAGGATGTTGCCGGGTGCGTCTCTTGTCAAGCTTTGGAGGTTGTCGACAAGCCGGAAGGCTCCGTCAAGCAATATTACAAGATCCATCGCACCAAAGGCCACGATCTCCAAGACTACCGACAAGTTGAGCAGCTTGCCGAGAAGCAAAAAGCTGAGTACGAGAGGTGATACAAGGATAAGGGCCAGGATGGTGTGGAGGTATCCGACAAGAAGCACGGTGGCCGAGGAGGTCGCCGTGGCAAGGCCAAGCCACAGAAGGACCGGCCTGCCCGTGGCCGCGACAAGCAAGAAGGGGATGATGATGATGACATTGAAGGGGACGACGAGTCCAGCGAGCAAGAATTCCAGAGAACTACACACGCCGTGTGCGTCGACTGAGGAGCCTCGTTGCATTCTTCCCACTGCCAACTTAAACAATGGGCGCGTGAGGTTATTGCAACTGAGCCATCTGTCGGCGTCTGAAGCCTTTGAAATGTTCCAACACGCCTATCATTTTTGATGTTGAGGATCACCCTGATCGCGTAACTGCGGTCATGTGTTTGCCATTGTTGGTCTTACCAACGATTCGCAACCTCAAGGTGACTAAAATTTTAGTTGATGGTGGGGCCGGCTTGAACTTGATCTCGCCCGAGGTGATCAAGAAATTGCAAATTCCTGATGGAGATCTCAAGGAAACGGGCTCATTTCAGGGGGTCAATCCGGGAAGGAGCCAGTCCAAGGGAAAGATCACGCTTCTGATAACATTTGGCAGCGATATGAACTTCAGGATGGAGAAGGTTGTTTTCGACGTCGCCAAAATTCCTTTGACATACAATGGGATCCTTGGCCGTCTAGTGTTGGCCAAGTTCATGGCGGCGTCGCACTACGCCTACAATGTATTGAAGATGCCTGGGCCGATGGGCATCATCACTGTCAAGTCCGACAAGAAGGACGTGCTTATCTGCGCCGACCAACTCTATCGGGAGGCGGTTGCAGCATCTGCCGCCAAGGTACTTTCTCCTGCCACTGAAACTCCCGGGAGGAATAAGCCCGGCAAGACCTTTGGCGCACATTCCAGAAAGCGCACCTCCTGGGAGTGCTACGCTCTCATTGATGATGTGCTAGAGAGTTCCATTGGGAAGAGCAAGATGTCCAAGGCAGCTCCACCAGAGACTAAGAAGGTGCTCGCCAAGGAGGATGGTACGTGAGGGACTTTCACCATAAGTTCCACCCTTGACGAAAAATAGGAAAGTGCACTCATTGCCTTCCAACGGGCGAATGTCGATGTGTTTGCATGGCAACCATCTGATATCCCTGGTGTTCCCAAGAAGGTGATTGAGCACCACCTTGCCGTCTGTCCACAGGCGTGGCCCGTCAAGCAGAAGGTCAGGAAGCAGGCTTTGGAGCAGCAATAGTTTATTGCCGAAGAAATCAAGAAATTAGAAGCGACTGGCTTGATAAGAGGAGTGCTTCATCCAACATGGTTCGCCAATCTAGTTGTAGTGCGCAACATGAATGTGAAATGGAGGCTATGTATTGACTTCACAGATATCAATAAGGCCTGCCCCAAAGATTCTTTTCCCTTGCCGCGCATCAACCAGATTGTGGACTCCACCACCGGTTGCGACTTGTTGTCTTTCCTTGACGCCTATTCAGGTTATCATTAGATTTTCATGGCAAATAAAGACGAAGAGAAGACCGCATTTATCACCCCATGTGGTACGTATTGCTTTTTGCGTATGCCTTTTGGGTTGAAAAGTGATGGTTCTACATTTGCAAGAGCAGTCTAGATTGGTTTTGAGCCCCAGCTACATAGAAATATGGAGGCTTATATGGATGGCATAGTGGTCAAAACCAAGGACAAGGCTAGGCTCATATCAGACCTAGAAGAAACATTTGCAAATCTTTGCAAGATCAACTTGAAGCTCAACCCTGAGAAGTGTGTGTTTGGTGTCCCTTCCGACAAGCTTCTCGGGTTCTTTGTATCTCAATGTGGAATTGAAGAGAATCCCGACAAGATCAAGGCAATTGAGCAAATTGAAGCGTCAGGACATGTCAAGGATGTGCGTCGTCTTGCCGGCTGTGTTGCCGCTCTGAGTACGTTCATATCAAAATTTGTTGAGCACGCCCAGCCCTTTTTTCAAAATCTTGAAGAAGGCGGGTCTAATGAAATGGACTCCAGAAGCGGAGGCAGCACTTTAGGATTTGAATAAGTACCTCTCCTCTCCGCCAGTCCTAGTTGCGCCAAAACCACAAGAGTCGTTGCTGCTATATCTGGCGGCAACAAATCAAGTGGTGAGTGCTGCACTAGTGGTTGAAAGAGAAGTTGATGAAGAAGCAACGGCAGCGGCAGGACCCCCAAGCGACAAGCCAGAATATTCCCTAGCAGAGTCTGGTGCCGACAAAGCAAGATCTACGCGGTCGAATGAAACAATTCAGAAGAAGAAGATGGTGTAGCGCCCAGTCTATTTTGTCAGCTCCCTTTTGCAGGGGGCTAGGTCAAGATATTCTGGCATGCAGAAGTTGCTATTCGGCCTCCTTATGGCCTCGAGGAAGCTGTGCCGTTACTTCTAGGCACATGAGATCACCGTTGTCACTCACTTCCCATTATAGTAGATTTTGCGGAACCCTGATGCAACCGGCAGGATTGTGGAGTGGGCTTTGGAACTGTCAAGCTTTGGTCTCAAGTTTGAAAGAAGTTTGACCATCAATAGTAGAGCCTTGGCGGAGTTCATTGCCAAATGGACCCCAACGCCAGATGAAGAAGTTCTAGAGTCAACTCTCCCCGGCAAGGAAACGAACCAAGAGTGGATCATGTATTTTGATGGGGCTTTCTCGCTGCAAGGCGCCGGTGTCGGAGTGCTGCTTGTCGCACCCACCAGAGAGCACCTCAAATATGTGATTCAGATGCATTTTCCCCAGGAGAGGTCGACAAACAATACTGCAGAATATGAAGGGCTGCTTGCCGGTCTTTGGATCGCGGGAGACCTTGGGATTAAGAAACTTATTGTCAGGGGTGATTCTTAGCTTGTTGTCCGACAGGTGAATAAGGATTATCAGAGTCCATTGAAGGAAGCTTATGTAAATTAAGTAAGAAAGTTGTAAGAACATTTTGATGGTCTGCAAGTGGAGCACGTTCTGCGTGCAGAGAATAGCGTTGTTGATGGCCTATCAAACTGTGTTGCCCTTAAGTTGCCTGTGGAACCAGGAACTTTTGTGCTCCGACTGACCCAACCATCTGTGACACCATCAATTGGACAAGAGAAAAGAAGAAAGTTGAGTTTCAACAAGTATTTCCAGCAGAGCTCCCAGAAGCCGCCGACAAGGAAGTTGCCGAGGACAACTCCAGGCTTGCCAGTGAGCTTCATGCTCCGACAGAGCCTTAGGCTCTTGCCGTGGAAGCACATGCTCCCGCCAGGCTTGCCGGGGGGGCAACAGGCTCTGGCAGGACCTCGAGGCCTTGCCGTTGAGACAAATGCTTCCCCCACAGAGAATATGCCTTTAGTCCTTGTTGTCGAGCCCAGGCTCTAGCATGGGCACAACACATCGTCCATTTCCTTCAAACAGGAGAACTCCCTGAGGAACAAGAAGAAGCTGAGAAAGTAGCCCGACGGCCTAATATGTACCAGTTCGTCGACAACATCCTGTATAGAAAGAGGTTGAATGGTGTGAAACTCAAGTGCATTTCTCGGGAAGATGGACTGGAGCTGTTGGTGGAGATACATGGAGGCATATGTGGTTCCCACATAGGATCAAGAGCGCTTGCCAGTAAAGCATTCCAGCAAGGTTTCTTTTGGCCCACTGCCCTCAAGGATGCAACTGCGCTAGTAACCAAGTGTGAAGCATGCCAGTTTCATTCAAAGAAAATGCATCAACCATCTCAAGCTCTTCAAACAATTCCTCTCTCCTGGCCATTTTTGGTCTAGGGGATCGACATCTTGGGCCCATTTCCCCATGCTACCGGGGGCTTTGAGTACCTGTACATTGCAATTGACAAGTTCGCAAAGTGGCTAGAAGTGGAACAAGTGAGAAAGGTGACAACACAGTCAGCCGTCAAGTTCTTCAAAGGACTAGTCTGCCGTTTTTGTGTTCCCAACAGGATCATCACTGAACACGACACACAGTTCATGAGCCGCACCTTCATGCAGTATGTCCAAGAACTTAGCGGCAAGATCTGTTTTGCTTATGTTGCCCACCCAAGGAGCAATGACCAGGCAGAAAAGGCTAATGCTGAAGTGCTGTGAGGCCTCAAGACAAGAACTTTCTACAAGCTGCACAAGTGCGGAAGGCACTGGATTGATGAGTTGCCGGTGGTTCTTTGGTCAATCAGAATGACTCCGAATGGAGCTACCGGCCAGACACCCTTCTCCCTAGTATATGGGGCGGAAGCAGTTCTCCCCATAGAACTCGCATATGGGTCACCTCGAGTGCTCGCTTATGACGAGCTTGAGCAAGAGCAGTTGCGGCAAGATGACACGATGCTCCTTGAGGAAGATCGTCTTCAGGCTGCTTTGTGAGCTGCGCGCTACCAACAAGCTTTGTGCCACAATCATAGCCGCAAGGTTCATGCCTGAAGTGTTGAGGAAGGCGACCTTGTTCTTCGGTGAGTTTAGTCCACCAAGAATTCAAACAAGTTGACGCCAAAGTGGGAAGGCCCTTATCGGGTAGAGCGAGTCACCAGGCCTGGCATAGTCCGTCTGGAGACCGGAGATGGCATCCCAGTAAGCAAATCCTAGAATATCGAACGTCTTCGTAAGTTCTACCCATGAGGCGTGGTTCTCGGGTCTCCTAGCAGCCACCTTTTGTACAAGTCTGGCTCATGAAGCATGTAAACCTTTGTACAAAGCCACGCGCAGACCCTGTGCATAGTTGAACAAGGCTAAGTGTTCTGCAAATCTTGTTGATTCTCATGTTTACTTATGTGCATGTTTATCTGAGATATTGTATTGTGCTTACTCCCGGCAAGAGCTAACATACCGCCAAGGTTCCATATCCCTATTTTCTCTTCTTTGTTTTTCTCAAAAGGACAGAAGGTTACCTCACGTGCAACTTTGCCGGGGGGGGTGGTGGTATGGATACCAACGAGCGACGTTCAAGGAAAACATCTTGCCGGAAGGAGTACGACAACGAAAAGCTAAGTTGCAAAATCCTAAGTGAACTCTTACTGTGAAGTTATTTTCTTTGGAAGATTTCGACTTTTGTATGGAA
The DNA here is from genome assembly GCA_022496015.1 of Hordeum marinum. Taxonomy (NCBI): domain Eukaryota; kingdom Viridiplantae; phylum Streptophyta; class Magnoliopsida; order Poales; family Poaceae; genus Hordeum; species Hordeum marinum. The sequence goes on from CM039673.1 coordinate 309,542,167, forward strand.
AACCTGCACGCGAAGGAATCTTGTTGTGATTGGTTGCGCCCTTACTCTGTTTCGAGTCTACTCAACAGTCTAGGTGGTTGTAGTGAAAACACCAGGGTCTCTTGCCGGTAGCGGTCCTGCTAGCAGGCTACTAAAGTCTCGCACCTAGCGCTCGCGGCAAGGGTGTGCATGCCGGCAAGTCTCCAATCAAGCGTAGGGTGAATGCATATAGAAAGAAATTAAACAAGGAGAATAACATAGCATTTATTCATAGCATAGCAAGTTATATTACATCAATCTTGCTGCGATTCTAACATAAGATAAACTGTTCTTGACATGGATGGCGGCGAGAAGTAAGACAACTAATCCCGGCGATCGCCTTCAACCCACTTGACCTGGCTTACCCTGTCGACGATGGGCGCGACAAGCTCCTCAAGCGCCTTGACGTCCACATCCCTCAGCAAGCGGTCGAGGACATTGGAGAGGTTGATGTCGGGGTTCTTGTGCGCCACCTTGATGAGCACCTTGCGGAGAACGTCCCGACAGAGTATGCGTGACTCACTGGCCAGATAGGATGTCCAGTCAGAGTGAAGCTGCTCTAGGGCTACAAGTGTGCGATCGAAGAACATGGTTAGCTTGGTGCTCGTGGACACTCTGTCGACGGAAGAGTACCTGAAACCTTCCAAGCCCATGGTGGACAGTCATGTGGCAAGCTTCTCCGCGACGTCGACGAGCTTCTTAGTCCAGACTTGTACCCCCTGCACATAATCGTTGTGGACGGAAGCGACACTCTTGACCAACTCCTTCTCATCTCGGAGATCCTTGACCAGAGCTTTCTCGCAGGTCCTCACGGTCTCAAGAGTCTCGGTCAGCGTAGCCAGCTTTGTTTTCAGATCATCAATGGATTCACCGGCTGAAGAGAGCTGTTTGGTCTTGTCGGATATGGTGAGCTGCATCTCCATCATGCTGTGGAGGGCTTTGTCTCTTTCAGTCTTGAGTGACGAGATCTTCTTGTCGTTGTCCTCAAGATCTACTCCCAGCTCCTTCACCCTTTCCTCCAGCAAGTTCCTTGCGGCCTCTACAGCTTCGGCAGCATCAACGGCCTCCTTCAGCTTGTCGGCGTGATTTGTAGTTAGAGCTTCGAGCGTCTCCTTATGTTTCTGCTCTAGCTCCCGGGTCCGCCACGCGACAAGCTCTTTGATCACCACTTCCTTGCCGCGAATCTTGTCGGTAAGCGCCTTCTCGCGAGCGCCAAGGTCTTCCTCATGGGAATCAAGCCCGATACGGCGCTCCATCAAGCTAGCATCCTCTGCAGCGGCACGTTGCTTGGCCTCCTCATGTGCCTGCTCAACGTTGGATTGCTTCAAGTAGAGTTTGCTCCAGCCTTGGCTCAATTGCTCTTGACCAGACTTCAACTCCTGGAAAGTTTGGGCAAACCAGACCTGTGTTTCTTTGACGCGCTCCTAAAAGTTTGCCTTAGTCGCTTCCATAGCTGCTGCCCTGGAGTCCAACTTCTCCTTTCGGGTGCGATGAAGTGCTTGAAGCTTTCGGAAGTTGTCGCCCATGGTTTGGAAGAGTTGCTCTTCTTGGGATTTGCTCTTGCTGGCACTTGGTTCATCAACAATCTCGAGCCTGGCAGCAATAATGATCCCCTCATCAAAAACTTCCCCTTCATATGGCACCCAAGTGTTTGCCATGTCGGGGATGCTGACAAACAAGTTATCGCCAACCCTGAGGTACCTGCTCGACGATGGGGCTTTGGATCTGGGCGGCTAGTCCTTGACAGCCGCCTCCCCGATAGCTGGGGGCTTTGTGGCCAGCGCGGTGCATGGCGCTCTTGCGGCAGGAATGCCGCCAATACGGTCACTGGCCTCCTCACCGGCCTTCTCGGCAGACTCCTTGCAGCCTCCTCCTATGCAGCCTTGGCAGCCTCGGCGGCAGCATTCTTGGCAGCTTCGGTGGCAACACTCTTGATGTCCTCCTCAGCAGCGATCCTGTCGGCCTCAATGGCAGCATCTCTGGCGGTCTCCTCGATGACGGTGTCAATATCCATGCTCTCCATCGAGGGAATGTCTGAAGGCCAAGAAAGCAAACCAAACGAGGTTGAGGTGGAAGTTCAAGAAGACAAAAAAAGGAGAACATAATAACGAGTATCTGCACAAACATCGGTTGCCGGCGAAGACCTGCCGGTGCCCGTGCTTGCTGGATCTCCTTAGTCGGGATAAAGCGCACTGGAGGAAGTCCTTGCTAGAGATCCATATCTAGGCGGCATAGATGATGGAGGCGGCATATCAAGTATGGCCTCTCGTGGTTCTCCTTGTTGCCACTCTCCTCCAGCACGTCTGATGATGTCAGCAGTAAAGATGCACACCCCGACACTTGCAAGCGGGAAGTGAGTAATGGGATCACGCTGGGGACTATGCCGAGGGTTGAGTCGAGGACTGCGTCGCGGGCTAGCCTCTGGGTTGACGGTGATCGTATCTAGCGCACCTGAGGTACTTGTCGGTAGCTCTTCACCCGTTGAGGTCTTTGCTTTCTTTGCTACCCTTTGCGTCAGTGTTTCCACATCCCTGTGGAGACAAGCCAAAGCAAAGAAAATGAGTCAAGTAAAACCAAAAATTCGAAAGGCAAAAGATACAACAAGATCCTCACTCCTCATCTTATTCTCCCGAGCTAAGGGCAGAGAGGTCGAAGGCGACTTCAGCCCTGGTGCCCGTGGAGGGAGGTGGAGGGGTGCTCCTGACTCGTTTGGCCGTGGCAGGCACAGGTTGCTGATGAGCTTCTTGCCGCCGCGTGGTCTGGCCAGCCGCCCCCTTGCCGGGGGCTACGCCACTCGAAGAAGCTTGGTGGACCGGAATCCTAGAAGTAGTGCTTCAAAGCACGCGCCTCCTCCTTGGCACAAGAGTCAGGGCCTCCTCAAGTAGTTCCTCCTCGGCGGTGTCTTCGACAGGACGACCCCTGAGAGTTGTGCCGCCCTGCTCCTCAGTAGTCCCGCCCTGCCCGATGAGATTCTCGTCTGGTAGCATTTCCCCTCCACTGGTTTCCTCTCCCAAAAAGCCGGCACTGTTGGCCTCCATGGCAAGATTTGGTTCCTCCGCCCTGCTGGCAATGTATGCCATTTATTCCTCGGTGGTGTCGCGGATGGGGCCCTCTTCTTTGCAGATGGCCCTCTCCATCAAGTTATCAAAGAATTTCTGCGCCTGCTCTTCAGATGGTTCAATCCAGGACGCGTCAAGGCTATGAGCATCAAACACCGGCATCATGGCGATGATTGAACCTAGAGCAGAGTTGTTGCATAGAGGGATTATGCCTGTTGGCGGCTCACATACCACGACACTCGTGAACAGTTTCTGGTAGAGAGCTACGTGTTGCATAACTGTTAGATTGTTGTTCAGCCCGGGGCGCAGCCTCATGATGTCTGCCGCGTTTTGGAATTCCCAAGTTGGCCTCCCCTTATTCTGTAGAGGGGCGATGCACTGGCGAAGGAAATCGGCGGCTATCATCTCTACTATGAGACCAGAAACCCTAAGATTGTGAATCATGGTGGTTGCGACTGTGAGCTTCCCATCCTCAGGGTCGAGGGAACTCCAATCGTTGCCACGCATCACCTTGGTTTGCCGCGGAAAGCAGAAAGGCTAAATGTTCTCCTCCCGAATCTAGCACCATTTGCCTCGCCACTCATCCCACCTCTCGCGGTCGGCCCCGTCTAGGTAAACCTCCTTGGCTCTTGGTCGTGGAATCCAAGCGACGGAACCAGAAAGGGCTTCGCCTTGTTGGATGCGGGGAATGAAGTAATGGCGGAGAAGGGCGGTGCTAGGGATTACTCTGGCAAAGTTTTCGCAAAGGTGAGCGAAAACGGATATGCATGTCACAACATTCGGCGTAAAATCTAAGAGCTGGAAGCCATAGGTGAGCATGATGTCGTGGAAGAAATCCGAGAAAGGAGGGCAGAGCCCACAGTAAAAATACTCAACAAAGAAGTGATATTTATCTAGGGCGCCCTTGGAAGAACCTGGACTCAAGCGGGTGGCGGAATGTGCTGTCGTCCTCATCACCCACATGTCCCGGTACCGCTCCTTCTGAGCATCTGCGTCAAGCACCGGCGGAAAGATGGCTTGCTCCTTCCGCATCCTCACCAGCTTGCTCTCTGAGACGGCGGTTTCCACATCCTTGCCCTTGCTGGCCTTCGGAGACATAGTGGCTACGAAGGCGGAGGCCGAGGACGGAGAGGGCGTGGAGGCATGGATGAATGGGACGAGCTCTATTTCGGGCTCGCGGAGGAAGACGACGGCGGTTCCCAGATTGGAAAAGACAAGAGGTAAATGAGAAGTGCCTCTGCGGTTTCCTTTTTATGGGGAAGGCGCGAGGCAGCCTCTTTACTGGAATAATATAGAAACGCTTCGCGGACGTGCTGCTATAACGGCCGGGCCGCGCATGTCCCTCACTTCCCGCATTCAATGGACGTCGTGGGGGGGCGCAGTAGATGGAATTATTACAACAGTTAATCCCTGCCACACGTGCCCCTGCACAGTTTGGGCCTAGCCCAACAACGCCTCGCACCGTGTATGGCCCAGACCTGGGGGTCCTGTCGGTGTACTAAAGTATGGGCTTTTTAGTACCCCATACTTGTGCACGGACAGTCGTAGCCATTCCAGCGGCAAGGCCTGCTAGGGAGCAACTAACAACAAAATACAGAACATTGAGAAGGCATTCAAGTCGATAGACCGAAGACCGAAGGTTGGGACCCCGACAAGATCTTGCCGGGATGGCCTACGGAGCCTCGGCAAGAAGTGCACCCGGCAAAGCCCCGCCATCCTACCAGCGCAGAGGAGAAGCCCCGACAAGCCCCCGCCAGCACAGAGGCCATGTGTCACCTCGCCTGGGCACGTGTCCAGGCCCCGACGATGGAGAGGCTAAGCAGTGCTGATGGGATGGCCTCCTTTCCTGTCCCACAGACGGTCAGGGATGCGTGACAAAGCATTAAATGCGTTTGTCTCGCACCGTCAGTGTTAGGTATGATAACACTGTAGCACTGTGCACCCCATGTACGTACTGTACGCCACTGTCGGTGACCCCTTAGAGAGTATAAAAGGAGGCCCATGGTGTTACGGTAGAGGACCTTTGGACTTTTGGAATTTTTTCGACACTTTTTGACCTTTTTGGACTCCTAGACTTTTGGAGCTCCTCTAGCCCATTCTGTATTAATAGTTGTGTTCTGTAGTGCTCCCATAACCTAAGATAGAATTCATCCAATACAACCAAGCAGGAGTAGGTTTTTATGCATCTTTGCGGCTCGAACCTGGGAAAATTCCCGTGCGCTAGCCATCTGATCTGCTCTTTGTGCGACCTTTCTTCCCCACCAAACCGTAAAGGGATCCCTCCGATCCCATAGGTGTCGTTTCCCCGGACATCGATTTCCTAGGGACAATTCCGCAACTCCTACCACCACTTTTCCATACTCGTTAAACTAACTTAGTTGTTTCTTTATCTTAGAATCCCCTAGTTTTTATTTACGTGCTCTTTATAATCTTGAAAACCTATCCCGCAACACCTACATAGTACTTCTAGTTTCATACTTCTAGGTAAAGCAAACGTTAAGCGTGCATAGAGTTGTATCGGTGGTCGATAGAACTTGAGGGAATATTTGTTCTACCTGAGCTCCTCGTTGGGTTCGACACTCTTACTTATCGAAAGCGGCTACAAATGATCCCCTAAACTTGTGGGTTATCAATGACCTAAGGTTTACCAATCCGTGGGAGGCGTAGGATGAAGATGGTCTCTCTCGAACAACCTTGCAACCAAATAACAAAGAGTCTCTTGTGTCCCCAACACACCCAATACAATGGTAAATTGTATAGGTGCACTAGTTCGGCGAGGAGATGGTGATACAAGTGTAATATGGATTGTAGATATAGGTTTTTATAATCTGAAAAATATAAAAACAACAAGGTAACTAATTAAAAAAGTGAGCACAAACGGTATTGCAATGCTTGAAAACAAGTCCTAGGGTTCGTACTTTCACTAGTGCAATTTCTCTCAACAATACTGACATAGTTGAATCATATATAAATACCTCTCGTGCGACAAAGAGTTCACTCCAAGGTCACAAATAGCGGAGAACTAACAAAGAAATTATTGTAGGGTATGAAACCACCTCAAAGTTATATTTTTCAATCAATCTTATGAGCTATCCCTATAAGTGTCATGAACAGACCTAGAGTTCGTACTAAAATAACACCTTAATATACACATCAACCAAAACCCTAATGTCACCTAGATACTCCAATGTCACCACAAGTACCCATGGGCTTGATTATACATATGCATCACACAATTTCAGATTCATCATGTTAAATCCAACACAAAGAACTTCAAATAGTGCCCCAAAGTTTCTACCGGAGATTCAAGATGAAAACATGTGCCCACCCATATGCATAGATTCCCAAGGTCATGGAACCCGCAAGTTGATCACCAAAACATGCATCAGTGGATCAATAGAACATCCCATTGTCACCACGGATATCCCATCGTAAGACATACATCAAGCGTTCTCAAATCCTTAAAGACTCAATCTGATAAAAAAACTTCAAAGGGAAAACTCAATTCGTCACAAGATAGAGAGGGGAAAACTCTATATGATTCATCTATATTAATAAAGCTCGTGGTACATCAAGATCGTGCCATCTCAAGAACACGAGAGAGAGAGAGAGAGAGATCAAACACATAGCTACTGGTACATACCCTCACCCTCGAGGGTGAACTACTCCCTCCTCGTCTGGAGACCGCCGGGATGATGAAGATGGCCTCCGGTGATGGTTTCCCCCTCCGGCAAGGTGCCGGAACGGGCTCCCGATTAGTTTTTCGTGGCTCTGGAGGCTTGTGGCAGTGGAAATCCAGATCTAGGTTTCTTTCTAGGGTTTTTAGGATTTATAGGAGCACTTGGCATTGGAATCACGTCAATGGGACTCCCGAGGGGTCCACAAGTCTGCTAGGCGCGGCCAGGGGGTGGTCATGCCCTGGTGGCTTGTGGCCTCCTCGGGACTCCTCTCCAATATATTTTTTCTCCAGTATTTTTTATATTTTCCAAAAATATTCTCCGTAAATTTTCATCCCATTTCGAGAACTTTTATTTCTACACAAAAATGACACCATGGTAGTTTTGCTGAAAACAGGGTCAGTCCGGGTTAGTTCTAATAAAAACATTCCAAAATCATATAGATTTGTTGTAAACATGGCATGGATACTTCATAAATTATAGATATGTTGGAGACGTGTCACATCATGCGTGCCTTGATTCGTCTATCTCCAATGAGGCGATGGCCGATCCCTGATATTGTATCAACTGCACTGCGGAGCATTGTTTTCTTCGCAGACTTTTTTTGTGGAGAAGGGGATGTGATCTTAGAACAAATCATTATGGACCATCGTCCCTTAGCTAAATGGGCTTGTTAAGTGGCCCAGTTTACCAGAGGGCTTAGTTTTTCTCTTGGAGCAGCTTCCCATTAGGATAGTTGGGCTAGAAGTTTTTACGTGCACTGGAGGTCCATAGATACAAAAGATATGATGGCCAGAAACTCTTCGATAACTAAGACAGACGTCCAAAAATCAATATGGCATGAGAGAGCTCGGTTTAGGCTCAATTTTAACATCCTAGATTCATCTAATTTCCAGGAAGGGTCTGTCTAAGAGCTTTGATTTAGTAAATTCTACATACTCAATTATAATTTAGTCTTCCATGATTGCTGACACTCAAATCATATTTTTTGAGCAAACCGTTTTAGTCAAACATAGAGTAAGATAAGGGCTTAATGTTTTGACTCCCAACTTATTTATCTCTGGGATAATGTCAATAATAATAACTCATGATTATTTATATTCAACTGGATATATGTGCCTGGATCATTCCCTACCACATGATGCTTGCCAAGTGGAGAATAATTAAGGTAGAAAATAAGAATGAATACTTAATGACTCTTGCATAAAAGTAAAAATAGAAAAGTAAAAGATAGGCCCTTCACAAAGGGAAGCAGACGTTGTCATGCACTTTTTATTTTTGGATGTGCAATCTCTTAATGCAAAGGAACACCACTTTATATTCCCCTTGTGATAGCAACCTTTATTATGCAGACTGTCGCTTTTATTTCTTTACCATCACAAGTTTGTATAGAGCTTATTTTCGCTTGCAATAAGGGACCATGCATTTTTTGGAGCAATTCTTATTGCTTTTTGCACCGATGACAACCTACTTCAAGGATCTTATTCAATCCATAGGTAGATATGATGGACTCTCATGGCAAGAAACTGGGTTTAAGGGTTTTTGGATGCACAAGTAGTATCTCTACTTAGTACAAAATTTTGGCTAGCCAAAGATTATGAGCAAGCACCACATGTTTGAGGATCCATAAAAATATAACTTCTATGTGAATATAAATAAACACAACCTATTACGTCTTCTTCCTTGTACAACATCAACTACTTGATCAAGCTTGAAAATAATTAATGGGGTTCTCAATCATAGAAGATGTACAAGATAGTATATTTACATGTGAATTCTCTCTTCCTTCAATATTCTTTCATGAACTGTTCAAGTGACCAATGCTATGTTTGCTAACTTTCAATAAATTTTAGCACTTGTACTTCGTACATTGAAGTCCTTACTCCCCATGGGACAAGCATATTAAGCACATATAATTTCAACTTTATGAGACTTGTTTCATTCAACAATTTACTCTTAGGATATAAGTGAAGAACAAGAGTAAACATCAAACTAATGTCAAAAGATATAAGTGAAGATCGATGAGTATCAAACAATCACGTAGCTATGTGAGGACTCTCTCTCAATAAAGACTTTCAGAACTGAGATTTATTTTAAATAGCAAACAAAACAAAGGACACTCAAGGAATAGCACATATCAAGTGAACAAATAGAAGCTTAGGATTAACATATGCTAAACTGATAGTTGTTGACGAAGAGAGGTGGGACGCGTAACATCCCCAAACATAGATGCTTGAGACTTCTTGTAATATTAACTTGGGGAGCCTTGGGCATCCCCAAGATTCAGATTTTCTGTCTTGTTAATTCCTCTCATAGCCTGGTTTCACCTAAGTCTCAAAATCTTCATCCACGCAAAACTTGAAAAGAACTCGTGGGTTAGGTTACTACACATAAGAATAATTCAACACTTCATGTACTGCCAATACAAGTTGCATAATAATTTTCAAAGATTAGGCACCGTATACTATCATTTCCATAATTTATAGCTACCAGTATAAGCCATGAAAACTGTAGGATAAGTAGATAAGAAAACTATGATAGCAATATGTCCAAGCAAAATAGTCTGTAGTAATTAATTTAAAAAGTGTACTTATGTATATCCAAAAATTATGAAACTTAGGACATGATACAAAATTTGCATTAAATTACCATGTAATTTTTTTAGAAACTTCCCATGCTCAAATAAAATAAATAAATTCAACCACTACAGCAAAAGTTTCTGTTTTTGTATATCGCCCATCAAACATGCAATTCAAGCATCCTAAAGGAAATCCTTGGTACTTTTTATGAAAAACATGATTATAGATAACATCAAGTAAAGTTCAACAACAAAAAATGATGCTCCAAGCAAAACACATATTATGTGGAAAATAAAAATATAGCTCCAAGTAAGATATACCGATAGTATTGAAGACGAAAGAGGGGATGCCTTCCGGGGCATCTCCATGCTTAGACGCTTGAGTATTCCTAGAATATTACCTTGGGGATGCCCTATTCATCCCCAAGTTTAGTGTATTGATGCTCCTTATTCACATCGTATTGGTATCTCACTCAAAACTTGAAAACTTAAATCACACAAAACTTAGCAGAACTCATGAGACGGGTGCGTGTAATAAAGATAGATTATTAATTTAGGTACTATCAAGAAAAGATTCATGATTGTTCTCATGTAATTCCTACTATATTCTATCATTCCCATAATGTATATCACTAAATATAAGATATCAAAACACTAAAACAAGCAAAGTATGCTTGCAAAATAGAATCTGACAAAAAGAGAACGGCCTGTAAAGATCTAAACTAAAACCATACTTACCTATCAATGAAAATTCCAAATAATTAGGACAACAAAGGAAATTTATAGAGAAATGTCGTGCAAAAATTTCAGAATATTTTGATGCACCAGTAAATCTAAGAATTTTTATACTGGACACAAAAGTTTATGTTTTTGCACAGAATCAAACTAACAAGTATCCACACTATCCCAAAGGCTTTAGTTGTCACATTATTGAAATAAAAGACACAAACCATGATTGCTATAGTAGCTTAATCATGTGAACACACAAAAATAGTAGGTATATGCATTGGGTTGTCTTCCAACAAGCGCTTTTCTTTAATGACTTTTAGCTAGGCATTGATATTTTAATGATACTCACTTAAAGGTAAATCTTGGCACATTTTTTATGGTACGGTCATATATACAAGGGATAATTATTTTTATGAGAAACTTCCATGAAATTTGTAACATTGTTTCCATGAGCACGAACACAAGTGTTCAAGGTCGACCCTCACTTCTTCAATGCAAAACTTTCCAATTGCTTCTCCTTTTGAAAAGAAATTAGGTTCCCCTCTTTATTTTTATTGTTATTTGTTTGTAAATAATAAAAATTCACAAATTATAAAGTTTATATTAAAAAACACTCTTTAAAACTTCCGGGTTGTCTCCCACACACTGCTTTCTTTTAAGCTAGGCATATGAGGCAAGTATTTTTTTGTATTTTGCATTTTTAATTCTTTCCGTTTCACCCATAAGTAAAGAAAGATAATAAAAAAAAGTAAAACAAAATTTACTTTGTTAAGAAAGCAAATAAGCCTACATGAAAATGTTAACCCCACGATATTGCTCCCTGACAATGGTGCCACAAAAGAGCTTCATAATCCCCAAGCGCAAGGAATCATTGTAGCACTTTCCAAAGATGGAAGTGGTAAGTATGGAGTGTCAAGCCCATAAGAAGCTATATGTAAGATCAATATTCACTCAGGTCCTATCTGCCACTAATACAACTCTACGTACACCGAGTGTTTGTTGTTATCTAGAAACAAGAAATTAAACTACGTTGTAGGTACAAAGATGATATCTTGCATCAATCCGAAGAACTAAAATATGAAAATAGGTGCTTCCTAAATAAATTAAGAATAAATTACGATATATTACAAATAGAGAGTGTGGACTAATGATGATATGGTGTGCGGAATTGTCATAGGCAATTAATAACAAGATGGGTAACCATTATTGCAATTTTATATGTGGGAGAGGCATGAGCTAAATTACTTCTATGGCCTCGTGACCTAATACCAACTCTATATATTCTCTAAAATCAGGAAAAACCCAGAGCCGGCCAAAATACTTTTTTCGCCGCTGCAAGTATCTGTTCTGACGGGAGGCCATCTAGAGCCTAGTTCTCATGCCCTGCCGAAGGGGAGATCGATCACGGAGAGCCTCTACATCAACCTTGTTGCCTCCATGATGATGTGTGAGTAGTTTACCATAGACATACGGGTCCATAGCTAGTACCTAGATAGCACTCTCTCTACGATCTTCAATACAAAGTTCACCACGATTCCCGATGTGATCTCTCCAATGTAATCCTTCTTTGTGATGTGTTTGTTGGTATCTAATGAATTGTGGGTTTATCTTCACGTTATTAGTGAAAATATATTGATTCTTTATTGAATTATTATATGCATGATTTCTATAGCTTTGTATTGCTCTCCTATCTAGCGGTTCTATTTCGCCAACTAGATTGGTTTATCTTCAGTGAGAGTGGTGCGTTGTGATGGGTTTAATCTTGCGGTGCTCAGACCAAGTGACAGAAAGGGACCTGACATGTATTGTATTACTTCCATTAAGGGGAAAATGATGGGTTTTATTCATATTGATTGGATTTACTTTGTCTACATCATGTCATCTTGCTCCAAGCATTATTTTGTTTTTACTTAACACTCTAGATGCATGCTGGATAGCGGTCGATGGGTGGAGTAATAGCAGTAGATGTAGGCAGGAGTCGGTATACTTGTTTATGGACATGGTGCCTATATACATGATCATTTTCTTGAATAAATATTGCATAACTATGCTCTTTTCTACCAATTTCCCAACAGTAATTTGTTTACCCATTGTATGCTTTCTTCGAGAGAGAAGCTCTAGCAAACACTATGGACCCCGGGTCTACACAAAATATATTATAACAAAAACACCAAAAATATTGCTGCCATTTACTTAATATTATTTTATATTATCTATATATCACTACTTATTGCTTGTAAGTAATGAGTTCAAGGGGCTTCACAACCCTCTTGCCCATGTTGTGTGCAAGTGCGTGCTCTTTTGTGTGCAGGTGCTGAAGAAGAAAATTTGCATGCTCCTCCTATTTGTTCGATAACCTTGGTTCTCAATGAGGGAAATACTTATCTCTACTATGTTGCATCTCCTCTCCTCTTTGGGGAGAATCCCAACGCAGTTTACAAGTACCAAGAAGAATTTCTGGTTCTGTTGCATGGGAGTATCACCAAATTCTTATCAAGTACCTTCGCAAAAATTATCATTCATTTGTTATACTTTTTATTTGGTGTTATATTTTAATTTTTATTTGGTGTTATATTTTGCTTTATATAAAAAAACAAAAATACAGAAATATTTCTACTTGTTAGTTTGCTTGTTTCGTCACTATGTTTGGACCATCTCCTAACGTGTCTACGGATTTTGAAGTACTATACTGTCAATGAAAACAAGGGGAGAATCTAAAAGATGCATGGCAGTGTATAATAGAGTCCCATAGTAATGCTACAGTAAAAAATGATATGAAGATCATTCTTCGTAACTTTTATTTAGGACCCGGGATGCCCCATAGGCAAGTTCTAGACTTTGTTGCCAAAGGAAATTTTATTGAGATGGTTTCTAGAGCTTCTTATGAGATAGTAGAAGGGATGGTAGTGTCGTGGTCTTGTCACGACAGATTCCCTAGTGAAAAGACTTAAGGGTGAAGCCATCGCTATGGTGACTGGTTCGAAGGGGTTGATCGGGACGAGAGACACGAGTTTACCCAGGTTCAGCCCCTCATAAAAGAGGTAAAGGCATACGTCCTACTTTGTGTTGTATTGATTGGGTATCGATTACAAGGGAGTGGATTCGCTTAACCTAGATCTCGATGGATTGTTTCGTACCCTAACCCGCCGAAGGGACTCGCCTTTATATAGGTAGGTCGAGGCCCTGGGTTTACAAGAGTTCGGACTGGGTTATACTCCATAACCGGCCTTATCCCTAAGTAGCCTTGCCTTCTTTGGATAGCTACTCCTGGATGGCTTATGCCTCCGGGTCACACATTGTTTTCCGTCTCTGGGCCTCCATCTGCCCCGCCTAGCAAACTGCCTCTAGGCTTGACTTGATCTTCAGGCCTGTTTAAGGCCTTGCTGATGAGATGCCAACGTCTTGACTCGGCCCCTCCTGGGCGGGTTATACCGCGGGGTTATATCCGCAACATTAGGCCCCAGATTAATTTGAACTTGTTCGTGTCAATCTTAAGTCTTCTGGTTGGCGAGTCTCATGCCTCCTTTACCTGCTTAATGCAAAGTAAATCTCATGACTTGCCATGTAAAAATGGATGATGTCAGCTCTGATAAATCTAGAAAATCCTCATGACGTCACAACGGATCTTTTGCATTAACTGGTCAATCCAAAAATCAAGGCATTTTTTCGGTCAATCATTTTCATGTCACTTTGATTCTCGCGTTGGACTGTTGCCGTTTTCACTTCTCCCCTTATATATAGGCACAGGGAGACCCATTCCTTTCACTTCCCCCCACTACCGTTCCTTCTTCTTCTTCCTCCAAACACCTGTGCGACTGAAGCCCCGCCGCCATCGCTGGACCGTGTCGTCTTCCTCATCGAGGCCGCTGCATCAACCCATTCGTGACCAGAGCTTGTCGGCGCATGTCCACGCTCCTTTCATCCTCCTAGGTTCCATCCTTTGGCTTTCTCAGATCCACATTAGGTCACTAGAGTTCATTAGAGTTCGTCGTCGTTAATTAGAATTTCATGCCATTGCCTAGAAAAGGAATCATCTTTTTGCAGGGAAATACTTAGTAAACTCGCGCGCTGCCTTGTTTAGTACACATTTTGCACTTGGATTAGATCGATTCCTCCCCAAATCCGCGCATGCATGCTAGTTCTTCCGTTGCTGTTTCAGGGTGAGCAGTTTATTCCCCTTTTATATTCATCCGTAGATCCATAATTGTAGCCGCAACTTGTGAAACTTCTTCGCCCACACTTAATAGTTGTTCAGTATTCACTGCCTTATTGACCCGCCATCACGCTGCCGGCTCACTTTGGCAAAATATAATCTTATTTGTAACTATAGTTGATGGCGGCTAATAATTTATCAACGACCGACCGAATAGTGTTACCTCCTTTGAACCATAATTGGCCTTTCCATATAACGCTTTTAACGCACCGTAATTTTATGCCTTTCCACAACTTTTATCCCGCCGTAATTTTATGCCTTTCCACAGCTTTTAACCCGCCGCCATGAATAAGGCCCCCTCTTCCTATGATTGGGTAGGCTTCAGGTTATTGGGGAACTACTCAATGGTTTCGTAGTCATGGGTTTTTGTTGGCTCAAGGAGTCATCCATTGGCGGGTTCCTGGTCTCGAGAACGCAATGAAGGGGAGGTGGTTGTCTTTAGAGATCATCTTCTCCGTGGCATCTCACCGCCCGAGTCAAAGTTTTTTTGGGATGCCTTGCACTTTATAAACTCCACCCTCAAGACATTAGCCCCAATTGTGTCAATTTCAAGCATTATGTGAAGTTTACCTGCAAGATGAGCCCACCGTTGATCTTTTCAGAGATTTCTTTTACATCAACCGTCAGACTGAATTTGCTGACAGGCTAAGTCTCGATCTTGGAGGCGTTTCCATCCGAAAGTGGAGAGATGTATCTTTTCCCTTTGTTGTCCTCCCCAGCCATCCCAAGGACTAGAATCGCACCTCGTTCTACTGTAGAAACATGGCCCCGGTTGAAGACAAACCATTGTCGGGTTACCGTCCTTACCGGCTTTGCACCACCACCAAGCTTCTAGACCGGTTATCCGCCTAAGAATGCTCCCAATATGCTCCTGCATTTTCAAAGATCAGGGCTTTATTAGCTAATGGGTTAACTAGCGTTGATTTGACGCGCCGTTGGGTTACCTGGAGAATTTTGCCGCTGAGCCGGCGCCGCGACTTAATGTGTCAGTACACTGGTGAGGTGGATGACCCTCTGCGCTTCAACCAGACACCCCTAACGAACAAAGACCTTAATTCCATTGTCAAATCACTGCTTGGAGAACCCAGGAGGTTTGCAACAAGGTCGGGTTAAATCCCTTCTATGTTCATAACCCAGCTCCAAAGGTAGAAAATCTTTGAACAAACTCCATGTTTCATCTGAGTTTTGTATTTCACATTCTTTCTAATCTTTCTGCAAATGTATGTAGGCCAATTCTCCCTTCTGGAAGAGCAGACTAACTATAGCTTCTACGAAGAAGAAGAAAGCCAAAGTGGTTAAGACCCGTGCTCCAAGTCATCCAAAGAAAATGCCAGCCCAAGATCTGCTTGAATTAGATGATACGGAGGTAGAACTTGAATCCCTTGGCCTTCTTTTTATGCAACTTATTGATGCCGACTCCTCTCAGGATGAAACGGAGACAAGTCACACTGGCACCATAGAGGTAACTTACATCTCCTCCGACTCAGAACCCTTGCCAAGAGAAAAAACACGGCGGGTCATCCGGAAAGTAATATTTTCAAATCCTCTTGCTCACTTGGACCCCAACTTTCTTTTGAAGAAGCAGCAACACGAGTCTAGGCGTCAGACCCAGAGCGGCGGCTCTGAAGATCTTATGGCCAATTTAGACAACACTTCGGCTCCCCGGAAACGTCGTGCCCAGGTGCCTGCTGGCCCAACTTTATTTCTTTCACATTCTAGTCTTATGCGACACTCTTTAACCCTTTCCAACTGTACTTATTAGGAGACACCTCCGTCTTCTAGCGACTCTACTGGCACCCAGCTACCTGCCTTCATTGTTAAACCTGGGTAAAGATTTTACCTTTGTTGATGTCAAACCACTTCTTTATCATGTGTTTATAAACTTGTCTATTCTTGTTACACGGCCAAAGTGAAAACTAGCAAGAAGCACAGAGTGAGCGACTCTTCCAAAATCTCTGAGGTCTCTGAGCTAGAGAAAGAGGTACCGAAACCTCCTAAAGCCCCTGTCCAAAGTTCTAACGACCCTGCTACCCAGCAGGATGATCCGCCTCTATAGGCTGCGGAAATTCTTTCTGAAGCCATGGACACGAATGCTGACCCGGTCCGCAAGCATGATCCGTCTGTTCCAATTCTCTTACCACCAATTGAGGAACTCCCTTTTGAGAAAAGCACCGATGATGTTGCCACAACTAAAATTGGTTATAAGGCCCCAGGCGCCTCCAATGTACTGGCGAAGCAAAAGGAAGAGCCACCTTCACTAGAGCAAGGCAACTTAAAGTTGGACTTGCAGGACTATGCAGCATTCAATGCTAAGGAGCTGCACGCGGGTTACTGAACCACCTTCATACTAGCCGCGACATGGATGTCGGCTTAGTAAGCATGATGAAGAAAAAATATGAGGTACTAACTTAACCCCCTTCCGTCTTATAGATATATACCAATCTAGCCCCCAAGGGCCGTCTTATTCTTGAAAAGGATAAGTCGGGTCTTTCAATTTAACAATTCGTAAGAAATGTGCTCGTAGCCCCCAAGAGACAGCTTAACTTTGTAGAAGATGAGTCGGGTCTTATAATTTAGCACTTCGTGAAAAATCCGCTCGTAGCCCCCAAGAGCCGGCTTAACTTTGTAGAAGATGAACTGGGTCTAATATAAATTGAAAATGGCTAACATTAGCCCCCAAGTGTCGAGTGCATTGCTTGCAATGTGCTTGGGACTTGAATAAAACAACTTTGTTTGAAAACTGATTCCCAACCGTACTCTTCAATCCTTTTACAGGAAGCATTAACCTTGAAAGAGCGCATCTTGGTGACTTAAACAAAAGTGTAGAAACACTGGACGCCAGGAGCAACAAGGCTGAGTCAAAGCCGAAGTCTGCCTTAGAAGAAATAGAGAAGCTAAAGAGCAATTTCACTGCAGAAAAATCCACCCTTGAGTCGGAAAAGAGTGCCTTACTGTGGAGAGGACGCTAAGAAAAAGCTTGAGCCGGTCACTAAAGAGCTTGCCGGCTTAAAACAATAGATATCCCAGATGACAGCCTCCATGTTCGGTAAGTGCACCAACTTGATCTATATTTGAAATAACTCATGAATGAACAAGATGGCTGCTTATACCGCATGGCGACTTAAAGATCCTTTGCTAACTTATGCTTTGGATTGTGTATGAGGTTCCAAGAGAGCCAACCTTGGCCAAGACATGCTGGTGAAGCAAAAAAAGTTGTTTACGCCTTTACTGAGAAGCTATATGTTGGGCATTTGCAGACGGTTGTAGCTATATCCTTTGGCAAAAAACCTCCGCCACTCGTCAAGGATGTGCTGGAGCACTTATCCTCTGTCCCATCATAGATAGAGGAGATAAAATTGTGAGCTGCCCACGCAGGGCCCATTACTGCCTTGAGTCAGGCCAAATCATGGCAATCCGAGCTAGACTCAACAGAGCTGGCAGGCGGGTATCCGCAATATAATGGTGATGGAACCGACTTCAGTGAAGCCAAATTTACCAGAAGCGTCAAGGATATGAGGCCTTTGGCATGCAAGCTTGCGCAAGAAGCAAATTTGAAGAAGTATCAGCCGGCTCATGATGAAAACAGCATTCGCATCAAGGTGCCTTCCCATGCAATTATAGACTTAACTCCTCAAAGGCGTGAGCACTACTTTACCTCTAACATTGATCCCTCTTTTATTATTAATGGCGAAGCCACCTTCGAGGTGTTAACCAACATCAACTGGACTTTGGATGATCTCCAGATGGCAGACGATGAAGAGCCAACACTAGATGATCTCACGCCTTCCACTTCCCAGCGTCAAGGCAAGATTTCTTATGCTGATCGTAACCCGAATGGTACTGTAGGCGGCTCAGAGTGATCTAACTCTGAAAAAACACTTAGCCAGGAATTTGAAGGGCCCAGCTATGGCCTTGTAATAGCGTAGCTTTCGACCAATTTTGACTTTTGCTATGCCTTCGCGTATGCTTGATCCACTTATATTCAAGCATTGCAACCGTCACCACCAACCATGTGTATGCTTGAGGTGATCATATGTATTAATGCTTCAAGAAAGTGGAATTAGTATAAATTCACCAACTCATGTGCTGGCGACTTATGGCCACTCCTGGGCGAGTTAATGACTCAGTACCCCATAATCTTGAAAACACAAACAAAAAACCCGTTGGCGGGTTATAACGGCTGCAAGTTTGATCAATGAACGGCATCAAGCTGGATTAATTGCCATCCAAGAACTTAGACTTCTCTTAGAAAAAATCCCTATAAAACAACAAACAGAAAGTATAGACATGTATATCTTGTTTTGTTGTAAGGCGACTTTGAAGGCACAACCAAAAGATATCAACTCTTATTTATAATTTTGGAGAAAACACAAAGTTTTTGCTTCAAAGAAGCTAGACATGAATGCCTACAATCCCGTAAGCTGGCTCTCTCATGACATAAATCTATCGTTTTAACCTTAGCGAGTTCGGGGTCTTAAAAAAGATTGAGTGTTAAGAGTACGACGGGGCCATATAGCAGAGAGACTACAACAGATAGGTGAGTGTATCCTAGCTCTCTGTAAGCTAGCTCTCTCATGACATAAACCATTGTTTTAACTTTGGCAAGTTCAGGTTCTTGAAAAAGATTGATAGTCAAACATACGGCGGGTCACATGGCAGAGTAGCAAGTTGCAAACAGGCAGGTTTAACTCAAATATGGCATGTAAGCCGGCCGGTCAAGAGGGTATGAAAGCTAAACTCATTGAGTTGGAAGCCCACAAGTGACAATATACAAAACCAACTCTTGCACAAAGAAGTATTGGAGAAAAATGATAGAGGCCCCGAATTATGGGGATGCCAACTTTATTATACTAAGTATAAAAGGTATATACAATGACAAAGGTATGTACATTGATGAGAGCCAATGACTCAAGTGTAGTAATGTCAAAGATGAGCAATATTCCATGGCCTAATAGTTTCATGCCCAGAGGTACGTGATTTGTCGCTTTCCCGCATATCTATGAGATAATAGGACCCACCGTTGAGATTTTTGCTAACCACAAAAGGTCCTTCCCAAGGTGGTGATAACTTATGCATATTTGTCTGATCTTGAATCAAATGGAACACTAAGTCGCCTTCTTGGAATGTCCGGGTTTTAACTCTATGACTATGATAGCGACGCAAATATTTTTGGTAAATTGTCGATTGTGCCGCTGCAAAATCCCGCTCTTCATCCAAAGCATCAAGTGCGTTCAGACGCGCCGTCTCATTATCAGCTTCAATGTAAGCCGCCACCCTAGGCGAGTCATGACGAATATCACTAGGGAGAACTACTTCTCCACCATAAACCATGGAAAAAGGCATGTGGCCTGTTGACCTGTTAGGAGTGGTTCTGATGCTCCAAAGAACTAAAGGCAACTCCTCCACCCAACAACCCGACGTTCATTCTAAGGGAACCATAAGTAGGAGTTTTATGCCTCTCAAAATTTCCTGGTTAGCACGTTCTACACAGACATCAAGTCGGATGTGTTCATTGTGACAAAACTCTTTCATGGCCCCTTTAGATAGATTTGTAGCATTATCACTGATGATGCTGTGGGGGTAACCGAAACGGAAGATCAATTTGTTTGTGAACTGAACAACAGTTGCCGCATCGCACTTGGAAACCGGCTCCACCTCAATCCACTTGGTAAACTTGTCAACCACCACCAACATGTGGGTCTTCTTGTCCTTAGACCTTTTAAACGGTCCAACCATATCAAGCTCCTAGACCGCTAATGACCAAGTGATCAGAACCATTCGCAATTCCTGAACCGGCCTTGTGCACGTCGTGCAAATTTCCGACACCCGCCACATTTAAGAACTATGTCTTATGCATCCTTATGATCCGTTAACCAATAAAAACCGTGCCAAAAAGCCTTGGCCACCAAAGATTTTGAGCCGGTGTGATGACCATAGTTGCCTGCGTGTATTTCTTGCAAGATTTCACGGCCTTCCTTAGGAGAAACACGGCATTGAAAAACACCAGTCGCACTGCCTCTATGTAACTCGCCATTGACGATAGTCATGGACTTAGACCGCCTCGTGATTTGTCGTGCCAAAGTTTCATCCTCAGGTAACTCGCCAGGGGCCAGATAAGGCAGCATCCAATCAAGAATAGCGTGAAGAGCCGCCACCAATTGTACCTCCGGGTCAGGTATTGCAATGTCCTCCTCCGAAGGTAACTTGACTGATGTATTATGCAACACATCACGAAACACATTAGGTGGAACCGGATTACGTTGAGACCCAAGCCGGGACAGTGCATCAGTTGCCTCATTCTTCTGCCGATCAATGTGATCCACCTGATATCCCTTGAAATGGTTGGCAATGATATCAACTGCCTAACGATAAGCCGCCATACGAGGATCCTTAGAATCCCACGTGCTAGAGACTTGTTGAGCCACGAGATCTGAGTCGCCTAAACACCTGACCCGGCTCAAACTCATTTCCTTGGCTACACGGAGCCTGTGTAGAAAAGCTTCATATTCACCTGCATTGTTGGTACAAGGAAACATTAACCTTAAGACATAACAAAACTTGTCACCTCGTGGGGAAGTTAAAACAACTCTAGCCCCTGAATCTTCCAACTGTCTGGATCCGTCAAAGTGGATTGTCCAATATGTATTGTCCGGCTTCTCCTCAGGTGCTTGACATTCTATCCAATCATTGATAAAATCCACCAGGGCCTGAGACTTGATAGCTGTTCGAGGCACATACCTCACATTAAGAGGCCCAAGCTCAAGTGCCCACATAGCTATTTTGCCGGTGGCCTCTCTGTTTTGAATGATATCTCCAAAGGAGCAGAGCTAACCACTGTAATTGGGTGTCCCAAGGAAATAATGTTTCATCTTGCGATTCGCCGTGAACACTCCAAATACTAGCTTTTTCCAATGCGGGTATCTTTGCTTGGACTCAGTCAAAACTTCACTGACGTAATAAACTGGTCACTAGACTAGGTATTCTTGACCTGTCTCCTTGCGCTCCACCACGACTGCCGCGTTGACAGCTCTGTTATTAGCCGCCACGTATAGGAGCAAAGGCTCTTTGTCTAGGGGAGCGGCCAAATTAGGCGGCTCAGCTAACTGCTTCTTGAGTGCTCCAACGCATCATTGACAGCGTCACTCCAAAAAAAATTATCCTTCTTCTTCATCATCTAATATAAATGGACAACCTTCTCCCCCAGGTGGCTTATGAATCGGCTTAAAGCGGCAATCCGACCTGCCAAGCATTCAACATCATTGATACATGCCTGTTTAGAAAGTGAAGTGATGGCCTTGCTTTTCTCCGGGTTAGCCTCGATTCCCCGCTTTGAGACCAAAAATCCCAGTAGATTGCCTGCAGGTACGCCAAAAATGCACTTCGCCAAGTTAAGCATCATCTTGTAAATCCGTAGGTTATCAAAAGTTTCTTTTAAATCTGCAAGCAGAGTCTCTTTTTTTCCTTGACTTGACCACGATATCATTCACATAAGGATGAACATTGCGCCCAATCCGACCATCAAGACAGTTCTGCACACAATGCTGGTAAGTCGCGTGAGCGCTTTTGAGTCCGTAAGTCATAGCCACATAACAAAAAGCTCCAAAGGGTGTTATGAAAGATGTCTTTTCCTGGTCCTTGACTGCCATCTTGATGTGATGATAAGCCGAATAAGCATCCAGGAAACATAAGCTCTCGCAACCTGCCGTCGCATCAATGATCTAGTCGATACAGTGGAGAGCAAATGGGTCAACCGTACAAGCCTTGTTAAGGTCTGTGTAGTCCACAAACATCCGCCATATGCTGTTCTTCTTAAGAACAGGCACGGGACTAGACAACCACTCCGGGTGAAAAACCTCCACGATTAACCCATCTGCCAAGAGTCGGGCAACTTCTGCTCCTATAGCTTTGCGCCGCTCCTCAATGAAACACCGGAGGAATTGCCTCATCGGCTTAAATTTAGGATCCACATTAAGATGGCGCTCGGCGAATTCTCTCGGTACACCTGGCAGGTCAGAAGGCTTCCATGCGAAGATGTCCTGATTTTCACGGATGAATTCGATGAGCACGCATTCCTATTTGGGCTCCATGTTAGCCCCTATAGTGAACTGCTTCGATGAGTCACCAGGGGCAAAATCCACCAACTTGGTATCCTCCACCACCAATTTCAAGGGCGGGTCAGACTCTGTGTTGGGCTTTTTTAACGAGGTCATATTTGCCGGGTCAACATTATCTTTATAAAACTTGAGCTCCGCGTCAGCACAACTTGACTCCGCATATGCAGCATCAACTTCCTCATACTCAAGAGCAATTTTGCAATCACCATGCACCGTGATCGTCCCCTTCAGCCCTGGCATTTTAAGTTGTAAGTAAACATAATAGGGCCGAGCCATGAACTTCGCATAAACCGGCCGTCCAAATAGAGCATGATATGGACTCTTAATCTTGACTACTTCAAACCACAAGGTCTCTACCGTGTAGTTGTAGTCATTGCCAAAATCCACCTCAAGGGAAATCTTTCCTATTGGATAAGACGACTTACCGAGCACCACACTATGAAAGACCGTGAATGATGGCTTGAGATCCGTGTCAGTCGGGTTCATCCGGCAGAAAGTGTCATAGTACAAAATATTGATACTGCTACCACCATCCATCAGCACATTGGTAAGTTTGTAGCTTCCTACCTAAGGGGCTACCACAAGGGCCAGATGTCTCGGGTTATCAAATCATGGCGGGTGATCCTCCCTGATCCATGATATCGTGTGCTCCGACCACTTTAAGTACTACAGAATAGCCTACATTGTTGCATGAACCATCCTCTTGCGCACCTTCTAATCACGTTTGTCTAGACTCATGGTGAAGACATGACACTGGCCTCCATTAAGCTTCTCTGGGTTACTCTAATACCCTGACTAGTTGTTTTGCTGCTCATCATCGTTGTCGGACTGTTGATTATGACCTCCATGGTGACCTTGGCCTTGATAACCTGAACTTGAGCCGCCTGCACCGAAACTTGATCCATGAGAGCCGGATCCTGACCCACCAGGCAGTCCATTACCGTTACCATGATGCTGGTTAAGGTTGTAATTCCGGAATTCTCGCATGATATAACAACCCTTACAAGCATGAGTGGACAGCTTGTTACGAAGACTCTGCTTTGTTAGGGCTCGTTAACCGTTACCTCCATGTTGAAGGGAGTCTTGGCCTAGCCAAAAGGCGGTTTACCGTTGCCCTTAGCGCGGTTGTGTGGGATCAATAGAAGTGTATGTCTAGAGGGGGGTGAATAGATTATTTGCAGGAATTTAAAACTACCTCAAGCATAAATCAATGGTTGGTAATTTTTAGCATACATAGCAAATCTAGAACACCCTACACATGCAAGTCATCAAGTATAGCAGCAGAAAGTAAAGACATTGCACACGGAAGTAAGAAGTAGAGATAGAGATATCAAACGCATGAGGCACACAAGATTTTCCCCATGGTTCCGATAGGTGGTGCTATCATACATCCACGTTTATGGAGTCTTCAACCCATAGAGGGTAATGGCCGCGAGAGTCCATGGAGGGCTCTACCCATGGAGGGTTCCACAAAGAAGCAACCTTGACTATACCATATGGCCTACATCCATGGAGGACTAGCCTAACTCGGGGTAGATCTTCACGAAGTAGGCGATCTCCTTGCCCTTACAAACTTCTTGGTTCACTCCACAACACGAAGTAGGAGGCTCCCAAGCGACACCTAACCAATCTAGGAGGCACCACCCTCCAAAAGGTAAAAGGCTCGATTGTGTCGATGAACTCCTTGATCTTGTGCTTCAAGATGATAGACTCCTCAACACACAATTACTCTCTCACAGATTTAGCCATGTGGAAGAGATTGATTGGGTGGAAAGCAACTTGGGGAGGCTAGAGATCAAGATTCATATGGTAGGAATGGAATGGCATGATCTCAACACATGAGTAGGTGGCTCTCTCTCAGAAAATCAGTAGCTATGAGTGGGGAGCTGTTCTGAGTGATTCTCTTGCGAGTGAGTGGTGGTGGAGGGGTATATATAGGAATCTCCAAAAATCCAACCGTTACACAAAAAATGACCAACTCGGTGACACCAATGTGCTAATCTCGGTGGTACCGAAGTGACCAAAAGGTGGCAACTTTTGAATCTCAGTGAGACCGATATAGGAAACTCGGTTGCACCGATAAGGTGACCAACGGTTAGATTGCCCAATCTACGCCGATCCAACAATCTTAGTGGGACCGATATTGTGAATTTGCATAATAGAAAGTTGACAACCTAAACTCAGTGGCACCGAAGCAGAATCGGTTGCACCAAAGTGGCTAGGGTTTCAATGAGTCTCTCTAGGTTCTGGAATCGGTGGCACCGAGTGGAAAGTGTTGGTTGCACCGATTTTGAATATTTGGCTTTGGACAAACTTTTGTGGAAGAGCTTGTGGGTGTATGTGGTGACTATCACTTGTGCACGTAGTAGCATTTTGTTCACCAACAAAACCTTACCCCCTTTTAATAGTATTGGCTTTCCTATGGACTCAAAGTGATTTCTCACAAATGTAAAATGTAGAGTCCTCTTCCTTGAAGCTTGGAAAAAGTTATTCGTTCTTCTTCTTCTCCTTCGGGATACTCTTCACACTCCATTTTCCAACCTATCACTCTGTATGGACTTTATCTGAAATACACTAGGTAAAAGTATTAGTCCAAGAGACAATGTATGTTGTCATGAATTATCAAAACCACCAAGGGAGCATGTTGTGCTTTAAATCTCCCCCTTTTTTGGTAATTGATGACAACATACAATCAAAGCTTCAAATAAAGATGTGCATGGATATAATGAAGACTTTGAGAGACTCATGACTTAGACTTGCTCACCCTAAATGTGTGCAATCCATTTAAAGGATAGTTGCTTTGGAATGCATGGACACACATATAGTAGAAGGGATATAATAAGTCATGTATATCTTGGCTATATGCACCAAGTATATGTGAATGAGTTGTATCCTTATTCAAGACTTCACTCTTGCAAACAATATGTGCAAGAAGCTAGAGATCATCTTGATCAAAGATATGATGCATATACTTACCTTGAGTTCTTGAGAATTCTAGTAGTAGTGTCGTCGTTTTCTCATGACAGATGCCATGGGTAGGCTTATCGTAGGTGCTTGGGGCCGGAGGATGTTGACGGGCTCCGTGTGCGGGATTAGATACAAGCGGTGGCGACACACGATGTACCCAGGTTCAGGGCCCTCCGTGGGAGGTAATACCCCTAGTCCTGCTCGGTCTAATTTGATGGATGGGTGTGTTTATAGGGTTGCTCCTAGAGCTGAGTCTAGAGGAGGAAGAGGGAGCAGCCGGCTGGCCTTCCTCCGCTACCAAGTGTGAGAATGAGGGAAGTGTCCCGTGGGTGTGTGCGTGAGAGTTGTCTGTCCCTGTTGCTTGGGGAGCTCGGGGGGATTTATAGGCCAAACCCCAGCTTACAATATTTCCAAGGTACAAAGGTGGGGGGACCTAGCTGGCAGCCTCTCCGGCAGGCCAGGGGGTCCCACCCTTCGAGCCGTGTCGTCGCCCATAGGGTCCACCGATTGTGCGGTCCTGTCGCCTGCTGGGGCCCGCCAGTCGGCTCCGTGATTGGCCCTCGCCCACCTGTCGCGGCACGGGCTGCCCGGGAGGCGTCATCTAGTGCCAGCCGGCCGAAGTCTCCGGTATGGCCGGCTGCACTGTAGCCACGTCGGGGCAGGTAATCGAGTCGGCAGGGGCGTGCCGACACTGTTTCCTTGGCTGATCGCGCTCGCCAAGGTCAGCGGCCTGGATGGCCGAACTATAGCCATGCGCACCCATGCGTCAGCAGCCATTATGGCTATAATGATGCCTATCGTGGCAGTCATGTCTTGTCGCTGTACCACGCGCAGAGGGACGGGACGCTGTATGTCCGCCCTAGGGTCAATGGAGGAGGCGGACCGAAGGCAGCCGTCTCGCGCCCAGTCGGTCGGGGGTCGAGCCGGCCCCGTGACCAACCATCCGTGTCACCAGCCGGCTACAGCTCAAGCCGGTTGCGCTCCAGCCGGCCGTGGGCAGACAGTCGTGTAGTTTTTCTTCGAAGCACGGGGGGGCAACCCCATTGCTTTGGCCTACCCAGGGGTAATAACCCCGTCAGTAGTCCCCGAAGCCGGCGGGGGCCCGCGTCCGGCAGACGGAGGGGAGCCGACGGCTTCCCCCCGGCGGTACCCACCACCGGCGCGAAACTGAATGGTCAGTCAGGTTGGCGGTTAGACCCGACGCCTCGGGTTCCCGTGCGTCGCCCTGGGTCCCGGGCCTGCCTGCCGCGCGCCATGTGGCGGGTAATGATGTTGTGGGCCCCGCGCACGCGGGAAGACGGGATGTCGCCCTGGGCCAAGCCCGCTAGGCCTCGGGCGTAGCCTCGTAGGCCTCGAGGCGCAAGCCAGGATCCTCTGTGCCCCGAAGCGGCTGTTTCGGCCCGAGCCGCCCATTCGTGTGCAGACTTCCCGGGGGAGTGGGCGCAGTTAATCCCCACGTCCCCCCATCATGGCCTTCCCCTTTAAAAGGGGAGGAAGGGCAGGGGCGGAGATACCCGCACCCCCTTTGCCTCCTTGCTCCTTTCCTCTTTGCCTTCCTCGCCCCCTCATGCGCTCCCGAGCTCGCAAACGCACCCGCATGCCGTCCTTCCATTGCAATGGCCGACGAGGGTGAAGGGAGCTGGGCCGGATCTGTCGTTACCAAGGAGGACATCGCGGACCTCCGTCGCGCATGCATGCTTCCACCAGCGGAGCATGTGATCGCCCGCGTGCCGGGCGACGAGGTGGGGCCGGTGCCGCAGCTAGGGGAGCATGTTGTCTTCCTCTGGGACTTCTCCCGTGGTTTCGGGCTCCCGGTGAGCCACTTCTTCCGGATGCTCATGGACACCTTCGACCTTCAGCCGCACCACCTCGGCCCCAATGCTATCCTCTACCTCGCCGGCTTCGTGACGCTGTGCGAGGGGTACCTAGGGGTCCACCCCTTTCTTGATTTCTTCAATGCCCTCTTCTACCTCAAGGCGCTGAAGAGCAGTGCCTGCGGGGGCACGACGGTGTGCTGCCGCGGCACCGCGCGCTTCCTTCCCTTCTCTCTCATTGATTCTGTCAAGGGGTGGCATCAGACGTTCTTCTATGTGAAGAACGCTGACCCAAGCCTAGACTACATACGGCTGCCGCCGTTCGCCAACGCGCAGTCCTTCGGGGCAAACTGGCCGGGAGCCGCCCCGCGCGGAGTGGCCCTGGCAGAGCTCGGCCGGCTCGCACAGCTGAAGAGCGCTGAGGGGTTGGTCGCCTCCGATCTGGTGGCGGCCTTCATCTCGCATCGGGTGCTGCCTCTCTAGTTGAGGCCGCACTGGATCTGCATCATGTCTAGCTGCCGGGACCCCTGGCAGCTGACCACCATTGACCTGATGCCGGCTCAGGTGGCGACGTGGGTGAATGCCATCACGACGTTCAACCTGGCGCCGGCATCATGGGCATTCGACATGGAGCTATACGACCGTATCAACTGTCCCCCCTGGTATGTTCTCGTCAAGGCGGCTCTTTTTTATGCGATTCTTTCCAGCCAGAAGCCGGCAACGGACCTTACTTCGCCGTGCTAACTTCAGTTGTTTGTGCGACAGAACATGCCGGACAGCCCGCACCCCCAAATTTTCGAGGCGGAGCGCGACCACTCCCTCTACGAAGATTACGAGTGGGGAGGCCCTCCTGAAGTGGGGGTGGACTCCTCGAGAGGGGTCGAGGAGTTGGCAGACCCGCAAACCGGCGGGCCTAGCGGAGCCGGAGGGTCCGGCACAGCCGGGGAGCCCAGCGGAGCTGGTGAGTTCCCTATTGGTCCCACGATCAGGGACTAGACAGATGATGATGATGACGATGACAATGATGTGATGATCCTAAACGTGCCTCCCCCTCAGTTCAGCAGGGCCCGTGGATCAAGGAGTGGTCGGCTCAAGCCCCGGTGGCCGGAGCCGCCAGCCGGGCGAAGAGGCTGGCTCAGGAGGAGCCGGTGGCCTCGCTGCCCGTCCATAAGTGGGTGAAGGTGGGCACACGGAAGCTGTCGGCGCGCGCCAAGTGGGCTTTGTCCGTCGTCACCGGGTGAGTTTCTTCTTCTTCCTGCGTGCGTTTCCTTCTGAGTCGCGAGCCGGTGGGCGTCTGACCCTTATGCACCCCAGGGACCCCATCGAGCTCCACGATAGGGAGTTAGCGGTCGACCTGACGGACGTCGCTAGTCGGCTGGCCCGCGAGCATGCGGCCACCTAGCAGAAGGAGAAGAGGAGGCTCGCGGAGCTGCGAGCCTCAAAGTCCGGAACGCAAGGCGGGGCGTCGCACTCCAGGACTTCGAGCGGTGGGAGGCGGAGGAGGTCCGCAGATCCCGCGTGGGCATCGGACTCGGCGGCGGAGTCGACCCGTTTGTCGAGGCCCCCGTCGAGCGAGCCGTGAGGGGCAGCTATGGAGCCGCCTGCGCCTCCGTTCGTGGAGGAGGTGGCCCGAACAAGGGCGGTAGCTATGGAGCCGCCCCCCGAGGCGACCCGGCCAGAGGCACCTGTCGGGACTCCACCTGCGGCCGAGCCGTCCCGGGTCAACGTGCCGGAGGATCCGGTGGCCCCGGAGAAGGCGCCGGAGGCGGTGTCAGAGGCAGCGTCGGAGGCGGCGGCCATGGAGACGGAGGTGCCGTCCGTCGCAGTAGTTGCGTTGGGTCGGGAGGAGGAGGAGGCAGTACTGGCGCCGAGCGGTGGGCCAGTGGGGACTAACTCCCGAGCCCTCGCCGTCATCAATCCTCCTTCGATGGCCGGCGCTGTGGCGAGCACCAGGGCGGGTGGCAGCGGCGGCCGGGTCCGGAGGTCCATGCAGGACGTGCTCCGGGACTGGGAGGCGCTGGCTCGCGTCCTGACCCTTTCGGCTTCCCCGACAGGTGGCCCGGTCCCCGCACTTGGGGAACTGGGGAGCGTCCTGGACCGGTGCCGCCAGGAGCTGGCCCGGTTCGTAGAGGCGGTCGACACCACTCTACGGCACGCGGAGGTAAAAGTTGTCGTCTTTAACGAATTTTTCAGTGGGGGCACGCAAACGCACCCACTGGGTGTAGCCCCCGAGATGCGAGCCGGCTTACCGGCTGACGGGCAGCCGGGCCGGATCTCCTTGAGCGTTTTTTGACCTTGGCTTTGTGTGGCAGGAGGGGAACTCCCAGCGGTAGAAGCTGTTCAAGGAGGCGGTCTCCATCCACGACTGTGGAAAGCACGACTTCTACCGGCTAGAGGAGGAGCTGGCGGGGGTGCAAGGTATGTCGAGTTTTGCGGGAGGGGCACGTATCCCCCGGGAGCCGGGCGGGCTGCCTGACAGCCGGAGCGGACGTAGAAGCGCCGGCTGACGCTTGCTTTGTCTTGCAGATGAGCTGACCGCCCTCCGGGCGGAGAAGACCGAGGCCTTCTCCGAGCGGGACCGGCTGGCGCAAAGCGTCCAGGCGGTCACGCAGGAGAAGGACCAGTTGTCCGCACTGCTGGTAGACGGGGAGGCGGCCCAGGACCGCCTCAAGGCCGACGTGGCGTGGGAGGTGACGGACAAGGAGTCGGCCGTCAAGGAGGCGGCTGATGTCGCCCGACGAACCACCGCCCTCCAAGGCAAGGTGACCCGCCTCGAGAGGACGCTCGAGGAGCTTAAGGGTTCCCTCGCCGAGGCCGATGCGGCATTGGCGTCGGAAAAGGATTCGTCACTCCACTTTGCCATCGAACTGGACGACTCCATCGAACGTAAGTGTCCGTTTTTACTTTTTCCAGTCGGTTGCCTTTTTCTTTGTTGGTTCTTGTTCTTGATTCGCCTTTCTCTCCTTCTTCCCTTTCTTCTCTTAGGGCGCTTCCCGGACACTCAGCACCGCGTTGAGCGTGTCGTCGAGGAGCACCGGGAGTATCTGCGTGCGCGCGGGCGCTCCATTGAGGAGGATGCCACGTGGAGTGTGGCGGAGCTTGGGCTCTCCATCGAGAACCGGCTGATCCACCTCGAGCGGAGCGTGGAGCGGCTGAAGACGACCGGCAAGGAAATCATCGCTGCCTTGTGGCCGGGCCGTGGAGGAGCTCCGGCGAACCGCGTGGCCTTGTGGCTGGAGCATGCCGTGGCCCGGCTCGAGGTCTGGAAGGCGTCGGCAACGCGAGCCAGAGCGTAGATGGCGCTCCGGTTGTAACTTCATGGTACTGCGGCATTGACCTGGACCGGCTGGCCACCATGCGAGACGAGCCGGCCGAGGAGAGGGAGGCCCGTGAGCGGGCCCTTGTCCGTCGTGCCGACGAGCTTGCGTTGTACGTCGAGCCGGACGAGCTCCTGCTGGCCCTTGGCAAGGACGGCAAGCCGGCAACCAAAGACTCCTTCGGCATCCCCCAAGGTCCGGAGGACGAGGAGGTTGCCGATGAGAGTACCGACTCCAGCGGTGAGACGTCCGGGACTGTGGAGGCCGCCTCGAAGGCCAAGGAAGCTGACCCGACGGCCGCGACCATCTTCGGGGCGGGAGTCGAGCCGCCGAGCGATGCGCGGGCTGGGGGCGCGTCGGCTCGCAGCGAGCCGGTGGCCTAAGCCCCCTGCCGTTTCTTATCTTTCTTTCTCTTTCCTGCATGTTAGGCTTAAGTCCATCCATGGGGTGTGATGTAATGAACCATTATGGCCGTGGGTCTGTTTATCTTAAAATACGTATCGTATATACCTAAGATACTCATCCCCACTATCCTATTTATCTAAACATGAAAGCTATCCACATCAGCATCCATTCTTGTATGGCCACGTCAGCACTACAAACAAGAGAAAATAAATAATTTAACGCCACATCTGATTCCACTCATGCAAACAAATTCACCATTCACCTCGGTTGTAACGGATGAGTCCTTACACTGTCTTGCTGTCCCACCACTACAAACTTTTATTAGTCCCACCTCCCAACTCAACTCTGACAACTCCATGAGAACATGTACCCTTTCATGTTTTATTGTGAGCTAGCCACACATGTCGATTCCCTGCACATAGCTCACCGATTATTAAATGCTAGCCCTCATGTCAATGCATGACTCATGGTATTTCCGACGGCTGTTCTGTTGTAATTCTTCAATGGCACATCCACTATTTGTCCACCATCATTGCTAACCAAACTGAACGGATTACAACAGTCGATGACATTGAGAGGTGAGAAGTCATCTCTCATCTGCACTATAAAAACCTGCCTCAAACTCTGCCTTCTCCACAGATGTGCGCTCCTTCCTGGATCCATCGTTAGCATTGCTGCCAGCCTCATATTGTGCCCCTACAGGCGCTACAAAGCTCTTGTGGTAACCACACCATAGACTTCTGGCCTTTTAGCCTTGCCGCCGCTGCAACCTCTGCTACATGGTGTTGCCTTGAGTCTCACACCGATCGACATACCACGTTGAAGGGCAACCATCAGACAGGCACAAGGTTACTAGACAATCTGACAACCATCAGACAGTCTGACACTCTCCACTATTTGGGTGTATATATATGTTTGTGAAGTATAGAAATGATCTTTTTGGGAGAGTATATAAAAGCTTTTGAAGGTTATCAGTTTGCCAAAAATAAATTTTGTCCTGCTTCCGTCCTAGCTGGTAATAAGCTGCACATATGGGCCATATATCAGCCTGTCTTTGTTGCCCCTAATTTTGTTTTAAGCTGATTTCTTTTTCCTATAGAAATTTTCACTTCATACTTGAGAAAGAGCAGCTAGCTTCCAATGATGTATTTTTTTCTAAAGCACCTACACAGGTAGGATTTAGAAAAGTTCATTTTGGATTTCCACAAATATGTAACTAACAATTTGTTTTTTTGTTTCATGCGGTGGAGTGAACAGACAAGTTTTACCATCATGACTCCAGTGTAGATTATACAGTAGCGTTTTGTCTACTTTGATGGTCATGGTCTTGCTGCCTTTAGTTTGTTGATCTGAAATTCCGTAGTAAAGGAGAGAGTACTAGTTTTATTGATCATATCATGTCTCTTTTTTATGCCTCCTTGATACATGCATATGTATAGCTAAACATGTCCCGCAGCAATGCACGGGGTATCATCTAGTTGTGAATATTTGATGTGTTTGCCTCATTGTGTGTGACTGCTCGTCCTTACCCTTTTTTCCTCTTTGGTTCCGTCTGCTCTGTCCCTTTTCCCCTTTGGTTTTGGTCCCGTCAGCCCAACAGCCGGGAGCCGGTCTGTGGCTGGGTCGGGGCGTCCGCCTCGAGGGAGCCGGTTCTGAACTTTGGAACCGCGGAAGTTTTTTAGGATAAGTAGAGTGGCAGAGGTGGGGCGGTGGTCCGGCTAGGCCTAGCCGGCATCTCCTTTGCGATCAATCTTTCGTGTGTGCTAAGCTTTGCCGCCCCGAGGCCCCATCGCCGCACAGCCGGGAGTCGGATCTGTAGCTGGGAGGGGTGGGAGGGCTTGCTCGGCTCACACTACTTGGTCAATTTTTTGGGAGAGGCGACCTAGGACTAGCCGGCGA
Organism: Hordeum marinum; assembly: GCA_022496015.1. NCBI lineage: Eukaryota > Viridiplantae > Streptophyta > Magnoliopsida > Poales > Poaceae > Hordeum > Hordeum marinum. Next base: position 309,574,957 of record CM039673.1, read on the forward strand.
GCCCCCGGGCCCGGGAGCCGGGTCGGGGAGCCGGTGAGTGAGGAGACCTTTGAGGGAAACAAAAAGGGTGTGCCCCAAGAGCCGGCCTGGGGCACCCATTGCATTCTTAAGCCCAAAAGGGGAGGGATACACACATACACTGGTCTTTTCAGCAGTAAAACGGACGGAGGAGCGCCACATTCCATGGGCGCTCGGTCTGCTCGCCGAAGGCGTCTCTTTTGCACTTCGGTGGCTTCTAGGCGTCTATTAGGTAGTACGCATTGTTGTGCAATGCCTTGCTGACGATGAACGGGCCCTCCCATGAGGAGGATAGCTTGTGTTGTCCGGCTATCCATTGGAACCGCCTGAGCACCAGGTCCCCTTCATGAAAGGAGAGCGGCTGGATCTGCTTGCTGTGGTAGTGCGGGAGCTTCTGCTGGTAGATCGTCGTTCGGCTTAAGGCCAGCTCGCGGGCTTCTTCGAGTAAGTCAACACCGTCTTCTCTTGCCTCCGTTGCATCCTTCTCCGTGTATAGGGCAACCCAAGGCGAGTCGAACTCGATGTCGATGGGGATGATCGCCTCGGACCTATATACAAGGAAGAAGGGCGTGTAGCCGGTTGACCGGTTGGGGGTGGTCCTGAGACTCCAAAGGACAGCCGGCAGCTCGTCGACCCAGCAGCCGACTGACCTTATCAGCGGTGTTACGAGCCGAGGCTTGATGCCGGATAGGATGAGGCCGTTTACCCTCTCGACCTGGTCGTTTGACTGTGGATGAGCGACGAAGGCCAGGTCGAGCCGGATTCCTTGCTTGGAGCAAAAACACGCGAGCGCGCCTTTGGCGAAGTTCGTGACGTTGTCGGTGATGATGCTGTGGGGGACGCCGTAGCGAACCATGATGTCATCGATGAAATGGACGGCCGTGGGCTGTCCAGCTTCTTGATTGGTTGTGCCTTGATCCAGTCGGTGAATTTGTTGACAACCACTAACAAATGCGTAATGTCGTCTCGTGCGGTCTTGAAGGGACCCACCATGTCCAGCCCCCAGACGGCAAAGGGCCATGAGAGGGGGATGGTCTAGAGGGTTGATGCCGGCAGGTGGCTGTGCATGCTGAAGCGGTGGCAGCCCTCGCACTCGTTGACCAATTTCTTGGCCGCCTCGAGAGCGGTGGGCCAGTAGAAGCCGTGGCAGAAGGCCTTGGCCACCAGGGTCTTGGAGGCGGCGTGATGCCCGCACTCGCCCTGGTGGATGTCGAGGAGGATCTCCAGACCCTTTTCCGGCACGACGCACCGTTGAAAGACCCCGATGGTGCTGCGATGGACGAGCTCGTTGTTGATGATGTTGTATGCCGAGGCCTGGCGCTGAGTTTGCCTCGCCATGGCCTCGTCCGGGGGGAGCTCGCCACGTAGAAGGAACGCCAGGATGGGTTGTGCCCAAGAGGGGTCCGAGACGGAGGCCGGCTCGGGAGCCCCCGGGCCCAGCTGATCAGTCCCCGGGGCCGGCTCGCCAGCCCCCGAGGTCAGCTAGTCGATCGTCATCACGACAACCGCGTTGTTAGAGCCGACGGCCTCGAATGCAGCCGGCTCAACTGGTGCCGGCACGGCGGCCAGGGTTAAGGGAGTCGGTGGCGAAGATGCCGAAGGGACAGCCGAAGCCGTCTATGGGCCGGTGGCGTCTGCCGGCATGAAGATGGATTCCGATTTTGGGGAAGGCTTGATCGACGGCTTGAGCAGCCGCTCAAGGGAGACGCCGACTGGGATGGCCTGTCGGGTGGACCTGATTTTTGCCAGTGCGTCGGCCAGCTCGTTGTCTGCCCGTGGGACGTGGTGGAACTCACCGCCCTCGAAAGAGTCGGTGAGCTGTTGTACGAGGAAGCAGTAGGTGGCCATGTTGGCGTCCCTGGCGTCCCATTCACCAGAGACCTGCTATACCACGAGATTGGAGTCGCCGAAGCATAGAATGCGCCTGATGCCGGTCTCCTTGGCGAGCCGAAGGCCATGGTTGATGGCCTCGTACTCAGCCACGTTGTTGGAGGCGGCTGTTGGGGAACGTTGCATGGGAAACAAAAAATTTCCTACGCATACGCAAGATCTATCCATGGTGATGAGCATCTACGAGAGGGAGAGTGGATCTACATACCCTTGTAGATCGCTAAGCGGGAAGCGTTAAGAAACGCGGTTGGTGTAGTCAAACATCTTCGCGATCCAAATCGCTGAGCGTCCCGCGATCACATCACGATCCATCCCGCGATCCAATCACGATCCGTCCCGCGAACTCATCATGATCTGTCTCACGATCTCATCACGATCCGTCCTGTGATCTCATCACGATCCGTCCCGTGAACTCATCACGAACCGTCTCGCGATCTTGTTCACGGTCCTTCCGATCTAGCGCCGAACAGATGGCACCTCCGCGTTCAGCACACGTGCAGCTTGATGACGATCTCCACCGTCTTGATCCAGCAAGAGGAAGTGGAGAGGGATAAGAGTTCACCGGTAGCATGACGGCGCTCCGGTGATGGTGGTGGAGCAATTCCGGCAAGGCTTCGCCTAAGCACTGCGGAAATCCGATCTAGAGGAGCACCGGTGGAACGGGTAGCACGTGGCCGTAAAATCAAGTGCAAAACACCCAATACCTCCAGTATATATAAGAGGGAAGGAGGAGGAGGGCTGGCACACAAGGCAGCCCTGCCTTGCCTCTAGCGCAAGGAGGATTGGAGGAGTCCTCCTCCAATCCTAGTAGGACTAGGATTGCTCCTTTCCTACTTGGAGTCTATTCCCACCTTTTGCGGTTTTTTCTTTCTTTCTCAAGTCCAGCCACATGGGCCTCTTAGAGGACTTCCATCAGCCCACTAAGGGCTGGTTTCCACCCTTCCAAAGCCCATGTAGCCTCTTGGGTCGAAATACCTCTCCCGATGGTCCCCCGGTTCACTACCGGCACTCCCGGTACACTACCGATGAGCCCGAAACTTTTCCGGCGACCAAAATAGGACTTCCTATATATGAATCTTTACCTCTGGACCATTCCGGAGCTCCTCATGACGTCTGGGATCTCATCCGGGACTCTGAACAACCTTCTATCACCACCATACATAACTCTATACTACCGAAACGTCACCAAACCTTAAGTGTGCAGACCCTGCGGGTTCGAGAACTATGTAGACATGACCGAGACACCTCTACGGTCAATAAACAATAGCGGACCCTGGATGACCATATTGGTTCCTACATATTCTACGAAGATCTTTATCGGTCGAACCTCTATATCAAGGATTTAGTCAATCCCGTATAACATTCCCTTTGTTCTTCGGTATGTTACTTGCCCGAGATTCGATCGTCGGTATCTCCATACCTAGTTCAACCTCGTTACCGCAAAGTCTCTTTATTCGTTCCGTAATACAAGATCTCATGGCTAACACTTAGTCACATTGCTTGCAAGGCTTTGTTGTGATGTTGTATTACCGAGTGGGCCCTGAGATACCTCTCCGTCACACGGAGTAACAAATCCCAGTCTTGATCCATGCCAACCCAACAGACACCCTCGGAGACACCTGTAGAGCACCTTTATAGTCACCTAGTTACGTTGCGATGTTTGATACACACAAGGTACTCCTCCGATATCTGTGAGTTGCATGATCTCATGGTCATAGGAACATATACCTGACATGCAGAAAACAGTAGCAATAAACTGACACGATCATAAGCTACGTTTGTAGTTTGGGTCTTGTCCATCACATCATTCTCCTAATGATGCGATCCCGTTATCAAATCACATCTCATGTCCATGGCTAGGAAACCTTAACCATCTTTCGATCAACGAGCTAGTTCACTAGAGGCATACTAGGGGCATTGTGTTTGTCTATATATCCACACATGTATCCATGTTTCCAATGAATACAATTATAGCATGGATAATAAACGATTATTATGAACAACGAAATATGATAATAACTAATTTATTATTGCCTCTAGGGCATATTTCCAACAGCGACAAAGTGGATCTGGAGGGCGTACTTGAGCTGGTCACCTTTCGGGGAGGAAAGGACTATGCCGGCACCCAGGCCGGTCCTCATTTTTGAGCCATCGAAACGCATGCGCCAATGTGTGGAGTCCGGGGGAGGCGGCACGAACTCGGCCTCCGCCCAGTCGACGAGGAAGTCGGCTAGCGAATGCGACTTGATGGCGGTGCGAGGTTCGTACCGGATCTCGTGATCGGTGAGGGCGATGACCCATTTGGCGATCCGGACGGTGGAATCTCGGCCGCTCATGATCTCACCGAGCGGGGCCGTGCGAACCACTATGATGGTATGCTCCTGGAAGTACTGCTTGACCTTCTTGGCGGCAAAGTATATGTCGTAGCACATCTTCTAGTAGTGGGGATAGTTCTTCTTGGACATGGACGGGCGGGCCCACACGTCAGCGAGAGGGGGGAGGAATCCGGGGCGATGGTCGGCCGAGCGGGAGGGATTTCGGGGTCTGCTAATGGTAGGTGGGCCGGGGTCTATTTAAAACACTTTAATCCTTTCCTATTTTCTATTTCTAGAGCGAATAAATACTATTTAATGCATTCAATATAATTCCAAATATAGGAAAATTTTATATAAAAGTTATCAGCAGAATAAATTCCATTTAATGGACATTTTTATTCTGTCAAATTAAATACTTTGAAAAAAACATTTTTCAGAAAATGCCTTAATTGGCTTAATTTATTTTTGGCAAATTATTTTTCATATCACCCCTTGGGTTTTATGATTCAAAACTTCACAAAATACCCCCCTAGTTTTGGAGTGTCATATTTACTCCTCTCAAATTTTTCAAGGGTTTTGAATACTTTGAAAGTTTTGAATAGGAACCAATATGAAATGGATTTCCAGAATATTTTCAAAGGCTCTTCCAAATTCTTCTTTTCAACCTCCAACTCATATTTCATCAAATTTTAAGAAGTCCTATTATCCTCTCTCATGAAAATCATTGAGTTGCATAAATTTGCTGGATTTGAAATATTTTCCAAATGGGAATTCAAACCATTTTCAAATCCCTTTTCATTTCTTTAAATGGAAGAAGTCATGTCATCTTCACTCTGGGGTTTTGTGATGAAATGAATTTGAATTCCTGGTGATCAAAATGCAGAGTGGAAGTTTTGGGAAAGTCATTTCATTCCCTCTCATCAAGTTTTCAAAAGTTTCAGAAAGTTTCAAATTTCACTCACTTTCAATCACTCAAACAAGCAAACAAACAATCATTCTAATTATTATTATAACATTCCAAAGTTTGGGATGTTACAAGCCTACCACACTTAAAATGAATCTCGTCCTCGGGATTCGGAGGGCTAGAAAGAAAAGGTTAGGGTTTGGGGGTCTTCTAACAAATCGAGTGACCAAGAAGGTGTGGGGTCTTCCAACAAGACTCTATTGACCTGGAAATGTGGGTCTACCACACTTAAAATAAGAGTTACTGGTCCATCAAATCTTGGCAGTCCTCTGGGTGCATCTGTCTGTTCACCTTCTTCACGATAGCTTCTTCAGTGATGCTCTTCTGTTATATCAAAATCTTGTGATCTCATAACAAAATGTATTTCTTCCGACACTGGGTCTTCTTAACTGACAGGCCTCGTGTTCATTCTAAGTAACTTATCGATGATCTCATGGTGGTCTACCATTATTGGTTATCCTGCAGTGAAATGGGTCTTGGCTTCATTCCTCACCGTAGAATTCCTACGTGTGACAGAAATTGTCATGTACAAGGGGTTTCATCATACCATTCTAAGGTTTAAACAAAAGCTTCAAAGAACGTCGTCTCTTTACTATGGGTAAGTCACTGAGATTTACCAATCCGAATAACAAGAGAATGATAAGAGTAAGTCGTCATGGTGGCCAAACCATGTCACACTGAAATCATTACCTTGTATAAGGTTTAGTGAATCTCGTATTCTAACACTTGGGCTTCCTCACAAGCATTGCAGAAATTTCTCTTGTCAACGAACAAAGTTCGGATAAATCCATTGATTCTGCAAGCTAAGAAAAAACATCTATCGTTTCTTCACATCTCTTAGGTTTTCGCATACTTCTAAGAAATCGTTTGCTGATCAGTCGTAGCTTCTTCCAAGTTTCTTCCTTCACAAAGGTAGGGCTTGATCCTTATCAATCATGTGGTCAGTGAGTTGTGGGTTCCCTTGAATACTTGGACAGTTTAACTCACTCATGGGGTTACTATCGTTCCTTATACCAGCATTTCCTTCAGTTCAATACATCATACCCTTGAGGTAACAAATCATAGACTTATTCTTGTTTAGAATCCACTCAGCGGAATTCATTTTACTTTCCATTGGTCTGTTTAACCTTGGGTATGGTTTCATCACAATCATTTTTTTCAACGTTCTAGCTTCGAAAGCACTTTGTCACAAGGTTATCATCCACATAGTTTGAGGTGGTTCCACATTCTCTTCACCTGTATTCACTTATCCAAACTCCTAAATCCGGAAAAGGTACCTGTGGTTTCTACCACACTTAAAATGAAATGCACTCATGTATGCATAGACCATATTTTCTCATATCCTCGAAAATGGTCGGAGATCTTGGGTCATAGAGTAACAACTCATGTAATACAACATAAGATAAATCATGACACCATAAATTTCCATTCACTCATGAATTTATTACAAATTCTAAGACTTCTATTACATAACTTCAAAATGGTAGGAGTGCTACCTATTACATTGGTCTGTTTAACCTTGGGTATGGTTTCATCACAATCATTTTCTTCAACGTTCCAGCTTCGAAAGCACTTTGTCACAAGGTTATCATCCACATAGTTTGAGGTGGTTCCACATTCTCTTCACCTGTATTCACTTAGCCAAACTCCTAAATCCGGAAAAGGTACCTGTGGTTTCTATCACACTTAAAATGAAATGCACTCATGTATGCATAGACCATATTTTCTCATATCCTCGAAAATGGTCGGAGATCTTGGGTCATAGAGTAACAACTCATGTAATACAACATAAGATAAATCATGACACCATAAATTTCCATTCACTCATGAATTTATTACAAATTCTAAGACTTCTATTACATAACTTCAAAATGGTAGGAGTGCTACCTATTACATTTATTACTTCCAAAATCCAAAACTCAACTACTCATGTTTGACCTTCTTCTCCTGGCAGGTATAGGAGTAATGTCCTGTCTTCTTGCATCGGAAACACATGATCTGACTCAGATCCTTCTTTGTAGAAATTGGGTTGTTCTGAGAACGTCTTCGGTTTCTCTTCTTGGGCTCCTTTGTTTCGATCAAACTTTCAATTTCCTGTGGATCAAACTCCACTTCTTCTGTCGGGAAGTTTCCCAGATACTCTTTTCTTTCCTTCGTACAGTCCTGTGAGAAGTGTCCTTCTTCTCCACATGAATAGCAAGCATTGGAGTAAAATCTGGTTAGGCCTTCTCCATCAGGGTCTTCAATATCTTCCTTCATCACAAGTTCTCCAAATTCTCCTCTGAAGGCTTCCTTCATGGCTTCCTTCTGCTGTTTGATGACTTCTTGTACCTTGGGGTACACTTGGCATTGAGCAGGGTAGTGATTGGTTCCTTCACACAAGAAACATGTCACTTGCCCAGTTGGGCATTCCTCTGCAGGGTGATTTCCTTAACATCGAGGGCATCCATCCTTGTGTTCTTCCTGGGTGTGTCCTATCTCTCCACATATCTTGCAGGCACAAATCTTCTTTAAAACTTTGTGACGGGGCTTCTGGGTGTTGGTAACAACATGAGATTTTTGTAGAGCCATCTTGAATTCTTCCCAAGTGTTTGATGCTTGTCTATCATGGATATCTTCATGCATCTTCCACCAATGTGCAGCACCTTCTGCAAAGTATCGAAGAGCATACTGGACCATCTCGTTCCTTGCAACAAGGTTACTCCTTAGGTGATCCTCCATGTTCTGAATCCATTCTTCTGTCTCTAACCGAGTCATCGATCCAGAATACACAAGTCCAGCTTCATTCGTCATCTATTGGGTTCAAGGTTTTTTGGGATGAGATACGAGAGAGAGGAGGGAGGGAAAAACACACAATACAAACAATGGTTTTGAAAATAGATTTTAGTTGTGGCTGTCGAAAATAAAACTTACACACAAATGACAGCGCACAAATCATCATATCTAACGTAAGTATACAGCAGGGGTTTGGTCTTCTAGGGGCATAATATCTTGGAAAATTCTTCATGGTCTTCAATTTCTTCAGATCAGTATAATCTTCAATCCTTTTTGTAGCTCTTCCATAATGGAATACATCTTTGTCTGAGTTGGTCACCAGTTGTCTGATATCTTGTCCTTCTTGGAGGGCTTCAGTTGATCCTTCGTGTGGTCAAGGGGAAAAGGATATTTTCTAACTCTTGATAAAACTTAGAAGGGATGAGAAGTAGAAGGTCTTTTGAAAAAAAAGTTTTCAAGAAATCATTTCCTAAGGGCTTTCCAGTTTCTAGGGTCACGTCCTACAGTCAACATGTGCTCTGATACCATTTTCTGTAGCGACCCGACTCAAAACGAGTCAAGCCTCTGTGTTTTCTGTGCCATCCCTGGATCACTATGCTGGCACACACAGTACATCAATGTATATATCAAAGTGCAATCACATGTAATTAACGTAAAACTGATATATACCTTACAATAGCAGCGGAATACAGTCAACGGGAGTGGAGTCCCAATAACACCAACGGCAGGTTGAGTGCGGACCGTAACCCTGAATCGTACTCTTACTTGTCGTAGAAGAGTATCTGCAACATGAGACGTTGCAGTCGTGTAGGTCAGCATTTTGAATATGCTGGCAAGATCACCATAGAAGAACAGAAGAATAAACTATACTATATGCAATAAGGCTTTATGTCTCTGTGGCTAAGTTTTTGCATAAAAGCTGATTTTGTTTTCCTACAACAAAGGAATATCAGGAATTTCACTATAGAATTACCTATCATGACATGGTTCCGCCAACCAATGTCTCAATGCCCACAAGTATCTTAAGTTGCCCACGATTAAGTTATCACTCCAGTGTTGAGAGTTCATAGATAGATCCAAGTCCAGAGGCTCAAATTGTCCGTAACCGTGGACACGGCTAATCGATTAGGCTTAACTCTGTAGAGTGTTGTGCACTTTACCCACAAGATTCTTTCCCTCCTGGTAAGTCCTCGCACTGCCTGGTGTTTGAGAACAGGATGAAAGAAACATGGTCTTTCAGAGTGCTTCCCTGACTGTCCGATAGTGCCCATCCAATCCTAACGTCGACTACATCTCGTAGCACTGCCCAGCAGAGTCACAGCAAAGATCAACCAAGCCAGAGCCCATATTGACTTGTGGCTACACAGGTAAGCTTCCGGGCATGAAGTATTCATCCTTCTCTTTGAGTCTGGGTGAACCTTTCCGCAAGATGTCATGGCACTTCCTCATGCATCCCGACCATCCACTAGTTTCTCCAGGGACGCCCATCAATTCCATCCTTCACCCAGTAGTGTGTATTGAAAACTTGTCTTCTCGAGTCTCGAAGTCTTGAGGTCTTGAAGATGCAGGACTTCAAGATGTCTTCATGAAGTTGTCGTCTTGTCGTAGAGTCCTTCTTCACACCACTCACGAACACTCATACCAAACCCCGTCTACTTTAGCATAGCATAAAAGTAACTAACGTTGCGGGGCTTTAGTAACCAGTGGTGGGTTCCTACCTCATGCATTCTACTCAACTACAAGGATTTCAATAACACTACGGGAGGGATTTTCTGAATGATGTCACTACATGCAAATAAAAACATGGGTATGAAATAGATGGTCAAGGTGAACTTGCCTGTACTGTTGATGAAGATAAGGATTGCTCTCAGAAAATAACTTGATAGACTATTCGTCACTCTCCGATGAAAATCTATTTAACAAATATTGCATTCATATAAGCAATCATACTAGCAATCAATTCTAACAATCACAAGGTAAACACAAGAACAAAAGCAACAAGGTAGATGAAGGAAATACTTAAGACAAAAGTTAAAATCAACAAAACTACATCAACACAACTAAGGTGATGATGAAGGAGATACTTAAGACAAAAGTTAAAATCAAGAAAGTTTTCATAAAAGCCACTAAAGTAGTTTCCCCCTACAAAAAACTATTTTCAATAGTACCAAAACATTAACAAAGTAAAATATAACAGAATTATTTTAGTAAATAATTTTACTCACAAAAAGAATTACTTTTGAAGAACAAGTAAAACTATGAAAACAACATCCTAAACAACATGAGTGTTTGCCTAATGAAATTAACAACAAGCAAAATAATAACTAAGAGAAAACATATTGTAAAAACAACTAAGTTAACAAAACATAATTAAATAAAATCTTTATTATAAAACAGAATTAAATCATATAGAATTTTTGTGAAAAGAGTTTCTATGACAAACTAAATTGTTTTATAACATATTACCTAATGAAAGATAATCTAGTTTCCTATCATAATTAAATTATTTTTATTAACTAAGCATTTATTAACAGAAAGGAATTACTACAAGTTTTATTAGAAAACAGAATCTAATTACTTAAGACTTTATTTAAAAGAATTGTTACTAACAAATTTGCTTTTAAAACAACTATACCTATTTTGAAAGAGGGTATAGATCCCTACAACAAAATTTATAAACTAAACAAATTAACTTTTGTTAACAGCAAGTATAAATCCTAAATTTAGAACAACAGAACTAAATGAAATCTAGTACATAATATAAATCATATTCAGATTTTCAAAATAAAACAAATAAATCAATTTAATTAAACTAATAGGAAACTAAACAGATTCTGTTTGGTTTGAAAATACTATTTGAAATTATTATAAAAATTCTCAAACTCTACCAAATGATAGCTATGGTCACTAGTGACAAGTAGGAAAAAGAATCATTCAAAAATTCATTTTAGAACTAAAGATATTCAGAAAACAAAATTTAAATCAAATCTGTTCAAATTCAAATTTAAATGTTCAAACATAGTCAAATTTGGTATTCACAGAAACTAGATGAAATTTGTGATCTAATGCAGAAGAAATCAATTAAAAAAATTAGTAGTTTAAAAGATATAAAGAAAATAAAATCAGAACCTATTCTGGAAACAGAAATTAAAACAGAAAAGAAAAAATCGTTTCTAACGGACAGGTGGGCTACGTGTCGCTCTCTGGTTGGTCTAAGTGTGCGTGTGCTAGGGAGTTTCGGGCGGACGACCGAGACATAAGAGAAAACGGTTCGGTCTATAATTTCAAAAGAAAAACCGGCCGGTTCTTTCTAAAAGAACCGAAGGGGTACGGGGATCTAATCTACGCCGTTGAGACGAGATCGAACGGAGGGGTGACGTTGCCGGTGACTTACAGAGATGGGATCGGAGCTCCGGCGGTGTCGACGGTGGCCGGTCGTCGGAGATAGTCGGGGAAGGGTCTCCGGTGGTCGAGGGAGGCAGCGGAGAGGTCCAGGCAACAGCGGCGAAGATCCGGTGACGATAGGTGGCGTTGGATGGGCTCGGGGATGTCGGAGTTGACGTGCACGAGCTCGGGAGGTTTCAGACTCCGGCGAGGTCGAAGGTTAGGGCGTTCCAGGGGGTCTCCGGCGAAGCAGAGGGGTGGGTGTGGTGCGCACGGGTGCGGGGAGGTCGAAGGAGGGCTCCGTGGCGCTCGGGGAAGGCAGGGTGGTGTAGGGGAGCAACAATGGCGCGACGGCCGTGGGTATCTCCGGCGAGAAATTCTGGCGAGGAGAGGCGATGGGAGAGAGGGAAAAGCGGGGGAATGGGGGCGCGAGGGTCTGTGGCTTCTTATAGGGGGCTCAAAGGGTCGGGGAATGGAAGGAGGCGAGATCCACGGCGAGGTTTCGCCGGCGATGGCGCGGGCGTGCGGGAGGAGGAAGATGGCCGGCGTGATCTCGGGGTCGGATGGTGGGCCCCACACGTCAGCGAGAGGGGAGAGGAATCCGGGGCGACGGTCGGCCGAGCGGGAGGGATTTCGGGGTCTGCTAATAGTAGGTGGGCCGGGGTCTATTTAAAACACTTTAATCCTTTCCTATTTTCTATTTCCAGAGCGAATAAATACTATTTAATGCATTCAACATAATTCCAAATATAGGAAAAATTTATATCAAAATTATCAGCAGAATAAATTCCATTTAATGGACATTTTTATTCTGTCAAATTAAACACTTAAAAAAACATTTTTCAGAAAATGCCTTAATTGGCTTTATTTATTTTTGGCAAATTATTTTTCATATCATCCCTTGGGTTTTATGATTCAAAACTTCACAAAATACCCCCTGGTTTTGGAGTGTCATATTTACTCCTCTCAAATTTGTCAAGGGTTTTGAATACTTTGAAAATTTTGAATAGGAACCAATATGAAATGGATTTCCAGAATATTTTCAGAGGCTCTTCCAAATTCTTCTTTTCAACCTCCAACTCATATTTCATCAAATTTGAAGAAGTCCTATTATCCTCTCTCATGAAAATCATTGAGTTGCATAAAGTTGCTGGATTTGAAATATTTTCCAAATGGGAATTCAAACCATTTTCAAATCCCTTTTCATTTCTTTAAATGGAAGAAGTCATGTCATCTTCACTCTGGGGTTTTGTGATGAAATGAATTTGAATTCCTGGTGATCAAAATGCAGAGTGGAAGTTTTGGGAAAGTCATTTCATTCCCTCTCATCAAGTTTTCAAAAGTTTCAGAAAGTTTCAAATTTCACTCACTTTCAATCACTCAAACAAGCAAAGAAACAATCATTCTACTTATTATTATAACATTCCAAAGTTTGGGATGTTACACCGAAGGACATGGTGATGTAGCAGTAGGCCCCGAAGGGTGTGATGAAGGAGGTCTTGAGCCGGTCCTTCGGGTCCAGCTTGATCTGGTGGTAGCCGGAGTAGGCGTCCGGGAAGGACAGCAAGACGTAGCCGGCCATGGAGTCGATGACTTGATCGATCCACGGCAAGGCGAATGGGTCCTTGGGGCATGCCTTGTTCAGGCTGGTGTAGTCAATGCACATGCGCCAGGTCTTGTTCTTCTTTAGCACCAGGACTGGGTTGGCTAGCCAGTCCGGGTGGAAAACCTCCATGATGAACCCGGCTGCGAGCAGCCGGGCGATCTCTTCTTCTATGGTACGCCGCTTCTCCTTGGAGAAACGGCGTAGGGGTTGCTTGACCGGCTTTACGTCCGGCCGGACGTGTAGTTTGTGCTCGGCGAACTTCCTCGGAACACCCGGCATGTCCTTGGGAGACCATGCAAAGCTGTCTCGATTCTGACGGAGGAAGTCGATGAGCTCGCCTACCTATTTGCTGTCGAGGCGGGAGCCGATGGTGACGCACTAAGCGGGGTTGGCCGGGTCGAGCGGGATTTGCATGGTGCCCTTTGACGACTAGAAGGAGGTGTCGTCGACGAACTGTTAGGGGGGAGACAACACGGTCGGCTGGCTGGCAGCAAGGGCCACGAGCCGGTCGAGCTGCCGATTCTCCTCAGCGCTGTCCAGGGCCTCGGCCAGCCGGCTGCCATCTCGAGCGCACTCGATCAACATCTTGTAGTCACCCGTGATGGTGATGATTCCCTTGGGGCCTGACATCTTGAGCTTGAGGTAGGCGTAATGGGGCAGCACCATGAATTTGACAAGGGCCGGGCGGCCCAACAGCGCATGGTAGGGACTTGCGAGGTCCACGACCTCAAACAGCACCGGCTCGCGGCGAAAGTGGCCGGGTCCGCCGAAGAGGACGTCGAGCGTGATCTTGTAGACAGGGGAGTAGGACTTCCCAGGCACGATGACATGGAAAAACGTCCGGCTCACCTGTAGGTCATCTATCTTCAGCCCCAGCTTGTGTGTCGTGTCGAGGTAAAAGATGTTGATGCTGTTGCCACCATCTACCCGCACCCATGAGAAGCGACAGGTGCGCTTATCGGTGGGGATGGTGGGGTCGAGGACCAAGGCATAGCTACCGGGACTCGGCATCACGACGAGATGATCTGCCCGGCTCCAGGTGACCGGCTTCTCCGACCAGTGCATGAACTAGGGAGTTGCCGGCAAGGTGGCATTCACCTCATGATGGAGCCGGCGTTGAGCATGTTTGCTCGTCTCTTCACTGGTGAAGACGACGTAACAACGGTCCTGGTTTGGGAACTCGTCGTGAAGACAACCGTCGTTTTGGGCCGGAGCTGGAGCCGGCACCGTGGTGGTAGCTGGGGCCGGGGCCGGCGTGCGGGCAGGCGGCGCGGGAGGAGTCGGAAGGCCGTCCCCCTGGGCCAATCGCTGTGAGAAGCTGCACTGCCAGAGTGTGTGCATAGAGGGTTTGGCCCCTGAGTGGTTCTTGCAAGGGAGGTCGAGCATCTGCTCGAAGGTGAGCTTCGGCTGCTAGGCAGCCTTGCCAGTGCGCTGGCGCTAGCTGGAAGACTGGGTAGTCGGCTCCTGCTCCACGATGGTGGTGACCTGCCGGCTCCCGTAGCGGGGATCCGGCTGGTCGCTCTTGCGCTTGTTGTTCTACGGCTGCCGGTTGTCGGCAGCCGACTGGGACGTTGCTGGTGTTGTCGTCGCCTTGGCGGGCGGGGTCATCTTGACCCGGATGGCTGAATCAGCCGTGGCATACTTGTCCGCTTGGTCATGAGCTCAGCGAGTGTGGCCGGCTCGGAGCACAGAAGCTTGTGCTTGAGGGGGGTGTCGTCTCGACAGCCTTCGATGAAGTACTGTATGGCTTGTACCTTGTGCACCCCCTCGCAGGAGTTGCGGAGCTCGGTCCACCGAGTGAGGTAGTCGCGGAGGGACTCATCCGGCCTCTAAACGCACATGGCAAGTTCACGGGGGCGGCCAGGCTGCTTGTAGGTGCCGGTGAAGTAGCAGAGGAAGGCTTCCTCGAAGTCCGTCCAAGTGTTGATGCTGTCGGCTGCCAGGCTGTTAAGCCAGGTGTGGGCCGAGCCGATCATCATGAGGGGAGCGTAGCAAACGGCCATGCGCTTGTTCCCCCTGGCGATGCCGACCGCGGTGGTGTAGTCAATCAGCTAGTCCTCGGGCTTGGTGGCCCCGTTGTACTTCGGGGTGTCTCGAGGGAGTGTGAAGCCGATTGGGAACAACTCGTTGGGGATCCAAGGGCCAAAGCAGGCCAGGCCAATCGAGCCCTCCTCCTCGAGGACGGCCGACTGCGCGAGCTGGTCAATGCGGTTGCAGGCGTTGTTCTCGCTGCGGGGGACGCGTGGCCCGATCCGGGCCGAGAGATCGGGGCGGATGACAGGTGGCACCGATCGTTCCGGATCACGCCGCGAGGGTGGAGTGTGCCTGGCTGCGCCGGCTGCCGGCCGCTGGCGCCTCGTGGCGGCCGCTACGAGGCGGTTTGTTGGGGCGCCGGCTGTTAACAGCCGGCTGGTCGCTCCCCAGCAGCTGAGAGGGCTGGGGGTCGCTTGCCTTGACCCTGCGGCCGGAGACGCGAGGGGAGCAGGAGTGCTGAGCCGGCTAACGGCCAGCAGTCCCCGTGTCCTCGCCCTCGGGGCGGGGGCCTTCGGAGGTGGCAGCGCCAGCCGCGAGTAGATGCTGCTACGCGTCAGCAGCGTCAATGAGGTCCTTGATGTGACGCTCGTGGGCGGCACGTTCTTCCCCCTCCAAGGTAGCCAAATCCTTGTAGGCTACCTTGAGGGCCCGTAGGTTGGCTACGGGGGTGTCGTAGACGGGCATCTTGTCGCCCAGGATTTCGGCGACCACACGACTGCGGTCGCGCACAGTCCCACGCTGGCTGGGCTCAGTGCCAGCCGGGGTGAGACCGTAGGCGGAAGCATATTCCCACTAGGGGCTCCATGCTGCGCCGCGTGGCCGCAAGGGCGATGGCATCCTCGAATAGGACGCAGCGAGCCGCCTCGAGCTCAAGCGCGGCAGCGTCGGTGTTTTCCGTCGGGGCGATAGGGGTGCTCAAGCCCCGGAGGGCCGCACTGAGCGGGTCGGAGGTGCCGACGCGGGCCATGGTGGTGTCAGCCTTGGCCCGTGCGCGTCCGGAGGAGGTGGAGGAAATGATGGCCATTGCCCCCACGCGATCGTGGGAGCTACTGGACCAGGGCGCAGCAAGTGCGCCCACAGCCATGGGCGGACCAGCACAGACGAGCACCTGGATGGGGTACTCGTCAGCGGTCAGAGCTTCAGCGAGGCTGAGCCTTCCGAAACGCTCGGTGAGCGCGTCGATGTCGAGCGCGAGGTCGATGGAGCTGCACGCAGGGCGTGTCAAAGCAAGCCCCACTAGCCAGCGGTTTCGCATGGACATGCAGCGGCGGCGGGGGATGGTGAGGGGTCCCACCCGGAGCATGAGTCTGGCTGGCACCGCGTACGGCCCCAAAGTGGGCGCTAATTGTCGTCGTTTTCTGACGACAGATGCCATGGGTAGGCTTATCGTAGGTGGTTGGGGCCGGAGGATGCCGACGGGCTCCGGGTGCGGGATTAGATACAAGCGGTGGCAACACATGATGTACCCAGGTTCAGGGCCCTCCGTGGGAGGTAATACCCCTAGTCCTACTCGGTCTAGTTTGATGGATGGGTGTGTTTACAGGGTTGCTCCTGGAGCTGAGTCTAGAGGAGGAAGAGGGAGCAGTCGGCTGGCCTTCCTCCGCTACCAAGTGTGAGAATGTGGGAAGTTTCCCGTGGGTGTGTGCATGAGAGTTGTGTGTCCTCGTTGCATGGGGAGCTCGAGGGGTTTTATAGGCCAACCCCCCAGCTTACAATATTTCCAAGGTACAAAGGTGGGCGGACCCGGCTCGTAGCCTCTCCGGCTGGGCAGGGGGTCCCACCCTTCGAGTCGTCTTGTTGCCCGTAGGGTCCACCGGCTATGCGGTCCCGTCGCTTGCTGGGGCCCGCCAGCCGGCTCCGCGATTGGCCCTCGCCCACCTGCCGTGGCATGGGCCGCCCGGGAGGCATCGTCTAGTGCCAGCCAGCCAAAGTCTCCGGTACGGCCGGCTGCACTGTATCCACACTGGGGCAGGTAATCAAGTGGGCAGGGGCGTGCTGGCATTGTTTCCCCGCGCGGTTGGGCTCGCCAAGGTCAATGGCCTAGACGGTCGAACTGTAGCTATGTGCACCCGTGCGTCAGCAGCCACCATGGCTACAATGATGCCAGTCCTGGCGGTCACGTCTTGTCGCTGTACCGTGTGCAGAGGGATGGGACGTTGCATGTCCGCCCCAGGGTCAACGGAGGAGGCGGACTGGAGGCAACCGGCTCACGCCCAGCCGGTCGGGGGTCGAGCCGACCCCGCAACCAGTCGTCCGTGTCGCCAACCGGCTATAGCTCGAGCCAACCGCGCTCCTACTGGCCGTGGGCGGCCGGTCATGTAGTTTTTCTTTGAAGCGGGGGGGGGGGGGGGGAGAACCCTGTTGCTTTGGCCTACCCAGGAGTAATAACCCCGTCAAGTAGAAACACACTTGAGAAAACAATGTTAGGAAACACAAGAGTATTCTACCAATCAAAAAGGCAATAGAACTCAAAAGTACCAAGATATGGAGAACATATATAAGGTAGTAAATCCTCAATATTGATATGTCTCCAAGATCATTTTGAACTTTCTCCCCTTAGTTATGGAAATAGTGGATCATCCTCCCCCCCTGAGTCTTAGTATGTAGATATTGGGATTGGATAGGGTGAGAAAAGATCTAAGATGAAATAAGAAAATTTTGATGTTTTCCTCTCCCCCTTTGCATAAGCATGTATCTCCCTTTAGCATGAAGCTTTGTATATTTCTCCCCCTTTGGCATTAATTTCCAAAAAGGTCATACACAGGGTAGGATCTAGGGATCATTGACTAAGAAGGGATCCTTGAGAACAAGGGTCATAGAATGTAGGGTTCATGTAAATGAAAATTTGAGGGAATCACTGAAAATGATTTCTCTCCCTTTGGCTAGGCTGATGGCTTGTAAGACTTCTCCGCCCTTTAGTTAGGTATCGTTGAATAGAGTTTCTCCCCCTAAGTTTTTTTGAAAATAAAATAAAATAAGAGATCATTGAAGTAACAATGACATCACTAGAAATATTCCACTTGAAAAATCACTAAAGAAACACAGACTGGGAGAAAAAATAAAATCAGTGAGTCCGGGACAAATAAATCGGTGGAACCGAGATGAAGTTTTGAAGCTCATCTGCTAAATCGGTAGAACCGAGAAATTTATATCGGCGGCTCCGAGACAGAAACAGAAACTTTGCAATGAGATTTTGACATCGGAGACTTCTCAACCTCTGCCAATAACACAGTGTCAAAAGAAAATTTCAAGAAAATGCAAAAGATTTTTTCTACAAAAGGGTATCAACTAGAGAAGATTTGAGTGGTTCCAAGAAATTCTGCAAAATAGAGAATGAACCAACCAAAAACTTAACTAGATGATGGGCGGTGACTAGGTCACCTATATTATAGTATATTGACTTAGGAGCCAAGCAAGAATACTTGATCATAGGTCATAGTCATCGTTAAGCTCAAAATGGGGTTACCATTTTTCGATTAAGCATTTTAATGTCTTCATATCACTTGAGTTGCATCTCATGACTTGGAGTAAAGCTATATCAAGAATATGAGTACATACCTTTGAGTGATGTTGGTGACATAACTTATAGGTGAACTTGATGAGGATCCTCGAAGTAGATGAAGATCATCTTGAGTTGGGAGCAATCCTTGTTGTTTTCGTTCACTTTTCACCTATATAGGTTAGTCACGCAAGGAAAAACATGGTATATCCAAATGACATGATACCAATTTGTGAGTTTATACCAAATGAGAAATATATGTCAAGGATATGTTTTGTTGTCTTCTTCCTTTCATAATCAAAGTGAGGTTGTGGATACTTGGTCATGACAAGATTGCTTAAGATATGAGTTTTTGGCAATATTGTGGAGTGTTGTTCTTCCAAGTACCTACAATGGGTTAGATGCAAGCCAAGGGAGCATAGAATTCCAAGATATATGATATTCAAGGTAATAGCACGGAATGGACATTGAAGCTCATCCCTTCGCATGCATCCGAGTGAGCTTAGCTCAAGTTTGAAGCATCAATGATGTTCAACTCACTCCTCAAATGACAAAACACTTTTTCATCAAGTGGCTTAGTAAAGATATCTGCCAATTGCTTGTTAGTACGGACATGCTTAAGATTAATATCTCCTTTGGCAACATGATCACGAATGAAATTATGTCGAACTTGAATATGCTTGGTTGGAGAATGTTGCACAGGATTATGACCAATCTTAATAGTACTCTCATTGTCACAAAGTAATGGCACATATTTAACATAGATTCCATAATCTTTAAGCGTCTGTGTCATCCATAACAATTGCACACAACATGATCCAGCAGCAATATATTCAGCTTCAGCGGTAGATAGAGATATCAAGTTTTGTTTCTTGGAGGACCAAGACACAAGAGATCTACCAGGAAATTGACATTTACCCGAGGTGGATTTGTTATCAACCTTGTCACCGGCATAGTCCGAGTCGGAGTAGCCAACAAGATTAAAAGAACATCCCTTGGGATACCAAATGCCAAAGTTTGGTGTATGAATCGAGTATCTCACAATACGTATCACAACCTTAAGATGACATTCTTTAGGTGTAGCTTGATATCTAGCACATATGCAAACACTAAGCATAATATCGGGACGGGAGGCACATAGATAAAGGAATGAACCAATCATTGATCGATAAACCTTTTGATCAACCAGTTCACCCTACTTAGTGACATCATCGAGACCGCTAGTGGGCATGGGAGTTTTCATACCTTTGCACTCCTACATGTTGAACTTCTTGATTAAGTCCTTGGTGTACTTAGTTTGAGAGATGAAAGTTCCTTCTCTTGATTGCTTAATTTGCAAACCAAGAAAGAATATCAGCTCACACATCATAGACATCTCATACTTCCTGACATCAACCTTCCAAACTTCTCGCTAAATTGTGGGTTAGTAGATCCAAAGATAATAGCATCCACATAAATTTGGCACACAAATAATTCACCATTAACCCTCTTTGTGAATAAGGTTGCGTCAATTTTACCAATTTCAAATCCTTTTTTAATAAGAAACTTTTTTAGGCATTTATACCAAGCACGAGGAGCTTGCTTAAGTCCATATAAAGCTTTGCGAAGTTTGTAAACATGGCCAGGTCTCTTAGGATTTACAAAACCAGGTGGTTGCTTAACATAGACTTCTTCTTCAATCTCACCATTTAAGAAAGCACTTTTAACATCCATTTGATAAAGCATGATATCATGGTGATTACATAGGTGAGAATGTTTTCGAACAACTTCTAATCTAGCAATGGGGGCATAGGTCTCGCCGTAGTCCATACCTTCGACTTGCGTATATTCATGGTCTACAAGACGTGCCTTGTTATGGACGACTTGACCGTATTAATATTGCTTCTTCCGAAACACCCATTTGGTTCCGATGATGTTTTGCTCATCCTCTGGCTTCTCCACGAGTGTCCACACTTCGTTCCTCTCGAAGTTGTGAAGCTCTTCATGCATAGCGTTCACCCAATCTGCGTATTCAAGAGCTTGTTCTACCTTCAAGGGTTCAATTCTAGAGATTAAAGAATAATGCTCACAAAGCTAGCTAGACGAGTTTTAGAGCGAGTGATTCTCCCGATTTGTATGTCACTAAAAATTTGGTTTACAGGATGGTTCTTGGTCACTTGCGCTTGTACTCGGGCTAGCTTCCGATTGTTGGATGGTGGAGATTCTTCATCATCATCATCTCCTTCGTCTTCATTGTTGATAAAGGTGTCGTTACCTTGAGAAGGTGGTTAAGGAGGTTGTGGTGGATCTTCACAATGCACTTCCTCCTTTTCATCATCTCGTCGTGTACCGCTTGTGGATGCCTCCATGTCATGTTGTGGTTCACCTTGACATGAAGTAGGGTCTTCCACTTGAGTTGATGAAGTACTTTCCTTCACACCTCCATGGGATGAATCTTGCCGATAGACAAGTCTTGGATAGCTTTTGAAGGGTCCTAATCACCTACATCATTTGGCAATTGTTCGACTTGAGAACCATTAGATTCATCAAACTTCACATCTATCGTCTCTTCAACTTTTCGAGTAAAGTTGTTGTAGACATGGTAAGTGTGAGAGTTCGATCCATAACCAAGTAGAAATCCTTCATGAGATTTAGGGGAAATTTTAGTATGATGTTGCTTATAAAGAATTTAGCACTTTGAGCCGAATACCCAAAAGTATCCAACTTGGGTTTTGTTACCGGTGAGAAGCTCGTATGTTGTTTTACCGAGAAGCTTGTGCAAGTAAAGTCGGTTTGTGGCATGACATGCTGTTTCCACGGCTTCTGCCCAAAAGTGTTTTGGCGTCTTGTATTCGTCAAACATCATTCTTGCCATCTCAATGAGCGTCCGGTTCTTCCTCTCAACAAATCCATTTTGTTGAGATGTGTATGTAGCCGAGAACTCATGTGAGACACCTTCTTCATCAAGAAAGCTATCCACATGGGTGTTCTTAAACTCCGATCCATTATCACTCCAAACCTTCTTGATCTTCATTTCAAACTAATTTTGCACTTTGCGAGCGAAGTTCTTGAAGATCTTTTGTACCCGCGACTTATCATCAAGAAAGAATACCCATGTAAATCTGGAAAAATCATCAACTATAACTAGACCATAAGAGTGTCCATGTAGACTCTTGTAAGCATTGGGACCAAAGTGATCCATATGAAGTAACTCGAGTGGTCTCCTAGTAGTCATGATATTCTTGACCGGATGACTTCCACCTACTTGCTTTCCTGCTTGACAAGTGCTACAAAGTCTATCTTTGTCAAAGATAACATCCTTAACACCTAGAATTTGATCGCCCTTGATAAGCTTATCTAGATTGTGCATGTCTACATGTCCAATCCTTCTATGTCACAACCAACCTTTAGACGATTTTGCAATGAGACAAGTACGAGGTTGGGCCTTTTTAGTGAAATCAACAATGTATAGATCACCTCTAGGAATACCGGTAAAGACAATTTTATGATTATCAAATCGAAACACTTGGCAATCTACTTTAGTAAATAGCACATTGAAATCGAAGTCTGCTAGTCTAGATAGGGAAAGAAGATTGTAGCCAAGGGATTCAACAAGCATCACATTTTGAATTGAGCTATCATAAGATATGGACACCTTACCAAGGCCAAGTACCTTACCCTTAGAGTTGTCTCCAATGGTCACGTACCTCCAAGGACCTTGATTAGGTGTGATCTATTGGAACATGTCTTTATTACCAGTCATGTGATCTATGCATCCACTGTCGAGAATCCACTCTTTTTCGTTGGACATGTAATCCTTGAAGTTCGTCATTAGACTTAGATTCCTCATGATCTTTTCATGCTCGGTGTCGAACAACACATTTTCATCATAGTAGCCATGTTCTTCACTGTCATCATTTGGTGGAATCTCCTTGTCATAGAAACCAATAGACTCATTAGAATCATAACCATGACAATGTTCAAGTTTATGAATGCGAATGGCTTCAATAATAATGTTGTTGATAGTTGTGGCATCTCCTTTAGCACACATAAGATCACAAAGCTCAAATAGGCATTTATCAAAGTTTGGATCACTAGGCTTCATTTTGTGAAAAGCAATAGTTTTATGAAGAATTTCATCAAGATTACTTAATGAAAGATTTGGATATCATTTCTCCAAATCAGCCCACAAAGTATAAGCACATGCAAAGTTCTTCAATTGAGAAAGCATGACTCTTGGTAAACCTCTAACAATAAGATTGACATTTCTTAGGTTACCAAGCATGTTAATTTCCTCTTCGTGCGTGGGATGCAATTAATCAATGGGGAGCACATAGGGTTTTTCAATATA
Source organism: Hordeum marinum (assembly GCA_022496015.1). Lineage (NCBI taxonomy): Eukaryota > Viridiplantae > Streptophyta > Magnoliopsida > Poales > Poaceae > Hordeum > Hordeum marinum. The sequence goes on from CM039673.1 coordinate 309,597,772, forward strand.
TCCTCTCAAATGGAATTTATCAAATAGATCAATCATGGCATTCTTCCATTGACTATAGTACTCACCATCAAGAATGGGCACTCTACAATACAAACTCTCCCCACTAGACACATCCATCTTCCTCCACGGTGTTGAAATCAAAGCAATGGAAACCAATGCTATGATACCAATTGCGGGATCACTAGAAGTGTATGTCTAGAGGGGGGTGAATATACTATTTGCAGGAATTTAGAAGTACCTCAAGCATAAATCAAGTGTTGGCAGTTTTTAGCATACATAGCAAATCTAGAACACCATACACATGCAAGTCATCAAGTATAGCAGTAGAAAGTAAAGACATTGCACATGGAAGTAAGGAGTAGAGATAGAGAGATCAAACGCATGAGGGACACTAGATTTTTCCCATGGTTCCGATAGGTGGTGCTATCGTACATCCCCGTTTATGGAGTCTTCAACCCACGGATGGTAATGGTCGCGAGAGTCCACGGAGGGCTCTACCCACGGAGGGTTCCACGGAGAAGCAACCTTGACTATACCATGATGGCCTACGTCCATGGAGGACTAGCCTAACTCGGGGTAGATCTTCACGAAGTAGGCGATCTCCTTGCCCTTACAAACTTCCTGGTTCACTCCACAACACGAAGTAGGAGGCTCCCAAGCGAAACCTAACCAATCTAGGAGGCACCACCCTCCAAAAGGTAAAAGGCTCGATTGTGTCAATGAACTCCTTGCTCTTGTGCTTCAGTATGATAGACTCCTCAACAAACAATCACTCTCTGACAGATTTGGCTTGGTGCAAGAGATTGATTGGGTGGAAAGCAACTTGGGGAGGCTAGAGATCAAGATTTCATATGGTAGGAATGGAATGGCATGATCTCAACACAGGAGTAGGTGACTGTCTCTTAGAAAATAAGTAGGTATGAGTGGGGAACTATTCTGAGTGCTTCTCTTGCGAGTGAGTGGTGGTGGAGGGGTATATATAGGCATCTCCAAAAATCCAACCGTTACACACAAAATGACCAACTCGGTGACACCGATGTGTTAATCTCGGTGCTACTGAAGTGACCAAAAGGTGGCAACTTTTTAATCTCGGTGAGACCGATATACGAAACTCGATTGCACCAATAAGGTGACCAACGGTTAGATTGCCCAATCTCGGTGATGCCAATACAACAATCTCGGTGGGACTGATATTGTGAATTTGCGTAACAGAAAATTGGCAACCTAAATTCGGTGGCACAGAAGCAGAATCGGTTGCACCGAAGTGGCTAGGGTTTGGCTAAGTCTGTCTAGTTTCTGGAATCGGTGGCACCGAGTGGAAAGTGTTGGTTGCCCTAATTTTGAATATTTGGCTTTGGACAGACTTTTGTGGAAGAGCTTGTGGGTGTATGTGGTGACTATCACTTGTGCATGTATGAGCATTTTGTTCACCAACAAAACCTTATCCCCTTTTAATAGTATTGGCTTTCCTATGGACTCAAAGTGATTTCTCGCAAATGTAAAATGTAGAGTCCTCTTCCTTGAAGCTTGGCCAAAGTTATTTGTTCTTCTTCTTCTCCTTGGGGATACTCTTCACACTCCTTTTTCCAACCCATCACTGTCTGGACTTTATCTGAAATACACTAGGTAAAAGTATTAGTCCAAGAGACAATGTATGTTGTCATGAATTATCAAAACCACCAAGGGAGCATGTTGTGCTTTTAGGTTGTTCCCAGTGTTAGTGTTGGCTACTAGATCTGACCCACCGTCCGGGTGCTTTCACTTGCCACCATTACCCGGGTTGTTGATTCGTGCCCCGTTCTGTTGGTGACCCTTGCTGTTGCCGTTCTTCATACCCTTAGCAGACTTCTCCTCATAAGAACCACGACCCTTCGTGCTATCAGAATCTGCATATTTGGTGAGAGCCGCCATGAGCTCACACATGTCTTAGCAAGAACGCTTAAGCCATCCAACCTTCTGCTTAAGGGACAAGAAATGACAATTTTTTCCAGAATAAGGACCGCCTGAGCCGCCAATATATTATCAGACAAGTGGATAATGGTCAAGATCCACCAGACCCAATGATGGGCCGACTCATCCTCATGTTGCATGCAATGATCTAAGTCAACGATCGTCATAGGCTGCTTACATGTCCCTTTGAAATTCTTGACGAATTGTGCTTTCAACTCGGCCCAAGAGTTGATAGTATTGGGAGGCAGACCCTTTAACCATGTACAAGCCGATCCTTCCAGCATCATGATAAAGTACTTCGCGTAGACTGCATCACCAATGTCCAACATATCCATGGCTAGCTCATAACTCTCCATCTAGGCTTCTGGGGGTAGATCGGGTTGTGTAGTTACGCACCTTACGCGGACCTTTAAAACCCTTTGGCAGGCACTCGTTCCATAGAGACGGCATTAAACACATCACTCAAACACCCCTGGAAGTTACTCTGGCTTCCACCTAAGTTGAAGAGGTCATCAAGGGCGGCTCTTGGTAAGCCGCTGTGGCCGCCGCCTCATGCTGACCTCTGGAGTTATCCACTGCCCGAGCGTTAACACCGGTCGGGCCCTCATAGGGTGGGTTGCACCGTCGCTCGCTGCTAGAGATTGTTGGCGACTCCATACGTCAGTTGTAACTGTGGCTCGGAAGATGAGTTGAGTGCATGCGACTTCGACTATAAGTAAACTTCTCGTGTTGAGCTACCGCTATTTGCAAGAGCTCGATGGCATTCCGGGCCTTCGTGGCGAAGGGTGTCCCTTCAGCGAGAGGGAGTGCATTGAGTCTGGTAGCGGCTTCCACCATGTTATCCATCGGGTTAGAATAGTGACCAGGTGGTGTCAAAAATCACTGTGGTGGGGTCTGATTTCGTCGGGGCGGGTTTGGCTGTCGGGGCTGAGTCGCCGCCCTGTTCCCCAGCACCTCCATGGTCCGGGTTATGGCCAGCAGCGTGTACAATCCTGCCCCGAGGTGTTGAAGAGATTCCTCAGCTCAAACTACGTAGGCAGGCGGGTTTGATACCTCATCTGAAGAACTGCCTCTGGGGCGTGTTGATCCAGATCTAAACGAAAAGCCTCCACCTTAAGACGCTCCGACTCAGCATCCATCTGAACATGTAGTGTCTTGATATCCTCCTAGGCACTGGTCATCAGCCCTTTCAGCCTTGCAATCTCCGCATTACGCTCCGTTCGATTTTCAGCCGTAACTTCAGTTCCTAGTAGAGTTGTCAACTCGTTCATCAATTCCAGCAGAACTTGAGCCGGCGGCCTGGCTGATCCGGACCCTGACGGGGTGGCTCCTACTTTAGCTTCACTCGTTGTACTATTGAGAGCCAGTGTCGTGCCCGCCATGAAGATAGTGACTCAGCTTGGTGGCTCGTAGGGATCCGGAATATTGTCACCATCGGCATAGCCCCCAAGACCACCATCATCAAGCTGGTAAATTGACTCCGTCTCTCCACTCGAGTACCCATCATCAAAGAAGACAAGGGTTTCCCCTCCTAATGCGATTCTTCTCTGCCCTGTGTAAAACCAACAAAAACACTCTTCTGACCGGGTTGAAACTGGGCGGGTTGCATACACTGGGCCGAGTCTATGAGGTCGGTGCAGATGTCCGGCCTGGACTCAGATCTGCCGATCCTTCCGATGAAGTCGTGAATTCCGCTGAAGGGGATCTGGCACCCATACTCGATTGAGTGGGCCTCGGGGCCCCAGCCAACATCATTGATGTAGAGCTTGCCACGACGACTCTTATACATCCTGCCCACAATGTATCCCTCGATCCCTGGGAGAGAGCCCTTCGAGAACTCCAAACCACCACGCATCTGCCCCATGGTGGGCGCCAACTATTGTGGTTTTGTCACAGCAGATTCCCTAGTGAAAGAACTTAAGGGTGAAGCCATCGCTATAGTGACTAGCTCGAAGGGGTTGATCGGGATGAGAGACACGAGTTAACCTAGGTTCAGCCCCTTCCGAAAGAAGTAAAGGCCTACATCCTGCTTTGTGTTGTATTGATTGGTTATCGATTATAAAGGAGCGGATTTGCTTAACCTAGATCTCGATGGATTTTTTTTCATACCCTAACTCGCTATAGGGACTCGCCTTTATATAGCTAGGTCGAGGCCCTGGGCTTACAAGAGTCCGGACCGGGTTATACTCTGTAACCGGCCTTATCTCTAACTCGCCTTGCCTTCTTTGGCAAACTACTCCTGGACGGCTTACGCCTTTGGGTCACCCGCCATTTTCCGGCTCTGGGCGTCCATTTGGCATGCTTGGCAAACCGCCTCCATTCTTGTCTTGATCTTCAAGCCCGTTTAAGGCCTTGCTGATGAGCCACCAACCTCTTAACCCGGCCTCTCCTGGGCGGGTTATACCACGGAGTTATATCCCCAACAGGTAGGGACTCCTCTATTACTGCAACTCTCTTCTTTTAAACATCAAGGAACTCAAATATTAGAAAAACTAGGGGATTTGCAAAAAATATAAGTGTGATACGAAAAGTTAACGTATGTATCAAAACTTTAGGCCCTAGCCTTCATCACATGAATTCTTTCCTTACCACCACCAATAAAAAAGCTTGAGTCCTTAGAGAAATTAATAATCCCACTTATAGAGCCTAGAAGTAAACGGAAGGAACCTCTAGGGTCTTAAAAGGTCCTTGCTAACATAGCTAAAGTGGACGACAACAAGGACAATGCATTATGCCTAGCTAGGGGCATAAAACGATAGCGCTTGTTTGGAGGCAACCCAATAGTTATCTTAATTTTTTTTACTTTATGTCTTGGTGTGTTTACATGATTATTTATAATTTAATTATTGTCTTTTTTATCTTTTATATTGTTTCTCCCAAATAAATCCTTTGGGATTGATTTGGAAGATAGTAGAATTGATACGGTGCAAAAACATAAACTTTTGCATCCAGTGCGGAATTTCTCTGCTCTTACTGCAAACTCTGTTTGATATGAAATTTCTAAAAATCATTGGCATACAAATTCCCCACGTTGTCCTAATTTTTGGATTTTTTTTAAGTATGGTGTTCGTGCAGATCATTACAACTTGTTCTGTTTTAGACAGATTCTATTTTCGCTTGCATAGTTTGCTTGTTTTGATGATGATATGGATTGTATCAGAGGGTATAATCCATGTATAAGTTAGAATACAGTACCTAATTAAATAATAAAATATGAATCAATTTTTAATGATATCTAAAGTTCTTGATTTACCTATCATACTGAGGGAGCTCACGAGTTTTCTGTTGAGTTTTGTGTGCGATCACGATGGATGAAGGAATAAGGAATGGAAAGAGCCTAAACTTGGGGATGCCCAAGTCACCCTAACGTAAAATTATAGAAAGACTCGAGAATCTAGGCATGGGGATGAGCTTCCAGGCATCTCCTCTTTCGTCTCCATTCCATCGGTATGTCATTTGGAACTATATTTTTATTCATCACATGATATGTGTTTTGCTTGGAGTGTCATGTATTATGTTTGCTTTATTTTTAGGTTGACACAATAATTGTTTGCTAGGAACACCTATTTGAGAGAGAAAATTTTCATCATGATTTGTTAGAATACTCTATGTGCTTAACTTATATCATTGGAGCTAAGTAGTTGCTCTAGTGCTTCACTTATAACTTTTAGAGAACGATCGCATGTAGATTTTATAGAAATAATTGAACTCTCGTGCTACACTTAATTTTTTTTAAGTCTAATAAATAGTAACGGTAGTTTGCAGGGGTTATAAGGCTAGTCCAAAAAGGATAGGTATTCGAATAGTGTATAATGAAAACCTTCATGTAGCTCACCATATAAGAGAAATTGTGGGTTAATGATATTGATGAAGTAATATGAAACAACATGAGTACATAATTGTTGGTTAGTAGAAATATCGGTAGCTAAAGTGTGTTACTTGTTTCTCATATAAATATTGGTTATGGCATGATGATGATGTTTGAGCATTCGTATTCCTTGTTGAAATCCTAGTGATGTTCGGGTCAAAGGCGCGCAATCGTTAACTCCTCCCAACCTCCTCCCTAGGGGTATGAGGTAGTACTTTGCTTCGAGATAGCTAATAAGGTTTTGCAATAAGTATATGACTTGTTTCTGACTAGTGTAAATCCATGGATGTACGCACACTCACCTTTCCATATAATGCTAGCCTCTTCGCTACCGTTCATTGCCCGTTCTCACCTCGAGGCTTGTTGCAGCTTTCGTCGGTGCATCCAAACCTTGTGATATGTTATGCTTTATCACACATAAGCCTCCTTATATCTTCCTCAAAACATCCACCATACCTACCTATTATGGCATTTCCATAACCATTGCAAGATATATTTCAATGCAACTTCCACCGTTATATCACATGACTTGTGTGTTCATCATTATATTGCTTTGCATGATCATGTAGCTGACATAGTATTTGTGGCACAACCACCCTTCATCATTGTTTACATGTTGTGCTAGATCATTGCACATCCTGGTACACTGCCAGAGACATTCATATAGAGTCAATCCTTTCGAGTTGTTACATTGAGTTGTAAGTAAATAAAAGTGTGATGATCATAATTACTAGAGCATTGTCCGAGTGAGGAAAGGATAATGGAGTAATGATTTCCCCACAAGTCACGATGAGCTCTGCACGAAAAATAAAAAAACAGGTGAGTGATACTTCTCCAACGTATCTATAATTTTGATTGTTCCATGCTAATATATTATCATTCTAGGATAATTTTTGGGCATTTGTTTATCAATTTATAATATTTTTTAGCACTAACCTATTGACCTAGTGCCCAGTGTCAGTTGTTTTTTCTGCATGTTTTTAACTTTTCAGGTTTACAGTACCAAACGAAGTCCAATTGCCATGAAAAATTTTGATGATTTTTTCTGGACCAAGAGAACACCTGGAAGCTTCGGGAGGGGGTCGAGAGACCCACGAGGGGCCCACAAGCCAACAGGGCGCACCACTAGGGGGGGCACCCTGATGACTTGTGACTCCCTCGAGGGCCTCCTGATGCTCCTCTCCAGCCTATAAACTCACATATATTCCAAAAGCCCTAGGAGCACTCCCGAAACAATTTTTTCGCCACCGCAAGTCTCTGTTCTGAGGGGAGGCCATCTACACCTCCGTTCTGACACCCTGCCGGAGGGGAGATCAATCACGGAGGGCCTCGTCATCAACCTTGCTACCCTCACCATGATCTATGAGTAGTTCACTGATGACCCACAAGTATAGGGGATCTATCGTAGTCCTTTCAATAATTAAGAGTGTCGAACCCAATGAGGAGCAAAAGGAAATGACAAGCAGTTTTTAGTAAGGTATTCTCTGCAAGCACTAAAATTATTGGTAACAGATAGTTTTGTGATAAGATAATTCGTAACGGGTAGCAAGTAGTAAATGTAGCAAAGGTGCAGAAAGGTGTCCCAATCCTTTTTGTAGAAAAGTACAAGCCTGGACAAACTCTTATATATAGCAAAGCGCTCCCGAGGACACATGGGAATTTTTGTCAAGCTAGTTTTCATCATGATCATATGATTCATGTTCGTTACTTTAATAATTTGATATGTGGATGGAGCGGTGCTTGGGTGTTGCCCTTACTTGGACAAGCCTTCCACTTATGATTAACCTCTCTCGCAAGCATCCACAACTATGAGAGAAGAATTAAGATAAATCTAACCATAGCATGAAACATATGGATCCAAATCAGCCCCTTATGACGCAACGCATAAACTAGGGTTTAAGCTTTTGTCACTCTAGAAACCCATCATCTACTTATTACTTCCCAATGCCTTCCCCTAGGCCCAAATAATGGTGAAGTGTCATGTAGTTCACGTTCACATAACACCACTAGAGCAGAGACAACATACATCTCATCAAAATATCGAACGAATACCAAATTCACATGATTACTTATAACAAGACTTATCCCATGTTCTTAGGAACAAACATAAGTACTCAAAAAGCATATTCATGTTCATAATCAGAGGAGTATTAATTATCATTAAGGATCTAAACATATGATCTTCCACCAAGTAAACCAACTAGCATCAACTACAAGGAGTAATCAACACTACTAGCAACCCATAGGTACCAATCTGAGGTTTTGAGACAAAGATTGGATACAAGAGATGAACTAGGGTTTGGAGAGGAGATGGTGCTGGTGAAGATGTTGACGGAGATTGACCCCCTCTCGATGAGAGTATGGTTGGTGATGACAATGGCTTCGATCCCCCCGAGAAGGAAGTTTCCCCGTCTTAATAGCTCTGGCGGAGCCCTAGATTGGTTCTGCCCAAGTTCTGCCTCGAGATGGTGGCACTTCATCCCAAAAGCTCTCTTATGATTTTTTTTCCAGGTCAAAACCCTCCATATAGAAGAAGATGGGCGCAGGAGGGCTGCCAGGGGGCCCACAAGCCATAGGCGCGTGCCCTGGGGGTAGGGCGCGCCCCCAGGCTTGTGACCTCCTGGTGGATCCCCTCTGGTATTTCTTTCGCCCAATGTTTTATATACATTCCAAAATAACTTTGTGTGACTTTTCAGGACTTTTGGAGTTGTGCAGAATAGGTCTCTCATATTTGCTCCTTTTCCAGTCCAGAATTCTAGCTGTCGGCATTCTCACTATTCATATAAACCTTGTAAAATAAGAGAGAAAAGGCATAAGTATTGTACCATAATGTGTAATAACAGCCCATAATGCAATAAATATCAATACAAAAACATGATGCAAAATGGATGTATCAACTCGCCCAAGCTTAGACCTCGCCTGTCCTTAAGCAAAAGCCGAGATCGATAAATATGTCCACAAGTTTAGAGATAGAGGTGTCGATAAAATAAAATACGGACATGAGAGCATCATGATCATCTTAAGAACAACAATACTTATTGATATATAATTTCTTATACTAGAGTAACAATTCATTCACAAGGTAAATTATGAACCAAGAACTCTATTGAGAACCAAACAAACTATGCTCTCAGTCATTGAAGCAATTGCAATTTATCATAACATTGGAAAGACTCAATACAAGACCTTGTAAAGCAAATCCACATACTAAATCATCTTTTAGTCTTCCATAATTGCTAACACTCATGCGGTACTCATGAGGTCAAAGCTTAAATTGGACATAGAGAAAGATGGGGCCTTATAATTTTGCCTCCCAACTATTTACCTCAAGGGTAATGTCAATAGAAATAACTCATGATCACCCACATCCGAGTGGCTATATGTGTCTAGATCATTCCCCAACACATGATGCTTTCCAAGAGAGAAAGGTGAAATATAGGAAGTGGTGAAGATAACCATGACTATTGCATAAAGGTAAGTACTAGATAGTAAAAGTAACAGATAGGCCCTTCGCAGAGGGAAGCAGAGGTTGTCATGTGGTTTTTGTTTTTGGATGTGCAATCCCTTAATGCAAAGGAACATTGTGTTGTATTGCCCTTTGTGATAGAAACCTTTATTATGCAATCCATCGCTTTTATTTCTTTACCATCACAAGTTTGTACAATGCTTATTTTCCCTTACAATGAAATATCATACATATTTAGGCGCAATTTTTATTGCTTTTCGCACCGATGACAACCTACTTGAAGGATCTTACTCAATCCACAGGTAGGTATGGTGGACTCTCATGGCAAAACTATGTTGAGGGTGTTTTGATGCACAAGTAGTATCCCTACTTGGTGCGGAAGTTTTGGCTGATATGGGGTGGAAGCAAGCGTCACATGTTAGAGGATCTATAAACATATAACTTCTATTCGGAAATAGGCAAACATAACCCATTATGCTGTCTTCCTTGTCCAACATCAACTTTTTAGCATAAAATATTTTGATGAGTGCTCACAATTATAAAAGATGTCCAATATAATATATTTATAAGTGAACCTCTCCTTCTTTATTACTTCCTTTTAATTGCAACAATGACCAATCGCTATGTTTGTCAACTCTCAACAAATTTCAATCGACATACTTATTATATGTGAATTCATCACTCCCCATAAGATCATTATATATACTTATTCTATACCTTTTTATTTCTTTTTCTCAAGATCATAACAGCAAGAAAATCCCTCAATTCAAAACTACTTTTTATTATATAACTCTCGGACTCGCTTACATATCGGGAACATAAAGCAAAACTCAAAGCTAGATCATACTAAAAACTTTATTCTACTAGATCAAGATATAACCAAAAGGATCAAACTAGGAAAACGAGAAGAGTAAAAGATGTGATGGTGATACGATACTGGGGAACCTCCCTAAGCTTGGCAAAACCCAAAGGGAGTGCCCATACCCATGTGTTTAGTTGTCTTTCTTCTGAGGTGGTGATGTTGGAGTTGTTAATGAGGTTGGAGGCTTGTCCTCCGTCTTCCAAGGCATAGGCTCACCATCGTAAAAAGATGAACGATTCTCCAGGATCCTCAAATCTGTAGTTTTGGTTTTGCAGCTCATATATCTAGGCTTGGAGATGTTCGATTTTCTCGTAAAGCTTGAATATGTCCTCCCGATGTCCTTGGCGTCCAGCTTGTGCTGATGTGTAAACTCCGCGATCATCATGTGATTGGCATTGAGTCAACGTTCCACCATCCCTTGGCACTTGAAGACTTGCTGCTCCATTGCTTCGAGCCTTGTCTCCATGCTTCCGGTATTCTTTGGCCCCTCAACATCACGGATGTGTAGCACCCCCTCACGTATCTCAATGGTTTGAGGGTGTCACAACACCTCCTCAAGATAGGGGTTGATGACCTTCTCGAAGAACTTGTCCTTTGAAGCACTTGGGGACGTCATGGCGATCTAAATCTGTCCGGAAAACAACTCGAAACAAAAACAGGAGATATTGTTGCGATACGGAGGTCAAAACCTTCTAGAGATTATATAATGAATTTTTACCGACCTAAAGGAGTGTACCACAAGAAAATGGAGTCCGGAGGTTACACGGGGTGGCCACAAGCAACAAGGGCGCGCCCAGGGGGGTAGGACGCGCACCCTGGCTTGTTGACTCCTCGTGCACCTTTCGGACTACTTTAAAGTTTCCTAATTTATTAAATATTCCAATACGGAGAAAAATTTCTACTGGAAAAGTTTTGGATTCGGTTTGCTTACCATACCACAGACCTGTTCGTTTTCGGAGTCTGAAACATTCTGGTGGGTCTCCCTAATGTACTCCTCCAGAGTTATGGTATTGATAATATTGGTTTCAACATTTATGGGAGTACCTGAGATATAATGTTTGATTCTTTGCCCATTTACCACCTTCGGGTTAGTGCCTTGATGGCACCAGAACGATATACTTCCTCCACAATGTAAGGCCCTTCCCATTTAGAGAGAAGTTTTCCTGCAAAAAATCTTAAACGAGAATTGTACAACAAGACATGGTCACCTAGATTGAATCCATGCTTTTGTATCCTTTTATCATGCCATCTCTTAACCTTTTATTTAAACAACTTGGCATTCTCATAGGCCTGGGTTCTCCATTCATCAAGTGAGCTAATGTCAAATAACCTCTTCTCACCAGCAAGTTTAAAATCATAGTTGAGCTCTTTAATTGCCCAATAAGCTTTATGTTCTAGTCAAGAGGTAAGTGAAATGCTTTACCATAAACCATTTTATACGGAGACATACCCATAGGGTTTTTGTAAGCAGTTCTATAAGCCCATAATGCATCATCAAGTTTCTTAGACCAATTCTTTCTAGATCTATTAATAGTCTTTTGCAAGATCAATTTAATTTCTCTATTGCTTAATTCTACTTGACCACTAGACTTAGGATGCAATTATATGATTAACATCATACTTAGCAAGCAATTTACGAAAAGTACCACGAATAAAGTGTGAACCACCATCCATCATTAAATATATAGGGACTCCAAATCTAGGGAACATAACTTCTTCAAGCATTTTAATAGAAGTGTTATGATTAGCACTACTAGTTGGAATAGCTTCTATCCACTTAGTAACATAAGCAACAACAACAAGAATATGAGTATACCTATTGGACTTTGGAAAAGGTCCCATATAATCAAAACCCCAAACATCAAAAGGTTCAATAACAAGTGAGTAATTCATAGGCATTTCCTGACGTCTACTAATATTAACAATTCTTTGCATTCATCACAAGACAAGACAAACTTATGAGCATCCTTTAAGAGAGTAGGCCAATAAAAACCAGATTGTAATACCTTGTGTGCAGTTCTATCTCCAGCGTAGTGTCCTCCGTAGGCCTCGAAATGACACTTGTGTAGGATCTGTTCCTGTTCATGCTCAGGTATACAACGTCTAATAACACCATCTACCCCTTCTTTATAAAGGTGTAGATCATCCCAAAAGTAATGTCTTAAATCATAGAAGAACTGTTTTTCTTTTGTTGGTATGTGAAACTAGGAGGTATAAATTTAGCAACAATGTAATTAGCATAATTAGCATACCATGGAGAATTACGTGAAGCATTTATTATCGCTAATTGTTCATCGGGAAAGCTATCATCAATAGGTGGTGGGTCATCAAGAACATTCTCTAACCTAGACAAGTTATCTGCTACGGGGTTCTCAGCACCCTTTCTATCAATAATATGCAAATCAAATTCTTGTAACAGAAGAACCCATCTAATAAGTCTTGGTTTAGCATCTGTCTTTTCCATAAGATATTTAATAGCAGCATGATTAGTGTGAACGGTTACTTTGGAATCAACAATATAAGGTCTGAACTTGTCACAAGCAAACACAACTGCTAAAAATTCCTTTTCAATGGTGCAGAAATCAAGGCTTTCTTAAGGATTTCAAATGATTCTACACAATCATCATAAAAACAAAAGGAACATCTTTTTGAGAGATTAGTGAGAGGCCGAGAAATTTAATATAAGTCTTTAATAAATCTCCTATAGAAACCAGCATGACCAAGGAAACTTCTTATACCTCTGATATCCGTGGGAAATGACATTTTTTCAATAGCATCTACTTTAGCTTTATCCACCTCAATACCTCTTTTGAAGATTTTGTGTCTCAAGACAATGCCCTCATTAACCATAAAGTGGCACTTCTCCCAATTCAAGACAAGATTAGTTTCTTCACATCTTTGCAAAACTCGATCAGGTTGCTCAAGCAATCATCAAAAGAAGTTCTATAAACAGAGAAATCATCCAAGAAAACCTCAACAATCTTTTCACAGAAGTCAGAGAATATAGCAGTCATACATCTTTGAAAGGTAGAAGGTGCATTGCATAAACCAAAAGGCGTACGCTATAAGAAAAGGTACCGAAAGGGCAAGTAAAAGTTGTCTTTTCTTGATCCTCCTTTGACATGGGTATTTGAGAGAAACCAGAATAACCATCTAAAAAGCAAAAGTGTGTGTGTGTTTAGATAGTATTTCTAGCATTTGATCAATAAAAGGTAGAGGGTAATGACCTTTCCTAGTAGCTTTATTTAATTTCCTAAAATCAATTACCATTCTATATCCTGTAACAATTCTTTGCGGGATCAATTCATTTTTATCATTAGGAACAACGGTAATACCTCCTTTCGTAGGGACACAATGAACAGGGCTAACCCATCTACTATCAGCAATAGGATAAATGATACTTGCCTCCAGAAGCTTTAATATTTCATTTATTACCACTTATTTCATTTTAGGATTTAACCATCGTTGGTGATGAACAATTGGTTTAGCATCAGGTTCCATATTAATTTTATGCTGACATAGAGTGGGACTAATGCCCTTAAGATCGTCAAGAGTATATCCAATAGCAGCACGGTGCTTCTTTAGAGTTTTCAATAGTCTCTTTTCTTCATGCTCTGAAAGGTTAGCAATAATAATAACAGGATATATCTTCTTTTCATCAAGATAAGCATATTTCAGAGTATCTAGTAATTGTTTAATCATATCTATTTCATTCCTTTCATTCATATGGATATCATTTTCATGGTCTAGCAAATATTGTTCTAAGGGATCAGTAGGAGGCACAACAATAGAAGCAAGACCAATAATTTCATCCTTACTAGACAATTCTTTATCATGGGGTTGTCTATGAAATTTAGAGAAATTAAACTCATGGGACACATCCCCAAAACTCACAGTAACAGTTTCTTTCTCACAATCTATCTTAGCATTAACAGTATTCAAGAAAGGCCTACCAAATATAATGGGACAAAAATCATCTTGCGGGGAACCAAGAACAAGAAAATCAGTATGCTATTTTATTTTCCCACACAAGACTTCAACATCTCTAACAATCCCAACTGGTGCAATAGTATCTCTATTAGCAAGCTTAATGGTAACATCAATTTCTTCTAATTCAGCTGGTGCAGTATCCTTCATAATTTCTTGATATAAGGTAAAGGGAATTGCACTCACACTAGCACCCACATCACATAGTCCATGATAACAATGATCTCCTATTTGAACAGAAACAACAGGCGTGCCAACTATAGGTCTATGTTTATCTTTAGTATCAGGTCTGGTAGTTCTAGCAACTTCATCACAGAAGTGAATAACATGTCCATCAATATTATCAACCAACAGATCTTTAACCAAAGCAAAACTAGGTTCAACTATTATTTTTTCAAGGGGTGTAGGTGTTCTAACATATCTCTTACAAACCATGGTTGAAGCTTTAGCATGTTCCTTTATTCTAACAGGGAAAGGTGGTTTCTCAATATAAACAGCAGGAATAACAGGATCAACATTATAAGTAATAGTTTCTTATTCAACTTTAATAGGTTCAACTACTTTCACTTCAATGGGAGGATGATATTTAAACCACTTCTCCTTAGGGAGATCAACATGAGTAGCAAATGATTCACACAAAGAAGCTACTATCTCAGAGTCAAGTACATATTTAGTACTAAATTCACGAAAAGCATCGGTGTCTATAAAGGATTTAACACAATCAAACTTAAGGTTTATACCTGAATCCTTACCTTCGTCGAGTACCCAATCTTCAGAGTTGCATTTAATTCTTTCCAATAAATCCCATTTGAACTCAATATCTTTCTTCATAAATGAACCAGTACAAGAAGTATCGAGCATGGATTGATCATTACGAGAAAGCTGAGCATAAAAATTCTGAATAATAATTTCTCTTGAGAGCTCATGATTGGGGCATGAATATAACATTGACTTAAGCCTCCCCCAAGCTTGAGCGATACTTACTCCTTCACGAGACCAAAAATTATAAATATAATTCCGATCAAGATGAACCAGATGCATAGGATAAAACTTTTGATGAAATTCCAATTTCAATTGGTTGCAGTTCCATGATCCAATATCATCACATAGCCTATACCATGTCAATGCCTTCTCCTTCAAAGATAAAGGTAAGACCTTCTTCTTGACATCATCCTCGGACAAACCTACAAGCTTAAATAATCCACAAACTTCATCCACATAGATTAGATGCAAATCAAAATGTAGTGTTCCATCTCCTGCATAAGGATTAGCTAGCAGTTTCTCTATCATACCCGAAGGAATTTCATAATAAATATTTTCAGTAGGTTCAGTAGGTTGAGGAGTAACTCTTTGTGCTTCCGATTGAGGGGAAGATACTCTGAACAAGCCCCTCAAAGGATTATTTTCCATAGTAACAAGTGACAGTAACTTTAGCACACTGTATAAATTTTTCCTTACCAAATTCCACTCACCAAAGGCGATTCACTCCATGGCAACAACGCCAGAAAAGAGTCTTGATGAACCACAAGTATAGGGGATCTATCGTAGTCCTTTTGATAAGTAAGAGTGTCGAACCCAATGAGGAGCAGAAGGAAATGACAAGCGGTTTTCAGTAAGGTATTCTCTGCAAGCACTGAAATTATCGGTAACAGATAGTTTTGTGATAAGATAATTCATAACGGGTAGCAAGTAATAAATATAGCAAAGGTGCATCAAGGTGTCCAATCCTTTTTCTAGCAAAGGACAATCCTGGACAAACTCTTATAAAGCAAAGCGCCCTCGAGGACACATGGGAATTTCAGTCAAGCTAGTTTTCATCATGCCAATATGATCCGCGTTCGTTACTTTGATAATTTGATATGTGGGTGGACCGGTGCTTGGATGCTGCCCTTACTTGGAGAAGCCTCCCACTTATGATTAACCTCTCTCGCAAGCATTCGTTGTTGGGGATACACAAAACAGGTAAGCCCATGAAGGGCAAAATAACATAAAAGTATGGGGTCCATAAATCAGGTGGGTCCAGATAAATACATATATACTATCCACTCGGAAATGTACACTCCCTCCACTTGGATGACAGTCAAACACTCGACATCCTAACTCACTCAGATATGCGATTACCAGCAACCCACAAGGTAGTCGAGACATCATCCTTATATAGGAGGATTCATAGTGGGATGACATTATGACATCAATGCCCCATCTTGTAAGATAGGAGGTGAGGGGGTGGCGCACTCTATATAAGCCACCCCCACCGCATAGTTCGGGGCACTTTCTTCTCCCTTGGCTCTCCTGCGATTAGTCTCAGGACTTAGCTCAGGCATGGAGATCCGTTCTCCCATCTCCCTCTCAAATACACCATGTAACTCCGTGTTCATGACAGTTATGCAAAGCCTCTCCGGAGCACGAGACGTAGGGTTGTTATCTCCACCATGAGAGGCCCGAACTCGCTAAAATCATCGTGTCACCCATTTGCATCTCGATAGATCATGCTCCGTTATCCTACCCCTCTCTAATGTCGGAATCGTTCCCACGACATTTCACGCCCACCTTGGGGCATGGCGTTTATTGAGCCATGATGCAGATGGTTTTTTATTTATTCATCGATGTTTAATTTGTTTTTCTTACAGTTCATATTGTTTGTCTTTGCAATGAGTAACTGAAGCATCACGAAAAGAAGGGAAAAAGATATGTCTTCACCCAACGAATCACGAATGGATGGATCATGAGTTTTCTCTCTGCCGAGTACTGTCCGCTTACGATCGAACAATTAATCAGTGATGTGCTAATTGGTTTTTGCTTCTTTTTGCATGTCCACATTTTCGTGCACTCATGTCGATCGGTACATGCATGTACAAGAATCAAAGGAACAAAAGACGCTGGTTCCAGCAGCTAGTCACCTCACGCGGATAGGTTCTCCTTGGCAAAATTACCAACCATGGAAGACGATGACTCCACGTCGGCTCGGCGCGGCCTGCTGTAGCGGCATCTTCCAAAACGGATCGTCTTAAGCAATGATGAGGCATCGGTTACATGACGACGGTAGCTCTTCCATCAGTCGTCGGCTGTTGGCCGCCGGCCAGGCCTCTAGGCGCAGCGGTTCTTCCATGCGTCGCCGGCTGCTGGCCGCCTGCCAGGCCTCCGAGCGCGGCGGTTTTCCATCCATCACCGGCTGCTGGTTACAAGTCAGGCCTCCAGGCTCAGCGGTTTTTCCATCCGTCGCCGGCTACTGGCCGCCGCCCAAGCCTCCGGGCACGACGATTCTTCCATCCATCGCTGCTGGCCATGATCCATTCTTTCGTCGACCATGCAAGGTGAGTGGGCCATCTCCTCCTTGATTACGTGCATTCGGTTAAATGCGTGTGAGTACAGGAACCGGAAGGATGTGGTGATCTCCAACATGGGCTGACCGTTTCACTGAAGTAATCCCCTCATTAAGCGCGTCATCAAGTGAGCATTTTCCGTGTCACTTAATTGTGCATGCATGCATAACCGTCCGTGGCATATCATCATGGTCACACCTTAACTTGCTGCCATCATGCATAACCGGGCCATCAGTGGCAAAATGCGTCCATGCAGTGACGTTTTGATTTAGCAAAGAGTATATTGGTAGCTATGCTTGCTACTAACATGCAGGGTCGTTTGTTCCTCATAGTCTCCAGACAATAGCTTACTTGAACAGACATTTCGTTTGACTGCTAACATGATGACATGCACACAATAAACATACAGTCACACGGCCGCCCCGCGTGTCGCCACTTGAGGAGACATAGCTTCATCACTCGGCCGCCGCGCGCGCCCTCGCTCTGCTGAATGCGTCGCCATCACTTGGCCGCCCCACGCATCGCCACTTGAGGATACATAGCTTCATCACTCGGCCGCCGCACGCACCGTTACTCCGTTGAACGTGTCCTCATCACTTGGCCGTCCCGCACGTCGTCGTTCAGCTGGACGCTCCAATGTCACTCGATCGCTACGAGGGCCGTCACTTGGCTGGACGCTCCATCATCACTCAACCGCTCCATGCTCCGTCACTTAGCTGGACACTCCATCGTCACTCGGTCGCTCCACGTGTCGTCACTCAGCTGGACGCTCCTTCGTCACTTCGCCGCTACGAGCGCCATCACTCGGCTGGATGCTCCATTGTCACTCGGTCGCTCCACATGCCGTCACTCAGCGGGACGCTCCTTTGTCACTCGGCCGCTCCGTGCGCCGTCACTCAGCTGGATGCTCCTTCGTCACTCGACCGCTACGAGCGTTGTCACTCACCCGGACGCTCCATCGTCACTCGACTGATCCGAGCGTCGTCACTCAGCTGGACGCTCCTTCGTCATTCGGCCGCTCCACGCGCCGTCACTCAGCTGGATGCTCCTTCATGACTCGACCGCTATGAGCACCGTCACTCAACTGGACGCTCCATCGTTACTTGACCGCTCCGAGGATCGTCACTCAGCTGGACACTCCATCGTCACTCGGCCGCTCCGCGCGCCGTCACTCAGCTGGATGCTCCTTCGTCACTCGACCGCTACAAGCGTCGTCAGTCAGCTAAACGCTCCATCGTCACTCGGCCGCTTCGTATGCCGTCACTCAGCTGGATGCTCCTTCGTCACTCGGCCGCTCCACACACCGTCACTCAGCTGGACGCTCCTTCGTCACTCAGCTGGACGCTCCTTCGTCACTCGACAGCTCCGCATGTCATCACTCAGCTGGATGCTCCTTCCTCACTCGGCTGCTCCGCGTGCCGTCACTCAGCTCGATGCTTCTTCGTCACTCGGCCGCTCCGTGTGCCGTCACTCAGCTGGATGATCCTTCATCACTCGACCGCTACGTGCGTCGTCACTCAGCTGGACCCTCCATCATCACTCGCCCGCTCCACACGTCGTCACTCAGCTGGACGCTGCTTCGTCACTCGACCGCTCCACGTGTCGTCACTTAGCTGGACGCTCCTTCGTCACTCGACCACTCTGCACGCTGTCACTCAGCTGGACGCTCCTTCGTCACCCGTCCGCTCCACGCATCATCACTCAGCTGGATGCTCCATCCTCACTCGGCTGGTCTGCGCGTCATCACTCAGCTAGACGCTTCTTCATCACTTGACTGCTTCGCGCGTCATCACTCAGTTGGAAACTCCTTCGTCACTAGACCGCTCGGTGTGCCGTCACTCAGCTGGACGCTCCTTCCACATTTGACCGCTTTGTGCGTTGCCACTCCGTGAGGGACTTCTTCATCACCCGGCCGCTCCGCGCGTCACCGCTCCGTGAGGCACATCTTCATCATTCGACCTCTGCTACGTAGTCAGACAACTAAGTTATTCTTCACATATTGCATCTAATTAAACAATTATTTTCGCATTACCTAGTGTCAAGTAAGTCGCACATGACGTTCACTCAGAGGCCATGACATCGAGTGTACCTCTGCGCTTGGTTGTTTATTTTCATGTCGGAACATTTCACTACTGCCTCATTTGGGTCCAGTACTCAAAAAAAGGCTAGTAGGATCCTTCACTCTTTTAGACTCTTGCTGGTTCAGGACCAGCAAGCACCTGGAACACCCAGTGGGTGTCTATAGGTGTTATTTACACAAATTATTTCAGCAAATATCAAAGTACTTCGAGAACTTTTTATGTTGGCTTGTGCTATTTTTCATACATAAGTTACAGAATCACTTGGTGCCTCTGGTGCGTCATCTTCGTCGCTACTGAGGCTTAGTTGCCGCATCGGTCTCGACGCATAGAAACTGGCATCATAATCGTCTTTGACCTCGTCAACGACGCAGCCGACCGCCCCACGCGTCGCCACTCCATTGGATGCGTCTTCATCACTCGGCCTCCCCCGCGCGTCGCCACTCCGACAGAGGCGCCTTCATCACTCGGCCGCCCCGCGCGTCGCCACTCCGACGGAGGCGCCTTCATCACTCGGCCGCCCCGCCTGTCGCCACTCCAATAGAGGCATCTTCATCACTCGGCCGCCCTATGCGTCGCCACTCCTATGGATGCGTCTTCATCACTCAGTCGCCCCGCGCGTTGCCACTCCGACGGATGCATCTTCATCACTCGGCCGCCCCACGCATCGTCACTCCGATGAAGGCGTCTTCATCACTCGACTGCCCCGCACATCGCCACTTTGTTGGAGGCGTCTTCATCACTTGGCTGCCCCGCGCGTCACCACTCCGCTGGATGCGTCTTCATCATTCGGCCACCCCGCGCGTCGCCACTCCGACGGAGGCGTCTTCATCACTCGACCGCCCCGCATGTCGCTACTCTGTTGGATGCGTATTCATCGCTTGGCCACCCCGCGCGTCGCCATTCCGACGGATGCGTCTTCACCACTCGACCGCCCCGCGCGTCATCACTCCGATATGGAGGAGTCTTCATCACTCGACCGCGCCGCGCGTCGCCTCTCTTATAGATGCGTCTACAACACTTGGCCGCCCCACGCGTCGCGACTCCACTGGATCCGTCTTCATCACTCGACCGCCCCGCGCGTCGCCTCTCTACAGGCTACGTCTACATCATTTGGATGCTCCACGCATCGCTACTCCGTGCGTCGCGTCTTCTTCACTTGGCCGTCCCACGTGCCATCGCTCAGCTACACACATCTACACCACAACCCTTAGTGGGTGAACCACTTAGCTGCGACCCCGTATCGCCTAAGTTAAAAACTACTCCGAGTGAGGACATCATCCACACTCAAAGGCTTAGCTATCATTTCGTATCACCTAAGTTAAAATCCATTCCGAGTGAGGACATCATCCACATCGTGGTCTTAGCTGCGACTCCTTATCGCCTTAGTTAAAAACTGCTCCGAGTAAGGACATCATCCACACTCGGGGGCTTAGCTGCGACTCTATATCGCCTAAGTTAAAAACTGCTCCGAGTGAGTACATCATCCACACTCGGGGGCTTAGCTGCGACTCCGTATCGCCTAAGTTAAAAACCACTCCGAGTGAGGACATCATCCACACTCGGGGGCTTAGCTGTGACTCCATATCGCCTAAGTTAAAAATCACTCCAAGTGAGGACATCATCCACACTCGGGGGCTTAGCTGCGACTCCGTATCGCCTAAGTTAAAAACCACTCCATGTGAGGACGTCATCCACACTCGAGGGCTTAGCTGCGACTCCGTATCGCCTAAGTTATATACCACTCTGAGTGAGGACATCATCCACATTAGGGGGCTTAGTTATGACTCCGTATCACCTAAGTTAAAAACTGCTCCGAGTGAGGACATCATCCACACTCGGGGGCGTAGCTGCGACTCCGTATCGCCTAAGTTAAAAACCACTCCGAGTGGGGACATCATCCACACTCGGAGGCTTAGTTGCGACTTTGTATCGCCTAAGTTAAAAACCACTCTAAGTGAGGACATCATCCACACTCAGAGAGTTAGCCTTGACCCAAATCATATAAGGTAGACTCAATAAGCATTCGACATGCCAAGCACACTAAGATTTACCTGACTGGACCAGTTCCAGGCTATATTTACTTGCCATGTCGAGCGCACGAAGATCAGTCCGACTGATTCAGCTCCAGATTGCAACAATGTACTATGCCAAGCGCATCAGAGTTCATCTATTTAGTTCAGTTCTGCACTAGAAGACTTAAACCCTCTGCCCGACTCATCTAATCCGATAGAGGCTCGGGGACTACACCCAGTGGGTGCACTCAGCGTGCCCCCACTAGAAGAGAAATAAAAAAACATTCTGCTCGGTCAGGTCCAGCAACAACATTCAAGTTCAACAAACTCAATAGACTCCAATCGACTACCAGCAATCAGTCAGAGTCTCAGGGGCTACTATTGGGGATAAACAAAATAGGTAGGCCCATGAAGGGTCGAAATATCATAACAGCATGGGGTCCACACATCAGGTGGGTCCTGATAAATACATCCATACTATCCACTCGGAAATGTACACTCCCTCCACTCGGATGACAGTCAAACACTCGACATCCTAACTCACACGGATATGCAATGACCACCAACCCACAAGGCAGTCGAGACATCATCCTTATACTGGAGGTTTCATAGTGGGCTGACATTATGGCATCAATGCCCCATCTTGTAACATAGGAGGTAAGGGGGTGGGTACTCTATATAAGCCACCCCACCCCCCACCCCACCCCCACATAGCTCGGGGCACTTTCTTCTCCCTTGGCTCTCTTCCCATTAGTCTCAGGACATAGCTCAGGCATGGAGATCCGTTCTCCCGTCTCCCTCTCAAATACATCATGTAACTCCATGTTCATGACAGATATGCAAAGCCTCGCCGGAGCACGAGACGTAGGGTTGTTATCTCCACCGCGAGAGTCCCGAACTCGCTAAAATCATCGTGTCACCCATTTGCATCTCGATAGATCATGCTCTATTATCCTACCCCTCTCTAATCTCGGAATCGTTCCGATGACATCTGCAACTACGAAAGAAGAATTAAGATAAATCTAACCATAGCTGGTGAAGATGTTGATGGATATTGACCCCCTCTCGATGAGAGGATGGTTGGTGATGACGATGGCTTCCATTTCCCCCTCCGGGAGGGAAGTTTCCCCGGCAGAACAGCTCTGCCAAAGCCCTAGATTGGTTTTGCCCAAGTTCCGCCTCGAGATGGTGGCGCTTCATCTCGAAAGCTGTCTTATGATTTTTTTTCTAGGTCAAAACCCTCCATATAGCAGAAGATGGGCGTCGGAGGGCTACCAGGGGGGCCACAAGCCACAAGGGCATGCCCTAGTGGGTAGGGCGCGTCCCAAGGCTTGTGACCTCCTGGTGGGTCCCCTCTGGTATTTCTTTCGCCCAATATTTTTTATATATTCCAAAATAATTCTGCGTGAATTTCAGGACTTTTGGAGTTGTGCAGAATAGGTCTCTCCTATTTTCTCCTTTTCTAGTCCAGAATTCCAACTGTCGGCATTCTCCCTCTTCATGTAAACCTTGTAAAATAAGAGAGAAAAGACATAAGTATTGCACCATAATGTGTAATAACAGCCCATAATGCAATAAATATCAATACAAAAACATGATGCAAAATGGACGTATCATTCACCACAGACCTACAGGTTCGTAGGTAGTACCTTGATGGCAATCTCTCTCTCTCTCTATTCAATACAATGTTCATCGCATCTTTGCCTTGATCTATCCGATGTAATCCCTTTGTATGGTGTGTTTGTTGGGATCCGATGAATTGTGAGTTTATGTTCATATTATTCATGAAAAGTATTTGAGTCAAACTTGAATACTAAGATTCTTATTTGCATGATCAACATAGCTTCGTAATGTTGTCCTATCTATTGAGATGGTTTGGCCAACTAGATTGATATTTCTTCGGAGGGAGTGGTGCGCTGTAGTGGGTTCAACCTGGCGAGTTTCTATATCACAGTGACGGAAGGGGACAAGTTGCGTCTTCTGTTGCTGCTACTAAGGCTAAAATGATGGAGTTTATTCATATTGATTGAGTTTACTTTGTCTACATCATTTCATCGTTCTCCAAGCATTCCTCTGTTTTACTTAATACTCTAGATGCATGATGGATATCGGTCGATGATTGTAGTAATAGTAATAGGTGCACGCATGAGTCGGCCTATTTGCTTATGGATATGATGTCTATATACACATGATCATTGCCATGAAAACCGCATAGCTATTCATTTTCTATCAATGGCCCAACAGTAATTTGTTTACCCACTGTATGCTATTTCTATGAGAGATGCCACTAGAGAACTCTACGGCCCCTAGGTCTATTCACTTATATATTCACAAATGCTTTCACTAGATTTCTGTTATTTATTTGCTTTTATTTTATTTTGCAATTTACAACTATATATACAACTCACTTGCTTGCGAATAACGAGATCAAGGGGATTGACAACCCTCTTGCCAGCATTGGGTGCAAGTTGTTTGTTCTTTTGTGTGCAGCCGTTGAAGAGAGTTGAGGATTGGTATTCATATTGGTTTGATAAACCTTGGTTTCATAACTAAGGGAAATGACCCACTTTGTGCTGCGATAACCCGTTCCTCTTCATGGAAAACCCAATGTAGATCACAAGTATCACGAAGGATTTTTGGCGCCGTTGCCGGGGAATACCATCACCAACTATGAAGTAACTTTGTAGAAATTTTCATTCACTTGTTCTTATTTTAGTTTTTTGTTATATTTGTCTGTCTCATAAAAATTAAAAATACAAAACTATTTCTATTTGCTTGTTTGCCTAGTTATGTTATCCTTATCTTTATCACACCAAAACACAAAGTAAATGCAAAATTTAAGATAAATGGATCCTCATCCACTTGCTAATCTGTTCAAAAGACACAATTATGTTCAAACAATTTCTAGTGAGAATTTTACTAGATTATCTTTATGAGTTCTTGCTTGAAATCATGAATCTAAAAATTGTGATGAAGTGTTAAAAGAAACTTATAAAGTGATTCATGATAGTTCCTTGAATGAAAAGCATGACTGCAATTTTTTTAGTATAAATTCTATGAATGTCAATAGTGCTAATGATCATGATTTGGGTGATAATCATGATATTTCTTATGATCTTGATAATTCTGAGCTTCATGATGAATCTATTATTGATTATGATAGTTGCAACACTACTAAAAGTGGGATTGGAAGAGCATCAACTTTAGGTAATAATGATCCCACTACCTTGGTTGATTATAATACTTGTATGTATATGGATCATAAAGAGAATGTTTTAAATGATAGTTCTATTCTTGAGTTTGATTAAGATCCTACATGTAATTGTTATGAGAGAGGAAAATATGGTTATAGGAATTTGCATGTTATTCAATTATCTCCCTTTGTGTTGAAATTATTAATGCTTCACTCTTCCTATTTGCATGTGCTAGATATTTCTTGTATTTATAATTTGTTTCCTAAAATTTTCCTATGCATAGGATGTATTTTAGACTTAAATGATCTTGTCACATGCTATATGATGCTCTCTTTGTGCTTCAATTCTTATCTTTTATGTGAGCATATTTGAAATTTCCAACCTATCTTAATGGCTATAAAGAAAGAGCTTGTTGGAAGACAACCCAATATTTTCTGTTATTTTGTGATAACATGATTGATGCCTCTGTGATGGTTATTTTTATGTTTTAATTAGTGTTTTTGCCAAGTAAAGCCTTTAGGATGACTCACAAGATGAGTAGAAACGATGTTGAAACATAACAGAAACTTTGACTCCAGTACAGGAATTTTCATTTTTTACTGCAAAGAGATAATGATCTGAATTTCTCTAAAACGTATTTCTATTCAAATTCTTTAAGTTTTCCTATTTTTTCAGAATTTTTAGAGTTACAGATGTATGGGCTCTTTACATATTTCTATAGATTGTTCTGTTTTAAATAGATTATGTTTTGCTTGCATGGTTTGCTTGTTTTGATTATGCTATGGATTGTAACGGGGGGTATAAGCCATGGAGAAGTTATAATACAAGTCCTGTTATGCAAAAGTTAATAAATACTCAATTTATCACAATACCTAAAGTATGCAATGTGTTGCTTATACAAACAGATCTCACGAAGTTTTGTTGAGTTTTGTGTGATTGAAGTTTTCAAGTTTTGGGTATAATCACGATGGACCACGGAATACGAAGTAACAAGAGCCTAATATTGGAGATTCCCAAGGCACCCCAAGTATAATTCTAAGGAGACTCAAGCGTCTAAGCTTGGGGATGCCTCGAAAGGCATCCCCTCTTTCGTCTCAATCCATCGGTTGGAGCTATATTTTTATTCATCACATGATATGTGTTTTGTTTGGAGCGTCGTTTGATTTTACTTTCATTTTGTCACAATCATCATTTTCTGGACACACCTATTTGAGAGATACACACATTCATGATAATTTGCTAGAATACTTTATGTGCTTCACTTATATCTTTTGAGCTTGGCAGTTGCTCTAGTACTTCACTTATATCTTTTTGAGAATGGTGGCATGTAGATTTTATAGAAATAATATGCTCTTACTCTTCACTTATATTTGTTTGAGAGATGAATAAATAGTGATGGTAATTTTCATGGGTCATAACACTAGTCCAAAAACAGTAGGTATTCAATGAATGATAACCAAAACCATCATGTAGCACATATAGAGAAGTTGTGTGTAAATGACATTGATGTGGCAATATGAAAAGGGTGTGAGTCCACAACTGTTGATTCATAGAAGTGTCGAGATTAAGAGGTGTTAACTAGTTATTCATCTAAAAATTAATGATGCATGGTGATGATGTGTGAGCATTTTTATTCTTCGTTGAAATCCTAGTGTTGTTTTGAGTCGGGGGCACACGATGGTTAACTCCTACCAACCTCCTCCCTCGAGGCATGCGAGGAGTACTTTGATTTGTTATAAAACTAATAAAACTTTGCAGTAAGTATGTGAGTTCTTTATGACTAATGTGATACCATGGACATACGCATCTTCACCTTTTCATATTTGCTAGCCTTTTCGGTACCGTGCATAGCCCATTCTCACCTCAAGGATCGGTGCAACTTTTGTTGGTGCATCCAAATATGTTGACATGATATGATCTATTGCACATAAGCCTCATTGTATCTTCCTCAAAACAGCCACCATACCTACCTATTATGGCATTTCCATTGCCATTCCAAGATATATTGCCATGCAAATTCCATCGTCACTTCACATGATTAGTTTGTTCATCATCATATTGCTTTGAATGATCATATAGATCTGACATAGTATTTTTCGCAAAGCCACTGTCACCATGTTTTTGATACATGTCACTCTATATCATTTCACATCCTGATACACTGCTAGAGGCATTCATATAGATTCATATCTTCCTATCAGTTCTTCATATTGAGTTGTAAGTAAATAAAAGTGTGATGATCATGATTATTAAAGCATTGTACCAGTGAGGAAAGAACTTCTGCTCTGTTGCTGCAACACTCTGTATCGATGAAAACCCCATTTGAAGCCTTTCCAATACCCTGGTGGAGAGGGGAAATCATCTTTGGTGGCCATCTTCATCATCCTAGCGGAGGCCGTGACGAGGGGGAGTAGTTCACCCTCGGGGCTGAGAGTATGTACCAGTAGCTATCTGTTTAATCTCTATCTCTCTTGTGTTCTTGAGGTGGAACGATCTTGATGTATCACGAGCTTTGTTAATATAGTTGGATCATATGGTGTTCTTCCCTTGTGATGAATTGAATCTTTCCCTTTGAGATCTTGTTATGTCGGATTGAATATTTTGGTTTGAGAACACTTGATGCACGTCTTGCATGTGGATACCCATAGTGATGATGGGGTATTCTATTGATTCACTTCATATATGTTATGGCATCAACTTGCCGATTTCGGTGACCTCGGGGATCTATGCATAGGGGTTGATTGCATGATATCATACTACGTTCTCCGATAGAAATCTTGGGGTGCCCCCTTGAAGTTCTTTGTGTTGGATTGAATATGATAGATCTGAAGTTGTTTGATGCATGTCGCATAATTTACCCACGGATACTTGAGGTGACATTGGAGTATCTAGGTGACATTAAGGTTGATTGATATGTATCAATTCTGCTATTTTAGTATGAACTCTAGGGCTGTTTGTGACACTTATAGGAATAGCTCAAAATATTGATCAAAAAATAACTTTGAGGTGGTTCTGCTACCTGCATCTTATGTTCTCCACTAGATAGGAAATTTGGAGTGATTCTTTGTTGCACGTTGAAGGATGATCATATGATTCAACTATGTTTGCATTGTTGGGAGATTGCACTAGTGAAAGTATGAACCCTAGGCCTTGTTTCCAAGCATTAATATACCATTTTTCTCGTCGCTTACCACTTGTTACCTTGCTGTTTTTATATTTACAGATTACAAAAACCTATATCTACCATCCATATTGCAATTGTATCACCATCTCTTCGCCGAACTAGTGCACCTATACAATTTACAATTGTATTGGGTGTGTTGGGGAGACAAGACATTTCTTGTATTTGATTGTAGGGTTGTTTGAGAGAGAACATCTTCATCCTACACTTCCCACAGATTGATAAACGTTAGGTCATCCACTTGAGGGAAAATTGCTACTGTCCTACAAAATTCTGCGCTTGGAGTCCCAGCAGAGTCTACAAGAATAAAGTTGCGCAGTAGACATCAGGCATCTCACAAGGAGAATCATAGTTTCCAAAAGTAGACTTGACAATTCGAGCTCCAATCGGTGGCGACTTCATTGTATTGACTCGATTATTTTTCCATGGTACACAAACACCATTGTACTCCTAGTATTGATTTTTCTGGTAGATTTTAGGGCTCGATTGCTATATCCAAGGCATTTTTACATTTACAAGGCATTTAGTGCATATAAATCAAATCACAACTACAACTATGTGAGTGTGCTTGCAAATAAGGCCTTAAAAATCATTTGCGTGTCGCTTTGTATGTTTTCATTCGTTGTCCAAGGAATGGGCAGAATTTTCGAACATTTTGGCTGCAAGATGCATCCATCAACGTAGGGCATGTTGGTAATTTAATTATAGAAAATGCAGATGGACTTTGAAAATCATTGAAACCGATGGGTCGGCATGTCATGATGTCACCACATCATTGATTTTTTTGGTAAAGTTGGCACAAGTTACAATGAACGCTCCTTGGAAACTGTAGCATCTCACTAGAGTGATCATAGTTCCAAAAGGAGACATGGTGGACCAAACTCCAATCAATGATGTCTTCATCGCTCTCCTCTAACTTTTCCCACTATAGGCAATCATCATTATACGCCGGGTTTGACTTTCTAGCGCATTTTGAGGCTCATTTGCTATATTTAAGCCATTTTTAGCATTTACCGGGCATTTTGTGCATATAAATCAAATCCCAATTGCAACTACGTGTGTTCAAGAGAGGGATAGTGATTGCCTTTTGATCTGGGTGCATCCTATGCAGACTTATGATATATGGGGCTTGGGTTTTGGCCAATCAGAATGCACGACTCACGTTGCATGCATTAGTGGTGATCAGCCATGGTTTTGGTTCGCACACAACTTTAATGAATAAACCATGTGCTAATGGTTTATGCAAGAGCATCGTAATTTCAGTTGAAATGAAGGCGTGACCTCATATTTTGCCTCGATTTTTTCCTTGGTACACAAGTACCTTTCTTACCCTCTGCATTGATTTCTACCACGTTTCAGAACTCGTTTGCTATTTTTAAACCAGTTTTCATTTACCTTTTACTTGGTGCATATAAATCAAATTCCAACTTGAACTACATGTGCGTGTTATCAAGGTAGGTTAGAAAAATCATGTTTGTGTCGCATTGCGCATTTTCTATCATGTTCCAGGCAATGTGAAGAATTTTCAAACATTTTGGTTGCGAGATGCGCCTACCAACATCGGGCTTCTTAGTAATTTAATTATATGAAATGTAGATGGACAGCGAAATCACGAAAGTGGGTGTATCACCATGGCACGATGTGAAGACCCCATGGAAAAAATTGGTAATGTTTGGCACAAGTTGCGATAACCGCTCCTTCAAAACCAAGGCATCTCACAAGAAGGATCATAGTTTCCAAAACTGGACTTAACAATTCGAACTCCAATCAGCGACGACTTCATCATTTCGCCTGGATTTTTTCCACGGTACGCAAACACCATTGTACTCCTAGTATTGATTTTCTGGTGGATTTCAGGGCTCGGTTGCTATATCTAAGGCATTTTTACATTTATTGGGCATTTTGTGCATATAAATAAAATCCCAACTGCAACTACGTGTGGGTGCTATCAAAGAAGGCCTGAAAATCATTTGCTTGTCGCTTTGCGTGTTTTCATTTGTTGCCCAAGGAATGTGGAGAATTTCAAACATTTAGGCAGCAAGACGCGTCCACCGACATAGGACATGTTGGTAATTTATTTACAGAAAATGCAGTTGAACTCCGAAAACCACGAAAACCGGTGGGTCAGCTTGTCGTGATGTAAGCAAATTGTGGATTTTTTTTTGCAAAGTCTGGCGGAGTTTACAATGATCACACCTTGGAAATCATAGCATCTCACTAGAGGGGTCATAGTTCTAAAAGGAGACGTGGCGGATCAAACGCCAATCGACGATTTCTTCATTGCCTCTCCTCCAATTTTTCCCATGGTGGGCAATCATCATTATACGCCATGTTTGATTTTATAGCGCATTTTAGGACTCGTTTGCTATATTTAAGCCATTTTTAGTATTTACCGGACATTTTGTGCATACAAATCAAATCTGAACTACAACTATGTGTGTTGACTCAGGGGGATAAAGATTTACATTTGATCTTCTACCTTCACTCAATCTAAATTTCCTAACCCCCAAGCCACTGATTGATTTGATCTAGGAAAAGAAGTTCTTCGTAAGAGCTAGTTCGGACTTACACACGGAACTTTGATATCCTCTATGATGGTTCCCATCCAGAGCTTGATTGCATTCCATCCTAAAAACTTCTATGTGGACACAAATGTCTTGACATTGTGTTCATATGTCTTGCATTCCAACTCATGATTCAGGGCTTGCTTCCGTCGTTCATTCTGAGATTCTTGCAAAATCATCTCGTAGATCTGTGTTGCATCGTTTTCTTCTCAGGCCTTCTATGTGTGAAGCATCCTGACACCAACCAGATCTGAACCTCAACAGATATGATGGTTGGAACTCTTCCCAAGAATTATAACATTCGTCCCTATGTTACTCGGTAGGTGATGTGGCTAACACACCTGCCCGGAAGTCCTATTGTTATACTATGTTTTTTCAACAAGATTTGCCTTTTCTCCCATGAGGAAATTGTAAGACTTATTTTATAAGTTGTTCCTGATGGATCCTTTGAGTTCTTGAAGTCTTACCTTTATCTAATGACCATGTCGATGCTTCCCCAAAGCATGGCTGTGATACTCCATTCCTCAAGCAAGAACATTAGAAGCTCAATGCTAAATGCTTCTTGATCAATTATACAAATGTCTTTGAATGGGTAAACGTCTTGATTCTCATTGCTCCTTCTATCCAAAGGGTTACGTGCTTGCTGCCCTATCATGTATATCGAGCTCTGCTTTCCCGTGGGAAGGATATACTTATAATACTTGTGTATAAACACATTTTCCTTTCCATTGGTCTGTATAACCTTTCTTGAGATTATATGATCTAAGCAGTAATAATGCCCTACTTAGGTAAACGCCTTGGGAATAACTCTGTCAGTAAGGCCCTGTTACTATTGTTGATAACATTCCAGTAACCGCTGGTGGACGAGAACTTTGCCTATTGGTCCGCCTCATTTCAATGAGCAGGAAAATGGTTCTATTCGCCCCCTGCCCTTGGTACGGACGTTGTTGCCAACTTAACTGATGGGATCTCCTCTGGCAGCTCTTGCTACCATGACCGTGCAAGATGTCACCGCTCTTCCTACTCTTAACCCGCATGGCAGGCCCATAACCCAAAGTTCCACAGGATCGAAACCTGACTCTCTTGTACATCCTTAAATCCAAATTTTTGTTGCACTTGGCTTCGTATGTAAACCCTGAGCCACCATCCAAGGTAATGACGTTATTCTTGTCGTCATTCACCGACTGTCCAAAGTTGCACATTTTCTAGCCCTCAAAGAAACGATCACTGCTAGTCTGCTGGCAGATCTGTATATGTCCAGAATTATTTCACTTCATGGTATTCCACTAGTTATCAGTTTAGACCGTGGCAATTTATTCACTTCAAGGTTCTGGGCAAGTTTCCAGGAAGCTATGGGAACTCATTTGTCATTCAGCCCCGCCTTTTATCCTCAATCCCATGGACAAGTTGAAAGAGTCAATCAGATTCTCAAAGACATGCTTCGAGCTTGTGTCATTTCTATTGGAAAGAAATGGGAGGAATCTATCCCGTATGATTAGTTCTTCTACAATAATAGCTATCAAGCTAGTCTGAAGATGGCTCCCTGTGAAGTGTTATATGGACGTTAGTGTCGGACTCCTCTGAATTGGTCACAAACTAAGGAACGTGCACTTATCGGTCCGGATATTATCCAGCATGCCGAAGATCAAGTCTGTATTATTCATCCAAATCTGAAGGGCTGCTCAGTCTCGTCAGAAGAATCAGTATGACCGTCATCACAAAGATATGGTCTATCAACCTCGTGAAAAGGCTTATCTTCGAGTCACGCCAATGAGAGGTACACACCATTTTGGGATCAAGGGCAAGCTGGTTCCTCGTTATATTGGTCCTTTCACTGTTCTCAAAAGGCGTGGTAAAGTGGCATATCAACTGGAACTACCGCCAGACCTTTCTCAGGTTCACGATGTGTTCCACGTGTCACAGCTTCGTCGCTGCTTCAAGGATCCTATCCGAGCAGTGGATCATGATATGCTTGAGCTGCAACAAGACCTTTCTTACAAAGAGAAACCGGTCTGCATTGCTGATGAAACTGAACATTGGACTTGTCAGAAGGTTACCAAGTTCTTCAAGGTGCAATGGGCAAATCATTCTGAAGATGAAGCCACTTGGGAACACAAAGATTTACTTCGTGCAGAACATCCTGGGCTCTTTCCTTCTACTTCTTAATTCTCGGGACGAGAATTCTTGTTAGTAGGGGAGAATTGTGACGCACTGGAATAGGTGCTATAGTAACCCTGGGTGATTAAGCTAATCTTTTGCTAAACAATGCTTGATAACCTTTGATTCGAATATAATTTGAAATTCCAGTTTGAGGTCAAATTCAATTTGCAAGTGAATTATGGAGTTGCACAAAAGTTGGTGGAAAAATGTTCATCATTTAGCCAATATTCCATGACATTCATTTGTTAGGGAAAACAACATCACCTTGATGTTGGTGTGGACCCCACCACCAATAATAGATCTTTAAAGAATTTAAAAGTTCCCTTTTATTTCATGGAAATTACCAAGTTGTGTCAAAAGGTCTCGGATAAATTGTGGCGGTACTAAATATTGCACACTATTTATTGGGCTAAGTTACAAATATTTGCTAAGGCAAATAGTAGCTGCAAATAAATAAAACAGAAAAGATTAAAAGAAATCAGAAAAAGAGAAACAGAAACAGAAGAGAGGCACTGTGCAACTGGGCCTTAAAGGACTACAGGGAGTCCCAGCCCACCTGGCGCCATCGTCCCTAACCTCCTGCTCATCTGGGAGATGTGGATGACGGCCAAACTTCCGCAACTCGATTGCCACGCGCTGACCATCCGAACCCCTCCAACGGCTACAAGGGCAAGCCCCCGGTGCTCTCCATCTCTCTGCAAACCCTAACACCCCCAGATCCCCTCCTGCTCATCTCTCTGCCTCCATAGAGCACTGCCATGGCCTCGCCCCACTGACCCGCACGGCCTTCGTCGCCCCCGTGCTCTGTCCAGCTGCCCGAAAGCCCCGCCGTGCTCGTGAAAGCACATTTGCTCCCTTGGTGGTTTTGGTAATTAATAACAACATATAAGTCATTGAACTAATGTTTGCACCAAGTATATTTCAGGAAATGTTCAATGATAGGATTGCCAAAAGGAGAGTGTGGACATACCCCAAGATGCAGGGAAATAGGTTGGCCAAGCTTCAAGCAAAAGGACTCTACATTTTATATTTGTGAGAAATCACTTTGAGTCCATAGGAAAGCCAATACTATTAAAAGGGGGTAAGGTCTTGTTGGTGAACAATATGCTCAAACGTGCACAAGTGATAGTCGCCAAAGACATTGTCACACCCTGTATTTTGGCACATTGTATGTTTGGGTTTTATAAAATTTGGGACCAACTAAAACTTTTTGAGTGCATGCTTGTTTGATTTGATGCTTGTTTGATTGCTTGGATGATCAAGTTTGGCACTATCAAGTTCTCCTCCTCGCCACCTTCATCTTCCTTGATACAAATACCTTGCCTTATGATCATGCCATGTGAATAGAGCTCAAAACTATTTATATCAAATTTTATTTTCACCAAAAAGGATTTATTCAATTTAGGTTTGCCAAAACCCCTGAATTGAGGTTTGAACAACAAGTCCTCAATTTAGGTGGATCTTTTCTTCCCAAATGCTTTATTTAAAACCTAATATATATATGACTTCTCAAAACCACCAATTATTATTTTTAAAGATTATTTTCATATTTTATTTAAAGGATTTTTCTTAACGCCAGAAATGGCTTTTTCTAAGGGAAAATTATTTAGATGCTTTGAAAATATTTGAGAAAATTTAGAGACACTCAGTGGACATATATTTTCCATATATATGAGTTTCAACACAAGGGCTTGATCATAACATGGGCAAAACCCCTCAAAACCCTTTCTGTTCAAATTGAACTTTTGGAATGTTTCTGTAAGAAATATTCCCAATAAATTCCAAGAAAATTCTAGCAAGTCAACACTATCATAGGTGATGATCTTGCAAAGTTTCATACCCATCCAAGTTGGTTTGCTTCATCAAACCAACCCAAATCCATTTCTGTCCAGATGCAAATTTTGACAACTTTACATTGTCAAGTATCTTCCCTCGGCCTCAAACTTTGTGGGCCTGCTCTAATGGCCAATTAGTGATGATCCACTAAGTGGTGCATCAAGGGTTAAAGCCTAACCCTTTGAATCTATGGAAAACAGATTATGTCTATTTCTAGGTTTTCCCTAGGTCCCATTATGAACTTTCTTCTCTTAAGCTCAAACTTGGTGATCACTCTTGTTTTCCATCACCCCTTGACCTTGTCAAATCTCGAGATGATCCAAGTTCATTTGACCCCCCTAAACATCATCACACACCTTCTACCAAATGTAAAACTGGCATTTTCACCTCAAATCCTTTTACCCTTGCCTCCTCTTTTTTACCACAGCTCCACCCATACCCCCAGCACCTCCAGTAGCAATCCCAACGGCTAGCTCCATGATTGAGATGGTGAAAAACCCCATTTTTACCCTCTGGTCCACCTAGCAGGACCTCTTTTCCCTCTCTCCCTCTATTATAATCCCTCCCTAGAGCATCCAAGGGCCTAGCCCAGTTAGTTTTCTTCCCCTAGATCCCCTAGACATGGGTGGACGCGCAGAAGGCGCCAAGGGCATGCCATGGCCTGCAATAGACGCGCTCCAGAGCGTGCTATAGTGCCGACCAGCATTGTAGCCGTTGGCCACTGCATGGCCCTGGCCGCCTTGAGCCTCCCACTGGCGCCGTCTGGTCGGCCTCGACGTCTGCAGTCCTGCAGGCGGTCGGCCCCCTCCTCCCTCTCTCTCCTTCTCCCTTCTCCGCGCATGCCCGCCGCCGCCCAAACCGGCCAATGCGGGAGCTCGCACGCACGCGCTCCTCCCCTCCATCTCTCCCTTCCTTCATGCCTGGACCCCTCCCAGGAACGCCCTGGACAAGCCCCAGCTCGCCCATGTGCTCTGTGCCGAGGGCTACGACCTCACCGGCGCACGGCGTCCTCGATGGACCGGCCCCCGCCTATATAAGGCCCCCCGGACCTCCTTATCCCTCTCTGCCGTCTCTGTCTCACCCTAATCGAGCCCCCACTCTGCCCCCGCAAGCTCCTAGGGCCCCAGTCGCTGGGATCGAGGCGGAGATCGCTGCGGTGGCCCGCAGTCGATCTCGCGGTATGGTGCCCCTCCGGTTCCCCCTCTCCTCCAGTTTCTCACCTCTCTCCTCTCTGACCGTTTCCCCGCTCCCTCCACTCGCTTTGCAGGGCAAAAAGGGCCGGAGACCTCCTCCCGATCCTCCCTCCGCCACGGGTTCTTCATCACCGGCGACCAGGACCTTCCCGCCGGTTCCCTCCACCTCCACCCGACTGGCGACGAGCCCCTGAGCACGGCGGTGCCCTCCGTTTGTCTCCCCGTGCCCTGTAGCCGCCGGTGAGCCCTCTCGCCTCTCCCTGGCCCGAGGAAGGTGATGACAAGAGGGCCCCGCTAGTCATCCTCCCCAGGTCCCCCGCCTCTCTCCCTCTTGCTGACCAGCCTGGCCCGCTGGTCAGGTTTGAACTGGCGCGCCCGCGCGCTTGGGCTGGTTCCCTCCCTGGGCCGGCTCGGGTGGGCAGATATGGCCCGTAGGGCACAGTGCCCTTCTGCTTTTTCTTTTTCTGTTATTTTCTAAAAAATCCATAGGCTAGATTATTTGCCCAATGCAAATATTTTCTCCACCATAAATCTCAGAATAATTTGTAGAATTTAATAGTGCCATTTGTATAATTTATTGAAAAACTTTTATCTACTGGTTTATTTTAAAACCTATTAAAGGCATTCTTTTTGCCTCTGTTATTTTGTTATAAAATGATTTTTCACAACAAAACCTTTTGTAGATATTTTTAGTATAACCTTGGGTATTTAACAGAATAGGTAAACATTTTTGTTGAGTAGTTTGAGTGCTCTGTTTGCATGCTTGTTTATTTATTATCGTTTATTTCGCGACGATAGATTGCGCCGTTGACAGACAAGTTGTACTCGAAGACTTCGAAGACCCCAGAGAATTTGTCGAGCCAGGCAAGCAGCCCTTTGACCATATCAAGAAACTATTTTAACTTGCATGTCATATAGCACTTTACTTCCGGCATTATCGATCATATGATGTGGTGGTTTCCCCTTCGGTGGGATGCCTCCGGTGCTTTCCGTTGATACTTGCATCGAGCACGACCCTAGCACCTTATGAGGGTTGTGCGGGTGGGAGTAGATAGGTTGCTAGTAGATGCTACGCAAGTAGGATGGGACTTATGCATGGTGATACCGAAAGGTGTGTGTTTTCAATACTCATTCGAAAACCCCGTCGGGTGTCACTAATGCCCGAGGGAGATGATGATGAATTGGGTGACCACTTGAGAAAGAAGTGGTGTGCCGGAACAAGTGGGTGTGTGTTTTCGAAAACGGAGAGTTCTAAGGTCTGCTGACCGTCCCAACATTACATGCGCAACCACGATACCCCTTATGGGATGGGGCTTTGTTGATTACCTTGGTGGGTACTGGCAAGGATCCCGCATTACTAGTGGCGGGAGTGGCGTGGTCACTCTCGATACGAGGTCGTACTGATATGTACGATCATGCGCTGTCTTTACAGGCACCGGGCACACCGTTGGTCCCCTCATGGATGGTACGGTTTGAGCAAGGCTCGTGTGATGTACGTCATGAGGGCTGGGTACCAATCGAGTGGACTCTTTGTTTAGTATCGCCGCGGGAAAGGCATTGTTTGGGTGCTTACCTCGGGTATGTATATACCACGAGTCGTGGATGACACGGAAGTTCCCCGAGTCTTGTGGGTAAAGTGTGCAACCTCTGAAGAGTGTAAAACTATTCTAATAGCCGTGTCCACGGTCATGGACAGTTGGAGGTCCTTCTTAGACTACGTCTGAATGTTTTCGTGAAATATTGGTGTGAGTATGGGTGTGTTAGTGACAAGGGGTCACCTGAGTCAAGTCCGATGACTTGGCATGAGAAATGAACTAAGTCTGATGACCTAGCGTGAACATGATGTGTTCAACTGATACCGTGATGGTATCAACAATGTGTTATCATGAATACTTGGTTAGTTGTTGATGCATACTTACTATTACTTGATCATGTCGCTTGCATACAAAATCAGTTTTCCGCAAATTACCTATAGTGCTATATCATGCACCATTATTGCCTCGTTCCACTCTTGGGTTGCTTGCGAGTACATTCAAAGTACTCATTGGCTTGCCACTGGTTATTTAATTGGCCAGGCATGGAAGAATAGGAATATGTCAAAGATTTCATTGGAGACGAACATGCGAACTAGGACGCTTCCCAGTCAGAGTGCCTGTAGGTTAAGGTAGATGGCATGGGTTCACGCTTTCGACGAAGATTTCCGTTGCTTGTTCTAGACTTAGTGTTTGGCCCGAGTGTCCCTATCCTTGTAAGACTGAGACCTTCGTGGTCATCATTTGTGTAAGACGTTAAGTGTGGATGTAAGACTCTTTTATTCAGCTTATGTGTGTTCAGTGAGCATTGATCTCTGGGATCATTGTACACGTGCATTCGGTGATCTCGACTTATGAGTCGGGGTCCCCACAGAGCTGGTATCAGAGCCATCCTGACTGTAGGAAGCCCTTAGTTAGCATGGACGTTAGTAGGATTAAAGCCGTTTTCAAAACTACACCTAGCTTTGGAACTTAGGAATTCTGCACTATTTATCTCTCCTATGCTTCACACAACACTTTGCTGACTCTCCTCTTTTCAAACCTTTGTAGATGGTCGTCGTACCCGAAGCCTTGCTGACATCCGGCTTTCCCTTACTCCTTGAGGATAGCCTGGAGAAGTGCCAGTTTCGCCAACCACCCATTTTCCTCTACCACGAGCACTGGGTCGATGCCGTCATGAAGGAGTACCACGTGGATGTGGTCGTGAAGGCAAACGACTCCCCGACCAGTTGGTTCTTTGAAGGACCACGGATGGAGACTATGATACTTGTCATCGAGACAGCTGCACACAAGGCACTCCTACACATTCGAGACATCATTCTAGAGATGGCTGATGAACCAGCTACTTGCTACCTTCCCTTCAGGAAGGATGACTTGGGCGAGAGTTGGACGCTGATTCCGGCCAAGGAGGATTGCGCATAACTCCGGTTCCAGACCTACTTCAGCCTCTCCGCCGATAGTCTGGCTCACAACTTGGTGAAGGAATCCGTGAAGCTCCGCGAGGAACTTCACCGCACCCGAGGGCTACTTCGACAAGCCAGGCATTCAAAGTACTCACTGGCTTGCCACTGGTTATTTAATTGGCCAGGCATGGAAGAACAGGAATATGTCAAAGATTTCATTGGAGACGAACATGCGAACTAGGACGCTTCCCAGTCAGAGTGCCTGTAGGTTAAGGCAGATGGCATGGGTTCACGCTTTCGACGAAGATTTCCGTTGCTTGTTCTAGACTTAGTGTTTGGCCCGAGTGGCCCTATCCTTGTAAGACTGAGACCTCCGTGGTCATCATTTGTGTAAGACGTTAAGTGTGGATGTAAGACTCTTTTATTCAGCTTTTGTGTGTTCAGTGAGCATTGATCTCTGGGATCACTGTACACGTGCATTCAGTGATCTCGATTTATGAGTCAGGGTCCCCACAGACATCCACAAACTCTCCCACCAAAGACTGAGTTGAAGATATTGCAACTCAATGCTCAAGCATGTGACATTCTCTTCAATTGCTTATGCCCCGAAGAATTCAACAAAATCAGCCGTCTTGAGAATGCAAAAGAGATTTGGGATACTTTGGTTGATATGCACGAAGGAACCGAGTCCGTGAGAGAATCCAAGTTAGATGGTCTTCAAGGTCAGCTTGACAAGTTCAAGATGAAGGATGGTGAAGGAGTCATAGAGATGTACTCTAGGCTAGCTCTCATCACAAATGAGATTGCCGACTTAGGAAGCGAAGAAATGACCGAAAAATTCATCATCAAGAAGATACTTCGAGCTTTGGATGAGAGATATGACACCGTGTGCACATTGATCCAAATGATGCCAAACTACAAAGATCTCAAGCCTATGGAAGTCATTGGAAGGATTGTTGCTCATGAGATGACACTCAAAGATAAGGAAGAACTTCATCACAAGTCTAGCGGTGCTTACAAAGCCACAAGTGATGCTCCCGCAACTTCAAGCAACAACCTTGTCACCAATGAAGGGATAAGCCTCATGGTCAAGAAATTCAACAAGTTCTACAAGAATAGAGGCAAAGAAAGAAACTCCAACTCAAGATATGAAGAGAAGCGTTCGTCAAGTCGTGACTGCAATTGCTACAATTGTGGGAAGCCCGGACACTACTCAAATGAGTGCACGGCTCCCTACAAAAGAAGAGAAGAGTCACCTCGAAGACGAAGCTCAAGGAATGAATCACCACACAGAGAGAGAAGGAGTAGAGATGATCGTTATGAACGAAGACACTCAAGGAGAAGTAGAGATTCGGAGAAGAAGGACAAGTACACCAAGAGCTACACAAGAAGAAAACATCAAGCTCATGTTGGTGAACGGGTTTCCGGCTTTGACTCCAACAACAACTCTGAGAGAAGCTATCACTCCGACTCCAACTATAATCAAGATGATGGTGTTGCCGGAATTGCTCTAGTGACTACCAACTCCTACGATCTATTTGATTCACCAAACGAAGGGAGTGGAAACTTCTTCATGGCTAAAGGCCCCAAGGTATCACACCCCGAGTATCTTGATTTTGATAGTGATGAAGATGATTTACTTTGTGAGGATGACTTGCTTTGTGATAAAACTAGTAATATTGATCAAAATGAACTTGATAATTCTCATGCTAGTCAAGATGAGTCATTTGATGATGATAAGATGAAAATAGAACACCTAACTAAAGAACTAAACACTCTTTAGTTAGCTCATGAATCTACTCTCGGAGATCATAGAGAGCTTGTGAGAACTCATGAGAAGCTACGCCTCGAGAAGCTCAACTTGGAGCAAGAGCATGAGTTTCTCAAAGCTATCAATGACGATCTCCGAAAGAAGACTTCATCTTATCTAGCCAAATGACTACTTTTGTCTACTTTCATGCCTCAAGTTAAAACTAAGAAATCTAGTAACAAAGGCAAGAAAGGTTCTTCATCTACTAGCAACATTAAAAATGCTAAACCCAGTGATGTTGCTTCTAGTAGTTCTATTGATTCCAATAATGATGATTATCTTAGCCAAGTTACACTTGAGTAAGAAAATGCTTTATTGAAAGGAATTATAGAAAAAGGTATCTAAAAGAGTCTTGCCGGATGTAAGCAATTTGAGGAAATTGTACGCAAGCACGGAGGATACCGGAAGAATCGTGGTGTTGGCTACATCAACGCAAATGGAGTTGAATGGGAAGAAGGTCAATATCCCAAGCCCAAGTTTGTTCTCAAAAGGAGAAGTATGAAAATACTCTTCCCAAGGGAACAAACACTCAAGATGATCTTCCACCAGTAGACCACAAGCTCAAGGGCAAGAACAAGCTTCAAGAGGACATTGGCTCATATGAAGATGAACCCCTAGCTTTGGTGGAGTGGGTTCCCAAGGCTACTTCAAGCTCAACTACTACAAAGACTACTTCAACACCAAGGATCCCATCAACTTGATGTGGGTCCCCAAGAAGAAGAACTAGTAAGTTCTTGAGGGGAGACTCCGCCAATGAAATTCACTCACATTCATTATTGGCAAGGACTTTTTGCACTCAACATCAACTCAATGCAATAGTTCAAGGAGTCACACATTCCCTCAAAGGTAAGCAAGGGACAAGGTAATCAACTAATCAATGGACATCATAACATATTCTTTGCACACCATGTCCACAGATATCTTTGTATTTGTCTCTTGTGTGTTGGGACTAACCCATGTAGGTGACAGGAGTAAGGAAAAGACAAGGATGCTCCCAACTCTTGGTGATCTTCATCAACACTGAGCATCCACAACTACCTCACCAACATGAAGTCTTCATCGACAAAACCCAAGGTTAGTTTATCCCTCTTATGGGGGGATGTCACATTAAGGGGAGCTTTACTCTAAGACTTGAGTCAAAGCATCTCTTAGTATGTGACAACATTAAATGCTTTATGTAAAATTGGTAACCGCACTTGTGCTTAAACGATGAGTATGACCTATGATCAAGTACTCTTACTTCGCTCCTAAGTCAAACACTCATATATAGATGACTTCATCATCGCCCAAGTGCTTGTTAGATGCTAGTGTGTTTGTGCATGTTTGTCATGATTTCTTTTTGACATCTTATTGTGTGAGCATGTTGGTCTGCATTTATTTTCTCATTCGAGGACATCCAATTGTTGCTATTTGGTTATTGATTTTCTCTTTTGCCAATTGGATGGACAAGAATG
The DNA here is from genome assembly GCA_022496015.1 of Hordeum marinum. Taxonomy (NCBI): domain Eukaryota; kingdom Viridiplantae; phylum Streptophyta; class Magnoliopsida; order Poales; family Poaceae; genus Hordeum; species Hordeum marinum. The sequence continues at coordinate 309,639,648 of CM039673.1, forward strand.
CCTAGGACCACTCTCTAGCTATCTATGCTTTCTCACCTCATATTCCATTCATGCTGCATCACAAAATTTGAACAAGTGCTTTTTGGTCCCTCTGTGTGTGGAGCACTCGGAGTTCCGTATCGACAAGGACCGACCATTAAAACCTCCCAAGTGCATCTCGGTGGAACCAACCCAACAATCTCGGTCTCACCGAATGCCTAGGGTTGATCTGGCTTTCAATCTCGGTAACACCGATTTCATATTCTCAGTTACACCGAGTTTCCCTGTCAACTGATAGTTGTGGAACTCAGTGACACCGAAAACATAAAATCGGTATCACCGAAAGTGGAGGGCATATATGTTGTGGACCGACGCTTTGAAATTTCTATCTTCAAACGTCGCGCCTCAGAACCCTAAGTTGCCTCCTCGAGACCCTGGTCGTCACCCTTGTCTTCATGCGCTCCTCCGCCGCTAGGAATCACCGCCGTTGACGAAATCTGCTCCATCATCACCGCCGTAGAGGATCCGTGCCAAGCTAGGGTACGGATTCGATCTCTAGTGCGCTCCCCATCCGATTCTTGCGCATTAGATACTTGATAATCATCTATGCACCCTTTTCTCATATATCCATCCACTCAAAGCTCCAAAATTTCGAGTTAGATTGATTTTCTAGGGTTTTGCCGTCCGCCCGGTAAATCTCGGTGGAACCGAAACGAAAATATCGGTCTCACCGATATGCTTTCCAGTGAGTTTGAGAACTGACTCGGTGGAACCGAGTGTCTCTTTTCGGTCCTACCGAAAAGGCTGCCAAGTTCCTGTTAAGGAGTTAGTTTGTCTCGGCCCCACCAATTTTTTTTTGGCTGCACCGATATCTATTTGACAGACTGCAAAACCTTTGAAAATTCATTTCTCAAATTTCAAAAGCCAGCCTCATTTTGTGATGACTCATCTTCTTTTGCTCATCTATACTCTGTTCACAGGGACAGTATGTCAGGTTCAGAAGACGGTCAGAATTTGCCAGAGCAGGGAGTTGATATGAGTTCTGGAACAAGCCCAGAAGCTAGTTTTTTCTCAGATCCAGGCACCCCCAGCTCTCATGGGTTGCCCAAGGCTGCCACTAGAACCAGGAAGAAGCTGAACTCAGATGAAGAAGATTCAGACTTCGTTCCAGAAGAGATTCTTGCTAAGAAGCAAGAGAAAGCTGCTAGGAAATCTACTACTGAAGCCACTTCCTCCAGGAGGGTTGTCAGCAAGATCTATGCACCTGCCTCAACTTTCAAGGCTCATGAGACTCCCAGAGAAACTATCTCAGTTGAAGTCCCCAATAAAGCTATGCCTAAGAAGGCAGGGGAGAAAAAGTCTAGGAAGAGGATTATTCATGTGACTGGCAGGCCTACTTCCATGGATGAAGATCCAGAGGAAGCAACTGGTGCTGCTGCTGAGGAAGAGGAGGATGAGCCAGCTAAAAAGGCTCCTCCCAAGAACAAGGCAAAGAAACTGATGTCTGATGCTATGCCAAAGACCGACACATCCAAGAAGGCTGCTGCTGAGAAGCCTAAGAGGACAACTAGGCTGATTCCAGCTTCTAAGAAGAACAAAGGGACTGCCTCCAGAGCTGAAGTTGATGATGATTTGACAACCTTGATGAAGCTCACCACATCTTCTAGTACGCAATGCCAGCTACCCACTAGCTGAGGATATGAAGAAGAGGAAGGATTCAGGATTGAGAGCTTGGAGAGCTATAGATCCTTATGCTGAGAGGAAGAAGACAGATGTGGACTACAGATTCTATACCAGAGAGCAACAGGATTTCTATGAGACTATGCTCTTTGACAAGAGTCCAGCTGTGAGTGATATGCGGTATTTGATTGGAAATTTATCAAGGAGAATGAGGACTACTTTCCAAGTGTCCAAGACAATTTCCATTGCGTAGTCTTGGATGAGTTTGTTGGCAGAGAATTCACAGCTTGGAATGATGAGATGATCATGCAATTCTACTCCACTGCACACTTCTATGGAGATGGTAGAATTGTATGGATGACTGAAGGTGCAAGGTATGAATCAACTGTTGAAGAATGGGCTGCTATCTTAGGAGTTCCTGAAGCACGGGATGGTGACTTGGATGTATACTCAGAATCCAAGGCTAGTCACAATGTTATGGCTAATGTGTACAAGGAGATCCCTGCTGCCAATGTGAAGTCTCACAGGCTAGGATCAATCTACTTTCTTCAAGCTAGCCTCCGCACTATCAACACCATTCTAAGGCATACTTTGATGCCCAAGTCCAGAGATGACAAGATGATCTGAGGCCACTCCATCAATATGTTGATCCATCTTGACAGACACACTAGGATCAGAGTCATGGATCTGATTGTTGAGACAATCAAGAGGGTTGTTGCTGACCAGAAGTGCTCCTGCTGTTATGCACCCTACATCTAGATGCTTATCAATTCAAAATGGGAGAAGCACATATTTTCTCTAGATCATCCTCATTTACCCCTACAGCCAGATCTCGAGGACAATGTTATGGTGATGGATGGTAATCATCCCACTTCAGCTGTAGCTCAGGCAGAGGCAGAGGCGGTTAGAGCCACTAGTGATCAAGCCCCTCGATCTAGGAACGAGCAAATGGATCTGTTGATAGCATCAGTTCAGGGCATGTAGAAGGACATTAAGGGGATTATGGACAACCAGAAAAGTCTTGTCAGGATCTTTGAAACTAGGATCAAGACCCTTAATAATAAGGTGGACGGGCTGACTAAGACATTCACACAGCTTCAGCATGAAGTTGACTCCGTGCACATCCCTCGGGTCTCTTCTACTTTAGACGACGATGATGATGATGATGAGGATGAATCACCTCTAAGGCCGGGCACTCAGTTCACCACTCAGGCCAGATCAGCCACAGTGCCTGCACAAGACTTGAGGCCCTCTTCATCAGCGCCTGCTACTGTCAGCACAGCTCCTCCTCCATCTGCTCTAGTTCCTCCAGCTGTCACTCCAACTCCATCCACAACATCTGCTGAGATCTTTGTTGACGTTGTTATCTCGACTCCTTCATCAACTACCGGAGGAGATCGGCCCAAGAACGTTTAGATGTATGCCTTTGAACTTTTTGGTAACTTGTTGCCAAAGGGGGAGAAGTGTATATAGATCTTTGGCTTCGAGCGAGAGAGCGTTTTGGTGTTTATTGATTTTCAAAACATTTGGTTCTTTTGGCTTGACGTGAGATACTTTTGTGTTTATGTGTGATCATACATTGTTATGTGATGAGATGCTACTATTTCCTATCATCTTAAATGCTCATGTGATGATCATTCACCTTTGCTTGATTGTGTTGTGCGTTGTTATTCATTCTAATTATTCTCGCACACCACCAAGTTGTATGTGACATGGAAGAAGTGCCCCATATACCTAATCGATCGTGCATTTGAATTCAAACGCCAAATTCAAAATAATGCACAAATTTAGGGGGAGCTCTTGCTTATCACATACCTCTCAAAGCGACGATTATATTCATTGATTTTATCATATGTCGAATCTTTGATCTATATGTTGTCATCAATTACCAAAAAGGGGGAGATTGAAAGCACATTTGCTCCCTTGGTGGTTTTGGTAATTAATAACAACATATAAGTCATTGAACTAATGTTTCCACCAAGTATATTTTAGGAAATGTTAAATGTTAGGATTGGCAAAAGGAGAGTGTGGAAATACCCCAAGATGCAACGAAATAGGTTGGCCAAGCTTCAAGCAAAAGGACTCTACATTTCATATTTGTGAAAAATCACTTTGAATCCATGGGAAAGCCAATACTATTAAAAGGGGGTAAGGTCTTGTTGGTGAACAATATGCTCAAACGTGCACAAGTGATAGTCGCCAAAGACATCCACAAACTCTTCCACCAAAGTCTATTCTATACCCAACACTCAAAATTGGTGCAACCAACTTTCCCATACCGGTGCCACCGATTCCAGAACCTAGATAGACTCTGCCAAACCCTAGCCACTTCGGTGCAACCAATTCCATACTGGTGCCACGAGTTTAGGTTGCCAACTTTCTGTTACGCAAATTCACATTTTCGGTCCCACCGAAAATGTTGGATCGGCGTCACCGAGATTGGAAATCTGACCGTTGGTTACCTTATCGGTGCAACCGAGTTTCCTATATCGGTCTCACCGAGATTCAAAAGTTGCCACCTTTTGGTCACTTCGGTACCACCGAGATTAACACACCGGTGTCACCAAGTTGGTCATTTTTTGTGTAACAGTTGGATTTTTGGGGATGCCTATATATACCCCTTCACCACCACCTACTCGAAAGAGAAGCACTCAGAACTATTCCATACTTATCCTATTAGATTTTCTAAGAGAGAACCACCTACCCTTGTGTTGAGGTCAAGATCTTCCACTCCAATCATATGGATTTTGATTTCTAGCCTCCCCAAGTAGCTTTCCACCAATCCCGTATCTTCCACCATGCCAAATCTATGAGAGATTGATTGGGTGCTGAGGAGTCTATCATCTTGAAGCACAAGAGCAAGGAGTTCATCGACATTACCGAGCCTATTACCTTTTGGAGGGTGGTGCCTCCTAGATTTGTTAGGTGTCACTTGAGAGCCTCCTACTTCGTGTTGTGGAGTGAACCAAGAAGTTTGTAAGGGCAAGGAGATCGCTTACTTCGTGAAGGTCTGCCCATAGTGAGGCTAGTCCTTCGTGGACAGAAGCCGTTATGGAATAGTCAAGGTTGCTACTTCGTGGACCCTTTTGGGTGGAGCCCTCCGTGGACTCTCGCGACCATTACCCTCCGTCGGTTGAAGACTCCATAAACGTGGATGTACGATAGCGCCACCTATCGGAACCACGGGAAAAATCATCGTGTCTACAATTGTGTTTGATCTTCCTACCCTATCCTTTCTATACATGCTTGTTGTTACTTTCCGCTGCTATATACTCTTAGACTTGCATGTGTAGGGTGTACTTGACTTGCCATGAAATGCTAAAAACAGTCAACCCTAAAATTTGGCATAGGCAAAACTTTTAATTGGTCAAGTAGTCTAATCACCCCCCTCTAGACATACTTCCAGTCCTACAGCTCGTCTTCGTCATCTCCACCACTGGCCCGAGGCTGCCGAGCCCCTACGATGCCTCCCTCCGCCAATCCCCTCCATCAATCGCCGCCGCTGCCTCCGTCGATCTCCACTGCCAATGGAGCTACCCCGAGCCCGCTGCCCTCACCGATCGGATCCCCGTGAGCAAGCGCCTCCCCCTAGACCCCTTCCCCTACATCTCCTATGTCTTAGCCGTCCCGCCGCAAAGCCGAGCGCCACCGTCCGCCGTCGCCGTCATAGTGCTCATCTTCGGCCTCCCCAGGTCCGGCTGTGGGCGCCATTGCACGCGGCGCGAAGTGGCCATTCTAGAGAACCCGATCGCGCCGGATTTGGTGCACCGTAGAGCGATTCCGAGCTCGCCGGAGCTCCTCCGCCATGTACAGGCTTGCCGGCGCAACTCCGATCGCCATCCGACATGGCTGCCACCTGGCACCGCCGGCCCCACCCCCAGTCACTGCCTTTGGGTCTCACTAGGCCCGTTAACCCGGTCAAGTACATTGAATGGGCAGCCGCTGTGAATGACATGCGAGCCCCGTTAAATAAAATGTTTTAATTAAATAGATAATCTGTTAATTTAATTAATTAATTAAGTTAATTACTAAATTAGTCACTGACTGATGGGGCCCACCCCTAATTAATCATTAATTAGTTTAAATAAATACTACTTGCCACTATCCCACTGACCAGTGGGACCCACTGGTCAGGTTTGACCTGGTTAGCCGTACTATTGACTGCTGACATCACCGTTACATCATGCTGATGTCACCCTGCACTGTTCTGCATAATGTTGATTTAAGTAAATAATTAATTTCCAGAAATTCTTTAAAAACTTTGAAAAATCATATCTTTTAAACCGCAACTTGGATGAAAATATTTTATACATGAAAGTTTATCAGAAAAATCCCACGAAACTGAATACGTTGTTCGTTCATCTGTCAAATGCTCCTAGAATTATGAATAGGGACATTTAGCCTTAGGATCATCTGTTCAGTAGTAGCCCGAGACCCAAAAAATATCGTCAGATATTCTTCCGACCCGTCTGCGACGTGTAATACTACGTTAGTGCATGCCTAACACTGCATATTGCCATGTCATGCATCGTGTTGCATCTGTGCTTTTATATTTATTGTTTATTCCCCCCCCCCCTCTTCTCTCCGATAGACCCGGAGACTGACGCTACTGTCGGGTACGACTACGTGCCTGACGATTAGCCTTTTGCTGCAGAGCAGCAAGGCAAGCAATCCCCCCTTGAGCATTCCGATATCTCCTATTACTTTCCTTCTTATTATTGCATTAGATTTTTGCTACTGTATTAGTTAGCTCCTATTCTGATGCATGGCATGTTTATGATGAACTACTACTATACCTGCAATCATACCAACTACTTAGTATAGGTTGGTTAGTGAATCCCTAGTGACCCCTTAGTCCCAGTTGCCCTTGCTTCTTCATCAACGACCCAACGATTCGACGACTTGAAGACTCTAAGACTCGGACAACCGACCGACAAGCCAGGCCCCTCACATCACCGCCGCACTCCCCCTTAGTTGTGTGACTTTGTAGTGATACTATCGAGTACCGAGGGTGACACCTCATGAAGTACTCATGATGCTAGCCATGTAGTGCAGCTAGTCGGTCATGGTTATCGAGGGTGATTCCTCCTTCACCATTCCCGATGATGTCTCTATCGTGCCACCCCTCAAGTGTGGGACCCTCGAGGGTGATTCCTCTAAAGTCCACCTTGACGGTTACATCGAGCGGGGACCATTGAGGGTGATTCCTTAGTTCCTGCCTTGATGTTTTATACACATAGTTACTATGACCTAGTTACAGAAACATGTTGGTGATGGGTCGGCCCTGAGGGGTACCCACGGTTTGCTGATGTTGAGGCATGGACAGGCAGGAGAGGCCCTTGCCGCACATCCTTGAGACGGGGTGACGGGACCTCACTTTGTGGGTCACGCTTGCCCCGCATTAAAAAATGCTAATGGGTTGGGTATTTGATCTGAGTTGGTCGTTTCACATTTTTCGCACTAAACCTTCATGTGGAAGAAGTTATGGGTACTCAGCGTCGTTGTATCAGCCGAAGCTCTTAGGACGTCAGCAATGGAGCGGCATGCGTTGGATTGGGCTAGAAGGTACAGCTCCCGCACTAAGTGTACTAGGTCTGCTTTTGGCCGCATACGCATCGTGCAGGAGTGCAAGGGCAAGTGGGCCCACGAACCTGCGTGCTTAGGAGTTAGACCGGTGGGCTGGCCACTTCATTGAGCCTAGGTGGGGCGATGATGTTTTGGATCCCGAGGCCGGGCATTACCTAGGAAAGTGTGTCTGGCCAGAGGTGATCAAGCGTGTTGGAAATGTGGTGCACCCCTGCAGGGATGAATTCATCGATTTGAATAGCCGTGTCCATGGTAACAGGACGACTGTGACCGCCCAAGTGTTGTCCCTACCTTTTTGGCGTGTAACCTATTGTATGAACCTTGTGCCATGAGTTCAATGATGTTTTGCAACTTGCCATCCATGTGTTGTTTTGCATTCATGCATCATATCATCCATCATAGCATTCATCTTGCCATACTTGCTTTCATGTGTCTTTGAATGATGTGGTGGTTGTGAGTATGACATGAGTTGTGATGTGGTTTGTATGTGGGTGAATCATGTGGGCTACTCTCCTTCGCTTCCCCTCTCTTTTCTTTTCATCAAAAACCCAACCTAATGCCTTTTATTCTCATGTTATTTTCATAACTGAATTAACTTACAAACTAAAATGTTTAAAAATGTTCAAGAGGTAGCCCTATTTGTATTAATAATTTAGAGTTTGGTTCTTTTGATGTTTGGGGTTTGTATGATTTTGTGTTTAAATAAAACTGGGGCTGTTATTTTCAAAAGAATTAAAAATTACTTGCCCAATAAATCAACTTAATATTTCTATTAAATAGTGCATATTATTTTCGTTACAAAAGTAATTTTGTTTTGCACTAAATCCTTTTATTTTGCTCTAGGGATTTTATTATGTGTGGCTGTGTTTTAAAAATAGTTAAAAAACCTTCTCTGCTTCTTTTATATGAGAGAGAGATCAGGGTGGGCTTGCCTCCCCAGCGCAGCCCAGCTACCTCCCGCAGGCCCAGCCTCCCCCGCGCGTTCTGTCTCTCCCAGCTCTATACGGCAGAGCATCCTCCGATGCCATGTCGACTTCTTCGACGATTTGATGGCCGTCCGGCGACCTTGCTGCCTATTAGTTGTGTCCCCCATGCCCTAGGGTTTTCCCCCTCTCCATTCCTTCCCTCTCCTCGCCATGCCACCGCCAAGTAAGGTAGCCAAGCCCTTGTTGACGCCATGTTCCAGATGCTCCGGCCGAGCCCAAGGTTGAGCTCGGACTAGACATCCGCGTGCGCCTCCGTCCTTCTTGGCGCTTGGGAGCAGCAACCCGGGCCTCTCTACGCCTCCTGCATCGTCGCAGAAGCTCCAAGGCCCATTTTGTCGTCGTGCCCGAGCCCTTCTTCCTCTCCGTTTCGGCTTCAGGTTCAGCGTTGCGATCGTCGTCCCGCTGCATCTCCTCCAGTGCCCCTCCTGCCTCCTCTGCATGTCCTAGGTAGGGTGGTATGTCCCCTCCTTCCTTTCCCCTTGTTAGCTCGTCGATAGCCCAGTGTGCGCGTAGATCCGATGATGCCTAGTTCACGCTCCCGATGCTCTAGACAGCTGCAGTTTTTATTTGGTTGCATTGTGATGGGTGGCGTGTTCCGTGGATGGCCTCGTGCATCTACTACGTGTAGATCCCGCGGCCGCGCCGGCTGTTCCCCTCACCGGAGATGGCCGGAGTTAGCCCCGTGCTGCCACCATTGCTCTGTCTTAGCGTGTGCGGTTCAGTTCCGTCAGGAACTAGTGCGTGCGTGTGCTTAAGATAGGCAGAGAGCCCCCTCTGTTATCAAACGCAGCCGTAGCAGAGTGGTCGGTTCGGGGGAGGATGACCAACAGGTCATGGGCTCGAGCCCGAGCCTCCCCCCATTTTTTGCTATTTTTCTTTTGTTTGTTTTATTTGTTTTTCTTCTCTTTTGTATACATGTGTGTATGTATGTATGTGTAGGGTTTGATCTCTTTTTTTCTGTTGCTTGTAGTGTGTGTGTATGTGTCACATGGTGTGATGCATACACATGGGTGCATGTGCATGTGTGTATGTGCCCCATAGGTGGTGCCTACAAATGCAGGTTTGTATGTGCTTGTGTGTGTATGTATATGTGCATGTGATCATGCACATATGCATGTGCTTGTGTATGTGTGTGCTTAGGCATACATACATGTGTGTGTGCATGTTATAGGTGTATGTGTGTGTAGGTAGTGGTGTAGTGCATATGTGTGTGAGCACATATGCTTGTGTTTTATGTTTTCTTGTATGTAAGTGGTAGTGATGTGTGTGTATCTTTATGCTCTTGTATTTTGATGCATGTGAGTGTGTGGGGGGGTGAACACCTCCTTCTTGGGGGGTATGTTCATGGTGGCTAGTGCTCATATGCCTTGGGCATATTTAGAGCATGTGTGTGTAGGGGACTAGTGGGTTCCCCACTTGACCTACCCCTTTGTTATCATGCTTGTTAGTAGGTTTATTTGTGTTTTCCATGTTAAACTAAGATTCTAAATCTGGTTATGATCATGTTGCTTTTGTCCATCTAGATCCATATGTCACTTATGTGAATAGGTAGTAGTTTTGCTATCTTGCTTGTGCCTTGTTGTCTCACATGAACATATGAGTATGACCCATGATTTTGGGGTAGGAAGAGCCAATGAATCCATTGTTACTTTCAGATTTCACTTTTGAGCAAATTCATTAAACTATCATTTTTAGCTGTGATGCTACTTTGTCATTTTTGTATGATTTAATCCTTGCTTGCTTTGGGGCATGTGCCAACTAGGAAGTGCTAGTGTCTTAGATCTAGTATGCCATGGTATTTTTGTTTCACCTGAGAATTACCCATATAAGTGGGAACCATGCTGTTAAGTAGCCAACTTAATGTTTCTGTTTCAGCATGCTAAAAACTACCTAGTCTGAGAATCTGCTATTATTTTTATGCCATGTAGAGTGGTTGGTATCTTGTGATGTGTTGTGAATTTGAGCATGCTCAGTGCCAGTGTTTTGGAGTATATGTTGTATACTATCATCCTGTTAATTTTCATGCAAAGAGGTGGTGTCTAACATATTTAACTACTGCTGTCAACTTGCTACTTTATTAACTCAGATTCCAGAAAAACTGGAATTTTCACTAAGTCCCAGAAAACTGTTTCATCTTGTCAACTTGATAGCTTCATGATTATTGATGTGTGCCTCCTTTGCTGAATGTGTAGTTGGACAAGTTGAAGTGTGTGTTGTGTAGATTCTGCCAGTACCTTGCTTGGGGCTGTAGGATTCCTGTAGCTCAAGTTGTGGGTTGTGTAATTTGCTATGTTGCTGTTTTGTGGCAGATTGTTTGTTTTATTGTTTTGAGTCTTGTGGGAGCTATAATCCATGGAATTGATTGATTTTTGAGTCTATCATGGTTGGTTTTTAATTGCCTAACCAGTGTCTACCTTGGAATGCCAAGAATTAGCCCATGGTATTGGTTGTCTTGTGATTTTGCCTTCGTACCTTGTCGTGAGCCTATCGTGAGAACCGTAACTCGGTTTCTTGTGTTCTTTATATGCATTTCTATAGATTTTGCATGCTGCATCCATATTTGAAATGTTCATGCATGTTTAAATAAATTATCATGAGGTTATGTCCAGAATCATTAATAAACAAACTTTGCATGTGAAACATGACTAGTTTTGGGTTGCCATGTTAAATTCTTCTAAATGGATCATCCATCATCTTGTTTGTGCATTGCACCTTGGTTGGATGTTTATTGTTGTTGTTTATCTTGGGTAGATGCGAGTGTCGAGACTGAGTACGAGGACACAGGAGAGTACTACTACGAGGATCCCGCTACTTGTTCCACTGAAGAACCAACAGGCAAGATGATCGTACCCGGATCCCGATACTATTTTCGCTTGCTAGTTTCTCGCTCGTATCATTACAATTGCGCTACCTACCACTTGATATCAGCCTCCTAAATGCCATGAAAGCCTCTAACCCTCCACATCCTAGCAAACCTTTGATTGGCTAAGTTATCGCTGCTCAGCCCCTCTTATAGCGTTCTTAGTTGCAGGTGCAGGTTGTTCCATGTGATAACATGGATTTGGATATCACAATATTATCTGTTATTTAATTTAATGCACATATATATCTTGGTATTGGTGGAAGGCTTGGCCTTATGCTAGGTGTTTTGTTCCGCCGTTACCGCCGTAGTTCTTATTACAGGTGTTATGTTTTCCATATTTTGCGCTCCTAACACGCTCGGGGTTGTTATGGGGACCCCCTTGTTTATTCGGTTGAGATTAAAACTTGTCTGGCAAGACCCAACATTGGTTCTACATTTGTTTAACAACTTAATAAAATTTGCATAGGGTCTTACAAACCCGTGGATAATTAATCAACCCCCGGGCCAGTGCTCCTCATGAGTGTTGGTCCAAACTAGAGCACTGTGCGGGGCCAACCCAGGGCAACTTGGGAGATTTCTATCAAGCCACCATGCACTAGCTTATCTGTCGTGTCCTGAGAACGAGATACGCGGCTCTTATCGGGTTTGTCGACACGTCGAGCGGTCTTGCTGGATTTGTTTTACCTTTATCGAGTGTCTTGCGTGTGGAGTCTGACTTTCTTCGGGTTTTCTCGAGGTGTTGGAATTCCTTTGGAATTACCTATGATGACCGTGAGATCCGTGGTCGAGCCTATTCCTGCGGAGTGTGGTTAATTTGTGATGGACTAGTTGGAGCACCCCTGCAGGGTTAAAACTTTTCGAGAAGCCGTGCCCGTGGTTATGTGGCAACTTGGATATTTGTTTAACACCCGGTTCTAGTAAACTTGAAGTAAACTCTAACTAAAACACACCAACTGTGTGAGTAACCGTGATCGTCTCTGCTCGTGAACATGATCCGAGAGAGAACACGGTGGGGTTATGATTGACGTAAGTAAGTGTTCAGGATCTCATAGAGATCACACTAGATTCGATTGTTCATCGTAGGCCACTCATATTTATCTTCATGTTGCGTAAGTTAGCCACCATATATGCTTAGTGCTGCTGCAAACTACACACTTACCCCCAACCCAACTTTTAAGCTTGAATAGTCTCGGTACCCGGGCGCTTGAGTGTTGAGTCCTTGTGGCTCACAGATTACTACAACCCTCCAGGTACCGGTACAGATGAGTACGTGCAGGATGATCTTACCCAGCTCCAGTGGGAATATGATGAGGAAAGAGGCAGGATGTACGTGACTTATCCGGATGAGTAGAGGACCATGGTCATGATCTTTGGGATAGCGAGATAGTTTCATTTGCATCTGTTTTATCGTTTGATTTCATCTGTAGTTGAACCCTATCTACATCTTGATGATTTGAACTCCGTGTGGAATTGTAATTTAGCATGTGGCGAGCGTAAGCCAACTTGTATACTCATCTCTTCTGTAATGTATGATGCAACATTACTATACTTGCGAACGGCAAGATGCGCCTCTATCCCTTGCGAGGCCCTCGTGTCTTAAAAAGGATAGGCACGCATCTTGGGCGTGACAACGACTTGGAGTTGTACCTTGACCTTATACAACTATAATTGTGAGTTTAAATCAAAATGAATGTTGGCTCCGGGTTTGCTTCCTTGCAGGGAGTCGAGGAAGAATCTCGTGGCGTGGTTACTTAATAAAATTCCTACAATAAAATATTGCTATATGCGAGTTAGCAGTCTACTCTCTTCTAATGCTGCAAGATGCTGAAGATGCTAGTCTTCGAGACGACTAGGCCTTCCCCCTATTCTTGCTTTCTGCAGTCAGCCCAGATATAACCCCACCCCTTGATAATGATGCATACTTAGCATAGTCCTGATGTCAGTCTTGCGAGTACTTTGGATGAGTACTCACCGCTGCTTTGCTTTCTCTTTCCCCCTCAATGCGATTCTACATTCAGATGATGGAGCCCAGGAGATGGAGTACGCTGGAGACAACTACTACACCACCGCAGGAGCCTACTACTACATGGAGGCGGCCCTCGACCAGCAGTAGGATGGGAGGTTCCCAGGTAGGAGGCCTCGCCTCTTTCGATTCGAGTTATGTTTGTGCTAGCCTTCTTAAGGCAAAACTTGTTTAACTTATGTCTGTGCTCAGATATTATTTACTTCCGCTGGCTCGTGCTTGTCGAGCTTTGTATTCGAGCCCTCGAGGCCCCTAGCTTGTACTATGGAGCTGTATGACTTTAATTTGTGTCTAGAGTTGTGTTGTGATGTTGATTAGTGAGTCCCTGATCTTGGTCATATGCATTGCGTGTATGTTTAGCGTACGATCAAAATTGGGGGCATCACAACTTGGATTTCAGAGTTCAATGCTTCGGGAGTTCAATCTGGTCACAACCCTATTGTTTCCATCCCTTTAGATAGATTGGCATCTTATATTCTCATGGGTTCAAATCCGGATGCATCAATCTTAGCTCTACCATTCAAAATTGGTGATTTGTTTTTCAACCTTAGTGCATGGTCTTCACCGTTGGATCCCCTAACTTTTCGGACTAGAACGTTTGCCCAACAATTATGCAATCAGATTTGAATTTTCAATAGGCCTTCACTTGGGATCTCCTTTCGGAATTATCTACAGCTGGTTATTCGCCCTCGGAAGTGATCAAGTGTATTGGAAAGTTTTACAACACATGTTCAAGTTGTCTATCTTTTGGGCATATGGCCTCCCATTGTCACGTTGGACTTAGGTGCCTCTCTTGCTTTTCGGTTGGCCATTCACAAAAATCGTGTAAGTTAGATGGTCAGGAGATTCGGGCGTTGGAGATCAATAAGCTTAATCTTGCTCCTCATATCTCGCCACGCTCTGTTATTTTGCATGAGGCTAACTCCACCGTGGATCCCAGGCTTCTTTTCCGTGTTAAGTGTCTGACTGTGGGCCATCTTTCGTCGAGCTGCCATGGGACCACCAGATGCCAATTTTTTTGGATTTACGGCCACACGATGGTAGGTTGCAAGCGGCAGAGATCTTCCAGGGCGACGGTTTGGATTCCAAAGGAAACATTTAATAAACTCATCCTAGCTCCTATGACTCATATTCCGCCTCGCAACCCGTGTTCTCAGCTCTCTATGACCCATGCGCAATGGCAAACTTCCCAGTTAAACCCTTTGCGTTCCTTCCCCATGGCATGACTCTGGATCATGGTCCAACTGATCGGTAGGATCCTGTGGATTTAGCACTCAGTGGTCATCCGCCGCTCAATCACGACTGCTTTCTCATTGCGGAAACCAGCATGGCCATCCCGATTCAGGTGAGAGCTGAAGCTAGATCTAAAGTTGCTGGTATGTGATACGTATCCATCGTATCTCTAATTTTTGCTTGTTCCATGTTGTTATATTATCATTCTTGGATGTTTAACAATCATTGTACCACAACTTTATATTATTTTTGGGACTAACCTATTAACCTAGAGCCCAGTGCCAGTTCCTATTTTTTCCGTGTTTTTGAATTTTACAGAAAACGAATATCAAACGGAGTCCAAACGGAATAAAAATTTGCTGTGATTTTTTTGGACCAGAAGAGACCCACGGAGCATCAGAGTTGGGACAGAAGACCCACGAGGCAGTTACAAGCCTCAATGCGTGGCCAACCCCCTAGTAGCGCCCTGCAGGCTTGTGACTCCCTCGTGGCCCATCTTGACTTATTTCTACCGCCATAAATTCCTATAAATACCAAAAAAACCAACGCAGAACCTAGATCGGGAGTTCGCCGCTGCAAACCTCCAGAGCCACGAAAACCCAATCGGGAGCCCATTCTGGCACCCTGTCGGAGGGGGAAACCATCACCGAAGGCCATCTTCATCATCCCGGCGCTCTCCATGACGAGGAGGGAGTAGTTCACCCTCGGGGCTGAGGGTATGTACCAGTAGCTATGTGTTTGATCTCTCTCTCTCTCGTGTTATTGAGATGGCACAATCTTGATGTACCGCGAGCTTTGTTGATATAGATTGAATCATACGGAGTTTTCCCCTCTCTATCTAGTTGTGATGAATTGAGTTTTCCCTTTGAAGTTTACTTATCGGATTGAGTCTTTAAGGATTTGAGAACACTTGATGTATGTCTTGCGATGAGATATCTATGGTGACAATGGGATGTTCTATTGATACACTTGATGTATGTTTTGGTGATCAACTTGCGGGTTCCGTGACCTTGGGAATCTATGCGTAGGAGTTGGCACATGTTCTTCTCTTGACATTCCGATAGAAACTTTGGGGCTCTCCTTGAAGTTATTTGTGTTGGATTGAACATGATGAATCTGAAATTATGTGATGCATATCGTATAAGCAAGCCCAAGGGTACTCAAGGTGACATTGGGGTATCTAGGTGACTTTAGGGTTTTGGTTGATGTGTGTGACACTTATAGGGATATCTCATAAGATTGATCGGAAAAGATAACTTTGAGGTGGTTTCGTACCCTACAATAATTTCTTCGTTAGTTCTCACTATTTGTGACTTTGGATTAAACTCTTTGTCGCACGAGAGGTATTTACATATGATTCAACTATGCCAATATTGTTGAGACAAATTGCACTAGTGAAAGTATGGACCCTAGGCCTTGTTTCCAAGCATTTATACAACGTTTTTCTCGTTGTTTACTATTTGTGACCTTGCTGTTTTTATATTTTCAGATTACAAAAACCTATATCTACCATCCACATTGCACTTGTATCACCATCTCTTCGCCGAACTAGTGCACCTATACAATTTACCATTGTATTGGGTGTGTTGGGGACACAAGAGAATCTTTGTTATTTGGTTATAGGGTTGCTTGAGAGAGACCATCTTCATCCTACACCTCTCGCGGATTGATAAACCTTAGGTCATCCACTTGAGGGAAAATTGACATTGTCCTACAAAACTCTGCGCTTAAAGGCCCAACACGAGTCTACAAGAAGAAGGTTGTGTAGTAGACATCAGTATGCTTAACCATGATGGTTTTTCTGTTTGTTTCTCTAAAGATTCTCCTTTGGGCTTAGGTTTATTCTGCATTCGTACTCCCCTTCTTCGTGATGCTCTGATTGGTAAAACTTATATGATATATGAGGAGGTCGAGGTTACGTTTGTCAAGCATGATGAGGCAATCAACATGCGGATGTCAGTCCCTGGAAGAAACACTTGGGTCTTAATGCTTGCTTTTCCGCAAGCTTATCAGACTAAATTCTGGGTAGACAAGGCAGTGTCACAATTTGGCAAACTCCTTTCATGTTATAGTCCCAGAGAGCCATTGTCCGGAGTTTTGGTTTATGCTTGGATCATGAGCCCCTCATTGGTGCCAAAGGATTTTGTTATGAGGCAGATGGGTGGTCAACGCTGATCATGAACAGTCCCAGTTGTGTTATTGTGGTCAGATAATGCCAACATAGCAGGATGTCCCTCTGGAAGGTGAAGACTCTCCCCCTCCTAGTGGAGATGATCATCCCCTGTTTGGCCCTCATGTTACTGCTGAACAAACTTTCCAAGCTCGTCTCCAAGCTTGGCTTGCTTGCAATGCAGTGTTTCCCCAAGGAGTTGGTGCAAATGGTGGTGTTGGTGCAGTTGGCGCCAATAATGTTATTCCTTTGACTCAGGCACCTCCATCACCACAATTCTTTCCTTCCAATGGATAGATTAATTTTCAAAGTATGCTTCGGGAACAAGGAGTTAGTTTCTCTGATGGTTTGGTTCCTACAAACAACATTATGGACAGTTCTCTTTCAGCTTACCATGACTCATTGTATGAGGCTTCCAGTTCTTCTGACAGCTTCGCAATGGAAGTAGAGGTTCAGGATGGGATGCAAGTTAACTACTGCAGGATTAGCATGTCTGAAATCTCTGAAGAAGTTCCTGCAATGTTTTAGCTTGCTCTGTCAGTGCTTATGAATGCTTCTAGGCCATGCCTTCTTAGAGCCATCAGTTCTTTGCAACTGCCCCCTCTGCTTTTTAATCTGGTTAGGTTCTTGGGTGTTCGTGCAATGCTGGCTACCCCTACTCATGGGGGGCATGCTCGATCTGTTGCTAGGAAGCTCTGCTTTGATGACTCCCTAGGTTTGTGCTTCTCTGACCCCCACCTTGATGGCAGGACTACATTTGTTGGTTTGGACACGTAGATGCAACCCTCATCGAACCATTTCTACTCCAGCTAGTGTTGCAAAGAAGAAGAGTAGGCATTCGTTGACTCCCATTGTCGCCTCGGAAGTTAGGAGGAGCAGCCGTAACAATATGTATCGTGGGTTCAGAGTGCCACAGCCTTCTGATTCCCGCAAGCGTAAGTCTCTGATCGCCCCTGCTGCTGTCACGTCTATACCTGATCCTGCCCCTCAAGTTGGAGAACCCCTCTCGATTGCTAAGCTGCAGCAACTGGGCGCTAAAGAATGTGGCATCCCAGCTTCAGAGCTGGTTGAGGAGAAGCTGCTTGCTCCAAGGGCCTCGGAGCTAGCCCATGAGTAATCGTTACAGCTCAATATTGTGCCTACGGTTTCTTTGTTCTATTGTTATCTTTCAAATGTTTATTTTGCGGTGTCTGAACTTGCTAGCTTGGTTAATGTTGTGGAACTTCGATGCTTTACTCAGAAGTAATAGCCTGCTTTTGATTCTTAGTGTTACTTCTGCTACTTTATCTTTTTGATGAATCGTTCATTTAGGCCGTGGAACTTTATTTGTTGGAATATTCGCGGTATTGGAGTGGAGAAAAAACATTCGTCATTACGATCGCACATCGATACCTCAGGTTGCGCAATTATTTGCATTCAGGAAACCAAGCATGAACACTTCGATTATTCGTACATTCGTAAGTTTTGTCCGAGACGTTTCGATCAATTTTCTTTTGTCCCATCTATAGGAAATTCAGGCTGTTTTCTAGTGGTTTGGAACAGTGCAGTTTTCAGTGGAACGGTTGTTCATTCTATGCAATGGGCATTGGTCATCTCTTTCCAATCCACGCAATCTCTGGATTCCTGGACGCTAGCCAACATCTATGGCCCTTGCATGGGAGAGGACAGATCTAACTCATCTCCTGGTTCTATGAATTGAGTATTGATTCAAATGAGGACTGGGTTCTCATGGGGGATTTCAACTTCATGAGGTTTTCAAACAACAGAAACAAGGCAGAAGGTGATGTGACTGATATGATTACTTTTAATGATGTCATTCGATCCCTTAACCTAGTGGAAATTCCAATCAAGGGTGCTTCCTTTACATGGAGTAATATGCAGGTTGATCCCACTCTTGAACAACTCGACTGGTTTCTTACTTCAAATCATTAGACAACGTCCTACCCGAACACCTCCGTCAATGCTATGGCAAAACCTGTCTCGGAGCATGTTCCATGTCTCTTTTCAGTGCAGGCTAATATACCACGCTCTAAGATTTTCAGGTTTGAATTTTTTTGGGTTTCCCACCCAAGATTCAAAGAAGTGGTCAGCCAGGCTTGGAATATTCAGGTGAATGTCTTGGATCCTGCAAAAAGATTGAACATTAAACTTAAGCACGTTCATCAGGCGCTAACTCAATGGAGCAAACAACTTTCACGATTATCTTTGTTGATAAAGAATTATGAAAACGTTTTGATAATGATTGATGGCATTGAGGAAAGGAGACATTTGTTAATTCATGGGTGGAACTTTAGGGCCATTCTGAAAAATCACATTGTTCGTTTGCATGCCTATAAGCAACAGTATTTGCGTGCTCGATGTACAATTCAATACATTAAATATGGAGATGATCCCACTAATTTTTTTCATAGAATGGCTACCCAGAGGCATAGATCAAATTCAACTGCAACCTTAACCTTACCTAATGGTCTCATTCTGGATGATCATGATAGTAAGGCTGCAGCTCTCCATGATCCTTTCAAAGAGAGGTTGGGAACCTCTATTCCCATTGATATGAAATTTAACCTGGATTTGCTTATTAATGACAATCATGATTTGGGTGGCCTATATACACCCTTCACCCATGCAGAGATTGATGAGGCCGTGTCAAAAAATCCTACAGATAAAGCTCCGGGGCCGGATGGGTTTAATGGTTGCTTTCTTAAATCTTGTTGGCATATTATTAAAGAGGATTTCTATATTCTATACATACAGTTTTGCGAAGGTAACCTCTCCTTGGACTACTTAAATGCTTCGCTTATCACACTTATTCCCAAAAAGGTGAACCCTTCCTCTATGAATGATTATCGCCCGATCTCTCTGTTAAATTGCTACCTCAAGCTTTTGACTAAGTTGTTAGTAGATCGCCTCCAAAAGGTAATTCTCCAAATCATTCATGAAAACTAGTATGGTTTCATTAAGGGCCGTTCAATCCAAGATTGTCTTGCTTGGGCCATCGAATTTATTTTCCAGTGTGAGCAGTCTGGTCGAGGTATAGTGTTACTTAAGCTTGACTTCGAAAAAGCATTTGATCTGGTGGAACACGAGCTCATCATTATAATGATGCGGAAGTTGGGTTTTGATAACCGATGGATTAATTGGATTGCATCTATCCTTTCTTCGGGTAACTCTGCAGAGCTGCTCAATGCCATTCTGGGGAGAAGTTTTCACTGCAAGAGAGGTGTGAGCCAAGGTGACACAGTGTCTCCTCTCTTATTTGTGCTTGCAGCTGAATTGTTGCAATATGTAATAAATCATGAGTTCCAAATTGGTAATCTACAGCTACCAATCCTGAGAGAAGGCAAATTTCCCATTATTCAGTATTCGGATGACACAATTATATTGCTCCCGGCTTGTGTTCATCAGTTGGCTCACCTGAAAGCAGTGTTGCAAGACTTTGCCCTCTCCTCTAGCCTTAGAATCAACTTTCAGAAATCTATCATGGTACCTATTAATGTGGATGATTCAGCTGTCATTTCAAACCTTGTAAACGTGTTCGGCTGTGCTATTGGAAAGATGCCATTTACCTACCTTGGTTTGCCCATGGGAACTACTAAGCCCTCAATGACTGATCTAATGCCTTTGGTTGATCCTGTGGAACGGAAGCTATCAAGCACATGCTCTCTGCTTTGTCATGCTTCGTGTATAATCCTTGTTAATATGCTCGCAGCTTCCATGTTGAGCTATGCAATGTGTACTCTGCACCTTAATCCCATGTTTCTCAAGTATTTTGACAAGGTCAGAAGAAGTTTCATCTGGACAAAGAAATCTAATCAGGGTACCACATGCAACTCGATGGTGGCATGGAACAGAGTATGTTGTCCTAGGAAGTCTGGAGGGTTAGGTGTCATCAACATTCAGCTTCGAATAAGGCCCTGTTGATGAAATTTCTGGATAAGTTTTACAATAGAGAAAATCTACCATGGGTTCGGTTAATATGGGACACCTACTATAATGACAATATCCCCTCATGCTACCGCTAGTTGTGGCTCCTTCTGGTGGAAGCAAATTTGCAAGCTTATGCAAGAATTCAGAGAGGTGGCTTCTGGAGTTATTGGAAATGGTCAGAATATCTCCATGTGGCATGATGTCTGGAATGTGAAAGTGCTTTCTTCTAGTTTTCCTTGCTTATTTTCCTATGTCAGAGATGAAGACATTTCGGTGGCTGCTTTCTTCTCTTCAGATAACTTGGCAGAGTTTTTCCATCTTGCACTCTCCCTAGAAGCATTTGATGAACTGTAGCAAATGAATGCCCTACGACCTGTCAACTTGGATCAGAGTGGAATATTGGATTCATGGGTTTTCACATGGGGTTCATCTTTCTCTGCCTAGAAATTTTACACTCATTGCCATAAAGATATCATTGCTCCACCCCCCTTCAGTTGGATCTGGAGCTCTAAATTACAAATGAAACTGAAGGTTTTCATGTGGTGTATTCTCGCTGATAGACTGAATACCAGGAATATGTTGAGAAGGAGACACTTTCACATTGATGATGGGTTCAACTGTGTCCTTTATGCTTCGGGTACTAAAGAAATGATTGATCACCTGTTCTTCATATGTCCTTTTAGTGTCTCATGTTGGTCAAAATTGGGAATTATCTGGGATAATTCTCATTCTAGGCTTCAGGTCATCCAGTCTGTCGGCCAAAGCTATTCTGGTAAGCTATTCTTGGAGATACTTGGGATTGCTGCATGGAACATTTGGAAGGAATGCAACAATCTTATCTTCAGGAATATTCAACCCACCTTGGCAACTTGGAGGGAAAGGACCAAAGAAGATTTGCTAAGGCTGAAACACAGAGTGCACAAGGAGTTTGAGGACTATCTCACTTTATTAGCTCTCTCTGTTTAACTCTCTGTTTAACTTTGTGTTAGTCCCCTTATTTGATCTACTCTCAGATCTTCTTTCTGCCTTTATTTAGACCAGAGTCTTGCTTCTCACTCCCCCACCCCAATGGGGCCAGCCAATTTGTTCTGGCTTGTAATATGTAATGTAACCCCTGTTTTTTAATATAACACAGTAGGAGGCTCTCCTACTTATTTCAGATCAAAAAATGAGTATGGCAGCAGAAAGTAAAGACAAGCACATGAAAGTAAGGAGTGGGGATAGGAAGATCAAATGCAATTGGGGACACGAAGCTTTTTCTCGTGGTTCCGATAGTTGGTGCTATTATAAGTCCATGCTGATGGAGACTTCAACCCACAGAGGGTATGTCACACCCAAGATGCGATCCTATCCCTATTTTGGCACGAGGGCCTCGACAGGGATAGAAGCGCATCTTGTCATGTTGCAAGAATGGATATCATTACAAGTGCATGTACATAAGAGATGAGTATATGGAATTGGTTTACACTCGCCACAAGCTACATCAAGATCACATCAATACAACATATTCCAAACATCATACAGAAGAGCAGGGTCCGACTATGGACGAAAACAAATGACAAAATGACATCCATCCTTGCTATCCCAAGCTGCCATTTGGAACCCATCCTAGATTGATAAAGAAGAAGAAGAATAACTCCAAATCAAATCAAGCATCACTCTCACGTCAAAGCATCGCATTACCTGTACCTGCAACTAGTGTTGTAGTAATTTGTGAGCCACGGGGACTCAGCAATCTCATTTCCAAGGATATCAAGACTATTAAAGCTTAATGGGTGAGGTATGGTTAAGTGGTGAGGTTGCAGCAAGCGACTAAGCATTTATTTGAGTGGCTAACTTAAAAATACAAAAAGTAAAGTATGGTGGTCTACTCATAACGGATGTGAACTAGTAATAATCACTAACTGATCCTAAACACCTACTTATGTCAAACATAACCCCACCGTGTTCTCTCTCGGATAAGGACTCACGAGAAGAGTCAGTCACGATTACGCACACGGTTGGTGTATTTTATTGGAGTTTACTTTAAGTTTGCTATGACCGGCTATTAAACAAAGTATCCAAGTTTGCCACATAACCACGGGCATGGCTTTCCGAAAGATTTAACCCTGCAGGGGTGCTTCAACTCATCCATCACAAATTAACCACACGCCACAGGAATAACCTCGACCACGGATCTCGTGATCATCCTAGGCAATTCCAAAGGAAATCCGACACCTCGAGATAGCCCGAAGAAGATCAGAGTTCCTCACGCAAGGCATTCGGGAAAGGTAAAACAAGTCCAGCAAGACTGCCCGACGTGTCGATGAACCCGATAAGAGCCGCATATCTCGTTCTCAGGACACGACCGGATGGGACTAGCTACAGGGAAAACCAATCCCCGAGTTTCCTCGAGGCAGCCCCGCGGGCAGCCCGATTTGGACCAACACTCATGAGGAGCACTGACCCGGGTTGTTGATTAATTATCCACGGGGTGATCATGCCCTATGCAAATTTAGTTGTTATTAAGCAAATAGTACCAATGTTAGGCCTTGCCAAACAAGCTTTATCCTAAAACAAAGATCAAGAGGGTCCCCATAACAACCCTGAGCATGTTAGGAGCGCTCAATTATGGAACATAACACCGGTTCACAAGTAACTAGGACGGCAAGAGTGGAACAAAACACCGAGCAAAAGGACAAGCCTTCCACCCTTTACCAAGTGTATAAGTGCATTAAATTGAATAGCAATAATATTGTGATAATAAAAGAATGTCCATGCTGACACATGGAAGCAATTGCACCTGCAGCTAGAAACGCTATAAGAAGGGCTGAGCAAGCGATAACATAGCCAAACAAAAGTTTGTTGGGAAGATGGAGGGTTAGAGGCTTTTCATGGCAATGTTGGGAGGCTTGACAAACAAGTGATAGGTAGCGAGACATAACGATAAAAGCGAGACAACTAGCATAACAATGATAGTAGTGGTATCCAGGGAAATGTGTTATCTTGCCTGAGATCCCGCTCAGAAGAAGAACGAATCCATGAAGAAGATGAGCCAACATAGTCGAACGAATCCTTACACTCCGAATGCTTTTGGAACTTTATCAAGAAGGAACAATCCAAAACAACAATCAACACACGGTACACCACAATATATGCATGACATGACACGCAAACAAATATGATGCATGTCTGGTTTAATATGCAACACGGGGCATGGCATGGCAAGCACAACAAACAACTACTACATATTAAGTGAAGTTTAATATGCAATGAGATGCATATTGACGAAACTTCACGTTCGAATTATTTAGTTCACTCACGTTTAGGTATTCATCAATATTAAATGTTGTTTAACATGGGTGGTCATGGCATAAGGCGAAGATGGAATTAAGCAAATTTAAATGGAGAGGGACAACATACATATAACAAAATAATAACTCTCCATATTATGAGAAAGTGGTTAATGTTGTTTATCATGGCAAGAGGTGAAGCATGAACAACTATATCGTCTACGCATTTTAAATGAGGCCGGAAGCAATATATAGCATTTCCAAAACATCCCCATAAGCATAATATGAATTTGGTCCAGATCTGTACTAACCATATTTTAGAGTTGTTAAACAACAAAATAAATGTCACCATGAGATTCTACACATTTTTGAGCCAAGTTACATATGTGGAACATTTTTATCGAAGCTACGGTTTTGTAGTTATGAAATAAATCATTTTCACATGGCAATTACGCAAATCAATGCAAACAGCAAGGTCAAACATTTTTATCACATGTGAGAGTTGGATATTGTGAATCTACACAAAATTCTAAGAACTTTTCATATATATTTTATTCTCATCCGATGCACGGTTGAAAAGTTATTAAATGCATGAAGTTGAGGGTCTATTCTGCAATTCGCTGGTTTATTAGCAAATTCGCGGGACGAGAAAAAATGCCTTGGGCCCAATCTGTCTGGCCCAGCAGTTTAACAAGGGCGCCACCTACTATTCTACGCACATGGCACAGTATAGGGACACATGGGGCTGGCTATTGGGCTCACCCAAGGGGCAACATGGGCCGGCGGTGAGGGGCGATGCTGGGCTGGGACTTGGCGAGGCTGGCCCACCTGGCGGCCAACACGGAAAGGCGCGGGCGTCCGATCGGGCATCCTCATCCTCCCGCTAACACGGAAGCAGCGGCGGCAGGGAAGGTCAACGGCGCGACGGCCGGTGAGGCAGGAGGTCCGGCGGGCGCGGGGATGGCGGGGGTGGCCGGATCCGCGATGGGGAGCCCCGGATCCATCCATTCCCGGCGGTTTCGAGACGCGACAGCGATCTCCTTGTGGCAGCAACTCCATGGCACGGGAGAGACCTACGGGGAGAGAGAGAGAGGGGCCAAAGGTGAGAGGGGGCACGGCGACGGAGGAGGAGACGCGGGGGCGACGCTGGCCTGGTCCGGTCGCTGGCGAGGGTCGGGGCGGACGAGGTCCCTTGGCGGCGCGTTGCTCCAGCGAGGGGCCGGTGGCCGGTGGCTCGGGGGGAAGCCAGAGCTCGAGGGGCTCCTCCCCTCGCTCCAGATCGGCTGCGGGAGCTGCGTACGGGCGGCGGCGGCTCGTTCGGGCCTGAACGGGCCTCAGATGGGCTCGGGCAGGCCCGGCGACTGGAGGGAGTGGAGCTGGCAGCTGTGGGGTGGTGGGAGGCTGGCGGCGGTGCGGATTTCGAGGTGGGGCTAGGGTTTGCCTAATTAGGCAGGTGGGGTCTATTTATAGCATTTAGGGGTTAGGGTTAGCAGGTTTTGTCCGTTTTCGGACCGTTCAATCTCGATCGGACAGTCCGGAAGCGGAGAGGGGCTAGGTTAGGCTACGGTGGCTGTAGATGGGCTAAGAGGGGATGAGAGGGAGAATGGTGGCCCGTGACACGAGTTTTAAACAGCGGAAAATGGCCAACGAATAATTGATGATCACACTGCTACGGTTGACCGATCGGGTATCAAACGAACTCGGAATGCGACGAAATTTGGCAGGCGTCCTACCTACAATATAACAAGACCGCACGCCAACTTTCAACCCCATCCAAGAATATTTTACGCGTGCTTTTAAAAATGGTTTTTTTTAAACATTGTCGCGGGCGCGGGCGTGTGTGGTTGGTCTCGAACGGGCAATGGCAAGAGCGGGGAGAACCGGCGACTACGAACGGATGCAAGTTTTCAAAAACGAGTGACGATGCTATGCAGATGATGTGAATGATGCGATGATGAATGCAACAACCAAACGAATCGCACGACGACAATGGAATAAAAGGGGAATCGTCTGGAGCGTTGGTCCCAGGCTGTTACAGGGTAACGGTCGCGAGAATCCACGGAAGGATCCACCCATAAGGGTCCACAAAGTAGCAACCTCGTCCATTCCATCATGGCTTATGTCCATGAAGGATTAGCCTCACTCGGGGTAGATCTTCGTGAAGTAGGCAATATCCTTGCCCGTACTATTGGGTTCTACGTAGGTGCACCGCATGCAAATTAAAAATTTCCTACGCGCAGAACATCCAAGATCATGCTACGGAGATGGATCACAAATCGTTACCACTAGACGCGCAGTGCCGTGCATAGGAAGTTGACTTGGGGAGGCACGTTCGCATGGGCCGTCTCCTCCTTGTATAATCTCCCTCGAACCATCGATCGCCGGATCCTCTCCCTCGATTAGTTGGTCGCCGGATCCCGCATACAGGTTCGGTGGAGCAGCACAAGTGCACCACCTCTAACGTTATCCGCGCATGCAGGAGGAATACCGTGCGGCGGACAGCTAGGTCCGATCACACAGTCGGCAGCGGGTGAAGGTGGCTAGTTGCAACACATGCAAAGCCCTAAATTATGGCACCAAAGCGATCAACCAGATGAGTGTGCCACACCTCCACTATATATATAGGCATCCGGTGCGGGCTCAACTCTTAGGCCTCGCATGGATCATAAAGCCCATGTGTTCCTTTCCCTTAAGCGCGCGACCCCTTAGGTTCTCGTTCACTTGGTCGTGAGTCAGATTACATCTGACTCGGATAGTCGGTAGTGGCCTCAAGCAAAGCGTGCCGACTCCAAGTGTCCGATGAAGATGGTTAGGCGAACCTGTACTTCATACTTCTGTTCCCTTTGCCACACGACATATGTTGCCGTGCACAAGGCGACATGGTCATCCTTGTTGCAGCACGACCTCTTTATCATTCCAGTGAATCCGATAAACATTCAGATTATCTCATAATCCTCATCGCATGGCCATGCTTATACAGGTCGGATCACCCGAGGGGCCCAGAGTATATCTCTCCTGGTAGGAGGGGCAAATCCCATCTTGCTCGACCATGTCTCGTAGAATGGGTCTGGACAAACCCAAAACCTACCTTTTTCACTACCTAGTCACGGAGTAGCATTTGGCCGGCCAAAAGCAAGTTTGTCACCATCCCGAGTACATGGGCCTGGATAGGTCTTAGGACATAGAATGTATGTTGTACTAGAGACTCACAGATGACCTATCGCCACGTCTCATACTTGGGTCTGTCCAACTCAGACCTTATCTCGACTCGGATCCGACTACGTCGAATCTGACTAGATATATCTGAGTCTATATCATCCGTCTCGCATCCAATACTACATGGTCAGTGAGACTGGACCATCCATCGTGTCATATGATAGTGTAACTGGCTGCGCGTCCACACAACCCTTTCGACTAAGGGCCATTTAGCGAAGTCATCATACAATGCATAGTCTCACAAACAAGTCACGTACTTGTTAATACGCATTATTTATAATGTCCAAGGACTATCTTTATTCATAAACACATAGGAAATATCATCATACATGATTGCCTCTAGGGCATATCTCCACCACGTATAAACTTCTTAGTTAAAATCCACATGAAGATGGAGGCTCCCGAGCGACACCTTGTTGGGGAACGTCGCATGGGAAACAAAAATTTTCCTACGCACACGCAAACCTATCCATGGTGATGAGCATCTACGAGAGGGAGAGTGGATCTACATACCCTTGTAGATCGCTAAGCGGGAAGCGTTAAGAAACGCGGTTGGTGTAGTCGAACATCTTCGCGATCCAAATCGCCGAGCGTCCCGCGATCTCATCACGATCCGTCCCGCGAACTCATCATGATCCATCCCGCGATCTCATCACGATCCGTCTCACGATCTGTCCCGCAAACTCATCACGATCCGTTCCGCGATCTCATCACGAACCGTCTCGCGATCTCGATCACGGTCCTTCCGATCTAGCGCCGAATGGACGGCACCTCCGCGTTCAGCACACGTGCAGCTTGATGACGATCTCCACCGTCTCGATCCAGCGAGAGGAGGTGGAGAGGAGAGAGAGTTCACCGGCAGCGTGACGGCGCTCCGGTGATGGTGGTGGAGTGATTTCGGCAGGGCTTCGCCTAAGCGCTGCGGAAAACCGATCTAGAGGAGAAACTGTGCACCGGTGTAACGGGTAGCACGTGGCCGGAAATTCTGTCCAAAAACCACCCAATCCACTAGTATATATAGGAGGAGAGGAGAGGAGAGGCAGCCAAGGCCTTTGGGTCGGCCGAAATAGGAGGTGGGAGCAATCCTACTTCACCTCCAATCCTAGTTGGAGTAGGATTACCTCCTATTGGCTGATTTTCCACTTTTTGCTTTAGGACTTTCTCTCCTGCGCCATGGGCCTTTGTGGCTGTTTTCCCAGCCCACTAAGGGCCGGTTATTATTCTCCCACAGCCCATGGACATCTTGGGGTCGAAATACCCCTCCCGGAGGTCCCCCGGTACACTACCGGCACTCCCGGTACACTACCGATGAGCCCGAAACTTTTCCGGAAACCAAACTGGGACTTCCTATATATGAATCTTTACCTCCAGACCATTCCAGAGCTCCTCGTGACGTCCGGGATCTCATCCAGGACTCTGAACAACCTTCGGTCACCACCATACATAACTCTACACTACCGAAACGTCACCGAACCTTAAGTGTGCAGACCCTGCGGGTTCGAGAACTATGTAGACATGACCGAGACACCTCTACAGTCAATAACCAATGGCGGGACCTGGACGTCCACATTGGTTCCCACATATTCTACGAAGATCTTTATCGGTCGAACCTCTATGTCAAGGATTCAGTTAATCCCGTATAACGTTCCCTTTGTTCTTCGCTATGTTACTTGCCCGAGATTCGATCGTCGGTATCTCCATACCTAGTTCAACCTCGTTACCGGCAAGTCTCTTTACTCGTTCCATAATACAAGATCCCGCAACTAACAATTAGTCACATTGCTTGCAAGGCTCATTGTGATGTTGTATTACCGAGTGGGCCCTGAGATACCTCTCCGTCACACGGAGTAACAAATCCCAGTCTCGATCCATGCCAACTCAACAGACACCATCGGAGATACCTGTAGAGCACCTTTATAGTCACCTAGTTACGTTGTGACGTTTGATACACACAAGGCACTCCTCCGATATCCGTGAGTTGCATGATCTCATGGTCATAGGAACATATACTTGACATGCAGAAAACAGTAGCAATAAACTGACACGATCATATGCTATGTTTGTAGTTTGGGTCTTATCCATCACATCATTCTCCTAATGATGTGATCCCGTTATCAAATGACATCTCATGTCCATGGCTAGGAAACCGTAACCATCCTTTGATCAACGAGCTAGTCCATTAGAGGCATACTAGGGACATGGTTTTGTCTATGTATCCACACATGCATTTAAGTCTCCGATCAATACAATTATAGCATGGATAATAAACGATTATCATGAACAAGGAAATATGATAATAACTAATTTATTATTGCCTCTAGGGCATATTTCCAACAGTCTCCCACTTGCACTAGAGTCAATAATCTAGTTCACATCACCATGTGATTCGCATTGTTATGAATCTAACACCCAATGAGTTCTGGGGCTCGATCATGCTTTGCATGTGAGAGAGGTCTTATAGTCAACGGGTCTGTGATATTCAGATCCGTGTGTACTTTGCAAATCTCTATGTCAAACCGTAAACACTGCTACCACACTCCACTTGGTACTATTTCCAAATGGCTGCTCCACTATACGTATCCAGATTGCTACTACTAGTCATCCGGATAGGTGTTAAAGCTTGCATCGACGTAACTCTTTACGACGAACTCTTTATCACCTCCTTAATCAAGAAACATTTCCTTAGTCCTCTGGTTACTAAGGATAATTCCGACCGCTGTCCAGTGATCCACTCCTGGACCACTCTTGTACCCCTTGACAGACTCATGGCAAGGCACACATAGGTGCGGTACACAGCATGGCATAATATAGAGCCTATGGCTAAGGCATAGGGGACGACGTTCGTCCTTTCTCTTTCTTCTGCCGTTGTCGAGCTTTGAGTCTCACTCAACTTCACACCTTACAAATCAGACGATAACTATTTCTCTGGCTGATCCATTTTGAACTCTTTCAAAATCTTGTCAAGGTATACACTCATTTAAAGTCTCATCAAGCATCTTGATCTATCTCTATAGATTTTGATGCTCAACAATTAGGTAGCTTTATCCAGGTCTTCCTTTGAAAATCACTTTCCAAATGACCGTTTTATGCTTTCCAGAAACTCTACATTATTTCTGATCAACAATATGTCATCCACATATACTTATCAGAAATTCTATAGTGCTCCCACTCACTTTATTGCAAATACAAGTTTCTCATAAACTTTGTATAAACATCAAAACTTTGATCACCTCATCAAAGCGTATATTCCAACTCCGAGATGCTTGCTTCAGTCCATGGAAGGATCACCGAAGCTTGCACACCTTTTAGCATCCTTAGGCCTGACAAAACCTTCTGGTTGTATCACATACAACCTTTCCTCAAGTAAACCATTAAGGAAACGATGTTTTGACATCCATCTGCCAGATTTCATAATTGAAAACACAGCAACTGCTAACATAATTCCAACAGACTTTTAGCATCGCTACGAGTGAGAAAGTCTCATCGTAGTCAACTCCTTGAACTTGTCACAAACAACTTTGCAACAAGTTGAGCTTTACAAATGGCGACATTCACCATCAGTGTCTGTCTTCATTTTAAAGATCCATTTGTACTCAACGACCTGCCGTCCAATGAGCAAGTCTACCAAAGTCTACACTTGGTTTTAATACATGGATCCTATCTCGGATTTCATGGCCTCCAACCATTTGTCGGAATCCGGGCCCATCATCGCTTCTCCATAGCTCGTAGGTTCATCGTTGTCCAACAACATGACCTCCAAGACAGAGTTGTCGTACTGCTCAGGAGCAGTACACATCCTTGTCGACCTACGAAGTTCGATAGTAACTTGATCCTAAAGCTTCATGATCATCATCATTAACTTCCTCTTCAACTAACGTAGGCTTCACAGAAACATCTTTCTGCGCTGCGCTACTCTCTGGTTGAACAAAGGTTTAACAACCTCATCAAGTTCTATCTTCCTCCCACTCAATTCTTTCGAGAGAAACTTTTTCTCGAGAAAGGACCCAGTTCTAGCAACAAACACTTTGCACTCGGATCTAAGATAGAAGGCATACCCATCTGTTCTTAGGGTATGAAGATACATTTGTCCGCTTTGGGTTCTAGCTTATTATGTGAAAACATTTTCCACAAAAGCATCGCAGCCCCAAACATTAAGAAATGACAACTTAGGTTTCTATCAAACCATAATTCACACGGTGTCATCTCAACGGATTTAGATGATGCCCTATTTAAAGTGAATGTAGTTGTGTCTAATGCATAACCCCAAAAATTATAGTAGTAAAACGATAAGAGACATCACAGTATGCACTATATCAATAGAGCATGACTATGATGTTCGGACACACCATCACACCATGGTGTTCCAGGTGGCGTTAGTTGTGAAACAAATTTCACGTTGTCTTAAGTTGTATGCCAAACTCGTAACTCAGATATTCACCTCCACAATCATATCGCGATCATTTTTATCTTCTTGTCACGATGATCTTTAAACTTCACTCTGAATTTGCTTGAACCTTTCAAACGATTCAGACTTGTGTTTCATTAAGTAAATATACACTATATCTACTCAAATCATCAGTGAAGGTAAGAAAATAACGATATCCACTGCACGCTACAAGACTCACTAGATTGCATACATCAACATGTATCATTTCCAATGAATCACTTGCCTGCTCCATCCAACGGGGTCCTTTAGTCATCTTGCCCAAGAGGCATGGTTCGCATGTCTCAACCGATTCGAAATCGATGAGTCCAAATATCCATCAACATGGAGTTTCTACATGCGCTTTATACCAATATGACATTTAGCGGCAGTGCCACAAGTATGTGGTACTATCATTATTAACTTTGTATCTTTTGACATCAATGTTATGAACATGTGTACTACTACGATCAAGATTTCAACAAACCATTCTCACTGGGTGCATGACCATTGAAGGTATTATTCAGTTAACCAGAATAACTATTATTCTCTGACTTAAATGAATAACCGTATTGCAACAAACATGATCTAATCATGTTCATGCTCAACGCAAAACACCAAATAACATTTATTTAGGTTCGTCACTAATCCTGAAGGTAGAGAGAGCGTGCGATGTTGATCACATCAACCTTGGAAACATTTCCAACACACATCGTCACCTCACCCTTAGCTAGTTCTCCGTTTATTCCGTAGCTTTTATTTCGAGTTACTAACATTTAGCAACCAAACCGGTATCCAATACCCAGGTGCTACTAGGAGTACTAGCAAGGTACACATAAATAACTCGTATATCAAATATACTTCTGTCGATGTTGCCAGCCTTCTTATCTACCAAGTATCTAGGGTTGTTCCGCTTCAGCGACCTCTCACCTCATAATAGAAGCACTTAGTCTCGGGTTTGAGTTCAACTTTGGGTTGCTTCACTGGAGCAGCAACTGACTTGCTATCCATGAAGTTTCCCTCCTTGCTCTTGCCCTTTTCGAAACTAGTGGTTTGATTAACCATCAACACTTGACACTCCTTCTTGATTTCTACCTTCGCGGTGTCAAACATTGCGAATAGCTCAGGGATCAATACTTCTATCCCTGGTGTATTATAGTTCATCACTAAGTTCTAGTAGCTTTAGTGACAGTGACTTGGAGAACTATATCAATCACTATCTTATCTGGAAGATCAACTCCCACTTGATTCAAGCGATTGTAGTACCCAGACAATCTGAGTACATGCTCAACGATTGAGCTATTCTCCTTCATCTTACAAGCAAAGAATCTTGTTGGAGATCTCATATCTCGCAACAAAGGCACGAGCCTGAGATCACAATCTCTGCTCCTAGAACATCTCATATGTTCCGTGACGTTCAAAACGTTTTGGAGCCTCAATTCTAAGCCGTAATGCATGACGCACTAAACTATCAAGTAGTCATCGAAACGTGCCTGTTAGATGTTCACAACATCTATAGACGACGCTAGAGGGGGTGGCGCACCGAGCGGTGCATTAAGGACATAAGCCTTCTGTGCAGCAATGAGGACAACCTCAGATCATGGACCCAGTCCGCAATTTTGCTACCAACATCTTTCAATTCTATTTCTCTAGGAACATATAAAAATACAAGGGAGCTACAGCGCGAGCTAGTAATCTACAACATAATTTGCAAAGACACTTTGACTATGTTCATGATAATGAGTTCAATTAATCATATTACTTAAGAACTCCCACTCAAATTGACATCCCTCCGATCATTCGAGTGATACATGATTCAAATTCACCAACTCAAGTCCGATCATCACGTGAGTTGAGGTGGCTGCAATGGTAACATCATTATGTTGATCATATCTACTATATGACTCATGTTCGACCTTTCGGTCTCTCGTGTTCTGAGGCCATGTCTATACATGCTAGGCTCGTCAAGTTTAACCCGAGTGTTCTGCGCGTGCAAATCTGGCTTGCACCCGTTGTATGTGAACGTAGAGTCTATCACACCCGATCATCACGTGGTGTCTCAACACGACGAACTTTCGCAACGGTGCACACTCGGGGAGAACACAGTTCATCTTGAAATTCAAGTGAGGGATCACCTTATAATGCTACCGTCGTACTAAGCATAACAAGGTGCATAAAAGGATTAACATCACATGCAATTCATAAGTGACATGATATGGCCATGAACTTGTGCTTTAGATCTCCATCTTGAAAGCACCGGCATGATCTTCATCATCACCGGCACGACACCATGATCTCCATCATCTTGATCTCCATCAACGTGTCGCCATCGAGGTTGTCACGCCCTGCATGCTTCTACTACTATTGCTACCGTTTAGCGATAAAGTAAAGCATTACATAGCGCTTAATGATTGACACGCAGGTCATACAATAATTAAAGACAACCCTATGGCTCCTGCCGGTTGCCGTATTCATCGACATGCAAGTCGTGAAATTCTATACATCACATGATCATCTCATACATCACATATATCACATCATGTAATTGGCCATATCACATCACAACATACCCTGCAAAAACAAGTTAGACGTCCTCTAATTGTTGTTGCATGTTTTACGTGGCTGCTACGGGTATCTAGCAAGAACGATTCTCACCTACGCATAAACCACAACGGTGATACATAGATTGCTTTTCAACCTTCTCAAGGACCGCCTTTGTCGGATCCGATCCAACTAAAGTGAGAGAAACTGGCACCCGCAAGCCATCTAGGCAACAAGTTGCGTCGAGGGAACCGGTCTCTCGTAAGCGTACGAGCAATGTTGGTCCGGGCCGCTTCATCTCACAATCCCGCTGAACCAAAATACGACCAAGGGAGGAAGCAATCTAAGCATCAACGCCCACAAACCTTTTGTGTTCTACTCGAGATCTCATCGAACCATCAACCTAGCTCATGATGCCAATGTTGGGGAACGTCGCATGGGAAACAAAAAATTTCCTACGCACACGCAAACCTATCCATGGTGATGAGCATCTACGAGAGGGAGAGTGGATCTACATACCCTTGTAGATCGCTAAGCGGGAAGCGTTAAGATACGCGGTTGGTGTAGTCGAACATCTTCGCGATCCAAATCGCCGAGCGTCCCGCGATCTCATCACGATCCGTCCCGCGAACTCATCATGATCCATCCCGCGATCTCATCACGATCCGTCTCACGATCTTGATCATGATCTGTCCCGCGAACTCATCACGATCCGTTCCGCGATCTCATCACGAACCGTCTCGCGATCTCGATCACGGTCCTTCCGATCTAGCGCCGAATGGACGGCACCTCCGCGTTCAGCACACGTGCAGCTTGATGACGATCTCCACCGTCTCGATCCAGCGAGAGGAGGTGGAGAGGAGAGAGAGTTCACCGGCAGCGTGACGGCGCTCCGGTGATGGTGGTGGAGTGATTCCGGCAGGGCTTCGCCTAAGCGCTGCGGAAAACCGATCTAGAGGAGAAACTGTGCACCGGTGTAACGGGTAGCACGTGGCCGGAAATTCTGTCCAAAAACCACCCAATCCACTAGTATATATAGGAGGAGAGGAGAGGAGAGGTAGCCAAGGCCTTTGGGTCGGCCGAAATAGGAGGTGGGAGCAATCCTACTTCACCTCCAATCCTAGTTGGAGTAGGATTGCCTCCTATTGGCTGATTTTCCACTTTTTGCTTTAGGACTTTCTCTCCTGCGCCATGGGCCTTTGTGGCTGTTTTCCCAGCCCACTAAGGGCTGGTTATTATTCTCCCACAGCCCATGGACCTCTTGGGGTCGAAATACCCCTCCCGGAGGTCCCTCGGTACACTACCGGCACTCCCGGTACACTACCGATACTCCCGGTACACTACCGATGAGCCCGAAACTTTTCCGGAAACCAAACTGGGACTTCCTATATATGAATCTTTACCTCCGGACCATTCTGGAGCTCCTCGTGACGTCCGGGATCTCATCCAGGACTCCGAACAACCTTCGGTCACCACCATACATAACTCTACACTACCGAAACGTCACCGACCTTAAGTGTGCAGACCCTGCGGGTTCGAGAACTATGTAGACATGACCGAGACACCTCTACAGTCAATAACCAATGGCGGGACCTGGACGTCCACATTGGTTCCCACATATTCTACGAAGATCTTTATCGGTCGAACCTCTATGTCAAGGATTCAGTTAATCCCGTATAACGTTCCCTTTGTTCTTCGGTATGTTACTCGCCCGAGATTCGATCGTCGGTATCTCCATACCTAGTTCAACCTCGTTACCGGAAAGTCTCTTTACTCGTTCCATAATACAAGATCCCGCAACTAACAATTAGTCACATTTCTTGCAAGGCTCATTGTGATGTTGTATTACCGAGTGGGCCCTGAGATACCTCTCCGTCACACGGAGTAACAAATCCCAGTCTCGATCCATGCCAACTCAACAGACACCATCGGAGATACCTGTAGAGCACCTTTATAGTCACCCAGTTACGTTGTGACGTTTGATACACACAAGGCACTCCTCCGATATCCGTGAGTTGCATGATCTCATGGTCATAGGAACATATACTTGACATGCAGAAAAAAGTAGCAATAAACTGACAAGATCATATGCTATGTTTGTAGTTTGGGTCTTATCTATCACATCATTCTCCTAATGATGTGATCCCGTTATCAAATGACATCTCATGTCCATGGCTAGGAAACCTTAACCATCCTTTGATCAACGAGCTAGTCCATTAGAGGCATACTAGGGACATGGTTTTGTCTATGTATCCACACATGCATTTAAGTCTCCGATCAATACAATTATAGCATGGATAATAAACGATTATCATGAACAAGGAAATATGATGATAACTAATTTATTATTGCCTCTAGGGCATATTTCCAACACACCTAACCAATCTAGGAGACACCACTCTCTAAAAAGTAATAGATGTGGTAAGAATGATGATCTCCTTGCTCTTGTGCTTCAAAAGATAGTCTCCTCAACACTCAATCACTCTCTCATAGATTTGGCTTGGTAGAAGAGGTTGATTAGGTGGAAAGCAACTTGGGGAGGCTATAAATCAAGATTCATATGGCTGGAGTGGAAGATCTTGATCTCAACACATGAGTAGGTGGTTCTCTCTTAGGAAATGGACGAGGGAAGTGTTGGTTCGTTATGAGTGTTGCCTCTGCGAATGAGAGGCGGGTGGAGGGGTATATATATGCATCTCCAAAAATCCAACCATTACAGCCCAACTCGGTGAAACCGAAGCAAAATCCGGTTGCACCGACTAGTGCAAAATGTGGCAGGCGTTTCGGTGAGACCGATATATAAATCTTGGTGGCTGTCACATCCCTAGCTAGAAGTCATAGGAACAGCATGTGTTTGCATCATGTTTCAATTTGACATCAACTTGAAATGGGGAGTTAAAGAAACCCCAAGCTCACTTTGAATCAAAACAATTCAAATTTGGTGAAAATTCAACAAATCCAAAATGCCCACTAAAAATGTTCCCTATGTCTGGTAAATTTGGACAATATAACAAGGATCATTATAATTATTTGAACACCTAAAGCAATTTAAAAATAAATGATAAAGCCCCTCGAAATATCAAATAAAGCAATATCATTATTTTAGTTTTCAAATTATCCTGAAACTTCTTGGATAAGTTTGAAATATTCAAACTTGATTATATAAAATATTTGGGATAATTTTGAGATAACATATGTACCTGAAAATAAAATAATACAAATGTCAGAAAATAGAAAATAGAGAATAAAAGCAAAAAAGAAAAGGGGAGAGCTTACCTAGGCGAGGGATCAAGCCGGCCCAGCCCACCAGGGGCGAACCGGTCTTCTTCCACCTCCGGCCAGAAGGACGCCCGGCGCATAGTCGCCACACGCCGGCCACCTCCTCCCTGCCTGGCTGTTGGCCTGGAGGGCTCGGAGAGCGCCAATGCGAGGCCCCCTCGCCGTGGCCTCCTTCTCCTCTCCCTCTCGCCCTACGCTCTCTCTCTCTCTCTCGCTCTCTTTCTCCCCTCTGCTCCGCCATGGCCGAGCCCTGCTCGAGCTCGCCGCCGTCGCGATAGCCGCCCCCTCGTCTCGCTAGGTAGCCCTCGAGAACCGCCGCGACCCCCTCGTCCTCCCCGTGACCCTAGAAGACGCCGAGAGCCCCTCTACGCCGCGCCATCGCCGTTCCTCCCCGCCGGCCACCGAAGCCTCGCCTCGACATTCTGCCTCGTCCGGACCTCCTCCGACCTCGCCGTCGCCTCAATTGGAACCACGGTGAGCCGCTGGTGCTCCTCCCCTTCTCCCTCTTCTCTCCCGTGCCCCGTAGACGTCGCGCCCTTCTTGCACGAGCTCCGGCCGCTGCTGCCCTCGACGCCGGCGTCAATCCCGACCACCCCAGCCTCTGGTTTGGGGCTAGATCGACGTGCGGTCGAGCATAGGCTCTCCTAGCTCTCTCCATCGTCCATTTGGTCGCCGGGGGAGGGATTCCGACCCCCTCCACCGTCCCTAACGTCGCCGACGGCTCAACGCCGGCGAGTCAACCAGTCTGACCACCAGGGGTTTGACCCCTGGGTCACTGGCAGGTGGGCCCGGGCCCTGTTAGTCAAATCTTAATTCAGAAATTAATTAGTTAATTTAATTAAGCTAATCAGTCACTAACCAGTGGGCCCAGTGCTGTTAATTAATTTGGATTAGTTTTAATTCTTTAGTTAGGTGATTGAGTCATTGACATGTGGTCCCCACATGTCACGTTTGACTCTGGCCCGGTCAGCTGACCAGCTGACGTCACAGTGACGTCAGGCTGATGTCATATTCTATTTCTAGTTTAAAAATAATTACAGAAATTATTCAAAACTTCAAAAATTCATATAAATTAATCTATAAATTAGATGAAAATAATTTATATATGAAAATTTATCAGAAAAATCCAATGAATCCAATGGAGCTATTGTCATGCATGTTAGAGCATCTAAATGGGTGAACATTGACATTTACTAATAGGTTAGTATATGGAATTTGAAATAAAGAACGATTTTGAACCTATATTCAAATTCATTTCAAATCAACGTGAACACTAGTTGCGTTAGCTCATCCATACATGATATCATGCCATGATCATGCATCGTATTGTTGCCGAGGTGCGTGGTTTTACGAGCACTGAGCGATAAGTGGCGAGAGCGTATGTGAAGAAGTACACCCCTGCAGGGTATAAAACTATTCGAATAGCCGCGTCCTCGGATATGGACTACTTGGAGAACTTATGCTGTTCATAGATAATCAAATGGATACTCATAAAAATAACAAGACAAGTGTGAGTACCGTGGATGGCACTCTTCCAGGAGAGGGAAGTGAATCCATGGTGGTGTATTGCTATGGAGTTAGTGGACTCGTGTGCGATATCTAAAATGTAAACAGAGAGTTAAAATTGAGTAGTGTAGGTTAGCCATGAGTCAAAGTTGGCATTGCTGCATAAACTCCACCTCCCCTTTGATGATACATGAGCATAAATAGATTAGGTCTGTTTTAAAGACTTGCTGAGTACGTTTGTACTCACGTTTGCTTAATAAATGTTGCAGATGAGAGCTAGGACCCATCAGTTGGGTTCTTTCTAGATGTCGACGATGCTGAATAGCTGGTGTCTCAGCTACGACCTATGCCCTGTGGCGGGCTGTAGATAGTCAGGCCATGTGCCTTTTTCCCCTTTTCATCTGTATGTACTCAGACAGCTTTAAGCTTCCGCTTGGTTTGTATGAACATGTTTGTATGAGTTGAGTGTCGGGTCATGTGACCCCTATCTGTAAGAACATATTATGCAAGGCTCATCTGAGACTCTTAAATAAAAGTCATGTTGTTGTATGGTTATGTTGTGGTGCCATGGTTGTATCTATGCATATCGGGCATGTCGTGCGTACGTGTGACGTGCAATGGTATGTATGGGATCCGACACCTAGTCGTGTGCCTTTAGTAGTACTCTTTACGGGAAACTGCCTCTTTGTGCTTCCACCGAGCCATGGTAGCTTGCTACTGCTCCGGACACATTGATTGACCGGCATGTATCCTTCTTTGCTGTTGTGTTCATCCCTTTGGGGAAATGTCTCGCAGTGTAATGGAGTCTCTGCAGCTTGCTATGACTCGTCTACACATGCTTGAGGTCGACACCTGCATTGCTGGGTTATGTATGCCTATTTACGTACGGATGTGCCGCTTGGGTTCTATGACTAGATATGTCGGCCCGGGTTCTCTGTCGTTTGATTGCCAGCGACATGTTCACATACGTGAGCCAAAAGACGCAAACGGTCCCGGCTAAGGTAAGGCTGCAGCCGTGGAACTTACCATGCGTGAGGCCGCAAAGTGATGTGATATGTTACAGTCTGGATTCATATGAGTTAGGATCGGGGTCCCGACAGCGTTGGTATTAGAGCCTGACTAACTGTAGGACTACCAAGCCAAACCGGTCGAAGTTGAGTCTAGAGACACTATAGAAAAGTAGGGGAATTAATTGTGGAAGGGAACGTAAGGCTCTTTTACTCCTCTTCCCAAGTTATTCTATTCTGAGTCATTCTTATCTTTTCTACGGGGACAGGAACTAGACTTTTCATCTATTGCTTAGGATGACGGGTTACTAACCACGGACCACTAGCTAGCTTGTTGCAAGTGAATGTAAGCACTCAAGTATTGTTGGTGTGACAAACAGATGGAGAAGATATTTGAGTCTAGAAAGTCGAGTGGTTATGCTTATCCAATCTTTTGCAGTTGTCTCAAAATCCTTTTTGAGCAATTACAGTCGTTATGCTGTCCAATTTCTGCTAGAGTCTCTAATGTCTTTGCATCATTCTCTGTTTCAGATGCCCCCTCGTCCTTCCCGTCAGGTGGTTCGTCTAACCAGGTGCATCGATGTACCAGGTCACACAACCATGTTGGTTAGAGTTATGATGGAGGCTGGCTACCATTGGTACCTGGAGTACACAATGGAGGAACAGTATCGAGATTTCAACCAGAGTCAGTATCTGTGTACCGTCAAGATTTATCCTTCATACCCTGGGGCTGCAGAGCCGCTTCACTGGACTTATGGATTAGGTGTCACCATAGATATGGCAGTTCAGGAGGCCGCCTACACCATGCTGACTATCATGAGGTTTCACCATGGTCTGCTTTAGAACACAGAGTTTTGTTATGTTCCTGCTTCTATGGGAGGAGAGGATGGTTATCTTAGTGCAGCCTACTATGATCATTCCCATGAGGACCCTAGGCTGCAGGTGACCGCTCAGATGTTGGAGAACAGGGATCGTGATGCACGTGCTCTTCGCATGGAGCTTTATGCTACCCGTGCGTGTCTTTGGATAGCTCTAACGCAGTTTGCACCTGTCGTGCAGATAGGCTATGGAGATTTGGAGATGCTAACCCCATCGCGGACTCATCTGCCAGCACACGTAGACTGGCCCAATGTTGGAGGCATCACCCCTCTTCAAGGACCGGTGTTGCCGTCGACAAGGGGACCAAGGCCACATCCGTGTCCTTATGGTTCCCAGGGATCACAGGCTAGAGTGTTTCCAGATCCTCAGGTTCAGCTCCCGGGTCATGGGGGTAACCTGTATGAGGCATTCTACGGCGATGCTTGAGTACGTGGATGTTAGTTCTAGTATGGTAGTAATCGTATCGCCACAGTCCTGTGTGTCTTGTGGGATATGATGAGGTTGAGAGTTGAGTCCCGGAGGTGTAGATAGATAATGTATAGGAAGCTTGTAATGCCTCCGATGAGTTGTGTCATCTCTCCGTAGTTGTATTTCAGCTTGGCTTGTACTGAACTATGTCATGGTGTGTATGAATCATGGTGTTCATATGGCAGTTGTTTTACCATGTTGATTGGTGTTTACCCTGCATGCCATGTTGTCCAGTACATTCCTTATCTCATGTCTTAGAGTTGTTGTCCCCTATGATTAAGATGTGGGTTTGTTTTCCTAGGATGGTGGCAACTAGGAATAACCCCGTGCCTACCCCTGAGCAGGGCGAGGGAAGCCAGCAAAGGCAAGAGGATCTGCCACATGCGCCTTCTCTGGCGGAAGTAATGCTAGAAGCTGAACGGAGCAAGAGGGAGACCAACATGTTGTTGGAAAGAATCGAGCAGAACACAACACGTGCTCCCCGCAATGATCTCAATGATGGCGTATCACTTAGTGATTTCATCAGATTGTGACCACCCAAGTATCATCATTCGGTCGACCCACTCGACGCGGATGACTGGTTGACTAGCATGTACCGCAAGATCCGGGCTGCTAATGTGTCCGAGGCCAAGAAGGTGACCTTTGCAACTTACTTTCTAGAAGGACCCGCCAATTTGTGGTGGGGAAATTTTGAAGCCATGCGTCCCGCAGGCCCCGCACCAACTTGGACAGAATTTAGTGCCGCATTCCGTACCCATCACATCCCGGAAGGACTCATGGATCGTAAGAGAGAGGAATTATGTGCCTTCACCCAGGGCAGACTGTCAGTGGATGCTTATAGTCGTGAGTTTGGAAACCTTGCTCTCTATGCTCCTGAGGAAGTCTCAACTGATGCTAAGAAACAAGCTAGGTTCCGCAAGGGACTTAACCCCGAGCTCCGTCGAGACCTGCGCCTGCATGAGTGCACCACTTTCCAGGCTCTCGTTAACAAGGCAATCAATGCCGAGACCGGACAAACTGACTATGAGGCCACGAGAAAGCACAACCGTGACTTCCACCCCGCATCTGGCTCGGGCCCCAATAAACGCCGGGTCTGGGTGCCCAACGCAGCCCTGCCGCCAAGATACAATGCGAGGCCATCCTTCCTGGCACCTCGCCCAGCTCAGCCCAACCCTCTAGTCAGGCCATTTGGGGGACCGCCTGCCAATGTTGCTCCCCGCGCCACCGTGGTCTGCTATAAGTGTGGAGAACCAGGACACTACTCTCGTGAGTGTCCCTAGAATAATGCTAAGCCCGCTGGACGTGGAAAGCCAGGAAAAGCCTTCTTTGTGAAGCCAGCTCCTGCTCGTGAACGAGTGAACTATGTGTCTGCTGAGGAAGCTCTTGAGGATCCTGATGTTATCCTAGGTACGCTCCTTGTCAATAGTCATCCAGCATCTGTTCTATTTGATACCGGGGCATCTCATTCTTTCATCTCAGAAAGTTATGCACGGTTGCATAACATGTCTTTTTGTGATATGCCTACTCCTTCAGCAGTGCAGACTCCGGGTTCAAAATGGCAAACTTCTAGAGTGAGCCATGATAATGAGATTCTGGTGGATAGACTAGTCTTCCTAGCATCTTTGATAGCTCTCAAGTCTTCGGAAATCAATATCATTCTAGGTATGGATTGGATGAAAGCCCACTATGCCAGGATTGATACTCATTCTAAAAATGTTCAACTTACACATCCATCGGGTGAGATAGTTAATGTCTCCACTCGAACAACAAAGTGCCAATTCTATTCCCTCAATGCTAGCCCTCTTCCAGAGTTAGAAGATATTCCGGTAGTCCGTGACTTTCCGGATGTCTTTCTAGAAGAACTGCCAGGAATTCCTCCTGTCAGAGATGTTGAGTTTGTGATAGAGCTCATACCAAGGACTGTTCCAATAGCCAGAAGACCCTATAAGATGGCGCCCTTAGAACTAGCCGAACTTAAGATCCAACTCGATGAGGCTTTGAAGAAAGGTTTCATCCATCCCAGCTCTTCTCCTTGGGCTTGTCCCATTCTCTTCGTCAAGAAGAAGGATGGTTC
Organism: Hordeum marinum; assembly: GCA_022496015.1. Taxonomy (NCBI): domain Eukaryota; kingdom Viridiplantae; phylum Streptophyta; class Magnoliopsida; order Poales; family Poaceae; genus Hordeum; species Hordeum marinum. Next base: position 309,682,760 of record CM039673.1, read on the forward strand.
GGATCGGATGGTTGTGGATTATCGGCCAGTGAATTTGGTCACCATAAAGAACAAGTATCCGCTCCCCAGGATCAACGATTTATATGATCAACTCGCTGGATCCTCTATCTTTTCCAAAATGGATTTGAGGTTGGGATACCATCAAATCAGAATTAGGAACGGGGACATTCCAAAAACGGCTTTTGTTACTCGTTATGGCCAATACGAGTACACCGTCATGTCCTTCAGTTTAACCAATGCCCCAGCCACCTTCTCTCGCTTGATGAATTCCATCTTCATGGAGTATTTAGATAAATTCATCGTGGTTTACCTCGACGATATACTCATCTACTCGAAGAACGAACAAGAACATGCCGAGAATCTAAGGCTGGTATTGATGAAACTTCAAGAGCATCGTCTGTACGCCAAATTCTCCAAGTGTGAATTTTGGTTGCCAGAAGTGACCTATCTGGGCCACGTGATATTTGGTAAAGGTATTGCTGTCAATCCCAAGAGAGTTCAGGCCATCCTTGATTGGACTCCACCTGAATCGGTTAAGCAAGTTCGGAGTTTCCTTGGCTTAGCGAGCTATTGTCGCCGCTTTGTCGAGAATTTCTCCAAGGTTGCAAAACCTCTGACTGAACTCCTCAAGAAAGATAAAAAGTTCGAGTGGACTCCACAATGCAAGCACAGTTTTCAGGAGTTGAAAAGACAACTGACCTCTGCTCCCGTTCTGGTGCCACCAGACTTCTCTAAGGACTTTGTTATCTACTGCGATGCCTCGCGACAAGGATTAGGTTGCATTCTCATGCAAGATCGTCATGTGATTGCATACGCATCTCAACAGTTGCGTCCACATGAGGATAATTATCCAACACATGATCTTGAGCTTGCAGCTGTAGTCCATGCACTGAAAACCTGGCGACATTACCTTCTGGGTAATCGTTGCGAAATTTACACTGATCACCAAAGTCTAAAATATATATTCACCCAGCCGGATTTGAATCTCAGGCAAAGACGGTGGGTTGAGTTGATTACATATTATGACTTAGGGATAACTTACACCCCGGGGAAAGCCAATGTTATGGCTGATGCACTAAGTCGTAAGTCTTACTGTAACAACCTGATGTTACAACAAGGTCAACCATTTTTCCATGAGGAATTTCGGAAGTTAAACCTCCATATTGTTCCTCAAGGATTCCTATCCAACCTGGTGGCGAAACCTAATCTTAAGTATCAAATAGTAGCTATCCAGAAATATGATAAGGGTATATCCTGGATCAAGGAGAATATTGCTAGCGGAAACGCTAAAGATTTCTCCAAGGACGATGAAGGTGTTGTGTTCTTTCAGAAACGGTTGGTGGTTCCCAAGAGCACTCGCTTAAGGCAGCTGATCCGTAAGGAGGCTCATGATTCTCCTCTCTCAATTCATCCAGGTAGTACCAAGATGTATCAGGACCTATGCCAGAGGTTCTGGTGGACTAGGATGAAGAGAGAAATTGCTCAGTTCGTTGCTGATTGCGACGTTTGCCGTTGCGTGAAAGCAGAACATCAAAGGCCTGTTGGCACCCTTCAACCTTTAGCTATTCCTGAATGGAAATGGGATAAATTCGGTATGGATTTTATTACCGGATTTCCCAGGACTAAGAGAGGGAATAATGCTATATTTGTGGTCATCGACCCTCTTTCCAAAGTGGCTCATTTTCTTCCTGTTCGGGAGAGCATAACTGCTAGCTAGCTAGCGGAGTTATATGTCTCTCGAATAGTATCTCTTCATGGTGTTCCTTTGGAGATTAACTCGGACCGCAGAAGTATCTTTACTTCCCGATTTTGGGAAAGTTTTCAAACCGCTATGGGGACTCATCTATCCTTTAGAACTGCTTTGCACCCGCAATCAAGTGGTCAAGTTGAGCGAGTCAATCAAATCCTCGAAGACATGCTCCGAGCTTGTGTTATATCCTTCGGTATGAACTGGGAGAAATGTCTTCCATTTGTCGAATTTGCTTATAACAATAGTTATCAATCAAGCTTGGGAAAAGCCCCTTTTGAAGTTCTCTATGAACGAAGGTGTCGAACACCTCTCAACTGGTCGGAAACCAGAGAGAGGCAACTCTTCGGCCTGGATATGATCCAGGATGCAGAGGAGCAAGTTCGCATCATTCATGAAAAGTTGAAAACAGCCCAATCTCGTCAAAAGAGCCGATATGATCGCCATCATAAGGCTGTTACCTATGAAGTTGACGAAAAGGCTTACCTTCAGGTTACACCTCTGAAGGGTACCCAACGTTTCGGTATCAAGGGCAAGTTGGCTCCTCGTTACATTGGACCTTTTTGCATTCTTGCTAAACGAGGAGAGGTTGCCTACCAATTGGAACTTCCGCCGCATCTTTCCAAGGTTCATGATGTCTTCCACGTCTCGCAACTCAGGCGTTGCTTCTCGGATCCTGTCCGTGAAGTAGACCACGTAGCGCTTGATCTCCAAGATAACCTTACATATCGAGAATCCCCTGTTCGTATTCTTGATCAAGCTGCGTTGGAACATCAAGTTTCTCAAGGTTCAGTGGTCACACCATTCTGAAAAGGAGGCCACATGGGAAAGAGAAGATCATCTTCGACTAGAGTACCCCGCGCTCTTCCCGACGACTTCAAAATCTCGGGACGAGATTCTTTTGAGTGGGGGTGAGTTGTCACATCCCTAGCTAGAATTCATAGGAACAGCATGTGTTTGCATCATATTTCAATTTGGCATCAACTTGAAATGGGGAGTTAAAGAAACCCCAAGCTCACTTTGAATCAAAACAATTCAAATTTGGTGAAAATTCAACAAATCCAAAATGCCCACTAAAAATGTTCCCTATGTCTGGTAAATTTGGACATGATTATAACAGGGATCATTTTAATTATTTGAACACCTAAAGCAATTTAAAAATAAATAATAAAGCCCCTGGAAATATCAAATAAAGCAATATCATTATTTTAGTTTTCAAATTATCCTGAAACTTCTTGGATAAGTTTGAAATATTCAAACTTGATTATATAAAATATTTGGGATAATTTTGAGATAACATATGTACCTAGAAATAAAACAATACAAATGTAAAAAAATAGAAAATAGAGAATAAAAGAAAAAAAGAAAAGGGGAGAGCTTACCTGGGCCAGGGAAGAAGCCGGCCCAGCCCACCAAGGGCGAACCGGTCTTCTTCCACCTCCGGCCAGAAGGACGCCCGGCGCGTGGTCGCCACACGCCGACCACCTCCTCCCTGCCTGGCTGCTGGCCTGGAGGGCTCGGAGAGTGCCAGCGCGAGGCCCCCTCGTCGTGGCCTCCTTCTCCTCTCCCTCTCCCCCCTGCGCTCTCTCTCTCTCTCGCTCTCTTTCTCCCCTCTGCTCTGCCATGGCCGAGCTCTGCTCGAGCTTGCCGCCATCGTGCTAGCCGCCCCCTCGCCTCACTAGGTAGCCCCCGAGAACCGCCGCGACCCCCTCGTCCTCCCCGTGACCCTAGAAGACGCTGGGAGCCCCTCTACGCCGCGCCATCGCCATTCCTCCCCGCCGGCCACCGGAGCCCCGCCTCGACATTTTGCCTTGTCTGGACCTCCTCCGACCTCGTTGTCGCCTCTGCTGGAACCGCGGTGAGCCGCTGGTGCTCCTCCCCTTCTACCCCTTCTCTCCCGTGCCCCGTAGACGCCGCGCCCTTCTTGCCCGAGCTCCAGCCGCTGCTGCCCTCGACGCCGGCGTCGATCCCGACCACCCCAGCCTCTGGTTTGGGGCTAGATCGACGTGCGGTCGAGCATAGGCTCTCCCAGCTCTCTCCGCCGTCCATTTGGTCGCCGGAGGAGGGATTTCGACCCCCTCCGCCGTCCCTGACGTCGCCGACGGCTCAACACCGGCAAGTCAACCAGTCTGACCACTAGGGGTTTGACCCCTAGGTCACTGGCAGGTGAGCCCGGGCCCTGTTAGTCAAATCTTAATTAAGAAATTAATTAGTTAATTTAATTAAGCTAATCAGTCACTAACCAGTGGGTCTAATGCTGTTAATTAATTAGGATTAGTTTTAATTCTTTAGTTAGGTGATTGACTCACTGACATGTGGTCCCCACATGTCAGGTTTGACTCTGGCCCGGTCAGCTGACCAGCTGATGTCACAATGACGTCAGGCTGATGTCATATTCTATTTCTAGTTTAAAAATAATTACAGAAATTATTCAAAACTTCAAAAATTCATATAAATTAATCTATAAATCAGATGAAAATAATTTATATATGAAAAATTATTAGAAAAATCCAATGAATCCAATGGTGTTATTGTCATGCATGATAGAGCATCTAAATGGGTGAACATTGACATTTACTAATAGGTTAGTATATGGAATTTGAAATAAAGAATGATTTTGAACCTATATTCAAGTTCATTTCAAATCAACATGAACACAAGTTGCATTAGCTCATCCATACATGTTATCATGCCATGATCATGCATCATATTGTTGCACTTGCGTGTGTTGATTGTTTCTTATCTGCATTGCGGTAGACCCTGCTTTGGAGGATACCCCCGAGTATCCCGACGAAGGAGAGAACCTTTCCGCTACCCAGCAAGGCAAGCAACCCCCCCTTTGATCATTCCGATAATATCCCACACTCTCGCTCCTGCTCTTGATTATTGCATTAGGACAGTCGAACACATGTCAATCATACACGGTAGATGATCCTATTCTGCTGCATAACCTGTCATTGTCACAGTAAATAGCTAAACCTTGCAACCTAGCATACCTGGTAGATGCTTGTGCCATAATATGCTTAGCTTACTTTGCCTGCTATGCTTGCTATGCTTAGAGTTGTGTCAGGTCTGACTCATCTGGGTGATGAACTGAGTGAAACAGTGTTGTTCTGATGTGATGATCTTATGATGAACCCGATTTGGTAAAAGTAGCGATGAGAGGCTATGTAGGAGTACATAGCGGGTTGTCTCATTGGGACCGTTCTTAGGAACTGAGTTCCGTGTTTGTGATCCAAGACTAGATACTACCACACGTTGGGATACTTAATTGACCCTCTCGACTTATCATTCGCTTAGTCCTTAGTCTAGGAGTTGCAAGTAGTTTCTGGTGTTTATAGCATGCTGGAGGCCGTGCGTAGCGCTGACCCTAGGGGTGGGTTACGACGCGGTCGGCAGTGGCACAGTGTACCAAGTGTCACCCGAATGGTGGGCTTGGGAACCCTGCGCACATCGTTTGGGGCCGTAGCGGAAACTTTGGCCGGACTTCCGTGCGGGTTCAGTCTCAAATAGGCGATAGCCTGGACTAGAGGTCTTATGTGATTGACGGTCGTGGCTGACTCCCTCGCTGGGCTTCCGCTTGAAGGTTGCCGAGGTGCATGGTTTTACGAGCACTGAGCAATAAGTGGCGAGAGCGTGTGTGAAGAAGTACACCCCTGCAGGGTATGAAACTATTCGAATAGCCGCGTCCTCGGATATGGACTACTTGAAGAACTTATGTTGTTCATAGATAATCAAATGGATACTCATAAAAATAACAAGACAAGTGTGAGTACCGTGGATGGCACTCTTCCAGGAGAGGGAAGTGAATCCATGGTGGTGTATTGCTATGGAGTTAGTGGACTCGTGTGCGATATCTAAAATGTAAACAGAGAGTTAAAATTGAGTAGTGTAGGTTAGCCATGAGTCAAAGCTGGCATTGCTTCATAAACTCCACCTCCCCCTTTGATGATACATGAGCATAAATAGACTAGGTCTGTTTTAAAGACTTGCTGAGTACGTTTGTACTCACGTTTGCTTAATAAATGTTGCAGATGAGACCCAGGACCCATCAGGTGGGTTCTTTCTAGATGTCAACGATGCCGAATAGCTGGTGTCTCAACTACGACCTATGCCCTGTGGCGAGCTGTAGATAGTCAGGCCATGTGCCTTTTTCCCCTTTTCATTTGTCTGTATGCAGACAACTTTAAGCTTCTGCTTGGTTTGTATGAACATGTTTGTATGACTTGAGTGTCGGGTCATGTGACCCCTATCTGTAAGAACATATTATGCAAGGCTCATCCGAGCCTCTTAAATAAAAGTCATGTTGTTGTATGGTTATGTTGTGGTGCCATGGTTGTATCTATGCATATCGGGCATGTCATGCGTACATGTGACGTGCAATGGTATGTATGGGATCCGACACCTAGTCGTGTGCCTTTAGTAATACTCTTTACGGGAAACTGCCTCTTTGTGCTTCCACCGAGCCATGGTAGCTTGCTACTGCTCCGGACACATTGATTGACCGACATGTGTCCTTCTCTACTGTTGTGTTCGTCCCTTCGGGGAAATGTCTCGCAGTGTAATGGAGTCCCTGCAGCTTGCTACGACTCGTCTACACACGCTTGAGGCCAACACCTGCATTGCTGGGTTACGTATGCCTGTTTACGTACGGATGTGCCGCTTGGGTTCTATGACTAGATATGTCGGCCCGGGTTCTCTGTCGTTTGATTGCCAGCGACATGTTCACATACGTGAGCCAAAAGACGCAAACGGTCCCGGCTAAGGTAAGGCTGCAGCCGTGGAACTTACCGTGCGTGAGGCCGCAAAGTGATGTGATATGTTACAGTCTGGATTCATATGACTTAGGATCGGGGTCCCGACAACGGGTCCGATTTTGGCTGGCTTAAGGAGTTTCCAGTTTTGGTGTCACCGATCCTAAAATCGAAAATTCCTGTTCTTAGAAATTGGTTAGCAGAAGTTGGTCATTGATTTTAATTTCACCAAAATCAAATTTGGTGTCACCGAGACATTAGGGTTTGGCATAAGATCTGTCTAGGGTGAAACTCGATAGGGCCGAAATGGAAAAGTTAGTGGTACCGAATTTGAGTATTAGAGTATTGACAGAGTATTTTTGTGGAAGAATTGATCAGTATTTTTGGTGGCTAACTCAACTTTGTGTTTATCATGTTTTGCTTCACTAACATGCCACCGCTATAGCTATGCTAAATTTTTATGTCAAGAAGCGGAGGACTATCTAGGCGTACCAATTGTAAGTGAACCAAAACCTTCTCATTATTTTTGTTTAAACAACTAAGTTCCTTCTGATACAAATTTCTCTTTATGTTGCTCGAGGGCAATCAAGTTTAAGCTTGGGGGAGTTTATGAGTGATATTTTTACACTCATTTCACCCTTGTTTAAACCGAAATATTTCATTTAAAGAGAGATATTCGCTCTGATATTGCACCTAATGACTAGTGAATGCAAAGGATTCCACAAATCCTCTCTTTAATGTTTTTCCACAGAGAATGGGCTAAATGAGAAGAAATCATATGGAGGAATGGAAATGAAGGAAAATGGAGGAATAATGAATCAATAGGAAGCGTCTGTGCGGAGATAGAGCAAAAGACGGTGTTCCATACGGGCATGAGCGCCCGTATGACCGGTCGTTTGGCTTGGATTCTGAGGCAGATCGTCTATGTGAATAACTTTTATAAAAAGGACCCCATCGAAATGTCAACAGAAAAATGTCGAGCACAACCAAAACCTCATCATCATCATCATGCACAAAGCCTAGCCACCGCCATTTCCATCTCCATAGCCATCTTCACCACCATAGTGCTCTTAGATCTAGTTCATACTTGTAATCGCATCGCACAAGGCATCCATTGTAAGACATATTGAAATCAATCAATCTCAAGGTGTCTTCTTCAATGTTTTCTTATTGCGATCTGATCTCCATGTGTGAGTAGTTCGGTAAGGCATGGGTTGAGGCATGAGCCTCGCAACCCCAGGTATTTTTTGGGGGGTCAATGGAAGCCTTTGACATAACGTCCCGTATGTGTGAAATAAAATCGTTTCATGAAGTGTCTCTTGTCTTGTCCGCGATCTTCATCCCTGCACATACCCAGGATCATGGAGATTGAGCACCAGTGAGGCTAGTAGGAAAGGTACCATGAAGTGTTACACCGAACATCGGTGATAGTAAGGTTTAGTAGGGTAACATGGATCATATCCTTGGGGATTCATGATGTGTGGTCATTAAACATCCAATGCTTTTGTATGATTTGATTATCTTAATTATCGGGGCAACCCCGGGAGACAGATAGGACCTTCGGTATGACAACTGATTCTTGATGCAGGACTCATGTCGGTCAAGATGGTATTTGGACACATGCCCCACTCTGATATGAAACAAGCACATATCGATGGGTGACTTCCCGAGAACAAACTAATATCCTATTTGATCCCAACACAAATACGTGGTTGCAAGCATTAAGACCTCATACCCGTACCTCTTTTTATTATAAGTGTTTAAATCACTATTTCCTTGTTGACCCGGTCAAAAGCTGGAGTTGACACTTTGGCAAAAGCTTGCCAAAGACCATTGCTTCAAGGGAATCTTCCTCTCGTGGGTTTGATACCTAACGTCACCTCTGGGGAAATAGGTGTGGGATACCCTTTTATGCTCCAACACCGGATCAATAAAAAGGAGATATCAATCATGTTGCTATTAAATATATTATGGATAAGAAAAATGCTAAGCCTATTGATTAGGTGGGTGTTTTGTTACAGGAGTTTGATTTGCATATTGTTGATAGAAAGGGGGTTGATAATCATGTCGCACAATTCGTCTACGATGGAAAATATTCTTGATGACCCAGTACCTGTTAATGATAGTTTTCCTGATAGGCAATTAGCTGTTATAAATACCTCATTTTCTTGTGATAACCATTGGTATGCAAATTATGCTAATTTCATTGTCACTAAATATATACCGCCTAACTACACCTATTAACAAAAGAAAAAGTTCTTCTTTAACTTAAGACATTACTTTTGGAATGACACATATCTTTATAAAAGAAGGAGTAGATAGTGTTATTGTGCGTTATGTACCAGAGCATGAGCATGAACAAATATTAAGGAAGTGTCACTCCGATGACTACGGAGGATACCATGCTGGAGACAAAACTGCACCAAGGGATTGCGGCTACCACCAGCGCGGGATGGCCGACTCCGAGCTCGGCAACATCGCCATGGGTGTTCAGTGTGAACGCACACAACGTGTTTGAGTAAATGTTGTTGTTGGATGAGAGAAAGAGGTGAGAAGAAGAGAAAACACATGTCATCGGTTTCTCCCATATTCCTGGTTTTGGACTAAATGTAACTGGTTTTGAAACATGAGGGACCAAATGTCGTCAAAAAAACATGAGGACTAGATGTCAATTTTTTATAAGCTTGAGGGACCAAAAACATACCTTTCTCTTGTATAAAATAGACATGTATACTGTTTTATATTCAGAGAATTAACAATTGTCATTCATTTTTCAACCATTTTGTCTTCAAACATGCGCACGAATCACGACGTAGATGAACGACATTAGATGTGCGCCTACACCTGCGCGGCCTTGCGAATTTCGGATCATTTCCCATCCCTGAAGTCGATATCGATATAGTAATAAACAAGTAAACACGGATCATTTCCCATCCCTGGAGCCGATCTAGTAAACACCGTGGCCCGTGGTTTTGGACTTTGAACGTTTGGTACAAGTCAGTAACCTTGCCCTGCCTGCCTGGTTTGCCAAATGAAGCGATTCTTGACAAAATTGGACTGCCGGAGAACGAACGCCCAACCGAACAAGGACGCCAAGCGAAGCGAAGCGCTAGGCCGCCGGGAAACCAAACAAATAGCCCTGCCGCACGAGGTGCACGTCGTGGACCCCGCACGTCGGTGCGGCCGATTCCACCGACTGCCCACCCCCCACCGTTTCCCCGCCGCCCGGCAACCGCCCGCTCAGCCGCCTTCGAAACGACGAATCCAGGGGAGCCAAATCCCGGCACGGCAGGGCTCCTCCACCTTTCCCCACCCCAACAGCAGCCACAACCGCCCCGAATCCGGTGGAAGAACCGGCGGGGAAATCCTCTCAGATTCGGCGGGCGATCGTTATGCGGTGATGGCGCCCTGCCCTGGCGGCGCGGGCGTGCACGCGCGCTGGACGGCTCGGGCCCTGGCCGGCGCCTTCCTTGACCTCGCCATCGTCTACGCCTTCCTCTGCGCCGCGGCCGCCGCGTCCGCGGCCTCCGCCATCCTCGCGCTCCTCCGCCTCCGTCTCCCCTGCACCTGCACCCGCCCGCACCTCCCCTGCCTCTTCGCCTTCCTCTTCCGCTACCCCTCCCGCGTCCTCGAGTCCCTCCTCCTCTCCCTCCGCTCCCGCTTCCCCTTCGTCGTCGACCCCGACGACGGCAGCCAGGAGGAGGGGGAGGACGAAGACGAGTCCGTCGACGAGGAGGAGGAAGAGGTAAATCTGAAACGGGAGGCGGACGAGGGGAATGACGTCTCGGCGCTGCAGCAGGAGCTGGACAAGGAACGCAGCGCCGCAGCATCCGCGGCCGAGGAGGCCATGGCGATGATCCTGCGTCTGCAGAAGGAGAAATCGTCATTGGAGATGGAGGTGCGGCAGCAACGCCGTACCTCTGATGAGCGCTGTGTCTTCTACGAGGACGAGGTGGAGGAGCTCAAGGACATCTTGCTCATGAGGGAACGCGAGAACAGGTCTTTGCAGAAGGATGTGGAGTCCTACCGGCGGTTGCTTGGCCTCTCCGTGGATGATGATGAGGAAGAGGAGATGATGACGCCGCGCAATTACTTTGGAGAGGGCGATCCTAGCTCTTCCCGTTCGGTTGATAATAATTCTGTCTTCAGCTTCAAGAAGCAGTTGGTGCGCCAACAAGTGTCGCCCATTCGTGTGGGTCATGTTAAGGATGGGAATGAAAACAGTCCGACTCTTCAGTCACTTGGAGAAGTTCCTGTGGTTGGATCGAAATTGGGGGCAGATAGCTGTGAAGATGATGGCACTGAGACGGTGGTAATTCTCCCATTATCTGCGCAGAGTTTGAATTTGCCTCAATCTGCACGATGTCTGGATTTGCCCCAATCTGCACGATGTCTGGATCTGCCCCAATCTGCACGATGTTTGGATCAAGGTGGTGATGTTGAAGTTAATGCTGCAGCTAGTATGAAAGCTATGGAAGAGCTGACTGCTGATGAATTTCAGGAGGTGGACAGTTGGCGTCTAGACAAGGCTTGCCATGATTTTATGGCAAGTGACAATGATGCAAATATCTTTGATGTGCATGTTGTTGATGATATTTGCTTGTCTACTGAAGGTATGTGCAGACTGTAGGTGGAGAATTAAAACTCAGTTGATATTTGCTATACTATCTGGCACGTGACAGGATTAAGTTCTTTTCTATTGCGATAAACATAATGCTACAAATCAGTTCGTACTTCTCCTGATTGCTGATAATTATTACTGGATCTTCATTGATCTCCGCTTAATCAATTATTGATTAGTTTGCCTAAATGGTGCTATGTTAGTTTATCGAAACCATGTTGGTTATCTGATATTTTCCTTTTAGTGCACATGCTATTTCGCATAATTTCGTTTTATCAAGTGGATATCATTTATCATATTTACCACCCAAAAAGTGTTGCAACTAGTTTCTCATATTGATATATACTCCCTCCGTCCGAGAAAACATGTCCAGTCTTAGTTCAAATTTATTTTTATACAAAACCCCCTTGGGATTTCAAATCCGTTGCAATCAGGCCCTTCTCCTCCGCCGCGACGCCGCCGTGAGCCGCCCTGCTCCTCCGCCGCGACGCCGCCGCGAGCCGCCCTGCTCCTCCGCCCCGCCGCCGCCGCGAGCTGCCCTGCTCCTTCGCCCCGACGCCTCGACGGGCGACGCCCCGACGCCTGCCCTTCTTCCTCCCTCCACGACGCCCGCCCCCGCCTCGGTCTCCCGTGGGTACGGCGTCGCCCCAGCCGCCGTACGGATCAGCCGACGGACCCACTTGCGCCGCCGCCCACCTGCCCCGCGGCAGCCATCTTGCGCCGCCGTTGCCCCTGCTTACCTGCGCGCACGGAGGACAGCTTCGCCTCCTCCCTGCTCCTCCACGGCGACACCTCGACGGGCGGCGGCTCCACGGCTCACAGGCGGCTCCTCGTCGGCGTCCTGCTGTCATCCCCGGCCCGCCAAGTCCAGCCACTCCGGTGCTAGTGTTGGCCGCTCAGCAACTGGCCGCTCCTCTGCGTCAACTCCTCCTCTGAAAGTCTGAAATTGCAGTAAATTGCTGCTCCTATGCAACTGGCCGCTCGTCCCCTGCTCGTGTTGCTGTCGCTGGAGGTCCCCTTCTCGTGCTGCTGCCACCAGAGGTACCCTTCTCGTGCTGCTGCCGGTGATAACAAGCAGAGCTCTTCCAACATTATTCAGTTAACTGTTAGTACTACAAAAAATTCAGTTAACTCTTAGTATTCCAGAAAATTCAGTTAACTGTTAGTACTCCAGAAAATTCAGTTAACACTACAAGTACTACAGAAATGCTAGGGCAAACAAACAACACTACTGTTATAACTGAATTTTAACTGAAGTGTTATACTCCGAAGTGTGATGATTGTCTACTGTCTTAGATGATTTTAGTGTTGCTGCATGGTCAGAGTACTGTCTTAGATTAGTTGGGTCAGACTACGGTCAATTTTAGACTACTGTCAATTTTAGATGATTTTAGTTTAGATTATGGCTGAATGAATTGTAGCAGAAACAACTACTGTCTTAGATTAGTTGTATGCAAGCTGCTCATGTATAACTATGCTCTATTGCTGCTCATGTATAACTATGCTCTGTTGCTGCTCTTATTTCTTTCACTTGCAATGCTCCTTCTCGACATGACACACGCTGTGACCCTGTGACCAGCAAGTTGATAGATATAATCAACTAGATCAATTGCTATCTTATTTCCAATTAATTTTAGCCCACAATCAATCAATTCATTTTGGAAACAATTAATATGATTCCACCAGATTACTCAAGGCTGGAGTATATTTCCATATATTTTCATTTAGTCTTATGGACCATCTAAAAATAATTCATTGGAACATTCTTGCTAACAACTCCTTGTGGTCAAATTCCAAATTATTATGAGGAGTTATAATAATTGCTATCTTATCTCAATTGCTGACACGAAGACCATCGTTGAACAAGGTGTATAGAATAAGAAAAAGGAAAGAGAGGAAATACGTAGATAGAGAGCAATTTATTTGAATTAGAAAGGAAAGAAGTAGATAAATTCAAAGAAAATCTTATGATAAGATGTTAAGACAAAACTCTAGTTGAGAGAAATAATATCTTCAGAGTTCAGAGTTAAACTCTAGACATAACTCTAGATGTTAAACAACAATTCTGCTTTGAGTTTAACTGAATCTAGTGGTGTCGACAGAGTTCTTTCTCAGCTCTCATAAACTGCATTTAAATGGAAGTCTGAAACACTACAGTATCTACTGAATAATTTATCTAGTGAACTCAGTTTAACTGAATATGGTGTCTGAACTCAGTTTATTGAGTCTGAAACTTAACTTGTTATTGCACAATTATAGCTGAATTTAGTCAGAACAAAACTGAATTTAGTCAGAACAAAACTTAACTTGTTAATATGGAGCATAACTGAATTTAGTCATAAAAAACTAAACTTGTTATAACTGAATTTAGTGAGAATAAAACTGCTCTCTTATGGCATTGCCGCATAATTCAGACCCCTCTTTACATCCTCTACGACATTACTCCAACAGTGAATTTGGAGAGCAATTTGAAGTGTGATCAAGGGCGCTGCATTATCAGAAATTCAGACAAACAAACAAATTTATCACAAATTCAGAAGTGTGATCAAGGCAAGTGCTGAATCTTCAGGATGTTGGCGAGCAGACACGAGACGGAGACCAGTGGCGGCGGCGGCCACGGAACCTTGTAGTCGAGGAGCATATGGGGCATCTTCTTCATCAGCTCAATGGTGTTGGCACGCCTACAGAAACAAACCAAATCCATCAGGCATCGATTGAGGAGAGGAGAGCAGGACGTGGCAGTTCGCGAGGACGGAAATGTGGGGCTGCTGCTTACTTCTCGGCGGCGATGAGGTCGACCTTGTGTCCCTTGCGCTTGGTGCGCATCTCGTCGCGGGGCGGGTCATAGGTCCAGTCCTCGCCGGCGAGGAGCACCTCCTTGCGGAGCCGCGCATGCTGCCGGCTGCTGATCCCCAGCGGCCTCCACACCCCCAGCTCCCAGGACGAGCACGGGGCAGTGGCTGGAGGAATTCTAGGGGCACGAGGCAGCGCCGCTGCCGGAGCCGGCAAATCCTGAGCTTTTGAAGAAAAGGAGATCCCTTCCCTCTTGAGCTCCTGGCGTGGACGAAGAGAAGAGGCGAGACGAGGGGGAGAAGTCGGCCGGAAGGCGGCGAGGCGACGGAGGAAGCGGCCGGCGCGTGGCGAGGCGACGGAGGAAGCAGCCGGCGCGTGGCGAGGCGACAGAGGAAGCGGCCGGCGCGTGGCGAGGCGACCGAGCAGGAGCGTTGGGCTGCGACGTTTGTCGGGGGAAAGGGGAGGGGGTTTTCGTAAAATTTCACCGGGGACATCTTTTTCCGGACGGAGGGAGTACATGTGTACCTGCATCCTCTTGAATTTTGTTAACTACTTTCGAATATTTTTCCATGTGTGCTGGCATGACATGCTTAACTCCTATTGTATTCTTGCTGTACTTTGGTATTCACCAGCATGACATGTTTAACGCCTAAGCCAACGCATTTTAAGAAACTATTATGGTTGCAGAATCATTGAAACTGGTACTGAAAATGAGATGTTCCTATGCAGTTAAAGGCCTGATCGGTCGAAGCTTCTCCGATGCAACAATGCAAGCAGACAAGTTGCAGAATCGAGCTGCCGCAGATGATCTACTAGGGAAAAATCTGAATGCAATCAAAGGTGCACAAAACAAGATAAGGCTTGCAGCAACTGAAAGGACGCAATCATTACAGTTGCAACTCTTAGAGGATATAGCTGACCAACTTCAAGAAATCAAAGATGTTGCAGATGCAGGGCGACACTTACACTGTATTTCTCCTAAAATTTCAAAGAAAAGCTAGGTATGAATGGAATTTCCTCTAGTTGTTTTCTTTAAATACAGCATTTCTGATGGTGCCGCAGCATCACAACATACCTAGGCAATATATACAAACTATTATAGGATCCTATGTTTTCCCATATATGACTAACTCCATGCACCGTGGAGCCTCATTATGCCCACATATGCTGATGTATATCATTAGGCTCTGTACTTCATGCATGATAAGAAGGCATAAGTTTTTGGGACTTCTTTTTTCTCTAACCTTGTTTGTTACTTTTGGGGAGATGGTAGTAAATTAAGATATTTCATTGTGTTTACTTTGATTGTACCGCACTACAGATAATATTGTTAATATGCATTTTCACATTTCCTGGTACTTATAGTATGATAGATAGGTATCAGGAATATGTCAGAGCTTGATTATGATACCAGGTTGCACCTGATACCAGATTGTGTCCGTGTCATTTTGCAGAACTTACTTTACCTAGTTGGATTCACTGTCCACACTTTGCACAATGGACTACAACTTTTTAACTAACTAGGATAACGAGTAAATATAACTTATATTTATTGTACAATACAATAGTAATAAACCATCTTTCTATGATCTACTTACTACTTAGGTTGATAGGCACATTGTTGCTTTGTATGCTTATTGCATTGCCAGTTGTCCAGAATGCTAATAATCTGGAGATGCCATAAATCTTCTATGTAACATCAATTAATCTTTTTCTTTCCACATAAAGTTATTACATCTTAGTTATTCAGGAACACCTGAAGCAAAAGAAAACTGGGCCACCATCAATAGCAGTACATTTTGTTCAACCAAAACAACTGATGCTTGCCATTATTGGATGCAAATCGTCTGTTGAATTACTTACAAAACATTTATAGAAACATTGAGCTATATAACAGCCCTTTGGTCAAGTATGTTGGAGCAAATCATCCTTGCCACTATAAGAGGTGCATACCATTTAAATTTATGTAGGCTTAATATTTTCTTGTGCTTGTAATATATGTTTAATTTCATATGTAGCTGCCTTTCTTAGAAGGTGTGCAGAGTTTCATTTTGTTTACAGTTTTCTTCCACATCAATCATATTCAAAGTATGAGATCATGTAGAATATGCAAGTATATACACTTGTAAACGTAAGAGAAATGATTTTTCATGTTTTAGTTATATTAGTTGAACATCCAAAGCACGTGCACAATTACTAGCAGGACAACACGCACTATAGCAACTTCTTACGCCGTACTGTGTAGAACCACTGGAAGCGGAAACATTTCCTTTTCCTTCTTGGACATATCCACTTGAAGTTTTATTTTTGCCACTATTTTCTTGCAGGACAGGCATATTATGTCAAGGCGGCGTGGTTGATGTTGTAGATATTTGTTTTTGTTTGTAGTCTCTTGATTTTGTTGTATATTTAAGGTTTGTTTGTTCTTTCAAATTAATATATGGGTTGCTAATGATGCAAATGTACATAGAGGTTTATTCAGTGCTTGTGATCATATGTTTGTCTTAAACGGATTGTGTACTTCGTGTGCAGATTAATTTCTTATCTGTAGTTCGATCAGCATTAAACGTAGTATGCCAAGTATGTTCTGCAGATTAATTCTT
This sequence comes from Hordeum marinum, assembly GCA_022496015.1. NCBI lineage: Eukaryota > Viridiplantae > Streptophyta > Magnoliopsida > Poales > Poaceae > Hordeum > Hordeum marinum. The sequence goes on from CM039673.1 coordinate 309,699,278, forward strand.
ATATGTACTTTTTTACAGGGTTTTCTTTATTTGTAGTTCTGTTAGCATTAAACTATTCCCTCCGTTTTTAAATATTTGTCTTTTTAGAGATTTTTTGAGAGATTCAACTACAGACTACATACGGAGCAAAATGAGTGAATCTACACTCTAAATTATGTCTATATACATTCGTATATAGTTCGTGGTGAAATCTTAAAAAACAAATATTTAGAAACAAGGGAGTAGTATGGATTCTCAAAAAAAGCATTAAACTAGTATGCCAAGTATGTTCTACAGTATGTGTACTTGTGATGGTAGTTGCTAATAAAATGGATTGCGTACTACTGCTCCGTTTGTAAATATATATCTCCTTCGTTCGGAATTACTTGTCGAATAAATGAATAAAAATAGATGTATTTAGAACTAAAATACATCTAGATGCATCCATTCATATGACAAGTATTTTTAGACGGAGGTAGCATCTTTTTAGAGGTTTCATTAGAAGGCTACATACGGATGTATATAGACATATTTTAGAGTTTAAATTCACTCATTTTGTTCCGTGTGTAGTCCCCTAGTAAAACCTCTTAAAAACATATACTCTCCATTTTTTATTTTTATTTTTTAGAGATTCAACTATGGACTACATAAAAACAAAATAAATGAATTTACACTCTAAATTTTGTCTATCTAGTTTATTGTGGAATCTTTAAAATGACCCGGAGGGAGTATATCTGACCTTTTACATGACAATTTATATTGACGTGATAATAACAAATTTAGTTTGCAAGCATGGCAATTTTCTGACAGAAAAATGAAGACAACCATTTTCACCAAATTAAATTTGTCATCCTTGAAGAGCATAATTTATCAAGAAAAACGTTCAATTTGTTATGGTAAAGAAAATCTGACGTTATATTTGTAGTGGAGTCCCAAATTTATGTACGTAATGGTACGTTAAGAGTAATGCTTCACCTGCCTAGTAATCTACGCAAGGACATGGCTGTGACGGTCATCTTGCTCGCCCGAGGGAGTGAACGGTGGCCCTTGGCACCCATCTTTCATGTTGCTGCTCCCTTCACCCCGCTGCCGCTGGCATCACACACCAACCGACCGTTCACCATTACTTGTGGGAGGTGTACCTTGGTGTAACAACTTCACAAAAGTTTATGCTATCATACTGAAATGAAAATGTTCACAAACAAAGTATGATAGTGGAAGCAGCGCTAGAAAACATATAATGATTATGAATGATATGTTCACAAAAATGGAACGGAATTCCCAGGGCATTTTGGTTCACTTTATCTTGACTTTATTTCCAGCAGTGTATGTTCCATTTAAGTTACAGAACACAAAATTGAGGACGACATGGAGATTCTCAAGGGCTTTTTGTTCATTTCATTAGGACTCTCCTTCCTGCCGGACATGGTCCATTTAGGGCCTATTTGATTCGTAGGATTTTAAAAACGCAGGAATAGAAAAAGTATAGGGTTGGAGTGGCATGTCCATTTGAACACTATAGGATTATGAAGGAGTGTTTGATGCCATAGAAAAAACAAAGGAATTGTAAAAAAAGGTTGAAGTGGATGTTAGATTTTCAATGAAACATAATACAAAAGATTCCATAGGAAAAAAAATTCTATGGGATCCAATCCTATGAATCAAAGGACTAATGTGGGAAAAAATTCTAAGGATCTCAATCCTTCAAAAATCCTATAGAATTCCTTTGAATCAAAGGAGCCCTTAAGTTATAACACATAGAATGAGAAGCGGGCCACTTAGTGAACTCGCAATTATCTTCATCAAAGAAGAGGAGCTGCTTATAAGGCCGATGAAAAGATTACAATCATCTTATTTCTATTGTAGAAAGGGTAGAGAGGGATATGGTTATTGTATTGCTTGAGCCTCGTGGGCATATATATAGGAGTACAATGACCAACTTGGAGTATAAGACAAGACAGGAAAAATCCTACCCTATCTCATATTTCCTAATAATCAATATACTCAACATGCCCCCGCAGTCACAACGGTAGCGACACAGACTGTGAGCATGGAGAAGAATCCAAAGGTAAGCCGACGGTCATCCCCCCCCGGCACAGTCGTAATGGTCGATGCATCGCGGAAGTCGTGGCTGGAGTAGAAACCGATGAGGTTGCTCAAACAAGGCGGTAGCCCTTTCTGTCGATGTCGAAGTAGCCGAGAGCGTAGGGTGGTGTAGCCATGGTTGAGGTAGCCATGCGAAGAACGCCATGATCGATGTCGAGTCGGGGTAGCCGGTGTCGAGGTAGTCGTCGAGGAGCCGCGGGCGCAAGGAGGCGCCGAGTTAGTCATGGGTGCAGTGCTGACAAATTAATGGTGCGCCGGGAAGAAGACGTAGTTGAGACGCGTCGTGCCAGATTTGATAAGCCCGGATACACATCGTGGACGAAGGCATGCATCGGTGTTGCCAGCACCGCACATGCGTAGACGGACGAAGTCGCTGTTGACGATGCGTCACTCCAGGCTTGCCAGACCTAGGAACACACCGTGGATGAAGGCACGCGACGGTGTTGCCAGCACTGGGCATGCGTAGACGGGGACCTACACACAACTTATACGCCATGTCGAGGAGGCTAGCAGAGAAGGACTCGACGACGGTTGCGGTGCAAATTGGTAGGAGGCCGATGTCACCCGCGGTGTCGGAGTAGATGAAGTGGTCGAGGTAGACGCTGGCGACGCTAGCAATGAGCCGGTGCTGGATAAAGATGAAGGGGGGTGGACGGGCGATCGGCTCGGGTGAGCGAGCTGCAACAATGCTGAAGAAGAGCGGCGGCGACGACCTGACAGCGGCGGCGGCGGCTGGTTAGGAGCGCGGCGACGATGCTCGAAGTAGGCGAGGAAGAACCCGACAGCGTGACGAAGACCGACACGGACGGTGGTGTTTCCACGCCAAGGGAGGCGGCACGGCGAAGACCGCGTAGAGTCGATGTGCGGATACGGCGGGGTGAACCCCGAGTCATGACGCTGCGGCTCGAAGGGGCAATGTAACGACAGCAAGCAGTCGAGGCGACGACGGGAAGACCTCGGGGCGGCTGCATGGACCGCGTGCCGCGGCGCTACGGCCAGAAAGGGCGATGTAGTGGTGGTGCACGGGTCGGTGTAGCCACGGGAACGGTCTCAGGCGGCGGCGGGGACTGCGTGTCACGGCACTACAGCCGAAGGGGCGACGTAGCGGCAACGCACGAATCGGTGTAGTCGCGAGGAGAACCATGGGGCGGAGGCACTACGGCCCGACGGGGCGACGCAGCAGCAGCCCAGTGCTCGATCGATGAAGGGGCGCGCTTTACTCAGGACAGTCTTCACGGGACCTGCGGAGGCACGCACAACCGACGAGCCAGGTCGGTCGCACAGCGTAGATGAGGCAGATCGCGGGGACAAACGGGTGATCAATCCAATCGCGCGCGAGTTCGGGGACGCCGCTCGGTGGAGGGTGGATGTCGGCGGAGTCCGAGATGAATCCGATGACGATGGTCGGCATGAGACGTCGTGCAGACGAGCCCGACGCGGCTGCCAGCTAGTAGCCGGGCCGAGGCAGGCGATGAGGCCGACGCGGTCGAAGCCGGTAGCCGGCCCGAGGCAGGCGGCGAGGCCGACACGACCGAAGCCGACAGCCGACCGAGGCAGCCGATGCGGACGGAGCCGGGAACAGGCCCGAGGCAGCCGGTATGCAACCGGACGAAGCGACGGTGGAGATCGACGGGTAGGCCGGCGCGCGAACGACGGCTATGATGGGCCACCGCATGGCGCGAGGCCGTCGGGTCGGGGTGATGCAGGAGTCCCGATCGAAGCAAAGCGATGACGGTCGGCGTAGATCGACGGGCGCGCCGGCGCGCGAACGGTGGCTTTGAGGGTCCACCGGGTTGCGCGAGGCCGCCAGGTTGATGGAGAAGCCGGGTCGTGCCAAGGTCGGAGTAGAGGCGCGGTGGTCGACGGCGGCAGCGAGCGACGCAAACCGATCTAAGATTGGAAGACCAAAAAGAAAATGCCGATCAAAGCGATCGACGGAAGAGAGAAAAACACGGATCAACAAATCGGAAAAAAGACTCTCTAGGGCAGCCGGTCAACACGACCGGTAGACGAACCCTAGGTACGGGCAGCACGACCCCCGGGGACGGTCATGGAGATCGACCGCCCTGGGGGCAGCGCGCGGTGCGGAAGCGGCGGACGACGGCTAGGTCTAGAAACTTGCGACAGATACCATGGAGAAAGGGTAGAGAGGGATATGGTGGAATAGTTGTTGTATTGCTTGAGCCTCGTGGGCATATATATAGGAGTACAATGATCAACTTGGAGTACAAGACAAGGCATGAAAAATCCTAGTCTATCTCATATTTCCTAATAATCAATATACTCAACACCTATGAACACCAAATAAAAAGAAGAGAAAGTGCATTGTTTCTCCAATGGTATTTTGGTGTTGATGACAATAGGGTTAGTGTGTACTAATGTCGTTTATCAAGTTTATTTCAGTAATTGGCCTCTCGGTGAACATCTACAAAAATGAAAAGGGTGTCCGCTCTTCGAGGCTTGAAGGTTTTTCGATTTTATTTGAGTTGTAGGACATCCGCATTACAAAGAGGTGTCCAGGTGTTTGATGATGCTTTGGATCATGCTACCAGTCATATCCAATTTCCTCACCCCCACCATGCAAAACTTCATAAAGGGAAAACCCTAGGCTAGATGTGATCTTTCTCAACCCTCGGGTCCCCGGGGTCCAGGGGTCGGGTCTCAGGAGTGGACAGAAAGTCTCTAAACTCGTTTGGATACCAGGAGTCCCCATGACCTAGGCGGTTGTCTTCCTAGACCGATCGGGTGTTGGAAATATGCCCTAGAGGCAATAATAAATTAGTTATTATCATATTTCCTTGTTCATGATAATCGTTTATTATCCATGCTATAATTGTATTGATCGGAGACTTAGATGCATGTGTGGATACATAGACAAAACCATGTCCCGAGTATGCCTCTAATAGACTAGCTCGTTGATCAAAGATGGTTAAGGTTTCCTAGCCATGGACATTAGATGTCATTTGGTAACGGGATCACATCATTAGGAGAATGATGTGATGGACAAGACCCAAACTATAAACGTAGCATGTGATCGTGTTAGTTTATTGCTACTGTTTTCTGCATGTCAAGTATATGTTCCTATGACCATGAGATAATGCAACTCACGGACACCGGAAGAGTGCCTTGTGTGTATCAAACGTCGCAACGTAACTGGGTGACTATAAAGGTGCTCTACAGGTATCTCCGAGGGTGTCTGTTGGGTTGGCATGGATCAAGACAGGGATTTGTTACTCCGTGTGACGGAGAGGTATCTCAGGGCCCACTCGGTAATACAACATCACAATAAGCCTTGCAAGTAATGTGACTAAGTGTTAGTCATGGGATCTTGTATTACGGAACGAGTAAAGAGACTTGCCGGTAACGAGGTTGAACTAGGTATGAAGATACTGACGATCGAATCTCGGGCAAGTAACAAACCGTAGAACAAAGGGAACATCATACGGAATTAACTGAATCCTTGACATAGAGGTTCAAACGATAAAGATCTTCGTAGAATATGTAGGAACCAATATGGGCATCCAGGTCCCGCTATTGGTTATTGACCGTAGAGGTGTCTCGGTCATGTCTACATAGTTCTCGAACTCGTAGGGTCTGCACACTTAAGGTTTGGTGACGTTTCGGTAGTATAGAGTAATGTATGATGGTGAACGAAGGTTGTTTGGAGTCCCGGATGAGATCCCAGACGTCACGAGGAGCTCCGGAATGGTCCGGAGGCAAAGATTGATATATAGGACCTATTTTGGTCGCCAGAAAAGTTTCGGGCTCATCGCCAAGCCTCCTCCTCCTCTCCTATATATACTAGAGGGTTTTAGGGCTTTGACACAAGATTTTCAGCCACGTGCTACCCGTTCCTCTAGTGCGTAGTTTCTCCTCTAGATCGGATTTTAGCCGTGCTTAGGCGAAGCCCTGCTGGAATAGCTCCACCACCATTGCCGCAACACCATCGCACTGCCGGAGAAATCATCTACCTCTCCGCTCCCTCTTGTTGGATCAAGAAGGCGGAGATCGTCATTGAGCTATACGTGTGCTGAACACGGAGGTGCCATCCGTTCGGCGCTAGATCAGAAGGACCGTGATCAAGATCGCGAGACAGATCGTGATGAGATTGCGGGACAGATCGTGATTGGATCGCGGGACGGATCGTGATGAGATCGCGGGATGCTCGGCGATTTGGATCGCGAAGACGTTCGACTACACCAACCGCGTTTCTTAACGCTTCCCGCTTAGCGATCTACAAGGGTATGTAGATCCACTCTCCCTCTCGTAGATGCTCATCACCATGGAGTGGTATCAGAGCTAGGTCTATGTGTAGATGAGATCTCGAGTAGAACACAAAGAGTTTGTGGGCGTTGATGCTTAGATTGCTTCCTCCCTTGGTCATATTTTGGTTCAGTGGTATTGTGTGATGAAGCGGACCGGACCAACCTTACTCGTATGCTTACGAGAGACTAGTTCCATCGATTGTCGTGTAACTTCATTGCACAAAGATGGCTGGCGGGTGTCTGTTTCTCCTACTTTAGTTGGATCGGATTCGACTAAGGCGGTCCTTGAGAAGGTTGAAAAGCAACTTATGTATCATCGTTGTGGTTTATGCGTAGGTGAGAATTGTTCTTGCTAGATACCCGTAGCAGCCACGTAAAACATGCAACAACAATTAGAGGACGTCTAACTTGTTTTTGCAGGGTATGTTGTGATGTGATATGGCCAATTACATGATGTGATATATGTGATGTATGAGATGATCATGTGTCGTATAGAATATCACAACTTGCATGTCGATGAGTACGACAACCGGTAGGAGCCATAGGGTTGTCTTTAATTATTGTATGACCTGCGTGTCAATCATTAAGCGCTATGTAATGCTTTACTTTATCGCTAAACCGTAGCAATAGTAGTAGAAGCATGGTGGGTGCAACAACCCCGATGGCGACATGTTGATGGAGATCAAGACGATGGAGATCATGGTGTCATGCCGGTGACGATGGAGATCATGCCGGTGCTTTCAAGATGGAGATCAAAAGCACAAGTTCATGGCCATATCATGTCACTTATGATTTTCATGTGATGTTAATCCTTTTATGCACCTTATTTTTCTTAGGACGACGGTGGCATTATAAGGTGATCCCTCACTTAATTTCAAGATAAATTGTGTTCTCCCTGAGTGTGCACCGTTGCGAAAGTTCGTTGTGTCAAGACACCACGTGACGATTGGGTGTGATAGACTCTACGTTCACATACAACGGGTGCAAGCCAGTGTTGCACATGCAGAACACTCGGGTTAAACTTGACGAGCCTAGCATGTATAGACATGGCCTCGGAACACAAGAGACCGAAAGGTCGAACATGAGTCAAATAGTAGATATGATCAACATGATGATGTTCACCATTGAAACCACCTCAACTCATGTGATGATCGGACTTGAGTTGGTGAATTTGGATCATGTATCACTCGAATGACCGGAGGGATGTCAATTTGAGTGAGAGTTCTTCAGTAATATAATTAATTGAACTCATTATCATGAACATAGTCAGTAGTGTCTTTGCAAATTATGTTGTAGATTACTTGCTCGCACTATAGCTCCCTTGGATTTTTATATGTTCCTAGAGAAATAGAGTTGAAAGATGATGGTAGCAATATTGCGGACTGGGTCTGTGATCCGAGGATTGTCCTCATTACTGCATAGAAGGCTTATGTCCTTAATGCACCGCTCGGTGAGCCAACCCCTCTAGCGTCGTCTGTAGATGTTGTGAACATTTGATAGGCACGTTCTGATGACTACTTGATAGTTTAGTCCGTCATGCATTTCGGCTTACAATTGAGGCTTCGAAACATTTTGAACATCACGGAACATATGAGATGTTCTAAGATCTGAAATTAGGATCTCAGGCTCATGCTCGTGTTGCGAGATATGAGATCTCCAACAAGATTCTTTGCCTGCAAGATGAAGGAGAATAGCTCAATCGTTGAGCATGTGCTCATATTGTCTGGGTGCTACAATCGCTTGAATCGAGTGGGAGTTGATCTTCCAGATAAGATAGTGATTGATATAGTTCTCCAAGTCACTATCACTAAGCTACTAGAACTTGGTGATGAACTATAAAATGCCAGGGATAGAAATAATGATCCTTGAGCTATTCATGATGTTTGACACCACGAAGGGATAAATCAAGAAGGAGCGTCAAGTATTGATGGTTAGTAAAAACCACTAGTTTCGAGAAGGGCAAGGGCAAGGAGGGAAACTTCATGGATGGCAAGTCAGTTGCTGCTCCAGTGAAGCAACCCAAAGTTGAACCCAAACCCGAGACTAAGTGCTTCGATTATGAGGAGAGCGGTCGCTGCAGCGGAACAAGCCTAGACACTTGGTAGATAAGAAGGCTGGCAACGTCAACAGAAGTATATTTGATATACGTGTTATTGATGTGTACCTTGCTAGTACTCCTAGTAGCACCTGGGTATTGGATACCGGTTCGGTTGATAAATGTTAGTAACTCGAAATAAAAGCTACGGAATGAACAGAGAACTAGCTAAGGGTGAGGTGACAATGTGTGTTGGAAATGTTTCCAAGGTTGATGTGATCAACATTGCACGCTCTCTCTACCTTCGGGATTAGTGATGAACCTAAATAAATGTTATTTGGTGTTTTTGCGTTGAGCATGAACGTGACTAGATCGTGTTTATTGCAACACGGTTATTCATTTAAGTTAGAGAATAATGGTTATTCTGTTTACATGAATAATACCTTTAATGGTCATGCACCCAGTGAGAACGGTTTGTTGAATCTTGAGCGTAGTAATACACATGTTCATAACATTGATGCCAAAAGATAAAAAGTTAATAAAGATAGTACCACATACTTGTGGCACTGCCGATAAATGTCATATTAGTATAAAACACATGAAGAAACTCCATGCTGATGGATCTTTGCACTCATTCAATTTCGAATTGGTTGAGACATGCGAACCATGCCTCTTGGTCAAGATGACTAAGGACCCCGTTTTCTGGTTTGATGGAGCGGGCAAGTGATTCATTGGAAATGATACATGTTGATGTATGCAATCCAATGAGTCTTGTAGCTTGCGGTGGGTATCGTTATTTTCTTACCTTCACTGATGATTTGAGTAGATATAGTGTATATTTACTTAATGAAACATAAGTCTGAATCATTTGAAAGGTTCAAGTAAATTCAGTGAAGTTTAAAGATCATCATGACAAGAAGATGTCTGCGATATGATCGTGGAGGTAAATAGCTGAGTTACGAGTTTGGCATACAACTTTAGACAATGTGAAAGTTGTTTCACAACTCACGTCACCTAGAACACCATAGTGTGATGGTGTGTCCGAATATCATAGTCGTGCTCTATTGGATATGGTGCGTGCTATGATGTCTCTTATCGTTTTGCTATTATAATTTTGGAGTTATGCATTAGAGACAACTACATTCACTTTAAATAGGGCACCATCTAAATCTGTTGAGATGACACCATGTGAATTAGGGTTTGATAGAAACCCAAGCTGCCATTTCTTAATGTTTGGGGCTGCGATGCTTGTGTGGAAAAATGTTTTCACCTAATGAGCTCGAACCCAAAGCGGACAAATGCATCTTCATAGATTACCCTAAGAACAGTTGGGTGAACTTTCTATCTCAGATCCAAGCATAAAGTGTTTGTTGCTAAAATGGGTCCTTTCCCAAGAAAAAGTTTCTCTCGAAAGAATTGAGTGGGAGGAAGATAGAACTTGATGAGGTTGTTGAACCTTTGTTCAACCAGAGAGTAGCACAGCGCAGGAAGATGTTTCATGAAGCCTACGTTAGTTGAAGAGGAAGTTAATGATGATGATCATGAAGCTTCGGATCAAGTTACAATCGAACCTCATAGGTCCACAAGGATGTGTACTGCTCCTGAGCGGTACGACAACCCTGTCTTAGAGGTCATGTTGTTGGACAACGATGAACCTACAAGCCATGGAGAAGCGATGATGGGCCCGGATTCCGACAAATGGTTAGAGGCCATGAAATCCGAGAAAGGATCCATGTATGAAAACCAAGTATAGACTTTGGTAGACTTGCTCGTTGGACGGCAGGTCGTCGAGTACAAATGGACCTTTAAGATGAAGACAAACATTGATGATAAATGTCACCATTTATAAAGCTCGACTTGTTGCAAAGAAGTTTACGACAAGTTCAAGGAGTTGACTACGATGAGACTTTCTCACCCGTAGCGATGCTAAAGTCTGTTGGAATTATGTTAGCAGCTGCTGCATTTTTCAATTATGAAATCTGGCAGATGGATGTCAAAACATTGTTTCCTTAACGGTTTACTTGAGGAAAGGTTGTATGTGATACAACCAGAAGGTTTTGTCAGTCCTAAGGATGCTAAAAGGTGTGCAAGCTTCAGTGATCCTTCTATGAACTGAAGCAAGCATATCGGAGTTGGAATATACACTTTGATGAGGTGATCAAAGTTTTTGAGTCTATACAAAGTTTATGAGAAACTTGTATTTACAATAAAGTGAGTGGGAGCACTATAGAGTTTCTGGTAAGCATATGTGGTTGACATATTGTCGATCGGAAATGATGTAGAATTTCTGGAAAGCATAAACGGTTGTTTGAAAAGAGTTTTTTTCAAAAGAAGACCTGGATTAAGCTACATAATTGTTGAGCATCAAGATCTATAGAGATAGATCAAGATGCTTGATGAAACTTTCAAGGAGTACATACCTTGACAAGATTTTGAAAGAGTTCAAAATGGATCAGTCAGAGAAAGAGTTCTCGCCTGATTTGTAAGGTGTGAAGTTGAGTGAGACTCAAAGCTCGACAACAGCAGAATAAAGAGAAACGACGAACGTCGTCCCCTATGCCTTAGCCATAGGCTCTATATTATGTCATGTTGTGTACCGCACCTGTGTGTGCCTTGCCATGAGTCTGTCAAGGGGTATAAGAGTGGTCCAGGAATGGATCACTGGATAGCGGTCACAGTTATCCTTAGTAAGTAGAGGACTAAGGAAATGTTTCTCGATTATGGAGGTGATAAAGGGTTCATCGTAAAGAGTTACGTCGATGCAAGCTTTAACACTAATCTGGATGACTCTTAGTAGCAATCTGGATACGTATAGTGGAGCAGCCATTTGGAATAGTGCCAAGTGGAGTGTGGTAGCAGTTTTTACGGTTTAACATAGAGATTTGCAAAGTACACACGGATCTGAATGTCGCAGACCCGTTGACTATAAGACCTCTCTCACATGCAAAGCATGATCGATCCCCAGAACTCATTGGGTGTTAGATTCATAACAATGTGAATCACATGGTGATGTGAACTAGATTATTGACTCTAGTGCAAGTGGGAGACTATTGGAAATATGCCCTAGAGGCAATAATAAATTAGTTATTATCATATTTCCTTGTTCATGATAATTGTTTATTATCCATGCTATAATTGTATTGATCGGAGACTTAGATGCATGTGTGGATACATAGACAAAACCATGTCCCTAGTATGCCTCTAATAGACTAGCTCGTTGATCAAAGATGGTTAAGGTTTCCTAGCCATGGACATGAGATGTCATTTGGTAATGGGATCACATCATTAGGAGAATGATGTGATGGACAAGACCCAAACTATAAACGTAGCATATGATCGTGTCAGTTTATTGCTACTATTTTCTACATGTCAAGTATATGTTCCTATGACCATGAGGTCATGCAACTCACGGACACTGAAAGAGTGCCTTGTGTGTATCAAACGTCGCAACGTAACTGGGTGACTATAAAGGTGCTCTACAGGTATCTCCGAAGGTGTCTGTTGGGTTGGCATGGATCAAGACTGGGATTTGTTACTCCGTGTGACGGAGAGGTATCTCAGGACCCACTCGGTAATACAACATCACAATAAGCCTTGCAAGCAATGTGACTAAGTGTTAGTCAGGGGATCTTGTATTACGGAACGAGTAAAGAGACTTGTCGGTAACGAGGTTGAACTAGGTATGGAGATACCGACGATCGAATCTCGGGCAAGTAACACACCGAAGAACAAAGGGAACATCATACGGGATTAACTGAATCCTTGACATAGAGGTTCGACCGATAAAGATCTTCATAGAATATGTACGAACCAATATGGGCATCCAGGTCCCGCTATTGGTTATTGACCGTAGAGGTGTCTCGGTCATGTCTACATAGTTCTCGAACCCGCAGGGTCTGCACACTTAAGGTTTGCTGACGTTTCGGTAGTATAGAGTTATGTATGGTGGTGACCGAAGGTTGTTCGGAGTCCCAGATGAGATCGGGGACGTCACGAGGATCTCCGTAATGGTTCGGAGGTAAAGATTGATATATAGGAAGTCCTATTTTGGTCGCCGGAAAAGTTTCGGGCTCATCGATAGTGTACCAGGAGTGCCGATAGTGTACCAGGGGACCATCGGGAGAGGTATTTCGACCCAAGAGGCTACATGGGCTGTGGAAGGATGAATACCAGCCCTTAGTGGGCTGGAGGAAGTCCCACAAAGGGCCCATGCGGCTGGGAAGAAAAAATCCAAAAGGAAAAAGGTGGAAAAAGGCAAAAGGGCTAAATTAGGAAGGAGTCCTAATCCTACTAGGAGTGGAGGAGGAGGACTCCTCCCTCTTGGTTCGGCTGACCCAAGGGCTGGCTCCTTGGGAGCCAAGCCTCCTCCTCCTCTCCTATATATACTAGAGGGTTTTAGGGTTTTGGCATAAGATTTTCAGCCACGTGCTACCCGTTCCTCTAGTGCATAGTTTTTCCTCTAGATCGGATTTCAGCTGTGCTTAGGGGAAGCCCTGCTAGAATAGCTCCACCACCATCGCCGCAACTCCATCGCGCTGCCGGAGAACTCATCTACCTCTCCGCTCCCTCTTGCCGGATCAAGAAGGCGGAGATCGTCATCGAGCTGTACGTGTGCTGAACGCGGAGGTGCCGTCCGTTCGGCGCTAGATCGGAAGGACCGTGATCAAGATCGCGAGACGGATCATGATGAGATTGCGGGACGGATCGTGATGAGTTCGTGGGACGGATCGTGATTGGATCACGGGACAGATCGTGATGAGATCGCGGGATGCTCGGCGATTTGGATCGCGAAGACGTTCGACTACACCGACCGCGTTTCTTAATGCTTCCCGCTTAGCGATCTACAAGGGTATGTAGATCCACTCTCCCTCTCGTAGATGCTCATCAGCATGGATAGATCTTGCGTGTGCGTAGGAAATTTTTTGTTTCCCATGCAACGTGCCCCAACACCGGGTCCCTCAGGTCGTGAACCCCTGGGGTTCCATAGAATGGGCATTAAAACCACTGCCCCAGCGACCCTACTTTGGGTCCCAGGAGCCTCGTGTGTAGTTGTGGTCCTCAGGCCCTTAACCCCATGTACCCGGAGTCCCCTACGGGGCAACAATCACACTGGCCTTAGGGAAGGTGGGGTATACATACCCCCCGCCCAATCTTCCATCTCTCAACCCTAGCCATTGACTTTGAGTTGATCTCCATTTGTACACCCTAAAATCTTCATTACTCCAAATCCCTCAACTCAAACTCCATCCTACTTTGGGATTTGGAAGAGGTTCACCCGATTTACACTTCCACCAAACCGATTTGCAGTTCCCCAACTTATTCATCACCAATACTTGTTAGAGCATCTCCAACAGACGCGCACTAGTGCGACACTCTAAAAAAATTATACAACACCAAAATAGCGTTTTTAGGGTGCTAGAGGACGTTTGCTCCAACAAGTGCTGCAAAATCCAGCGGTCCAACGGTCCCATCTGCAGCGGCCCAAAGTTTGTGGCGCGCGCGACCGGACGCACCAAATATGCAACGTGTGATGCCTTTTTGATCCGCGTGCTGCATATATTATAGCGCGCGCGCTTTTTGTGCGGCTGTTGGATATTCCAAATCGGGTCCGCGCGCGCTAAAAGCAGCTTTTTTTACCGCGTGCCACTTAGATAGCGCGTCTGTTGGAGATGCTCTTACTTCGGGAGATTTGTGCTCATACACAGTAGGAGTCAACGATCAGAAGCTTCCTTCCTTGTGGTGTGCTCCAATTTTTTTTATAAAGGTGTGGTGGTGGCCTTGGGGTGACTCAAAGGGAGAATAAGGTGCCACTTGGTGGCGCTCCGGAGTTTTGGCTTCGACACTTATCCAATGAAGATTAGAACTCCCCAAAGAGTATGAACTTTGAGATAAAATCTACGTCCTCGACTCACTTGTGGTTAATACTTTCCCATACCTTTACTTGCTCTATATGTTTATTGGCTTGCTATCAAATTGTAAGTTAAACTTAGAAAATTAGCTACCTGCCACATCAGCAAGTCATTCATATAGTCATAAATACAATTTTTTCATGAATATATCCATGCAAAAAATGTCACCTCATCAAGTCATGCATTTTTTCGTAGGGAATCAAACCACGCAAAACACTTTTACATTTGCTTTTGCATCAAATTTTAGTTGTTTTTGTATCACTTTTTTATGCATTTGCTCTAACAAGGTTCCCACAAGAGCATGGGGTATCTTTTAGTTGATATAGATGAGCCTCCCACCATATGAGAGAAATCTGGGAATATTTACCTATGTCCACTAAGGGAGCAAAATCATTGACAAAGGGCCAGTAGTACCAAGGGGCATTCCTAAGTAAGTGAACAACATTGACTTTGAGTTGATCTCCATTTGTACACCCTAAAATCTTGATTACTCCAAATCCCTCCACTCAAACTCCATCCTACTTTGGGATCTGGAAGAGGTTCACCCGATTTACACTTCCACCAAGCCGATTTGCAGTTCCCCAACTTATTCATCACCAATACTTGTTAGAGCATCTCCAACGGACACACACTAGTGCGACGCTCTAAAAAAATTATACAACACCAAAATAGCGTTTTTAGGGCGCTAGAGGACGTTTGCTCCAACAAGTGCTGCAAAATCCAGCGGTCCAGGGGTCCCAATCCAGCGGTTCCATCTGCAGCGGCCCAGAGTTTGCAGCGCGCGCGACCGGACGGACCAAATATGTAGCGTGTGATGCCTTTTTGATCCGCGCGCTGCATATATTATAGCGCGCGCATGCCTTTTTGTGCGGGTGCTGGAGATTCCAAATCGGGTCCGCGCGCACTAAAAGTAGCTTTTTTACCGTGTGTCGTTTAGGTAGCGCGTATGTTGAAGATGCTCTTACTTCAGGAGGTTTGTGCTCATACACGGTAGGAGTCAACGACCAGAAGCTTCCTTCCTTGTGGTGTGCTCCAATTTTTTAGAAAGGTGTGGTGGTGGCCTTGGGGACTCAAAGAGAGAATAGGGTGAGCCACTTGGTGGAGCTCCGGAGTTTTGGCTTCGACACTTATCCAATGAAGATTAGAACTCCCAAGAGTGTGAACTTTGAGATAAAATCTGCATCCTCGACTCACTTGTGGTTAATCATTTCCCGTACCTTTACTTGCTCTATATGTTTGTTGGCTTGGTATCAAATTGTAAGTTAAACTTAGAAAAATTAGCCACCCCGCCACATCATCAAGTCATTCATATAGTCATAAATACATTTTTTTCATGAATATATCCATGCAAAAAATGTCACCTCATCAAGTCATGCATTTTTTCGTAGGGAATCAAGCCACGCAAAACACTCTTACATTTGCTTTTGCATCAAATTTTAGTTGTTTTTGTATCACTTTTTATGCATTTGCTTTTACAAGGTTCCCACAAGAGCGTGAGGTATCTTTTAGTTGATATAGATGAGCCTCCCACCATATGAGAGAAATCTCGAAATATTTACCTATGTCCACTAAGGGAGCAAAATCTTGACAAAGGGCCAGTGGTACCAAGGGGCATTCCTATGTAAGTGAACAACATTGACCCCCCCCCCCACACACACATGCACGCATGCCCACCACATTCAAGCACCGACACAAGTGCATTTGTTTTAGTTGAGGACACATTAATCGGCGCAAGGCAAGATTTGATGAAATTCACTCTCAAATCCGCATCAAAGCAAAGGCACCAAGAGGCTCCTTTAAACTTAGAAGTTGATCTGTGTAGGCTTCCATAACAAGAAAGGTTGCGTTAGTGTACTGGATTATGGCCCTGTTTGGTTCGGCTGTGGATTTCTAAAAGCAGTTGTGAAAAATCCGCTATGGAAAATCTGCTGTGAAAAAGCTATAGGTCAATTGGCAAACCAGCTGTATGAGCTGTGACTGTAGGTCAGCAACAATGGTGGCACCAGCAGCAGAGAAGACCGACGGATGGGGAACGGGGGGCGGAGTGGAGAGGTGTCCGGCGGCGCGGGGAAGGGGCGGAAGGCGTCCGGCGGCGCGCGGAAGGGGCGGAAGGCGTCCGACGGCGCGCGGAAGGGGCGGAAGGCGTCCGGCGGCGCGGGGACGGGGCCGGAGGGGTCTGGCGGCGCGGGGGCGGGGCCGGAGGGGTCCGGAGGCACGGGGACGGGGGCGGAGGGGACCGGCGGTGCGAGGAGGGGGCGGGAGGCATCCGGCGGCACGCGGACGGGGTGGAGAGGACCGGCGGCACGGGGACGGGGCAGGAGGCATCCGACGGCGCGGGGACGGGGCGGGAGGCGTCCGACGGCGCTGGGGCGGGGCAGAGACGTCTGGCAGCGCGGGGACGGGGGCGGAGGCATCCGCGGCAGCGTGAGGGCGGGGGTGGAGTGAAGAGGTGTCCAGCGACGCGGGGACGGGGGCGGAGGCATCCGCGGCGTCTAGCGTCCAGCGGCGACGAGACGTAATCGCAGGGGTAGGTCCGAAGTCGCCCGCAGCGGAATCCGATTTTGGAAAGCACGTCACAGGCTGCTTCTGCTCGTGCATGTATTTTGGCTGCGGATTTCTGGAATTGGATTCTGCTGGGTTCGTCCTTTGGTTCAGATTCTGCTGCGCGGCAGCGAAATCCGTCGATAAAAATTGAACCAAAAAGGGCCTATAGGTAAGTTGTGTCCCACAAAGTGTACCAAAGAAGTGAGACGGCCAATCACAAAAAGATGTTTTTTTTATGGGAAACTTTTTTTTTGTAGAAGATCAACTGCACCGAAAAAGTAAGGGGCTGCCTAACATCGTGCCAACATTTAAGATGTCTTTAGTTTTTTACATAGAAATATCATAAAGCTATAGGAGGTGAGATGACATTTATCTCAAATCCAATGGATAGGAATAGGAGATTATATGCCGTTTGTTTCATAGGATAGGACTTTTCTCCATTTAGTCTGAGCTAATGTTTCTTTTCCTTTGAAATAAGGATAGGAATCAACCATGTACAGAAATAGGATTTTATTTTTGAAAACCAACAGGCTCCGAAGGAAAATTTCCTATAAACTAGACCAACAGGGGAGGAACCCTGCGGCATTTTTAATTAAAAGAGAAGGTGTGAGAACTTGGGTTCGAACCCAGGCCGGTTAAGAGGCACATCAGCGCTCCTATAGAAATCATATCCTGCAGAATTCCTACAAATTTTTTGTAAACCAAGAGGCCTATTTCCAACCAGTGACACAATAAAGGAGGACAACCAAAGGACTCGGAGAAATAATTTGAGATAAATGGTCGAGTGCCCAGTCATATTAAACACCCTTTGAAAATAAAGTTTAAGAACAATTTCCTTGCCAGAATGTTGAAAGTGATGGGGATATTCAAATCATCAAATGGCCGTGCTAAACAATATTGGGTGGTGCGAGTATTGATTAGTATGCACAATCTCAAGGATGCTTGACTCTAACCGATTAGCAAGAAGTTTACTAAGCAGTTTTGGACAAGAGTTGAGGAGATATGCCTATAATCATTTGAGGTCTCGGTATAAATAAAAAGTGGGATCAAGGTAATTAGGGATCATTGATACTTGTGAGGTCCATAACCCCTAAAAAAAATCAGCACAAAGTTTCTTCAAATACTGCTTAATAATAGATCAATACACTTTAAGAAAATAGAAGCTATGACCTTGTCAAATGAGACCAAACCAACGGAAGAACCCCTCCGTACCACGCCCCTCCTCTCCGTCTCCCACCGCGCGGGCGACCGAGGGGATCCAACTCTTCGCCGCCGGTCCCCTCCTTCCCGCTCCCCTTTGCTGTCGCCGATGGTTGACGTGGGGCTAAGCCGACACGTGCGACGGCGGCGGCGGAGGCATCACTGTCTCACTCCGAAATCGGGATGCGCGGTATCTCCGTTCTCGAGGATGAGGCCCCGATCGATGGCGGCGTTGTTGATCTGGCCCATGGCGGCCTCCATCTAGAGCACGACAGCATGACGGCCGACCGGTGACCCAATGGCGGCCGTGGCGACAGACTGATCCGGGGCGACCGCGATATCAGATCTGGAGGTCCCCTTTCTCCTGCTGCCTCTCTCGTCCGGTGGTTTGCAGCAGCAGGCTCCGGTGATGGTGAGCCCTGGTGGTGTACCTTGGGTCCAGGGGAAACCTTGGCCGGTCTGGCCGGCCCGGCGGCGGCGGCGCCCATGAGTGTCGCTTTCCTTCGTGAAGGCACAACTGAGGACCCAATTTACCCACCCCGATCTCCTGCCGGGTGAAAACCTTCAATCCTCTTAGGATTTGGCGGCAGCGGTGCTGTTCGTATCGTGACCTTCCTGGTGGTGTCGTCAGGGGCGAGCTCGGTTGGGAGTACAGAGGATCTGCAGGTGAAGGGGATAGGACCAGTGGCTGCAGGTGGTGTTCGCGAAGGAGGAGTGGCGTTGCATCTGACACGTCGTCAACGACGGGTCTCAGTGGCATGGAGCAGCGGGGTCTCGTTGTTGGGCGTGTGTTGATGGACGAGCGTAGGATGGTAGCGTTGTCTAGCATCGTGGTGGCGTCGACGGTAGCTAGACCGGGCAAGGTTGATGCGTCAGTACAGCTCTGAAGATGGATTGGTGGCAGGTGGCGACGACAACCTCTGTGTGTGCGCCGGACCAGTGGGTGCCCCATACTCGGCAAGTGGCTTGGTTGTGGCCTCGGATCTTTGATGTTAGGCTTGGCTGCGAGGTCTGTTTGGTATTAGGCTCAGACTATCACATCCCTTCGTTAACTGGATAGGAATAGCGACAGAAGTTTCCTAGACGGTGGCTTCAGACTTACTGATGTATTGCTTTGGAAGGTCTTTTGTGAATAATCAATAAAATGGCTGCATGCATTGTCTAGATGCAGAGGCGGGGGTCTTCCTCCTTTTCTAAAAAAAGGACCTTGTCAAATTCTTCTTCCGATAAAGCAGCGGAAAGCGTGGGTGAGCCATCGTCCCAATGAGATCAATATTATTTGAAGAATCGGTAAGTTAGCTTGAGCCCGAATGCAGTATTTTCATCGCCCAAGCGAGCCCACCTAGTAGAGTAATGGTTCAACGGTTCCTCCAAAAAGTCATTCTAATAAGCAAGCACATGAGAAAGCTTATGCTTCACGATCTTCCTGAAGTTCCATTCTGTGGTGGTAAGGGCCTGACATCCTCCAACTCGTCCAAAAGCAAGATAACTTTTGTTGCAATTCACCACAATTTACCCATCATTGATTTCCTTTTTAAGACATATCATATATGGTGCCCTTAGAATGTTTCTTCTTTTAGCCAGAGGTTGAAAATTAAGTAAGGCACATACTACGAATTTATAGCATGTCATTGCACAACATATTCAATGATTAACCAGAACATCAGATTATATACATTAATGATGGCAACAAGTATCTACTACCATGTTTCAAGAACTGCGTAGCAATATATACATAGTAACCCAGAGATACATTACAGCAATCAAGAAGTTTCACATATTACTGGTTACAAATTGCAAAGCAATACTGGAATAACCATCACGGGAAACCTAGTCCCGGCACAATCACAAGCATATCTATGGACAATCCAGACTCGTGTACTACGAGATCCTATTCCTTCTTAGAGGTATGGATGGCGGTAACCGTGGAGACCATGGAATCGACACCACACTTGTTTTTGACATGCGGACCCCTGCAGAGCTTGTAGTAACCACTCTCGCCCCAGTTCTCGCCCCATGAGTTCTTTATGATCCAGTATGGTTTCTCCTTGAAGCGGAGCGGTGCGTAACCAGCTGATCCATAGCCAACCAGGAGAACACCATGATCAAGATGCCTACCACAGATGTATGGGCATGAGACACCACCAATGTACGTCTGCATGAATACTGCATTGATACCAACTGCACGAAGAGAAGTATGCATCAGCCACAGTAATTTCCATGACATGCATAAGCAGATCACTAACAGCTGAAGACGCAATGATCAAATATGCAAATGCTTTGGAATCTTACTTGCAAGTGGCCCGTGTTTCACAAGATTCGCGGCAATTTGATCTTCATCAATAGCAACAGTACTAAAATTCTTTACTTGAGCAGCAATTTTGGATTTGTCAAACTTGCAGGCACTGTTCCTCCCAGTGTATGGGTAATCCTTCTCGGTTTCTAAGCCACCAGCTTTTGCGAGATAGCTGAAAGCTGTAGTCATCAAGCCACCATTGCACCCCGCGTCACATGCGCGTGGTTCTGACGGGTCACACTGCATAAATTCAATAGTATCAGTACTAATACAAGTGAAATGGTTTGCAAAATGTAGGGAAATTGAGCGTCAGTGTCATCCATCAGACAAATGACTTCATTCATAACGCCAAAAAGGTATGGAAGAAATGAGTATACAGACTGGCAAATGGCTCAGTTAGTAGTACACAACAGAAACTGGTTTTAGCGCCTCATTGGTGAAAGTTTGAATTTGGTCCAGGTCCAACCAAGATCAATTGGCCACACAGAATACATAGTAAATTGCTTGTCAGTAACAAAATTAAATACTATGGCGTCACTGACTGATTGTTCCAGTTGATAATAATTCAGGTATTACACTCCTCAAATGTTTGTTTGACATATTTTAAACAAATTCTAGCGCATCTCTGGTTACATTTTTTTACCGTTTCCAATGCATCCCTCGTGACTGAGGTTCTTCTATTCTTTCACAGAATCGATAGGCTTTCAAATTTCTAATGGAAGTATATCTATTGTTTTATCTCCTATTCAAAAAGAACCTGAGGCTTACGTTTCTCACTCCCTCTCCTCCCCTCTCTCATTTGTTTTATTTTTTCCCTCCCATCTCTATTCCGTCGTAGTCTAGGTGGTATGGCTCAGTTAGTAGTACACAACAGAAACTGGTTTTAGCGCCTCATTGGTGAAAGTTTGAATTTGGTCCAGGTCCAACCAAGATCAATTGGCCACACATACATAGTAAGTTGCTTGTCAGTAACAAAATTAAATACTATGGCGTCACTGACTGATTGTTCCAGTTGATAATAATTCAGCTATTACACTCCTCAAATGTTTGTTTGACATATTTTAAACAAATTCTAGTGCATCTCTGGTTACATTTTTTTACCGTTTCCAATGCATCCCTCGTAACTGAGGTTCTTCTATTCTTTCACAGAATCGATAGGCTTTTAAATTTCTAATGGAAGTACATCTATTGTTTTATCTCCTATTCAAAAAGAACCTGAGGCTTACGTTTCTCACTCCCTCTCCTCCCCTCTCTCATTTGTTTTATTCTTTCCCTCCCATCTCTATTCCGTCGTAGTCTAGGTGGTATGGCTCAGTTAGTAGTACACAACAGAAACTGGTTTTAGCGCCTCATTGGTGAAAGTTTGAATTTGGTCCAGGTCCAACCAAGATCAATTGGCCACACATACATAGTAAGTTGCTTGTCAGTAACAAAATTAAATACTATGGCGTCACTGACTGATTGTTCCAGTTGATAATAATTCAGCTATTACACTCCTCAAATGTTTGTTTGACATATTTTAAACAAATTCTAGTGCATCTCTGGTTACATTTTTTTACCGTTTTCAATGCATCCCTCGTAACTGAGGTTCTTCTATTCTTTCACAGAATCGATAGGCTTTTAAATTTCTAATGGAAGTATATCTATTGTTTTATCTCCTATTCAAAAAGAACCTGAGGCTTACGTTTCTCACTCCCTCTCCTCCCCTCTCTCATTTGTTTTATTTTTTCCCTCCCATCTCTATTCCGTCGTAGTCTAGGTGGTTAGGATACTCGGCTCTCACCCGAGAGACCCGGGTTCAAGTCCCGGCGACGGAAATCCCTTTAGAAACTGCGCAAGCGGGAGCTACA
This sequence comes from Hordeum marinum, assembly GCA_022496015.1. Lineage (NCBI taxonomy): Eukaryota > Viridiplantae > Streptophyta > Magnoliopsida > Poales > Poaceae > Hordeum > Hordeum marinum. Next base: position 309,721,462 of record CM039673.1, read on the forward strand.
TGCACCGGGCTGCCCTGCCCTCCCATCTCTGATTTTTCACCAGTTTTTCCTGAAACCGCATCGTCTATCCCACCTCTTATTGACTTGCCAAATATAATTATGTTTTTCTTTGTAAGCCAATAAATGATCATACCAAAGAAGGGGTTACCAAATAAAATCATATTTTCCTACACAATCACACTAACATGGGCAGGTAAATCACGGACTAACCTACTGGAAATTTATGCCCTCCCTTGCAATGCACGGGCAATTATCTAGTTAATTGTAAAGAAAACAATCGGCTGCTTTGTTTAAGGAATATCTTGCTTGAGAGAGGATAGTTCCCCTGTGCCCGCGTATTGGCTTTGCCACTCGTTCAAATTTCAGTAATCACCAGTCAGCTGCTACTACTCCTTAGGACCATTTAACAAAAACAGTTACATCAGTAGAAAAATATTTTAACAGGTTGGTGCCTTTGCAGTTACAGCCATGGAATACTTTCCTGTTTTTTGGTACAAGCAAATGTCTTGATTTTTTTACTACAAAGTGGATAAGGTTAATCAATTTAGTTGACCCATCTATAACATTAACTAAATCAGTAGACCCACTATTGTTCCATATTTTTTTTTCCTTTCAGCCCAATCTCACCAAGAACGAAAAATCTAGTAGTAGCGGGGCAATTCTACGAGTAGGAGGCGAAGCAGATGGATACCTCGTGGTCACAGTCGACCAGCTGCTGCTCGCTGAGCACCTCCAGCTTCCCGGTGGCGAGGTAGTTGGCACCCTCCAGCGCCCCCGACGTGCTGAAGGACCAGCACGACCCGCACGAACCCTGAAGAGAAAAGAAAGATCGGCTGGAATCAAATCAACCGGCCGATGTTCCAACCGAATCCAAGAAAAGATGGAAGCAGAGGCGGACCTGGTCCTTGACGGGGCCGACCGCGCCGTGCTGGCGCCAGTCGAACTCGGTGGGGAGGCCGTCGGTGGGGAGGGCCGGCGCGTCGTGCGCCGACTTGAGGAGGCTCCGGCGGGAGTTGCGGAGGCCGAGGAAGCGCTCCCGGAACTCGTCGGGGGTGAGGTCGGAGAACTTGGTGATGCCGTGCACCGCGGAGGGGTCGAGCCGCTGGTGGCGGCGCGCGCGGCGGAGGTTGGCCCTGAAGACGGAGAGGCGGTGCGCGTGCTCGTCGGCGTCCCTGTAGGACTTGCCGAACCGGCGGACGAAGCTCGCGAAGTGCGCCTCCGCGTTGAGCTCCAGCTCGTTCTCCGCATCGCCCCCGACCACCTGCTCGATGAGGGGGTCCTCCAGCCCCTCCGCCGCCGAGGAGAGGGCCGGGTGGAGGAGGAGGAGGGCGGCAGCTACGACGAGCAGCCGGAGGCCGGGGCGAGCCATGATTGGTCGGTCTGGTATTGTTTTTCCTGCGGTTTCTTGTGTAGAGTAATTGTGTTGTTGTGTGGGTGGCTTCGGCGCCGGTTATTTATAGCGAGTTGTTGAGGTGTACGGCGTTAGAGTTGCTTGCGTTGCGTTGCGTTGCGTGGTTGTTTTGTACTCGATTGCAAATGCTTGGGGAGAACGGCGATCAGCTCACCCCGGCTGCTGTGAGAACGACGTCGTTAATGGTGATGTACTACTACAGAGCCGGTGGGTGGATTCACGACCGGCGCTGATATTTTCTCTACACTGGCTCTAGTTGCTTACGCACACGTTCGACAAGTAATTTTACGCCATGTGTAACTGTAAAATTATATACAAATCTACACGTAGCATCCATTCCTACCACGGCGTCCGTTTGGATCGGTACGGACGAAAAAATAAGCCCAACGCGTCGATCCAAACGGATGTGCGTATGCTTTTTGTCCGCTTGCCGTCCCATTCCTGACCGATTTTTGAGCCGAATTTGTATCGGCGCGGATACGAGACGGACGCGTGCGCGCCCGCCTATTTCCTCCGACCCGCTGGTCGGTGGCACATTGGGCATCCTCTCTCATTTCCCTCCTCCTTCGTCGTCGCCGCCGCCGCCCATTTTTTCGGTGCCGGTGCCAGCTGTCGATGCCGTCACCTGCAACTCCGCCACTTCCCACGTCGCCCCGCTCCCCGCCGTCTTGCCGCCGGGGAAACAAAAGCTTTCCGCCCCCACACACCCCTACACAGCCGAGACCGTGGCCAAGAAGCCGCCTCGCCGCCCCGCGGCCAGTTCCTTTGCCTTGACACCAACACGCTTGTCGGACGCCGGCACACTCGCCTGACGCCGCCAGGGCAGCTAGCTGGTTCGAGGGCGGCGGGACTCCCTTTGCCGGTCGGCTCCTTCGTCGACGCCCGCAAGCTATTCGAGAGTTTGTCAAGGTACAAAAATGGACTTCGCTGACGAGTTCTTCTTTCACAATTTTCTTGTGACTCCGATGATCCCTCGTCCAATGAGGAGGAGGAGATCTTGGCTGCCGTGTTGGTCCATCACCACATCAATAGCCAACGGTCGTTGTTCCGTGGCTCCATTTCGGGGCACCTTCCGGCATTGAATCGCAACCGAGAGAGCGGTCATTTCCTTCTTTGGAAAGACTACTTTGACACAACAAACCCGTTGTTCAAACATCAAAATTTTTGTCGCCGTTTCCGTATGACTAGGCATCTTTTCAACCGTATTAGAGAGGGAGTGGTCGACTATGATAACTATTTCGAGTGCAAAGAGGATGCCGTTGGAAACATTGGCTTCTCCTCTTATCAGAAATGCACTGTAGCCATCCGAATGCTTGCATACGGAGTGCCCGGTGATCTCATTAACGAGTACGTCCGTATGAGCGAGTCTACTTACCTAGACTCCCTGTATAAGTTTTGCAATGCTATTATTGTTGTGTTTGGCCCTGAGTACTTGAGAGAGCCGACTCCTGAAGTTACAACATGTTTGTTGGCGATGAATGCCAGCAGGGGCTTCCCAGAGATGCTTGGTAGCATAGACTGCATGCACTGGGAGTGGAAGAACTGCCCTTCTGCTTGGTAAGGGCGGTATAAGGGCCATGTTAGGGCTTGCACTGTCATACTTGAGGCCGTGGCATCTCAAGAACTCTGGATCTGGCACTCTTTCTTTGTCATGTCCAAATCACACGATGATATCAACGTGCTTCAGCGCTCGCCGGTGTTTGCTAGGCTTGTCGAAGGCAACAGCCCACCGGTTGATTTTACCATCAACGGCCACAACTACGACAAAGGATACTACCTGGATGATGGTATCTATCCTCAATGGACCACTCATGAAGACAATCCCCAATCCTGTCGGAGAGAAAAGGAAAAAAATTGCCCAAGAGAAAGAGAGTGCTAGGAAAGACGTCGAACGTGCCTTTGGTGTTTTGCAATTTCGATGGGGCATCGTTCGGTATCCTGCAAAAACTTGGAGCACGAAGAAATTGTGGGAGGTGATGACTTTTTGTGTGATCATGCACAATATGATCGTAGAAGATGAGCGCTCGGAACGTCTCTACGATCGAGGTTTTAATATCAGGGTGAGAATGTTGTGCCTGAGCATGGAGGAGCGACAACGTTTGAACAGTTCGCCCAATTTCATCATGACATGCGTGATTGGGAAACTCACATGCAATTGCAAAATGATTTGGTTGAGCATATGTGCGCTCATGTTGGCAACCAATAGATGTATCTCTTTAATTCGGCTTGCAAAACTATGTGAGACTATTTTATTTTTATTTGGCTTGTAAAAATATGTTATTTATTTGGTGTTGAAATCGTGCTATTTATTTTGTTGTCGACCATATGTTTGCTTTCTGAAAATGCAAAATATGTGTGTGTACCAAATGCAAAATTTGTGCTATGTGTTCAAAAAGGACGACCAGCCGGTCACGTCGGCATATATGGGTCCACGCATTGGGCGCATAGCCGACCCAAATGTTAAAAAGGATGGATGTCGCGCGGGCAGCCGACCAAAACGGACAAAAACGGACAAATCCGCCATCTGTTTGGGTTGGACCGTTGGAGTTACTCTAACAGCGAAAATCTACATGTACCCACACATGTGTGACCCATAAAGGTGTTTCATACATCGAGACTATCTATCCATAATACCTGCAAATAATTGATAGGGTTGCTCATATAGGGTGCGCACAGATGATCAGAATAAAAGGACAAAAGATTGAGATTGGTGTCTCGTATGAGGTCTTGAGATAAATATTGTCGGTGACAACTTGGGAGGCCCCTACGTCCCCTTATATGGATGGATGACGAGTAAGGCTACATGGGTTCAAGCCAATTTATACTGTAGAGTCTTATTGGATTTACTAGTACATGTATCTTGAGGTACAAGATGAGCCCTCATTGGTGGGCAGGCTTCACGTGAGGTCGGATACCCTAGGCATGTCGTATGTTAGTATCATCAAGATTCGTTGTGAACACGATTGTGTCAGGGTTGATGCTGAACCATGCGAGGCATCTTGGAGTATTTGGCGAGGTCTTGAGGGACTGAGATGACATGATATGTCGGGCCTATCGATCTTAGCAGAAAATTAAGGGTGTGCGTGACGAGCAACGTGTTCGACCTTCCTATCTACTTTGTTGTTGGAGAGATCCAACTTCACGGAAAATCGGCTTCAATGACACCTACAAAGTGTCATGATTTTTTTTGTTTTTTTAAATACTAGGGGCAATGATAGTGCACCGATTAGTGTAATCCAAAGTCTCCTACCAACTTGCAGAGTCGGGTGTAGGGACTTCGTTATCTTATGAAAGATAAAGAATCCATGCGTCGACACACATGTGGGGCGTGAAGCAACATGATATGAGCTCAGATTCTTGAAGGGGAAGTGATACATCTTCAAGGTATCTATATTTTTTGATTTTTTCCATGTTGTTATATTATCAATCTTGAATGTTTTGCAATCATTTTATAACAACTTTATATAATTTTTTGGGACTAACCTATTGACATAGTGCCAAGAGCTATTTGTTGTTTTTTCTTGTTTTTTACTTCATAGAATATCAGTACTAAACGAAGCCCAAATACCGCGAAACTTTTTTGAGATTTTTTTAGACCAGAAGACAACTTGGGAGCCGAGGAAGCACCTGAGAGGAGGCATGTTGGTCCCACGAGACACCAGGGCGCGCCAGAGGCCCCTGGCGTGGCCCAGTGGGTTGTGGGGCCCACAAGACCCCCCTCCATCGCCTCTCCGCTCTATAAATACCCAAATATTCCCAAAACCCTAGAGGAGTCGACAAAAAATAATTCTAGCCGCCGCAAGTTTCAGAACCACGAGATCCAATCTAACACCATCACGGAGGGGTGCGTCGTCTTCATGGGTGCCTCTCCGATGATGTGTGTGCAGTCCACCATAGACCTACAGGTCCGTAGGCAGTAGCTAGATGGCTTCCTCTATCTCTTTTGATTCTCAATACAATGGTTTCTTGGAGATCTATTTGATGTAATGACTTTTTGCGGTGTGTTTGTTGGGATCCGATGAAGTTTGAGTTCATTATTAGTTTCTATCCATGAATATTATTTGAGTCTTATTTAATCTCTTATATGCATGATTACTTATAGCCTTGTATTTCTTGTTCGAATCTTTGGTTTAGTTAGGCTAACTAGATCGATTTTTCTTGCCATGGGAAGAGGTGCTTTGTGATGCATTCGATCTTGCGGTGTCCTCTCCGAGTGACAGAAGGGGCAGCGAGGCATGCATGTATCATTGCTATTAAGGATAACAAGATGGGATCTATTACTACATGAATAGATCTTGTCTACATCATGCCATCGTTCTTATTGCATTACTCCGTTTCTCCAAGAACTTAGTACACTATATGCATGCTGGATAGCGGTCGATGTGTGGAGTAATAGTAGTAGATGCATAATCGTTTCGGTCAACTAATCTTGAACGTGATGTTGTAGGATCGAAAGTAGGTCTAGAGGGGGGGGGTGATTAGACTACTTGACTAAATAAAAGTTTTACCTTTTTCCCAATTTTAATTCTTGGCAAGTTTTAGCATTCATAGCATATCAAGTAACACCATACACATGCATGTCTAAGAGTATAGCAGCGGAAAATAAAGACATTACACATGTAAGTAAAGAGAGGGTTAGGAAAGCAAACACAAGTGATGACACGATGATTTTTTTCGTGGTTCCGATAGGTGGTGCTATCGTACGTCCACGTTCATGGAGTCTTCAACCCACGGAGGGTAACGGTCGCGAGAGTCCATAGAGGGCTCTACCCACGGAGGGTTTCACGAAGAAGCAACCTCAACTATTCCATGCGGCTTCCGTCCACGAAGGACTAGCCTCACTATGGGTAGATCTTCATGAAGTAGGCAATCTCCTTGCCCTTACAAACTTCTTGGTTCACTCCACAACACGAAGTAGGAGACTCCCAAGCGACACCTAACCAATCTAGGAGGCACCACCCTCCAAAAGGTAATAGGCTCGGTAATGACGATGAACTCCTTGCTCTTGTGCTTCAAGATGATAGACTCCTCAACACACAATCAATCTCTCACATATTTGGCTTTGTAGAAGAGATGAGATTGGTGGAAAGCAACTTGAGGGGGCTATAAATCAAGATCCATATGGTTGGAGTGGAAGATCTTGATCTCAACACAAGGGTAGGTGGTTCTCTCTCAGAAAACTGAGTAGGATAGGTATGGAATAGTTCTGAGTGCTTATCTTTCGAGTGGGTGGTGGTGAAGAGGTATATGTAGGCATCCCCAATAATCCAACCGTTACACACAAAATGACCAACTCGGTGACACCGATGTGTAAAACTCGGTGGTACCGAAGTGACCAAAAGTGGCAACTTTTGAATCTCGGAGGGACCGATATACAATTCTCGGTTGCACCAACAAGGTGACCAACGGTCAGATTTTCCAATCTCGGTGACGCCGATTCACCATTTTCGGTCGGACCAAAAATGTGAACTTGCGTAACAGAATCTTGGCAACCCAACTCGGTGGCACCGAAAGCAGTGTCAGCTGCACCGAAGTGTTAGGGTTTGGCCGAGTCTGTCTAGGGTTTAGAATCGGTGGCTCCGGGATAGGAATGTTGGTTGCACGGATTTTGCATATTTGACTTTGGACAGACTTTGGTGGGAGAGTTTGTGTATGTTTTGGTGACTGTCACTTGTGCACGTTTGAGCATATTGTTCACCATCAAAACTTTATCCCCTTTTAATAGTATTGGCTTTCCTATGGACTCAAAGTGATTTCTCACAAATATAATATGTAGAGTCCTCTTGCTTGAAGCTTGGCCAACCTATTTCCTTGAATCTTGGGGTAGTTCCACGATCCTTTGGCCATCCCTATCATTGAACTTGTCCGGAAATATACTTAGTGAAAACATTAGTTCAATGACTTATATGTTGTTATTAATTACCAAAACCACCAAGGGAGCAAATGTGCTTTCATTCTCCCCCTTCTTGGTAATTGATGACAACATATAGATCAAAGCTTTGACAAAGATATAATCCTGGAATATAATCGTCGCTTTGAGAAGTATGTGATAAGCAAGAGTTCCCCCTAAATTTGTGCATTAAATTTAAATTTGAGTTTGAATGCAAATGCATAATCAATTAGGTACATGGGTTACTTCTTACATGTCACATACCACTTGGTGGTGTGCGAGAGTAATTGGAATGAACTGTTGGGGAACGTCGCATGGGAAACAAAAATTTTCCTACGCACACGCAAACCTATCCATGGTGATGAGCATCTACGAGAGGGAGAGTGGATCTACGTACCCTTGTAGATCGCTAAGCGGGAAGCGTTAAGAAACGCGGTTGGTGTAGTCGAACTTCTTCGCGATCCAAATCGCCGAGCGTCCCGCGATCCAATCACGAACCGTCCCACGAACCAATCACGAACCGTCCCACGATCTCGTCACGATCCGTCCCACGATCCAATCACGAACGTCTCGTGGCCTTGATCACGATCCTTCCGATCTAGTACCGAACGGACGGCACCTCCGCGTTCAGCACACGTGCAGCTTGATGACGATCTCCACCGTCTTGATCCAGCAAGAGGGGTGGAGAGGAGAGAGAGTTCACCGGCAGCGTGACGGTGCTCCGGTGATGGTGGTGGAGCGATTCCGGCAGGGCTTCGCCTAAGCACTGCGGAACTACGATCTAGAGGAGAAACTATGCACCGGTGGAACGGGTAGCACGTGGCCGGAAATTCTGTCCAAAAACCACCCAATCCACTAGTATATATAGGAGGAGAGGAGAGGAGAGGCAGCCAAGGCTTTTGGGTCGGCCGAAATAGGAGGTGGGAGCAATCCTACTTCACCTCCAATCCTAGTTGGAGTAGGATTGCCTCCTATTGGCTGATTTTCCACTTTTTGCTTTAGGACTTTCTCTCCTGCGCCATGGGCCTTTGTGGCTGTTTTCCCAGACCACTAAGGGCTGGTTATTATTCTCCCACAGCCCATGGACCTCTTGGGGTCGAAATACCCCTCCCGGAGGTCCCCGGTACACTACCGGCACTCCCGGTACACTACCGATACTCCCGGTACACTACCGATGAGCCCGAAACTTTTCCGGCGACCAAACTGGGACATCCTATATATGAATCTTTACCTCCGGACCATTCCGGAGCTCCTCGTGACGTCCGGGATCTCATCCGGGACTCCGAACAACCTTCGGTCACCACCATACATAACTCTATACTACCGAAACGTCACCGAACCTTAAGTGTGCAGACCCTGCGGGTTCGAGAACTATGTAGACATGACCGAGACACCTCTACGGCCAATAACCAATGGCGGGACCTGGATGTCCACATTGGTTCCTACATATTCTACGAAGATCTTATCGGTTGAACCTCTATGTCAAGGATTCAGTTAGTCCCGTATAACGTTCCCTTTGTTCTTCGGCATGTTACTTGCCCGAGATTCGATCGTCGGTATCTCTATACCTAGTTCAATCTCGTTACCGGCAAGTCTCTTTACTCGTTCCGTAATGCAAGATCCCGCAACTAACAATTAGTCACATTGCTTGCAAGGCTTATTGTGATGTTGCATTACCGAGTGGGCCCCGAGATACCTCTCCGTCACACGGAGTAACAAATCCCAGTCTCGATCCATGCCAACTCAACAGACACCATCGGAGATACCTGTAGAGCACCTTTATAGTCACCCAGTTACATTGCGACGTTTGATACACACAAGGCACTCCTTCGATATCCGTGAGTTGCATGATCTCATGGTCATAGGAACATATACTTTGACATGCAGAAAACAGTAGCAATAAACTGACACGATCATATGCTACGTTTGTAGTTTGGGTCTTGTCCATCACATCAGTCTCCTAATGATGTGATCCCTTTATCAAATGACATCACATGTCAATGGCTAGGAAACCCTGACCATCTTTGATCAACGAGCTAGTTCACTAGAGGCATACTAGGGACATAGTGTTTGTCTATTTATCCACACATGCAATGTGTTTCCGATCACTACAGTTATAGCATGGATAATAAACGATTATCATGAACAAGGAAATATAATAAAAACACTTTATATATTGCCTCTAGGGCATATTTCCAACAGTCTCCCACTTGCACTAGAGTCAATAATCTAGTTTACATCACTATGTGATTTACATGGTAATGAATCGAGCACCCATACAGTTCTGGTGTTGATCATGTTTAGCCCTTGGAAGAGGTTTAGTCAACGGGTCTGCAACATTCAGATCCGTGTGCACTTTGCAAATATTTATGTCCTTCTCCTCGATGTAGAACCGGATGGAGTTGAAGCGTCGCTTTATGTGTCTGGTCCTCTTGTGAAACCTTGGTTCCTTGGCTAGAGCAATGGCACCAGTGTTGTCACAGAACAGATTTATTGGATTCAGTGCACTAGGCACTACTCCAAGATCTATCATGAACTGCTTCATCCAGACACCTTCCTTCGCTGCCTCCGAGGCTGCGATGTACTCCGCTTCGCACGTAGAATCAACTACCACGCTTTGCTTGGAACTGCACCAGCTTACCGCTCCCCCGTTAAGAATAAATACGTATCCGGTTTGCGATTTAGAATCATCCGGATCAGTGTCAAAGCTTGCATCGACGTAACCCTTTACGACGAGCTCTTCATCACCTCCATAAATGAGAAACATGTCCTTAGTCCTGTTAAGGTACTTAAGGATATTCTTGACCGCTTGCCAGTGCTCCATTCCAGGATCACTTTGAAACCTTCCAGCCATACTTATGGCAAGGCTGACATCGGGTCTTGTGCACAGCATTGCATACATGATAGAGCCTATGGCTGAAGCATAGGGGATGACGCTCATCTTTTCTTTATCTTCTGCAGTCACTGGGCATTGAGTCTTACTCAACTTCACACCTTGCAACACAGGCAAGAACCCCTTCTTGGCCTGTTCCATTTTGAACTTCTTCAAAACTTTATCAAGGTATGTGCTCTGTGAAAGTGCTATTAAGCGTCTCGACCTATCTCTATAGATCTTAATGCCTAATATGAAAGCAGCTTCTCCTAGGTCCTTCATTGAAAAACTCTTATTCAAATATTCCTTCACGCTTTCCAGCATTTCTATATCGTTTCCGATCAGCAATATGTCATCCACATATAACACTAGAAACGCTACAGAGCTCCCACTCACTTTCTTGTAAATACAAGCTTCTCCATAAACTTGTATAAACCCAAACGCTTTGATCACCTCATCAAAGCGTTTATTCCAACTCCGAGATGCTTGCACCAGTCCATAAATGGATCGCTGGAGTTTGCAAACTTTGTCAGCATTCTCTGGATCGACAAAACCTTCGGGTTGCATCATATACAACTCTTCCTCAAGGAAACCGTTGAGGAACGCCATTTTGACGTCCATCTACCAAATTTCATAGTCGAAATAAGCAGCTATTGCCAACATGATTCTGACAGACTTAAGCATCGCTACGGGTGAGAAAGTCTCATCGTAGTCAACTCCTTGAACTTGTGAAAAACCCTTTGCCACAAGTCGAGCTTTATAGACGGTGACATTACTGTCCGCGTCCGTCTTCTTCTTATAGATCCATTTGTTCTGAATGGCCTTTTGCCCTTCAGGTAGTACTTCCAAAGTCCATACTTTGTTTTCATACATGGATCCCATCTCAGATTGCATGGCCACTAACCATTTCTCGGAATCCGGGCCCATCACTGCTCCTCCATAGCTCGTAGGTTCATTGTTGTCCAACAACATGACCTCTAAGACAGGGTTTCCGTACCACTCGGGAGTAGTACGCGTCCTTGTCGACCTACGAGGTTCAATAGCAGCTTGATCCGGAGCTTCATGATCATCATCATTAACTTCCTCTTCTACCGTTGTAGGTTCCACAGAAACATCTTTCTGTGCTGCGCTACTCTCTGGTTGAAGTAAAGGTTCAATAACCTCATCAAGCTCTATTTTCCTCCCACTCAATTCTTTCGAGAGAAACTCTTTCTCAAGAAATGTTCCGTTCTTAGCGACAAACACTTTGCCCTCGGATCTGAGATAGAAGGTATACCAGACTGTCTCTTTCGGGTATCCTATGAAGACGCACTTTTCCGCTTTGGGTTCCAGCTTTTCAGGCTGAAGCTTTTTGACATAAGCATCACATCCCCAAACTTTAAGAAACGACAACTTCGGCTTTTTGCCAAACCACAGTTCATATGGCGTCGTCTCAACGGATTTTGATGGTGCCCTATTTAAAGTGAATGCAGTTGTCTCTAATGCATAACCCCAAAACGATAGTGGCAAATCGGCAAGAGACATCATAGAACGCACCATATCCAATAAGGTCCGATTACGACGTTCAGACACACCATTACGCTGTGATGTTCCGGGCGGTGTCAACTGTGAAACAATTCCACACTGTCTTAAGTGATTGCCAAACTCATAACTCAGATATTCACCTCCTCGATCAGATCGAAGAAATTTAATCTTCTTGTTACGATGATTCTCAACTTCACTCTGAAATTGCTTGAACTTTTCAAATGTTTCAGACTTGTGCTTCATCAAGTAAATATACCCATATCTACTCAAGTTATCAGTGAAGGTGAGAAAATAACGATAACCACCGCGCGCTTCGACATTCATTGGACCGCACGCATCAGTATGTATGATTTCCAATAAGTCACTCGCCCGTTCCATTGTTCCAGAGAACGGCGTTTTGGTCATCTTGCCCATAAGGCATGGTTCACATGTGTCAAGTGATTCAAAATCAAGTGACTCCAAAAGTCCATCAGCATGGAGCTTCCTCATGCGTTTTACACCAATATGACCTAAACGGCAGTGCCACAAGAAAGTGGTACTATCATTAACTACTCTACATCTTTTGGCATCAATGTTATGAACATGTGTGTCATCACTATCAAGATTCAATATGAATAAACCCCTAACATTGGGTGCATGACCATAAAAGATATTACTCATATAAATAGAACAACCTTTATTCTCTGATTTAAATGAGTAACCGTCTCGCAATAAACAAGATCCAGATATAATGTTCATGCTTAACGCAGGCACTAAATAACAATTATTTAGGTTCATCACTAATCCTGATGGTAATCGAAGAGAGAGCGTGCCGACGGCGATCACATCAACCTTGGAACCATTTCCCACGTGCATCGTCACTTCGTCCTTTGCCAGTCTTCGTTTATTCCGTAGTTCCTGTTTTGAGTTGCAAATGTGAGCAACCGAACCGGTATCAAATACCCAGGCACTACTACGAGAACTAGTAAGGTACACATCAATAACATGTATATCATATATACATTGTTTGTCGTTGGCCGCCTTCTTGCCAGCCAGGTACTTGGGGCAGTTCCGCTTCCAGTGACCAGTTCCTTTGCAATGAAAGCACTCAGTTTCTGGCTTAGGTCCATGCTTAGGCTTCTTTGTAGGAGTAGCAACTGCTTTGCCATCCTTCTTGGTTTTACCCTTCTTGCCTTTGCCTTTGCCGTTTTTCTTGAAACTAGTGGTTTTATTGACCATCAACACTTGATGTTCTTTCTGGATTTCAAACTCAGCGACTTTCAGCATCGCAAACAGCTCGGCGACTGACTTGTTCATCCTGTGCATGTTATAGTTCATCACAAAGCTCTTGTAACTAGGTGGCAGCGATTGAAGAACTCTATCAGTGATCGCCTCCGGCGGAAGGGTAATTCCCAACTCCGCTAGACGGTTTGAGTACCCAGACATTCTGAGTATGTGCTCACTAATAGACCCGTTCTCCTCCATCTTGCAAACATAGAATTTATCGGAGGTCTCATACCTCTCGATCCGAGCATTCTTCTGAAAGATATACTTCAACTCCTGGAACATCTAATATGCCCCATGACGTTCAAAACGTCTTTGAAGTCCCGGTTCTAAGCCATACAATATTGCACACTGAACTATTGAGTAGTCTCCAGCACGAGCCTCCCAAGCGTTCTTAACGTCTTCGGAGGTCATGTCTTCTGGCTGGTCACCAAGCGGTGCATCAAGGACATATGACTTCTGGGAAGCCGTGAGGATAATCCTCAGATTACGGGCCCAGTCAACAAAGTTACTTCCATCATCTTTCAATTTAGCTTTCTCTAGGAACGCATTAAAATTCAGGGGTGCTACTGCGCGAGCCATTGATCTACAACATAAATATGCAAAGGTTACTTAGACTATTGTTCAAGATAATGAGTTTAGTTAATCAAATTACTAAAGCTCCCACTCAAATTGACATCCCTCAGGTCATCTGAGTGTCACATGATCCAAATTCACCAACTCAAGTCCGATCATCACGTGAGTTAAGGTGGCTTCAATGGTGAACATCATTATGTTGATCATATCTACTATATGACTCATGTTCGACCTTTCGGTCTCTTGTGTTCCGAGGCCATGTCTGTACATGCTAGGCTCGTCAAGTTTAACCCGAGTGTTCTGCACGTGCAAATCTGGCTTGCACCCGTTGTATGTGAACGTAGAGTCTATCACACCCGATCATCACGTGGTGTCTCGACACGACGAACTCTCGCAACGGTGCACACTCGGGGAGAACACAGTTCATCTTGAAATTTAAGTGAGGGATAACCTTATAATGCTACCGTCGTACTAAGCAAAACAAGGTGCATAAAAGGATTAACATCTCATGCAATTCATAAGTGACATGATATGGCTATCAACTTGTGTTTAAGATCTCCATCTTCGAAATACCGGCATGATCTCCATCGTCACCGGCATGACACCATGATCTCCATCATCTTGATCTCCATCAACGTGTCGCCATCGGGGTTGTCACGCCCTGCATGCTTCTACTACTATTTCTACCGTAGCGATAAAGTAAAGCATTACATAGCGCTTAATGATTGACACGCATGTCATACAATAATTAAAGACAACCCTATGGCTCCTGCCGGTTGCCGTAATCACCGACATGCAAGTCGTGATAATCTATACATCACATGATCATCTCATACATCACATATATCTCATCATGTAATTGGCCATATCATATCACAACATACCCTGCAAAAACAAGTTAGACGTCCTCTAATTGTTGTTGCATGTTTTACGTGGCTGCTACGGGTATCTAGCAAGAACGATTCTCACCTACGTATAAACCACAACGGTGATACATAGATTGCTTTTCAACCTTCTCAAGGACCGCCTTTGTCGGATCCGATCCAACTAAAGTGAGAGAAACTGTCACCCGCAAGCCATCTAAGCAACAAGTTGCGTCAAGGGAACCGGTCTCTCGTAAGCGTACGAGTAATGTTGGTCCGGGCCGCTTCATCTCACAATCCCGCTGAACCAAAATCCAACCAAGGGAGGAAGCAATCTAAGCATCAACGCCCACAAACCTTTTGTGTTCTACTCGAGATCTCATCGAACCATCAACCTAGCTCATGATGCCACTGTTGGGGAACGTCGCATGGGAAACAAAAAATTTCCTACGCACACGCAAACCTATCCATGGTGATGAGCATCTACGAGAGGGAGAGTGGATCTACGTACCCTTGTAGATCGCTAAGCGGGAAGCGTTAAGAAACGCGGTTGGTGTAGTCAAACATCTTCGCGATCCAAATCGCCGAGCGTCCCGCGATCCAATCACGAACCGTCCCGCGAACCAATCACGAACCGTCCCACGATCTCGTCACGATCCGTCCCACGATCCAATCACGAACGTCTCGTGGCCTTGATCACGATCCTTCCGATCTAGTACCGAACGGACGGCACCTCCGCGTTCAGCACACGTGCAGCTTGATGACGATCTCCACCGTCTTGATCCAGCAAGAGGGGTGGAGAGGAGAGAGAGTTCACCGGCAGCGTGACGGCGCTCCGGTGATGGTGGTGGAGCAATTCCGGCAGGGCTTCGCCTAAGCACTGCGGAACTACGATCTAGAGGAGAAACTATGCACCAGTGGAATGGGTAGCACGTGGCCGGAAATTCTGTCCAAAAACCACCCAATCCACTAGTATATATAGGAGGAGAGGAGAGGAGAGGCAGCCAAGGCCTTTGGGTCGGCCGAAATAGGAGGTGGGAGGGGAACGTCGCATGGGAAACAAAAATTTTCCTACGCACACGCAAACCTATCCATGGTGATGAGCATCTACGAGAGGGAGAGTGGATCTACATACCCTTGTAGATCGCTAAGCGGGAGGCGTTAAGAAACGCGGTTGGTGTAGTCGAACATCTTCGCAATCCAAATCGCCGAGCGTCCCGCGATCTCATCACGATCCGTCCCGCGATCCAATCACGATCCGTCCCGTGAACTCATCATGATCCGTCCCGCGATATCATCACGATCCGTCTCACGATCTTGATCACGATCTGTCCCGCGAACTCATCACGATCCGTTCCGCGATCTCATCACGAACTGTCTCGCGATCTCGATCACGGTCCTTCCGATCTAGCGCCGAACGGACGGCACCTCCGCGTTCAGCACACGTGCAGCTTGATGACGATCTCCACCCTCTCGATCCAGCGAGAGGAGGTGGAGAGGAGAGAGAGTTCACCAGCAGCGTGACGGCGCTCCGGTGATGGTGGTGGAGCAATTCCGGCAGGGCTTCGCCTAAGCGCTGCAGAAAACCAATCTAGAGGAGAAACTATGCACCGGTGTAACGGGTAGCACGTGGCCGAAAATTCTGTCCAAAAACCACCCAATCCACTAGTATATATAGGAGGAGAGGAGAGGAGAGGCAGCCAAGGCCTTTGGGTCGGCCGAAATAGGAGGTGGGAGCAATCCTACTTCACCTCCAATCCTAGATGGAGTAGGATTGCCTCCTATTGGCTGATTTTCCACTTTTTGTTTTAGGACTTTCTCTCCTGCGCCATGGGCCTTTGTGGCTGTTTTCCCAGCCCACTAAGGGCTGGTTATTATTCTCCCACAGACCATGGACCTCTTGGGGTCGAAATACCCCTCCCGGAGGTCCTCCGGTACACTACCGGCACTCCCGGTACAATACCGATACTCCCGGTACACTACAGATGAGCCCAAAACTTTTCCGGAAACCAAACTGGGACTTCCTATATACGAATCTTTACCTCCGGACCATTCCGGAGCTCCTCGTGACATCCGGGATCTCATCCGGGACTCCGAACAACCTTCAGTCACCACCATACATAACTCTACACTACCGAAACGTCACCGAACCTTAAGTGTGCAGACCCTGCGGGTTCGAGAACTATGTAGACATGACCGAGACACCTCTACGGTCAATAACCAATGGCGGGACCTGGACGTCCACATTGGTTCCTACATATTCTACGAAGATCTTTATCGGTCGAACCTCTATGTCAAGGATTCAGTTAATCTCGTATATCGTTCCCTTTGTTCTTCGGTATGTTACTTGCCCGAGATTCGATCGTCGGTATCTCCATACCTAGTTCAACCTCGTTACTGGCAAGTCTCTTTACTCGTTCCGTAATACAAGATCCCGCAACTAACAATTAGTCACATTGCTTGCAAGGCTTATTGTGATGTTGCATTACCGAGTGGGCCCCAAGATACCTCTCCGTTACACGGAGTAACAAATCCCAGTCTTGATCCATGCCAACTCAATAGACACCATCGGAGATACCTGTAGAGCACCTTTATAGTCACCCAGTTACGTTGCGACGTTTGATACACACAAGGCACTCCTCCGATATCCGTGAGTTGCATGATCTCATGGTCATAGGAACATATACTTGACATGCAGAAAACAATAGCAATAAACTGACACGATCATATGCTATGTTTGTAGTTTGGGTCTTATCCATCACATCATTCTCCTAATGATGTGATCCCGTTATCAAATGACATCTCATGTCCATGGCTAGGAAACCTTAACCATCCTTTGATCAACGAGCTAGTCCATTAGAGGCATACTAGGGACATGGTTTTGTCTATGTATCCACACATGCATTTAAGTCTCCGATCAATACAATTATAGCATGGATAATAAACGATTATCATGAACAAGGAAATATGATAATAACTAATTTATTATTGCCTCTAGGGCATATTTCCAACAGTCTCCCACTTGCACTAGAGTCAATAATCTAGTTCACATCACCATGTGATTCGCATTGTTATGAATCTAACACCCAATGAGTTCTGGGGCTCGATCATGCTTTGCATGTGAGAGAGGTCTTATAGTCAACGGGTCTGCGATATTCAGATCCGTGTGTACTTTGCAAATCTCTATGTCAAACCGTAAACACTGCTACCACACTCCACTTGGTACTATTTCCAAATGGCTGCTCCACTATACGTATCCAGATTGCTACTACTAGTCATCCAGATAGGTGTTAAAGCTTGCGTCGACGTAACTCTTTACGACAAACTCTTTATCACCTCCATAATCAAGAGACATTTCCTTAGTCCTCTGGTTACTAAGGATAATTCCAACCGCTGTCCAGTGATCCACTCCTGGACCACTCTTGTACCCCTTGACAGACTCATGGCAAGGCACACATAGGTGTGGTACACAGCATGGCATAATATAGAGCCTATGGCTAAGGCATAGGGGACGACGTTCGTCCTTTCTCTTTCTTCTGCTGTTGTCGAGCTTTGAGTCTCACTCAACTTCACACCTTACAAATCAGACTAGAACTATTTCTCTGGTTGATCCATTTTGAACTCTTTCAAAATCTTGTCAAGGTATGCACTCATTGAAAGTCTCATCAAGCATCTTGATCTATCTCTATAGATTTTGATGCTCAACAAATAGGTAGCTTTATCCAGGTCTTCCTTTGAAAAACACTTTTCAAACAACCTTTTATGCCTTCCAGAAATTCTACATTATTTCCGATCAACAATATGTCAACCACATATACTTATCAGAAACTCTACAGTGCTCCCACTCACTTTATTGCAAATACAAGTTTCTCGTAAACTTTGTATAAACTACAGAAACTTTGATCACCTCATCAAAGTGTATATTCCAACTCCGAGATGCTTGCTTCACTCCATAGAAGGATCACTGAAGCTTGCTCATCTTTTAGCATCCTTAGGACTGACAAAACCTTCTGGTTGTATCACATACAACCTTTCCTTAAGTAAACCGTTAAGGAGACGATGTTTTGACATCCATCTGCCAGATTTCATAATTGAAAATGCAGCAACTGCTAACATAATTCCAACAGACTTTTAGCATCGCTACGAGTGAGAAAGCCTCATCGCAGTCAACTCCTTGAACTTGTCACAAACAACTTTGCAACAAGTCGAGCTTTACAAATAGTGACATTCACCATCAGTGTTTGTCTTCATTTTAAAGATCCATTTGTACTCAACGACCTGCCGTCCAATGAGCAAGTCTACCAAAGTCTACACTTGGTTTTAATACATGGATCCTATCTCGGATTTCATGGCCTCCAACCATTTGTCGGAATCCGGGCCCATCATCGCTTCTCCATAGCTCGTAGGTTCATCGTTGTCCAACAACATGACCTCCAAGACAGAGTTGTCGTACCGCTCAGGAGCAGTACACATCCTTGTCGACCTATGAAGTTCGATAGTAACTTGATCCTGAAGCTTCATGATCATCATCATTAACTTCCTCTTCAACTAACGTAGGCTTCACAGAAACATCTTTCTGCGTTGCGCTACTCTCTGGTTGAACAAAGGTTTAACAACCTCATCAAGTTCTATCTTCCTCCCACTCAATTCTTTCGAGAGAAACATTTCCTCGAGAAAGGATCCGTTTAAGCAACAAACACTTTGCACTTGGATCTGAGATAGAAGGTTCACCCAGCTGATCTTAGGGTATTCTATGAAGATGCATTTGTCCGCCTTGGGTTCGACCTCATTAGGTGAAAACATTTTCCACACAAGCGTCGCAGCCCCAAACATTAAGAAATGACAGGTTAGGTTTCTATCAAACCATAATTCACGCGGTGTCATCTCAACGGATTTAGATGGTGCCCTTTTTAAAGTGAATGTAGTTGTCTCTAATGCATAACCCCAAAATTATAGTAGTAAAACGACAAGAGACATCATAGCACGCACCATGTCCAATAGAGCATAACTATGATGTTCGGACACACCACCACACTATGGTGTTCCAGGTGGCGTTTAGTTATGAAACAACCTTCACATTGTCTTAAGTTGTATGCCAAACTCGTGACTCAGATATTCACCTCCACGATCATATCGCAGTCATTTTTATCTTCTTGTCACGATGATCTTTAAACTTCACTCTGAATTTGCTTGAACCTTTCAAACAATTTAGACTTGTGTTTCATTAAGTAAATATACACTATATCTACTCAAATCATCAGTGAAGGTAAGAAAATAACGATATCCACTGCACGCTACAAGACTCACTAGATTGCATACATCAACATGTATCATTTCCAATGAATCACTTGCCCACTCCATCCAACGGGGTCCTTTAGTCATCTTGCCCAAGAGGCATGGTTCGCATGTCTCAAGCGATTCGAAATCGATGAGTCCAAATATCCATCAGCATGGAGTTTCTACATGCGCTTTATACCAATATGACATTTACCGGCAGTGCCACAAGTATGTGGTACTATCATTATTAACTTTGTATCTTTTGACATCAATGTTATGAACATGTGTACTACTACTATCAAGATTTCAACAAACCATTCTCACTGGGTGCATGACCATTGAAGGTATTATTCATGTAACCAGAATAACTATTATTCTCTGACTCAAATGAATAACCGTATTGCAACAAACATGATCTAATCATGTTCATGCTCAACGCAAAACACCAAATAACATTTATTTAGGTTCGTCACTAATTCTGAAGGTAGAGAGAGCGTGCGATGTTGATTACATCAACCTTGGAAACATTTCCAACACACATCGTCACCTCACCCTTAGCTAGTTCTCCGTTTATTCCGTAGCTTTTATTTCGAGTTACTAACATTTAGCAACCGAACCGGTATCCAATACCCAGGTGCTACTAGGAGTACTAGCAAGGTACACATCAATAACTCGTATATCAAATATACTTCTGTCGATGTTGCCAGCCTTCTTATCTACCAAGTATCTAGGGTTGTTCTGCTTCAGCGACCTCTCACCTCATAATAGAAGCACTTAGTCTCGGGTTTGAGTTCAACTTTGGGTTGCTTCACTGGAGCAGCAACTGACTTGCTATCCATGAAGTTTCCCTCCTTGCTCTTGCCCTTTTCGAAACTAGTGGTTTGATTAACCATCAACACTTGACACTCCTTGATTTCTACCTTCGCGGTGTCAAACATCGCGAACAGCTAAGGGATCAATACTTCTATCCCTGGTGTATTATAGTTCATCACTAAGTTCTAGTAGCTTTAGTGACAGTGACTTAGAGAACTATATCAATCACTATCTTATCTGGAAGATCAACTCCCACTTGATTCAAGCGATTGTAGTACCCAGACAATCTAAGTACATGTACAAGCAAAGAATCTTGTTGGAGATCTCATATCTCGCAACAAAGGCACGAGCCTGAGATCACAATCTCTGCTCCTAGAACATCTCATATGTTCCGTGACGTTCAAAACGTTTTGGAGCCTCAATTCTAAGCCGTAATGCATGATGCACTAAACTATCAAGTAGTCATCGAAACGTGCCTGTTAGATGTTCACAACATCTATAGACGACGCTAGAGGGGGTGGCGCACCGAGCGGTGCATTAAGGACATAAGCCTTCTGTGCAGCAATGAGGACAATCCTCAGATCACGGACCCAGTCCGCAATTTTGCTACCAACATATTTCAATTCTATTTCTCTAGGAACATATAAAAATACAAGGGAGCTACAGCGCGAGCTAGTAATCTACAACATAATTTGCAAAGACACTTTGACTATGTTCATGATAATGAGTTCAATTTATCATATTACTTAAGAACTCCCACTCAAATTTCCATCCCTCCGATCATTCGAGTGATACATGATCCAAATTCACCAACTCAAGTCCGATCATCACGTGAGTTGAGGTGGCTGCAATGGTGAACATCATTATGTTGATCATATCTACTATATGACTCATGTTCGACCTTTTGGTCTCTCGTGTTCCGAGGCCATGTCTGTACATGCTAGGCTCGTCAAGTTTAACCCGAGTGTTCTGCGCGTGCAAATCTGGCTTGCACCCGTTGTATGTGAACGTAGAGTCCATCACACCCGATCATCACGTGGTGTCTCAACACGACGAACTTTCGCAACGGTGCACACTCGGGGAGAACACAGTTCATCTTGAAATTCAAGTGAGGGATCACCTTATAATGCGACCGCCATACTAAGCAAAACAAGGTGCATAAAAGGATTAACATCTCATGCAATTCATAAGTGACATGATATGGCCATGAACTGGTGTTTAAGATCTCCATCTTCGAAACACCGGCATGATCTCCATCGTCACCGGCACAACACCATGATCTCCATCATCTTGATCTCCATCAATGTGTTGCCATTGGGGTTGTCACGCCCTGCATGCTTCTACTACTATTGCTACCGTAGCGATAAAGTAAAGCATTACATAGCGCTTAATGATTGACACGCAGGTCATACAATAATTAAAGACAACCCTATGGCTCCTGCCGGTTGCCGTACTCATCGACATGCAAGTCATGATAATCTATACATCACATGATCATCTCATACATCACATATATCTCATCATGTAATTGGCCATATCACATCACAACATACCCTGCAAAAACAAGTTAGACGTCCTCTAATTGTTGTTGCATATTTTACGTGGCTGCCATGGGTATCTAGCAAGAACGATTCTCACCTACGCATAAACCACAATGGTGATACACTAGTTTGCTTTTCAACCTTCTCAAGGACCGCCTTTGTCGAATTCGATCCAACTAAAGTGAGAGAAACTGTCACCCGCAAGCCATCTAGGCAACAAGTTGCGTCGAGGGAACCGGTCTCTCGTAAGCGTACGAGTAATGTTGGTCCGGGCCGCTTCATCTCACAATCCCGCTGAACCAAAATACGACCAAGGGAGGAAGCAATCTAAGCATCAACGCCCACAAACCTTTTGTGTTCTACTCGAGATCTCATCGAACCATCAACCTAGCTCTGATACCACTGTTGGGGAACGTCGCATGGGAAACAAAAATTTTCCTACGCACACACAAACCTATCCATGGTGATGAGCATCTACGAGAGGGAGAGTGGATCTACATACCCTTGTAGATCGCTAAGCGGGAAGCGTTAAGAAACGCGGTTGGTGTAGTCGAACATCTTCGCAATCCAAATCGCCGAGGGTCCCGCGATCTCATCACGATCCGTCCCGCGATCCAATCACGATCCGTCCCGTGAACTCATCATGATCCGTCCCGCGATATCATCATGATCCGTCTCACGATCTTGATCACGATCTGTCCCACGAACTCATCACGATCCGTTCCGCGATCTCATCACGAACTGTGTCGCGATCTCGATCACGGTCCTTCCGATCTAGCGCCGAACGGACGGCACCTCCGCGTTCAGCACACGTGCAGCTTGATGACGATCTCCACCGTCTCGATCCAGCGAGAGGAGGTGGAGAGGAGAGAGAGTTCACCGGCAGCGTGACGGCGCTCCGGTGATGGTGGTGGAGCAATTCCGGCAGGGCTTCGCCTAAGCGCTGCAGAAAGCCAATCTAGAGGAGAAACTATGCACCGGTGTAACGGGTAGCACGTGGCCGGAAATTCTGTCCAAAAACCACCCAATCCACTAGTATATATAGGAGGAGATGAGAGGAGAGGCATCCAAGGCCTTTGGGTCGGCCGAAATAGGAGGTGGGAGCAATCCTACTTCACCTCCAATCCTAGATGGAGTAGGATTGCCTCCTATTGGCTGATTTTCCACTTTTTGCTTTAGGACTTTCTCGCCTGCGCCATGGGCCTTTGTGGCTGTTTTCCCAGCCCACTAAGGGATGGTTATTATTCTCCCACAGCCCATGGACCTCTTGGGGTCGAAATACCCCTCCCGGAGGTCCTCCGGTACACTACCGGCACTCCCGGTACAATACCGATACTCCCGGTACACTACCGATGAGCCCGAAACTTTTCCGGAAACCAAACTGGGACTTCCTATATATGAATCTTTACCTCCGGACCATTCCAGAGCTCGTCGTGACATCCGGGATCTCATCTGGGACTCTGAACAACCTTCGGTCACCACCATACATAACTCTACACTACCGAAACGTCACCGAACCTTAAGTGTGCAGACCCTGCGGGTTCGAGAACTATGTAGACATGACCGAGACACCTCTACGGTCAATAACCAATGGCGGGACCTGGACGTCCACATTGGTTCCTACATATTCTACGAAGATCTTATCGGTTGAACCTCTATGTCAAGGATTCAGTTAGTCCCGTATAACGTTCCCTTTGTTCTTCGGCATGTTACTTGCGCGAGATTCGATCGTCGGTATCTCTATACCTAGTTCAATCTCGTTACCGGCAAGTCTCTTTACTCGTTCCGTAATGCAAGATCCCGCAACTAACAATTAGTCACATTGCTTGCAAGGCTTATTGTGATGTTGCATTACCGAGTGGGCCCCGAGACACCTCTCCGTCACACGGAGTAACAAATCCCAGTCTCGATCCATGCCAACTCAACAGACACCATCGGAGATACCTGTAGAGCACCTTTATAGTCACCCAGTTACATTGCGACGTTTGATACACACAAGGCACTCCTTCGATATCCGTGAGTTGCATGATCTCATGGTCATAGGAACATATACTTTGACATGCAAAAAACAGTAGCAATAAACTGACACGATCATATGCTACGTTTGTAGTTTGGGTCTTGTCCATCACATCAGTCTCCTAATGATGTGATCCCTTTATCAAATGACATCACATGTCAATGGCTAGGAAACCCTGACCATCTTTGATCAACGAGCTAGTTCACTAGAGGCATACTAGGGACATAGTGTTTGTCTATTTATCCACACATGCAATGTGTTTCCGATCACTACAGTTATAGCATGGATAATAAACGATTATCATGAACAAGGAAATATAATAAAAACACTTTATATATTGCCTCTAGGGCATATTTCCAACATGAACATCATAGCACAACACAATCAACCCAAGATGAATGATCATCACATAAGCATTAAGATGATAGGAAATAGTAGCATCATACATCAAAGCATATGATCAATCATCATCAAGCGTGTATCACAAGCAAAAAAAAAGAGCATCATAGTGAACAAAAGCAATTGTTTTGTGAAAAAAGCAGCAAACACCAAACACTCTCTCACTCGAAGCCTATAGATCTATATACACTTCTCCCCCTTTGGCAACAAGTTACCAAAAAGTTCAAAGGCATATATCTAAGCGTTCTTGGGCTGATCTCCTTCGGTTGTCGATGAAGGAGTCAATAGAACAGCGTCGGCGAAGATCTCTGCAGATGTCGTGGATGGAGCTGGAGTGGTCATGGGAGGAACTGGAGCTGATGGAGCAGGAGTTGTGCTGACAGTAGCAGGAGCTGATGAAGAGGGCCTCAAGTTTGGTGCAGGCATTGTGGCTGATCTAGCGTGAGTAGTGAACTATGTGCCTGGCCTGAGAGGTGATCCATCCTCATCATCTGAAGAAGTAGAAGAGACCCGAGGGATGTGCATGGAGTCAACTTCCTTCTAAAGCTCTATAACTGTCTTTGACAACTTGTCCACCTTATCACCAAGAGTCTTGATCCTTGTCTCAAAGATCCTCACAAGATTGTTCTGGTTGTCCATATTCCCCTTGATATCCTTCTACATGCCCTGAACTGCTGATATCAGAAGATCCATTTGCTCGTTTATGGATCTGGGGGCTTGAGCACTAGCGGCTCGAACTACTTCTGCCTCTACATGTGTTGTGGAAGATGTGGGATGATCTGGGTCCATAACCACAACATTATCCTTGAGTTCTGGCTGTAGGAGCAGATGTGGACGATCTAGAGCAAAAATGTGCTTATCCAACTGAGAGTTGATAAGTAACTAGATGTAGGGTGCATAGCAGCAAGAGCGCTTTTGATCAGCAGCAACCCTCTTGATTGTCTCAACAATCAAATCCATGACTCTAATCCTGATGTTCCTGTCAAGGTGGATCAACATGTTGATGGAGTAGCCTCGGATCATCTTATCATCTCCTAACTTGGGCATCAAGGTATGCCTCAGAATAGTGTTCATGGTTCGGAGGCCTGCTTGCAGATAGTAGATGGATCCTAGCTTGTGTGATTGCACCTTGTCTATGGGGATAGGAGTATACATATCCTTCATGGCATTGTGACTTGCCTTGGATTCTGAGTAAACATCTAGATCACCATCCCGAGCATCTGGAACTCCTAGAAGTGCAGCCCACTCCTCAACAGTAGATTCATACCTTGCTCCTTCAGTCATCCATACAATTCTACCATCTCCGTAGAAATGAGCAGTAGAGTAGAATTGCACGATCATCTCGTCGTTCCATGCAGTAAGCTCTCTGCCAATGAACTCATCCAGACCAATGCAGTAGAAATTATCTTGGACACTTGGAAAGTAGTCCACACTCTCCTTAATGAATTTCCAATCGACATATCTCATATCGCTAACAGCTGGGCTCTTGTTAAGCAACACTGTCTCATAAAAGTCCTGTTGCTCTCTGGTGTAGAACCTATAGTCAACGACGGTTTTCTTCCTCTGGGCATAAGGATCTATGGCTCTCTAGGCTCTCAATCCCGAGTCTTTCCTCTTCTTCATGTCTTCAGCAACTAAGTGGCTGGCATCATGTACTGGAAGATGTTGTTCGAGCTTCATCAAAGTAGTCAAGTCATCATCATCTTCAAGTCTGGAGGTAGTCCCCTTGTTCTTCTCAGAAGCTGGAATGTCTCTGGTAGTCCTCTTGGACTTTTGTGCAACAGCTTTCTTGGAAGTGGGCTTGGTGCTCTTGGAAGTGCCAGTCTTTGGCATAGCATCAACCATAAGCTTCTTGTCTTTCTTCTTGGGATGGGCTTTCTCAACATGTTCTTCCTCCTCTTCCTTAGTAGTAGCACCAGCAGCCTCCTCTGGATCTTCATACATGGAGGTAGGCCTGCCAATCACATGGATAATCCTCTTCCTGGATTTCTTTTCCTCTGCCTTCTTAGGCATTGCCTTCCTTGGGGGATCAACAGACATCGTGGCTCTAGCACTCTCATGTGCTTTGATAGTCTCTGAGCTGGCATAGACCTTGCTGACAACTCTTCTGGAAGAAGTAGCTTTAGTTGCTGACTTCTTAGCAGCCTTTTCTTGCTTCTTTGCAAGAATCTCCTTAGGAATAAAGTCTAAATCTTCTTCATCAGAATTTAGCTTCTTCCTGGTCCTGGTGGCAGCCTTGGGCAACCCATGAGAGCTGGGGGTGCCTGGATCTGAAAAAGAACTTGGGCTCTGGGCTTGTGCCTGAACTCATATCAACTCCCCGCTCAGCCAAATTTTGACTGTCCTCTGCATCTGACATATTGACCCTATGAATAGAGTATAGGAGAGCAGAAGTAGACGAGTCATGACAAAATGAGGCTGGTTTTTGAATTTTTGAACAATAATTTTTCAAGATTTTTGCATTCTGTCAAATAAATATC
This sequence comes from Hordeum marinum, assembly GCA_022496015.1. NCBI lineage: Eukaryota > Viridiplantae > Streptophyta > Magnoliopsida > Poales > Poaceae > Hordeum > Hordeum marinum. Next base: position 309,748,388 of record CM039673.1, read on the forward strand.
GGCATAGCTGAAACAAATTTTTCGGTGGTCTCGAGACAGACTGACTCACTTAACCAAACCTTGGCACCCTTTTTGGTCAGACCGAAAAGATGTACTCGGTTCCACCGAGTCAGTTCTCAGCAACACAGAAGTTCACATCGGTGCGACCGATATGTCTGTTTCGGTTCCACCGAGATTTATTGGGCGAACAACAAAACCCTAGAAAATTCATATTTCGCTAGACTAAAGAGGTTTTGTGTCGATAGGAAATCGTGCAAAGAGTGTCTTATAGATAAACTTGAATCTTAGGCACAAGAATCAGACGAGGAGCGCAAAAGAGATTGAATCCATACCCTAACTTGGCGCGGATCCTCTACGTCGGCGACAAGGGAAAGGATATCATCGACGGCGGCGATTCCCAGCGGTGGAGGAGCGTAGGGAGACAAGGGAGACGACCAGGGGTCTCGTAGGCAACAACTTAGGGTTCTGAGGCATGACGAATGAGATTGAATTTCAAAGCGTCGGGGTGCACAGCTTATATACCCACCACTGTCGGTGACACCGATTCTAACTTTTCGGTGTCACTGAGTTCCTCAACTGTGGGTTGACAGGGAAACTTGGTGTAACCAAGAAGATGGAATCGGTGGTACCAAGATTTGAAAACCAGATCAACCCTAGGCATTCGGTGAGACCGAGATTTTGTGGTTGGTTCCATCGAGATGCACTTGGGAGGTTTTAATGGTCAGTCCTTGTTGATACGGAACTCCGAGTGCTCCACACACAGAGGGATCGAAAGGCACTTGTTCAAATTTTGTGATGCAACATGAATAGAGTATGAGGTGAGAAAGCATAGATAGCTAAATAAGTGGTCCTAGGCATTCTTTTATATCCAATTGGCGAAACATAAATTAAAAGCCAAATAGCAACAATTGGATATCCTCGAATGAGAAAATAATGCAGACCAACATGCTCATACAATAAGATGTCAAATGGAATCATGGCAAACATGCACAAACACTCTAGCATCTAACAAGCACTTGGGCAATGACGGAGTCATCTATATATGAGTATTTGACTTAGGAGCCAAGTAAGAGTACTTGATCATAGGTCATACTCATCATTTAAGCACAACTGGGTTACCACTTTTACATAAAGCATTTAATGTTGTCACATACTAAGAGATGCCTTGACTCAAATCTTAGAGTAAATCTCACCCTTGATGTGACATCCCCCCATAAGAGGGATAAACTAACCTTGGGTTTTGTCGATGAAGACTTCATGTTGGTGAGGTAGTGGTAGATGCTCAAGGTTGAGGAAGATCTCCAAGAGTTGGGAGCATCCTTGTTGTTTCCTTACTCTTCTCACCTACATGGGTTAGTCCCAACACACAAGAGACAAATACAAGGATATCTATGGACATGGAGTGCAAAGTGTGTGTAATGATGTCCATTGATTTGTTGATTACCTTGTCCCTTGCTTACCTTTGAGGGAATGTGTGACTCCTTGATCTATTGCATATGGTTGATGTTGATTGCAAAGAGATCTTGCCAATAATGAATATGAGTGAATTTTATTGGCGGAGTCCCCCTCAGGAACTCTCTAGTCCTTCTTATTGGGAACCCACATCAAGTTGATGAGGATCCTTGGTGTTTAAGTAGCACTTGTAGAAGTTGAGCTTGTAGTAGACTTGGGAACCCACTTCACCAAAGCTTGGGGTTCATCTTCATAAGAGTTAAAGTCCTCTTTGAGATTGTTCTTGCCCTTGAGCTTGTGGTCTTGTGGTGGAAGGTCATCTTGATTGTGTGTCCCCTTGGGAAGAGTATTTTCATACTTCTCCTTTTGAGGAACACACTTGGGCTCGGGATATTGACCTTCTTCCCATTCAACTCCATTAGCGTTGAAGTAGCCAACACCGTGATTCTTTCGGTATCCTCCATGCTTCCGTACAATCTCATCAAATTGTTTGTACCCTTCAAGACTCTTGTAGATACCTTTCTCTATAATCCCTTTCAATAAAGCATTTTCTTGCTCAAGTGTAACTTGGCTAAGAGAATCATCATTAGTGGAATCAATAGAACTACTAGGAGCAACATCATTGGGTTTAGCATTTTTATTGTTGCTACTAGATGAAGAACCTTTCTTTCCTTTGTTACTAGTTTTCTTAGATTTGACATGTGGCATGGATGTAGACAAGAGTAGTCATTTGGAAAGATAAGATGAAGTTTTCTTTTGGAGATCATCATTGATAGCTTTAAGAAATTTATGTTCTTGCTCCAAATTGAGCTTCTCAAAGCGTAGCTTCTCATGAGTTCTTACAAGCTCTCTATGATCTTCAAGAGTAGATTCATGAGCTAACTTAAGAGTGTTGAGTTCTTTAGTTAGTTCTTCTATTTTCATCTTATCATCGTCAATTGACTTATATTGACTATCATGAGAAATATTAAGTTCATTATGATCAATATCACTAGTTTTATCACATAGCAAGTCGTCATCGTAAAGCAAATCATCTTCATCACTATCGAAATCAAGATATTCGGGGTGAGATACCTTGGGGCCTTTAGCCATGAAGCAACTTCCACCTCCTTCATTTGGTGAATCAAATAGATCATAGGAGTTGGTTGTCACTAGTGCAATTCTGGCAATACCATCATCTTGATTATAGTCGGAGTTGGAGTGATAGCTTCTCTCGGAGTGGTTGTGGGAGTCGGAGCCGGAAACCCATTCACCAACATGAGCTTGATGCTTTCTTCTTGAGTAGCTCTTGGTGTACTTGTCCTTCTTCTCCGAGTCCCTACTTCTCCTTGAGGGTCTTCATTCATAACGATCATCTCTACTCCTTCTCTCTCTTCGAGGTGATTCATCTCTTGAGATTCATCTTCTAGGTGAATCTTCTCTTCGTTTGTAGGGAGCTGTGCACTCATTGGAGTAGTGTCCGGGCTTCGCACAGTTGTAGAAGTTTCGGTCACGACTTGACGAACGCTTCTCTTCATGTCTTGAGTTGGAGCTGCGATCTTTGCTTCTATTCTTGTAAAACTTGTTGAATTTCTTCACCATGAGTCTTATCTCTTCATTTGTGACAAGGTTATCGCTTGTGGTAGTGGGAGCATCACTTGTGGCTTTGTAAGCACCGCTAGACTTGTGATGAAGCTCTTCCCTATCTTTGAGTATCATCTCATGAGCAACAATTCTACCAATCACTTCCGTTGGTTTGAGATCTTTGTAGTTGGGCATCATTTGGATCAATGTGCACACGGTGTCATATCTCTCATCCAAAGCTCGAAGTATCTTCTTGATGATGAACTTGCCAGTCATTTCTTTGCTTCCTAAGCCAGCAATCTCATTTGTGATGAGAGCTAGCCTAAAGTACATTTCAGCAACTCCTTCACCATCCTTCATCTTGAACTTGTCAAGTTGACCTTGAAGAACATCTAATTTGGATTCTCTCACGGACTCAGTTCCTTCGTGCATATCAACCAAAGTGCCCCAAATCTCCTTTGCATGTTCAAGATAACTGATTTTGTTGAATTCTTCAGGACATAGGCAGTTGAAGAGAATGTCACATGCTTGAGCATTGAGTTGCAACATCTTCAATTCATCCACAGTCGCTTCACGATCCAGTTCCTTTCCATCCATAAAAAATTCACCTTGCAAGCCAACACGAACAACAGCCTAAACGACAGGATTATGACCAAGCAAATGCATTTTCATTTTATGCTTCCAACTAGCAAAATTAGTGCCATCAAAGTATGGACCTCTACAGTGATAATTTCCCTCACTAGATGCCATACTTTTCGTAGGTTGTGAAACCAATGCAATGGAGACCACAACTCTGATACCACTTGTAGGATCGAAAGTAGGTCTAGAGGGGGGGTGATTAGACTACTTGACCAAATAAAAGTTTTGCCTTTTCCCAATTTTAATTCTTGGCAAGTTTTAGCATTCATAGCATATCAAGTAACACCCTACACATGCATGTCTAAGAGTATAGCAGCGGAAAATAAAGACATTGCACATGTAAGTAAAGAGAGGGTTAGGAAAGCAAACACAAGTGATGACACGATGATTTTACCCGTGGTTCTGATAGGTGGTGCTATCATATGTCCATGTTCATGGAGTCTTCAACCCATGGAGGGTAATGACAATGAACTCCTTTCTCTTGTGCTTCAAGATGATAGAATCCTCAACACACAATCACTCTCTCACAGATTTGGCTTGGTAGAAGAGATGGGATTGGTGGAAAGCAACTTGGGGAGGCTAGAAATCAAGATCCATATGGTTGGCATGGAAGATCTTGATCTCAACACAAGGGTAGGTGGTTCTCTCTCAGAAAACTGAGTAGGATAGGTATGGAATAGTTCTGAGTGCTTCTCTTTCGAGTGGGTGGTGGTGAAGGGGTATATGTAGGCATCCTCAAAAATCCAACCATTACACACAAATGACCAACTCGGTGACATCGATGTGTAAATCTCGGTGGTACCGAAGTGACCAAAAGTGGCAACTTTTGAATGTCGGAGGGACCGATATACAATTCTCGATTGCACCAACAAGGTGACCAACGGTCAGATTTTCCAATCTCGATGATGCCGATTCACCATTTTCGGTCGGACCAAAAATGTGAACTTGCGTAACAAAATCTTGGCAACCCAACTCGGTGGCCCCGAGAGCAGTGTCGGCTGCACTGAAGTGTTAGGGTTTGGTTGAGTCTGTCTAGGGTTCAGAATCAGTTGCACCGGGATAGGAATTTTGGTTGCACCGATTTTGCATATTTGGCTTTGGACAGACTTTGGTGGGAGAGTTTGTGGATGTTTTGGTGACTGTCACTTGTGCATGTTTGAGCATATTGTTCACCATCAAAACTTTACCCCCTTTTAATAGTATTGGCTTTCCTATGGACTCAAAGTGATTTATCACAAATGTAAAATGTAGAGTCCTCTTGCTTGAAGCTTGGCCAACCTATTTCCTTGAATCTTGGGGTAGTTCCACAATCCTTTGGCCATCCCTATCATTGAACTTGTCCTAAAATAACTTAGTGAAAAAATTAGTTCAATGACTTATATGTTGTTATTAATTACCAAAACCACCAAGGGAGCAAATGTGCTTTGAGATTCCTATATAATGATCATTGACTTGGATATCGTCATGATTATTTTATCTTATATCAATTGCCCAACAGTAATTTGTTTACCCACCGTGTGGTATACTCATGAGAGAAGCCATTAGTGAAATCTATGACCCCGTGTCGATCTTTTAGCATATTGCTTTCCGATCTATCTTTTTCCGCATTTGCTTTCAGACCTATTATGCCAAAAAAATACCTTGCTGCACTTTTTATTTGTATCTTTTATTTTGTGTTCTTTCTCGATCTATTTATCCAATCTCATACAACCCGATCTATCTTTTACCGTGGAGAGATTGACAACCTCTCTTACGCGTTGGGTTACAAGTATTTGTTCTTTGTGTGCAGGCACTCGTTACATAGTATTGCTTAGTTTTCCTACTAGTTCGATAACCTTGGTTTCATTTTATTCGATAAAGGGCATTTCATTGAATTGAAATATCGAGTTGATACAATCGCATCGTAGAATGTCCAACCTCTGCATAACCTTGGTTTCATAACTGAGAAAAATACTTACCGTAGCTGTGTTGCATCATCTCTTCCTCTTTGGGGAAATACCGACGCGGTCTCAAGCCACGTCAAAGGAATTTCTGGCGCCGTTGCCGGGGAGACATCATCAACATCATCAGGTTCCTAATCACAAATCTCATCTTCTTGCAATTTACATTATTTCCCATTTGCCTCTCGTTTTCCTCTCCCCCACTTCACAAAATTTGCTGTTTTATTCGCCCTCATTTTGGTTTGCCAATTTCCCATACAATCTTTTGCTTGCTTGTCATCATGAGTGATTTTGGTATGGCAGAAACAGAAGATGGCATGACTCCTAAAATTGGACGTTTTGGTAATCTGGATTCTAAAACTTTTGTTTTGGGGAAAGGGAACATTATAGGAAAAGAAACCATCCAAGAATTCTTCAGTTGTGTTGGAATTTTAACTCTTTATGATGCTCCTATACTGAAAATAACTAAAACTTATACGGAAACTATTTCAACACTAGTTGTGAAACTCGAAAATAGGTTTATCCGCACCCATCCTACCTTGCAAATATTGTTTTATTAGCTACCCATTACTCCCCCATTTACGGTTTATTGGGCTCATCTCAAAATTTTAGTTTCCCATTTTATAAGTCTAAATTTGATTGTTCCTCATCACATGTGCTGATTTCAAGGTGCATTAAATTGTTGTATGCAAAGATTTAGAGGACATTGACCAATGCATGTTCAAGTTTTGTTCATGCATGCATGCATTGCAGTTAATGCATTGGTAAACACAACCTTTTGAGTAAAACGAGCACATTAATTGAGTATTTTTGCAAACTACAAAAACTATTCCACCACTCATCATCTACCTTGGTTGGTGAGATTTTTTATTTGAGCCCTATGAACGAGAAAGGAGGGAGTATAAAGGATCCTAAAGCTAAAAGGTTGGCTACCATGTTCTTATGAATGAATTTGATCGCATAGTATGAGAAGCTAGGAATTTTTTGATTTTTTTGGTAAGAACCATGAAAAAACGGTAATAGATGAGATACTTTATGAAAGTGACTACATGTTGAGACATTTGCATGGAAATAATCAAAAAAATTATGAGAACCTTCAAAAAGAAGTACCCGTTTTAGATATGACCCATCAAGTTTTAATGATGTTAATCAACAATATTCTTGGATTGTGGTCGGAAATCAAACAGGATACATAGATGGACAACTTATAGTGCTAAGATTTCTATGGATAATGTGTTTCAAGTTGTATTTGCAAAACCTCTTGAATAAAATGCATCTATGAAAAGAATATGAGAACACTTGAATCTATGCTTTATGCCTAGCCAGGGGCGTAAAACGATAGTGCTTGTTGGGAGGCAACCCAATGAATAAAATTTATTTTTACCTTTTCTTTCTATTCTTGGGCGTTTACACAATTATTCTACTGTTATGATTGTGTTTTTATGTTTTAATTATTGTTTGTGCCAAGTAAAGCCTTTAGGATCATGTTGGGTGATAGTTAATTTGATCTTGTTGAAAAACAGAAACTTTTCCGCCGAGTAAAAGAATTTTTTCGTAATTGTAGAAGCAATGAGAAATTCTGAATTTTTTACACAAGATTTATATACAAATTTCTGACGTTGTCCTAGTTGTTCAGAATTGTTTGAGTTATAGAAGTATAGTTAGAGTACAGATTACTACAGATTGTTCTGTTTTTGACAGATTATATTTTCGTTGCATTGTGCGCTTGTTTTGATGAATCTATGGCTTGTATTGAAGGCTATAAGCCATAGTAAAGTTAGAATAGAATAGATACAATGCAATAGTAAAATATGAATGGGTTTTCAATAGTACTTAAAGTGGTGATTTGCTTTATTATACTAACGGGTCTCATGGCGATTTTGTTGAGATTTGTGTGATTGAAGTTTGTAAGTTTTGGGCGAGATCATGATGGTTTAAGGAATAAGGAGTGAAAAGAGCCTAAGCTTGGGGATGCTATGGCACCCCCAAGATAATATCCAAGGATAAACAAGCAACTAAGCTTGGGGATGCCCTGAGTGGCATCCCCTCTTTCTTATAACAACCATCGGTATTTTACTTGGAGCTATATTTTTATTCATCACATATAAACGTGGACGTACGATAGCACCACCTACCGGAACCACGAGAAAAATATTCGTGTCCTTCATGTGTTTGATCTCCCTATCTCAACTCCTTACTTCCTGTCATAGCCCTAGCTTAGGCATTGTCTGTCAATGCATAGCCATGATGCCATCATGTTTAAAATCAAATGAAACCTGAAATGGGGACGATCAAACCCTAGATCAAATAAAATTCAAATAGGTTAAACTTAAAAATAATTTCAATGAACTAGAAATGTCTTCAAAAATGTTCCCCCTCTTTGATAAATGTTGGCAACAACATATCAAGGGTGAATTATTTTTTATCAACTATTTTTGTAAATTAAATAAAATAGGAAAGTTTCTGAAATCGACTAATAAAGCATTATAAATATGATAGATGTACAAAAATGCCCAAACCTTTTTGTGGAAGTTTGAAATAATCAAACTATATTTCATAAAATATGTGGGCATTATTGTGCTAGGTATCTTGGCCTCACAAAATAAAACAAATGTCAGAAGAAAAGAAAACACAAAACAAAAACTAAAAAAAGGGGCTTACCTGAGGCATGGCAGCCTAGCCGGCCCAACTGGCCCATGCCAGTCGTCCCCTACCTCTGCTAGTAGGCAGAGGCGAAGGCTGGCACGGCGCGCATAGCCGGGGCGCCATGCCTCCTGCCTGCTAGCCTCACTGGAGGAGGGGATTAGGACCCCAGAGTCGTCCAGATCGAGACGACCCCTCTCCTCTCTTCCCCCTTGCTCTGTCCCTTCCCCCTGTCTCTGGTGGCTGCCGCTGTTGGAAATATGCCCTACAGGTAATAATAAATTAGTTATTATCATATTTCCTTGCTCATGATAATCGTTTATTATCCATGCTATAATTGTATTGATCGGAGACTTAAATGCATGTGTGGATACATAGACAAAACCATGTCCCTAGTATGCCTCTAATGGACTAGCTCGTTGATCAAAGGATGGTTAAGGTTTCCTAGCCATGGACATGAGATGTCATTTGATAACGGGATCATATCATTAGGAGAATGATGTGATGGATAAGACCCAAACTACAAACATAGCATATGATCGTGTCAGTTTATTGCTACTGTTTTCTGCATGTCAAGTATATGTTCCTATGACCATGAGATCATGCAACTCACGGATATCCGAGGAGTGCCTTGTGTGTATCAAACGTCGCAACGTAACTGGGTGACTATAAAGGTGCTCTACAGGTATCTCCGATGGTGTCTGTTGAGTTGGCATGGATCGAGACTGGGATTTGTTACTCCGTGTGACGGAGAGGTATCTCAGGGCCCACTCGGTAATACAACATCACAATGAGCCTTGCAAGCAATGTGACTAATTGTTAGTTGCGGGATCTTGTATTATGGAACGAGTAAAGAGACTTGCCGGTAACGAGGTTGAACTAGGTATGGAGATACCGACGATTGAATCTCGGGCAAGTAACATACCGAAGAACAAAGGGAACGTTATACGGGATTAACTGAATCCTTGACATAGAGGTTCGACCGATAAAGATCTTCGTAGAATATGTAGGAACCAATGTGGACGTCCAGGTCCTGCCATTGGTTGTTGACTGTAGAGGTGTCTCGGTCATGTCTACATAGTTCTCGAACCCGCAGGGTCTGCACACTTAAGGTTCGGTGACGTTTCGGTAGTGTAGAGTTATGTATGGTGGTGACCGAAGGTTGTTCGGATTCCCGGATGAGATCCTGGATGTCACAAGGAGCTCCGGAATGGTCCGGAGGTAAAGATTCATATATAGGAAGTCCCAGTTTGGTTTCCGGAAAAGTTTCGGGCTCGTCGGTAGTGTACCGGGAGTATCGGTAGTGTACCGGGGGACCTCCGGGAGGGGTATTTCGACCCCAAGAGGTCCATTGGATGTGGGAGAATAATAACCAGCCCTTAGTGGGCTGGGAAAACAGCCACAAAGGCCCATGGCGCAGGAGAGAAAGTCACGACCCAAAGTCCTAAAGCAAAAAGTGGAAAATCAGCCAATAGGAGGCAATCCTACTCCAACTAGGATTGGAGGTGAAGTAGGATTGCTCCCACCTCCTATTTCGGCCGACCCAAAGGCCTTGGATGCCTTTCCTCTCCTATCCTCCTATATATACTAGTGGATTGGGTGGTTTTTGGACAGAATTTCCGGCCACGTGCTACCCGTTCCACCGGTGCATAGTTTCTCCTCTAGATCGGTTTTCTGCAGCGCTTAGGTGAAGCCCTGCCGGAATTGCTCCACCACCATCACCGGAGCGCCGTCACGCTGCCGGTGAACTCTCTCTCCTCTCCACCTCCTCTTGCTAGATGAAGATGGTGGAGATCGTCATCAAGCTGCACGTGTGCTGAACGCGGAGGTGCCGTCCGTTCGGCGCTAGATCGGAAGGACCGTGATCGAGATCACGAGACGGGTCGTGATGAGATCGCGGAACGGATCGTGATGAGTTCGCGGGACAGATCGTGATCAAGATCGTGAGACGGATTGTGATGAGATCGTGGGATGGATCGTGATGAGTTCACGGGACGGATCGTGATTGGATCGCGGGACGGATCGTGATGAGATCGCGGGACGCTCGGCGATTTGGATCGCGAAGATGTTCGACTACACCAACCGCGTTTCTTAACGCTTCCCGCTTAGCGATTTACAAGGGTATGTAGATCCACTCTCCCTCTCGTAGATGCTCATCACCATGGATAGGTTTGCGTGTGCGTAGGAATTTTTTTGTTTCCCATGCGACGTTCCCCAACAGCCGCAGCCATGGTCGGAGTATCACCGTCAAATTCGTCGCTGCCGACGCACCCCCGAGCCTGCTGACCTCCCTGCGGACACGCCATGAGCACCCCGTCCATTTCCCCCTACCCTCTGCTCGTTTCTTCCCTGTAGCTAAGTAGCCGCCGGAGCCGAGAGCTCCTCGATGCCGGCCATCTCGACGCCATCGATGTGGTCCTCCATCCGCGCATTCGAGCTCGGAATCGAGCTCCTAGAGCTCTTTAGAAGTCGTGCAGACCATCGGCGAGCCGCCCCATGCCCTGCAGCCGGGAATGGCTCAAGCCCGAGCTCCGGCCGCCGCGGATGCCGTCACCGCCATCGATGCAGTGCATCCCAGCTGCTACCGCTTGCTGTAGTAGATGCGCTCGAGCACGTGCTTTCCGTAGAGCCAAACCGCGCTCGAAACCATGACCCGTAGCTCGATCCCGAGCACCTTCGCCGTCGCGAATGGTCGCCGACATTCAGCCGCCGGCGGGCGTGACGTGGCAACATCATTAGTGGTTAATGATGCCCCTAAGTAGCCCTCTGTGTCGCCGACTAGTGGGCCCCGCATAATTAATTAGCATGAAAACGTTTTAATTAGGTTAATTAACCCCGGTTAAATATCCAGTGTCATTGACGTGTGGACCCCACACGCCAGGTTTGACCTGGACCTGGCCTTGTTGACCCCTAATGTAATGCTGACCTCATGATGACACAGTATCTATTTCTGGAATTAAAACAAATCAATAAATGATTTAATATTTTCAGAAAATGTTTAAAACTTCTAAAAATCATAGAAAATAATGTGTAAGTCAGATGAAAATAATTTATATATGAAAAATGATCAGAAAAATCCAATGAATCTTTTTATGCCATGATCATGCATGTTTGAGCAAGTTAACATCGCCAAGTAGGACATTTCATGATTAGGATAATTTAATAAATAGTGTTGGAGTTGGAATTTTGTATATATTTGAATTGCACTTCACTTAATATGACTACCTATAGCACTAGGTCAATTTAGTACCTTAACATGCCATTTCATGCATCATGTTTGTTGCATCACATTGAATGTGTTCATTCCTCTGTTTGCCGGTGTTGTCGGTAGTTGAACCCATTCCTCTGCATGACCTGTCTTTGCCATAGTAAATAGTTGAAACCACTTAGCATGAGTAGCAAATGCTTGAGCCTTGTTGTGCTTACTCATCAATGCTTGTTTACTGTGCCTGCTATGCTTAGAGTCATGTCATGTCGGGATTAATTCATCTGGGTGATGAATCAAAATGGCAATGTTCATGTCCTATTGTGTGAGAGCTAAGTGTGTGAATACGATTTGGTAAAGGTAGCGATGAGAGGCCATGTAGGAGTACATGGTGGGTTGTCTCATTGGGACCGACCTTAAGAACTGAGTTCTGTGTTTGTGATCCAAGACAATTACTACCACACATTGGGCCCTGAAATATGACCCCGCTCGACTTATTAATCGCCTAGACCTCTGTCCAGGAGTTGCAACTAGTTTCTGGTGTTTGTAGGAGAAGTGTTGGCGGCCGTGCATAGCGCTGCCCGACGGGGTGAACTGTGATGCGGTATAGGCACAGTGGCACGGTGTACCAAGTGGCACCCGAATGGTGGGCTTGGGAACCCTGCGCACATAGTTTGAGGCCGTACCGGAAACTTCGGCCGAACTTCCATGCGGGTTTAGTCTCAAATGGGCGATAAACCTGGACTAGGGTCTTGTGTGATTGACGGTGTGGCCGACTCCCTCGCTGGGCTTCCGCTTGAAGGTTACAGAGGTGCCTTTTATGTGCACATAGCGATAAGTGGCGGGAGCATGTGTGAAGAAGTACACCCCTGCAGGGTTATGAATCTATTCGAATAGCCACGTCCTCGGATATGGACTACTTGGAGAACTTATGTGGTTCATCGATAAGTTGAAGTGGATACTCTAAAATGCGCAAGATAAGCGTGAGTGCTATGGATGGCCTTCTCGTAGGGAGACGGAAGTGGATCCATAGTGGTGTATTGATTGGAGAATATGTGGACTCGTGTGTGCTATCCCACCTCAAAGATACTACTTGTAGTCGTAGTATAGGTTAGCCAAGAGTCAAAGCTAGCTTGCTGCAATAAACTCCACAATCCCCTTCATTGATACTGATGCATATGTAGATAGTTTTGATGTAAGTCTTGCTGAGTACCTTTGTACTCACGTTTGCTTAATTTATGTTTTGCAGAGGAGACGTCAATCTTATTAGTGATCGTTACAATGTGAAGTTCGATGTTGACCGGATTAGCTTGGGAATCCCAGACAGAGGTCTAGTTCCTTTGGTAGGGTCGTTGTAGCTTTTCAGGCTCCTCTAGCCACTTTGTAGATGTCTGTACCCAGACATGTTTAACTTCCGCTTGCTTGTATGAATGCTCTGAATGTTGGGTCTTATGACCCTTGTTTGTAACATCTTATTGTATTGTATCTTCCGAGCCTTCTAAATAAATGTTGTAATGTTGTATGGTTATGTTGTGATGCCATAGTTGTATCTATGCATATCGGGCATGTCGTGCGTACGTGTGACGTGCAACGGTATGTATGGGATTCGACACCTAGTTATGTGCCTTTAGTAGTACTCTTTACGGGAAACTGCCTCTTTGTGCTTCCATCGAGCCTTGGTAGCTTGCTATTGCTTCGGACACATTGATTGACCAACATGTATCCTTCTTTGCTGTTGTGTCTGTCCCTTCTAGGAAATGTCTCGCAGTGTAATGGAGTCCCTGTAGCCTGCTACGACTCGTCTACGTGCAGTGATGACATTTATGTCCCGCGGCGTAATGGAGTCCTTGTATCTTGCTATGACTCGTCTACACACGCTAGAGATCGACACCTGCATTGCTAGGTTACGTATGCTTGTCCCCGTACGGATGTGGCACTTTGGTTGTACGACTAGTCATGTCAGCCCGGTTCTTTGACATTTCAATGCTAGCGACACATTCACATACGTGAGTCAAAAGACGCAAACGGTCCCGGCCCAGGTAAGGTGGCAGCCGTGGAGATAACCGTGCATGAGACCGCAAAGTGATGTGATGTGTTACAGGCTGGATTCTTATGGCTTAGGATCGGGGTCCTGACACTTCCATATGCAACGTCTTTACTTTCCGCTGCTATACTTGATGACTTGCATGTGTAGGTTGTGCTAGACTTGCTATAATTGCTAATCTACCAACACTTGACTTTGGATATTGTGTAGAATTTGTGCTAGTAGTCTATTCACCCCATCTAGACATACTCTTCTAGTGATCCCATAACTGACCGGAACCGGTCAGGCACTTTACCATGCTTGCAAGGCAGGGCACATTGGGGCCGTCTTTCTGGGCCGCGCTTCAAGGCCTCTGGCTGATACAGTTCTTTGACAATTCCGAGGAGAAGGCAGGAAGACTAGGTCGAAGTGGGTCGTGCAACGGTACGTAAACCATGTAAAACCATTGAGATGGCCATGTATCTTCCTCCCGAGGAGTCCCGAAGGTGTAGCCGGTCCCAACTATTCTACACACCTCGGTCGCCCCGACTTCAAACAGTTTTCCGTCACGGGAGCATCACATAACTCAAAAGTATTTCCTTCATAGCCCAAAATGCGCTTCGCAACCAAGGTCCATCTCAAAGAGGGAGACAAACCCTGCGGTATGTAGTATGTAGTACAATGGGTGCAAGCATTGTCGGGGTGGTTGAACTCTGTGGATCATGGCGAATGCCGTTACATCTATTATTGACTGACCAGAATTGGTCAGGCACTTTACCTTGCTTTCAAGGCAGGCCATGTTGGGGCCGTCTTTCTGGGCCGCGCTTCGAGGCCTCCGGCTGAAACACTTCTTCAGCAATTCCGAAGAGAAGGCGGGAAGACTAGGTCAAAGTGGGTCGTGAAGTGGTACGTCGACCATTGAGATGGCCATGTATTGTCCTCTCGAGGAGTCCCGAAGGTGTAGCCGGTCCTGGCTATTCTACACACCTCGACCACCCCGACTTCAAACAGTTTCCCGTCATGGGAGCATCACATAACACAAAAATATTTCCTTCATAGCCCGAAATGCGCTTCGCAACCAAGGTCCATCTCACAAAGGGGGACAAACCCCGCGATATGTAGTATGGAGTTGGGAGTGAGGCGGTGGAGTTGGATCCCATAGAATTCAAGCAGTCATCGAGGAATGGGTGGATAGGAAAACCCAAACCGTGCAGAAGGAAAGGGACAAAGCATACCCACTCATCTCCATGAGGAGCCAGATGATTGTCTGCATGGGTTTGATTGTTGAAGGACACCAGGGCCGCCGCATTGGAGCAAAATCTGGATCGGGGAGATAGCCTTGGGTTTCATGGTGTTGTAGTTGGAGGCGCAACTCGGCACAACTCCCCCAGTCGCCCTTGAGTGGGCCGTGAGGATGCTTGGAGGACCCCACTTGTCACCCATGGCTAGAAGCTTTGGGAAGGATAAAGATTTGAGGAAATGTCGCTCGAGGCAGGGAGAGTATCAAGCTGCTCTTGGGTACGCTTCTGATGTAGTAGATTTGGTTAAATAAAGAAGGGGAAACCAATGTTTGGAGTAATAGTCATAAAGATGGCTTGACTCTCGATACGACACGCTAGTCGAGGCACACACGATGGGACCAGTGACGAGGTGAAATCCTAAACGTAGGAATAAAAGAGGCACACGAAGTAAGGCAAGAACTCGTCTCTCGAGCCCAAGATTCTATTATCTGAAGACACATATCCGAAGATTTTCCCGCGAAGGTTTTGATGATCGGTGTCGAAGACTAGTTCGGGTGCTACTGAGGGAGTCCTGGACTATGGGGTCCTAACCGAGCTGGGATAGTTAATGTTCCAGGATGCAGGCCCATCAAGGATAAGGACTTTAGAGGCTTTGGGACGAGTCATGTCGTGGTTTTGTCACGGCAGATGTCCGGATGAACGGACTTAGGTTCGGGGCAAAGATGCAACTAAGTGGCAGCTTGAAGGGCTTGATCGGAATCGAGAGACACGGAGTTTACCCAGGTCCGGCCCCTCCAATGGAGGTAAAAGCCTACATCCTGCTTGTCTGGTATTGATGATGAAGGAGATCTCTTGGATACAAGGGTGTTGTTTGCTACCTCTAATCACGAGAGCCTCTAATCTATCTATCTCTAATCTCTTGTGTTGTCTAAACTTGTGGACTTGTGTCTCTTGCCCTCTAGGGTGCTCTACCCCTCCTTATATAAGTGGAGAGGGTAGGTTTACAAATAGAGTCTTACTAGGAGTAGGATTAGGATTAGTCTCTCTAGAATCCTATTCCGGGTCTTGTAACCTTCGGCAGGGAGTCTTTCTCTCTTTGAGCCTTGTCTTGTGAGCCGCCTGGCGCCGGTTTATACCCCGGGTCTTGGGTGTGGTCGTCCTGTGACCCGCCTGTCGGGTCATTAATAAAATGTCATGTTTTTTCCGGGTCTCTTGTGAGTCGCCAGGCCGGGTCATACCGCGGGGTATATCCCCGACATTAGTCCCCAGATTAGTTTGAATTTGTTCATACTAAGCTCGTGAAATAAAAATAATAAATATGTTAAGTAGCCAGCTTGCTCCTTTGGCCGGCTTATGAAATGGCTCCTCAGAAATCCAGGTCTTTTCTGCATATGAAAATAGTAGTCTTTGATAATCATCTTGCTTGTCAATTTCCTTTGAAAAATATTGAGAATAGAACACCCATATGCCATTGAGTCGTCTTCCAATACTCTTAGCGGGTCATTTTCGCCGGGTCATAATCCTTGATGATGCCGGGTCGTTATCGTTGGTGACACCGGGTCAAATAACTAGAATCCAGCTGACTTGATAAAAATATTGTGATGAAAATGCATCTGATGTAAAACTGGACTTCCATTGTTGTGAAGCAGGGCGGCTTATATAAAATCTGGCGGGTTATGATCTTTTGATAACGCCGGGTCATAAATGTTGGTGACGTCGGGTCTAACAACTAAACTCCATAATTAACATCTTGAAAATTTTCCTCAAAGTTTTTGATATGTCCATATTAACTGTAGCCCCCAAGCTCCGAGATTATCCATGATAACTTGGTGCTTTGGAATAATATTTTGGATTGTGTAGCCCCCAAGTGCCGGGTTGTCCTGCCTGCAGCAACTTGGGACTTATAACTGCCTTATACCTTCATAACGCTTCGACAGGTGTAGCCCCCAAGGGCCGGCTCATTAGAATGTGATGCGCTGGGTCTTCAATTTGAACCTCTTAATCTGTCGGAACAACTGAATACTGTAGCCCCCAAGTGCCGGGTCACACGCCTGCGGCGACTTTGGGATTTTTAGAAAATTTGTTCTGAGCGGTGTTGCCCCCAAGTGTCGGGTTAGTAAGAATTACTAGGCTAGGACTTAGAAAGATATAGAAAGGCCGGCTTATCTCCTTGAGATAATATGGTCTTGTCGACAATGTAATGATTTGAAAACCGGTTTTGCATTAGCCCCCAAGTGTCGTGGTGCGTGCTTGTAGCGACATGGGACTTGCATACTTGATATAAACTGTATTTGAATAGTGTAGCCCCCAAGTGCCGAGTCGTCTGCTTGCGGCGACTTAGGACTATAATATGATTCACCACAATTTGTTGAATGAATCCTTGACCGTGGCTGTAATATAACCCGGCATGAATATCCTGGAATAATTCCTTCGTCTTTGACATGAAATCCCTGCTCGTGGTTGTAATGTAACTCGGCAAATGTATATTTGGAGAAATCCATGAGTGTTGTAGATTACCACAGAGCACAATTTGAAGAAATCCGAGAACCGGTTAATTAGATGACACTGCATTATATCTCATAGGGCGGCTCTTGAAAAATAATGGATTCTCTGAGCTGGCTTGAAAAACCCCAATCATTTAGTACTGGTTATGATAAACCATGAAGATCCAGCCAGGTTGGCTATTAAAGGTCCATTTGCTCTTGCGGAATACTTAATGGTGGCTCATCTTAAGAGATAAAACCTGCAAAAATAAACAAGACAGAGTATATTTTGCACTTATGTAAGGGCGGCTTGAAAAAGCACAACCCAAAGATGTCATAACAGTGCTCCTTCTTTCATAATCTTGCTCTAACCCGGCTGGATAAGCCGGTCATGATATGTCATGTGAATATGATGCAATGTATGATGCAAAGTATAACGCAATGTATGATGCAATTTTTGACTTGTCAACATTTTTGGTGTGAACGCCGGTTGTTAGGGTTAGATAAAGCTACACCCGGAGGTGAGAATCCCCCTTTGACAACCGTGGCTAATCGTGTTAGCCGAAGATGGCATAAAGCTGGCCGATAAGGTGTTAGAAGCGATACCCGGAGGTAGGAAGCCACCCTCAGCAATATGGCGCGAACACCGGTTGTTAGGGTTAGATAAGCTACACCCGGAGGTGGGAAGCCCCCTTTGACAACCATGGCTAATCGTGTTAGCCAGAGATGGCATAAAGCCGGACGGTAAGGCGTTAGAAGCGATACCCAAAGGTAAGAAGTCGCCCTCAGCCCACGGCTAATCGTGTTAGCCGGAAGATTTGGCATAACGCCGGCCGATAAGGCGTTAGAAGCGATACCCGAAGGTAAGAAGCCGCCCTCAACCCGCGGCTAATCGTGTTAGCCGGAAGTGGCATAAAGCCGGATGTTAGGGTGAGATAAGTGATACCCGAAGGTAAGAAGCCCTTCTATAGCCACAACTGACATGTCAACTAGAATGTGGCGTAAACACCGGTTGTTAGGGTGAGATAAGCGAACCCGTCAGTAAGAAGCCCCCTTATACAACCGCGGCTAATCGTGTTAGCCAGAAGATTTGGCATAAAGTCGTCCGTTAGGGTGAGATAAGCGATACCCGTCGGTAAGAAGCCCCCTTATACAGCCGCAGCTAATCGTGTTAGCTAGAAGATTTGGCATAACGCCGGCCGATAAGATGTTAGAAGCTATACCCGAAGGTAAGAAGCCTCCCTCAGCCCGCGGCTAATCGTGTTAGCCGGAGTGGCATAAAGCCGGCTGTTAGGGTGAGATAAGCGATACCCAAAGGCAAGAAGCCCCTTTCTACAGCCACAGCTGACATGTCAACTGGAATGTGGCGTAAATGCTGGTTGTTAGGGTGAGATAAGCGAACCCATTGGTAAGAAGCCCCCTTATACAACCACGGCTAATCGTGTTAGCCGGAAGATTTGGCATAAAGCCGGCCGTTAGGGTGAGATAAGCAATACCCGTTGGTAAGAAGCCCCCTTATACAGCCGCAGCTAATCGTGTTAGCCGAAAGATTTGGCATAACGCCGGCCGATAAGGCATTAGAAGCTATACCCGAAGGTAAGAAGCCACCCTCAGCCCGCGGCTAATCGTGTTAGCCGGAAGATTTGGCATAACGCCGGCCGATAAGGCGTTAGAAGCGATACCGAAAGGTAAGAAGCCGCCTTCAGCAGTCGCAGTTGACATGTCAACTGGAATATTTGTGAATTCTTTTTGTAAGTCGCCATCTTGTAAGCCGCCTTGTAAACCGTCATCTTGTATGAAGAGATGGCAGAAGCTCCAAGTGACTTTATGATGATCCAATGAATCCGGGCACCGGTGTTTGAACGGTATATCTCGGTGGTTTGTCCTCTTGGGAAACTTTTTAATCTTCCGTCCATAATGTAATAGCCCCCAGGATTAGGTTAACTTTGCCATGACCCGAGGTTCTCATTGAAAACGACCAAATGAGTCTCGCCATGTCTGTAGCCCCCGAGTCTTAAGTTGACTCGAAGAGGCAGCTTGAGAATCTCCACTTGAAAGTTTGAGGTCGGCCGTGGCGAGTTATAGATGATCCCGTAAGATTTGTTTCAATAATCCGGTCGATGATTCATCCCGACTAGTTATTGCAGTGAACCAAACTATAAGGGTGGCGACTTGTGCACCTGTCCGTTGGGCGGGTCATATAGGTGAGCACTGCACAGATATGTTGTAGATCAAGCTATGGGCGGCGTCTTGCGTGCGTCCATTGGGTGGCTCGAGGACTGCACCGATATGTCAATATAGATTGGCCCATCGGGTGGCGATTCAGAACCGTCTGTTGGATGGCTCGTACTGGTAAATGCACCTCCTGGCGTGTTGATGTATACGTAGAGGCCAACCGCAACATTGTAAGCCTGATGCGAATAGCGAGAGACGACCACGACGTTGTAAGCTGGCGCGGTGGCGAGAGATGGCCACAGCGTTGTAAGCCCACGCGGTCGATGTGAGATGGCCACGGCGTTGTAAGACGGCGCGGTGGCGAGAGACGGACACAGTGTTGTAAGCCCACGCGATTGATGCCACGGCGTTGAAGCCGACACGATGGCGAGAGACGGCCACGACGCTGTAAGCCGGCGCGGTGGCAAGAAACGGCCACAGCGTTGTAAGCCGGTGCTGATGGTGAGAGTCGGCCATGGGGTTGTTGGTGAAGACCATATTGCGAATGCGGCGGCTTGCCACGTCCATTGGGTAGCTCATACTGGCGGGTGAGCGCGCACTGTACCGACGAGTTGATGTACACCGTCCATGGGGGCGGCGACTCACGTGCGTCCAATGAGCAACACGACACACTGGTGTGCGCTCCAACTCCACGGTATAATGCCACATGAATAATTGTCCTGCGTAAAAATATTGCAAGGCCAAGGTAATTGTTCTCGAATGAAACATACACTGAAAAAATAAATAGGATAAATATCACCTGGTATTTTTGTCGGATAAATGTGGACGGAGCAAACCGAGTTTTGACATGCATATTGATCCATTGTGTTTTTTTGTTTAGTGGTCGTTGTGTAGACCAGAAATCTATGAGTCGGTTATGGAACCCTTACTGAGTCGGCTGGGGAAATTTCTCCATGAAGATCGCCAGACTACCGGATAGGCGAAATCACCAATTGTTCGTTGCTGTTGGCGCAAGTGTCTGTCGCTGGAAGACAGGGTCTGTGGCTTCTATGTGCGTTCTTCGGGCAGCGCCGCGTGCAGAGTTGGTGGCGAGATGTCGTGTTTTTCTCCATTGCCTTGATGAATTGATGAATTTGTAGGATTGGTTTCTGCCACTGACGCCGAACCACCCCTTTTTTATCAATGGTACATGTAGCGCCATGAGGCTGGAAAAAGGATTTACTCCTTGGTTGATTGCTTCAGTTGACCCGGCCAGTGGAGGGAAAATCGGCAGCAGCGTACCCAATGCCGCGTATAGTTTCGAAAACTCATTAACATGAGTACGATCTTTGGATGGATGTAGCAATAGGAGCGTGAAGCAAAAACTAATTTTGCTTTCACTTGGAAGAAGCTGACGTAGTGAATCTAAGTTGAATTAAACTAGTACTACTATTTTGCTTCTGGTTGGCAAGTAGCAGTACAAGTTGCCATCGGTCAAATCATTCCGAACTATGTTTTCACCTTCGTCTCATCTTGAAAATACCGGGGACAGCTCAATTAGCTCTACAGCCTCTGGGCTTCAGACTTCTTATGCTACACGTGGATGTAAAGACACGGTAGAGGACTAGAGGCCGGATACAACTGGCCAGCAGGTCGATCTGGTAGCGAAAAAACCTCGCCGTGCTCCATTAACTGCTACGATAGGTTGACTAGGCTAGAAAAACCTGTCATCTGGGCACATTGCCGGACGGTGGCTCACGTGTTGCATTATTAAATCAATTCGGACAAGAACTGATTTGACGCCCCTGCTCCCTGTTTGCTTGTATTCTCGTGAAGTGCTTGATTGCTTCCGGTCTCCATGTGTGCATCAGAAGACTTGGGTTCCGATTTTCATAATCTTTGCACTGCTATTAAGCCTTCATCTTGGCCGAGGTGTTATGGCCAAACCCGCCGGGTAGCATCGTCGGTGATTTGGAAGCTTGGACCCGGAAGTCACGCGCAAGCAGCACCAAATTCCTATCGGTCTTGTGACTTGCGGTAACGCAATACCACGAATTGATTTCCTGTGGGATTCAACTGATCGCCGAAGACGGCTGCAGTGGACACATTGCAGCCCTAACTCCCATTTGGATCTAACTGTGCACACGCTATTCTGATTGTCGGGGTGGTTGAACTCTGTGGATCACGGAGAATGCCGTTACATCTATTATTGACTGACCAGAATTGGTCAGGCACCTTATCTTGCTTGCAAGGCAGGCCATGTTGGGGCCATCTTTCTGGGCCGCGCTTCGAGGCCTTCAGCTGAAACACTTCTTCAGCAATTCCGAAAAGAAGGCGGGAAGACTAGGTCAAAGTGGGTCGTGAAGTGGTACGTCGACCATGTAAAACCATTGAGATGGCCATGTATTGTCCTCTCGAGGAGTCCTGAAGGTGTAGCCGGTCCTGGCTATTCTACACACCTCGACCGTCCCGACTTCAAACAGTTTCCCGTCACGGGAGCATCACATAACGCAAAAATATTTCCTTCATAGCCCGAAATGCGCTTCGCAACCAAGGTCCATCTCATAGAGGGGGACAAATCCCGCGATATGTAGTATGGAGTTGGGAGTGAGGCAGTGGATTTGGATCCCATAGAATTCAAGCAGTCATCGAGGAATGGGTGGATTGGAAAACCCAAACCGTGCAGAAGGAAAGGGACAAAGCATACCCGCTCATCTCCATGAGGAGCCAGATGATTGTCTGCTTGGGTTTGATCGTCGAAGGACACCAGGGCCGCCGCATTGGAGCAAAATCCAGATCGGGGAGATAGCCTTGGGCTGCATGGTGTTGTAGTTGGAGGCGCAACTCGGCACAACTCCCCCAGTCGCCCTTGAGTGGGCCGTGAGGATGCTTGGAGGACCCCGCTTGTCACCCATGGCTAGAAGCTTTGGGAAGGATAAAGATTTGGAGGAAATGTCGCTAGAGGCAGGGAGAGTATCAAG
The DNA here is from genome assembly GCA_022496015.1 of Hordeum marinum. Taxonomy (NCBI): domain Eukaryota; kingdom Viridiplantae; phylum Streptophyta; class Magnoliopsida; order Poales; family Poaceae; genus Hordeum; species Hordeum marinum. The sequence continues at coordinate 309,770,712 of CM039673.1, forward strand.
CTGCTCTTGGGTACGCTTCTGATGTAGTAGATTTGGTTAAATAAAGAAGGGGAAACCAATGTTTGGAGTAATAGTCATAAAGATGGCTTGACTCTCGATACGACACGCTAGTCGAGGCGACATGCGATGGGACCAGTGCCGAGGTGAAATCCTAAACTTAGGAATAGAAGAGGCACACGAAGTAAGGCAAGAACTCGTCTCTCGAGCCGAAGATTCTATTATCTGAAGACACATATCCGAAGACTTTCCCGCGAAGGTTTTGATGATCGGTGTCGAAGACTAGTTCGGGTGCTATTGAGGGAGTCCTGGACTATGGGGTCCTAACCGAGCTGGGATAGTTAATGTTCCAGGATGCAGGCCCATCAAGGATAAGGACTTTAGAGGCTTTGGGACGAGTCATGTCGTGGTTTTGTCACGGCAGATGTCCGTATGAACGGACTTAGGTTCGGGGCAAAGATGCAACTAAGTGGCAGCTTGAAGGGCTTGATCGGAATCGAGAGACACGGAGTTTACCCAGGTCCGGCCCCTCCAATGGAGGTAAAAGCCTACATCCTGCTTGTCTGGTATTGATGATGGAGGAGATCTCTTGGATACAAGGGTGTTGTTTGCTACCTCTAATCACGGAGCCTCTAATCTATCTATCTCTAATCTCTTGTGTTGTCTAAACTTGTGGACTTGTGTCTCTTGCCCTCTAGGGTGCTCTACCCCTCCTTATATAAGTGGAGAGGGTAGGTTTACAAATAGAGTCTTACTAGGAGTAGGATTAGGATTAGTCTCTCTAGAATCCTATTCCGGGTCTTGTAACCTTCGGCAGGGAGTCTTTCTCTCTTTGAGCCTTGTCTTGTGAGCCGCCTGGCGCCGGTTTATACCCCGGGTCTTGGGTGTGGTCGTCCTGTGACCCGCCTGCCGGGTCATTAATAAAATGCCATGTCTTTTCCGGGTCTCTTGTGAGTCGCCAGGCTGGGTCATACCGCGGGGTATATCCCCGATATTAGCCCCCAGATTAGTTTGAATTTGTTCATACTAAGCTCCTAAAATAAAAATAATAAATATGTTAAGTAGCCGGCTTGCTCCTTTGGCCGGCTTATGAAATGGCTCCTCAGAAATCCAGGTCTTTTTTGCATATGAAAATAGTAGTCTTTGATAATCATATTGCTTGTCAATTTCCTTTGAAAAATATTGAGAATAGAACACCCATATACCATTGAGTCATCTTCCAATACTCTTAGCGGGTCATTTCCGCCGGGTCATAATCCTTGATGATGTCGGGTCATTATCGTTGGTGACGCCGGGTCAAATAACTAGAATCCAGCTGACTTGATAAAAATATTATGATGAAAATGCATTTGATGTAAAACCGGACTTCCATTGTTGTAAAGCAGGACGGCTTATATAAAATCTGGCGGGTTATGATCTTTTGATAACGCCGGGTCATAAATGTTGGTGACGTCGGCTCTAACAACGGAACTCCATAATTAGCATCTTGAAAATTTTCCTCAAAGTTTTTGATATGTCCATATTACCTGTAGCCCCAAGCTTCGAGATTATCCATGATAACTTGGTGGTTTGGAATAATATTTTGGACTGTGTAGCCCCCAAGTGCCGGGTTGTCCTGCCTGCAGCAACCTGGGACTTATAACTGGCTTATACCTTCGGGTATGGGCCTAAGGGAAATTCCTCTCCGGGAGCGGGAGATCGAAGCCATCGTTATTACCAACGTTTCCTCCTTTGTGGGAGGACCAATCTTCATCAACATCTTTACAAGCACCATCTCATCTCGAACTCTAGTTCATCTCTTCTATTAGAACTTTGTCTCAAAACCTCGGATCGGTACCTCTAGGTTACTAGTTGTGTTGATTACATCTTGTAGTTGATGCTTGTTGGATTACTTGGTGGAAGAAGTTATTTTCAGATCTTTAATTATTATTTTTATGCCTCTTATCTTGAACATGTTGATGAGGTGTGAGTAGTTACTATTGTTCCTGAGGACACGTGAGAAGTGTTGTTATAAGTAATCTTGTGAAGTTGGTATTCGTTCGATATTTTGATGATATGTATGGTGTCACTTCTCTTAGTGGTGTCATGTGAATGTCGACTACATGACACATCACCATGTTATGGGCCTAAGGTAAGTCATTGTGGAGTAACAAGTATATGATGGGTTGCTAGAGTGACACAAGCTTAAAATAGAGTTTATGTGTTGCTTCATAAGGGGCTGATTTGGATCCACACGTTTCATGCTATGGTTAGATTTATCTTAATTCTTCTTTCATAGTCGCGGATGCTTGCGAGAGGGGGTAATCATAAGTAGGTTGTTAGTTCAAGTAAGAACACCACCTTAGCACCGGTCCCCCCACATATCAAATTATCAAAGCAGCGAACGTGAATCAACTCAACATGATGAATATGACTAGACGAAATTCCCATGTCTGCTCGGAAGCGCTTGCTTAATATACGAGTACTTCCAGGCCCGTCATTTGCTACAAAAAGGATTGGAATACCTTGCTGCACCTTTGTTACTATTGTCACTTGTTACTTGTTATGAATTATCTTGCTACAAAACTATCTATTATTTTTACTCTCAGCACTTGCAGAGAAGACCTTGCTGAAAACCACTTGTCATTTCCTTCTACTCCTTGTTGGGTTCGACACTCTTACTTATCGAAAGGACTACGATTGATCCCCTATACTTGTGGTTCATCAAGACTCTTTTTTGGTGCCGTTGTCGGGGAGTGAAGTGCCCTTGGGTAACTGCAAATTGGTAAGGAAATATTTTCTATGCGTGCTGAAATTTACTGTTGCTTGTCACTATGAACGATCACCCTTTGAGTCGCTTGTTCGAGGCATCTTCACCCCGAATGGAAGATGAGGAAGTTGTTCCCCAACCTACTGAACCTACTGAAAATATTTATTATGAGATTCCTTCGGGCATGGTAGAGAAACTGTTAGCTAAACCTTATGATGGTTCAACTCATCCTGATTACATTTTGATATACGTCGATGAGATTTGTGGATTGTTTGAGCTTTTAGGTCTGCCCGTAGATAAAGTTAAGAAGAAAAATTTTCCCTTTATCTTTGGATGAAAAATCATTAATGTGGTACATGTTATTGGATGATATTGGATCATGGGACTGGAATCTCTTGAAGCTGGAATTTCATCTGAAGTTTTATCATATGCACCTAGTCGATCATGATCAGAACTTTATGTATAATTGTTGGCCTCGTGAAAGAGAAAGTACCGCTCAAACTTGGGGGAGGATTAAATCCATGATGCACACTTGCCCCAACCATGAGCTCACAAGAGTAATGATTATACAAAAAAATTATGCTCGGCTTTCTCATGATGATCAAGCACTGCTCGATTCTTGTGCTATTGGTTCCTATATGAAGGAGACTATTGAATTCAAATGAGATCTTCTGGAAAGAATTAAATGCAACTCTGAAGATTGGGAACTCGATGAAGGTAAAGAGTCAGGTATAAAGCTCAATTTTGATTGTGTTAAATCTTTTATGGAAACTAATGCCTTCCATGAGTTTAGCAATAAATATGGTCTTGACTCTGAAATAGTAGCTACTTTCTGTGGATCATTTGCAACTCATGTTGATCTTCCCATAGAGAAGTAGTTTAAATATCATCCGCCCATTGAAAAACCATTAGAGGAACCTATTTAAATTAAGAAGGAATAAGTAAATGTTAGCCATGTTGATCCAATTGTTCCCACCGCTTGCATTGAGAAACCTCCTTTTCCTGTTAGAATCAGGGAACATGCTAAGGCTACAACTAGGGTTAATAAAAGACATGTTAGGACACATGTATCTTCTGAATAGATAAATGTTGAGCCTAAGGTTGCTATGGTTAAAGATCTTTCAGTTACTAACATTGAGGGTCAGGTTATCTACTTTTGTGGATAAAGTGCTAAGATTGCGAAACCTGCTAGAAACAAACATGATGAATTAGACAAAAATAAACCAGTGGTTGGCATGCCTGTTGTTTCAGTTAAAATTGGAGATCATTGTTATCATGGCTTGTGTGACCTCGGTGCTAGTGTCAATGTTATACCTTTTACCTTATATCAAGAAATTGTGAATGACATAGCACCCTCTACGAGTGAAGATATTGATGTCACTATTAAACTTGCAAACAGAGATATTACGCAACTTGGGATCGTTAGAGATGTTGAAGTTTTGTGTGGAAAAGACAAGTACCCCACTGATTTCTTAGTACTTGGTACCAAACAAGATAACTTTTGCCCCATTATATTTGGTAGACCTTTCTTGAATACTATTAATGCTGAAATTAACTGTGCTATTGAGAAGGTTAAAGTAAGCTTTGGTGATGTGTCTCATGAATTTAATTTCTCCAATTTTACTAATCAACCACACAAGAAGGAGTTACCTAGTAAGGATGAAACATTTGGTCTTGCTTCTATTGTCGTGCCTCCTACAGATCCTCTAGAATAATATTTGCTACACCATGAGAATGATATGTATATGAATGAAAGGAACGAAATGGATGACATATATCTTAGACAAACACCTAGTCTTAAACATAACTTACCAGTCGATATTTTAGGGGATCCTCCTCCACCCAAGGGAGATCCTGTGTCTAAGCTAAAGACTTTACTCGATACGTTGAAATATGCTTATCTTGTTGAAAAGAAGATATATCCTGCTATTATTAGTGCTAACCATTCAGAGGATGAAGAAAGGAGACTACTTAAAACTCCGAGGAAGCACAAGGCTGCTATTGGATATACTATCGATGATCTAAAGGCCATAAGCCCAAGTCTATGTCAGCACAAGATTAATATGGAACTGGATGCCAAACCTGTTGTTGATCACCAACGTCGCTTAAATCCTAAGATGAAGGAGGTGGGAAGAACTGAAATACTAAAGCTTCTGGAGGTAGGTATAATATATCATATTGCTGATAGTAGGTGGATAAGTCCCGTTCATTGTGTTCCTAAGAAAGGTGGTATTATTGTCGTCCCTAATGATAAAAATGAGCTTATTCCACAAAGAATCGTAACTAGCTATAGGATGGTGATTGATTTCAGGAAATTAAATAAAGCTACTAAGAAAGATCATTACCACTTGCCTTTTATTGATAAAATGCTAGAAAGATTATCTAAGCACACACACTTTTGTTTTCTTGATGGATATTCTGGATTTTCTCAAATACCGGTGTCGAAAGAAGATCAAGAGAAAACTATCTTTACATGTCCTTTCGGAACTTATGATTATAGGTGTATGACTTTTGATTTATGCAATGCACCTGCTAGCTTTCAAAGATATATGCCTGCTATATTCTTTGACTTTTGTGAAAATATTGTTGAGGTGTTTATGGATGATTTTTCTGTTTATGGGACTTCTTTTGTTGATTGCTTGAGCAACCTTGATCAAGTTTTGCAGAGATGCAAAGAAACTAGTCTTGTCTTGAATTGGGAGAAGTGTCACTTTATGGTAAATGAATCTATAGTGCTTGGGCATAAAATTTCTGAACGAGGCATTGAGGTGGACAAAGCTAAAGTTGACGCAATAGAGAAAATGTCATGCCCGAGAGATATGAAAGGTATAAGAAGTTTCCTTGGTCATGCTGGTTTTTGTAGGCGTTTCATTAATGATTTCTCAAAGATTTCTAGGTCGTTACCTAATCTTCTTCAAAAAGATGTTCCTTACGTTTTTTTATGATGATTGTGTAGAAGCTTTTGAAATACTTAAGAAGGCTTTAATTCCTGTACCCATTGTTCAACCACCTGATTGGAACCTACCATTTGAAATTATTTGTGACGCTAGTGATTATGGTGTTGGTGCTATTCTAGGGCAAAGAGTAGACAAGAAAATAAATTTTATTCATTATGCTAGTAAAACCTTAGACTCTTCTCAAAGAAATTATGCTACCACTGAAAAGGATTTTTTAGCACTTGTTAATGCTTGTGATAAGTTTAGACCTTACGTTGTCGATTCCAAAGTAACTATTCACACTGATCATGCTGCTATTGAATACCTTATGAAAAATAAAGATGCTAAACCTAGACTCATCAGGTGGGTAATTTTACTTCAAGAGTTTGATTTGCATATCATTGATAGAAAAGGAGCTAAAAACTCTGTAGCAGATAACTTGTCTAGGATGGAAAATGTTCTTGATGACCCACTTCCTATCTATGATAGTTTTCCTAAGGAGCAACTTGCTTCTATAAATATTTCACGTAAAGCTACTTGATATGCTGATTATGCTAATTACATTGTTGCTAAATATATTCCACCTAGCTTCACCTATCAACAAAATAAAAAATTCTTTTATGATTTACGACATTACTTTTGGCATGACACACATCTCTATAAAGAGAGAGTAGAAGGTATTATTAGATGTTGTATACCTAAGCATGAACAGGAACAGATTCTTCGGAAGTCCCATTCTGAAGCCTACGGAGGAAACCATGCCGGTGACTGAACTGCACACAATCTATTACAATCTGGTTTCTATTTTCCTACTCTTTTTACAGATGCTTGTGAGTATGTCCTTTCCTGCGATGACTGCCAAAGAGTTGGTAACATTGGTAAACCTCAAAAAATGCCTATGAACTATTAACTTGCTATTGAACCATTTGATGTTTGAGGCTTTGACTTTATGGGACCTTTTCCTTCCTCAAATGGGTATACTCATATTTTAGTTGTTGTTGATTACGTTACTAAGTGGATAGAGGCTATTCCAACTAGTAGCACCAATCATAACACCTCTATTAAAATGCTTAACGACATTATCTTTCCAAGGTTCAAGGTCCCTAGATATCTAATGACTGATGATGGTTCACATTTTATTCATGGTGCTTTCCGTAATCTTTTAGCTAAATATGATGTTAACCATAGAACTGCATCCCCTTATCATCCTCAGTCTAGCGGCCAAGTTGAATTGAGTAATCTAGAAATAAAATTAATCTTACACAAGACTGTTAATTGATCTAGGAAGAATTGGTCTAAGAAACTAGATGATGCGCTATGGGCTTATAGAACTGCTTATAAGAATCCTATGGGTATGCCCCCATACAAAATGGTCTATGGAAAGGCTTGTCATTTACCTCTTGATCTAGAACATAAAGCTTATTAGGCAATTAAATAACTTAACTATGCTTTTAAACTTGCCGATGAAAGAGCTTATTTGATATCAGCTCACTAGATGAATGGGGAACACAAGCCTATGAAAATGCTAAGCTCTTTAAAGAAAAGATTAAAAGATGGCATGACAAGAGGATTCAGAAACAAGAATTCAATGTAGGAGACCTAGTGATTTTGTACAACTCCTATTTCAGAGTTTTTTTGCAGGAAAACCTCTCTCCAAATGGGAGGGCCCATATGCTGTTGAGGAGGTTTATCGTTCCAGTGCTATAAAAATAATAACTTTGAAGGAAAAAAACCGAGAGTGGTGAATGGGCAAAGAATCAAGCATTACATTTCAGTTGCACCCATTAATGAGGAAACTAATGTCATCCAAGTTATGACACCGTAATAAAACATCAAGGAGGCCTTCCAGAACACTCCAGAAACCTGAAAAAGGGGTAGGTATGTGGTATGGTAAGTAAACCGACTCCAAAAATTCCAAAAATGTAATTTCTGTCAATTTTGGTATTTTAAAAAAATTACAAAAATAAAATGGAGTCAGGAGGACCCACGAGGGAGGCACAATCCAATAGCCCCCCTAGGGCGCGCCCTGATGACTTGTGGGCCCCTCATGTGCCTTTCGTGCTCCAATTTCTTCCCAAACTCGTATTATTGCCTAGAAAAAAATATTATATGTACTCCTGTATGATTTGACCACCGCATCACAAGTTTCTCCTCTATTCTTGTTTCGAGCTGTTTTTCTGGCAGATGTGAGAATATGTCATCTCAAGATTCAGATAGAGGGAGATATGTCTCCCACTATATTGCAGGCCCATAGATCTTTGGGGATATTTACCCCTACTTATGGTCCACGAATGAGGAAGGAGATACCGATTTGGAGGAGATAGAGGATGCCGGTCCGGATGCTAGTTCAGATGAAGATGAAGCTCCACTATCTCAGCCTAGAGATATGCATGTGGAATTCAAGAAGTCAAGTCTCCCTAAGGGAGGGAACAAAACCAATAGTCAATTTATCCCTTCTCGTTTTCTGCGGGAGAGCAAAGCAGCCTTATTCAAAAGGATACTAAAGCTCAAGAGAACAATGATTTAAGAGAAGAAAATTTCATCCTCAAGCGTAAACTAGAGTAGAAGAATACTACTACATCACCACCACCGCCACCTCTGAAGAATGCTTGAGTGCATGGGTATGGGCACCATCCTTGGCTTGTCCCAAGCTTGGGGGAGGTGCCCCGGTATTGTATCACTATCATTTTTATCACCATTATCTATCTTAGTTTGATCTTTAGTTTTTCATGATTTAGAGAGATAGAATTTCAGATTTTCTTTGTTTAGAGTTTTGCTTTGAGATCTACCTATCCTTGTGACCGAGTGTGAGAGTTATATAATAAAGTTAGTTGAGTTCGTGTGCCTTACCCTCGCATCCACCCATCGTCTTAGCATGGCAATAAAAGGAATAGAAAAAGATCATATGCTTATTTCCTATATATATGGTATTGGATCCCTTAAAACGTGATGCTTGCTTAGGGTCTTTTGCTAGCCCAAATATTCGCACTAAGTAGAGATACTAATTGTGCATCCATAACCCTTAAACTTAGTTTCTTTCCATGAGAGTCCACCGTAACTACCTATGGACTGAATAAGATCCTTCAAGTAAGTTGTAATTGGTGCACAAGGCAATAAAAATAGCCTCTAAGCATGTAAGATCTTTTATTGTGAGGGAAAGTAATATTTGTATGATCTTGTGATAGTGAAGAAATAGAAGTGACAGAGTGCATAAAAAAGTTCACTATCACAAGGGGTAATATAAAGTGATGCTCTTTCGCATTAAGAGATTGCACATATCAAACAAACAAAAGCTCATGACAACCTCTGCTTCCCTCTGCGAAGGGCCTATATTTTACATTCTTACAAAATTTATTTTCATGCAAGAGTCAATAATATTTCCCCTAGTTCCTATTTATCAACTCTTTAGTGGCAGACATTGGGTGTTAAGGAAATATCCAAACAAATATATACGGTTGAATGTAGATGATCATGATCCATTATTGTTGACATTATCCTTGAGGTAAATAAGTTGGTGGCAAGAATACTAGAGCCCCCATATTCCTATGTGTCCACAGAATCACTGGTTCCAAATATGTGCAATGTGTGTCAACAATCATAGAAGGCTACATTATTGTTGAATATGTGAACTTGCTATAAATACAAGCTCTTACATAGACTCTTCTCTCAATTATGTTAGCTATGATAATATCAATGACTAATGGCATTGCTTGTCGGTTCTCAACAAAGATTATGCTTCATACCTCTTCAGTTCTGAATAGATTGTTACTTGTTTATGAGAATTTATATGATGAAAAGCTTGCTGCTATATTAATATTCGTGATGCTCTCATGTTTGTAATTTGTTTTTATCGACACCTCTCTCTCAAATTATGTGGTCATTATTCTAGAGTTTGCTTTCGCTTGAGGACAAGCGAGGTCTAAGCTTGGGGGCGTTGATACGCCCATTTTGCAGCATGATTTATCTTTAATATTCATGGTATTCTTGTCTATTATTCTCGATTATCATACAATTCTTATGCTCTTTCTCTCTGATTATGCAAGCTATATCACAAGGAGGGAAATATCTAGAAAATGGATTTCTAGACCGGAAAACCGAGAAAAGGTAGAGAAATCACCGGATCCCAAATGACCTAAAACTTCACGGAGAATATTTTTGGAATATTTAAGAATTTCGGTGCCAAAAATATACCAAAGGGGGACCACCCGCTGGCCGCAAGCCAATAGGGCGCCATCCCCCCGGGTCGCGCCCTGATAGCTTGTGGGACCCCTGCTGGCCCTCCGACACCCCTCTTCTCCTATATGGTTTGTTTTACCCTAGAAAAATCATAAGCAACCTTTCAGGATGAAGCGCCATCGTCTCGAGGTGGAAACCTGGGCAGAGTCCTGTTTGCAGATAGACACATTTTGCCGGGGAAATTCCTCCCCTGGAGGGGAGATCGAAGCTATTGTCATCACCAACGCTTCCTCCTTTGTGGGAGGACCAATCTTCATCAACATCTTCACCAACACTAGTTCATATCTTGTATTCAATCGTTGTCTCAAAACCTCAGATTGGTACATGTGGGTTACTAGTTGTGTTGATTATATCTTGTAGTTGATGCTTGTTGGATTACTTGGTGGAACAAGTTATATTCCGATCTTTAATTATTATGATTATGCCTCTGATATTGAACATGTTGATGAGGTGTGAGTAGTTACTATTGTGCTGAGGACATGGGAGAAGTCTTGTTACAAGTAATCTTGTGAAGTTGGTATTTGTTTGATATTTTGAAGATATGTATGTTGTCACTTCTCTTAGTGGTGTCATGTGAACGTCGACTACACGACACTGTAGTGACCCGACCTGAAAGGTCGAATCTCCGGTGTTTCGGTACCATCCCAAGATCATGCTGGTACACACACGGTACATCAATGTATATATCAAAGGGAAATCACACAGCTTTATAAATCGAAATCTCGTATGGAGTCCTTTATTACAATAAGAATTACAATAAAGTGGCTGAAGGCCAACTCATGAGAATAACTAATCTTGCGGAAGCTTCAAAGGTAGTTGAGTCCATCTGACTCCAAGGGCATCTCACCGAGCGTAGAGCGTATCCTCACTCCTAGTCGGAAATGTACTCTGCAACATGATAGGTTGCAGCCGTGTAGGTCAGCATATTGAATATGTCGGCAATGTCACAAAAGAGGGGGTGTAAAGTAATCATCTATTCTATATGCATATATGGTAGGTGGGGTAGTAAGTTTTTGCATAAAGCCAATTTTTCCTACAACAAAAGGGGCAAAATATTATTACTACAAAGTTGGTTGATTAATGAGATGGTTCCACCAACCAATTCTCATACCCAAGTTGTCATTAATACCCACATCAATGTAATTATTTGTGTTGAGAATTCCAGATAGTTTCAGTTCCTTTGGCTCAAACTGTCCATGACCATGGACACGGCTAATCGATTAGGTTTGGGTACTCTGCAGAGTTTTGCACACGTTCCCCACAAGATTTGATCGCCTCCGTTGGATTTCTCGTAAACATGGTCAAAGTGACTTGCCTTGCTGACGATCTTCGTACTCAAGTGACTCTAGATAACAAGCTTCGCACTCCGGATGATCTAACGAATCAAACAAAACACACAATAAGCATAACCACAATCCAATTCACACAACAGCAAGGTAAACAAATACTTCAACAAACAATAGCACAATCAAAAGGAAGAATCACTCAAAGTATAAGACTCTAAAATTTTTGGTGTCAAATCTCTACTAAGACATAACAAGACAAAAAATTGTTTGGAACAACTAGCAATTTAGATAACAGAAAAGTAAATACAAAATTTTTATTAGAAAACAGAAGTATTTCATTATTAAAAAATTTGTGCAAAAAGAGTTACTACAAAACATTTTTCTAAACAATACTAAAGGTGAAAACAAGATTTACCTATTTAAACTAGAGCACAATACAAAATAAAATATTTTTATTAACAGAAAATAATTCACCTAATGTTGAAACAATAGAACCTAATGAAAACTAAAAACAAAAGTTAAACTAAATCAGATTCAAACTAAACTAAAATCAAACTAACTAAACTCTTATTAAGAACTAAACAGATTCTCTTTTTGTTAAAAACCCTAACCAAATTCATCCGAAAAATTCTCAAACTATGTGGGATGATAGGTCTAACTAATACAGACCAGTGGCAAAAAGATTCATACAAAAATATATTTTTAAACTCTAGTTATATAGATTTTAGTAATTTGAGAAAATTTGGTTAGATTCAAATTTTAAAGGTCAAATTTGAAATCTAAGACTACAGGATGAAACTACATGAAATTTGTGACCTAATGCAAAAAAGAATCAATTAAAAACACTAATTAGTTTAAAATATATTACAAAAATAAAATCAGAACACATTCTGTTTTCTAAAACAGAAAAAGAAAAAGAAAAAAATTTTAGCTAACGGACAGAGGCTACGTGGCGGCTTCCTATTGGTCGAAAGAGCGCGCGTGCGGGTGTTTGCGGTGAACAACCAAACGTTAGGGGATACCGGTTCGGGGTTTAAGTGATCTAATCTAACGCGTCGGATCTGGATCGAACGGTCTAGGGGGGGTGCGGTGGCTTACAGAGGGGGTGTCGAGGTTTCCGGCGAGGTCGACGGCGGCCGGACGTCGGAGTTGGTTGGAGATGGTCATGTGGTGGTCAGGGGCAGCGTACGAGAGCTCAGACGATAGCGACGAAGATCTGGCGTCGAATGGTGGCGTCAAACAGGGCTCGGGACGACGGGGGCGACGGCCCGGAGCCGTGGGGGGGGTTCGGGTGGAGTCAGAACTCTGGCGAGGTGGTGCGGTGGCATTCCGGCGAGGGTAGAGGTGGGCTCAGGGTGGAACGGAGAGCGGAGAAGGCAGGGGCTTTTATAGGCCAGGTGCGGGGTCGGGAGAGGGGGAGAGGAGCTAGATCCGGCTCGGGATGGATCTCCGGCGAGGTGAGGGGCGCGGGGAGGGAGATGAGCGTTGGAATCTTGCTAGTGGTCGGGGGTCCCACGTGACAGTGAGAGAGAGGGCTATGTTAACGCGTCGGTGGCCGATCTGGAGTGATCTCGGGGAGTAAAGGTTGTGGGCCGGCCGGTTATCTAATTAAACGCTTTAAATCTGTTTCCTTTTCTATTTTCCAGAACGTTTAAAATCCTTTAATGCATTCAAATCTTTTCCAAACATAGGGAATATATATATCAAAATGATCAGGGGAATAAATGCTATTTAATGAACATTTTTCCTTTGTCGAAATGAATACTTTAAAAAAATATTTTTCAGAAAATGCCTAATTGATTTAAATTCTTTTGAGATAAACTTTCAAATAAACCCCTGGTTTTATTGTTCAAATAATTCACCAAATAGATTTTCAAATAGTAGAAAACAAGAAATTGGAAAAGTGAAAGTGGCCTTTCAGAATTTCAAGAGAAGAACTTCAACAATTCATTTCATTCAAGCAATGTGATGATGATGCATAGCTATATTTCATAACATTCCAAAATGAAATTTTGGGATGTTACAAACCTACCCACCTTAAGATGAATCTCGCCCTCGAGATTCGGGTTGGCTAGAAAATAGGTGCGGGTGGTCTCTACGAAGATCTTCTTCGCGTTCCCAGGTGGCTTCTTCCTTGGTGTGGTGACTCCACAGAACCTTACAAAACTTGATGGTCTTGCTACGGGTAACTCTGTTGGTATTCTCGAGGATTCTGACAGGCTTCTCCTCATAGGTCAGGTCACTGTCAAGTTGTATGGCCTCTAGGGGCACTGTGTCTCTCAAGGGAATATCAACCATCTCAGCATGGCATTTCTTTAGCTAGGAAACATGGAAAACATCGTGTACTCCGGACAATCCTTTCGGCAATTCCAGCTTGTATGCAACTTCGCCTCTATGTTCAAGAATTTTGTAGGGGCCTATGAATCTGGGTGCTAACTTTCCTTTAACACCAAACCTCTTGATTCCTCGAAGTGGGGACACACGAAGGTATGCTCGGTCTCCCACTTCATATGTCACCTCCTTGTGTATAAAGATTCAAAAGGGGCCATCTTCAGACTAGTCTGATAACTGTTGTTGTACGAGAACTCTGTGTAAGGTAAGTTGTCATCCCAACTAGACCCATAGTCTAGCGCACAAGCTCTCAACATGTTCTCCAAGATCGATCTTCGACCAGGGTATCACCAACTGAAAATTCATGAATATGATATACCCAAAACAACCTTCACCACAAGGTATGGCTTATATGAGTATACAGTCATGTCTTTTGGTTTGACTAATGCTCCTGCCTACTTCATGAGTATGATGAACAAAGTGTTTATGGAATATCTGGACAAGTTTGTCGTGGTGTTCATCGATGACATTTTGATATTCTCCAAGAGCGAGGAAGAACACAAGGAAAAATGGTATATATCAAAGGGAAATCACACAACTTTATAAATCGAAATCTCATATCGAGTCTTTTATTACAATAAGAATTACAATAAAGTGGCTGAAGGCCGACTCATGAGAATAACTAATCTTGCGGAAGCTTCAAAGGTAGTTGAGTCCATGTGACTCCAAGGGCATCTCACCGAGCGTAGAGGGTATCCTCACTCCTGGTCGGAAAAGTACTCTACAACATGATACGTTGCAGCCGTGTAGGTCAACATATTGAATTTGGCGGCAATGTCACAAAAGAGGGGGTGTAAAGTAATCATCTATTCTATATGCATATATGGCAGGTGGGGTAGTAAGTTTTTGCATAAAGCCAATTTTTCCTACAACAAAAGGGGCAAAATATTATTACTACAAAGTTGGTTGATTAATGAAATGGTTCCACCAACCAATTCTCATACCCAAGTTGTCATTAATACCCACATCAATGTAATTATTTGTGTTGAGAATTCTAGATAGTTTCAGTTCCTTTGGCTCAAATTGTCCATGATCGTGGACACGGCTAATCGATTAGGTTTGGGTACTCTGCAGAGTTTTGCACATGTTCCCCAGAAGATTTGATCGCCTCCGTTGGATTTCTCGCACTTTAGGGTGTTTGAGAAACGGATGACCAAAACATGGTCTTCTAAAGGGTTTCCCTGAGACTCTGTCGGTGCCCATCCTTTCCTACCGTTCTTCTACATCTCGTAGCACCGCCTGTCCAGGCTCACCATGATATCCAACCAAGCCAGAGCCCATAATGGCTTGTGGCTGTGCAGGTAAGCCTTGGGTCTTGAAGCATCCATCCATCTGTTTGTGCCTGGGTGGACCTTTCCGCATGAATACTGACACTTCTCCAGCAACATCTAGGCTAACCACTGGTTTCTCCAGGGCACCATTCAACCATCATCCACCCAGAGGTATGTTGAAAACTCAGAGTCTTGAAGTCTTGATCATCTTGTAGGTCTTGAAATTATTATCTCACAACTCTCATGAATCACACAACCAACCCCGTCTACTAATAGCACAACAAAATTAAATCAATGTTTCCGGGGGCCAATGTGTCAAAGGGTTGAGGGGTGCCTACCACATGATGCTACATCAAGTAACCAAGTTTCCAAATTACCAACTTTGCATGCAATTGGGGAGATGGTAGAACTAATGCAATAAAAACATGGGTAAACATGGTCAAAGTGACTTGCCTTGCTGACGATCTTCGTACTCAAGTGACTCTAGATAACAAGCTTCGCACTCCGGATGATCTAACGAATCAAACAAAACACACAATAAGCATAACCACAATACAATTCACACAACAGCAAGGTAAACAAATACTTCAACAAACAATAGCACAATCAAAAGGAAGAATCACTCAAAGTCTAAGACTCTAAATTTTTTGGTGTCAAATCTCTACTAAGACATAACAAGACAAAAATTTGTTTTGAACAACTAGCCATTTAGATAACAGAAAAGTAAATACAAAATTTTTATTAGAAAACAGAAGTATTTCATTATAAAAATTTTGTGCAAAAAGAGTTACTACAAAACATTTTTCTAAACAATAATAAAGGTGAAAACAAGATTTACCTATTTAAACTAGAGCAGAAAACAAAATAAAATATTTTTATTAACAGAAAATAATTCACCT
This sequence comes from Hordeum marinum, assembly GCA_022496015.1. Classification (NCBI taxonomy): domain Eukaryota; kingdom Viridiplantae; phylum Streptophyta; class Magnoliopsida; order Poales; family Poaceae; genus Hordeum; species Hordeum marinum. The sequence goes on from CM039673.1 coordinate 309,786,477, forward strand.
AATGTTGAAACAACAGAACCTAATGAAAACTAAAAACAAAAGTTAAACTAAATCAGATTCAAACTAAACTAAAATCAAACTAACTAAACTCTTATTAAGAACTAAACAAATTCTGTTTTTATTAAAAACCTAACCAAATTCATCCTAAAAATTCTCAAGCTATGTAGGATGATAGGTCTAACTAATACAGACCAGTGGCAAAAAGATTCATACAAAAATATATTTTTAAACTCTAGTTATACAGATTTTAGTAATTTAAGAAAAGTTGGTTAGATTCAAATTTTAAAGTTCAAATTTGAAATATAAGACTACAGGATGAAACTACATGAAATTTTTGACCTAATGCAAAAAGAATCAATTAGAAACACTAATTAGTTTAAAAGATATAACAAAAATAAAAGCAGAACACATTCTGTTTTCTAAAACAGAAACAGAAAAAGAAAAAAATTAGCTAACGGACAGAGGCTACGTGGCGGCTTCCTATTGGTCGAAAGAGCGCGCGTGCGGTTGTTTGTGGCGAACAACCGAACGTTAGGGGATACCGGTTCGGGGTTTAAGTGATCTAATCTAACGCGTCGGATCTGGATCGAACGGTCCAGGGGGGGTGCGGTGGCTTACAGAGGGGGTGTGGAGGTTTCCGGCGAGGTCAACGGCGGCCGGACGTCGGAGTTGGTCGGAGATGGTCGTGCGGTGGTCGGGGGTAGCGTCCGAAGAGCTCAGACGATGGTGACGAAGATCTGGCGTCGAATTGTGGCGTCAGACGGGGCTGGGGACGACAGGTGCGACGGCCTGGAGCTCTGGGGGGGGGGTTGGGTGGAGTTAGAACTCCGGCGAGGTGGTGCGGTGGCGTTCCGGCGAGGGTAGAGGGGGGCTCGGGGTGGAATGGAGATCGGAGCAGGCAGGGGCTTTTATAGGCCAGGTGCGGGGTCGGGAGAGGGGGAGAGGAGCGAGATCCGGCTCGGGATGGATCTCCGGCGAGGTGAGGGGCGCGGGGAGGGAGATGAGCGCTGGAATCTCGCTAGCGGTTGGGGGTCCCACGCGATAGTGAGATAGAGGGTGATGTTAACGCGTCTATGGCCGATCCGGAGTGATCTCGGGGAGTAAAGGTTGTGGGCCGGCCGATTTTCTAATTAAACACTTTAAATCTGTTTCCTTTTCTATTTTCGAGAACGTTTAAAATCCTTTAATGCATTCAAATCTTTTCCAAACATAGGGAATATATATATCAAAATGATCAGGGGAATAAATGCTATTTAATGAACATCCTCTGTCAAAATGAGTACTTATAAAAAATATTTTTCAGAAAATGCCTAATTGATTTTAAATTCTTTTGAGATAAACTTTCAAATAAACCCCTGGTTTTATTGTTCAAATAATCACCAAGATGCCCCTGGTGTGGAGTGTCATGTTACTCCTCTTTTTTTTTGAATAATTCGAGAGATTTTCAAATAGTAGAAAACAAGAAATTGGAAAAGTGAAAGTGGCCTTTCAGAATTTCAAGAGAAGATCTTCAACAATTCATTTCATTCAAACAATGTGATGATGATGCATAGCTATATTTCATAGCATTCCAAAATAATTTTGGGATGTTACAACACTTCAGCATGTTATGGGACTAAGGGAAGTAATTGTGGAGTAAAAATTAGATAATGGGTTGCTAGAGTGGCAGAAGCTTAAAACCCAGTTTATGTGTTTCTTCATAAGGGGTTGATTTGGATAGACACGTTTCATACTATGGTTAGATTTATCTTAATTCTTATTTCGTAGTTGAGGATGCTTGCAAGAGGGGGTAATCATAAGTAGGTTGTTAGTTCAAGTAAGAAAAGAACCTTAGCACCAGTACACCCACATATCAAATTATCAAAGTAGCGAACGCGAATCAACTTAACATGATGAATATGACTAGACAGAAATTCACATGTGTCCTTGGGAGCACTTGCTATTATAAGAGTACTTTCATGCATGTCCTTTGATACAAAAAGGATTGGGCTACCTTGCTGCATATTTGTTACTATTGTCACTTGTTACTTGTTAGGAACTATCTTGCTACGAAACTATCTATTATTGTTACTCTCAGCACTTGTAGAGAATGCCTTGCCGAAAACCGCTTGTCATTTCCTTCTGCTCCTCGTTAGGTTCGACACTCTTACTTATCGAAAGGACTATGATTGATCCCCGACACTTGTGGGTCATGAGGTGCCTATATAAACTTTGGGGTTTAGCCTGTAGAACATAGATATACGCAACATTGTAATCCCTAGGGTTTAGTCCACAATCCACGATCTTAAGGTAGATCAACTCTGTAATCTCTACAATATCAATACACAAAGCAGGACATAGGGTTTTACCTCCATTGAGAGTGCCCGAACTTGGGTAAAAACCTCATGTTCTTCGTGTCCTGCTACCATATGTACGATCTCATAGCTCGGGCTCCCCTACCCGAAGTCTGTCTGTTTTGACACCTACACTTGGGGATGGTCACTAAACCCGTACACTTTGGTAACCCTTGGGGTCGGTCACCAGAACCTCTACAAATTTCTCGGGGAAATCTCCACAACATAATTGGAGACCTCGATGCTTACCCAGAGCTTTACACCATAATGATTGAGCTCTGAGATACCACTGACCGTCTAGGCCGCCAAAGCACACAAGAGGAACAAGCTCTAGGGTGACAAACACCCAAGAGTAATAAGCTTCTCAAACTTCACTTCCACGTATCACCGTGGAGAACTTATACCTATGCATCAATGCAATGGCAAGGGCACACGGAGTGCCCAAGTCCTTCTCACTCGAATCCCACCACAACAACTAATACCATGGAGGAAAATGAGAGGAACAACAAAGAAGAGAACCCAAAGAACTCCAAGATCTAGATCCAAGGGGTTCCCCTCACATAGAGGAGAAAGTGATTGTTGGAAATGTGGATCTAGATCTCCTCTCTCTTTTCCCTCAAGAACTAGGAGGACTCATTGGAGGGATTGAGAGTTAGCAAGCTCAAAGAAGGTCAACAATGGGGGGAAGAACATGAGCTCAAAAGATAAGGCCCATTGGGGAAGAAGACCCCCTTTATAGCCCCCCTCCCAAATCCAACCGTTATGGGCATTGGACGCACACAAGCGGTACTACCGCTCCACAAAGCGGTACTACCACTTGGGCAGAAGATCTCGGAGTATAGTGCAAAGGTGAAGCACCCTAAGGTGGTAGTGTTGTTGAAGTGGTACTACCACTCCCCCTAGCTATACTACCGTTGGGGTTGCGGCACACAGGGGAAAAGCGGAGGTAGGGAAGTGGACGGAGATAGTACCGCTTATATGTAGGGGAACGCGACAGAAAACAAAAAATTTCGGTATAGCGAGCACGCCCAGGACCACTATGGAGAATGCATACAAGGTTTGATCTGATCCGTACCGACTCGTAGCGCAGCGGAAGAAGAGTCGGTGGAGATCGTTGGTGCAGATCCCCGCAGCTAGGATTTACAACCTCCCAACCGCGAGGATGTACTCCCTCGTCGGACAGCCCTTCGGGAGGCGGTCGGACAGTCCCCCGGACGATGTCGCGGACAGCCCTTCGGGAGGACCCTCGAAACTCGAACGGAGACTCGGACGGCCCTTCGGGAGGACTCTCGAAACTCGACCTGAGACTCGAACAGCCCTTCGGGAGGACACTCGAACAGCCCCTCGGGCAAAAGATCGAAACTACGAACTCTCTACGGGGTTGCACACATACGGTGTCATCTATCCGGCAGGGCTTCGCCGTCCAGAACTAGTTCCTGCCGGAACCCAGACAGCCTTTCGGCTCTACGAAAAAATCTTTTCATGGGAGGGAGAGAGAGAGCTTGCAAAGCAAAGCATGTGTATGAGAGCAAAGGATGAGTGTGGAGAGTGCATCTCCACCTCTATTTATAGGAAAACCCAAGGGGTAGGGTGGCACTTGAAATACCCAAAATGCCCATGAGGTGAGCACACCACAAGGGCATAAAGGGAAAGCCTCCAAATAGTGTTGGCTGCATCACCATGCCTGCATCACCATGCCTGCATCACCATGCCTGCATCACCATGCCTGCATCACCATGCCTGCATCATCCCCTAATAGTATTTCCACTATTCACAATAGTGTTTCCACTATTCACAATAGTGTTTCCACTATTTACAATAGTGTTTCCACTATACATATATAGTGTTTCCACTATTTACAATAGTGTTTCCACTATACATATATAGTGTTTCCACTATTTATATATATAGTGTTTCTACTATTCAAAATAGTGTTTTTACTATTCACGAAGACATTTTTCTGCGTCCGTTAAATCCCAAATTATTTCTGTGTGCCTAGAATAATTCCAGTACCCACTAAAACAATTTTGGACGCGTTCCGAAACAATTCCGGAACAATGTTTTTCTTCAGCGAAAAGCTACCATAGCGGTTCCGGCGGCTCCGGAACACTTCCGGTTTTTTCCTCCGAAAAATCCCAGAAGTCCCCAGAATCATTCTGGCACCCTCCAAGAATTTCCAGACGTGTGCCGAAACCATTTTGACTTAATGGTATACTCCGAAACAACTTTTCGGTTTTACCGGAACTATTCCAATGTTCTCTCTCCGGAACTCTTCCGTTGTCTCCGAAACTTTTTCGGTGATTTTCTCTCAGACTCCCTGTCTAGTATTCAGCAGATAGATGACCCTTAAGCGTGTGACCCTATAGGTTCGGTGAAGTATAGACATGACCCGGAACACCTTCCGATCAATGATCAGCATCGGAGCCGTGGACACCCATATCGATCCCTATACCCACACGAATAAATATTCGAGTGAACCTCCAGTTGCCGTGAGCTATTCCTGTTGCTTCGCGATATGTTACAATTACCCGAGGTGAGAAACATCGGCATCCTCGTGGATCAACACTTGTCCACAATGCCAGTTACCTCGTTGCCGGTATTGTTCTCTTTTCTCGTTCCCATGTTTTGGCATCCCCGTGATCAAATCACAAAGTGTCTGGCCAGACGATGATGGATACCGTAACACCGAGAGGGCCCAAAGATATCTCTCCATCACCGAAGGAGCAAATCCCAATCTTGAGCTATCAAGTTACTTGACATACTTTTCCATGAACCCGTAAGCCGCCGTAATAGCCACCCATTTACGGATGACGTTTAACAAACCCCAAAGTTCATGAAGCAAGCATGAAGAAACTCGATACTCGCATGGTCTAAGGAATTATGCAAACATTAACTTCTCTGTGTTATTAACCATAAACTTATGACGAATGTATCTCATAGCATAACATCAATTCGGATCGATTCAACACAAGTGTTCTACCAACATCGTGCCCTCAAAATTGCCGGCATGGCTATGCCCATGATCAGGAAAACAGGATCATCATGCAATACTTGAGCCAGTCTTAGAGGCAAGACTAGGAATACAATTTACCATTTATTATACCACACGTGCACATGAGTTTCCCTCCAAGCCTCGTTTTATTTGCAGACTCGAGAATCATTGCAGTTATAGCATGGATCATAAACATTCATTACAAACTTGGAGATACAAAAGTAACTAATATTACTGCCTCTAGGGCATATCTCCTACAGACTCCCACTTGCACTAGAGTCATAATCTAGTTACATGGCTTCCCTAACACCAATGGCAATCCGGTGTTGCTCATGCTTTGCTCGTGGTAGAGGCTTCGTCATCGGGTCTGACGCATTCAGATCCGTGTGAACTTTGCGTACTTTCACTAAACATTCTTCGACATGATGTCGAATGAGTTTAAATTTGCGTTGAATATGCATTGTCTTATGGTGAGAACATGGCTCCCTTGCTTGAGCCACGGCGCCACTATTGTCACAATAGATCTCCACCGGGTCCAGAGCACTTGGAACCACACCAAGGTCTTCAAGGAATTGCTTGATACCGACAGCTTTCTTGGAGGCTTCTGAAGCAGCCACATATTCCGCCTCCGTTGTAGAATCCGCCACAGTCTTTTGTTTGGAACTTTTCCAATCAACTGCACCGCCGTTCAATAAGAAAACATAGCCCGATTGAGATTTGAAGTCATCTGGGTCAGTCATGAAGCCTGCATCAGTGTAACAACTTACAATGAGCTCTTCATCACCTCCGTACACAAGGAGTAAATCCTTGGTCCTCCTGAGGTACTTAAGAATACCCTTAACTGCGGCCCAGTGTTCCAATCCTGGATCACCTTGGTACCGGCTGCTAACACTTAGCGCATAGAAACATCCGGTCTTGTACATAGCATGGCATACATAATAGAACCAACTGCCGAAGCATATGCAATATCATTCATTTGTACTCGCTCATCGAGGGTCCGAGGACACTGATTCTTGCAAAGCACTGTGCCAGGTGACATGGGGAGTAGGCCTTTCTTGGAGTTCTCCATGTTGAACCTTTTCAACACCTTGTCAATGTACGTGCTTTGGCTTAGCGCTATCAGGCGTCTTGATCTATCTCTATAGATCCTGATGCCCAATACATATGCCGCTTCGCCTAAGTCTTTCATTGAAAAACTCTTCTTCAATGAGTCTTTTATTTCGCTAAGAAATTTCACATCATTTCCAATCAACAATATGTCATCCACATACAAGATTAGAAATGCTTTTGCGCTCCCACTAAACTTCTTGTAAACACAAGATTCTTCATCGTTCCTGATGAAGCCAAACTCTTTGACCACTTCATCAAAACGAATGTTCCAGCTCCTTGATGCTTGCTTCAGACCATAAATGGCTTTCTGAAGCTTGCATACCTTTCTAGCATTCTTAGGATCGAGAAAACCTTCTGGCTGTATCATGTATACATCCTGTTCAAGGTTTCCATTTAGGAAAGCCGTTTTGACATCCATCTGCCATATTTCATAATCGAAATAAGCAGCAATTGCTAGTAATATCCGAACAGACCTGAGCATGGCTACGGGCGAGAAAGTCTCGTCGTAGTCAACTCCTAGAACTTGCGTGAACCCTTTCGCGACAAGTCTAGCTTTGTGGATAGTAATGTTACCATCCGCGTCCGTCTTTCTTTTGAAAATCCATTTACAACCAATGGGTTTTACGCCATCTGGAAGTTCTTCCAAGTTCCAAACTTGGTTTTCGTACATGGATTCCATCTCGGATCTCATGGCCTTGTGCCATTCCCTTGAGCTAGGCCCCGCCATCGCTTCCTTGTAGTGCGCAGGTTCATCGTCTTCAAGAATGAAGATTTCGTTATGAAACCATTCAGGTGGCTGGATAGCCCTACCTGATCTGCGCGGTTCAGTTACAACATTGTCTGAAGTTTCCGCATCACATGCGACAACTTCCGGCTCGGTTGTAGGGATAATTTGCGGAATTACTTCCAGTTCCTTAGCCATATCAACGGTTGCCGAAGATTCACTAATCTCATTAAGCTGTACTGTCCTCCTACTCAATTCTTTAGCGAGAAACTCTTTCTCGAGAAAATGTGCAACCTTTGCGACAAACACTTTGCCCTCGGTTTGGTGGTAGAAGGAATATCCAATGGTGTTATTTGGATAACCTACAAAGTAACATTTCTCTGATCTAGGTTCTAGCTTGGTTGGCTGTAAACGTTTTACGTATGCCTCACAACCCCAAACCTTGAGATGTGACACACTAGGTATCTTCCCATACCACATCTCATGTGGTGTCGTCTCAACAGACTTAGACGGTGCTCTGTTTAATGTATAAGCAGCAGTTTCTAGTGCGTGACCCCAAAAAGATATCGGTAGATCTGTAAGAGACATCATCGACCTTACCATGTCTAACAGGGTTCGCTTACGTCGTTCCGACACTCCGTTTCGCTGTGGAGTTCCGGGAGGCGTAAGCTGTGAAACGATTCCACGATCACTCAGATGTTGGCCAAACTCGTGACTAAGATATTCGCCTCCGCGATCAGACCGCAGAAACTTAATCTTTTTGTTACGATGATTTTCTACCTCATTCTGAAATTCTTTGAACTTTTCAAAGGTTTCCGACTTATGCTTCATCAAGTAGATATAGCCATACCGACTCAAATCATCAGTAAAAGTCACGAAGTAAATATACCCACCCCGTGCGGCCGTGTTCATTGGACCACATACATCACTATGTATTATTTCCAATAATTCACCCGCCCGTTCAGGATGACCCGTGAACGGCGTCTTGGTCATTTTTCCCATCAAGCAAGCTTCACATGTGTCAAATAATTCAAAATCAAGGGACGGTAAAACTCCATCTTTATGGAGTCTTTGCATGCGTTTATTTCCGATGTGGCCAAGCCGACAGTGCCACAAGTAAGTGGTGGTGGTATCAGCCTTCTTAAGGCGTTTAGCATTCACGTTAAAGACATCATTTCCACATTCAAGATTTAGTATGAAAAGGCCCCCAACAATGGGTGCAAATCCATAAAACATATCCTTACAATAAAGTGAACAACCATTGTTCTCAGACTTGTAGGAGTACCCGTCGTGCACTAAACATGATCCAGAGATAATGTTTCTACACAACAACGGAACAAAATAACAGTTACTAAGTTCCAAAATAAATCCTGAAGGGAGACGTAGAGGCATAATGCCGACGGCTTGAGCGGCGATCCCAGCGCCATTCCCGACACGCATCACGACTTTATTATTTGCCAGCTTGTGCACCTTCTGAAGCCCCTGTATCGAGTTGCAAATGTGAGCAACCGATCCGGTATCAAATACCCAAGACTTAGAATTTTCGCTAGCAAGCAAAATGTCAATGAAATTAACTTGTATAACAATTATACCTTTTCCGGTTTTCCCGGATTTCTTATCTTCCAGATACTTCTTGCAGTTTCTCTTCCAGTGTCCTGTGCCCTTGCAGTAGAAGCACTCAGTTTCATTCTTGGCTCCGCCCTTAGATTTGCGTTGGAAGCCGGTCTTACCGGCGCCCTTGCCTTTCTTTGGCTTGCCTTTCTTTTTGAAACTGACAGTTTTATTCACAAGCAACACTTGCTTGCGATTTTTCTGCAGTCCTCCTTCAACAGTTTTCAGCATGGCAAGCACCTCATTAGGTGTTTTGTCCATCCCATTCATGTTGTAGTTCATGACAAAACCTCCGTAAGAAGGGGGGAGTGAACAGAGCAACATGTCCATTACATGCTCTTCTGGAAGTGGAAATTCCAGGGTTTTAAGCCTTTCAGCGTAGCCAATCATATTGACTACGTGCTCGCCAACTGAACTGCCCTCAGCCATCTTGGTCTCTGACATCATCTTCATGATATCAAAACGTTCAGACCTTGCATTAAACTTGTAAAGAGCATCCAGATCCTTGATCATATCAAAGGAGTTATGGAATTCAAAACGTTTTTGAAGCTCTGAACTCATGCAAGACAGCATGAGGCACTGCACTAAGTTGTAATCATCATCCTTAGTGGCCCAGACATTCTGTATGTCTACCGCGGCTGTTGCCGCCGGCTTTGGTGGAAGAGCTCCATCAAGCACGTACACTTTCTTAGCGCTCCTGAAGACAATCCTCAGGGTACGGAGCCAGTCCGCATAGTTGTTTCCATTCGCAGCTAACTTCTCTTTCTCTAACATCGGGCCTAAGTTGAACGCGCTATTGCGAGCCATTTGATCTACAATGGAAAACACAAGTTCATTTTAGACATTGTTCATAATGATTTTTGGCACTAGTGAATAAACAATTTTATTCTAAAGTGCGCTCCTACTCAAATCAATATCTCTCATAATTGATTGTGAGTGATGCAAGATCCAACTTTCAATTTAGCGTCAAGGATGTAACCATCTCAAGTGACGAGAATTTCAATTGGTAGGCCAACTTGCCAATCACATCTCTATGTGACTCTTGTTCATCTTTCGATGCGTGTGTTCCGAGCTCATGACTTTCATGCCTGAACGTCAAGACAACCAAGTGATCTCGCTGCGAGGTCTCAACTCACCCGCCTCACACTTCTCTAATCGTTCGTATCCATGTAACCATGTGATACCCCGAAGAGATAGGTGCCGTGACGGTGCTACACTTGGGAGAACACTATCTACTTGATATTTTTGTGAGAGATCACCCTAATAAAAAGCGACTACTGCGCAATCAAGAAGGGTGCATCAAGAGGGATAAACATCTCAGGCAATTCATAATAGCATGATGTGATATAGCCCCTTCTGACGGAGAAGTCAAGTATTTCTTCGTCTTCGGCATTCGCGTCGGTGTTCACCTTTGCGAAGATTGCCACCACCTTGTCGATGCACCAAATAATATTGCTATCTCTATAGCTAATAAAATAAGTGCATTACATAAGGTTGACACGCAGGTCATTAAAGTGCAATCATATGGCTCCAGCCATCATGCCGAATCATGACACGCAGGTCATGTTAATTACATCATATAGCCATCTCATACATAATCAAATTGAATATGAGCATTGCTATACCACATCACATGCAAACCATCCTGCAAAACCAAGTTAGACGCCTCTAATCGGTTTATGCAAAAATTTATTTTACGTGGCTTCTAAGGTTTTGACTTAAACCGCAGCTACCAACGTTTATCATCAAGTATGATACTTCAAGTTGCTAGATTAACTTTCCAGGGTGTATGAAACACGAGATAGTAAAATCTCGAGCCCCATACTAAACTTCGTCATACGCGTGACCCCCGTGCAGATCATATCTGCATTGCCCTTCGTCTGCGAAACATCCATCTTTCTTTAACTATGGTGGAACCCAAAGACACTGAAGCACTTCGTTGATCTGTCAATCAGCATACTCAGGAGCAGCATGAAAGGATCGCGGATTGCCAGAACTTTGTAAGATTCCACCATTCCGTCAAGATCAGGAGTACGCAAATTCACGGGAAGCAACAAGAACATCGGGTAACAGATTTCATCTGCTACCCGCACAAATAATTTTCAGCAATAGATCTCATCTACTACAAAATTATACTATGCAATACTCATACATCTCATGTATTCTAGATCATACCATGCATCTACTCATAGCCTGGCTCTGATGCCACTGTAGGGCAACGCGATAGAAAACAAAAAAATTCGGTATAGCGAGCACGCCCAGGACCACTATGGAGAATGCATACAAGGTTTGATCTGATCCGTACCGACTCGTAGCGCAGCGGAAGAAGAGTCGGTGGAGATCGTTGGTGCAGATCCCCGCAGCTAGGATTTACAACCTCCCAACCGCGAGGATGTACTCCCTCGTCGGACAGCCCTTCGGGAGGCGGTCGGACAGTCCCCCGGACGATGTCGCGGACAGCCCTTCGGGAGGACCCTCGAAACTCGAACGGAGACTCGGACGGCCCTTCGGGAGGACTCTCAAAACTCGACCTGAGACTCGGACAGCCCTTCGGGAGGACACTCGAACAGCCCCTCGGGCAAAAGATCGAAACTACGAACTCTCTACGGGGTTGCACACATACGGTGTCATCTATCCGGCAGGGCTTCGCCGTCCAGAACTAGTTCCTGCCGGAACCCAGACAGCCTTTTGGCTCTACGAAAAAATCTTTTCGTGGGAGGGAGAGAGAGAGCTTGCAAAGCAAAGCATGTGTATGAGAGCAAAGGATGAGTGTGGAGAGTGCATCTCCACCTCTATTTATAGGAAAACCCAAGGGGTAGGGTGGCACTTGAAATACCCAAAATGCCCATGAGGTGAGCACACCACAAGGGCATAAAGGGAAAGCCTCCAAATAGTGTTGGCTGCATCACCATGCCTGCATCACCATGCCTGCATCACCATGCCTGCATCACCATGCCTGCATCACCATGCCTGCATCATCCCCTAATAGTATTTCCACTATTCACAATAGTGTTTCCACTATTTACAATAGTGTTTCCACTATACATATATAGTGTTTCCACTATTTACAATAGTGTTTCCACTATACATATATAGTGTTTCCACTATTTATATATATAGTGTTTCTACTATTCAAAATAGTGTTTTTACTATTCACGAAGACATTTTTCTGCGTCCGTTAAATCCCAAATTATTTCTGTGTGCCTAGAATAATTCCAGTACCCACTAAAACAATTTTGGACGCGTTCCGAAACAATTCCGGAACAATGTTTTTCTTCAGCGAAAAGCTACCATAGCGGTTCCGGCGGCTCCGGAACACTTCCGGTTTTTTCCTCCGAAAAATCCCAGAAGTCCCCAGAATCATTCTGGCACCCTCCAAGAATTTCCAGACGTGTGCCGAAACCATTTTGACTTAATGGTATACTCCGAAACAACTTTTCGGTTTTACCGGAACTATTCCAATGTTCTCTCTCCGGAACTCTTCCGTTGTCTCCGAAACTTTTTCGGTGATTTTCTCTCAGACTCCCTGTCTAGTATTCAGCAGATAGATGACCCTTAAGCGTGTGACCCTATAGGTTCGGTGAAGTATAGACATGACCCGGAACACCTTCCGATCAATGATCAGCATCGGAGCCGTGGACACCCATATCGATCCCTATACCCACACGAATAAATATTCGAGTGAACCTCCAGTTGCCGTGAGCTATTCCTGTTGCTTCGCGATATGTTACAATTACCCGAGGTGAGAAACATCGGCATCCTCGTGGATCAACACTTGTCCACAATGCCAGTTACCTCGTTGCCGGTATTGTTCTCTTTTCTCGTTCCCATGTTTTGGCATCCCCGTGATCAAATCACAAAGTGTCTGGCCAGACGATGATGGATACCGTAACACCGAGAGGGCCCAAAGATATCTCTCCATCACCGAAGGAGCAAATCCCAATCTTGAGCTATCAAGTTACTTGACATACTTTTCCATGAACCCGTAAGCCGCCGTAATAGCCACCCATTTACGGATGACGTTTAACAAACCCCAAAGTTCATGAAGCAAGCATGAAGAAACTCGATACTCGCATGGTCTAAGGAATTATGCAAACATTAACTTCTCTGTGTTATTAACCATAAACTTATGACGAATGTATCTCATAGCATAACATCAATTCGGATCGATTCAACACAAGTGTTCTACCAACATCGTGCCCTCAAAATTGCCGGCATGGCCATGCCCATGATCAGGAAAACAGGATCATCATGCAATACTTGAGCCAGTCTTAGAGGCAAGACTAGGAATACAATTTACCATTTATTATACCACACGTGCACATGAGTTTCCCTCCAAGCCTCGTTTTATTTGCAGACTCGAGAATCATTGCAGTTATAGCATGGATCATAAACATTCATTACAAACTTGGAGATACAAAAGTAACTGATATTACTGCCTCTAGGGCATATCTCCTACATTATAAGCAGTACTACTACACCTTACTACCTCCCTACAACTGCGAAAAGGTAAGTGAATCCAAAGGCTAAAAAAATAAGCGAAAGTGGAGCTATAGTGGGCGGGCGGTACTACTGCTTATAAGCAGTACTATTGCTCGCACTACCATTCTACTACCGCGCAACCCGCCATTAAAAGTCGAGTCCCTAGAAGCAGCAGTAGTAGCCACGGTACTGGACAGCAGAAGTACCGCTTCCCAGAGCGGTACTTCCACGGGGGAGATACAAAGAAGCTCAAGCAAAACAAATGGATACAATAAAACCTCAGCTGCCATAACTTGTACAAATGAGCTCCGAATAGGGCAATCTAAAGATTGTTGGATATATGACCACAAATGCTATCCAACATCGGTTGGTTATAGGAAGATGACGCAATAGAAAAATGCCAATGATATAGAGATGCGAAACCTCTATGAACGAAGAGCTGGCAAAAACCCCAACATCGAAAACATCAGGGAAGATGCGTGTGAACTCTGTTTTCAATGAACTTGAGCTCTTCATGAAGATGATCATAAGCTCCAAATCTCACATAAAGAAACACCAAACAAGAACCAAGAAAGATGATGCAAGATGCAATGGTTTGAGCTCTCTACGAATGATACGATCAAGCTACTCACTCGAGAGCCCCCCTTGATAGTACAATGATACGTCTCCAATGTATCTATAATTTTTGATTGTTCCATGCTAATATATTATCATTCTAGGATACTTTTTGGGTATTTATTTACCAATTTACAATATTTTTGAGCACTAACCTATTGACCCAGTGCCTAGTCCCAGTTGCCGTTTTCTCCGTGTTTTTGCCTTTTTAGAGTTAGAGTACCAAACGAAGTCCAATTGCCACGAAACTCTTTGACGATTTTTCCTGTACCAATACAAGACCTAGAAACTTTGAAGGAAGGCCGGGAGTTGCACTAGGGCCCCACCACATATCAGGCCGTGCCACCAGGGGGCGCGACCAGATATGTGGTGGCCCCCTAGCACCTCTCCTGGCGTCGTTCTCCGTACCATCAATTCACATCTACCCTAAAAACACCAGAAGCGCTCCCGAAATACTTTTTCCGCCGCCACAAGTCTCTGTTCCGACGGGAGGCCATCTACACCTTCGTTTCAGCACCCATCCGGAGGGGAGATCGATCATGGAGGGCCTCTTCATCAACCTTGCTTCCCTCACCATGATGTGTGAGTAGTTCACCACAGACCTACGGGTCCGTAGGTAGTACCTAGATGGCAATATCTATCTCTTTGGATCTTCAATACAATGTTCATCGCATCTTTGCCTCGATTTATCCGACGTAATTGCTACTTATTGAGCTTGCATTAGTTTTCCCTTGAAGAGGAAAGGGTGATGCAGCAAAGTAGATAAGTATTTCCCTTAGTTGTTGAGAACCAAGGTATCAATCCAGTAGGAGGAAAGAGCAAGTCACCAATTTATGCACCTACACAAACAATCAAACACTTGCACCCAACGCTATAAAGGGGTTGCCAATCTCTTCAGGATTACTTGCAAGGATTAGATTTGATAGAGATAGATATAAAAGATTGCGAGAAGTAAAAAATAAATAAAATTGCAGCAAGGTATTTTTGCTATTTTTGGTATATAGATCTGAAAATATAATATGGAAAGTAGACCCGAGGCCATAGGTTTTACTAGAGGCTTCTCTCTCGAAGGAAAATAATACTGTGGGTGAACAAATTACTGTTGAGCAAATGATAGAAAAGCGCATAGTTATGACGATATCCAAGACAATGATTATTCATATAGGCATCACGTCCGTGTCAAGTAGACCAAAATGATTCTGCATCTACTACTATTACTCCACACATCGACCGACTCCTGCCTGTATCTAGAGTATTAAGTTCATGAAGAATAGAGTAACATGTTAAGTAAGATGACATGATGTAGAGGGATAAACTCAAGCAATATGATGAAAACCCCATCTTTTTATCCGTGATGGCAATAATACAATACGTGCCTCGCTACCCCTACTATGTCACTGGGTGAGGACACCGCAAGATTGAACCCTAAACTAAGCACTTCTCCCATTGCAAGAATTACCAATCTAGTTGGCCAAACCAAATGAATAACTCGAAGAGACTTACAAAGATATGAAATCATGCATATAAGAATTCAGAGAAGAACCAAATAATATTCATAGATAAGTTGATCATAAACCCACGATTCATCGGATATCGACAAACACACCACAAAAGAGTATTACAATAGATAGATCCCCATGAAGATCATGGAGAACATGGTATTGAAGAGCAAATAGAGAGAAGAAGGCATCTAGCTACTAGCTATGGACCCGTAGGTCTATGGTGGACTACTCACGCATCATCGGAGGGGCAATGGAGTTGATGTAGATGCCCTCCGTGATCGAATCCCCCTCCGACAGACTACCAGAAAGGGCTCCAAGATTGGATCTCTCGGGTACGGAGGCTTCCGACGGCGGAAAATTATTATCTTGGCTCTTTTTGGTATTGGGGGAATATTTGGGAATTCATAGGCCAAAGATTAGGGTTGGAGGAGCTACCGAGGGCCCACAAGCCAGGGGGCGCCTCCCCCCTAGGCGTACCAGGGTGGCTAGTGGTCCACCCATGGCTCTTATGTCCCCCTCTCCAAGTCTGGTAGGTTTCTTCTCGTCCAAGAAAAATCTCCGTAGAATTTTATTTTGTTTGGACTCTGTTTGATATTCATTTTCTGCAATACTCAAAAACAAGGAAAAAACAGAAACTTTCACTGGTCTCTAGGTTAATAGGTTAGTCCCAAAAATAATATAAAATAACATATTAATGCATATAAAACATCCAAAACAAATAATATAATAGCATGGAACAATAAAAAATTATAGATATGTTGGAGACGTATCAGCACCCCAAGCTTAATTCCTGCTCGTCCTCGATTAGGTAAATGATAAAAACAGAATTTTTGAAGTGGAATGCTACCTAACATATTTATCCATGTAATATTCTTTATTGTGGCATGAATGTTCAGATCCATAAGACTCAAAACAAAATCTTAATGTTGACATAAAAACAATAATATTTCAAGCATACTAACAAAGCAATTGTGTCTCTTCAAAATATAATGGCAAAAGAAAGTTATCCCTACAAAATCATATAGTCTGGCTATGCTCCATCTTCCCCACACAAAGTATTTATATCATGCACAACCCCGATGACAAGTCAAGCAATTGTATCACACCTTTTATGTTGTCAATCCTTTTCAACTCTCACGCAATACATGAGCATGAGCCATGGATATAACACTATAGGTGGAATAGAATATGGTGGAGGTTGTGAAGAAAAAGGAGAATATAGTCTCACATCATCTAGGCATATCAATGGGCTATGGAAATTCCCATTAATAGATATCAATGTGAGTGAGTAGGGATTGCCATTCAACGGATGCACTAGAGCTGTAAGTGTATGAAAGCTCAAAAAGAAACTAAATGGGAGTGCATCCAACTTGCTTGCTCATGAAGACCTAGGGCAATTTGAGGAAGCCCATCATTGGAATATACAAGCCAAGTTATATAATCAAAAATTCCCACTAGTATATGAAAGTGACAAAATAGGAGACTCTCTATCATGAAGATCATGGTGCTACTTTGAAGCACAAGTGTGGAAAAAAGATAGTAGCATCGTCCCTTCTCTATTTTCTCTCATTTTTTGGTGGGCATCATTGCCCTCTTTTTTTATTTGGGCTTCATTGGCCTATGTTATTTTTCATAAAGTCCGGAGTCTCATCCCAACTTGTGAGGGAATCATAGTTTCCATAATCCTTTCCTCACATGGGACAATGGTCTAATAATGATGGTCATCACACTTTTATTTACTTACAACTCAAGAATTACAACTCGATATCTAGAACAAAATATGACTCTATATGAATGCCTTCGGCGGTGTACTAGGATGTGCAATGATCTAGCATAGCAAATGCCATGAAAAAACGGACAAGCCATGGGAACATCATGCTAGCTATCTTACGATCATGCAAAGAAATATGAAAACTATGGTTTGTGTCATAATAAACAGAACGGTGGAAGTTGCATGGCAATATATCTCGGAATGGATATGGAAATGCAATAATAGGTAGGTATGGTAGCTGTTTTGAGGGAGGATATATGGTGGGTTTAATGCATCAGCGAAAGTTGCGCGGTACTAGAGAGGCTAGCAAAGGTGGAAGGGTGAGAGTGCGTATAATTCATGGACTCACATTAGTCATAAAGAGCTCACATACTTATTGCAAAAGTCTATTAGTAATCAAAGAAAAGTATTAGAAGCATGCTCCTAGGGGAGAGGTTGGTAGGATTTAACCATCGCGCGTTGCCGACCCTCACACAAAGGTTGACAATCAATAAACAAATCATACTCTGACTTCCTTACATAACAGTTCACCATACGTGCATGCTACGGGAATCACAAACCTTTACACAAGTATTTCTACCAATCCACAATTACTTCCTAGCATGAATTTAATATCACCATCTTTATATCTTAAAACTTTATGCAAGGAATCAAACTTCTCATAATATTCAATGCACTTTATATGAAAGTTTTTATTACATCCCTCTTGGATGCCCATTATATTAGGACTAAATTCATAACCTAAACCAGTTAACCTGCTGTTTATAGACTCTCAAAATAATATAAGTGAGGTAGGAGCGTTCAATTATTTCTATAAAATAAAATACCACCGTGCTCTAAAAATATATAAGTGAAGCGCTAGAGCAAAATTGCCTAGCTCAAAAGATATAAGTGAAGCACATAGAGTATTCTAATAAATTCACGATTCATGCGTGTCTCTCTTAAAAGATGTGTGCATAAAGTATGATTGTGGAAAACTAAAAAGCAAAGACTCATATCATACAAGACGCTCCAAGCAAAACACATAGCATGTGGTGAATCAAAATATAGCCTCAAGTAAATTTACCGTTCGATTGAAGACGAAAGAGGGGATGCCTTCAGGGGCATCCCCAAGCTTAGGATTTTTGGTATCCTTGATTACTTGGGTTTACTTAGGCATCCACAAGCTTGGTATCTTGCCACTCCTTATTCCATAGTCCATCAAATCTTTACCCAAAACTTGAAAACTTCACAACACAAAACTCAACAGAAAACTCGTGAGATCCGTTAGTATAAGAAAATAAATCACCACTTTAGGTACTGTTGTGAACTCATTATTTATTTATTTTGGTTTAATATATACTATATTCCAACTTCTCCATGGTTCATACCCCCTGATACAACCCATAGATACACCAAAATAGGTAAACAACACAAAGAAAACAGAATCTGTCAAAAACAGAATAGTTTGTAGCAATCTGGAAACTTCGCATACTTATATAACTCCAAAAATTATAAAAAATTATGAAAACATGGGAAATTTGTATATAAATCTTTTTTAAAAATTTCATACTCATTCGTTGCTCTGATAAATTTAGAAAATTCCTGGACTGGGTGCAAAAGTTTCTGTTTTCAGGAAGATCAAATCAACAATCACCATAGACCATCCCAAAGGTCTTACTTGGCTCAAACACTAATTAAAACACAAAAACACAATTACTACAGAGATTATAATGTGTTAAACACTTAAAAACAAATGCAACAACAAAAACATAAAAGTAAAATTGGGTTGCCTCCCAACAAGCGCTATTGTTTAACGCCCCTAGCTAGGCATAACACAATACATCAATGATGCTCGTGTAAAGGTAAAGAATTGAAACATAAAGGGAGCATCATGAATCACATGGAAATTATATTTAAGTCTAACCCACTTCCTATGCACAGGGAGTTTTTGAGCAAACAAATTATGGGAATAAAAATCAATTAGCATAGGAAGGCAAAACAAGCATAACTTCAAAATTTCCAACATATAGAGAAGAAACTTGATATTATTCCAATATGTAAAAGCATATGTTCCTCTCTCATAGTAATTTTCAATAGAATCAAGAATAAATTCAACAATATAACTATCACATAAAGCATTCTTTTCATGATCCACATGCATAAAAGTTGTACAATCTTACAAGATAGTGGGATTAACATTAACTAAAGTCATGACCTCTCCAAATCCACTTTTATCTAAAAAATCATAAAATTGAACACTCTCCAAATATGTGGGATTCCTTTTACCTAAATTTAAAGCTCTTCCAAACCCACTTTCGATACTATTGCAAACATTATTATCAATAGCATATTCACCATGAGGCTTAAATAATTTTTCAAGATCATAAGAAGCATTATCACCCCAATCATGATCATTGCAATAAGAAGTGGTCATGACAAAATTATCACCCCAAGCTTGTAGTTTTGCATATCATTAAAATAATTGTCATTAATAGAATTTATAGTAACATCATTGCAATCATGCTTTTCAATCAAGGAGCTATCATGAACCACCTTATAAATTTCTTTTTTCAACACTTCATCAATTTTTTCAGATTCGTGATCTTCAAACAAAACTTCATAGTGATAATCAAGTGCACTCAACTCACTAGCAATTGGTTCATCATAATTTGGTCTTTTGAAGAGATTAGCAAGTGGATGAGGTGTCAGAGCCTGGCTTAATAGGAATGATAGACTACTCACATCAACAGAGAATTCCTTCTTTTCCGGGAGCCGACCCTTGCGATTACACGGGCATGCACGGGTCAGGCGCACGGGCATGTGGCGCATGGCGTGTGTGGCCTGTCGTGGCACACAACATGGCACATGTGCCGGACTGGACGCGCATACGTGTGCCAAAAGGGAACGTTCCTGATGGGCCGACGAGGACGTCGGTTCCTTTGAGTGGGGGTGTATGTCAGAGCCTGGCTTAATAGGAATGATAGACTACTCATATCAACAAGGAATTCCTTCTTTTCTCGGAGCCCACTCGAAAAGAACTCCAAAGTTAAGCGTGCTTGGCTTGGAGCGATTATAGGATGGGCGACCGACCGGGAAGTTGGTCCCGGGTGCGCACGAGTGAGGACAAAGTGCGCAGGAAAGACTAGTGTTGGTCTGTGGGGGCAGCCTAGATCCCACCAGGCATAACGGGGTGTTACATGAGGATCCATATCAATTTTTTTAGCAAGAAAAGATGCAAGCAAATAGAAGGCACATGGCAACACAAACAAAGAGGCAAATAGAAAAGAGGGCGAATAAAATGGCAAATCTTTTTGTTTTTTTTCTGAAAATCGTTTTAGAAGTGTGGGAGAGGGAAACGAGGAGAAAATGGAAAATAATGTAAATGCAAGAGGTGAGTTTGTGATGGGTACTTGGTAGGTTTGATGTGTATCTTCCCCGGCAATGGTGCCAGAAATCCTTCTTGCTACTTCTTGAGATTGCGTTGGTTTTCCCTTGAAGAGGAAAGGGTGGTGCAGCAAAGTAGATAAATATTTCCCTCAGTTGTTGAGAACCAAGGTATCAATATAGTAGGAGGAACAAGCAAGTCACCAATTTATGCACCTACACAAACAATCAAACACTTGAACCCAACGCTATAAAGGGGTTGTCAATCCCTTCACGATTACTTGCAAGGATTAGATCTAATAGAGATAGATATAAAAGATTGCGAGAAGTAAAAAGTAAATAAAATTACAGCAAGGTATTTTTGGTATTTTTGGTTTATAGATCTGAAAATATAATATGGAAAATAGACCCGGGGGCCATAGGTTTCACTAGAGGCTTCTCTCTTGAAGGAAAATAATACGGTAGGTGAAGAGATTACTGTCGAGCAATTGATAGGAAAGCGCATAGTTATGATGATATCCAGGGCAATGATTATGCATATAGGCATGACATCTGTGTCAAGTAGAATGAAACGATTCTGCATCTACTACTATTACTCCACACATCGACCGACTCCTGCCTACATCTAGAGTACCAAGTTCATGGAGAACAGAGTAACGCATTAAGTAAGATGACATGATGTAGAGGGATAAACTCAAGCAATATGATGAAAACCCCATATTTTTATCCTTGATGGCAACAATACAATACGTGCCTCGCTACCCCTACTATGTCACTAGGTGAGGACATCGCAAGATTGAACCCAAAACTAAGCACATCTCCCATTGCAAGAATTACCAGTCTAGTTGGCCAAACAAAACCAATAACTCGAAGAGACTTGCAAAGATATGAAATCATGCATATAATAATTCAGAGAAGAACCAAATAATATTCATATATAAGCTGATCATAAACCCACAATCCAATGGATCTCGACAAACACACCGCAAAAGAGTATTACATCGGATAGATCCCCATGAAGATCATGGATAACATGGTATTGAAGAGCAAAGATAGAGAAGAAGCCATCTAGCTACTAGGTATGGACCCATAGGTCTATGGTGGACTACTCACGCATCATCGGAGGGGCAATGCAGTTAATGTATATGCCCTCTATGATCGAATCCCCCTCCGGCAGATTACCAGAAAAGGCTCCAAGATTGCATCTCCAGGGAACTGAGGGTTCCAACGGCGGAAAATTATTATCGTGTCTCTTTATGGTATTGGGGGAATATTTGGGAATTTATAGGCCAAAGACTAGGGTTGGAGGAGCTACGGGGGGGGGGGGGGGGCACAAGCCAGGGGGAGCCCCCTGGTCAAACCAGGGTGGCTTCTAGCCCACCCATGGCTCTTTTGGTGTCTTCTCCAAGTGTGGTAGGTTTCTTATGGTCCAAGAAAAATCTTTGTAGAATTTTATTCCGTTTGGACTCCGTTTGATATTCCTTTTCTGCAATACTCAAAAACAAGGAAAAACAGATATTGGCGCTGGTCTCTAGGTTAATAGGTTAGATCCAAAAATAATATAAAATATCATATTAATGCATATAAAACAACTAAAATAGGTAATATAATATCATGGAACAATAAAAAATTATAGATACGTTGGAGACGTATCAGTAATCCCTTTGTATGGTACGTTTGTTGGGATCCGATGAGTTGTGAGTTTATGTTCAAATTATTCATGAAAAGTATTTGAGTCAAATCTGATTACTATGATTCTTATTTGCATGATCAATCATTGTAGCTTCATAATGCTCTCCGATATATTGAGATAGTTTGGCCAACTAGATTGATATTTCTTCGGTGGGAGTGGTGCGTTGTAGTAGGTTCAACCTGACGAGTTTCTATATCCCAGTGATAGAAGGGGAGAAGTTGCATCTTTGTGTTGCTTCTACTAAGGATAAAACAATGGGGTTTATACATATTGATTGAATCTACTTTGTCTACATCATGTCAATGTTCTCCAAGCATTACTCTGTTTTACTTAATACCCTAGATGCATGCTGGATAGCGGTCGATGGGTGGAGTAATAGTAATAGGTACAGGCAGGAGTCGGCCTATTTTCTTATGGACGTGATGCCTGTATACACATGATCATTGCCGTGAAAAACGCATAACGATTTGCTTTTCTATCAATTGCCCATCAGTAATTTGTCTACCCACCGTATGCTTGGCTTATGAGAGATGCCACTAGCGATCTGTACGGACCCTGGGTCTATTCACAAATGCTATCATTACCTTGCTATTATTTATTACGTTTTATTTTATTTTGCACTTTAGCATTATCTACAATTATCTAGACAACTCACTTGCTTGCAAATAACGAGATCAAGGGGATTGACAACCCTCTTGTGGCGTTGGGTGCAAGTTATTTGTTCTTTTGTGTGTAGCCGCTGAAGACGGTTGAGGATTGCTATTCCTATTGGTTAGATAAACCTTGGTTTCATAACTAAGGGAAATACTTACCCACTTCGTGTTGTGATTACCCTTTCCTCTTCATGGAAAACCCAACACAGATCACGAGTATCAGGAAGGATTTCTGTCGCCGTTGGCAGGGAATAGCATCACCAACTATCAAGTAACTTCGCACAAAATTTCATTGACTTGTTCTTCTTTTTATTTGCTGTTATATTTAGTGTGCCTCATAAAAATGAAAAGTACAATTTTTTTATCTTTGCTAGTTACTAGTTTGCTTCTTTTGCTTTCTTGTTTGCCTAAAAGTTGCTATCATGTCTGATTTTGAGATTAGTGGTGTTTCCACAACTAGTGTAGAAGCCCTTGAGCTTCCAACTTCACCTTGTGATAATAACACTAAAAGAAAATTTGATGTAGTTGCTAAGGAAAAACCTTATAACCTTGTGGATGATGACCCTTCTAAAAGTGAGCCTATTATGCAAACTAAGAAACTCCGCATAGGTAGTGGGAATATTATAGGAAAGAGTGTTATTCAAGATTTTTTTTCACTTGTTCGGGATCGTTGCCATTGATAAGAGGTATAATTGTTACTAGATCTACAAGTTATGCAGATGCTATGTCTTTGCTCATAACACAACTGGAAAGGCAATTTGTCCATATGCATCCTTTCATACAATGGTTATTCCTAGAATTCTCTAATATTGAGGAAGCTTCTACTAAACGTCTAGCTACTATTTTTTGTGTTCAAGAATTTGACATTATCATACAAGAAGCTAGAAATAGATATTATCATTATAGGATTAATTATGAGTGTCCACCAATAGAAGTAATCCTTTATGAGTTAGAATTTATGAGGAAATTGAAGTCTATGGATTATGTTGCTTATGATGAAAACCTTAGAAAGAAGGTTCCACCCATTGTACTAGTTGATAAAATTTCTGAACACAATGATAAATTTTCTATTCCAAAACTTGGAATGGGTTATGAACTTGAGAGAGCATTGATTATATATCTACAATGAGGAGATAGTCATCACCTATGAGAAACCTAAGGAGGAACCACCTATTCCTCCCAAAATAGACCTCTCGTACCCTTGTGTTGTGAAGTTTAGTAACTTCAATTATTTTTGCTTACCTATTAGAAAACTTGTTGCTGAAATAAGGGAATATTATTCTAGCATGACGGATCATGTTCATGATTACTACAACACTTGAAACTTTGCATTATGCCTAGCTAGGGCATACAACAATAGCGCTTGTTGGGAGGCATCCCAATATGTATCTTTATTTTTGTTTTTACTTTCTGTTATTTTTTGATAACATGATTGTTTACTATTTAATTATTGTCTTTTTATTTTTTAATTAGTGTTTGTTCCAACTAAGCCTTTGGGATGAACCAAACGATGAGTAGAGACGATGCTGAAACATAATAGAAACTTTGACTCCAGTGCAGGAATTTTCATTTTTTACTGGAGTGTGATAATCATCTGAAATTTTTACAAGGTATTTATATACAAATTATTTATGTTTTCATAAGTTTTCATAATTTTTAGAGTTACATAAGTATGGGATCTTTATAGATTTCTACAGATTGTTCTGTTTTAAACAGATTCTGTTTTGCTTGGATAGTTTGCTTGTTTTGATTATGCCATGGACTATATCAGGGGGGTAAGCCATGGAGAAGTTATAAACAGTACCTATTATGAAAAAATTAATTTGAATAAATTTATCACAGTACCTCATGTATGTAATATGTTTCTTATACTAACGGATCTCACGAAGTTTTGTTGAGTTTTGTGTGATTGAAGTTTTCAAGCTTTGGGTGTGATCACGATGGACTATGGAATAAGGCGTAGCAAGAGCCTAAGATTTGGGATGCCCAAGGAACCCCAAGTTTAATTCTAAGTATACTTAAGCGTCTAAGCTTGGGGATGCCCTGAAAGGCATCCCCTCTTTCGTCTCAATCCATCGGTATGTCACTTGGAGCTATATTTTTATTCATCACATGATATGTGTTTTGCTTGGAGTGTCGTTTGCTTTTGTCTGCTTTTAATTTAAGTTTTTTCAAAATTATCACTTGCTGGACACACCTATTTGAGAGAGACACACCTTCATGATAATTTGCTAGAATACTCTATGTGCTTCACTTATATCCTTTGAGCTTGGCAGCTGCTCTAGTGCTTCACTTATATCTTTTTAGCATGGTGGCGTGTAGATTTTATAGAAATAATTTGCTCTCGTTATTAACTTATAATTGTTTGACAGTTGAATAAATAGTGGAGGTAATTTTCATGGGTCATAAGACTAGTCCAAGAATATTAGGTATTCAGTGAATGATAATCAAAACTATCGGGTAGCACATATAGCGAAATTGTGGGTTAATGACATTGATGTAGTAATATGAAAAAGGTGTGAGTCCAGTTTTTTTGATTCATAAAAGTATCAAGACTAAGAGGCGTTAACTTGTTATTCATCTAAAAATTAAAGAGGCATGGTGATGATGTGTGTGCATTTATATTCCTCGTTGAAATCGTAGTGTTGTTTCGAGTTGGGGGAGCGCAATGGTTAACAACTACCAACCTCCTCCCTCGGGGCATGTGAGGAGTACTTTGATTGTGATAAAACTAATAAAACTTTTCAATAAGTATGTGAGTTCTTTATGACTAATTTGACACCATGAACATACGCATCTTAACCTTCTCATATTTGCTAGCCTCTTCGGTATCGAGCATAGCCCATTCCCACCTCGAGGATCAGTGCAAATATTCGCCAATGCATCAAAACCCCGTGACATGATACACTCTGTTGCACATAAGCCTCATTATATATTCCTCAAAACAGCCACCATACATACCCATTATGTCATTTCCATAGCCATTCTGAGATATATTGTCATGCAAATTCCATCGTCACTTCACATGACTAGTTCGTTCATCATCATAATTCTTTGAATGATCATATAGAGTTGACATAGTATTTGTGGCAAAGCCACCGTTCTTCATATTTTTGATACATGTCATGCTAGATCATTGCACATCCTGGTACACTGCCAGAGGCATTCATAAAGAGTCATATCTTCCTATCAGTCCTTCATGTTGAGTTGTAAGTAAATAAAAGTGTGATGATCATCATTATTAGAGCATTGTCCGAGTGAGGAAAGATGATGGAGACTATGATTCCCCCACAAGTCAGGATGACACTCCGGATGAAAATGAAAGAAAAGTGGGGGAATTCAAATGAGCTGACCATATAAAAAAAGAGAAAATGGGGGAGGCAAAAAGGAAAAAAGAGAGAAAAGCTGTAACATCCCAAAATTTTGGAATGTTATAATAAATATTAGAATGAGTGTTTGTTTGCTTGAGTGATTGAATTAAGTGAAATTTAAAACTTCTAAAAAACTTTTGAATGAGAGGGAATAAAATGACTTTCCCCTTTGTGTTTGATTTCCAATTCAAATTCCTACATTTCAAATCAGTGAGAGAAGATGACATGACTTCTTCAATCTAAAAAGATTTGAAGAGTGGATTTGAAACCATCTGAAAATTTCCTGATATAGAGTTCCTTTCATATTTGAATTTCCAATTTGAAGTTTGAAAGAATTCAAAACCTCTTGACCAAAATTTGAGAGGAGTAATATGACACTCCACACCAGGGGTTATTTTGTGAAGTAAACCATAAAACCTAGGGGGTTATTTGAAAATCATTTGCAAAAAGAATTTAAAATCAATTAGGCATTTTATAAAAATAATTTTTTTAAAAGTATTCATTTTGACAGTGGAAAAATGTTCATTAAATAGCATTTATTCCCCTGATCAAATTGATATATATATATATATATATCCTATTGTTGTAAATGTTTTGAATGCCTTAAAGAGTTTTAAATGCCCTGAAAAATAGAAAAGGAAACGAATTTAAATGTTTTAATAGAAAACCGGCCGACCCACAGCCTTTAAACCCCGAGATCCCTCCGGATCGGTCACCGACGCCGCTGATCCCTCCCCCACTCTCACTGACATGCAGGACCCACTGTTCGACCGCGCCATCCCCGCGCTCATCCCCTTCCCCTCGCCGTCGACCTTGCCGGAGATCCCACCTCCCCAGATCTCGCTCCTCTCTCCCTCTCCCGACCCCGCACCGCGCCTATAAGTAGCCCTGCCTCTCTGCACTCCGTTCCACCCCCGAATGGCCCTGCCCTTGCTCGCAAACGCCACCGCTCCACCTCGCCGAAGTTCGGCCATCGACCGAAGCCCTCCGAGCACGAGGTCGTCGCCTCCATCGTTCCCATCCCCGTCTGACGCCACCATTTGACGTCGGAGCTTCATAGCCGTTGCCTGAGCACTTTGGACGCCGCCCCCGACCACCGCACCACCATCTTCGACCACCTCCGACCTCCGGCCGCCGTCGACCTCGCCTCAAACCTCGACCTCCACCTCTGTAAGCCCCGCACCCTCCCGTATCCGTCAGATCTAGAGTCAACGGTTCAGATTAGAAGGATTAAAGGCCGAACCGTTTTCTTTTAAGCTTCGGTCGTCCGCCCACAAACACCCGCACGCGCGCTTTTTCGACCAATAGGAAGCCGCCACGTAGCCCCTGTCCGTTACTTAAATATTTCCTTTTTCTGTTTCTGTTTTAGAAAACAGAATGATTTTCTGTTTTTATTTTTGTTATATCTTTTAAAATATTTAGAGTTTTTGCATGACTCTTTTTGCAACATGTCACAAATTACTTGTAGTTTCTGTCTGTAGTCTTAGTTTCAAATTTGAACTTTTAAATTTGAATTTTGTTAAATTTGATCAAATCACTAAAACTTGAATAACTTGTGTTTAAAAACTTATTTTTGAGTGATTCTTTTTGCCACTGTTTTGTATTAGTTAGGTTTATCACCCTGATTTATTTTAGAATTTTTAGAATATTTTAAATTAGTCTTTTCAAGCAAAACAGATTCTTTTTAGATCTTTTAGGATTATTACTATTTCTTTTGTTTTAAATTGTTTTAATTTATTTTCTTTTATATTAGTTGGAAATTTTACTTTGTTTTCTGTTAGTTAGCGGTAGTATTTCAACCAAGTTTATTTTTATGTCATTTATTATTTTTATAGCATGAAATCAATTCTAGTTTCATAATAACTTGCAAATTGATTTCCTTGCTAGTTGGATTTCCTATTTGAAATTATTTTCATAAATTGTTTTATAAGTTTTACTGTCTGTTAACTTAGTTTTTATATATTTTGTTTTCTGTTATTTTAAAATTTTATTGTTTTTACTTGTTGTTAACTTATGGTGTTTAGTGTGTTGTTTTCTTAGTTCTTAGTTGTTTTTCAAAAGTAATTCTTTTGCGAAGTAAAATACTTACTAAAATTCTTTTGTTATATTTTGCTTTGTTTTTGTTTTGTGTTTTACTTTTAGAAATAGGATTTATTTGTAGAGTAAAGCAACCTTAGTTGTGTTGATGAAACTTTGTTGTTTTGAGTTTTGTCTTAAGTATTTCCTTCATCACAACCTTGTTGTTTTTAGTTTTGTGTTTCCTATTGATTGTTAGTATTGATTGCTTGTTTGATTGCTTATATGAATGCAATGTTTGATTGTGTAGATTTTGTCGGAGAGTGACGAATAGTCTATCAAGTTATTTATGAGAGCGATATTTTTATCTTCATCAACAGTACATGCAAGTTCACTTTGACCATTTTGTTCATACCTATGTTTTATTGCATGTAGTGACATCATTCAACAGATCCCTCCCGTAGTGTTATTGAAATTCTTGTAGTTGAGTAGAATGCATGAGGTAGGAACCCACCACTTGTTACTAAAGCCTCGGGAATGTTAGTTATTTTTATGCTATGCTAAAGTAGACGGGGTTTGGTATGAGTGTTTCGTGAGTGGTGTGAGAAGGAGGACTCTACGTCAAGACGACAAGTTCACGAAGGCATCTTCAAGTCCTGCATCTTCAAGACCTCAAGACCTTGAGACTCGAGAAACAAGTTTTCAATACACACTACTAGGTGAAGGATGGTTGATTGGGCATCCCTGGAGTAACCAGTGGATGGCCGTGATGCATGGAGAAGCGCCATAACATCTTGTGGAAAGCTTCACCCAGACTCAAAGAGACGGATGAATACTTCATGCCCGGAAGCTTACCTATGTAGCCACAAGTCATTATGGGTTGTGGCTTGGTTGATCTTTGTTGTGACTCTGGCTGGGCAGTGCTATGAGATGTAGTCGACGTTAGGATTGGATGGGCACTGACAGTAGTCAGGGAAACACTCTGAAAGACCATGTTTCGTTCGTCCTATTCTCAAACACCATTTAGTGCGAGGACTTACCAGGGGGGAACGAATCTTGTCGGTAAAGTACACAACACTCTGCAGAGTTAAAACCTAATCGATTAGCCGTGTCCCCGGTTACGGACAATTTGAGCCTCTGGACTTGGATCTATCTCTGAACTCTCAACACTGGACTGATAATTAATTGTGGGCAACTTATGATGCTTGTGGGCATTAAGACATCGGTTGGCGGAACCATGTCATGTTAGGTTACTCTGTAGTGAAAATTCCTGATATTCCTTTGTTGTAGGAAAAGAAAATAAAATCAGCTTTTATGCAAAAACTCAGACACAGAGCCACAAAGCCTTACTGCATATAGAATAGTTTTTATCTTCTGCTCTACTATGGTGATCTTGCCGGTACATTCAATGTACTGACCTACACGGCTGCAACGTCTCATGTTGCAGATACTCTTCTTCGACGAGTAAGAGTACGATTCAGGGTTACGG
The DNA here is from genome assembly GCA_022496015.1 of Hordeum marinum. NCBI lineage: Eukaryota > Viridiplantae > Streptophyta > Magnoliopsida > Poales > Poaceae > Hordeum > Hordeum marinum. The sequence goes on from CM039673.1 coordinate 309,816,205, forward strand.
TCTACACTCAACCTGCCGTTGGTGTTATTTGGGACTCCACTCCCGTTGACTGTTCCGCTGAGATTTTAAGGTATATATCAGTTTTACGTTAATTACATGTGATTGCACTTTGATATATACATTGATGTACTGTGTGTGCCAGCATACCGATCCAGGGATGGCACAAAACACACAGAGGCTTGATTCGTTTTGAGTCGGGTCGCTACAAAAGCCGAATATAAAAAATAATAAATAAATCAATAAATAAGTGAAAAGAGAGAAGGGACTTTGCTACTGTCCTTTACCACACTTGTGCCTCAAAGTGGCAATATGTTCTTCATATAGAGAGTCTCTTATGTTGACATTTCCATATGATAGTGGGAATTACCTTTTCATATAATAAACTTGGTGATACGTCTCCATCATATCCATAATTTTTTATTGTTTCATGTAAATATTATACAACTTTCACATATTTTTGCCAATATTTTATATGATTTATTGGACTAACCTATTGATCTAGTGCCTAGTGCCAGTTCCTGTTTGTTGCATATTTTTTGTTTTGCAGATTATCCATATCAAACGAAGTCCAAATGGGAAAAATTTACGAAGATTGTTTTGGAACATTTTTGAATTTGGAGAAGTGGAATCAATGCAAACAGAGGTCCACAACCCCCACAAGACACTAGGGCACGACCAGGGGGCCCAAGCGTGGCCTGGTGGGTTATGCCCAGCTCGTAAGTCGTTTGGAGCTCTCCTTTGGGCGCAAGGAAGCTAATTTTTGGATCTAATGTGGAGCATCCCGCCATCATCCCCATGAATACTACACCATGAAGCCAACCCCCAAGTGGCACTATGACGAGAGCACGTGCACGCGACATTGAATCTAAGGTGAACTCATTCCTCTTCGAGTATGACTTTGATGGCAAAGGAACTTGGATGCTACCTCACAATGAAACCTTGTGTATCCTTAGGTACGAGGGAGACGACCTTGAAAGGACAAGGAAACATACCCAAGACCAAGGCCGAGGAGCAGAAGGAGCTAGCACCAAGGGCAAGTCTCTGGATAGCCCGGAACTTCCGGACCACCGTCGACCCAAGGCCAAGTCCATGGATGCCGACTTTCGGGTTAGCCCGGAACCTGCCCGGAGTGTCCGGCCCCCGAAACTTCCAGTCGTCTCGGAACTTCCGGCCCTCCATCAGCCCAACCACCGAATCTTGCGCCAACACACTAAAAAGCCCGGAACCAGCCCGGAACTTCCGGAGACCGGAACTTCTGGAGCCCGGAACTTCCGGCCTTCACAAAGTGATGCCACTCGGGTTCGAGGCCCATGTACTTTTCACTTACCCTTCATCCCTAGACTATATGTACTCTTCTTCCACCTCGAGTTAGGGTTAGATAATATTTGCTCTCGAGCTTAGCTCCATTACTTGCTTCTTCTAGGAAGTTTGTGCTCCTTTGGGAGTAGATCCAAGTGATGCCAAGGCCCGTCTAGAGGGAATATCCCCCATGGATTCAAGGCTCCTCCTCCAGAGTGAGAGAGCTCTACCGCTACTTGTATCGTTTGTTGATTTGGGATCTTGTACTCTTGTGATGATTGTGGACCTAGTTGATTTGTGATTGAGTTTTCTATTGAGTGTTTCCTCTTGTTCTTCCTCGTGTTCTTCGTGTTTCCACCCTCCAAATCATGAAAGATCAACCACCACGGGTCTTACCCCATATCATTTGGTATCATGAGCCATGTTGATCACGAATTTGGAGCCCCCTCCCCTCATTTCTAGCCTAATTTTGTTTGATTTCATCCCAATTTCGAAAATCCCCACAAAATAGTCTTACCCAAAATTTCTTGGATTTGTTGTATTTGATGTGATTTTGTTGATTTGGATCCATGGATTTCGATGTGGACGTGTGGATCTAGCTTTCCATCCATATAATCCCCAACAATTTTTCCTTTTCACCGTCAGATTAGGGTTTTTCCTCACGAATTTCCGCCCAAGTCCAAGATATGGAAATTAGGGTTCGTCCCAATTTTCCCGACCCTCGGAACTTCCGGTACCACCCAGACCTTCCGGCCCCGAAACTTCCGGTCGACCCGGACCTTCCGACCTCTACAGGAAGTTTCCCCTTGGCAATTTTCATTTTCCTTGGTTTTTCCTGAGGGAGTGCTGGATTAAGGGGTCCTCGGGCCGTTGGCCTATCTCCTAATAAGCCGGCTTAGTGGGCCACATTCTGACTACCGTAGGAGGGCCCGGATACATTGAGATCCCTCATTCTAGAAGGAAGTCCCGAAGGCGCATCATGCACTCAAAGTCTAGATTAGGAAATCGACATATCCATCCCCGACAAGAGACCTATCATGTGTAAACCCTAGGTAACCATCGGTGTCTATATAAACCGGGAGGGTTTTAGATTGTAAGTCAGAGAAACTCATCTAGGGTATTAGCTATCTAATCTCGAGGTAGATCAACTCTATAACCTTCATTCCATCAATATAATCGAGCGGGACGTAGGGTTTTACCTCCATAGGAGGGCCCGAACCTGGGTAAACATCGTCTCCCTCGTCCCTTGTTGCCATCGATTCTAGTCTCACAGCTCGGGACCCCCTACCCGAGATCCGCCAGTTTTGACACCGACATTGGTGCTTTCATTGAGAGTTCTGCTGTGATTGCGAAAGGAATTGATGGCTCGTGTTGTCATCAATGAATAAGTCCGTAACATGGACTCCTTTGTCCCCGGACAGATCTTTGCTTTCGGCAGCATTGTACTGCATGCTGACGCGACTGGCTGTCTTAGCTGGGTCGGGAGTTTCGCCCCTAATCAAGAGTCAGGTTCGGGAACCTAGAGTTCTCCGTAGACTCTCGGGGCGATCTTTCGCTAGCTGAGCTCGCAGTCTCATTGGACGCGCCCGAAGACACCAAGGATTTAACCTCGGATTCCTCTTTCGATCCCATCCACGGACCAACCTCGGCGATGATCCGGCTTTTAGTCTGGATCCAGCCATAGCACCAGATGGTTGGGGACCAGTTCCTGCCAAACACACTCCTTGCGCGGACGCATCGGAGGTTAACTCCGAAAGCTCTGAGCAATTTGACCCAATCGAGCTCTCGACACTCAATGAGGCTCTAGATCGGATCTTATCGGGGAAAGTACTACCGACCCAACCCCGATCCGCGTTCAAATCGATCTTTAGGCGAGTCATGAGGAATTTTTCATCCCACCCACCACGCACTTGGTAGACACTGTCGAGGACTTAACCGATATATGTAACTACGATTCCGAGGAGGCATAAGACATGGATGAAGAGGATTGCGCTCCCACTCCCATCAACACCGGGCGAAGGACTTCTACCTCCACCTACGATGTCTACATGGTGGATACTCCAGCCTATAATGGCGAGCACACCCCCGCAAACAATGGCGATAAATCGGGTGAGGCACCGTCAAGGCATCGGAAACCATGCAAACGATCAAAGACAAAAAAGGAAGAGAAGCTATTGCTGGCACCGGGGAAAGCGATACCCTAGAAGACCTCGGCGACCCTGATATCCCCGAGGAGCCGTTAGAGAACCAAGAGAGTTCGGAGCGACAGTGCGACCCTGAGGATCCATACGATTCCGAGGATGACAACTACCTCCCCCCTATAGAGGAGGAGGATAGCCCGGAAGCTGAAGACTTCGCCGTCCCCGAAAACCTTGAGGATTAGGAACGGTTTAGGTAACAACATATAGCCACTACCCGAAGCCTAAAGGCAAAAGAACAATAACTCAAGGCCGAACAAGATAACCTCAATGATAGATGGACAAGGGTCCTATCAACTGAGGAAGGATACAGTGCCGGTCTATTGGACCAACCTAAGAGCTATCCACGCCGATGGCTGCTGCCACAATTCGATGACGAGATTAATGAAGAACACCCCATATGACCAGCCGGACCACCCTTCCCGAGGACGAGATAGGACGGCTGATGAAACCGGTTATAGGCCGATGATACCCCACAGAAGGGGAAAAGAGCCAGTAGAGCCTGATGATAGGTTTGACTTGCAATACGACCTGGACTATAGAACATGTCATACGAGATCCATCTACGGATCCAGAGGGTACTCACCCGATAGACGGGAGGGGTACCGGCCCTGGCTCGACCGCAACAATAGTGGTTGGGAACGAAACCGGTCCAGAACATGTGCCGACTATCGGCGCGACATAGCTCGGGTCAAATACGCTGCCCACCCACTGTGCTTCACCGACAAGGTGATGCAACATCACTTCTTGGAAGGGTTTAAACCCGTGAACATAGAGCAATATGACAGAACAACTGACCCAACAGCGTGGTTCGAGGATTTCCTCCTCCACATCCACATGGCACGAGGAGACGATCTCCACGCCATCAAGTACCTACCCCTAAAACTTAAGGGGCCAGTTCAGCACTAGTTAAACAGCCTCCCCGAAAATTCTATCGGGTGCTAGAAGGATCTAGAGGACACATTCCGATCGAATTTCCAAGGCACCTATGTACGGTCGCTGGACTCCTACGACCTAAGCATTGTCGTCCAGAAGGCAGGAGAATCCGCTCGGCAATTTTGGAACCGGTTCTTAACCAATAAAAATCATATCGTTGATTTACCCGATGTCGAGGCAATAGACTCTTTCTGGCACAATATTCGGGATGAATGGCTGGCTCGCCAGCTCGGTCAGGACAAACCTAGGACAATGTCTGCCCTTACATCACTCATGACTCGCTTTTGCGCGGGCAAGGATAAATGGCTAGCTAGACGGAGACACCACCCCGAAGACCCCAAAACCTCCGAATTTCAAGACGGAAACGGGAAACCAAGATGCAACAAAAATAAGCACCAACACAGCAATAGTGATGCCGATGACACAACCGTTAACACCGGTTTCCGCAATCCCCGACCCGGGCAGTGGAAGAAGCCTCCTAAAGGCAATCCTGATGGACCTACCCCATTAGATAAAATCATGGAGAGGCCTGGCCAGATCCATGACACTCAAGACAATCCCGCCAACCACACCAACCGTAATTGTTGGGTGTTCAAACAAGCCAGCAAACTCGCAGCCGAGGAGCAAGGCAAAGGTCCACGCAGTGAGGATGATCATGAGCCCCGCGGTCCGATCAATGGCGGACAAAAGTAGTTCCTCTTGGGGAACGTTGCATGGGAAACAAAAAAATTCCTACAAGCACACAAGATCTATTCGATGGTGATGAGCATCTACGAGAGGGAGAGTGGATCTACATACCCGTGTAGATTGCTAAGCGGAAGCGTTAAGAAACACGGTTGATGTAGTCAAACGTCTTTGCGATCAAAATCATCAAGCATCCCGCGATCCCATCATGATCCATCTCGTGACCCAATCACAATCCGTCTCGCGATCCCATCACAATCCGTCTCGCGATCTTGATCACGGTCTTTCCGATCTAGCGTCGAACGAATGGCACATCCGTGTTCAACACACGTACGGCTCGATGACGATCCGCCTTCTTGATCCAGCAAGAGGGAGCGGAGAGGTGGAAGAGTTCTCTAGAAGCGCAACGACGTTGCAGCGATGGTGGTGGAGCTATTCCAGTAGGGCTTCGCTTAAGCACCACTGAAACCGATCTAGAGAAGAAACTACAAACTAGAGGAGAGGCAGCACGTGGCTAGGGTTTCTTGATGTGTCCCATGTGCTAGCCCCGCCCCTTTATTTATATGCTGAGCCCTGGGGTTGAAACTTGGAGAAAAATCCTCCTCAAGGTCGGTTTGCCCGCAAGGCAAGAGTCCTCCTCGGACTCCAGGACCAGACGCCAAGCTCCTCAGCGTCTAGCCCCAGACACCAGGGTCCCTGGCGTCTAGCCCCTATCCTTCGCAAAACAAATTTTGCACCTTCCTAAAGCCTCATGGGCTTTAACCCTTGGCCCAAATAAAGTGTCCTTGTACCACGAACATTTCGGGAAACATCCGACACTATTTCTGGTGAATTCCGGAGCCCTTCCAAAGACCAAACAATATTATCCCATATATCAATCTTTACCTCCAGACCATTCCGGAGATCCTTGTGATGTCTGGGATCTCATCCGGGGCTCCAAACAACCTTCGGTCACCACCGTACATAACTCTATACTACTGAAACGTCACCGAACCTTAAGTGTGCAGACCCTACGGGTTCGAGAACTGTGTAGACATGACCGAGACACCTCCACGGTCAATAACCAATAGCGGGACCTAGATGCCCATATTGGTTCCTACATATTCTACGATGATCTTTATCGGTCGAACCTCTATGTCAAGGATTCAGTTAATCCCGTATGTTGTTCCGTTTGTTCTTCGGTATGTTACTTGCCCGAGATTCGATCGTCGGTATCTCTATACCTAGTTCAATCTCGTTACCGGCAAGTCTCTTTACCCGTTCCATAATACAAGATCCTGTGGCTAACACTTAGTCACTTTGCTTGCAAGGCTTTGTTGTCATGTTGTATTACTGAGTGGGCCCTGAGATACCACTTCATCACACGGAGTAACAAATCCCAGTCTTGATCCATGCCAACCCAACAGACACCCTCGGAGATACCTGTAGAGCACCTTTATAGGCATCTAGTTACGTTACGACCTTTGATACACACAAGGTACTCCTCCGGTGTGAGTGAGTTGCATGATCTCATGGTCATAATAACAGATACTTGACATGCAGAAAACTGTAGCAACAAACTGACACGATCATATGCTACATTTATAGTTTGGGTCTTCTCCATCACATCATTCTTCTAATGATGTGACCCCGTTATCAAATGACATCTCATGTCCATGGCTAGGAAACCTTAACCATCTTTGATCAACAAGCTAGTCTATTAGAGGCATACTAGGGACATGGTGTTGTATGTGTATCCACACATGTATCTGAGTTTTCCATCAATACAATTCTAGCATGGATAATAAAAGATTATCATGAACAAGGAAATATGATAATAACTAATTTATTATTTCCTCTAGGGCATATTTCCAACAGTCTCCCACTTGCACTAGAGTCAATAATTTAGTTCACATCACCATGTGATTCGCATTGTTATGAATCTAACACCCAATGAGTTCTGGGGCTCGGTCATGCTTTGCATGTGAGAGAGGTCTTTTAGTCAACGGGTCTGCGACATTCAGATTCGTGTGTGCTTTGCAAATCTCTATGTCATGATGTAAACACTGCTACCACACTACACTTGGACCTATTCCAAATAGTTGCTCCACTATACGTATTCCGATTGCTACTAAGAATCATCCGGATTGGTGTTAAAGCTTGCTTCGACGTAACCCTTTATGACGAACTCTTTATCACCTCCATAATTGAGAAATATTTCCTTAGTCCTATATTTACTAAGGATAATCTTGACCGATGTCCAGTGATCCACTCCTGGATCACTCTTCTACCCCTTGTCAGACTCATGGCAAGGCACAGACTAGGTGCGGTACATAGCATGGCATAATATAGAGCCTATGGCTAAGGCATAGGGGACAACCTTCGTCCTTACTCTTTCTTCTGTCATGGTCGAGCTTTGAGTCTTACTCAACTTCACACCTTACAAATCAGGAAAGAACTCTTTCTTTGACTGATCAATTTTGAACTCTTTCAAAATCTTGTTTAGGTATGTACTCATTGAAAGTCTCATCAAGCATCTTGATCTATCTCTATAGATCTTGATGCCTAAAAATTAGGTAGCTTTATCTAGGTCTTCCTTTGAAAGATTCTTTTCAAACAACCGTTTATGATTTCCAGAAATTCTACATCATTTCCGATCAACAATATGTCATCCACATATGCTTATCAGAAACTATATAGTGCTCCCACTAAATTTATTGTAAATATAAGTTTATAATAAACTTTGTATAGACTTAAAAACTTTGATCACCTCATCAAAGCGTATATTCCAACTCCGAGATGCTTGCTCCATTCCATAGAAAGATCACTGGAGCTTGCACACTTTTTACCATCCTTAGGACTGACAAAACCTTCTGGTTTTATCACATACAACCTTTCCTCAAGGAAACCGTTAAGGAAACAATGTTTTGACATCCATCTGCCAGATTTCATAACTGAAAAATGCAGCAACTACTAACATAATTCCGATAGACTTTAGCATCGCTACGGCTGAGAAAGTCTCATCGTAGTCAACTCCTTGAACTTGGCGAAAACTTGTTTGTGACAAGTTGAGGTTTATAAATGGTGAATTTCACCATCAGCGTGTGTCTTCATCTTAAAGGTCCGTCTGTACTCAACGACCTTCCGTCCAATGGGCAAGTCTACCAAAGTCTATACTAGGTTTTAATACATGGATCCTTTCTAGGATTTCATGGCCTCTAACCATTTGTTGGAATCCGGGCCCATCATCGCTTCTCCATAGTTCGTAGGTTCATCGTTGTCCAACAACATGACTTCTAAGACAGGGTTGTTGTACCACTCAGGAGCAGTATGCGTCCTTGTCGACCTACGAGGTTCGATAGTAATTTGATCCAAAGCTTCATGATCATCATCATTAACTTCCTCTTCAACTAACGTAGGCTCCACGGGAAAAAAATTCTGTGCCGCGCTACTCTCTGGTTGAAACAAAGGTTCAACAACCTCATCAAGTTCTGTCTTCCTCCCACTCAATTCTTTCGAGAGAAACTCTTTCTCGAGAAAGGACCCGGTATTTAGCAACAAACACTTTGTAGTCGGATGTGATATAGAAGGTATACCCATCTGTTCTTAGGGTATTCTATGAAGATGCATTTGCCCGCTTTGGGTTCGAGCTCATTAGGTGAAAACCTTTTTCACATAAGTGTCACAGCCCCAAACATTAAGAAATGACAATTTAGGTTTCTATCAAACCATAATTCATACGGTGTCATCTCAACGGATTTACATGGTGCCCTGTTTAAAGTGAATGTAGTTGTCTCTAATGCATAACCCCAAAACGATAGTGGCAAAATGATAAGAGATATCATAGTACGCATCATATCCAATAGAGCACGACTATGACGTTCAGACACACCATCACACTATGGTGTTCCAGGTGGTGTGAGTCGTGAAACAACTTTCAAATTTTCTAAAGTTGCATGCCAAACTCGTAACTCGGATATTCACCTCCATGATCACATCGTAGACATTTTTATCTTCTTGTCACGATGACCTTAAACTTCACTCTGAATTTGTTTGAACTTTTCAAACATTTTAGACTTGTGTTTCATTAAGTAAATATACTGATATATACTCAAATAATCAGTGAAGGTAAGAAAATAACGATATCCACTGCACGCTACAACACTCATTGGACCGTATACATCAACATGTATCATTTCCAATAAGTCACTTGCCCATTCCATCAAGCCGGAAAACGGGGTTTTAGTCATCTTGCCCAAGAGGCATGGTCCGCATGTCTCAACCGATTCAAAATCAAATGAGTCCAAAGATCCATCAGCATGGAGTTTCTTCATGCGCTTTACACCAATACGACATTTAGCTACAGTGCCACAAGTATGTGGTACTATCATTATTAACTCTGTATCTTTTGGCATCTATGTTATGAACATGTGTACTACTATGATCAAGATTCAACAAACCATTCATTGTGTGCATGACAATTGAAGGTATTATTCATGTAAACAGAATAACCATTATTCTCTAACTTAAACAATAAACATGATCTAATAACGTTCATGCTCAACGCAAACACCAAATAATATTTATTTAGGTTTGTCACTAATCCCGAAGGTAGACAGAGCGTGCGATGTTGATCACATCAGCCTTGGAAAGATTTCCAACACACATCATCACCTCACGCTTAGCTAGTCTCCGTTTATGTCGTAGAGTTTATTTCGAGTTACTAACATTTAGCCACCGAACTGGTATCCAATACCCAGGTGCTACTAGGAGTACTAGCAAGGTACACGCCAATAACACGTATATCAAATATACTTCTGTCGACGTTGTCAACCTTCTTATCTACCAAGTATCTAGGGTTGTTCCCCTTTAGCGACCGCTCTCCTCATAATAGAAGCACTTAGTCTCGGGTTTGGGTTCAACCTTGGGTTGCTTCACTGGAAGAGCAACTAACTTGCCATCCATGAAGTTTCCCTCCTTACCCTTTCCCTTTTCAAAACTAGTGGTTTTACTAACCATCAACACTTGATGCTCCTTCTTGATATCTACCTTCACGGTGTCAAACATCGCGAATAGCTCAGGGATCATCATTTCCATCCCTGGCATAATTATAGTTCATCACCAAGTTCTTGTAGCTTAGTGACAGTGACTTGGAGAACTATATCAATCACTATCTTATCTGGAAGATCAAATCCCACTCGATTAAAGCGATTGTAGCACCCAGACAATCTGAGCACATGCTCAACGATTGAGCTATTCTCCTTCATCTTGCAGCCAAAGAATCTTGTTGGAACTCTCATATCTCACAACACGGGCACGAGCCTGAGATCCCAATTTCAGCTCTTAGAACATCTCATATGTTCCGTGACGTTCAAAATGTTTTGGAGCCTTAATTCTAAGTTGTAATGCATGACGCACTGAGCTATCAAGTAGTCATCGGAACGTGACTGTCAGATGTTCACAACATCTACAGACGACGCTAGAGGGGGTGGTGCACCGAGCGGTGCATTAAGGACATAAGCCTTCTATGCAGCAATGAGGACAATGGTCAGATCACGGACCTAGTCCAAAATATTGCTACCATCATCTTTCAACTGTATTTCTCTAGGAACATATAAAAATTCAAGGGAGCTACAGTGTGAGCTAGTAATCTACAACATAATTTGCAAACACACTACTAACTATGTTCATGATAATGAGTTCAATTAATCAGATTACTTAAGAACTCTCACTCAAATTGACATTCCTCTAGTCATTCAAGTGTCACATGATCCAAATCCACCAACTCAAGTCCGATCATCATGTGAGTTGAGGTGGTTTCAATGGTGAACATCATCATGTTGATCATATCTACTATATGAATCATGTTCGACCTTTCGGTCTCTTGTGTTCCGAGGCCATGTCTGTACATGCTAGGCTCATCAAGTTTAACCCGAGTGTTCCGCACGTGCAACACTGGATTGCACTCATTGTATGTGAATGTAGAGTCTATCACACCCGATCATCAAGTGGTGTCTCGACACGACGAACTTTCGCAACGGTGCACACTCGGGGAGAACATAGTTTATCTTGAAATTTAAGTGAGGGATCACCTTATAATGCTACCGTCGTCCTACGCAAAACAAGGTGCATAAAAGGATTAACATCACATGCAAATCATAATTGGCATGATATGGCCATGAACTTGTGCTTTTGATCTCCATCTTGAAAGCACCAGCATGATCTCCATCGTCACCGGCATGACACCATGATCTCCATCAATGTGTCGCCATCGGGGTTGCCACGCCCACCATGCTTCTACTACTATTGCTGTCGTTTAGCGATAAAGTAAAGCATTACATAGTGCTTAATGATTGACATGCTGGTCATACAATAATTAAAGACAACCCTATGGCTCCTGTCGGTTGCCGTACTCATCGACATGCAGGTCATGATATTCTATGCAAAATATGATCATCTCATACATCACATATATCTCATCATGTAATTGGCCATATCACATCACAGCATACCCTGCAAAAACAAGTTAGATGTCCTCTAATTGCCGTTGCATGTTTTACGTGGCTGCTACGAGTATCTAGCAAGAACAATTCTCACCTACGCAAAAACCACAATGGTGATACATAAGTTGCTTTTGAACCTTCTCAAGGACAGCCTTTGTCGAATCCGATCCAACTAAATTAGGAGAAACAGACACCTGCCAGCCATCTTTGCGCAACAAAGTTTCACATCAGTCGATGGAACCGGTCTCTCGTAAGTGTACGAGTAAGGTTGGTCTGGGCCGCTTCATCCCACAATACTGCTGAACCAAAACACGACCAAGGGAGGAAGCAATCTATGCATCAACGCCCACAAACTCCTTCGTGTTCTACTGGAGATCTCATCTACACATAGACCTAGCTCATGATGACACTGTTGAGGAATGTTGCATGGGAAACAAAAAATTTGCTACGCACACGCAAGATCTATCCATGGTGATGAGCATCTATGAGAGGGGGAGTGGATCTACGTACCCTTGTAGATTGCTAAGCGGAAGCATTAAGAAATGTGGTTGATGTAGTCGAACGTCTTCGTGATCCAAATCACCAAGCGTCCCACGATCCCATCATGATCCATCTCGCGATCCAATCACGATTCGTCTCGCAATCCCATCATGATTTGTCTCGCGATCTTGATCACGGTCCTTCCGATCTAGCGCCGAACGGACATCACCTCCACATTCAGCACACGTACGGCTCGATGACGATCTCCGCCTTCTTGATCCAGCAAGAGGGAGCGGAGATGAAGAAGATTTCTCCCGCAGGGACGGTGTTGCAGCGATGGTGGCGGAGCTATTCCAGCAGGGCTTCGCCTAAGCACCACTGAAACCGATCTAGAGGAGAAACTACGAACTAGAGGAGAGGGAACACGTGGCTTAGTGTTTCTTGATGTGTCCCAAGTGCTAGGCCCACCCCTTTATTTATATCCTGAGCCCCGGGGTGGAAACTTGGAGAAAAATCCTCCTCAAGGTCGGTTTGCTCGCAAGGCAAGAGTCCTCTTTGCACTCCAGGACCTGACGCCAAGGTCCTCGGCGTCTGGCCCCAAACGCCAGGGTCCCTGGTGTATGGCCCCTACCCTTCGCAAAACACCTTTTGCACCTTCCTAAAGCCTCATGGGCTTTAACCCTTGGCCCAAATAAAGTGTCCTTGTACCTCGAACATCTCAGGAAACATCTGAAACTATTTAAGGTGAATTCTGGAACCCTTTCGGAGACCAAACACTATTATCCCATATATCAATCTTTACCTCCAGACCATTCCGGAGCTCCTCGTGATGTCTGGGATCTCATACGGGACTCCAAAAAACCTTTGGTCACCACCATACATAACTCTATACTACCGAAACATCACCGAACCTTAAGTGTGCAGAACCTGCGGGTTCGAGAACTGTGTAGACATGACCGAGACACCTCCATGGTCAATAACCAATAGCGGTACCTAGATGCCCATATTGGTTCCTACATATTCTATGAAGATCTTTATCGGTCGAACCTTTATGTCAAGGATTCAGTTAATCCCGTATGTTGTTCCCTTTGTTCTCCGGTATGTTACTTGCCACAGTTCGATCAACGGTATCTCTATACCTAGTTCAATCTCGTTACCGGCAAGTACCTTTACCTGTTCCGTAATACAAGATCATGTGGCTAACACTTAGTCACCTTGCTTGCAAGGCTTTGTTTTGATGTTGTATTACCGAGTGGGCCCTGAGATACCACTTCGTCACAGGGAGTAACAAATCCCAGCCTTGATCCATGCCAACCCAACAAACACCCTCGGAGATACCTGTAGAGCACCTTTATAGTCACCCAGTTACATTGCGACATTTGATACATACAAGGTACTCCTCCGGTGTTAGTGAGTTGCATGATCTCATGGCCATAGGAATAGATACTTGACATGCAGAAAACTGTAGCAACAAACTGACACGATCATATGCTACATTTATAGTTTGGGTCTTCTCCATCACATCATTCTCCTAATGATGGGATCCCGTTATCAAATGACATCTCATGTCCATGGCTAGGAAACCTTAACCATCTTTAATCAACGAGTTAGTCTATTAGAGGCATACTAGGGACATGGTGTTGTATGTGTATCCACACATGTATCTGAGTTCTCGATCAATACAATTCTAGCATGGATAATAAACGATTATCATGAACAAGGAAATATGATAATAACTAATTTATTATTTCCTCTAGGGCATATTTCCAACAGTCTCCCACTTGCACTAGAGTCAATAATTTAGTTCACATCACCATGTGATTCGCATTGTTATGAATCTAACACCCAATGAGTTCTGGGGCTCGATCATGCTTTGCATGTGAGAGAGGTCTTTTAGTCAACGGGTCTGCGACATTTAGATCCGTGTGTGCTTTGCAAATCTCTATGTCATGCTATAAACACTGCTACCACACTACACTTGGACCTATTCCAAATGGCTGCTCCACTATACGTATGCCGATTGCTACTAAGAGTCATCCGGATTGGTGTTAAAGCTTGCATCGACGTAACCATTTACGACGAACTCTTTATCACCTCCATAATTGAGAGATATTTCATTAGTCCTCTATTTACTAAGGATAATCTTGACCGATGTCCAATGATCAACTCCTGGATCACTCTTGTACCCCTTGACAGACTCATGGCAAGGCACACCAGGTGCGGTACACAACATGGCATAATATAGAGCCTATGGCTAAGGCATAGGGGACAACCTTTGTCCTTACTCTTTCTTCTGCCGTGGTCGAGCTTTGAGTCTTACTCAACTTCACACCTTACAAATCAGGAAAGAACTCTTTCTTTGACTGATCCATTTTGAACTCTTTCAAAATCTTGTCTAGGTATGTACTCATTGAAAGTCTCATCAAGCATCTTGATCTATCTCTATAGATCTTGATCTATCTCTATACATCTTGATGCCTATCAATTAGGTAGCTTTATCCAGGTCTTCCTTTGAAAGATTCTTTTCAAACAACCGTTTATGCTTTCCAGAAATTCTACATCATTTCCGATCAACAATATGTTATCCACATATGCTTATCAGAAACTATATAGTGCTCCCACTCACTTTATTGTAAATACAAGTTTCTAATAAACTTTGTATAGACTTAAAAACTTTGATCACCTCTTCAAAGCGTATATTTGAACTTCGAGATGCTTGCTCCATTCCATAGAAGGATCAGTGGAGCTTGCACACTTTTTAGTATCCTTAGGACTGACAAAACCTTCTGGTTGTATCACATACAACCTTTCCTCAAGGAAACCGTTAAGGAAATGATGTTTTGACATCCATCTGCCAGATTCATAATTGAAAAATGCAGCAACTGCTAACATAATTCCAACAGACTTTAGCATCGCTACGGCTGAGAAAGTCTCATCGTAGTCACCTAGTTACGTTGCGACGTTTGATACACACAACGTACTCCTCCGGTGTGAGTGAGTTGCATGATCTCATGGTCATAATGACAGATACTTGACATGCCGAAAACTGTAACAACAAACTGACACGATCATATGCTACATTTATAGTTTGGGTCTTCTCCATCACATCATTCTTCTAATGATGTGACCCCGTTATCAAATGACATCTCATGTCCATGGCTAGGAAACCTTAACCATCTTTGATCAACAAGCTAGTCTATTAGAGGCATACTAGGGACATGGTGTTGTATGTGTATCCACACATGTATCTGAGTTTTCGATCAATACAATTCTAGCATGGATAATAAATGATTATCATGAACAAGGAAATATGATAATAACTAATTTATTATTTCCTCTAGGGCATATTTCCAACAGTTCCCTCCAGAGGTAAAAACTATGAATATGATATACGCCACTCACATACCCAAAAAGGAGAGGAAGAGCGCCCTTTGAGAAGTCTATGACGTAGATCCTATAGGCCCGAAGTATAACCCATAATTGGCATACTCGATCACCTTCGGTCGACGCGACCACCCGCCAGCATCCATCATGGGGATTCAACCGCCCTCGTCCTAGACCCCATTATCGATGGGTATCACCTCACTACAGTCCTAATGGACGGAGGAAGTAGACTCAATCTGATTTACTCAGACACAGTGAAAAAGATGGGTATAGATCCATCAAGGACCAAACCTAGCAACACTGCCTTTAAAGGAGTGATCCCAGGTGTCGAAGCCCGGTGCACGGGCTCTGTGAGCCTGGAAGTAGTGTTCGGTTCGCCCTATAACTTCCGTAGCGAGGACTTGATCTTCGACATTGTACCTTTCCACAGCGGTTATCACCCCTGCTAGGCCGTTCTCACTTTAATGCCATCCCACACTACGCATACCTCAAGCTCAAGATGCACAGGCCCAAGGGGGTCATTACTATCAACAGCAACACTGAGCGTTCCCTCCGAACTGAGGAACATGCATTGGCCCTGGCGGCCGAATTCCATTATGTTAATAATCGTCAAACGTTGAAATTTGCCATAAAGGCACATAAGGTTGACAGGTGAGCTCGGTTTCAGCCCGAACTCCCAAAACGTTCTTCTCCCTAGAAATAGGGACACGCTCCCCATTGCACAGCCCTAATGCCAGTGAAACACGTGCCAGGAAGGCACAACTTTGCACTCAAGATTTCATGGGCAGTAGTGGGGAATAACTATCAAAGCATAAGTCTTCGGCTGGACCGAACTACTACCAATACACGTCTTCGGACATACTATAGGTACCATCAAGGACCTGCTAAATCTTAAAGCCCATCCATACTTTGACAACTTCTGAAGATCTTGTTTCCAAGGTCCGCTAGCCGACAGCATCACCCATAAAGGAATGCAACTCCCCAGGAGGCACAGGAGCAGACAGGCGACACGGCACATCGAGGACGTCAGGCCACCCATCGAAGACCCCTGGTATAACCCCTCCTGCAAACTTTATATTTCATCTTCAAGTGCCTATAAACAGTGGCTTCGGCAATTTGAGTTATAAGAGTTATTGAGCAAATATAAGACCATTATGCATGGCTACTACGCTGTATTTTATGATACATACTCTGTTTCTTCCCTTATCAATGCTTCTTCTGAAATTTTTCCGTAGAGATCAAGATGCAACTGGCTAATAGACCAAGGGCTTGAGTTTAAATACCGCCTTACGCATCCCACCGACACAATTGATCGTGTGTTCAGCTTCTTGGATTTTGCTTTATATGCATCGGTTCAGATTATGTCTTGGGTCAATAGTTGGCCCGACTCCTGTGTTTGCCCTCTTACATTCCACTCGTTCGGCTAAAAGGGCAAAGGAAGAACCAGTGCGATTGGGCTTCCAGCTAGCCTGGTCAAGCACCTCAAGGGAGAAAGACGAAAACTAACTGTCATAGTACGCGAGAACCGGTCTACAAATCTGAGCATAAATGCCATACTAAAACTTCATTAGAGATTATTCCATGTAATACGATGGGTTTCGTACTTGTACAAACCATGTGATGTTGGCTTTAGCCGCGGTTCATCTGAACATCACAAACCACTGGGGGCTAATCATCAGCCCCCGCGTTCCTTTTTCATGCTCCTACGGCTAAGTGAAAGCAGTAAAGCATCATAGTATGATTGCCTTGTCCCCCTCGCACTACCGCCTTCAGGCACTGATACCTCGGCCAAGGGTCACAGTGCGGAGGCAGAGACACCCCGCGTAGTATTTGTGTGGGGGCTGAAGCCGACGACTCGCAACTTTCAGATTAAATGGCCACATGGGAGTCATAGAGAATGCAAAACTTAAAAGACATGATAAATCTTGCAAAATCATCATAAAGCGTTAAGTAGTGTTCAGACACATTACAACGTGCTCATTCATAAAATTTGTCCTTCGAACATTGAGCCTCTATCGCCCGAGCACCCTCCATCGTTGTGGAGAAGTATCGTTCAGGGAACCTATACTCCTTTCTAGGGGCGGAGATGCGGTAGCCATCTTGGTCGGATGAAGCCCCGGCCAGTGCACCTTGGTCCTTGCAAAGGCCATCCCCGCTCCCTCAATGTAGGTACAACGCTTTAATGCGTCAATCCGAGGTGCAGCGTCACTTAGCTTCCACACCATGCCAAAGTAGCTTCTCGGCAACAGCTCTTCGGTCCATAGCCAGATGCAAAGATCCTTCATGGCCGGCTCCACCATCCTATGTAGCTCCGTCAGCTGCTTCATCTTCTTGATGAGAAGAAGAGAGATCTCGAGGGCTTTAAACTGTGCCCAAAAGAGCCGAGCCTCATCCCCTTCTTCTCGCGAAGCGTAGAACTGGTTCGCGTTCGCTACACTCTTCTGGAGGTCTAAACAGGTGCATGAGGAATGCCACACCTGGGTGAGCAATGCGAACCTGCTATCATCGAAGGCACATTGTAGTAAATACAGTTTACCATCTGTGATAGCCTTGACTTGGCGGATCTGTTCTTCAAAGTACCGCCTATCCACCCGCTCCTTTTGGAGATCGAATTTGAGCGTGGATAGCTCGGTGGCTTGCTCCTTGCCCGTCTGCTCAAGGGCCTCGCACTTGAGGCTGGCATCCTTCAGCTCCTGCTGAACCTCCTCCACCCGGTCCTCATGCTTAGCACTCATGGTTTTTAAGGCGAAGAGAGCGGTTGCTACTTGTTTGACTACTGCCTTCTTGTCCGCGGCCTCTTGCTTATCTTTCGCAGTTCGGCCTTGAGATTCTCGACCTCCTTAGCTGAGGTTGTGTAATCAATAAACATATATTTATACCAAGTCAATAGTATGGATCACTAATGATCTAAAGCACGGATATTATAATTCGGCTTACCTTGCGCCTCATCGAACCTCTTGTTCAGGGCATCAAACTCCTCTTCAGAGCTTCTGAGCTTCCGATTTAACTCGGTAAGCTCCGCAGCATAAATGGCAGCCGCCGATGACGGGGTCTACAAACAATAAATATATATCGGTCTATGTGTGTTCAAACCCCCGAACCATCAACAATATGATCCTGTGCTCTGTCTTATTAAGGGATGTTAGTACATTATGGGACGAATAATGTCTTGTGCATTGTTGGTGACTTCGGTGTTTTTGACCCCTAGGTGAGTTTTCTTCAAACTCACCCAGTGCTCAGGGGCTGCTACATATAAACCGATAGCACTAACTTAATAAAATTAAAATTTTAGGACAAGAGTATTACGTGGCTCACCTGGAAGTCCGTCAAGAGACCATTGAAGGCCCCTTTCAGTCCGCTATTAACGGACTGAATGCCCTGCAAAACAACACCCATAAGAGGGTGGTGATCCTCGGAGATGGAAGAGCTTGATAGAGCCTCCTCCATGACCGGCCACCCAGTGATCGGTGGTGTCCGTGGTGACCGGTTAACCCGACCCCTGACCGGGGATTGAACCGGTAACTCCGGCGGCACAGTGCGCTTCGGAGATGATCTCAGAGGGGATTAGACATCCCTTTGTCTATCCTCCTCAGTGGCAGGGAGGGGCTCCTCCCCCTGGTCTTCGGTGGTCGGGGCATTAACCTTGGCCATAACATCATCACCCCCTTTGCCTGTGTTCGGCTCCAAAGGATCCTGGCGGGATGACACCTCCGCGGCATCCTTCGCGGCCCCTGGAGGTGTGGCATGTGACGCAGTCCCACTCTCCGCTAGCTCGGCAGTGGTGACTTCCCATTCGAAACTTGGTCGATGGGGAGAATGCGTGGTGGGCTGCAAACCAAAAAGGCATTCTTACATTTAAAAACATTAAATACTTCGCATAGATGATTCAGGGACTCTTCAGATTCATACCTTCGAGCTGGGGGCTTGAACCTTAGGTTCCTTTGGGGAACCTTCTCGAAGTCCTCGGACTCGGCATCAGAGTCCAAGCTCTCGCTGGCCAGGATTAACCTCGGCCGACACGCCCTCTTTAGGGGAGGAGGAGGTACTCCTCCGTGGCGTACGGTGATACCGCCCTCTTTCTTGTCAGGGGGGAATCGCCTTCCCCTCGTCCTCATGCTCTTCCTCATGGGTGGAGGAGGCATAGGTTTCCTCGGACATAGCGCCTGGCTGGTCCCTTATGCGGAGACCTTCTCTAACCTTCTTCTTCTTTTCCTTCTTATCTCGCGCCGTGTATGGCGCCACGACGAGCATCTCCGCCAATAGCTCCGACCTGGGGTCTTAGGGCTGTGGTGCTGGGCAGTTAATTCCTGCAGACTTGCTTAACCATTTCTGCAAAGATGAGGGGAAAGGCGTTTAGCCCTTTTGTCAAAAAACAAAGCCGGACGATTGAAGTTATATCGTACCTGGGTAGGAGGGTTATCGACGCTTAGGCCTGAATCGTCCTTCTCGGCTAGCCACCTCTTCCGAGGCTTGAACAACGCCTTCCACAGTTTCTCAGGAGTAGTGTAGAAGAGTTGGCGTACAGTAGGCTCGTCATCAAGCTGATAAGACCACATGGGGAGTCCTGGTGCTGGCAGGGAAGGATATGGCCTCGAAGCATGATCTGGACCATGTTAACCAGCTCAATCTTGGCCTTGACCATCAAGGAGATGTGCTTCTGCAGCGTATCCACCTTTGCATCCGACCCCCAGTCAAGGCCCTTCCTTAGCCATGAGGTCAATCTCATGGGGGGTCCAGATCTGAACTCGGATGGAGCAACCTGACCCTCTTCCCTTGGTTCGGTGATATAAAACCACTCCTTTTGCCAGATGTTGATGGTGTCGATGAAGCTGTCAGTCGGCCATCCGACGCGGGGGAGCTTGCTGATTACCACCCCTCCACAGTCTGCATGCTCGCCCACGACAATCTTCGGCTTCACGTTGAAGACCTTGAGCCACAAGCCGAAGTGCAGTTCGACCCGCTGGAAGGCTTCGCAGACGATAATAAATGTCGATATGTGCATGAAGGAGTTCGGGGGGAGGTCATGGAAGCCTAACCCATAGAGGAAACCCCTGGTGAAGGGGTGGAGCGGGAAGCTCAGTCCCCTAATGAAATGGGGACAAACACCACCCTCTCGCCTGGCTTAGGGGTGGGAACCACCTGGTTCTTCTCTGGAGCGCAGTGAAAGACGTTGGTGGGGAGGTAGCCAACAAGCTTTAAGTCCCTGATGTCCTGTTCGGTGACCGTGGAAGCCTCCCACTTGCCGTTGGAGCCGGAACCCGCCGTGGCTGAGCTCGGAGGAGAAGTCGAGGAAGAACTGGATCTGGGCTCCTGAAGCTTGGGGAGATTGAGGAAGCAAAGGATGAGAATGGAAGCATGAATAGGCTTTGGTTTTTTTCCTTTTTATGAGGCGTGTCACCGATTAGCCTCCTGTACTACGCCGCAAATTTCTCCGCTTCCCAAGATGTGCATGTCGTTATATGCGCGTAAAGTAAGTTGATATGTTAATCATATCCCATGTGAAACGGAGCACAATTTAAGCATTGATGAGTCGTTCCAACGAAAAATGGTCTCAAACTGCAAATCGAGTTTTCATAACTGGTTTAGCGGTCATGGTAGGCCACGACCCTTCGTCAGAAAGGTCGTCAGAAAACATTGTTTACACCTTGACGTTTGGCCTTCGGGACTAAGCAATTCATGGTGTCCAGACGATCATATGATCAGAAACATTACACGTCATTGGAAGTCGAACTAATCTCAGCCGATCATTAATGGGAAGAAGAACTCACCCCCACAAGCCGAAGACTCTGATCATATGAAGCTACTAGAGCTGAGACCCTTGGCATTGGGGGCTACTGAGGGAGTCCTAGATTAAGGGGTCCTCGGGCCGTTGGCCTATCTCCTAATAGGCTGGCTTGGTGGGCCGCATTCTGACTATCGCAGAAGGGGCCGGACACATTGAGAGCCCTCATTCTAGAAGGAAGTCTCGAAGGCACATCGTCCACTCCAAGTCAAGATGAGGAAATCGACATCTCCATCCCTGGCGGGAGACCTATCATGGGTAAACCCTAGGTACCCCCCGGTGTCTATATAAATCGGGAGGGTTTTAGATTGTAAGACATAGAAACTCATCTAGGGTTTTAGTTATCTGATCTCAAGGTAGATCAACTCTATAACCTGCATACCATCAATATTAATCGAGCAGTACGTAGGGTTTTGCCTCCATAGGAGGGCCCGAACCTAGGTGAATATCGTCTCCTTCGTACCTTGTTACCATCGATTCTAGTCTCATAGCTCGGGACCCCCTACCCGAGATCCGTAGGTTTTGACACCGACATTTCCCACCACAAATTTTCCGCAAACTTCCACCATTTCTTTCGCAACCCATTTGCATTTGAGATTTTTAGTCGTGAGCGTCGCCACTTCCTAAGGTGTTTCGTCTACTTAGGAGTGGTTCTTCATCGACATTGTCTCTCATCATCGACCCAGAGCGTCGCCAACCAACTCTTCATTGACACCACACCGTAATCAAGGATGATAACTGTGATGACACTCTTGACTTATACCCTTGCCATTGCATTGTTACCCCGAGCCTATTTGCGTTACTTGCCTATTGAGACTATCCATTGAGTATTGTCAGGCCATGCTACTTGTGCACATTAGTGATACACATACTCCGCATAGCTAAAATCGCATGCATATACATCTTAGTATCATCTCTTGGTTACAAAGTACCCGCATACATAATTGATATCATGGTGTGCATGTCCCGCATAGTGACAATCCAAATATCATTGCTAAAAGAAAGAAAAGCAAAGCTTTTAATCATTACAAAAGAGCAATAGCATCGCCAAATTCGCATATCATACTTGATCATCTTGGATCACTTGAGAGAGTGACGCGTGCCTCATACATACATAGCCAGTCAGGAATAGGAAGACGACATGTTTTGTTTCTTATAGGTTGTGCACAAGTTCATATCACGCCCATTTGAGCAGTCATGCTAGCATCTCTCTACTGTTGTGCAACATGAGGGTTTTCCGTGGATTCCACATTTTGTGCTCATTTCTTGGTTGCACAACCCCACTTATCTTTTCGTGTGTGTGTTTCTGAGTTCACTCATTGCTATTGATTCACATTGTCTCACTTGCGACTTTATGAATCTCTTTCAACTTTATTGCATCATATTCTCAAATTGCTTGAAATTTTGAGACACCATTCTGACAAAGCTACTCCATAAGCATTACTTGTCTAGGTGTGAGAAGGGCAAACTCAGTACCAATTCTACTATTTCCACAATTCACATTGAGTGATTAATCCTCACTTCAACCTCCGGAATGGTATTTGGTATTGCGTTTTCTCATTCTTCCACTTATATCTACTTGAGTACCATGGATAGGAACACTATGACGAACCCGGCATTCGAGGAGCACGATGACGCGAACAACTACGTCACCAAACTAAAATTCTTCGCCGCACAAAAGGGAATGCGCCAAGCACATGATGTCATCATGGACTGGATCGAGCACCTCGCCACCAACATACGTGAATCCGAGGAGCGAACGCGGAACTTCATGACAACCCAAATGAACGATCTCCGTGCCTTGATGGTGAACCGTGCATCATCCACTTCTACCTCAACTCGACGGAGCACCGCAAGTCACCACTCCTCCGAGGACTCATTCAGAGAAAGTCCCCCTCCTCGAGCTCGATGGCCACAACGTGACGCACGTTGCCTCTCTCAAGACTCAAGCAACCCCTTCCACGACAATGAGCCTCAACGTTGACATTGCGAGTGTGACCATCGTCACCAACAAAAGCAAGACGCATAAGAGCAAGAACGCCTACGTCACCGCCATGAGGAAGACCGGCGCCATGAAGAGCAAGCAAATGAGGCACATCGCGCGCTTCGTGAATCAACATATGCCTTGCAAGAACGCAACTAACTAGCTCGCGAGCAACAAGAGGATCTACATCGAGAACGCCAAGAGGAAGCCGCACATCAAGAGGAGCACAAAGAACGCCAACAACAGATGCGACCACAATGTCAACAACACCCAAGGCAAGATGAGTAACACATTGATGAGCTCGCTCCAAGGCAAGAGCAATATAAACATGACAACAACGCCCCTCCACGACAAGAAATGTGACATCAAGAAAATCCCGTTGACCATGCGGATGATCAAGCTCCATGGCAACGCCAACATCAATAAGACAACTATGCTCCTCCATGACAAGGATACCGCAATCACAACAACAATGAGGAAAATCACTTTGGCAAGCTCAAGTTCAATATGCCTAAGTTCTCCGGAAGCAACGATCCCGAAGACTATCTCTCTTGGTTACTCAAGTTTGACAAAATATTCCGGTTGCACAACTATGAAGAGGACAAGAAGATTGCCATGGCCTCCCTCGAGTTCCAAGATTACGTGCTTATTTGGTGGGAACAAGTGATTGAGCGAAGAAGAGAAAGAGGTGACCCACCAATAACCACTTGGGCATAAATGAAAGATCTCATGAGAGATCAATTCGTCCCAACACACTACAACCGTGATCT
Source organism: Hordeum marinum (assembly GCA_022496015.1). NCBI lineage: Eukaryota > Viridiplantae > Streptophyta > Magnoliopsida > Poales > Poaceae > Hordeum > Hordeum marinum. The sequence continues at coordinate 309,840,204 of CM039673.1, forward strand.
ATTCAAGAAGCTACAACTACTCAAGCAAGGCACCAAGTCGGTGTAAGCATACTATCAAGAGATGGAGATGGCCACGATAAGAGCCAATGTGAAGGAATACGATTAGCAAAATATGGCGCGCTTCTTGAATGGTCTCAATTATCAAGTCCAGAAAATTGCGGATTTCCAACCCTACTCCAACTTGCTCGAGCTAGTGCATCAAGCCACCAAGGCGGAACGTCAAGTTCAAGAGGACTACAATTACTCCAAGACCTCCTACAAGACTTACGGTGCAACTACTCAAGCTTCTCCAACTATGACACCTTCCTCTACAAGAACCACCACGACAAAAGATCACAAGTCAAGCTATAAGGACAAGTCATCTTCATCATCCCGCAACGCTTCTACAAGCAAAACAAGAGCGTCATCCTCTACACCAACACCGGATGATGCGAAAACAAGCTCCATCAAGTGTTTCACGTGCCAAGGCCGAGGAGACAAGATGTATGAGTGTCCCACAAGGCGGACCATGATCCTTCGAGATGACGATTCCTATGACTCCATGAGTGAAGATGAGATGGAAGCCTCAGAACAAGTGGCTCTGCACCGACAAGTCAATGAAGATGAGGAATCTCAAATATTTTGTGACAATGATCTGAGCCCTGTTCTCGTTGTCTCAAAGGTTTTGACTCTACAATAACAACAAGACGAGGACCAACGTTGCCACATATTACACACCAAGGCCGGTATCCAAGGAAAATCCATCAAGGTAATCATCGATGGAGGAAGTTACCACAATTTGGCAAGTGAGGAACTTTGCTCCAAGTTGCACTTGGTCAAGAAAAAACATACTCGCCCCTACAAGGTCCAATGACTAAGTGACTCCAGCACAATACAAGTCGACCACACCGTGCAAGTTTTCGTCAAAATTGGAGCTCATGAAGAAACCATGGAGTGTGATGTGGTGCCCATGTTCGTTTGCCATAGACTTCTTGGGAGACCTTGGCAATTCGACAGTGGCGTCATACACAATGGGCGCACAAATCAATATAGCTTCAAGATGAAGGGCACCGAATATGTGCTTCGCTCTATGTCTCCAAGTCAAGTAACCGCTGACAAGAAAGCTTTGTCTCATCATGGAGAGAAAAGTGAGAGAGTGATCCACCTCAAAGCAAGTGAGCGCCACAAGCCAAAATTGGGTGACTCCACGATGAGGGACATGAGTGACCCAGTCCTTTTTGACACAAAAAGAGATTCGAGGGATGTGAGTAAGAGCCCATTGTCCGTTCTTCACTACGTTATAGTGTGCAAGGATGATGTTACCCGACCTAACCCTTCACAATATCTTCCTCTTGTGTTATCTCAATTGTTCCAGGAATTTCAAGTTGTTTTTCCCGATGAGCTACCTCCGGGACTACCACCAAAACGAGGGATTGAACACCGCATCGACCTCATCCCCGGCGCACCGCTCCCTAACAAGGCTCCCTATCATGTCAACTCAGATGAAACAAAGGAGATACAAAGGCAAGTCCAAAAACTCTTAGATAAAGGGCATGTATGTGAGAGTTTGAGTCCTTGTGCGGTTCTCGTGATACTAGTGCCTAAACAAGATGGTAGTATGCGCATGTGTTCCGATTGCCGACGTATAAATGCTATCACCATTCGCTACCGTCACCCTATCCCATGCTTAGATGACATGCTAGATGAACTTAGTGGTGCCACTATATTTTCCAAAATAGACTTGAAAAGTGGTTACTACCAAATTCGCATACAAGAGGGTGATGAGTGGAAAATGGCTTTCAGAACTAAATTTGGTCTCTATGAATGGTTAGTGATGCCCATGGGTTTCTCCGAAGCACGGGGTACGTTCATGCGCATGATGCATCATGTTTTGCGCCCCTACATTGGATATTGTGTTGTGGTCTACTTTGATGGCATCCTTGTTTTTAGCAACTCTCTAGAACAACACGCCATAGATGTTAGGGACGTTTTGCAAACACTTTGTAAAGAAAACATTTATGCAAACATGGACAAATGCATTTTTGGTGTTGACAAAGTTGTTTTCCTAGGATTAGTGGTTTCATCTAAGGTTGTCCATGTTAATGAAACTAAGATTGGGGAATTAAAAATTGGCCCACACCCACCAATTTGCAACAAGTGCATAGTTTCTTAGAACTAGCCAGTTTCTACCGCCGGTTTGTGAAGGACTTTAGCACCGTTGCCACTCCTCTACATGCTTTGAGCAAGAAAAATGCACGATTTGTTTGGGGACCATCACAAGACACCGCTTTCCATGAACTCAAGAATTTGCTCACTCACGCACCTTTGCTTTCCTTGCCTAACTTCGACAAAACTTTTGAAGTGCATTGTGACGCTAGTGGTAATGGCATAGGATGTGTGTTTATGCAAGAAAAGCGCCCAATTGTGTATTTTAGTGAGAAACTTCCTGGCGCTCAACTCAATTATCCTATCTATGACAAAGAATTGTATGCATTGGTGAGAGTCTTACAAGCTTGGGAACATTATTTGCAACTGCATGAATTTATCATTCATACCGACCATAAAACTCTCAAGTACCTGAAGGGTCAAACTAAGTTGAACAAACGACATGCTAAATGGAGTGAATTTATTGAGTCATTCCCTTATGTCATCAAATACATTAAGGGCAAATAAAACATTGTGGCAGGTGCTCTTTCCCGCAAATGCATGCTCGTTACTCAACTTGAATTGAATGTTATTAGTTTAGACCATAAATGATTTGTATGAGCCTGATGTTTCTTTTTCTATTCCATATGCCAATTGTCAAGTGAAACCTTGTTGGGAAAACTACTATATGAAAGATGGCTATCTTATGCATGCTAACAAACTTAGTTTTCCAAAGTCATATCTTCGTTTGTTGCTTTTGCAAGAGGCTCGCAATGGAGGATTAATGGATCACTCTGGACGAGACAAGACACATGCCACCCTCTCTGACAAGTTCTATTGAGCAAAGATGCTTCGTGATGTCGCATGCTTCACCAACTGATGCTCTACATGCCGCAAAGCTAAGTCAAAAGCTCAATCCCATGGTCTTTACATGCCTCTTCCTATACCGTTTCAACCTTGGGAAGATATTAGCATGGATTTTGTGCTTGGTTTGCCACGAACAAAGAATGGCCATGATTCCATTTTTGTTGTTGTGGATCGTTTTTCCAAAATGGCTCATTTCATTCCTTGCCAGAAGATAGATGATGCTTCACATATTGCCAATCTCTTTTGTAGGGACATCTTACGCCTACATGGAGTACCAAAGACCATTGTCTTGGATCGCGACATCAAGTTCCTGAGATATTTTTGGAAGACTCTTTGCGCCAAGCTCGGCATCAAGTTACTCTTATCTTCGGCCTACCATCCGCAACCGATGGCCAAACGGAGGTGACGAACCAGATGCTTGGGACTCTTCTCCGCGTGTTGATCAAGAAGAACATCAAGCAATGGGAAGATTGCCTCCCCATCGCAGAGTACTTCTACAATCATGCAAGACACTTCACGACCAACAAGTCTCCATTCAAGGAGGTCTATGGCATCAACACTTTGTCCCCATTGCACATTCTACCACTACCACTACAAGAGCGCATCAACATGGATGAAGCGCAAAGGCAAGATACATCAAGAAGATGCATGATGATACAAGAAACATCATCAAGCACCAAGCGGAATGCATCACTGCCAAGCGCAACACCAACAAACACCCCATGGTGTTCAAGCCCAATGACCTTGTGTGGCTACATCTACGGAAGGAGCGGTTTCCCAATGAGCACAAGTCCAAGATACTACCTCGAGCCGATGGTCCATTCAATGTGTTGGCACGCTATAACGACAATGCCTACAAGATCGACATTCCACACGACAAATACAACATGAGCGACATCTTCAACGTCACCGAACTCTTCCCCATTTCGTGGTGATGAAGATCTTGATCCGGGGATGGATCTCCCCCAAGGGGGGGATATGGTGCAGAGCATCCCACCATCAACCCCATGAAGACTACACCATCAAGCCAACCCCCAAGTGGTCCTATGACGAGAGCACGTGCACGCGACATTGAATCTAAGGTGAACTCACTCCTCTTCGAATATGACTTTGATGGCAAAGGAACTTGGATGCTACCTCATAATGAAACCCTGTGTATCCTTAGGTACGAGGGAGATGACCTCGAAGGGCCAAGGAAACATCCCCAAGACCAAGTCCGAGGAGGAGAAGGAGCTAGCACGAAGGGCAAGTCCCTGGATAGCCCGGAACTTCCGGCCAACCCGGAACTTCCGGACCACCATTGACCCAAGGCCAATTCTAGGGATGCAGACTTTCGGGTTATCCTGGAACCTGCCCAGAGCATCCAGCCCTCGGAACTTCCGACCGGCCCGGAACTTCAGGCCCTCAAGCATCCCAACCACCGAAGCCTGCGCCAACACTCGGAAAAGCTCGAAACCCGCCTGGAAGCAGCCCGAAACTTCCGGCCCAACCCGGAACTTCCGGCCTTCACAGAGTGATGCCACTCGGGCCCGAGGCCCATGTACTCTTTCACTTACCCCTTCATCCGTAGACTATATATATATATATATTCTTCTTCCAATTCGAGTTAGGGTTAGCTAATGTTTGCTCTCGAGCTTAGCTCCATTACTTGCTTTTCCTAGGGAGTTTGTCCTCCTTTGGGAGTAGATCCAAGTGATGCCAAGGCCCCTCTAGAGGGAAGATCCCCCATGGATTCAAGGCTTGTGACAGCCCAAGACCGACGTTCAAGAAGATTCCAGAAGATTCATCATCGCATCATTTGCATCATCTGCATTGCATCATATCCCGTTTTCGAGAACTTGCATCCATTCACAGTTGCCGGTTCTCCCCGTTCTGCCGTTTCCCGTCTTGAGGCCAACCACACATGCACGCGCCCGCGGCACCGTTAAATAAAACCGTTTTTAAGCGCGTGCAAAAATATTCTCAGATCGAGTTGAAACTTGTCGTGCGGTCTTGTTATAGCTTAGGTAGACCGCCCGTCGATTTTCGCCGCGATCCGAGTTCGTTAGGTACCCCGTCGGTAATCCGTAGGAGTGTGGTCATCGGTTATCGTCGGACGTTTCACGCTGTTTTAAATCGTTGTGCCGTGCCGCACCGCTTCCCTCTCTTCCCTCCTAGCCCGTCTACACAGCCACGTAACCCCCTCTCCGCTTCCGGACGTCGGATCGTCATCCGGCAGTCCGAAAACGGACAGAGCCGTAAACCGTAGCCCGAAACCCTATATATAACCCTAGCCCTAGCCCTATTTATACCCCTCCTAGCTCACCTCGTTTTGCGTGCCACCAAACCCTAGCCAGCCCCTTCTCCCACCTCTAGCCAAGCCTGCCTGAGCCCAGATCTGAGCCCGTTCGAGCCCATCCGGGCCCGAATCACGTTCGGAGTTCTTCCCCGAGCTCCATCCATGGAGATCCCGAGCCTCTCCTTCCTCTCCCCATGCGTGCTCGCCGGAGCCGCACCTCTCACCGAAGCGGCCGCCGCTCGCCGGACCGCCAATCGCCGGCCGGACCTCTCCCTCTCCTTCTCCCTCTCACCCCGGCCTCTCCCTCCATGCAGGTCACCGCCGCCATGGCCGCTGAGCCGCCCCGCAGCTCCAAGCCACCGCCGCCTCCCCTCCGGCCAGGTCTCGTCGCCCCCCAACGGATCCGGTCGCCGCCTCGCCGCCAGGCCTCGCCAACCCTGCCGCCGGTGTCCTCCCTTGCCATGGTGCCCGCCGCCGCTACCCTGCGCGTGCGGGAGGTCGAGGCTGCGCGAGCGCGTTGACCCGAGCCGCGAGCTGCGTGGGCCGGTTCCCTGCCCCTGCTAGCCACAACGCCAGCCAGGCCCAGTTCGGCCCAAGTGGCCTGGTGAGCCCAGCCCCAGCCCCCTTTCTGTTTTTTTTTGTTTTTTTTTATTTTGCATATTAAACGTCCATATTAATTGAACCGTGCATCGGATTTAAACAATTTAAACAGGTAATCGGCCTAGAATAATTTGTAGATTATTAAAATGCCATTTGCATCCATGATAAAAAAAATGATTGCATGTCATTCCGTGCCATTTTTCATATAGGTCTTAATATTGCGTTTTCATAATTAATTAACCATGCGTTGGAATTAATAAAATCATAAATTAAAAATGTTCATCTCATTCGCATCGCATTTTCATGCATGATAAAATTGTTGGCATGATGATTGCATTTAATCTGCATTAATGGATTGCTTTTCCGTGAATAGGCCTAATCCCGCATATTTAATTATGATTATTTTTCCACAAGAACCTAAGCATATTATATATGTTTTCGGGGTTGAAAAACCCATAAGATTTATCTGTGCATTTAGTTTTGCCATTTGAGCACGTTTGTGTGAATGTCATTTATGCCGCGATGCCCTTTTGTTATTTTTGTAGGAATTAATCCGTGCATGATATGAATTAATTTTCAACATGAAAGTTGCTCTTTGATATGTGTCCTAGCCCATGGACATTTTGCTTGTCATAGAAATGCATGTTTAGGTGTTGTTTACTTGTTGTCAACTTGCTATAAAAATCTGTTATTTTGAGGGTTCAAAATATTTCTAAGTCTGGAATCTGTTATATTTTGTTGCTGTCTTGCCATGTGATTTGCTAGTGATCTAGAACTCTTTTGTGGTAGGTGTAATGGAGTTATTTGTTGTTGATATTGTCCTCTAGCATGTTGTAAAGTTTCATGCCATGATATGATTTGTAGCATATAGTTTCACTGCTGTCAATATGACTTCGTGATAAAAACTGCATGGTCTAAAACTGCTATTTCACTAAGTCTGAAACTGTTTTCAAGTTGCCTTCTTGTGATCTTCCTACTAAGTGATCCATGCATGTTTTGAACAAGATTTGTGAAGATGAAATGAAGTGGATGTTGTATGCTATTGCCCCATGCTTAGTTTGTGCATTTTGGAGTATTGTAACTTGTTGTTTGCATAAGTTCAAAATTCCATGTTGCTGTTTTTGGCAGATTTCATCTAAATCTTGTCTTGATGATTGTGGTTGAACCGTAGCTCCGTTTTGGTCATCCCATACATGAAACTTGCTTAGAATCTCATGTAGTTTCATAATAACTTGTTGCATTCTTGATTGGAGATGTTTGTGGTGGTTTTTCCCATGCATTTGCATTCATGGCATGTGCATCTTGTATTGCTCATATCTTTTAGACCGTAGCTCCGTTTGAGACGTTCTATATATGTAAATCGACTAGAATGACGTGTAGAAGAACATGGTACGCCTTGTTCTGTTGTTTTACAAAGATAAAATATGTTTAGATCAGATCTGGACCAATTTCTAAATTAACATGTGAGGTCATTTCGGAAATGCTATAAGTTGTTCCGACCTCATTTAAAATGCCTAGATAGTTAGTTTACTCATGCTTCACCTCTTGCCATGCTTACAACATTTAATATTAATGAGTACCTAACGGGAGTGAACTAAATATTTCGAACGTGGAGTTTCGTCAATATGCAACTCGTTGCATATTGAGCTTCACTTAATGTGTAGTATTTGATTGTTGGGAATTGTCATGCATCGCATATTAAACCGGACATGCATCATATTTGTTGTGCATCATGTTTTGCATATGTTGTGGTGTATCTCGTGTTAATTGTTTGTTTCGGATTGCTTCTTCTCAATAGAGTTCCGAAAGCGTTCGGAGTGTGAGGATTCGTTCGACTACGTTGGTTCGTCTTCTTCATGGACTCAGTCTTCTTCCGAGCGGGATCTCAGGCAAGATGACACATTTCCCTGGATACCATTACTGTCATTGCCATGCTAGTTGTCTCGTCTTTTATCGTTATGTATCGCTACCTACCACTTGCTTGATAAGCCTCCCAACATTGCCATGAAAAGCCTCTAACCTCTCCACATCCCACCAAAACATTGTTTGGCTATGTTACTGCTTGCTCAGCCCTTCTTATAGCGTTGCTAGCTGCAGGTGCAAATGCTTCCATGTGTCAACATGGACCTTCTTTTGTTATATCACAATATTGCTGCTATTTAACTTAATTCACATATATACTTGGTAAAGGTGGAAGGCTTGGCCTTTTGCTCGGTGTTTTGTTCCACTCTTGCCGCCCTTAGTTACTTGTGAACCGGTGTTATGTTCCATAAATGAGCACTCCTAACATGCTCGGGGTTGTTATGTGGACCCCCTTGATTTTCGGGTTAGAATAAAACTTGTCAGGCAAGGCCCAACATTGGTACTACATTTTCCTAAAACTAATTAAAACTTGCATAGGGCATGATCACCCCGTGGATAATTTAATCAACCCCCGGGCCAGTGCTCCACATGAGTGTTGGTCCAAAATGGGTTGCCTGCGGGGTCGCCTCAAGGCAACTTGAGGATTGGTTTTCCCTGTAGCTAGTCCCATCCAGTCATATCCTGAGAACGAGATACGCGGCTCCTATCGGGTTCGTCGACACGTCGGGCGGCCTTGCTGGATTTGTTTTACCTTTCTCGAACGTCTTGATTGAGGAACTCTGATTTCTTCGGGCTATCTCGAGCTGTTAGATTTCCTTTGGAATTGCCTAGGAAGATCACGAGATCCGTGGTTGAGGTTATTCCCGCTGAGTGTGGTTAATTTGTGATGGACGAGTTGGAGCACCCCTGCAGGGTTAAATCTTTTTGAGAAGCCGTGCCCGCAGTTATGTGGCAAACTTGGATACTTTGTTTAACACCCGGTCATAGCAAACTTGAAGTAAAATCTAATAAAATACACCAACTGTGTGCGTAACCGTGACTGTCTCTTCTCGTGAGTTCTTATCCGAAAGAGAACACGGTGGGGTTATGTTTGACGTAAGTAGGTGTTCAGGATCAGTTAGTGATCAGTGCTAGTTCCCGTTTGTTATGCGTAGACCACCATACTTTAATTTCTGTACTCGTAAGTTAGCCACTCAAATAATGCTTAGTCGCTTGCTGCAGCCTCACCACTTAACCATGCCTTACCTATTAAGCTTTAATAGTCTTGATACCCTTGGCAATGAGATTGCTGAGTCCCTGTGACTCACAGATTACTACAACAACAGTTGCAGGTACAAGTAATGCGATGATTTGATGTGAGCGCATTGCTTGATTTGACTTGGAGTTCTTCTTCTTCTTCTTCTTCAATCTTGGATGGGTTCCAGGCGGCAGCCTGGGATAGCAAGGGTGGATGTCATTTTATCATTTGGTTTCGTCTGTAGTCGGACCTTGCTCTTATGTATGAGGTTTGAGATGTTATTGTATTGTTGTGACTCTGATGTAGTTTGTGACGAGTGTAATCCAATTCCATATACTCATCTCTTCTCTACATGTACTTGTAATGATATCCATTCTTGCGAACGCATCGAGATGCGCTTCTATCCCTGTCGAAGCCCTCGTGCCCAAATAAGGATAGGACCGCATCTTGGGCATGACAAGGCTCCTCCTGAGTGAGAGAACCCTACCGCTACTTGTATCATTTGTTGATTTGGGATCTTGTACTCTTGCGATGATTATGGACCTAGTTGATGTGTGATTGAGTTTGATCGTAAGTGTTTCCTCATGTTCTTCATGTTTCCCCCCACCAAATCGTGAAAGATCAACCACTGTGGGTCTTGACCGTATCAAAATCCCCTCAAAATTTCAGCCCGGTCGGAGTTACAGATCTCTGTGAATATAAGAAACGGTTTTCGGCCACAAAACAGGAACACCAAATAGAAGAGTACAGAGAGGGAGACCCAATCTCAAAGGGGATCCCGTTGCTCCGCTGCCATGGAGGCCATGGACCAGAGGGGGAACTATCCTCCCATCTAGGGTGTTGCCAAGGAAGAAGAATAAGGAGGGGGGCTCTCTCCCCCTCTCTCCCGATGGCGCCGGAATGTCATCGGGGCAAGGGTCGTGACGGCGATCTAGATGAACAATCTTGTCGCCGTAAACACCAAATCTCTCCCCCTCTATGCAGCAGTGTAACACCTCTCTTCCCCACTGTAATATCTACTTAAACATGGTGCTCAACTCCATATATTATTTCCAAATGATATTTGGCTATCCTATGATGTTTGAGTAGATTTATTTTGTCCTATGGGTTAATTGTGGTATGATGTTATGGATGTGAGTTGTATATTGATATGGTGCTGTCCTATGGTTCCCTCCATGTTGCGCAAGTTGAGGGATTCCCGTTGTAGGGTATTGCAATATGTTCATGATTTGCCTATGGTGGGTTGCTTGAGTGACAGAAGCATAAACGCGAGTAGGTGGGTTGTTGCGTATGGGAGTAAAGAGGACTTGATACTTAATGCTATGGTTGGGTTTTACCTTAATGATCTTTAGTAGTTGTGTATGCTTGCTAGAGGTCCAATCATAAGTGCATATGATCCAAGTAGAGAAAGTATGTTAGCTCATGCCTCTCCCTCATTGCATACAACAAGTATCTATCGTTATTCAATTGCCTAGGGACAATCTTTCTCTTGCATTACACAAAAATCTTTTTACAAAGTTATTTACTTCTATTGTTATTTTATTAAAACATCACCTAACTTTTATTTCCACGTTCTTTATTTTCTTGCAAAGTACTTCTAGTTTTATTCCCGCAAAGTAGTTTCATACTTGTTCTAGGTAAAGCAAGCATTAGCGTGCGTAGAGTTGTATCGGTGGTCGATAGAACTTGAGGGAATATTTGTTCTACCTTTAGCTCCTTGTTGGGTTCGACACTCGTACTTATCGAATAAGGCTACAAATGATCCCCTACACTTGTGGGTTATCAAGACCTTTTTATGGCGGCATTGCCGGGGAGCAATAGCGTGGGGTGAATATTCTCGTGTGTGCTTGTTTGCTTTGTAATTTTTATTTTCTGTTTTAGTTGTTTTATTTTATGTTATTAGTTGTTTTATATCTTTAGTTATGGATATGGAACATGAAACACCAAAAAAATAGTGGTACTTGCTACTCATGGAGATGGGGAACCTCCTAAAACCCTCGATGCTAGTTATGTGCAAAGTATTAACCACTAGTTTGATAATTCTGAGAAAACCCCATTCAACTTGATAATGGGAGTAACATTGGATCAATGTGAATACTTTAGGGATTATTTCTTAAGTCCAAAAGGGAAATTGTTATGGGATCAAATTCATATGTTGCATTGGTATGCTCGAGAGCTATGCTTGAGATACGATATTACTTGTTTCTCTAGGATGGGCGCTCCACACCTTCCCTTTCCATGAAATTTAATGATAATGAAACCTTATCTTCTTATGCTAAAGGTATTTATGATTACTATGATGTGGAACGAATAGAAGAATTTATTGTTTTTAAAGGTGCTTATGAAGTTGCTTCTTTGATCGAAAAGTATGATGATGTTTCTTATGAATCTAAAAATCATACCATACTTAAATATTGCTATTAGAATTATGATTGCAATGCTGATATTACTGAATTTATTGAAAGAATGTCCGCTTCCTTGGAAGAGACTAATATTTTGCAGGGACCTATGGAAGAAGAAGTTGTTGAAATTGTGAGCTCATTAGATGAAGAAGATGCGGAGGAGAGCGAAGAACAAAAGGAGGAAGAGAGGATAAGCTACTCGTGCCCACCTTCTAATGAGAGTAAATATTCAACACATACATTTTTTAATTTCCCTTCGAACCGAAGGATGAATGCTATGATGAAAGTTATGACAATTGCTATGATCTCGTGGATTCACTTGAAATATCCCTTTTTGATGAACTTGATGCTTGCTATGCTTGTGGCCATGATGCCAATATGACTTATGCTTATGAAGATGAACTTGCTATAGTTCCTTATGTTAAGCATGAAATTGTTGCTATTGCACCCACATATGATAGTCCTGTTATCTTTTTGAATTCTCCCAACTACACTATATCAGAGAAGTTTGCTCTTATTAAGGATTATACTAATGGGTTGGATTTTGCTACTACACATGATGATTTTTTCTGAATATAATATGCATGTTCTTGCTAATACTACTTGCAATTATTATGAGAGAGGAACTACATCTCCACCTCTCTATGTTTCCAATACTATAAAATTGCAAGAAACTACGTATGCTATGTATTTGCCTTTACTTAATGTGCATGAATTGTTCTTGTATGACATCTCGATGCATAGGAAGAGAGTTAGACTTCGTTGTCACATGATATATATATATCAATTTGTTCTCACTACTAAATTATAAATCACTGCTAGTTAAAATTGGCTTTGATATACCTTGGGATCCGGGTGGATCCATTACTTGAGCACTTTATGCCTAGCTTAATGGCTTTAAACAAAGCGCTGCAAGGGAGACAACCTGGAAGTTTTAGAGAGTCATTTATTTCTGTTGTGCGCGTTTATAAAGTTTAAATACAAAAAATATAGAGGGATACCTAAAACTTCACAAAAGGAAAGGTGAAAGCGAGAAGAGATGATGAGCATCTTTGAAGTGGGGGCTAGCCTTGAACTTTTGTTCATGCCCATGGAAACTTTGTGAATCTTGAATCACGGAAAATTTTCCAACAAAAATAATTATCCCCTTGTACAACCCATTGTATTATAAAAATAATCTGCCAGTATTTGCCTTTAGGATGATTAGATTGCTTGTTCCTATGTGCGGTGTAAAAACAGAAACTTTGGCTCTAGTGTGTGGATTTTTATTTTTTACTGGAATGTTAAAAGTTTCTGAAATTTTACACAGTATTTATATGCAAAATTTTTATTTCTTCCTATTTTTTCAGAATTTTTGGAGTTACATAAGTATGGTCAAAGTTCAGATTACTATAGACTGTCCTGTTTAACACAGATTCTGTTTTTGATGCATTGTTTTGATTGTTTTGATGAAACTATGGATTTTACCGGTGGTGTAAGCCATAGAAAATTTATAATAAAAAGGGATAATGCAAATATAAAATATGAATGGGTTTACAAAAGTAAAAAAAGTAAAAAAAAATCTTCATTGTACTATCGGATCTCACTAGTCTTCTGTTAAGTTTTGTGTGGATGAAGTGTTCGAAGATCGAGGAGGTCTCGATATGAGGAGAAGGAGGATAGGAAAGAGTTCAAGCTTGGGGATTCCCAAGGCACCCCAAATAAATATCCAAGGAGACTCAAGCGACTAAGCTTGGGGATGCCCCGGAAGGCATCCCATCATTCTTCAACAAGTATCAGTATGTTTTCGAATTCGTTTCATTCATGTGATATGTGTAAATCTTGGAGAGTCTTTTGTGTTTATTTTTCACTTTTCTTTTATGCACCATGATGATATGAGATAGTCCATGGCTTATTTATAGAACTAGATGATACCCCACACGTTGCTGCGGGAACTGGTTCCATATATTCTAATAAGGTTGGTTGTATGGAGCATAAATATGTGAATTACAAATATCATGTGATTATTGTATAGATATAGGACTTCTGAGTTCAAATGAAAATATAACTAAATGCCTTTATGCACAGAAAAAGGTGCCAGCACTCACGTTTGCCTTCCTCGGGTTATTTGCCTACTTCCTCTGTGAAGAAGCATTCGAGGAAACGTGTGGCCTTATGAAGAATGCGTAGTGACCTGCCAAGAAATAAACATGAGCTAGCACAGTCTCGTCCAAGAATTAGCCAGCAAAAACGACCAGAGAATGTGGTGATTGGAAAATACGGTAGAAAATCTTCAAGGACAAAATGTAGAGTTTTGACTAATAGTAGTCTGCAAGATCAACAACTGAAACTAGTTATCCTCCTAAAAATTAACATAATAGCAATAGCATAACAGGACCATTGACTTGAAATTAATTTGTGGCCACTTCAGCTATATCGATCTGCACGGCGCTAGCATACTGCTTGTCGCGGATGGTGCATCCCTGCGTGCTACAGCCACACTCATAGCAGTCTCCCATTGATTCGCACTGACGCTGGAACACAGCCTGACACCTTCAACAATCTATGTGGAAGTACCGCCATCAAGGTTCCCGGTTTGTTAGACGCGTCGATGATGCACTGTAAGGCAATCAATCAAGGCAGCTAACATTGGCGGAAGTGCTCGAAGTTTCAGTGACCTAGCGTACTTTAGCATCGCCCACCCATGGTTCCCTGAAGCAAACTAAATCATCATCTCCATGGGTTGGATCTGCGAGGGCTTGGAAGTGAGCTCATGTAGTTCCGATGATAGATGCAATCCAACCATGGTTGAGATGGGTGGTTGATGCGAGAGATATAGAGAGATTGATAACAGAAAAAATAGGGAGTGGAGGAGCCATATGATTATTTAGTGGGGATTGAAAAAGATGTGGGAAAGGAAAGGATAGAGGTAGGAGATGTAACGTGTCATTGATAATTCACCGACGACTTTGACCACCAGCGTGAGGATTTGGGAAGGATGACTCATATTTCTTTTTACAATGGGACAGATGAGTCCTTTGCCATGAGTGTGAAAAGAAATTAGGTGTGTTCACACATACGAGAGAAGTGACGTGGATGCATGGCTAAGGTGGACAGCTTGCATGTAAAGATAAATAAGGTAGTGGGGATGAATCTCTTAGGTATATAGGATTCTCATTGCACTTCAATTATATATTTTGAGTATGGCTTTATAGAATGCTCCATGTGCTTCACTTCTATCATTTGAAGTTTTGATTGTCTGTTTCTCTTCACATAGAAAACTGTTATTCGTAGAATGCTCTTTTGCTTCACTTATATTTATTAGAGCATGCTATTTCGTAGAAATAATTAAGCTCTCTTGCTTCACTTATATCTATTTAGAGAGTCGACGGGAATTGGTCATTCACATGGTTAGTCATAAAATCCTACATAAAACTTAAGGATCACCGAATATGATGTGTTTGATTCCTTGCAACAGTTTTGCGATATAGAGATGATAATATGTGGGAGGTACTAGTGGATGATCCTGTTTAGTAAGATATTGGTGTTAAGGTTTGTGATTCCCGAAGCATGCACATATAGTCTCCCTTATGCTAGAAAGTTGGAGCACAATTTATCCTTGATTGCTATCTTTGTGTGAAGATCGGGGGCGCGCGATGGTTAACTCCTACCAACATCCCCCCTAGGAGCATGCGTAGTAATACTTTGCTTCGAGAGAGCTAATAATTTTTTTGCAATAAGTATGTGAGTTCTTTATGATTAATGTGAGTCCATGGATTATACGCACTCTCACCTTTCCGCATTTTGCTAGCCTCTGCGGTACCGTGCATTACCCTTTCTCACCTCGAGAGTTGGTGCAAACTTCCCCGGTGCATCCAAACCCCATGATATGATACACTCTATCACACATAAGTCTTATTATATATTTCTCAAAACAACCACCATACCTACTTATTATGGCATTTACATAGCCATTCCGAGATACATTGCCATGCAACTTCCACTGCCTCTGTTTTGATGACATGTGCATTCATTGTCATATTGCATTACATGATTGTAAGATAGCTAGCATGATGTTTCCATGGCTTGTCCGTTTTTTGATATATTTGCCACGCTAGATCATTGCATTCGTATAGTGTCATACTTTTTTTAATATCATTGTAATATTGAGTTGTAAGTAAATAGAAGTGTGATGATCATCATTTTCCATTATTAGAGCATGCCCTAGTGATGAAAGGGTGATGGAAATTATGATTCTCCCACAAGTCAGGATGAGGCTCTGGACAAAGAAAAAACGGAAATAGAAAAAAAGGAAAATAAAAAAGGGGGAAAAGAAAAGAAATAAAGAAAATGAAAGAAGAAGGAATAGGGGCATGCTAATTCCACACTTGTGCTTCGAAGTAGCACCATGTTTTTCATATAGAGAGTCTCTTGTGTTGTCACTTTCATATACTAGTGGGAATTTTTCATATAGTTAGATGCATACCCACTTAGTTTTTATATTGAGTTGTCATACACTTATAGCTCTTAGTGCATCCGTTGCATGGCAATCCCTACTCCTCGCATTGATATCTATTGATGGGCATCTCCATAGCCCATTGATACGCTGAGTTGGTGTGGGACTTTCTTCTCCACTTTTACCATTTTGAAACCTACCACCCTATTATATTCCACCCATAGTGCTATATCCATGGCTTGCTTTCATGTATTGCGTGAGATTTGAAAATTCTGCAGCACGTTAAAAAGTATGAACCAATTGCTTGGCTGACACTGGGGTAGTACATGATCTATACTTTGTGTTAAGAAGATAGAGCATGACAAGGCTATATGATTTTGTAGGGATAGTGTTCTTTAGCCTTGATATTCCGAAAGAAATGATTGTTTGTTGGGATGCCTGCGTATTAATGTATTTATGTCAAAACTAGAGTATTGCTTTGAATCACGTGTGTCTTAATATTCATGCCATGATTAGATATATGATCAAGATTATGCTAGGTAGCATTCCACATCAAAAATTATCTTCTTTTTTATCATTTACCTACTCGAGGACGAGCAAGAATTAAGCTTGGGGATGATGATATGTCTCTATTGTATCTATAATTTTTGATTGTTTCATGCCAATATTATACAACTTTCACGTATTTTTGGCAACATTTTATATGATTTATTGGACTAGCCTATTGATCTAGTGCCTAGTGTCAGTTCCTGTTTGTTGCATGTTTTTTGTTTCGCAGAATATCCATGTCAAACAAAGTCCAAACGCGATAAAAATTTATAGAGATTTTTATGGAATATTTTTGAATTTGGAGAAGTGGAATGAACGCAAACAGAGGCCCATAGCCCCCACAAGACACCAGGGCACGACAGGGGGGCCATGCGCGGCCTGGTGAGTTGTGCCCAGCTTGTAAGTCGGTTGGATATCTCCTTCGGGCAAAAGGAAGCTAATTTTTGGATAAAAGCTCCCTCAAAATTTCAGCCCGACTGGAGTTGCGGATCTCCGGGAATAAAAGAAATGGTTTTCGGCCACAAAACAAGAACGCGAAGCAGAACAGAACAGAAAGGGAGATCCAATCTCGGAGGGGCTCCCGCCCCTCTACTGCCATGGAGGCCATGGACCATAGGGGCAACTCTCCTACCATCTAGGGGGAGGCCAAGGAAGAAGAATAAGGGGGGCTCTCCCCCCCCCCTCTCTCCCGGTGGCGCCGGAAGGCCGCCAGGGCAAGGATCGTGACGGCGATCTACATCAACAATCTTGCCGCCGTCAACACCAACTCTCTCCCCCTCTATGCAGCGGTATAACACCTCTCTTCCCCACTGTAATATCTACTTAAACATGGTTCTCATCTCCATATATTATTTCCCAATGATATTTGGCTATCCTATGATGTTTGACTAGATCTCTTTTGTCCTATGGGTTAATTGTGGTATGATGTTATGGATGTGAGTTGTATGTTGATATGGTGTTGTTCCATGGTGCCCTCTGTGTCGCGCAAGTGTCAGGGATCCCCGCTGTAGGGTGTTGCAATATGTTCATGATTTTCCCATGGTGGGTTGCTTGAGTGACAGAAGCATAAACCCGAGTAGGTGGGTTGTTGTGTATGGGAGTAAAGAGGACTTGATACTTAAGATATGGTTGGGTTTTACCTTAATGATCTTTAGTAGTTGCGGATGCTTGCTAGGGGTCCAATCATAAGTGCATATGATCCAAGTAGAGAAAGTATGTTAGCTCATGCCTCTCCCTCATTGCATATAACAAGTATCTATTGTATCATATTCAATTGCCTAGGGAAAATCTTACTCTTGCATTACACAAAAATATTTCTAGAAAGTTATTTACTTTTATTGTTCTTTTATGAAAACAGCACCTAACTTTTATTGCCACGTTCTTTTTTTTCTTGCAAAGTACTTCTAGTTTTATTCCCGCAAAGTAGTTTCATACTGGTTCTAGGTAAAGCAAGCATTAGCGTGCGTAGAGTTGTATCGGTGGTCGATACAACTTGAGGGAATATTTGTTCTACCTTTATCTCCTTGTTGGGTTCGACACTCTTACTTATCGAAAAAGGCTACAAATGATCCCCTACACTTGTGGGTTATCACTTGGCTTGTATACTCCGATGACGGGCTTCCTCAAATGCCCGAGATCTTCATGAGCAAGCAAGTTGGATGCACACCCCACTTAGCTTCAGTTGAGCTTTCATACACTTATAGCTCTAGTGCATCATTTGCATGGGAATCCCTACTCCTTGCATTGACATCTATCAATGAGCATCTCCATAGCTCGTTGGTACTCCTAGTTGATGTGAGACTATCTTCTCCATTTTTTAACCCTTTGATATCTACCATCATATTCTATACCACCTACATGCTATGTGCAATGGTTCATGCTCATGTATTGCGTGAAGAATAAAAAGTTGATGCATATTGAAAAAATATGATCCAATTGCCTGACTTGGACACCGTGGTACTTAACATTTGTATCTATGTGGTGAAGATAGAGTCATGCCTTGCTAATATAATAAGAGGAATAGGGGTAAACATTCTTTTAGGATCGTATACTTTGAAAATTCTATGATTTTGTTTCCTACACTTATAAATATTGTTATGTTGTTGTTTGTTCATTCATCAGTTCCCAATGATCATACATAACATAGATTATATAATGGGTAGCATGTCAAACCAGAAATTCTGTTTTTATCATTTACCTACTCAAGGAGGAGCAAGAATTAATCTTGGGGATGTTGATACGTCTCCAACATATCTATAATTTTTTATTGTTCCATGCTAATATATTATCATTCTAGGGTAGTTTGGGGGTATTTATTTACCAATTTATAATATTTTTTATCACTAACCTATTGACCCAGTGCCAGTTGTTGTTTTCTGCGTGTTTTTGCCTTTTCAGAGTTACAGTACCAAACGAAGTCCAATTACCACGAATATAAATTGAGTCTTATCCCTTCGGGGCTCCCGTGGTAGCGGTGGAGACACAGCGATAGAGAGAAGAAAAAGGAGACGACGGCGGAGGGGAGGCCGGCGGGGAGACCGTAAGAAATGGAAGGCGGAGGTGGAGAGGCACTGGAGGCGATCCCCATGGACGGGGGAGAGACGGGAAGGGATAGAGGAGGGATGCTGACCGCGGAATTGTGGCGGGAGCTGAAGACCAGGTCGCGCAAGATCTACATCGCCAACGAGAAAAGGAAGGAGACCTGGGCAAAGATGAAGCAGAGGGCAGAGGATCTCATCCGAGGTAATCATGGAGGTCCATATCTTGTATTTAGGGACTTGATTGAACCCGCCAGCGCTAGGTTGGGAGAGTCCCAGAAGATTGTCCCGGTGATCAATTTGATAGGATGTGATAGAAAAGATTCCATTAGCATTGAGGAAATTAGGGAGAGCAGAGTTACAAAGATTTGCAAAGTTAGTGGGCTGATTTCGTCAGGAAAGGAAGGAGAGGATTCTGGGGATCTTTAGAGAACCTGTAAATTGTTTAATAAGAGAGAAATTAGGGGGAATTTATTCCCGAAACTGACGTAGTATGGGCATTCACGCCTTATTACTAGCATTTGTATTATGAAATCACTCCTATCATCCAGCTTTGGAAGATTCTATATTAGAATCGGGATTCAGGGGGGCCTGGTTCACAACTCACCTCCTTCCACCTCCTTCGTGATCCTCCCTGGGATCTTCTGTGCGTGCTACCCATGGATGAGAGGGGGGAAGTGGGGGGAGGGGAATGTTTGAGAAGGCCAAGGGGGCCATGTCGATGCCGAAGGGTTCTACCTCTCGGGTTATGCCCCAGGAAAGCCCAATGAGAGGAGGAGGTCTGAGACGCCCGAGGGGAGAACCTTCGGTGATCGATCTTGAGGCAGCTTGGAGGGCTGTCTCGGGGTTCCGAGTGGTTGGGCGTCTTCTGTCGCCCTTCCAGGCGAGCCCTCGTTCCATGGTGGACGATCTCCACCTTTCGGCGTGGAAACTCCAGGGGGCGATCACCGTCCAGGAGGTAGCCAGTGTGGATGGTCGCTTCGTCATCAACTTCACTAAGGAAGGGGATCGTCGCTTTGTTCTGAATGCCTAACCATGGCACTATAAGAGGGATGGCCTGATCTTTGCCGAATTTGACGGCAAGGGTGACTCGGCAGAGGTTGACCTGGGTGTCATGCCTATTTGGGCATAGGTATGGGATCTCCCCTTCGAGCTCAAAACTGAGGAAATGGGTAAAACCCTAGGGGAGAAAATTGGAGATGTCATTGTTGTCTCCCATCAGAATCATGTAACTGTGGAAAAATACTTGCGTGTAAGGGTAGAAATTCCTTTGCATGAACCTCTTAGGACTAAAGTTGAGTTCATCCCGTTAGGTAGTTCTAGAGAGAGTAAGTTTGATGTGTTTTTTGAGAAACTCCCCATGTACTGTGTCTGCTATGGTTTAGTGGGTCATTCATCGGAAAGGTTCTGTAGAATCCCATCAGGGATTAGGATAGCTATGTTTCCTAATAATCTCAGTGTTCCGGCCTACTGGAAGGGTCAAGGCATTAGTAGGAGAGCTTCTTTCGTTGGAGGTTTTTCAAGAAGAGCTGATGATCTCGTCGGCTCGGGCGATGAGCAGCCAATGGGCTCCACGAAGGGCCTGGTGGTGAAGGTGGCTTCAACAGTTGGGGGGCTTTCGGTTTCAGGAGGCCCCCAACCATTCTTCGACAGGGGCGGGTGACTGAGGCCCAACCTGCGCACCAACGGGGACCTGGTCATGAGGACCGGGTCGGTACGCCCGCCACTTTGCTCCAGACTAGCCGGGAGGGCAGGGATAGGGAGACACACCTACGGGTAACTCCCACCAAGGAGGGTGGGAAGTTGAAGGCCAGGTTAGATCGAGGCCTAGACCAAGCGGGATCCATGGCGCGCCAAGATCCGGTGGAGCATCCCGGACAGGAGGGTTGGGAGCTGCCCTCTCCACCGGAAAGAAGAACCTACCAGGAGGGTAGGGAGTAGTACAGCTCACCGTTGCAAGCCCCAGGCCTGGAGGGCCGGGGGCTAGATGGGGGAGGGCTCCCCTGATCCAGGAGGGAAATAAGGGGATGCCAGCCTAAGAGAACCACGATTTAAACACAGGTTTCCTTCCGGCTAATTATCTAGGCCGGGATAGTCAGATGTTGTTCACACCGGGGGTGCTGGAGG
Source organism: Hordeum marinum (assembly GCA_022496015.1). Taxonomy (NCBI): domain Eukaryota; kingdom Viridiplantae; phylum Streptophyta; class Magnoliopsida; order Poales; family Poaceae; genus Hordeum; species Hordeum marinum. The sequence continues at coordinate 309,861,223 of CM039673.1, forward strand.
CACTAACGGGTGCGGTGGCTGCTAAGATGGCTGCTGGCACTAGTAAGGGTGAGGGTCTGAGAGCAAAGGCGCCCTTTGCTTTCAACGCTATGAAGTCCATAGAGAAGGGTAAAAAGAAATTGATAGGAAGCAGAGGGGTGGGGGAAAGAGGAAGGGACCATTCCGAGGGGATGCGCAAGCTAACAATACGAAAGAAAAGGGGACATTTCTATGAGCCTCGCCCAACACGTAGTGACATGGTTTTCTCTTTTGAGAAAAGTAGCATGGATAGTTTTGAAAGGCTGATGTATGATGATGTGTATGTATCTAGTAAGAGAGTGTGTACCGGTAGGGTAGAGATGGTGAGAGATGGGGAAGGTGGAGTGATCCATATAGCGAAAGAGATGGAAGAGAAAGATGAAGAGTACCTGCCAGAGAGAAGGGAATCAGTTGGAGAGGATGGTGAATCGGCGGCCTCTGAACAGCAGGTCCGCCGGGCCAAATGAAAATCATCAGTTGGAACTACCGCGGGATGCAATCTACCACGGCAGTTCGAGAGCTCTTGGATCTCCAGGAGCGGATGAGAGCAGATTTTATCTTCCTTTTAGAGTCCCATTTGAATAATTGTAAAGCAGATGAGTTGCATCGAGTCCTTAGTTTTGATTCTATGTTGGTGGTAGAAAGTGAGGGTCAAGCGGGAGGTCTTGTTCTGTTTTATGACAAAGTTAATAAAGTTGAGTTAAATTATTTGTCGCCTAATTTTATAGATATTTTATTCATGAATGATAATAATGTATAGTGGCTATTTACGGGCTTTTATGGCCACCCAAAATGGAGTGACCGTAGCCATTCATGGGAGGACATTCGTAATCTGCAAAGTAAGGGTAGCCACCCATGGGTGATCATGGGAGACTTTAATGAGATATTATACTCCTCGGAAATAGAAGGGGGGAAGAATAGGCCGAATGGGATGATGAGAGCTTCCGCGAGTGTCTAGCTGAATGTGGTTTGGCTGACATGGGTTACAGGGGCGACATTTTTACTTAGAGGAGAGGAGAGATCAGGGAGCGGTTGGATCGGGCAATTTGTAATGTAGAATGGGCACATAAGTTTCCAAGAGCAGCAGTCACTAATGAAGATCATGTTCACTCTGATCACCGACCAATTGTCCTGGATACTAACTTTTTTGATGAGAGTATCTACCAACCAAGGAATAGCAACAAAAAATTTGAAGCGAGGTGGCTTAACGAAGACACTGTAGACGAAATCGTAAAGGCGTCTTGGGAAAGGGCGAAAATGGCTAGGGTCGGGCCTTCCCTTGCAGATAGAACAAAAGCAATACACACGGATCTTCATACCTGGGATCGTAAAACACTAAAAGGTCCAAAACTGAGAATAAAAAAATTAAAAAAGAATTAGAAAAACTGAAGAGAGGACCCAATTCTGGGGAAGTCCGAGCTAAACAGAAGGAAATTGTTGTGTTAATTGAGAATTTAATGGACCAAGAAGAAATATATTGGTTACAGAGGGGGCGAGCGAACTGGTTATTACATGGTGATCGAAATATGGCCTTCTTCCATAATGCAGCTACAGTTAGGAAAAACAAAAATGCTATTAAAAAATTGTTGGATGATACGGGAGTCTAGAGACAAGATAAGGAACTAAATGATCATATTACACAGTATTTTCGTAAGTTGTTCACCCTCAGAAATTGTACAACCGAACCAAGATGTGGTAGCTCTAGTAAAAAAGAGAGTATTAGAGGAGATGAATAATACTCTATTAGCCCCATTTATGGTTGATGATGTACGCAAGGCACTATTTGATATAAGGGATTTGAAAGCACCGGGGCCTGACGGATTACATGCCATGTTTTATAAAAGGTTCTGGCCAATGCTAGGGGATGATCTGATTCAGGAAGTTTTGAATGCAGTTAATACATGTAAAATACCGGCGGGATGGAATGATACCACTATTGTGATGATTCCTAAAGTAAATAACCCTGAGAGGGTAACACAGTTCCGTCCGATTAGTTTGTGTAATGTGGTATATAAAATTATTGCAAAAATGGTCGCTTCTCGTCTTAAGGGGATCCTCCCAGAAATCATCAGCCCGACCCAAAGTGCATTCGTCCCTGGTAGACTTATCATAGATAATGTGCTTGTGGCGTATGAATGTTTTCACACAATTAAAAAGAAAAGAACGGGCAAAGAAGTCCTGTGTGCCATAAAGTTGGATATGCACAAAGCCTATGATCGAGTGGAATGGTCTTTTTTGAAGAATATCATGATCAAACTTGCGTTCCAGGAGAAATGGGATAATTTCATTATGGAGTGTGTTTCCTCTATTGAGTATTGCATCCGCTTCAATGAGGAATAAATAGAAGCTTTCAAACCGTCCAGAGGCCTCAGATAGGGAGATCCTTTGTCACCATATCTATTCTTGTTATGTACGGAAGGTCTATCTGCACTGCTTGCGAAGGCGGAGGAGAATAGGGATATCTCGGGAATTAAGGTATGCAGGGATGCACCACCTGTAACAAATCTTTTGTTTGTGGATGATTCTCTAATTCTCATGAAGGTGACTCTACACAGTGGGGACACGTTGAAAGCAGTTCTGGAACAATATTGCGCAGCATCGGGACAGATGGTCAGTGCAGATAAATCTAACATTTTCTTTAGTCCAAATACAAGTGCGGAATTAAGGGAACAGATATGTTTATCCCTAAATATAATGATAGAGGCCCTTAATGATAAGTATTTAGGGTTACCAGCAAATGTGGGATTAGATAGAACGGATTGTTTCCAATACCTCATTAACCGTGTAGTTCAGAGAATTAGTGGTTGGAAGGAAAAATTGTTGTCATCTGGAGGAAAAGAAATTTTACTCAAAGCGGTTTTCCAAGCTATTCCCACCTATGCAATGTCAGTCTTTAAAATTCCTCAAAAAATTTGCAAAGGAATTATTGACGCAATGTCGCACTTCTGGTGGGGAGACGACGAGAACCAAAGGAGAATGCATTGGATGGCTTGGTGGAAAATGTGTGTGCCCAAGTACCAAGGGGAAATGGCGTTCTGGGATATCCACTGCTTCAACTTAGCCATACTTGCTAAACAGGCATGGCGTCTTATTGAGAATCTAAATTCTCTATGCGCTACTATCTTAAGAGCCAAATACTATCCCGATGGCGATTTACTAAATTCTGAGCTGAAAAGGGGATCCTCCTTCACATGGCAAAGTATTATGGCTGGAGTCAACACCCTAAAATGTGGTCATATTTGGAGAGTTGGTAATGGTCACAACATCGATATTTGGAAGGATGCTTGGATCCCAAATTGTGCAGAGCGCAGGATTATTACTCCTAAGGGTGGTAATCTAATAAGCAGAGTGGTGGATATGATTGATCCAATCCTTAATGTATGGGATGAAGATCTACTTAGACAAACTTTTTGGCCTATTGACGTTCAACGGGTGATGGCCATCCCAATCCCGCACAATGACATGCCTGACTTTATTTGAATGGAATTTTACCAAAAATGGTATTTTCTCAGTCCGATCAGCATATTTAGTGGAATGGGATTATCAATATGGGAAGAAATCACGTCATAGTAATGGGATGAGACGAATAACGGTCAATCCTATTTGGGAAAGAATATGGAAACTATCAAGTCCATCAAAGGTGAAAATCTTCATTTGGCATACACTCCACGGAACTATTCCATGTCGAGTTAAACTCGCAAATAGACATGTCAAAATATCGCCTTTATGTCCGACATGTTCTACAGGAGTAGAAGACATAAAACATTTGTTGTTTCAGTGTAGTAAGGCTAAGAAAGTTTGGGAAAGCCTGGGAATGAAGGATATTATTCAAAAAGCATGTGAAGTAGACTATGCGGGAGAGGCAGTTCTAGAATATTTACTATCACTACCAGATCAGGAACTATGGATTATGGGTCACCCAAATGTCCGTGAAATGATAGCTATCTCAACCTAGTACTTGTGGTGGGAAAGATGTAAACTTGTGCATAATGAGGCTTCTCAAGATGTACAACAAATATCGATGGGGATACGTGCTATAAGCAAAAACTTCATAAATGCCCACAAACCAAAAGCTTCCATGAAGAAAGGAGGATGGATTGCTCCACCAAAAGGTGTCGTTAAACTAAACATTGATGCTTCTTTTGACCATGATTTGTTCAGGGGTACAATGGGAGCGGTGCTTCACGATAGCAAAGGAAGATTCATTGCAGGAGGAAATGGAAGGATAGAGTGGTGTTCGGATGTGGTGATGGCGGAAGCAATGGCCCTAAAATTTGGTATAAACCTGGCACAAAGGGCGGGATGCAACCGTCGAATCATCAACTCAGATAATATGGAGGTTATCCAAACTATGAATGATGGCGGAAGATCATCGGGGGCGGCTACGGCAATTTTCGACGATTGTTTCCATTTAGCTTGTGATTTCCCTTTGGCTAGATTTGAGCATTGTAATAGGGAAGCAAATAAGGTCGCACATGTTCTTGCCAAGTTGGCAAAATCGTCTTTTATTTCTAGTTGGTTTGAGGAGCTAGGTGTTGAACTTGTACCACTCATCATAAACGATGTATCTATTATTTCCATTAAATAAAGTTTAAATTTTTGATTAAAAAAAGTCCAATTACCACGAAATTTTTTGATGATTTTTTTTCGACCAATACAAGACCTAGAAGCTTCGGAGGAAGGCCGAGAGCTGCACCAGGGCCCCACCACATATCAGGCCACGCCACCAGGGGCGCGACCAGATATGTGGTGGCCCCCTGGCACCTCTCCAGACATCGTTCTCTAGACTATAAATTAACATCTACCCTAAAAACACCAAAAGTGCTCCCGAAACACTTTTTTCGCCACTGCAAGTCTCTGTTCCAATGGGAGGCCTCCATTCCGGCACCCTACTAGAGGAGAGATCGATCACGGAGGGCCTCGTAATCAACCTTGCTGCCCTCACCATGATGTGTGAGTAGTTCACCACAAACCTATGGGTCCATAGGTAGTACCTAGATGGCAATCTCTCTCTCGATCTTCAATACAATGTTCATCGCATCTTTGCCTTGATCTATCCAATGTAATCCCTTTATATGGTGTGTTTGTTGGGATCCAATGAATTCTGAGTTTATGTTAAGATTATTCGTGAAAAGCATTTGAGTCAAATCTGATTACTATGATTCTTATTTGCATGATCATCATAGTTTCGTAATGCTCTCCGATCTATTCAGATGGTTCGGACAAATAGATTGATATTTCTTCGGTGGGAGGGGTGTGTTGTAGTAGGTTCAACCTGGCGAGTTTCTATATCCCAGTGACAGAAGGGGACAAGTTGCGTCTTTGTATTGCTGCTACTAAGGATAAAATGATGGGGTATATTCATATTGACTGAATCTACTTTGTCTACATCATGTCAATGTTCTCCAAGCATTACTCTATTTTACTAAATACTATAGATGCATGCTAGATAGCGGTCGATGGGTGGAGTAATAGGCGTAGGTGCAGGTAGGAGTCGGCCTATTTTATTATGGACGTGATGCCTATATACACATGATCATTGTCGTGAAAATCGCATAACTATTCACTTTTGTATCAATTGCCCAACAGTAATTTGTGTACCCACTGTATTCTTTGCTTATGAGAGATGCCACTAGAGAACTCTATGGCCCCCGGGTCTATTCATATATATATATATATATATATATATATATATTCACAAACTCTATCATTACCTTGTTGTTATTTATTACCTTTTATTTTATTTTTCACTTTATTATTATCTACAATTATCTACACAACTCACTTGCTTGCGAATGACGAGATCAAGGGGATTGACAACCCTCTTATCGGCGTTGGGTGCAAGTTGTTTGTTCTTTTGTGTATAGCTGATGAAAATGGCTGAGGATTGGTATTCCTACTGGTTCGATAAACCTTGGTTTCATAAGTGAGGAAAATACTTACCCACTTTGTGTTGCGATTACCCGCTCCTCTTCATGGAAAACCCAACGTAGATCATGAGTATCATACGACAATAGATCCTATAACCCGGTCTCCCAACTAACACCATGAGACGGGTAAAATAGTAATTTATCAAGGGAAAACCTTTTCCTTGCACATAATCCACTTGAGCTAGATGATGACGATCTTGTCCTCCTAAAGATGGACCACCTTTCTTGATTGTGTCGGCTTTGTGAATACTAGTAGATTTCTCCCCCATATTCCACTATGGGAGCCTCTCTTGAGCACATCTTCACATGTCCATTGTTACCATGATGAACGACAAGCTTCAAGCATGTGTTCTCTTCGTGATGCTCCACTGGAAGTTGCACACCGCAAACTTGATGACGAGCACCACTTTATGTCATCCTCCATGGGTTATATGATATCTTCCTTTTGATGCATGCCCATGGAAACAAACCTAACCCCACAAAGAACTCTCACGTAGAACATGGGTTAGTACACAAAGCATAATGGGCAATGTTTAGCATACCATGAGATCACTTGTTCCCAATCGGTACATCTTCTATGCTTTGTTTGTTGATCAACTTGCATCACTCTTTGTACTTAGTCTTGATCAACCTTGTATTTGCAATAAACTCAACTCTCACATGACCAATATTTGGATAATTCCTTGAATAACACCCTGGTCAACACATAATATCCTTCTCATAACCTTGAAACCAACAAATGGTTTTCAAGCAATGTCTATGGACAAACCCTTCAAATATAGCTCAAGGAAACCATTAGCCCATAGGGATTGTCATCAATTACCAAAACCACATATGGGGCACCATGCACTTTCACATGGGAATCTGTTAAGTGTATGTTGGCTTTAGCTTTAGCTCCCACCAACAAAGTAATACTTTTTTTGCCTAAGGTTGCATCAAGGAGTGCCCTTTGGAGGTCGATACAACCGGGTTCCGATATGCATCTACATCCAAGGGTGGGCTATTGGCTTCCTAAACACAACTAATGATATTTCACAAGGGATTATAATTGATATTAGAAAAGTGGTGATGCTAGCTAGATTTTTCATGCAGACCCAGGTGATGCCATAGGGAGATTGGATATGATGCAGCCCCCCAGTTTGGCCTTAGAGAGATCGCGTTGATGCAGCCTCTGGTCTGACCTAAAAGAGTTCACTTGGCTGCAGCCTCCCGGTGTTGCCTCGGAGAGATCGCTGTGATGCAGACTCTGCACTGATCTGGGAGAGATCACTTGGATGAAGCCTCTGGGTCCAACCTTAGAGAGATTGTTGTAATGCAGTTCCCAACCGACTGCAACCCCCGGGTCTCAAATTTGGATACATCAGTCAAATATAACCTCTAATTTGGGCCCCGACAAGATCAGTTATGATGAAATCCCAGGATCTAATGACACATGTCAAAGCCAATACGTGTAGGAATTATGTGCCGCTCTGGGTGCATCCATCGACATGCTCTACCTCTGGTGTGCACACACGGGTGCACAATCACCTAGTGAAGAGGGTACTTTAGGCTCATATTTTCCTAAGTTTAATCTTGGTATTTCTCAGGATTTTCCTGTAGTATCACTTCAAATTGGCTACTAATAGATAATAAATGCAAATATGTGCAAATCGATTTTTTTCAAGTTGTTGGAGATACGAAGTTAAAAAGGAGAGAAACAAGATCATATCCATGATCTACAAAAAAGAAGAATTTCCATAAGCGGAATACCACTGGCATCAACTCAAGAAGGATAGTTGGGCACTAGTATGAACATGAAATGTTTTCCCGATGCTCATATGATGCATCCTCATGCCGCCACATCAAACAAGATATTTTGTTCAAGCAATTTGAGAGACACCATTAAGAATGATTCATCATCTAGTCCTTCCATGGCCGTCACCACCATAGTCACTCCACCATTAGACCAACCTTGTACTTCGAGATTTCCATCAAGATCTACGAGATTGGAAGGCAATTTTTAATCATTGATCTTTGCTTGTTTATCCAGCTACAACAATAGTGTTGGGCCCCCAAGTTAAAATATTTTGAGCAAGTGATGCATTTTTCTCGGTTAAGAAACCAAGGTTATCAATACATGGAACAAACATGGTCTGGTTCAGTGATCAGCCCTACAACACAAATTACTTGTCTCCCCAACAACTGTAGTGAGGTTATCAATCTTACTAGCAACAAGATGTGAGTGTATCATGTTGTTGGGAGTATTTTTTGTATTTTTTAATAATTAATTGCGGAAAAATAGAAGTGAATGTGAAGATAAAGTAGTGGTTGCTTTTTTGTAAAATTGGAATGAGGTTCATATATGTTCACTAGTAGCATCTCTTCAAGTAACAAACGGTCAAAAATATAATCATATGTATGTGTAATGATGATCCAATGAAATACGGTAAATCATAATATATGTCAGGATGATATTATATAGGTCGTACGCCCATGGATCTATTGACTGACATCTAACTACTAATATTTATAGTTAGTCCTCCACTAATTGGCTAGAGATACATGTGCATCTTCAAAGTTTTAAGTAAAGAGTATTGCATTAAGAAGAATGACATACCTTTGATTATAATATTTCCTTGCCCGTACCTCATTGCAAGAACAACGAGTGAACTATATTGTTATCCTCAGTGACGCAAATACAATTATAAGCTCTTTTTTACCATCACTGAGATGCTTCACTTACAAAGATCTAACACATCTAACGCACCCACTCCTGTTGCTGATCTTTCATCTAAACAGTCCAATGGTTAGGCTATTGATTTAGAGAAAACTATACATCTATAATCCATGCAAAGCACCATATAGAACTTGATTATGAATTAATAATTTATCACATATAAAAAGATCATTGTAAGATTTACATCATATAGGTAACAATCATGTTAAGAAGCTTATGTGGTATTACATCTATAATTTCATCATAAAGTTTAGGTAGGGGCACTTGAAGAGAAAAGGAAGGTCCAAACGACGAGGCAAAAACACTGGAATGAGGAGGTGTAAACACATGAAGGAGAGGAGAAGTTGTCGCACTTTGGTCCTCTACCAAGCCGGCGGCAACTCGTCGATTTGTTTCTCTTCCCACAAGGCATGAGATTCCTATCTCCTCCCACATCCTTGTAAAAAGGGCACTCGATTATTGATGTGGTTGAGGAAAAGAAAAGTAGCCTAACGTTTGGCCGTCTCTCTTAGAAAATGTATAATCGTACTTTGATTTTGTAAATAGCTTCCTTTACACCCTGTGATTTTTGTTTAATTTCTCAAATTTAGTCAAGCCTTGTGCGCCTAATTTCGGTTGCCTTTTTTTGTCACAACACGATGAGAAATGCTTGTGAAAAAATTCTAAGATTGTTTATCCTGTTTATTTTATTTTTGAGTAAAATACACAGAAGGTCCTAAAAGTATTCCAAGTGTGTCAAGTAGGTCCTAAAAGTTTGAAATCATTCATCGCGGGTCCTATATCTATATTTTACCCGCGACTTTTAGGACCTACTTGAAGCACTTGGAATACTTTTAGGACTTGCGGTGAACGACTTACACACATTGAGGACTCGTGGTAAACGATTTTAAACTTTTGAGACCTATTTGACACACTTGGAATACTTTTAGGGCCTTTAGTGTATTTTACTCTTTACTTTTTTAGGGGTAACTAGGGACTTTATTCAAAATTCAAAACATTGGGATACAAGCAATATCAGGAACAATCCCAGACACACATGGAAACCAACAGAAAGAAAACAAAATCTTCTTTAGCTATAGAGTGAGCTTCAAAATTGGACTCCCTATGCTCAAAACAAAAATCAACACTATCAAAGTTCCTTCTAGTAAACTCAGTGTTGTTCAAGATCAAAGCATAAGAAGTGTTGCTCCATTTCTTATGTTGTTGATGACTTATAGGTAGTATGAGCATGATGATCAACTTTCAAAGATTAACATCTCGGGCCAGCAATAGAGCCTCGTTGCACGCATGGGCTTCCAAGGTTGTTGGATCAACAAGACTGGCAAAAATAAGAAAGATATGGCTCTATTTTCGTCCTCAACCTACGTCACGGTTGGCAATGGATCGCGAACTAGCTTTTGGAATGATACATGGGTTGATGGGGACGCTCTCTGGTTCTCTGTTCCTAATGTCTACTAACTCTCAAAACGCAAGAACATCACATTGGCAGCTACACTTGCCAATCAGGCTTGAATGACCGGTCTGCATAGAATCATGGTGATCTCAGAACCCCAGCAATTCACACATCTTTGGATTCACCTTAACAATGTATCCCCGCAGCCACATGTTGATGATACCATTCACTGGGCCTAGAACCCCTCACATACAAACTCGGTTGCCTCTGCCTATAGCTGCCAGTCCACCGGTTCATACTCAACAATTAGTTTCGACAAGCTCTAGAAGGCCAAGGTTGAATCCAAGTGCATATTTTTCATATGCATGTGGCTAAGGGGTAGAATCCTTATAAATAGAAAACTGGAGACTCGCGCTATCCCTCACAATGGTGATTGCAAAATTTGTGATCAAGAGTAGGAATCCCCTTTCACCTTATTCTCAAGTGTCCCCATGGAGAGGAAGCTGATAGCTACTTACTTAGTGGTACAACAATCCGGCCTTCGCCACTAATACCCGGTATGCAAATTCTATTCAGGAGTGGTGGAACTCCGGCACCGGCATCATGCGGGCGAAAGATACCATAACTACTATTTACCGGGCCTGGAACTTGTGGGAAAACGCAACTGAAAGGGTCTTTGATCACAAATCTGTGAAGTTGGCCTCTTCAATCTATTCAAACAAGACTTGCTAGAGCCAACTACTTCCTTTCAATGGTTGTGTGGCATTGAAAATGGACCAGAACCTAAGCCTGATTAGTTGCTTCTTATTTTGATGTGGGAACCTTAATCCCAAACTCTTGTAAAGCAAGAGAACAAATTCTATTTGCTTTTACTCCCGCTTAATATATCAGCAACTCAGTTGCCAGTTCCTTAAAAAACTGTTGAGGCATTTGATTGGCAGCCAGCTTGTGTATAGCCAATGGTACGCATGTTACACGAAAGTCGTCGCCACGAACAATCCATGGCTCTACACGATGATTTTTTTATTTTTGCATCGAACTAAGGCTTTATTCATCGTAATATCAAATGGTTATAGTATGCATGCAGGCCATCAACAAGAAAATCGGGGCTTTGATCGAGCCAGCACTCCGTGTCCTCTGTAGCACAAGCACGTTGTGCACATAGATGAGCCGGAAAGTTTAAATTCCTACTGGCATGGTGTACCGAACAAGACACAAAATTAAGGACTAAAACATCAAATCCTCTCGAGATAGGCATAGCAACAGAACATGAGTTCCCACACAAGTTCCATTGGGTGACCATCTCCATGCTATCAACCTCCATGATCACATGTGACATCCCATGAAGCTGAGTGAATATCACACCCTCCTAGAAGGCTAGTATCTCGGCAATGAAAGGATGTGTCACTCCATCTAGTGGTTTGCACCGGGCACCTATGAAATCTAGGTGAGACCGAGCAACACCGCCAACTCCTCCATTCATAGCGTCCAGGAAAACTGAACCATCAGCATGGATGGTGATCCGCCTAACATCTGGGGGCCTCCAACTCTGCCCCGCCCGTGCTAGGGCCAGCGGACGGTTAAGTCCAGTAGGGACAACGTCTCATGGACCCGTTTGAGTGCTTGAACTAGATGAAAACCATCTTGTTCATGAGTCCACTTGTTCCTCAAAGTCCATATCGCGTGCATAATTGTGATGATCTTGCATCTAGTATCATCAGAGAACATATGATCGACCAAAATATCACGATCCCATGTTAATGATGCAGTCAAAGTAGATGAAGATCAAATGTGTCCCTCGCCGCAATCCAGAATTGCTTTGCATGCAGAAAGGAGATGAGCGTGTGCATTAAGTCTTTGTCCATGGCCTAATAGATGTCACAGGGGCCAAGTGGTTTGATATGTCGGTGCTGCAAAGTCATAGAATATGGCAGAATACCTCAGAGAACTCTCCACCAAAACACCCTGACCTTTGGTACCACATGTAACTTCCAAATTGTAGACCACACCTATTTATTAGTTGATGAAGATCTTTTAGTTGTACCTTCCTCTAGAGTACTAAGCTCGTTACGGGTCATTAGAGAGTGATACGCTGCTTTCTCAATGTAGTTACCTGAGTTTTCCAGTGCCCATGCCAAAGTGTCATCTCCTCCTGATCGGTCCAATGGTATGTTTAGAATTGCCTCGACATCAGGATGAAGAAAATTTTTGTGGACAAGATCAACCTTCCAATTCAAGTGTAATCATAAATCAACTCTGAAACAGTCTCTAGGGGTAAAACACCTACCTACCGGTCGGTTTCATAGTTGTGGTATTGGGAATCCAGATGGAGATAGAAGATCTATCACCAATCCGGCAAATTAGCCCAGTCTCCAATGCTTTCTTGCCCACAATGATAGCTTTACAGGTCGAAGATGTTTGCTTGGGGACCGATGCTTGGAGGTAACTTGAATGGGGATAATATTTACCTTTAAACACCCTTGCACACAGTGAGTTGGGGTTAGTCAAGAGCCGCCATCCCTGCTTGTCGAGCATAGCAAGGTTGAAAGTTTGGGGGTCCCAAAAACCCATTCCACCTTTAATTTCTAGTTGTGTTAATTTATCCCATGACAATCAATGTAGAGATCTATTGTCAAGAGAGCTACCCCACCAATACTTGGCCATTGGTGTTGTAATATCTTTGCACACTTTCTTTGTCAACTAGAAACAGCTCATACTGTAGGTCGGGATTGCTTGGCAATAGATTTTAAGAGAACCTCACTTCCCGCACAAGCTAGGTTTCTTTCTGACCAGCCACAAATCTTGTTGCGAATGCGTTCGTCGATGTGACTGAAGGTACTGATTGTAATTCTTCCAGTAGCCATAGGTAGTCCCAAGTAGCGTTCAGAGAATGCTTTAGCTGAAATCTCGAGAGATTGTTTGAGGGCCTCTCAAAGGGGTTGATATGTGTTACCACTCAAGAAAATAGAGCTCTTCTCTCGGTTCACTGCTTGTCCCGAGCAATCGTCATAAATTTGAAGATTCTCATTGAGCCTTGATGCACTTTGGGTGTTAGCACTGAGAAAAATGAGACTATCATAAGCAAATAAGGTCAAAGAGTCGCGTTATCTGGCCTCTGCACTGGCGGATGAAGCTGACTTGAGCACCTATCAGGCGGCTTATGACGCAGAGGAGAAGAGGATCCGCGGGCCTCTCTACGAGTGGAAGGATCTGACACCCGTCCGCAGTAAGGATCTCTTCCCTTGTGAGCTTGACGTGTCCCCTTTCCTTGAAGGGTCTTTCGCTGCTCTGGCTGACTGTAATTGGGAATTGGGAAATCTCCAGATAAAGCCAGCAGAAGACCCGGAGCAGGATGAGCCGGCCAATAACTGAACTTTATTCTTTTAACCTTTCTGAGCACAGTCTCATGTAATGACCCGCCGTGGGCAGTTGACAATGCTTTTTGCTCCTTTTGAGAGTAGTTTTTATAATAGAGTAATCATGACTCTGCCGTTTCGCGGCTGTATATATTTTTCACCTCTCTGTGTGCACTTTCCTTCTCTCTGTGTTTCAATTTAATGCGTTGCCGACTCTCCATGGATAGACCTTGAGCTTTTCTGATGAGGGGTGTCTATCTTTGAAGACACCATTCCTTCGCCAGAATATTAGAGCCGGATAATCTCTTTGAAAACTCAATTTTTGTCAACCGGAGCAACATGGCTCCGATTCTTGTCGGATGAATCCATTAAGGAGCCGATTGTCGTAGGATAATGTAAGCTATACCTGATCGTAAGAAGCCTCTATCGACAACTGCAGCTATTTATGAACCGGAAGCGGCTTAAAGCCAGCTGTATGAAGGGTAATGTAAACTATACCTGATGGTAAGAAGCCTCCTTTTAACAGCAAATGTTGTATGTGCGAACGCCGGCTGTTGATGTGAGATGTAAGCTATACTTTAAGGCAAGAAGCCTCCATCGACAGCCGCGGCTAATAATCAGCCTGAGACGGCATAAAGCCGGCTGTTTGAAAGGAGATGTAAGCTATACCCGAAGGCAAGAAGCCTCTTTCAACAACTACAGTTGTAGGCGCGGACGCCGGCTGTCGATGGGTAATGTAAGCTATACCCGAAGGCAAGAAGCCTCCATCGACAACCACGGCTAACTGATAAAGTCGGCTGTTTGAAAGGAGATGTAAGCTATACCCGAAGGCAAGAAGCCTCTTTCAACAGCTACAGTTGATAAGCAACTGGGTTTTGGCGTAAACGCCGGTTGTTAAGGTGAGATAAGCGAAACCGTCGGTAAGAAGCCCCCTTCAACAACCGCGGTTAATAAGTAACCGGAAGTGGCATAAAGCCGGCCATTAGGGTGAGATAAGCGATACCCGTCGGTAAGAAGCCCCCTTCGATGGCCGCAGTTGATAAGCAACTGGAAGTTGGTGTACACATTGTTGTCTTAGGGTCATGTAAGCTATACCAAAGTTAAGAAGCCTCCGTCAACAACAGCGCTTAATGTAACCAAACTAGGCATAAAGCCAACTGTGCAAGGGAGATGTAAGCTATACCCGGAGGCAAGAAGCCTCCTTGCAACAGTTTAATAACAGTTGGCTATGCAAAGGAGATGTAAGCTATACCCAAAGGCAAGAAGCCTCTTTACAACAGTGCTTAATTGGGCATGACGCCGGCTATGCAAGGGAGATGTGAGCTATACCCGAAGGCAAGAAGCCTCCTTGCAATAGCATAAAAGCAGACTGTGCAGGGGAGATGTGAGCTATAGCCGAAGGCAAGAAGCCTCCCTGCAACAGCGCTTGATAGGGTATAAAGTCGGATCAGCCGTTTTGACGGCGAATAAACCACTTTAACTCAAAAAAAATAGCCGGAAAAATTTCATCTTGATTGCACAAAGGTATACATAAGAGCGGAGGCCCCTGTCTTTGTGGGGATGCTAGCTTTTACTCCTGTAAGCATGATATATACAATGATAGCGGCTTTCAATGCCTGCTAAGTAAAGTATGGTCGCAAATGTGAGATATTCCATGGCCGCAGCGTCTCTTGACCAGCGGCTTCCGACCCATCTCGGATATCAGTGAGGTAATATGACCCATTGTTAAGGTTTCTGCTAATCACAAAAGGCCCCTCCCATGGTGGAGATAACTTATGCATTCCAGATTGGTCTTGAATTAACCGGAGCACTAGGTCCCCTTCTTGGAACGTCCGGGTTTTTACCCTGCGGCTATGATAGCGTCGCAGGTCTTGTTGATAAATTGCCGACCTGGCTGCTGCTAACTCTCGTGCTTCGTCCAAGGCGTCCAACACATCTTGGCGTGCTACCTCATTGTCCATCTCAACATAAGCCGCCACCCTTGGTGAGTCGTGCCGGATATCACTGGGTAGAACCGCCTCAGCACCATACACCATGAAGAAAGGCGTGAAACTCGTAGATCTGTTAGGGCTAGTTCTGATGCTCCATAAGATGGAAGGCAACTCCTCAACTCAACATCCGGGTGTCCGCTTCAAAGGAACCATGAGCCGTGGTTTGAATCCTCTTAAGATTTCCTGATTGGCTTGCTCCGCCTGACCATTAGACTATGGATGTGCCACGGCTGAAACATCAAGCCGGATATGGTCCTTCTCACATAACGTTTTCATAGCTCCTTTGGATAGATTTGTTCCATTGTCCGTAATGATACTGTGCGGGTAACCAAAGCGATAAATCAGCTTCTTAATAAATTGAACCGTTGTAGTTGCGTCACATTTACCAACCGGCTCTGCCTCTACCCACTTAGTAAATTTATCAATTGCCACCAAAAGGTGTGTTTTCTTATCCTTTGATCTCTTGAAGGGTCCTACCATATCAAGCCCCCAGACCGCAAACGGCCAAGTGATTGGTATCATCCTCAACTCTTGAGCCGGAACGTGAGGACGCCGGCCAAACTTCTGACAGCCGTCATACTTACGGACTAAATCTTCTGCATCCTTGTGAGCTGTCAACCAGAAAAATCCATGTCGAAAGGCCTTGGCCACTAAAGATTTTGACCCGGAATGATGTCCACAGTTGCCAGCGTGAATTTCACTCAAGATCTGTCGGCCCTCCTCTGGTGAGACACAGCGCTGAAAGACACCCGTCACACTACACTTATGTAACTCACCATTGATAATCGTCATAGACTTAGAATGTCGGGTGATCTTCCTGGCCAGATCCTCCTCCTGAGGTAACTCGCCGCGTGTCAGATACACCAAATAAGGAATAGTCCAGTCTAGGGTAGCATGCAGAGCCGCCACCAATTCCGCTTCCGGGTCAGGAATAGCCAGATCCTCCTTAGAGGGTATCTTGACAGTCGGATGATGCAATACATCCAGAAAAACATTAGGTGGTCCCGGCTTTCGTTGAGAGCCTAACCGTGACAAAGCATCAGCCGCCTCATTCCTGCGACGATCAATGTGATCCACCTGGTACCCCTTGAAGTGACCGGCAATGATATCAACCGCCTGTCGATAAGCCGCCATCCGCGGATCCTTGGAGTCCCAAGTACCTGAAACTTGCTGAGCCACCAGATCTGAGTCGCCTAAACATCTGACCTGGCTTAAATTCATCTCTTTAGCAACTCTGAGACCATGGAGTAGTGCTTCATACTCAGCTGCATTATTAGTACAAGGGAACATTAACCGGAGCACATAACAAAACTTGTCACCCTTGGGGGAGGTGAGAACAACTCTTGCACTGGACCCCTCTAGCTGCTTGGACCCATCAAAGTGTATAGTCCAATACGTGTTATCCGGCTTCTCTTCGGGGGCTTGACATTAGGTCCAATCATTTATGAAATCCACCAAAGCTTGAGACTTAATTGCTGTACGAGGAACATACTTGATGTTAAGAGGACTCAGCTCTAAGGCCCACTTGACAATCCTCCCTGTAGCTTCTCTATTTTGAATGATATCTCCCAACGGGGCGGAACTGACCACTGTTATCTGGTGCCCCAAAAAGTAGTGTTTTAACTTGCGGTTGGCCATGAAAACTCCATATACTAACTTATGTCAATGCGGATACCTCTGCTTAGACTCTGCCAAAACTTCACTAATGTAATAAACCGGCGTTTGCACAGGATACTCCTTCCCTGCCTCCTTGCGCTCAACCACAATTGCTGCACTGACCGCTCTATTGTTAGCCGCCACATAAAGGAGTAATGGCTCTTTCTCAACCAGAGCAGCTAACACTGGCGGCTCAGTCAACTGTTTTTTAAGAGCTTCAAGTGCTTCGGCCGCTGCTTTGCTCCACTTAAACTTGTCTGTCTTTTTCATCATCTGGTATAAGGGAATGCTTTCTCCCCAAGCCGGCTTATGAAGCGGCTCAACGCAGCGATCTGTCCTGCAAGGCGCTGAATGTCATTAATGCACGTCGGCTCCCCTAAAGAAGTGATACCCTTAATCTTATCCGGGTTAGCCTCGATGCCCCGCTCAGAGACCAAGAAACCCAAAAGCTTTCCTGCTGGAACACCAAAGACACACTTTGTCGGGTTAAGCATCATCTTGTAGACCCGGCGATTGTCAAAGGTTTCTTTCAAATCCTCCAGGAGAGTTTCCTTCTTTCTGGATTTAACCACGATGTCGTCTACGTAAGCATGAACATTTCGGCCAATCTGACTGTGGAGGCAGTTCTACACACGTCGTTGGTAAGTCGCCTGGGCACTCTTGAGCCCGAAAGGCATGGAGACGTAACAGAATGCCCCAAAAGGTGTAATAAACGCCGTCTTCTCCTGATCTTTCATTGCCATCTTAATCTGATGATATCCTAAATATGCATCCAGGAAGCATAAACTTTCACATCCGGCTGTAGCATCAATAATTTGATCGATATGAGGGAGTGCAAAAGGGTCAGCCGGGCAAGCCTTGTTAAGGTCCGTGTAATCTATACACATACGCCAAGTGCCGTTCTTTTTTAGCACTAGCACCGGGTTAGCCAACCACTCCGGGTGAAAAACTTCCACTACAAAGCCTGCGGCCAAGAGCCGGGAAACTTCCTCCCCAATAGCTTTACGTCTCTCTTCGTTGAACCGTCGTAGAAACTGCTTGATCGGCTTAAACTTCAGATCCACATTAAGATTGTGCTCAGCGAACTCTCTCGGTACACCCGGCATGTCAGAAGGCTTCCATGCAAAGATGTCCCGATTCTCACGGATGAATTCGATGAGCGCGCTTTCCTATTTGGGATCCATGTGAGCCCCAATGATGAACTGCTTGGATGAGTCGCCCGGATTGAAATCTACTGCCTTGGTATCATCCGCTGAAAACTTGAGTGGCGGTTCAATTTCTGTCGTAGGCTTCTTCAGCGGGGTCATATCCTCCGAGTCAACGTTCTCCTTGTAGAATTTCAGCTCCTCCTGAGCACAACTAGACTCTGCATACGCCGCATCTCCTTCCTCACACTCGAGAGCCGTTTTCCTATTACCGTGAATGGTAATTGTACCATTTAAGCTGGGCATTTTGAGTTGCAAATAAACATAGCAAGGCCTAGCCATAAATTTGGCATAAGTCGGCCTCCCAAATAGTGCATTATAGGGACTTTTGATTTTGACCACCTCGAACCACAAGGACTCCACCCTGTAATTATACTCATCGCCAAAAGCTACTTCCAATGAAATCTGGCCCATCGGGTATGCCGATTCACCCGGGACCACACCATGAAAAACGGTGGAAGAAGGTTTAAGGTCTGTGTCAAGCAACTTCATCCGCCGGAAAGTGTCATAGTAAAGTATGTTGATGCTGCTACCTCCGTCCATAAGCACTTTATTTACCATATAGCCATTCACCTGAGGGGCCACAACTAGAGCCAACCGGCCCGGGTCATCTACCCGTGGCGGGTGATCCTCCCGGCTCCACATTATGTTATACTGAGACCACGGTAAATATCGCGGGAGAGCCGAAGCAACTGCATTAACTGCTCACCTCCGCAACTTCTCGTCTCGTTTACTGTGACCGGTCGTGAATACGTGATACTGTCCAGAACTGAGCTGCTTCAGGTTACTCTGAAACCCGGACTGATTGCGATGCTGCTGATTGTTGTTATTGATGTTGTTGTCAGGATGCTGTTGGTGCCCCCCTTGGTTATTCTGACCCGGATGACCGTTTCCTGAACCGCCGGCACCGAATCCAGCGCCTGATCCGCCGTGCCCTGAGCCGCCAGGCGGGCCACCGCCCTGACTATTATGCGGTTGGGAATGCTGGTTTTTGAATCTCTGCATGATAAAACAATCACCCCACGCATGCAATGCCGGCTTGTCAGGCGTGCTGTGCTCCGGACAAGGCTTCCTAAGCGCTTCTTCTAAATTAAAAGGGCCTCTGTTCCTTTGACGAAATGGCCTGAATTTTCCACTCCCCTTGGGATGGTTCTGTCCTGTGTTGGTATTTGCCACTAGCTCTGACCCGCTATCAGCGCTCTTCCGCTTATTCTGATTCCCATTGTTCACAAAACCTTTTCCTTGATTGTTTTTCTTCCCTTGATTGGCTTTCTCATCATCCGAGCCTGGATCCTTTGTGTTATTTGAGTCGGCATACTTCGTCAAGGCCGTCATGAGCTCTCCCATATCTTGACATGTGCGCTTGAGCCGGCCGAGCTTCTGTTTCAATGGAACAAAATGACAGTTCTTTTCTAAAATAAGCACCGCTTGAGCCGCCATGATCTGCTCTGAAGAGTGAATAATGGTCGACACCCGCCGGACCCAATGATAGGCCGACTCACTCTCCTGTTGAACACAATGGTCTAGGTCCACAATGGTCATAGGCTGCTTACAGGTCCCCTGGAAATTCTTAATAAACTTCGCTCTTAGCTCCGCCCATGAGCTTATCGTGTTAGGCGGCAGACCTTTCAGCCATGTACGAGCCGGACCCTCAAGCATCATGATGAAATACTTTGTACATACCGCCTCACTGACATCCAGCATCTCCACGGCCAGCTCATAACTTTCAACCCACGCCTTAGGGGGTAGATCAGCTGTGTGATTTGGAACCTTTCGAGGCCCCTTGAAATCTTTCGGTAGTCGTTCACTTCTCAGAGCCGGAGTTAAACATGGCACCCCTACGGCTCTGGTACTAACTACTCCCATTGAGACGGAAAGCGCCGGCTCTAGACGGGTTGCCGCTATCTCTGCCTCTCGCCTGTCTCTCGCCTCGTCCGCAAGGGCTTGTGCATCTAGAGTCGCCCACTCGTCCTCCGGTGGTCCACGACGTGAATGACTGCTGGAACACGCCGGCGACTTGTAGCGCCGGCTGAAACTTCGACTGGGGAGGGGGGTGGAGTGAAACAGGCTCCGGCTGTGAGCATACCTCTCTTGCTGGGCCATGGCCGTCTGTAAATATCCAATGGCGTTCCGCACATCCTCCGCAAAGGGTGCTTCATTTGGGATGGGAATCGTCTCAAGCCGGGCGGCTGCTGCCACCATGTTCTCGGACGGGTTAGAGTAATGACCCACCGGTGTTGGAAAAGCCCTAGGTGAAATGGTTATGCTGGGGTGGATGAGTCGCCGGACGTTCCATCGGGCGGCTTTCCGGTGCGCCCGTAACCCGCCTCGCTCCGGGGGTGTTAAAAAGGTTCCTCGCTTCGTAACGTTCTGGTAGACAGGATTGATGCCTCCTCCGGTGCACCACGGCCACTGACCTTTGCTCCAGCTCCAGACGGAAAGCATCGGCCTTGATACGCTCCGCTTCCTCCTCCATCCGATTTTTCAGCTCGGCCATCCTTTGCCATTCCTCTGCCATCCGGCCCTTGATCCGTGCCACCTCTAGATTCCTGGCTGCTTCATTATCCGGTGTTACTTCTCTGGCCATGAGAGTTGTAAGTTCATCCATTAATTCCACTAGAACTTGAGCCGGCGGCGGCAGGCTATCACCCGCTGTGGCGTCTCCCGACGCTGTGTCACCGGCCGCTGAAGCCGATCCTGCCATGAACACCGCCGCATGAACCGGGGGTCTCAGATCATTCGACTCAAAGCCCTCTTCCTCAGAATAGGTGTCGTAGTAGCTCCCAAGGCCACCGTTACTGAGCCGATACACTGACTCTGTCTCCCCACTGGAGGACTCATCTTCCGAGCAAACGAGAGTTCCCTGTGACCCGGACGCTTCCAGGTACATGCCTTGAGGAAGCCCACGAATACATGCTTTTGACCTGGATAGGCACGGGCAGGCCGCACAACACCCGTAGATTGGAGACGCCGAGCCAGCTCGACGATGTTGGTGCAGACGTCCCGCACGGGTGTAGATCCATCAACCTTTCCGATGAAAACCTGGATCCCGCCGAACGGAACCCGGAATCCATACTCCACAGAACCAGCATCAAGCCCCCAGCCGGCGTCGTCGATGTAGAGCCGGCCGCGGTGACTCTTGCTCATCCTTCCATCCACGTATCCTTCGAGCCCTAGGAGAGAGCCCTTTGAGAACTCAACACCACCAAGCGCTAGCCCCACGATGGGCGCCAACTGTCATGGTTTTATCATGGCAGATGTCCGGGTGAACGGACTAGGATTCGAGGCCATCGCTTAACGGGGTGGACTCAAAGGGGTTAGTTGGGACGAAAGACACGGATTTACCCAGGTTCGGCCCCTCAAGTCGAGGTAATAGCCTACGTCCTGCTTGTGTCTGTATTGCTTGTGTATCGATTACAAGGAGCTAGAACCTTGACCTAGTTCTCGATTACCCTACCTCTAAGTCGCCCTGGGTCTGCCTTTATATAAGAGGTCAGGACCACCGGGTCGTTACAATTGCTAACCGAGTCTCTCTCTATCTTCTTGTCCAAGCTGTCTATGAGTCGGCTTGCACGCCCGGGTCTTCTCCGTCCGGGCCGTTTGTACGGCCCACACCTTGAGCCGCCTATCTTCCGGGCCACCAGTCTTACGGCTCACCTTTGGGCCGGCTCACGAGCCAGCAACATGACCCGGAGCCTCCAGGGCGGGTCATATCGTGGGGTTATATCCCCAACACATGGGGCATGGATACTCACACGATCCCTCTATCAATATGTGAACCGCTAAATTGTTGAGCAATGAGGTGAGGCCTTGACTGCAAATGGGGAAGAGGTACGGGGAGATTGGACAACCGTGACGCAACCCTCTCAAGGGGTTAAAGTACGGTAACAGCTCCCCATTCACCTTGATATTGAATCTTACCGATGTCACACACTTCATCACCAAGCTGATAAAATGATCTTCAAAACCTAGCTTACCAAACATGGCCTCGAGATAATGCCACTCCACGTGATCATATGCCTTAAGCATGTCAAGTTTTTTTTTTGAATTTTCAGGGGGGAGGGGGGAGGAGTTTTCCCCACCTGAATAGCATGTCATGTTTGACGGCACAACTGTAGTTTTTACCTTTCCTTATTCTAATTGCGTGGACAAATTCGTAGGTCACCGAGATGTTGTCTGTTATTAGGCGGCCCGGCACAAAGGCACTCTTGCTTTCTTGTGACATAACCAGCAGCGGAAGACATACTAGACAGTGTCTGGTTCCTAGTGCCCGTGAAGTGTACACTGATGCATGTCCCTTCTTGGCGTATACATGCGTCAATACTGGGGCTGGATGTTGTTGTTCCCAGTACTCAAAGCTACTGCGGTTAGCAATGCACACACAACCACCTGCCTGTAATGTCACCGTAGCATCGGCCATTCTTTTTTGCATTTTGTCTCGTCTTGATATATATATATATGAACATCTCTAATACTAATATTGGTGACTGTAGTGTGGGGTTTTTTGTCGAAAATTCCTTTCAATTCTACCTCTACACGTACATGCATTGTTTGCTCCTCCCTCAAGGCTCTCTATAATTAATGACTCTCCACACGCAACTCGATGTGTGGGTCACACTAATTAGTCTTCATGCGTACTTCGGTGTGCGAGTCGCAATTAATGAGCCTTCACATGCAATTTGGTGTGCGGGCCAATAGAGCGAGTATAAGAAGATGATATAAGAGCATCTCCAATAGTCTTTGTATATTAGATTGCTAAAACCTTGTTATAGCAAGAGGAGAGAGAAGGTTTACAAAGCCAATATGTTTTTTGCTTTGGTATCCTTTGTATATTGGATTGCTATATTTGCACAAAACACACAATGACATGTGGGGATAGTTTGTCACACACGTGTACAAGTACACAGAAAAACACGTACGCGCACACACACGCACACACACGGCGCACGCACAACACATACACTAGTACATGGACCCACCTGTCATTGAGACAAAGTGAGGCTTTAGGAGGTGACGAGGATATGTACATAGGGTAGGGTCCTAGGCAAGTCCTACATACCCTACCTAAGGACACTATATTGGAGGACTTGAAGATCAAGCATAAGCTTCCGACTGGATTCCATGATGCGTTCAAGTCACTCGACATTCAATCCACTCGGAGTCTTCTTCCTTCACTCGACAGTCGCCTGGTACTCGGTAGACCTCATTCTCAGTCGACACCAGAAGACCAGGAGCCACCATCAAGAGGCCAACGGGCAGTCGTTAGTCCTTCGTCATTAGTAGCATTTATTATGTACGTTACCAGTAACGTCAGTCTTTAAACCCACGATCGGACCCTTATATGTCGGGCACTTATGAGGGGCAGCGAACTCTATATAAGCCGCCCCTCCCCTCTGGCACAAGGGTTCACAACCATTGTAATCTTAACATTCCACATGACATAAGCTCCCGAGCACTGAGACGTAGGGTTGTTACCTCCACGAGAGGGGCCTGAACTCATACATCCGTGTGTACACCCTCGCCGTAGCTAGGACTCTGCCCTCTCCCTTCGTACCCCTACCTTCTACTGTCAGGCTCGTTCCCACGACAGTTGGAGCCCACCATGGGGCAGGCGTCTAAGCGACTTCCGGCGAGGTTGCATTTTTCATCCTTCGACATGTCTTCCGGCGGTGTTTTCGCTCTGGGCCACGAGATCCGTTTCGGTGCGCTCACCTTCATCGCCGATGATTCGGCATGGCTTCAGGAAGCGTCTCTTGATGATGAGGTGCTCCTAGTCCGCAGAGCCATGCACTTCCGTGTGAGTTCCTATGGCGTGTTGCTGCGTCAGCCGTCGACTCCCTATACGTCGGCTCCCCTCGCTGTTCGCAGTCGCAAGCGGTCCAGCCGCTCATGAGTCCAACGCTGGGTCAAGCACGCAGTGGCGCATCAAATTTCTTCTCCACAAATCACAGCGCTCGAGCCTGTCGAGTCTCTTCATGGCGTGTTCGGGTCAGATTCCGATCCGTCCGATATCCCTTCCGAGTGTGAGAGATGCGATCCAGCAGCGGAGGTCCTTATGGCGGGCTCTCATCAAAGCCCGCCATCGGGCTTTGGCCACGGCAAGCGTGATGTTGGTGGCGCGTCGAGTGAATAGTCGCGTCGCGAGGGGGAGGTTCTTCACACCCTCATCGTTGGTACGACCGTTGAGGCCCAGGCCTTGGAGGCCACACGCATTCAGCTGGAAGAGCTTCAGCGCGAACTCTACGAGCACGCTCGCCAGCGTCCACCTGTTGCCGGTCAACGGCAGCGATGGCTGTTCCCGACTGGCTCCCGCAATGATGTTGAGGTATATCGAACTCCTGTGTTAAATGTTGTTGCTGCTGCTAGGATAGCGGATTCCATTCGGCCATCACGGTCAGAGGCTGGAAGAGGGTTGATGCAGATCAGAGCACTGTTAGATGCAACACGGCATCAGAATTCAGTAGTTTCACAGTCCCACAACAGGATACACAGCAACTCACCCAGGGCCGAAACCATTTAGTCGGCACACAGCCCTGGATCGCCCCTGCGTCGTAGGGATGGGGGCTTTTGCGAGGATTAGGTCAGAGATCAGTTTCACCGTGAAGACCACCGTTGAGTGCCCACTCCTCCGCAGGGCGGTCCATGCGTGCCCCGGCACCCGGACGATAGGCACTCATTCGGTGATGAGCGGAATGCAGAGTTTGAGGCTCGAGATCTCCTCACCCAGAAGAGGATCGACAAGGGCAGAGCCCACAGAGAAGGCCAAGATAGAGACTTTCCGAGTGGTAGCTCAGCCGTGATTTCTGGTCCTGAGTGTTTCAGCAGAGCCATCCATTCTACAGAGATTCCCCCCAACTTCAGGTTGGCGGCTGGGATCAGAAAATTTTCTGGTGCGTCCAAGCTAGAGACTTGGTTAGATGATTACCGAGTGGCTGTGCAGATTGGCGGCGGTAACGACAACGTCGCAATGAAGCACTTGTCCTTGATGCTAGATGGTTCGGCTCGAGCTTGGTTGAATCGCTTGGCTCCTTCCAGTATATATTGCTGGGAGGATCTTGCCTGAGTGTTTATCCAAACCTTTAAGGGTACTTGCAAGCATCCTGCAGGTCTGGTCGACTTACAGCATTGTGTCCAAAAGCCCGATGAAACTTTAAGGGACTATATTCAGCGGTGGTCCACTTTGCACCATACAGTGGAGAATGTGTCAGAGCACCAGGCTGTGTGTGCTTTCAAGGCCGGTGTGAGATACAGGGAGCTGTACCTGAAGTTCGGGCGCACGGATGATATTTCACTCGACAAGACAATGGAAATTGCCACACGGTACGCTAACGGCGAAGAAGAAGACCGCCTCGTAGCGGCAAAGGAAAGGTAGTCGCCAATGAGGCTGGTGGCAGTAACAATCGGAAACAGAAGCGAAAAGCTGCGAGTCCGGTTCAAGCAGAAGCAATAGCACTGGCGACCCAGTCAAAAAACAAGGGCAAGGCTAAAGCACAGTATGCCCCCAAGAAAGGAAAAAATTAGTCAGGAACTGATATTATGGATCAGTCGTGTGTAATCCACATGAGGAAAGATGCGGAAGGCAATGTGATTTTGCCCAAGCACACCACTCGACAGTGTCAGACCCTTATCCAATAGTTCAAGGGGGACCCGCCGAGTGATAAACCTCCTGAGAAGGGTGATGAAGACGAAGATAAATAAACATTCCCGGATGTCACTGCCACACTTGTGATTTTTGTTGATGTCGAGAGCAAGAGTCGTCTAAAAGTCATCAACAGAGAAGTCAACATGGTTGTACCTGCTACCCTCACCTACCTCAAGTGGTCCCAGTACGCCACCACATTCGACCAAATAGAACATCCTGCTCATGTGCCCACTCCTGGTCGACAGGCTCTGGTAGTTGATCCGGTGGGGGGCACTTGACTCAAAAAGGTCCTCATGGACGATGGCAGCGGCCTGAATATCCTCTATGCAGATACCCTAAAAGGGATGGGCATTCCGATGTCCCGACTGAGTGAAAGCAACATGCAATTTCATGGGGTCATCCCAGGGAAGAAGGCCAAGTCACTCGGCCAGATAGCATTGGATCTGACATTCGAGAACAAAAAAAAAATCCGAAAAGAAAAGTTGACGTTTGAAGTCGTGGATTTCCAGAGTGCCTACCATGCCATTTTGGGTCGACCCGCGTATGCATGTTTCATGGCCCGACCATGTTACGTGTATCTCAAGTTGAAGATGCCAGGCCCTAAGGGCATGATCACAGTCACTGGCAATCGACAGCGGGCTAAAGAATGCCTCTAGCAAGGCTCCAAGATCGCCGATCACCAGATGGCCATGGTCCAGCTGGAAGAGTACAAGAAAACCGTTGACCCTGCTAATTTGCTCCGTGCAAAGAAGCCGTCTTCCGAGTCGGCATTTTAGTCCGCAGGGGAACTGAAGAAGGTGCACATCCACCCGACGGATCCTACTGCTACCCCGACGAATATCTCATCAACACTCGACAGCAAATAGGAAGTCGAGCTCATCCTGTTCCTCCGTGAGAACTGGGATATCTTCGCATGGAAGCCTGCTGACATGTCGGGGGTTCCCAGGGAGATGGCTGAGCATCGTCTGAGAGTGGATCCGAAAGCCAAGCCTGTTAGGGAGCATTTGTGTCGTTCAGCGGCGGAGAAGCGCAAGGCAATCGGTGAAGAAGTGGCCCATCTCTTGCAAGCCAAGTTCATTCGGGAGATTTACCACTCCAAGTGGCTCTTGAATGTTGTGATGGTGCCAAAGAAAGATAAGTCTTTGCATATGTGCATTGACTTCAAACATCTCAATCGGTTATGCTCAAAGGATCATTTTCCGCTCCCCCGCATAGATCAAATTGTTGACTCGACTGCGGGGTGCGAGCATTTATCGTTTATTGATGCTTACTCTGGGTACCATCAGATCCGTCTATATGGTCCGGACAAAATAAAGACAGCTTTCATCACCCCATTCGGGTGTTTCTGCTACATCACTATGCCATTTGGTCTCAAAAATGCCGGTGCAACTTTTATGTGCATGATTCAGAAATGTTTACTTGACCAGATCCCTCGGAATGTCGAGGCATACATGGATGATATAGTGATCAAGTCCCGCAAAGGTTCTGACCTGCTGGCCGACTTGGTCAAAACATTCGGCAATCTGAGGAGATTCGGCATAAAGCTGAATCCGGCCAAGTGTACTTTCGGCGTCCCTGGCAGCAAATTACTCGGTTTTCTTGTTTCCGAACGGGGGATCGACGTCAACCCTGAGAAGATCAGCGACATTACCTGAATGAAGACTCGGTTGCTTGGCAGCATTGAGTCAATTCATTTCTCATCTTGGTGAGAAGGCTCTGCCTTTATATCAATTGATGAAGAAGTCCGACACGTTCGAGTGGATTCCCGAAGCCGAAGCAGTGTTTGTTGAGCTCAAAGCCCTGCTCTCCACCCAGCCGGTGCTTGCCGCTCCTGGCAGCAAAGAGCCCTTGCTCATGTACATCACGGCCACAAATCAGGTCGTCAATACAGTGCTAACTGTCGAGCGGGGAGGAGGGTAAAGCTTAAAAGTTCAATGGCCAGTCTATTATGTCTCGAAAGTTTTGTATCCCTCAAAGCAAAGATATCCACACTATCAGAAGCTGGTCTATGGTATTTACCTATCAGCGAAGAAGGTGGCGCATTATTTCCAAGACCACTCAATTTCAGTCGTCAGTGATGCTCCTTTGTCTGAGATTTTCAATAATCGAGACGCATCAGGTCGAGTGGCTAAATGGGCAATCGAGCTCGGACACTTTGACATCAGATTCGAAACCAAAAAAGCAATCAAGTCCCAAGCATTAGCAGATTTCATGGCCGAGTGGATTGAACAGCAACAGCCAATCCAAGTTCACTCGGCGCATTGGACAATGTTCTTTGACGGCTCTAAAATGTTGAGTGGGTCCAGTGCTGGTGTTGTCTTGATATCTCCCAGGGGAGACAAGCTCAGCTATGTCTTGCAAATTCACTTTGATTCCTCCAACAATGAGGCAGAATATGAAACACTTTTGTATGGGTTGTGCATGGCTATCTCACTCTGCGTCAAGCACCTGATGGTTTATGGTGACTCAGATCTGGTGGTGAATCAAGTGATGAAAGAGTGGGATGTTCGAAACCCCGCTATGACTGGGTACTGCAATGTAGTCCGAAAGTTGGAGAAGAAATTCGAAGGCCTGGAACTTCATCATGTTCCCCGACTGAAAAATCAGGTGGCCGACGAGCTATCCAAGATTGCGTCCACTCGACGGCCTGTCCCCAGCGGTGTGTTCTTAGAGCACTTGCACACTCCTTCGGTTCAAGAAGATCCTTTCACTGAAGATCCCCCACAAGCTTTGAGTTCCACTGACCCGACAGAAGTCGATGTCCCTACAGTGATTGATCTGGTCATGGAGATTCTGGTTATCACTCCTGATTGGACTATGCCTTACATTGCCTATATCCTCAGACAAGAGCTCCCTGAAGATGAAACAGAGGCTCAACAGATTGTGCACAGGTCCCAGGCTTTTACTGTGATGGGAGATCAGCTGTTCAGAGAGAGTGCGACTGGCATTACACAGCGCAGCATTTCCCCCGAGGAAGGTCGAATGATTCTGGATGAGATCCACTCGGGAACTTGCGGCCATCATGCGTCCTCACGGACGATTGTCGCCAAAGCATACAGAGCTGGGGGTTTTAGCCACGGGCTAATGAGATGGCTAAAGACATCGTCGATCACTGTGATGGATGCCAGTTCTATGCAAACTTGTCACACAAGCCGGCCTCTGCTCTGAAGACAATTCCCCTTGCCTGGCCATTGCTGTTTGGGGACTCGACATGGTTGGTCCCTTTCGGATAGGAAAAGGTGGTTTCACTCATTTGTTGGTTGCAGTCGACAAGTTTACCAAGTGGATAGAAGCCAAGCCCATTAAGAAATTGAACTCTCGTACGGCGGTTACATTCATGAGAGAGATAATTTTCCGGTATGGCGTTCCTCACAGCATTATCACAGATAACGGCACCAACTTTGACTCGGAAGAGTTCAGAAACTTCTACACATCTCAGGGCACTCGGGTAGATTATGCATCTGTCGCTCACCCGCAAACCAATGGGCAAGTCGAGCGAGCCAATGGCCTCATCTTGCAAGGTCTTAAGCCTCGTCTCATGCGTGACCTGGATCATGCTGCTGGTGCCTGGGTAATTGAGTTGCCGTCTATGTTATGGGGCCTGAGAACCACGCCAAATCGGACGACTGGACAGACTCCTTTTTTCCTGGTCGATGGTGCTGAAGCTATCTTGCCGAGTGACTTGTTTCACAATTCTCCTCGAGTGGAAATGTATTCTGAGGCTGAAGCTGAACAGGTGTAGATCTCCTGGAGGAAGAACGAGAGATGGCTTTGATTCGGACTACTGCCTAGCAGCAGGATCTGTGGCGCTTCCATGCGAAGAATGTCAAGAGTCGATCGTTTCATGAAGGAGACTTGGTGCTCCGAGTGAATCAACACCGACCTCACAAGCTTGCTCCTGCATGGGAAGGTCCTTTCATCGTCACTAAGGTGCTTAACAACGGAGCCTATCATTTGTATAATATCATGAAGCGGATAGACGAGCCACGAGCCTAGAATGCAGATCTGCTCCGGCGTTTTTATACTTGAGAGACAGAAGAATCTTCTGATGTAATAAGAATACTTCATCAATGCAATTCAAATTTCTGCAATATATATTGTCGATTCGGATCGTACAGTTTCACTCTTGGGAATACTCCGAGTGTTGAACAATCCTCACACTCAGGGGCTTAGCTGCGAACATGCTTTCGCCTAAGTTAAAAACCCTGTCAGGTGGATAGCAGTCCATTCACTCGATGTCTTAGCTTCGAATCGACATTCGCCTAAGTTTGAAAAAATTCCGAGTGATGAGCAATCCTCACACTCGGGGGCTTAGCTGCGAACATGCTTTCGCCTAAGTTAAAAACCCTGTCGGGTGGATAGCAGTCCATTCACTCGACGTCTTAGCTGTGAATTGACATTCGCCTAAGTTCGAAAAAACTCTGAGTGATGAGCAATCCTCACACTCGGGGGCTTAGCTGCGAACATGCTTTCGCCTAAGTTAAAACCCCTGTCGGGTGGATAGCGGTCCATTCACTCGACGTCTTAGCTGCGAATCGACATTCGCCTAAGTTCGAAAAAACTCCGAGTGATGAGCAATCCTCATACTTGGGGGCTTAGCTGCGAACATGTTTCGCCTAAGTTAAAAATCATGTCGGGTGGATAGCAGTCTATTCACTCGACATCTTAGCTATGAATCGACATTCGCCTAAGTTCGAAAAAACTCTGACTGATGAGCAATCCTCACACTCGGGGGCTTAGCTGCGAGCATGTTTCGCCTAAGTTAAAAACCTTGTTGGGTGGATAGCAATCCATTCACTCGACGGCCTATTCGTGAATCAGTCTTCGCTTAGGATCAAAAATATTCCAAGTGGTGAGCAATCCTCACACTTAGGGGCCTAGCTGCGAACATGTTTTCACCTAAGCCTAAAAACAAACTCAGTCGAGCAAACGATTGAAAGACAAATACGGATAAAATCCAAAGGTTAAATCACGGATAAAAGTTTTGTGAAGAAGCAAATGTGCTCAGGCCTAAGGCCTGATTGAAGTTTTAAGGGATACAATTTCACTCGGTATACCGAGGCGAATAAAAGTGTTTCTTCCTAAGGTCAAGTTTTTCAATCATCTGACGGGCTGGCTAGCTCGACAAAAGTGTCCAGGTCGATGCCATCTTCGATTCTGGTGGTTGCGTCGATGAAGGTCTCCATGAAGTCCTTGAACTGAAGCTTCTTTGTGTTAACCACTCGGAGCTCCTTCAGCTTTTCCTCCCTCACGTCTCTACAATGGACCCTGACGAGTGATAGCGCCACGTTGGCACCGCAGCGAGCAACAGACTTCTTCCATGTCTGCACTCGACTTGGAAGGTCGTTCAGATGGGCCATCATGGAGTTGAGGTCGAGCTGAGGAGTGTCCTCGGGCCACAGCTCCTTATCAATCCTCTCCATCGTAGATTTCAGTCGGACAAGATATGCCTGAGCGCCCTGGAGTAGGAAATTCAGACTGAGCATGTTCATGGCCACCGGGTCTGCAACAGGAGACTTGGTGGGGTCCAGGTTGGGCTCAATCTCTTCTATCTCCTTTTCGAAGTCTTGGCAGAATTCTGTTGAAGAGAAGGAATGGGAGAAGAGTCGGTGAGGTACGATCTTCATGGATTTTACAAACTTCAGTCGACAAGAGACACTCACCGTCAAGCATGATGTACATATTCCTTGAGAATTCGCCCAAATGCCTCTCCAGGCCGTTGCTCCTTTTGTTCAGCTGCTCAACCCTTTTGATGAGGTCCACGCGCTCTTGCTTCAGCTTTACGTTCTCCTCCTCAAGCTTCTGGGCAGCCGCCAACTTTCGATCTGCAGTCTCGGTTTTGTCCTTGGCCACCCGTTGGGCGTCGATGAGTGCTCTGTCCTTGTCCTCCAATGCCTTCTTCATGGAATCTAAAGAAACAACATTGTTGAGTCGCGCTTGGAGTCGCGCTTGGAGTCGACGATTTTCATTGCACACATATGTTTGATGAGAGCACTCAGTTCAAAGCATGAAAGCTGAAGATGGGAATGCAGAGAGTCGACAGTAGTTACCTCCCAGAGACTTCAGCTCAGCCCGGGCTCGCTCCAGAGCATTGTTGGAGGCCTCCAGATCCACGCGTAGTCGGTTCCTCTCATCCTCAAGATCCGTGTACTGAGTTCCAAGTTCGCAAGCCCACTAAAACCAACAAAAGAAAGATATTCAATCGACAAAATTATACCAAGGACGGTCGACTGGGTTATGAAAACCGTCGAACGCCTGTCTTACTATCCTGGAACAACGTCATATAATGGTTGGCCTATGATGTCCATGAATCCCATGTCCAGGGGAAGAAGAATTCAAGCAAAAAGTCCACCCGACATGTCGAGTGGCTCTG
The DNA here is from genome assembly GCA_022496015.1 of Hordeum marinum. Lineage (NCBI taxonomy): Eukaryota > Viridiplantae > Streptophyta > Magnoliopsida > Poales > Poaceae > Hordeum > Hordeum marinum. The sequence continues at coordinate 309,893,503 of CM039673.1, forward strand.
GCGCTCCGCGTGCCGTAAACAAATTCAAAACAGTCTCTATTAAGACCCCGCCAGTGCAAGCACTCGACGGCGGTCTCGGGGACTACACCCGGTGGGTGCACTCAGAGTGCCCCCACTGAGAGGGTTAACACTCGACCTGTCAAGTAACTCGTTAGAAAAAAAAATATGCACTCGACATGTCGAGTGACTCCAGTACTACGCGTACGATGAAAATCCCGATTTCAAGTTTTCAAGACTACTGCTTATCGTCTGCGATTAGCAGTAGCCTCGAGGACTACACCCAGTGGGTGCACTTAGCATGCCCCCACTGGTTACTGAAACGTTCGACAAGGTCAGCCCTGTCAGAACATTCATCCATCACTCGACCCGTCGAGTGACGCGCCTCCCTGCTCTATGAAGTTCAATCTATCCTTATGTAGCGTCATATCATGGTTTATCAATAATATCCATGAAACCTACAAGGTAGCTTCGGAGTGGTGTGATCAAAGGAAAAATGTATCCCGTATACAACAAACTCTAAGACCCCTGTCGGTGTAAACACTCGACAGCGGTCTCGAGGACTACACCTAGTGGGTGCACTTAGCGTGCCCTCACTGGATCTGCCAATTCTCGATCAGTCGAGTGGCAGAAGACATTCGTCACTCGATCCGTCGAGTGACACGCCCCTCCCTACTCTATGAAGTGCAGTCTATCCTTATGTAGCGTCATATCATGGTTTGTCAACGATATCCATGGAACCTACAAAGTAGCTGCGGAGTGGGGCGACCAAGGGCAAACGTATCAATCATGCGACAAGTCTAAGACCCCTGCCGATGCAAGCACTCGATAGCGGTATCGGGGACTACACCCAGTGGGTGCACTCAGAGTGCCCCCACTGAGACGGTTAACACTCGATCCGTCGAGTAACTCGTCAGAAAAAAAAATATGCACTCGACATGTCGAGTGACTCTAGTACTACGCGTACTATCGATCCAAATCCTACTCGACTAAGACCTGACCTATTCGAGTGGAGAAATTTCAAACATTCTATGAGTGGACAATAAGCACCCACTGGGTGTACAGTCAAGAAAGGTAGGAATTCAATCGGAAATGTACTTACAATTGAACTTACTCGGACATTAGTGCGGAGGGCGCCTAACATCGTAAGCTAGCTTGCTGGCCTCGTATGCCTCTTTGGTTCACAGCATTATCTGCTATGCCTGGATCATAGCCGCCTTCGCAGCTCCGGTCTGATCTTCCGAGACGCGATGCAAAGAGAAAGCTGTCATGGGCGGGATCGGCGTAGTTGCTAGGGCAGCTGAAGCAGTCTGAGCAGGTCTGGTTGGAGTTGATGTCACGATGGTCGAGACAGCTGGAGGAGCACTCGACAGAGGTACTGCAAGATCAGCTCTGATTTGTGTCGAGTCGCCCATCCCTTGGGAAGACTCTACAGTCGACCGCTGAAGCGTCTGCACTGATGAAGCTCTTCGGGTGCGGGGGCACGAGGTGTCTAGATGTTCGTTGTTGTCTTCCAGCTGGATGACCTCTGCAACGTCAACTGACAGTGTTAACTTTTGCAAGTGACGAATCTCATTCGGATGAATCAAGAACTTATTAAACTCTATGAGAAGTGGCAGCGTCAGCAGTGTCAATGTCCATTGCTTCCCCTCCATCTCGAGGAGGTGAGGTTACAGATGTAGCAGCTCTAACGGATCAAACAACACTCGGTTAGCAACAACGCAAAGTCGCAATCGAAAAAAAGAATTCGAGGGTAAAACACTCACGTGGATACAACAGGCACGGCCATCTTCATGCGAGGCAAGGCTTTGCGAGGTTTGGCCACGGTCACCTTGGGTTGCTTTGCCGATCGTTCGCTCGACTCGATAGTCGAGGGGCGGCTCCGCTTCGGGTTCTTCTTGCTCGGGCCCAGAGCCCTGTCCTCAGCAGCCACAGGATCTTGGCGAGCCTTGGTGCGACGTTCGGTGCGGAGAGATGGCTCGACTTCTGGCTCGTTTTCGTCGAGTTTTCGTACTCATCCTCGGAGTCTTCTAAAATGTTACCGTCCACGCTGCCACCTTCACTCACAACTCCATCGTCAACGGGGTTCCCGTTAGGAACGGGCGAGTGCATGTGCGTCCACTCCTACATGATTCAAGTAAAGAAGTCAGTTCATAGGTCAATATATCACTCGATAGTACAAGTACATCAGTCGACACTGCTCAACTCACCAGATTCTTCGGCGGATTTTTGGCCGAATAAGGTCGGATCCTCTTGGCTCCCAAAGGGTTGTCGCACGCTCCAGTAATGTTGCGAAGTCACTGCTCGACAGTTTTTTGCGGAACCTCTTCTGGGTGCGCCCTGGTCGAGTCCTCAGGGCCCGTGTAGTGCCACATGGTATGATCTCTGGCTTGGAGCGGCTGAATGCGTCGACTGAGAAATGTCTCCAACAGATCCATGCCAGTCACTCCACCCCGGATCAGTTGCACCACAGCTTCAACCAAGATTCCCACTTGGACATGCTCCTCTTCGATCACCCTCGGAGACTTGGGGACAGCTGGACGGTCAGGTGTATAGGGGGGAAGGCTAGTCAACATGTTGGGCGATGCTGCATCTTTGCATAGAACCAAGTCGACTGCCAGCCTCTAACAGACTTAGGAAAAGTCATGGCAGGGAAGGAACTACAGGCTCTTTTCTGAAGTCCTAAACCTCCACACAACTGAAGCACGTGAGTCTTCCCATCAGCAGGGAGAGCTTTCTTCACGGTCTGGGATCTGACCGTAAAGATGTGCTTGAACAGCCCCCAATGGGGAGAGCAGCCCAGAAAACACTCGCACAACGTAACGAAGGCAGACAAGTATGCAACAGTATTCGGTGGGAGATGGTGCAGTTGGGCGCCAAAGAAATTCAAGAATCCTATAAAGAACGGGTGGGGTGTCATAGAGAAACCTCTTTCAACATGGGAGAGAAGGAGGACCCGCTCCTCATCGCACGGCTCCGGCTCGCGCTCTCCCTCCGGCAGCTTCCAGGCGCCGTCCGCCACGAGCCCATCGGCGACAAGGCCCTCCATGTCCTCGCGAGTGACTACAGAGGGGAGAAAGTCCCCCTGCATCCATCCCGCCGACGCGGTGAACCGAGCGGTCGAGGGCTTCTTGCCCTTGACCTTCGTCGCCCCCTTCTTAGCTCGCTCTAGCTTCTCCGTGGTGCTCTTCGTCATCACCGCGATGGCTCTCGTCGGAGAAGAACAAGATAGGGGAGGCGGAGGAAGAGAGGAAGTTTGGGGAATAGTATTGTGCGAACCGCAGCGCTCCGAGATTTATATCCCGTCGAGTGCCTGACTGACTGGTGGACCCGCGAGATCACCGCGCACGCCAGCCGCAGTCTGTGTCCAGTATGTGGCGAAATGACCGGCATGGAGATCGAGGCGTCGTGCTCCCACTTGCCCTGATCATGGCGTCATCATCGCACGCGCACGCTTCCCAAATTTTCGTATCCCGCGAAATCCGGGTCTGACAGACCGACCCGTCACCTCCAAAGATGCTTTCAGTTCACTCGGAGCAAAATAGGCATTGAACATCCACTCAGACACTTTCAATGCTAAATGGATCCGGGCGAATGAAGAAGAGTTCAATCGACGCAAGTTTTGTTGAAGCCCCAAATATCATTCGGAAGATTTGGCATGGTGAACCTGAATTGACGTCAATACTCAGAGTTCAATCGACGCAAGTTTCGTTGAAGCCCCGAATATCATTCTGAAGATTTGATGCCTTAATTCGAGATTGGCATTGATACCCCCATTTCACCACTCGAACCCCGATCCATTCGGGGGCTAATGACGAGGATATGTGCCTAGGGTAGGGTCCTAGGCAAGGCCTACATACCCTACCTAAGGACACTACATTGGAGGACTTGAAGATCAAGCATAAGCTTCCGACTGGATTCCATGAGACGTTCAAGTCACTCGACATTCAATCCACTCGGAGTCTTCTTCCTTCACTCGACAGTCGTCTGGCACTCGGTAGACCTCATTCTCAGTCGACACCAGAAGACCAGGAGCCACCATCAGGAGGCCAACGGGCGGTCGTTAGTCCTTCGTCATTAGTAGCATTTATTATGTATGTTACCAGTAACGCCAGTCTTTAAACCCACGATCGGACCCTTCGATGTCGGGCACTTATGAGGGGTAGCAAACTCTATATAAGCCGTCCCTCCCCTCTGGCACAAGGGTTTGCAACCATTGTAATCTTAACATTCCACATGACATAAGCTCTCGAGCACTGAGACGTAGGGCTGTTACCTCCACGAGAGGGGCCTGAACTCATACATCTGTATGTACACCCTCGTTGTAGCTAGGACTCTGCCCTCTCCCTTCATACCCCTACCTTCTACTGTCAGGCTCGTTCCCACGACAGGAGGCTTGCTAAAAATTTACAAAGTGGCCTTTGGCTTGGCAAATATGCAAAGTGTGGGTGCAAATATAGCAAGCTTTGTAAAAAAATTGGTGAGGGACCACTTATACAAGGCTGTTGGAGAAGGTTTTTTGGCCAAAATTTGTAAAATAGCAAGTGAGCGTAAATATACAAAGGCTGTTGGAGATGCTCTAAGCATTCTATAAGACGCTGACCCGTAAATGGACATCGAAAATGTCCATTTTTATGTCCGAACGTGGTCCGCGGACATGATGCAGAAGTGAGCCATCCAACATTACTTAGAAATTAATCTGGTTGGAAGAAAAGAGAATAGAGGGCGACCATATATGTGATGGGATATTAGGCTAGTTATAGTGAGGAATAACTTAGAATATTAACATCCACATCTTATTAGTCTATGCTACTACTACCTTCGTCTTGATTTATTGGTCCTCTTTGTATTTTGTATCGAACTTTGATCTTAGCTTAACCAACAAAATGTTAATGCATGTCATAAAAAATAATATCATTGAAAACCATGTTCAAATACGAATTCAACGATATAATTTTTTATGACATGCACAAACATTTTGTTGGTTAAACCTATGGTCAAAAGTTAGCACAAAAAACTAACGGGATTGATAAAGCATGAAGGAGGTAGTACCTTCATAGTGGGTAGTGTCATAGGTGTGATAACATAAACATCTTCCTTTATTACTTTGTGGAGTGGTTTGTATTGGAAAACGCTATGTGATGGTAACATATTATGTTACTCTATTTATCTCTCTCTTCATTAATTATTTATCACATCATCTTTTTTGCGTATGTGATATCTGTATTACTACCTATGTTACTTTCACTATGACCAACCTTATGGTGTGCTGTCCGGTTGGGAGAAGAAAGACAGAGAGGGATCATGCATGTGAAGAGAGAGAAAAGATAGGATAACCACGTGGACGCTTTGTGTTGGTCAAGTGCATGTCCGGACTCCGACAAAGCTCACCACGTTTGTTATGGATACCGAAAACCATACGTTCGGACTGCTAAGCAAACATATAAGGTTCTTGTTGGATGGCAAAAATGATTCGGACACTGTGATCCGAACATATAGTGAAGGTTTGGGGTCCACTTTGAAGACGGCCTAAGACTTTAAATATTACCATATTTTTAGTCGGTATGAAGAGAGAAGATGAGAAAAGTGTGAGGTGGGTCATGTATTAATAAAATAGTATTTATTGAAGAATTATAATTGAAAACTTAAGAAAGATGAACCTTTATTCATGCGTTTTCTTCCCTTCCCCTTGGCGGTTAGGGCAAACTCTCATCATGGATTCGCCTCCCCATTGTCTCCAGTGCTGCTCCGACGGGTGGTGGCGGGGAGAAGTCCGATGCATTCGTTTCGGCTATTAGTTTAGGTTAGGGAATTTTAGTCCTCGCGTAATGCTCAGACCGATGGTGGCGCTTTCTTCGAGTTTGTCTTCCGTGTTTGAATTCATCCATGGACATAGTCGGCGGGTCTCTGGTCTTGGGACGGCAAGCTTACGATTTCTCATCTTGCATGTGCAACAACGAGATTTGGTACCAATTGCTTTAGATCTATTCAAGGGTCAAACGACAACGATTACAATGACCTTTAGGTGCACGTGCACGAAAATTTTCATGTTGTCATAGACAAAGTCAAGCCGTCTCTGATAGGAAAGTGGCAACACCGACGCATTGACGGCTCGTTCTGTCAACGATGGTGATTGTTCAATGGTCGGTACATCAGTATAATTTTTATTATGTTTGAGATGCTTTGCACTTCTAATGAACTTCTCCAATAGATCTGAATAATTTTGTATAAAAAATACTTCTTTATAGTAACTACTATACATGTTGAAAAAAAAATACTAGTCAAAGCACATTTTCAACGTGTTCTCAAATGTAGGTTCTAACCACATAAATTGTTGGTATATCATACATGTCTTATTAGTCAAATCAAAGTCCTAAATATTCATGCCCAACTTTTAAACCCAATCAATGGGAGTATTATATTGGCTATAGATAACATGACAATGTCCTTAGCCAAAAGTTGGTTGAATCCATCTCTATACAAGCGAGAACTCAGATGTGGGTAGAGAAAGTCTCAAAAAGCGAAAGCCGAGTTGTAGGTCACATGACCTGCACCAAAAAAGGTGGATGACTGGGCTTTCTCCTGAATCAAAACGGGTCAGCTAGCCCTGCATCAAAACGGATCAGCTCGCCAAATTCATGGATCCAATCAAGCAAATGAAAGTGGTCTTTCTACAATCCTATTTATATGATTTTTAGGGCCCCTTTCCCCCTATCCCTCCCTTATGTTTAGGAGCAGATTGCAGATACCAAGATTTAACTTAGTGCAAGCTTTGCAAATTAGCTTTTCTTTTCATTTACTCAGATTATTAATGCACCACATTCATGCAAAGTGGTCATTCTACTTTACACAGAACTCAACGAGATGATGCAATGCAAGTATCACTCAGCTCTAAACACAGGTGGGGCGGGCTAAACGTGGAATAGCCAACGGCCGTAGGCACAATTGGTTATTCTACTTTACATTGATTGATTGAATCAACTTATTGGTCATCACATTCATGGCTATGCACAAAGCGCTGCAAGCTTACCCTGGACTAGATGATTCAACTACCACTCTCAACTCTAAACAAAGGAGGGGCTGGGCTAAACATGGAGGCCCGTTGGCCGTACACAAGCTAGAGTTGCAAAAGCAACTGCGATGCCATGCCCCAGGCCGTGAAGTGAAAACATGAAACTGGAGTCTCCCTGGTTAGTGTGGCGGTAGCAACATGGTGAGTTTCTCACACCTTTTGACCTTTCCTGACAGCATTTGATTTCTCCAGCAGCAACTCTTGTATGGTGTTCGATGCTTCCTGCCAATCAAAGACCAAGCATGCTGGGAGATAACATCATGTCATGCTGCAATATGGTACCAACGGAAACTCACTCACCTTTAGCTTTTGTCTTAGATTTTCCTCTTCTTCGTCTCGCCGACTTCTTTCTTCTGAAAAGATGTCGATCAGTGCTTCTTGTTCCTTGTTTGCAGTATCAAGTTGTCTCTGCAGATCCTCCAGCTGCAAAATGAAGGCAGATTAGAGACCACTAATATACTACACAAACTCTTCATATTGATCATGCCTTGCATAGTAATTAGGTTCTTTTATTTGCGAGGAAAAGAACATTGGGTAATTGGTTGATGTTGTGATGGTTGTAAATAAAATGTTACTTATAATGCTAGACAGGTAATTGCCAAACAGAAACAACTAAATAACAATAATGCCTAAGAAAGTAGGATTTCACAGCACCAAACAGTTCGGCTTTTTATCCAACAAACTAGAAAGCAACAAAGTAGCATCTAAACCTACTGAAGTATTAAGCAATAGAATTACAATGACAATAGTTTCTGAAACAATGCTAAGGGTTGCAACAGCAAACTTTTGTCCCATTGTCGGTGGGGTCATAAAATGATCATATGGTTGTTTGCACTAGTACCAGATGATTCAAATGGTTTGTAGAGTACTTATTTTGGAGAAAAAATTCAAACTGCTGCAGCATAACAGCACCATGATGTTCCTTACAAACTGTAAACCAAAACGCCAACATGGGTTACACAAGTAACAAATAGTTCAAGACACTACAGTTTGCATGTGGGAAGACATATGCGCATACCCTCTCTGTCAAAGACTTGACCTTGTCCCGTTCCATAACCAGCTCTTGTGACATTGTCTCTTCCACGATCGATAACCTGACAGAAGAGCAGCACCAAAAAAATGGGCAACTTATCATAATCTCAAGATAAGATGTGATATCATAGTAAAACTGATAGTTGCACAAACCCATGACGAGCAAGATGGCACGTTCAAAATGGCGAGCCAAGTTTGGGTCAGGCATGTGTGTGTGTGTGTGTTTTGGGGGGGGGGGGGGGGTTAAAAATCACTAAGATGTGGTCACGGACATGCATACCAACTTGCTTGGGGTTTCTTCCCCACTTTGTGCAAGTGCAAGCATATAAGGCTGTACTTACTTTATTTGGTCCTCAAGAACCGTGTTACATTATTCTACACCTTAAATGTTTCAGCGTGGGGCGGATCATTCTATTGATCGCATATCCTGTGGACTTAAACTTCACTTCACACTTTCCTTCAAATTATTTTGTAAGTGTGTCTCACAATACTAATTTAGAACAACATCACACTGATCTGCTAGTTTCGATATAAGAAAAAAAAAAACGCAGATCCATTTCAGATATCTTGTATTTCGATTTTGGCACGCAATCTGAAGTCCAGATTATTGTTCTTGTTACCCATTTCAGCCAGTGAAACCCCTAAAAAATACTTATTACTTCCTCCGTTCCTAAATACAAGTCTTTTTAAGAGATTCCACTACGGATTACATATGGATGTATATAGACATACTTTAGAGTGTAGATTCATCCATTTTGCTCCGTATGTAGTCTGTAGTGGAATCTTTTAAAAGACTTATATTTAGGAACGGAGGGAGTAGAAGATAAGACACAATCCCTCAGCAGTTGCATAACATGGAGTAACGCAAGAAAATGACAGTCAGAAACATGAAATAACATGATGTTCTCAACATTTGTTTCATCCGTTCTCAAATATTTTCATCCAGTCCACATCGAGGAACTGTTATTGCATTACTGGCTGTACAATGATAACATGAAAAATAGACAGGCCCTGCTGATATTTACCTTTCCTTTAATGATGAGTTTTCATCCCTCAGTTGCTTGATTACAGGTTCATGATCTTCAATGGAATGTCCATCAACGTTACTTCTTGCATTTGGTTCCTGACGAGCAAACATGTTTAAGATAATAAAATCTCCAACAGTAATAACTACGGAGTACAAAAAAATGTAGCACACAGTATAATTACGGAGTAAGGTTCACTATACATATATAAATAGGTAAACAATATAGTTTGGAAGGCGAGTGAAAAATAGAAGCATATAATTACATTATACAACAGTAACTACAAAATAATTGAAGGATGCAGGTAACACGGGTGCATTATTATACTTATAGAACAAGTAAAGAATGTCATTTTGAAGAATAGCCTTCACACAAACATTTCACTACATTAATCTGCACTTTGTAATGACTCCACCTTAAGTTCAATGTGGTTTTTATTAGGGTAGCTAGTATTCATTGCAGATTTGTCTTCCAATCTGTAGGGCAGCAATACTATTAACTACTATGCTATTAGTAAGTCAACCATGGATTTGTCCAGTAAGAAAAATTATGAACTATCCAAGATTATCAGCTCATGACACGTCACTGTTCAATGCATATTAAAGAAAACCAACTTGTCCCAAAAATCAAACAAAAATGTATTCTGAAAAGAAATAATGTAGATCAGAGGACTAAAGATGATAAGCAGTGTAGGTTTTGTAATAGAAGCACACTTTTCAAAGCCACATGCATCATTGTGTAAGAAAAAAGGGTTTGAAGTGTAGATGTGGTAGAAAAGTCATCTGTTAGACTTATATAAATATATATATATATACCTACTGAAATAGACGTTAACGCTGTATTGAAACATAGAAGAAAGATTACCAACTGAGATTCGGTTATGCTTCTCTCTTTTTCTGTTGTTCCATTGGCCACGGGTGTTGCAAAACTAGTATTCTCATTCTGGAAATATTTTCTGTGTGCATTCAGGATATGAGATTTTGAACTTAATGACGGCGTGTTCACGAACTCAGAATCACTGTCGTCACTTGTGTCTGGTAACCCATGCAGTATTGATCTCGTGGATCGCTTAGTCCTGGCAGACTTCTCAGCCTGTTGACAACTAAATGGTGTGCTTGTTTTCCCGCTCTTTTTACTGGAGGCAGAATGTGATTTACCAGCACTCCGCTGTTTTGGATAATCTTTCCCAGAATGACCTGGGGATGGTTGTGCTCCTGGGGAACCTTCAGGGGAGTTTTCTGATAAAAGGAATAAAAGCAATATTGGTCAATAAACAGCTGGTTATCTCAAAAGCAAAATCATTTAATTGCTAGTGAAGTTATGATGAAGTCACTCCAAGCCCACTAAAGAAATGCAGCCAATTCTATGATTTGGACACTAGCACAGTATCATACATATAGCTTTGACATAAACCCCTTTTATTACTCCCCCTGTTTCACAATCTTTGTTTGGCAAGCATGCCTATCTGAGATAGAAATTGAAATAACAATTTACAGATGGACCATGCATGTCAAATTAGATGCATTCCTTCTACTCCATCTAATATGAGCAAGTATGTTCCGATTTCACGAGTATTAATGAAAATCCGTGCCTTCTAGGTAAGGAAATGTCCAGAATCGGCCGACCAGCCGAGGGCAAGAACGGTCGCTGCATGTAACGCCACGAGTCCCAGTTTTTTTTTTTTGAGAACCATGTATTTATTCATAATAGTAGCAACATACAACATACATGGCTTCTCTCTGAAACAGTCCGAAGAGACAGCACACAAGAAAATTTACATCATCATCGCCAAAGAATCCAGCCGCCGCCGACGCCGAAGCGTTCGCTGGAGGAGAGAAACATAGGCCTCCAACTTGCCAAGATCCAAGATAGTGCCATAGCAGCCAAGCTGCGTTATGAGCAGGCGCCGGCACAAGTGGCGACGCACAAGTCAATGTGGATCATCGGCCGAAGAAATACTTCACACATCTTGGATCGCGGTCTTGAAGGTCTCGAGTAATAGAACCGCCGAAAAACTCCAAAACCGGCAACCATCTTCCACCGCCAAATCTCCATGTGGACCATCCCTTGGACAAGACCGGCGTTGCAGCGGTGGCCAACTCCAAGACACAAACTTCCGGCTCCACGACGACGCTGGAGACGCAGCCGACGCAACGCGGACGAAGCCGAAGAAACAAGAACCTGAGCAAGATCTACACCGACGTCTTGAGGAACTCGCTCGAACACAAATCCATGGCTCCTCGACGTCGCAGAAGAACGCTGTCGAGTCGGTGGCCTGGAAAACTTTATTAGCGGTGACGATGTCAGCACCGACCGAACGCAATCACCCGACATACCTATCCTAAACCTATCTACACACCGGACGAAAGGAACCTGGCTCCCCAACCCTCCCGCTGCAGCGCAGAGGGAAGGGGAGCCAACTCCCTCGCCGGCAAGAAAAGGCAGGAAACTGATCGCCCGCGAGATCGCGAGATCGCCTCTCCTGGGCGGTTAGAGGAAGGAGCGGAACGTGGGTCCGGGGGAAAGAATGAGAGATGACTGAGGAACATGGCCATGAGTCCCAGTTGGTGCATAGAGCCTATGCACGTGCAGCAGGCTCTCCAGAATTTTCCATCCAACGCACACGCACTAACCCTCCTTCCATGTATTCTCTCCTCTCTCAGTTATCTCTTTACTTTACCAATGACCCAAGTCGGAGGAAGCAGGTTCCGGCAGTTGCCACTCATCACGCTCCACCGCCTCCCTACACCTCCTCTCCAATGCTTGTAGTTTGATGGGCTTGTTCAGGAAGAGAGGCCCTTTCCTTTTTCTTCCACGGCTACTAAATCTGCATTGGTGAGGGGAGGAAGACGAACGAGGCCCTGCTGCGGGAGCCAGGGCTGAGCTGGAGAGCAGGGCTGCGACGGAAAGGATGGGTGCTCTTCACCATGGACGTCGTCCGCCGCCTCTTCCACCTCCCAAGTCATGGCTGTGGCGTCAGAGCTGCAAGCCAAAGCACATACCGCTGCCTCCGGTGACAACGCGGTGCTGCGACTGGCCATGGCCACTGCTGAGACGCAGTACCTGCTGCGATGCTGCATCCGGTAGTCGAGGATGCATCGACCGGTAGATGGAGATGTTGGGACCACCACCTGTGATGTTACAACTACAAATGGGGATGCTAAGGATACTAGGGGTGGCCGGCAAGGATGCTACGACCATGACGGACAGTGTTGCGGACGCAAAGGACGAAGCTGCGACTGGCAAGCCATGGTGCTGCAACCGGCGCACTGTAGAGTTGGGACAAACACAGGTCGTAGGTGCAAGCATGGACGCGGTGCTGAAACCGATGGTGACAGTGTTGGAACCGTAGGTGGGCGGAGTTGCAAGTGATATGGCGGCGACTGTGTTGTGACCTGCCAGACGAATTGCTAGGACCGGGGACACGAGATGTCACGACGGTGCTACCAGCGAGAGGCAAATAGGGGTGCTGCGATGGTGATGTCTGTAATGGGGGCAACTGTGCTGCGCCGCGGTGAGGGTGCTGTGGCAGCGTGGCCGTGGCAGGAGATGTGAGGCTGGTGGTGGCTGCAGGTTGCACACCGGCGGCTATCTCCCTTTTCTTCCAGATCGAACACATGTGGGAGAAGAACGATGCGAAGAGAGAGTTGACAAGTGCGGGAAAGAGATGCATATCTGGCGATTGTCGTTGGTTGCGATTGTCGTTGGTTCAATCTGACAATGGGGGAGCAGACTGATCAAGGCTTGTTGTTGGTTCACTCTAATAATGGGGGAGCAGACTTATCAAGGCTAGCGCCGATCGACCAGCGCCTAGCACTCGCCTTCTAGGTATGCTGAATAGAGAGATATTACGGCTACTGGGAAAGATGTAGCGATAATTTCCTAAAAAATAATTTCGGTGTTATTATGAAAACATACTTCACGAAGATATCATTTGTATCAAGATTAACATGCCGGGTCTAAATAAAAAAATTATAACTTTTTTATTGCATGTTCCATGTACGAATTGAACTCTTTTACCTAATCATATAGTTTGGATAGGGAAACTAATAACCAGTTTATACGTGTGCAAACACATTCAAAATATATATGCTCATGATGTTCTGCGCGTTGGGTCATCCAATTTGGTTGGGTTTGTTAAGCTTCATGCACTAGCCAACGCAACCAAAAGCCCGAACTGATGGAAAGGGCTAGGCAATCCACATATACACTTCAACACCCCCTCTCCGTATGGCCTCTATTTGAAATGCTTAGGCATGCTTAGGTGCTAGGCATCGAACAAACGCCTTGCCTAGGGCATAAGCGTAATTTTATGCACAACAAGCAAGAAATTGTCCACTCAAGCGATAAATCATGCCAATATTGGACAGACAAGCCAAATGGGTCATATTCCAATGGCGGTAGCTAGTAGCCAAAATTGTATGGCTGCGCCTAGGGCGATTAAGCCCCACACCTAAGCGCTAGGCGAAGGCCAACCGCCTCGCTCACGCGAGGTATGGCTCAAGAGGCCTATACATGGACACAGAGGGGGGCAGCAGCAATTCTTGGATAAATTGCGAAAGCCAAGACTTGAACTCAAGACCTTGGACCCTAATACCATGTTAAGCTTCGTGCACTAGCCAATGCAACCAAAAGTACAAACTGGTGGAAAGGGCCAGACAATCCACATATACACTTCAATAGGGTTAACCATGAAACAAAAAGAAGACAAGAACTCATTCAAAATGTAAAAAAGCGACAAAGATCAACCGTTCAAAGCTTTTGAAGTCTGCTTTGAGGTTTCAAACTTTGTCGGGGAGTATTTTTCAATGTTGAGGTTACGTATCTTCAAATAATTAGAGCTTTTCGTCATGTAGTTTAGAATAGTACATTTGTATGCTATGGCTAGGAACAAAATCTAATATTGAGCCAGAAGGCCTGCTCTAATAGGTCTGTAACGGTAGTGCAATATCCTTCTGTTGATTAAAATTGTCAGCCTCCTTGAACCCATTTTGGAACTGTCAACTCAATGACATTGCTACAGATTGCCAGAAACCCCTAACTTAGTGCTGGAATGGGAGGTTTCTCATTTACAAGGGCAGTCAGAAACCAGACAGATATTTGGCTTTTAACTGACAATAGGAACTAAAAATGTAGGGAAATGAGTCTGCAAAATTCACAGTTTGTGCGAGTATTGCACTAGGTCATCTTCTGCTTTGCTAACAGCATGAGCAAAAGCAATGTGTTGTTTTTACCAAGGCCAACGTGGCACTTCTGACGTGGCCCCACACTTGAGCTGGAGGAACCAGGAAAAGGGACCCAGTTCTGATTCTAAGAAAAAGAGTGCTGACTCTGATGTGGCCTATCTAATGCTCGTAGAGGTACTCCACTGTCCACGCCAATTTATTTCTATAGGAAAAAAGGCACACTTTTGGATGTTTAACTTCTGCCAGTCTATTCTATAACCTCATTTTTTTAAGAAGTGACCCTGATCCAAATGAAGCTATTTGAGTTCACAAATAGGTGAGTCCCCACATACCAGTGACAGGAAATATGCATACGTGCCTCAAATGGAACAAAATGTGAAAATTAAACAAACAAAATTGATCCTGCAGAAGTTTGGGTCATATAAATTTGTGAAATGCAGTGAAGCCAAAAGAAGCAGATGCCATTGGTTACGAAAAACAGATGGCGGGGACCTTGTATTAGCGTTCTTCCTTTTAAAAACTGTATTAGGGAAGTACTCCCTCCCGTCCCATAATGTAAGATGTTTTTTGACACTAGCGTAGTGTCAAAAAACATCTTACATTATGGGACAGAGGGAGTAGTTTTTAAAAGGAAGAACGCTAATGCATCCAAAAATGAACATTATGTTCCCTTAAAATAAGAGAAAATTGCACGGGACTCCCTATACTATCACCACTTTCTTACTTGACTCCCTCGACTGGTTTTTCTGCCACAAGGGTCCACCAACTGTCACAACTTCCTCACTTGGCTCCTTTCCACCATTAGACTTAACAGGCTTAGCTGAGGTGGATGAGTCGTTGATGCCTCCGTTTCTCTCACCTGGATGTTGAGATGTACGCTGATGTTTTTCAACACGTTTTTTTACTCTGAATATACTCCCTCTGGACCTGGTCCTCTAAAAGCTGTAGCTTTGGGCATCAATATGCTCTTGAAAATACAACTTGGACATTAATTTCACGAAAAGATCACACTGATTTTCGGCTCTCCAATATCCTCCCTTCCCACACTCAAGCATCTTTCTATTCCCTCAAAAAACTTCTCATTTCTCTTGCAATGAAGCTTTACAAACTTAAATGCATTAATCGTGATGCTAAGTGCATGCTAATTTAGGTCAACTCATCTTGATTTTGTATTCATGAAGCTAACTGCATGCAAAGAAAATCTAAGATCAATGATTTTGTATATTAATATGTCATGTGGGTCATAGCTGATTAACAATATCAATTTTAGGTTATAAAGTTATTCTCAATGAGATATGCTCCTGCAGAGAATGTAAGTGTAGAGGGCGATGTCAATATATTCATCTAAGCATCAATCTCCCCCTCCCCTCTAGTGTTTTGCCACATCAGCATATTCTATCAGAAAACGACAGATGGGGCAGGGTGAGAAAGCTTTGATAGTTTAGGGACCATGGCTGGAGAGAAACCAGTTGAGGGAGCCAAGTCAGAAAGTCATGATAGTTTGATAAGTTCAAGTGCGATTTTCACTAAAATGAATACCTTCAGATGTAAGTGAGATTAAGCAATTTACATATAATGTGATGCCATGTCCAGTCCTGGATGCTCAGGGGCAACAGCAACCATCTTGAGGCACACAAGGCCAGAGGTAACATGTTAAGTATTTTTAGAGATTCCACTATGGACTACATACGGAGCAAAATGAGTGAATCTACACCCTAAAGTATGTCTATATACATCCATATGTAGTTCGTAGTGTAATCTCTAGAAAGACTTATATTTAGGAACGGAGGGAGTATATGACATATCCACAGTTTTAAGCAGGTAACATGTAGCGTCCATTACTGTCACCGTATCTCTCCCAGGAATATTTTATAGCTTAATTTTGTAAGGAGGTAATTGCAGTGTAGGTACACAAACTTGGCTTGTGGGTTCACTTTAGTCCACGAAGCTATACAATGAAATGAACTAGTCCATGAACTTGGCTCACAGGTTTATTTTAGTACAAACAAAGGCACTTCAGGCTAATCATGCCTACATGCTGACACACTGGCCAATCAGTCACGTGCACGACATGTGATGAAGTCAAACCAACTGAGCACCATTTTGAGATTAGGTCACTATGTTTTCCCCGATCCTCTTCTCGGTTCCTAAATCTGCTCGTTTCCCTCAAGGTATTTGAGCAGCAGCTGAGGAGCGGGACAAAAGAGTGACCTCACTCGGAAGCTCCACCCCATGTTCTGCGCGCGAGGTACTAGCCGCAAATGGGCTCATAGAAGCCGACTCATACCGGCAAGGCTCCCAGAAAGGAGATACAAGCCCCGTGATATCCTGATCGGGCAGGGCCGCTGTGAGTAATTATAGCATGTCGGCATGGGCCATCACATGCGGTAGGCCCACATGGTGCTCAACACTGGCAGTGAAGTCACCTGGTTGCAATGCCAGCCCAGCGTCGACTGCTACAACCAATTCGACTCAGTTTCTGACCTCTTCCTCTTCTCCAATGTCACCTGCAATTAACTGCCTCAGACACTGACCCTGCCTCAACGGTACCTGGACCTAGCTTTTAGAGGTGGCCTACGGTGACGGCTCCTATACTACCGGCGACTTCGTTAGGCCCCTCCCAATGCTCCACCATGTACAGGTGCTAAGGCTGCCAGGTAGGCATAAAATCTGATGTCCCAAGTTAATTAAGAAGAGAGAGAGTACTTTGGTGATTCTGGGAAGAAACAGTGCTAAGCATGTGTACCTAGGTGGAAGCACAACTCTGAATCTACAACTAATTAAATGAAGGAAGCTTAGCACCCAAAAGCTAAGCACCTATGCATTGGGGACTTGAGTTGCTAAGACATTTACTACACTTAGCACCACATCTAAGCACCTTCTTTGTGGGCGCCACTGGACATTGGCACGCTATGACGACCCGCTAACCTTCCCATCCAAGATCTCAATCACCTCCTCCTACCGCCTCATTGGCGACGACTCCCACGGAACAGGGTTTTTATGTGATTTTTGTAAACCTTGGTCTTTATTTGCAGAAATACATGGATTGTTTGCTTGCGTGCCACGTAGGCACGATTAGCCTGAACCGACTCGGTTTTGACCAAAATGAACCCGACGAGTCAAGTTCGTGGACTAATCCATTGCATCTTACAACTTCATGGACTACAGTGAACCCGCATGCCAAGTCCGTGTACCTTCACTGCAATTTCCTTTGTAAACCATAACCATTTCAACCATCAGATTTGCAACATTGCATCAAATTAAATCATATACCTTACTTTTATCAAATCTAATGAAAGCTCGAGATCATCCAGCTAACACGGTTCCCTAAAAGAACATTGTGTTCTCCTTATAAACCACTTTGTTCTTTAACCTTGACAGTTCAAAATGTCGCCATTCAAGATAAGTGAATTGTGTGCAGAAACTAAGTAGACAATGTTTCTCGCTCGAAGGAGTACAAAGTTATCTGAATGGCTAACACATTTTTTGTACATCATTAAGTGAGCTATCTGGGTACGTCAATTCACATATTGTGGCTTTGAGCATGATGCAGCATAAAGCTCCTCATTACCTTTTTAAATCCCATTTCATTATTATTGGTAGAAAAATTCACATTAGTTTACTTAGAGAGAACAATAGGAGCAATACAACAACAACACAACAACAACAAAGCCTTTAGTCCCAAACAACTTGGGGTAGGCTAGAGGTGAAACCCATAAGATCTCGCGACCAACTCATGGTTCTGGCACATGGATAGCAAGCTTCCACACACCCCTTGTCCATGGCTAGTTCTTTGGTGATGCTCCAGTCCTTCAGATAGAGAACAATAGGAGCGATGCAGAAAAAAAAATCATAATTTAAGATGATTGGATTGCACACTTGTGAGGTTTGCTTGAAATTATATCTATGTATACAATGAACTATTTTTCATGTAACTAGGATAAAACAATTGCGCATGAGAATTCTAAATACTTTTGTGTATATCAGTAGTTAATCTCTACTATGAAAGGGGGGTTGGTATGTTTTCCTTTTTACCGGTGCCTTCCCCTACCCATACCCAAATCAAATATTACCAAAACCTCAACCAAATCAAATCTTACCGAAATCTAGAATATGGTGGGTATATGGTATATGGCGGCCACGATTGGTGTTGAAACACCCCCATTGCAACGCATGGGCAATTTGCTAGTGTTTTGAAAATGGATAGTGCATACTTTTATAGGACGAAGAAAGGGAATACTACAATACTACAGACCACAAGTCTTAAAGTACTTCATATTTTAGAACTCTTGATGGTAAATGTACGAAATTCTAAAAGTAGCCCATGTCCAAATTTAGTATTGAAGTGTATATGTGGATTGCCTAGCCCTTTCCATCAGTTCGGACTTTTGGTTAGTGCATGAAGCTTAACATGTTATCAGAGCTAAGGTCTTGAGTTTTGAGTCCTGGCTTTCGCTGTTTATCTAAAAAATTGTTGCTGCCCCCCTTTGCCCACGTATAGGCCTCTTGAGCCATACCTCTGAGTCTGTCCACGTGTTGACTCTCGGCGTCACATGTGAGAGGGGGTGTTTAAGTGTATATGTGGATTGCCTAGCCCTTTCCATCAGTTTGGACTTTTGGTTGTGTTGGCTAGTGCATGAACCTTAACAAGTAAAACGCTAACAAGTCATAGAAAAATTAAACAGATGAAACGCCGATCATTCAATTACCTCTTCCTGTTTCAGGACTTCTGAAAGAGCGAGCCCCAACATAACCAATCCGATGAGCATTTCCTGACCTATGGCAGAGAGAAGGGTGGGATGAGTGCAAATTGAAACAATACTTCTGCCAATTGATAAGCCACAATAATAGCCAGAATATAACTTCCTCTGTATACTGGTGTGCCAAGTGACAAATCAAAGTGAATGATAATAAAACGAACCAGTAATCCTTCTGCATTTGAATTAAGCGTGCCTCAAGCCTTGCTAGAAGAGTTGTGCGCTCAAAATCCTGCTTATCATGAGCTGGCTCTATGAAGTTAGCCTCAAGTACACCTGCAGATTAAGTTGATTATTTCTCTAACCGCTAACAAACAGAAAACGATACCGGCAGACCAGAGTGACCTACCTATAACACCACGCCCACCACTTCCAGCAGCAGTCCACACTCTCCAGAAAGGCTAGAAGAAACAAATAAAATATTAATGTGATAATAAAACAATCGAGCGGTATAAAATAGAGCTCTCGAGCGAGAATACTTCCTACTTTATTCATAAAGATCAGTGGATTTCCTAAGATCATTCAATTGCTAGTATAATTGGAAGTGAACAGACTAATAGCAACAACACAAACAAGGAAACAGCATCTGCTAAGTAGATGTGTACAGAATACTCATAACTAATCAAACTTAAAAGCATGATCTACAGGACCCACCAATGATCAATATGTGACAAAATAAATTATTAGTCTGTGAGTGCAATCATTATAATATCCAGATTAGAAAAGAAATGGACTGAAACCTCGCAACCAAGAAAAAGATTACACATAGAAAGAAACCTTTATCAGACGGTTCCTGTGATATACATTAAATCCTTGGACGTCAATATGGAATTTTGCATCCTTAACAAAGCCAATCGTCACATCAGCTACCATCTGAGACATAGAAGATCAAATTTGGTGAGTAATGAGCTACTGATACGTCATCAGGATTCAGGAAAAGGTTAAGAGGTTATAGTTTTCTACATTTGAATCTTTTGGAAGTCCATTAGTTGCAACCGGCCTGTATGTAACCTCTTTCTTCAGCATCATGTCAGTCACAATATTATGGTGCTCAATCTCTTTTCCACGTAAAAAAATTTGGAAAGCATCCGAAAGTCGGAGATACAAAATAGATGCATAACTCTGCAAAGGGAGATTACACAAGTCATACTCAGCAACACGTCTAGCAGCAATAGTGCAAACTAGGACAAAAAAAATACAAACATAATCATAATAATGTGGCTGAGAGATACAGATTCTAGTTTCTACAACAAAAGAATGCAGGGAACAATTTCGATGTTGCAAACAAACCCATACGACTACAAGCATTCAGTACTCTTGACAAAAATCACACACATCAACAGCTCAGCAGGCTCATACAGTTTATAAGTAATCCAAATGAGACAAAAAAAGGTTGAGCTATTACTATTCAGTTTTTTTTAGCAAGCAGCAGTTGTCATTTTTGTCGCTGCATCAATGAGGTCCTGGGTCCCGAGGTCGCAAATGTTCCAATGCAAATACACTATCAGATATTGGTTGATCTGAAAATAGAGACACTATAATGGCCCAATACCAAGGTTCTCATGATTTGACTAACATTTTAAGTTAAGAACACATATCGAGTATGGACCATAAATCAATCCAACACAACATTGTGAACTTACCCTCAATGAATGCCTATATGTAAGGAAATGCTTGGAGGTAGGAAACCGCTTAGCCATCTCGATATTTTTCTCATCACGGTTACCGCCTCGGAGTTGAATATCCTGCCCACTCAAACATCGTTAGAAACCACTGTTTGCTGATAAACCAAAATATGGTGGCACAGTGTTAGCTATTCAAACTTACATTTACATCAGCATCAAAGTCGAGTTCCAGATCTCCTTGGTCGTCTTCCCAAAGATTGTAAATGATAACTCGAGTCCCCTGTTCCTTTATAGAACTAAACTGCAAATGTAGTGTACAGCAACTTTGAACAGGAGATAATCTTATTGTCCTCGCAAAAATATGACATGCTGTAAATTCTTCATTTCTAAATCTAAATTAGATGGAAAATAAAACATATATACAACTCCACATCACACATACCAAATTTACAATATTTTTCTTGTCAGTAATCATATCAAGAGTTCCCTATTTTAAACTGCCACTTATTTGACGATTTTTGGTTTTGCAACATCAATCATGAGAAAAAAGGGTATCATCGTTGTGTCACGACTCACAATGCATATATGATGCAGCATAAGCTATACCTGTTCAAGTAGTTCTGCTTCAGTTCCATACGGTGACCATGTAATGATAGTCTGTAGGCTTGTATTCCAATCAGCAAATGTACTCCGCAGCTTTCTTGTCCAATTCAGTCCATTTTTTTCATAATCAATCTGCAAAGTTTCACAAACATTGGAAATTTTAGAATTAAAACACTAAACACTTGACATAATAGATTTCCAGCAACTTAGTCTTCATATAAACCGCAATGAACACACATAACACGCAACTTAGTCTTTTTTGAAATAAACATTTGCAAAAATGACAATAGAGAAGTATATGATACAGTATATCAGAAATTTGAGACTAGCAAATTTGACAGAGCAATGATCCTACCATTGGAACAACAATATCCTCTTTACAAGTGCTCCTCAGAAAGGTATAAGATAGCATGCCAATGCTTTGTGTGGGCCTTCATGCAAATTGAAAACAATTGATCTCAGTTTCTTCATAAGGAAAACAACTCAAAATGTGTAGAAATAGGAAGTCGACATGCAGCTCATATAACCGTGTAACTGGAAAAAAAAAACTAAATTGCGATGGTCACATAGTATCCGTCCGTTCCAAAATATAAGGCGTATTAATATTTTCAAAAGTCAAACACGTGCATGTTTGACCAAGTTTTTTAGAAAAAAAATATCAATATAATATGAATATGCGCAATACCAAATTTTTATCATTAGATTCAGCACGAAAAATATCCATTTGTTTTTGTATGTAGATGTTGGTATTTTATTCTATAATCACGGTCAAACATGCATAAGGTTGACTTGGACTTAAACTGATGCACATGATATTCTGTAATGGAGGGAGTACATTATAAGAATCACAACTGATAAAACACAAGCTATCTCCTCCCACTATACTTCGTGTAGTTACAAACTACTCCATCCTTTCCGCCAAGTAAGTCTTATTTTATCTTCTCAACATTTCCAGGACAAAATTTTGACTGATGATTCCCATCATAATATACATTTCCAAGACAAAATTTTGACTGATGATTCCCATCATAATATGTTGGCGATACAAATTATAGTAGTCAATGTGCTAAATACTTTTGAGTGATGAGGGAATAACATGACAAGGAGGACTTGCATTGCAGATACAATTAGATTTATAAGCTATCTCAGGAGATATCAATTTTTATCTGGTATATAAACTGAACCGATTGGATTTGTTATTACATTATTACTAAACAAATGTTATTTAGACAGTTTGCTAAGGCTGCACAATATTCATGGTAACAACCATCATCTAGATCAAGTTGCCACAGCAATGGGCAAGATGCTGCAACAACCTTTTGCCTTCCTTTCCACGACTACGGGAAAAGACCAGAACATCAGCACCAAGTCTCATTGTGCTTGTCTTGAAACCATTTCCATCTGCAAGGCAGCAAAGCAAGGAAATGAAAAACTTCGTAGTTTGACCAGCATACTAAAACATAATTTCGATGCATCAACTGCAGGTGTTCAGATCATTTACTCTTTCAACTTACATTGTCCAATGGTGTTTGCAACTTGACTCTTGGCCGAATAACCCAAGGACATGCACTGACGCATTTTATCTGGGTCCATTCCACCACCATTATCTAGGCAATAAGTTAAAAAAACGAACATAAATTTAAAAATTTATGTCACTGTTACTCCATTTGTAAAACTTGCTATCCTAACAAGGTATTGCACTTAAATTATAATAACATTGAACTGGATTGTATTGAGCTGAGCGGATAAGGAGCTTATAAACTTGTAAGATAGTCAGACTATTTCATCCATTAGGTTTTATTTTGTTGTTTTTCTAAACAAAATTTGGTTCATCGTCAAATATTGGTAATGTGAATATAGATCAAAATATCACATGTTTAATATGGCAGATGGGACAAAGGGCGTCCTATACTAGAGTGTTGTATACTGATACTCCATATAAAGATATTCTTATTTTCAATATGTTTTCTAGTCAAATAACAAGAACGAAGTGTATGTCATCATCAGTATAAATAAAGAGGACAGAAATCTTTGCACCTTCAACAAGGAGCATTCTTGTTTTGTCTTTACTGTTCTCCAACATGTCAATGTTCACAAACGTGGCTCCATTTCTAACCTAACAAAGGAACAGCCAATCAGTAAACAGGCAAGGATTTGATTCTACAGACTAGAACAACTTATATCTTCTCTCGCTTACTTCATCAAGTGAGTTGTCCAGAAGCTCAGCCAAAGCTGTAACATTGATCAAAGTATATATTAGCCAACTGACATGATCAAAGATTGAAGGGTGATGTGAACAAAATGCAGTGCTGATTGGTGTGTCTGCTTAAGTGTTGGTGTGAGGAAACAAGAAAGATAGGAACACGGTGAAACAAAGATGAAGACCATACCCCCTAGAGCCCACTTGTGGCTTGTTGCATTTGAGTGCAAAAATTTAGGATGCACGCGGACATGTTCCAATCCAGATGCTGAAATAAGCAGTAGGTGAGAATACAAAAAAATAAGGTGAACATGCCTGTTGATATTTTCAATGGTAAAGAGAAAAAGGCAACATTGGTCGTCCCTATTGAAACACAAATAACTTTCTAAGATAATAACAAATATGCCAAGTGAACTGCTATCTTCCATCAGATAAAGCCAGGACATTGATTGAAATGAGAATGTTTACAGTCCACACAATTAGGAGTATATTCTATCTTATTGCTTGACATATTCATGCACTTGGTTTGAGAAGTATCAGCACAAAACTATGCACATGTACAACTTGTGGTACATTAATTTGCTTAGGCCCTTGTTTAAGGATGCTGGCATTCATCAAAAGCTGGCCAAAATGCCCTGGCAGCAGTCGGAAATAGTTTACAATGAAATCATGGACAGGAGCATCAAAGACATTTTCTATGCTAAATGTAGTCTTGGTTTGGTCGAAGTTGATCTCGTTCTTACAGGGATTCACTCCACAACGCAAACCCAGAATCTTATGTTTTGTTAATAATGATGAATGGTCCGCCGTTCATATGGGTAGGGTTTATTTGCGTTATTTCTAAAAATAAAAACTCCCCATTCTATTCGCACGCTATTTGTTGGAAGAATCTCAAATGTTAGATCGCGTGAGATTCCTCGGTAAAGAACAAAACCGCTCAGATTCTTCAAGCATTCGCGCACCGATCGACCTTCAGCACGTGTAAAAATTATAACAAGAAAAAGGGGAAACAGAAGAAACATTCGCTCTTAAATCTAATTAGCCATGTCTGAAGAGAACATCGCATGCAAATAAAGCAATGAGAAGAGGCATTGGCTTCACACGAACCGTAGGAAGATGAAATAATACCGGATGGCGGCGGCTCCACACCCCCAGCCGGATTCCCGTCGTAGTCCCCGGCCTTCCAGAACTGCTTCGTCGTGCCCCTCGACGGCTGCGGAGGCGCGGGTAGCGGATCGAGGAAGCCAGGGGGCACGTCCACGCCGACCAGGGCCCCAGCGGAAACCCTAGCCCGCTTCCCCGCGCCGCTGTCCCCCGCCGCGCTTAGGGGCCTCTTCGCGCTGCCGCTGACGCCGCCGTCAGAGTCGGAGTCGCTGCTGCTGAGCTCTATGAACTGCACCGGGGCGCGCGGTCCGCCGCTGCCAGAAGCGGCGGCCGCGGCAGTCGCCGGCGGCGTGAAGCGCTCCTCGGCCGCCTCGGTTTTCACCACCCGGGGGTTCATGAGCGAAACCGAAGAGGGTAGAGAAGGGGGGGGGCGGTCTGTAAATCCGGGCCGCTTTCCTGATTTCTCGAGTTTTATTTTGCCCTTTACATCGCCGAGGACTTTTATAGTGCAACGCTGACCTGTGCCCCCATGATGAGCACCTTTGGTGGAGGCCACCTGTCAGTGGCGGTAGACAGGCTCAACTTTTGCAGGTGGATTTGAGAGCGAGATATGCCACTGTGGTAAATGTAGCCCCGAAACAGCTAGTACGTTCCGTTCCGCTCCCCAACAATTTCACCCGTGTCGTTCACAGGTGGCCACACGCGCGGGATTGTCGGAGCGGCTCGATACTTTCAGTACTAACGTCACACGGCAAATTATACACGAGATAATCTAAGTCTTCGATCAAATCTTTACCTAATAATAAAGCGCCACCGTTGCGGCCGTTTTACAAAAAAGTCTCTATATTTTTAATAATTGAACCCACAGTCCATCGCAACCCGACCGTAAGTGGAAAAAAATGTTTCTTATGGAACCCTCACTCACCCACCGTTGACATTGTTGCGCGCACGAGAAGGCGAGGGCTACCTCTGCGCCTCCGTCCTCCTCTCCCCGATGCTTGTCCTCTCTCTCCACCATCATCGAATCCGGATGAGATCAACAGATCCGTCGCATCTCACACGAGGTCGGGCCGCTGTGATCCACCTGTCGACGGCCTCCTTTTGTTTCCCTTTCGTCGCCAACGACGAGCACACACCGATGAGGAGATGTTCCCCGATCCAGGCGGCGAGGACTGGATCAAGGCTGCGGGATCCAGCCGGCGAGTGCCCCGACCACATCACTTTGCCAAACATGTGGTGCAGGGCAGCAAGGACGAGCTGCTCGTCGGCGTCCATCACGTGCACCCAAGCTCACCAATGACGGCCACCTAGACCCCTCTATTGCGCCTGTCTCCTGCTCGTTGCCTGGTGTCTCCCCTGCTCCCCCCCCCCCTCGATCACACACTATCCCCACCATGATATTCTTATTTGGAGGCAAGCAAATTGTTTGATGAAACGTGACTACATAATTTGTTTTCTGTCCTGCTACATGGTCAATTTTGGAGTATGTAGAAGATGATATCCTGAATGTATAGAGCGTGTGTGGTTTCTTTTGTGTGTGTGTGGACGTGCATATATGTTAATTGGTGGCTGGTGTGTGTGCACGATGCCAACGGCGACAACGAGTAGAAGGCAAGTGTATTGCGGCAAGCAGCGAGACAATAGTATGAAGCAGGCGAGCATGTTGGTGGGGCGACCTGCTGTTGCACTAATAGCCTTGACAAAGCACCGGCCGCCAGCTCCCCAGGGCACGACGCTCGCCAGTGGGACATCCTGGTTGTGCGTGATGGAGATGAACCTAGCTTTAGCTCCATCCACGTCGCCTCTACCGACTTCGCCGAAAGATCATCAGTCGTTGCCTTCACCTACTTTGCCACAGTTATCTGTTTTCTTTGTGCAAGTTATGGTGGAGCAATATTTGATTTACAACCAAAGTTTACTGATTGTTACAAGATGAAAAAGACGTGCATAAAAGTTTCAAGATTGTAAATAGCAATTCCTATGTATATATGAATGCGCTATGGAGGTAAGACAAAATCTTAATCTAATACAAACCCCTCCGTCCTTTCTACTATTTCCCTGTGTATGCATGCTGCTGTTGTGCGTCTATTTGCTTGATGTTTTTTAGACATTGTGTGAGGAGCAAAGAGGATTGAGAGATTTATTAGTGCTACCGCTTGTTCGAGAGCAGGAATGCGAGATAATAATTTATTTTGCTGATTTCATATCCATAACGCAATGATGGCATGAAAAAAATAATATCAGTAACTACACTTCTCCTTGATATGGTCTCAAAGATAAATATTTACACTTGGGCAGCTAGGTTTCAGACATTGAAAATATTGCATTGCTAAGTACATTAGTTCATATAAATCAATCATTTGGGTTGCTGATTCGAATAATTTAACACTGTCATAGGACGATTCGTTCATGTGTTTAGAAGTAAGAGGTGCAACATGCCGGGCATCCTCGAAGGAGTAGTAGAGCAGAGGGTCTTCTTAGCTATTTGGATGTACAAAGTTTATGATACAAAGACCTATTTTGTTTTTGTACTGACTCTTGAATTTTCTCCTTTCTATTTCTGGACCTTTTTGATATGTTCTTTACTCCTGATTTCAACCCTTAAAGGTCTGTTGTTCTTTCGGGATTACAGAGAGCATGGACCACCGTATGACCGTATGGACGAAGGAGATGCCATCCTTGACTGTCGTTGTCCTTGGCATGTTGTTGGCATTTTCTAATCCTTGCACTGCACAGACCTTAGTCTATCCATGTAGGTCATGCCTTCTGATCAATTTTTTGACTCTTATGTGCGCGTGTGCTCTTGCATTACTTACTAGATCTTGTTGTATACGATGATCCATTGTGAGCTATACAAAGGTTCCGATTTTAATATTTTGTCAAGTTCAGTTTAGATTTAGTTTTATTCCACCTCTTTTTGCATGGACAACGTGTGTGCTGCTTAAACGATCACTATGTGAAATTCATACGCGTTGTGAGGACATGGAGAAAGGATTCGATTTTGATTTTTTTTCAGGGTTTAGAGATGTTACTTGCTACACCTACACACGTGGAAAACTTACACTTGGCAGTCCAAAATTAAGCAGCAAACTTTATTGCCGGTCATCTAAAAATTCAGTGATAACTGCTGATACACAAGCTTCATTTTTTAGTAGAGATATAGTAGATGATGCAGATGACAGTTCTACCTCTCTGACTAAAACAAGAACTTTCTCACCAAGAAAAGACACACACATAACAGGGACATATCTACAGGAGGTCCTAAGGCACGCATCACAGATTCACAAGAGATATGGAGGTGACATTTCAGATTAGCATTAGCATATTGGTACGTAGTGTGTGTATTAGCATATTAGTACTAGCATACCTGCAGTACGTCCTAATTTTCTTTAGTCCTATACAAATTTGTTTTGGTATGTTGTGTCGGGAGGATCCTAAAATATTGTACAGTACTATATAATCTCTTTCCAGGTTCTTGAAACTTGAATTTCGCATTTTGGTCGACGTGTACTACTATAAAAAATTTATTGTTCTCATCCTAGAATTATATCACATTTAGATCATGTAAGGGCAGATTCATCTGGATTTCACAGCCACACTGATTCAAATTATACTTAAATGGTGGATTTTGTTATCTGGGTACGAACCAAGGTGTAGATGCATCAGAGGAGGGGGAGGAGTTCCAGTTTGATCGGGAGGCTTACAACTATTTCCAAGCATTTGTATTGGGTGCCCTTGCTTTGATGTTGTATGCCTTAAATATGACATGGCTAGAACTCAGGTTGCATTCTGTTTTTATTTATTTATTTATTTTGACAGACTAAACTACTTCGTGATTGGTCTTATACCAGCAAAAAGGATATTGCAGTTGAGTCTGCCAGATACATATGTGGAGTATTCGCTTTGACGGTATTTCAGCAATTTTGATTTTAGGTGACATGTGTGGTGGCATAAGAAAATGGAAGTCCCTCAACTGAAAGATAGCAAAAATATATTTATGAGTTGACAGAATACCCAAATTGCTACGATACACTCTACTCTTCTTTTGTGATTTGGTGTTCCAGATTTTTGTAATCCAGTAATTCTGGTAAATATAACAAGCGTAGTATTTTTGCACGTTGCATTTTTGGTCAGCCCTTTGCCTATATCTTGGTCACCCCTTTTTCTATATCAATGTCACATTTGGTTAATCCCTTCAATATTTCAAGTAATGAATCGATAAAGAAGTTTTTTCTGCATATATTTTCCTTCGTTTGTTACTGTCTAGAAGTCATATGGTACCAGTGAATCATGTTTATTACTCTGCTTTTTTGAGCATGAGGATCTTAAAGATATATGTTACACATAATGTGTTATATGCTCTCTTTGCAACGCACAAGCAATTTCCTTTCAAATTACACTGAATGTGCATCCTTCTGGCAGCATTTTAGAAATATAAATATGTTTAGTTGTTTTCTTATCAAGTTAACCCTATGTAGGTACAAATTGTGGAGGATAGCTCAATATTCAATGTTCAAAAGATGGGTATTGGAAGTTAGGCTCAACTTGAAGAGTAATATATATAGGATTAGTAAAATAGTGATATAAATTTATTTGAAGACCATTGATTCATATTTGCTAGATTTCTTTTGGATGTTTGATGAAATATCTGAACCTGAATTTACTCATGAACTTGCCTTCAATGTTAGACTAAATTATTACTAAATTAGGTCTTGACTATCCAACGAGACAATTTCTCAACTTGGCCAACAATAATTCATAGAAATTGTGCGTGTTCCCCCGTTGCAATGCATGGACATGTTTACTAGTCAGTTTAAATATATTTTGTTGTCCATCTTACATCAGTGATCTGGCACATCAACATGTCAGATCAAATATTCTGCCAACCTGCCAATCGACCTACCGCTTGGTGTCCCTCGATTCCCTAACCCCGCCCGCAACACCCTGATTTTGTGGATTGATTCCATTCGAATCGTGCCTCGCGACCCTTGTTTCACTAGGCCCTAGATCATGAAGGACCGGTCCGCATAACCATGGTGACGGATCTGTATCGTCCACGACCTCTCCACCTTGGGCTTCGTCAGATCCACGACTAGCGGCCCGATGAAGGCACATCCGGTGCGGTATACTACTCTGCCTTGCGCTCCCTCCACCCCCCCTCCCGCCTTCGGTAGCCCAACGCTTCTTCTGCTCCGTGTTAGGTAAGTCTCTCTCTCTCTCTCTCTCTCTCTCTCTGTTGCGCACTGGCGCCTCCGCTTGCAAATGTGCTTCGTTGTTATTCTAGGACGATTCAAAATTTTGTTTTTTGCGCTTCACCACTTG
This sequence comes from Hordeum marinum, assembly GCA_022496015.1. Lineage (NCBI taxonomy): Eukaryota > Viridiplantae > Streptophyta > Magnoliopsida > Poales > Poaceae > Hordeum > Hordeum marinum. Next base: position 309,923,426 of record CM039673.1, read on the forward strand.
TGCCTCAGCCAGAAACACATTGTTGTTCTAGGTCGTGTTGTTCCATCTTAAATTTGTAAAAGCGTCCCTGATATCATGGGAATGATTTTGACTATACTACAGAGGATAGGAAAGAAGCTGGATCTCGCTATGGACAAGTGCGACACGAAAAGTTTTGGCAGGTTCATGCCCTCTCGGAAGAGCAGCATGCCATACGCCTTGTGCTCCTGAAGCTTTTATTTCTTTGTGTATGGACTGGAAACTAAAAGGAGTGTGAACCCTTGCCCGTTAGGAAGATCATGACTTATGATGAGTCCATTTAGTGACTCGGTAAAGGAGCGGAAAGGATTTTCCCCTTTTTCTCCAGAGGCGACCCTGAGTTATCGAACCACGAGAGAAAGCATACCTTGAAGACAAGGGTTTCTAACAAGTTTTGCATGAGTATTAAATTCCAAATTTGGGACTAGATCGAACTCAAGATGCACAATTAACACTTATAAACAAGAATAGGCATTTGTATGAGGACTTATTGTTACATCCATATATTTCTGAACATGATCGGTGTGATATTCATCTGTGTCCACTCCTCGAAGACACCCACCAAGATGTGCTTGCAAAGTATCAAAACGGGGAATGTGCTCAAATTACGTCTTGACCGAAAAGTGCCCTGCATCAAGAGTCGGTTGTCCAACCAAAGGCCATATCCGTCGCAAGGGGTTGCCTTGGTAATTAAGATGGAATCAGACAAAAGTATTGGGTGTTTAATGCCTACACATCTTGTATCCCCGAAGACAGAATTCACGCTACCATACTAAACCTTTATGTCACTAGTGTTCCGAATAGCGTTTCACGGTCTCTTTACCCTTAGCCTCTCCGTGGCTCGATCTTTGTGATCGTGGGTACCTGCAGGGACAAAGATCGCAAATGAGACAAGAGATAACTATGAAGCAATTTTATTTCACACATACGAGATGTTGATTCAAAGTTCTTCCACCGATCCCTTAAAAAAATACATAGGGTTATAGACCTATGCCTCAACCCATGACCTCGTTGAATTACTCACACATAGCGATTAGGTCGGAAGAAGATACGATTGAAGAACATATTAAGAGTAGTGATTGACTGAGAATATGTCTTACAATAGTTGTCGAATGCGATAAGCGTTTGCAACCAAAAACCATTTAAGAGCACATCAAGAGGAGTGATTCATTAATAATATGTCTTATAATAGTTTTCGGATACGATATTGGATTACAAGGCATGGCTAAATAAGATGAATGTTGTGGCGGTGGCTATGGAGACGGAGATGGAAAATGGTGGCTAGGGTTTTTGGATGATGTCGATGATGCCGCCGGAGGTATGTGTTTTTTATGTTGCTAGCCTGACATTGGCCCCTTTATAATAGTTGTAGAGTTGAACGAGGTAATGTCATAGGCATCTCATACGACTATGCATACGATCGCGTGCGCGCATATGGATGTTCGTCTTGCTATGTTCCCCCTGCGCCCCCACTTGATTCTCATTATTCCTTCTTTGCTCATTTTTCATTTATCTTGCTATGGATCTCGTGGAAACAACTTAGAAAGAGGGTTTTGGAATCAATTGCATCCATTAGTCCGTACACCCGGACCGCTTTCTTGATTTATTGAGTTTTATTTTGCCTTGTACATTGCTGAGGACTTTTATAGTGCAATGCTGACATGTGCCCCCATGATGATGAAAGCACATTTGCTTCCTTGGTGGTTTTGGTAATTAATAACAACATATGTATCATTGAACTAATATTTCCACTAAGCATATTTCAGGAAAAGTTCAATGATGGGTTGGCAAAAGGATTGTGGAGAATCCCCTAGATGCAAGGAATTGAATTGGCAAAGCTTCAAGCAAGAGGACTCTACATTTTACTTTGTGAGAAATCACTTTGAGTCCATAGGAAAAGCAAATACTATTAAAAGGGGGTAAGGTACTGTTGGTGAACAAGATGCTCCACGTGCACAAGTGATAGTCACCAAAAACACCCACAATCTCTCCCACAAATCTCCGTCCAAGCATTTCATGAAAATCGGTAAAGCCAACATATTCCACTCAGTCCCACTGATTTCCCAACTCAGACAAAACCCTGCCAAACCCTAGCACATCGGTGCAACCGATCCCACTTTGGTGCCACCGAGTTCAGCTTGCCAACTCTCTGTTTCCTCGATTCACAAAATCAGAATTTTTGAGTTTTTGGATTGGTATCATCGAGATTTGGATTCTGACCGTTGGACACCTGATCGGTACCGCCGAGATTTCTATATCGGTCTCACCGAGATTCAAAAGTTGCTACCTTTGGAGCAACTCGGTACCATCGAGATTCTCACATCGGTGTCAGCGAGTTGGTCACTTTAGGTGTAACGGTTGGATTTTTGGAGATGCTTATATATACCCCTCCACCACCACTCACTCGCAAGAGAAGCACTCAGAACATATCCCCACTTATCTTATCAGATTTTTTGAGAGAGAGTCACCTACTCATGTGTTGAGATCATGCCATTCCATTCCAACCATATGAATCTTGATCTCTATCCTCCCCAAGTTGTTTTCCACCCAATCAATCTCTTATGCCAAAGCCAAATCTATGAGAGAGTGATTGAGTGTTGAGGAGTCTATCATCTTGAAGGACAAGAGCAAGGAGTTCATCGACACTATCGAGCCTATTACCTTTTGGAGGGTGGTGCCTCCTAGATTGGTTAGGTGTCACTTGGGAGCCTCCTACTTCGTTTTGTGGAGTGAACCAAGAAGTTTGTAAGGGAAAGGAGATCGCCTACTTCGTGAAGATATACCCTGAGTTAGGCTAGTACTCCATGGACGTAGACCATCATGGTATAGACAAGGTTGCTTCTTCATGGAACCCTCCGTGGGTAGAGCCCTTCGTGGACTCTCGCGATTGTTACCCTCCGTGGGTTGAAGACTCCATAAACGTGGACGTACGATAGCACCACCTATAAGAACCACGGGAAAATTCTTCGTGTCTCCAAATTGCGTTTGATCTTCCTACCCTTCCTTTACTACTCATGCTTGTCTTTACTTTCTGCTACTATACAAGTAGACATGCATGTGTAGGGTGTGCTTGACTTGCTATCAATGCTAAAATCAACCAACACTTAAAATTGGGAAAAGGTAGAATTTTTATTTGGTCAAGTAGTCTAGTCACCCCCCCTCTAGACCTACTTTCGATCCTACAAGTGGTATCAAAGCTTTGGTCTCCATTGACAACCTAGGAGAGTTGGCGTCTAGCGAGGGAAATTATCACCACAGAGGTTCATACTTTGATGGCACAAATTTTGCTAGTTGGAAGCACAAAATGAAAATGCATATTCTTGGTCATAACCCTGTCGTTTGGGATGTTGTTTGTGTTGGATTGCAAGGTGAATTCTCGGATGGAAGGGAACCAAATCGAGAAGCGACCGCAGATCAATTGAAGATGTTGCAATACATTGCTCAAGCATGTGACATTCTATTCAACTGCCTATGCCCCGAAGAATTCAACAAAATCAACCGTATTGAGAATGCAAAAGAGATTTGGGATACTTTGGTTGATATGCATGAAGGTACAAAATCCGTGAGAGAATCCAAGTTGGATGTTCTTCAGTTTCATCTTGACAAGTTCAAGATGAAGGATGGTGAAGGAGTCGTAGAGATGTACTCTAGGCTAGCTATCATCACCAATGAGATTGCCATCTTAGGAAGCAAAGAAATGACTGGCAAATTCATCATCAAGAAGATACTTCGAGCTTTGGATGATAGATATGACACCATATACACATTGATCCAAATGATGCCCAACTACAAAGATCTCAAGCCTACGAAAGTGATTGGAAGGATTGTTGCTCATGAGATGACACTCAAGGACAAGGAAGAGCTTCACAACAAGTCTAGCGGTGCTTACAAAGCCACAAGTGATGCTCCCGCAACTTCAAGTGACAACCTTGTCACAAATGAGGAGATAAGCCTCATGGTCAAGAAATTCTACCAGAATAGAGGCAAAGATCAAAGCTTCAAGTCAAAATATGAAGAGAAGCGTTTGTCAGGTCATGATCGAAACTGCTACAATTGTGGAAAGCCCGGACACTACTACAATGAGTGCATGACTCCCTACAAAAGAAAAGAAGAGTCGCTAAGAAGACGAAGCTCAAGATATGAGTCACCTCGAAAAGAGAGAAGGAGTAGAGATGATCGTTATGAATGAAGACCCTCAAGGAGAAGTAGGGACTCGGAGAAGAAGGACAAGTACACCAAGAGCTACTCGAGAAGAAGACATCAATCTCATGTTGGTGAATGGGTTTCCGGCTCCGAATCCGACAACCACTTCGAGAGAAGCTATCACTCCAACTCCGACTATAGTCAAGATGAAGATGTTGCCGGACTTGCACTAGTGAGAACCAACTCCTATGACATATTTGATTCACCAAATGAAGGGAGTGGAAGTTGCTTCATGGCTAAAGGCCCCAAGGTATCACACCCTGAGTATCTTGATTTCAATAGTGATGAGGATGACTTGTTAGGAGATGATGACTTGCTATTTGAAAATTCTAGTAATGTTAGTCAAGATGAGCTTGTTAGTAATCATTATAGTCAAGATAAGTCATGTGATGATGATAAGTTGGAAATAGAACGACTAACTCAAGAACTAAACACTCTTAAGTTAGCTCACGAGTCTACTCTACAAGATCATAGAGAGCTTGAAAGGGCACATGAGAAGCTCCGCTTCGAGAAGCTCATTTTGGAGCAAGAGCATGAATTCCTTAAAGTATCAATGAAGATCTTCGAAAGAAGACTTTCTCTTATCTAGCCAAATGACTTCTCTTGTCTACATTCATTCCACAAGTTAAGGCTAAGCAAACTAGTAACAAAGGCAATAAGGGTTCTTCAACTAGTAGCAATAAAAATGATAAATCCAATTATATTGTTTATAGTAGTTCTATTGATCCCACTAACACTCCTCTTATCCAAGTTACACTTGAGCAAGAAAATGAAATTTTGAAAGGGATTATAGAGAAAAGCATCTAGAAGAGTCTTGTCGGGTGTAAGTAATTTGAGGAAATTGTACGCAAGCACGAAGGATACCGGAAGAACCATGGCATTGGCTACTTCAATGCTAATGGAGTTGAATGGGAAGAAGTTCAATACCCCAATCCCAAGTTTGTTCCTCAAAGGGATAAGTATGAAAATACTCTTCCCAAGGGAACAAAAGATCAAGATGACCTTTCAGCACGAGACCACAAGCTCAAGGGCAAGAACAAGCTTCAAGAGGACATTGACTCATGTGAAGATGAATCCCAAGCTTTGGTGAAGTGGGTTCCGAAGGCTACTTCAATCTCAACTTCTATAAGTGCCACTTCAACACCGAGGATCCCCATCAACTTGATGTGGGTTCCCAAGAAGAAGAACTCGAAAAGTTTCTGAGGGGTGACTCCGCCAATGAAATTCACTCACATTCATTATTGGAAAGAACTAGTTGCAATCAACATCAACATCATGCAATAATTCAAGGAGTCACACATTCCCTCAACGGTAAGCGAGGGACAAGGTAATCAACAAATCCATGGACATCATCATGTATGCTTTGCACTCCATGTACATAGATATCCCTGTATTTGTCTCTTGTGTGTTGGGACTAACCCATGTAGGTGAGAAGACTAAGAAACAACAAGGATGCTCCCAACTCATGGTGATCTTCGTCAACCTTTAGCATCCACCACTACATCACCTACAAGTATTCATCGACAAAACCCAAGGTAGTTTATCCCTCTCAAGTGGTGTAAGAGCACATTTCTCCATGTGTGGTTTTGGTAATTGATGACACACCTATGTACTAATGGTTGCCTTGGGTTATATTCGAAGGATTTGTTCATAGGCACTTCTTGAAGTCCATCTGTTGGGTTTCAAGGAGTTTATATGATGACCGAGGTGATATTCAAGGTTTATCCAAACATTGGTCATGTGAGAGTTGAGCTTATTGCAAGAATGTCTTGAAGAAGAAGATTGTGTGAGCATTCATGTTTACCTTCAAGGCATCATCTTTATGAAGAGAGAAGATAAGATACAAGGTGATTAGGACTGTGTCAAAAAGTGAATCAAGTTGATCAACACACAAAGCGTACAAGATATACCGAGAGGGATCAACGGATCCCATGGTATGGTAAGCATTGTCCATTACACTTTGTGTACTAACCCATGGCCTACATGAGAGTTCTATGTAGGGTTATGTATGTTTCCATGGGCTTGCGTCAAGTGGAAGATCTCATACAACCCATGGAGGATGACATCAAGTGGTGATCGTCATCAAGATTACAGTGTGCAAGTTCAAGTGGAGCATCACGAAGAGATCATGCTTGATACTTGCCATCCATTGTGGTGACAATGGACTTATGAAGATGTGCCGAAGAGTGGCTCACCCATAGTGGAGTATGTGGGAGCAATCATCTAGTCTTCATCGAGTCGGCGCAATCAAGAAAGGTGGTCCATCTTGAGAAGGACAATATCGTCATCATCTAGGTCAAGTGGACTTTGCGAAAGGCAAAGGTTTGACCTTGATAGGGTTTTCTATTTTACCGGTCTCATAGTGGTAGTTGGGAGACTGAGTTACAATATAGATAGACATACTATCAAGGGGGGCTCTCAAGTGAGTAGCTTAATCATATCGTTCGTTGAGAGCTCAAACCATTTGCATCCTTTCATCATCATATTTCTTGGTTCTTGTCTGGTGTTTCTCTTTGTGAGTTCTTGAGCTTATGGTTAGCTTCATGACAAGCTCAAGTTCATCGAAAATGGAGTCCATATGCATGTTCTATGATGTTTTCGAGGTTGGAGTTTTTGCCGGTTCTTTATTAATAGAGGTTTCACATCTCTATATCATTGGCATTTTCATACTGCCCATTATGTCGATGTTGGATAGTTCTTGTCATCCTAAATCCAACAAGCTTGAGTTTTCTCAATTCGGAGCTCATTTGCAGAGGTTATGGTAGTTTTGGTCTTACCTGTTTTCTTGATACGGTTGTACCACTCGCCCGTGTCTTCTGGCATAACCACCACCACAGGGGTGATACCCTGGGGGTGATGCCACTATCTGGCCCCCAGCGGTTGTACCACTGCCTCCGGGCGGTTGTACCGGAAATGGTTGGGTGACCCTGGATGGCAGTCCTGGGCGGTTGTACTAGCCCAACACCGTACTACAACCCAACACAATTCTGTTATGCTGCGGTTGTTGGGCGGAGGTTGGACGGTTGTACCTCTATATTACTACAGCCCGGTACTACCGGTGTCTCAAGCGGTTCAACTGCTTGGGACTTTGTCGTGTCCAGCGATCGAGTTGAGCGGTTGCACCCGGCCACGTTTTTGTTGGGGTCCGGTGGTTGGGCGGTGGTGGAGTGGTTGTTCCGGTTACTCCTTTCAACCGGTACTACCTCCCACTCCACTGGTACTACCTCCCACTCCACCGGTTGTACCGCCCGTGTGCTATTTTGCACATAACGGGCAGATTTGTGGGGACCTATTTAAGGGGGTCTTCTTCCCCAATGGTTCCCTAACCTTCGAGCTCGTTTTTGCCCCCCATTGTTGACCTTATTAGAGCTTACTAGCTCTCAATCCCTCCAATGATTCTTGCTCCTTTTTGAGGGAAAAGAGAGAAGAGATCTAGATCCAGATCCACATTTCCACCAATCACTCTCTCCTCTATGTGAGGGGAACCCCTTGGATCTTGATCTTGGAGTTCTTCGTGTTCTTATTCGTTCTTCCTCTCACTTTCCTCCATAGCATTAGTTGTTGTTTGGGATTTGAGAGAGAAGGACTTGGGCACTCCGTGTGCCCTTGCCATTGCATTTGGTGCATAGGTTTGAGTTCTCCACGGTGATATGTGGAAGTGAAGTTTGAGAAGCTTATTACTCTTGGGTGTTTGAGCACCCTAGAGCTTGTTCCTCTTGGGTGCCTTGGCGTGCTAGATGGTTGGTGGTGTCTCGGAGATCAATCATTGTGGTGTAAAGCTCAGGGCAAGCGTCGGGGTTTCCGATTAGGCTATGGAGATTTCCCCGAGCATTTTGTACGGGTACTCGTGAACTGCCTCCAAGGGTGGCCAAAGTGTACGGGTACCGGTGGCTGCCCCCAAGGGTTGTCATTTGTACGGGTTCGGTGACCGCCCTCAAGGGTCCCTAAGTGGAATCACGACATCTTGCATTGTGCGAGGGTGTGAGGAGATTACGGTGGCCCTAGTGGCTTCTAGGGGAGCATTGTGCCTCCACACCGCTCCGAACGGAGATTAGCATCCGCAAGGGTGTGAACTTAAGGATACATCATCGTCTCCTCGTGCCTCGGTTATCTCTTACCCGAGCCCTTTACTTATGCACTTTACTTTGTGATAGCTATATATCTTGCTATCACTTAGTCTTTTATCTTGCTCAGCATAAGTTGTTGGCGCGGATAGGTGAGCCTAGTTGTTTTAGGTTTTGTGCTTGACATATTAAACATTAGTTTTATTCCGCATTTGTTCAAGCCTAAACCGTAATTATTTTAAAGCGCCTATTCACCCCCTCTAGGCGACATCCACGTCCTTTCAAGGGGGATGTCACATCAAGGGGGAGCTTTACTCTAAGACTTGATTCAAAGCATCTCATAGAATGTGACAACATTAACAAGCTTTGTGTAAAAGTGGTAACCCCACTCATGCTTAAACAATGAGTATGACCTATGGTCAAGTATTCTTACTTGGTTCCTAAGTCAATATACTCATATATAGATGAATATGTCATTGCCAAAATGCTTGATAGATGCTAGTATGTATGTGCATGTTTGCCATGATTTCATTTGACATCCTATTGTGTGAGCATGTTGGTGTGCATTTCCTTATCCATCCGAGGACATCCAATTGTTGCTATTTGGACTTTGATTTTGTTTTTGCCAATTGGATGGACAAGAATGCCTAGGACCCTTCTCTAGCTATCTATGCTTTCTCGTCTCATATTATATCCATGCTGCATCACAAAAGTACTTTTTGATCTCTCTGTGTGAGGAGCACTCGGAGTTCAATATCAACAAAGGAACCAATCCAAAATTCTTGGTGTCACCGAATGCCTAGGGTTGATCTAGTTTCCACAGTCGGTATCACTGATTCCATTTTCTCAGCTACACCGAGTTTCTCTGTCAGTTGACAGTTGAGGAACTCGGTGACACTGAGAGCCACGGGTATATAAAGAAGCGGACCCGGCTTTTGAAATTTCTTTCTCAAACGTCATCCCCTCCAAAAATCCTAGCTGCCAAACGAGACCCCTGGTCATCGCCTTCATCTTCCCGAGCGCCTCCGCCGTTGGAAGTCCACGCCATCGATGGATTCCCCCCCTCCCCCGTCGCCGCCGTAGCGAGATCGTCACCAAGTTAGGGTATGGTTTCGACCCCTCTTGTGCTCCTCCCTCTGTATCTTGCACGTTAGGACTTTTCCATTGATAAGACAATCTTTGAGATCGATCTATCCACTAGAAATTCCATTAGACTAGCGAACGAAAAAATAGGCTTTGCCGTCTGCAACTTGAATCTCGGTGACACCAAAGCAAAAGAATTGGCATCACCGATTCCCTTTATAGGTCAACTGAGAACAACCTCGGTGAAACCGAGTGCCCATTTTCGGTCTCACCAAAAGTGGTGCCAAGTTTCTGTTTAGGATGTTGTTTGTCTCGGTGGGTCCAAAAAGTTTGCATCGGTAGTACCGAAATTCACTTGGCAGAATGCAAATCTTGAGAAACTTTAGTTCAAATCTTTGAGAAAACCTTCTGAATTTTTTTGATGACTCAATCTATCTACTCCTATATATTCTATTCATAGGGTCAGAGATGTCTGAATCAAGAGACAGTCAGAACAACCTCAAGGAGCTCAGTGTTGAAACAGATCGAGACACTAGTCCAGATAGGAGATCATCTTCGTTTGATGATGTTCCCAACTCCCTAGACCTGCCAAAGGCAGCAACAAGGACTAGGAGGAAGATCAAATCAGAGGAAGAAGACTCTGACTTTGTGCCTCATGAAGTCCCTGCCAAGGCTAAGCAGGAGAAGGCTGAGAAGATTGCCAGGAAGCCTACAACTGAGGCTACCTCTTCCAAGAAGGTGGTCAGGAAGGAGTATGCCCCCTGAGACACTATGAGAGCACCAGAGAGCTCTAGGGGCACTATGACCATTGAGCCTCCCAAGAAATCCATGCCCAAGAAGGCTGGAGAGAACAAGAAGAGCAAAAAGAGGATAATTCATGTTACTAGCAGGCCTACCTCTATGTTTGAGGACCCACCAGAGGCTGCTGCAGAGGAGGAGGAAGAGCCAGCTACAAAGGCTCCTCCCAAGAAGAAGAAGAAAATGATGTGAGATGCTATGCCTAGCCAAGCAGCTCCCAAGGGAAGCTAGTTGGATCCAAGAAGCCCTCTGCTCCCAAACCCAAGAGGACTACCAGAGACATCCCAGTTTCTGAGAAGAACAAGGGATCTTCATCCAGAGATCCAAAGTAGGATGTTATGTCTACCTTAATGAAGCTAAGGCCACACCTTCTAGAGCATAATACCGGCCACTTGCTAGTTGAGGACATGAAGAAGAGGAAGGACCAAGGACTGAGATATTGGAGAGCTATTGATCCATATTCAAAGAGGAGGAAGACTGTTGTGGACTACAAGTTCTATACAAAGGAACAAACAGACTTCTATGAAACAATTTTGCTTGACAAGAGCCCTGCTGTGAGTGACATGAGATATGTGGACTGGAAGTACATCAAGGACAATGAGGATTACTTCCCAAGTGTGTAAGACAACATTCATTGCATTGGACTTGATAAGTTTGTTGGCAAGGAGTTCACAGTCTGGAATGATGAAATGATCATGCAATTCTACTCCACTGCTCATTTCTATGGAGATGGTAGAATTGTGTGGATGACTGAAGGTGCCAGGTATGAATCCATAGTTGATGAGCGGGCTGCCATTTTAGGAGTCCCACAGGTGGAAGAAGGTGAGATTGATGTGTACTCTGAGCCCAAGGCAAGCCACAATGCCATGAAGAACATGTACAAGGAGATTCCTGCTGCACATCTGAAGTCTCACAAGTTAGGATCTATTTATTTCCTCCAAGCTGTTCTACGCACGATCAACACTATCTTAAGGCACACCTGGTTGCCTAAGTTTGGAGATGATAATACGGTGAGAGGCTACTCCATCAACATGTTGCTCCATCTAGATCAACATACCAGATTCAGAGTGATGGATTTGATTGTGGAGACTATGAAGAGGATTGCTGCAGATCAGAAGCGCTCATGTAGCTATGCACCCTATATCCAGATGCTTATCAACTCTAAGTTGGAGAAGCACATCTTTGCGCCTGATCGGCCACATTTGCCAATCTTGTCGGAGCTCGAAGACAACATTGTGGTGATGAACCGAGATCGTCCCACATCAGCTGCAGGACAGGCACAGGCACATGCAGCCAGAGACACTAGTGCTCAGCCGCTGATGACTAGGAGTGAGCAGATGGATCTACTCCTTACCTCAATGCTCAGCATGCAGAAGGACACCACCAACATCCTGAAGAACCAGGAGAGCCTTGCGAAGATTGTTGATGACAAGTTTCATAGTCTCAACAACAAGGTGGATGGGCTCACAGTGACAGTGAATGAGCTCAAGAAGGAAGTTGATGCAGTGCCTAGCCCTCACTCTACAAATGATGATGATGAGGATCGTGCACCTCTCAGGACGAGCACTCAGTTTATGACTCAGGCCAGGACTCCTATAGTGATAGCTCCAGAGTTGAGGCCCTCTTCATCAGCACCAGCTACATCTACATCAGCTCCCTCAGCTCCAGCAGTTCCTCCAGTTGCTACACCAACTCCGTCCATGACATCAGCAGAAGTCTTCACCGATGCCATTCTCTCAACTCCAGTTTCAGCTACAGGAGGAGCTCAGTGAGGGAGTCTAGGATTAAGGGGTCCTCGGACTGCCGACCAATTCTTATCGGTTGGACTCATGGGTTTCTTGCTGAGGATGGGCCTAATTGAAGGCCCCGTCGCTAGGGCAGAGACCTTAGGAGCCGTGGCGTGTCTTCCAAGTTTAAGATAGTAGATCAGGCATGTTTTTTCCCTCCGGTGGGCAAACGACTATGTGTAACCCTAGGGACCCTTGGCGTCTATATAAGCAAGAGGGTTTTAGATTGTAAGGGAGAGAAACTCATCTAGAGTTTTAGCTATCCGATCTCGAGGTAGATCAACTCTGTAACCTTCATACACATCAATATAATCGAGCAGGACATAGGGTTTTACCCCCATAGGAGGGCCCAAGCCCGAGTAAACATTGTCTCCTTCGTCCCTTGTTACCATCGATCCTAGACTCACAGCTCGGGACCCCCTACCCGAGATCCGTCAGTTTTGACACCGACATTGGTGCTTTCATTGAGAGTTCTGCTGTGACCGCCAAAGGAATCGATGGCTCTCCTTATCATAAGCAATGAAATCTGCAGAAAGGATGTCTTCATCCCTGGTCAGATCTCCGTAGGTGGCAAAATCCTGTCGCGTGCCGATCCAACTAACCATCTTGGCCAGATCGGAAGTTTCTTCCCCGATCAAGAAATCAGATTCGGAAACCTAGAGTTTGCCGCTGATTCACGGGGAGAACTTGTTTTGATGAAGCCCTCTGCTCTCATGGAGGAGCCCGCAAATCCCGCGCCTTGACGCCGGGAGCATCGGGCCGCACCTCTGAGGTGGCCTCTACCCTCGGGTTGTCTAGAACGCCCAACCTAGTCGATGTGCCCGGATCCGCCGCGACCGAACATAACTTGGATTCGCCGTCGAGCGATCCTGGAACCACGGCGTTGCGGATCGACCCCGTGCGCTTTAGCGACACGTACCCCACCGACGTCTCGTCCCTAAATGAGCTACTTGATCGTATTCAAACCATTGGCATGTCCGACGACCAGACCCCGGTCTACGACCGGATCGGGCTTAGACCCGATGATATGGAGATTCACGCCCCCTCAATCACTCACTTAGTCACCATTGTCAAGTGTCCGTCTGGAGGCTCATCCTCCCGACAACCGGAATTAAAGACGATTTATATCCTGGTTTCTGATCATGAAGATCGCTCTGGAAATAGTTCAGGATCGATCCCCGATCTAGCGCACAACTCCAACCCAACGCGGAAGGGTCCTATAGAGAATACAGACTCCAACTCCCCCACATTAAACCCCATGATTCCGGACTCACATCATGGTGCGGAACCAAAAAATTTCCCACCCACCACCAAAGTCAAGCATTCAAGCATCACAGGAGAGTCCAAGTCCTCGGACTTACGGGATGGTAAACAACTATCAGGGGAGTCAGTTCATCATTTTTGGGCTAGACTCCTCCTTGTTAGAGACAAAGTACCAGGCTCTAGTGACCAGGAGATAATGGCAACCTTCGGTCGCGATTATCATGATGAAGCGATCCTCAATGCTCTAGCCCGTCGACATATTCATGACTTCACTGAGCTATCGGACCTGGTACAAAAATATTGTGCCATGGAGAGCACCTGGCATGCCGAAAGACTACTTTCGGAACCAGTCTTTGCCGAACACCCTAGAGGAGATCGGAAAAAGAAGATACCTTTGAAGCGGCTGGCCGAACACGAACCCACCGAAAAAAGAAATATACCCCCTACGGGAGTCAGAACTGTCCTTGATGGACTATTGGACAAGCCATGCCCTATACATTCTGTCTTGCTGAACACAAGCCCGACTCGCAGCCTCAGAGCTTGCTGGGTCGTCAGGCAGGTCGCAAAAGTGGAGAGGCCATCCTCGAGGCACTACCTCCGAACAGGCGTTCAACAACGCCACCAGAATACAACGCTGAAGTCTCGACGATCTACGAAATGTTTCCCTCCAAGAAACAAGAGGGAAAGAGCTCTTAGAGAACTCGAACAGGTCTACCATGTGGCGGCAACAAGTTCATGGGTAGACATACCCATCACCTTCGGAGAAACTGCCAACCAACCGCCCGCCCTGGTCGAACACCGGCCACACTAGTCCTAAACCCCATCATCAATGGTTCCAGGTTACAAAAGGTGCTAATGGACGATGGCAGTGGTTTAAACCTCATCTACATGGAGACCCTGGAAAAAATGCAGTTCGATCGAACTTGCATCGAACATAACAACACAACCTTCTGGGGGATCATCCCTCGAAAAGAGGCGTGTCGTTCCGGATGCATCACCATGGATATGGTGTTCAGCACGCCCGAAACTACTGATCTGAAGAACTTCTCTTCCATCTCGTGTCCTTCCCGAGTGGCCACGACACCCTGTTGGGGCGCGACGTCTTCACAAAATTCTAGGCTATACCACATTACGGGTATATGAAGCTCAATATGCCAGGCCCAAACGGGGTAATCATAATCACCAGCGACCCGAATATAACCCTTCGAGCTAAGAACAAAATAGCAGCGCTCGCCCTCGAGGCACTAGCCGAGACCTTTGCCGCAGAGGAATTGACCGCACTCCAGTCAACAGTGGACAAGGACGATATGATCCTTAGTAAAAGTCCCAAACCCACGTCCTTTAAACCTACAGAAGAAATTGTTAAACTTTAGGTACACCTCAACGGACCCCAATAAAATAGCGGCCATCGTAGCTCAGTTGGACCCCATGGTGGACGAGGCACTGCGAGCATTCTTACGAGAAAACTGGGACATCTTCTCCTGGCATCCTTTTGATATGCCAGGAATCCCACAGCGGCTAGCAGAACATAGTCTGAACATAATCGCATGCTTGAAGCCCGTCAAACAGACTCTACGCCGCTTTTTTGATCCCAAATGACAAGCTATGGGCGAAGAACTAGCCAAATTGCTAGAGGCCGGATTCATACGGGAAATCAAGCACCCCGAATGGTTGGCAAACCTGGTGATGGTATCAAAGAAAGATAAATCCTGGCGGTTGTGCATCGACTTTAAAGACCTTAATAAGGCCTGCCCTAAGGATCCCTTCCCCTTACCTTGCATAGACCAGATTATTGACGCCACAGCCGGACACAACTCATTGTGCTTCCTTGACGCTTATTCCGGATACCATCAGATCAAAATGAAGGAATTTGATCAAGCTGCAACCGCATTCATCACCCCCTACGGGCCATTCTGCTTCAACATAATGCCTTTCGGGCTAAAAAATGCAGGGGCTACATACCAGCGCATGATTCAGACTTGTCTCGAGAAACAAGTCGGTAAAACAGTTGAGGCATACGTGGACGACGTGGTCATTAAAACCAAACACGTTAGCCAGTTGATTGACGACCTAAGACAAACCTTTGCTAGCCTACGTGAGTATGATATATGACTCAATCCGGAGAAATGTGTCTTTGGAGTTCCCGGTGGTAAACTACTCAGATTCATTGTTTCTAATAGAGGAATAGAAGCCAATCCGGCTAAGATCCGCGCCCTATCGGAACTTGCGATTCCTACAGAGCTAAAGCATGTCCAAAAGTTGGCGGGTTGTGTGGCAGTGTTAAGTCGCTTTATTTTCCGCCTCGATGAAAAGGCTTTACCGCTCTATAGGTTGTTGAAAAGGACCAACAATTTCGAGTGGACCAATGAAACAACGGTTGCGTTAGAGGAAATCAAAACACTACTCGTAAGCAACCCCATACTCACAGCACCAGGCGCCGGTGAACCAATGTTATTGTACATATTGGCCACCAATCAAGTGGTTAGCGCAGTGCTCGTCGTCAAAGGAGAGGAAGAGGGTCACAAATTTCGGATACAGAAGCCCGTCCGCTATGTGTCAGAAGTGCTAATGCAATGCAAGTCCAGATACCCGCATTACCAGAAGATAGCCTATACAGTGTTTATGGCATCACGGAAGCTCAGACACTACTTTCAAGAGTGTTCAGTCATGGTTGCATCTGAAGTACCCCTGAACAATATAATCAATAACAGGGACGCCATGGACCGCATATCCAAATGGGCCATTGAACTCCTTCCTTTCGAAATCGCCTATAAGCCATGACGAGCTATTAAATCTCAGGTGTTGGTAGATCTCCTCGCCGAATGGACAGAGGCCGAGCTCCCCAGGGAATATAGTACATACTCCCATTGGACGATGTACTTCATGGATCCAAAACAGTGGCCGGACTGGGGGTTGGAGTTATTCTCACATCTCCCATAGGTAACAACGTCCGATACGTGTTACAAATCATGTATGCCGATTCCAACAATGCAGCCGAATACGAAGCACTTTTGCATGGTCTTCGGATGGCAGCATCAATGGGAATACAAAGGCTAGAGGTACGGGGAGGCTCCAACCTGGCCATCTCTAAAATCAATGACGAATTCGATGCCAAAAACCCGAAGATGGTGACATATAGAAACGCCATCCTTAAAATATCCACACGGTTCGAGGGGCTGGAATTCCATCATGTCGCTAGAGACAACAACCAAGCCGCTGACATACTGGCCCGCATCGGGGCCAAACGCGACCCTATCCTGAAAAACACCTTCCTTGAACTGCTCTTCAAGCCATCGGTGGTTTGGCAGGACGACAATAAGGGTGCCAGATCCATCAGTGCGGAAGAGGTTGTTCCCCCTATAAATGAACCAGACAACCAAATCATCGGTGAATCTGTAATGGATGAAACGCCTTCGGCTCATGAGGTCATGGCAGTAATCGCACCATGGACCGAGCCCTACCTCGCTTACCTTCTTCGCCAAGAACTCCCCGACGACCAGACAGAGGCGAGACACATAATTCGGCGATCCAAGGCTTATAAAGTCCACAAGGGTGAGTTATACAAGAAAGCACCACTAGAATACTCTAGCGGTGCATATCTGCGGAAGAGGGAAGGCAACTCTTGGCCGAAGTCCACGTAGGAATGGGCGGCCACCACGCCGCAACAAGGGCCTTAGTAAGCAAGGCATTTCGAGCTGGTTTCTTCTGGCCCACCGCTCGAGCGGATGCCCAGACACTTGTCCAGCATTGCGTGGGATGTCAACTATTTGCAAATCAAAACCACATGCCCCCAATAGCTCTTCAGACTATTACGATTACCTGGCCTTTTGCGGTATGGGGGTTGGATATGGTCGGACCACTTAAAGGGGGGACCAAGGAGAATAAATATCTACTGGTCATGGTTGACAAGTTCACCAAATCGATCGAAGCAAACCTGTCAAATCAGCCAAGTCCGGACCAATAGTCGACTTTATATGCGGCATGGTACACCATTACGGTGTCCCGCACAGTATAATAACAAACAACGGATCCAATTGCATCGCCCAAGAGGTAAAGGACCGATGCGCAAACATGGGCATCAAGCTCGATTACACATCGGTGTATCACCCGGAGACCAATGGACAAGTCAAACGAGCCAACGCCCTCATCATGAGTGGTATTAAACCACGTCTGGTCCGGTCTCTTCATGAATCCAACTACAATTGGGTAGAGGAGCTTGACTCCATTATGTGGGGTCTGCGTACCACCCCGAATCGATCAACAGGATACACACCGTTCTTTATGGTCTACGGGGCAGAAGTAGTCCTTCCTTATGATATTATTCACGATGCACCAAGGGTGTGCATGTATTAAGAAAAGGAGGCTGAGTTAGATTGGCAGGATGACTTGGACGCCTTAGAACGAGAGCGCGACATTGCTCGGGCTCGGTCTACCTTTTACCAACAGCAGGCCTGGCATTACCAAAGCAGGGAGGTCAGGGCAAAGGCGTATAATGTGGGCGAACTCGTCTTACGACTCCTGGAGAAGCAGAAGCATAAACTCAATCCCAAGTGGGAGGGCCCCTTCACAATTGACGAAGTACTCACAGGAGGGGCTTATCATCTTCGCAACCCGCCAGATAACCGCCTCGAACCAAACCCATGGAACGCAGCTCGTCTTCGACACTTTTACGACTAGACCGGTGTCGTCATACTTTTTACCTTCCTTTTCCTTTTCTTTCTTTACTTTCATATTTCTTTCCCTTCCACCTTGATTTTGCAGGTTCAGATATCTTTTTCCAAGTCTATATTCGGCTAAACTGAGCTCGTGTTAAGTTTTTTGGCATACATCCTCAAATGTTAAACCCAAACAAAACACCTGGGGGCTTCTTCCCGAAGCCGATGATTATATATTTTAAGCATCTATTCACATTTATTGTGTATGCATGTTTCCCTTGTCAATTTTTAAGCCATCATATGCATCAATTAGAACTAAGATTTTTGCCAAGATGGGTTGCCTTGTTCCCGTGTTTACCCTCTACGTTCCTGATTGTTCGGCTAGAGGGTAAAGGGAGCACCTCTGCGATTGTTACGACCGGATCACCCGGATACGTACCTCAAACGGGTGAAGCCAAAAGCTAGCTATCTTTAGCACACAATTGGTCGGCTACGATGGAAGCAACAAATAATTTTTTTTGGTTGTTATCACCATTACGTAGGCTTCTTTTCTCAAAAAAGCCATTAGTTATCAGTATACGGCCTTAATATCTACGATTTGCGTAGCAGCCTGAAGGAAGGTACCGATAGAGGTACTATTTTCTTTGGAAGATGTTTCTTACGCTAAGCATTAATATAACATATCTCCCTATGCATTTTCTGTCTGTTCACACCAAATGGACGGATTGCCTGGTTCCGTAAAAGAATTCCCTCTTATCAAAGGATATTTGTTAAGGAACACTCCCAAGCTCTTAACAAGGGAGGTCGAAGCCGATGGACGGTTAAGACAAAGTTTACAACATAGATGGAGCAACTTTTGATTAAAGTACATAGTTACATAAAATCACACATCTGGCTACCGGTCAAGATTGTCTATTAAGGCATCGAGGGTGCAATCTTCTTGCAAGAGACGAGCGGCGGGCATCACTTGGTCGTACACTAAATGAAGCGGCACTTCTTGCCCATCTGACCCTGCCAGCCCAAGCCGAGCCATATGCTCGGGGTTAAGACCAGTATAACAGGTTTTGATCATCGCTCACAACTCTCGTGCTCCCTCCCGGTAGGCCGATGTCTTCCATAACTCGAAATGACACAGGGCTCCCTTGAACCAATCAGCCAGTTTAGTCATCCCCTCCAGAGGCTTCTCGGCAGGCCATAGCACTTTCATCATGCTCCTCATAGCCTTCTGAGCCTGCTCATGTACGGAGGACAGTTCCTTCAGAAGGTTCCCTCAGTAGGATTCGATCTCTTCTTCAGGCCGCCCGGTCAGGAGACCTATACACATGATGAAGCATGTCCATTACACTTCATGTATTAGAGCTACCCTTCGATGTTATAATCACACTTACCGGACATGCCCCTTTGTAATTTCTGGTTCTCTTCTTGGGTTTGAGCCAATTGAGTTTTTGAACTCTCAATTTCTTCGGCCTGCTGCCAATTTTCCGGCCTGGAGACGGTTCTTCTCCTCAAGATTTCGTCGCGATGAAAGGCAGCCAACCTCATACTGGGACTCGGCGTACTTGTGGGATTCTCGGTTCGCATCTAAATCTTTTTGCAACTGCCCTACAGACTCAGCTGCTACAAAGTACCCTCGCGTCAGCACGAGACTATATACTAAGATCGGCAAAATGGACATACTCACCATGTGCCTCATGGGTAAAATTCTTCACTTGTTCAAGTTCGGCCTTCACGGCTTGTACCTGCGTTCGGCTCACCTCCAGGTCATTGGCCAATTGCTCATTCTTCTACCTTGAAGCTTACATCATCAATAAAACAATATGTGGATCCTGAACTCGACCGTCCCAACCAATTCAAGTCTCGGGGGCTACTGGGTTAATATGTGTGTCCAGATTATTAAAACCGAACACTCACCTCCAGGCTAGACGATATCAGTTTCACGGCTTCCCCAAGCCCAGCTCAGGCAGCTCCGATGTACACGTCTACCAAACATAGAGCATTAAACTCTTGTTCGGTAAATGCATGGTGGCTCAGGGCTTCTTGTCGTCGCCGGTGGTTCATTGCACTCTCTACCTCGGAGTTAGTGACTGATACGCCCTCGAAATCTTCAGGGGCCTGTTTGGCCATAGGGGCCTCCGCAGCAGGTTCAACATGACTAGAAGACCTTGATTCATGAGTGTTGCCACGCACACCGGCAGCATTCCCGACAAAAGATGGTTGTACTCGTTTCCTGAGTATTTCGACATGAGATCTTCTGTTTATACCTATCGATCATGGTAACAACGGATTAAGCGGCCGAACGAAGTACCTTTTGGTTGAATGGGTGGTCGGAGTCGTCCCCATGGTTGTCTCACATGAAGGATTCCCGTTGCTGTTCGGTCCGGGCATTGTTGCCGTAGTCGACGTTCGTCGCATGGACCAACGACCCTTGGGAGTAGAAACCGGCACATTCGGGTCGACAGAAGTCGCTTGCCTTTTATGGGAAGAATTTTTATTTTTGCCTGTAGTAGGGGAAGGGAGTGATCCGGGGTTATCGACTATGATAGCCACCTTGGAACCTCAAGGCTCTCTTGGTAAAAGACCCCATCTTAGTACTCGATTGACAGCTCCGGATCGTTGTGGAATCCTAGATCGTCATCATGAGAGTAGTTCTCTGGTTGAGGTGCCGGACAGTTGATTGTCTCGATAAAGCACCTCCAGTCCTGTTCGCACAAATTGAAAGCTTTGGTCAAAAGGGAAAAGTAAAAAACCTGAACTTAGGTCACAAAGTCGAAAGGCTTACCCATTCGATGGGGTTATAACCCGAGTAGCCCTCCTTAACCGCTAGAGGAACAAAGTCTTCTTCTTCCCCTTTGAACAGGTCGGCAAGTGCAGTCGCCATCGCTGCTTGATTGGCAGGGCCCAGCCATCGGGAATGAGTGGTGTCACTTGTTCCATTGTAATGCCACAAAGGGTGTATCCTTTGTTGAAGGGGTTGAATGCATCGAGCAATGGCGGCATCCATCACATCAATAATGGCCATCTTGTGATGAGCTAGCAACCTTACTTGGGCAGCCAGGCGTTGCACTTCGACACCTTCCTCTTGGGATGAACTCTTCGGTCACCAGTTATAATTTTTCTTCAAAGGGGCATCGGAGTATTCAGGAAAACCCCTCTGAGCTCGATCAAACAGGGGAATGTCCTCAATATAGAACCACTCCGAGGACCATTCTCTGGACCCCTTCTTCGGAGTCCCCACTGGATACCCCATCCCGACTATACGCCATACTCCGGCTCCTCCAACTTCCCGAATTGTTTCATCGAGTGTGGGGGACGAGGCAGAAGTACTTCCTCCATAATCCAAAGTGGGCCTCGCAGCCTAGAAAAATCTCGCAAAGAGCAACAAAGCCCGAGATGTGCAGAATAGATCAGGGGGTAAGTGCTACCTCTTGAGCTTGTGTTGGTTTTCCCTTGAAGAGGAAAGGGTGATGCAGCGAAGTAGATAAGTATTTCCCTCAGTTGATGAGAACCAAGGTATCAATCCAGTAGGAGGAACAAGCAAGTCACCAATGGATGCACCTACACAAACAATCAAACTCTTGCACCCAACTCTATAAAGGGGTTGCCAATCCCTTCACGGTTATTTGGTTATTTGCAAGGATTAGATATGATAGAGATAGATGTAAACGAAAATGGGAACTAAAAGATAAGTAAATTGGAGCAAAGTATTTTTGGTATTTTTTGTTTATAGACCTGAAAATATATTATGGAAAGTAGACCCGGGGGGCATAGGTTTCACTAGAGGCTTCTCTCTTGAAGGAAAATATCATGGTGGGTAAACAAATTACTGTCAAGAAATTGATAGAAAAGTGAATAATCATGTAGCTACCCAAGGCAATGATCATGCATATAGGCATCATGTCCGTGTCAAGTAGACTGAAATGATTCTGCATCTACTACTATTACTCCACACATCGACCGACTCCTGCCTGCATCTAGAGTATTAAGTTCATGAAGAACAAAGTAACGCATTAAGAAAGATGACATGATGTAGAGGGATAAACTCAAGCAATATGATGAAAACCCCATCTTGTTATCCTTGATGGCAGCGAGACAATACGTGCCTCGCTACCCCTACTATGTCACTGGTGAGGACACCGCAAGATTGAACCCAAAACCAAGTACTTCTCCCATTGCAAGAATTACCAATCTAGTTGGCCAAACCAAACCAATAACTCGAAGAGACTTACAAGGATATGAAATCATGCATATAAGAATTCAAAGCAGATTCAAATAAGATTCATGGATAATCTAAACATAAACCCACAATTCATCGGATCTGGACAAACACACCACAAAACAGTATTACATTGGATAGATCCCCATGAAGATCATGAAGAACATGGTATTGAAGATCAAAAAGAGAGAAGAAGCCATCTAGCTACTAGCTATGGACCCATAGGTTTGTCGTGGATTACTCACGCATCATCGGAGAGGCAATGGAGTTGATGTAGATGCCCTCCGTGATCGAAACCCCCTCTGGTAGATTACCGGAAAAGGCTCCAAGATTGGATCTCTCGGGAACGGAGGCTTATGGCGATGGAAAAGTATTTGCGTGGCTCGTTCTGGTGTTGGGGGAATATTTGGGTATTTATAAGAT
This sequence comes from Hordeum marinum, assembly GCA_022496015.1. Classification (NCBI taxonomy): domain Eukaryota; kingdom Viridiplantae; phylum Streptophyta; class Magnoliopsida; order Poales; family Poaceae; genus Hordeum; species Hordeum marinum. The sequence goes on from CM039673.1 coordinate 309,945,933, forward strand.
GAAGAATAGGGTTAGGAGACCTGCCAGGAGACGGCAAGCTTGCCAGGCGCGGCCAGGGGGTGGTCGCGCCTACCATGCTTGTGACCTCCTGGTAGGTGCCGTGGCGTGCACTCCAAGCCTGTTGGATTTGTTTCCTTCTAGAAAAATTCATTCTAAAGATTTTATTCCATTTGGACTCCGTTTAATATTCCATATCTGCAAAACTCAAAAAACAAGGAAAAAAGAGAAACTAACACTAGGCTCTAGATTAATAGGTTAGTCCCAAAAATGATATAAAATAGCATATTAATGCATAACAAACATCCAAAACAGATAATATAATAGCATGACATCATCAAAAATTATAGATACGTTGGAGACTTATCAGTAAGATGATGGAGCTGGATCCGTAGAATTCCAATAGTCCCCTCAAGAAGGGATGAATGGGGAACCCTAGGGCCCGCAAGAGGAAAGGCACGAAGCATACCCGCTCTCCTTTGTGTTGAGCAGGGAAGTTCTCTGCGAAGGCCTCGTTGCCAAAAGAAGTTAATCCGACGCGGGTAGCCGCCAGATCCGAGGAGGGAAGGTAACCTTGGGTCTCGAGGTCGCGCAGCCGAAGGAGGGATACACAACAACTTGCTCAATCCCTGGGAAGGGTGCCGTAAGGGCGTGAGAAAGAGCCAGGGACGCTCGCCATGTTTTTTGGTGATCTCTCGTTTGAAGCTTTTTCTGGTGGGGAGAAGAGGAAAGGGTGGCCCAGACCACGATTCAACCTGTTTAAATGGGTGGTGCCTCCCTTGTGGGAAGGGCAGTCTTGTAAAAAGCTGCTGGGCCGCCTGTCTCCCCTCGGTGCACAAGGATCGAGGGGCATCGAGGTTACTACAATGGGTCCTCCAAGTTCTCAATGATTGAGAGTTCATCGATGATGGGATTGTTGCCGAACAAGAAGGGATAGAGGGACTTGCCTCGCAAGCCGAAGATTTTGACACGCAAGATTGTCCGGGTAATATACCTCGGCATTGGACGCTAGTCCGGGGGCTACTGAGGGAGTTCGGGATTAAGGGGTCCTCGGACTGTTGGCCTATTTCTTATGGGCCTGACTCATGGGTCGCTCGTTGAGGATTGTACTAATCAAAGGCCCCGTCGCTAGGGAGGAGACCTCAGGAGCCGCGGCGTGTCTTTCAAGTTTAAGATAGTAGAATAGGCATGTTTTTTCCCTTCCGTGGGCAACTGACTATGCTTAACCCTAGGGACCCCTGGCGTCTATATAAGCGAGAGGGTTTTAGATTGTAAGGGAGAGAAACTCATCTAGGGTTTTAGCTATCCGATCTCAAGGTAGATAAACTCTGTAACCTTCATACACATCAATATAATCGAGTAGGACGTAGGGTTTTACCTCCATAGGAGGGCCCGTACCTGGGTAAACATCGTCTCCTTCGTCCTCTCTTACCATCAATCCTAGACTCACAGCTCGGGACTCACTACCCGAGATCCGCCAATTTTGACACCGACACTCAGCCCCAGAAGAGCGTTTAGCGCTATACCTTTGAACTTTTTGGCAACTTGTTTCCAAAAGGGGAGAAGTTGGATAGATCATCAGGGCTTCGAGAGAGAATGCATTGGTTTTTATCGCTTTGCCAAAACATTTGACATCTTTTGGTTTGGATGTGTTAAAACTTTGTCGGTGTTTGATCATACACTTGATGTGTGTTGCTACTATTTCCTATCTTTACGATGCTTATGAGATGATAATTCACTTTGCTTAATTGAGTCGTGCTATGATATTCATTCTTATTATTCTCGCACACCACAAAGATGTATGTGACATGCAAGAAGTGCCCGATGTACCTAATAGATTGTGCATTTGCATTCAAACACAAATTTAAAATAATGCACAAATCTAGGGGGAGCTCTTGCTTATCACATACTTCTGAAAGCAATGATTATATTCATTGATTATATCATATGTCGACGCTTTGATCTATATGTTGTCATCAATTACCAAAAAGGGGAGATTGAAAGCACATTTGCTCCCTTGGTGGTTTTGGTAATTAATAACAACATATATATCATTGAACTAATATTTCCATTAAGCATATTTCAGGAAAAGTTCAATGATGGGTTGGCAAAAGGATTGTGGAGAATCCCCTAGATGCAAGGAATTGAATTGGCAAAGCTTCAAGCAAGAGGGCTCTACATTTTATTTTGTGAGAAATCACTTTGAGTCCATAGGAAAAGCCAATACTATTAAAAGGGGGTAAGGTACTGTTGGTGAACAAGATGCTCCACGCGCACAAGTGATAGTCACCAAAAACACCCACAAACTCTCCCAAAAATCTCTGTCCAAGCATGTCATGAAAATCGATGAAGCCAACATATTCCAGTCGGTCCCACCGATTTCCCAACTCAGACAGAACCCTGCCAAACCCTAGCACATTGGTGCAACCGATCCCACTTCGGTGCCACCAAGTTCAGCTTGCCAACTCTCTGTTACCTCGATTCACAAAATAAGTTTTTTTTGAGTTTTTGGATCGGTGTCACCGAGATTTGAATTCTGACCGTTGGATACCTGATCGGTACTATCGAGATTTCTATATCGCTCTCACCGAGATTCAAAAGTTGCTACCTTTGGAGCAACTCGGTACCACCGAGATTCTCACATCGATGTCACTGAGTTGGTCACTTTAGGTGTAACGGTTAGATTTTTGGAGATGCCTATATATACCCCTCCACCACCACTCGCTTGCAAGAGAAGTACTCAGAACAGATCCCACTTACCGCAACAATTTTTCTGAGAGAGAGCCACCTACTCATGTGTTGAGATCATGCCATTCCATTCCAACCATATGAATCTTGATCTCTAGCCTCTCCAAGTTGCTTTCCACCCAATCAATCTCTTCCACCAAAGCCAAATCTGTGAGAGAGTGATTGAGTGTTGAGGAGTCTATCATCTTGAAGCACAATAGCAAGGAGTTCATCGACACTATCGAGCATATTACCTTTTGGAGGGTGGTACCTCCTAGATTGGTTAGGTGTCGCTTGGGAGCCTCCTACTTTGTGTTGTGAAGTGAACCAATAAGTTTGTAAGGGCAAGGAGATCGCCTACTTCGTGAAGATCTACCCCAAGTTAGGCTAGTCCTCCATGGACGTAGGCCATCATGCACTACTGGAATCAGAACATTTGCCGTCTACCATGTGTTTGCCATCTGCTGGCAGACGACAAAGAAGGCCTTTGCCATCAGCTTGCCGAAAACAGACGGCAAAGGCATGCCATACGACAAAGGGACTTTTTGCAGCCAGCCTACCCTTTGCCGCCGGCTAGCAGACGACAAAGATGGGGCAAGCAGACGACAACGGTCATGGGCGGGCCCTACCACACCGTGGGTTCGGAGGACAACCTCTTTGCCGTCAGTCTCCCCTCTCTTTGCTGTCTACTGGCAGACGACAAAGAGGATGCCCCGTAACGGTCATGGCGAGGCCCCATCCCTCGCACCCCCCTCTTTGCCGTCTACTAGCACACGACAAAGAGGACGCCCCTATAATGGCTGGATCCCTCCTCCACCCTCTCACTCTCCTGTATCTCTATCGACCCCGCCCCGCCCCTCCCTGCGTCGCCAGCCCCCCACCACCGCCCCCCTCCCTGCGCCGTCCCCCACCATCGCGCTGCCACCCTCCCTGCGTCCCCCCATCGCAACCACCCCTCCCTGCGTCGCACTCCCCATCGTGCCGCCATCCTTCCTGCGTCGCCGTCCACTGCAACCACCCCTCCACGCTCCGCCCCCATCACCTCGGCGGCTCCCCCGCTCCGCCCGCTCCCCGAGCAGCCCCTGCCCTTGCCGGCCCCCTCCCTACGCCGCCGCTCTCCGTCCATTGCCCCACCACCGCAACGAGCACCTCCCTGCGCCGCACCCTCCCCTTGGTGCCGCCCCCACACCCCCTCCCCGAGCCGCCCTCCCCTCGCCGGCTCCTGAAGCCCCCCTCCCTGCGGCCCCCCTCCCCCTGCCGCCCCGGCCGCCCCACCCAACTCCGGTGAGTGCCCGGCCGCCGCCCCCTCTCATTTTTTGTTTTTCCTGTTTTTAGTTAGTTAGTTAGTTACTTAGTTAAATTAGATAGTTAGTTTATTTTCTGTTAAATTAGATAGTTAGTTTATTAGGTAGGAAAAACTTAGATATAAAAGAAAAAACTTAGAAGAAAAGAAAAAAACTAGAAGAAAAAAAGAAGAAGAAGAAGAAGAAGAAGAAAGAGGAGAGGAGGAGAAGGAGAATAGGAAAAAGGAAAAGAAGAAGAAAAAGAAGAGAAGAATAAGAAGAAGAAGAAAGAGGAGAGGAGGAGAAGGAGAAGAGGAAAAAGGAAAAGAAGAAGAAAAAGAAGAGAAGAAGAAGAATAAGAAGAAGAATAAGAAGAAGAAGAAAAGAAGAACGCGTCGAGGAGCTCGTCAAACGCGCGGAGAGGTCGCTGCGAGGGTCTGCTGTTCGATGACCTCCCCACGCGTTTGACGAGCTCCTCGACGCGTTCGTGGGTGAGCACAAATGACATCTCCTCCCCCCTTAATTTGCTCTGTTCCGGTCTTCGTGCCGATGAAACTTGCTATCTATAGGTGTCTTCAATCATCAGTATGCGTGACAAGTATGTGTCTCCCATTCGAAAGGGCAGCATCTATAAATATGCATGTCGTTGCATATTTATAACCGCCATCCTTTCGAATTGTCCAACATTATCCATGGATAGCCCGAGTATGTGTAGATTGGGTTCATTTTCCCGCATGCTCTACTCTGGATCCAATGCGGAATTTCGTCAGTGCCTCCCCGTTGTTCTCTGGGTACACATCCTCTTTGCTTATTGCCGAGACGTGTATCAGGAGAACAACGGGGAAGCGCTGCCAAAATTCTGCGGCAGATCCGAAGCAGAGCATGGGAAAACGAACCCAATCTACACATACTCGGGTGGGATTAGGACCTATCTCTACCTATTAGCATGTAGGTTGCATGGACGTAATAAAACTGACAAACTTGATTAATGGATCAATATAGATGATGAATTATATATATATATCTTGTGTGTTTAGTAGGTAGGCAAGATGAGTTATCGTGCTTGGATGTACACCGGTCACCCTAGTCAGAAAGAAATGACCATTGAATGGTTGACAAAAACCAAGGGGTTTCTGAGCGCCACATTTGCAAATGACCAGGAAATAACCTGGTGCGCCTGTGTCCGGTGCGACAACCATAGAAAGTGGACATGAGATGAAATGGGTAAACACTTGCAGAAGTAGGGTTTTACGCTTGATTATACAGTGTGGAGATTTCATGGTGAGTCTTCCCAACATGCCAGAGCTGAGGTTGTTCGTCGTCGCACCAACGAGCATGGTACCGGCATCGAAGACATGGTGCAAGACTTTGATGAGACTCGGGATTCGGACGATGAGATGGAGGAATCTGCAAAGGCCTTCTATGAAATGTTGGAGTCTTCAAAACTTCCTCTCCACGAGCACACTGAGCTTTGTCAGCTGGATGCCATCGCGCAAGTAATGGCTCTGAAGGCTCAGTTCAACCTAGGCAGAGAATGCTACGACGCGATGATGACGATATTTGGACGTTTTCTACCCAAAGGCCACGTATTGCCAGCAAACCTGTACCAGTCGGACAAAATCCTACGTGCGCTTAAGATGCCCTGTGAGAAGATAGATGCTTGTGAGAATGGATGTGCCTTATTTAGGCTTGAGTCTGTGGGCTTGAACTATTATTCCATTTGCAAGTCTTCCAGGTATGTTATGGTAGACAATAGTATGGGAGAGAAGAGTCAGACCAAAATCCCAGTTAATGTTCTTCGGTATCTGCCGATCATACCAAGACTTCAACGTCTTTTCATGGTCAACGAGATGGCCAGACAGATGACGTGGCATAAATTGGGCAAAAGAACCGAACTAGATGCCGATGGGAATCCGATGTTGGGACACACTTCAGACGCTTTTGCATGGAAGCACTTTGATGCATTACATAAGGATAAAGTGGTAGATCCAAGGAATCCTCGAGTCGCCATCAGCACGGATGGGTTCCAAGTGTTTGGTATGACGGCAACCAAATATAGTTGATGGCCTATATTTGTCATTCCACTCAATCTCCCCCCGGAGAGATTATGAAAAGAAAGAACGTTTTCTTGACATTGATAATTCTAGGGCTCAACTATCCGGGGAAGAATATGAATGTGTACATGCAGCCGCTTAAGGATGAATTGCAAGAAGCTTGGGATAATGGGATCAAGACATATGATGCCGCTTCCAAAAAAACTTCAAAATGCATGTGTGGTACATGTACTTGACGCATGACTTGTCGGCGTATGCGCTATTCATTGGCTGGTGTGTGGATGGAAGGTTCCCGTGCCCCACATGCAAGGCAGCTCTTGAGTTCCATTGGCTGCAGGCGGATCGCAAGTATTCTTGCTTCGACTTGCATAGACATTTCTTGGATCCTCGCCATAAGTTCAGAAAAGACAAGAAGAATTTCATGAAAGGTAGAGTTGTCAAAAACTTTGCACCACCTGCATTGACAGGCCAACACACCCTGGATCAGATAAATGCTCTCGAGCCGGATCCAATATGTCTAGGGTATTTCAAAGGGTATAATACGAAACACGCCTAGACTCACAAGATATGCTTGTGGGATCTGTCTTACTTTAATGACCTCCTTTGCCCACACAACATCGATGTGATGCACACTGAAAAGAATACCGCCGAGGCCCTTTTTGGTACATTTTTTGGCATAGAGGGAAAGACAAAGGATAATCCTAAGGCTATAGTCGATCAGGAGGCTCTATGTGATAGACCGTTACAAAACATGCGACAACCGTTAGGAAAGAAGAACTGGAGGAAGCCAAAGGCATGGTTCAATCTTGGAAGGCCAGCTATGAGGGAAATGCTCTTGTTGGCGAAAATGCAGTTGATGTTCCCCGATGAGTATGCAGCAAATCTAAAGAGGGGCGTGAGTCTTGACAAATTGAAAATATTTGGTCTCAAGAGTCATGATTGGCACATATGGTTTGAGCGGGTAATGCCGGTGATGTTGTGTGGCTTTATCCCTGAGGATGAATGGCTAGTACTGGCAGAGCTGAGCTATTTCTTCTGCGCTCTTTGTGCGAAAGAACTATCGCCCAACGTGCTAGATGAACTGGAAGAGTTGGCGCCGGAGTTGATCTACAAGTTAGAAAAGATCTTTCCATCGGGCTTCTTTAATCCAATGAAACATTTGATTTTGCATCTCCCAACCGAGGTAAGATTGGGGGGCATGCAAAATCGTTGGTGCTTTGGAACTAAGAGGATGCAGAAGATACTTCGAGCAAATTTAAAAATAAACGTAGAATTGAAGCATCGATGGCCGAGGCATTCATTATTGAGGAGGCGGAAAACTTCATGACAGCACACTACGAATCCAAGAATCGTCATTTGCATAATCCGAAGCCTCGGTACAATGGTGGCGACCGTGAAAAAGTTTGATCCAACCTCAGCCTATTCCAAGGGAAGCTCGCACCAGCCGGTGGTTCGAAAGCAATAACGTTGGATGTTGAAGAATGGCAGACCATTTCGTTGTATATCTTCAACAACCTAACAGAAGTGCGGCCGTGCATCAAGTAAGTTCTCGCTACATTGTTTCGCAACTTCTAATTTTTTTGAACTGCTCTTATTCTCGTATATGTGATACAGTCAATATGTCACCAAATTCTCGGATGGAGCGGTGATCCAAAACCATTCCATCGAAGAGTATGAACTTCTGGCAAAGCATGGAGGCGGCTATCCCAGTTTCATCTCTTGGTTCAAACAAACGGTAATTTCCATTAGACCATTTCTTTTCTTCATATAGTTTGTGGCTAATGCAACAATCCTTTCATATCAAACTTGTAGGCTAATTCAGAGTCTATGGATGCCGAATTGAGACAAGTCGCTAATGGTTTTGACTATAAGGTCCGTGCATTTGACAAATACGACATCAACGGGTATCGCTTTCGTACTTTTGGCAAAGAGCTATCTATGGCCAACCGAAAGTCTACAAATTGTTGTGTCTCCGCTGTCGGTGAAGCAGGTGTCGAGTATTATGGAAGAGTTGAAGCAATTTATAAACTTATATTCTTTGGTGATAACAAACCAAACGTCGTAGTCTTCAAATGTTATTGGTTACATCCGAAGGAGACTAGAAGGATTCATGAACATATGGGGCTAGTCAAAATCAAACAAAGCACCCATTTAGATGTTCCCGATGTCTATATTATGGCTCAATAGGCGACCCAAGTTTTCTATCTACCATGGTCCTGCCAAACCGATCCAAATCTGAATGGTTGGGATGTCGTTTATGATGTGCCGCCACATTTTAGACCACCTCCCCTCAATGAAGATGATTATGAATCTCACATTAACCCAGACACATATGAAGGAGAATTCTTCCAAGAAACACGTCTTTTCAAAAAACATTTCAAGAACTGCTCTACTTCACCCCAGAACATTGAGGTAGACAGCGACAGTGAATCCGACTTCACCCCTAAGACGGAACAAGAAGAGATGGAAGAAGAAGAGGGTACTACTGCGGATGACCTCTCAATGCTTGACCAATTACATAAAGGAGGCCTTCCACATGTTGCTCCAGATAGTGATGATGATGCATTTATTAATGATAGTGATGATGATGATGCATTTATTGATCTCGGAGCATATATAGACGATGAAGATTATTATTTGTTCATGTTAGGTATACGTGATGATGATACACTCAAATTATATATATACGTATTACTATTCATGTCGATATTTAATTTTTTAAGTTGTACTAATTTTGTTTACTCTTTGTCATGGCAGGTGTTGAAATATGGTGGGCGCGGGTTGAGAGCGATCCGAGGATCCTTCGTCTGTGCGTGGTGGGAGGGGTACTTCCATTCTACCCCAAACTCTCCAGAGAGCGTTGTACGACAGTATTGGGTCACCCGAGGGCACTTCTTCATCGGTGAAGTTGCCCATCGGGAGAGGAGGTCGGGGAAAGAAGAGAGCTCCTAAAGCTACACATGGTGGCCGTACGAGAGGTAGGAAAGCTGCTACGCCTTCCTCCCCGCCACCCCCAGCTAATTCACTAGAGCACATGACTACTACGGTAGACTCGCCTGAGGTGGAGGCTACAAGGACTCCTGTCCACGAGCCTCATGTCGATGATCCTTCAGTCCCAGACGCTTCGACCCGCGAGACTCTTGTGCCAGACGCCTCATCCCGTGAGACTCCTGTGCCAGACGCTTCGTCCTATGAGACTCCATAGGCTTCCACCGGATGGGATACCTGGCCAGATCTGCATCAGCGGGAGACGAGTGTCCATGCTGATGGTAGTGGGGATCGGCTTTCTGATAGCGGGGATGAGGTGGTTGAGGGCACCGTCTACCAGCATGGGTGTACATGGCTCCCGCTGTGTCGGCGACCCGCGAGCAGAGGTGGCTGATTAAGCCTGAGTCGCTGAAGTAAGTGCATTTACTCTTTTTAAACCTTTTGCCTTCATGTTTCTTCACATATCTAATGCATTGGCTTTGTCATACTGCAGGGGTTGGATTCACGCCAAGTATGTCCGCAGGCCCAACTCCATCCTTGGTGTGATTTTACGGCATAACTTCCCGGGGTTTGTCACGTTGCCTGACGAGGGTCAGCAAGAAGAGGTAGGATTGAAATGGGAGCACTACTTGGTTGCCCTGGCTCTGCCGGAGATGATCGATGGTGTGTTGTGCCACACGAGGGCCGACATGGTCATCAAGAAGTTCTGGGTAATTTCTCCTTTACACAATTAAAAATCAATAATAGCTAGTTATTCTATTAATCAGTGTTGTCTCTTTTGATTGCAGACCTTCTATAGGTGTGAGGAGGGATACGAGGAGGCCGCGGCAAGGCTTATCGATTACGAGTGCAGGCGCCTACTATAGAACTTACGACACGAGGCTCGGGTACAGGCTATTCGAGACTACTATGCCTCGCAACATATTAAGAAGGTCAAGTCGTCGTCCCGCCAAAAGTTTCTGGACAAGGAGCAATACATGAAGGTAATTACCTATTCTTAAGGCTCTATACTTAGTTTCCTTTCCTTTGATTTGTGGGCATAGCTCTCAAATTTCTCTTTACTAACTTAGGTGCCCCCGAGATGATGTGCGGATAAGATGGGTTGTTGGGAGGCGTTGGTGAATGAATGGTACTCTGACCAATGGCGAGTCATCCAGGATGATGCCAAGGCACGGCATGCCCAAATGGAAGGTGTGCCACACCATCAAGGCAGCACCAACATTTATCAGTTCGGCCGGAACTGGGTATGTGGTTTGCGTCATGATTCCTGCAATTCATTCTTGTAGTGCTAGGTTTACCCATTATTAATACTTTGTTCCTCTCTTGTAGGCTCATCACAATAAGAAGGAGCTGCCAGAGGTGTATGACCTCTATGCCATGGCCCATATTGCCTCATACATGAAGGTCAAGGCATTCTCTGAGTCCGACCTCGATAATCCTGAGAACTTCACCAATATCTCCTCCCACCACAAGCTCATGAGGTACATAGATGTAGGGAAGGCGGTGAATGGGGAGGACTTCAACCCGAGCCAGCATCCTATTGATCCATACATGGTGATGATAGCTGGACACGGGAGGCCCCATGGCTCGATAACCATTGGAGATGGACATATACAGTCTTCGAGCACTCTTTGGCAGATCAAGGCACGCCAAACGAGCTCCTGTCCTGAGATGCCGCCTCATCCACGGCCAGTCTAGCTCACCATCGAGGTTAGTCATACAGACTAAGTTAGCTTTCCTCCATTACATTGTGTGTGTGAACAAAGATGATTAAAATGCTAACGAGGAGTTGTGTTGCAGGCTGCTCTGTAGAAATAGAGAGAGAGAGACAACCCAGGCGCTTCTGGCGGAACAGGCCTGGCAGGCGGCAAAGGAGAAGAGGGATCTGGAGAAGAGGACGGCTAGGTTGTTGGAGTAGGAGAGGGCACGGAACGATGCGTCTAACCGGGCCATGTACGAGGTCATCATGGTAAGTTTCTTCTTCATATTAGCCAAATAATGCACTACATGTTCTATTCATTAATAACCAATATGATTGACTTGGCAAAACCAAATGTGCAGACTTTGTGCGAGAAGACCGACCAGACCCCTCTGCCGATGCCAATCATTACCACGGCTGGGACGATGAGTTTCATTTCAATGTTCATTAGTTACTAGTCTTAACATTTCAGCGTCACCATGCTAACCCAAATGATCTTTGGTACAACATAACTCCCAAGCCGCATCGCACGACCCGAGCAACCCCGGTGCTTCACCTCCCTGATGACGCGGAGGGTAAGCCCTAACATGCCACTTACTTGTCTCATTTTATCAAACAAAGACAAACATAACACTTGGACAAACTTAGCACAATGACAAACTTAGCACTTAGACAAATGTCATATTTTACCTAAGTTAGCTTTGTTTCCTCTAAAATGACATAGTAAGCTTACTTACCTCCAAAATGACACATTGTACCTAAGTTAGCTCTAAAATGACATATTGTACCTAAGTTAGCTCTAAAATGACCTATACTTAGCATTGTTTCCTCCACACTGACATAATAAGCTTAGTTAACTCAACAATGACACAATAGACTTGGTAACCTCATAGATGCCATAGACTTAGCTTATTTTCTTGCAAAATGACACAATAAGCTTAGTTAGGTAAAAAATGTGACAATTACCTAGGTTAGCTCTAAAATGACACAAATAAGCAATAATAAGAAGAAAAACAAGAGGAGAAAGAGAAATAGAAGAAAAACGCTTCTTCTTCTTCTTCTTCTTCTTGGTAACCTCATATATGCCATAGACTTAGCTTATTTTCTTGCAAAATGACACAATAAGCTTAGTTAGGTAAAAATGTGATAATTACCTAAGTTAGCTCTAAAATGACACAAATAATCAATAATAAGAAGAAAAACAAGAGGAGAAAGAGAAAGAGAAGAAAAAAAGCTTCTTCTTCTTCTTCTTGTTATTCTTCTAGATCTTCTTCTTCTTGTTGTTGGTAACCTCATAGATGCCATAGACTTAGCTTATTTTCTTGCAAAATGACACAATAAGCTTAGTTAGGTAAAAATGTGATAATTACCTAGGTTATCTCTAAAATGACACAAATAAGCAATAAGAAGAAGAAAAACAAGAGGAGAAAGAGAAAGAGAAGAAAAATGCTTCTTCTTCTTCTTCTTCTTCTAGATCTTCTTCTTCTTCTTGGTAACCTCATAGATGCCATAGACTTACCTTATTTCCTTGCAAAATGGCACAATAAGCTTAGTTAGGTCAAAAATGGCATAATTACCTAGGTTAGCTCTAAAATGGCACAAATAAGCAATAAGAAGAAGAAAAACAAGAGGATAAAAAGAAAGAGAAGAAAAACGCTTCTTCTTATTATTCCTCTTCTTCTTCTTCTTCTTCTTCTAGATCTTCTTCTTCTTCTTCTTCTAGTATTCTTCTTCTAAATTTCTTATTTCCCATTTTGCAGATTTGATTCACTTCACAGAAGCTTTCATTGATGGAGTTCTTGTGTTTACTTTATGTTTTGATTTTGTATCGATGAACATTGTGAAACTTGCTACCTATGGATGAAACTATTGGAATATGGATGAAACTATGCATGTATGGATGCAAGTTGCACTTTTGATTTGTTATGTTTGTTGGATGATCATATATATGTGTTTGTGATATGGCAGGAATATAGTTTCTATGAATTATATATATATATATCATATATGTGCTTGTGAAAATGATTGGATATAACAAAAAACAGAATAAAAAGGGCCAATATAGGCACTTTGCCGTCTGCCACCGACGACAAAGGTCTCTTTGCCGTCTTCCCCAAACGGCAAAGGTGCCACATGGTGGCCACCTATGAAACCTGGGAAGCCCAAGCTAGGGCCATTTTATCTCTTTGCCGTCCGCGGCAGACGGCAAAGGGGGAGGCAGACGACAAAGAGGGCGGGGAGGCAGTAGACGGCAAAGGGGGCGGGGTGAGGCAGACGACAAAGTGGGCGAGGGGGGGGGGCAAACGACAAATGGTGTGGGCGAGGGGGGTGGGCAAACGACAAATGGCAAAGGGGGCAGGGGGGCAGACGACAAAGTGGTGGGTCTGTTAGCCACCTCTAACGGTGACGTCGTCGGTAGTTTGCTATCAATGGCCTTTACCGTCTGCAAGCTGACGGCAAAGATCCTTTGCCATTCGCTGGGCCGAAGCAGACGACAAAGAACCCCTTTGCCGGGGCTAGCTGGGCCCAAATTTGTGTCATCCGCTAGCGGACGGCACAGTCCTTTGCCGTCTGCCTTTGTGCCTTTACCGCCTGCCATGGCAGACGACAAAGTGCCTGATTCCTATAGTGATGGTATAGACAAGGTTGCTTCTTCGTGGAACCCTCCATGGATAGAGCCCTCCGTGGACTCTCGTGACCATTACCCTTCGTGGGTTGAAGTCTCCATAAACGTGGATGTAGGATAGCACCACCTATCGGAACCATGTGAAAAATCTTCGTGTCTCCAAATTGCGTTTGATATTCCTACCCTTCCTTTACTAATCATGCTCTTTGTTACTTTCCGCTGCTATACTCGTAGACATGCATGTGTAGGGTGTGCTTGACTTGATACCTATGCTAAAATCTGCCAACACTTTCAAATTGGGAAAAGGTAGAATTTTTATTTGGTAAAGTAGTCTAATCACCCCCCTCTAGACATACTTTCGATCCTATAGATGAGCACCTTTGGTGGCGGCCACCTGTCAGTGGCGGTAGACGCATCCAACTTTTGCAGATGGATTTTAGGGTGAGATACGCCAATGTGGTAAACGTAGCCCCAAAACCACGACGCTTTGTTTCTATCCCCCACTAATTCACCCATGTTGTTCACAGGTGGCCACATGCGCGGAATTGTCGGAGCATCGACAACCCCTATACGCCGCTTGGACAACTCTATACTTCACTACTAAAGTCACACATCAAATTGTACACGAGATAATCTAGGTCTTCGATCAACTCAGCTTAAACACATTCTCCTCTCCATACTATGTCAATGATTTGGCACATCAACATCTCAGATATGATATTCTGCCAAGCTGCTAATTGACCTACCAGTTGGTGTCCCTCGATCCCCTTAACCCCACTTGCAACACCCTGATTTTGTGGATTGATTTCGCTCAAATCGTGCCTCACGACCCTTCTTTCACTAGGCCCTAGATCGAGAAGGACCGATCCACATAACCATGGTGGTGATCTACATCGTCCATGACCTGTCCACCTTGGGCTCCATCAGATCCACGACCAATGACCCGGTGGAGGCACATTCAGTGTGGTATGCTGCTCTGCCCTGCGCTCCCTCCATGTCCCCCACCCTTCCCGCCTTCGGTGGCTCGAGGCTTCTTCCACTTCGTGCTAGTTAAGGCTCGCTGCTCTCTCTCTCTCTTATGCGCGCTCGTGCCTCCGCTTGCAAGTGTGGTTCCTTGTTATTGTAGGATGATTCGGAATTTTGTTCTTTGCACTTCACCACTTGTTCCTCAGCCAGAAATACATTGTTGTTCTAGGTTGTGTTGTTTCATCTTAAATTTGTAAAAGCTCCCCCGATATGATGGGAATGATTTTGACAATACTATAGAGGGTAGGAAAGAAGTTGGATCTCGCTATGGACAAGTGTGACACGAAGAGTTTTAGCAGGTTCATGCCCTCTTGGAAGAGTAACATTCCCTATGTCTTGTGCTCATGAATCTTTTATTTCTCTGTGTATGGACTGGAAATTACAAGGAATGCGAACCCTTGTCCGTGACAAAGAGCGTGACTTATGATGAGTCCCTTTAGTGGTTCAGTAAAGGAGTAGAATTTTTTTCCCTTTTTCCCTAGAGGCAACCCTGAGTCATTGAACCACGAGAGAAAGTGTACCTTGAAGACAAGGGTTTCTAACAAGCTTTGCATGAGTATTAAATTCCAATCTTGGGACCAAATCAAACTCAAGTTGCACCGTTAACACTTATAAACAAAAATAAGCATGTGTATGAGGACTTATTGTTACATGCATATATTTGTGAACATGATCATTGTGATATTCATCTGTTTCCACTCCTTAAAGACACCCGTCAATATGTGCTTACAAGATATCGAAGTCGGGATTGTGTTCAAATTATGACTTGACCGAAAAGCGCCCTGCATCAAGAGTCTGTTGTTCGACCAAAGGCCATATCTGTCATGCATGGTTGCCAAGGTAATTAAGATAGGATCAGATAAAAGTATTGGGTGCTTAATGACTGCACATCTTGTATCCATGGAGATATAATTCATGCTACCGCATTAAACCTTTATGTCACTAGTGTTCAAAATAGTGTTTCACGGTATCTTTGCCCTTAGCCTCTCCATGGCTCGATCTCTGTGATTGTGGGTACCTGCAGGCACAAAGATCGTGAATGAGACAATAGATAGCTACAAAGCAATTTTATTTCACACATTCGTGACGTTGATTCAAAGTTTTTCCACCGATCCCTCCAACGAATGCATAGGGTTATAGGGCTATGCCTCAACCCATGGCCTTACCGACTCGCACATAGCTATAAGGTCGCAAGAAGAAACTATTGAAGAACATATCAAGAAGAGTGATTGATTGATAATATGTCTTACAACAGTTGTCGGATACGATAGGCAACCACAACCAAAAACCATTGAAGGACATATCAATAGGAGTGATACATTGATAATATGTCTTACAATAGTTGTCGGATGTGATATTGGATTACAAGGCGTGGCTAAATAGGGTGAATGTTGTGGTGGTGGCTATGGAAACATAGATGGAAAATGGTGGCTTGGGTTTCTGGATGATGTGGATGACACATGGGGAGGTATGTGCATTGTTTTGTTGCTTATGTGACGTTAACCCCTTTATAATAGTTGTAGAGTTCAACGAGGTAATGTCGTAGGCATTTCATACGACCGTACATACAAGCTCTTGCCGGCGTATGGATGTCCGTCTTGCTATGTTTCCCATGCGCCCCCACTTGATTCTCATTATCTCCTCTTTGCCCATTTCCATTTATATGCTTGACTCTATCCATGCATAGCCCCATTTCTTGTGGAAACAACTTAAAAAGTGGATTTTGGAAATCAATTGCATTCATTAGTAATTAGTAGCAAGCAGATATCTTGATTTTATTGAAATTGGGCCAACGGATAACGAGAAGCAGAAGAGCCCTTTCGGGCGCAATTTTTCTTCGCTATCTTCCGAGGAGCTAACGTCTTGCCCTTTCCCATGGCGGCTAGCGATCGCGGGGAGGATGAAGAGCGGGGAAATGGGTGGTTTTGATTTAGAAGGAAGTGGAATGAAAGGGGCCTGGTAACTTCATGATTTAGCCCTCACTCCTTGAAAATATCGACATGGCCGACTAGAGGAGGGTGAATAGGCGATTAATAGTTTTTAGATTCTTTTTACAAATTAGGCCAAAGAATAAAATAGGTTGTCTAGATATGCAACTATGTGGACAACCTATATGATGATCTCAACAACAACGATATTAACAAGCACAAGATATAAACACAATATAGTTTGCTCAAAGTAAATGGTTAAAATAGCCGCAAGTGGAGTCGATGGAAACGAGGACGTGTTACCAAAGTTCCCTCCACTTAGATGGAGGTACATATCCATTGGAGCGGTGTGGATGCACAATGCTCCCCAAGAAGCCACTAGGGCCACCGTATTCTCCTCTCGTCCTTGCACAATGTAAGATGTCATGAATCCACTAGTGGTGCCCTTGAAGGCAACAATCGAACCTTTACAAACAAGGTTGGGGGGCAAACTTCACAACCTAATTGGAGGTTCCCAACACCACCATGAAGCTTCACCACAATGGAATGTGGCTTCGAGGGGACCTCTTCTGTCTAGGGTGCCCAAACACCCAAGAGCAACAAGATCCTCAAGGGATTGGTGGGGGACTCTTGGCAGAAGTGTACATCGAGGCCTCTCTTCCAAACCCTAGAAAATCAACAAGTTTTGATGGCTAGGGAGAGAGATCAGGCGAAAACGAGCTTTGGGGCAACAATGGAGCTTGGGGGGATAAGAGGTAGGTCTTCTTGGGAAAGAAGACCCCCCTTTATGTAGATGGGGGCAAATCCAGCTGTTTTCTACCCTCATCCCGCACACAAGCGGTACTATCGTTCCAAGGAGCGATACTACCACACCAGGGCCTGATAGTACATATAGTAGATGCGCGATAGTTTCGCCGGGCGATACTATCGTCCCTCCAGTGGTACTACCGCAATGAGTCATAGCACCAGGGGAGGTAATGGTAGTGGGATAGTACATGAGCGGAACTACATTAATAATTGGTACTACAGTTCTAGTATCGTCCTACTACTGTGAGGGTGAAATGGGTAACCAAACCGAGTACAGAAGAATTTCTCTAAGCGGTACTAGCAGCGACAGTAAAACGCGGAAGTACCGCACAAGCGATACTACTGCTCTACTACCGCGATCGACAAATAGGCAACATAATGTTGCATACAAATAAATCCCCAAGCGGTAGTGGGCGTGGTAGTACACAATGACACTACCGCCTAGGCAGTACTACCATTGTGACCATCGATACTATCGGTTGGGTGTTGTCAAGTTGCCCAAGGAAAACAGAGAGACCTCCATGTTACTGGAAGGGGATATGTGGTGCATACGTGGTTGTGTATGTGTTGATTTCACCCATACCTTTCAATAGCGGACCCCCTCTTAATAGTATGGTTTTCAAACGACTTAATACCACCAAAAAAGAAATGCCACATAACACCTTCTTCACTCTTTATCACCGAGGGGAATAAAACTGTCTTGTGCAAATGTAGAAATATCTGAAACACTTAATGCATATCCGTAAATAGCATTGTCATCAATCACCAAAACTATCAGAGAGAGAAACGCTCTTTCACTCCTCTTATTTATAACTGCAAGTTAATCTACAAGTACTAATGGTGGTCGTCAACCCGTGGTTCCTATAGCAAACTTTGGTTCCGCGCCGCTGTTATGGACACAACTGTAGGATCGAAAGTAGTGCTAGAGGGGGGGGGGTGATTAGACTACTTGACCAAATAAAAATCTACCTTTTCCCAATTTTAATTGTTGGCAGATTTTAGCATTCATAGTATATCAAGTACACCCTACACATGCATGTCTAAGAGTATAGTAGCGGAAAGTAAAGACAAGCATGTAAGTAAAGAGATGGTAAGAAGATCAAACGCATTTGGTAACACGATGATTTTTCCCGTGGTTCTGATAGGTGGTGTTATTGTACATCCACGTTCATGGAGTCTTCAACCCATGGAGGGTAATGATCGTGAGAGTCCACGGAGGGCTCTACCCATGGAGGGTTCCACGAAGAAGCAACCTTGACAATACCATGACGGCCTACATCCACGGAGGACTAGCCTTACTTGGGGTAGATCTTCATGAAGTAGGCAATCTCCTTGCCCTTACAAACTTCTTGGTTCACTCCACAACACGAAGTAGGAGGCTCCCAAGCGACACCTAACCAATCTAGGAGGCACCACCCTCCAAAAGGTAATAGGCTCGGTAATGAGATGAACTCCTTGCTCTTGTGCTTCAAGATGATAGACTCCTCAACACACAATCACTCTCTCATAGATATGGCTTGGTAGAAGAGATTGATTGGGTGGAAAGTAACTTGGGTAGGCTAGAAATCAAGATCCATATGGTTGGAGTGGAAGATCTTGACCTCAACACAAGGGTAGGTGGTTCTCTCTCAGAAAACTGATAGGATAGGTATGGAATGGTTTTGAGTGTTTCTCTATCGAGTAGGTGGTGGTGGAGGGGTATATATAGGCATCTCCAAAAATCCAACAGTTACACACATAAGTCAGACTCGGTGGAACCGATGTGTGAATCTTGGTTGTACCGAAGTGACTTAAAGTTAGCAACTTTTGAATCTCGGTAAGCCGATATAGGAATCTCGGTTCCACCGATAAGGTGACCAACGGTTAGAATGTCCAATCTCAATGACGCAGATTCAACAATCTCGAAAGGACCGAAACTGTGAACTTGCATAACAGAAAGTTGGCAGCCTAAGTCGGTGGCACCGAATGCAGTATTGGTTGCACCGAAAAAGTAGGGTTTGGCTAAGTCTGTCTAGGGTTTGGAATCGGTGGCACCGGAATGGAAATGTTGCATGCACCGATTTGGAGTATTTGGCTTTGGACAGACTTTGGTGGGAGAGTTTGTGGGTGTCTTTGGTGATTATCACTTGTGCACGTATGAGCATTTTGTTCACCAACAAAACCTTACCCCCTTTTAATAGTATTGGCTTTCCTATGGACTCAAAGTGATTTCTCACAAATGTAAAATGTAGAGTCCTCTTTCTTGAAGCTTTGCCAACCTATTTCCTTGCATCTTGGGGTATTCCACAATCTCTTTGCGAACCCATCATTGAGCTTTTCCTGAAACATTCTCAGTGGAAACATTAGTTCAATGACACATATGTTGTTATTAATTACCAAAACCACCAAGGGAGCAAATGTGCTTTCAATCTCCCCCTTTTTGGTAGTTAATGAAAACATATAGATCAAAGCTTTGACATATGATATAATAAATGAATATAATCGTCGCTTTGAGAAGTATGTGATAAGCAAGAGCTCCCCCTAAATTTGTGCATTATTTTAAATTTGCGTTTGAATGCAAATGCACAATCGATTAGGTACATGGGGGCACTTCTTCCATGTCACATACAACTTGGTGGTGTGCGAGAATAATTAGAGTTAACAACATAGCACAACACAACAAGCAAAGTGAGTGACCATCACATAATCATCAAATGATAGGAAATAGTAGCAACACACATAACAACGTATGATCACACACAAACACAAAACTATCTCACGTCAAACCAAACGAACCAAATGTTTTGTAAAACCAGCAAATAAAAACAAACACTCTATCACTCGAAGCCTAAGATCTATATACAACTTCTCCCCCTTTGGCAACAAGTTACCAAAAAGTTCAAAGAGATATAGCTAATCGTTCTGCGGCTGATCTCCTCCGGTCGTCGATGAAGGAGTCGAGAGAACGGTGTCGGCAAAGACTTCTGCTGAAGTCCTGGATGGAGCTTGAGTAGATACTAGAGGCACTAGAACTGATGGTGCTGAAGATACTGTGGCTGGAGCAGAAGATGAAGGCCTTGTCTCTGGAGCTAGTACTATAGGAGTCCTGGACTTAGTCGTGAACTCGGCAATCGTCCTGACAGGTGCACTATCCTCTTCATCATCAGAAGATTCAGACTCCGAAGAGGTGCGATGGATTGGGGCTTCATCAACCCTCTTCTTGAGCTCATTGACTGTCTTAGTCAGCCCATCAACCTTGTTATTTAGAGTTTTCACTCTATCATCAATGATGTTTGCAAGGCTTTCCTAACTATCCATGATGGTCTTGATGTCCTTCTTCATCTCCAGGACATTACTGATCAAAAGATCCATCTGCTCGTTCCTGGACCTGGGAACCTGAGCACTAGTGGCTCTAGCTGTCTATGCTTCTGCCTCTATGTGTGCCTGAGCTGTAGCTGATGTGGGATGGTCTGGGTCCATCACCACAACGTTATCCTCAAAGTCCGGCTGAAGTGGCAAATGGGGACTGTCCAAAAAGCAAAGATGTGCTTCTCAAGCTGAGAATTGATGAGCATCTGGATATAGGGTGCGTAGCAGTATGAGCGCTTCTGATTAGCAGCAACCCTCTCCACAGTCTCTACTATCAAGTCCATCACTCGAATCCTGGTGTGACGATCAAGATGGATGAGCATGTTGATGGAGTATCCACGAATCATCTTCTCATGTCCATACTTGGGCATCAAGGTATGCCTCAGGATAGTGTTCATGGTACGGAGGCCTGGCTGGAGAAAGTAGATAGAACCAAGCTTGTGAGATTGGACTTTATCTACAGGGATAGGATTATACATATCTTTCATAGCATTGTGGCTCTCCTTGGATTCTATGTAGACATCCAAATCTCCATCCCGAATCTCTAGGAATCCTAAGATGGTAGCCCACTCATCAACAAAAGATTCATATCTTGCTCCTTCAATCATCCATACAATCCTACCATCTCCATAGAAATGTGCAGTGGAGTAGAATTGCATGATCATCTCATTGTTCCAAGCATTGAACTCCTTCCCAGCAAATTGATCAAGGCCAATGCAATGGAAGTTGTCTTGGACACATGGAAAGTAATCCTCATTATCTTTGATGTACTTCCATTCAACATATCTAATACATCCCCAACGTATATATAATTTATGAAGTAATCATGCCATGTTTACAATAATTCTATATGATTTTGGTATGATTTTATTAAAACTAACCCGGAATGACGCTATTTTCAGCAGAACTACCGTGGTGTTGTTTTTGTGCAAAAATAAAAGTTATCAGAATGAGCTGAAAATTTACGAAGAATATTTTTGGAAAATATAAAAAATACTGGAGCGAAGAGTCATCGGAGAGGAAGGCCGAGGAAGCCACGAGCCATAGGGGCGCGCCCACCCCCTAGGGCGTGCCCCTAGCTTGTGACTTCCTCGTGGACCCCCTAGACTTGTTTCCGCTGCCACGAACTCTTATAAATACATAAACCCCCGAAAATAAACCTAGATTGGGAGCTCAGCCGCCGCAAACCTCCAGAGCCATGAAAAACCAATCGGGAGCCCGTTCCGGCACCCCGCCAGAGGGGGAAACCATCACCGGAGGCCATCTTCATCATGCCGGCGCTCTCCATGACGAGGAGGGAGTAGTTCACCCTCGGGGCTAAGGGTATGTACCAGTAGCTATGTGTTTGATCTCTCTCTCGTGTTCTTGAGATGACACGATCTTGATGT
The DNA here is from genome assembly GCA_022496015.1 of Hordeum marinum. Taxonomy (NCBI): domain Eukaryota; kingdom Viridiplantae; phylum Streptophyta; class Magnoliopsida; order Poales; family Poaceae; genus Hordeum; species Hordeum marinum. The sequence continues at coordinate 309,967,804 of CM039673.1, forward strand.
ATCACAAGCTCTATTGATATAGATGAATCATATGGAGTTTCCCCCTCTCTATCTTGTGATGAATTGAGTTTTCCCTTCGAAGTTTTCTTACCGGATTGAATCTTTAAGGATTTGAGAACACTTGGTGTATGTCTTGGAATGAGATATCTATGGTGACAATGGGATGTTCTGTTGATCTACTTGATGTATGTTTTGGTGATCAACTTGCGGGTTCCGTGACCTTGGGAATCTATGCATAGGGGTTGGCACATGTTTTCATCTTGACTCTCTGGTAGAAACTTTGGGGAACTCTTTGAAGTTCTTTGTGTTGGATTGAATATAATGAATCCGAAATTGTGTGATGCATATCGTATAATCAAGCTCATGGGTACTTGTGGTGACACTGGAGTATCTAGGTGACATTAGGGTTTTGGTTGATGTGTATCTTAAGGTGTTATCTTAGTACGAACTCTAGGGTTGTTCGTGACACTTATAGGGATAGCTCATAAGATTGATCAGAAAAGATAACTTTGAGGTGGTTTTGTACCCTACAATAATCTCTTCGTTAGTTCTCCGCTATTTGTGACTTTGGAGTGAACTCTTTGTCGCACGAGAGGTATTTACATATGATTCAACTATGTTAGTATTGTTGAGAGAAATTGCACTAGTGAAAGTATGGACCCTAGGCCTTGTTTCCAAGCATTTATACAATATTTTGCTCGCCGTTTACTATTTGTTACCTTGATTTTTTTATATTTTAAGATTACAAAAAACTATATCTACCATCCATATTGCACTTGTATCACCATCTCTTTGCCGAACTAGTGCACCTATACAATTTACCATTGTATTGGGTGTGTTGGGGACACAAGAGACTCTTTTCTATTTTATTGCAGGGTTGTTTGAGAGAGACCATCTTCATACTACACCTCCCATGGATTGATAAACCTTAGGTCATCCACTTGAGGGAAAATTGCCGCCGCCCTACAAAACCCTGCGCTTGGAGACCCAACACGAGTCTACAAGAAGAAGGTTGTAGACATCAAGCTCTTTTCTGGCGCCGTTGTCGGGGAGGTGAGTGCTTGAAGGTATATCTTTAGATCTTGCAATCAAATATTTTAAGTTCTTGTTTTTCACTAGTTTGGTTTTATAAAAGAAAACTACAAAAAAATGGAATTGAGGTTGCCTCATATGCTTCATCTTTTCAATGTCTTCCGTGAAAATGATGGAAAGGAAAATTGTTCTCAAGTGTTAGAAGAAGAAGTTATTAAAATGTTTGGCACTAAATCCTTGAATGATGAGCATGATTTAAAGATTGTTAGTATGAATTATCTGAATATTCATGATGCTAATGATATGCAAAACCATAAGCTTGGGTATGTTGTGTTTGATGAAGAAGATATTTTTAGTCCCCCAAGTTTTGATGAGAAAAACTATTATGATTATGACATGCCTCCTATCTATGATGATTATTGTGATGACACATATGCTTTAAATAGTAATGACAAACATGAAACCTATTATCATGATTTTAATATTCAATGTGGTTATGTCAATCAAGTATCTCATGATAATTATTTTGTTGAGTTTGCTCCCACTATTATGAATGAGAAGAAAATTGCTTATGAGGAGAGTGACAATTTTTCTATGCTTGTGCATCATAAAAATAATGATTTATGTGCTGGTTATATAGTGGAATTTCTTCATGATGCTACTGAAAATTATTATGAGGGAGGAACATATGCTTGTAGGAATTGCAATAATATCAAGTTTCCTATCTATGTGTTCAAATTCTTGAAGATATGCTTGTTTTCCCTTCCTATGCTAGATGATTCTTGCTCTCATAAATTGTCTGATCACAAAATACCTATGCATAGGAAGTGTATTAGACTTAAATGTGCTTGTCATGATATTCATGATGCTCTTTTGCATGTTTCAATTATTATTCCTATGTGAGCATCATTGAAATCATCATGCCTAGCTAAAAGGCATTAAAGAAAAGCGCTTGTTGGGAGACAACCCAACACTTTTACTTTCTTTTTTGATGTGTCACATGATTAAGCTACTGTAGTAATCATTTTTTGTGTCTTTTATTTTAATAAAGTACCAAGTAAAGCCTTTGGGATAGTGTGTATACTTGCTTGTTTGATTCTGTGCAAAAACAGAAAGTTTTGCGTCCAATATATGAATTATATGATTTTACTGGAGCATTAAAAAATTCTAAAGTTTTTACACAAATCTTATATGCAAATTATTTGGATTTTCCTAATTTTTAAGAATTTTTAGAGTCAGGGAAGTATGGTGATCATTCAGATCTTTGTAGACTGTTATATTTTTGACAGATTCTGTTTTGCATGCATAGTTTGCTTGTTTCAAGTGTTCCTGTAGCTTATATTGAGTAATAAATTATGGCAATGATGGAATACAGTAGGTATTATGTGATAAAAATTATGAATCTTGTCTTGACAATACCTAAGTGAATGATCTATCTTTATTACACTAACCCTTCTCACAAAGTTGCGTTAAGTTTTGTGTGATTGAAGTTTTCACATTTTGGGTGAGACACCGATATAAGGAGAATAAGGGGTGAAAAGAACCTAAGATTGGGTATGCCCAAGGCACCCCAAGGTAATATCCAAGGAAGACTCAAGCGCCTAAGCTTTGGGATGCCCCGGAAGGCATCCCCTCTTTCGTCTTCAACACTATCGGTATATCTTACTTGGAGCTATATTTTTATCGGTCACATAATATGAGTTTTGCTTGGAGCATCATTTTATTTTGTTTTCCTTTGTTAGGTGTTATTTATAATCTTGTTTTCCAATAAAAAGTTCCAAGAATTGCCTTTAGGATGCTTGAATTGCATGTTTGATGTGTGCTATGTAAAAACAGAAACTTCTGCTGTAGTGTTTGAATTTTCATATTTTACTGGAACGTGGAAAGTTTCTAAATTTTTGAAAAAGTGTTGTAATATAAATTTTATAGAGTATCCTAAATATTTATAAATTTTTTATTTACATAAGTACACTATTTTCATAAATTGCTATAGACTGTTCTGTTTGGGGCAGATTGTTGTCATAGTTTTGTTATCTACTTATCCTATGGTTTCCATAGCCTATATTGGTAGATATAAAATGTGGAAACGATAGTATACAGTACGTAATGTTTGAAAATTATTATGCAACTTGTCTTGGCAGTACATGAAGTGTTGATTTATTGTTATGTGTACTAACCTATCTCATGAGTTCTTTTCGAGTTTTGTGTGGATGAAGTTTTTGAGAATAGGTGAAACCATGTTATGAGAGGATTGAATGAGATACAAAAGCTCAATCTTGGGGATGCCCAAGGCACCCCAACTAAATATTTCAAGAAGTTTCAAGCATCTAAGCTTGGGGATGCTTCACATCCAATCTCTCTTCATCAACAATTATCGGTTAGCCTATGTTGAGCCTAAATTTTTATTCGTTCACATGATGTGTGCTATTCTTGGAGTGATATTTTTGTTTTGCTTTCTGTTTAACTAAAATACTCAGATCTGAAAATCTTTATTGAGAGAGTGAGAGAGAAAGTCCTCACACAACTACTTAATTGTTTGACTACTCATTGATCTTCACTTATATGTTTTCGAGTAGTTTTGTCATTTACTCTCGTGCTTCACTTATATCCTATGACTAGATGGTTGAATGAATTAAATATCATAAACCTGATATTATGTATGTTTTATATGGTTATTCCATGGGGAGTAATGACTTCACATATAAGAAGTATATGTAGTAAAATTTATTGTAAGTTAGCAACCACCGCATTGGTCACTTGAACCATTCATGAAAGTATATTGAAGGAAGAGAGATTTCACATATAAATATACTATCTTGGACATCTTATATGATTGTGAATACCCATTAATTATTTTCAAACTTGAGCAAATTAGTTGAAGTTGGACAAGGAAGACAACATAATGAGTTATGCTTGGGTATATTTGTATAGAAGTTATATTGTTATGGATCCTCCAACATGTGGTGCTTGCTTCCACCTCATACCAGCCAAAAGTTCCGCACCAAGTAGAAATACTACTTGTGCATCCAAACACCCTTAAACCCAAAGTTGTACCATATGATTCCACCATACCTACCTATATGCGGTATTTACCTGCCGTTCCAAAAAATTGCATGTGCCAAACTCTAAACCTTCAACTAATATTCTGTTTTGTATGCCCGAATCGCTCATATAGTAACTAGGGGTTGTTAGTATCTTCCATTCTAGGTGGGTTATTCTCATGATATGTGTTGATTCACCATCATTCACGAGAAAGTGGTTGGTAATAGGGATTCCCGGCCCCGAAATCAAAGAAAAAAATTGCAAATAATTAAACAAAACTCCTCGATGAATGTTGTTGGTATGGACGGTACCCGTGGATTCGGCTCGCCATGGAGTGTGATTGATTGGTGGAGGGGGAGTAAAAACTTTACCATTCTGTTTGGGAACCACCTATAATGTATCTAGCATGGAAGATACCGAGATCTCTCGGTTGTATGGTGACAATGAAAGCATACCACCCAAAATTATTATTCATCTCTGTTTTAAAATCTTGAGCTCTGGCACCTCGGCAAATTAGTGCTTCCCTCCGCGAAGGGCCTATCTTTTACTTCGTATTACTTACCTTTATGCAAGAGTCATGGTGATCTTCACCACTTCCTATATTTTGATTTTTTCTCTTGGCAAGCGTCATGTGTTGGGGAAAGATCCAAGCATATATGGCCGTTCAAATATATTTGATCATGAATTATTATTGTTGACAATTATCTATATGATAAATAAGTTGGGAGGCGAAACATTAAGCCCCTATCTTTCTCTGTGTTCGAGGGATGCTATTTGTTCTAAAAATATGCTTTGAGTGCTAGCAATCATGGAAGACTATATGATAGTTGAGTATGTGGAATTTGCTAAATCAAAGCTTTTACATAGAACCTTCCTGAAAATAAGACGAATTGCAATTGTTTGGTGACTGAAAGCATAGTTTGTTAGTCTATACTTTAACATGTATAGCTTGTTATTTAATCACGAGAAGGTTTATGAGATGAGCTACTATTTATAACATATAATGATGCTATAAAAAGTGTTTGGAATTATCATTGATCAAATTTATGTACTATGCTAGCATTCACACTTCATAAATTATTTCTTTTATCATTTACCTACTCGAGGACGAGCATGAATTAAGCTTCGGAATGCTGATACATCTCCAACGTATCTATAATTTATGAAGTATTCATGCCATGTTTACACTAATTCTATATGATTTTGGTATGATTTTATAAGAACTAACCCGGACTGACGCTGTTTTCAGCAGAACTACCGTGGTGTTGTTTTTGTGTACAAATAAAAGTTCTTGCAATGAGCTAAAAATTTACGGAGAATATTTTTGGAAAATATAAAAAAACTGGAGCGAAGAATCATCGGAGAGGAAGGCTGAGGAAGCCACGAGCCACAGGGGCACGCCCATCCCCCTAGGGATCACCCCTGGCTTGTGACTTCCTCGTGGACCCCCTGGACTTGTTTCCGCCGCCACAAACTCTTATAAATACAGAAACCCCCCAAAAGAAACCTAGATTGGGAGTTCCACCGCCGCAAACCTCCAGAGCCACGAAAAAACAATCGGGATCCCGTTCCGGCACCCTGCCGGAGGGGGAAACCATCACCGGATGCCATCTTCATCATGCCGGCGCTCTGCATGACGAGTAGGGAGTAGTTCACCCTCGGGGCTGAGGGTATTTACCAGTAGCTATGTGTTTGATCTCTCTCTCGTGTTCTTGAGATGACATGATCTTGATGTATCACGAGCTCTATTGATATAGATGAATCATATGGAGTTTTCCCCTCTCTATCTTGTGATGAATTGAGTTTTCCCTTTGAAGTTTTCTTATCGGATTGAATCTTTAAGGATTTGAGAAGACTTGATGTATGTCTTGCGATGAGATATCCATGGTGACAATGGGATGTTCTATTGATCTACTTGATGTATGTTTTGGTGATCAACTTGCGGGTTCCGTGACCTTGGGAATCTATGCCATAGGGGTTGGCACATGTTTTTGTCTTGACTCTCCGGTAGAAACTTTGGGGAACTCTTTGAAGTTCTTTGTGTTGGATTGAATATAATGAATCAGAAATCGTGTGATGCATATCGTATAATCAAGCCCATGGGTACTTGTGGTGACATTGGAGTATCTAGGTGACATTAGGGTTTTGGTTGATGTGTATATTAAGGTGTTATCTTAGTACGAACTCTAGGGCTGTTCGTGACACTTATGGGGATAGCTCATAAGATTGATCAGAAAAGATAACTTTGAGGTGGTTTCGTACCCTACAATAATTTCTTTGTTAGTTCTCCGCTATTTGTGACTTTGGAGTGAACTATTTGTCGCACGAGAGGTATTTACATATGATTCAACTGTGTTAGTATTGTTGAGGGAAATTGCACTAGTGAAAGTATGGACCCTAGGCCTTGTTTCCAAACATTTATACAACATCTTGCTTGCTGTTTACTATTTGTTACCTTGCTGTTTTTATATTTTCAGATTACAAAAAACTATATCTACCATCCATATTGCACTTGTATCACCATCTCTTTGCCGAACTAGTGCACCTATACAATTTACCATTGTGTTGGATGTGTTGGGGACACAAGAGACTCTTTGCTATTTGATTGTAGGGTTGTTTGAGAGAGACCATCTTCATCCTACACCTCCCATGGATTGATAAACCTTAGGTCATCCACATGAGGGGAAATTGCCGTTGTCCTACAAAACTCTGCGCTTGGAGGTCCAACACGAGTCTACAAGAAGAAGGTTGTGTAGTAGACATCAGTATCTCATGTCACTGACTGCAGGGCTCTTGTCTAGCAAAACTGTCTCATAGAAGTCTTCCTGCTCTTTGGTGTAAACCTGTAGTCCACAACAATCTTTCTCCTCTGGGTATATGGAGCAATAGATCTCCTTGCCCTCAATCCTGAATCCTTCCTCTTTTTCATATCCTTAGCTACTGGGTGGCTGGCATCATGAACTAGAAGGTGAGGTCTGAGATTCATTAGAACAGTCATGGAATCATCATCATCATCATCATCAACTGCTCTGAAAGTGAACCTCTTGTTCTTATCAGCAGCAGGTATGTCTCTGGTAGTCCTCTTGAACTTCTGTGCAGGAGCTTTCTTTGAAGTTTCCTTGGTGCTCTTGGAGGTTCCTGGCTTGGGCATAGCATCAGCCAAAAGTTTCTTGGCTGTCTTCTTAGGAGGGACCTGAGCAACAGGTTCCTCCTCCTAAGCAGTAGCACCAGCAGCAGCAACCTCCTCTAGATCCTCATACATTAAGGTAGGTCTGCCCTGCACACGGATGACCCTCTTCCTGGCTGTCTTCTTCTCCCCTGCCTTCTTAGGCATAGACTTCTTTGGGGGCTCAACGGTCATTGTAGCTCTAGCACTCTCACATGCTCTGAAGGTTTCTGCAGGAGCATAAATTTTACTGACCACCCTCCTAGATGAGGTGGCCTCAGAGGCAGACTTCCTAGTAGCCTTCTCTTGCTTCTTAGCAAGAATCTCTTCTAGAACAAAATCAGAGTCTTCTTCCTTTGAGTTGAGTCTCTTCCTTGTCCTAGTGGTAGACTTAGGCAACCCATGAGAACTAGGAGTGCCTGGATCTATGGAAGAACTAGACTCAGGACTCGTGCCTCAACTCATCTCGACGTTCTGATCTGGCAAATTCTGACTATCTGAACCTGACATGCTGACCCTGTGAATAGAGTATAGAAGAGTAGAATATGATAAGTCATCACAAAATGAGGCTGATTTTTGAAAGTTTAAACAATAGATTTTCAAAGTTTTGCATTCTGTCAAATGAAAATCGGTACACCCGAAGCAAAAATATCGGAGCTACCGAGACAGACATTCTCCTAAGCCGAAACTTGGCACCCCTTTCGGTGAGACTGAAAGGTACACTCGGTTTCAACGAGAAAGTTCTCAGCAACACAAACATACAACTTGGTGACACCGATTTGCTTGCTTCGCTTCCACCGAGTTTCATCGGGCGGATGACAAAACCCTAAAAATCAATAGTTCTCTACTCTACGGGATTTTCTTGTGGATGGAAAGTTCTCAAACTATGGATAGATGGGAAATATGCCCTAATGCGCAAGATTCAGATAGAAGAGCACAAGAGGGGGCCGAATCCATACCCTAATGCGGCAATGGATCGGCTATGACGGCAACGTTGGTGAAGAAAACGTCGATGACGGCAATTCCCAATGGCGGAGGCGCTTGGTGAAGGCTAGCATTGTGGAGGCACGACGTTTGACGAGTGAAATTCAAAGCGTCGGGGTCCACCAATTATATACCCATCGCTGTCGGTGACACCAATTCTAAATGTTCGGTGTCACCGAGTTACACAACTGTCAGCCGACAGGGAAACTCGATGCAATCGAGAATATGGAATCGATCTTACCTAGGTAAGAAAACCAGATCAACCCTAGGCATTCGGTGAGACCGACAATTGTGGGTTGGTTCCACCGAGATGCACTTGGGAGGTTTTAATGGTTAGTCCTTGACAATACGGAACTCAGAGTGCTCCTCACATAGAGAGATCGAAAAGTACTTGTTCAAATTTTGTGATGCAGCATGAATAGAGTATGAGGTGAGAAAGCATAGATAACTAAAGAGTAGTCATAGGCATTCTTGTATATACAATTGGCAATTAAATATGAAAAGCCAAATAGCAACAATTGGATATCCTTGAATGAGTAAATAAATGCAGACCAACATGCTCACACAATAAGATGTCAAAAGAAATCATGGCAAACATGCACAAACACAATAGCATCTAACAAGCACTATGGCGATGACGGAGTCATCTATATATGAGTATATTGACTTAGGAGCCAAGTAAGAATACTTGATCATAGGTCATACTCATCGTTTAAGCACGAGTGGGGTTACCACTTTTACAAAAAGCATTTAATGTTGTCACATTCTAAGAGATGCTTTAACTCAAGTCTTAGAGTAAAGCTCCCCCTTGATGTGACATCCCCCCATAAGAGGGACAAACTAACCTTGGGTTTTGTCGATGAAGACTTCATGTTGGTGAGGTAGTGGTGGATGCTCAAAGTTGATGAAGATCACCAAGAGTTGGGAGCATCCTTGTTGTTTCATTACTCTTCTCACCTACATGGGTTAGTCCCAACACACAAGAGACAATTACAAGGATATCTATGGACGGAGTGCAAATCATATGTTATGATGTCCATTGATTTGTTGATTACCTTGTCCCTTGCTTACGTTTTGAGGGAATGTGTGACTATTTGAACTATTGCATGAATTTGATGTTGATTGCAGCTAGTTCTTGCCAATAATGAATAATATGAGTGAATTTCATTGGCAGAGTCACCCCTCAAGAACTTCTCTAGTTCTTCTTCTTGGGGACCCACATCAAGTTGATGGGGATCCTTGGTGTTGAAGTAGCACTTGTAGAAGTTGAGCTTGTAGTAGCCTTGGGAACCCACTTCACCAAAGCTTGGGATTCATCTTCATAAGAGTCAATGTCCTCTTGGAAGCTTGTTCTTGTCCTTGTGCTTGGTATCTTGTGGTGGAAGGTCATCTTGATATTTTGTTCCCTTGGGGAGAGTATTTTCATACTTCTCCTTTTGAGGAACAAACTTGGGATTGGGGTATTGACCTTCTTCCCATTCAACTCCATTAGCGTTGAAGTATCCAACACCACGATTCTTCCGGTATCCTCCGTGCTTGCATACAAGCTCCTCAAATTGTTTGCACCCTTCAAGACTCTTGTAGATACCTTTATCTATAATCCCTTTCAAGAGTTTATTTTCTTGCTCAAGTGTAACTTGGCTAATATAAGAGTTAGTGGGATCAAGAGAACTACTAGAAGCAATATCATTGGATTTATCATTTTTATTGCTAGTAGTTGAAGAACCTTTCTTTCCTTTGTTACTAGCTTGCTTTGACTTAACTTGAGGCATGAATGTAGATAAGAGAAGTCCTTGGATAAATAAGAGGAAGTCTTCTTTCGAAGATCGTCATTGATAGCTTTAATGAACACATGCTCTTGCTCTAAGTTAATCTTTTCGAAGCGTAGCTTCTCATGTATCCTTAAAAGCTCTCTATGATCTTCTAGAGTTGACTTGTGAGCTAACTTAAGATTTTTTAGTTATTGAGTTAGTCATTCTATTTCCAACTTATCATCATCACACGACTTATCTACACTAGAGCGAGTACCAGCAAGTTCATTTTGACTAACATTACTAGATTTGTCAAATAGCAAGTCATCTTCAATTAACAAGTCATCTTCATCACAATTTAAATCAAGATACTCGGGGTGTGATACCTTGGGGCCTTTATCCATTAAGCAACTTCCACTCCCTTCATTTTGTGAATCAAATAGATCATATGAGTTGGTAGTCACTAGTGCAATTCCGGCAACACCTTCATCTTGACTATAGTCGGAGTTGGAGTGATAGCTTCTCTCGAAGTGGTTGTTGGATCGGAGCCGGAATCCCATTCACCAACATGAGCTTGATGTTCCTTCTTGAGTATCTCTTGGTGTACTTGTCCTTCTTCTTTGAGTCCCTACTTCTCCTTGAGGGTCTTTATTCATAGCGACCATTTCTACTCCGTCTCTCTCTTCAAGGTGACTCGTCTCTTGAGCTTCGTCTTCTTGGTGACTCTTCTCTTCGTTTGTAGGGAGCCGTGCACTCATTGGAATAGTGTCCGGGCTTCCCACAATTTTAGCAATTTCGGTCATGACTTGACGAACGCTTCTCTTCATATCTTGAGATGGACCTTCGATCTTTGCTTCTATTCTTGTAGAACTTGTTGAATTTCTTGACCATGAGGCTTATCTCTTCATTTGTGACAAGATTGTCGCTTGAGGAAGCGGGAGCATCACTTGTGGCTTTGTAAGCACCGCTAGACTTGTGGTGAAGCTCTTCCTTGTCTTTGAGTGTCATCTCATGAGCAACAATTTTACCAATCACTTCCGTTGGCTTGAGATCTTTGTAGTTGGGCATCATTTGGATCAATGTGCAAATGGTGTCATATCGATCATCCAAAGCTCTAAGTATCTTCTTGATGATGAATTTGTCAGTCATTTCTTCGCTTCCTAAGCCGACAATCTCATTGGTGAAGAGAGCTAGCCTAGAGTACATCTCAGTGACTCCTTCACCATCCTTCATCTTGAACTTGTCAAGCTGACCTTGAAGAACATCCAACTAGGATTCTCTCACAGACTTAGTTCCTTCGTGCATATCAACCAAAGTATCCCAAATCCCTTTTGCATGTTCAAGATGGCTGATTTTGTTGAATTCTTTGGGGCATAGGCAGTTGAAGAGAATGTCACATGCTTGACCATTGAGTTGCAACATCTTCAATTCATCTGCAGTCGCTTCACGATCGGGTTCCTTTCCTTCTGCAAAGAATTTGCCTTGCAAGCCAACACGAATAACAACCCAAACGGCGGGGGTTATGACCAAGAAAATGCATTTTCATTTTGTGCATCCAACTAGCAAAATTAGTGCCATCAAAGTACGGACCTCTACGGTGATAATTTCCCTCACTAGATGCCATACTTCTCCCAGGTTGTGAGACCAATGCAATGGAGACCAAGGCTCTGATAGACTACTTGACCAAATAAAAAACTACTTTTTCCCAATTTTAATTGTTGGAAGATTTTAGCATTCATAGTATATCAAGTACACCCTACACATGCATGTCTAAGAGTATAGCAGCGGAAAGTAAAGACAAGCATGTAAGTAAAGAGTGGGTAGGAAGATCAAACGCAATTGGTGACACGATGATTTTTCCCGTGGTTCCGATAGGTGGTGCTATCGTACATCTACTTTCATGAAGTCTTCAACCCATGGAGGGTAATGGTTGCGAGAGTCCACGGAGGGCTCTACCCACGGAGGGTTCCATGAAGAAGCAACCTTGACTATACCATGACGGCCTATGTCCACGGAGGACTAGCCTTACTCGGGGTAGATCTTCACAAAGTAGGCGATCTCCTTGCCCTTACAAACCTCTTGGTTCACTCCACAACACGAAGTAGGAGGCTCCCAAGCGACACCTAACCAATCTAGGAGGCACCACCCTCCAAAATGTAATAGGCTCGGTAATGAGATGAACTCCTTGCTCTTGTGCTTCAAGATGATAGACTCCTCAACACACAATCACTCTCTCACATATATGGCTTGGTAGAAGAGATTGATTGGGTGGAAAGCAACTTGGGGAGGCTAGAAATCAAGATCCATATGGTTGGAGTGGAAGATCTTGACCTCAACACAAGGGTAGGTGGTTCTCTCAAAAAACTGATAGGATAGGTATGGAATGGTTCTGAGTGCTTCTCTCTCGAGTAGGCGGTGGTGGAGGGGTATATATAGGCATCTCAAAAAATCCAACCGTTACACACAATAAGTCAGACTCGGTGGAACCGATATGTGAATCTCGGTTGTACTGAAGTGACTTAAAGTTAGCAACTTTTGAATCTCGGTGAGACAGATATAGGAATCTCAGTTGCACCGATAAGGTGACCAACGATCAGAATGTCCAATCTCGGTGATGCCAATTCAACAATCTCGGAAGGACCGAAACTGTGAACTTGCGTAACAGAAAGTTGGCAACCTAACTCGGTGGCACCGAATGCAGTATCGGTTGCACCGAAAAGGTAGGGTTTGGCTGAGTCTATCTAGGGTTTGGAATCGGTGGCACCGGAATGGAAATGTTGGTTGCACCGATTATGAGTATTTGGCTTTGGACAGACTTTGGTGGGAGAGTTGTTGGAAATATGCCCTAGAGGAAATAAATAAAGTATTTATTATTATATTTCCTTGTTCATGATAATCGTTTATTATCCATGCTATAAATTGTATTGATTGGAAACACATTACATGTGTGGGTAAATAGACAACACTTTGTCCCTAGTATGCCTCTAGTGAACTAGCTCGTTAATCAAAGATGGTCAAGGTTTCCTAGCCATTGACATGTGATGTCATTTGATAAACGGGATCACATCATTAGGAGAATGATGTGATGGATAAGACCCAAACTACAAACGTAGCATATGATCGTGTCAGTTTATTGATACTGTTTTCTGCATGTCAAGTATATGTTCCTATGACCATGAGATCATGAAACTCACGGACATCGGAGGAGTGCCTTGTGTGTATCAAACGTCGCAACGTAACTGGGTGACTATAAAGGTGCTCTACAGGTATCTCCGAGGATGTCTGTTCAGTTGGCATGGATCAAGACTGGGATTTGTTACTCCGTGTGACAGAGAGGTATCTCAGGGCCCACTCGATAATACACCATCACAATAAGCCTTGCAAGCAATGTGACTAAGTGTTAGTCACGGGATCTTGTATTACGCAACGAGTAAAGAGACTTGCCGGTAACGAGGTTGAACTAGGTATGGAGATACCGACGATCGAATCTCGGGCAAGTAACATACCGAAGAACAAAGGGAACATCATACGGGATTAACCGAATCCTTGACATAGAGGTTCGACCGATAAAGATCTTCATAGAATATGTAGGAACCACTATGGGCATTCCAGGTCCCGCTATTGGTTATTGACCGTAGAGGTGCCTCGGTCATGTCTACATAGTTCTCGAACCCGCAGGGTCTGCACACTTAAGGTTAGGTGACATTTCGGTAGTATAGAGTTATGTATGGTGGTGACCGAAGGTTGTTAGGAGTCCCGGATGATATCCCGGACGTCACGAGGAGCTCCGGAATGGTCCGGAGGTAAAGATTGATATATAAGAAGTCCCATTTTGGTCGCCGGAAAAGTTTCGGGCACATCGGTAGTGTACCGGGAGTGCCAGTAGTGTACTGGGAGACCATCGGGAGGGGTATTTCGACCCAAGAGGCTACATGGGCTGTGAGAGGATGAATACCATCCCTTGGTGGGCTGGTGGGAGTTCCCCACAAGGCCCATGCGGCCAGGGAAAGAAAAACCTAAAAGGAAAAGTGGGAAAAAGGCAAAAAGGGGAGGAATCCTAGTCCTACTAGGATTGGAGGAGGAATCCTCGTCTCCTCCCCCTTCGGCCGAAACAAGGAGGCCTTGGCCCTTGAGCCAAGGCCTCTTCTCCCTCCCTCTTATATATACTAGAGGTTTTAGGGTTTTGGCAGAGAAATTTCAGCCACGTGCTATCCGTTCCTCCAGTGCACAGTTTCTCCTCTAGATCGGATTTCTGCAGTGCTTAGGCGAAGCCCTGCTGGAATAGCTCCACCACCATCGCCGGAGCACCGTCACGCTGCCGGAGAAGTCTTCCACCTCTCCACTCCCTCTTGCTGGATCAAGATGGCGGAGATCGTCATCAAGCCGTACGTGTGCTGAACGCGGAGGTGCCGTCCGTTCGACGCTAGATCGGAAGGACCATGATCAAGTTCGCGGGACGGATCGTGATCAAGTTCGCGGGATGGATCGTGATTGGATCGCGGGACGGATCGTGATTGGATCGTAGGACGGATCGTGATTGGATCACGGGACGCTCGGCGATTTGGATCGCGACGACGTTTGACTACACCAACCGCGTTTCTTAATGCTTCCCGCTTAGCAATCTACAAGGGCACGTAGATCCACTCTCCCTCTCGTAGATGGTCATCACCATGGATAGGTCTTGCGTGAACGTAGGAAATTTTTGTTTCCCATGCGACGTTCCCCAACAGTTGCATCATGATCTAGGTCTATGTGTAGATGAGATCTCGAGTAGAACACAAAGAGTTTGTGGATGTTGATGCTTAGATTGCTTCCTCCCTTGGTCGTGTTTTGGTTCAACGGTATTGTGAGATGAAGCGGCCCGGACCAACATTACTCATACGCTTACGAGAGACCGGTTCCCTCAACTACAACTTGTTGCATAGATGGGTTGCGGGTGCCAATTTCTCTCACTTTAGTTGGATCTGATTCGACAAAGGCGGTCCTTGAGAAGGTTGAAAAGCAACTAGTGTATCACCGTTGTGGTTTATGCGTAGGTGAGAATTGTTCTTGCTAGATATCCATAGCAGCCACGTAAAACATGCAACAACAATTAGAGGAGGTCTAACTTGTTTTTGCAGGGTATGTTGTGATGTGATATGGCCAATTACATGATGTGATATATGTGATGTATGAGATGATCATGTGATGTATAGATTATCATGACTTGCATGTCGATGAGTACGACAACCGGCAGGAGCCATAGGGTTGTCTTTAATTATTATATGACCTGCGTGTCAATCATTAAACGCTATGTAATGCTTTACTTTATCGCTAAACGGTAGCAATAGTAGTAGAAGCATGTTGGGCGCGACAACCCCGATGGCGACACGTTGATGGAGATCATGGTGTCATGCCGGTGATAATGGAGATCATGCCGGTGCTTTCAAGATGGAGATCAAAAGCACAAGTTCATGGCCATATCAAGTCACTTATGATTTGCATGTGATGTTAATCCTTTTTATTCACCTTGTTTTTCTTAGGACGACGGTAGCATTATAAGGTGATCCCTCACTTAATTTCAAGATAAATTGTGTTCTCCCCGAGTGTGCACCGTTGCGAAAGTTCGTCGTGTTGAGACACCACATGATGATCGGGTGTGATAGACTCTACATTCACATAGAACGGGTGCAAGCCAGTGTTGCACGTGTAGAACACTCGGGTTAAACTTGACGAGCCTAGCATGCACAAACATGGCCTCGGAAAACAAGAGACCAAAAGGTCGAACATGAGTCATATAGTAGATATGATCAACATAATGATGTTCACCATTGAAGCCACCTCAACTCACATGATGATCGGACTTGAGTTGGTGAATTTGGATCATGTGACACTCAGATGACCTGAGGGATGTCAATTTGAGTGGGAGCTTTAGTAATTTGATTAACTAAACTCATTATCTTTAACAAATAGTCTAAGTAAACTTTGCATATTTATGTTGTAGATAAATGGCTCGTGTAGTAGCATCCCTGAATTTTAATGCGTTCCTAGAGAAAGCTAAGTTGAAAGATGATGGAAGTAACTTTGTTGACTGGGCCCGTAATCTGAGGATTATCCTCACGGCTTCCCAGAAATCATATGTCCTTGATGCACCGCTTGGTGAGCAACCAGAAGACATGACCTCCGAAGACGTTAAGAACGCTTGGGAGGCACGCACTGGAGATTACTCAATAGTTCAATGTGCAATATTGTATGGCTTAGAACCGAGACTTCAAAGACGTTTTGAACGTCATGGAGCATATGAGATGTTCCAGGAGTTGAAGTTTATCTTTCAGAAGAATGCCCAGATCGAGAGGTATGAGACCTCCGATAAGTTCTATGCTTGCAAGATGGAGGAGAACGGGTCTATGAGTGAACATATACTCAGAATGTCTGGGTATTTAACTCATCTAACGGAGTTGGGAATTGCCCTTCCGCCAGAGGCGATCACTGACAGAGTTCTTCAATCACTACCACCTAGTTACAAGAGCTTTGTGATGAACTATAACATGCACGGGATGAACAAGTCAGTCGCCGAGCTGTTTGCGATGCTAAAAGTCGTTGAGTCTGAAATCCAGAAAGAACATCAAGTGTCGATAGTCAATAAAACCACTAGTTTCAAGAAAAATGGCAAGGTCAAGGGCAAGGGCAAGAAGGGTAAAACCAGGAAGGATGACAAAGCAGTTGCTACTCCTGTAAAGAAGCCCAAGCATGGACCCAAGCCAGAAACTGAGTGCTTTCATTGCAAGGGAACTGGTCACTCAAAGCGGAATTGCCCCAAGTACCTGGCTGACAAGAAGGCGGCCAACGATAAACAAGGTATATATGATATACATGTTATTGATGTGTACCTTACTAGCTCTCATAGTAGTGCCTGGGTATTTGATACCAGTTCGGTTGCTCACATTTGCAACTCAAAACAGGAACTACGGAATAAACGAAGGCTGGCAAAGGATGAAGTGACGATGCGCGTGGGAAATGGTTCCAAGGTTGATGTGATCGGCGTCGACACGCTCTCTCTTCGATTACCATCAGGATTAGTGATGAACCTGAATAATTGTTATTTAGTGGCTGCATTAAGCATGAACATTATATCTGGATCTTTTTTATTGCGAGACGGTTACTCATTTAAATCAGAGAATAAAGGTTGTTCTATTTATATGAGTAATATCTTTTATGGTCATGCACCCAATGTGAGGGGTTTATTCATATTGAATCTTGATAGTGATGACACACATGTTCATAACATTGATGCCAAAAGATGTAGAGTTGATAATGATAGTACCACTTTCTTGTGGCACTGCCGTTTAGGTCATATTGGTGTAAAACGCATGAGGAAGCTCCATGCTGATGGACTTTTGGAGTCACTTGATTTTGAATCACTTGACACATGTGAACCATGCCTCATGGGCAAGATGACTAAAACGCCGTTCTCTGGAACAATGGAACGGGCAAGTGACTTATTTGAAATCATACAAACTGATGTGTGCGGTCCAATGAATGTTACAAAGCGTGGTGGATATCGTTATTTTCTCACCTTCACCGATGACTTAAGTAGATATGGGTATATTTACTTAATGAAACACAAGTCTGAAACGTTTGAAAAGTTCAAGCAATTTCAGAGTGAAGTTGAGAATCATCGTAACAAGAAGATTAAATTCCTGCGATCTGATCGAGGAGGTGAATATCTGAGTTATGAGTTCGGCAGTCACTTATGACAGTGTGGAATTGTTTCACAGTTGACACCGCCCGGAATACCACAACATAATGGTGTGTCCGAACGTCATAATCGAACCTTATTAGATATGGTGCGTTCTATGATGTCTCTTGCTGATTGGCCACTATCGTTTTGGGGTTATGCATTAGAGACAGCTGCATTCACTTTGAATAGGGCACCATCGAAATCCGTTGAGACGACGCCATATGAACTGTGGTTTGGCAAGAGGCCAAAGTTGTCATTTCTTAAAGTTTGGGGATGTGATGCTTATGTCAAAAAGCTTCAACCTGAAAAGCTGGAACCCAAAGCGGAGAAATGCGTCTTCATAGGATACCCGAAAGAGACAGTCAAGTATACCTTCTATCTCAGATCCGAAGGCAAAGTGTTTGTCGCTAAGAACGGAACATTTCTTGAGAAAGAATTTCTCTCGAAAGAATTGAGTGGGAGGAAAATAGAGTTTGATGAGGTTATTGAACCTTTACGTCAACAAGAAAGTAGCGCAGCGCAGAAAGATGTTTCTGTGGAAACTACGACGGTAGAAGAGGAAGTTAATGATGATGATCATGAAGCTTCGGATCAAGCTACTATTGAACCTTGTAGGTCGACAAGGCCGCGTACTACTCCTGAGTGGTACGACAACCCTGTCTTGGAGGTCATGTTGTTGGACAACAATGAACCTACGAGCTATGGAGGAGTAGTGATGGGCCCGGATTCCGAGAAATGGTTAGAGGCCATGAAATCCGAGATGGGATCCATGTATGAAAACAAAGTATGGACTTTGGAAGTATTACCTGAAGGGCAAAAGGCCATTCAGAACAAATGAATCTTTAAGAAGAAGACAGACATGGACGGTAATGTCATCGTCCATAAAGCTCGACTTGTGGCAAAGGGTTTTTCACAAGTTCAAGGAGTTGACTACGATGAGACCTTCTCACCCGTAGCGATGCTTAAGTCTGTCAGAATCATGTTGGCAATAGCTGCTTATTTCGACTATGAAATTTGGCAGATGGATGTCAAAACAGCATTCCTCAATGGTTTCCTTGAGGAAGAGTTGTATATGATGCAACCAGAAGGTTTTGTCGATCCAGAGAATGCTAACAAAGTTTGCAAACTCCAGCGATCCATTTATGGGCTGGTGCAAGCATCTCGGAGTTGGAATAAACATTTTGATGAGGTGATCAAAGCGTTTGAGTTTATACAAGTTTATGGAGAAACTTGTATTTACAAGAGAGTGAGTGGGAGCTCTATAGCGTTTCTAATATTATATGTGGATGACATATTGCTGATTGGAAACAATATAGAAATGCTGGAAAGCGTGAAGGAATATTTGAATAAGAGTTTTTCAATGAAGGACCTAGGAGAAGCTGCTTTCATATTAGGCATTAAGATCTATAGAGATAGATCGAAACGCTTGATAGCACTTTCACAGAGCACATACCTTGATAAGGTTTTGAAGAAGTTCAAAATGGATCAGTCCAAGAAGGGGTTCTTGCCTGTGTTACAAGGTGTGAAGTTGAGTAAGACTCAATGCCCAGTGACTGCACAGGATAGAGAAAAGATGAGTGTCATCCCCTATGCTTCAGCCATAGGCTCTATCATGTATGCAATGCTGTGCACAAGACCCGATGTCAGCCTTTCCATAAGTATGGTCAGAAGGTTTCAAAGTGATCCTGGAATGGAACACTGGGCAGCGGTCAAGAATATCCTTAAGTACCTGAAAAGGACTAAGGAAATGTTTCTCGTTTATGGAGGTGATGAAGAGCTCGTCGTAAAGGGTTACGTCGATGCAAGCTTTGACACTGATCCGGATGACTCTAAGTCACAAACCGGATACGTATTTATTCTCAACGGGCGAGCGGTAAGCTGGTGCAGTTCCAAGCAAAGCGTGGTAGCCGATTCTACGTGCGAAGCGGAGTACATCGCAGCCTCAGAGGCAGTGAAGGAAGGTGTTTGGATGAAGCAGTTCATGACAGATCTTGGAGTAGTGCCTAGTGCACTGAATCCAATGAATCTATTCTCTGACAACACTGGTGCCATTGCTCTGGCCAAGGAACCAAGGTTTCACAAGAGGACCAGACACATAAAGCGACGCTTCAACTCCATCTATGATTACATCGAGGAAAAGGAAATAAATATTTGCAAAGTGCACACGGATCTGAATGTTGCAGACCCGTTGACTAAACCTCTTCCAAGGACTAAACATGATCAACACCAGAACTGCATGGGTGTTCGATTCATTACAATGTAAATCACATAGTGATGTGAGCTAGATTATTGACTCTAGTGCAAGTGGGAGACTGTTGGAAATATGCCCTAGAGGCAATAAATAAAGTGTTTATTATTATATTTCCTTGTTCATGATAATCGTTTATTATCCATGCTATAAATTGTATTGATTGGAAACACATTACATGTGTGGGTAAATAGACAACACTTTGTCCCTAGTATGCCTCTAGTGAACTAGCTCGTTAATCAAAGATGGTCAAGGTTTCCTAGCCATTGACATGTGATGTCATTTGATAAATGGGATCACATCATTAGGAGAATGATGTGATGGACAAGACCCAAACTACAAACGTAGCATATGATCGTGTCAGTTTATTGCTACTGTTTTCTGCATGTCAAGTATATGTTCCTATGACCATGAGATCATGAAACTCACAGACATTGGAGGAGTGTCGTGTGTGTATCAAACGTCGCAACGTAACTGGGTGACTATAAAGGTGCTCTACAGGTATCTTCGAGGATGTCTGTTGAGTTGGCATGGATCAAGACTGGGATTTGTTACTCCGTGTGACGGAGAGGTATCTCAGGGCCCACTCGGTAATACACCATCACAATAAGCCTTGCAAGCAATGTGACTAAGTGTTAGTTGCGGGATCTTGTATTACGGAACAAGAAAAGAGACTTGCCGGTAACGAGGTTGAACTAGGTATGGAGATACCGACGATCGAATCTCGCGCAAGTAACATACCGAAGAACAAAGGGAACATCATACGGGATTAACTGAATCATTGACATAGAGGTTCGACCGATAAATATCTTCATAGAATATGTAGGAACCAATATGGGCATCCAGGTCCCGCTATTGGTTATTGACCGTAGAGGTATCTCGGTCATGTCTACATAGTTCTCGAACCCGCAGGGTCTGCACACTTAAGGTTCGGTGACGTTTCGGTAGTATAGAGTTATGTATGGTGGTGACCAAAGGTTGTTAGGAGTCCCAGATGAGATCCCGGACGTCACGAGGAGCTCCGGAATGGTCCAGAGGTAAAGATTGATATATAAAAAGTCCTATTTTGGTCACCGGAAAAGTTTCGGGCTCATTGGTAGTGTACCAGGAGTGCCGGTAGTGTACCGGGAGACCATCGGGAGGGGTATTTCGCCCCAAGAGGCTACATGGGCTGTGAGAGGATGAATACCAGCCCTTGGTGGGCTGGTGGGAGTTCCCCACAAGGCCCATGCGGCTAGGGCAAGAAAACCCAAAAGGAAAAGTGGAAAAAGACAAAAAGGGGAGGAATCCTAGTCCTACTAGGATTGGAGGAGAAATCCTCCTCTCCTCCCCCTTCGGCCAAACCAAGGAGGACTTGGCCCTTGCGCCAAGGCCTCTCCTCCCTCCCTCTTATATATACTAGAGGTTTTAGGGTTTTGACAGAGAAATTTCAGCCACATGCTACCCGTTCCTCCGGTGCA
The DNA here is from genome assembly GCA_022496015.1 of Hordeum marinum. Lineage (NCBI taxonomy): Eukaryota > Viridiplantae > Streptophyta > Magnoliopsida > Poales > Poaceae > Hordeum > Hordeum marinum. The sequence continues at coordinate 309,989,207 of CM039673.1, forward strand.
CAGTTTCTCCTCTAGATCAGATTTCTGCAGTGCTTAGGCAAAGCCCTACCGGAATAGCTCCACCACCATCGCCGGAGCGCCGTCACGCTGCCGGAGAACTCTTCCACCTCTCCGCTCCCTCTTCCTGGATCAAGACGGCGGAGATCATCATCAAGCCGTACGTGTGCTGAACGCGGAGGTGCCGTCCGTTCGGCGCTAGATTGGAAGGACCGTGATCAAGTTCGCGGGACGGATTGTGATTGGATCGCGAGACGGATCGTGATTGGATCGTGAGACGGATCGTGATTGGATCACGGGACGCTCGGCGATTTGGATCGCGAAGACGTTCGACTACACCAACCACGTTTCTTAACGCTTCCCGCTTAGCGATCTACAAGGGTACGTAGATCCATTCTCCCTCTCGTAGATGCTCATCACGATGGATAGGTCTTGCGTGAACGTAGGAAATTTTTGTTTCCCATGCGACATTCCCCAACAAGAGTTTGTGGGTGTCTTTGATGATTATCACTTGTGCACGTATGATCATTTTGTTCACCAACAAAACCTTACCCCCTTTTAATAGTATTAGCTTTCCTATGGATTCAAAGTGACTTCTCACAAATGTAAAATATAGAGTCCTCTTGCTTGAAGCTTTGCCAACCTATTTTCTTGTATCTTGAGGTATTCCACAATCTCTTTGCAAACCCATCATTGAACTTTTCCTGAAACATTCTCACTGGAAACATTAGTTCAATGACATATATGTTGTTATTAATTACCAAAACCACCAAGGGAGCAAATGTGCTTTTAGCAACTAGTGGCATAGTGGGGTGCGGGAATCGAGGCATCCGTGACGCTCTCCCTTATTAACCGCTACGTTAAACATGGTCTTGTGCAAGATTCCCGCAAATTCGTCGCGTGATTAAATCTCTAGCGCGTATGATTTTTGAAATACAAGATCTCAGAACATGGGAGGTGCACAGAGAATAAGACATTTACTAGGACAATTCTCTGACGCCCTAGAATGAATTACCTGAAAAATTCGCCATCGAGTTAATTTGACGCTCCTCCGCGGACCTGTTTGGGCATCTTTCTATCTAAAGCGTGAAACTCATAAGTTCAGATCCAGATATTACAAGAGTTGATGTTCCTCCGAGAGAATCGGTCCATGCGTCAAATTTGTCACTCATATTTAAATGGTACATCCATACCCGGACACTCGTCAGTCTCTTCCGAGATATTAACGAGTACCATCGAACTTCTCCTTGTGATCGACTTTGTTCTTGGGCCATCAAGAGAGAGCTAGCTCTGAGAATCCGTCAAGATATTGATAGGAACACGTTTGTTTGAAGGCTTTACAATGGTCTGCGTGTATTCCAACAAATATGCAGACCGAGCAACGACTTCAAAAAAATCGTTCCACAAAATATTGAAGGATTTGGCGGCTAATGATTGGGATACCCATAATAGGCAGGCCCATGTAAGGTCTAAATATGGTAGAGTAAGAGGTCTGGACGACAAGTGGGCCCAGGCTTATCTTTATCCTCAACAAAACTACTCGGAAGTCACCCAAAATCACTGTTACTCGAACAAGAGCGTATAATGTGGTCGGATACAAGAAGTTGAAAGGCCAGCAGAGGCATCTGAAGCGTCAAGGAACTCAGTGCTTCTTCCACTATTACTAATTGCATCGCTGGTTAATGCATGTAGTGGATTTAAATCAATGTATCTCTTTACCTTCCCCGCGATAACAAGGACTAAGGGGCGAGCATACTCTATATAAGCTGCTCCTTAGCTCCAGTAAAGGGATTCACATCCTTTGTAATCAGTCAGACACAAAGAAAGAAGAAAGCTCCTAGAGCTCGATATTTAGGGTTGTTACCTCTTTCGTGAGGGGCCCGGACTCATAAAACCCATGTGTCACACATGTGCCTAGCTAGATCCCGCTCATTCTTACCCCCTCTCTCTATTGTCGGAATCATCCCCACGGCAGGAGGCGGGGACAAACTAGACCTTGTGGTGGCCGCCGAGCTCCTTGGTAGATGCCGTCTCCATTCCCTTGGTCTCCCTTTCCCTTTTTCTATTTTCTTGTGGACACGGGGGATAAGGCTGGTGGAGGGGTATGTTTTGCTGAAAATGAGCAATTCGGTGAAAATCGGAAAGGAGGCCTCCATATCATGCAAGGACAATTTACACTTTACGTGCGAGCGAATACAAGGCCCAATTTAGCTTTTGTTTTCAAGCGGTTTTTTTTTAGTGAGGGCTGGCGGGGATTTCAAACAATCCAATTCCTGTCAAGGAATACCAAATCCATTTCATGCACCTCAGTCCGGACATCCAAATAAGAATTCTTGAAGATCAATGAAGCTTAGAGGAATCTGTGTTTTTTCAGAAAGAAAAAAACTCCACGCACACCCCCTTCTAGAATGTATATGGTTTATATACACACCGTATGCATGTACAAACTCTAGGGCCGCTCTTATACAGAGAGATTTAAAGTCAAAGGAGTTCAACACAACTGAATCCCAGAGTGAAGGTTCTTGTGTGCTTCCATATGCATGATAATGGACTGGACTGACTGGACACACTCTTTGTAAGCCAAAAGGCCATGACTCAACCAAACCTTACCTACATACCACTTGTCTTGGCAACACACAAGAACTGTGTCACCGCCACGAGCATGCCCTCGTCTTCCTCTCGCCACTCCTCAAAACCCCTCATCTCTACAAATTCAAGCAAAGCCGCAGCCTTCCAACTCACCACCACATCCACCGCGCACCAAGCCTCTCACAACCAGCAGCGCAGCATGGGTGACGCGGCCATCGCCGTCATGGCGGAGGAGGGGGAGCAGGAGCACATCTTTCGGAGCAGGTTCCCACCAGTGGCCGTGCCGGATGGCGTCACCGTGCCGGACTTCGTGCTGGCGGGCGCAGATGCCTATGCCGATAAGGTGGCCCTTGTGGAGGCCGCGCCCGGCGGCCGGTCCTACACGTATGGCGAGGTGGCCCGGGACGTCGCGCGGTTCGCCAGGGCTCTGCGATCCGTGGGCATCCGGAAGGGCCACGTCGTGGTGGTCGCGCTCCCGAACCTCGCGGTGTACCCCGTGGTGTCCCTCGGTGTGATGGCCGCCGGGGCGGTCTTCTCCGGCGTGAACCCACGCTCCCTCGCCGCCGAGATCAGGAAACAGGTGGAGGACTCCGAGGCCAGGCTTGTGGTCGCCAACGAGGTCGCTTACGACAAGGTGAAGGACGTGGGCGTGCCGGTCATCGGTATCGGCGAACAGGGGCTCATGGCCGGCGCGATAAGCTGGGACGAGCTCCTCGCCGCGGCGGACCGCACCGGCCCGCCGGTGGTTCCGCTGGAACCGGTGCAGCAGTCCGACCTGTGCGCGCTGCCGTACTCGTCCGGCACAACGGGGGTGTCCAAAGGCGTGATGCTGAGCCACCGCAACCTGGTGTCCAACCTCTGCTCGTCGATGTTCGCCGTCGGGACGGAGCTGCTGGGGCAGGTGGTGACGCTGGGCCTCATGCCGTTCTTCCACATCTACGGCATCACCGGCATCTGCTGCGCGACTCTGCGGCACAAGGGCACGGTGGTGGTGATGGACCGGTTCGACCTGCGGACGTTCCTGGGCGCGCTGGTTGCGCACCGGGTGATGTTCGCGCCCGTGGTGCCGCCGGTGATGCTGGCCATGGTTAAGAACCCCATCGCCGACGAGTTCGACCTCTCCGGGCTGGCGCTCAAGTCCGTGATGACAGCGGCGGCGCCGCTCGCGCCGGACCTCCTGGCGGCCTTCCAGAGGAAGTTCCCCGGCGTGCAGGTGGAGGAGGCGTACGGGCTGACGGAGCACAGCTGCATCACGCTGACGCACGCCGGCGACGACCCGGAGAAGGGGCACATCGCGAAGAAGAACTCGGTGGGGTTCATCCTGCCCAACCTGGAGGTGAAGTTCGTGGACCCCGACACCGGGCGCTCCCTGGCAAAGAACACGCCGGGGGAGCTGTGCGTCCGGAGCCAGTGCGTGATGCAGGGTTACTACAGGAAGAAAGAGGAGACGGAGCGCACCATCGACGCCAAGGGCTGGCTACACACCGGGGACATCGGCTACATCGACGACGACGGCGACGTCTTCATCGTCGACCGGATCAAGGAGCTCATCAAGTACAAGGGTTTTCAGGTTGCTCCTGCGGAGCTGGAGGCCATACTCCTGTCCCATCCTTCGGTGGAAGATGCAGCCGTCTTCGGGTGAGTAGCCAGCCATGGATCTCTGCTTCGGAAACAACATGCATGCCATTCAGCTCGTGCGTTACGTGGTGCAGACTGCCGGACGAGGAGGCTGGTGAGATCCCGGTGTCGTGCGTGGTGCGGCGCATTGGCGCGGCGGAGAGCGAGGCGGACATCATGGCGTACGTGGCATCGCGCGTGGCCTCCTACAAGAAGCTCCGGATGCTGCACCTCGTGGACGCCATCCCCAAGTCGGTTTCCGGCAAGATCCTGCGGAGGCAACTCAGGGACGAGTTCATCAGCATGATCAAACCCGCAGCCGCTTAATAAGGATTTGCCGCTCCTTTCTAGGCTACATGCATGCACAAGAACTACTCCCTCTGTACCTAATATCAAGTACAGTACTCAATGACCATACATCGACAATAGTAGCAAATACCAGTATGTCAATATCTCTTACAATTAAGAAAGATTACAAACAACTAAGGAAATTACAATATAACTTTACCATCCTTTTTTGAAAGAGACTGATGACATCCTCATCTTTCACTTGCTTGAAGAGTTTTCTCTAAACGAATGCAACCAAGCAGTTGTTTAAATATTCATCACTCATTTTGTTTCTTAACGAATTCTTCATGTATTTCAAAAAATACGCTCTGAACGCTAGCAATGGCTACCGGAAGAATGAGCACCAACTTAAGAAGTTTGTAAACAATATAATATTCTTCATTCTTCTTGTCTTAACCATCAAAACTGAAAGCTCACATAGATTCTTCAAATTGCCAAACCTTTTATCCATACGCACATAAGAAATGTACATAATTAATTGCCATGGAAGTCTTGACAATTCATTATTGTGAAATCCTTAGCGTAAAACTTTTTAGCAAGCCTAACCAACTTTTCTTTATCATAAGCAGCAAATGAATCACGTGGACCGAATGCTGCAATGCAAGTAAGTAGTTCAGTGTTTACCTCATCGAATCTTGCATCCAGCTCTTGAAGTTTCCTATCAATGGCACCTACAAACATTTCAACCTTGAAGCGGTGGCAATTCCTTGTGCCATCAAAGAACCCTCTTTTTGGTCTCCCAGCAGGATAGTAAGGAGCCTCCATGTCAACAACCTTGATCTTGTGCTTCACACAAAAAGAAGTGACATTCTGAAGAAAATCATTCCACCCTTCATCTTCTCATAGGAATTGCAAGTGTAGCTTTGTGAGATCAATAATCTCCATATCATTAAAAATACCTTGATCTTTCTTTTGCAAAGCTTTACTCAAGTCATTTCTATATTCAAATACTTCTTGCATCAAGTGTGCCATGAAAACAAATTCAAATGTCGGAAATGGTGTCAACATAGTTATTGCTGCTACTGCCTGTGTTGTTATACTGTTTTGCAATCTTGATGAGAACATGCCTTATTGCGGGATACATAGAGATAACATGGTTGACAGTCTTGTAGTGAGAGCCCCAAATAGTATCACATGGCCTTCCAACACCCATTTCTTGATTCAAACCCGTCCCGGTTTCTACTTCTTCCAACTCTAGTGCATCAATAAGTTCCTCAGTTTGAGCTATTCAAAGCATTCTCATCTTCTTACAATAATATCCTAGAACATTTAGCAAACACGCCAGTTGTTGAAAGAACAAATTACAATCACCACTCTCCTTTGCAACAACAACAATAGTTAATTGTATCTGATGGGCAAAGAAATGGACATAATAGGCATAAGGAGACTCATCCATAATTAGTTTCTTCATGTTATTAGCCCCATGATATCCTTGCTCATGAAGCATTGAAAAACTCAAATTGTATGTCATAAGCATGTCCTCCATTGCAGCTTTAAGTGTCAAAGAGGAAGTGTCTTCAACATGGGCAAGACTAAGAAATCTCACAACTGTCCTTCCTTTCTTATCCACATAAGCAAGCAAACAACTAGTTATTCATTCTGACACACATCACTAGACTCATCTACAAGTATTGCAAAATGTTCACCATCAAGATTTTCATTGATTAGTTTAGTAGTCAGTTGGGCACAACATTTGGTCAACTCTTATTGTATATCATGGCAAGTCATCTTACAATTTTGTGGAGCATTATTTAGAATCACCGTATCAACCTCTTCAAAGTGTCCTGCTAGCCAAATTAAAAGCTCAAGGAAACTTCCTTTATTTAGTGAGTCATCACTTTCATCATGCCCTCTAAATGTCAAGCCTTGATGCATTAGGAATCCACTCGAGTGTCCATGTCACACGAAGCTTATATAGAACCTTGTACTGTGTGGTGTTTGAATCAATGGACTCCCTAATTGATGTTGTAGGTGTAGCGGACATATCATATTTTTCTTGAGCTTCAGCATGAACACTAATAACGGTACCAATATGCCTCTTCAATCTTGCTTTCATGTTCCAATTATTAAACCCTCTATTCACAAATGCATCTCCTTCAGGACTTTTTGTTTTATCCTTGAACAAGTAGCAAACAAAACAAAAAAGCAACCTCTTCTTGCACACTACACTCAAGCCACTTATGATCCTTAAACCAAGTAGGTCAAAAGCGATGGACATGTCCACGAAAATCTCTGATCTCAAACTTATGATCCTTTGGTTGACAAGCTCCCAAGTCAATGCATCTCCTTCTAACTCTATCCTGGTCATTAACATGATACGAAGATATGGGAAGTCGCCTGCCGGGATCACGTTCCAGAGCTGCCAAATCTAGTTCACATCGGGGCACTAATTCATTATGTTCATCAACCGCTTCATCATCTTCTACAATTGGGGTCGGGGAGCCTATCTCCCTCTCGGGTTGCGGAGCTTCATCATGTGTTTGCACTACTGCTAGTTGCAGATTGCTTTGAACCTCAACGGAAAGGGGGACTTGGTGTGGATGTAGAAATTATTTTTCTTGCCTTTGATGATCTATCCCACAATTCAAATAAGCTAGCACCCTTCTTTTCATCTACATTAACAATCACATCAACAAAGTAAAGTCAGTGGCAATGTGGCATGGACTGATGAACATTGGACAATCAAGCATTTCAATTTTAGTTTACAAGCAATCACTGAAAAATCTTCAGATTTGTTTAGAAAACAGAGGGAAATAATACCTTTGTATACTAGGGCGGAGGTGCGCCAAAGGGCGCTGGTGTGCTGCCACGCTGAGCGCCTACTTGGGCTGGGGTCCGGGGTGCAGGGGAGGCCGAGGCGGACCGGCGCCTGACGGGGCCGTGCCGCCGCGGAAGCCAGAGGAGAGGTCCGGAGGGAGAAACCCTCCACCGGCAGTCCGACTAGAGGCCTGGAACCCAGAGGGGTTAGGCGATGGAGGCAAGAGAAAGGGTCGGTCACCCGGCCGGAGCCCGGAGAGGAGGGGACTAAGGGGCAAGGCGAGGGAGGCAAGAGAGGGTTGGCTTGGCCGCCAGAGCCGGATCGAGGCATGAGGGGCGAGGCGAGGAAGGCTGAATCAGGGGAGGATCCTAGCAGCTAGGTTAGTGGAAAGGAGATCGATTGAATCAGGCTGGCTTGGAGCAGTACTGAATCGGGGGTAGGGAGAGGTGAGCTCGAGGCCTGGAGCTGCTCACGCGTGTAGCCGGACGCCAAGTCGCTCGTGTCTGTTCATGTGCGTAGCTGTTGTGTCCTATTTCCAAATTATATGTAGTAAAAAATGGCACAAAATTATTGGGTATTCCAGGAAAGTCCCGGAAAGACCCCAACGCCGCCACTGTTTGCTACAATGCGTAGAGTAGGGGAAGTCGACGTATCACGATCCGGACAAGGAGATGCTCAACATCATCCACGATGGAGGCGACAAAGGAGGAGACTATGAGGATGGAAAAGTGGAAGACTCGGATCCCACCTAGTCCGACATGTACAAATCACACGTTAGCCTATAGTCCGACATGCTCAACATTGTGGGCACTTGAATCATCTCATCACACGTTAGCCTAACGATGCACAGATCACCAAGCAAGTAAGTTGATCACTCGCGGACATGCATTCTTTTGTTGCTCAGTAGCCGGACATGCATTTTTTTGTTGATCACTAGCCGGATATGCTTAGTTTTGTTGATAACTAGCCGGACATGCATTTGTTTTCTTGCTCGGTATACAGATATGCCTAGATTTGTTGCTCACTTGTCGGACTTGCATTTGTTTTGCCGCTCACTAGCCAGATTTGCATTGCTGTGTAACTTTCTCATGCTTGTTTTTTGTACAATAAGTTGGAGAAGAAAAACTTCACTGTCATGCATTGTTGGTTGAAGTAGAATGGGCAACCAAAATGGAACCTTTTCATAGCCAATAGCACTGCCCAAGCCAATAAGGAAGAAACCGATGACCCTATCGACCCAACACAAGAACCACTGAAGAAGGCTAGAAGAAATCTACGAGGGAAGAAGTGGGAGGATGAGAGGGCGAAGAGAGAAGGTGCAGCGACCAAGCTAATGAAGAGGTTCGACGATATATTGTCAAAGAAGGAGGAGACATGCGTGAAGCGCTCAGACCTCAAGCAGGAGAAAAAGACGGAGATCTCCAAATTATTGATGGAGATGACACACAAGAAGCGCAAGCTCGATCGAAGAGAGGCAGACCATGATCGAAGAGAGGAAGGCTGCTCTCAAGGAAAAGAGGGTGAAAGTTGCCGCCAATGCGGAAGACGCCAAGATGTTAATCTTGAATGTGGACTCTTTGGATGCTGACGCAATAATGATCATGCAATCCGTCCGCTACCAGATGTTGCAACATCAGAAGATCAGCTGGCGGCGGTGGAGAATGAGGACGCGACAGAGGCAGACGCTGAGGTGGTCTACGTGGCCATGACAACACCTTGATCGGAGAGAAAACGGTTGGGATAGCTGGTCCGACAAGAGAGAAAATAGCACACACTATCGGACTGATGTTCTTTTGGATTTGGGCATGTACAAACTAAGCATACTTGCCTCCTTTTGGTTCTGATTAGACATGTGATTCGGCGCTCTATGGGTCTTTACTAGTGGACGTATGCATGATAGCGTTGGGTGGCGGCATCCCGCAACCATGTTCTCGGTCTGCCCCCCTATCCACAAACGGATGCAGGAGGAAATTTGTAGGTCGCCGTTGGAGATGCCCTTAGTTGACATGCACAACAACTTTCTGTCAAAAAATAAACTGAAGCATGATGTTACAATGTTTGCTAATTAAAGTTGTCATCCTCATGTCACTAAACTAGCCATCAAAATAACAACAACCACAATTTTGTATGAGCAGAATTATAAAAAACAAGAAGAGTAATAAATGAAACAACAAGGAATAAAAGGGAAGCTGTATTTCATAATTCGCACATATATTACTACCAACTTGCACTAATGCATCACCACTGGGTGGCTACATAGTGCCCCCCATGTACTGTTGCATTCTTGCCTTTAACTGTAACCCTATTATCATCGAATAAAACTCTCTTTATGCCACCTAGAAAAAGTCCCAAATGTACAAGAGCAAGCCAAACATAGTGTAACTCAGAGCATCTCACCAAAAAGTCCTGAGTTCTTAAAGAAGTGCCTTTTCATTTATTTATTTAGGATTTATAAGCATGTCTAATCATCTTCAAAATACCTTTAATCCCAAAACATTATCATGACGTCAAACCCAAAAACGTCCTTATTGAAGATTTGTTGGATAAATAATCACTGGAGGAGGAGGAAGACGAAAAATCACTTCAGCATGGCCTTAGAGATGATGATTGAGGAAGAAGAAAGAAGAAATATCAAAGCAATTTGAACTTGTTCACGTGTTTTAGAATGTTTAGACAAGAGTAATTTTTCAAAAAAATGTTGGGGAATGTTGCATGGGGAACAATAAATTCCTACAAACACCCAAGATCTATCAATGGAGATCAACAATTATGAGAGGGGGAGTGCATCTACATACCCTTGAAGATCGCTAAGCGAGAAGAGTTAAGAAACACGGTTGATGTAGTCAAACGTCTTTGCGATCCAATCATGATTCATCCCGCGATCCAATCATGACCCGTCTCAATCTAGCGCCGAACGGACGACACCTCCGCGTTCAGCACATGTACAACTTGATGAGGTATTTGCCTCATCGATCTAGCAAGCAAGGGCGGAGTAGTCGATGAGTTCTCTGAAAGCACAATGGCATGGTGGCGGTGGTGGTGGAGCTATCCTGGCAGGGCTTTGCCAAGCGGTGCCGCGATAGGAGGGAGAAGAACTATGAGAGGGAGAGGAGGGCTGCGCCATGGCTTGGGTGCGGCTGCCCTCCCTCTCCTCTCATATATATAGGGGAGGGGTGGAGGTAGCCAGCCCTAGGGTCTCTCCTAGGCGGCGGCCAAGAGGTGGGGCGACGCCCAAGAGGTGGCTTCCCGCCCAAGCAAGGGTGGCGCCACCCCTAGGGTTGGCCCTCCAACATCCCTAGCTGCATGGGCCTAGGTGGGGAGGGGTGCGCAACACACAAGGGGCTTGTGCACACCCTTCTCATACCATGTGTCCCCTTTGGGGCTGGTGGACCCCTTCTAGTGGACCCTCGGAATCCTTCGACACTCATGGTACACTATCGATGATGCCCGAATTCTTTCCAGTGACCAAAACATAAGTTCCTGTATATCATTCTTTACCTCCAGACCATTCCGAAACTCCTTTACGTCTTGGATCTCATCCGGGACTCCGAACAAGCTTCGGTCACCAACATATATAACTCAACAATACTATATCGTCACCGAACATTAAGTGTGCAGACCCTGTGGGTTCGAGAATGATGTCGACATGACCGAGACACTCTCCGGTCAATAACCAATAGTGGGACCTGGATGCCCATATTGGTTCCTACACATCCCACGAAGATCTTTATCGGTCGAACCATGATGTCAAGGATCCAATCAATCCCGTATGCAGTTCCCTTTGCCCATTGGTATGTTACTTGCCTGAGATTCGATCATCGATATCTCCATACCTAGTTCAATCTCGTTACCGACAAGTCTCTTTACTCGTTCCGTAATGCAAGATACCATTACTAAGTCCTTAGTCACATTGCTTGCAAGCTTCTTGTTATGATGTATTACCGAGTGGGCCCAGAGATACCTCTCTGTCATACGGAATGACAGATCCCGGTCTCGATTCATGCCAACCCAACAGACACCCTCAGAGATACCTATAGAGCACTTTATAGTCACCCAGTTATAATGTGACGTTTGATACAAACAAGGCATTCCTCCGGTGTCAAGGAGTTGCGTGATCTCATGGTCGTAGGAACAGATACTTGGCATGGATAAAGCAGTAGCAATAAACTAGTACGATCAAATGCTATGCTTATGGTTGAGTCTTGTCCATCACAACATTCTCATAGTGATGTGATCTTGTTATCAAATGACAACTCATGTCTATGGTCAGGAAACCTTGACCACCTTTGATCAACGAGCTAGTCTAGTAGAGGCTCACTAGGGCCATAGTGTTTGTCCATGTATCCACACATGTATTTGAGTTTCCGATAAATACAATTCTAGCATGGATAATAAAAGATTATCGTGAATAAGGAAATATAATAATAACCCCTTTATTATTGCCTCTAGGACATATTTCCAGCAGTCTCCGAGTTGCACTAGAGTAAATAATCTATTTCACATCACCATGTGATTTACATTGTAATGAATCTAACACCCATAGAGTTTTGGTGTTGATCATGTTTTGCCCGTGGAAGAGGTTTAGTTAACGAATCTGCAACCTTCAGACCCATATGTACTTTGCAAATGTTTATGTCCTCCTCCTTGATATAATCGCGGATGGAATTGAAATGATGCTTTATGTGTCTGGTCCTTTTGTGAAACCTGGGCTGCTTGATTAGAGCAATGGCGCCAGTGTTGTCACAGAAGAGGGTCATTGGGTCCAGTGCACTGGGCACAACTACAAGATCCGTCATGAACTGCTTCATCCAGACACCTTCCTTCGCTGCTTCCGAAGCAACAATGTACTCCACTTCACATGTAGAATCTGCTACCACACTTTGCTTGGAAACTGCACGAGCTTACTGCCCACCATTCAGAACAAATACATATCTGGTTTGATACTTAGAGTCATCCGTATCTGTGTCAAAGCTTGCATCGACGTAACCCTTTACGACGAGCTTTTGATCACCTCCATAAATGAGAAACATGTCCTTGGTCCTTATCAGGTACTTAAGGATATTCTTGACCGCTGTCCAGTGTTCCATTCCTGGATCACTTTGAAACCTCCCGGCCATACTTATGGCGAGGTTGACATCTGGTCTTGGGCACAACATCACATACATGATAGATCCTATGGCTGAAGCATAGGGGATGACACTCATCTTTCCTCTATCCTCTGTAGTCGCTGGGCATTGAGTCTTACTCAACTTCATGTAAGACAGGCAAGAACCCCTTCTTGGACTTGTCCATTTTGAACTTCTTCAAAACCTTATAAAGATATGTGCTCTGTGAAGGTTCTATTAAGCGTCTCGATCTATCTCTATAGATCTTAATGCCTAATATGTAAGCAGCTTCTCCGAGGTATTTCATTGAAAAACTCTTGTTCAAATATATCTTCACACTTTTTAAAAGTTCTATATTGTTTCCAATCAACAATATGTCATCCACATATAATATTAGAAACACAATAGAGCTTTCACTCACTTTCTTGTAAATACAAGCTTCTCCATAAACTTGTATGAACCCGAACAATTTGATCATGTCATCAAAGTGAAGATTCCAATTCCGAGATGCCTACAGCAGCCCATAAATGGATCGCTGGAGATTGCACACTTTGTTAGCATTTTTAGGATTGACAAAACCTTCTAGTTGCATCATATATACTCTTCCTTAAGGAAACCATTAAGGAATGCTGTTTTGACATCCATCTGCCACATCTCGTAATCGAAAAATGCTACTATTGCTAACATAATCCTGATGGACTTAAACATCGCTACAAGGGAGAAAGTCTCATCGTAGTCAACTCCTTGAACTTGTGAAAACCCTTTTGCAACAAGTCGAGCTTTATAGATAGTGACATTACCATCTGTGTTCATGATAATTGTCTATAAAGATCCATTTGTAGATCCATTTATTTATCCATTTACAGATCCATTATGGTCACATTACCATGTGCGTCAGTCTTTTTCTTAAAGATCCATTTATTCTGTATGGCCTTACGATCATATGGTAAGTCCTCCAAAGTCCACACTTTGCTCTCATACATGGATCCTATCTCAGATTTCATGGCCTCTAGCCATTTGTTGGAATTCGGGCCCACCATCGCTTCTTCATACCTCGTAGGTTCACTATTATCAAATAACATGACCTCCAAGACAGGATTGCCATACCACTCAGGGGCGATATGATTCCTAGCCGACCTATGAGGTTCAGTAGTAACTTGGTCCGAAGCTTCATGATCATCATCATTAGCCTCCTCTCCACTTGGTGTAAGCGCCATAGAAACATCTTTCTACGTCTTGCTACTCTCCAACTGAAGTGACGGTTCAACAACCTCATCAAGTTCTACTATTCTCCCACTCAATTCTTCCGAGAGAAACTCTTTCTCGAGAAAGGACCCATTTTAGCAGCAAACACTTTGCCCTCGGATCTAAGATAGAAGGTATACCCAACTGTTTCCTTAGGGTATCCTATGAAGTCACACTTGTGTGCTTTGGGTTCGAGCTTTTCAGGTTGAAGCCTTTTCACATAAGCGTCGCGGCCCCAAACTTTAAGAAACAATAGCTTGGGTTTCTTGCCAAACCATAATTCATACGGTGTCATCTCAACGGGCTTTGATGGTGCCCTATTTAAAGTGAATGCGTCTGTCTCTAATGCATAACCCCAAAATGATAGTGGCAGATCAGTGAGGAACATCATAGATTGCACCATATCCAATAGAGTACGATTACGACGCTCGGACACACCATTATGCTGTGGTGTTCCAGGCGGCGTAAGCTGTGAAACAATTCCACACCGTTTCAAATGCATGCCAAACTCATAAGTCAGATATTCACCACCACGATCAGATCGCAAAAACTTTATCTTCTTGTTACGATGATTCTCTATTTCACTCTGAAACTGTTTGAACTTTTCAAATGTTCCAGACTTGTGTTTCATTAAATAATTATACTCGTATCTACTCAAATCATCACTCAAGGTAAGAAAATAACAATATCCACCATGCGCCTCAACACTCATAGGACCATACACATCAGTATGTATGATTTCCAACAAGTCACTTCCCCGCTCCATTGTACTGGAGAACGAGGTTTTAGTCATCTTGCCTATGAGGCATGGTTCGCATGTATCAAGTGGTTCAAAATCGAGTGATTCCAAAAGTCCGTCAGCATGGAGATTCCTCATGCTTTTCACACCAATATGACCTATGCGGTAATGCCACAAGAAAGTGGTACTATCATTATTAACTTTGCATCTTTTGGCATCAATGTTATAAATTTGTGTATCACTACTATTGATAGTCAACAAGAATAAACCATTCACATTCTGTGCATGACCATAAACGATATTACTCATATAAATAGAACAACCATTATTCTCTGATTTAAATGAGTAACCGTCTCACAATAAACAAGATCTAGATATAATGTTCATGCTTAATGCAGGCACCAAATAACAATTATTTAGGTTTAAAACTAATCCCGATGGTAATTGAAGAGCGAGCGTGCTGACGGTGATCACATCAACCTTCGAACCATTTCTGACGCGCATCATCACTTCATCTCTCGCCAGACTCCATTTATTCCATAGTTCCTGTTTTGAATTATAAATATGAGCAACCGAACCGGTATCAAATACCCAGACACTTCTACGAGATCTAGTGAGGTACACATCAATAACATGTATATCGAATATACCTTTGTTGATGTTGCCAGGCTTCTTATCAGCCAGGTACTTGGGGCAATTCCGCTTCCAGTGGCCAGTCCACTTGCAATAGAAGCACTTAGTCTCAGGCTTGGGTCCAGCCTTGGGTTTCTTCACGGGAGAGGCAACTTGCTTGCCACCAAACTACATTCAATGTGTCCTATAGTGCACCAATTCAACCCTTTTTATACATTAATTGAGTTTTCTAGGGCCCTTTATAAACGAATGTGAATGAATTAGAAACATTTAGGCATGATAGCTTGGCCGCAATCATTGATAATATTGGTTTTTTGAATTCCCGCAAATACAAAACTTGTATGATAACCATTTGGTGCCACGCGTCCAATTTTTTTACTTGATATGGGGGTGCCGTGCGTGCAGCTAGTTGATGACAGGACACATGCAAGGTTTCCGCTGCGCAGGTTCAATGGGGCACTTGAGAGCCGTCTGTCGCATAGTCTCGATAGGATACATGAGATCTATCCACCGTGCATGCTCGAAGGGACGCATGAGAGTAGTGTACTGCGCACATGCTCATCGAGAAGCGATACTTTGACCTCCCCCCCCGCTCGCCTTGCTCCCAACTTCTGAATTAGTGGCGTCCGACCCACTATTTATCATGTGATTAATGCACCTGGACATAGGGACTAGTTTTCTTGTGATCCCATTGCCTCGCTCAATGTAACCATTATTTTGTCCGTGCCTCGCCGAGAACTTGACGTTTTGTCTGTTTTCGACTGGTATACATGTACAAACGAACGAAATAACATAACAACAAATTCGCACCGACAAAGGATAACAACTCCCTTACATATCCATGATAATAAAAAATGCCACATGCGGCAACTCAGCAAAGACACAGGGGCAAAAGAAGAAGGAAGAGGCTACAGAAGGAAGACAAAGAAAACGATCTGGCCCGCTGCTATCTAATTCTTCATGGATTGCTGGGCGCGGAGTTCCTCAATCTCCTTCATTGCCTCCACGACCTCCATCTCCTCTCTCCTCTCATCCACCATCTTCCGCATTGTGGCCATGTTTTTTTTTGCTCAAGAGCGTCGATGGTCTGCGTCGCGTACGCATGAAGTTCCTTGGCACGCTCCACGGATTCCTTCACTAGCCCCTCGCGCTTGATGTAGAGCTTCGCCAAGTCTTCCAAAAGTTTCTCGATGAGTTCTTTCAGCCTCCCCCCGAGACACTTTTCTTCTCGAGCAGTTTCTTCCAGGTGTCATTCTCCTCCATAAGTTTCTCCACGAGGCTGGTTGCCCTGTCAACCGAGGTGTCACTCTTCTCTGGCAGCTTCACCAAGTCATCAATCAACGCGTCCTTCCTATCGAGCTCAATGCACATGCCGTTGCTGGCTGAGGAATCCAAGAGTGCCAACTCGCCCAGTTCGCCTCCGAGGCGAATGCTCTTGTGATTGTGAGAGCCCTCGCCTCTTCACAAAAGATCCTCCCGAGCGTCCGTAACACCATCGCACATCTCTATTGCGGCTAAAGCGGTGTGGCTGGAGCTCTCTGGTGCTTTCGTGGCGTAGTAACATGACCTCTCGGTTGCTTCCGCGGCCTTTTGTCTTTCTTCACTGGTTATATCTCGACCCAGACCCCCCCCTACCGGCCATGGCATACGGAATGAACGACTTGTTGGAAATATGCCCTAGAGGCAATAATAAAGTGATTATTATATTTCCTTGTTCATGACAATTGTCTATTGTTCATGCTATAATTGTGTTATCCGGAAACCGTAATACATGTGTGAATACATAGACCACAACATGTCCCTAGTGAGCCTCTAGTTGACTAGCTCGTTGATCAATAGATGGTCATGGTTTCCTGGCCATGGACATTGGATGTCGTTGATAATGTGATGGACAAGACCCAATCCTAAGCATAGCACAAGATCGTGTAGTTTGTCTGCTAAAGCTTTTCTAATGTCAAGTATCATTTCCTTAGACCATGAGATTGTGCAACTCCCGGATACCGTAGGAATACTTTGGGTGTGCCAAACGTCACAACGTAACTGGGTGGCTATAAAGGTACACTACGGGTATCCCCGAAAGTATCTATTGGGTTGGCACGAATCGAGACTGGGATTTGTCACTCCGTGTGACGAAGAGGTATCTCTGGGCCCACTCGATAAGACATCATCATAATGAGCTCAATGTGACTAAGGAGTTAGCCACGGGATGATGTGTTACGGAACGAGTAAAGAGACTTACCGATAACGAGATTGAACAAGGTATAGGGATACCGACGATCAAATCTCGAACAAGTAACATACCGATGGACAAAGGGAATTGTATACGGGATTGATTGAATCCCCGAAATCGTGGTTCATCCGATGAGATCATCGTGGAGCATGTGGGAGCCAACATGGGTATCCAGATCCCACTGTTGGTTATTAACCGGAGAGGTGCCTTGGTCATGTCTACATGCCTCCCGAACCTGTAGGGTCTACACACTTAAGGTTTGATGACGCTAGGGTTATATGGGTATTGTGTACGTGGTTACCGAAGGTTGTTCGGAGTCCCGGATGAGATCCCGGACGTCATGAGGAGTTCCAGAATGGTGCGGAGGTAAAGATTCATATATAGGAAGTGAAGGCTACATGGGCCAAGAGTGGGAGGGAACCAGCCCCTAGGTGGTCTGGTGCGCCTCCCACCTCAGCCCAAGGCGCAGCCAAGGGTGGAGGGGGGCAAACCCTAGGCGTGGAGGGGCCCTAGGCCCACCCTAGGGCGCCGCCCCTCCTCCCCACCCTGGCCGCCGACCCTCCTGGCCATCTAGGGCTTCCGCATCCCCTAGGGTGGGAACCCTAGGGGTGCGCACCCTCCTCCTCCTCCTCCTATAAATAGTGGAGCGCACCCTCCTCCTATAAATAGTGGAGGGTTTTGGGGCTGCCATACAACAGATCTCTCTCTCTCTCTCTCGGCGCAGCCCTACCCCTCTGTAACGCCCGGGACACACCCGCCGGTAGTCATTACTCCTGGCGGGATCTAAACTGGCCTCACAGATCAATACTAGTCTTTTCTGCGCACTTTGTCCTCACTCATGCGCATCCGGGACGAACTTCCCGGTCGGTCACCCATCCTAGAACTACTCCAAGCGAAGCACGCTTAACCTGGGAGTTCTGTTCGAATGGGCTCCCGGAAAAGAAGGAATTACTTATTGATATGAGTAGTCTATCATCCCTAATAAGCCAGGCTATCACATACACCACCACTCAGAGGAACCGACGTCCTCGTCGGGCCACAGGAACGTTCCCTCTTGGCACAAACGTCTATGCTTCCAGTCTGATACATGTGTCATTCCGTGTGCCACGACAGGCCACAAACTTCATGAACAACATGACCGCGCACCTGTCGGCAAACATCCGTGTAACCGTGAGGGTCGGCTCTGATACCAACTTGTAACGCCCCGGACACACCCGCCGGTAGTCATTACTCCTGGCGGGATCTAAACTGGCCTCACAGATCAATACTAGTCTTTTCTGCGCACTTTGTCCTCACTCACGCGCACCCGGGACGAACTTCCCGGTCGGTCACCCATCCTAGAACTACTCCAAGCCAAGCACGCTTAACCTGGGAGTTCTGTTCGAATGGGCTCCCGGAAAAGAAGGAATTCCTTATTGATATGAGTAGTCTATCGTCCCTAATAAGCCAGGCTATCACATACACCACCACTCAGAGGAACCGACGTCCTCGTCGGGCCACAGGAACGTTCCCTCTTGACACAAACGTCTGTGCTTCCAGTCCGATACATGTGTCATTCCGTGTGCCATGACGGGCCACAAACTTCATGAACAACATGACCGCGCACCTGTCGGCAAACATCCGTGTAACCGCGAGGGTCGGCTCTGATACCAACTTGTAACGCCCCGGTCACACCCGCCGGTGGTCATTACTCCTGGCGGGATCTAAACTGGCCTCACAGATCAATACTAGTATTTTCTGCGCACTTTGTCCTCACTCATGCGCACCCGGGACGAACTTCCCGGTCGGTCACCCATCCTAGAACTACTCCAAGCCAAGCACGCTTAACCTGGGAGTTCTGTTCGAATGGGCTCCCGGAAAAGAAGGAATTCCTTATTGATATGAGTAGTCTATCGTCCCTAATAAGCCAGGCTATCACACCCACTTCCTCCTCATCCTTCGTAGCACTTGGCAAAGCCCTGCCGGAGTACCACACAGCTCCACCGTCACCATGCTATCTTGCTGCCGGAGCTCTCCCTCAACCTCTCCTTCCCCCTTACTGGATCAAGGCATAGGAGACGTAACCGGGTTGCACGTGTGTTGAACACGGAGGCGCCGTTGTTCAGCGCTTAGATCAGAATCGACCGCGATCTGAATTGCTGCGAGTACGACTCCACCAACCGCGTTCTTGTAACGCTTCCGCTTAGTGCTCTTCAAAGGTATGAAGATGCTCAAACCCCTTACTCGTTGCTGGTTTCTTCATAGATTGATCTTGGTGATGCGTAGGAAAATTTTGAATTAATACTACGTTCCCCAACAGTGGTATCAGAGCTAGGTCTATGCATAGAATCTATGCATGAGTAGAACACAAGTCGTTGTGGGCGTCGATTTTGTCAATTTTCTTGCCGTTACTAGTCTTATCTTGATTCGGCGACACTATGGGATGAAGCGGCCCGGACCGACTTTACACGTACGCTTACATGAGACTGGTTCCACCGGCTGACATGCACTTGTTGCGTAAGGTGGCTAGCGGGTGTCTGTCTCTCCCACTTTAGTCAGATCGGATTCGATGAAAAGGGTCCTTATGAAGGGTAAATAGAAATTGGCATATCACGTTGTGGTTTTTGCTTAGGTAAGAAACGTTCTTGCTAGAAACCTATAGTAGCCACGTAAAAACTTGCAACAACAAATTAGAGGACGTCTAACTTGTTTTTGCAGCATATGCCATGTGATGTGATATGGCCAAAGGATGTGATGTGATATATGTTATGTATGGGATTAATCATGTTCTTGTAATAGGATTCACAACTTGCATGTCGATGAGTATGACAACTGACAGGAGCCATAGGAGTTGTCTTAATTTATTGTATGACCTGCGTGTCAATCAAAAATGCCATGTAATTACTTTACTTTACTGCTAACCGTTAGCCATAGTAGTAGAAGTAATAGTTGGCGAGACAACTTCATGAAGACACAATGATGGAGATCATGATGATGGAGATAATGGTGTCGTGCTGGTGACAATGATGATCATGGTGCCCCGAAGATGGAGATCAAAGGAGCAAGATGATATTGGCCATATCATGTCACTATATGATTGTATGTGATGTTTATCATGTTTTACATCTTATTTTCTTAGAATGGCGGTAGCTTAAATAAGATGATCTCTCACTAAAATGCCCGGGTCGAGAGATATGAAGTCTCCGACAAGTTCTTCAGTTGTAAGATGGAGGAAAATAGTTCTGTCAGCGAGCACATATTCAAAATGTCTGGGTTACACAACCTCTTGTCTCAGCTGGGAGTTAATCTTCCGAATGACTCGGTTATTGACAGAATCCTCAAGTCACTTCCACCTAGCTACAAGAGTTTTGTGATGAACTACAATATTCAAGGGATGGAGAAGTCCATTCGTAAGTTATACTCAATGCTGAAATCAGCGGAGGTCGAGATCAAAAAGGAGCATCAAGTGTTGATGGTCAATAAGACCACTAGTTTCAAGAAAGGCAAGGGTAAGAAGAACATCAAGAAGGACGACAAAGCAGTTGCCGCACCCGGCAAGCAAGTTGCCGGGGAGAGGAACAAGAATGGACCCAAGCCTGAGACTGAGTGCTTTTATTGCAAGGGTACCGGTCACTGGAAGCAGAATTGCCCCATGTACTTAGCGGATAAGAAGGCCGACAACGTTAAAGGTGTATGTGATATACTTGTTATTGATGTGTACCTTACTAGCGCTCATAGTAGCTCCTGGGTATTTGATACCGGTGCAGTTGCTCACATTTGTAACTCCAAGCAGGAGCCGTGGAATAAGCGGAGACTCGCGAAGGATGAGGTGACGATGCACGTCAGGAATGGTTCAAAGGTCGATGTGATCACCGTTGGCACGCTACCTCTACGTCTACCTTCAGGATTAGTTTTAAACCTTAACAATTGTTATTTAGTACCATCTTTGAGCATGAACATTGTATCAGGATCCCGCTTGATGCGAGATGGCTACTCATTTAAATTTGAGAATAATGGTTGTTCTATTTATATGAGAGAACTGTTTTATGGTCATGCCCCGCTGGTCAATGGTTTATTTTTGATGAATCTCGAACGTGATGTTACAAATGTTCATAGTGTGAGTACCAAAATAAGTAAGGTTGATAACGATAGTCCCACTTACATGTGGCACTGCCGCCTTGGTCATATTGGTATCAAACGCATGAAGAAACTCCATGCCGATGGACTTTTGGAGTCTCTTGATTTTGAATCATTTGACACGTGTGAACCATGCCTCATGGTCAAGATGACCACTCCAGAACAATGGAGCGAGCAACTGACTTGTTGGAGATAATACATACCGATGTATGTGGTCCAATGAGCGTTGAGGCTCGCAGTGGCTACCGTTATGTTCTCACCCTCACTGATGACTTAAGCAGATATGGGTATGTCTACTTAATGAAACACAAGTCTAAAACCTTTGAAAAGTGCAAGGAATTTTAGAGTGAGGTAGAGAATCAACGTGACAGGAAAATAAAGTGCCTACGATCTTATCGTGGCAGAGAATATTTGAGTCATGAGTTTGGCACGCACCTAAGGAAATGTGGAATTGTTTCACAATTCACGCCGCCTGGCACACCTCAGCGAAATGGTGTGTCTGAACGTCGTAATCGCACTCTATTGGTTATGGTGCGATCTATGATGTCTCTGACCGACTTACTGCTATCATTTTGGGGATATGCATTAGAGACTGCCACATTCACTTTAAATAGGGAACCATCTAAGTCCGTTGAGACAACACCGTATGAATTATGGTTTGGAAAGAAACCTAAGATGTCGTTTCTGAAAGTTTGGGGATGCGATGCTTATGTGAAGAAACTTCAACCTGAGAAGCTCGAACCCAAAGCGGAAAAGTGTGTCTTCATAGGATACCCCAAAGAAACTGTTGGGTATACCTTCTACCTCAGATCCGAAGGTAAAGTCTTTGTTGCCAAGAATGGACCCTTTCTAGAGAAAGAGTTTCTCTCGAAAGAAGTAAGTGGGAGGAAAATAGAACTTGATGAGGTAATTGTACCTCCACTCGAACAGGAGAGTAGCGCAGCACATGAAGTTGTTTCTGTGGAGCCTGCACCGGCTGGAGAGGAAGTTAATGATGATGATCATGAAACTTCAGATCAAGTTGCTATTGAACCTCGAAGGTCCACAAGGACACATTCCGCACCAGAGTGGTACGACAACCCTGTCCTGGAGATCATGTTGTTGGACAATGGTGAACCTTCGAACTATGAAGAAGCGATGGCGGGCCCAGATTCCAACAAATGGCTTGAAGCCATGAAATCCGAGATAGGACCCATGTATGAGAACAAAGTAGGGACTT
Organism: Hordeum marinum; assembly: GCA_022496015.1. NCBI lineage: Eukaryota > Viridiplantae > Streptophyta > Magnoliopsida > Poales > Poaceae > Hordeum > Hordeum marinum. The sequence continues at coordinate 310,011,803 of CM039673.1, forward strand.
TGGTGGACTTGCCCGATGATCGGCGAGCCATAGAAAATAAATGGATCTTTAAGAAGAAGACTGACGCTGATGGTAATGTGACCGTCTATAAGGCTCGGCTTGTCGCTAAGGGTTATCGACAAGTTCAAGGAGTTGACTACGATGAGACTTTCTCACCCGTAGCGATGCTGAAGTCCGTCCGAATTATGTTAGCAATTGCCGCATTTGTTGATTATGAGATCTGGCAAATGGACGTCAAAACGGCATTCCTTAATGGTTTCCTTAAGGAAGAACTATATATGATGCAACCGGAAGGTTTTGTCGATTCTAAAGATGATAACAAAGTATGCAAGCTTCAACGCTCCATCTATGGGCTGGTGCAAGCATCTCGGAGTTGGAACATTCGTTTTAATGAGGTGATTAAAGCGTTTGGATTTATACAGGTTTATGGAGAACCCTGTATTTACAAGAAAGTGAGTGGGAGCTCTGTAGCATTTCTCATATTATATGTGGATGACATATTGTTGATGGGAAATGATATAGAACTTTTGGAAAGCGTAAAGGCCTACTTGAATAAGTGTTTTTCAATGAAGGACCTTGGAGAAGCTGCTTACATATTAGGCATCAAGATCTATAGAGATAGATCGAGATGCCTCATAGGTCTTTCACAAAGCACATATGTTGACAAGATATTGAAGAAGTTCAATATGGATCAGTCCAAGAAGGGGTTCTTGCCTGTGTTACAGGGTGTGAGATTGAGTACGACTCAATGCCTGACCACGGTAGAGGATAGAGAAAAGATGAGTGCCATCCCCTATGCTTCAGCCATAGGCTCTATTATGTATGCCATGCCGTGTACCAGACCTGATGTGAACCTTGCCATAAGTTTGGTAGGGAGGTACCAAAGTGATCCCGGAGCGGAACACTGGACAGCAGTCAAGAATATCCTGAAGTACCTGAAAAGGACCACGGACATGTTTCTCGTATATGGAGGTGCCGAAGAGCTCGTCGTAAAGGGTTACGTCGATGCTAGCTTCGACACAGATCCGGATGACTCCAAGTCACAAACCGGATACGTGTATATTTTGAACGGAGGGGCAGTCAGCTGGTGTAGCAGCAAGCAAAGCATCGTGGCGGCATCTACATGTGAAGCGGAGTACATAGCTACTTCAGAAGCAGCAGGAAGGAGTCTGGATGAAGGAGTTCATCACCGACCTAGGAGTGATTCCCAATGCGTCGGGCCCGATGACTCTACTCTGTAACAACACTAGCGCTATTGCCCTTGCCAAGGAGCCCAGGTTTCACAAGAAGACAAGACACATCAAGCGCCACTTCAACTCCATTTGTGGATATGTCCAGGATGGAGATATAGACATTTGTAAAGTACATACAGATTTGAATGTCACAGATCCGTTGACTAAACCTCTCTCACGAGCAAAACATGATCAACACCAGAACTCTATGGGTGTTCGATACATCACAATGTAACTAGATTATTTACTCTAGTGCAAGTGGGAGACTGTTGGAAATATGCCCTAGAGGCAATAATAAAGTGATTATTATATTTCCTTATTCATGATAATTGTCTGTTGTTCATCCTATAATTGTGTTAACCGGAAACCGTAATACATGTGTGAATACATAGACCACAACATGTCCCTAATGAGCCTCTAGTTGACTAGCTCTTTGATCAATAGATGGTCATGGTTTCCTGGCCATGGACATTGGATATCGTTGATAACGGGATCACATCATTAGGAAAATGATGTGATGGACAAGACCCAATCCTAAGCATAGCACAAGATCGTGTAGTTCGTCTGCTAAAGCTTTTCTAATGTCAAGTATCATTTCCTTAAACCATGAGATTGTGCAACTCCTGGATACCGCAGGAATACTTTGGGTGTGCCAAACGTCAGAACGTAACTGGGTGGCTATAAAGGTACACTACGGGTATCCCCGAAAGTATCTGTTGGGTTGGCACGAATCGAGACTGAGATTTTTCACTCCGTGTGACAGAGAGGTATCTCTGGGCCCACTCGTCAAGACATCATCATAATGAGCTCAATGTGACTAAGGAGTTAGCCACGGGATGGTGTGTTATGGAACAAGTAAAGAGTCTTGACAGTAACGAGAATGAACAAGGTATAGGGATACCGACGCTCGAATCTCGGGCAAGTAACATACCAATGGACAAAGGGAATTGTATACAGGATTGATGAATCCCCGACATCATGGTTCATCCGATGAGATCATCATGGAGAATGTGGGAGCCAACATGGGTATCCAGATCCCACTGTTGGTTATTGACCGGAGAGGCCTCTCGATCATGTCTACATGCCTCCCGAACCCGTCGGGTCAACATACTTAAGGTTCGATGATGCTAGGGTTATAGGGGAATTGTGTACGTGGTTACTGAAGGTTGTTCGGAGTCCCGGATGAGATCCCGGACATCACGAGGAGTTTCGGAATGGTCCGGAGGTAAATATTCATATATAGGAAGTGAGGATTTGGTCACTAAAAGTGTTTCGGGCATCACCGGTAATGTACCAAGACCACCTGAAGGGTTCCAGGGGTCCACTTGGAGGGGCCACCAGCCCTGAAAGGCTACATGGGCCAAGAGTGGGAGGGAACCAACCCTTATGTGGGCTGGTGCACCTCCCACCTCCAGCGCAAGGTCCAACCAAGGGTGGAGGGGGGCAAACCCTAGGCATGGAGGGGCCCTAGGCCCACCCTAGGGCGCCTCCCCTCCTCCTCACCCTGGCCACCGACCCTCCTGGCCATCTAGGGCTGCCGCACCCCTAGGGTGGGAACCCTAGGGGTGCGCACCCTCCTCCTCCTATAAATAGTGGAGGGTTTTGGGGCTGCCATACAACAGATCTCTCTTTCTCTCGGTGCAGTCCTAACCCTCTTCCTCCTCTTCCTCCGTAGCGCTTGGCGAAGCCCTACCGGAGTACCATGCAGCTCCATCGTCACCACGCCATCGTGCTGCCGGAGCTCTCCCTCAACCTCTCCTTCCTCCTTGCTGGATCAAGGCATAGGAGGCGTCACCGGGCTGCACGTGTGTTGAACGCGGAGGTGCCGTTGTTCAGCGCTTAGATTGGAATCGACCGTGATCTGAATCGTTGCGAGTACGACTCCACCAACCGCGTTCTGGTATCGCTTCTGCTTAGCAATCTTCAAAGGTATGAAGATGCTCAAACCCCTTAATCGTTGTTGGTTTCTCCATAGATTGATCTTGGTGATGCGTAGGAAAATTTTGAATTACTACTACGTTTCCAACATGACTAACAAATAAAGGCATGTTTTTTGGTGGCCGGGGTGAGGAATGTGCGGTAATTTTCTAGTAGCTGCTTTTATAGCCTACTATAGCAAACAACTTCTAAGTGGGAACACGTTTAGGTTTGGTAGGTGTGAACTGATTTGCAAAACATTTGGCGCGTGGTAATTTGGAATGTGATGGGAAACAAGCTCAATATTTATTGGTGGTTTTAGTTCCCAAGCACGAAACACTTTATGGTTTTTAGAAACCGTGTGGGATGGTGTACGTGGGCCTGCATTCTCGAATGTGTGTACATGTGTGCCCACTATTACTGCCGGGTTGGGGCCAAGACCGATGACGGTGTCGTGGCGGTCAAGACGGTCGTCACTATGGTGGCGGCCTCTACGGCTGCTCGTGGGGTGGCGTCCAAGGCGACCACGATGGCCGCCGAGAGCAGCTGCCTTCGGGCAGCCGTGGCAGAGCATAGTGGGTAGCGCACTTTTGTGTGCAGTTGTGCGTGGGAACAGGCTCATCGAGAAGACGCGTGGCCCGACCTGTATGAAAGGTGGGCCCCGCCTGTTAGGGAAATGTCAAAATTAACGTAAAACTAAGTTTTTTTATAAATCTATAATTCTTTTGTAAATTCTAAACTCAATAACAAACATAACATTTAATTATTCGTGTGGTATAAACATTATACTTACAAACTAGGTAAATTAAGTTTCATAATTGTTCAAATATACATACAAAAAAATGTTTGCGCAATTTATAATAATACACATATATGTCAATATAATTAAATGTCACTATTAGCAAGAAGCGTATACTTTTTCTCTATTATTTAATATTTTAATGACAATATTAACAACCGGTGTAATTTACTATATTTTATAATTTTATTGGCTAGGAGGTGATGTGGGTGTAGGTTTGATTAGACGAGAAGCATGCGGGGAGTCTATCGCGCATGTTGAAAGGGACGCATGCGAGGAGTCCGCAACGTAGGCGCTGCTGGCTCACCGAAATCAAGCCCTTTGACCTGGGACCTCCACCCAAAGCCATATTCTCCCCCAAGTTCTCTATTAATGCTTCACCTTCTCCTCTGGTCTTATCTATAAGGGTCGTCACCGAGGATCGCCTCCTTTTTTGATGGACGACAAGGCGGCCAACAAGCGCTGGGGGGGGGGGGGGCGAGGTTGAACCACATGAGCCTCTAGCGAGCGTGGACATCATCATCAGCATCCTCGACGAGATGTTGGTAAGCTTCATGTCCCTCCTCCCCATCAAATCTGTCATGCAGACCACCATCCTCTCCACATGGTGGCGCCCCCTATGGCACTCCACCCCCATTGACCTCCTCGACGACGACGAGCTTTGCAGCAGGGATCGCAAACGCTTTGGCGCATTGTCCCACATCCTCGCCACGCACATTGTGCCAGTGAGACGCCTTGCCATCGGCACTTTCCATTCCAACTGCAAGGCCAAACCCAAGTTTCACAAATGGTTCTTATCCCTCGCCCTAGATAACCTCGAGGAGCTCACCTTTGTTGCTGGACATGGGCGCTCGCTGCCTCTGTCCGTCCTCCGCCTCGCACCCACGCTGCATCGCGCTATGTTCATGTTGGAAATATGCCCTAGAGGCAATAATAAATTGGTTATTATCATATTTCCTTGATCATGATAATCATTTATTATCCATGCTATAATTGTATTGATCGGAAACTCAGATACATGTGTGGATACATAGACAACACCATGTCCCTAGTATGCCTCTAATAGACTAGCTCGTTGATCAAAGATGGCTATGGTTTCCTAGTCATGGACATGAGATGTCATTTGATAACGGGATCACATCATTAGGAGAATGGTGTGATGGACAAGAACCAAACTATAGACGTAGCATATGATCGTGTCAGTTTATTGCTATTGTTTTCTGCATGTCAAGTATATGTTCCTATGAACATGAGATCATGCAACTCACTGATGCCAGAGGAGTACCTTGTGTGTATCAAACGTCACAATGTGACTGGGTGACTATAAAGGTGCTCTGTAGGTATCTACGAGGGTGTTTGTCGGGTTGGCATGGATCAAGACTGGGATTTGTTATTTCGTGTGACGAAGAGGTATCTCAGGGCCCACTCGGTAATACAACATCACAATAAGCCTTGCAAGCAATGTGACTAAGTGTTAGTCATGGGATCTTGTATTACAGAACGAGTAAAGAGACTTGCCACTAACAAGATTGAACTAGGTATGGAGATACCGACGATCGAATCTCGGGCAAGTAACATACCGAAGAACAAAGGGAACATCATACGGGATTAACTGAATCCTTGACATAGAGGTTCAATCAATAAAGACCTTCGTAGAGTATGTAGGAAACAATATGGGCATCCAGGTCCCGCTATTGTTTATTGACCATAGAGGTGTCTCGGTCATGTCTACATAGTTCTCGAACCTATAGGGTCTGCACACTTAAGGTTCATTGACGTTTTGGTAGTATAGAGTTATGTATGGTGGTGAACGAAGGTTGTTAGGAGTCCCGGATGAGATCCCGGACGTGACGAGGAGCTCTGGAATGGTTCGGAGGTAAAGACTGATATATAGGAAGTCTTGTTTTGGTCACCGGAGAAGTTTCGGGCTCATCGGTAGTGTACCGGGAGTGCCGGGAGGGTACCGGGGGACCATCGAGAGGGGTGTCTCGACCCAAGAGGCTACATGGGCTGTGGGAGGAGGTAAACCAGCCCCTGGTGGGCTGGCCGAAGCCTCCTCTAAGGGCCCATGCGGCTGGAGTGGTTTGAGAAGGAAAAAAATCCAAAGGTCGAGAGGTGGAAAGAGTTTCCAAGTGGAAAGGAGGAATCCTACCCCTAATAGGATTGGAGTAGGACCCCTTCACCTCCAATTTCGACCAAACCTTGAGGGTTTAAGGCTGCCTCCTCCCCTCCCTCCCTCCTATATATACTAGAGGATTTGGAGGAAAAAGCTAACCCTAATAGCCACATGCTACCTCTCCTCTAGATCATAGTTTCTCCTCTAGATCGGTTTTCAGCGGTGCTTAGGCAAAGCCCTGCTGGAATAGCTCCACCACCATCGCCGCAACGCCATCGCGCTTCCGGAGAACTCATCTACCTCTCCGCTCCCTCTTGCTGGATCAAGAAGGCGGAGATCATCATCGAGCTGTACGTGTGCTGAACGCGGAGGTGACGTCCGTTCGGCGCTAGATCGGAAGGATCGTGATCAAGACCGCGAGACGGATCGTGATGAGATTGTGGGACGGATCGTGATGAGTTTGCGGGACGGATCGTGATTGGATCGCTGGACGGATCGTGATGAGATCGCGGGATGCTCGGCGATTTGGATCGCGAAGACGCTCGACTACACCAACCGCGTTTCTTAATGCTTCCCGCTTAGCGATCTACAAGGGTATGTAGATCCACTCTCCCTCTCATAGATGCTCATCACCATGGATAGATCTTGCATGTCCATAGGAAATTTTTTGTTTCCCATGCAACGTTCTCCAATAGTGGTATCAGAGCTAGGTCTATGTGTAGATGAGATCACGAGTAGAACGCAAAGAGTTTGTGGGCGTTGATGCTTAGATTGCTTCCTCCCTTGGTCGTGTTTTGGTTCAACGGTATTGTGGGATGAAGCGACCCAAGCCAACCTTACTCGTACGCTTACGGGAGTCTGGTTCCATCGACTAACGTGCAACTTCATTGCACAAACTTGGCTGGCGGGTGTCTGTTTCTCCTACTTTAGTTGGATCGGATTCGACTAAGGCGGTCCTTGAGAAGGTTGAAAAGCAACTTATGTATCACCGTTGTGGTTTATGCATAGGTGAGAATTGTTCTTGCTAGATACCCATAGCAGCCACGTAAAACATGCAACAACAATTAGAGGACGTCTAACTTGTTTTTGCAGGGTATGTTGTGATGTGATATGGCCAATTACATGATGAGATATATGTGATGTATGAGATGATCATGTGTTGTATAGAATATCACGACTTGCATGTCAATGAGTACGGAAACCGGTAGGAGCTATAGGGTTGTCTTTAATTATTGTATGACCTGCGTGTCAATCATTAAGCGCTATGTAATGCTTTACTTTATCGCTAAACGGTAGCAATAGTAGAAGCATGGTGGGCGCGACAACCACGATGGCGACACGTTGATGGAAATCAATATGATGGAGATCATGGTGTCATGCCGGTGACGATGGAGATCATGCTGGTGCTTTAAAGATGGAGATCAAAAGCACAAGTTCATGGCCATATCATTGTCACTTATGATTTGCATGTGATGTTAATCCTTTTATGCACCTTGTTTTGCTTAGGATGATGGTAGCATTATAAGGTGATCCCTCACTTAATTTCAAGATAAATTATGTGCTCCCCGAGTGTGCACCATTCCGAAAGTTTGTCGTGTCGAGACACCACGTGATGATCGGGTGTGATAGACTCTACGTTCACATACAACGGGTGCAAGCCAGTGTTGCACATGCAGAACACTCGGGTTAAACTTGACGAGCCTAGCATGTACAGACATGGCCTCGGAACACAAGAGACCGAAAGGTCGAACATGAGTCATATAGTAGATATGATCAACATGATGATGTTCACCATGTATCACTCGAATGACCGGAGGGATGTGAATTTGAGTGGGAGTTCTTCTGTAATATGATTAATTGAACTCATTATCATGAACATAGTCAGTTGTGTCTTTGCAAATTATGTTGTAGATTACTTGCTTGCACTGTAGCTCCCTTGAATTTTTATATGTTCCTAGAGAAATAGAGTTGAAAGATGATGGTAGCAATATTGCGGACTGGGTCCGTGATCTGAGGATTGTTCTCATTGCTGCACAGAAGGCTTATGTCCTTAACACCGCTCGGTGTGCCAACCCCTCTAGCGTTGTATGTAGATGTTGTGAACATCTGACCCGCACGTTCTGATGTCTACTTGATAGTTTAGTGCGTCATGCATTGCGGCTTAGAATTGAGGCTCCGAAACGTTTTGAACGTCACGAAACATATGAGATGTTGTAAGAGCTGAAATTAGGATCTCAGGCTCGTGCCCGTGTTGCGAGATATGAGATCTCCAACAAGATTCTTTGCCTGCAAGATGAAAGAGAATAGCTCAATCGTCGAGCATGTGCTCAGATTGTCTGGGTGCTACAATCGCTTGAATCGAGTGGGAGTTGATCTTCCAGATAAGATAGTGATTGATATAGTTCTCCAAGTCACTGTCACTAAACTACTAGAACTTGGTGATGAACTATAAAATGCCAGGGATAGAAATAATGATCCCTGAGCTATTCACGATGTTTGACACCGTGAAGGTAGAAATCAAGAAGGAGCGTCAAGTGTTGATGGTTAGTAAAAACCACTAGTTTTGAGAAGGGCAAGGGCAAGGAGGGAAACTTCATGGATGGCAAGTCAGTTGCTGCTCCAGTGAAGCAACCCAAAGTTGAACCCAAACCCGAGACTAAGTGCTTCTATTATGAGGAGAGCGGTTGCTGGAGCGGAACAACCCTAGATACTTGGTAGATAAGAAGGCTGGCAACGTCGACAGAAGTATATTTGATATACGTGTTATTGATGTGTACCTTGCTAGTACTCCTAGTAGCACCTAGGTATTGGATACCGGTTCGGTTGCTAAATGTTAGTAACTCGAAATAAAAGCTATGGAATAAACGGAGAACTAGCTAAGGGTGAGGTGACGATGTGTGTTGTAAATGTTTCCAAGGTTGATTTGATCAACATCGCACACTCTCTCTACCTTCGAGATTAGTGACGAACCTAAATAAATGCTATTTGGTGTTTTGCGTTGAGCATGAACGTGATTAGATCGTGTTTATTGCAACACGGTTATTCATTTAAGTTAGAGAATAATGGTTATTCTGTTTACATGAATAATACCTTCAATGCTCATGCACCTAGTGAGAATGGTTTGTTGAATCTTGATCGTAGTGATACACATGTCCATAACATTGATGCCAAAAGATACAAAGTTAATAATGATAGTACTACATACTTGTGGCATTGCCACTAAATGTCATGTTGGTATAAAGCGCATGAAGAAACTACATGCTGATGGATCTTTGGAATCATTCGATTTTGAATCGGTTGAGACATGCGAACCATGCCTCTTGGGCAAGATGACTAAGGACCCTGTTTTTCGGATTGATGGAGCGGGCAAGTGATTTATTGGAAATGATACATGTTGATGTATGCAATCCAATGAGTCTTGTAGCGTGCGGTGGATATCGTTATTTTCTTACCTTCACTGATGATTTGAGAGATATAGTGTATATTTACTTAATGAAACACAAGTCTGAATCATTTGAAAGGTTCAAGCAAATTCAGAGTGAAGTTTAAGATCATCATGACAAGAAGATAAAAATGTCTGCGATATGATCGTGGAGGTGAATATCGGAGTTACGAGTTTGGCATACAACTTTAGACAATGTGGAAGTTGTTTCACAGCTCACGCCACCTGGAACACCATAGTGTGATGGTGTGTCTGAACGTCATAGTCATGCTCTATTGGATATGGTGCGTGCTATGATGTCTCTTATCATTTTGCTACTATAGTTTTGGGGTTATGCATTAGAGACAACTACATTCACTTTACATAGGGCACCATCTAAATCCGTTGAGATGAGACCGTGTGAATTATGGTTTGATAGAAACCTAAGCTGTCATTTCTTGATGTTTGGGGCTACGATGCTTGTGTGGAAAAATGTTTTCACCTAATGAGCTCGAACCCAAAGTGGACAAATGCATCTTCATAGAATACCCTAAGAACAGTTGGGTGAACCTTCTATCTTAAGATCTAAGCATAATGTGTTTGTTGCTAAAACTGGGTCCTTTCTCGAGAAAAATTTTCTCTCGAAAGAATTGAGTGGGAGAAAGATAGAACTTGATGAGGTTATTGAACATTTGTTTCAACGAGAGAGTAGCGCAGCGCAGGAAGATGTTTCTGTGAAGCCTACGTTAGTTGAAGAGGAAGTTAATTATGATGATCATGAAGCTTCTGATCAAGTTACAATCGAACCTCATAGGTCGACAAGGATGTGTACTGCTCCTGAGCAGTATGACAACCCTGTCTTGGAGGTCATGTTGTTGGACAACGATGAACCTACGAGCTGTGGAGAAGCGATGATGGGCCCAGATTCCGACAAATGGTTGGAGGCCATGAAATTTGAGAAAGGATCCATGTATGAAAACCAAGTATAGACTTTGGTGGACTTGCTCGTTGGACAGCAGGTCGTTGAGTAGAAATAGATCTTTAAGATGAAGACAGACGCTAATGGTGGATGTCACTATTTGTAAAGCTTGACTTATCGCAAAGAAGTTTCCGCCAAGTTCAAGGAGTTGACTACGATGAGACCTTCTCACCCGTAGCGATGCTAAAAGTCTGTTGGAATTATGTTAGCAGTTACTGCGTTTTCAATTATGAAATCTGGCAGATGGATGTCAACACATCGTTTCCTTCCTTGAGGAAAGGTTGTATGAGATACAACCAGAAGGTTTTGTCAGTCCTGAGGATGCTAAAAGGTGTGCAAGTCCAGTGATCCTTCTATGGACTAGAGCAAGCATCTCGGAGTTGGAATATACGCTTTGATGAGGTGATAAAAGTTTTTGAGTCTATAAAAAGTTTATGAGAAACTTGTATTTACAATAAAGTGAGTGGGAGCACTATAGAATTTTTGATAAGCATATGTGGTTGACATATTATTGGTCGAAAATGATGTAGAATTTCTAGAAAGCATAAACGGTTGTTTGAAAAGAGTTTTTCAAAGGATGACCTGGATAAATCTACCTAATTGTTGAGCATCAGGATCTCTGTAGATAGATTAAGATGCTTGATGAGACTTTCAATGAGTACATACCTTGACAAGATTTTGAAAGAGTTCAAAATGGATCGGTCAAAGAAAGAGTTCTTGCCTGATTTATAAGGTGTGAAGTTGAGTAAGACTCAAAGCTCGACCACGGTAGAAGAAAGAGAAAGGATGAAGGTCGTCCCCTATGCTTTAGCCATAGGCTCTATATAGTATGACATGCTATGTACCGCACCTGTGTGTGCCTTGCGATGAGTCCATCAAGGGGTACAAGAGTGATCCAGGAGTGGATCTCTGGACAGCGGTTAAGATTATCCTTAGTGACTAAAAGACTAAGGAAATGTTTCTCGATTATGGAGGTGATAAAGAGTTCGTCGTAAAGAGTTACGTCGATGCAAGCTTTAACACCAATCCAGATGACTCTTAGTAGCAATCCGGATACGTATAGTGGAGCATCCATTTGGAATAGCTCCAAGTGGAGTGTGGTAGCAATATTTATAGTTTAACATAGAGATTTGCAAAGTACACATGGATCTGAATGTCACAGACCCGTTGACTAAAAGACCTCTCTCACATGCAAAGCATGATCGAGCCCCAGAACTCATTGGGTGTTAGATTCATAACAATGCGGATCACATGGTGATGTGAACTAGATTATTGACTCTAGTGCAAGTGGGAGACTGTTGGAAATATGCCCTAGAGGCAATAATAAATTGGTTATTATCATATTTCCTTGCTCATGATAATCGTTTATTATCCATGCTATAATTGTATTGATCGGAAACTCAGATACATGTGTGGATACATAGACAGCACCATGTCCCTAGTATGCCTCTAATAGACTAGCTCGTTGATCAAAGATGGCTATGGTTTCCTAGTCATGGACATGAGATGTGATTTGATAATGGGATCACATAATTAGTAGAATGGTGTGATGGACAAGACCCAAACTACAAACGTAGCATATGACCGTGTTAGTTTATTGCTACTGTTTTGTGCATGTCAAGTATATGTTCCTATGACTATGATGTCATCCAACTCAATGACGCCGGAGGAGTACCTTGTGTGTATCAAACGTCGCAACGTAACTGAGTGACTATAAAGGTGCTCTACATGTATCTCCGAGGGTGTCTGTTGGGTTGGCATGGATCAAGACTGGGATTTGTTACTCCGTGTGACGGAGAGGTATCTCAGGGCCCACTCGGTAATAAAACATCACAATAAGCCTTGCAAGCAATGTGAGTAAGTGTTAGTCAAGGGATCTTGTATTATGGAACGAGTAAAGAGACTTGCCGCTAACGAGATTGAACTAGGTATTGAGATATCAACGATCGAATCTCGGGCAAGTAACATATCGAAGAACAAAGGGAACATCATACGGGATTAACGGAATCCTTGACATAGATGTTCGACCGATAAATATCTTCATAGAATATTTAGGAAACAATATGGGCATCCAGGTCCTACTATTGGTTATTGACCGTAGAGGTGTCTCGGTCATGTCTACATAGTTCTCGAACCCGCAGGGTCTGCACACTTAAGGTTCATTGGCGTTTCGATAGTATAGAGTTATGTATGGTGGTGACCAAAGGTTGTTCGGAGTCTCATATGAGATCTTGAACGTGACGAGGAGCTCCGGAATGGTCCAGAGGTAAAGATTGATATATAGGAAGTCCTATTTTGGTCGTCGAAAAAGTTTCGGGCTCATCGGTAGTGTACCGGGAGTGCCGGGAGGGTACCGGGGGACCATCGGAAGGGGTGTCTCGACCCAAGAGGCGACATGGGCTGTGGGAGGAGGTAAACCAGCCCCTTGTGGGTTGGCCAAATCCTCCTCTAAGGGCCCATGCGACTGGAGTGGTTTGAGAAGGAAAAAATCCAAAGGTGGAGAGGTGGAAAGAGTTTCCAAGTGGAAAGGAGGAATCCTACTCCTAATAGGATTGGAGTAGGACTCCTCAACCTCCAATTTTGACCAAACCTTGAGGGTTTGAGGCTGCCTCCTCCCCTCCCTCCCACCTATATATACTAGAGGATTTAGAGGAAAAAGCTAACCCTAATAGCCACGTGCTACCTCTCCTCTAGATCATAGTTTCTCCTCTAGATCGGTTTCCAGCGGTGCTTAGGCAAAGCCCTGCTGGAATAGCTCCACCACCATTGCACAACGCCATCGCGCTGCCGGAGAAATCATCTACCTCTCCGCTCCCTCTTTTTGGATCAAGAAGGCGGAGATCATCATCGAGCTGTACGTGTGCTGAACGCGGAAGTGTCGTCCGTTCGGCGCTAGATAGAAAGGACCGTGATCAAGATCGCGAGACGGATCGTGATGAGATCGTGGGATGGATCGTGATGAGTTCGCGGGATGGATCGTGATTGGATCGCGGGGCGGATCATGATGAGATCGCGGGATGCTCGGCGATTTGGATCGCGAAGATGCTCGACTACACCAACCGCGTTTCTTAATGCTTCCCGCTTAGCGATCTACAAGGGTATGTAGATCCACTCTCCCTTTCGTAGATGCTCATCGCCATGGATAGATCTTACGTGTGCGTAGGATTTTTTTGTTTCCCATGCAACATTCTCCAACAGTTCATGCGGTGCCTTTTCCACAAGATTAATGCCGCGCACACTCTTCATCTCCCTAAACTGAAGCACCTCAATCTCATTGGCGTCCGCATCTCGAAGTCGGATTTGGAGCGCCTGCTCGATAGCTGTACAATGCTTGAGTGCCTTCATCTTCAAATGATGTTTGGGTTCACTAGCCACCACATCGCTACAACGAATCTACGTATGATTTATGTGCATGGCCGGTGTCACAACACGCTGTCAGTTGGGGAGTTTCATGATATAGTCATTGAGAATGCGCCTTTCCTAAAGAGATTGTTTGTACTTGATAAAGAAGGTCAAACAAGAATCAGGGTCATTGACACACCGAAATTGACAGTGGTGGGCTATTCGTGTGCTGAATTCTCCGAACTTGTTACAGCTTGATCCATACCCGTCCAGGTACAAAAATCCTCTTATGATTCTTATTATTGTACATCACATTTTATCTAGTTTTTGTTGATCTATGTTCGGCTGCCATCTAGAAAATGATTCCCACAGGCCTCGCGTTGTCTCTGCGCATAGTGAAGACCTTGGCACTACAATCTATTGGCCCTAATCTGGATGAAGTTGTGAAGTTCCTTATATGCTTTCCGTGCATGGAGAAGCTATACGTCAAGGTGATGTTCCTTTCCCGTTAATTGTTAACCACAACAGAGTTCAATTTGTTGGTACTTTTACCCATGATTACCAGATGTATTATACATTTTTTAGATGTTAATGATGAACGATCAAAGATGGCATGTTAATCTATTAGTGTATTTTATAAATCATGCAAATCAAAGAGGCCCGTACTATTCAAAACTGCATCTAAGCATTGCTATGTTGTCTTCGTTTGCAGATACAAGCAGGACTTGGACCGGAAAAGGTGGCGCAATATAACGAATGCCTTGAATTCCATCTCATGGAAATTACTTTGAACGAGTACTGAGGCAGCAATCCAGAGATTCAATTCGCCAGTGTCTTTGTTCAGAAAGCAATGATGCTCAAGGTAATGAGGTTTGCACTATATTTAGTGCGCCACAATGGATGGTTTACTAATCAGCGGAGGCGTCTACAATGGAATGGAAAAGGCTCTACAGAAGCTGATTTTCACTTTGGAAGTTCATATGACAGATTATTCAGAAGCTATTCTATCGAGCCGATATATGACTTCTTGGTGGCTGATCTCTTCGCAGAAATATTTTATCCCATGGATCCTGAAGATTGGATTTGATTTCTAATGTCACTTTGTACCTTGTAATCTTTGAATTTGGGCCTTGTTATGTTACAATTTGAACCTTGTAATATTGTTGGTATTTGTTATACAATATTTGAAATTACATTGTGTTCTTTTTTCTTTATGCAATCATGTTCTTATAAGTACATATGTTGTTGTACTGCAGGCACAACATTGATGTTGTGCAGACCGAGCAAATCATAGTACACACGGACAAAACTATGAAACCCGTCGGTGATGATTTCATCAATCGCTAACAATTGTATACCAGCAAATGTTTTCCCACAACACACACGGGTTATTAGCACCAATAATCTGTGTTATTTCTGATGTTCGCATACGATTCTCATTACTCACCTGTTTGTTGTATATCACACGCACCTTGTTATGCCGAATCGTTTGTGTTCTGCTTTGTCGTCCCACATAGTTTATCCGAGTGAATTGTATGCTATACTTCGCACATGTATGTCATTTTGCTAACCGTTTTTGTTATTTTCACTAATCACAAATGGTTCATAAGAACAAACTGTCTGCCGTAGATCGCAAACACAACTACTTTCTAAATCCTATTTGATGGATCCACCATCATAGACAGTTCGTGTCATTAGTGATGGAGTTGAACTGTACCATTTGCGATTCATCCGTCGCACAGAGTTTCGTTGAAGGGCCTCTGATTGATGTGTCCTCTTTGAACCATTCTGTAGTAGTGACATCCAAAAATAAAAAGCCCATGAAAACATTTGCTTCGTTCTACGAAGGGCCTATCTTTTACCTTTATGTATTTACTTTTCCTTATTTACTTTTATGCAAGAGTCAATAATATTCATACCTATTCCAATCCATTAATTATTTAGTTGGCAAGCATGATTTGGTGGGGAAAGATCCAGGCACATATATCCAGTTGGATATAGGTGATCATGATTCATTATTGTTGATATCCCTAGATAAATAAGTCGGGAGGTGGAACATTAATCCCTTATCTTCCCATGTGTTTGATTGAAACTGCTTGTTCTAAAGATATGCTTTGAGTGTCACCAATCATGGAAGATTAAATGACTAGTAAAATGCTCGTGCTATGCTACAGAACCACATTATAATATCGAGTCAAACATAGTCCATTCTAGATTTATAGGATCGGTGTTTAGAGAGATACAATGTTTCTCCACATCTTTGAATTGGCAGAGACTTCTAAAAGTTTAGGAGTACGGTTTGCTCCTGAAAATATTAACCAACCTTCAAATGATTTCCTAGTCAAGTCTAGGAGTGTCAGAACCAATGCTCCAAGTGAGGAGTGTCATCATAAAGGTAAACGTTTGTAGCCGGTGCGCCGGCCGAAGATTGGGCCCGTCGCGTGCGGCACCTGCTCTTCTCAAAGGACCCGCGCATGAGATGACATGTTTCTGCGGACCAGCGCGCTGCTTTCCTTCCCCTTACGTTCTTATCCATCCACGCACGCATCTATCCTCTCCCCTCCTCTGTTTCTCTTCCCTCGGTCTCACCTCCTCCTCTCTGTCTTTCTCCCTCGCAGCAACCATGGCTTGCCAACTCCATCGTTTTGTGAGTTTGCTGCCACAAAACAGCTCCGGGACCGTTGCTGCGAGCACCTTCATAGCCCCCGTTTTGCAAATCCGGTGACCCTCCTCCCCCTCCCTTGTGCAGCAGCCATGGCAGATGGTTCCAACTTTTAAAATATTTTGCATCTTTTTGAAATCAATGGTTGTAGCTTTTTACAACACTGGTTGTAGCATTTTGTTTAGATGGTTGTAGCATTTTGTTTAGTTTTTTAAATCAACGCTTGTGAGTTCCAACTTTTTTTGCTACAATTGTAGCCTGTTTTTGCTACCATGAGTGACTTTTGGCTACATGCACGCGCGACTGTGTTTGTCGACGGTGGCTATTTTTTGTTGTTGCTGCAACTGTTATGAAGTTTGCTGGAGCCGGCGTCCAAATTTGCTACAATCGACTTTTTGGGTTTGCTAGAATGTACCTCCCAAAATGCTTCCACTGGGTTGGAGTTTTGCTACAACCAGCTCTCAGATTTGCTACAACCATAATCGGCATTTGCTATAACCAACTCTAAGATTTTCTACAACCATTGACAATGAAGTGTAGCTGGCGAGGACCACACACAATTTGTTTTTTGCTGCAACAAGGCGACGACGAGTGTCACCGAAGACGAAGATGCACATTTTTTTGCTGCAATGGGCAACCATGGAAGCTCCCAACAGCAAAATGTGTACATGTCTTTTTTCCAAAAAGGAGGATACCCCCGGCATCTGCATCTGGGCGATGCATGCATCCATTTTATTAATAATTCACAAAGACTTTATAATGTAATACATCAGTATGTCTAAAGCCATCATCTTGGAAAAACACCTGTCGCTACTTCTATACCCTTGATGAAGGGGGTGCCAAATGTCCCAGCCTAATACCAAACAGACATCGCACCAAAACCTAAAATGTAAAGACGAATGCCCCAACCAAGCCAATTTCGGGACTGGGTCACACACAGGTTTGGCACACTCTCGAGGCTACTGCCATAGTCAACCACTGATCCATCTCTAGAGCAGATGCTGACGCACCAACCTTGCAAGGCCTGCCGTCGACACCACTACGACATCAAACAATGCCACTATTCTACACGTGCCCATCCACATGCGCTTGTCGTCAAAATTCCGCAGCGTCATGCCGCCATGATCTGTCGTCGGCCTTGCAGTAGATGTAACACCGCTCCTCCTCTTGCCCCTTGATCCATTACTTGCTCCAAAATGATGCCCCAGGAGGGAAAGCGATACTGCGAACGCCATCATCGTCCGACCTGGGAGACCCAGATCTAGGGTTTCATCCGGAGCATCCCGAGCCTGATGACGCAAACTGTAACAATGATGCCTCAACAAGGGAATGACATCTAAGATGCCGTCATTGTCCGTCACGACCGTAGTCGGTGCGATTTTCATCGGCAGTTGTGCCGCCGGCGACGTTGGGCCCTTCAACCGAAGTAAACTCCAAAACAATGCCCTGAGGAGGGACTACGATGCAAAAGCACCGCCATCGCTTGACCCCAAGGAGATCTAGGGTTTCCCCCTGAGTTGTTCACGCTGTCATGGACCATGCAAGGGTAGAAGCCCAGTTGCCGACGTGTCGCACCCACCACTGTGCGGACCGCAATCCAGTGACCAAGGCCCATGCCTGGGCCTAGATCTGACGCGCCACCGCCGACCGATCCGGTCATGCTGCCGTCATCCCTGGCAACCGCGACGCACCGGACCACGAAGCCGCCTACCGCGGAGAAACGGAATCGCCGGAGCACCGCCTGTGTACATGTATGGCTTCGTGCATGTATATCAAGGCTTACGTCAAGGGTGACGGTGTCTTCACTCCAACATGTACACTTCCTATCCAACATATATGTTCTTATTGGCCATTTCAAGACCCCTCGGTCATATATTTCCAATTCTCAAATAGTGTCCTAATTTTTCTTTTTCTTCAGATCAAATACATATCCAGTTCCATTAGTTGTTCAAACAATCCAGGCAAGATCTTCTGAAATAACACAAGACATCAACTACTTATTTACTTTTTGTAGAGTATCGCATTTAAGATTTTGTCAATATGCCACTGAAAATTCCCCACTCCAATTTTGTTTCCACTGCCATTAGTTGACTATTAGCCAACTGTCAAGAGACAGTTGAAGATGATTTCGCCCATGGCCATCATGGGCATAGCCATCGGGTGTTCCTGGTGTGGATCATGGACAGCCAAAACTTTGTGGTGTTTTGGTTAAGCTATTTATACTGGCTTTTGGTTCATTTTGCAATACTTCCTGTGATGAGAAAAAGAATTTCCTGGAGGTGGCACACTATGCAAAATGTTCATAGCCCTGACCTTATTGGTCATACATTGTGGTGATTTTTGGAATTAGTCTCATATACCAAATTTTCAGCATGATTATGAGGCAAAGTTCTTACTTAATTTTAAACTGAAAGTGCAAAAAAAAATTAACTTGCAAAACCAACGGAAATTCTAACTTTCTGAACACCAACTCAAGGTAGTGATTTACTACTGCGCTTAGTTCTATTATTATGTGCTTGATATTGGCCCCTAACCAATCTGAATGGGCAATACATACTGTAGTAGGGTCAACGGTATATTGGTAACCCTGCTGCAGTGGGTTTTTTCATGCTTGGTGGTTTACTGCTTTTTTCCCATAGCACCGGCAAGGAAACGAGTATCGACCATAGCTGCATCTGTCCAACGCGGCAACGACGACTTCCCGATCAAAACTGGACGGCGTCAGCAGCATCTCAAGCAGATAAAAAATGGCTGCGTTAGCACTTGGCAGGAGGACAGACGAAGACAGTGGCAATGTCATGCATCTGTGCAAGGTGGGTCCGGACTCCGACGGTGCCTCAACCGTCGTCCACCGAACAGAGCCGCGGTGCGCTGCCGCTCTTCTTGACCTCATGTTATCCTTCTTGCACTAAGAGGTAAACACATCCTCTGTCATGGCCGCACTCGCAGCCCCTGCGCTCGAGGCCTGTGGCTGGGTCCTACTCACCGCTCGCGGAGGAGCAGCAAAACGCTACGAGTCTCTAAAGGGAGCTCAAGCATGATCTCTGTTCATAGCTCGTGCTCGTCGTGCCAACAACGGCCGACATGTAGGACGCCCTGTGCCGGGTGCTCGGGCTACACGCCACCTACCCGCTTCCTCTGCTCCCTAAACGTGTAACTTGCGTTGTGGTGGCCATGTTGTTGACACATGCTGGTGGCCCTGCTCCCGGACGCCGTTGAGCCCGTGCCACAACTCCGCTCCGAGCCGGCTCCCCTTTGGTAAGCACTCCCCGATCCGGCTGCAATGCTGGTCCTCGTCCAGAAACAGATTGGTAGAGCCTCCTCCTCCACTTCATGCACTTCTTGCTATTGCAGCCGTCGATGCTGCTGTCCATGGGAAGGATGGCAGCCACAACGACCCTCTGGTGTAGTACCTTGGAGGCCTCTAGCCATGACATAGACAGAGTGGCAACCACTCATGGAGTCGTCGGCGTAGCGCTGGTAGATAAACTGAAGCTCCCATTAGAGATATGAACAGAGGCGAATAGAGGATGGTGATTGGGGAACAATAGTGGCGACCATAGCAAGGTGATCGGGGTCGAGCATCGGTGGACTGAATCGTGAGGAAGAGATGGCATTTTTTGAGGTTGTAGGAGAAGATGAGGAAGCTCCACGTGGAAAGGAGGTGATTGCTCCTATCGAGTGTTGGAATTTTTTTATTTCAACTACAACATGTCCCACTCGTAAGAGTATGAGGGGTGGGTGAACTCACCACCAACTCAAATCTTTAGAAGTAGGATAGTAGAGTATGTGAAATTTGCTAAATCAAAGCTCTTACATAGATCCTTCATGATTATAAGATGAATTGTAATTGTTTGATGACTGAAAACACAGTTTGCTAGTTTCCATGATAGTTTATGGTATATACTTTAACATGTGAATATTTTGTTACTTGATCATGAGAAGTTCTATGAGGAAAGAGTTAATGTTTATGATGCTAGAAAAAGTGATTGGAAGTAACATTGATCAAGCTTATACACTAAGCTAGCATTCACACTTAATAAATTATTTCTTTTATCATTTACCAACTCGAGGACGAGCAAGAGTTAAGCTTGAGGATTGAGGGAGTCCTGGATTAGGGGGTCCTCGGATAGCCAACCTATTATTTATGGGCCGGACCGTGTGGGCCGCAAAGGGAGCGTCGGATGATCAATGACCACCTACGCCAGATGGAAGCTTCGAGGAGTCATGACGTGTTTGTCTCTTCGGCATGTAACCGACCATGTGCAAACTCAGGACACCCTCGGCGTCTATATAAGCCGAAGGGTTTTAGGGTATAGGGACAGAATAACTCATCTAGGGGTAGCTATTCAATCTCGAGGTAAATCAACTCTATAACCCCCCACATCATCAATACAACCAAGCAGGACGTAGGGTATTACCTCCATAGGAGGGCCCGAACTTGGGTAAATATGTGTCCCCTTCGTCTCTTGTTACCATTGATTCTAGTCTCACAGTTCGGGACCCCCTACCCGAGATCCGCCGGTTTTGACACCGACATTGGTGCTTTCATCGAGAGTTCCTGTGTGAGCGCCAAAGGAATCGATGGCTCACCTCGTCGCAAGCAGAGAGATCTGCATCCAGGTGGCTCTCGCCCCCGATCAGAGTCTCATTGGCAACGACGTCTTGTTGCATGTCAGCCCATCAGCCGTCATGGCCAGATCAGAAGCTTTTCCCCCAATCAGAGTATCAAGTTCGGAACCTTAGAGTTCACGGCTGATTCACGGGGAATACTTGTTCTAATGGAACCTTTGACCCTCGAAGAGAAACTTGTAAGTCCGGACGCCTTGACGCCGAAGACATCAGGTCTCGTGGTTGGACAGAACACATATCCGCTTCGACGTGACTCTGGAACTATCACGCCGCTCGATGAATCCACTCGTCTCAGCGACATGCATCCTACCATCGCCTCGTTCTTAAACGAGTTGTTCAATCGGATCGAAGCTATGCGTATATCGAATGACCAGGTTCCGACCTATGATCGTCTCGGGATCAGACCCGATGATAGGGAGATTCATGTCCCCTTGGTCACCCACCTTGTCGCTACTATCGAGTGTCCGACTGCGGATTCTACCCGTCAGCTGGAATTGAAAAATATATATACCCCAGTCCTCGGTCACCGAGACCCCGTCAATGAGCCAGAGGCAGGAAATCATGCTAAAACCAGACCCTCATCGGTCCGGGATCCTTCGCACGATTCGAAAATGGTAATTCTGAACACTCCATGCGGTATGGAATTGAATTTTTTCCCACCCACCGCCCAAGACGATCATCCCAGTATCGGACCAAAGCCCATGTCTTCAGACCTTCGGGATATCAAGCAACTACAAGGAGAATCAGTCCATCACTTTTGGGCCAGACTCCTACTCGCTGGAAGCAGAGTAAAAGGTCTTAGTGCCCAAGATATGATGGCAATTTTCATTCGCAATTGCCATGATGAAGGGATTCTTAATTCCCTGGCCCCTGACGCATAAGCAATTTTTCGGAGTTATCCGATTTGGTACAAAAGTACTGTGCCATGGAGAGCGTCTGGCAATCCGAACAGTTGTTCTCGGAACCAGTTTTCCCTAAACACCCTAGAGGAGCTCGGAAAAAGAGGATACCTCCAAAGCGGCCAGCCAGGTACGAACCCGTCGAAAAAAAGAAATAAGCCCCTTTCAGGGATCGGCACTGTCCTCGACGGACTATTGGATAAAACTTGACCTATACATTCCGTGTTGTTAAACACAAACCTGTCTCACAGCCTTAGAGCTTGCTAGGTCGTCAGGCAAGTCGCAAAAAGCGGCGAGGCCATCCTGGAAACACCTTCGTCGAGTAGGCGCTTTCCTTCGCTGCCCGGATTCAATGCCAAAGTCCTGACGGTATACGAGACCTTCCCCTCAAGGAACATGCGTAAAAGAGCTCTTAGGGAGCTCGAACAAGTCTACAATGTGGCAGCCAATAGCCCATGGGCAGACATACCGAATACTTTTGGGGACACTGACCAGCCGGCCATTCTTCCTGGTCACTCCCCGGCTGCACTAGTCTTGAAACCCATCATTGATGGATACAGGCTACATAAAGTGCTAATGTACGACGACAGTGGTCTAAACCTTATATACGAAGCCACCCTGGAAAAATTGCAATTCGACTGATCTCGCATCGAACATAGAAATACAACCTTCCAGGGAATTATCCGAGGGAAAGATGCACGTTGTTACGGATGTATCATCCTAGACGTAGTGTTCGGCACGCTCGAAAACTACCGATCTGAAGAACTTCTCTTCCACATCGTCCCTTCCCGAGTGGCTATCACGCCCTATTGGGACGTGATGCCTTTACAAAGTTCCAGGCTATACCCCATTACGAGTACATGAAACTCAAAATGCCAGGACCAAATGGAGTGATCACGATTGCCAGTGGTCCGAACATAGCCCTTCGGGCCGAAAATAAAACGACAGCGCTCGCCCTCGAGGAATTAACGGAGATTTTCGCTGTCGAAGAGTTGCCCGCATTACGATCGACATTTAATAAGGATGATGTGATCCTTAGCAAAAGGCCCAAGTCCACGTCCTTCAAACCCACAGAGGAAATCGTTAAATTTCAGGTACATCCGATGGACCCCAATAAAACAGCGTCCATTCGGAGCCCAGCTTAATCCCCTCGTGGATGAAGCACTGCGGAATTTCCTTCGTGAAAATTGGTACATTTTTGCTTGGCATCCTTCCGATATGCCCGGAATCCCAAGACGGCTCGCCGAACACAGTCTAAACATTATCCCATGCTTTAAGCCCATGAAACAGACTCTGCACCGCTTCTCCGAGCCCAAACAGCAAGCCATGGGTGAATAATTAACTAAACTGCTCGAGGCCGGATTTATTCAGGATATTAAACACCTTGAGTGGCTGGCAAACCTGGTGATGGTACCTAAGAAAGACAAGTCCTGGCGGCTGTGTGTCGACTTCAAAGAACTTAACAAAGCCTGCCCCAAGGACCCTTTCCCCTTACCATGCATAGACCAGATCATTGATGCCATAGCCGAACACGATTCGTTGTGTTTCCTCGACGCTTACTCTGGATACCATCAAGTTAAAATGAAGGAATCCGATAAAGGGGCTACCGCATTCACCCTACGGCCCATTCTGCTTCAACACGATGCCTTTCGGGCTAAAAATCGCTGGGGCCACATACCAGCATATGATCCAGACCTGTCTTGCGGCACAAGTCGGTAAGACTGTCGAGGCATACGTGGATGATGTGGTAATCAAAACCAAACACGCCAGCCAGTTGATTGACGACCTACGGCAAACCTTTACTAGTCTATGCGAATATGATATACGGCTCAATCCGGAAAAATGTGTATTCAGAGTTCCCTCTGGTAAGCTGCTTGGATTCATCATCTCCCATAGAGGAATAGAGGCAAATCCAGCTAAAATACGTGCTCTATCAGAAATTGCAATTCCCACAGAGCTGAAGCATGTCCAGAGGCTATCTGCGTGCGTAGCGGCGTTAAGCCGCTTTATCTCCCGCCTCGGTGAAAAGGCTTTGTCGCTCTATAAGCTTCTGAAGCGGACCAACAAGTTCGAATGGACCGATGAGGTAGCGGCTGCGTTAGAAGAAATCAAAACACTGTTGGCAACCAATCCCATACTCACGACACTAGGCGGCGGTGAGCCCATGTTATTATACATATCGGCCACCAACAAAGTCGTCAACACGATGCTCATCGTTGAACGAGATGAGGAGGGACACAAATTCCGGACTCAGAAATTGGTATATTATGTGTCAGAGGTGCTAACGCAGTGCAAGTTCAGATACCCACATTACGAAAAAATAGCTATACAATATTTATGGCGTCGAGGAAACTCAGACACTACTTCCAGGAGTGTGCGGTAATAGTGGCATCTGAGGTCCCCCCGAATGATATAATCAACAACAGGGACGCCACTGGCCGCATAGCCAAATGGGCCATTGAGCTCCTTCCCTTTGAAATAACCTACAAGCCATGTCGTGCCATTAAATCTCAGGTATTGGCGGACTTCTTGGCTGAATGGACAGAGGCCGAGCTCCCCAAGGAATACACTGCATACTCCCATTGGACAATGTACTTTGATGGATCCAAGACCTTGGTCGGACTAGGGGCTGGAGTTATCCTCACACCCCCACAGGCGACAACGTGCGATACGTGTTGCAAATCATGTATGCCGACTCCAACAATGCAGCCGAATACGAAGCTCTCCTTCATGGTCTTCGGATGGCGGTATCAATGGGCATACGACGGCTAGAGGTATGGGATGACTCAAACTTGGCCATATCCCAAATTAACGGCGAATTTGACGCCAAAAACCCGAAGATGGTGGCATCTAGAAATGCCGTCCTCAAGATATCTGCTCGGTTCGAGGGGTTGTAATTCCACCATGTCGCTTGCGACAACAACCAAGCCACCGACATATTGGCCCATATGGGAGCCAAGCGCGATCCCGTCCCGAGAAAGACCTTCCTAGAGCAGCTCTTTAAGCCCTCCATAGTGAGGCAGGACGACGACAATGGCGTCGGTCCAAATACGGCAGACAAAGTTATTCCCCCCATAAATGAACCAGACGATGGCTTTATCGGTGGCTTCGTAATGAATGAAACGCCCTCGGCTCATGAGGTAATGGCAGTAATAGCGCCATGGACAGACTCCTTGCTCGCTTACCTTCTTCACAAGGAACTCCCTGATGATCAAACCGAGGGACGACACATAGTTCGGTGATCCAAGGCCTACAAAGTACACGAGGGAGAGTCATACAAGCAAAGCACAACCGGAATATTATAGCGGTGTATATCCGAGGAAGAAGGACGGGAGCTCCTCTCCGAAATCCACGCACGCATGGGCGACCATCACGCTGCGGCAAGTGCCCTTGTCAGCAAGGCCTTCTAAGCTGGTTTCTTCTGGCCCACAGCTCAGACGGACGCCTAGTCACTTGTCCAAAACTGCGTAGGGTGTCAACTCTTCACAAATCAAAGTCACATGCCCCCAACAGCTCTTCGGACCATCCCGATCACTTGGCCTTTCGCGGTCTGGGGGCTGGACATGGTCGGACCACTTAAAGGGGGGACGAAGAACATTAAATACCTACTGGTCATGGTTGACAAGTTAACCAAATGAATAGAAGCAAAGCCCATCAAGTCGGCTAAATCCAGACCACTGATCGACTTTATATCCAGCATGGTACACCGTTATGGTGTCCCACATAGTATAATAACGGATAATGGATCCAACTTTATGGCCCAAGAGGTCAAGGACTGGTGCGCAAAAATGGGCATAAAGATCGATTACACATTAGTATATCATCCGCAAACCAATGGACAGGTCGAACGAGCAAGCGTTCTCATTATGAGCGGCATTAAGCCATGTTTGGTCCGAGCTCTTCACGAGTCCGACTATCATTGGGTGGAGGAACTCAACTCCGTTCTATGAGGCCTGCGCACCACCCCGAACAAATCAACGGGTTAGACACCGTTCTTTATGGTCTATGGGGCAGAGGCGGTCCTTCCTTGCGACATTATTCATGACGCACCAAGAGTGCGCATGTACGAGGAAAAGGAGGCTGAGTTGGATCGGCAGGATGACTTAGACGCCTTGGAGGGAGAGCGCGACATAGCCCTGGCTTGCTCCACTTTTTACCAACAACAAGCTCGACGCTACCAAAGTAGGGAGGTCAGGGCAACAACATACAACGTAGGCGAACTCGTCCTACGACTCCCGGAGAAGTAGAAGCATAAACTCAACCCCAAATGGGAGGGTCCTTTCATCACCGACGAAGTACTCGCGGGAGGTGCCTATCGTCTTCGGAGTCCATCCGATAACCGCCTTGAACCAAACCCATGGAACGCAGCTCGTCTTCGGTGCTTTTATGGATAAACCGGTGTCGTCTAAACTCCCCTATATTTTTTGTTTTTTTCTCTTGTTCTTTTTGCCTTTTTTCTTCTTCCCTTCCCATTTTGCTATTTGACAAGGCCAATTTCTTTTCGTTCCCTATGTTCGGCTGAACCGATCTTGTACTAAAGATCATCGGCATACACCACAAAGTGTTAAATCCGAACACAACACGTGAGGGCTTCTTCTAGTAGCCAACTTTTTTTTATTACAAGTATTTGCTCACATATATCGTGCGCATATGTTTTTTTTGTCATGTTCTAGCCATCATATGCATCAATTCGAACTAAGACTTTGCCAAGCTGGTTTGCCTCGCTCCTGTGATTACCCTGTACGTTTCCGATTGTTCGGCTAGAGAGTAAAGGGAGCACCTCTGCGATTGTTACGACCGGGTCATCCAGACACGTACCTCATACGGGTGTAGCCCAAAGCTAGCTATCTTACGCAGACAATTGGTCGGCTGTGACGGAAACACCTTATACGGATCCGGTCGTTATCATCGTTGTTTGGGTCTTTTCTTCCCAAAGAATAATTAGTCGCATACTAAAAGTATGCAGACTTCTATCTACGATCTTCGTAGAGCCCCGATGAAAGGTATCGATAGAGGTACTATTTTCCTTGGAAGATGTTTCTTACGCTAAGCAGTAATATAACATATCTTTCTGTGTGCTTTATGTCTATTCACACCGCATGGCCGGATTGCCTGGTTCCCCGAATACAGTTCACTCTTTTGGAGGAACACATAAGGAGGAACACTCCCGAGCTCTTCGCACGGGGTGGGGTGTGGGTGGGTGGGTGGGGGAGAAGCCGATGGACGGTTAAGACAAAGTTTACAACACATATTGTTTATACACAAGTACATATAAATTACATGTGCGGCTGTTGATTGAGATTATCAATTATGGTGTCAAGGGGGCAGTCCTCTTGTGAAACACGGGCGACAGGCATCACCTGGTCATACACCAGGTGGAGTGGCACTTCTTTTCCATCCAATCCCACGGGACCAACCAATGCCATATGCTCGGGATTAAGTCCGGTGAAACGGGTCTTGATCATTGCCCATGCTTCCCATGCTCCCTCATGACAAGCCGAAGTCTTCCATGACTCGAACCTATTCCGTGCCCCCTTGAATCGATACACAAGTTCAGCTAGCCCTTCAGGTGGCTGTTCGGCAGGCCATAGTGCCTTCACCGTTCCTTTCATTGCTTTCCATGCATGCCCATGGAGAGTGGTCAGCTCTTTCAGCGAGTCCCCCTCGTATGATCCGATTTCCTCTTTAGGATGCGTGGACATGAGGCCTATACATGAGGCAGCCGCGTGCTTACTATTATTACTTGCACCAGGAATATTTGCTAATAATAGAATCACACTTACCAAACATGCTCCTTTGAAGTTTTTGGTTTTCCTCTTGAGCTTGGGCCAACTGAATCTTCAAATTCTTAATTTCTTCGGCCTGTTTTGCACAACAAGGCAGCCAACCTGGTGCTGGGACTCGGCATACCGCTGAGAGTCTCGGGTTTTCTCCAACTGCCTTTCCATGTGCCGTTTTGATTCAGCTGCTACACGGAATCCGTATGTCAGGCATGATGATACATTAAGAATAGCGGTAAAGGTACACGCACCATGGGCCTCCCGCATGAAGCTCTTTACTTGTGCCAGTTTGGCCTTCACGGTTTGCAATTCCGTGTGGCTCTCCTCGAGCTCCTTGGCCAATTGCTCAGCCTGTTGCTTTGAAGCCTGCATCAGCAGTCAAACAGTGTGGAGATTGTTAATTTGTTTGTTTCAAACGAAATTAAGGCTCGGGGGCTATTGGGCTTACACGAGTGTTTGGATTCTATAAAAACCAATCACTTACCTGTATGCTGGTTGATATTAACTTCCTTGCTTCGCCGAACCTAGCTCAGGCGGCACCAAGGTGCACATCTACTGAGCGTAGGGCGCCAGACTCCTGTTCGGAGAATATTAGGTGCTGTATGGCCTCCCATCGTTGTTGGTGATTCATGGCACTGTCGACCTCCGATTTGGTGATGGATACACCATCACCAGAATTGGCAGGCGCTGGATTGGCCATGGGGGCTTCTGTAGCAGAAGCCGCATGAGCCATGGCTCAGGAATTTCGAGCGTCTCGAGACACATGGGTAACCTCTTTAGTAGGAGAGGATTGGGCCTTCTGCCTAAGTATTTTAATGAAACAAACTGTCGTAAGACTCTATTGATTGCAAAAATAAGCGGATAACCGAACAATGTACCTTCGGGATGAGCGGGCAGGTGGATTCGTCCCCATGACCGTCTCTTTCGCAGGATCCTTGTTGGCCTCTGACTCGGTCGCAGCTTCGGCTGCCTGTGTATGGCACGCGGATCGGTGGTGTTTGGGAGTCGGGACCGGCATGTCCGGGGCGCTGTTGGTAGCTAACCTCTTGCGGGAAGAGCTTTTCTTCTTGCTCGTTGCAGGGATGGACAATGACCCGGGGTAATCAACGTTGATAGGCACCGAGGATTGGATGATGCTATATTGGAGATAGACTCCATATTTGAAGTCAAGTAGAAGATCCGGGTCCTCATTGAAACCCGGATCATTATCACGTGAATGGTTCTCGAGCTGAGGAGCCGGACAGTTGACTATCTCGTTGAAACTCCTCCATTCCTGTTCACGCAAGGGTTTTGTTAAATAAAGTGCAGAACGGAAACCCCGAACTATTTTCATGTTTGAGAGAG
Organism: Hordeum marinum; assembly: GCA_022496015.1. Lineage (NCBI taxonomy): Eukaryota > Viridiplantae > Streptophyta > Magnoliopsida > Poales > Poaceae > Hordeum > Hordeum marinum. The sequence goes on from CM039673.1 coordinate 310,040,926, forward strand.
AAAGGCTTACCCATTCGATAGGATTGTGGGCCGAATATCCTCCCTTGGTGGCCCTCCGAACAAAGTCTTCTTGCTCTCCTTTGTACAGATCGACAAGTGCGGCGGCCAACGCCGTCGGATTGGAGGGCCCTAGATTTCGGGAGCACGTGGTGTCGCTCGTACCGTTGTATTGCCACAAGGGGTGCACCCTTTGTTGAAGGGGCTGCACGCATCAGGAGATGGAGGCGACCATGACGTCGATCATGGTCAGTTGGTGGTGGGCGAGCATCCGCAGCTGAGCTGCTAGGCGCCGCACTTTGGCGCTTTCCTCCTGGGACGAACTCCTTGGGCGCCAATTGTATCTCTTCTTCGGGAGAGCGTCAGAGTATTCGGGAAGACCTGTCCGAGTTGGCTCGAACAGGGGGACGTCTTCAATATAAAACCATTCTGAAGTCCACTCTTCGGATTTCTTTGGTGTGCCCGCCGTATACCCTATCCCTGCTATGCGTCACACTTCGGCTCCGCCGACCTCCAAGATTTTCTTGTCCTGAGTTCGGGGGACGAGAAAGAAGTGCGCCCCCAACTCCTCTACAAATCAAAGTGCGCCTCGCACCCCAGGAACATCTCGCAGAGAGCAACGAAGCCCGAGATGTGCAACATGGACCCTGGAGTAAGGTGGTGGAGTTGGATCCCGTAGAACTCCAGCAACCCCCTCAGGAACGGATGGATTGGAAAACCAAGACCCCGGAGGAGAAAGGAAATGAAGCATATGCGTTCCCCCTTGTTAGGATTGGGGAAACGCTCGATGAAAACTTCGTCGCCGTAAGAAAGCAGACCTGCGCGGGTCGCCGCCAGATCTAAAGAAGGGAGATACCCCTGGGTCTCCAGATTGCGAAGCCACCAGAGTGTAATGCAACAGCTGGTCCAGTCACCTGGGTGTGAGCCGTAGGGACGCATAGAGGAGCTGGGGGCGTTAGCCATGTTCTACGTGGAGCTTCTGCTAGGAGTTTCTTTCGATGGGGAAGAAAAGAATGTGGTCTGAGCCACCATTTTTGATTAAATGAATGGTGCCTCCGTTACGGAGGGGTAAGATTGTAAAAATCAGTGACCACTCGCCTCCTCGCGACGTGCAAAAATCGAGGAACACACATAGTTGTTATAATGAACTGGCACCCACGACGTTTGGGATCTTACCGAAGACTGGTCGGTTACCGAACAAAGAGGTATGAGGGACTCGCCTCGCAAGCCGAAGACGACGACATGAGGAGATTGATCAGATATGTATTTGCGTTGAAGGCTAGTCTAGGAGCTACTCAGGAGTCCTGGATTAGGGGGTCCTCGGATAGCCGACCTATTGTTTTTGGGCCAGACTGTGTGAGCCGCAAAGGGAGCATCACACTATCAAAGACCACCTACGCCAGATGGAAGCTTCGAGGAGTCATGACGTACTCTCCAAGTTATTAGCTGTAGTTAGGCATATTTGTCTCTTTGGCATGTAACCTACCATGTGTAAACTCAGGGCACCCTCGGCGTCTATATAAGCCGGAGGGTTTTAAGGTATAGGGACAGAATAACTCATCTAGGGTTAGCTATTCGATCTCGAGGTAGATCAACTCTGTAACCCCCCATATCGTTAATACAACCAAGCATGACGTAGGGTATTACCTCCATAGGAGTGCCCGAACCTAGGTAAATCCGCCGGTTTTGACACCGACAGGGATGCTGATATGTCTCCAATGTATAGATAATTTATGTAGTATTCATTCCATATTCATCGATGTTTACAATACTTTTATATGTCTTTGATGCACTTTTTATGATTTAATTAGAACTAACCCGGACTGATGTTGTTTTCAGTAGAATTATAGTGGCGTCATTTTGTGTGTGTAGAAAATGAAAGTTCTCAGAGTCACCCAAAACTTTTTTGTGACTTTTTCTGGAACATATGAGCAACATTGTAGCGAAGAACTGCCGAAGGGGGGCATTGGGCTCTCACAAGCTAACTGGGTACACCCTAGGGAGGGGGGTCAATGGGCCCTGTTAGCTTGTGGGCCCCTCGTAACTCCGTTTTGCATGATTCCAATGCCCCAAAATCCTATAAATAGAGAAACCATCAGAATTGAGGAGAGACTCTCCGCCTTGCCGCCGCAACTCTCTGTATCAACGAAAACCCAATTTGGAGAGAAAAAAGAGAGGAAAACATAGAGAGATCCAATCTCGGAGGGGCACTCGCCCCTGCGGGAGCCATGGAGGCCAAGGACTAGAGGGGAGAACCTCTCCCCATCTAAGTAGAGGCCATGGAGGAGGAAGCCTAAGGGGGAGACTCTCCCCCCTCTCTCCCAGTGGCACCAGAGTGCCGATGGGCGAACCATTGCCACGGTGATCGTCTTCATTAACATTAACCGTCTTCATCGCCTTCCTCATGTCTTTTTAGCGGTCCACTCTCTCGCACCCGATTTTAATACACTACTTGAACATGGTGTTTCATGTATTATTATTCAATGATGTGTTGCAATCCTATGATGTTTGAGTAGATTTATGTTGTCCTTTGGGTTGATTGATGATCTTGAGTTGTATGTCTTATTTTGGTGTTGTGCTATGGTGCCCTCCGTGCCGCGCACACGTGAGGGATTTTCGCTGTAGGGTGTTGCAATACGTTTGTGATTCTCCTATAGTGGGTGGCTAGAGTGACAAAAGCTTACACCAGAGTAAGGGGATTGTTGCATGTGGGAGTAAAGGAGACGTGATGTTTAATGCAATGGTTGGGTTTACCTTAATGATATCTACTAGTTGCAGATGCTTGCTAGAGGTCCAATCATAAGTTCATGTGATCCAACTAAGGAAAGTATGTTAGCTCATGCCTCTCCCTCATATAAAATTGCAATAGTGATTACGGATCTTGTTATCAATTGCCTAGGACAATTCTGCACACCATACCATCATTATTCCACACCCGCTATGTGTAATATATTGTAATATATTCTAACTCTATTTAGGCAGCAACTATTTTTCATATTTTTCTCCAATATCATGCAAATCTATCCTCTTTATACGCACAACCCAATTTTATTCATCGTTTCTAGATAGAAGCAAATTTCAGGTGTACGTAGAGTCGTATCGGTGGTAGATAGGACTTGAGAGAATATTGATCTTACATTTAGATCCTTGTGGGTTCGACACTCCATACTTACCACTTCTATCCTTGGAAAGTGCTATGATGACTCCTTGCACTTGGGGATTATCATCATGCCACAAACAGAGTCTACCTTCACAAGATTCTTGGTAAAACGGCATACGAGCTACTCATCGGTAACAAACCCAAGTCGGATACGTTCGGGTATTCGACTGAAAATGCTACATTCTTGAGAAGCATCATCGTTCTAAATCTACTCCAAAATCAGATGAACGTTTCCTACTTGGTTACAGATCGAACTCTCACACTTACTATGTCTACAACAACTTCAGTCAAAAATTGAAGAGACAATAGATGTGAAGCTTGATGAGACTAATGGTCCGCAAGTCGAACAATTGCCAATTAATGTAGGAGACAAAGATCCATCAGAGTCCATCCAAGATCTATCCATAGGCTCTGTGGGTTGAAGTCCCCATCAACTTGGATGTACGACAGCACCACCTATCGGAACCATGCCAAAAATCATCGTGCATTCACTGTGTTTAATTATCTTCAAACTCTACTCTCTTAATTTCTAGCACTTGCATGTTGTTTATTATCTTTGGCTATGCTCTAGATATGCATGTGTAGATTGTATTGCTAGTCACTTAAGTTGCCTAAGTTTCAAGAAAACTGGAAATTGCTCCTCTTGCATTGTTAGTTTGTATTCACCCCCTCTAGACCATTCATTTTGGTCCCTCACAATTCAAACACGTGGTACACCGGTTCCAATAGTTGTGAGGGTGGCTGCAACTTCGCCACTCACTAGATGTAGCTACGCGGTAGGCGTTTGCATCTTTCACCGTGGTCCTTGCCATAGATTGTCCCGGTATCCTGGGCCGCTGGTCACAACTTTGCCAGAGCACGGTTGCAACATCACTGGACGTGTCCATTACATCCTTATGTAGCTGACACTGCCATAGTTCTTGGCTGCCGTGGTCGCAACATCGAGAGTGACACCATGCCTGAACTGTTCCAGCATCGTGTCTTGCTGGTTCTAGCATCAGACCTTGCTGGTTATAGCATGCGCCGCGGTCCCAACACCGCACTTGGTGGGTTGTAGCACATTGCTTAGATGGCTCTGGCATGTGGCTGCCACAATCGCAACAACACACACGACAAATCTACAACTGCCTTGCATGGACGCCATGACTGTAAAACCTGTTGGGGGAACATTGCATGGGAAACATAAAAATTCCTACGAACACCCAAGATCTATCTATGGAGAAGCATAACTACGAGGGGAGGGGAGGGGGAGGGTGTATCTATATACCCTTGTAGGTTGCTAAGAGGAAGCTTATATAACGCAGTTGATGTAGCCGTACTCTTCACGATCCAATCACGATCCGATCCGATCTAGTGCCGAACGAATGACATCTCCGCGTTCAACACATGTGCGGATCGATGACGTCTCATCCTTATTAATCCAGCAAGTGAGGGAGAGAAGTAGATGGTATTTCAACTATCACGGCGGTGTGGTGGAGATGGTGGTGGAGCAATCCCGGCGGGGCTTCACCAACCGCTACCGTAGATACGATCTGAGGAGAAAACAGAGTAACGGGAGAAGGAGGGCTACCATCGGGGCATATGAATTGGTGTGTGAAGCCCTCCCCTCACCTCCAAGGGAGGGGCTGGCGGCCAAGGGAGAGTCCTCCCTTTACAAGGAAGGGAGGAGTCCCCCTCGTCCAAGGCACCTCTGGGGTGTCTTGTCCCTTTGGGACTCTTGTCCCCAAGCCTAATTCACCTCTAGAGGATGATGCACCTGGCCCATGATGTCTAGGGAGCAACCCCTATGGACAATGTGGGCCCATGGGACATGTGGACGCCCCCGGTGGACCCCCAGAACCCTTTTTGGTACCCTAGTACACTATCGGTAATGCCTGAAACTTTTTGGGTCACCAAAATAGGACTTCCCATATATAAATCTTTAGCTCTGGATCATTCCAGAACACCTCTTGACATTTGGGTTATCCTCCGAGACTCCGAACAACATTCGGTCACCAACATATACATCCCAATACTACTCTAGCGTCATCGAACGCTAAGCGTGTGGACCCTGTGGGTTTGAGAATTATGTAGACATGACCGAGACACCTCTCTTGCCAATAACCAATAGCGGGACCTGGATGCTCATATTGGTTCCCACATATTCTACGAAGATCTTTATGGTCGAACCATGATGTTAAGGATTTAGTCAATCCCGTATGCAGTTCCCTTTGTCCGTCGGTATGTTACTTGTCCAAGATTCGATCGTCGGTATCTCCATATCTAGTTCAATCTCATTACCGGCAAGTCTCTTTACTCGTTCCGTAATACAAGATCCCACGACTAACTCCTTAGTCACATTGCTTGCAAGCTTCTTGTGATGTTGTATTACCAAGAGGGCCTAGAGATATCTCTCCGTCATACGTAGTGAAAAATCCCAGTCTCGATCCATGCCAACCCAACAGACAGCCTTGGATCTACCTGTAGAGCATGTTTATGATCACCTAGTTACATTGTGATGTTTGATACACACAAGGAATTTCTACGGTGTGAGGGAGTTGCATAATCTCATGGCCATAGGAACAAATACTTGACATGAAGAAAGCAGTAGCAAAAAACTAACAACATCAAATGTTATGCTTATGGTTGGGTCCATCACATCATTCTCCCAATGATGTGGCCCCATTATCAAATGACAACTCATGTCTGTGGTTAGGAAACCTTAACCGTCTTTGATCAACGAGCTAGTCTAGTAGAGGCTTACTAGGGACACAGTGTTGTCTATGTATCCACACATGCATCCGAGTTTTCGATCGATAATATTCTAGCATGGATAATAAACGATTATCATGAACAAGGAAATATGATTATGACAACTTTATTATTGCCTCTAGGGCCTATTTCCAACAGTCTCCCACTTGCACTAGAGTCAATAATCTAGTTCACATTGCCATGTGATTCACACCTAATGAGTTCTGGGGTTTGATCATCTTTTGCTTGTGAGAGAGATTTTAGTCAACGGGTCTGCAACATTCAGATCCATGTTTAATTTGCAAATACTTATGCCGTATTGTAGATGGTGCTATCATGCTCCACTTGGAGCTATTCCAAATTACTGCTCAACTATACGTATCTGGTTTGTTACTCAGAGTTATCCGGATCAGTGTCAAACCTTGCATCAACGTAACCCTTTACGACAAACTCTTTATCACCTCCATAATCGAGAAACGTTTCCTTCGTTCTCTAGTTACTAAGGATAATTTTGACCGCTGTCTAGTGATCCTCTCCTCGACACTCTTGTACCCCCTTGAAAATCACGTGGCAAGGGACACATCAGGTGCGGTACACAGCATGACATACCATATAGAGCCTATGGCTAAGGCATAGGGGAAGACTGTCGTCCTTTCTCTTTCTTCTGTCACGGTCGAGCTTTGAGTCTTACTCAACTTCACACCTTACAATACAAGGAAGAACTCCTTCTTTGGCTGATCCATTTTGAACTCCTTCAAAATCTTGTCAAGGTATGTACTCATTGAAAGTCTTATCATGTGTCTTGATCTATCTCTATAGATCTTGCTGCCTGATATTGAAACAACCTTTTCTAGGTCTTCGTTTGAAAAACTCCTTTCAAACAAGCCTTTATGCTTTCTAGAAATTCTACATCATTTCTGATCAACAATATGTCATCCACGTATACTTATCAGAAATGCTATAGTGCACCCACTCACTTTCTTGTAAATACAAATTTCTTAGAAACTTTGTATAAACCCAAAAGAGCTTTGATCACCTCATCAAAGCTCATATTCCAACTCCAAGATGCTTGCACCAGTGCATAGAAGGATCGCTAGAGCTCTCATGCCTTTGAGCATCCTAAAGATCAAAAAAACCTTCTGGTTGTATCACATACAACCTTTCCTCAAGAAAACGGTTAAGGAAATGATGTTTTAACATCGATCTGCTAGATTTCATAATAAAAAATGCAGCAACTGCTACCATAATCCCAATAGACTTTAGCATCGCTATGGGTGATAAAGTCTCATCATAGTCAACTCCTTGAACTTGTCGGAAACCTCTTTGCGACAAGTCGAGCATTATAGATAGTGACATCTCTACCAGCGTTTGTCTTCTTAAAGATCTATTTATCCTTTTTTGCTTGTCGGTCATCGGACAAGTCTACCAATGTCCACACTTGGTTATCATACATGGATCCTATCTCGGATTACATGGACTCTAGCCATTTGTCGGAATCTGGTCCCATCATCACTTACTCATAGTTCATAGGCTCATCGTTGTCTAACAACATGACTTCCAAGACAGGATTACCATACCACTCAGGGGCAGTACGTGTCCTTGTCGACCTATGAGGTTCGGGAGTAACTTGATCTGAAGTTTTTGATCATCATCATTTTTTTGACAAAATGACAGTAGGGGGAAAACCCCTACTGTTTTTATATATCTATATAAATGGGGGGGGGGGGTTACATAGACATATCAGGAATTTTACATGGTGATGTGCACACAAAAAGTGTGAAACTATAGTTAAGCTAAGTGTAGTCTAGACGATAGAAGTACAAAAGGTGATCAGAGCAGCTCTATGGGCTGCTTTAACCCTATGTTGGAGTAGAAACAGATCCTCTTTGAAGCGTTTGGGCCAAGATCCCACACTAGGAGTCAATCCCCTAAAATTTTTGTTGTTCCTCTCCTTCCATATGCTCCAAGCTGCGGTCAAGATGGTTTCAAAGAAGAAAGGGTTTGGCCAAATGTCTTTTGTGGCATGAAGGACAGTGAGTCGACAGTCAAAGGATGGCCAGTCAATGTGAAGTTTAGCCCAACAAATCTGACTGAATGGACAGGTGAAGATCATATGGTCCACTGTTTCTTCAATGTGTTGGCCACATAGGATGCAATCAAAGTTATCTCCTATATTATAGTGTCTTCTCTTCAGCATGTTATGTGTATTGAGCCTGTCATGGAATAGGAGCCAACCAAATACCTTGATCTTCATAGTGCATTTCGATTTCCAAAGTTGGATAAAGGTGGGGTGGGCCTCCACATCTCGAAAGCAGTTGCTGTAATAATCCTTTGGCCTATAATGTGCAGTGCCCCAAATATAGTGCCAAACATCATTGAGTGACAGAGAGGGAGAAATCCATCTTGACAACGCTATGTCATGGATCTCCTCCAGAGCTTGGGGTGAAACTAGCAGGTGAAAGGTTTCATGTAGGTTGGGGGACATCATCGCATCGGCCACCGAAATATCTTCATGCAGGGCAAATGAGAACGCACGAGGGTGTGAGATCTGAAGCACCTCCTCCCTCCATAAATCCTTCCAAAAGAGGGTCGTCTCCCCATCCACAACCTACACACGTGAGATCCCTTGATAGGTGGGAGTAAGTTTGAGGATATCCCTCCACCAAAATGAACCAACAGGGTCAACGGCGTGTGGAATTTTGCCAACATAATGATTGTCCCAGATGAGGTTGACCCATGGTACATCCTGCCTGTTGAAAAACTTGTGTAAGAATTTTAGCAGCAGGGCCTCGTTGTGGATTTTCAAGTTGATCACTCCCAACCCTCCTTTTTTCTTGGGCCGACAGACCATGTCCCATGCAGCAAGAGAGTTACATTTGTCTCCTTGTTCTGTTTTCTTAGTCCAAAGGCATCTACATCTAATTTTATCGAGCATCTCAATGAACTTGGGTGGGAATTTAAGAGTGCACATGGCAAACACCAGAAGGGACGTGACCGAAGTGTTTAACCATGGGAGTTTACCGCCATACGACATCATTGCAATGGTGTACGTAAGTTGCCGTTCCATTCTGCAAACCAAAGGCATAAATTCTTGGATGGAGGGTCTGGTCGTACCAAGAGGGAGTCCAAGGTAAGTGAAAGGCATCGATCTGACTGCGCACCCAAAGACTCTAGCCAGGTTGGCCATGGCAGCCATGTGAAGGTTGATCGGGATCAGCGTGGATTTGTGGAAATTAATTTTGAGTCCAATGGAGGAAGCATAGTCTGATAATATCTGTTTAACCAGGGTGGCTTGCCAGGTGCATGCCAAAAGGATAATGAGCGTGTCGTCCGCATATCGAAGGACCGGGTAATCAATCTGCCCATTGAACGGGAATGGTAGGTTAATTCTGCCCTGTCTGAATGCGTCATTGATTGCTGCGTGAAGTAGTTGTGCTGCAAGAACAAAGATTAGAGGCGAGAGCGGGTCTCCTTGCCTGACCCTGCATCTACATTGGAATTGCCGTCTAGGTACACCATTGAGAAGGACAGATGATCGACCAGAGGCAAAGAGACATTTGATCCAAGAGATCCATCTTTCATTGAACCCCATATGACGCATGATATTGATCATAGGTTCATGCGCGATTGTGTCGAATGCTTTAGCAAAGTCAAGTTTGAGTAAAATGTTTTCCTTTTCGGATGCATGGCATTGATGAATATAATGGTAAGCCCATGCAAGACAATCTTGGATGGTTCGCCCCTTGAGAAACCCATATTGGTTGCGGTGTATCAGCTTGAGTATGACGCTTTGTAGCCGATTTGCTAATAACTTCATGAGCAGCTTCAAACAACAATTGAGCAGGGTGATCAGTCTGTAGTCGTTGACTGACTTCGGTGAATTAACCTTGGGTATAAGGGTGATGAGTTCGTCATTGCTGCTGGTGATGTCCAGATGCCCCTTGTAAAATTGTGAGCAAAGCGAATAGAAATCAGTCTTGATAATCGGCCAGCATGCTTTGTGGAAAGCCCCGCTGAATCCATCGGGTCCAGGAGCACGATCAGGTGGCATTTCCTTGACTACCCCATCAATTTCCTCTTGAGTGAATGGATCAGTGAGATGATCCAGGTTATGAGCGGCGCTGGATGATTGAGGACAAATCAAACTTCATATCACATTGTGCCATGGTGCCCAATCTGCTTTTGTATGTGTGATGAAGAAGGGCCTCTTTACCAGGGTGGTCCTCAATCAGTCGATCATCATCAGCGCGAAAAGAAGCAATGTTGTTTTTGCAAAATCTTTCTATGGCAACAACTTGAAAGAACTTGGCGTTCTCATCACCGAATTTGATCCATTGAATAGTGCATCATTTTTTCCAATAGAGTTTCTGATATTTGAGTGGCTTGATGAGATGTGTCTTAAGGATGTTTCTAAAGTTTGTTTCTGGAATTGTAAGACATCTCTTGTTTTCTAACTCGTCTAAATCCGTCAGGATTGCATTGCAACTGTTGATCGCAATAGATAGCCGCGAGATACGTCTGCTCCATATCGTCAAGGCATGTCGAAGGGCTTTAAACTTGTGACAAAGTGTGGCTGCGGCATTTTTATTGTGAACTGGCTTGTTTCACACCTCTTGCACTACATCCATACAACCTAGGTGTAATATCCAATAGGATCAAAAGCGGAAGAATTTGGTACGTGGGATTTTGGCTTCAATGGTTAGCACGCACAGGATATGGCCTGAGACTGGTTTGCCGAGAGGTTTAACCAGGGTTTTAGGGTAGGCATTGATCCAATGTAGGGAGGTGAGAAACAAATCAATTTGCTCAAGGAGGGGGTCAACTTGCATGTTACTCCACGTATAAGATCTACCTTTGATTGGGAGCTCAATGAGTTGCTGCTTGTGAATAATGTCATTGAAGGTGATCATGTCATTCGTGTTCCCCCCAGGTTTGTTACGGTTGTCAGGAGCGCGCATATAATTGAAGTCACCGAGTAATAGCCAATCCTGTCCGTTTGGAATATGAACATCGTAAAGCCAGGTGGTAAACGCAACCAGACCATCCCCCGCGCAAGGGCCATATATATTCGCGAGCGTCCAGGTTTGGGAGGATTGCGTACTGACGAAACTAATGACTAACGCAAATATGTCAGGAGACATAACCGTGCCCGAAAATATTGAGCTTTTCCACACAGTAAGAAGACCTCCCAAAGCGCCACAGGAAGGAACAAAAGCAAAGCGATCAAATTGTCTTGGAAAGTAGGTTTTAATGAGAGCAAAAGTAACATCAGTCATTTTGGTCTCTTGCAGACAAATGACCACACAGCTACTTGAGATGATCGCATTATTAAGGGCTATGTGTTTCTTCTCGGAGTTCAAACCTCTGATGTTCCAAGAAAGCACGTTCTAGCATCTCAGAGGGGGCATTGAGGCAGAGGACATTACTCAAGGGTTGGCGAGGTAGCTTCCTCCTATGCTTCTTCAGACGAAGGACCTGCAAATGACAGTGCAACCGAGGGTGTAGCGAGTAGGGCTTCAGAGGTCAGCTCAGTTTTAGGGATAGCACACCTGTTGATGCCAATAGCTTGCAATGTAGGGTTGGAGGAGGGATCTCAGCCTCTATCTACGAAGCATTGCTTGAGGATCCAATCGAGGACATTACACGAGGCTTCACTTTTGATGTGGTCGAGCGGTTATCCTTGATAGAAGGAACTTTGAAACCATTGTACTTAGTTGAGCGCTGGCTGTGCCTGACTTCAGTCATGGAAATGGGAGCTACTGCCCTGGGACGTCTAACCCGAGCCACCTGTTGAGTTGGGGGGGCACATTGTCAGGTTGCGTGGAAGCAAGGGTGTGGTGAGGGTCACCAAGGCTTGGCAATTCAGCATCTTCAGTGATTTCTTCAATGATTACCGAAGAGGAGGTGGGTTGAACAACACTGCCAGTCTGAAGTTGTGAGAAGTTGAAACCTATGGAATCAAAGCTGTCCGTGAGAGCAATTTCAGTAGTTGCATTCCTCAAACCATATCCCTCTCTCCATGGACCAATGGAAGCAATGACAAAGCAAAGAGCATGAAAGATAAAGCTGTTAAGGTGTTGCCGAGGCACTAGATCATTCAGTAAAATGGTCAGCATCTCATTGCCCTGGGTAGACAGTTCAAATCGGATCCCCTGAGAGTGAAGAGCCACTATGACAGACAATGATTCAGTAAGTGCAGGATTATCTATCACTGCACCAGCTAGAGAGGGCAGCACGCCTAAATCAGATTGAGTCGAGTTGGAGTTGTCTGAAACTGTTAAAGAATCATTGCAAGCTTGAAAAGCATCATCAGTGATATTATCTTCAGGAACCAGGCCGTGGTGTACAGTCAGTCCTTGTGCAGCGAGCCAAGCCTGATAGTTAACAAGATGAGGTGGCATGGGAGGTAACTGCATCGGTTGAGGGATTGGCCATTGACCCCAACCACCATTATCTTGGACGTCATGAGCTGCACCAGGACCTTCATTGTTGCCCGCTGGTGGTGCCCCATTCTGAACCAGCCAGTTGTGTACCTGCTGCTGGTACAATTGCTCAGCAGTGAGTTCAGGACCAAACTGAGGGTGGGGGTTGCCATCTGGAGGCGGCGGCTCCTCCCCCGTCGGAAGCACCTCAAGCAGCAGACCGTTCCAATCATTACTGCGTAGGATCGTGACCTGAACCATCCAACAGTCACAGGCCCCTCCGAGTTGCCAAACAATGAAGATTTTTGGGATTAAACGGAGACGGATGACCCTAGACTTGAGCAGCACAAACCTACGATCTTGCTGCGGATTATACCAAGAAATCAAAGATCCATATCCCCCAGAGCCTTGTTGATGTAATAGTCAGTTTGGTAATCATATGGGAATCCAAAAAAAATCAACCAAACTTCTGGCCCAAAAGAGGTGGTGCACCTGTTGAGTGCCTCATTGTGTGGGACAAATGTGATAAGCAAATCTTCCTCCTCTAGCTCAATCAGTGTAGCAACTGCCGTATCTCTCATGAAGGCATCAACAAAGCCGAAAATTCCAATCCCAAAAGGATGGTCACTGACCTCGGTGGTAAACAGCTGGGCTTCATGAAGGAGCACGGCTATTTGATTGTGGATGGCGGCTCTGCACTACAGTGGAACATATTGACCGGTTTCCGCGATGGCCAGAAAGTCATGGTTGAGAGGAGCAACTGGGCCGACGACGATGCTGCTGCGCACAAGGCGGTTCGCCGGACCAGGCTCGACGGCAAACCCCGGTGGGAGGAAGGGGACGGGGTTGAGGGGGTAGTTCGCCATGGCTAAGTTGCACGAGGGTGGGGGTTTCTGCTGAGGTGATAGGACAGGGTAGAGTGAAGGCTTTTGGGTGTTCGAGGGAAAAGACGGAGCATGAGAGAGGGGACGAGGTGGCTGTGAACCTTTTACTACCCACCTCCACTCCTTCTGAAATTTCAGTTTTCTGCAAGACCGCTCCACGTGTCCATAGAATCCACAGGCGGCACAGCGGATGGACAGCTTGGATTTACGACTAGGCAGGTGGTCACAAATGGGGTTTCCAGTAGATCCGGCCGAATTGATCCTAATCTTGCCAATTGAAGATACTTTCCCATTAGACTGTGATATATTGTCATGCTTGGGGCAGTCAATAGCTTTGTGATCAAGACCCGAGCAATTAATGCAAATAAGTCGAGCCTCGCAATGAATCTGAGTGTGTCCCCATTGAACACATTTTGAGCATAAGGCATCCCAATTAGTGGCAAGATCATTGATTTCCTTTTGCGAGTAATGCGCCTGGGCTAAATTAGCCTTATGTTGCGCCTTGAGTAACGGTGGCCAAAAATCATGAGGGGGGCATATTTGAATGTCGACTTTAAAAAGCACAGAGGCAACGGTGAAAGTGCGTTATATCGGCTAGAGGGGGGGGGTGAATAGGCGAATTTTACAAATTCATCATTTGAGGAATTTCAACTTTGAGGAATTTGAAATGTGATGAATAACTAGCAGCAGAATAAGTACTCAAGTGCATGAGGAACATAGTGACATCATAGTCTTCATGATTAAATGAAACATGCACAAATAGAGAGTAGCATGATACAGGATAAGAAGTGATGAACAAGGTAACTTGAAGAATTTGAGGTGAGGAATTTGTGAAAGTCTTCAGTCAAATTCTTCCAACTGTAACAATCAATTTCATCAACAGATATGTGAGGAATAGAGGGGTTGAGGAAATAGAACCAGATAGCTTGATGAAGACAATGGTTTGATGACCCAGTTCCAACTGCTGTGACAGTCATACGTCTGGTTTGGAGCGGCCTGGTATTTAAACCAGAGGACACACAGTCCCAGGACACACAGTCCTTTCCGTATTCTCCTTGAGCTAAGGTCACACAGTCCTCGCCCAACACTCGTGGTAAGTCTTCAGGGTAGACTTCCAAAACCCTCACAAATTGCTCACCCGGCGATCCACAATTTACTGCTGGATGCTCTAGACCAAGGTCACTTCGTGGTCCCCAATTGACTGCAGGAGCACTAGACCATGACGCCTAACCGTCTGGAGGATAGACAGTCCTCAAAGGAAACAAGTGTCAGTTCCACACAGGAATTTCTTCAGTGATGCTCAATCACTATGGGTTTTGTGGTTTGGTTGTGGGTTTTTCCTAACTGATGATTTTCTCACAGAGTCCTCAGAGGATGGGTTGCTCTCAAATGACAAGTGTCAGTTCTCTCTCAGAGCAGCCAACTAGCTAGTGGTTGTGGGGGTTGGCTATGTATAGCCAGGGTGCAACCTGACATGATAAGTCATAAATGCCCCCAATGATATGACCGTTATGTGGATAAGAACGCTTGGGGACAGCTGGCGCTAAGCACAGCAACGGTCGGAATTTCGAACTATGAAAGTCCTCATCTTATCGTAATACTCACTTGTAGGTAATTCGCACTGGAGAAATCCTAACTCCTCAGTCAGATCAATTTCCTCAGAGACCAGAAGAATTTCTTCCCTGTCTCTGAAAAACGTGTCTGAATTGTAAGAGATTTCCAAAGGCTTCACTCGAAGGATTGTATGGGTTGAGGATTTTGGATTTGAGCATCAGTTGGAAATTTTCCTTAGTATTACCTCGCCCCCCTTTAAAAGTACGGTATTTCCTATGACACAAATAAAGGAAATGAAATTACGAAAACAAAAGTCTTCACGCTTCACATTTCTCATTCATATCTTCGAGGTCACACCAACTTCTTCATTTTCAAAGTCTTCACAAAGTCTTCACCAAAGTCTTCAGAAAGGCTTCAGCAAAGTCTTCACTTGAAGACATTCATTTTTAGGGATCGATAATCTCCGAATATATCAAACTCCTCATCGACTTATAGAGCCTGTGTACACTCACAAACACATTAGTGCCTTAACCTATAAGTCTTCAATACACCAAAATCACTAAGGGGCACTAGATGCACTAACAATCTCCCCCTTTTTGGTGATTGATGACAAATAGGTTATGTTTTCAACGGGGATAAACATATGAAGTGAAAGTACAGATTTTGAGGAATTTGATTGCAAGATATAGAAGAACTCCCCCTGAAGATGTGCATATTTGAGGAATTTGCTTTGGGCTGCAAATGCACATGGCAGGTTCAAAACATGGAGAATTCCCCCTATATCTTGTAATTCATACACGCATTTGAATATATGAAATGAAGAATTTGAAATGCGTGAGGAAAATGGTGTCTGACGAAATTCAGCATGCATGCATTAAGGTATTTGAGGAAATAAACATGCGAGGATATAGTTCAAAAGTGTCAGACCACCATCGGACATAAGTTTACAACTGAGTAACCAAAAACTTCAGAAGAGCGAGAGTTGCAACTTAAACAAAAATAGCCCATATATATGTAGACCCGCTTGAAGACTAATTCAAATTTTCTCCCCCTTTGTCATCGAAGACCAAAAGGGAAGAAAAAATGATGACTAACGCCCCATGAGGAATTTCATTTTGTTGGTGAAGAAGGAGCGCCAGCGTTGTCGGGGTCGATTGTTGTTGTTGTAGGTCCAGCAACAATATCATCAATGTCTGCATCTTCATCACGCTTGCGAGATGAAGAATAGGAACTGGTGACCATCAGAGGAACTTGGACTTTCTTGAACTTCTTCTGAGGACAGCGAGCGAAGTCAGGATATTCTTCAAAGTTCAGCTCATCCAATTCTTCAAAAGACATGATGTGATTTAGCACAACCCAAGAGCGCTTGAGGTTTTCATGAGCATAGTAGTGGTTCCTCTTGACAGTGTTTTGCGTCATAGTCATATTCTGCACAATATACCCAAGTTGACGCTTGACCCACTTGTGATTTTGATCGACCTTCTGATGAAGACTTAAGAGAAGCTCACGATCAGTCATCACACGAGGAGCGGTTGCATGAGGCTTTTGTGCAGAAGTTTTGGCAGAGGAGTCTTGTGTTGCAGAGTCATCATTGGTGGAGTAGGATGCTGCTTGACAAAATTGACCATCCAATGGACGAGTGCCTTGATCAATGACATCCTTGCCTTTTCCTTCATCAATTGTGCTTTTAAGGACTTCAATCGGGGGTAGAAAATTGAAATGATTCTGGAAGTCATCCTTAAAGTGAATTGAAGACTTTGTTCTGAGGAAATGCATAATCCAGGGAGCAAAGGGCTTCAACTCAAATGGTGACATAGCAGCATCGGCTAGAGTCCTCATGAAGAAATCGTGAAAATTTATGGGAATTCCATGGATGATGTTGAAAAGCATATTCTTCATGAGTCCTTCCACCTCTTCTTCTTCAGAGTTGTGGCCCTTCTGAGGACATAGGGTGTGAGTGAGGATGCGATAGACTGTTCTTGGTACATACAACAAATCCTTCACAAGAAAGGTTGTCCTTTGAGACTTTCCAGGCGCTAATTTCTTCATCATCACATTCATCATCTGATTAGGCAGTGGTGGATCATTGAACAGGCAGCGGGCTTCATCTGAAGGAATTGGAACTGGGACAGACTGAGGCAATTCAGAAGAGCTTGCATTGAAATGAGTTGTTCCGGTCATCCAGTCCAAGACCCAGGAGTTGATGTCTGAGGAATTTCCACTAATGTATAGAGTGGCATAGAATCGAAGAATCAACTCCTTGTTCCAGTCACAGACATCTACGCAGAAGGGAAGAAGCCCAGCATCATGAAGAACTTGGAGCACCGGCGTGAATGATGGAATTGACTCCATGTCCACATGAGGAATGTTGTGGTGCTCAAAGATTTTCTTCTTGTCACATAGAACAGTGGCATAGTAGTCTTTGTTGTCTCGAGAGGGAGAAAAGTGCACTACTGATCCAAGTTTCCTTCTTACCTGATCGTCAAGGGCGAAGCCCGAAGCAAAGTCCCAATGTAGTAAGCTTTCCATGGAGGATTAGGCTAGAGGTTTCCATTGGAGGTGTGGTGCAGGTGGTAGAGGAGAGGAGGAGGGAGGTGGGAGAGGTGAGATTAGCTTCCTTTTGAATGTGTGTACGCATTACAGGAAGACCTTTCTATACTATGCTACTTTCCAACTCAAGTGAAGGTTCGGTAACCTTATCAAGTTCTACCTTCCTCCTTGAGGGAGTTCGGGACTAAGGGGTCTTCGACCCATCGGCTCATTCCTCGTGGGCTGACCTATTGGGCTGATCTATTGAAGACCGAACTGTGAATGATCTCGTATCCAGGAAGGAAAGCTCTATAGAATGTCGTGGCTTCCAAGTTCTGAAGATAGGATCTGCGTATCTATCCCTTGTAAAAGGTCGGTTGTATGTAACCCTAGGGACCTCTGGTGTCTATATAAACCGGAGGATTTACATTCGCAGGGACATGTGAACTCATCTGGGGTTTAGCTTAGACGATCTCAAGGTAGATCAACTCTGTAATCTCCATATACATCAATACAATCAAGTAGAACATAGGGTTATACCTCCTCATGACGGCCCAAACCCGGGTAAACACTGTCTCCTTCGTTTCCTGTTACCCATCGATCTAAAGTCCACAACTCGGGACCCCCTACTCGAGATCTGACGGCTTTTACACCGTCATTGGTGCTTTCATTGAGAGTTGCGCTGTGAGATCAACATAAAGGTATATAGCGTGTTTAGTCATCAGTGATCAACTCTGCAACGGGGATGCCTTCGTCCTCGGGCAGGTTTTCACCTTCAGCAGCATCACGCTGCAAGCTGGCTCGACTGGCTGCCTGGGCCTGGTCAGAAATTTTCCAATGATCGGGGAATCAGGTCCGAGAACCTAAAATTCTCCACCGATCTGACCCCCGCCAAGCTCTTGGTCTCGTCTGACGAGTCTGGCAACTCTAAAGACTTAACTTCAGGTCCGTTTCCCGGCTTCCCCTTCGATGGATAGCCACGTCTATGTTTGGATCCGTCCATAGAGCCCGAACACCCTAATTCGGCCCTCGCCGGACACCCATCTCTCGATGACACCCTGGACGGTACTCTAGAAAACCTCCAAGAGACGGACCCGAACAATCTCTCGATGATAAACGAGATGTTGAACCGGATCCAGTCGTTGGTGATCACGAATGACGGAATCCTGACACATGTTCCCTTCGGGCTAAGGCCGGATCATGAAGAATTTCACCACCACCACCCACTTGGTAGCCACTGTCGAAGACTTAACTGACATGCTAGACTATGCTTCTGATGGGCCAGAGGACATGTATGACAAGGTCGACACCTCGTCCCCTATCAGTACGGGACGGTGGACTGCCACCTCCTCTTACGACATCTACATGGTGGATACACCCGCCAACAAGGACGATATCACCCCTGAGCAGAACGGCGATAGATCCGAGGAGCCGTCAAAACGCCGGAAGCAACGCAAGCGGTCCAAGGCGAACAAAGGAAGGGGGTCATCGTGGGCATCGAAGAAAATGATACACCGGAAGACCCCGAGGACCTCGAAGCCCTAGGGCAACGACATGAAAACCTCAAGAAGCCTAATGACCCTGAGGACCCCGATAATTCCAAGAATGACAACTATACCCCCTGGTCGATGAGGACGATGATGACGACTATGCTTCATGCTGAGAAGGACACCCTCAACGATAGATGGACGGAGGTCCTAGCAGCCGAAGAAGGGTACGACACTGAGCGTCCGGACCAAACCAGGAGCTATCCATGCCGACGTTTGCTTCCCCAATTCGAGGACGAGGCTCTCGAGCGCACATCTCCTAAGTACACAAAGCATGATTAGCCGGATCGCCCCCGTCGTGGAAGAGACAGAATGACCGAGGATCCCGAATACATATCGGAGTTGCCCTGTAGGAGGGGGAAGGATCCAATGCGGTATAGGGATCGACACGACCTGCATCAGGACCTAATTATAGAGTAGGCCACACTAGATCCATCTACTGATATAGAGGATACTCCCTCGCTAGACGGAAGGGAGACCAACCTTGGTTCGAACACAACAAACGAGAACGGGAACGACACCGGGCACCAGAAGCCGAATTCCGGCACCATGTGGCCCGAGTCAGAGGCGCCGCCCACCCGCTGTGCTTCATAGACGAGGTCATCCAACACCAGTTTCTCGAAGAGTTTAAACCCGTAAATGTCAAACAGTACGACGGGACAACGGACCCCGCCATGTGGATCGAAGATTTTCTTCTCCACATACATATGGCCAAGGGAGACGACCTCCACACCATCAAGTTCCTGCCGCTAAAGCTAAAAGGGCCAGCTAGACACTGGTTAAACAACCTCCTCGAAAAATCCATTGGAAGTTGGGAGGAGCTTGAGGATGCCTTCCGGTCTAACTTCTAGGGCACTTATGTCTGACCTCCAGACTCCTCCAACCTAAGCAATGTCGTCTAGAAGGAAGGAGAGTCGGCCCGACAATTTTGGAACAGGTTCTTAACCAAGAAAAACCAGATTGTTGACAGTGAAAGCACATTTGCTCCCTTGGTAGTTTTTGTAATTAATAACAACATATAAGTCATTGAACTAATGTTTCCACCAAGTATATTTTAGGAAATGTTCAATGATAGGGTTGGCAGAAGGAGATTGTGGACATACGCCAAGATGCAAGGAAATAGGTTTCCCAAAGCTACTACAAGGACCAGAAAGAAGCTAAACTCAGATGAAGAGGATTTAGACTTTATCCCTGAGGAGATTCTTGCTAAGAAGCAAGACAAAGCTGCTAAGAAGTCTGCTACTGAAGCCACTTCTTCCAGGAAGGTTGTCAGCAAGATCTATGCTCTTGCTTCAACATTCAAGGCTCATGAGACTGCCAGAGCAATTATCTCAGTTGAAGTCCCCAAGAAAGCTATGCCTAAGAAGGCAAGAGAGAAGAAAGCTAGAAAGAGGGTTATTCATTTTATTGGCAGAAAAACTTCCATGTATGAAGATCCAGAGGAAGCAACTGGTGCTGCTGCTGAGGAAGAGGAGGATGAGCCAGCTACAAAGGCTCCTCCCAATAAAAAGCAAAAGAAGCTTTTGGCTGATGCTATGCCAAAGACTGGCACATCCAAGAAGGCTGCTGCTGAGAAGCCTAAGAGGACATCCAGGCAGATTCCAGCTTCTGAGAAGAACAAAGGGACTGCCTCGAGAGCTAAAGTTGATGATGACTTGACAACTTTGATGAAGCTCAGACCACATCTTCCAGTACAAAATGCCAGCTACCCACTAGCTGAAGATGAGGAAGGATTCATGATTGAGAGCTTGGAGAGCTATAGATCCTTATGCTCAGAAGAAGAAGACAGCTGTGGACTACATATTTTGTACCAAGGAGCAACACAATTTCTATGAGACTATGCTCTTTGACAAGAGTCCAGCTGTGAGTGATATGCGATATGTTGATTGGAAATTCATCAAGGTGAATGAGGACTACTTTCCAAGTGTCCAAGACAATTTCCACTGCATAGGCTTGGATGAGTTTGTTGGCAGCGAATTCACAGCTTGGAATGATGAGATGATCATGCAATTCTACTCCACTACACATTTCTATGGAGATGGTAGAATTGTATGGATGACTGAAGGTGCAAGGTATGTATCAACTATTGAAGAATGGGCTGCTATCTTAGGAGTTCCTGAAGCACGGGATGGTGACTTGGATGTATACTCATAATCCAAGGCGAGCCACAATGCTATGGAAAATATGTACAAGGAGATCCCTGCTACCAATGTGAAGTCTCACAGGCTAGGATCCATCTACTTTCTTCAGGCTAGCCTCCGCACGATGAACACCATTCTGAGGCATACTTTGATGCCCAAGTCAGGAGATGACAAGATGATCTGAGGACACTCCATCAATATGTTGATCCACCTTGATAGACACACCAGGATCAGAGTCATGGATTTGATTGTTAAGACAATCAAGATGGTTGCTGCTGACCAGAAGCGCTCTTGTTGTTATGCACCCTACATCTAGATGCTTATCAATTCAAAATTGGAGAAGCACATCTTTGCTCTAGATCATCCACATTTACCCTTACAGCCAAATCTCGAGGACAATGTTGTGGTGATGGATGTTGATCATCCCACTTCAGTTGCAGCTCAGGCAGAAGCAGAGGCAGTTAGAGCCACTAGTGCTCAAGCCCCTCGATCCAGGAATAAGCAAATGGATCTGTTGATATCATCAGTTCAGGGCATGCAAAAGGACATTCAGGGGATTCTGGACAACCAGAACAGTCTTGTCAGGATCTTTGAAACTAGGATCAAGACCCATAATGATAAGGTGGATAGGCTGACTAAGACAGTCACAAAGCCTCAGAAGGAAGTTGACTCCGTGCACATCCCTCGGGTCTCTTCTACTTCAGATGATAACGATGATGATGATGATGATGATGATGATGAATCACCTCTAAGGCCGGGCAGTCAGTTCACCACTCAGACTAGATTAGCCACGGTGCATGCACAAGACTTGAGGCCCTATTCATCAGCTCCTGCTATTGTCAGCACAACTCCTGCTCCATCTGCCTCAGTTCCTCCAGCTATCACTCCAACTCCATCCACGACATCTACAGAGATCTTCGCCGACTCTGTTATCTCGACTCCTTCATCAACAACCGAAGGAGATCAGCCCAAGAACGACTAGATGTATACCTTTGAATTTTTTGGTAACTTGTTGCCAAAGGGGGAGAAGTGTATATAGATCTTTAGGCTTCGAGCGAGAGAGTGTTTTGGTGTTTGTTGCTTTTCAAAACGTTTGGTTCTTTTGGTTTGACGTGAGATACTTTTGTGTTTATGTGTGATCATACGTTGTTATGTGTGATCATCATTCACCTTTGCTTGATTGTGTTGTGCGTTGTTATTCATTCTAAATATTCTCGTACACCACCAAGTTGTATGTGACATGGGAGAAGTGCTCCATATACCTAATCGATTGTGCATTTGCATTCAAACGCAAATTCAAAATAATGCACAAATTTAGGGGGACCTCTTGCTTATCACATACCTCTCAAAGCGACGATTATATTCATTAATTTTATCATATGTCGAAGCTTTGATCTATATGTTGTCATCAATTACCAAAAAGGGAGAGATTGAAAGCACATTTGCTCGCTTGGTGGTTTTGGTAATTAATAACAACATATAAGTCATTGAACTAATGTTTCCACCAAGTATATTTCAGGAAATGTTCAATGATAGGATTGGCAAAAGGAGATTGTGGACATACCCCAAGATGCAAGGAAATAGGTTGGCCAAGCTTCAAGCAAGAGGACTCTACATTTTATATTTGTGAGAAATCACTTTGAGTCCATAGGAAAGCCAATACTATTAAAAGGGGGTAAGGTTTTGTTCGTGAACAATATGCTCAAACGTGCACAAGTGATAGTTGCCAAAAACATGCACAAA
Organism: Hordeum marinum; assembly: GCA_022496015.1. NCBI lineage: Eukaryota > Viridiplantae > Streptophyta > Magnoliopsida > Poales > Poaceae > Hordeum > Hordeum marinum. The sequence goes on from CM039673.1 coordinate 310,063,633, forward strand.
CTCTCCCACCAAAGTCTTTTCTATACCCAACACTCAAAATCGGTGCAAGCAACTTTCCCATACCGGTGCCACCGATTCCAGAACCTAGACAGACTCAGCCAAACCCTAGCCACTTCGGTGCAACCGATTCCATACCGGTGCCACCGAGTTTAGGTTGCCAACTTTCTATTATGCAAATTCACATTTTTGGTCCCACTGAGAATGTTGGATCGGCGTCACCGAGATTGGAAATCTGACTATTGGTCACCTTATCGGTGCAACTGAGTTTCCTATATCAGTCTCACCGAGATTATAAAGTTGCCACCTTTTGTTCACTTCGGTACACTGAGATTAACACATCGGTGTCACCGAGTTGGTCATTTTGTGTGTAACGGTTGGATTTTTGGGATGCCTATATATACCCCTTCACCACCACCTACTCGAGAGAGAAGCACTCAGAACTATTCCATACCTATCCTATCAGATTTTCTGAGAGAGAACCACCTACCCTTGTGTTGAGGTCAAGATCTTCCACTCCAATCATATGGATCTTGATCTCTAGCCTCCCCAAGTAGCTTTCCACCAATCCGATCTCTTCCACCATGCGAAATCTGTGAGAGAGTGATTGGGTGCTGAGGAGTTTATCATCTTGAAGCACAAGAGCAAGGAGTTCATCGTCATTACCGAGCCTATTACCTTTGGAGGGTGGTGCCTCCTAGATTGGTTAGGTGTCTCTTGGGAGCCTCCTACTTTGTGTTGTGGAGTGAACCAAGAAGTTTGTAAGGGCATGGAGGTCACCTACTTCGTTAAGATCTACCCATAGCGAGGCTAGTCCTTCGTGGATGGAAGCCATTATGGAATAGTCAAGGTTGCTACTTCGTGGACCCTTTTGGGTGGAGCCCTCCATGGACTCTCGCGACCATTACCCTCCGTGGGTTGAAGACTCCATGAACGTGGATGTACGATAGCGCCACCTATTGGAACCATGGGAAAAATCATCGTGTCTACAACTGCGTTTGATCTACCTATCTCAACACTTTACTTCACGTGCAATGTCTTTACTTTCCGCTGCCATATTTTTTGATATGCATGTGTAGGGCTGTTGAACTTGCTAGCTTTGCTAAAACTTTTAAAATCTGCCAACTAATTAACTTGGGAATGGTTAGTTTTTAAATTCCTGCTAGTAGTCTATTCACCCCCCTCTAGACACTCTTCTAGTGATCCTACAGTCAGTCTAGATGCCGAGGCAATAGCCTCCTTCAGGCATAATATCTATGTTGAATGGTTGGTTCGACAACTTGGCTAGGACAGGTCAAGGACAATGTCCGCCCTCACCACACTCATGACCCGCTTTTGCGCGGGCGAAGACAACTGCCTAGCCTGGCATAGCCATAATCCTGAAGACCCGGGCACCTCGGAAGCGCGGGATGGAAAGACAAGCCACGACGCAATAAAAACAAGCACCGCCATAGCAGCGGGGGTGCCAATGATACAACTGTAAATGTCGGATTCCCTAGCTCGAAGGACGACCAACGAAGGAAGCCCTCTAAAGGGAACAGGGATGGACCTATTGCACTGGACAAAATAATGGAGAGACCCTGCCAGATCCATGCCACCCTGGACAAGCCTACCACACACACCAACCGTCAATGTTGGGTGTTTCGACAGGCTGGAAAGTTGGCAGCCGAGGAGCAGGGCAATAGACCACACAATGACAACGATGAAGAGCCCCGCGGTCCTAACAATGGAAGTCAAAAGCAATTCCCTCCAGAGGTAAAAACTGTGAACATAATATATGTCACACATACCGAAGAAGGAAAGGAAACGTGCCCTTCGGGAAGTCTACGTTGTAGAGCCTGTAGCCCCAAAGTTCAACCCATGGTCGGTTTGCCCCAATCACTTTCGATCGGAGGACCATCCGACCGGTATCTATCATGGAGGTTCGGCTGCCCTCGTCTTAGATCGCATCATCAATGGATATCACCTCACCAGAGTTCTCATGGATGGAGGAAGTAGCCTTAATCTAATCTACTCAGATACGGTGAAAAAGATGGGCATAGATCCATCCAGGACTAAACCCAGTAACACTTCCTTCTAGGGAGTTATTCCGGGCGTTGAAGCTCGCTGCTCTGGCACCGTAACACTCGAGGTTGTATTCAGATCTCCTGATAACTTCCGCAACGAAGACTTGATCTTCGACATTGTACCATTCCGCATCGGCTACCACGCACTGCTTGGTCGCACAACATTCGCTCGCTTCAATGCTGTCCCGCACTACGCCTATCTGAAGCTCAAGATGCCTGGACCCAAGGGGGTCATCACTATAAATGGCAATACGGAGCACTCACTCTGAACAGAAGAACACACCGTGGCCCTAGCGGCTGAATGCCAATATGACAACGAAGCCCAGTGTCCCAATCTGCCTCCAAGACGCGACAGGTGGGCAAGCGAGCTCGAGCCCAATTGGACCAGCCACCTCCACCTCCCGCTCAGGGAAAATAGGGACACGCTCCCCACAACATGGCTCGGCTACTCATCAGGTATGTCCCTCGAAGACACAATTTCGCTCTTAAAATACCATGGGCAGCTATGGGGATCTATTTCTGAGGACTGGATATCCGGCTGACCGAACTACAGTCCAATCACTTCTTCGGCCAGAGGCGATATACCATCAAGGATCTACAAAACGTCTGGCCTACACAAGCTATGGCGGCTTCTCACGACCCCTCAAGGTCCGTCCGCCAAGCACCAACCACTCTCAAGAGGTTCCGCAATACCCCGCTTCAGGGCAACAACGCGCAACCGGGCTCAAGGAGGACGTCAAGTCACCCATTGAGCGCCCTGAATAAAACTGCTATCGTGTAAAACTTTCCTTTTCCTTTTTTCGCGATAAATAATTACCTGTAATAGCCGTCTCAGCAGCGTGAATCATAATATTGTTACATATGCCTCAATTTTTCTACTTGTTTCCCGCATATATGCACCATATAGATCGTCCAATTACAGGACAGGTGCGGTCCGCTGATAGACTGGGGGCTAGGGTATAACTAAACACTCCAAGCATGACCCCCTCACTATGTCTTACCCATTCAGCGTCTCGGATAGTGCACTATATGCACCGGTTCTAAATTATGTCTTGGGTCAATAGTTAGGTTGCGCCGCTCTTGTGCTTGCCCCTTTACGTTCCACCAGTTTGGCTAAAAGGGTAATCAGGAGAACCACTACGATTGTATCCCCAGCTGGCCTAGCGAATACCTCAGTGGAGAAAGTCGAAAACTGACTGTCATAATAAGCGAGAACGGGTCTGCGATATGAGCTAATGTGTCAAACTAAGAATTTATGGAGGTTCTCCCGTGTCATATGAAGGGTTTGTACCTTTCCAAACAATGTGGTACTAGTCTCAAGCTTCGGCCGAACAGACTACCACAAAACACTGGGGGCTGGTCACCAGCCCCCGCATTGGAGCTCCTAAGGATAAGTGAAGGCACTAAAGAATATAGTCTGATTGCCTCGTTTCCCTCATTATCGCCTACAGGAATCAATATATCGGCTAAGGACCCAGCACGAAGGTCGAAACACCCCTCGTAGTATCTACATGGGGGTTGAAGCCGATGACTCGCAACTTTCAGATTAAACCGACCACGTAGGAGTCAAAATAATACATAGTATGATATATTTGTACAAGCATCATAAAACATAATTGTCTTCAGGGTATAATGATAACACCCTCACTCATACATTACATTTTTCGGGCACTGGGTCTCTATAGACCGAGCACCCTCTAATGCGGTGCAGAAGTACAACTCGGGGTATCTGTGCTCCTTCCCAGGAGGCGCGAGCACGGTGGACATCTCAATTGGCTTGATCCGTGGCAAGTGCATCATGGTCCATGCAAATGCCATCCACACTGCCTCGATGCAAAACCGAATGCTTCATATCCTCAATCCGTGTCAGGAAGCCACCAAGCTTCTACAATAGGCCGAAGTAGCTGCTCGACAGTGGCTCCATAGGCCATAGCTAGATGCAGAGGTCCTGCAGGGCCAGCTCCGCTATGCTATGCAGCTACATCAGCTGCTTCATCTGGTAGCTAAGGAGGGGATGTGACTTAGGAGTGTCAAACTGCGCCCAGAACAGTCTCTCCTCCACATCCCCATTCCGGACTGCAAAGTTCTTCATCATGTTCGCCGCACTCCTCAGGAGGTCCGTAAAGGCGCCCGGGGAATGCCACAATCGTGCAAGAAAGGCAAACCTATTTCCACCAAAGGCACATTGCAGTAAGTATGGCTTACCATCCTCGATCAGCCTGACTTGGCGAATGTCTTCTTCGAAGAACTGTCTCTCAACGCGCTCCGATTTAAGATTGGAGGTAAGCATGGTCAGATCGGTCGCCTAGTCTTTGACCCGCTCCTCGAGGGCCTCACACATGGCGCTGGCATCCTGGGCTCCTGTTGGACCTCGGCTACTCGAGCCTCATGCCCGCCGCTCTCCACCTGTGACAGCCCGAGACCGACGTTCCAGAAGATTTCAGAAGATTCCCCCTTTGTTTCCGTTCTCGGCATGTGTTATCTGGTTGTCGCATTCATCATCTCATCATTTGCATCATCGGCATTGCATCGTCACCCGTTTTTGAAAACTTGCATCCGTTCGTAGTTGCCGGTTCTCTCTGTTTCGCCGTTGCCCGTTTCGAGTCCAGCCACACACGCACGCGCCCGCGGCACCGTTAAATAAAACTGTTTTTCAGCGCGCGCAAAATATTCTCGGATTGTGTTGAAACTTGTCGTGCGGTCTTGTTATATTGTAGGTAGATGGACCGTCGAATTTCGTCGTGATCTGAGGTCGTTAGATACCCCGTCGGTCAGTCGCATCAGAGAGGTTATCGGTAGTTATCGGTATTCCGTCGGACGTTCTCGGCGTTTTAAATCCTCGTGTCATGGGTCGCACCACTTCTCTCTCTCTTCCCCTCTTTGCCCGTCTGCACAGTCACCACAGCCGACCCTCCGCTTCCGGATCATCGGACTGACAGTCGGCAGTCCGCAGACAAACATCGCAGCTAACCCTAGCCCCTAACCTATATATAAACCCTCGTTTCCCATGCGCCCAAACCCTAGCTCCTTCCTCCTCTCAGCCGTCAGCCCGCCGAGCCCATCTGGAGGCCCGGGAAAGCCCATCTGGGCCCGTTCCCGAAGCACTCTCGAGCTCCTCCCATGGTAGCCCGTGCCCTCGCGTCGCCGGAGTAGGCGCAGTTCGCCGGAGCCAGCCTCCGCCGCCGTATCTCCTCTCCCTGCTTCCCTTCTCCTCCCTTCCTCTAACCCCGCCGGCTTCCCTGCAGGAGCTCGCCGCCTCCGCTCCGCCAGCCGCCACCGTCCTCCGCCTTGCGCCGCTGGCCGGCGCCTCCCGCCGCCGAGATCCGGTTCCCCCGTGGCCGAGCCAGCCGTCCTCGCGCCGGATCCTCCCCCTGCCGCCCCTGCCTCGTCGTGGCCGGCCAGCGCCGCCGCCTCCTCGGTCCCGAGCGGGATCGGGAGGACGGGGACGAGCGCCCCTGCGCCCCGTTGACCGCCCGAGTGGGCCGGCCCATCCCTCGCCTGCCCAGCGCCCAGCCAACGGCCCAGCTCGGCCAGAGCTCCCCTGCCGCCAGCCGACCGGGCCTTGGCCCATGTGGTGATGCCCAGCCCCCTCCTCTGTTTTTTTGTATTTATTGTATTTCGCGTTAAAACGTCTATATTTAAATAACCGTGCCCCATTTGAAAATAATTTCAATATGTAATATGTTTAGAAAAAATCGTAGTATTTTAACATGCCATTTGCACCCATGTCAAAATAAATTAACATGTCATATTGCATATTTTCATTTATATTGCTTTTTCATAATTAATAACCCGTGCATCGAATTTAATAAAATGAAGTATTAAAAAAGTCCATCTCATTTGCATTGCATTTTCATGCACGGGATAATTGTCGTCATCATTTTTTTGCATTGTATTTGCATTGATGATTGCTTTACCGCGAATAGGCCTAACACCAAATATTAAATTGTGATTAATTTTCTACATGAACATATGCATATTATATATTTGTTTTCGGGGTAGAAAAATATATTGGATTTATCAGTGCATTTAGTTTTGTCATTCGAGCATGTTTGAGTGCATGTCATTTTCAACATGATGCCCTTTTGTCTTTTTCGTAGGAATTAATCCGGACACGATATGAAATTATTGTCAACATGAAACTTGCTCTTTGATGGTGTCCTACCCCATGGACATTTTGTTTGCCATAGAAATGCATGTGTAGGTGTTGTTTTGCTGTTGTCAACTTGCTATAAAAATCTGTTATTTTCAGGGTCCAAAATGTTTCCAAGTCTGAAATCTGTTATATTTTGTTGCTGCCTTGCCATGTGATTTGCTAGTAATCTAGACCTCTTTTGTGGTTGATGCAGTGGAGTTATTTGTTGTTGGTATTGCCCTCTAGTATGCTGTTAAGTTTCATGCCATTTCATGACCTGTAGCATATGTTTTCACTGCTGTCAATATGCCTTCGTGATAATAACTGCACTGTCTAAAACTGCTATTTTCTCTAAGTCTGAAACTGTTATTAAGTAGCCTTCTTGTGAGCTTCCTACCAAGTGATCCATGCTTGTTTTGCATATGATTTGTGAAGATTAAATGATGTGGATGTTGTATGATATTGACCCATGCTTAGTTTGTGCATTTTGGAATCTTGTAGCTTGCTGTATGCATGTGTTCAAAATGCCATGTTGCTGTTTTTGGCAGATTTCAACTAAAACTTGTTTCGATGATTGTGGTTGAACCGTAGCTCCGTTTGGGTCATTCCATATACGAAACTTGCTTAGAATCTCATGTAGTTGCATAATAACTTGCTGCATTCATGATTTGAGATGTTTATGATTGCATTTCCCATGCATTTGCATTCATGCCATGTGCATCTTGTTTTGCTCATATCTTTTGAACCGTAGCTCCGTTTGAGATGTTCTATATAAGTAAATCGACTAGAATTCCGTGTAGAATAACATGGTGATATTTATTTTGATGTTTAACAAACATAAAATATCTTCAGATCAGATCTGGACCAAATTCATAATTACCATATGGGGTCATTTCGGAAATGCTATAAGTTGTTTCCGACCTCATTTAAGATGCCTAGATAGTTAGTTTACTTATGCTTCACCTCTTGCCATGTTTAACAACATTTAATATTGTCGTGTACCTAACGGGAGTGAACTAAATATTTCGAATGTGGAGTTTCGTCAATATGTAACTCGTTGCATATTGAGCTTCACTTTAATGTGTAGTCTTTGATTGTGTGGATTGTCTTGCATTGCATATTTATCCGGACATGCATCATATTTGTTGTGCATTGTGTCTTGCATATGTTGTGGTGTATCTTGTGTTGATTGTTTGTTTCGGATTGCTTCTTCTCGATAGAGTTCCGAAAGTGTTCAGAGTGTGAGGATTCGTTCGACTACGTTGGTTCGTCTTCTTCATGGACTCGGTCTTCTTCCGAGCGGGATCTCAGGCAAGATGACACATTTCCCTGGATACCATTACTATCATTGTCATGCTAGTTGTCTTGTCTTTTACCGTTATGTCTCGCTACCTACCACTTGTTTGAAAAGCCTCCCAACATCACCATGATAAGCCTCTGACCCCTCCACGTCCCAGCATAACATTGTTTGGCTATGTTACCGCTTGCTCAGCCTTCTTATAGCGTTGCTAGTTGCAGGTGCAGTTGCTTCCATGTGCCAACATGGACATTCTTTTTTTATATCACAATATTGCTGCTAATTAATTTAATGCACATATATACTTGGTAAAGGTGGAAGGCTTGGCCTTATGCTCGGTGTTTTGTTCCACTCTTGCCGCCCTTAGTTACTTGTGAACCGGTGTTATGTTCCAGAAATGAGCGCTCCTAACATGCTCGGGGTTGTTATGGCGACCCCCTTGGTTTTCGGGTTAGATTAAAACTTGTCTGACAAGGCCCAACATTGGTACTACATTTGCCTAATAATTAATGAACTTGCATAGGGGATATTTTTCCGGACCCCGTGGATAATTTAATCAACCCCCGGGCCAGTGCTCCACATGAGTGTTGGTCCAAAATGGTCTGCCTGCGGGGCCGCCTCGAGGAAACTTGAGGATTGGTTTTCCCTGTAGCTAGTTCCATTCGCCGTGTCCTGAGAACGAGATACACGGCTCCTATCGGGATTGTCGACACGTCGGGCGGCCTTGCTGGATTTGTTTTACCTTTCTCGAGCGTCTTGAGGGTGGAACTCTGATTTTCTTTGGGTTATCTCGAGGTGTTGGATTTCCTTTGGAATTGCCTAGGATGATCACGAGATCCGTGGTTGAGGTTATTCCCGCTGAGTGTGGTTACTTTGTGATGGACGAGTTGGAGCACCTCTACAGGGTTAAATCTTTTCGAGAAGCCGTGCCTGCGGTTATGTGGCAAACTTGGATACTTTGTTTAACACCCGGTCATAGCAAACTTTAAGTAAACTCTAATAACATACACCAACCGTGTGTGTAACCGTGACTATCTCTTATCGTGAGTTCATATCCGTAAGAGAACACGGTGGGGTTATGTTTGAGGTAAGCAGGTGTTCATGATCAGATAGTGTTCATTACTAGTTCACGTCCATTATGCGTAGACCACCACACTTCAATTTCTGTACTCGTAAGTTAGCCACTCAAATAAATGCTTAGTCGCTTGCTGCAGCCTCACCACTTAACCGTGCCTTACCTATTAAGCTTTAATAGTCTTGATACACTTGGAAATGAGACTGCTGAGTCCCTGTGGCTCACAGATTCCTACAACAACAGTTGCAGGTGCAGGTAATGTGATGATTTGACGTGAGCGCGTTGCTTGATTTGACTTGGAGTTCTTCTTCTTCTTCTTCTTCCTCAATCTTGGATGGGTTCCAGGCGGCAGCCTGGGATAGCAAGGGTGGATGTCATTTTATTGTTTGTTTTCGTCCGTTGCCGGACCCTGCTCTTATGTATGATGTTTGAGATGTTGTATCACTGTGACTCTGATGTAGCTTGTGGCGAGTGTAAGCCGATTCCATATACTCATCTCTTCTGTACATGTACTTGTAATGATATCCATTCTTGCGAACGCATCGAGATGCGCTTCTATCCCTGTTGAGGCCCTCGTGCCCAAATAAGGATAGGATCGCATATTGGGCATGACACCACCTTTAGCGAGCTTAGCTCGACCACTGCCTTATTGGTTGCGGCCTTCTGGTCTACAGCCTACTGTTTGGCCCTCATGAGTTCGGCCTTGAGTTTTCGACCTTGACGCTTGAAGCTGAGGGCATAATGAGAAGCAGGATCAGGATCCAAAATTCGGTATAATCCCCATTAATGAGAAAAGCAATAAACTAGGCAATTATGGTTAAAACCAACCTTGTACTTCGTCGAACAGTTTGTTCAAACTGTCCAGTTCTTCATCGGGCTCTAGAGCTACCGGTTAAGCTCGGTCAGTTCAAGGGTGTTGTATGCCCTCGCCGAGGACGAGGCCTGCAAAAACAAACTTATACATCAACATGAGTTCGGGTTATTCAATGCCAAACTATATGCCTACGTTTCTGGGACCCCCGAGCGAGTTCTTCAAACTCACCCGTGGCTAGGGGGCTATTATACCCATAAGGAATTCATGAAAATACAAACATAATTCGTCATTATGAACAAGATCATGGCTTACCTTGAAGCCCTCCAGTAAACCACTGAAGGTTTGATGTCTATTATGCACCTTTATTCTTGTAGACTCTTGTTAGGCCTCCAAGCACAGAGTTTTGTAGGACAGTAGCAATTTTCCCTCAAGTAGATGACCTAATGCTTATCAATCCGTGGGAGGTGTAGGATCAAGATGGTCTCTCTCAAGCAACCCTTCAATCAAATACAAGAAATCTCTTGTGTCCCCTACACACCCGATATAATGGCAAATTGTATAGGTGCACTAGTTCGGTGAAGAGATGGTGATACAAGTGAAATAATGATAGTAGATACTAATTTTTGTAATCTGAAAATATAAAAATAGAAAAGTATCAAGTGACAATAGTGATCACAAACGGTATTGCAATGCTTGAAAATAAGGCGTAAGGTCCGTACTTTCGCTAGTGCAATCTCTCAACAATGCTAATATAATTGGATCACATAACCATCCCTCAACGTGTAACGAATAATCACTCCAAAGTTCTTATCTAGCAAAGAGCATAAGAAGAAATAGTTTGTAGGGTACGAAACCACCTTAAAGTTACCCTTTCCGATCAATCTATCCAAGAGTTCATACTAAAATAACCAAGTTATCCTTTCCGATCAATCTATCTAAGAGTTCATACTAGAATAACACCATATGATACACATCAAACAATTCTAATGTCACCTAGATACTCCAATGTCACCACAAGTATCCATGAGTTAATTATACGATACACATCAAACAATTTTAGATTCATAAAACTCAATTCAACACAAAGAACCTCAAAGAGTGCCCCAAGATTTCTACCAGAGAAGCTAGGACAAGAATGTGCAATCAACCCCTATGCATAGATTCCCAAGGTCACCGAAATCCGCAAGTTGACGCCATAACATATATCAAGTGAATCACTTGAATACCCCAATGTAACTACGGGTATCCGCATGCAAGACATACATCAAGTGCTCTGAAATCCATAAAAGTATTCGATCCGATAATAACAAAATCTCAAAGGGAAAACTCAATTCATCACAACAAGATAGAGAGGGGAAAACACCATGTGATCCAACTATATTAACAAAGCCCATGATACATCAAGATCGTGCCATCTCAAGAACATGAGAGAGAGATATTAAGCACATAGCTACTGGTACAAACCATCAGCCCCGAGGGTGGACTACTCCCTCCTCATCATGGAGACCATAGGGATGATGAAGATGGCCTCCGGAGATGATTTACCCTCTCCGACAGGGTACTGTTTTCTCTCCAGAATGGTTTTTCGTTGATACATAGGACTTGCAGCGGCGGAATGAGGAGTCTAGGATTATTTCTGATTGTTTATATATTTATAGGAATTTTTGGTGTTGGTTTCACGCGGAGATGGGCTACGAGGTGGGCATGCTCCACCAGGGCGCGGGTAGGGGGCCTGGCGCGCCCTGGTGGAGGGTGGCCACGTCGTGACTCTTCTGGCCCTCCCACGAAGCGTCAGATGCCTCTTTTATTCCAAAAAAAATTGTCAAAAAGTTTTGGGCGATTCCGAGAACTTTCATTTGCTGCACAAAAAACAATACCACGGTAGTTCTGCTGAAAACAACGTCAGTCCAGGTTAGTTCTAAATAAATCATATAAAGTGCATCAAAACCATATAAAAGTATTGTAAACATAGGTGAATATGGCATGATTACTTCATAAATTATCGACACGTTGGAGACATATCAGCATTGCCAAGCTTAATTCCTACTCGTGCTCGAGTAGGTAAATGATAAAAGAAATAATTTATGAAGTGCGAATGCTAGCATAGGCATAAGTTTGATCAATGATAATTTCAACCACTTTTACTTGCATCATAACAACAACTCTTTATCAGAAAACTCATCATGATAAAGTAGCAACCAATTCACAGGTTATGGTTCAAACAGTGAATTTTGTTGAAACTTAACAACCTATGTTCTTAGTCAGCAAATAATTGCAATTCAACTTATTCTCAGCAAGGTCTAAGTAAGAGCTCAACATACTCAATCATCATATAGTCTCCTATGATTGCTAGTACTCAAAGCATATTTTTGGAACAAATGGCATCCATCGAACACAATGAAAGATAGGGGCCTAATGTTTCGCCTCCCAACATACTTATCATAAGGATAATTGTCAACAAAAATTAACAATTCATAATCAAATATATTTGACTGACCATATGTGCCTAGATCTTTCCCCACCACATGATGCTTGCCAACTAATAGAAGTAGGTTGGAATAAGAAGTTGACTCAACATGAAAAGTAAATATCATGAAAGTTAATAGATTGTCCCTTCGCAGAGGGAAGCAAGGATTTGCATATGTGCCACAACTCATTGTTTAAAACAGAGATAAATATAATTTTGGGAGGTGCGCCCTTCCTGCCAATGTTATGACCAAGAGTTATCAATATGTTCCATGTTAAACACATTAGCGGCGGTTTTCAAGTAGTAAAAGTAAAGGTTTACCCCCCCTCCACCAACAAACACACTCCACGACTAGCCAAATCCACCGAGGAGTTTTGTTTAATTATTTTTTATTTTTTTATTTTTGGGACTGGGAATCCCTATTACCGCCCCTCTCGTGCAAGGACGAGTGAATAAACACTCATCATGAGAATAACCCGCTTAACATGGAAGATACTAACCGCCCCCTGTCGCTGCATGAGGAGTGCAACCACACAAAACCGATGTTCATTTGAAATTTTAGAGGTGGCACATGCAAATTTACTTGGAATGGCAGTGAAATACCATATATAGGTAGGTATGGTGGACTCTCATTGAAGAAACTTGGCTCAAGGATTTGTATGCACAAGTAGTATCTCTACTTAGTATGAATTTTCGGCTAGCAAAAGGTTCTAAACAAGCACCACATGTTGGAGGATCCATAACAATATAACTTCTATGCAAACATACACAACCATAACTCATTACGTTGTCTTCCTTGTCCTACTTCAACTAGTTTGCTCAAGTTTAAAATAAATAATGGGTATTCAAAATCATAGAAGATGTCCAAGATAATATATTTGTACGTGAAAGTTCTCTTCCTTATACCAATCTTTGACGATTTTGCTTTCTAAACCAGATGTGAAGATACTACTAAGCATAAAGCACATTGATAATTTCAGATTTACAAAATTTTGTTGATTCACAATTTACTCTTATGATATAAGTGCAGCACAAGAGTAAATGACAAGCTACTCTCAAAAGATATAAGTGAAGATCATCAATGAGTAGTCAAACAATTAAGTAGCTATGTGAGGGCTCTCTCTCTCAATTAAGATTTTCAGATCTGATAACTTTATTAAACAACAAGTAAAACAAAATAAAATGACATTCCAAGAATAGCACACATCATATGGTCAAATAAAAATTTAGGCTCAACATAGGCTACCAGATAATTGTTGATGAAGAGAGGTGGGATGCGTAGCATCCCCAAGCTTAGATGATTGAGAATTATTGAAATATTTACTTGGGGTGCCTTGGGCATCCGCAAACTTGAGCTTTTGTATCTCGTTCAACCCTCTCATATCCCGGTTTCACCTATTCTCAAAAACTTCATCCACAAAAACACAAAAAGAACTCGTTAGGTAAGTTAATGGACATAATAATAAATCAACTCTTTATTTACTGCCAAGAGAAGTTGCATAATAATTTTAAAACATCATCTACTGTTTACTATCATGTCCATAATTTATATCTACCAATATAGGCTATGGAAACTATAGGAAAATTAGATAACAAAACTATGACAACAATCTTTCCAAATAGAATAGTCTGTAGCAATCTTAAACCAGTGTACCTATGTAACTATAAAATTATGAACATTTAGGAACTGATAAAGAATTTATATTCCCAAACTGTGTAAAAATTTCAGAAACTTTCCTTGTTCTTGTAAAATATGAAAATTCAAACACTACAACACAAGTTTCTGTTTTTACACAGCACATATCAAACATGAAATGCAAGCATCCTAATGCAATTCTTAGATATTTTTATTGAAAAACAAGATTATAAATAACATCTAATAGAGAAAAACAAATTATAATGACGCTCCAAGCAAAATACATATCATGTGACGAATAAAAATATAGCTCCAAGTAAGATGTACGGATAACGTTGGAGACGAAAGAGGGGATGCCTTCCGGGGCATCCCCAAGCTTAGACGCTTGAGTCTAGCTTGGATATTACCTTGGGGGTGCCTTGGGAATCCCCAAGCTTTGTTCCTTGCCGCTCCTTATTCACCTCATATCGGTATCTCACCCAAAACTTGAAAACTTCAATCACACAAAACTTAACGAAACTTCGTGAGATGGGTTATTATAGTAAATATAGATCATTCACTTAGGTACTGTCAAGACAAGATTCATAATTTTCTCACATAATAACTACTGTATTCCATCATTCACACAATTTATATCACCAAATATAAGCTATGGAAACACTTGAAACTAGCAAACCATGCATGCAAAATAGAATCTGTCAAAAACAGAACAGTCTGTAAAGATCTGAATGATCACCATACTTCCGTGACTCTAAAAAATCTGAATAACTAGGAAAGCACATAGAAATTTCATGTAAAAAATTCACAATTGTTTGACGCTCCAGTAAAATCAGATAATTCTTATAGTGGACGCAAAACTTTCTGTTTTTGCATAGAATCAAACAAACATGTTTCCACACTATCCCAAAGGCTTTACTTGGCACTTTATTGAAATAAAAGACACAAAACATGATTTCTATAGTAGCTTAATCATGTGAACATATAAAAATATAAAGGAAAAGTTTTGGGTTGTCTCCCAACAAGCGCTTTTCTTTAATGCCTTTTAGCTAGGCTTGATGATTTCAATGATGCTCGTATAGGAAATAGTATTCGAGACATGCAAAAGAGCATCATGAATCACATGACAAGCACATTTAAGTCTAAATGAATTCCTATGCATAGGTATTTTGTGATTAAACAATTCATGGGAACAATAATCAACTTGCATAGGAAGACAAACCAAGCATATCTTCAAAAATTTGAACACATAGAGAGGAAACTTGATATTATTGCAATTCCTACAAGCACAAGTTCCTCCCTAATAATAGTTTTCAGTAGCATGATGAAGTAATTCAATAATATAACTATCACATGTAGAATTCTTTTCATGATTCACAAGCATAGAATTTTTATTACTACCCACATATGCAAACTTCTTCTCATTCATAATAGTGGGAGCATCAAATGAGACTCGAAAACTATAAATTTTTTCCACATGAAAAGAGTAATGTTCATTAAAAGGATATTCTTAATTGTGACAATAATCATCCCTACTTTTTATAACATAAGTATTATCACAATAATCATCATAAGTAGCAACTTTGTTCTCATCATAGTCAAGTGAAACCTGTTCCGAAATAGTGGAACCATTACCAAATAAAGTCATGACCTATCCAAATCCACTTTAATCATTATAATAAAATTCAGCACCCTCAAAATAGTGGGATAATAATTGTCCAAAGTTGACATTCTTCCAAACTCAATTTCATAAATATCACAATCATCATAAATAGGAGGCATGCAATCATCGTAACAAATTTGATCGTTCAAAGTAGGGGAACTGAAAAGACCATATTCATTAAGAATAGCACCCCAAAACTTGGGACAAACATTAATTGCAGCAAATAAATTCTCAAACATGTCATTCTCATCAAACATAGCATCCCCAAGCTTGTGTCTTGACATATCATAATGATATTAACTCTCATCATTAATAGTATGAATAGCACCAATAGTATAACAATTATTATCATCATAATTTACCAAGTTGGTGTCGAAAAGATTTTTAGTATTATAAGAAATATCATTATCTTCCCAATCATAGTCATCAAAACAAGTAATAGGCATAACAAAATCATCATCAACTGTATCATCTTCAACAATTATTTTTGATTCATCCTCGTGAGGCACAACAATAATAGGAGCAACATCATTTGGGAGAGATACCCTTTTACCTTTGCTCTTTCTTATTCTCTTCTTCTGCACCACATCATGTGTGGGTTTAATTAATCTTTTCGAGCTTCTTATTGATGAGATTGGTTGAATAGGGAGCTCATCCGCATCACCTATTACATCATGAGAGACAATAGGAGGCAAAGTGGAAATCTTTACCCTTTCATTAGTATTCATTTTATATTCTACTAGTACATATGCCCGTGCATTGGGACGGGCAAATATGGTTACCCTCATATCTAGTAACATTGTGAAGTAATATTATTGTCGCTAGGTCTACCAGAGTTTCACTAAAATGGAGAATACAAATAGCTAGGTTCAAGAATGAAGGGGAAACTTTCTGACACTTGGAAAAATTGGGTTACTTTTGTATGCTTTAGAAACTTAATATTACTTGTCTTACTGTTAGGTCAGCTAGAAGTTAAACTTTGACGAATGTTGAATTATCTTGCAGACTGTGTTCCAGGGTGAAGAACATCATACCAGAATCCTATCACACAAATTGACTAAGCAAAGCATTAGAACAACATCTTAGCTAAAGTTTAATTCCAACCCATAATGCTTAGGAGAAATCTTGAGAAGTGGTCGATGCAATACCTGATATTTGTTAGAAATTAAATACATAAGTCAGACACAATTCTATAACAAATAGGCTTTAACCTAGTTGCAAACTGTATCAAGAGAATGAAAAACATATTTATTCCTATTGACCTATGGTGTTTTCTTCTTCTTTTCTTGCATATCCTATGAGATTTAATGGCCGCCCGTTGGGTACATATTGTTGCCTTGTGATAAACGCCACAGTTGCCGTGGAGGAGGACAACATGGCGCACATGCTCAACTGTAGGAATGCCGATATACTGGCATGCATTCGTGTGCAGCCCCTGGCGGTAGGAATCAGTTTGAATACAATAACTCTTAAACAGACATAAATGAATGAAAGCATGCACATAAGCTCTTCCCTTGTGCTGCTTGAATCTTGATAGTACAAAGAATAGATTGATATGTTCAGAAAATGAAAAAGATTAGATTGTTGATGCGTACATTAAAATGGGGATACTTAATAAAGAATGTAGCAAATACATCTGCACCATTTATAGAAGTAAATTTGAAGTGCTTAGATCCAAAATTAAATCGGCCAGACTTGCACATTTTCTCTGCATTCGTTTAAATTAAGACACGCCAAAAATGTATATGTTTCAGTTAATGTAAGAGATACTAAAAATTAGCCCCCATAGAATGCAAGAAAAAAATAATCAACATGAAAGGCATAGTATTGGAATGTGAAAACGATGTTGTATGTTATTTATTAAAGAATAAAGAAACCAATAGTAGTACACACCAAGACTAAATCACTAACATTCTATAAGCTATTACAATGGAGGAGCATCAACTCAGGCAAAATTTATAGGTAGATCAAGCTGTTCGTATTGTTTTAGCCGGTGGAGAAATTATTAGCAGAGTTGCATCACCTACCATTACATAATTGCCCCACTTATAATATCAACACACTGCCTGTATAGCAGAAATCTGCTTGACTCAGCAAGCTCTAACGTAGAGAGGTGTTATGCCAGGTTTAACCAAACACTCAATTGGTAGAATAAATTGGTGAAATAAGCTTCTCTCATACCCTCATTTGATAAATGGCAACACCATCAATTTAGAAAAGATAACAACAATAGACCACCGATTGGGTGGAACATGAATCAACGATGTATGAGAAAAACAAACCGGCTCCTGGTTACCTGATTAGGATGGATCCAATAATTGACCATCAAAGAAATAAATTTTGAAATTAATACTGATCTAATGAATGGCGAAAATGATGAGTCTGATCCTATATTTGTGACAAACAAACGTGATCCAATATGAATAACTAGATTAAGCCTCTCGTTATTACAACCAGGACACACCAAACAAATGTGAGGAGCTACCCCATGTGCACTCCAGGAACAACACGGATGGTGCTGCAGAGACAAGAACCACCAGATTAGCACGCTTACCAAGACCAACACGTCGGAGTTCAGACACACATGCCACATCCAACACACACACACTATCTCCAGTAGAGCTCTCCATCATGGATCACTCTCCAAGCCGCCAGCGCATCCCAATCTCCAGCATAGGATTCTCAAGCGGCCTACGTGTTCGGGTCATGTAGAAGGAAGTGGGATTGGAGAGCCCAGGCAGTGGGCGCCTCGACGACCAGTTGCCGACGGGTGAGTCATGTAGAAGGAGGAACTCCAGATGTCCGGCGGAGTTCAGAACTTTGAAGCGCGATTGCCTGGTGCCCTGGTAAGCCAGCATCCCTCGAGTAATCCCATAGATGTTCTTGGTTTCTTGCATACCAATCTTTGTCTGGAAATTTTTTTTGCCACTCTAGATTTTGCCAATTTTTCTTATTCCACTCTAGATTTTGACATTTCGTTCTTGCCACTCTGAAACTTTGACAATATATTACAAATGCCATTCTGTTAGGTCTCCGTGAGTTAACCGTTTATCCTAGATGCTAGTAGACAAGACAATGTGTTGTCAGTATTTGCAAAAAAGACCAAGGTTGCCCCTGCTGACTTGTGGGGCCACATTGGAAGTGTCACAGACCACAACCACAAACCTAGCCCTCCCACGCACAGACCACACCCACCCATGCACCCAACCCCATCCAGCCCTAATGGCGGCCACCACCCAGCCCTCCGGCCACTGCCTCGCCGTCTCGCCGGTCACCGCACCGTGAGGCCCGACGACCTCTGTTGCCTCCCTGACGTCCTCTCCCGCCTCCTTGACGCCTGCCACCACCTAGGGTCCTAGCCTCCGCCACCCAGGGTTACGGCCATCGCCACCCCGGGTTCCGGCCGCCGCCACCTAGCCTCTCCCGCCTCCTCGACGACATCTCCCAACTCCTCAACGCTCGGCTCCTCGATGCTCGCCACCACCTACGGTTCCGGCCGCCGCCACCCAGCCTCCCCGACGCCCTCTCTATTCTCCTCGACGGGCTCCCCGATGCCCACAGGATGGAGGGAGCGGCGACTTCGGCTATGGCGGCAGGAGCGACCAATCTCTCTGATGGGAAAGTGATTCCTCTCTATGATGGGCAAGTGATTCCTACTGGTTCCTCAACTTCCTGATGTTTCCTTTGTAGCTTAATTGTGTGACTGATCTTGTGCTTAATTATGTCACTACTCTATGTACAAAATTGATGTAATTTGTGATTAGTATTGAGATAATTCTGTGGATTATGATAGTCTTGTTCGAACATAGTAGTGTAGTTGCATAGCTAGACCATTTCCAGATCTATCTATTTTTCAATGTGGTTGCATTGACTCGTGTCAAATTTGTGTCAATGCAGGTCAAATTTGCTTCCTTATAAGCTGATTGTGACATATGGGGCGTGTTCTTTCAAGAATTAAAAGGGTAAACTATGCAGTGTGTCTTCTTAGAGATGGGATATTCATGTAGAGAGGCAGACTACTTACAATCAATTATGACAAAAGGGATATTATTCCCCTCTATTGAAGAGTTCGGAGTTGCACTTGCTCAGCATGCTATTGTCAATGAGTTCAGTTACCAAACTGATAAAAGTGATCAAAAAAGGGTGAGAGTTTCTTGTTCCTACAATCCACCTGAAGGGAAACAACCATGCAAGTGGAAGGTTAGTGGTTCTATCTTATTTTATGGCAAAACAATTCAGGTGAAGAATGAACCCAAGATGCACATATGTCGTAGCACACAAAGAGATGGTAGAGTGAAGGTTGCTAGGAAAAAATGGATCACTGCCAAGGTGACTGATTGGTTGAAGGGTGATCCAAGTATGGCTAGCATTGTCGTGCAGAAAAGGCTGTTTGAGAAATACCATGTCAATATCGATTATCAAAGAGTGTTTGCAGGTAGGCACCTAGCCTTGGACCAAATACTTGGGAAGTGGGAAGATAGTTTTGAGTGCATGCACAACTGGCAAGCCGAGCTGCTTAGGAAGTGTCCAATAAGTGTTGTAGTGATAGACCACAAAGAGAGCAAAGGGCAGCAAATTTTCACAAGAGCATTTGTGTGTTTTAGAGCTTGCATTGATGGGTTTCTCTTGGGATGTAGAGCTTGCTTGAGCATTGATGCCACAACCTTGAATGGGAAATGGAAAGGACAGCTTGTGGTTGCTTGTGGTGTTGATGGACACAACTGGTTGTATCTTGTAGCTTATGCTATCTTTGATTCGGAAACTAAAGAAAAGATAAATTGCTGTTTTCCGGAGCACAATGCATATGTGAACACTGTTGGTTTGCTATTGCATTTTACTATGTTGACTTGTAAAGGCCTTGCTTTCGGGTAGTCCATATGCATATGTGAACCTTGCTTGTTTAGTTGATGCAGCTACATCTTGCATTGAACTATGTTGACCTGTTAGGCCTTGCTTTTGGTTGGTCAGTATGCATATGTGAAGATTGTTGTGTAGTTGATGCAACTACATGTGAACCTTGCTGTGTAGTTGATGCAACTATATGTGAAACTTGCTATTAAGTTTAGATGATGGATGTACTCCTATGAATTAATTGGCTGATATTAGGAACTATGTTGCTGGTAATGATGCCATTATTGTCAAGACTTGTATCAAAATATTGTGAAATTATTTGTGATGTCAGATTTCCAAATAGGTCATGCCAATTTTTTTAACTGCATTGGCCAATAATATATTTCATAAAAACAATATTGTTTAACATAGAATGCTAAAATACTGTGTGACACTAGATGTTAATCCAGTGGCAATAGCAATATTTGGCAAACACTGGAGTATCAAAAGCAAAACAAATAAAGAAGGGCAATATGGTCTTTTCCCTGCTCCGTTTGGTGAAAACGTCCATTGACCTAACAGAATGGCAATTGTGATAATTGTCAAAGTGTAAGAGTGGCAAAAACGAAATTTCGAAATTTAGAGTGGCATAAGCAAAATTGGAAAAATCTAGAGTGGCAACAATTTTTTCCCCATCTTTGTCTGCACCCATCGATCGGGGTCGCGATCCACCGTCCAGTGTCTGAGCTCGACAGGACCTCACTCCCGACCCTCGATCATGGTCAATCAATTAAGGGAATACGCTCGACCCGCTCACCAGGCTACTTATTTTGCTAATTGGCAACCATTACTTTCTTTGAATCATAGGCCTCCTCGTCTGATGGCTCTATGTGCTGCTCCTCCTCCTTTGCCGCTGGACTCACCTGTTTCTTTCTTTTTCTCGAGGCAATATTTATTGCAGGGTTAGAGGAGGCGGCCAGGGATGTGAAATTTGACTCCTACTAATGATTAGCGTCTCACGTACACGAAACAAACACAAGTAAGGACATCCAGACATGAGACATGTTGCGTGCGTGAGGAAACCCGAATGTGCGTGCGAACGACAACCGTATAGAGAACACTTTTTTTATCTATATGAACCTATTTTACCGCATAGGTGGGCCGTTTTTTTGTGTTGACTCAGATGAACATGCCTGGCTCGACCGAACTAAACTTGCCTCTACGAGTTAGTACCACCTTGTGTATGTTTTTTTCACATAACGTAAAATTAGATGTGGGACGAAACCAAGAATATCACCTTGCTTTATTAGTAGGTATAGATTGGTTTTCCGATCTTTCTATAGTTGGCAATATAAGCATTCTCATTGCAATTTACCATGCAATATATATATATATTCTTTAGTTTAGTTTCAATGTCGTCCATGACAATGAATACTTCAAAGCAACATTTTTTATGTGTCAATTATTCACTCCCCAAAAATAGAGAAAGATCATTATAAAGTTCAAGGGTGATCAAGTCATTACAATATTTGATCATGATTTTTTCATGAAAAAGTTTGCATTGGAAATTAGGATGACCAACTTTATTGCAAAGTTCACAAGTAATAGGACAAAGAGAACATAATTTTGTAGAAAATTCATCTATCACTTTGAGCAAAAAATTGGTTCCATCATATTTATGCTTCTTACAAAATCTATGCTTCATATAAGGCACGTCATCACAAACTTTATGCACTCCAAAACAATTGACATGCTTATAAGAAACATTTTTCTCATGACTAGTGCAATCATCAGTAGTATTTTGGTTATTCATAGAATTCGTACAAACAATATTTCTATCATGCTCGTCATTCAAGGAATTCTCATCAAGTATTTCCATAAATTATTCCTCTATCAATTGAGCACAATTTTCCGAACCATCATTTTAACGAAAGACATTAAAGAGACGAAACAATTGATGGAACCTAAACTCCATTTTTTTGTGGCTATCTTTTATAGAACCAAACTAGTGTAAAACAAGAAACTAAAAGATTTGATTGCAAGATCTAAAGATATACCTTCAAGCACTGGCCTCCCTGGCAACGGCGCCACATAAGAGCTTGATGTCTACAATGCAACTTTTCTTGTAGACTCTTCTTGGACCTCCAAGCACCGAGTTTTGTAGGTCAGTAGCAATTTTCCCTCAAGTGGAGGACCTAAGGATTCTCAATCCGAGAGAGGTGTAAGATGAAGATGGTTTCTCTCAAGCAACCCTGCAATGAAATACAAGTGATCTCTTGTGTTCCGAACACACCCAATACAATGGCAAATTGTATATGTGCACTAGTTCGCGAAGAGATGGTGATATAAGTGCAATAATGATAGTAGATATTGATTTTTGTAATCTGAAAATATAAAAACAGCAAGGTAGCAAGTGACAAAAGTGAGCACAAACAGTATTGAAATGCTTGAAAACAAGGCCTACGGTCTGTACTTTCGCTAGTGCAATATCTCAATAATTCTAATATAATTGGATCACATAACCATCCCTCAACGTGCAACGAATAATCACTCCAAAGTTCTTATCTAGCGGAGAGCATAGGAAGAAATTGTTTGTAGGGTACAAAACCATGTTAAAGTTATCCTTCCGATTGATCTATCCAAGAGTTCGTACTGGTTTGATTTCGAGCTCCGCAAAACCCAAAGAGGTTCGAACTCAGGGGACTGTGCAAAGATCCCCACCAGCTCTGGACTCAATCTCAACGCACTACAACCTCGCTTGTCGAACTCACTCAATAACGGGGAGAAGACTTGCACACGAGGATTTACCCAGGTTCCGGTCGCTGCGAAGCGTAAAACCCTACTCCTGCCTTTGGTGGATTTCCTCATGAAAAGGTTTGTGGATGAACTAGTACAATGGTGGTTAACGTCGCGAGGGTGCTCGAGTGGAGTTCGATCTGTGTTTGTGGCTGTCCCCCCTACAGAGCTGCCTAGCCTCTATTTATAGTGGCCCGAGTCCTTTTCCCTTATCGCAAAGGCGGGAAGGGATCCCACAATGAACAAATTTGAAGGGGGACAAGGAGTACACCCTTATACCGACGAAAGGTTTTCTTCGCCTGCAAAGTAGCCGGTAGTGATGTAGAGGTGGGCTCGGCGATGACATCCGTCCTGCCGGGCTCGTGGTCTTGGTCTTGTTGTGCCGGAATGGAAACCTTTTGGGGGGTCCTTTGGGAACCTGTGTACGTCCTTGCCTCCTTTGCACCAAAGAGGAAATTGTCTCCTCTGCGCATGCTGGTGCTCGCTTGGCCCGTCTTGCATCATCCTTGACCTCCCGAGTTCGAGTATTGCATAGGGATCTCTGACGCTCAGGAGGGGACCTGGTGAGGCCTCCTCCTTCCGGGAGCCTTGGCATTGTCCTCCTCGCCAGGGCGGGGCTCTCACGAGGGCCTTATCTTGAGTTAAACCGTGCTGGTCCATACAGAGCTCCGAAACGGGCCACGCCCTAGGCCGCAAGCATGCAAGTCTGGGTACCCCCATTCCCAGGACGCTGACAGTAGCCCCTGGGCCCGAGGCGTAATTGAGTTGGCTTCGGGGCGAAGACGAAGATGACGGCCCGAAGCGCCGCGAGCTCCTATCTCCTGTGGGCCAGGCCTGGCGCATGGTGCACTGTTAGATGCAGACGTCTCCGCTCCCATGTTTCCTCGACAACTTCCTAGACCGAGAGAAGGCTGACGTCCGGTGTAGAGCCACTATTGCCTTCCTTCCCAGTGCTCTTGCTCCTTCGCCCAGATCCCCATCTTTTGTAAGAATCTCTCCAAATCTCAGTACCGCACCGTCCCCCTTCTTGCTCTCTTTGCCTCAAGGACTTCTTTGTGGCTCTTGATGGCAAGTCAAAACCTGAACCTACGGGCTCAGCCCTCGCTTCCTTGTTGCTGACGCTTTCGGAGTCCATCATAGCCAAGGACGGGGACCTCACCCTGATGCTTCCGCTGGCGGAGAATGAGTCCAATGAGTGGGGGCGGACCTTGATATGGTGCAGCTCCACGGAGAAGCAGCGCCTGGCCAGGTCGGTCTACCCCTTCTTCCTCCACAACATCTTCTCTAGGCTCGTTCCGCCCTTCTCCAAGTTCTTCACCCCCATCCTCGAGCACCACGGGATTCAGACCCTCCATCTGCAACCCAACTCCATCCCGCTCTTGTCCATCTTTGCCTTTTACTGCGAGGCCTTCGTGGGCGTGAAGCCTTCGGTGGCCCTTTTCCGCCATTTCTTCAGCTTGCGGCTTCATGACGGCACTCAGTGGTTAGTATGTGTCTCCTTTGTTGCGGCCTAGAGAGGGAACATGCTCCTGAAGGCCAGGAAGAAGGTGGAGAACTTTAGGCACCGCTGGGTCTTCTTGGATCTCAAGGGCATCCACTCCCGCCTAGAGCTTCCAAAGGGCCCGTCAGAGAAGACTCCTGCGTGGAGCTCTACAAAGTTGTCCGACCCCCGGGCCAGGCCCGTCTTGGAGCGAATCTCTCGAGACATCAGCGCCAGGAAGTTGACCGGGGGGATGATAGTGAAGAAGTTCCTGGCGCAACGTCAGGCGCCGCTCCTGTCTCACTAGAGTACCAGGGTGGTGGTGATGACATCAGGCTTCAGTCTGCATGCATGACCGCATGGAGCGGAACAGGGGTATGGCGACGCTGCTCAACGGCGACCCTCGGGACCTTCCTGAGGCCTATGTCTTGCTATACTGCCACGATGACAAGGACGATCTAGTCGCCGTGATGCCCACCTTGACGAACTGGGGCTCTCCTCAACCGAGTGCCCTGGTTCCCTTGTGGCGGTGTCCTTTGACGACACCGCGAATGAGGAAGACTCAGAGGGCACAGCGGATGATGAACTAGAGGAAGTGTCCCTCCATCGTGAAGTGTGCTTATCCATAGCTTCGAAGAGGATGACGATGCCGGCAAACCCCTGCTATAAGTCCTCCGTGTCTCGCCAGGGTCCTCAGAGGGACGGGGCCCACGCCTCGGGCTGCATGGTCCGCCGGACAGGCGACCCCAAATAAAAGCGAGGTCGGGCCTCCTCTAGAGCACCCATCCCATGCCAGCAAGGTGGTTGAGGCACCCGCCTCGCCCCTGCCCGAGCTGCACCCTATGGGCGAGGCGGCCGCGTCTAGGGCTGGTGCGGCTCCCCCGACTGTGGACCCGGCGGGCGGCTCCTCTGCTCCCCACGCGGTGGCTCCTCCCCGGAGAAGGGCGACGGCACCCCCACCTTCGCCGAGGTGGAGAAGAAGAGGAAGTGGGTCGATGTCAAAGAGTAAGTTGCCCTACTTGGTTTCTGGCCGTCTGTCAGTAGCCCGTGCGCTGATGGTCCCTTCTTTGCTTGATAATCAGGAGCGCCGCCATGCTGAAGGCAAGGAAGAAGAAGGCAGGCATCAAGCCGAAGGCACCCTCTGACGTGACGTCTGTCCCCGGTGCCCTGCGGATGCCTAATAAAGCGCCGGGTATCACGGGCGAAGAGGCTCGCGGGGCGACTCTCCTTGTCATGGCCGCAGAGCCCCCGATGCCCGTTGGAGAGGCTGCTTCTGCCCTCGGGGGCGCATCCACGGTGCTGCGTGAGAGACAGGCCCCCGAGGGTCAAGTGGCTGTGGGACCTCCCATCCTTGTCTTGGGTGTGGTGGTACCGTAGCCTCCGACGCCCTCTACTCTTCATGCTTCTACCCCCTGGAGGCAGCTCCTACTGCCGCGTAGGCGCCTCCTTCGGTCCGGGCCCTGGCGCCTCCGATGTGTGGCCTTAGCACCTTGGATGGGGTCTGCGCCGCTTTGGGTCAGGTCCGGGACGCCCTCAGGAGCACCGATGATCACCTCGCAAAGGAGCGCTTGGTGCTCCTTTCTGGGTGGCTCCAGGATGACGCCTTTGTTGTGGCGGTTTGGAGCCAAGCCGAGGCCACCACGGCTGAGAGCAGGCTGGAGGCCGCATCAGCCAAGGCAGCCCGCAACACGACGCAGGCCGATGCAACATCTACTATGAAGCGTTGCGACGAGGCGAGGGTCCGCTTGATGGCTCTTAACAAGGAGAAGACTGCGCTCGCAGAACAACTTTTCCAGCGGGAGGAAGACCTCAATACCCACGAGGCCAAGCTTGACACAGTGACTCCATGCTGTCCAAGGTGACAACCGACCAAGCCACAGAACGCAAGCACCTTGACAAGCTGAAAGAGGAAGTAGCTATAGAGAAGGCTCGTCTTGACTCTAGGGAGAAGGCCCTTGTCGCGGCTGGGGAGAGAAAGGCTGCGGAGCTCAATGCCCTCGCCTTTGTTGAGTTTAGGCTCTGCCAAGCACTAAACTCCATCTGTCGGGGAGGATTAACGGAACCCTTGGTGGCTCTTGAGAGCGGCTTCGCGAGGCTCTCTTCAAAGCTCGTTGAGGTGCTTGAGGGTGCCGTTCCCACAGTGGAGAAAGTCTTGGAGAGTGAGTGCCGCGACCTCTTCTCTGAGGCTGCGACTCACATCTTCAGCCACCTCTTCCTTCGCGAGTCGGGTTTTGACTTTGGCTCCATGATCCGCTCGGTTGATCCTGAGGTTTGTGCCTCTATGGCAACCGCCGTGGAGGGCTCCATGGAGGTGATGATGAAGAAGTTTGCCTACGCCGTCGTTCCCTCACCTCCTGTAGATGCAAGGGTTAGTGATGGCGATGATAATAAAAGCGACGTCAACGACGAGATCCCCATGGTCGGGATGAGCGGTGGCGCCAGCTCTTCCTAGATCCTCTTCCTGGGTCCTTTCATGTAACGTTCATCGTGCCTCATGGAGTCATTTAACTTGTTTTCATTTCTGGAGACATTTAATGCTTGTAATGACTACTAAATTATGTGGTTTCTTTCCTCGTGTTGTGTCTTTCCTGCTTGCTGTAGTGCTCTGCGTCATAGGGCCCGGCCCCGCGCATACCTCACCCGCCATTGGGGTGTTTGGATCACCAGGACGGTTCCAAGGGGTGAGGGGTATGTGACAAGTGAGGCTCCTGAGTCGCGATGCTCAGGAGTCCCCCTTGACGTACGAGCAACACTCGTGAAGGGAACATGGCAAAGGCAGGGTTGACTTGGAGATTTCGAGCACCTTGAGTTCTGTGTTGGCAGGGCCCGGACCTACGCATACCTCAGCCGCCGTGGGGGCATCCGGATCACCAGGACGGTGCCAAGGGGTGAGGGGCTACGTGACCAGTGAGGCCCCTGAGTCTCGATAACCAGGGGTCCCCCTTGATGTATGAGCCGCCCATACCTTTCCTCACTAGGTTTCGCCTCAGAGGGACGGGTGGAGACCAGGTATCAGGGACCTAGGAAGGTGGCGTGTGCCAGGCCTCGCATGAGCGTAGCCCCCATGCACCCCCTTACACGAGCATCCGAGGGGAATGCCGCGAGACGGGGCCGTGAGGGGCTGTCCTGAACTTCGATGCAACCGCTAGGGCGCCCTTAGGTGTTTATCCACCAGCACAGAGCATGGGGCTTCCACGTTGCGTGGGCATAGCCGCTGGGCGACAGTGTTGTCCGCTAGCGCGGAGCATGGGGCTTCCACTTGGGCGTGGGAATGGCCCCCCGGTTCCTGAGCCCCCCGGGCGTGTACATACCATTAAGTTCATATGTGTGGCTTGCATGGTAGGACTGGGAGGTGTATCTAGGCACTCGTGATCCGGTGCGGCTCTCACAAGGCCCTACCTCAAAGGCGGGTTGTGCCTGAGTCTTCCGGTAGAGAGCGCCATTGCATGTCCTGTATATTTTGGAGAGACCTACGTCGAATGGATTTCCAAGGGCCATCGCATGAGAAGGCCGAACACCAATGACCCCAGGAGGTGACGTGAACGGGGCCGGCCCGCTAGACAGAGCTCACCCATTGGATTTATCAATACTGCAGGGACGAACCCGAGCACAGACACCATGCCCAGTCTTCTCATGCGACAACTCCAAGGAGAAAACACCCGACGCAAGGCTCCCGTGGCGGCAAAAGGCCAACTGTGGTTGCAGGAAGTGTGTTATGCGCCCTGACTCACCCACTCCCAATTAGTTCATGCGAGGACAAAGCACCAAAAACCATGGGAGGTGATGTGCATGGGGCTGGCCCGTGAGACAGAGCTCGATCGCTTCGATTTACCAACGCTGCAGGGACAGACCCGAGCACAGACGTCATGCCAGCCCTTAATCACGAGGACGTCGAAGGCAGGATCATTACGGCGTGACGACATTCATGGTTGCAATGCACCGAGCATGCAGGTTGGAATATTTACTAAATTGATCAAATGCATGAAAGGTTCTGGTGAATGCGTAAATGACGCGGCAGCAGGGACGGGCCCTAACTGCCTAAGGTCAATGCAGCCCGATAGGCTCCCTCAACTATGCAAACCAAAAAGTTACCAGGTACAAACCAAAAAGTCACCTGGCGGCGATACCGATGAAGCATCGAGGTAGTCACTGGAGCCTGACCTTGCGCATCTATGAGCCTAGGCTTCATGAGCCCGATGCCTCCCGAGGCCGGGGGGCCTTTCTCGGGCCTGGTGCCTCCTCCAACACCTCGCGGTGCCTGACCCCGTAGGGCACGAGCATGGCCTGGGCATGGCACTAATTCGTGGCGCCCGCGTTCATCAGACAAAAGGCATGCAACTGTAGTTGCATGGGTAGACCCCGCCACGACCGATGCGCGATAGCCAGAAGGTGTCCTGGGACGCAGCCCTGTTGATGCCGGGCATGTCGACGCACACGCGTAGCCTGTCGCCCGAGCTGACAACGGCAGTCGCGCTTGGTGATGCAGGGCAACACCCGCCTCGCATGGCCTGTGCTTCTTGAAGCTCCTTCATTACGTCTGTGATGAACTCCCACGAACTTAGCGCCTCGTGCCATGCTCCTTGCTTGGGTGGACGCGCACCGAAACATGCCTCCTGGTTGTGCCCGAGTACCTCCCTCATCTCACTGGTCAGGTTGGTAGCCTTCCAGGTGGAAAACCCCAAGCCTGACCCGAGGGATGCATCAAGTGCACCTTCCTATGCTTGGGAAGAAGGGGCCTTGGCATTGAGTGAGGAGCCTGGGGCGTCGTCCTTAGAGGTTTCAGTCCCCTGGACCCCTTGGAGAGGAGCTGCTTCTTCTTCCTGGGGACATCCTTGCGAGGCAGGACGCCCCCTTCGTAATATGAGTGCTTGGCCGCCACGGCACGGTAGGCGCGCTCGAGGGAGCAAATGACATCCTTCTCATCGCGGGTGATGGTGATAACACCAGCACTCCCCAACATCTTGAGGACATTGTAGCCATGGTGAGTCACTGCCATGAACTTGGCGAGGGTGGGGTACCCGGGGATCGCGTTGTATGGGAGGTGGATGTGGGCGACATCAAAGACAATGTGCTCGGTGTGATAGTTCTTGCGCCCGCCGAAGGTGACAGGCAGTTGCACCTATCCTATGGGGACAGTAGAGCCGTTAGTGACCCCTTAGAACGGCTTGGTTGGCATGAGCTGGTCATATGGCACTTGGAGCATCTCGAACATCTCAATGGAGAGGACATTGAGCCATGCACCACCGTCGATGAGAGTCTTGGTGACGAGGACATTGCTGATGGTTGGCGTGCACAATATGGGGAGGGAGCCTACCATGGCTGAACACCTGAGTTGATCTTGGGAGTCAAAGGTGACGACGCGCTGGGACCATTTGAGGGGGCTCGCAGCCTCAAGCATTCGGAGAGCCGCATTCACCTCCCACGTGAACTGCTTGAAGATATGGTTCGACGCTAGGGCTTGAGCGCCACCCAGGATGCAAGCTATTGCCCTGACCTCCTGGAAGCCCCTAGCCCCGTCATCCTGCCTGTCTTCTTCCTTCCTTCTAGGTGGCGGCGATAGCGGGGGAAGGCCGGCCTCACGAGGGCGGGCCTCACGAGGCTGATCACGACGTGGCCCCTCCCAAGGCTTGTCGCTCCAATGGTCCTCCCAAGCCTGATAGCGCTAGTGGTCTTCCCGAGGCCGATGACACCACTCCCGGTGCGGGTCTCGGCTGTCCCAGCGGCCTCCACTGCGGCCTCCACTATGACCATAGCCATGATCGCCACACCCAGAGCAGCGACCGAAGTGCTCGTCGCAGACCGAACTGAGCTCCTGACAGTCGATGGTGTTGTGGCTATTGGTTCCATGGAAAATGCAGAATGGTCGCCCTCCCGTGGGGGTTCCTCTTCTCGACTATGCTCCGCCTCAGGTTCCACCGCGAGAACCGCAGGGGCCTTGTGCTTCATCTCCTTGGTCTTGGTATTCTTGTCTTTGGGGTCCGCCTCCAGAAGCTCAAGGAGTTAGTGAAAGCACATTTTCTCCTTTGATGGTTTTGGTAATTAATAACAACATATATATCATTGAACTAATATTTCCACTAAGAATATTTAGGGAAAAGTTCAATGATGAGTTGGCAAAAGGATTGTGGAGAAACCCCTAGATGCAAGGAAATGTGTTGGCAAAGCTTCAAGCAAGAGGACGCTACATTTTACTTCGCGAGAAATCACTTTGAGTCCATAGGGAAAGCCAATACTATTAAAAGGGGGTAAGGTACTATTGGTGAACAAGATGCTCATGCACAAGTGATAGTCACCAAAAACACCCACAACTCTTCCACAAAAGTCTGTCCAAAGCCAAATATCCAAAATCAGTGCAACCAACATTTCCCACTCAGTCCCACCAATTCCTATACTCAGTCACACCTATGCAAAACCCTAGCACATCGGTGCCATCGAGTTCAGGCTGCCAACTTTTGGAATTGCCTCGATTCATAAAATCGAAATTTCCGAGTTTTTGGATCGATGTCTTCGAGATGCAGTTTCTGACCGTTGGACACCTGGTCGGTACCACCAAGAAATAGATACCAATCTCACTGGGATTCAAAAGTTGCTACCTTTGGAGCAACTTGGTACCACTAAGATTCACATATCGGTGTCACCGAGTTGGTCACTTAAGGTGTAACAGTTAGATTTTTGGAGATGCCTATATATACCCCTCCACCACCACTCACTCGCAAGAGAAGCACTCAAAACAGATCCCCACCTATCCTATCCGATTTTTTGAGAGAGAGCCACCTACTCATGTGTTGAGATCATGCCATTCCATTCCAACCATATGAATCTTGATCTCTAGCCTCCCCAAATTGCTTTCCGCCCAATCAATCTCTTCGACCAAAGCCAAAGCTTTGAGAGAGTGATTGAGTGTTGTGGAGTCTATCATCTTGAATCACAAGAGCAAGGAGTTCATTGACACTATTGAGCATATTACCTTTTGGAGGGTGGTGCCTCCTAGATTGGTTAGGTGTCGCTTGGGAGCCTCCTACTTCGTGTTGTGGAGTGAACCAAGAAGTTTGTAAGGGCAAGGAGATCGTCTACTTTGTGAAGATCTACCTTGAGTTAGGCTAGTCCTCCATGGATGTAGGCCATCATGGTATAGTCAAGGTTGCTTCTTCGTGGAACCCTCCGTGGGTAGGGCCCTCCATGGACTCTCGTGACCGTTACTCTTCGTTCGTTGAAGACTCTGTAAACGTGGATGTACAATAGCACCACCTATCGGAACCATGGGAAAAATCTTCGTGTCTCCAAATTGCGTTTGATCTTCCTACCCTTCCTTTACTACTCATGCTTGTCTTTACTTTCCGCTGCTATACTCCTAGACATGCATGTGTAGGGTGTGCTTGACTTGATACAGTTGCTAAAATATGCCAACAATTAAAATTGGGAAAAGGTAGAATTTTTATTTAGTCAAGTAGTCCAATCACCCCCCTCTAGACCTACTTTCGATCATATAGTGAGAGGCGACCTTCCTCGGCCTTTGCACACTTGTTCACCAGGTTGAACATCTCTATAGCTGAGCACAGTTCATCGTTGATAGCGAGATCCTCCCTCATCCTGAGGTCCTTGACACCATCGGTGAATGCGGAGATGATGGCCTTGTCTGACGCCCTCGGTATCTTCAGGCGGACAGTTGTGAAGCGCTGTATGTACTTGTGCAGGGTCTCGCCCGGCTATTGCTTCACACGACGTAGGTTAGACATAGCGCAGTTATAGTCACGGGTGCCTTGGAAGTTGGCAACAAAACACTTGCACAGGTCATCCCCAAGAGGTGATTGACCCGTTTGGGAGGTTAAGGAGCCAAGAGAGCGTGCCACCCTTGAGCGCCATAGGGAACCAGCTAGCCATGACATTGTCGTCTCCACCGGCTGCCTGGATGCTCAGCTAGTAGAGTGCAAGAACTCGGTGGGATCACGGGTGTCGTTGTAGCGAGGAGGCATGTCAGGCTTGAACTTGCAGGGCCACACAGCCGGATGAAGCTCCGGGGCGATGGAGCGGCAACCCACTGGACCCGCAGGCACCGCACGTTCTAGAGGGGCCTAGTCTCGATGCTCCTGCGTAGCTACCCCCAGGGGTGCCCGGTCGCGACAATGGTGCAACGGTGCAGGGAGCACGCCCGTCCACGCATGGTCGTGGCACCACCTGACAGCTTACTTCATCTCTCACCCTCACCGGGGGCCCGCGCGACTGATCACGCGGGCGTGCTTCGTGCCTGGGCTCGGGGTCGACGTCGTGTTGAGGAGGATGGGGCGGCACATCATGGGCCACGTCGCCTGCCAAAGAGGGTTGGGGCCGGAGAGAATAGGAGAGCGCCGAGGCGTCGCTGGCGGCGCTGACGAGCTCTGTGATGTGCCCAAGCCAGTCGTCGTAGTGGTTGAGGCAGGGCGGTTACGCAGCAGCTCGTGCGCCATGGAGAGTGTGCCGGACCCACGCGTCGGCCTGGGCCGAGCGTGGGAGGACGACCCAGTTGCGGGAATGATCGATGGAGTGGCAGTGCGGCCGTCACGCCGCGCGGTGACCGGTTGTGACGAGTCCTACTACTCGTGGGCATTTAGGCCCGTGGCAGCGTCGACCACTAGAGAGGCTGATCGGCGTGCAGTGATGTGGCCCACTAGCGCTGTCTGGATGGTACAGCAGCACGGCGCTCGGCGCGGGCTCGGCGAGCATCGGCCATCGGTGCACTGATGTAGAGAAGGAGAAAAGCTTGAGGAAGACCTCGACACGTCCCCTACCTGGTGCGCCAAATGTCGGATATCGGGCTCCACAAAACCCAAAGAGGTTTGAACTTAGGGGCATGTGCGAAGATCCCCACCAGCTCCGGCCTCAAGCTCACCGCACGACAACCTCGCCCATCAAACTCACTCAATCATGGGGAGAAGACTTGCACACGAGGATTTACCCAGGTTCGGGCTACTGCGAAGTGTAAAACCCTACTGCTACCTTTGGTGGATTGCCTCACGAGGAGTTGTGTTGATGAACTCCTAGAGTGGTGGTTAACCTCATGAGGGCGCTCAAGTGGAGTTTGATCTACGTCTGTGGGCGTCCCCCCTCGAGAGCTGCCTAGCCTCTATTTATAGTGTCCTAGGTCCTCTCCCCTATTGCAAAGGCGGGAAGGGATCTCAAAATGGCCAAATTCAAAGGGCGACAAGAAGTACACCCTTATCCTGACGAAAGGCGGTCTTTGCTTGCAAAGTAGCTGGTGGTGATGCAGAGGTGGGCTCAGCGATGACATCCATCCTACTAAGCCCGCGGTCTTGGTCTTGTTGAGCCAGAAAGGAAACCTTTTGGGGGGTGCTTTGGGAACCTACGTAAGTCCTTCCCTCCTTTGCACCAAAGAAGAAATTGTCTCCTCTACGCGTGCTGGTGCCCGCCTGGCCCGTCTTTCATCATCCTTGAACCCCTGAGGCCGAGTACTGCATAGGGATCTCCGCCTTTCAGGGGGGGACCTGGTGAGGCCTCCTCCTTCCAGGAGCCTTGGCATTGTCCTCCTCGCGAGGGCGGGGATCTCGCAAGGGCCTTGTCTTGAGTGAAACCGTGCTGGGCCGTATAGAGCTCCGAAACGGGCCACGCCCTGGACCACATGCAGGAAAGTCTGGGTATCCCATTTCCCAGGACGCCGATAGTACTAAAATAACCAAGTTATCCTTTCCGATCCATCTATCTAAGAGTTCGTACTAGAAAAACACCATATGATACACATCAAACAACTCTAATGTCACCTAGATACTTCAATGTCACCACAAGTATCCATGAGTTAATTATACGATACGCATCAAACAATTTCAGAGTCATAACACTCAATTCAACAAAAATAACCTCAAAGAGTGCCCCAAGATTTCTACCATAGAAGTTAGGACAAGAACGTGCAATCAACCCCTATGCATAGATTCCCAAGGTCACCGGAATCTGCAAGTTGATGCCATAACATATATCAAGTGAATCACTTGAATACCCCAATGTGACTACGGGTATCCACATGCAAGACATACATCAAATAATCTCAAATCCATAAAATTGTTCAATCCGATAACAACAAAATCTCAAAGGGAAAACTCAATTCATCACAACAATATAGAGAGGGGAAAACACCATGTGATCCAACTATATTAACCAAGCCCATGATACATGAAGATAGTGCCATCTCAAGAACACGAGAGTTAGAGAGATTGAGCACATAGCTATTGGTATAAACCATTAGCCCCAAGGGTGGACTACTCCCTCCTCATCATGGGGACCATAGCGATGATGAAGATGGCCTCCGAAGATGATCTACCCTCTCTGACTGGGTACTGTTTTCTCTCCAGATTGGGTTTTCGTCAATACATAGGCCTTATGGTGGCGGAACGAGCAGTCTTGGGTTATTTTTGATGGTTTCTATATTTATAGGAATTTTTGGCGTTGGTTTCACACAGAGATGGGCCACAAGGTGGGAATGCTCCATCAAGGAGTGGGTAGGGGCCTGGCGCGCCCTAGTGGAGGGTGGCCACCTCGTGGTTCTTCTGGCCCTCCCACGAAGCGTCGGATGCCTCTCTTGTTCCAAAAAAATCATCAAAAAGTTTAGGGCGATTCTGAGAACTTTCTTTTTCTGCACAAAAAACAACACCATGGTAGTTCTGCTGAAAACAACGTCAATCCGGGTGAGTTCTAAATAAATCATATAAAGTCTATCAAAACCATATAAAGTATTCTAAAATAGGTGAATATGGCATGAATACTTCGTAAATTATTGATACGTTGGAGATGTATAAAGGTTTCCTTC
Source organism: Hordeum marinum (assembly GCA_022496015.1). NCBI lineage: Eukaryota > Viridiplantae > Streptophyta > Magnoliopsida > Poales > Poaceae > Hordeum > Hordeum marinum. Next base: position 310,098,678 of record CM039673.1, read on the forward strand.
AGTCCGCTCTCAACGGACTAAATACTTTTTAGAACCGCACCCATAAGGGTGCGGTGATCTTCGTCAATGGAGGAGTCAGGCAGTGCCTCCTCCATCATGGTCGGCCACTCGACCACGGTCCGCTTGGTCATGGGCGACACTAGGGTGGCACTCCTCCCCCTCCTTGGGGAGGCAGGTTCGACGACACGGGAGGCACTAAAGCCTCCAGAGTCGACTGCAAAGGGAGACCGGCCGACTTATGGCCCCCTCCTTATCCGCAAGGTGGGTTTCGACATCCTGGATGTGGGTGGCCGAGGCATGGTCCTCGGCCAACACATCTTTGGTGGCCGAGGTGTGAGCCTCGGCCATCACCACCTCGTCCCCTGTGTTCGGTGCAGGGGGGTCCCACGGGACACTAGCTTTGCAGCCTCGCCTACGGCCAGAGGGGCATGGTGCGGGATGCCATCCCGCTCTCCACCTGCGTGGCAGTGGAGACTCCCCTTAGACTTGTCCGGTCAGGAGGTCTCGTGCTGGACTATATCATGAAAGCAATTGAACAAGCTAGTTCTGGAAAACCAATGTGGATAAGCCAGACAGTATCTAGATTCAATACCTTTGAGCTATGGGCTTGACCCTAGGGTTCCTTTGAGGGACCCTCTTGAAAGCTCCAGAATCCTCATCGGAATCCGGACTATCATCTGCTAGAATCACCTTGGGCCTGCACGCCCTCTTCAGGGCAAGGGAGAAAGATCCTCCTCGGCATCCTCGGGCGCGGCCCTCTTCTTTGTCTGGGGAGAGTCAATCTCTCCCCCGTATTCCATGTGCTTCTCCTCGTGTGCGGAGGAGGCTTGGGTATCTATGGACTTGGTATCCGGAGGATCCCTAGGGTGGAGGCCCTCGTGAACCTCCTCCTTCTTCTTCTTTCCTTCTTTTCTGGCACCACATACGGTGCCACGACCAGCATTGCCGTCAGTAGAGGCGACCTGGGGTCCTCGGGCAAGGGGGCTGGGCCGTTGATTTGCACGACTTTCTCTAGCCAGCCCTGCAAGAAAAAGGAGAGGAAGGGTTAAATACTTGCCAAGGATTACAATTTGGAATGCAATGAGAAATCCTATCATACCTTCAAGGGCGGAGTGTCGGCGTCCAAGCTAATGTCTTCTTCTTCAGCCGACCATTCCTTCTGGGGCATGAAGAGTACTTTCGACAACTTCTCGTGAGTTGTGCGAAAGAATTTGTTCATGGTGATCGGATCCCTGAGCTTGTAGGCCCACATAAGGGTGTGCTGGCACTGGCACGGTAGGACGTGGTGACAGAGCATGACCTAGACTATGTTGGTCAGCTCGATGTTGGCCTCCACCATCTGGGTGATGCGCTTTTGCAGCGCCTTCACTTCCGAGGCGGACCCCTAGTCGAGGCCCTTGTTGATCCATGAGGTTAGCCTTGTGTGTGTGTGTGGGGGGGGGTCCGGATCTAAATTCGGCCGGCGCCAACCAACCCGCGTCCCATGGTTTGATGATGTAGAACCACTCCTTTTGCCAGACCTTCACGGTGTTGATGATAGTGGCGTCCAGCCACCTGACCCACGGGAGCTTGCTAATTACAGCCCTCCCGAAGTCAGCATGTGGACCGATGACCATCTTCGGCTTCAAATTTAAGACCTTGAGCCACAGGCCGAAGTGCATCTAGATTCGTGGGAAGGCCTCACATAAAGTGATGAAGGCTGAGATGTGCATAAAAGAGTTTGGGGGGAGATCTTGGGAGTCTAAACCGTAGAAGAACATAAGCCCCCTAATGAAGGGGTGGAGAGGGAACCCAATCCTTGGAGGAAATGGGTGATGAACACTACTCTCTCACCCATCCTCGATGTTGCACCACTTGGCCCTCTTTTGGAGGGCAGTGGGGGATGTTGGGTGAGAGGTACCCGGCGACCTTGAGCTCCCGGATGTCCTTGTCGGTGACGCATGAGGCCTTCCACTTGCCTTGTGAGCCCGAGCCAGCCATGGGTGAGCTCGGGAAAGGTGGCTTGGAAGGAGAAGGAAGAAATGGATCTAGGCGCTTGACTCTCGGGTGCGAGATGGAGTTGAATCTAGAGGCGTAGTGAGACTTTGGGGTTTTTTCTCCTTTTTATGGGAGGCCATAACACCAAGGGTCCTCTTTTACTGCCGTGGGTTGTGGCACTTCCCGAAGCAATCATGTTGTTATATGCACGCAGGGTTACCCATATCATTACTCGTATCCCACGAAATGCGCGACACGATCTTCGTATTAGTGGGGCATGCTGCTAGAAAAGCAGCCTCGAGTCATGTCATGGATTTATCACGGCAGATGTCTGGGTGAACGGTCTTGGATTCTAGGCCATCACTAACGGGGTGGACTCAAAGGGGTTGATCGGGACGAAAGACACGGATTTACCCAGGTTCGACCCCTCAAGTAGAGGTAATAGCCTACGTCCTGCTTGTGTTTGTATTGCTTGTGTATCGATTACAAGGAGCTAGAATCTTGACCTAGTTCTCAATCACCTGTCCCCTAAGTTGCCCCGGGTCTGCCTTTATATAGGAGGTCAGGACCACCGGGTCGCTACAATTGTTAACCGAGTCTTATTGCATGTCCGAGTCTCTCTCTATCTTCTTGTCCAAGCTGTCTTTGAGATGGCTTACACGCCTGGGTCTTCTCCGGTCCGGGCCGTCGTACGGCCCACACCTTGAGCCGCCTATCTTCCTAGGCCACCAGTCTTACGGCTCACCTTTGGGCCGGCTCACGAGCCAGCAACATGACCCGGAGCCTCCAGGGCGGGTCATATCGCGGGGTTATATCCCCAACATTAGGCCCCAGGTTGAATTGAGCTTGCTCACTTCATCCTTCTCTTCTGATTTTGTCGAGTTGCCCGGAAATGACCCGGCGTGACGTCATGAGATCTGCTGACATACCACCGAATCTTTCAGTAACTGTCATCCCGAGAATCGAGGCATCCGCCTCGGTCAAACGTTGTCGTCGCCTGGTTTTTCGCACCTTCCTCGTTCCTTCTTTAAATATGACTCGTGCGGGTCGAAGCTTTTCATCCTCCTGCTCGTGCCTCTTCTTCTTCTTCCTGTCGCCACCGCTCCAGCGTCCTCGTCGTCCGGCGCTGTCTTCGCTGCTACACCGACCGGGCCGTTGCATCACCCTGATTCATACCAGAGACCTTCCGCCTCCACCGCGACATCTCCGGTGAGTTCTTCTTCTCCTTAGATCACCCACCACCGTAGTAGGGTTTCACCGGGGGCTCCGCCGCCACCGCTCGGGCTCCGGCACCGCCACCGCGAGTACTCTCTACGCCGTTGGCACCTTTAGATTGCGCTCTCGCCTCGCCGCCGCGCGCGGGCCGGACGCGTGTAATGCACGGACCGCGATGGCTCCGGTCCATTTTCTTTTCTTCCGCTGTTCATCGCTAGGTCAGGATTGAAATCCTTTTCTCTGCTTTTGTAGATCCGTAGCCATAGTAGTAGTTTGCGGAATCTGTTATTTAGGACTTAGCTGATTTTCAATCTTCCTTTCCTCTGTAGAGCTGCTAAGCTTCTCCAGCTCTCATCAACCGGGTCTTTCCACATTATCCGTAGAACCCTTAAACCTGTAAGCCGTCATAAATATTTGCTTGCGCTTGACTCATCATGCCCTTTACCTTGTACAGTATTTAAACCGCCAATATGTCTCGTGCGTCCAACTCATGCAACTGGGTTGGTTCTTGCGTTACGGAGGAGTGCTTAACAGATTATGTTGAAGCGGGTACTCTCCCTCCAAAGAGGTCCTCAACTGGCGGGTTCCGGGTAAAGAGACCCGGCCTTCTCCCCAAAGAGGAGAGATAGTAGTCTTCACTGATCACATCGAGTGAGGGTTCGTGCCGCCCGGCTCTAAGTTTTTTCGGGATGTTCTTCATTTGTATAAGATGCACCCTCAAGACTTGGCCCCCAACTCCGTTTCAAATATATGCAACTTCCAAGTGCTCTGCGAGGCTTATCTGCAGTCCAGGCCATCTGTGGGGTTCTTTCGGGAGTTCTTTTATGCCAACCGCCAAACCAAGATGAAGGGTGGTCCAAGTCTGGAGCTTGCAGGGATCTCTATTTAGCGACGCAGAGGCATCATTTTCCCGGCTACGCAAATGCCGAGTCACCCAAAGGACTGGAATAAAACCTGGTTCTACTACAAGGATACCTCTCCTAAGGGTGAACGCCCCTTGCCGGGCTACCATCCTTCCCGACTCAAGACAGATTCAGAGCTTCCGGGCCGGCTCTCAGCCTCGGAGCGTGCCAGATTTGAACCGGCTCATGCCAAGCTCAAGGCGCTCATGGCCAATGGACTAACAGGAATAGACTTGATCCGCTGCTGGGTTTCTTGGTGGATCATGCCCTTAAGCCACAGGGGCCGGCTTATGTGTGAAATACGAAGGCAAGTACGACAGCTCCTTGTGCTTCAGCAAACCAACTTTGACCGAAGATGACATCACCATGACCATCCGGAGCCTTGTCCACGAAGCCTCCGGCTCTTGCAGCGCCATCGGGCTGGCGCCTTTCTGCGTCAATCATCCGGCTCTGGACGTAAGTTAATCTCTTCCCATCCGTCTTTTGGATGTTGCTTCTACCTTGCTAATTTATTACTCCTTCTCCGGGTCACTCCTGTAGGCCGCTCAGACTTCTAGAAGAAGGAGTATGTTGCCCCTCCACAGAAATCCAGGAAGAAGGGCGCGACCAAGAGGGCTAAAAAAGATGCCCCACAAGAGAATTTGTTTGACCCGCCACCATCATCCAGCTTAGAGGTAATACTTTAATTGCTTTGCTTGATCTTTTGCCTTCCTGCTTTATTAATGCTTGTTTTACTCGCAGGATGAAGTGGAAACCAGCCGCGCCAATGCTCCTGAGGTAAATTATGTTTCTTCCGGCTCAGAATGTTTCGTCCCCCGAAAGCCGCGGCGGGTTATCAGAAAAGTTCCTCTTTCTCACCCTCTTGATCACCTAGCTCCGAATTTTCTCTTGAAAAAGTAACAGCAGGCCGAGCGTCGACAGACTCGAAGCACCGGCTCTACTGAGGTCGTGTCCGGGTTACCAAACTCTTCGGCTCCCAAGAAGCGCCCCGCAGAGGTTTATGTCTCTACTTTTCCTTTAACTTTCCTTTGTAAACTTGACACTTTCTCATCTATCTGTTTTATTCTTTTTAGAAATCCCCTTCCTCCGGTGACTCTTCGACATCAGTTCTACCACCGCCCAAGATCAATCCGCTGTAAGCATTCCTTACTATGATATCCGGACATCCGGCTCTTAATATGATAGCAACATCTTCGACTGTTGATCCTTCTATTTTGCAGTGCTCAAGCCAAGCGCCGCAAGACCAATAAGCCCTCCCTCGGCCCTGTTATCCAAGAGCCGGAGCTCGAATAACCGGAGGAGGCTGAAGCAGAAGAAAATCCACCAGCTGCCTCCACAGAATCGGCTGCTGTCGATGTCATCATGGAGAGCCCTCCGAGGGCTCCTTCAAAACCGGCGACTCCTGCCAAGACCCCTGCCACTCCAGATGTTGTTATCACCGGTTTTGGTCATCAAACTCCTCCAGCTCATGTGCTGACCAAGCATACAGAGCCGGTCGAGGCCTCGAAGAAGCAGAACTTTGACTCTTCGTACGAAAAGATGACAACCGAGGAGCTCCACGCCAGGTATATAAACCGGGTTACCACCAGCCAGGATCTGGAACTTCGGCTGGTCTCTTTAATGAAGACAAAATACGAGGTACTCTTATTGTTGCCATACCCTTGCTTAGCCCCCAAGGGCCGGCTCAATGTACTCAATCATTGAACCGGGTCTTTGTTTAACTTTCTGTTAGAAAAAAATTCATAGCCATTGTCCCCTAGAGTCAGCTTAATTTGCCAAAATTGAGTCGGATCTTCCTTTAGATAACTTAAACCGCCAGTCATAGCCCCCAAGGGCCGACTCAAGATTGATAACGTTGAGTCGGATCTTTAGTGTAGATATCTTTGAAGAATCGCCTGCAGCCCCCAAGGGCCGACTCAAAAGTTAACAAAGTTTGAGTCGGGGCTTCCATTAGAAGTAAAGTGAAGAGCCATAGTGTAGCCCCCAAGTTCTGGATTAACTTTGAAGAAGATGAACCGGAACTACATTGCATACTCAAAGATCAAACATACATTAGCCCCCAAGTGTCAAATATATTGCTTGCAATCTGTTTGAGACTTGCATAATCTTTGCTGTCAACACTCATCATTTGATATGACCTTTCCTTCGGCGGCTTATCCTGTATTTTGATGTTTTGCAGGAAACTTTAAGCGAAGCCAGGTCTCAATTGGCGGATCTGAAGGCCAAGTTGGCGGCTCAGCAAGAAGCCCGAAGCATTGCTAACGAAAAGTGTCGGCTTCTCTCTGAGGAGCTGGCCAATGCTACTACTGAGCTTACCTCTTTGAAAGAAACGGCAGAATCTGAAAAGGCCGCTCTGACCAAACAGGCGGACGACGCCGACCAGCGGCTTATAGCTGTGGCGGAGGAACTCCAAGGCCTGAAGCAGCACATAGCGAAGATGTCAGCCGCCCTATTTGGTAAGCTTTTGTTTTACTTTGTATTTTGACATTGCTATTGAAAAAATGGCAACTCATTAACTTTATCCGTCTTATCCAGGTCCCAGGAGCCGACAGTTGGCTTCTGATAGCCTTCTGCCACTAAAGGCCATCTACACCTTTGCGGAACAACTATACTGTGGTGCCATCTTCACGATCAAGAGTGTTCAATATAGGGAGAAGATCCCCACCGCTCTGAAAGGGGTCTTGGAACTCTTCTCCACCATGCCAAAACAGATTGAAGAACTGAAGAAATCAGCTTTTCGTCAAGGAGCAGTCGCCGGATTGAGCCGGGCTTTGGCCTTCGCCCCTGAGCTGACGCTGGCTGAAATGATGGATGGCTATCCATCGAAGAAAGACGACGGCTCAGAATTCACAAAGGCAGAGTACATCCAGTGTGTCAAGGACTCCCGCTTCTTGGCGTCTATACTTGGAGATGAAGCCAACTTAAATGTCTACCAGGCGGCTTATGACGGCGAGGATAAGAATATCCGCGAGCCTCTCTACGAGTGGAAATCTCTAACACTCGCCTGCAGTAAGGAACTCTTTCCTAATGATCTCGACACATCTCCCTTTTTTGAGGAAGGGTCCTTCACCGCGCTGGCTGACTGCAACTGGGATTTGGAAACTCTCCAGATGAAGCCAGTAGAAGAGCCGGAGCAGGATGACCCGGCCGTATGACTTTGCATTTTGTAACCTTCTGAGCGATGGCTCATGCAATGACCCGTCGTGGGCGGTTGAAACTTGGTAGTGCCTTCGCTCCTTATGAGAGCAATTTTTGTAATAGCTTAAGGATGACTCTACCATTCTAAAGATAGTGCCAACTGTATATATTTCCATCTCTTTGTGTATACTTTCCGTCTCTCCGTGTTTCAATTTGATGTGTTGCCGGCTCTCCATTGATTGATCGCTCCTTTGCATAAATATACCTTGAGCTTTTTCTGATGAGGGGTGTTTGTCTTTGAAGACGTCCTTCCTTCTCCAGAAGACTAGAGCCGGACAATATCTTTAAAAAACTTGAATTTTGTCATCTGGAGCAACATGGCTCCGGCTCTAGTCGGATGAATCCATTAAGGAGCCGGTTGTCTTAGGATAATGTATGCTATACCTGATGGTAAGAAGCCTCTATCGATAACTGCGGCTATTGATGAATCGTAAGCGGCCTAAAGCCGGCTGTATGAGGGGTAATGTAAGCTATACCTGACAGTAAGAAGCCTCCTTTTAACAGCAAATGTTGTATGCGCAAACGCCGACTGTCAATGGGAGATGTAAGGTATACCCCAAGGCAAAAAGCCTCCATCGACAGCTGCGGCTAATAATTAGCCTGAGATGGCATAAAGCCGGCTGTTTGAAAGGAGATGTAAGCTATACCCGTAGGCAAGAAGCCTCTTTCATCAGCTATAGTTGATAAGCAACTGAGTTTTGGCGTAAACGCCGGTTGTTAGGGTGAGATAAGCGAACCCATTGGTAAGAAGCCCCCTTTGACAACCGTGGTTAATAAGTAACCGGAAGTGGCATAAATCTGGCCATTAGGGTGAGATAAGCGAACCCATCGGTAAGAAGCCCCCTTTGATGGCCGCAGTTGATAAGCAACTAGAATTCGGTGTACACGCTCTTGTCTTAGGGCAATGTAAGCTATCACAAAGGTAAGAATCCTCCATCAACAACAGCGCTTAATGTAACCAAACTAGGCATAAAGCCAACTATTCAAGGGAGATGTAAGCTATACCTAACGGCAAGAAGCCTCCTTGTAATAGTTTAATAATAGCTGGCTGTGCAAAGAAGATGTAAGTTATACTCGAAGGCAAGAAGCCTCTTTGCAATAGTGCTTAACTTGGGCATAACGCCGGTTGTGCAAGGGAGATGTAAGCTATACCCGAAGGCAAGAATCCTCCTTGCAACAATTTCATAACAGCTGGCTCTGCAAAGGAGATGTAAGCTATACCCGAAGGCAAGAAGTCTCTTTGCAACAGTGCTTGATAGGGCATAAAGCTGGATGATAGATCAGCCGCTTTGACGGCGAACAAACCACTTCAACTCAAATTTTTGAGCCGGAATTTTTTTCATGTTGATTGCACAAAGACATACATAAGAGCAGAGGCCCCAGTCTTTGCGGGGATGCTAGCTTTTACTCATGTAAACATGATATATACAATGATAGCGGCTTTCAACGCCTGCTAGGTAAAGTATGGTCGCAGATGTGCGATATTCCATGGCCGCAACGTCTCTTGACCCGCGGTTTCCGACTCATCTTGGATATCAATGAGGTAATATGATCCATTGTTAAGGTTTCTGCTGATCACAAAAGGCCCCTCCCATGGTGGAGATAACTTATGCATTCCAGATTGGTCTTGAATCAACCGGAGCACCAGGTCACCTTCCTGGAACTTCCGGGTCTTCACCCTGCGGCTATGATAGCGTCATAGGTCTTGTTGATAAATTGCCGACCTGGCTGCCACTAACTCTCGTGCTTCATCCAAGGCGTCCAACGCATCTTGGCGTGCTACCTCATTGTCTGTCTCAACATAAGCCGCCACCCTTGGTGAGTCGTGTCGGATATCACTGGGTAGAACCGCCTCAGTACCATACACCATGAAGAAAGCCGTGAAACCTGTAGATCTGTTAGGGGTAGTTTTGATGCTCCATAAGACGGAAGGCAACTCCTCAACCCAACATCCGGGTGTCCGCTTCAAAGGAACCATGAGCCGTGGTTTGACTCCTCTTAAAATTTCCTGATTTGCTCGCTCCGCCTGACCGTTAGACTATGGATGTGCTATGGCTGAAACATCAAGCCGAATATGCTCCTTCTCACAGAACGCTTTCATAGCTCCTTTGGATAGATTTGTTCCATTGTCCGTAATGATACTGTGCGGGTAACGAAAGCGATAGATCAGCTTCTTAATAAATTGAACCGATGTAGCCGCGTCACATTTGCTGACCGGCTCTGCCTCTACCCACTTAGTAAATTTATCAATCGCCACTAGAAGGTGTGTTTTCTTATCCTTGGATCTCTTGAAAGGTCCTACCATATCAAGCCCCCAGACCGCAAACGGCCAAGTGATTGTTATCATTCTCAACTCTTGAGCCGGAACGTGAGCACGCCGGCCAAACTTCTGACATCCGTCACACTTACGGACTAAGTCTTCTTCATCCTTGTGAGCCGTCAACCAAAAAACCCCATGTCGAAAAGCCTTGGCCACTAAAGATTTTGACCCGCCATGATGTCCACAGTCGCCAGCATGAATTTCACTCAAGATCTGCCGGCCCTCCTCCGGTGAGACGCAGTGCTGAAAGACACCCGTCACACTACACTTATGTAACACATCATTGATAATCGTCATAGACTTGGAATGCCGGGTGATCTTCCTGGCCAGATCCTCCTCCTGAGGCAACTCACCGCGTGTCAGATACGCCAAATAAGGAATAGTCCTGTCCGGGATAGCATGCAGAGCCGCCACCAATTCCGCCTCCGGGTCAGGAATAGCCAGCTCCTCCTCAGACGGTATCTTGACAGTCGGATGATGCAATACGTCCAGAAAAACATTAGGTGGTACCGTCTTTCGTTGAGAACCTAACCGTGATAAGGCATCAGTCGTCTCATTCCTGCGACGATCAATATGATCCACCTAGTACCCCTTGAAGTGACCGGCAATGATATCAACCGGATGTCAATAAGCCGCCATCAGCAGATCCTTGGAGTCCCAAGTACCTGAAACTTGATGAGCCACAAGATTTGAGTCGCCTAAACATCTGACCCGGCTTAAGTTCATCTCTTTAGCGACTCTGAGACCATGGAGCAGGGCCTCATACTCAGCTGCATTATTAGTACAAGAAAACATTAACCGGAGCACATAACAAAACTTGTCACCCTTGGGGGAGGTGAGAACAACCCCTGCACCGGACCCCTCTAGCTGCTTGGACCCGTCAAAGTGTATAGTCCAATATGTGTTATCCGACTTCTCTTCGGGATCTTGACATTCTGTCCAATCATTTATGAAATCCGCCAAAGCTTGAGACTTTGTTGCTGTACGAGGAACATACTTGATGTTAAGAGGACCCATCTCCAAGTCCCACTTGGCAATCCTCCCTATGGCTTCTCTATTTTGAATGATATTTCCCAACGGGGCAGAACTGACCACGATTATTTGGTGCCCCCAAAAGTAGTGTTTTAACTTGCGGTTAGCCATGAAAACTCCGTATACCAGCTTCTGCCAATGCGGTTACCTCTGCTTAGACTCTGCCAAAACTTCACTGATGTAATAAACCGGCCTTTGTACAGGATACTCCTTCCCTTCCCTACTTGCGCTCAACCACAATTGCTACACTGACCGCTCTATTGTTAGCTGCCACATAAAGGAGCAACGGCTCTTTCTCAACCGGAGCGACTAACACTGGCGGCTCAGTCAACTATTTTTTAAGAGCTTCAAGTGCTTCAGCCGCTGCCTTGCTCCATTTAAACTTGTCTGTCTTCTTCATCATCTGGTATAAGGGAATGGCCTTCTCCCCAAGCCGGCTTATGAACCGGCTCAACACAACAATCCATCCTGCAAGGCGCTGAACGTCATTAATGCACGTCGGCTCTCCTAAAGAAGTGATACCTTAATTTTATCTGGGTTAGCCTCGATGCCCCGCTCAGAGACCAAGAAACCCAAAAGCTTTCCTGCTGGAACACCAAAAACACACTTCGTCGGGTTAAGCATCATCTTGTAGACCCGGAGATTGTCAAAAATTTCCTTCAGATCCTCTAGGAGAGTTTCTTTCTTTCTGGATTTAACTACGATGTTGTCTACGTAAGCATGAACATTTCGGCCAATCTGACTGTGAAGGCAGTTCTGCACACATCGTTGGTAAGTCGCCTGGGCACTCTTGAGCCCGAAAGGCATGGAGACATAGCAGAACGCCCCAACGGGTGTAATAAACGCTGTCTTCTCCTGATCTTTCATTGCCATCTTGATCTGATGATAACCTAAATATGCATCCAGGAAGCATAAACTTTCACATCCGGCTGTAGCATCAGTAATCTGATCGATATGAGGGAGTGCAAAAGGGTCAGCCGGGCAAGCCTTGTTAAGGTCTGTGTAATCTATACACATACGCCAGGTGCCGTTCTTTTTGAGCACTAGCACCGGGTTAGCCAACCATTCTGGGTGAAAAACTTACACTATAAACCCTGCAGCCAAGAGCCGGGTAACTTCCTCCCCAATAGCTTTACGTCTCTCTTCGTTGAACCGTCGTAGAAACTGTTTAACCGGCTTAAACTTCGGATCCACATTAAGGTTGTGTTCAGCGAACTCTCTCGATACACCCGGCATGTCAGAAGGCTTCCATGCAAAGATGTCCTGATTCTCACGGATGAATTCGATGAGCGCGCTTTCTTATTTGGGATCCATGTGAGCCCCAATGATGAACTGCTTGGATGAGTCGCCCGGATTGAAATCTACTGCCTTGGTATCATCCACTGAAAACTTGAGTGGTAGCTCAACTTCCATAGTAGGCTTCTTCAACGGGGTCATATCCTCCGGGTCAACGTTCTCCTTGTAGAACTTCAGCTCCTCCTGGGCACAACTAGATTCTGCATACGCCGCATCTCCTTCCTCACACTCGAGAGCCGTTTTCCAATTACCGTGAACGGTAATTGTACCATTTAAGCCGGGCATTTTGAGTTGTAAATAAACATAGCAAGGCCTAGCCATAAATTTGGCATAAGCCGGCCTCCCAAACAGTGCATTATAGGGACTTTTGATTTTAACCACCTCAAACCACAAGGACTCCACCCTGTAATTATACTCATCGCCAAAAGCCACTTCCAAAGAAATCCGGCCCACCGGGTATGCCGACTTACCTGGGACCACACCATGAAAGACGGTGGAGGAAGGTTTAAGGTCCTTGTCAAGCAACTTCATCCGCCGGAAAGTGTCATAATAAAGGATGTTGATACTGCTGCCTCCGTCCATGAGCACCTTGTTCACCATATAGCCATTCACCTGAGGGGCCACCACTAAGGCCAGCCGGCCCGGGTCATCTACCCGTGGCGGGTGATCCTCCTGGCTCCACATTATGTCATACTCAGACCATGGTAAGTACCGCGGGAGAGCCGGAGCAACTGCATTAACTGCTCGCCTCCGCAACTTCTCGTCTCGTTTATTATGACCGGTCGTGAACATGTGATACTGTCCACAACTGAGCTGCTTCGGGTTACTCTGAAACCCGGATTGATTGCACTGCTGCTGATTGTTGTTATTGCTGTTGTTGCCAGGATGTTGCTGGTGCCCTCCTTGGTTATTCTGAGCCGGATGCCCGGCTCCTGAACTGCCGGCGCCGAATCCAGCCCCTGATCCGCCGTGCCTTGAGCCGCCAGGTGGGCCACCGCCCTGGTTCTTGCATGTAACGCCGGCCTATCAGGCGTGCCGTGCTCCGGACAAGGCTTCTTAAGCACTTCTTCTAAATTGAAAGGACCTCTGTTCCTTTGGCGAAACGACCTGAATTTTCCGGTCCCCTTGGGATGGTTCTGTTTTGTGTTGGTGTTTGCCACTAGCTCTGACCCGCCATCAGCGTTCTTCCATTTATTCTGATTCCCATTGTTTACAAAGCCGTTGCCTTGATTGTTCTTCTTCCCTTGATTGGCTTTCTCATCATCCGAGCCTGGATCCTTGGTGTTATCTGAGTCGGCATACTTTGTCAGGGCCGTCATGAGCTCTCTCATATCGTGACACGTGCGCTTGAGCCAGCCAAGCTTCTGTTTCAACGGAACAAAATGACAGTTCTTTTCCATAATAAGCACCGCTTGAGCCGCCGTGATCTGCTCTGAAGAGTGAATAATGGTTGACACCTGCCGGACCCAATGATGGGCCGACTCATTCTACTGTTGAACACAATGGTCCAAGTCTACAATGGTCATAGGCTATTTATAGGTCCCCTGAAAATTCTTAGCGAACTTCGCTCTCAGCTCCGCCCATGAACTTATCATGTTAGGCGGCAGACCTTTCAACCATGTGCGAGCCGAACCCTCAAGCATCATGATGAAATATTTCGCACATACCGCTTCACTAACGTCCAACATCTCCATGGCTAGCTCATAACTCTCAACCCAAGCCTCAGGGGCTAGATCAGTTGTGTAATTCGGAACTTTTCGTGGCCCCTTAAAATCCTTCGGTAGTCGTTCACTTCTTAGAGCCGGAGTTAAACATGGCACCCCTACGGCTCTGGTACTAACTACTCCCACTAAGACGGAAAGCGCCGGCTCTGGATGGGTTGCCACTGTTGGGGAACGTCGCATGGGAAACAAAAATTTTCCTACGCACACGCAAACCTATCCATGGTGATGAGCATCTACGAGAGGGAGAGTGAATCTACGTACCCTTGTAGATCGCTAAGCGAGAAGCGTTAAGAAACGCGATTGGTGTAGTCGAACTTCTTCGCGATCCAAATCGCCGAGCGTCCCGCGATCCAATCACGAACCGTCCCGCGAACACATCACGATCCGTCCCGCGAACTCATCACGATCCGTCTCATGATCTTGATCACGATCTGTCCCGCGAACTCATCACGATCCGTTCTGTGATCACATCACGAACCGTCTCGCGATCTCGATCACGGTCCTTCCGATCTAGCGCCGAACGGACGACACCTCCGCGTTCAGCACACGTGCAGCTTGATGACGATCTCCACCGTCTCGATCCAGCGAGATGAGGTGGAGAGGAGAGAGAGTTCACCGGCAGCGTGACGGTGCTCTGGTGATGGTGGTGTAGCAATTCCGGCAGGGCTTCGCCTAAGCGCTGCAGAAAACCGTTCTAGAGGAGAAACTATGCACCGGTGTAACGGGTAGCACGTGGCCAGAAATTCTGTCCAAAAACCACCCAATCCACTAGTATATATAGGAGGAGAGGAGAGGAGAGGAGAGGAGAGGCAGCCAAGGCCTTTGGGTCGGCCGAAATAGGAGGTGGGAGCAATCCTACTTCACCTCCAATCCTAGTTGGAGTAGGATTGCCTCCTATTGGCTGATTTTCCACTTTTTGCTTTAGGACTTTCTCTCCTGCGCCATGGGCCTTTGTGGCTGTTTTCCCAGCCCACTAAGGGCTGGTTATTATTCTACCACTGCCCATGGACCTCTTGGGGTCGAAATACCCCTCCCGGAGGTCCTCCGGTACACTACCGGCACTCCCGGTACACTACCGATACTCCCGATACACTACCGATGAGCCCGAAACTTTTCCGGCGACCAAACTGGGACATCCTATATATGAATCTTTACCTCCGGACCATTACGGAGCTCCTCTTGACGTCCGGGATCTCATCCGGGACTCCGAACAACCTTCGGTCACCACCATACATAACTCTACACTACCGAAACGTCACCGAACCTTAAGTGTGCAGACCCTGCGGGTTCGAGAACTATGTAGACATGACCGAGACACCTCTACGGTCAATAACCAATGGAGGGACCTGGACGTCCACATTGGTTCCTACATATTCTATGAAGATCTTTATCGGTCGAACCTCTATGTCAAGGATTCAGTTAATCCCGTATAACGTTCCCTTTGTTCTTCGGTATGTTACTTGCCCGAGATTCGATCGTCGGTATCTCCATACCTAGTTCAACCTCGTTACTGGCAAGTCTCTTTACTCGTTCCGTAATACAAGATCCCGTGACTAACACTTAGCCACATTGCTTCCAAGGCTTGTTGTGATGTTGTATTACCGAGTGGGCCCTGAGATACCTCTCCGTCACACGGAGTAACAAATCCCAGTCTCGATCCATGCCAACTCAACAGACACCCTCGGAGATACCTGTAGAGCACCTTTATAGTCACCCAGTTACGTTGCGATGTTTGATACACACAAGGCACTCCTCCGATATCCGTGAGTTGCATGATCTCATGGTCATAGGAACATATACTTGACATGCAGAAAACAGTAGCAATAAACTGACACGATCATATGCTATGTTTGTAGGTTGGGTCTTATCCATCACATCATTCTCCTAATGATGTGATCCCGTTATCAAATGACATCTGATGTTCATGGCTAGGAAACCTTAACCATCCTTTTATCAACGAGCTAGTCCATTAGAGGCATACTAGGGACATGGTTTTGTCTATGTATCCACACATGCATTTAAGTCTCCGATCAATACAATTATAGCATGGATAATAAACGATTATCATGAATAAGGAAATATGATAATAACTAATTTATTATTGCCTCTAGGTCATATTTCCAACAGTCTCCCACTTGCACTAGAGTCAATAATCTAGTTCACATCACCATGTGATTCGCATTGTTATGAATCTAACACCCAATGAGTTCTGGGGCTCGATCATGCTTTGCATGTGAGAGAGGTCTTATAGTCAATGGGTCTGCAATATTCAGATCCGTGTGTACTTTGCAAATCTCTATGTCAAACCGTAAACATTGCTACCACACTCCACTTGGTACTATTTCCAAATGGCTGCTCCACTATACGTATCCAGATTGCTACTACGAGTCATCCGGATTAGTGTTAAAGCTTGCATCGACGTAACTCCTTACGACGAACCCTTTATCTCCTTAGTCTTTCAGTTACTAAGGATAATCTTGACCGCTGTCCAGTGATCTACTCCTGGATCTCTTTTGTACCCCTTGACAGACTCATGGCAAGGCACACACAGGTACGGTACACAGCATGGCATACTATACAGAGCCTATGGCTAAGGCATAGGGGACGACGTTCGCCCTTTCTCTTTCTTCTTCCGTGGTTGAGCTTTGAGTCTCACTCAACTTCACACCTTACAAATCAGGCGAGAACTCTTTCTCTGACTGATCCATTTTGAACTCTTTCAAAATCTTTGTCAAGGTATGTACTCATTGAAAGTCTCATCAAGTCATCTTTGATCTATCTCTATAGATCTTGATGCTCAACAATTAGGTAGTTTTATCGAGGTTTTACTTTGAAAATCACTTTCCAAATAACTGTTTATGCTTTCCAGAAATTCTACATTATTTCCGATCAACAATATGTCATCCACATATACTTATCAGAAATTCTATAGTGCTCCCACTCACTTTGTTGCAAATACAAGTTTCTCGTAAACTTTGTATAAACTCAAAAACTTTGATCAACTCATCAAAGCGTATATTCCAACTCCGAGATGCTTGCTTCAGTCCATGGAAGGATCATCGAAGCTTGCACACCTTTTAGCATCCTTAGGACTGATAAAACCTTCTGGTTGTATCACATACAACCTTTCCTCAAGTAAGCCGTTAAGGAAACGATGTTTTGACATCCATCTGCGAGATTTCATAATTGAAAAATGCAGCAACTGCTAACATAATTCCAACAGACTTTTAGCTTCGCTACGAGTGAGAAAGTCTCATCGCAGTCAACTCCTTGAACTTGTCACAAACATCTTTGCAAAAAGTCGAGCTTTACAAATGGTGACAATTACCATCAGCGTCTGTCTTCATTTTAAAGATCCATTTGTACTCAACGACCTGCTATCCAATGAGCAAGTCTACTAAAGTCTATACTTGGTTTTCATACATGGATCCTATCTCGGATTTCATGGCCTCCAACCATTTGTCGGAATCCGGGCCCATCATCGCTTCTCCATAGCTCGTAGGTTCATCGTTGTCCAACAACATGACCTCTAAGACAGGGTTATCGTACCACTTAGGAGCAGTACACATCCTTGTCGACCTACGAAGTTCGATAGTAACTTGATCCTGAAGCTTCATGATCATCATCATTAACTTCCTCTTCAACTAAGTAGGCTTCACAGAAACATCTTCCTGCGCTGTGCTACTCTCTGGTTGAACAAAGGTTCAACAACCTCATCAAGTTCTATCTTCCTCCCACTCAATTCTTTCGAGAGAAACTTTTTCTTGGGAAAGGACCCATTTTAGCAACAAACACTTTATGCTTGGATCTGAGATAGAAAGTTCACCCAACTGTTCTTAGGGTAATCTATGAAGATGCATTTGTCCGCTTTGGGTTCGAGCTCATTAGGTGAAAACATTTTTCCACACAAGCGTCGCAACCCCAAACATTAAGAAATGATAGCTTAGGTTTCTATCAAACCATAATTCACACGGTGTCATTTCAACGGATTTAGATGGTGCCCTATTTAAAGTGAATGTAGTTGTCTCTAATGCATAAACCCAAAACTACAGTAGCAAAATGATAAGAGACATCATAGCACGCACCATGTCCAATAGAGCACGACTATGACATTCGGACACACCATCACACCATGGTGTTCCAGGTGGCGTTAGTTGTGAAACAAATTTCACGTTGTCTTAAGTTGTATGCCAAACTCGTAACTCAGATATTCACCTCCACGATCATATCGCGGTCATTTTTATCTTCTTGTCACGATGATCTTTAAACTTCACTCTGAATTTGCTTGAACCTTTCAAACGATTCAGACTTGTGTTTCATTAAGTAAATATACACTATATCTACTCAAATCATCAGTGAAGGTAAGAAAATAACGATATCCACTAACCGCTACAAGACTCACTAGATTGCATACATCAACATGTATCATTACCAATGAATCACTTGCCCGCTCCATCCAACGGGGTCCTTTAGTCATCTTGCCCAAGAGGCATGGTTCGCATGTCTCAACTGATTCGAAATCGAATGAGTCCAAATATCCATCAGCATGGAGTTTCTACATGCGCTTTATACCAATATGACATTTAGCGGCAGTGCCACAAGTATGTGGTACTATCATTACTAACTTTGTATCTTTTGACATCAATGTTATGAACATGTGTACTACTACGATCAAGATTTCAACAAACCATTCTCACTGGGTGCATGACCATTGAAGGTATTATTCATGTAAACAGAATAACCATTATTCTCTCACTTAAATGAATAACTGTATTGCAATAAACATGATCTAATCATGTTCATGCTCAACGCAAAACACCAAATAATATTTATTTAGGTTCGTCACTAATCCTCAAGGTAGAGAGAGCATGCGATGTTGATCACATCAACCTTGGAAACACTTCCAACACATATCGTCACCTCACCCTTAGATAGCCGTTTATTCCGTAGCTTTTATTTCGAGTTACTAACATTTAGCAACCGAACCGGTATCCAATACCCAGGTGCTACTAAGATTACTAGCAAGGTACACATTAATAACTCGTATATCAAATATACTTCCATTAATGTTGCCAGCCTTCTTATCTACCAAGTATCTAGGGTTGTTCCGCTTCAGCGACCGCTCACCTCATAACAGAAGCACTTAGTCTCGGGTTTGAGTTCAACTTTGGGTTGCTTCACTGGAGCAGCAACTGACTTGCTATCCATGAAGTTTCCCTCCTTGCTCTTGCCATTCTCGAAACTAGTGGTTTGATTAACCATCAACACTTGACGCTCCTTCTTGATTTCTACCTTCGCGGTGTCAAAAATCGCGAACAGCTCAGGGATCAACATTTCTTTCCCTGGCATTTTATAGTTAATCACCAAGTTCTAGTAGCTCAGTGACAGTGACTTGGAGAACTACATCAATCACTATCTTATCTGGAAGATCAACTCCCACTCGATTCAAGCAATTGTAGTACCCAGAGAGTCTGAGCACATGCTCAACGATTGAGCTATTCTCTTTCATCTTGCAGGCAAAGAATCTCGTTGGAGATCCTATATCTCGCAACTCGGGCACGAGCCTGAGATCACAATCTCAGCTCTTAGAACATCTCATATGTTCCGTGACGTTCAAAACGTTTCGGAGGCTCAATTCTAAGCTGTAATGCTTGACGCACTAAACTATCAAGTAGTCATCGAAACGTGCCTGTCAGATGTTCACAACATCTACAGACGATGCTAGATGGGGTGGCGCACCGAGCGGTGCATTAAGGACATAAGCCTTCTGTGCAGCAATGAGGACAATCCTCAGATCACGGACCCAGTCCGCAATTTTGCTACCAACATCTTTCAATTCTATTTCTCTAGGAACATATAAAAATACAAGGGAGCTACAACGCGAGCTAGTAATCTACAACATAATTTGCAAAGACACTTTGACTATGTTCATGATAATGAGTTCAATTAATCATATTACTTAAGAACTCCCACTCAAATTGACATCCCTCCGATCATTCGTGTGATACATGATCCAAATTCACCAACTCAAGTCCGATCATCACGTGACTTGAGGTGGCTGCAATGGTGAACATCATCATGTTGATCATATCTACTATATGACTCATGCTCGACCTTTCGGTCTCTTGTGTTCCGAGGCCATGTCTGTACATGCTAGGCTCGTCAAGTTTAACCCGAGTGTTCTGCATGTGCAACACTGGCTTGCACCCGTTGTATGTGAACGTAGAGTCTATCACACCCGATCATCACCTGGTGTCTCAACACGACGAACTTTCGCAACGGTGCACACTTGGGGAGAACATAATTTATCTTGAAATTAAGTGAGGGATCACCTTATAATGCTACCGTCGTCCTAAGCAAAATAAGGTGCATAAAAAGGATTAACATCACATGCAAATCATAAGTGACATGATATGGCCATGAACTTGTGCTTTTGATCTCCATCTAGAAAGGACCAGCATGATCTCCATCGTCACCGGCATGACACCATGATCTCCATCATCTTGATCTCCATCAACGTGTCGCCATCGGGGTTGTCACGCCCTGCATGCTTCTACTACTATTGCTACCGTTTAGCGATAAAGTAAAGCATTACATAGCGTTTAATGATTGACACGCAGGTCATAGAATAATTAAAGACAACCCTATGTCTCCTGCCGGTTGCCGTACTCATCGACATGCAAGTCGTGATAATCTATACATCACATGATCATCTCATACATCACATATATCACATCATGTAATTGGCCATATCATATCACAACATACCCTGTAAAAACAAGTTAAACGTCCTCTAATTGTTGTTCCAAGTTTTACGTGGCTGCTACGGGTATCTAGCAAGAACGATTCTCACCTACGCATAAAACACAACGGTGATACATAGATTGCTTTTCAACCTTCTCAAGGACCGCCTTTGTCGGATCCGATCGAACTAAAGTGAGAGAAACTGTCACCCGCAAGCCATCTAAGCAACAAGTTGCATCGAGGGAACCGGTCTCTCGTAAGCGTACGAGTAATGTTGGTCCGGGCCGCTTCATCTCACAATCCTGCTGAACCAAAATCCGACCAAGGGAGGAAGCAATCTAAGCATCAACGCCCACAAACCTTTTGTGTTCTACTCGAGATCTCATCGAACAATCAACCTAGCTCATGATGCCACTGTTGGGGAACGTCGCATGGGAAACAAAAATTTTCCTACACACACGCAAACCTATCCATGGTGATGAGCATCTACGAGAGGGAGAGTGGATCTACGCACCCTTGTAGATCGCTAAGCGGGAAGCGTTAAGAAACGCGGTTGGTGTAGTCGAACTTCTTCGCGATCCAAATCGCCGAGCGTCCCGCGATCCAATCACGAACCGTCCCGCGAACACATCATGATCCGTCCCGCGAACTCATCACGATCCATCTCACGATCTTGATCACGATCTGTCCCGCGAACTCATCACGATCCGTTCCGTGATCACATCACGAACCGTCTCGCGATCTCGATCACGGTCCTTCCGATCTAGCGCCGAACGGACGGCACCTCCGCATTCAGCACACGTGCAGCTTGATGACGATCTCCACCGTCTCGATCCAGCGAGATGAGGTGGAGAGGAGAGAGAGTTCACCGGCAGCGTGACGGTGCTCCGGTGATGGTGGTGTAGCAATTCCGGCAGGGCTTCGCCTAAGCGCTGCAGAAAACCGATCTAGAGGAGAAACTATGCACCGGTGTAACGGGTAGCACGTGGTGAGAAATTCTGTCCAAAAACCACCCAATCCACTAGTATATATAGGAGGAGAGGAGAGGAGAGGAGAGGCAGCCAAGGCCTTTGGGTCGGCCAAAATAGGAGGTGGGAGCAATCCTACTTCACCTCCAATCCTAGTTGGAGTAGGATTGCCTCCTATTGGCTGATTTTCCACTTTTTGCTTTAGGACTTTCTCTCCTGCGCCATGGGCCTTTGTGGCTGTTTTCCCAGCCCACTAAGGGCTGGTTATTATTCTCCCACAGCCCATGGACCTCCTGGGGTCGAAATACCCCTCCCGGAGGTCCTCCGGTACACTACCGACACTCCCGGTACACTACCGATACTCCCGGTACACTACCGATGAGCCCGAAACTTTTCCGGCGACCAAACTGGGACATCCTATATATGAATCTTTACCTCCGGACCATTCCGGAGCTCCTCGTGACGTCCAGGATCTCATCCGGGACTCCGAACAACCTTCGGTCACCACCATACATAACTCTACACTACCGAAACGTCACCGAACCTTAAGTGTGCAGACCCTGCGGGTTCGAGAACTATGTAGACATGACCGAGACACCTCTACGGTCAATAAACAATGGCGGGACCTGGACGTCCACATTGGTTCCTACATATTCTACGAAGATCTTTATCGGTCGAACCTCTATGTCAAGGATTCAGTTAATCCCGTATAACGTTCCCTTTGTTCTTCGGTATGTTACTTGCCCGAGATTCGATCGTCGGTATCTCCATACCTAGTTCAACCTCGTTACTGGCAAGTCTCTTTACTCGTTCCGTAATACAAGATCCCGTGACTAACACTTAGCCACATTGCTTCCAAGGCTTGTTGTGATGTTGTATTACCGAGTGGGCCCTGAGATACCTCTCCGTCACATGGAGTAACAAATCCCAGTCTCGATCCATGCCAACTCAACAGACACCCTCGGAGATACCTGTAGAGCACCTTTATAGTCACCCAGTTACGTTGCGATGTTTGATACACACAAGGCACTCCTCCGATATCCGTGAGTTGCATGATCTCATGGTCATAGGAACATATACTTGACATGCAGAAAACAGTAGCAATAAACTGACACGATCATATGCTATGTTTGTAGGTTGGGTCTTATCCATCACATCATTCTCCTAATGATGTGATCCCGTTATCAAATGACATCTCATGTTCATGGCTAGGAAACCTTAACCATCCTTTGATCAACGAGCTAGTCCATTAGAGGCATACTAGGGACATGGTTTTGTCTATGTATCCACACATGCATTTAAGTCTCCGATCAATACAATTATAGAATGGATAATAAACGATTATCATGAACAAGGAAATATGATAATAACTAATTTATTATTGCCTCTAGGGCATATTTCCTCGTCGCCCTAGCCACCTCCTCCTTGCCTGCCTGGCCGCCTCCTCGTCGCGCTGGCGAGAGGATAGGATCGGCCGCCACCCGAGCCCGTTTCGCCCTCGCCATTCCTCTCTTCCTCCTCTCCTCTGTTATTCCTCGCCGGACTGAAGACACCGCCGATTCTCCATCTCCCGTGCATCCCCGACCACGCCTCGGTGCCAGAAGCTCCTCCGATGAGGCCCTGGACCGTTTCCCCTAGTCCCGACACCGTTCCCCTTCTCTAGCCTTTCTGTAGCCAGAGCCGAGCAGAGCTCGCCGCCAGCCATGGCGTAGCCGTGGACACAGCGGCCAAAGCTCGCTTGGCCACGGGCTCGTGCTCGTAGCGCTTCCAGGAGCTCGTTACCACCCTCAGCTCCTCCTCCCGCTGCTCATAGTGCCGTAGCCGTTCCTGCCCGAGCCGTCACCGCCGCTCAGCTCGACGTGGCCGTCATCTTCTGCGGCCCCGAGCCCGCTTCGCTGCCCTGCTGGATGCGCGCGTGCACAGGCTTCCTCCGGATGCCCTCCGCACGCCAAATGGTCGCCGGAGGCGCAACTCCAGCGGATCGCCGCCGGCCCCGCTCCGGTGGGCGCCGACGTGGCCATCATCAGGGGCTAATCCCCCTTGATTAGTTAGCCTTTGTCGTTGACCAGTGGGCCCTAGGGTGGGTCAAACCCCTTGTTAGCGCGGAGTTTAGGCCCCTGCCACTGCCGTGCAGCCCCCGCACGTTAGGTTTGACATGGCCTGGTCAGCCGACCAGCTGACGTCATGGTGGCGTCAAGCTGACGTCATATTTAATCTTTTCCAATTTTAAAATAATTCTAGAAATTGTTTTAAACTTCAAAAATTCATATAAATTAATCTATAAATCAGATGAAAATAATTTATATATGAAAATTTATCAGAAAAACCCAATGAATTCCATGGTGCTATTATCATGCACGTTAGAGCAACCTATGTAGAAGAACATTGACATTTGCTAATAGGTTAAAATATGGAATTTGAAATGAAGAACGATTTTGAACCTATATTCAAACTCATTTCAAATTAACTTGAACATTAATTGCATTAGCTCATCCATACATGCTACCATGCCATGATCATGCATCATATTGTTGCACTTGCGTGTATTGATTGCTTCTTATGTGTGTTGCGGTAGGCCCTGCTTCTGAGGATACCACCGAGTATTCCAACGAAGGAGAGAACCTTCCCGCTACCCAGCATGGCAAGCAAACCCCTTTGACCATTCCGATAACATCCCACTCTCTCGCTCCTGCTCTTGTTTATTGCATTAGGACCAATGTTCACTTGTCAATCTTACATGGTAGATGAACCTATTCTTTTGCATGACCTATCATTGTCACAGTAAATAGCTAAACCTTGCAACCTAGCATACCTGGTAGGTGCTTGTGCCATGATGTGCTTAGTTTACTATGCCTGCTATGCTTGCTATGACTCGTCTACACACGCTTGAGGCCGACACCTGCATTGCTGGGTTACGTATGCTTGTTTCCGTACGGATGTGCCACTTGGGTTCTATGACTAGTCATGTCGGCCCGAGTTCTTCGTCGTTTGATTGCCAGCAACATGTTCACATACATGAGCCAAAAGACGCAAACGGTCCCGGCTAAGGTAAGGCTGCAGCCGTGGAACTTACCGTGCGTGAGGCCGCAAAGTGATGTGATATATTACAGTCTAGATTCATATGGCTTAGGATCAGGGTCCCGACAACGTTGGTATCAGAGCCTGCCTGACTGTAGGACTACCAAGCCAAACTGGTCGAAGTTGAGTCTAGGAACACTATAGAAAAGTACGGGAATTGATTGTGGAAGGGAACGTAAGGCTCTTTTTACTCCTCTTTCCAAGTTATTCTATTCTGAGTCATTCTCATCTTTTCTATGGGGATAAGAACTAGGCTTCTCATCTATTGCTTACGATGCAGAGTTACTAACCATGGCCCACTAGCTAGCTTGTTTGCAAGAGAATGTAGGTACTCAAGTATTATTGGTGTGACAAACAGATGGAGAAGAGATTTGAGTCTAGAAAGTCGAGTGGTTATGTTTTTCCAATCTTTGCAGTTGTCTCAAAAATCCCTTTTGAGCAATTACAGACGTTATGTTGTCCAATTTCTCTTATAGTTTCTAATGTCTTTGCATCATTCTCTGTTTCAGATGCCCCCTCATCCTTCCCATCAGGTGGTCCGTCTGACCAGGTGCATCGATGTACTGGGTCACACGGCCATGTTGGTTAGAGTTATGATGGAGGCTGGATACCGTTGGTACCCAGAGTACATAGTGGAGGAACAGTATCGAGATTTCAACCAGAGTCAGTATCTGTGTACTGTTAAGATATATCCTTCATATCCTGGAGCTGCAAAGCCGCTTCACTGGACTTATGGATTAGGTGTCACCATAGATATGGCAGTTCAGGAGGCCGCCTACACCATGCTGACTATCATGAGGTTTCACCATGGTCTGCTTCAGAACACAGAGTTCTGTTATGTTCCTGCTTCTATGGGAGGAGAGGATGGTTATCTTAGCGCAGCCTACTATGATCATTCCCATGAGGATCCTAGGCTGCAGGTGACCGCTCAGATGTTGGAGAACAGGGATCATAATGCACGTGCTCTTCGCATGGAGCTTTATGCCACCCGTGCACGCCTTTGGACAGCCCTGACGTAGTTGGCACCTATCGTACAAACAGGCTATGGAGATTTGGAGATGCTGGCCCCATCGCGGACTCATCTGCCAGCGCACGTAGACTGTCCCGATGTTGGAGGCATTACCCCTCTTCGAGGACCGTTGTTGCCACCAACGAGGAGACCAAGGCCACATCCGTGTCCTTATGGTTCCCAGGGATCACAGGTTAGAGTGTTTTCGGACCCTCAGGTTTAGCTCCCGAGTCACGGGGGTAACCTGTATGAGGCATTCTACAGCAATGCTTGAGTACATGGATGTAGTACTAGTATGGTAGTAGTGGTATCGCCACAGTCCTACGTGTCTTGTGGGATATGACCAGGGTTGAGAGTTGAGTTCCGGAGGTGTGGATAGATAATGTATAAGAAGCTCGTAATGCCTCCGAATGAGTTGTGTCATCTCTCTGTAGTTTGCTTTCAGCTTGGGATTGTACTGAACTATGTCATGGTGTGTATGAATCATGGTGTTCATATGGCAGTTGTTATTACCATGTTGTTTGGGTGTTTACCCTGCATGCCATGTTATCCAGTACATTCCTTATCTCATGTCTTAGAGTTGATGTCCTCTATGTTTAAGCTGTGGGTTTGTTTTCCCAGGATGGTGGCAACTAGGAATAACCCCGTGCCTGCCCCCGAGCAGGGCGAGGGAAGCTAGCCAAGGAAAGAGGATCTGCCATATGTGCCTTCTTTGGCAGAAGTGATGCTTGAAGCCGAAAGGAACAAGAGGGAGACCAACAGGCTATTGGAACGAATTGAGCGGAACACATCACGTGCTCCCCGCAATGATCTCAATGATGGCGTGTCACTCGGTGATTTCGTCAGGCTGTGCCCACCTAAGTATCATCATTCGGTCGACCCACTCGACACGGATGACTGGCTGACCAGCATGTTCCGCAAGATCCGGGCTGCCAATGTGCCCGAGGCCAACAAGGTGACCTTTGCAACCTACTTTATGGAAGGACCCGCCAATCTGTGGTGGGAAAATTTTGAAGCCATGCGTCCCGCAGGACCCGCACCAACTTGGGCAAAATTTAGTGCAGCATTTCGTACCCATCACATCCCGAAAGGGCTGATAGATCGCAAGAGAGAGGAATTCTGTGTTTTCACCCACGGCAGGCTATCAGTGGATGCATATAGCCGTGAGTTCGGAAATCTAGCTCGCTATGCTCCGGAGGAAGTTTCAACTGATGCCAAGAAGCAGGCTAGGTTCCGCAAGGGACTTAATCCTGAGCTCCGTCGAGACCTGCGCCTGCATGAGTGCACAACCTTCCAGGCTCTCGTCAACAAGGCTATCAATACCGAGTTTGGACAGACTGACTATGAGGCCACGAGAAAGCACAACCATGACTTCAGCCCCGCATCTGGCTCGGGCCCCAACACACGCCGGGTCTGGGTGCCTAATGTAGCCCTGCCGCCAAGATACACCGCGAGGTCATCCTTCCAGGCGCCTCGCCCAGCTCAGCCCAACCCTCCAGTCAGGCCATTTGGAGGAACGCTTGCCAATGTTGCTCCCCGTGCCACCGTGGTCTGCTACAAATGTGGAGAACCAGGACACTACTCTCGTGATTGTCCTCAGGCTAATGCTAAGCCAGCTGGACGTGGGAAGCTAGGAAAAGCTTTCTATGTGAAGCCAGCTCCTACTCGTGGACGAGTGAATTATGTCTCTGCTGAGGAAGCTATTGAGGATCCTGATGTTATCCTAGGTACGCTCCTTGTCAATAGTCATCCAGCATCTGTTCTATTTGATACTGGGGCATCTCATTCTTTCATCTCAGAAAGTTATGCACGGTTGTGTAACATGTCTTTTTGTGATATGCCTACTCCTTTAGTAGTGCAAACTCCTGGTTCAAAGTGGCAAACTTCTAGAGTGAGCCATGATAATGAGATTCTGGTGGATAGGCTAGTATTCCTAGCATCTTTGATAGCCCTCAAGTCTTCGGACATCAATATCATTCTAGGCATGGATTGATGAAGGCCCACTATGCTCAGATTGATACTCATACTAGGAATGTTCAACTTACATATCCATCGGGTGAGATAGTTGATGTCTCCACTCGAGCAGCCAAGCGCCGACTCTATTCCCTCAATGCTAGACCTCTTCCAGAGTTAGAAGATATTCCGGTAGTCCGTGAATTTCCGGATGTCTTTCCAGAAGAACTGCCAGGAATTCCTCCTGTCAGAGATGTTGAGTTTGAGATAGAGCTCATTCCAGGGAGTATCCCAATAGCCAGAAGACCCTATAAGATGGCACCCTTAGAACTAGCCGAACTTAAGATCCAACTCGATGAGGCTTTGAAGAAAGTTTTCATCCGTCCTAGTTCTTCTCCTTGGGCTTGTCCCGTCCTCTTCGTCAGGAAGAAGGATGGATCGGATCGGATGGTTGTGGATTATCGGGCAGTGAATCTGGTCACCATAAAGAACAAGTATCCGCTCCCCAAGATCAACGATTTGTATGATCAACTCGTTGGATCCTCTGTCTTTTCCAAAATGGATTTGAGGTTGGGATACCATCAAATCAGAATTAGGAACGGGGACATTCCAAAAACGGCTTTGGTTACTCGTTATGGCCAATACGAGTACACCGTCATGTCCTTCAGTTTAACCAATGCCCCAGCCACCTTCTCTCGCTTGATGAATTCGATCTTCATGGAGTATTTGGAGAAATTCGTTGTGGTTTACCTCGACGATATACTCATCTACTTGAAGAACAAGAACATGCCGAGCATCTAAGGCTGGTATTGATGAAACTTCGAGAGCACCGTCTGTACGCCAAATTCTCCAAGTGTGAATTTTGGTTGCCAGAAGTGACCTATCTAAGCCATGAGATATCTGGTAAAGGTATTGCTGTCAATCCCGGGAGAGTTCATGCCGTCCTCGATTGGACTCAACCTGAATCGGTTAAGCAAGTTCGGAGTTTCCTTGGCTTAGCGAGCTATTGTCGCCGCTTTGTCAAGAATTTCTCCAAGGTTGCCAAACCTCTGACTAAACTCCTCAAGAAAGATAAAAAGTTCGAGTGGACTCCACAATGCGAGCATAGTTTTCAGGAGTTGAAAAGACGACTGACCTTTGCTCCCGTTCTGGTGCCACCAGATTTCTCTAAGGACTTTGTTATCTATTGCGACGCCTCATGACAAGGATTAGGTTGCATTGTCATGCAAGATCGTTATGTGATTGCATACGCATCTCGACAGTTGCGTCCACATGAGGATAATTATCCAACACATGATCTTGAGCTTGCAGCTATGGTCCATGCACTGAAAACCTGGCGACATTACCTTCTGGGTAATCGTTGCAAAATTTACACTAATCTCCAAAGTCTAAAATATATATTCACCTAGCCGGATTTGAATCTCAGGCAAAGACGATGGGTTGAGTTGATTACAGATTACGACTTAGGGATAACTTACACCCCGGGGAAAGCCAATGTCATGGCTGCTGCACTAAGTCGTAAGTATTATTGTAATAACCTGATGTTACAACAAGGTCAACCATTTCTCCATGAGGAATTTCGGAAGTTAAACCTCCACATTGTTCCTCAAGGATTCCTATCCAACCTGGTGGCAAAACCTACTCTTACGGATCAAATTATAGAAGCCCAGAAGCATGATGCCAGGATATCTCGGATCAAGAAAAACATTAAGAAGGGTAATGTTAGATGCTTCTGGGAAGATGATCGAGGTGTTGTCTTCTTTGAGAACCGTTTGGTGATCCCGAAGAAGCAACATCTGTGACAGTTGATCCTTAAGGAGGCTCATGATTCTCCTCTCACAATTCATCCGGGTAGTACCAAGATGTATCAGGACCTATGCCAGAGGTTTTGGTGGACTAGGATGAAGAGAGAAATTGCTCAGTTCATTGCTAATTGCGATGTTTGCCGTTGCATGAAAGCAGAACATCAAAGGCCTGCTGGTACCCTTCAACCTTTAGCTATTCCTGAATGGAAATGGGATAAGGTCGGTATGGATTTCATTACCGGATTTCCCAGGTCTAAGAGAGGGAATAATGCTATCTTTGTGGTCATCGACCGCCTTTCCAAAGTGGCTCATTTTCTTCCTGTTCGGGAGAGTATAACCGCTAGCCAGCTAGCGGAGTTATATGTTTCTCGAATAGATTCTCTTCATGGGGTTCCTTTGGAGATTAACTCAGACCGCGGAAGTATCTTTACCTCATGATTTTGGGAAAGTTTTCAAACCGCTATGGGGACTCATCTATCCTTTAGCACTGCTTTCCACCCGGAATCAAGTGGTCAAGTTGAGCGAGTCAATCAAATCCTCGAAGACATGCTCTGAGCTTGTGTTATATCTTTCGGTATGAACTGGGAGAAATGTCTTCCATTTGTCCAATTTGCTTATAACAATAGTTATCAATCAAGATTGGGCAAAGCCCCTTTTGAAGTTCTCTATGGACGAAGGTGTCGAACACCTCTTAACTGGTCAGAAACCAGAGAGAGGCAACTCTTTGGCCTGCATATGATCCAGGATGCAGAGGAGCAAGTTCGCATTATTCGTGAAAAGTTGAAAACAACCCAATCTCGTCAAAAGAGCCAATATGATCACCATCATAAGGCTATGACCTATGAAGTTGACGAGAAGGCTTACCTTCGTGTTACACCTCTGAAGGGTACCCATCGATTCGGTATCAAGGGCAAGTTGGATCCTTGTTACATTGGACCCTTTCGCATTCTTGCTAAACGAGGAGAGGTTTCCTACCAATTGGATCTTCCGCCGCATCTATCCAAGGTTCATGACGTCTTCCACGTCTCGCAACTCAGGCGTTGCTTCTCGGACCCTGTCCGTGAAGTAGACCACGAAGCGCTTGATCTCCAAGATAACCTTACATATCGAGAATACCCTGTTCGTATTCTTGATCAAGCTGAGCGTACCACTCGGTGACGGAACATCAAGTTTCTCAAGGTTTAGTGGTCACACCATTCTGAAAAGGAGGCCACATGGGAAAAAGAAGATCGTCTTCAACTAGAGTACCTCGCGCTCTTCCCGACGACTTGAAAATCAAGGAACAAGATTCTTTTGAGTGGGGGTGAGTTGTCACCTCCCTAGCTAGATGTCATAGGTCAGCATGGGTGTTGCATCATGTTTCAATTTTGCATCAACATGAAATGGGGACTAAAAGAAACCCCAAGCTCATATTTGAATCAAACCAATCCAAAGTTGGTGAAAATTCAACAAATCCAAAATGCCCATCTAAAATGTCCCCTATGTTTGATAATTATGGACATGATTATACAAGGGGTCATTTAAAATATTTGAACAACTGAAGCAATTTATAAATAAATGATAAAGCTTCTGAAAATATCAAATAAAGCATTATTAATATCTTAGTTTTCAACATATCCTGATTTTTTTTGGATAAGTTTGAAATATTCAAACTTAAATATATAAAATATTTGGGATATTTTAAAATAGCATATGTGTCTGAAATTAAAATAAAATAAATGTCAGCAGTTAGAAAAGAATTGAAATAATAAAGGGGAAGAAAGCCCACCTGGGCTTACCTAAAGAAGAGGCCCAGCCCACAGGGGCAGCACCGTCTTCTTCCTCCTGCTAGGAGGAGAAGTAGCTGGGTGTTGCCCCCACAGCCAGCGGTGGCCACGCGCTGGTGACCTCCTCCTTGCCTGCCTGGCCGCCTCCTCGTCGCGTTGGCGAGAGGATAGGCTCGCCTGCCGCCCGAGCCCATTTCCCCCTCGCCATTCCTCTCTTCCTCCTCTCCTCTGTTCTTCCTTGCCAGACTGAAGGCGCCGCCGATTCACCGTCTCCCGTGCGTCCCCGACCACGCCTCGGTGCCAGAAGCTCCTCCGGTGAGGCCCCGGACCATTTCCCCCTAGTCTCAATGCCGTTCCCCTTATCTAGCCTCGTCTATAGCCAGAGTCGAGTGGAACTCGCCACCGGCCATGGCGTAGCCGTGGCCACAGCAGCCAAAGCTCGCTCCTGGCCATGGGCTCGTGCTCGTAGCGCTTCCAGGAGCTTGTTGCCGCCCTCAGCTCCTCCTTCCGCAGCCCGTAACGCCGTAGTCGTTCCTGCCCGAGCCATCGCCGCTGCTCAGCTCGATGTGGCCATCATCTCCGGCGGCCACGAGCCCTCTTCGCTGCCTTGTTGGTAGCGCGCGTGCACAGGCTTCCTCCGGGTGCCCTCCTTGCGCCAAATGGTCGCCGGAGGCGCAACTCCGGCGGATCGCCGCCGTGCGGATGGTCACCCCCGTCCCCGGTCCGGTGCGCGCCGATGTGGCCATCATCAGGGGCTAGTCCCCCTTGATTAGTTAGCCTCTTGCCATTGACCAGTGAGCCCTAGGGTGGGTCAAACCACTCGTTAGTGTGGAGTTTAGGCCCCAGCCACTGCCGTGCGGCCCCTGCACGTTAGGTTCGACCTGGCCTGGTCAGCCGACCAGATGACGTCATGGTGGCGTCAAGCTGACGTCATATTTAATCTTTTCCACTTTTAAAATAATTCCAGAAATTGTTTAAAACTTCAAAAATTCATATACATTAATCTGTAAATCAGATGAAAATAATTTATATATGAAAATTTATCAGAAAAATTCAATGAATCCAATGGTGCTATTATCATGAATGTTAGAGAAACCTATGTAGAAGAACATTGACATTTACTAATAGGTTAAAATATGGAATTTGAAATGAAGAACGATTTTGAACCTATATTCAAACTCATTTCAAATTAACTTGAACATTAATTGCATTAGCTCATCCATACATGATACCATGCCATGATCATGCATCATATTGTTGCACTTGCGTGTATTGATTGCTTCTTATCTGTATTGCGGTAGGCCCTGCTTCTAAGGATACCCCCGAGTATTCCAACGAAGGAGAGAACCTTCCCGCTACCCATTAAGGCAAGCAACCCCCTTTGATCATTCCGATAACATCCCACTCTCGCTCTTGCTCTTGTTTATTGCATTAGGACCAATGTTCACTTGTCAATCTTACACGGTAGATGAACCTATTCTTTTGCATGCCCTATCATTGTCATAGTAAATAGCTAAACCTTGCAACCTAGCATACCTGGTAGATGCTTGTGCCATGATGTGCTTAGTTTATATGCCTGCTATGCTTGCTATGACTCGTCTACACACGCTTGAGGCCGACACCTGCATTGCTGGGTTACGTATGCCTGTTTCCGTACGGATGTGCCACTTGGGTTCTATGACTAGTCATGTTGGCCCGAGTTCCTCGTCGTTTGATTGCCAGTGACATGTTCACATACGTGAGCCAAAAGATGCAAACGGTCTCAGCTAAGGTAAGGCTGCAGGCGTGGAAATTACCATGCGTGATGCCGCAAAGTGATGTGATATGTTACAGTCTGGATCTTGGTTCTTGTGGCTTTTCGTGAGATAGATTGTCAGGTATGGTTACTATTCATACCTGGGTGTTTGGCCTTCAGGATAAACATATCATATTCCAGAAGACGAAGCATCGTCAAGGGCCGAGTTGAGCTCCGTCAAACATAGAGGGAACTCGCCTCTCAAGCCGAATACCATAGACGCGTGAAGCTGCTGAAGACTGCATTCCTCAGTGTTGAAGGCTAGTTCGGGGGCTACTAAGGGAGTCCTGGACTAAGGACTCCTCGGGTCGTCAGCTCATTCCTCGTGGGCCGAACTCTTGGGCTGATCTATTGAAGGCCGAACTGTGAATGATCTCGTATCTAGTAAGGAAAGCTCTATAGAATGGTGTGGCTTCCAAGTGAAGAGAGGATCTGCATATATATCCCTTGTAAAAGGTCAGTTGTATGTAACCCTAGGGACCCCCGGTGTCTATATAAATCAAAGTATCGATATTTGTAGGGGACAAGTGAACTCATCTAGGGTTTAGCTTAGATGATCTCGAGGTAGATCAACTCTGTAATCTCCATAGACATCAATAGAATCAAGCAGGACGTAGGGTTTTACCTCCTCACGTGGGCCTGAACCTGGCTAAACATTGTCTCCTTGGTTCCTGGTTACCCATCGATCTAAGGTCCACAGCTTGGGACCCCCTACTCAAGATCTACCGGTGTTGACACCGACACTCCCACTCACTTATTTTGAGAGAACCTCCTTCTCTAGAAAGGATCCATTCTTGGCAACAAAGACCTTTCCTTCAGATCTTTTGTAGAAGGTATGCCCAATTGTTGCTTTAGGGTATCTTATGACGATGCACTTCTTCGCTGTGGGTTCGAGCTTATCACGCTGAAGCCTTTGCACATAATTGTCGCAGCCCCAAACCTTAAGAAATGACATCTTAGGTTTCTTGCCAAACCATAATTCATACGGTGTCATCTCAATGGATTTAGATTGTGCCCTATTTAAAATGATTGCAGTTTTCACTAATGCATAATCCCAAAACGATAGTGGCACATCAGTAAGAGACATCATAGATTGCACCATATCTAATAGAGTACGGTTACAACGCTCGGACACACCATTACACTGTGGTGTTCCAGGTGGCGTGAGTTGTGAAACAATTTCCACATTGTCTTAAATCCATACCAAAGTCATAACTCAAATATTCACCTCCACGATCATATCGTAGACATTTTATCTTCTTGTCACAATGATTTTCAGCTTCACTCTATAATTGCTTGAACTTTTCAAAATTTCAGACTTGGGTTTCATCAAGTGAATATACATGTATCTACTCAAATCATTTATGAAGTTAAGATAATAACGATGTCCACCGCATGTCTCAACACTCATTGGACTACATACATCAATATGTATTATTCCCAGTAAGTCACTTGCTCGCTCCATTGTTCCGAAAACGGGGTCTTTGTCATCTTGCCCATGAGGCATGGTTCGCATGTCTCAGGCGATTGAAAATTGAGTGAGTCCAAAGATCCATCAACATGGATTTTATTCATGCGCTTTACACCAATATGACCTTAGCAGTAGTGCCACAAGTATGTGGTACTGTCATTATTAACTTTGTATCTTTTTACATCAATGTTATGAACATGTGTATCACTATGATCGAGATTCAATAAACCATTCACATTGGGTGCAAGACCATAGAAGGTATTATTCATGTAAACAGAACAACCATTATTATCTGACTTAAATGAATAACCGTTTTGCAATAAACATGATCTAATCATGTTCATGCTCAATGCAGACACCAAATAACATTTATTTAGGTTCAACACTAATCCCAAAGGTAGAGGGAGCATGCAATGGTTATCACATCAACCTTGGAAACACTTCCAACACACATCATCATCTTTCCCTTAGCTATTATCCATTTATTCCGTAGCTTTTGTTTCGAGTTACTAATATGAGCAACTGAAGCGGTATCTAATACCCAGGGGCCACCAGGAGTACAAGTAAGGTACACATCAATAACACGTATATCAAATATACTTTTGTTGACGTTGCCAGCCTTCTTATCTACAAAGCATTTGAGGTATTTCCGCTACCGGTGACTCTTCCCCTCACAATAGAAGCACTTAGTCTTGGGTTTGGGTTCAACCTTGGGTTTCTTCACTATAGAGGCATCTGGCTTGCTATTCATGAGGTTTCCCTTCTTGCCCTTGCCCTTGTTGAAACAAGTGGTCTTACCATCAACACTCGATGCTCCTTCTTGACTTCTACCTCCGCGGCCTTAAGTACCACAAATAGCTCCGAGATCATCATCTCCATCCTTGGTATGTTATAGTTCGTCACAAAGCTCAAGTAGCTTGCTGATAGTGACTTGAGAACTCTGTCAATCACTATCTTATGTGGAATATTAACTCCCACTTGATTCGAGCAATTGCAGCACCCAGACATTCTGAGAACAAGCTCATTGACTGAGCTATTCTCCTCCATCTTGTAGCCAAAGAACTTGTCATAGGTCTCATACCTCTCAACACGGGCAGGAGCCTGAAATACCAATTCCAGCTCTTGGAATATCTCATATGCTCCATGGCATTCAAAACGTCTTTGAAGTCCTGATTCTAAGTCATAAATCTCGGCGCACTAAACTATCAAGTAGTCATCAGAACTTGTTTGTTAGACGTTCACAACATCCACACACGATGCTTGAGGGGGTGGCGCACCGAGCGATGCATCAAGGACATAAGCCTTCTGTGTAGCAATGAGGACAATCCTTAGACCACGGACCCAGTCCGCATTATTGCTACCATCATCTTTCAACTTTATTTTCTCTAGGAACATATCAAAATAAAGGGGAGATACAACGCCAGCCATTGATCTATAGCATAATTTGCAAAGACATTTTGACATTGTTCATGATAATTAGTTCAATTAATCAAATTACTGATGAACTCACACTCAAATAAACATCCCTTAGGTTGACTAAATGTGACATGATCCGAATCCACCAACCCAAGTCCA
This sequence comes from Hordeum marinum, assembly GCA_022496015.1. Classification (NCBI taxonomy): domain Eukaryota; kingdom Viridiplantae; phylum Streptophyta; class Magnoliopsida; order Poales; family Poaceae; genus Hordeum; species Hordeum marinum. Next base: position 310,134,506 of record CM039673.1, read on the forward strand.
ATCATCACGTGAGATGAGGTGGTTTGAATGGTGAACATCTTCATGTTGATCATATCTACTATATGACTCAGGGAGAACACAATTTGATCTTGAAATTTTAGTGAGGGATTATCTTATAATGCTACCGTCATCCTAAGCAAAAGAAGATGCATAAAAGGGTAAACATCACATGCAAATCATATAAGTGTCATGATATGGCCATCACCATCTTGTGCTTTTGATCTCCATCTCCAAAGCACCGGCATGATCCACCAGCATGACACCATGATCTCCATCATCATGTCATCATGTAGTTGTCGCGTCAACTACTGCTTCTACAACTATTGGTAATGCATAGAGATAAAGTAGAGCAATTACATGGCGTTTAAATATTGACATGTAGTTCCTGAATTATATTAAAGACAACCCTATGGCTCCTGCCGGTTGCCATATGCATCAACACACAAGTCATGATAACTATGCAAAACATGATCATCTCATACAACACATATTTCAAATCACATCTTGGCCATATCACATCACAACATACCCTGCAAAAACAAGTTAGACGCCTCTAATTTGTTGTTGCATGTTTTACGTGACTGCTATGGGTAACTAGCAATAACCATTCTTACCTATGCAAAGCCACAATAGTGATAATAAAGTTGCTTTTTAACCTTCTACAAGGACCGCCTCTGTCGAATCCGATTCAATGAAAGTGGAAGAGATAGACACCCACCATCCACCTTTATGCAACTAAGTTACATGTCAGTCGGTGGAACCGGTCTCTTGTACGTGGACAAGTAAGGTTGGTCTGGGCCACTTAATCCCACAATACCACCGAATCAAAATAATACTAAGGAGGTAAGCAATATGAACATCAAATCCCACAAACTCTTTGTGTTCTACTCGTGCATATCATCTACGCATAGACCTATCTCATGATACCACTGTTGGGGAACGTTGGATGGGAAACAAAAAACTTCCTTCGAACACCCAAGATCTATGTATGGAGATACATAGCTACAAGAAGGGGAGTGTATATACATACCCTTGTAGATCGCTAAGTGGAAGTGTATGTAACGCGGTTGATATAGTCGTACTCTTCACGATCTAATCGTGATCCGATCCGATCTAGCGCCGAATGGACGACACCTCCGCATTCAACACACGTGCGGCTCGATGATGTATCCTCCTTCTTGATCCAGCAAGTGAGGGAGGAGTAGTAGATGGGATCTCAACCAGCATGACAGCATAGCGGAGATAGTGGTGGAGCAATCCCGACAGTGCTTCGCCAAATGCTACCGTAGATGCGATCTTAGAAGAAAATAGAGTAACAGGAGAGGGAGGGCTGCCACCGGGGCGTAGGAATTGGTGTATGCAGCCCTCCCCTCCCCTCAACTATATATAGGAGGAAAATGTGATAGGGAGGCGCAGCCTTGACCCCTCCTCCAAGGGAGGGGCCGGCGGCCTAGGGAGAGTCCTCCCTTTACAAGGAAGGGAGGAGTCCCCCTCCTCCAAAGCACCTCCGGGGTGCCTTGTACCTTTGGGACTCTTGCCCCCAAGCCTAATTCGCCTCTAGGGGATGATTCACATGGCCCATGATGGCTAGGGTGCACCCCCTATGGCCCATGTGGGCCAAGGGGTAAGTGGACCCCCGAAATCCTTTTCGGCACCCCGGTACACTACGTGTAATGCCCGAAACTTTTCCGGCAAACAAACTATAAATATTTACCTCCGGAGCATTTAGGAACTCCTTGTGACATCCAGGATCTCATCCAATACTCCGTACAACATTCATCCACCAACATACATATCCCAATACTACTCTAGCGTCACCGAACGTTAAGCGTGCGGACCCTGTGATATGTCTCCAACGTATCTATAATTTTTGCTTGTTCCATGCTGCTATATTATCATTCTTGGATGTTTTACAATCATTTTACCACAACTTTATATTATTTTGGGACTAACCTACTAACCTAGAGCCCAGTGCCAGTTTCTGTTTTTTCCTTGTTTTTGAGTTTTATAGAAAAGGAATATCAAACGGAGTCCAAACGGAATAAAACTTTACGGTGATTTTTTATGGACCAGAAGAGACCCACGGAGCATCAGAGTTGGGCCAGAAGACCCACGAGGCAATCACAAGCCTCAGCAGCGCAACCACCCCCTGGCCGCGCCCTGCAGGATTGTGACTCCCTCGTGGCCCATCCTGACTTATTTCCACCGCCATAAATTCCTATAAATACCAAAAAACTCAACGGAGAACCTAGATCGGGAGTTCCACTGTTGCAAACCTCTAGAGCCATGAAAAACCAATTGGGAGCCTATTCCGGCACCCTGCCGGAGGGGAAAACCATCACCGGGGGCCATCTTCATCATCCCGACGGCCTCCATGATGAGGAGGGAGTAGTTCACCCTTAGGGCTGAGGGTATGTACTAGTAGCTATGTGTTTGATCTCTCTCTCTCTCTCTCGTGTTCTTGAGATGGCACGATCGTGATGTATCGCGAGCTTTGTTGATATAGTTTGAATTATATGGAGTTTTCCCCTCTCTATCTTGTTGTGATGAATTGAGTTTTCCCTTTGAAGTTTTCTTATCGGATTGAGTCTTTAAGGATTTGAGATCACTTGATGTATGTCTTGCGATGGGATATCTATGGTGACAATGGGATGTTCTATTGATACACTTGATGTATGTTTAGGTGATCAACTTGCGGGTTCCGTGACCTTGGGAATCTGTGCATAGGCGTTGGCACACGTTCTTATCTTGACGTTTTGGTAGAAACTTTGGGGCACTCTTTGAAGTTCTTTGTGTTCGATTAATAAATCTGAAACTGTGTGATGCAGATCGTATAATCAAGCCCATGGGTACTTGTGGTGACATTGAAGTATCTAGGTGACATTACGGTTTTGGTTGATGTGTATCTTAAGGTGTTATCTTAGTATGAACTCTAGGGCTGTTCGTGACACTTATAGGGATAGATCATAAGATTAATCAGAAAAGATAACTTTGAGGTGGTTTCGTACCATACAATAATTTCTATGTTTGTTCTCCGCTAGTTGTAACTTTGTAGTGAACTCTTTGTCGCACGAGAGGTATTTACATATGATTCAACTATGTCAATAATGTTGAGAGAAATTGCACTAGTGAAAGTATGGACCCTAGGCCTTGTTTCCAAGCATTTATACAACGTTTTCCTCGCCGTTCACTATTTTTTACCTTGCTGTTTTTATATTTTCAGATTACAAAAAACTATATCTACCATCCATATTGCACTTGTATCACCATCTCTTTGCCGAACTAGTGCACCTATACAATTTACCATTGTATTGGGTGTGTTGGGGACACAAGAGACTCTTTGCTATTTGATTGCAGGGTTGTTTGAGAGAGACCATCTTCATCCTACACCTCTCGCGGATTGATAAACCTTAGGTCATCCACTTGAGGGAAAATTGCCATTGTCCTACAATACTATGCGCTTGGAGGCCCAACACGAGTCTACAAGAAGAAGGTTGTGTAGTAGACATCACCCTGCGGGTTCGAGAATCATGTAGACATGACCGAGAAACCTCTATGGACAATAACCAATAGTGGGACCTAGATGCCCATATTGGTTCCTACATATTCTACGAAGATCTTTATCGGTCGGACCACGATGTCAAGGATGTAGTCAATCTCGTATGTTGTTCCCTTCGTCCATCGATATGTTACTTGCCTAAGATTCGATCGTCAGTATCTCCATACCTAGTTCATTATCATTACCAGAAATTCTATTTACTAGTTCCGTAATACAAGATCCCTTGACTAACTCATTAGTAAAATTTCTTGCAAGCTTCTTGTGATGTTGTATTACCAAGAGGGCCCAGAGATACCTCTCCGTCGTACGGAGTGACAAATCCCAGTCTCGATCCATTCCAATCCAACAAACACCCTTGGAGATACCTGTAGAGCATCTTTATGATCACTCAGTTACGTTGTGATGTTTCATACACACAAGGCATTCCTCCGATGTCAGGGAGTTGCATGATCTCATGGTCATAGGAACAAATACTTGACATGAAGAAAGCAGTATCAATAAACTAACACGATCAAATGCTATGCTTACGATTGGGTCTTGTCCATCACATCATTCTCCTAATGATGTGACCCCATTATCAAATGAAAATTCATGTCTATGGTTAGGAAACCTTAACCATCTTTGATCAGCGAGCTAGTCTAATAGAGGCTTACTAGGGACACGGTGTTGTGTATGTATCCACACATGTATCTGAGTTTTCGATCGAAGCAATTCTAGCATGGATAATAAACAATTATTATGAACAAGGAAATATGATAATAAAAACTTTATTTATTTCCTCTAGGGCATATTTCCAACAGAACTACCAAGACATGGGGTGAGTGGGGACAACGACTTGGTTCGGGAGGACAAAATGGGACAGAGGAGGTCATGACTGCATTTGTCAACTCTCTCTCTCTATCTCTCTCTCTTGCAATGCCAGAGGGGGTTTGTAGCCATGTGTGTGAGATCGAGTAGAGTACAAGCTCATCCATGGTGATTAGATGGATATGAGGTAGTATGGGTGACAAGGATACGTGGTTGAGAGAGATCGAATGTGTTTGGCACCACCCATTAGACACATGGCCATGATGGCCAAATAGAAATATGATGATGCATAAGAGCATCTATAGTGCGCGCTTCAACCCCCCCTTATACGACCGAGCGGACGACCCTGTCACTAACTGGTCAAAAAACATCGACCCAAACACGCACCTCAAACAAGCCTCATATGTCTGCGCTGACCCGCACTCCTCATTTCCAGCTCAAATATTGGGCAAATATGGGGAGACCCAAGCGCATCCACTAAAAGCACAACTTCTCCATAGGTGCTTCGGTAATTGATAGCAATATATATTTCATGGAACTAATGAATATATCAAGTGTATTTTAGGAAATGTCAATGGGATTGGCTAGGATTGTGAGGAGTTTCCCTAGATGCATGGAACATCAATTCGCAAAAGCTTCAAGACTCTACATTTTATATTTATGTGAGAAATCACATTTGAGTCCATAGGAAATCCAATACTATTAAAAGGTATGAGATATTGATAATGATCTGGTTGCTCAAAATGCTTAGAGATTAGCGATAGCCCACAAGTATAGGGGATCTTAATAGTTTTCAAGGGTAGAGTATTCACCCAAATTTATAGATTCGACACAAGGGGAGCCAAAGAATATTTGAGAGTATTAGTAGTTGAGTTGTCAATTCAACCACACCTGGAGATAAATATCTATAGCAAAGTGACCAGTAGCATAGTAATATGATAGTTTGATAGCAATGGTAGCAGTAACTGTAGCGGTAACCATAGCAGCAATAGTTTTGTAGCAGGTGCCACAGTAACAACAGTAATTGTAACTTAGCAAGAACAATATGTGGAAAACTCGTAGGCACTGGGTCGGTGTATTGATTGGATGATATTCATCATATAATAGTCATAACCTAGGGAGACACAATACTAGCTCCAGTTCATCAATGTAATGTAGGCCTATATTCCGTATATAGTCATACGTGCTAATGGAAAATAACTTGCATGACATCTTTTGTCCTACCCTCCCGTGGTAGTGAGATCCATAAGGAAACTAAGGGTAATTAAGGCCCCCCTTTTAATAGATAATCGGAACAAAGCATTAACACTTAGTGAATACACGAAATCCTGAAACTACGGTCATCACCGTGAAGTATCCCAAATATTGTCACTATGGGGTTGACGGATCATAACACGTAATAGGTGCATATGACTAGGCAAGATCGGATCAAGAACATAGATATAATGATGATAACATAAACGGTTCAGATCTGAAATCATGGCACTCGAGACCTAGTGACAAGCATTAATCATGGCAAAGTCATAGCAACATCAATCTTGGGACTTCTCACCATACTAGGGATCAATCCCTAACAAAACTAACTCGATTACATGATGAATCTCATCCAACTTCTCACCGACCAGCAAGTCTACGAAGTAATCACTCACTCCCTGTGTGGAGCATCATGGAATTGGCAATGGAGAAGGGTTCATGATGACAAAGACTGAAGATTCCCCTCTCCTGAGCCCCAAACGGGCTCCAGATCTGGCTTCCCAATGAAAAACAGGAGGTGGGAGCAGCTCCGTATTGTGAAATGCGATAATTCTTTCTCTCTGGTTTTTTTCCGGAGATTTGTGAATTTATAGCGTTGGAATTAGGGTCAGGGGTCCCACGAGGTGTCCACCCTCCACCAGGCCGCACAGGTGGGCCTGGCGCGCCCTGGTAGAGGTTGGGCACCCTGGGCTCCCTCTCAGATGACTTCTGGCTCAATAATTCCACATATATTCTAAAATAAATCTCCAAAAAGTTTAGTTTCGTTCCTAGAACTTTTATTTCTACAGAAAAAACCATCGTAGTTCTACTCAAAACAGCGTCAGTCCGGGTTAGTTTCATTCAAATCATGCAAATTAGAGCCCAAGAGAAGAGCAAAAGTGTTAGGAAAAGTAGATATGTTGGAGACGTATCAATTAGCCACCAAAAGCCTAAAGATTTCTCCCACAAAATATTCCGTCCAAACCCTAAAAGTCAAATTCGGTGCCACCAATATTTCCACTTTGTCCCTCTCGAGTTTTCCTTAGACAGATCCCAAAGCCAAAACCTATAAAATTGTTGCAACCAAGTTTTGGGGTAAAGCCGAAAAGCAGTGACCAACTCTGTGGTATCAATTGACAAAAATCAAAATTTCCAAGTTTTTCATTTCGGTGCCACAGAGTTACTAGAGCTACCTAGGTCAACTGAATTGGACTGACCGAGATGATGTATATCGGTCTCACCAAAAAGCCTAAAGTTAGAACACTTTGCACTAGTCGGTGCAACCAAGTTTTATTCTAGTTCCATCGATTTGGGCTATAATTTTGCAACCATTGGATTTTTAGAGATGGCTATATATACTCCTCAACCTCCCTCTCATTTTAGAACAAGCAAATACTTCCACCATTCATTTTCTGAGAGAGAACCAACCTACTCATGTATTGACATGAAGGTATTCCACTCCAACCATATAAATCTTGATTTCTAGCCCCCCCAAGTTGCTTTCCACCCAATCATTCTCTACTACCAAGCCAAATTCCATGATAGAGTGATTGAGTGTTGAGGAGACTATCTTTTGAAGCACAAGAGCAAGGAGTTCATCATCCATACCACATTTATTACCTTTTGGAGAGTGGTGTCTCCTATATTGGTTAGGTGTTGCTTGGGAGCCCCCAATTCGTGTGGAGTTGAACCAATAAGTTTGTAAGGTCAAGGAGATTGCTTACTTCATGAAGATCTAGCCCTGAGTGAGGCTAGTCCTTCGTGGACGTAAGCCATCGTGGAATAGACGAGATTACTACTCCATGGACCCTTTGTGGTTGGAGCCCTACATGGACTCACGCAACCGTTACCCTCCATGGGTTGAAGTCTCCATCAATGTGGACGTACCATAGCACCACCTATTTGAACCAGAGGAAAAATCTTCGAGTCCCCATTGCGTCTGATCTTCCTATCCCTTCCCTCCACTTACACTTGGAAGTCTTTACTTTCCGCTGGTATACTCGTAGATATGCATGTGTAGGGTGTGCCAGACTTGGTGAAATTGCTAAAACTTGCCAGCCATTAAAATTTGAAAAATGTTACGATTTTATTTGATTGTCTAATCACCCCTTCTCTAGACATACTTTGGATCCCACAAGTGGCGTCATAGATTTGGCCTCCATTCCATTGGTCTCACAACCTAGGAGAGTATGGTGTCTAGTGAGGGAAATTACAACCGTAGAGGTCCATATTTTGATGGTACAAACTTTGATAGTTGGAAGCATAAAATGAAAATGCATATTCTTGGTCATAATCCCACCGTGTGGGTTGTTGTTCGTGTTGGATTGCAGGGTGAGATCTTTGGTGATGGAAAGGAACCGGATCACGAAGCGACTGCAGAAGAATTGAAGATGTTGCAATACAATGCTCAAGCATGCACCATTCTATTCAAATGCATATGCCTCGAGGATTTCAACAAAATAAGTTGTCCTGAGAATGCAAAGGAAAATGCCTATGACACTTTGGTTGATATGCATGAAGGAACCGAGTCCATCAGGGAATCTAACTTAGATGTGCAAGAAAGCCAGACTGACAAGTTCAAGATGAAGGATGATGAAGGAGTCACATAAATGTACTTTAGGCTTGTTGTCATCACAAATGAGATTGCCGGCTTAGAAAGCGAAGATATGACTAGGAAATTCATCATAAAGGAGATCCTTAGAGCCTTCGATGGAAAATATGATATCGAGTGCACATCGATCCAAATGATGCCAAACTACAAAGATCTCAAGCCTACGGAAGTCATTGGAATGATTTTTGCACATGAAATGTCACTCAAGGACAAACAAGAGCTCCACAGCAAGTTAAGCACTGCATACAAAGCCACAAGTGACTCTCCCACTACCTCAAGTTAAAACCTTGTTAACAATGAAGAGATAAACCTCATGGTTAAGAAATTCAACAAGTTCTACAAGAATAGAGGCAAAGAGAGAAGCTCCAACTCAAGATATGAAGAGAAGCATTCCACCAGTCGTGACCAAAATGGTTACAATTGTGGAAGACCCAGACACTTTTCCAATGAGTGCACGCCCCCTCAGAGAAGAGAAGAGTCACCTAGAAGAAGAAGCTCAAGAGATGAGTCACCTCGAAGATAGAGAAAGAGTACAGAAGATCGTTATGAATCAAGACCCTACCAAAGAAGCAAGAACTCGGAGAAGAAGGACAAGTACACCAAGATCTACACAAGGAGAAGACATCAAGCTCATGTTGGTGAATGGGTATCTGACTCGGAATAAGACACCAATACGTGAGAAGTCACCACTCCAACTCTGACTATAGTCGTCATGAAGGTGTCGTCGGAATAGCACCCGTTTCCTCCAACTCCTATGATTTACTCGATTCACCAAATGAAGGAATTGGAAGTTTCTTAATGGCAAAGGGCCGAAGAAATCACTCCCCGAATACATTGACTTTAATAGTGACGAGGATGACTTACTAGGAGATGGTGACTTGCTCTTTGATAAAACTAGTGTTGTTAGTCAAAATTAAATTGATAATAATCATGCTAGTCAAGATAAGTCGTGTGATGATAATAAGGAGATTGAGCGCTTAATAAAGAACTGAACACTCTTAAGTTAAATCTACTCTTGAAGATCATAGAGAGCTTCCAAGAACTCATGAGAAGCTTCGCTTCGAGAGGCGAAATTTAGAGCAAGAGCATGTGTTCTTAAAGCTATCAATGATGATATTCAAAAGAAGAGCTCTTCTCATCTTTACAAATGATTACTCTTGCCTACTTTTGTGCCACAAGTTAAATCTAAGCAAATTAGTAACAAAGGCAAGAAAGGTCCTTCATATAGTAGCAACAATAAAAATTCTAAATCTAATGATGTTGCTTCTAGTAGTTCTATTGATTCCACTAATGATTCTCTTGGGCAAGTTACACTTGAGAAAGAAAATGATTTCTTGAATGGAATTATAGGGAAAGGTGTCTACAAGAGTCTTGCTGAAAGTAAACAATTTGAGGAGATTGTCCGCAAGAAAGGATGGCACTGGAAGCACCAAGGTATTGGTTTTGAATGATAGTTCAATGGTAATGGAGTTGAATGGAAATAAGATCAATACCCCAAGACGAAGTTTGTTCCTCAAAAGGAGAAGTATGATCCTACTCTATCTAAGGAAACAAAGGTTCAGGATGATCTTCCACCACAGGACCAGAAGCCCAAGGGAAAAGACAAGCTTCAAGAGGAGATTGATTCATTTGAAGAAGAATCTCAAGCCATGGTCAAGTGGGTTCCCAAGGCCACTACTAACTCTACTTCATCAAGTGCTACTTCAACTCCAAGTATCCCCATCAAGTTGATGTGGGTCCCCAAGAAGAAGAACTAGAGAAGTTATTGAGGGGTGACTCCGCCAACAAAATTCACCCACGTTGATTCTTGGCAACAACCAATTGCAATCAACTCCAACCTTATGCATTATTTCACGGAGTCACAAAATCCCCTGTTGGTAAGCAAGGGACAAGGTAATTAATATATCCAAGGACATCATCATATACGTGCTTCACTCCATGTCCATAGATATCCTTCTATTTGTTACTTGTGTGGGACTAACCCATGTAGGTGGGAAGAGTACAAAACAACACGGATTTCTCCTAACTCAAGACGATCTTCATCAACCAAGAGCATCCATTACTACTTCAACTTCATGAAGTCTTCAACGACAAAACCCTAGGTTAGTTTTGTCCCTCTAAAAAGGGATATCACATCAAGGGGGGGGGGGCTTTACTCTAAGACTTAAGTCAAAGCATCTGACAAGACGCGAACATATTAAAAGCTTTATGTAAAAGTGGCAACCCCACTTGTGCTTGAATGATGAGTATGACCTATGATCAAGCACTCTTGCGTCGCTCCTGAAGTCAATGTACTCATATATACATGACTCCATCATTACCAAAGTGCTTTGTAGATACTAGAGTGGTTGTGCATGTTTGACATATTGTATCTGACATCTTATTGTGTGAGCATGCTGGTATGCATCTTTTTCTTCATTTGAGGACATCCAATTGTTGTTATATTTGGCTTTTAATTTTCTGGCCAATTGGATGTACAAGAATGCGTAGGTACTCCCTCTAGCTATCTGTGCTTTCTCGTCTCAAATTCTATTCATGCTTCATCACAAAATTTGAGCAAGCACTTTTTAGAGTTTCCAAGTGAGGAGCACTTGGAGCCCCTGATTCGACAAGGGTTGACTTAGAAAACCAACCAAGTGTTTTTTGGTGTGACCAAAACCTCCAAATTTGGCTCCACCAAGGCACTAGGGTTGATATTGTTTTCTACCTCGGTAACACTGATTAGAAAGTTTCGGTGTCACCGATTTGCTCTCTAAACTAGCAGTTACACATCTCGGTGGAACCGATTTCCTTTTATAGATGTCACCGACAGCAGGTGGGTATATATACCCACGAATCGGGACTTTGAAAATTTCTTCAAAGCTCTCATCTCCCAGACCCCACTGCTGTCACTGCCCACGTCTCTGGGCAATCTCCGTCTTCTCCAGTACGCCCTCAGTGACGTTGCCGCCATAGAGAAGATGCACTAAGTTAGGGTAATCTTCGATCCCTCTTGCGCTCCAAGTTCTAATTCATGTGCATTAGGTCTTGCCAATGTTCTGGCCATGTTATGCAATAATTTCATCCACTAAAAATTCCTTAGATTTAGATTGAACGTATTTGTTTAGGGTTAGGTCTCCGCAGTATGCAATCTCGGAGTCATCGAGTCGAAATGTCTCAGTGTCACCGATGTGGATTCATCCACAACACAAGATTTTTGGTGAAATTGAAAAGTTCATATCGGTGTCACCAATACGGGGTTTGGGTTTCTAAGTGCAACTTTGGAGAGATCACGTCACACTTTGGTGAAACCGAAACTGTGTGACCAAGTTTCTATTGACATTTTTGTTGTCTCGGAAATATCGAAACCTAAAACTCGATGGAATCGAATTTCATACTTTGAATACCTAAAACTAACCTTTAGATTTCAAACTTGCAAAAACTTCTGAATTTTGTAATGCTCATCCATTCTACTCCTTTGTATCTACTTCACAGGGTTAGTGCTCAACCATGGCAGGATCTGATGACAACCAGAATGAGTTTAGAGAACAGAGTGTGGACCTTGATTCAGGCACTAGTCGCGAGGCTAGCTCTTAGGACCCAGGTACTCCCATATCTCATGACTTTCCCAAGGCAGCCAACAGGTATAGGAAGCACAAAAACTCAGATGATGAGGATGATGATTTCATACCTGATGAAGTGACATCCAAAAACATCCCGAGAGAGAGGAAAGAGTGGTAGCCATGAAGGTTCTTGAATCAGTTGGTGCAAAGAGAGGGATTCTCTTTTCCCAGAGAACCCAGGAAGCTCAACAAGGACCAAATCTATGGCTAGGAATCTAGGACAGAAAAGGGTTAGGAAGAGGACCATCTATGTGGCTGGGAGGAAAACCTCCATGTTCAAAGAGGATGATGAAGAAGAGGAAGAGGAGGTCCCAGCTGCTAACCCTCCTCCTTCCAAGCACGGGAAATTTTTGGTTGATGCTATGCCAAGCAAGCCAGCTGCCAAGGCCATGGAAGGCCCCAAGCTAAAGAAATCCACTAGAGACATCTCAGCTGAAAATAAGAATAAGGGTTCGACTTCTAGAGATGCTGCAGAAGAGGATGAGGATGTTGATGTGTTGAGGAAGCTCAAACCTCACATGCCAGAACATAATGTTGATCACCCAGTGGCATAAAACATGAAGGAGAGGAAGGATTATGGTCTTAGGAAGTGGAGAGCAGTGATCCCTATGATGTCATGACTAATGAGGAGAAGTGTTGTTGATGCTTGCTTTCTTACCAAGGAGTAGCAGGATTTCTATCAGACTATCTTGCTAGAGAAGAACCCTGCAGTTAGTGACATGAGGTATGTGGACTGTAAATACATCAAGTCAAATGAAGATTATTTCCCCCATATCCAGGAGAACTTCAGGATGTTGGACCCTGAAGAGTTCATAGGCAAAGAGATGATTGAATGGAATGATGAACTAATCATGCAATTCTACTCCACTGCCCACTTCTATCCAGATGGTGGGATAGTGTGGATGACAGAAGGCACCAGGTACCAGTCTACCATTGATGAGTGGGATACCATCTTAGGAGTCCCGGAGGTGCACGAGACAGATCTGGATGTATACTTAGAGTCCAAGATGAACAACAACTCTATGGCCAACATGTACAATCTAATTCCAAAGGAGTATGTGAAGACCCATTGGTTTGGCTCAGTATACTATCCGTAGGCAGGACTAACTACCTCCAACACCATTTTGAGGCACACCTTGATGCCTAAATTAGGAGATGATAAGATGATTCACGGATACTCCATCAACCTATTGCATCATGTGTACAGACACACTAGAATCAGGGTGCTGGATCTCATTCTTGAGACCATCAAGAGGATTGTTGCTCATCACAAGAGATCATGTGGATATGCTCCATCCATTCAAATGCTCATAAACTCCAAGATTGGAAAGAGCCTCTATCTACTTGATCGACCAAATCTGCCCCTCTAGCCAGAGTTCGAGGACAATATAGTGGAGATGCATCCATCTCATCCCACTTCATCTACTAAACAGGCACACATTGATGTAGAGACCGAGGCAGACGCACCAAGAGCCGCTAGTGCTCCAGTTCTCAAGACAAAGAGTGATCAGATGGCCTATCTAGTTGGTATTATCCAAGGCATGGATAAGAACATCATATAGTTATTGTTGAACCAAAAGATCCTTGAGAGGATAGTGGAGACGAAGCGTGATGGTCTTGACAACAAGGTGACTGAGTTGACCATCATTGTCAACACCTTGAAGCAAGCGGTTGATACAGTGCCTTTGCCCATCTCATATGATGATGATAGCCCTACTCTGCATGTCCAGACTCAGTTCAGGACTCAGGCTAGATCTATTGTTGTGGTTGCACAAGGTTGAGACCTTTAGTATCTACATCGACTGAAACTTCTATCCTACCTCCTTCAGCACCTCCAGTGTCCAGCCCACCAGCCCAGAGGATTTCCACAGAAGCATTTGCCGATGCTCTCATTTCGACTCCTTCCATGACTACCAGAGCAGCTTCATCGCCCCATGGAGGAGATCATGCCCACAGTGATGTTTAGCTCTTTCAAGATTTTGGTAACTTGTTGCCAAAAGGGGAGAAATTGTATAGATCATAGGGCCTCGAGTGTGTGTGTGTTGCCTTTTGTTCCTTCTCTTTGACTTTTAAAAGATTTTGCCTACCTTTTTGTATTAAAACTTTGTTGGGTTTGATCATACGCTTTGTGATTGATGTTACTTTTTCCTATCTTGGTGATATTCATATGATGATCATTCACACGTGCTTGGTGTTATGTCCATTGTATTCCATTCATATCATTTATGCACACCAGCAAGATATATGTGACATGGAAGAGTGACCCATGATACTAATCGATTTTGGATTTGCATCCAAATGCAAATTTAAAATAATGCACACATTTAGGGTGGGTGCTCTTGCTTATCACATACTTCTCAAAACAACAATGTTATCCAGTGATTATATTTGTTGTCGAAGCTTTGATCTATATGTTGTAATCAATTATCAAAAATATTAAAATTGAAAGCACAACTTCTCCCTAGGTGGCTTTGGTAATAAATAACAACATATATTTCATCGAACTAATGAATCTATCAAGTGTATTTCACAAGAAGTTCAATGAATGGATTGGCTAGGATTGTGAGGAGCTTCCCTAGATGCATGGAACATAAACTAGCAAAAGCTTCAAGACTCTACATATAATATTTATGCAAGAAATCACATTTGAGTCCATAGGAAAGCCAATACTATTAAAAGGGGATGATGTATTTACGATAATATAGTTGCTCAAAATGCTTAGAGATTAGCCACCAAAAGCCTCAACATTTCTCACACAAAATATTATGTCCAAGCCCTAAAAATCAAATTCGGTGCCACCAATATTTCCACTTTGGCCCAATTGAGTTTTCCTTAGACAATTCGCAAAGCCAAACCCTAGCAAATCGGTGCAACTGAGTTTTGGTTCGTTACAACCGAAAAGCAGTGACCAACTCTATGGTATCTAATTGACAAAAACCAGAATTTCCGAGTTTTTCATTTTGGTGCCACCGAGTCACTGGAACTTCCTAGGTCAACGGAATATGACTCACTAAGATGTTGTATATCAGTCTCACCGAAAAGCCAAAAGTTAGAACATTTTGCACTAGTCGATGCAACCGAGTTTTACTCCGGTTCCATCGAGTTGGGTAATAATGTTGTAACGGTTGGATTTTTGGAGATGGCTATATATACCCCCTCCATGTTCCTCTCATTCGTACGGAGAGCACTTAGAACAAGCAAACACTTCCACCATTCATTTTCTAAGAGAGAACCACCTACTCATGTGTTGAGATGAAAATCTTCCACTCCAACCATATGAATCTTGATTTCTAGCCACCCCAAGTTGCTTTCCATCCAATCAATCTCTTCTGCCAAGCCAAATTCTGTGAGAGAGTGATTGAGTGTTGAGGAGACTATATTATGAAGCACAAGAGCAAGGAATTCATCATCATACCACACCTATTACCTTTCGGAGAGTGGTGTCTCCTAGGTTGGTTAGGTGTCGCTTGGGAGCCTCCAATTGATGTGGAGTTAAACTAATAAGTTTTTAAGGGCAAGGAGATCGCCTACTTCGTGAAGATCTACCCCAAGTGAGGCTAGTCCTTCGTGGACATAAGCTATGGTGGAATAGATGAGGTTGCTACTTCGTGGACCCTTGTATTGTGGAATATTGCATGGGACACAAAAAAATCCTACAAACACCCAAGATCTATCTATGGGGTGTTGGAGATATGCCCTAGAGGCAATCATGTATGATGGTATTTCCTATGTGTTTATGAATAAAGATAGGCCTTGTACATTATCATTGAGGTGTATTAACAAGTATGTGACTAGTTTGTGATACTATGCATCGTATGATGACTGTCCTAAATGGTCCCTAGTTGAAAGGGTTGTGTGGATGCCCAGCCAGTTAGACTAGCATATGACACGATGGATGGTCCGGTCTCACTGACCATGTAGCATTGGATGCTAGCCGGATAATATGGACTCAGAAAGGTCTGGTCGGATTCGACATAGTCGGATCTGAGTCGAGATAAGGTCTGAGTTGGATAGACCCAACTATGAGACGCATCGATAGGTCATTTGTGAGTCTCTAGTACAACATACATTCTATGTCCTAAGACCTGAGTTGGCGCATGTACTCAGGATGGTGACAGACTTGCTTTGGGCCAACCAAACGCTACTCCATGATTGGGTCGTTACAAAGGTAGGTTTCGGGCTTGTACAGACCCATGCCGCGAGAGATGGTCAGGCAAGATGGGATTTGCCCCTCCTACAAGGAGATATATATTCTGGGCCCCCTCGGGTGATCCGACCTGGATAAGCATGGCCATGCAATGAGGATTATGAGATAATCCGAAGTGTTGGTCGGATTCACCGGAACGAGAAAGAGGTCATCTTGCAACAAGGATGACCATGTCGCCTTGTTCATGACAACATATATCGTGTGGCAAAGGGAACAGAAGTGTGAAGTAAAGGTTCACCTAACCATCTACATCGGACACTTGGAGTCGACAGGCTTTCTAGATGCCGCTACCGACCGGTCGAGTCAGATGTGATCTGACTCGCGACCAAGTGGACAAGAACCTAAAGGGTCACGCGCTTAAGGGAAGGAACACGTGGGCTTTAGGATCCGTGCGAGGCCCAAGAGTTGAGCCCGCGCCGAATGCCTATATATAGATCGGAGTGCAGATGCGAGCTGTGATTTCCGAAAATGTCGGGCGCTGCCCGCACCCGCGAGGGGCGCTGCCCCTTCGAACCCGTGAGCATAGCGCCTTGTATTTCGTACATGACCAGACAAACTAGTAGAATGTGATTCTATGCAGGAGTTTGTTTTGTAGGTTTGATGTGAATAGTATGGCTGCTATGTATGTGATGCATGTGGGTAATTTAACATGACCAGCGTGATTCTTTGTAAATTCATTACTAGTTGTAGTAGTTGGAGGACAGAGATCAAGTTCGAAGCTTTGGTGTCCCGGCGTGACGGACAAGATGGAGTTTTGCCTTGGTCATCGGAGTAGGAGCCGGCCATGGAAGGCCGCCCATGAAGGAGCCATACTATTTCACATATTTATGTTTATATGTGATTGATATTGCTTCTTGTTTCTATGCATGTTATAATGGTAGAAAGATCCCTCATTAATATCAAGTATATTGCCATTCCGGATGTTGAACCTTCGCACGTCAAGTACGTCTAGTAGTGGGCTCATAAAATTGAGGTGCTACTAGGTATCCTTGAACTGGAGGGTTCGTGTCGGACACGGACATGCACTGCATTGGGTTAACTTGACAAGGCTATCAAAACGGTTTTGGGCCTTGCGGCAGAGAAGGTTGGGAGCCGAGGTATGAGATACCTACCCAAACGACAGGAGTCGTATGAAGATACGATTAGCAAGGAGTTGCTTACCGAATAGGCAAGTTGGCTAGCAGTGATGGTAAAGCTCACTAGTCGCTCACGCTAGACGGGTCCTGAATCACTAAGAGTTTGTGGAGGGATGCCGACTTCAGTGGGAGTAGTTCTGTTTAAGGCTTGAATTACTCTACATAAACACATTGCTTAGTTATTGCATATTTTCTGTTGTAGATCAATGGCACCACCTGCTCAACCCAACTTTGCATTGAAATCAATTCTAGAAAAGGATAAACTGAATGGAACAAACTTTACCACCTGGTATAGAAATCTGAGAATTGTTCTCAAGCACGATAAAAAGGAACACATTCTAGAGGATCCACTTCCAGTGGAACCCACCGAGAATGCTAACGCCACAACCAAGAATGCCCACCAGAAACTCGTTGATGAATCACACGAGATCGGCTGCCTCATGCTGGCTTGTATGGAGCCCGATTTGCAACAACATTTCGAAAACATTCAGGCTCGATATGATCGAGAGTTTGAAGAGCATGTTTCAGGTGTAGGCTAGGACTGAAAGTTTCAACGTCTGGCATTCCTTGGCAGATTCTAAGCTGAGGGAGGGTGATCCACTGAGCCCGCATGTGATCAAGATGATCATGTACATGCAAGCTTTGGATCGGTTAGGCTTCCCAGTTGGGGACGAGCTGTCCACGGATGCTATTTTGGGTTCTCTTCCACCTAGCTATGGGAAGTTCGTCTTGAACTATCATATGCATGGCATGGATAAGAAGCTCACTGAATTGCATGGGATGCTCAAGGTGGCAGAGCAAGATATTAAGAAAGGTATGCATCAAGTGTTGATGGTGCAGAACTCGACTAAGTTCAAGAAGAGTTGGTACAAGAAAAAGGGTAAGGCAAAGGGCATGGAGAAGGCTGTCTCCGCCGCTGAGCCAAAGTCCGGACCGAACTCAAAGACCATTTGCTTTCACTGCAAGGAAGCTAGTCACTGGAAGAGGAACTGTAGTCTTGCTGAGCATGGCAAGAAGGCCGGAGATGCTTCTTCAGGCAAAGGTACACTTGTTACATATGTTATAGACATTTACCTTGCTGACATACCTAGTAGCTCTTGGGTATTTGATACCGGATCGGTTGTTCATATTTGCAACTCGATGCAGGGGATGGTAAGAACTAGGCATGTGGCACAAGGGGATGTTGACATCAGGGTCGGCAACAAAGCAAGAGTTACTGCGTTGGAGGTCGACACGATGCAGCTCAAGCTTCCTTCTGGATTTATTTTGGAATTGACTAATTGTTATCACATTCCCGCACTTAGTGAGAACATTATTTCCGCCTCATGCTTGATGAGTCAAGGTAATGAATTCAATATAAAGGACAATGGTTGTTCATTTTATTTGAATGGAATGTTCCATGGCTATGCACCCATAGTAGATGGGCTATTTATTTTAAATCTAGAAACGGAATGATTCTATATCGTGAATGTCAAGAGGCATAAGCCTAATGAGATAAATCCGACATACTTCTGGCATTGTTGGCTTGGACACATTAGTCTGAAACACATGAAGAAGCTCCATGATGATGGACTCCTAACTTCATCCGACTTCGGGTCGTTCGAGACATGCGAATCATACTTGGTAGGCAAGAGGACTAAGTCTCCTTTTGCAAAGAGTTGTGAGAGCGCGTTCGAGCTGTTGGAGCTTATACACAGTGATGTGTGTGGTCCAATGAGCACAACGGCCAGAGGTGGCTATCAGTACTTCATGACTTTTATTGACGACTTGAGTAGATATGGATATATCGATTTGACGAGGCACAAGTCAGAAACTTTTGAAAAGTTCAAAGAGTTTCAGAACGAGGTCAAAAATCAGCTCGACAAGATGATAAAACTTCTACGGTCAGATCGTGGAGGTGAGTACATGAGCAAGGAGTTTGATAATCATATGAAAAGCCGAGGTATAGTACCTCATCTCACACCTCCGGGTACGCCGCAGAGAAACGACATGTCAGAACAGAGAAATCGAACCTTGTTGGACATGGTTCGGTCGATGATGAGCAAATCAGATTTACCCTTGTCATTCTGAAGATACGCTCTCTAAATCCGTAGACAAGACACCACATGAGATGTGGACTGGGAAGACTCTTAGTTTGTCTTTTCTAAAGATTTGGTGTTGTGAAGCATTCGTCAAGCGACTCATGTCGGACAAGCTTACACCCAAGTCGGATAAATGCATATTCGTGGGATATCCGAGGGAAACCTTGGGATACAGCTTCTACAATCGAGAAGAGAACAAAGTGTTTGTTGCTCGGAACTAGGTTTTCCTAGAGAAAGAGTTTCTCAGTCGGGAGGCCAGTGGGAGAACGGTGCGTCTCGAAGAAATTCGAGAGCCACTCGGGGACAACTCGGTTGGTGATGAGATCACACCAGAGTCGGTCAGAGAACCCGTAGTGGAGTTGGCGCCAGAGCCACGGAGGTCGGAAAGATTGCGCAGAGTGCGTGACGTTTTGTTGCTAGAAAGCGACGAGCCGGCCACGTATGGAGAAGCGATGGTGAGCCCAGATTCCGAGGCATGGCTAGAGGCCATGAGATCCGAGTTAAAGTCCATGGATGAGAATCAAGTCTGGGACTTGGTTGATCCACCACCTGGCATAGTTGTCATTGGTTGCAAATGGGTCTTTAAGAAGAAAACTGATGTGGATGGAAATGTTCAGATCCACAAAGCTCGGCTTGTTGCTAAAGGTTATGGACAAGTTCAAGGAATTGACTATGACGAGACCTACTCGCCGGTAGTGATGCTAAAGTCGGTGAGGATCATACTAGCTATAGCTGCATATTTCAATTATGAGATATGGCAGATGGATGTCAAAACGGCTTTCCTTCACGGAAATTTAAAAGAGGATGCATACATGATACAACCCAAAGGTTTTGTCGATCCAACTAACGCTGGTAAAATATGCAAGCTCAAGAGATCCATTTATGGATTGAGGCAAGCAGCTCAGAGTTGGAACATTCGTTTTGATGAAGTCATCGTTGACCTTGGTTTCATCAAGAACGAAGGGGACTATTGTTTATACAAGAAGTCTAGTGGGAGCTCGGTAGTAGATTTGATCTTGTATGTGGATGACATACTGCTGATCGGAAATGATGTTTCGATGCTGAACTCAGTCAAGGAATCATTGAATGGAAAAATTTCAATGAAAGACCTTGGAGAGGCAATGTACATTTTAGGCATCAAGATCTATAAATATAGATCGAGGAGGCTGCTCGGCCTAAGCTAGAGCACGTACATAGACAAAGTGTTGAAGAGGTTCAACATGAGTGAGGCCAAGAAAGGGTTCTTGCTCGTCTCACATGGTATAAGGCTAAGCAATACTCAGAGTCCTACGACTTCTGATGAGAGAAACCGGATGAGTAGGATTCCATATGCCTCGGCAATTGGATCCATCATGTATGCCATGCTATGTACATGGCCTTATGTTGCCTATGCAATAAGCTTAACAAGCAGATACCAGGCCGACCCAAATGTGAGTCACTGGGAAGCGGTGAAAACTATCTTGAAGTACCTAAAAAGGACTAAAGAGATGTTCCTAGTTTATGGAGGTGAGGAGGAGCCCTGCGTAAAGGTTTACGCTGATGCTAGTTTCCAAACCGACAGGGATGATTGTCGATCGCAAACTGGATTCGTGTATGTCATGAATGGAGGAGCAGTGAGCTAGACAAGTTCCAAGCAAGATACAGTGGCCGACTCCACAACAGAGGCCAAATACATTGTGTCTTGTGAAGCCACAAAGGAAGGTGTTTGGATTCGGAAGTTCCTGGAAGATGTTGGTGTGTTCCTGGGCTGGTCAAAACTGTTGGACCTTTATTGAGATAATTCAGGTGCCATCGCACAGGCCAAGGAGCCAACATAACACCACAAGTCCAGGCACATAGACCAAAAATATCACTTGATACGAAAGCTCATAGATAAAGGTGATACCAATTTATGCAAGATTCATATGGATGCAAATGTTGCAGATCCTTTGACTAAGCCGTTTCCACAACCCAAGCATGAGGGGCATGTTAGAGCTACGGGCATTCGATGTCCATTTGATTGACTCTAGTGCAAGTGGGAGACTATTGGAGATATGCCCTAGAGGCAATCATGTATGATGATATTTCCTATGTGTTTATGAATAAAGATAGTCCTTGACATTATCATTGATGTGTATTAACAAGTATGTGACTTGTTTGTGAGACTATGCATCGTATGATGACTGTCCTAAATGGTCCCTAGTTGAAAGGGTTGTGTGGACACACAACTAGTTAGACTAGCATATGACACGGTGGATGGTCCGGTCTCACTGACCATGTAGCATTGGATGCTAGCCGGATAATATGGACTCAGAAAGGTCTGGTCGGATTTGACATAGTTGGATCCGAGTCGAGATAAGGTCTGAGTTGGACAGACCCAACTATGAGACGCAGCGATAGGTCATCTGTGAGTCTCTAGTACAACATGTGTTCTATGTCCTAAGACCTGAGCTGGCGCATGTACTCGGGATGGTGACAGACTTGCTTTGGGCCGACCAAATGCTACTTCGTGACTGGGTAGTTACAAAGGTAGGTTTCGGGCTTCTCCAGACCCATGCTGCGAGATATGGTCGAGCAAGATGGGATTTGCCCCTCCTACAAGGAGAGATATACTCTGGGCCCCCTCGGGTGATCCGACCTGGATAAGCATGGCCATGCGATGAGGATTATGAGATAACCCAAAGTGTTGGTTGGATTCACCGGAACGAGAAAGAGGTCGTGCTGCAACAAGGATGACCATGTCGCCTTCTGCACGACAAAATATATTGTGTGGCAAAGGGAACATAAGTGTGAAGTACAGGTTTGCCTAACCAGCTTCGTCGGACACTTGGAGTCGGCACGTCTTGCTAGAGGCCACTACCGACCGGTCGAGTCAGATGTGATTTGACTCGTGACCAAGTGGACGAGAACCTACAAGGTCGCGCGCTTAAGGTAAGGAACACGTGGGCTTTTGGATCCGTGCAAGGCCCAAGAGTTGAGCCCGCGCCGGATGCCTATATATAGTGGAGGTGCGGCACACCCATCCGGTTGATCGCTTTAGCGCCATCATCAGGGATTTGCATGAGTTGCAACTAGCCACCTCCACTCGCCACCTCCGACCGTGTGATCGGACCTAGGAGTCCGTTGAATGGGTGTTCCTCCTGCACGTGCGAATACCGTTAGAGGCGGTGCACTTGCGCTGCTCCGACGAACCTGTACGTGGGATCCGGCGACCCGCTGTTCGAGGGAGATCAGAACGGCTGTTCGAGGGAGATCGAACGAGGAGGAGACAGACCACAAGAACGTGCTGCCCCAACTCTACTTCCGCTGCACAACACTGCGCGTCTAGTGGTAATGAACTGTGATCCATCTCCGTAGCATTTTCTGGGATGTTCTGTGCGTTGGCAAATTTTAATTCGCATGCGATGCGCCTATGGTAGAACCCAACATGGAGATGCATAGCAACGAGAGGGGACCGTACGTACCCTCGTAGATAGTTAAGCGGAAGCATATATAACATGGTTGATGTAGTTGTACTCTTCATGATCCAACCTGATCAAACACCGAATGGATGACACCTCCACGTTCAACACATGAGCGGTTCGATGACATATCTGCCTCCTCGATCCAGCGAGCGGGGGCAGATTAGTAGATGGGATCTCGACCATCACGATGGCATGGTGGAGATGGTGATGGAGCAGTGCCAGCACAACTTTGCCAAGTGCCTCCGAAACTATGAACGAGGATGAATGGGAGAGTGGGGAGGCCAAAGGGCATGGAGATTGTTGTGTCCAGCCCTTGTGTCCCCTCCCCAATATATATTGGGGTGCGATAGGGCTGGGGGCGCATCCCTAGCCCCTCCTCCAAGTAGGGGAGGCTTTCAAGGGAGGAAACTTGCCTCCCAAGGCAAGTGGACTCCCTCCCACCTAGGGTTTCCCCTTCCCATGCGCATGGGCCTTGTGGGGCCTGGTGCACCTGGCTTAATAAGGCCATGTCACCCCTACATCCCATGCATGCCTTAGGTGCTAGAGGGACCCTCTCGGAGTCCTCGAGAATCCTTAGAAACCTTTCGGAAGCTTCCCGGTAAAATATCGGCATAACCTGTATGACTTCCAATATATAAATAATTACCTCCAAACTATTTCTGAGCTCCTCATGAAGTTTGAGATGTCATGAGGGACTCCGAACAACATTCGATCACCAACATACATATCCCAATACTACTCTAGCGTCATCGAATGTTAAGTGTGCGGGCCCTACGGGTTCGAGAATCATGTTGACATGACAGAGACTCCTCTCTGGTCAATAACCAATAGCGGGACCTGGATGACCATATTGGTTCCTACATATTCCACGAAGATCTTTATCGGTCAAACCACGATGTCAAGGATTCAGTCAATCCCGTATGCAGTTCCCTTTGTCGAGTGGTATGTTACTTGCCCGAAATTCTACCATCGCTATCTCCGTACCTAGTTCAATCCCGTTACTGGAAAGTCTCTTTACTCATTCCATAATACAAGATCCCTTGACAACTCCTTATTCACATTGCTTGAACGCTTCTTGTGATGTTGTATTACCAAGAGGGCCCGAAGATACCTCTTTGTCATACAGAGTGAAAAATCCCAGTCTCGATCCATGACAACTCAACAGGCACCCTCAGAGATACCTATAGAGAACCTTTATGATCACACAGTTACGAAGTGACGTTTGATGCACACAAGGCATTCCTCCAATGTTAGGGAGTTGCATGATCTCATGGTCTTAGAAACATATACTTGACATGAAGAAAGCACTAGCAACAAACTAAGTGTGATGATCAAATGCTATGCTTGCGGTTGGGTCTTGTCCATCACATCATTCTCCTAATGATGTGATTCTGTTATCAAATGATAACTCATGTCTATGGTTGGGAAATCTTAACCATCCTTGATCAACAAACTAGTCTAGTAGAGGCTCACTAGGGACATGGTGTTGTTTATGTATCCACACATGTATCTTAACAAGGAAATAAACAATTATCATGAACAAGGAAATATGATAATAACCAATTTATTATTGCCTCTAGGGCATATTTTGAACTATCTCCCACTTGCACTAGAGTCAATAAGCTAGTTCACATTGCCATATGATTAACACCCAATGAGTTCTGGGGTTTGATCATGTTTTTCTTGTGAGAGAGGTTTTAGTCAATGGGCCTGCAACATTCAGATCCGTGTGTACTTTGCAAATCTATATGTCATACTATAGGTTGCTACCATGCTCCACTTGGAGCTATTCCAAATGACTGCTCCACTATACGTAGCCAGTTCTCTACTCAGAGTCATCCGAATTGGTGTCAACGCTTGCATCAACGTAACCCTTTACGACAAACTCTTTGTCACCTCCATAACAGAGAAACATTTCCTTTGTACTCTTTAGGTACCTAAGAATAATTTTGACCGATGTCTAGCGATCCACTCCTGGATCACTCTTATACCCCCTTGCTATACTCATGGCAAGTCATGAATCAGGTATGCTACACAACATGGCATACATTACAAGGCCTATGTCTAAGGAACAGAGGGAAACCTTCATGCTTTCTCTTTATTCTGTCGTGGTCGAGATTTGAGTCTTTACTCAACTTCACACCTTACAATATAGGCAAGACCTCCTTATTTGACTGATCCATTTTGAGCTCCTTCAAAATATAGTCAAGGTATCTGCTTTGTGAAACTCTTATCAGGCGTCTTGATCTATCTCTATAGATCTTGATGCCAAATATTTAAGCAGCTTTATCCAGGTCTACCTTTGAAAAACTCCTTTCAAACAACCTTTATGCTTTCCAGAAATTCCACATTATTTCCGATCAACAATATGTCATCCACATATACTTGTTAGAAATGCTATAGTGCTCCCACTCACTTTCTTGTAAATACAAGTTTCTTCATAAACTTTGTATAAAACCAAAAGTTTTGATCACCTCATCAAAGCGCATATTCCAACTTCGAGATGCTTGCACCAGTCCATAGAAGGATCACTGGAGTTTGCATAACTTGTAGCTTCCTTAGGATTGACAAAACCTTATGGTTGTATCACATAAAACATTTTCTTAAGGAAACGATGTTTTGACATCCATCTGCCATTTTTGATAATCGAAAATTGTAGCAATTGTTAACATAATCCCAATAGACTTTAGCATCCCTACGTGTGAGAAAGTCTCATCATAGTCAACTCCTTGAACTTTTTAGAAACCTCTTCGTGACAAGTCGAGCTTTATAAATGATGACATTACCATCATCGTTTTACTTCTTGTTAAAAATCCATTTGTACTTAATGGTCAGTCAGTCATCGGACAAGACTACCAAAGTCAATACTTCGTTTTCATACATGGATCAAATCTCGGATTTAATGGCCTCTTGCCATTTGTTGAAATCCGGGCCCACCATTGCTTCTCCATAGCTTGTAGGTTCACCATTGTCCAATAACAATACTTCCAAGACAGGATCATCATACCACTCAGGGTTGTACGTGTCCTTGTCGTCCTACGAGGTTTTATAGTAACTTGATCTAAAATTTGATGATCATCATCATTAGCATCCTCTTCAATTGGTTTACACATCACAAGAACACCTTTCCGTGTTGTGCTACTTTTCCAATTCAAGTGAAGGTTCTATAACCTTAGCAAGTTCTACCTTCCCCCGACTCACTTCCTTTGAGAGAAACTCCATCTCTGGAAAGGATCCATTCTTGACAACAAGACTTGCCTTCGGATCTATGATAGGAGGTATACCTAATTGTTTCTTTAAGGTATCCTATGAAGATGCACTTCTCCTCTTTGGGTTCGAGCTTATCAGGCTGAAGCCTGTTGACATAAGCGTCGCATCCCCAAACTTTAAGAAACGACATCTTACGCTTCTTGCCAAACCATAATTCATACGGTGTCGTCTCAATGGATTTTGGTGCCCTATTTGAAGTGAATGTAATTCTCTCTAATGGATAACCGAAAAACTATAGTGGCAAATCGGTAAGAGACATAACAAAATGCACCATATCCAATAAAGTACGACGACATCGTTTAGACACACCATTGCACTGTGGTGTTCCAGATGGCATGAGTTGTGAAACAATTTCCACATTATCTTAAATCCATACCAAACTCGTAAATTAGATATTCACCTCCACGATCATATCATAGACATTTTATCTTCTTGTCATGATGATTTTCAACTTCACTCTGAAATTTCTTGAACTTTTCAAAATTTCAGATGTGAGTTTCATTAAGTAAATATACCTATATCTACTCAAATCATTTGTGAAGGTAAGATAATAACGATATCCACTACGTGAATCAACACTCATTGGACTGCATACATCAATATGTATTATTTCCAACAAGACATTTGCCCGCTCCATCGTACAGGAAAATGGGGTCTTAGTCATCTTGCCCATGAGGCATGGTTCACATGTCTCAAGCGATTCAAAATTGAGTGAGTCAAAAGATCCATCAGCATGGAGTTTATTCATGCAATTTACACCCATATGACCTAAGGAGCAGTGCCACAAGCATGTGGTACTATCACCATTAACTTTGCATCTTTTGGCATCAATACTATGAACATGTGTATCACTACGATTGAGATTCAATAAACCATTCACATTGGGTGCATAATCATAAAATATATTATTCATGCAAACATAATAACCATTATTCTTTGACTTAAATGAATAATCGTCTCACAATAAACAAGATCAACATAATGTTGATTCTCAACGCAGGCACCAAATAACTTTTATTTAGGTTTGAAACTAAACCTGAAGGTAGAGTGAGCGTGCCGATGGCGATCACAACAACCTTGTTGACATTTCCAGAGCGCATCGTCACCTTGTTCTTAGCCAGTCTCATATATTCCACAACTTTTGTTTCGAGTTACTAATATTAGCAAATGAATAGGTATCAAACACCCAGGGGCTACTATAAGCACTAGTAAGGTACACATCAATAACATGTATATCTACTTTTGGTAACATTCACAGCCTTGTTATCTGCCAAATATGTGGGGCAGTTCTGCTTTGAGTGATAGTTCCCCTCACAATACAAGCACTCAGTCTCGGGTTTGGGTCCAACCTTGGTTTTTTCATTGGAGCGACCACTGGCTTGGCATTCTTGGAGTTTCCCTTCTTGCCCTTGCCGTTCTTGAAACTAGTGGTCTTATCAACCATAAACACTTGATGCTCCTTCTTGATTTGTACCTCTGCGGCCTTATAAACCGCGAATAGCTCATGGATCATTTTCTCCATCCCTTGCATGTTACAGTTCATCACAAAGCTCTTGATATCTTGGTGGTAGTGACTGGAGAACTTTGTCAATCATTGTCCTATCTTGAAGATTAACTCCCACTTGATTCAATCCATTATAGCACCCAGACATTCTGAGCACATGCTCACCAACTAAGTTGTTCTCATCCATCTTGTAGCCAAAGAACTTGTTAGAGGTATCATACCTCTCGACATGGGAATGAGCCTAAAATACCAATTTTATCTCTTGGAACATCTCATATACTTTGTGGTTCTCAAAACGTATTGGATCCTCGGTTCTAAGTTACAAAGCATGGCGCACTGAACTATCGAGTAGTCATCAGACTGTGAATACCAGACATTCACAACATCGACAAACAACGCTTGAGGGGGTTGTGCCCTGAGTGGTGCATCAAGGACATAAGCCTTCTGTGCAGCAATGGGGACAATCCTCATATCATGGACGACCAATCCGCATTATTGCTACCATCATCTTTCAACTTTGTTTTCTCTAGGAATGTATCAAAATACAAGGGAGCTATAGCGCGGGCCTTTGATCTACAACCTAATTTGCAAAGACATTTTGTCTATGTTCATGATAATTAGTTTAGCTAATGAAATTACTAAAGAACTCCCACTCAAATCAACATCCCTTAGGTTGTCTAAGTGTGGCATGATCCAAATCCACCAACCCAAGTCCGATCTTCACATGAGATGAGGTGGTTTCAATGGTGAATATCTCCATGTTGATCATATGTACTATATGACTCATGTTCGACCTTTTGGTCTCTTGTGGTCTGAGGGTATGTTTGTACATGCTAGGCTCATCAAGTTTAACCCAAGTATTCCGCATGTGTAAAACTGGCTTACACCCGTCATCACGAGGTGCTTTGAAACGAAGAAATTTCACAATGGTGCATACTTGGGGAGAACACAATTTTATCTTGAAATTATATGAGAGATAATCTTATAATGCTACCATCGTTCTAAGAAAAATAAGATGCAAAAAAGGATAGACATCAGATGCAAATCAAATAAGTGACATGATATGGACATTAGTGTCTTGTGCTTTCGATCTCCATCTTCAAAGCACTGACATGATCTCCACTGTCATCGGCATGACACCACGATCTCCATCATTGTGTCATCATGTGGTTGTTGCGCCAACTATTAATTCTACAATTATTGCTAACTCATAGTGATAAAGTAAAGCAATGGCCAACCCTATGGCTCCTGTTGGTTGTCGTACTCATCGACATGCAAGTCGTGACAACTATACAAAACATGATCATCTCCTACATCACATATATCAAATCACGTCTTGGGCATATCACATGACAACATGCCCTACAAAAACAAGTTAGACATCCTCTACTTTGTTGTTGCAAGTTTTATGTGGCTGCTATGGGCAACTAGCAAGAACCGTTCCTACCTACTCAAAGGCACAAAGGTGATGATCAAGTTGCCTTTTAACCTTGTTGTCAGGCGAAACAACGATATATGGTGCCGATAAGGCCCCTTTTTGGTTCGACGAGGAGCTCGGACGCACAAAGAGCACAAACGGTTGCTGCGTGCATGGTGGTTTAGACAGGTTCAGGCCGCTCGGAGGCGTAAAACCCTGCATCCTGTGTTTTTTGGTGGATTGTATGTATGTTCTTGGTTACAGGAGTGCTATCCCGACAAGGATGCACGGGGGAAGTAGCTACAAGTGTAGAATGAACAGAGAGTCGATCTTTCTAAAGGTAGCCTCGGGCCTCCTTTTATAGGATAAGGGGTCACCATAATGGCTAAAATGGTCTTTACATGGTTGTATAGTGTCACTGCAGCTACAGAGACTGCTTGTCAGGATATGTAGTGGGAAATATCTAAATCTAACCAACCAGGACAGGCACATTAAATGTGTCGTGAGGTGGCGCACTGGCGACGTTCTCCGGAAAGAATTGCCTCTCCTTCTTTATAGTTCGCTTAGCTACCTCTTATTTCTCCGCCACGCCGCGGAACGGGTGTCACTAAAGCTACAATAGGCCCGTCGCTGTAGCCACGTGCCCCGCCAGCTTCGTACGTCCGCCTGTCGGCTCGACACCTCAGCTGACATAGACAATTAGCGCCTGGTGAGGTGGAGTGGCGGTGTGGCGGGCTGAAATCTTGCCGGGTGATGCTTGTGGATGGGCTATTTCGATTGGTGAGAGTCTTATCGTCTTGCTTAGGTCTTGGCATCGGTTTGCTTCGGAGATCGACGTGACCTCAGCAAGGGTTTGTCCGCCAGAGGGCAACGGTTACGCATGCATAAGTCTGGGTGCTAAGGACCCCAGTTCTTAGTACACCGACAGTAGCCCCTGGGCCTGGGCCATACACGCGCACCTGCAGAGTTGTTGGGCTAGGCCGAAAAGGATGCACGGGCATGCGTTGGTGTGTTTCCCTACGGTTATGATGATTTTTACTAACCATTCCCATGATGTGTAGTCCCTCGAGGAATGACATTGGTGGAGAGGGTCGGTTGCCCAAACAATCTGCTTACCAGTGAACGGTCATGTTGGTCCATGGGTGGCCAGCCCCTGATCTTCCTTGGGGTAAGCAGCGAGGAAACGATGCGGCACCTGTCCGCCTCACCATTAAGAGGCGCCATTCCCCCTTCCATCTTGATTGCGCCTCGGGTGACGCGTGTCACGCACGAGGCTTTCTATTGGTCAGAGAAGGCGATTGTTGGGGCCGCGCGTGTGTCAATGCGCGCTCGCCATGGGCCACGAGGAGTCAGTCCCCTCTTCTTCCCCTTGCACTCGGGCCCTATAAATAGGGAAGGGTCGAAAGGGGGTGCAACTCATTGTTGGTCTCTTGCTCCGCAAAGCCACTCATCGCCTTCATTTCCGTTCCCCCACCCCTTCTTCCAGCGTGCTCCCCCCGCGATGGCGAGGGGTCACGGGCGCGCTCGAGGTTCCAGGGCCGCTAGGAGGGGCAGCCCCTCGAGCCCGATGCACATTGTGGTGATGTCAGAGGGGCCCGGCTCCACCTGTCATAGAAGGATGTCGTCTGGAGGTCATGCAGGAGCGGCCCCGTCGACTCGCGGCGGTCGTGGCGATGCCCCTCTCCTGTAGCCCCATGCGGGAATCCATGCGGGGGAAGAGGTGCAAGAATTTGTCATGGTGGTCCCACGGCAACACCGGAGCAGGCTGCGACTTCTAGACCCTTTCGCGATGGCCATAGAAGGCAGCCGACCCCACGGTTTGTGGCTTCGGGTCGATGGCTGCTGCAATGGTCCAGTGTGGGCAGCGGTCAACCTCTCCCCCAGAAGTGTCATGTTCTTGACACGGGGGTAGAAGTCGTTTGCTCCCTTCTGGTGGCTCGGCCCAGGGCATCTTCTCCATTTTATGTTCGACAGCTCTGCCATTCTCTCTGTGAAGTTCTTTGGGGTGAGTGGCGTCCGCCTCGATTGTTGTTCCGAAAGCTCGAGCAGTAGCGACTTTGACTCCTCCAGTGACAATGCCGACTACTAACATCATCCTTGGTGTCAAGGTCGAGGACAATGACTCCGAGTAGCGTGGTCGGCGCCCTAAATGGATTTGGAATGCGAGGCCCCACCTATGGGGCCTCATTTCTGGATCAATCGCCACATCGTAGTGGCATATCTCCTCCTGGATGCCGACTGTGACGTTGGAGAAAATCATACTCTGACTTGACCTCGTCACCTTCGCAGCCGAGCTTGGCGTCCTTCTTTTGTACTCATATAGTATCCAATGTAATCCTGAAAGAAAATCAAATAAAAACTTTGGGTACCCTTAGTATGTCAAGGGATTGTCTTGCATCTATGTTTTTTGGATATTTTCTTTTTATATCGCGGGATGCCTCTTGGGACGCTTGCCGGTGCGTACTGTTTGTCGCAAGGCGGTTCTAAGGATAGATCGCGAGCACCCTCTCGGCATTACCACTTCAAACAGGTTTGCCTTGCCATCCTTTCCACAATGACCCGAGGCGTTGAGCATGGTTCCAACTCCCGGTGCGCAACAATTCTTACAAGGGCCCATCCACGCGCGGGTCCCCCTATACAAGTGGTGACTCGCACCAGGGAAAGAATTCACTTATCTTTTCTTTCCTCTACAAATCTTCTTGCCGCGAGACGGTCACTTCGAACGTATCTGCCCTTGCCACTCTTCCTTCCCTTGGGTTGACTTGCGCACGGGGGTCCCTGCTTCCTTTCGAGAAAAAGAAAGAAGAGAAAATAGGACGCGCTAGGGGCTTTAGCAGTTCGATAGGGACCTTATGCAGGCAATGAGCTACCATAACATTTCACACAGTGAACATAACGCAAATAAGTAAATGGGTGAAAAGTCGTGGGATACTTAGTCTTATTCACTCCGCACAGGGCCATCACTTGGCTTTGTATAGATGATTACACACATTACTGTGAGACTTGTAAAAAATTGTTCCCCCGTGGAGCCCAACAACCACACCTCACGGGTAGAACTTGCGAGTATGCTCAATATTCCACTAGTTTTGCACCGGGGTGCCATCCTTGGTCTCCAGGTGGACTGCGCCAGGCCTGGTGACTCGTACTACCTGGTAAGGGCCTTCCCACTTTGGTGTCAACTTGTTGGCTCCCTTCACGGAATGAATCCGTCAAAGGACAAGGTCACCTTCCTCAACTATCCTGGAACACACCTTACGACAGTGATAGCGGCACAAGGCTTGTTGGTACCTCAGGACATGTAGTGTGGCCTAGAGACGATTATTTCTCTAGGAGCATGACATCGTTATGTTGTAACCGCTCTTCCCGTCCTTGTCAAAGGCCTGCACTCGAGGCGACCCGTACGTGATTTCCGTGGGGAGCACTGCTTCCGCCCCATAGACTAGGGAGAAAGGCATTTCACTGGTGGCTCGATTTGGTGTCATTCTGATTGACCAAAGAACCGTTGACATCTCATTAATCTAGTGCCTTCCATGCTTCTGTAGCTTGTCTAAAGTTCTCGTCTTGAGACCCCACAACACTTTTGCGTTTGCCCTCTCTACTTGGTTGTTTCTCCTTGGAAGAGCAACAAACGCGAAGCAGATCTTGGTGCCAATGTCTTGACAATATTTCATGAAGCTGTTGTTGGTGAACTGCGTGTCGTTGTCAGTGGCGAATCTATTGGGCATGCCAAACCGACAGACTATCCCTCTAAGAAACTTGACTGCTGCTAGCCTCATTACTTTCCTCACTAGCTCTACCTCTGTCCACTTCGTGAACTTGTCGATTGTGACGAACAAGAACTCGAAGCTCCGATAGCATGGGGGAAAGGCCCGATGATGCCGAGCCCCCAGACTGCAAAGGGTCAGGAGAGAGGTATGGTTTGACGGGCTTGTGTTGGCTGATTTATCCACTTGGAGTGGTACTGGCATGCTTAGCACATAGTCACTACCGCCAAGGTGTCTTGAAGGGTCGTCGGACAGTAGATGCCTTGCCGGAACGCCTTTCTGACTAGAGCCCGTGACTCGATGTGGGAACCACAGATTCCTTCGTGTAGCTCTGCCAATAGTTGTTGTCCTTCCTCCTGAGCAATGCATTTTAATTTCACCCCATTTGGTCTTCTTCTGGACATATCATTATCCGCGAGCTGATACATGCAAGACTGACTGGCTACTCTTTTAGCTTCTTCTTGCTCCTTGGGGACGTCTCCTGTCTGGAGATACTGGACGATCTGTTGCGCCCATGACGGAGCCCGTGGCTCGAAAACGAGGACTAAATGTGTTTCTTCTACCGTTGGAATGATACCTTCGACAACAAGGACCGTGTGTCCTGCTAGAGCTTGGTGCTCACCATTGAGCACCTTTTCGTCCCCAACAACCTTCTTGGCGGCCATAGGTGGCTTTGCCGGGAAATAGTTGTCAGGGCTGATTTTTCTATTCTTGGCTTGCCGTCCTGATGGTGTAACTGACGGCTGAGTGAGTCGGAGCACAAAGGTGCCTGGTTCCACAGGTGACTTCTGAGCTGCTCGTTTTGATAGATCATCAGTGATGTTGTTCTCTGCCCTGGGGACGTGTTCCATCAGTAGATGGTCAAAACGTT
Source organism: Hordeum marinum (assembly GCA_022496015.1). NCBI lineage: Eukaryota > Viridiplantae > Streptophyta > Magnoliopsida > Poales > Poaceae > Hordeum > Hordeum marinum. The sequence goes on from CM039673.1 coordinate 310,168,011, forward strand.
CCTCCAACTTCCTCACTTCATAAACATATGCTTTCATTAGGGGGATTTTGGTAATCCTTATTGACCTGGCACACAACCAATTGTGAGTTCCCGTAGACTATTAACTTCCTGATTCCCAACCCTCGTACTCATATGTGTTGTTAGTTGACACCTCCCAGGGGAATTGCATTGGGATCACGTAGTTGACGTGCTCTCCAATGTGTGCTACGAGCAACACTCCAAGACTGGCGCCTGATACTCGTGATCAGCGTTGGGTTTCTGTGAAGAGGAACGGGTTATCACGACACAAAGTGGGTAAGTATTTCCCTCATTTATGTGTTGGCGAACATTGCATGGAAACAACAATTTTCCTATGCTTCACCAATATCAATCTAGGAGATGAGCACCTACCAGAGGAGAGATCGGGTCCACATACCGTTGTAGATCGCTAAGCGGAAGCGTTAAGAAACGCGATTGATGTATTCCAACGTCTTCACGATCCAAATCGCAAGCCGTCCGGCGATCCAATCACGATCTAGCGCCGAACGGATGACACCTTTGCGTTCAACAAACATATAGCTTGATGATGTCCTCACTTTCTTGATCCAGCAAGATGGGCGAAGTAGTAGATGAGTTCCGGCAGCATGAAAACATGGTGATGGTGGTGGTGAAGAACAATCTCCGCAGGGATTTGCCCAACACAACAGAAACTATGATGGAGGATAAACTAGAGGGGCGGGGTTGTCGGCACACGGCTTGGGGAAATCTTGATGTGTTCTCGGTGCTAGCTCTACCCCTCTATTTATATGTTGAGCCTTGGGGTCAAAACTTGGAGAATGAGCCTCCTCAAAGTCGGTTTGGCACACAAGGCCAAAGTCCTCCTCGGACTCCAAGACCAGACGCCAGGGTCCTCGGCGTCTGGCCCCAAACACTAGGGTCCCTGACGTGTGGCCCCTGGCCTCCGCAAAGCTCCCTTTTGCACATTCCTAAAGCCTTGTGGGCTTTACCCCTTGGCCCAAATAAAGTGTTCTTGTACCCGAACATTTCAGGAAACATCCGAAACCCCTTCTGGAGAACAAACACTATTATCCCATATATCAATCTTTACCTCTGGAATATTCTAGAGCTCCTTGTCATGTTCGGGATCTCATCCGGGACTCCGAACAACTTTCGGTCACCAACATAATAACTCAACTATACTTATATCGTCACCAAATGTTAGTGCATAGACCCTGTGGGTTTGAGTAGTATGCAGACATGACCGAGATACCTCTATGACCAATAACCAATGGCGGGACCTGGATACCCATATTGCTTCCTACATATTCTACAAAGATCTTTATCAGTTGAGCCTCTATGTCAAGGATTCAGTTAATCCCGTATGTAGTTCCCTTTGTTCATCGGTATGTTACTTGCGTGAGATTCGATCATCGGTATCTCCATACCTAGTTCAATCTCATTACCGGCAAGTCTCTTTACTCATTCTGTAATAGAAGATACAATGGCTAACTCTTTAGCCACTTTGCTTGCAAGGCTTGTTGTGACGTTGTATTACCGAGTGGGACCAGAGATACCTCTCCGTCATATGGAGTGACAAATCACAGTCTCGATCCATGACAACCCAACCGATACCCTCAAAGATACCTTTAGAGCACCTTTATAGTCATCGAGTTACATTGCGAAGTTTGATACACACAAGGTACTCTTCCGTTGCCAGTGACTTGCATGATCTCTTGGTCATAGGAGCAGATACTTGGCATGTAGAAAACTATAGCAATAAACTGACATGATCATATGCTATGTTTATAGTTTGGGTCTTGTCCATCACATCATTCTCCTAATGATGTGATCCTGTTATCAAATGACATCTCATGTCTATAGCTAGGGAACCTTAACCATCTTTGATCAATGAGCTAGTTTAGTAGAGGCTTACTAGTGACACGTTGTTTGTTATGTATCCACACATGTATCTGAGTTTCGAATCAATGCAATTATAGCATGGATAATAAACGATTATCATGAACAAGAAAAAAAAATCATTTTATTATTGCCTCTAGGGCATATTTCCAACATTATGAAACCAAGTTTTATTGAACCAATAGGAATACCCATTCTCAACCGTCTTCAGCGGCTGCACACAAAAGAACAAACAACTTGCACCCAACGCCGACAAGAGGGTTGTCAATCCCCTTGATCTCGTTATTTGCAAGCAAGTGAGTTGTGTAGATAACTGTAGATAATTGTAAATTGCAAAATAAAATATAAGCAAATAAATAAAAGCAAGGTAATGCAATCATTTGTGAATATAACCGGGGGGAAGAGTTCTCTAGTGGCATCTTTCATAGAAATAACATTCGGTGGTAAACGAATTACTGTTGGGCAATTGATAGAAAAGCGAATAGTTGTGTGGTTTTCATGTGAATGATCATGTGTTTATAGGTATCACATCCATAAGAAAATTGGTCGACACCTGCCTACACCTATTACTATTACTCCACTCATCTGCTGCTATCCAACATGCATCTAGAGTATTAAGTGAAATAGAGTAATGCTTGCAGAATGATGACATGATGTAGACAAAGTAAACTCAATCAACATGAATAAACACCATCATTTTATCCTTAGTAGAAGCAACACATAGATGCAAATTTTCCCCTTTTGTCACTGGGATATAGAAAGTCGCCAGGTTGAGCCTACTACAACGCACCACTCCCACCGAAGAAATATCAATCTAGTTGGCCAAACTATCTCAATAGACCGGAGAGCATTACGAAGCTATGATGATCATGAAAATAAGAATTTTAGTATTAATGTTTGACTCAAATGATTTTCATGAATAATATGAACATAAACTCACAATTCATCAAAGCCCAACAAACACATCATCCAAAGGGATTACATCGGATAGATCAAGGCAAATATGCGATGAACATTGTATTGAAGATCGAGAGACTAAGAGATTGCCATCTAGGTACTACCTACGGACCCATAGGTCTATGGCGAACTAATCACACATCGTGGTGAGGTAGCAAGGTTGATGAAGAGGCCCTCCATGATCAATCTCCCCTCCAGCAAGGTGCCAGAACGGAGGTGTGGATGACCTCTCATCAGAACAGAGACTTGCGGCGACAGAAAAAGTGTTTCGGGAGCGCTTCCAGGTTTTTTGGAATATATGTGAATTTATAGGCCAAAGAGGGGCATCGGGAGGCGGCCGAAGGAGGCACAAGCCATCAGGGCGTCCCCTGGTGGCGCGCCCTATTTGCTGTTGGATCCCTCTTGGCTCTCCGGCCTCCTCCCAAAGCTTCCAGGTATTCTTTTGGTCCAGAAAAATCATCATTTTTTTGTGGCAATTGGACTTTGTTTGGTACTATAAACCTGAAAAGTCAAATACATGCAGAAAACAACAACTGGCACTAGGAACTGGGTCAATAGGTTAGTGCTCGAAAATATTATAAATTGGTAAACAAATGCCCAAAGTGTATCCTCGAATGATAATATATTATCATGGAACAATCATAAATTATAGATACCTTGGAGACGTATCAGCATCCCCAAGCTTAATTCCTGCTTGTCCTCGAGTAGGTAAATGATAAAAATATAATTTTTGATTTGACATGCTACCCATTATGTAATATTTTGTATGTATGCTCATGAAGAAATGATGACTTAATAAACATCAACATAGTAATATTTAAAATATAAGAAACAAAATCATTGTTTTTTTCAGAGTATACGATCCTAAAAGAATGTTTACCCCTACTCATCTTATTATATTAGAAAGGCATGACTCGGTCTTCACCACATCAATACAAATGTTAAGCACCACAGTGTCCAGGTCAGGCAATTGGATCGTACTTTTCAATATGCATCAACTTTTTATTCTTCATGCAACACATGATCATGAACTATTGGACATAGCATATAGGTGGAATATAGTGTGATGGTATATATCAAAGGGGTAAAAATTGGAGAAGATAGTCTCACATCAACTAGGCATACCAATGAGCTATGGAGATGCTCATCGATAGATGTCAATGCAAGGAGTAGGGATTTCCATCCAAATCAGGCACTAGAGCTATAAGTGTATGAAAATTCAATTGAAGCTAAGTGGGGTGTGCATCCAACTTGCTTGCTCATGAATACCTTGGGCATTTGAGGAAGCCCGTCATCGGAATATACAAGCCAAGTTTAGTATATGAAAAGGTAATTACCACTAGCAAATTGAAGTGACAACATAGGATACTCTCTCTATGAAGAACATGGTGCCACTTTGAGGCACAAGTGTGGTAAAGGATAGTAACAAAGTCCCTTCTCTTTTTTCTCTCGTTTATTTATTTTTGTTTTCTTCATAGTGGGATTTTCTCTTTTTTTGCCTCGCCCATTCACTTTTTATATGGTGGTCTCATTTGGCCTCCCGCATTTTTATTTTATTTTTCGTCCGGAGTCTCATCCCTACTTGTGGGGGAATCATAGTCTCCATCATCTTTCCTCACTAGGACAATGCTGTAATAATGATGATCATCACACTTTTATTTACTTAGAACTCAATATGAAGAACTGATAGGAAGATATGACTCTATATGAATGCATCTGGCAGTGTAGTACGATGTGCAATTATCTAGCATGACATGTCTAAAAAACATGATGAGCGGTGTCTTTTCGACAAATACTATGTCAGCTCTACATGATCATGCAAAGAAATATGATGATGAACAAACTAGTCATGTGAAGTGACGATGGAATTTGCATGGAAATATATCTCAGAATGACTATGGAAATGCCATAATAGGTAGGTATGGTGGCTGCTTTGAGGAAGATATAATGAGGTTTATGTGCCATAGAGCGCATCATGTCACGGGGTTTGGACGCACCGGCAAAAGTTGCACCGATCCTCGAGGTGAGAATGGGCTATGCACGGTACCGAAGAGGCTAGCAAATATGATAAGGTGAGAATGCATATGTCCATGGTGTAATATTAGTCATAAATAACTCGCATACTTATTGCAATGTTTTATCACAAATCAAAGTACTCCTCGCATGCCCCGAGGGAGTAGGTGGTAGGAGTTAACCATCGCGCACCCCCGACTCAAAACAACACTAGGATTTCAATGAGAAATAAAAATGCTCACACATCATCGCCATGCCTATTTGATTTTTAGATGAATAGCAAGTTAACACCTCTTAATCTCGACACTTCTATTAATCAACAATTTTGGACTCACATATTTTTCATATTACCACATCAATGTCATTAACCCACAACTTCTTTATATGTGCTACATGTTGGTTTTGATTATCATTCATTGAATACCTATTATTCTTGGACTAGTCTTATGACCCATGCAAATTACCATAACAATTTATTCATATCTCAAACAAATATAAGTGAAGAATGAGAGCACATTATTTCTATAATATCTACACGCCACCGTGCTCAACAGATATAAGTGAAGTACTAGAGCAATTGCCAAGCTCAAAAGATATAAGTGAAGCACATAGAGTATTATAACAAATTATCATGAAGGTCTCTCTCTCTCAAGTAGTCGTGTCTGGAAAATAATGGGTGTAACAAACTAAAAGTAAAATAAAATGAAAGCAAACGACGCTCCAAGCAAAACACATATCATGTGATGAATAAAAATATAGCTCCTAGTGACATACCGATGGATTGAGACGAAAGAGGGGATGCCTTCCGGGGCATACCGAAACTTAGATGCTTGAGTCTCCTTTGAATTTTACTTGGGGTGCCTTGGGAATACCCATTCTTAGGCTCTTGCTACTCATTATTCCGTAGTCCATTGCAATCACACCCAAAACTTGAAAACAATCACACAAAACACAACAAAACTTAATGAGATTCGTTAGTATAAGAAACATATTGCATACTTTAGTGTTGGAAATATGATCTAGAGGCAATAATAAATTGGTTATTATTATATTTGCTTGTTCATGATAATCGTTTATTATCCATGCTATAATTGTATTGATTGGAAACTAAATACATGTGTGGGTATATAGACAACACTGTTTCCCTATTATGCCTCTAGTAGACTAGCCCGTTGATCAAAGATGGTCAAGGTTTCCTAGCCATGGACATGAAATTTCATTTCATAACATAACATATGATCGTGTCAGTTTATTGCTATAGTTTTCTGCATGCCAAGTATCTGTTCCTATGACCATGAGATCATGCAACTCACTAACACTGGAGGAGTAACTTGTGTATATCAAATGTCACAACTTAACTGGGTGACTATAAAGGTGCTCTACAGGTATCTCCGAGGGTGCTTGTTGGGTTGGAATGGATCAAGACTGGGATTTGTTACTCCTTGTGACAGAGAGGTATCTCAGGGCCCAATCGATAATACAACATCGCTATAAGCCTTGCAAGCAATGTGACTAAAGAGTTAGCCACGGTATCTTGTATTACGGAATGAGTAAAGAGACTTGTTAGTAACAAGATTGAACCAGGTATAGAGATACCGATGATCAAATATTGGTCAAGTAACATACCGAAGAAGAAAGGGAACATCATACAGGATTATCTAAATCCTTGACATAGAGGTTCAACCGATAAAGATCTTCGTAGAATGTGTAGGAGCCAATATGGGCATCCAGGTCCCGCTATTGGTTATTGACCGTAGAGGTGTATCGGTCATGTCTACATAGTTCTCAAACCCGCAGGGTCTACACACTTAAGGTTCGGTGATGTTTCGGTAGTATTGAGTTATATGTGTTGGTGACTGAAGATTGTTCGGAGTCCCGGATGAGATCCCAGACGTGACAAGGAACTCCAGAATGGTCCGAAGGTGAAGATCAATATATAGTACGAAGGGAATCAGAGTTCGGAAGTGTTTCAGGGGTACCAGGTTGTGACCGGGAGTACCTAAAGGTGTTTCGGGGGGCCCAGCAAGTGTTGGGGGCCTCATGGGCCAAGGGGAGGGGGCACACCATCCCACAAGGGGGCCGGGAGCCACCCAAACCCTAGCCCACTTCGGCCAAGGGTGGGGGAGCCCATCTAAGGGGATTCCACTAGGTAACTTGGGGGCCAAGGCACCCTAGGGTTTCCCTAGGGGGCGCCTACCCCTTTGCCTTGGCCGCCACTCTTAGATTGGATCTAGAGGCGCCTCCTCCTCCCTTCCCCCTATATATATAGAGGGCGAAAGAGGGCAGCCGCAACCAAGAAAAGCCATGTGCTTCCCTCTCTCCCTCTAGATTGCTTCTCCTCTAGATCTGTTCGGTATAGCTTAGTGAAGCTTTGCCGGATCAGCTCCACCACCACCGCCACCATGCTGTTGTGTTGCCGGAGAACTCATCTACCTCTCAACCCGCACTTGTTGGATTGAGGAGGTTGAGATCGTCATCGAGTCGTACGTGTGCTGAATGCGGAGGTGTCGTCCGTTCGGCGCTAGATCGGAAGGACCATGATTGGATCGTGGGACGAGTCATGAGGGGATCGCGGGACGGCTTGCGATTTGGATCGCAAAGACGTTCGACTACATCAACCGCGTTTCTTAACGCTTCATGCTTAGCGATCTGCATGGGTATGTAGATCCACTCTCCCTCTCATACATGCTCATCACCATGGATAGATCTTGCGTGTGCGTAGGAATTTTTTTGTTTCCCTTGCAACGTTCCCTAACATTTAGGTACTGTGATAAAATGATTCTTAATGCATTTTTGAATAATAGGTACTACATTCTAACTTCTCCTTGGCTTATACCCCCCCCCCCACGTTATAATCCATAGCATAATCAAAACAAGCAAACTATGCAAGTAAAACAGAATCTGTTTAAAATAGAACTGTCTGTAGCAATTTGTAAAGAGCCCATACGTATGTACTATAAAAATTATTAAAAATTATGACAACGTAAATAATTTGTATAGAAATACTGTGTAAAAATTTCAGATCATTATCATGCTCCAGTAAAAAATGAAGATTGTTGTACTGGAGTTAAAGTTTCTGTTATGTTTCAGCATCGTTTCTACTCATCTTGTGAGTCATCCCAAAGGCTTTACTTGGCACAAACACTAATTAAAACATAAAAACATAATCATTACAGAGGAAAAAAATCTTTTTAACACAAAATAACAGAAAATAAAAACAAGAATTAAGATACATCATATTGGGTTGCCTCCCAACAAGCGCTATTGTTTTATGCCCCTAGCTAGGCATAATGCACAGTTTCAAGTGTTGTCATCTTGAGACTAAGCTCCTCAATAATACAACTATGATTAATAGGGACAATGGAAGGCTTGGAAATAGTATCTTTTATCAATTTCACAAAATTGGGATGAACCCTAATCATTTTGAGATCTTCGTTTCTTTTGGAACGAGGTGTACGAGTGCTCTTAGGAATGAATATGAACTTGGTTTTTTTCTTGTGAGGTACTAGCACTAGTTTTGGGTGGTGTTGGGGATACACATAATAGGTAGGCCCATGAAGGTCGAAATACCGTAATAGCATGGGATCCAGACATTAAGTAGGTCCGGACAAGTACATTCCATCGTCAACTACTCGAACGTATGGCTCACTCGAATATGCGAAGACCAACAGCCGGCAAGGCAGTCGGATTATCATCCTCATAGAGAAGGTTTTGTAGTAGGTGACATTATGGCCTCAATGCCCCATCTTGTAACATAAAAAGTGAGGGGGTGGCAGACACAATATAAGCCGCCCCCACCGCATAGCTCAGGTCTAGCTTTTTCTTCTCCCTTGGATCTCTCGCCATTAGTCTCGAGACTTAGTGACGGGGTTATTACTCCTCGGTAGGCCAAAGAAACGGGGTTCTCTCCCACGCTTCAAGAAAAAGTACGTGGCCGGCTGCTTCCCGGCCGGCTGGCGCGCAGCCAGCTGGCGCGTTGCTGGCTAGATCGAGGAGCCGGCTCGGCCCCCGGACGGCTCGACGCGGCCGGCTGTCTTTGGGCCGCCTCCTCCATTGACCCTTGGGAGGACAAGCTCCTGTCCCACCCCTCTACACGCAGGTACGGCGACACGATGGGTGGTGGGGGGATGACCCCGGGGTAGCCTCAAGCGCCCCCTTTCCCCCGCCTCCTAATGCAACCAAAGGGCGGGCCGCCTCCCCCTGCGGTCCGGCTGCGCCCTGCCGGAAGCGACCAACCAGCTACGCCCCGCTGATTACAGCGTATCGGCCGGTTGGGGGGCGTTACCGCCTGGCCCCCCAGCCGGCTGCGCAATGGATACCGTCTTCAAGGCGTGCGTGGCAACAGTGGCCCCCATCCCGTTGGGGGTCAGCATCGGTATGGCGACAGCGAAGACGTCAGGGCCTCTGACCCTGGCCGATGGTGACCGGGCTTCCAACAGTGTCGGCATGCCTCCAACCACTATGTTACCTGCCCCAACAAGGCTACAGGGTGGTCGGCCATACCGTTGACACCAGCCGGCTGCCGCAAGATGACGCCGCGGGGGGCGGCCCATGCCACGATGCGACCGGTGTCAGGGCCCGCCGCGCGGGCCCCACCGGTTCCTGACGGGACCTGTCAGCCAGCAGGACCTACCGGCGACAAGACCCCACGGCCAGGCCCTCGCAGCCGGCCAGAGAGGCTGCCGGCTGGGGCCCCCTTTGACCTTCTATTTGTATTGTATTCCAGGGGATTGGCCTATAAAACCCCCCGGGCGACCCTCATGCAGGGGAGGACGACCAACAGACGATCAATCGGCTGCTCTCTGAGTTCTCTCCACATCCACTCCACACACACGCATGTAGAGAGGTGGAAGAGCAGGCTAGATCCTTCTTCCTCCTCGATCCATATAGCTCAAGGAGCATCATTGTAACCCGACCATTGTCTCAACTAGACCGAGCAGGACTAGGGGTATTACCTCCCATGGAGGGCCCCGAACCTGGGTACATCGTGTGTCCGCCACCGCTTGTGCCTAATCCCGCTCCCGGAGCCCTCCGGCGTCCTTCGGCCCCACTTGATAAGCCTACCTATGGCATCTGCCGTGACAAAACCATGACAGTCGGTGCCCACCGTGGGGCTCTCCGCGGCGCCAGCCAGAGTAACGCTCCAGGCGGGACCCTTCACCACCTCCCCCGACCGCCTCGCATCCGGGCAGAACTGTCTGCTCGTGCGGCTTGCTCCGGCGGGCCTTGCAGGCAGCACGGCCGGCACCTCTGAGGGGTGCCCCGGCCGCGACCTCACGCTCGACGTTGCCGCGCTCGCCGGGTGGTTCAGCAAGCTGAGCCTCGCCGAAGAACCGGAGGCCGACGAGTACCCCAGTTGGGTGTTCGACTGCACCTACCATCCCTCATCCGTGGGCATGCTCGCCTTGGGCGAGGCCATCGGCCCCCACACCCGTGTGGGAGTGATGGTCACCGTCTCCTCCACCACTTCGGGCCGTGTGCGGGCGACCGAGGCCGGCGCAGCCACCGCCTGCACCGGCACCTCCGACCCACTCGCCGCCACCCTTCGGGGTCTGGGCACTCCTATCGCTACGACGGCGGACCCGGCCACCGCCAGAGCCGAGATGGAGGCGGCCTGTCGCCTGTTGTTCGAGGATGGCAGCGCCCTCGTTGCCGAGCAGCGCCGGATGGAGGCCGCACAGCGGGAATACAACTCCGCATATGGCCTCACCCCGGCTAGCCCCGAGCCCAGCCGGCGCGGTGTCGTGCGAGAACGCAGCCGCGTGGTTGCAGAAATCCTGGGCGGCCGCTTCCCCGTCTACGACACCCCCGCGGACAACCAGCGCGCCGCCAAAGTTGCCTACGAGGATTTGGCAACCTTGGAGGGCGAGGAGCGGGTCGTACGTGAACGGCACATCAAGGACCTCATCGACACCACCAACGCACAACAGGTCATCCTCACCCCCGGTGGGGCCATCTCTGAGTTTCCCCGCCCCGAGGGCAAGGACACTGGGGCTGCTGACTGCCGGCCGGCTCAGCACTCCAGCACCCCTCTCCCCTCCGGACGGAACGCCCGGGGGAGCAACGTCCAGTGCCCCCCGTCACGCAAAAACGAACAACCGACTATGAACAGCCGGCGCAGCAACAACCCGGCTGGCAGCCACCGCCGTGACGAGGCACCGGCTGGTGGCAGCCGGCGCTCCCGCGGGCATACTCCGCCCCCCCGGCAAGAACCCGCGTGGTCCATCCCGCCGGCCGTCCGCGCTGAGCTCGTTGCCCGGCTCAGGCCCCGCGTCCCCCACAACAATAACGACGCGCAGCTCCATCTTGACCGGCTAGCACAGTCGGCTCTCCTTGTGGAGGAGGGCTCAATTGGTCCAGCCTGTTTCGGTCCGCGGATCCGCAATGAGCCTTTTCCGCCCGGCTTCACGCTCCCCCGCGACACCCCGAAGTATACCGGGGCCACCAAGCCGGAGGAATGGCTAATCGACTACACCACTGTCGTCGGCATTTCCAGGGGGAACAAGCACGTAGCCGTCCGCTACGCCCCCTCTCATGCTGATCGGCTCGGCCCGCACCTGGCTGAACAGCCTAGCTATCGGCAGCATCAACACTTGGACGGACTTCGAGGAGGCCTTCGTCCACAACTTCACCGGCACCTACAAACGGCCTGGCCGGCCCCGTGAGCTGGCCATGTGCGTCCAGGGGCCGGACGAGCCACTCCGCGACTACCTCATGCGCTGGACCAAGCTCCGCAACTCCTGCGAAGGAGGACACATACAGGCCATCCAGTACTTCATCAAAGGCTTCTGCGATGGCACCCCCCACAAGCACCTCTTGTGCTCTGAGCCAACCTCCCTGGCGGACCTGATGTCCAAAGCGGACAAATACGCCACGGCTGATTCCTCGATGAGAATGAAGGCCAATGCACTAGCCAAGCAGGCTGCGCCCCCTGCCGTGCTGCGGGCGGCGGTCGACAACCAGCAACAACAGAATGGCAAGCGCAAGAACGACCAGCCCGACTCCCGCTACGAGAGCCGGCAGGTCGCCTCCATCGAGGAGGAGCAGCCGGTTGGCCAGGCCTCCAGTCAGTGCCAGCGCACCGGCAAGGCCACCTGACAGCCTAAGCTGACATTCGAGCAAATGCTTGACCTCCCCTGCAAAAACCACTCCGGTGCCAAGCCGGCCACGCACATGCTCCGGCAGTGCAGCTTCTCATAGCGACTGGCCTGGGGGCGGCCTCCCTGCTCCCCCACGCAGCCAGCCCATGCTCCGGCGCCAGCCCCGGCTCGGGCTCCGGCTCCCGGTCCAAGTCAAGCGGACCCGGCCCCGGCTCGGGGCAACTGTTGGCTGCATGACTGGTTCCCCAAACATGACGACTGTTATGTCATCTTCACTAGCGAAGAGACGGACAAACATGCCCAGCGTCGGCTCCACCACGAGGTGAACGCCACCATGCCCACGACCCCCTAGTTCATGCATTGGTCCGAGAAGCCGATCACCCGGAGCCGGGCGGACCACCCGGCTGTGATGCCAAACCCCGGCAGCTACGCCCTCGTCCTCGATCCTACTATCGCCTCCGAGAAACGCTCGTGCCGCTTCTCGCGGGTGTTGATCGATGGAGGCAGCAGCATCAACATCCTCTACATCGACACCCTGCTCAAGCTGGGGCTCATGGTGGAGGACGTGAAAACGAGTCGGACCGTCTTCCACGGCATCGTGCTGGGAAAGTCATGCACCCCCGTCGGCAAGATCAAGCTCGATGTCCTCTTTGGCGACGCCAGTCATTTCCGCCGCGAGCCGGTTTTGTTCGAGGTAGTGGACCTCGACAGTCCCTACCATGCATTGCTGGGCCGGCCGGCTCTCGTCAAGTTCATGGCGATCCCCCACTACGCCTACGTCAAGATCAAGATGTCAGGTCCCAAGGGCATCATCACCATCGCCGGCAAATACCAGATGTCAATGGCGTGCGCGCAAGATGGCAGCCGGCTGGCCGAGGCCCTGGAAATAGCGGAGGAGAAGCGGCACCTCGACCGGCTGGTGGCCCTCACCTCTGCCCAGCCGGCCGTGCCGGCCCCTCCATCCTAGTCGGTCGGCGAAGGCTCGTTCCAGCCGTCCAAGGACACCAGGCAGGTGCCACTCAATCCAGCCAACCCCACCCAGTGCGTGACCATCGGCTCCCGCCTCAACAGCAAATAGGAAAGCGAGCTCATCGACTTCCTCCGTGAGAATCGGGACATCTTTGCATGGTCCCCCAAGGAGATGCCGGGTGTTCCGAGGAAGTTCGCCAAGCACAAGCTACACGTACAGCCGGATGCGAAGCCGGTAAAGCAACCCCTGCGCCGTTTCTCTGAGGAGAAGCGACATACTATAGGAGAAGAGATCGCCCGGCTGCTCGTAGCCGGCTTCATCATGGAGGTATTCCACCCGGACTGGCTGGCCAACCCAGTCCTGGTGCTGAAGAAAAACAAGACCTAGCGCATGTGTATCGACTACCAGAAGATATGCTACGGCGTATACTTCGCCACCCAGAAGCTCAAGTAGTACTTCCAGGAGCATGTCATAACTGTCATGAGCACAGCGCCGCTGGGCGAAATCATGGCCGGCCGGGACGCCACCGGCCGGATCGTCAAATGGGCCATCACCCTGGCCGACTACGAAATACGATACGAGCCACGCACCACCATCAAGTCCCAGGCAACAGTCGACTTCCTCGTCAACTGGGCCGAAACCCAGTTCGTGTCGCCTCCGCCCGACTCCACGCATTGGCGCATGCACTTCGACGGCTCGAAGATGCGAGCCGGCCTGGGAGCCGGCATCGTCTTGTCGTCCCCCAGAGGAGACCAGCTCCGCTAAGCCCTCCAGATCCACTTTGCCGCCTCCAACAACATGGCCGAATACGAGGCCCTCATCCATGGCCTCCAGCTCGCCAAGGAGATCGGTATCCAGCGCATCATTTGCTTCGGCGACTTTGACCTCGTGGTGCAACATGTCTCTGGCGAATGGGACGCTAGGGACGCCAACATGGCCAGCTATCGCTTCCTTGTCCAGCAGCTCACCGGCTCTTTCGGGGGATGCGCGTTCCACCACATCCCTCGCGCAGACAACGAGGCGGCCGACGCGCTGGCCAAGATCGGCTCCACCTAGCAGGCCATCCCAGACGGCGTCTCCCTCGAGCGGCTGATGAAGCCTTCGATCAAGCCTTCTCCCGAATCGGAGTCCATCTTCGTGCTGGCAAACGCGACCGGCACCATGGCGGAACCGGCCGCCCAACCGGCCCCGCGGCAGCTCTGCCGGCTCTGCCGCCACCAGCCATCGGTCCAGCGCCGTCCACCACGGCAATCGAGCCGGCCACGCCTATGCACGCGGGCACCAGCCTCATCGCCGTCATGACGATGGTCAATGCTCTCACCACCGCCTCACTCCCGGGGGCTGGGCTGGCCCCTGTCTCGGCTCCCTCGTGGGCCCAGCCCATCCTGGCGTTCCTTCAGCACGGCAAGCTCCCCTCTGATGAGGCCATTGCAAGGAAAATTCAGTGTCGGGCCCCGGCCTACAGCATCATCAACCACGAGTTGGTTCATTGCAGCACCACCGGCGTCTTCCAACGCTGCGTCGAGTCGGAGTAAGGGCAAGAAATCCTCCTCGTCATTCACCAGGGCGAGTACGGGCATCAGGCTGCCTCCAGGTCCCTGGTGGCCAAAGCATTTCGTCATGGTTTTTACTGGCCGACTGCTCTGGAGGCGGCCAAGGAACTGGTTGACAAGTGCGAGGGCTGCCAGTGCTTCAGCACGCAGAGCCATCTTTCGGCTAGCGCCCTCCAGACCATCCCCCTTTCGTGGCCATTTGCCGTCTGGGGTCTAGACATGGTGGGACCCTTCAAGACCGCACGAGGCGGCATGGCACATTTGCTGGTAGCCGTCAACAAGTTCACCAAGTGGATCGAGGACCGGCCAATCAAGAAACTGGACGGCCCGACAGCCGTCTGGTTCATCGAAGACATCACGGTACGCTACGGCGTCCCCCACAGCATCATCATCGACAACGGCACAAACTTCGCCAAGGGCGCGCTAGCACGTTTCTGCTCGAAGCGGGGCATCCGGCTTGACCTGGCGTTCGTCGCCCACCCGCAGTCAAACGGCCAGGTTGAGAGGGCAAACGGCTTGCTCCACTCCGGCATCAAGCCCCGGTTCGTGACACCACTGGTCCGGTCGGCCGGCTGTTGGGTCGAGGAGCTGCCGGCTGTCCTTTGGAGCCTCCGGACCACGCCCAACCGGTCGACCGGCTACACTCCATTTTTTCTCGTTTACGGGTCCGAGGCAGTCATCCCCACCGACATCGAGTTCGATTCGCCCCGGGTTACCCTATACACCGAGAAGGATGCAAGGGAGGCGAGGGAAGACGACGTCGACCTCCTTGAGGAGGCCCGCGAGCTGGACTTGAGCCGGACGGCCATCTACCAACAGAAGCTCCGGCATTACCACAGCAAGCGGATCCGGCCGCTCTCCTTCCGCGAAGGAGACTTGGTGCTTAGGCGGATCCAGCGAACAGCCAGCCGGCACAAGCTGTCCTCCCCATGGGAGGGCCCGTTCATCGTTAGCCGGGCGCTGCACAACAACGCGTACTATCTGATAGACGCCCAGAAGCCGCAGAAGCGCAAGAGAGACGCCTCCTGCGAGGAGACGGAGCGCCCGTGGAACGCGGCGCTCCTCCATCCAATGTATTGCTGAAAACCATTGTATGTATCCTTCCCCTTTTGGGCTTATGAATGCAATAGGGGCCCCAGCCGGCTCTGGGGGCACGCCTTTTTTTCGATTTCTCCAAAGTTCTGTTATTTAAGGTACGTCAACCGGGTCCGGCTCTCGGGCCCGGGGGCTCGCCCGACTCCCTGCCGAGGCGGACAAATAATGTGAGCAAGCAACCCTTCGCCGCCCCTCCCCTAACCAGCTACAGACCAACTTCTGGCTGTCCGGCTGAAGGGACCACGGGGTACGAAGGAACTTCTCACACGAAGGTCAGCTGACGCGTGCGGCAGCCGGACTAGCCCGACCGAGATATGTTAATCCTAGTAATCGGCCTCTGCCAGCTCGACCTAGCCCTAACCGGTTGACTTTAAGAGCCCGCTATTTTCCCCCAAGGGTGAAGCCTCGTCCCTGTCCCAGACCGGCTCCCGGGTGGCTGGCAGGCGGGGCGGAAGCCGGAAGGAATCCCGGCGCGCGAACACAAGTCAAAAGGCAAAAAGTGAAAGAAGAGCCGGCACGCACATTCTTTTTAAGAGAAATAGCATAAGTTGTAACAATAAAAGGCCCACGGCCAGAAGTTCAATACATATACACCCCCAGTGGGTGAAATTCTAGTCTAAAAACAAAAATGCAAGACAGAAAGTCCTAAGTTACGGCAGCTTCGGGCTGGCCCCTCCTCCAGTGTTGACGCCTCTGGAGCCGGCGGTGCTCACGCCCCGAGAGCCGGTGGTGCTGGCGCCTCCGAGGCCGGCACCTCCGGGGTGGCCGAGGTAGAAGCCCCCACAGTCGGAGCCGGTTTAGACTCGGTTGTTGGTGTCGGACTCTTCATCGACCGTCTCGGCGGCGCTCCCCTCCGGGTTGTCCAGGGCCAGCCCGTACTGGTCCTCCGGGACCACCACGCCGTCCGCCCCGCGCTTCGGGACATACTCGTCCCACGCGGCGAATGACGCAAGGTTGTTCACCCTCGCCAGCATCTTGTCGGCCACCGCCTCCAACTCCGAGTCGGCGCCGGCATGCTGGGCCATGAGCAAACCCAAGTCCAGCTCGGAGTTCCACGACTTGCCAATACGGAGCGCCATGCCCGCGCTGGCTCATGCCGCGGAGGCCCTCCAAGCGTTCACCCGCGCCGTCCCTAACTCCAGCCACCTCGACAGCAGGTTCATGGAGCCCGGCTTCGCCGTGCCGGGCCGAAGCGTGCGGACCAGCGTCATGCCAATCGCCTGGAGCCGCTTCAGGGCGCGGACCACCTCCGACAGGCGCGCCTCGGCGGCGATCCCCACCTCGTCCAGGGTCCAGGGGGACAGCGGCCCGACGACCTCTCCTTGTGCCCGCCGGGCCTCACGGTCGGCCTCCACGGCCGCCTCCGCAACCTCCCGTGTGCCGAGGAAAAGCCCTAAGAAGAAGACAAGTGTTGAGCGGGGAGGAAAGCCAGAAAACCCAGAAGGCGCGAGAAGAACAAGGCAACGAAAACTTACTATGCAGCATCCGGTCCACCTCGTGCCCTTGCTCCTGTAGCCGCACCTCCCTGGCTGACCACTCCTGGCGCCGGCGCTCGTGCTCGTCCCGGGCCGCCTGCGCGTCCTCGGCCGCCTTGGCTAGGGAGGCATCCTTGGCCTCCAGCTTCTCGTGGAGCGCCTTCTCCCACTCATCTGCCTCCCGACGAAGGGTTGCCTCTTGGTCCGCCAACGCTTGGCGGTGGGCCGCCTCACGACCCTCCCACTCCGCCTTCGCCTGGTCCGCCTCCCCGCGGAGTCGATCACGCTCTGTCATTAGGAGTTCCCGCTCCTCGTAAAGGCGCACCACCTGGCACCGGAGGCAGACCGTGTCGTCATGGGTAGCTGCATGAGAAGCCACAGGAGTCAGAAAGGATTCAGCCCACCTCCGGGGCAGCCGGCCTGATTCCCCGGGGCTACACCCAGTGGGTGCGCTTGTGCACTCCCACTGGAAGATCGCAAGATGCTAAGATCACAGGGGCAGCGTACCTCGCAGGTCCGCGGACATGACGGCGAGCCGATTCTCAGCTCCCCGGTACAGCCCCAGTAGGTTGTTGTACGTAGCCACCCGGCGGTCATGCGCTGCCTGCAAAACAATAAGAGCTTTAGGCTCGACCCGCCTACGCCCCATCCAGTTCGAGCCTCAGGGGCTACACCCAGTGGGTGCGCTGGCGCGTCCCCACTGGAAAAGACAGAAAAATGCAAGTAAAGAGAAGAAGGAAAGAAGAAACTCATCGCGACCGCCTGCTCCAAGCTCACTAGTCGGTCGTTGGCGGCCCGAGCGTCTTGCGTCGCCTGGGCGTGGCACGCGGCAAACGCTTCGACAAAGGCGACCAACGCCGCCTCGAGGGTGCACGACGGTCCGCCAGGGGCCAGGCTCCCAGCCGCCGCCCAGGTCTGCTACGGCCGGCCTCCGTTTGTGGGTCCTCCCTTGTTGGAGACCTCGATGGGACCGGCCCCTCCAGTCACCGCCGCGCCGGGGGCCGCCGTCGACGCACTTGCGGCGGCCGTTCTCCCGGCCACCGCGGCTCCCACCTCTGGCGCTCCACCTCCGACTGCTCTGGTCTGACTCGCCTTCGGTGCCGGCGCCTCCGGAGCCGGCGCCTCCGAAGCCGGCACGTCCGGTGGCGACACCTTCGGGTCCGGTACCTCCGGCCCAGCCGGCACGTCGCCTGCAAGAGGCTGGGCGGCGCCGCGGCCCATTGCCGCCTCATCCTCCACGGCCTTCGCGCTCGCCTCCGCCCTTCGCCCGAAGCCGTGGTGGCCCTTCAACCTCTTCTCCCCGCTAGCTCCCCTTCGCCTCTCCGCCGCTTCCTCCTAGGGGCGGAGCTCCTGGACACACCGCTCCCGCTCAGCCGCCTCGAAGTCGAGCCACGCCTGGCGCTCCCTCTCCTCGGCAGCCATCGGCGGCGCCGCCCTCTCTGTCTCGCCACCCGGGGTCCTCCCCAGGGCGCGCGCCTCCCTGGTCACGAAGAAGTGAGAGACTGGGGGGAGGGCAAGATGGACCAAGGTGGAGGAGAAGACGGACTTACCCGGCGATGATGGGGATCGCTCACCTCATGGGTCCCGCTGGGCGACCTTCTGCTTCTTGCCTCCGCCTCCGCGGCTGCCGCCCGGCTGCGCGGTCGTCGCATGCTTGGGCACCGGCTTGGTGGCACCGGCCCCTTCCCCTTGTCGCCCGCGATCGGGCCTCCCCAGATGGAGCCGCCGCCGGCTCAAGGTTGGCGCCTCGGCGGCGCCGTGACCTCATCCTCCGAAGCCTCGGGCTCCTCCGGAGCCTCAGCAACGCGCGTCTAGGGAGGAGGCTCTCCCGTCGACTCGGCTTCTTCGGCCCCCTCCGTCTCCGTCTCCGCGCCGCCGACACCAGACGCTCCGGCTCGCTCGGAGTCGGCCGGATCCACGTCGTCGGCGTCCTCGACCTCCTCGGGGTCCGACTCTGCCGTGTCAGGGGCCAGCTCCCCGTAGTTCTGCACCAACGGGAAAAGCTACGAGCGGGCCGGGCGGCGTGTTGTCAAAATAAGGGGGTGAGAGGTACTACCTCTAAAAGAAGATGGAGGGGAGGAGCCGGCTTGTCACTTACCCGCGGTGCCGGGCGACTCCGGCTATACGGGGTTTTCCCCCATAGCCATCCGCCGTCCGACATCTTCGCCGTCGAGATGGCGTTCACCCTCCTCGCCACATAGGCTGGCTTCATCTCCTTGGTGGAGAGCCGGCAGGGGTCATGGCGTCCCCGCATCTGGCAGATGAGGTGCGGCCGGCACTGCAGCGCCTGCACCCAGCGCGGCACCATCGTGGCCAGCAGATCAGTGGCTTTCAGCCCCTCCGACCCGGTCATCATGAGCAGGTGCTCGTAGAGCCGGTCCGCCGTCTCGGGTGCCGAAGACGCGGCCGCTCGCCAATTCAGCATCGTGGTCGGCGGATGGTTGGCGAAGTCAGGGAGGTTGATGTAGTCCTCCTCCGGCTTCGCATTCTTCACGTAGAAGAACCCCCGCTGCCATCGCTTCACCGACTCGTGCAGCGGGAGCTTCAGGAAGCCAGTCCCCTTGCGGATGTGGATCAGGGTGCCTCCGTAGGTGGTCATCACCATCTGCTTCGTTGCCGGGTCCTTCGCCGTCTGCCTTTTGAGGAAGAAGAGCCGGCATCATAGGTCAAGCCTCGGCACAACCCCCAAGTATCCCTCGCAAAGGGTGACGAACGCCACCAGCTGTAGGACGACATTGGGGGCAAGGTGGTGCGGCTATAGGCCGAACCGCGTCAGGAAGCGGCGGAAGAAGGCGCTCGCCGGTAGCCCGAGCCCGCGGAGGAAGTGGTCGGCGAAGACAACCACCTCGCCCTCCTGCGGGGCCGGGGAGTTCTCCAGGCCGGCTGGGCGTGCCACCAAGTGCTCCTCTACCAAGAGCTTGCGACGGTGGCGGAGGTACTCGATGAAGGTCTCGTCTACGTCGCTGCCGTCCCAAGCGCCCTTGCCTGCCATGGTCGCCGAGGGGGCGTGCGGTCGCGGCGGCGGACGCGGGCGCTCGGTGGCGGTCCGGGCTCTCTTCAGCGGCGGACGGTGGCACGGCCTGCCCTCATGCTTTGGTCTCTCTCTCTCTCTCATGGAGGGGGAGGGGGCAACGAAGGCGATGCGGCGGCAAGAGGCGGAGCGAACGGGCCGTTCTGCCTCCCCCTCTCGACATTTAAACCCTGCACGGGCAATCATAGGGGCCGGATTCATTGCGCATGACCCCCACGATTCCCGCGGCGTGCGGGGAGAACATCGTGGCACTCTGAAACGCCAACCATCCGCCCCGCACCATAAAGGATCCCCGCGCACGGGCCAAGGCTACGGTCGCGGAGGGCACCGCCCTGCTACCCGGTCTTTTCCGCCGCGTGGCGCGTCTCCTCAACCTAGCGGGGAACCCGAGGCGGCACACGAAGCGTCGACCAGCTGTGGAGCCGGCCATCGCTTGCTGGTTTCGCTAGACTCTGAAGGAAGCCTGGGACAAAAGGACGATCTTCAAGCCAGCGAGGACCGCCGCGGTCTGTCGGCGGGTCCTCCCCGGCTTTGGGGAGTACTGACGGGGCGATGACCCCGGGGTAGCCTCAAGCGCCCCCTTTCCCCCGCCTCCTAACGCAACCAAAGGGTGGGGCGCCTCCCCCTGTGGTCCGGCTGCGCCCTCCCGGAAGCGACCCGCCAGCTACGCCCCGCCGGTTACGGCGTATCGGCCGGCTGGGGGGCGTTGCCGCCTGCCCCCCCTAGCCGACTGTGCATTGGATACCGTCTTCAGGGTGTGCATGGCAAAAGTGGCCCCCATCCCATACGGGGTCAGCGCAGGTATGGCCACAGCGAAGACGTCAGGGCTCTAACCCTGGCGGATGGTGACCGGGCTTCCAACAGTGCCGGCACGCCTCCAACCACTCCGTTACCTGCCCCGGCATGGCTATAGGGTGGCCGGCCGTACCGCTGACCCCGGCCGACCACCGCAAGACGCCACCACAAGGGGCGGCCCGTGCCACGATGCGACCGGTGTCGGGGCCCGCCACTCGGGCCCCGTCGGTTCCTGACGGGACCTCTCAGCCGGCGGGACCTACCAGCGACAAGACCCCACGGTCGGGCCCCCGCAGCTGGCCAGAGAGGCTGCTGGCTGGGGGGGCCTTTGACCTTCTATTTGTATTGTATTCAAGGGGTTGGCCTATAAAACCCCCTGGGCCACCCTCACGCAGGGGAGGACGACCAACAGACGATCAATTGGTTGCTCTCTGAGTTCTCTCCGCATCCACTCCGCACACACGCACGTAGAGAGGTGGAAGAGCAGGCTAGCTCCTTCTTCCTCCTCGATCCATATAGCTCCAGAAGCATCGTTGTAACCTGAACATTGTCTCAACTAGACCGAGCAGGACTAGGGGTATTACCTCCCACGGAGGGCCCCGAACCTGGGTACATCGTGTGTCCGCCACCGCTTGTGCCTAATCCCGCTCCCGGAGCCCGCCGACGTCCTTCGGCCCCTCTCGATAAGCCTACCTATGGCATCTGCCGTGATGAAACCACAATAATGGGACCCCCACGACGGGCACCAATGTAGCCATAGTGATCGCTGACACATGGGTGCGCGTGGCTACAGTTCGGCCAGTCGTATCGCTGACCTTGGCCGACCGCGACCGGGCGGGGCAACACTGCCGACACGCCCCCGCCCACTAGATTCCCTGCTCCGGCATGTCTATAGTGCAGCCGGCCATACCGGAGACTTTGGTTGGCTGGCGCAAGACGACGCAAACCGGGCGGCCCGTGCCGTAGCAGGTGGGCAAGGGCCAATCATGGAGCCGGCTGGCGGGTTCCTGTGGGCGATTGGACCGCGCAACCGGTGGACCCTATGGGCGACAAGACGGCTCACGAGGCGGGACCCCCTGGCCAGCCAGGTCCCCCCATTATGTACCCTAAGAATATTGTAAGTCGGGGGGTTGACCTATAAAAAACCCCGAGCCCCCCATGCAACGGGGACGAGGAGTCACACACACACACACACAGGACACTTCCCACATATCCACCTTCGTAGCAGAGGAAGGCGAGCCGGCTACTCCCTCTTCCTCCTCTAGACAATAGCTCTAGGAGCACCTTGTAAACATACCCGTCCATCAACTAGACCAAGTAGGACTAGGGGTGTTTCCTACCACGGAGGGCCCTAAACCTGGGTACATCACGTGTCACCACCGCTTGTGCCTAATCCCGCACCCGGAGCCCGTCGGCATCCTCCGGCCCCAACCACCTTCGATAAGCCTACCCATGGAAACTGTCACACGACGACAGATGGCGCCCATCGTGGGGTCGTACACGGCGCCGACCGAATTCATGCTCCGAGCGGGACCCCTCGCCAATCCCCCCGCCGCCGCACGTCCGGGCAAAACCGCAGGCTCATGGGGCTTGCTCCAGTAGGCCCTGCGGGCAGCATGATCGATCTCACGCTCGACATCGACGCGCTCACCAAGTTCTTCGGCAGGCTAAGCCTTGCCAAGCGCCGGTCAGCGACGAGTAACCTAGCCAGGTGCTCAACTACGCCGACCCGCCCACGGCTGTGGGCTCACTCGCTGCGACCCAGTCTGGTAGCTCTCACGTCTGCATGGGAGCGATGGCCATCATCTCCTCCACCTCCTCCGGTCGTGCACGGGGCGAGGCCGACGCTGCTGCGGCCCGCGTCGACACCTCCGATCCGCTCGGTGTGGCCCTTTGGGGCCTGAGCACTCCCATTGCCCCGATGGCGAACCCTGACATCACCACACCTGAGCTGGAGGCGGCTCGCCACCTCTTGTTCGAGGATGCCAATGCCCTCGTGGCCACGCTACACCGCATGGAGGCCGCTCCGCGGGAGTACACCTCCGCCTACGGTCTCACCCCGGCTAGCACCAAGCCCAACCAGCGTGGGGCTGTGCGCGACCACGGTCGTATGGCCGCCAAAATCTTGGGCAGCAACATGCCCGTCTACGACACCCTCATGGCCAACCTGCGGGCCTCCAAGGTAGCCTACGAGGATTTGGCTACCTTGGAAGGCCCCCAGCTCCGAAGGCCCCCAGCCGGCTCTACACTCCTGCTCCCCTCGCGCCTCCGGCCGCCGAGTCAAGGCAAGCAACCCCTAGCACTCTCATCTGCCGGGGATAGGGCAGCCGACTGTAAATAGCCAGCACACCAACAACCCGCCTAGCAGCGGCCGCCACCACGAGGCGCCGGCTGCTGGCAACCAGCGCAGCCCTGGGCACACGCCGCCCCGCGGCGTGAGCCGGAACGATCGGTTCCGCCTGTTATCCGCCCCGAACTCTCGGCCCGGCTCGGACAACGTGTCCCCCACAGCGAGAATGATGCCCGTCTACGCATTGACCGGCTCGCACAATCGGCCTTCCTCGAGAAGGAGGGCTCGAGGAGGAGGGCATGCTTCGAGCCTCGGATCCACAACGATTCCTTCCCAACCGGCTTCACGCTCCCCCGAGACAACCCAAAGTACAACGGGGCCGCCAAACCCGAAGACTAGCTGATCGACTACACCACCGCGGTCGGCATCGCTAGGGGGAACAAGCACATAGCCGTCTGCTACGCTCCCCTCATGCTGATTGGCTCAGCCCAGACCCGGCTCAACAGCCTGGTGGCCAGCAGCATCAACACCTGGACGGACTTTGAGGAAGCCTTAGTTTGCAACTTCACCGGCACCTACAAGCGGCCTGACCGCCCTTTTGAACTGGCCATGTGCATTCAGGGGACGGACGAGTCCCTCCGTGACTACCTCACCCGGTGGACCGAGCTCCGCAACTCTTGTGTGGGGGTGCATGAGGTGCAAGCCATACAGTACTTCATCGAAGGTTGTCGCGATGGCACCCCCCTCAAGCACAAGCTCCTGTGCTCTGAGCCGGCTACGCGAGCCGAGCTCATGACCAAGGCGGACAAGTACGCCACGGCCGACTCCGCCATTCGGGTCAAGATGACTCCGCCCTCCAAGGCAATGCCGATGCCGGCGGCGTCCCGACCGGCTGCCGACAACCGACAGCCGCAGAACAACAAGCGCAAGAATGACCAGCGCGACTCCCGCTATGGGAGCCGGTTGCCCAGTCTTCCAACCAATGCAAGCGCACTGGCAAGGCTGCCTGGCAGCCCAAGCTCACATTCAAGCAGATGCTCGACCTCCCATGCAAAAACAACTCTAGGGCCAAGCCCTCCACGCACACGCTCCGGCAATGCAGCTTCTCATAGCGACTTGCCGGGGAGGACGACCTTCCGGCTCCTCCCGCACCGCCACCCCATGCGTTGGCCCCGGCACCGGCTCCGGCTCCGGCCCAGAACGACGGTCGCCTACACGACCAATTCCCCAACCAGGACGGTTTCTATGTCGTCTTCATTAGTGAAGAGACGAGCAAACATGCTCAATGCCGGCTCCATCGTGAGGTGAACACCACCATGCCAGCAACTCCCCAATTCATGCACTGGTCGGAGAAGCCGGTCACCTAGAGCCGGGCAGATCACTGGGCCATGATGCCGAGTCCCGGCAGCTATGCCCTGATCCTCGACCCCACCATCGCCACCGAGAAGTGCACTTGCCGCTTCTCACGGGTGCTGATTGATGGTGGCAGTAGCATCAACATCCTCTACCACGACACAATGCGCAAGCTGGGGTTGAAAGTAGAAGACCTTCAGGAGAGTCGGACGGTTTTCCACGGCATCGTGCCAGGAAAGTCCTGCTCCCATGTTGGCAAGATCCAGCTTGACGTCCTCTTCAGTGGCCCCGGTCACTTTCGCCGTGAGCTGGTGCTGTTCGAGGTAGTGGACCTCGCGAATCCCTACCACACGCTGCTAGGCCGGCCAGCTCTCGTCAAGTTCATGGCGATCCCCCATTACGCCTACCTCAAGGTCAAGATGTCCGGCCCCAAGGGAATCATCACCATCGTGGGAGACTACAAGATGTCACTCGAGTGCGCTCGAGACGGCATCTGGCTGGCCGAGGCCCTGGAGATAGCCAAGCAAAAGCGACAGCTCGACCGACTCGTGGCCCTCGCTACCAGCCAGCCGGCCATGCCGGCCCATCCCTCGCAGTCGGTCGGCGAGGCCTCCTTCCACCCATCCAAGGACACCAAGCAGATCCCGCTCGACCCGGCCAACCCCGCTTAGTGCGTCACCATTGGCTCCCGCCTCGACAGCAAATAGGAAGGCGAGCTCGTCGACTTCCTCCGTGAGAATCGGGACATCTTTGCATGGTCCCCCAAGGACATGCCGGGTGTTCCGAGGAAGTTTGCCAAGCACAAACTACATGCCCGGTCGGACGCTAAACCGGTCAAGCAACCCCTACGCCGTTTCTCTGAGGAGAAGCAGCGCACTATAGGAGAAGAGATCTCCCGGCTCCTCGCAAACGGCTTCATCATGGAAGTTTTCCACCCAGACTGGCTAGCCAACCCAGTCCTGATGCTGAAGAAGAACAAGACCTGGCGCATGTGCATCGACTACACCAGCCTGAACAAGGCATGCCCCAAGGACCCATTCGCCCTACCACTGATTGATCAAGTCATCGACTCCATAGCCGGTTGTGATTTGCTGTCCTTCTTGGGTGCCTACTCCGGCTACCACCAGATCAAGCTGGACCCAGAGGACCGGCTCAAGATCTCCTTCATCACACCTTCCGGGGCCTACTGCTACATCATCATGTGCTTCGGCCTAAAGGACGCAGGCGCCACCTTCCAGCGGTGCATGCAGAAGTGTCTCCTGCCTCAGATAGGCAGGAACGTCCACGTGTACATCGACAACATTGTCGTTAAGACCAAGAAGCACTTCAGCCTCCTCGAAGTTCTCCGGGAGACCTTCGCAAACCTGCGCGAGTACAAGATCAAGCTCAACCCGGAGAAGTGTGTCTTCGGCATCCTAGCCGGCCAGCTCCTGGTTTTCTTCATGTCTGCTCGCGGCATCGAAGCCAACCCGGAGAAGATCAGTGTGATCGAGCGCATGCCCAAGCCGACCCGTCTCCGCAACGTCGACAAGTTCACCGGCTGCCTTGCCTCACTCAGCCGGTTCGTCCGCCGGCTGGGGCAGAAGGCCCTGCCCCTCTACGGGCTCCTTAGCAAGACGGCTCTGGTCGAGCCGGGCCACATGAAGAAGCTGGGCATGTTCGACTGTCCTGACAAGGCGGACGAGGCCTTCCGTGGCCTCAAGCGGGCTCTCACCTGTCTACCCATCCTGGCCGCGTCGGCTGAAAAGGAGCCCTTGATCGCCTACAACATCGTTGTGACCACTCGCGTCATCAGCGTCGTCTTGGTGGTCGAGCGGCCGGAGGAGGGCAAATCCCTACCGGTCCAACGCCCCATCTACTACCTCAGCGAGGTCCTCTCCGCCTCCAAGAAAAACTACCCCCTCTACCAGAAGATGTGCTACGACATTTATTTTGCTGCCAAGAAGGCCAAGCAGTACTTCCAAGAGCACACCATCACCGTGGTGAGCACGGCCCCGCTCGGCGAGATCATGAGCGGTCGGGACTCCACCGGCCGGATCACCAAATGGGTCATCGCCCTCGCCGACCACAAGATTGAGTACGAGCCGCGTACCGTGATCAAGTCGCAGGAGCTGGCTGACTTCGTCGTCGACTGGGCAAAGACCGAATTCATGCCGCCACCCCCAGACTCCATGCATTGACACGTGCATTTCGACGGCTCAAAAATGAGGACCGGCCTGGGTGCCTGCATAGTCCTTTCCTCCCCAAAAGGTGACCAGCTCAAGTATGCCCTCCAGATCCACTCCACCGCCTCCAATAACGTGGACGAATACGAGGCAATCATCCACGGCCTCCGACTCGCCAAGGAGATTGGCATCAGGCGCATCTTATGCTTCGGCGACTCTGACCTCGTGGTGCATCAGGTCTCTGGCGAATGGGACGCCTGGGACGCCAACATGGCCAGCTACCACTTCCTCATACGACAACTCACCGGCTCCTTCGAGGGATGTGAGTTCCACCACATCCCATAGGCGGACAATGAGGCGGGCGACACGCTGGCGAAGATTGGCTCCACCCGGCAAGCCATCCTAGCCGGCATCTCCCCCGAGCGGCTGCTCAAACCATCAATCAAGCCTTCCCTAGAGTCGGAGTCCATCTTTCTACCGGCCGATGCTGCCGGCCCATCGGTGGCTCTAGCTGCTCCCTCAGCATCTTCGTCACCGGCTCCTCCTACCCTGGCTGCCTTTCTGGCGCCGGCTCAGCCGGCCTAGCCGGTTGCATCCGAGGTAGCCGGCTCCCACGCCACGGCTGTCATGATCGCAGTCGGCGCCCCTCCTGCGGTCCCCAACTTGGGGCTGGCGAGCCGACCCCCGGGACTGACCACCCAGGCCCGGGGGATCCCGTGTCGGCCCCCGTCTCGGCTCCCTCTTGGGCCTAGCCCATCCTGGCTTTCCTTCTGCGCGGCGAGCTCCCTTCGGACGAGGCCACAGCGAGACAAATCCAACGCCAGGCCTCGGCCTATAGCATCATCAACCGCGAGCTCGTCCACTACAGCACCACCGGCATCTTTCAATGGTGTGTCGAGTCGGAAAAGGGCCAGAAGATCCTCCTCGACATCCACCAGAGCGAGTGTGGGCATCACGCCGCCTCTAGAACCCTGCTGGCCAAGGCTTTCCGCCACGGTTTCTAATGGCCAACCACCTTGGAGGAGGCCAAGAAATTGGTCGATGAGTGTGAAGGCTACCAGCGCTTCAGCACGCAAAGCCATCTGGTGGCTTCGTCCCTCCAGACAATCCCCCTCTCGTGGCCCTTCGGCGTCTGGGGCTGGACATGGTGGGAACTTTCAAAACCGCACGAGGCGGCATGACACATCTGCTAGTGGCCGTCGACAAATTCACCAAGTGGATTGAGGCTAGGCCGATCAAGAAGGTAGATGGCCCCACAGCCGTCCGGTTAATCCATGACATCACGGTTCACTATGGCGTCCCCCACAGCATCATCACCGACAATGGCATCAACTTCGCCAAGGGCGTGCTCGCGTGTTTCTGCTCCAACCAGGGCATCCGGCTCGACCTGGCGTCCGTCGCTCACCCACAGTCAAATGGCCAGGTCGAGAGGTCAAACGGCCTAATCCTATCCAGCATCAAGCCCCGGCTCGTAATGCCGCTGGTGAGGTTAGCCGGCTGCTGGGTTGACGAGCTGCCGGCTGTCCTTTGGAGCCTCAGGACCACTCCCAACGGATCAACTGTCTACACACCCTTCTTCCTTGTGTACGGGTCCGAGGCGATCATTCCCATCGACATTGATGAGGATATGTACCTACGGTAGGGTCCTAGGTTTGATCTACATGCCCTGCCTAAGGGCATGACATTGGAGGACTTGAAGATCACCAATAAGCTTCCGATTGGATTCCTGATGATGCTCAAGTCACTCCATAGACAATCCACTCAGAGACTTCTTCCTCCACTCGACAATTGTCCGAAACTAAAGACCTCACTTCCAATCGACGCCAGAAGACCAAAAGCCACCTCCAGGAGGCCAACGAGCGGGCCTTAGGCTTTTTGTCATTAGTAGCTTTTATTATGTACGTTACCAGTAACACCAGTCTTTAAACCCACGATCGTACCCTTGGATGTCGGGAAATTATGAGGGGCAGCAAACTCTATATAAGCCACCCCTCCCCTCTGGCACAAGGGTTCTTAACCACTTTATCTCAACATTCCACATGACAAAGCTCCCGAGCACTTAGAGGTAGGGCTGTTACCTCCACAAGAGGGGCCCGAACTCATACATCCATGTGTACACCCTCGCTGTAGCTAGGACTCTGCCCTCTCCTTTCGTACCCCTACCTTCTACTATCAGGCTCGTTCCCATGACAGTTGGTGCCCACCATGGGGCAGGTGTCTAAGCGACTTCTGGCGAGGTTGCGTTTTTCATCCTTCGACATGTCTTCCAGCGGTATTTTTGCTCTGGGCCACGAGATCTGTTTCGGAGCGCTCACCTTCATCGCCGAGTTCCTGCGGCGTGCTGCTGCGTCAGCCGTCGACCCCCTATGCATCAGCTCCCCTCGCTGTCCACTGTCGCAAGCTGTCTGGCCGGTCACGACTCTTGCATTGGGTCAAGCATGCAGTGGCACCTCAAATTGCTTCTCCGCAAATTGCAGCGCTCGAGCCTATAGAGTCCCTCCATCGCGTGTTCGAATCAAACTCTGATCAGTCTGATGTTCCTTCCGAGTGCGAGATCTGCGATCCAGCAGCACAGGTCCTTATGGCGGGTTCTCATCAAAGCCCGCCTCCGGGCTTTGGCCACAACAGGCGGGAGGTTGGCGGCACGTCGGGTGAACAGCCGCGTCGCGATGGAGAGGTCCTTCATACTCCCATCGTCGGTACGACCGCCGAGGCCCAGGCCTTGGAGGCCACGCGTATTCGGCTGGAAGAGCTCCAGAGGGAACTCAACGAGCACGCTCGCCAGCGCCCCCTAGTTGCCGGTCAACGGTAGTGACAGTCGTTCCCGATTGGATCCAACAACAACGTTGAGTTATATCGTACCCCTGTGTTATATGTTACAGCTGCTGCTAGGATAGCAGATTCCATTCAGCCATCGCGGTCAGAAGCTAGAAGAGGGTTGATGCAAATGAGACCCTTGCTAGATGTAGCGCAGCGTCAGAATTCTATTGTTTCACAGTCCCGCAACAGGATACACAGCAACTCACCCAAGGCGGAAACTGTTTAGTCGGCACACATCCCTGGATCGCCCTTGCACCGTAGGGGTGGAAGCTTTCGTGAAGAGCAGGTCAGAGATCAGTTCCACCGTGAAGACCACTGTCGAGTGCCCACTCCTCCGCAGGGTGGTCCACACGTGCCCAGCACCAGGACGAAAGGCCCTCGTTCGGTGATGAGCGGAATGCAGGTTTTGATGCTCGTGATATCCTCACCCAGAAGCGGAATAACAGGGGCAGAGCTCACATAGAAGGACAGGACAGATATTTTCCAAGTGGCAGCTCAATTGTGATTTCTGGTCCTGAGTGTTTTAGGAGAGCCATCTGTTCTACAGAGATTCCCCCCCCCCCCCCAACTTCAGGTTGGCGGCGGGGATTGGGAAGTTTTCTGGCGAGTCAAAGCCAGAAACTTGGTTCGATGATTACCGAGTAGCTATACATATTGGTGGAGGCAATGATAACGTCGTAATGAAAGACATGTCCTTGATGTTGGATGGTTCAGCTCGTGCTTGGCTGAATTACTTGGCTCCATCCAGTATATATTGCTCGGAGGATCTTGCCCGAGTGTTCATCCGAACCTTCGAGGGCACTTGCAAGCGTCCTGCTGGGTTGGTTGACTTACAGCATTGTGTCCAGAAGCCCAATGAGACCTTGAGAGATTATATTTAGTGTTGCTCCACTCTACATCATACAGTGGAGAATGTTTCAGAACACCAAGCTGTGTGTGCCTTCAAGGCTGGTGTGAGATACAGAGAGCTTTATTTGACATTCAGTCGAATGGGTGACATTTCAATCGGGAAGATGATGGAGACCGCCACTCGGTACGCCAATGGCGAGGATGAAGACCGCCTCCGTAGCAGCAAAGGAAAAGTAGTCGTTAGTGATGCTGGTGGTAACTCCAATCGGAAACAGAAGTGGAAAGCTGATAGTCCGGTCCAAGTAGAGGCAGCCGCACTGGCGACCCAAGCAAAGAATAAGGGGAAAGCAAAAGGACAATTTGCCCCTAAGAAAGGAAAGAATCAGTTAGGGACTGATACTATGGATCAGCCATGTGTAATTCACACGAGCAAAGATGAGGAGGGCAATGTGATTTTACCCAACCACACCACTCGGCAGTGTCGGACCCTTATTCAGTAGTTCAAAGAGACTCCGCCGAGTGACAAGCTCCTGAGAAGGATGAAGATGAAGATAAAGAAACATTCCCAGATGTCACTTCTACACTTGTGATTTTCGCTGATGTAGAGAGTAAGAGTCAACTAAAGGTCATCAACAGGGAAGTCAACATGGCCGTACCTGCTACCCCAACCTACCTCAAGTGGTCCCAGTATGCCATCACATTCAACCAAATAGACCATCCTGCTAATGTGGCCACTCCTAGTCGACATGCTCTCGTGGTTGATCCGGTGGGGGGGGCACTCGACTCCGAAAGGTCCTCATGGACGGTGGCAACAATCTGAACATCCTCTATGCGGATACCCTGAAAGGGATGGGCATTCCGATGTCTCGACTAAGTGAAAGCAATATGCAATTTCATAGTCATCTAAGGGAAGAAGGCCAAGTCACTCGGCCATATTGCATTGGACGTGACATTCGAGAACAATAGAAATTTCTGAAAGGAAAAGTTGACGTTTGAAGTCGTGGATTTCTAGAGTGCCTATCATGCCATTTTGGGTCGACCCGCGTATGCTCGTTTCATGGCCCGTCCATGTTACGTGTATCTCAAGTTGAAGATGCCGGGCCCTAAAGGTGTGATCACGGTCACTGGCAATTGACAGTGAGCTAAGGAATGCCTCCAGCAATGCTCCAAGATCGCCGATCATCAGATGACCATGGTCAAGCTGGAAGAGTACAAGAAGAGCGCTGACCCTACTGATTTGCTCCGCGCAAAGAAGCCTGCTTCTGAGTCGGCATTTCAGTCGGCAGGGGAAGTGAAGAAAGTGCACATCCACCTGAGAGATCCAACTGCTTCCTTGACCAATATATCATCAACACTCGATAGCAAATAGGAAGCCGAGCTCATCCAGTTCCTCTGTGAGAACTGGGATATCTTTGCATGGAAGCCTGCTGACATGCCGGGGGTTCCCAGGGGACTAGCTGAGCACCGTCTGGGAGTTGATCCGAAAGCTAAACCCGTGAGGGAGCATTTGCGTCGATCGGCAGCGGAGAAGCGCAAAGCAATCGGTGAAGAAGTGGCCCGTCTCTTGCAAGCCAAGTTCATTCGGGAGATTTACCACTCTGAGTGGCTCTCGAATGCCTTGATGGTGCCCAAGAAGGATAAGTCGTTGCGTATGTGCATTGACTTTAAACATGTCAATTAGGTCTGCCCGAAGGATCATTCCCCCCCCCCGCATAGATCAGATTGTTGACTCGACTGCGGGTTGTGAGCATTTATCGTTTCTAGATGCTTACTCTGGGTACCATCAGATCCGTTTGTATGGCCCAGATGGAATAAATACAACCTTCATCACCCCATTCGGGTGTTTTTTCTACATCACTATGCCATTCGTCTCGAAAATGCCGACGCTACTTTTATGCGCATGATTCAGAAGTGTTTACTCGACCAGATCCTTCGGAACGTCGAGGTGTACATGCATTATATACTAGTCAAGTCCTGCAAAGGTTCTAACATGCTGCCGGACTTGGCCGAAACATTCGCCAATCTGAGGAGATATGACATAAAGCTGAATCCGGCCAAGTGTACTTTCGGCGTCCCTGGCGGCTAGTTACTCCGTTTTCTCGTTTCTGAACGAGGGATCGACGTCAACCCCGAGAAAATCAGCACCATTACCTGAATGAAGACTCCTGTGCGAGTGCACGATGTTTAGAAACTCATAGGTTGCTTGGCGGCATTGAGTCGATTCATTTCTCGTCTTGGTGAGAAGGCGCTACCTTTGTACCAGTTGATGAAGAAGTCCGACACGTTCGAGTGGACTCCAGAAGCTGAAGTAGCATTTGTTGAGCTCAAAGACCTACTCTCCACCCAGCCGGTGCTTGCTGCTCCTTGTAGCAAGGAGCCCTTGCTCCTATACATCGCGGCCACTAATGAGGTCGTTAGTATAGTGCAAACTGTCGAGCGAGAAGAGGAGGGTAAAGCTTACAAAGTCCAACGGCTAGTTTATTATGTCTCTGAAGTTCTGTCCCCCTTGAAGCAAAGATATCCACACTACCAGAAGCTGGTTTATGGTATTTACCTATCAGCGAAGAAGGTGGCGCATTATTTTCAAGACCACTCAATTTCAGTCGTCAGTGATGCTCCATTGTCCGAGATTTTCAACAATCGAGACGCATCTGGTCGAGTGGCTAAGTGGGAAATCAAACTCGGATATTTTAACATTAAGTTTGAAGCTAAGAAAGCAATCAAGTCCCAGGCACTAGCAGATTTTATGGCCGAGTGGATTGAACAGCAACAGCCAATCCAGGTCCACTCGGCACATTGGACCATGTTCTTTGATGGCTCTAAAATTTTGAATGGATCCGGTGCTGGTGTTGTCCTGATATCTCCCAAAGGCAACAAGCTTAGTTATGTCTTGCAAATTCACTTCGATTCCTCCAACAATGAGGCAGAATATGAAGCACTTTTGTATGGGTTGCGTATGGCTATCACACTCGGCGTCAAGCGCTTGATGGTTTATGGCGACTCAGATTTGGTGGTGAATCAAGTGATGAAAGAGTGGGATGTTCGAAACCCCGCTATGACTAGTACTGCTATGCTGTCAGAAAGTTGGAAAAGAAATTCAAAGGCCTGGAACTTCATCATGTTCCCCGACTGAAGAATCAAGCGGCCGACGAACTAGCAAAGATTGGGTCCACTCGACGGCCTGTCCCTAGTGTTGTGCTTTTAGAGCACCTACATACTCCTTCGGTGCAAGAAGATCCTTTCATCGAAGAGCCCCCGCAAACTATGAGTTCCACTGATCCGACTGAAGTCAATGTCCCAGCAGTAATTGATTTGGTCATGGAGATTCTGGTTGTCATTCCAGATAGGACGATGCCCTACATTGCCTATATCCTCAGACAAGAACTCCCTGAAGATGAAACAGTGGCTCGACAGATTGTGCATAGGTCAAAGGCCTTTACTGTGATTGGGGATAAACTATTCATAGAAAGCACGACTGGCATGACGTAGCATTACATCTCTCCCGAAGAAGGTCGAGTGATTTTGGATGAGATCCACTCGGGAACTTGCGGCCATCATGCGTCCTCATGGACAATCGTCGCTAAAGCATACCGAGCTGGTTTCTTCTGCCCACAGGCTAATGAGATGGCTAAAGACATTGTTGATCATTGTGATGGATGCCAGTTCTATGCAAACTTGTCACACAAGCCTGCCTCTGCTCTGAAGTCGATTCCCTTCACCTGGCCATTTGCTGTTTGGGGACTCGACATGGTTTGTCCCTTTCGGACCGAAAAAGGCGGGTTCACTCATTTGTTGGTTGCAGTCGACAAGTTTACAAAGTGGATAGAAGCCAAGCCCATCAAGAAGTTGAAGTCCTGTACAGTGGTCACATTCATAAGAGAAATAATTTTTCGATACGGCGTTCCTCATAGCATTATCACGGATAACGACACCAACTTCGACTCGGAAGAATTCAGAAACTTCTGCACCTCTCAAGGCACTCGTGTGGATTATGCGTCTGTTGCAGATCCTCAAACCAATGGACAAGTTGAACGAGCTAATGGCCTCATCCAGCAAGGTCTGAAGCCTCGTCTCATGCGCGATTCTGATCATGCCGTCGGTGCCTGGGTAACTGAGCTGCCATCTGTTTTATGGGGCCTAGGAATGACACCTAATCGGTTGACTGGACAAACTCCTTTTTTCTTGGTCTATGGTGCCGAGGCTATCCTGTCAAGTAACTTGTTTCACAATTCCCCCTGAGTAGAACTTTATTCTGAAGTTGAGGCTGAACAAGCGAGGCAGGATGGTGTCGATCTCCTAGAGGAAGAGCGACAAATGGCTTTGATCCAGACTATAGCTTATCAGCAGGATCTGCGGCACTTCCATGTGAAGCATGTCAAGAGTTGGTCGTTTCATGAGGGAGACTTGGTACTCCAAGTGGATCAACAGCGACCCCATAATCTTGCTCCAGCATGGGAAGGTCCCTTCATCGTCACCAAGGTGTTGAACAATGGAGCTTATCACCTATACAACCTCAAGAAACAGATGGACAAGCCATGGGCCTGGAATGTAGATCTGCTCCGACGCTTTTATACTTAGGGACAGAAGAGTTCTTGGTGTAATAAAAATACTTCATCTATGCAAATCAGACTTCCACAATATATTGTCGATTTCGATCGTACAGTTTCACACTTGGGAATTCTCCGACTGTTGAGCAACACTCGCACTAGGGGGCGTAGCTGCGAACATGCTTTTGCCTATGTTTAAAACCCTATCAGGTGGATAGCAGTCCATTCACTCTATGGCCTATTTGCGAATCAGTCTTTGCTTAGGTTCAAAGATACTCCGAGTGTTGAGCAATCCTCAGACTCGGGGGCTTAGCTACGAACATGCTTTCGCCTAAGTTAAAAACCCTTTCGGATGTGCGGCAGTCCATTCACTCGACGACCTATTTGCGAATCAGTCTTCGCTTAGGTTCAAAGATACTCCGAGTGTTGAGAAATCCTCACCCTCGGCGGGCTTAGCTGCGAATGCGCTTTCGCCTAAGTTAAAATCCCTGCCAACTGGATAGTAATCCATCCACTCGACATCCTCGTCGCAAACAAGTCTTCGCCTAGGTTCAAAGATACTTCGAGTGTTGGGTAATCCTCACACTCGAGGGGCTTAGTTGCTAACCAGCTTTCGCCTAAGTCAAAAAAAAAACTCAGTCGAACAAATGGTTGAAACCCAAATACGGATAAATCCAAAGGTTTAATCGCAGATAAATGTTTCACGAGAAAGCAAACATGCTGAGGCTTTAGGCCTGGATGAAGTTTTAAAGCTGATACAATTCCACTTGGCATACCGAGGCAAATAAATTTTTTCTCTCAAAGAGCATGTTTTTCAAGCACCTGACAGGGTGGCTGGCTCGACGAACGGGTCCAACTAAATGCCGTCCGCGATCCTGGTGGCTGCATCGATGAAGGTCTCAATGAAATCCTCAAACTGAAATTTCTTCGTGTTAACCACTCAAAGCTCCTTCAACTTGTCTTCCCTCGCATCCTTGCAATGGACCCTCACAAGGGAAAGTGCCACGTCAGCGCCATAGCGAGCAACAGATTTCTTCCAGGCCTGCACTCGACTGGGAAGGTCATTCAGACGTGCCATCATAGATGTGAGGTCGAGTTGAAGAGTGCCTTTAGGCCACAGTTCCTTGTCAATTCTCTCCATCGCAGTTTTCAGTCAAAGGACATACGCTTGAATGCCCTGAAGTCGGAAGTTGAGTCTGAGCATGTTCATGGCCACCGCGTCTCCAACAGGTGACTTGGTAGGATCCAAGTTGGGCTCGATCTCCTCAGTCTCTTTCTCAAAGTCTTGGCAGAATTCTAGGAAGGGAGAATGGGAGGAGGACTCATGAGATACAGTCATCGAAAAATTCATAAAGTTCAGTCGACAGAGATACTTACCGTCGAGCAAAATGTACATCTTCCTCGATAATTCCCTCAAGTGCTTTTCCAAGCCACTGCTCCTCTTGGTGAGCTGCTCAGTTGTCTTGATGAGGTCCACACGCTCCTTCTTCAGTTTCGAGTTCCCCTCCTCCATCTTCTTGGCATCAGTCAAATTCTGGACAGTAGCTTCAATTTTCTCCTTTGCCACTCGTTGGGCATCTACAAGCGCTTTGTCCTTGTCCTCCAACGCTTTCTTCATGGTATCTAAAGAAACAACATTGTTGAGTCGCGCTTAGAGTCGACTTTTCATTGCGTACGTCTGTTCGAGTGAAAGCACTCGGTTCAAAGCATGGAAAGTGAAGATGAGAATGCAGTGGGTCGACAGAAGTTACATCCCAGATTTTTTAGCTCGGCCCGCACTCTCTCCAAAGCATTGTTGGAGGTTTCCAAGTCCACACACAACCGGTTCCTTTCATCTTCAAGATCCTTGTACTGCGTTCCAAGTTCACAAGCCCTCTTAAATCAACAAAGAAAGAAATTCAATCGACAAGAAATATCAGCACTCTGAAGTGCAGAAGACCAAAGAAGGTCGACTGGGCGGCGCTCACCACCCCACCCCATTATCTTGGAATAGCGTCATATCATGGTTGATCAATGATATCCATGAAACCTGCGTCCAGGAGAAGAAGAATCCAACCAAAAGTTCACTCGACATGTCTAGTGGCTCGTGTACTCCGTGTACCGTAAACAAATTCAAGACAATCTCTATCAGGCCCCGTTCCATGCTTTTGAAGCAGCGTCATATCATGGTCGATCACATGATGATCATAAAACCTACATGGTAGCTTCGGTGCGGGACGGAGAAGAAAAAAAATACACTCGACATGTCGAGTAACACTCACACTCTGCGTACGACAGAAATTCTGATTTCAAGTTTTCAAGACTACTGCTTATCGTCTACGATCAACAGTAGCCTCGGGGACTACACCCAGTGGGTGCACTTAGTGTGCCCTCACTAGTTATTAAATAGTCGGCAAGGTTTTCCCTGTCAGAAAAATCAACGGTCTCTATCAGACCCCCGACGGTGCAAGCACTCGACGGCAGTCTCGGGGACTACACCCAGTGGGTGCACTTAGCGTGCCCCCACTAGTTCTGCCAACTCTCGACCTATCGAGTGGCAGAAAGTATCCACCATTGAAACATCCATCATTCGATCTGTCAAATGATGTGTCACCCCACGCCGCACCTTTGGAAAGGTTCGCACTGACAACAGTGAAGTGCAATCTATCCTTATGTAGTGTCATATCATGGTTGATCAATGATATCCATGAAACCTACGAAATAGCTTCGGAGTGGTCCATTCTACAAGAGATAAACAAACACCCAGTGGGTGTACAGCCAAAGAAGATAGGAATTAAATCGGAAATGTACTTACAATCGAACTTACTCGGACATTGGTGCAAAGCGATGCGCTGGCGTCATAAGCTAACTTGCTGGCCTCGTACGCTTCCTTGGTGCGCAACATCATCTGCTCCGCCTGGATCATGGCCTCCTTTGCGGCTCCGCTTTGATCTTCCGGAATGCAGTGCAGAGGAAAGGCCGCCATCGGCGCAATATTCATAATAGCTGGAGCATTCGAGATAGTCTGAGAAGGTCTGGTTGGAGCTGATGTCACGATAGTTTAATCAGCCGAAGAAGCACTCGTCAGAGGCACTGCAGGTTTAGCTCTGACCTTCGTCGAGTCGCTTATCCCCTAGGAGGATCCGGCAGTCGACCGCTGAGGCATTTGCACAGACGAAGTTCTTCGACTTCACATGTGCGGAGTGCCTAGGATCTCACTTCCGCCCCCCGTACCCCCAAGATGTTCTTCGTCATCTTCCAGCTAGATGATTTCTGCAGTTATCAATCGGCAATATTAACCTTTGCAATCAACACGCCATATTTGAGAAGTGGAACTGAACATTCGGTTACCTCTGTGAGAAGTGGCTGCATCGGTTGTATCTACGTCCATTGCTTCCCCTTAATCATGTTGAGACGACATCACCGAAGTAGCAGCTCTAATAGATCGAGTATCACTCGGTTAACAAGAATCAAAAGTAAATACTCACATGGAGACGACAGGCACAGCCATCCTCATGTGAGGTAGTGTTTTGCGAGGCTTGGTTACATTCAGCTTGGGTTGCTTCGCCGAGCGCTCACTCGACTCGACAGTTGAAGGTCGACTCCGCTTCGGGTTCTTCTTGCTTGGTCCCGGGCCCTTGTCCTCAGCAGTCGCAGGGTCTTGGCCGGACTTGGAGCGGCGTTCGGAGTGAGGGGGAGACTCGACTTCTTCCTCGTTCTCGTCCGAGTTTTTGTACTCGTCTTCGGAGTCTTCTGAGCCATCACCGTCCATGCTGCCACCCTCGCTCACCACACCATCTTCAGGTTGGTTCCCGTTGGGAACGGACGAATACATATTTTTCCACTCCTGCATGATTTAAACAAGGAAGTCAGTCAATAAATCAATCGATAACTCGACAGTACAAGTACTTCAGATGACAAAGTGCAGCTTACCAGATTCTTCGGTGGATTTTCGGCCGAGTAAGGTCGGATCCTCTTGTATCCCAAGGGGTTGTCACATGCCCCGGTGATGCTATGAAGCCACTGCTTCACAATTTTTTGTGGAACCTGTTCTGGGTGCGTCCTGGTCGAGTCCTCAGGGCCTGCATAGTGCCACATGGTTTGATCCCTAGCCTCGAGCGGCTGAATCTGTCGACTAAGGAATGTCTCCAAAATATCCATGGCAGTCACTCCACCCGAATCAATTTCACCATGGCGTCCACCAAGATCCCCACTTGGACCTGTTCCTCTTCCGACACCCTCAGAGACTTGGGAATGGTTAGACGATCAGTTGTATAAGGGGAAAGACCAGTCGACATGTTGGGAGAAGCTACATCTTTGCAATAGAACCAAGTCGACTACCAACCTCTAACAGATTCAGGAAAAGTCATAGAAGGGAAAGAACTAAGATCTCTCTTTTGAAGTCCCAAACCTCCACATAGCTGCAACACATTAGTTTTCCCATCCGCAGGGAGGGCTTTCTTCACAGTCTGGGATCTGACCGTAAAGATGTGCTTGAATAGTCGCCAGTGAGGAGAACAGCCCAGGAAGTATTCGCACAGGTAATGAAAGCAGACAAGTAGGAAATTGCCTTCGGCGGGAAGTGGTGGAGCTGAGCGCCAAAGAAGTTCAGAAACCCTCTAATGAATGGGTGGGGAGGCAAAGAAAAACCTCTTTCAACATGGGAGAGGAGGAGGACCCGCTCTTCGTCACACGGCTTTGGTTCGCGCTCTCCCTCCGGCAACCTCCAGGCGCCGTCCGCCACAAGCCCGTCGGCAACCAAGCCGTCCATGTCCTCTCGAGTGACCATCGAGGGGAGAAAGTCTCCCTGCATCCATCCCGTTGGCATGGTGAACCGAGCAGTCGAGGGCTTCTTGCCTTTGCTTTTCACCGCCCCCTTCTTGGCGCGCTCCAGTTTCTCCATGGCGCCCTTCGTCATCGTGGCGGCTGATCTCGTCAGAGAAGAACGGAGTGTGGCGCTGGAGACAGGGGAGGCGGAGGAAGAGAGGGAGTTTGGGGAGAAAGTATTGTGCAATCCGCGACGCTTCGGGATTTATACCCCGCGAGTGCCTGACTGATAGGTGGGCCCACGAGATCACCGCAAACACCAACCGTAGACGGCGCCCTGTACATGGCGAAATGACCGGCGCGAGAATCGAGGCGTCATGCCCCCACTTGCTCCGATCGTGGCGTAATCGTCGCATGCACGCGCGCTTCGCAAATTTTTGTATCCCGCAAGATCCAAGTTTGACAGACTGACCCGTCACCTCCAAATATTCATTTGGGTCACTCGGAACAAAATTGACATTGAACATTCACTCGGGCACTTTCAAGGCTGAACGGATCCGGGTGAATGACGAAGAGTTCAGTTGACACAAGTTTCGTTGAAGTCCCGAATATCATTCGGAAGATTTGGTGCCTTATTCTGAACTGGCATCGAATCCCCGTTCACCACTCGAACCCCGATCCATTCGGGGGCTAATGACGAGGATATGTACCTAGGGTAGGGTCCTAGGCCTAACCTACATGCCCTACCTAAGGGCATGACATTGGAGGACTTGAAGATCACAAATAAGCTTCAGACTGGATTCCGATGATGCTCAAGTCACTCGACAGACAATCCACTCGGAGACTGCTTCCTCCACTTGACAACCGGCTGTCACTCGAAAGATCTCACTTCCAATCGACGCCAGAATACTAGAAGCCACCTCCAGGAGGCCAATGGGTGGGCATTAGGCTTTTCATTATTAGTAGCTTTTATTATGTACATTACAAGTAACGCCAGTCTTTAAACCCACGATCGGACCCTTGGATGCCAGGCAATTATGAGGGGCAGCGAACTCTATATAAGCCGCTTCTCCCCTCTGGCACAAGGGTTCGTAACCATTGTAATATCAACATTCCACACAACAAAGCTCCCGAGCACTGAGACGTAGGATTGTTACCTCCACGAGAGGGGCCCAAACTCATACATCTGTGTGTACACCCTCGCCATAGCTAGGACTCTGTCCTCTCCTTTCGTACCCTTACCTTCTACTGTCAATCTTCTTCCCACGACAGACATCGAGTTTGACTCGCCTCGGTCGCCCTATGCACGGAGAGGGATTCAATGGAGGCGAGAGAGGACAACATCGACCTACTCCAAGAAGCCCGCGAACTGGCCTTGAGCCGGATGACCATCTATCAGCGGAAGCTCCAGCACTACCACAGCAAGCGGATCCGGCCGCTCTCCTTCCGCGAAGGGGACCTGGTGCTCAGGAGGATCTAGCAGACAGTCGGCCAGCACAAGCTATCCTCCCCATGGGAGGGCCCGCTCATCGTCAGCAAGGCACTGCACAACAACGCGTACTGCCTGATAGACGACCAGAAGCCGCAGAAGTGCAAGAGAGACGCCTCCAATCAGGAGACCGAGCGCTCGTGGAACGCGGCGCTCCTGTGCCCGTTCTACTGCTGAAAAAACCCAGTGTATGTATGTATCTTCCCCTCTTTGGAGCTTATGAATGCAATGGGTGCCCTAGGCCGGCTCTTGGGGCATGCCCTTTCCGTTTCCATTCAAGGTCTCCTCACTCACTGGCTCCCGGACCTGGCTCCCCGGTCAGGGGGCTCTCCGGCTGGTCATAGGCTGCATCCCCCAAAACTGACCAAGTAGTGTGAGCTAAACAAGCCCTCCCACCCATCCCAGCTATAGACCGGCTCCCGACTGATGGGGCCTCGGGGCGGCGGAACTTAGCGCACACGAAAAATCGATCGCAAGGGCCTTGACGACCAGGTCCAGCCGGACCCCATCCTCGCCTCTGCCACTCAACTTACCCAAAAGTCCCTTGCGGTTCCCAAGTTCAGAACCGGCTCCCTCGAGGTGGATGCCCCGACCCAGCTACAGACCGGCTCCCGGCTAGCGGGCTGGCGGGGCCGAAACCAAAGGGGAAAAGAGGTCGCGCGGACGAAACCAAGGGGGGCAAAAAAGGGATTAGCACGAGCCGACACGCACAATAAACAAGCTCATCGGGCATTCAAAACACAAGTTAAAATAGTAAAGGCCCACGACACGCGTTCAATACAATACACCCCCAGTGGGTGGACTTGAGTCTAAAATGGAGAAAAAACAAAAGGCAAGTAAAGACGCCTGAGGGCTCAGGCCACTAGCGCGTCACCAGCCGGCGTGCCGCCAGCCGGCTCGACGGTCGGTCCGGAGGTAGTCGCGGCCTTCGGGTCGGCCTCCATGGCCTTTGGGGCAGCCTCTATGGCCCCACCCGTCTCGCCGCCACTATTAGTGCTGGAGTCAGTGCTCTCATCGGCGACCTTGTCGTCCTCCAGACCTTGGGGGTTTCCGAAGGAGTCCTCGGCTACTGGCTCGCCATCCTCGCCAAGGGTCGGCAGGAGCTCGTCCAAGTCGACGTACATGACGAGCTCATTGGCCCGGCGGATGAGGAAGGGCTCGCGTGTAGCACGCTCCTTGGCCGGCTCATCCCGCATGGTGGACAGCCAGTCCAGGTCGATGCCGCGGTACCACGACGTAACAAACCCGAGCGCCATTTGCACGCCGGCACGAGCCGCTGACGCCTTCCAGACCTCGAGCTGGGCCACGGCATTCTCCAGCCGCAAGGCCACGCGGCTCTTCGGAGCCCCACGTCCTGGCCACAAGGCGGCAATGACCTCCTTGCCGGCCGTGTTCAGCCGCTCCATGCTCCGCTCAAGGTGGATCAGCCGATTTTCTATGGCTAGCCCAAGCTCCGCCATGTCCCAAGCGGCATCCCCCTCGATGTTGCGCCCGCGCCCCTGGAGATATTCCCGGTGCTCCTCGACAGCACACTCAGCGCAGTGATGGGTTTCCGAGAAGCATCCTAAAGAAGAAAGGGAAGAATGAGAAGAAGGGAACTCAAGGACAAGAGGAAAGCAGCCGATTGAAAAAGAAAAACTAATACTTATGCTCAAAGGAGTTGTCCAGCTCGATGGCAAAGTGGAGTGACAAGTCCCGCTCCGACACCAGCGCCGCCTCTGCCTCGGGGAGGGAAACCCTGCGCTCCTCAAGCATCCTCTCGAGGCGGGTCTCCTCGTTTTGCAGGGCGGCGGTCCGTTGGGCAGCGTCAGCCGTTTCCTTGATGACCTTCTCCTTGGTCGTCACCTCTCGCGCCATGTCGGCTCTAAGGCGGTCCTGGGCTGCCTACCCATCCACAAGTAGGGCGCCCAGCCGGTCCCTCGCCTGGGTGACTGCTTGGACGCTCTGCGCCAGCTGGTCCCGCTCGGAGACCGCCCCGGTTCTCTCCTCCCTGAGGGTGGTCAGCTCCCCTGCGAAGCAAAACCGATGTCAGCAAGACATTCCAGGCCCGGCCCGGCTGCCGAGCAACCGGCCCGGCTCCCGGGGGTAACACCCTCCACAAGACCAAACATACCTCGCACCCTTGCCAGCTCCTCCTCGAACAGGTAGATGCCATGCTTGTCGCGGTTGTGGATGGTGACCGCCTCGTTGAACAGCTTCTGCCGCCGGGCGTTCCCTGCCTGCCACAAGAGGCCAAAGTCAGAATGCGCACAAGGAGATCCTGCCCGGCTGCCCCACAGCCGGTCAGCCAGACTGCATCTCGGGGGGCTACACCCATTGGGTGCACTCGTGTGCCCCCATTGAAAATTTGAACAAAGGCAGGCGGCGTCACGTCCGGCACCATCGGCCGGGTCTCCTCAAGGGCCGGCTCCATAGCCGTCGCCCCCAGTCGGGCGACCTCCTCCGCAGACAGGGGCACGGCCAGCTCCGTAACCGCCCCTCGCGGCTCGCTCGACGGGGGCCTAGACATGCGAGTCGATTCTGCTACCGAGTCGGATGCTCGCGTGGGGTCCGCGGACCTCCTTCGCCTCCCGCCGCTCGAAGTCCCAGAGCACGAGGCCCCACCTTGGGCTCCAAACTTCGAGGCCTGCAGCTTCGTGAGCCTCCTCTTCTCCTCGTGCTGTCTGGCCGCGTGCTCGCGGCCCAGCCGACTGGCGGCTTCAGTCGGGTCAACCGTCGACTCCACGTCATGGAGTTTGATGGGGTCCCTAAAGCGCATAGGGGTCAAACACCCGCCAACCCACAACTTGGAAAGGAACCCACGCACAAATAAGGTCTCTTACCCGGTAACGACGGGTAGAGCCTGCCTAGCGCGCGCCGGTGGCTTCGGCACGGCCGCCTTCACCTGTTTGCGGGCAGGCGGCGGGGCCACCGGCTCCTCCTGAGCCGGCCTATTCCCCTGGCTGGTGGCCCTGGCCATCGGGGCATGAACCGTTTGCTCCTCGCTCCGCCCACACTGGCCCTGCTGAACTGAGGGGCAGGCGCGTTCATGATCCAAACATCATCATCATCATCATCATCGGTCCAATCCCTGATCGTGGGGCCGGGAGGATACGCACCGGCTGCGCTGGGCCTGCCGGCTCCCTGGTCGGCCGCCTCCTCGGCCTCCCCTAAGGAATCAACCCCCTCTTCGAGCGGGCCTCCCTGCTGATAGTCCTCAGAGTCGGAATGGTCGCGCAATGCCTCAAAGATCTGGGGGTGCGGGCCATCCGGCGTGTTCTGTCATACGAACAACTGCGGTCAGCATAGAAAAGTAAGATCGGGCGCCGGCTGGAGGGGTTCGAACAAGAAGGGCCGTATCGACGGAACATACCAGGGGTGCTCGGTCGTGATGTTCATATGGCTCCCTACCGAAGG
The DNA here is from genome assembly GCA_022496015.1 of Hordeum marinum. Classification (NCBI taxonomy): domain Eukaryota; kingdom Viridiplantae; phylum Streptophyta; class Magnoliopsida; order Poales; family Poaceae; genus Hordeum; species Hordeum marinum. The sequence continues at coordinate 310,212,551 of CM039673.1, forward strand.
TCCACGATGTCGGCACCAGCTTGGAGGTCGTGATGGCATTCATCCGCTTCGCCACCTGAGCAGGCGTCAGGTCAACGGTCGTCAGCCGGTAGGGGTCCCGGCAGCCGGACATGTCGTAGATCCGGTGCGGCCTCATCTGGAGAGGCAGCACCCGGTGCATGATCAAGGCCGCCACCAGATCGGAGGCGACCAGCCCATCCCCGCTCCTCATCTCCACGAGCCGGCCGAGCTCTACAAGAGCGGTTCCGCGCGAGGCGGTCCCCGACCAGTTCACCCCGGAGGACGGGGCGTTGACGTACTCTGGCAGATGGATGTAATCCCGCTGCGGGTCGGCGTTCTTCACATAGAAGAATGTTCGGTGCCAGCCCTTGACGGAGTCGATGAGGCTGAAGTGCGTGAAGCGCGAACCGCGGCAACAAACCACCGTGCCCCTGCAGGCGAACGTCTCCTCGGTGCTTTTCAGCACCTTGAGGTAGAATAGCACCTTGAAGAAGTCCATGAAGGGGAGCATCCCCAAGTAACCCTCACATAGCGTCACGAAGCCCGCAATGTAGGGAATAGCATTGGGGCTGAGGTGATGCGGTTGGAGATCAAAGATGTCCATCATGAGACGGAAGAACTGGCTCACCAGAAGCCCGAAGCCACGGGAGAAGTGGCAGGAGAAGACGACGAAATCCCCCTCTTCTGGCTCGGGTACCACCTCATCGCCCGGTGCGTGAGCGGTCACTCGCTCCACCGACGGTAGCATGTGCGCATGACAGATCTCCGCGATGGTGGCCTCCATGACCATGGAGCCGGCCCAGCTCCCCGCGTGTCCTTCGGCCATCACGATGGTGGGGCTGCGGGGGAGGGCGTGCGAGCGGGGTCACGAGCGAGAAGAATGGCGGCGTGCGAGGGAGCGGAGAAGACGAAAGAAAGGAAGACAAGGGGGCAAATGGGGCGCGGGTGATTCTGCCCCTTTGCCCTCCCTCCCCTTTTAAATGGGGAGGCCATGGCCAGGGGACGTGGGGATTAACTGCCCCCACTCCCACGAAACCTCCTCGCGCGCGTGGGCGTTTTGGACCGTAACACCGCATCGAGGCGTAGAAGATCTCTGCCTGCGTCCCGAGGCCTATTGGGCTACGACCGAGGCCTAGTGGGCTAGCCCAGGGCGACGTCCCGTCTCCCCGCCTGTGTGGGACCCACGACATCATTACTCATCACGTGGCGTGCTACAGGTCGGCCTAGGTCTCGGGGTGGTGCTTCAGGACCCGAGGCGTCGGGAGCGGCCGCTGACACGGTCGGCTGTTCGGCTTCGCTCCGGAGGTGGGTACCGCTAGGGGGAAGCCGCCAGCTCCCCTCCGTCTGGCAGGCACGTGCCCTCGCCGGCTTCGGGGACTACTGACGGTGTTATTACCCCTGGGTAGGTCAAAGCAATGGGGTTCTCTCCCCCGCTTCAAGAAAATGTACATGGCCAGCTGCTTCCTGGCTGGCTGGCGCGCAGCCGGCAGTATCGAGGACGGCTGGTCGAGGAGCCGGCTCGGCCCCCAGCCGGATGGACGCGGTAGGCTGCCTTCGGGCCGCCTCCTCCGTCGACTCTTGGGTGGACAAGCTCCCGTCCCATCCCTTTGCATGCAGGTACGGCGACACGACGGGACCCCCACGACGGGCACTAATGTAGGCACAGTGATCGCTAACGCACGGTTGCGCGTGGCTACAGTTTGGCCGGTCGTACCGCTAACCTTGGCCGACCACGATCGGGCGGGGTAATAGTGCCGACATGCCCCCACCCACTCGATTACCTGCTTTGGCATGCCTATAGTGCAACCAGCCGTACCGGAGACTACGACCGGCTAGCGCAAGACGCCGTTGCCCGGGCGGCCCGTGCCATAGCAGGTGGGCGAGGGCCAATCACGGAGCCGGCTCGCGGGTCCCAGTGGGCGATGGAACCGCGCAGCCAGTCGACCCTACGAGCGATGAGACGGCTCATGATGCGGGACCCCCTGGCTAGCCAGAGAGGCTGCCAACCGGGTCCCCCCATTCTGTACCCTAAAAATATTGTAAGCCAGGGGGCTTGGCCTATAAAAAACCCCGAGGCCCCCCATGCAACAAGGACGAGGAGTCACACACACACACACACACGGGACACTTCCCACATATCCACCTTCGTAGCGGAGGAAGGCGAGCCGGTTGCTCCCTCTTCCTCCTCTAGACAACAGCTCTAGGAGCAACCTTGTAAGCATACCCATCCATCAACTAGACCAAGAAGGACTAGGGGTGTTACCTCCCATGGAGGGCCCTGAACCTGGGTACATCGTGTGCCCCCACCGCTTGTGCCTAATCCCGCACCCGGAGCTCGTCGACGTCCTCCGTCCCTAACCACCTTCGATAAGCCTACCCATGGCATCTATCGTGAGAAAACGACGACACTTAGCTCAGGCATGGGGATCCGTCCTCCCCTCTCTCTTCTCAAAGGCACCATGTAACTCCGTGTTCATGACAGCTAAGCAAAGACTCTCCAGAGCACGAGACGTAGGGTTGTTATCTCCATCGCAAGATGCCCAAACTCGCTAAAATCACCATGTCACCCACTTGCATCTTGATTGATCATGCTCCTTTACACTAACCCTTTCTATTGTCTCACGATACTAGGCGCCCACCATGGGGCATGGCGTCTATCGAGCCATGATGCAAATGGTTTTTTCTTTTATCTTTGTTCGTCGATCAATAATCATCGATAGACAATTCGATCTGGGATGTTTCGGCATCACTCCATTCATAGGAGAGACATGATACTCTTCATACAGAGGGAACGGGGATTTTCACTCCATCCTATCTATTTCTTTGCAATCAATCTTTAATCTAACTATGGCTGTTTTTCTCCTGTACGTACACGTGTAAATGCAAGTACCATGGAGTTTCGATCAATCGAAAAGGCAAGATGATACAAGCAAGGACGACGACGGCATCATCTTATTCACATCAAGCATCGGCCCCTTCACCGAGTCAAACAGCGGTCGTCCGGCTTCACCGGCCTCGGGCACGTCTATCTGCACCGAAAACACACCTCCAACGATGTTCATGTCCTGTCGTCGGCCTGATGTTGACGATGCAGCACACCTCCCTTTCTGCTCCGTACAGACACAAACCTGGCCGGCAACCGGAGCTCCTCGGCCCGATCATCCGCTCGGCAGTGATCTCTATGGTGGCGGTGCCCCTCCCATCAATGTTGCAGGCATCCTCCGCTCAACAGCGATCTCCGACAAGGTCACTACGACGTGTGCGACGTGGAAATAGGAAGCCGGTCAGGCCTCCGGGCTCGGCGGATCCTCCCTCTATCACCAGTTGTTGGTCATGGCCCTTCCTTTTCCATTGACCATACGAGGTCATTACACCACCTCCTCCTTAATGGCGTGCATGCAGGTAAATGCGCGCAAGTTTAGGAAAACGAATGACGTGGTGATCTCCAACGATTAGATTAATGGGCTCATTAATGAGCCATTATCTCAGCGCTGGTTATAGTCAAATGAAGGTGCGTTGATTCACCTTTTTCCATTAACCATGCAAACCACCTGCACCAGCGTGTAGCGCACATACAACTTGCATGGACTTCAAACCGGCCCAGCCACTCCGCTACTCCAAGCCCGTACTCTGGTACGCTCGGACAAACATAGGTCGAGACTCGAGCAGGTACGCCTCTCATTACCCAGAAAGGTATGCCTCCGGCTTATTAGGGCAGATTTTTTTGTTATACACATGTTACACTTGGGAACACCTCGTTTTCTTGGACATGTTCAGAAGACTAACGTGCATGCACTCGATCATTCGTGTGTTTTTACTTGATCGGATGCCTCCTTGATCATTTGCGTGTTTTTATTTGATCGAACGCCCCCTCGAGGACATGTCCGATTTGGCTGCCCTGAGCGCCATCAATTGGTCAGATGCCTCCCTGACGATATGCTCGACTCGAACGTCCCATGCATCACCACTTTGCCAAAAAACTATACATCGCTTGGCCGCCCCGTGCGTCGTCATTATGCCAGATGCATCTTCATCACTCGGCAGCCCCGTGCATCGTCGCTCAGCCGAATGTGTATTTATCACTCGGCCACCCCGTGCGCCGTCACCCAGCTGCAGGCATCATCATCACTCGGCAGCCCTGCGCATCATCGCTTAGCCGGACACGTCTTCATCACTCGGCCGCCCCGCGCGCCATCATCTAGTTGTGCACGTCGTCTTCACACGGAAGCCCTGGGCGGCGTCGCTTGGCCGGGACGCGTATTTATTACTCGGCCGCCCCGCGCGCCGTCACCCAGATGTACGTCGTCATCACTCGGCAGCCCTGCGCGTCGTCTCTTAGCCAGACGTGTCTTCATCACCCGGCTGCCCCCCTGCATCATCACTAAGTGAGACACGTCTACATAACTCTGATTCCCCTCGCATCGCCACTCCATGCGGCACGTCTACATCACCTGGCCGCCCCGTGCTTCGCCACTCCGTTGAACACGTCTTCATCACTCGGCCGCTCCGCACGTCGCCATTCGGTGAAACACGTCTTCATCACTCGGTAGCCCCGCACGTCACCACTCAATGAGACGTGTCTTGATCACCTGTATGCCCCCCGCATCGCCACTCGGTGAGATATGCCTACATAACTCGTATGCCCCATGCATCGCCACTCCGTGCGGCACATCTACATCACCTAGCCACCCTCGTGTGTCGCCACACCGCTGAATGCGTCTTCATCACTCGGCCACTCCGCACGTCGCCATTCGATGAAACACGTCTTCATCACTCGCCCGCCCCGCGCGTCGCCACTCGATGAGACACGTCTTCATCACTCGGATGTACGGCGCATCGCTACTCCGCGTGGCACATCTACATCACTTGAATGCCCCATGCGTTGCTACTCTGCTGAACGCGTCTTCATCACTCGGCCGCTTCGCACGTCGCCACTTAGTGAGGCGGGTCTTCATCACTCGGCCACCCTGCGTACCACTATCAATTGAACACGTCTTCGCCACTCGGCCGCTCCTGTCATCAGAAAACTAAGTCATTCACATGTTGCATTCAATTAAATAGTTATTTCCATATTACCGAGTGTCAAGTAAATTGCACATGATGTTCACTCGGAGGCCATGCCACCGACTGTACCTCTGATCTTGGTTGTTTATTTTTATGTCGGAACACTTCACTTCCGCTTTGTTTAGGTCCTGTACTCAAACAAGTTTAGACGAATCCTTCACTTCCACAAGTATAGTCGGATCCTTTACTCTTTTAGACTCTTGCCGGTTCCAAACGAACAAGCACCTACCACACCCAACGGGTTTCTATGGTCGTTATTTACACAAATTATTTCAGAAAAAATCAAATTACTTTGATAAATTTTTATGTTGGCTTGTGCTATTTTTCATACAAAAGTCACGCAATCACGTGATCACTCGATGCATTTGTGTGCCATCTTCATTGCTACTCGGGCTCAGTCACCGTGACGATCATTCGTGTGTTTCCACTTGTTTGGACGCCTCCTCGACGACATGCTGGACTCGGCCGTCCCGTGCACCGTCACTTGTTCGGACGCCTCCTCGATGACATGCTCGACTCGTGCGCCTCGCGCGCCGTCATTTGTTCGAACGCCTCCGTGATGACATGCTCGACTCGGCCGCCCACTCGCCGTCACTTGGTGGGACACCTCCTCGACGACATGCTAGAATCGGCCGCCCCGCAATTGATCACTTGGTTGCGCGCCTCCTCAACATGCACGACTCTATTGTCCCGCATGTCGTCACTCAGCTAGACACATCTACCTCATTTGGATGCCCCGCGCATTGCCACTCCATGCGGCACGTCTACATCCGTCGACCGCCCGGCGTGTCGCTACTTAAACGAACTTGTCTACCTCATTCGAATTCCCCACGCATCGCCACTCCATGTGGCACGTCTACATCTATTGGCCGCCCTGTGCGTCGCTACTTAAACGAACTTGTCTACCTCATTCGAATTCCCCACGCATCGCCACTCCATGTGGCACGTCTACATCTATTGGCCGCCCTGTGCGTCGCCACTCAACCGGACTCGTCAAGTTCACTTGGATGCGCCACGTATCACCACTCCGTGGGGCACGTCTTCATCACTCGGCCGCCCCGCGCGTCATCACTCAGCTGAACACATCTACACCATAACCCCAAGTGGGTGAACGAGTTAGCTGTGAACCTGACTTCACCTAAATTAAAAAAACTAGTCCTAGTGCAAACATCCTCCACACTCGGGGGCTTAGCTGCGATCCGATAATCGCCTAAGTAAAAAACTACTCCGAGTGCGGACAACCTCCACACTTTGGGACTTAGCTGCGAACCTGACTTCGCCTAAGTTAAAAAACTACTCTAAGTGAGGAAGTCCTCCACACTCGGGGTCTTAGCTACGAACCTGACTTCGCCTAATCTAAAAAGTACTCCGAGTGCGGACATCCTCCACACTCGTGGGCTTAGAAGCAATCCAGTAATCGCCTAAGTAAAACACTTCTCCGAGTGCGGACATCCTCCACACTCGGGGTCTTAGCTAGGAACCTGACCTCTCCTAAGCTAGAAACTACTCCGAGTGCGAACATCCTCCACACTCGAGGGCTTAGCTGCGATCTAGTAAACGCCTAAGTAAAAATCTACTCCGAGTGTGGACATCCTCCACACTCGGGGACTTAGCTGCGAACCTGACTTCGCCTAAGTTAAAAACTACTCCGAGTGCGGACATCCTTCACACTCGGGGAATTTGTTGCGATCCAGTAATCGCCTAAGTAAAAAAACTACTCTGAGTGCAGACATCGTCCACACTTGGGGGCTTAGTTGTGATCCAGTAATCACGTAAGTAAAAAACTACTTCCAGTGCGGACATCATCCACAATCGGGGACTTAGCTGCGATCCAGTAATCGCCTAAGTAAGAAAACTACTCCAAGTGCGGACATCCTCCACACTCAAGGGCTTAGCTACGATCCAGTACTTGCCTAAGTAAAAAACTAGTCCGAGAGCGGACATCCCCCACACTCGGGGACTTAGCTGCGAACCTGACTTCGCCCAAGTTAAAAACTACTCCAAGTGTGGACATCCTCCACACTCGGGAACTTAGCTGTGATCCAATAATTTCCTAAGTAAAAATAAGTACATCGACCGCGTACATGCTCCACACTCGGGGACTTAGCTGCGAACCTGTGTACGCCTAAGTGAAAAACTATTCCGAGTACGGACATCCTCCACACTTGGAGACTTAGTTGCGAACCTGACTTCGCCTAAGTTAAAAACTAGTAAGAGTGTGTACATCCTCTACACTCGGGGGCTTAGATACGATCCTAACTTAGCCTATGTTAAAAATTACTCCAAGTGCAGACATCCTCCATACTCGAGGGCTTAGCTACAATGAAGTAATCGCCTAAGTAAAAAAACTATTTCTAGTGCGGACATCCTCCACACTCGAAGGATTAGTTGTGATCCAGTGATGACCTAAGTTGAAAGAAATAACCTACACTTGGAGACTTAGCCTTGATCCAGAAATCACATAAGGCAAACTCAACAAGTATTCAAGATTTTGCCAAGCGCATGGAAGTTCACATGTTTAATTCGGTTCCACACTAGAAGACTTAAACCCTCTGCCAGACTCATCTAGTCCGATAGAGGCTTGGGGACTACATCCAGTGGGTGCACTCGGTGTTCCCCCACTGGAAGAAAAAAAGAAACATTCTGCTCGGTCAGGTCTAGCAACAACATTCAAGTTCACAAACTCCAATCAACTACCAATAATCAGTCAGAGTCTCAGGGGCTACTGTTGGGGATACACATAATAGGTAGGCCCATGAAGGGTCGAAATACAGTAATAGCATGGGGTCCACACATTAACTAGGTCCGGACAAGTACATTCCATCCACTCAGATGAGAGTCAACCACTTGGACATATGACTCACTCGGATATGCGAAGACCAATGGTCGGCAAGGCAGTCGGAGCATCATCCTCAAAGAGAAGGTTCTGTGGTGATATGACATTATGGCATCAATACTCCATCTTGTAACATAAGAGGTGAGGGGGTGGCAGACTCTATATAAGCCACCCTCCAACGCATAGCTCAGGGCTAGCCTTTTCTTCTCCCTTGGCTCTCTCACCATTAGTCTTAGGACTTAGCTCAGGCATGGGGATCCATCCTCCCCTTTCTCTTCACAGAGGCACCATGTAACTCCGTGTTCATGACAGATAAGTGAAGCATCTCCGGAGCACGAGACGTAGGGTTGTTATCTCCATAGCAAGAGACCCGAACTCGCTAAAATCACCGTGTCACCCATTTGCATCCTGATAGATCATGCTCCTTTACACTACTCATTTCTATTGTCTCACGACAGGTGGTGTGAAAGAGGAGCTCACTTTATCAATTACCTCCTCCATTTTATCAATCCTACTCAATCCTTGTTCTACCCTCTTTTTTTAGGGCTGAAAAGAGAGGCTCCTACTGCATATATATTAATAAAATATGGTGATCAATGATACATAGCATTACATGTTTGTAAACCCTAAGACATTTGGTTAGGGGACATATGGTGTATAGAGGGGGGGCAAAACTTGTTTAGTAAAGCGAAAAGGCACAATCACTACAAAGCAATACAAGGGTTTACCTCAAAGCGTATCTAGCAAGGCTGAGATGGCATGTTTCAGTTTTGCCGAGACCCTATAGGCCAGGTTGTAAAAATTGGACTTGAAGCGACTCTTCTAGGATACAATGGAAGGAGGGATTTTTATGATGAAATTATTGTTTCTTTCTTTCCACAAACTCCAGGCGGCAACCAATAATGTGTCCATGAAGAGGGGTTTGCCCCATTGTCCCTTGGCATGCGAAATTAGATTGAGCCTATGATCACCACTATTCCATTGCATCCCTAGCTCTCTCCAATAGAGTTGGCTTTATGAGCATTTGAAGAAGAGGTGTTCCACAGTTTCCTTGATGTTTTGGCCATATACTAGACAGTCCAAGTTGTCTCCAATGTTATAATGTCTTCGTTTGAGTATATTTCTTGTGTTTACTCTATCAGAGAGTAGGAGCCAGCCGAAAACTGTGATTCTTAGAGTACATTTAGATTTCCAAAGCCAGTGGTATGCCTTGTGAGTCTGAATATCTCTATAGTAAAATTCATAGTAGTATCTTGCTTTCAATGCTGTTGCGCCACATGTATACGACTAGATATCTTTGTCTCATGTGGATAAATCAATCTCTCTGGCAATCTGTTGCATTGACCTCACTTCCGCATGAGCCTGAGGAGACAAAGGTAGTTGGAAGACCGAATGGAGGTTAGCGGTTTGTAGGAAGTTCTGGGCAGAGATATCTTCCAACAGGGCGTATGAGAATGCACGCGGGAAGGCGTTCATCATGGTGTCATCATGTCAAAGATCTTTCTAGAATAGAGTTGTGTTTCATCATGGTTCTATATATCCAAAATGCCTCTAAAGGTCGGGCTGAGATGTATGACATCTTTCCACCAGAAGGAGCCGCATAAACCACTAGCATGTGGAATAGTCTCAGTATAGTAGGTATCCCAGATCAAGTGGACCCATGGAATGTCATGGTGATTATAGAACTTATGCAAGAATTTTAGGAGTAGGGCATCATTTGGTTCTTGCAGGTTTAATATCCCAAGTCCCCCATGTTTCTTCGGCCGATAGACTAGATCCCATGCAGCCAGAGAGTTACAGCATTCTCCATGTTCAGTCTTCTTATTCCATAGACAAAGTCTTCTAATTTTATCCAGCTATGATAGGATTTTTGGATTGATTTTGATTGTGCACATAGCAAACATTGCCAACAACGTGATGATGGAATTTAGAAGTGATAGTTTTTCTCAATACGACATGAAAGCCATGGTGGATGTAACTCTCCTTTCCATTCTGCACAATAAGGGCATCAGATCTTGTACGTAGGGTTTTGTGGTGCCAAAAGGGAGTCCAAAGTATGTGAATGGCATCACCCCCACTGAACAACGAAAGATGTTGGCAAGTATTAGACATGTTTCCTCCGGGGTATTGATCGGGATCATCATGGACCTTTGAAAGTTAATTTTCAAGCCAGTCGATGTGGCATAATCAGTGAGGATCCCTTTCATCACAGCAACCTGAGTTGGGAATGCGGGCATGACAATGATAGTGTCATCTGCATATTGAATCACCGGGTAATCCTTGTTTCGGTGTGCCTCAATTAGCAGTTTTCGAATGTTCTTTTTGAAGGCTTCATTGATCACAGCTTGTAGTAGATCTACTGCCAAGACGAATATTAGGGGTGACAGGGGGGTCGCCCTGCCTGACGCCACAATTACAGTCAAACTATCTACCCGGGGTTCCGTTTAGAAGGACCAAGGATTTGCCAAAGGAGAAGATTATTTTCATCCATTGTAACCATTTGTCATTAAATCCTATTTTCTCCATAATGTTTAGCATGACTGCATGATCAATGGTGTCAAAGGCTTTGGCAAAGTCCAATTTTACCAGAATGATTTCTTTTCTAGAAGCTTGACATTGGTGTATATATTCCAAGGCCCAGGCTAGATAGTCCTGGATTGATCTTCCATTTATGAAACCATACTGATTGCGGTGTACGAGTCTGAGGGTGATCACCTTGTAGTCGGTTGGCAAGGAGCTTTGTGATCACGTTTAGGCAGCAGTTTAGCAGAGTGGGGTTTGTAATCGTTGATCGAGGTGGAGGCTAGAACCTTAGGGATAAGAGTGATAAATCCGTAGTTTAGACTATCCAGTTTCAGATCTCCTTTGTGAAAAGCGGAACACAGGTTATAAAAATCTTCTTTGATTATGGGACAACAAGCTTTAAGGAATGTGCCATTAAATCCATCAGGCCGAGGAGCTCGGTCCCCTGGCATTTCTTTGATAACCTGATCGATTCCCCTGGGGAAAAAGGTGTAGTGAGCTGATCAAGGTCTGCCTTGGGTTGAATGAGGGACAGATCAATTTTCATTTGATTTGGGTTGGATATACCTAGACTTTTCTTGAATGCATCGAAAATAATAGATTCCTTTCCCGCATGATCTTCAACTAACAAACCCTCTTCTGATACGAGACTAGCAATGGAGTTTATCTGGAATCTCTCTGTAGCTAGAGCTTTGAGTAGTTTGGAGTTTTCATCACCGAATTGGATCCATTTGATGGTGCATCTCTTCTACTAGTAATCTTTCAAGTATTGGAGTAAGCGGATGAGATGCTTTTTGAGGATTCTGCAAAAGTTGTTCTCTGGTTGTGTGAGATGTCTCTTGTTCTCCAATTCATCTAATTCAGAGAGGGTTTTGTTAGTGTTCTCGATGGCCGTGGACAACCTTGAGATCCTCTTACTCCAATGCTTGAGAGCCTGCCTCACATGTTTGAATTTTTTTATAGATAGTGGCTACGGCATTAATGTTTTTAATGTGTGTGGGTTTGTTCCATGCTTCTTTCACCACCTCAAAGAAACTGGGGTGTGCAATCCAATAGTTTTCAAATCTAAATAATTTGCTTCTGGGTATTTTTGTTTCTATGATGACCAAGCAAGGTATATGGTCTGAAATTGGATGGCTGAGAGGTTTGACCGAGGTATTCGGGTAGGATGTGGTCCAGTTTGTAGTTGTCAAAAACCAATCGATTTGTTCTAGAAGAGGTTCGGTATGCATAATACTCCAAGTATACATTCTACCCATAATTGGGATTTCCAACAATTTTTGTGCTATGATAAAGTCGTTGAAAGTTATCATATCTTGTGCATTTCCTCCAGGTTTGTTACGCTCCTCAGGCGATCTGATGTAGTTAAAACCTCCTAGGAGGAACCGGTCTTCATTGGCAGGGATGTTGAGAGCAAAAAGACAATTGGTGAAAAGTATTCTGCTATCACCTTGCCATGGTTCATAAATGTTTACCAGAGTCCAGCTTTGCATGGAGTGGCTGGATGTGAATTTAGTCCCAAGGCAAATATTTCAGTAAGGAGCACAGTTCCGCTGAAAATTGCACTATTCCAAATAGTAATAATCCCACCCGAAGCCCCAATGGAAGGAACAAATGCAAATTTATCAAATCGACGTGGGAAAATTGACTTCAAAGTGTTAAGATTGAATGCACGCATTTTAGATTCCTGGAGGCAGATTATAGCACATCCATTGGATGTGATGGCATTAGAGAGTGCAAGTTTTTTCTTCTCAGAATTCATCCCATAGATGTTCCAGCATGAAACATTCCAGTTTCTTGAAAGTGCCATTAAAAAGGGAAATAAATGAGAAAGACTAAAATAAGGGCTTCAAGCGACCATCCAAAAGTGAAGCCATCAAAGGAGAGCCAATTATGCATTAGGAGAACAATCTTCAGTCTCCACCGGAGCCATTAGGGCCACATCAGAAAGTTCTTTAGGTGGAACTGCACACAGTTGAACTCCAATAGCTTCCATCATGGGAATGGTAGTTGGTGGTGGGATTGCAGCATCACTCATGTTGGTTGCAGCAGGTATATCTATTAAAGGCGCAATAATATGTGGCGTGTTCTAACCCGTGGATGTGTTGTGTCCTGTCGGTACGACTCTGGGCTTGAGCTTGGACTTGTATGATTTGTTATTAGCAGGCTGGGGCACTCTAAATACATCATACTTGTTGGAGCCTGTGCTGTGGCGTAGATTGGTGGTGTCAATAGGTGTAGGCATTTTGCCGCGTCTTTGAATTGTGACAAAAGCACTTGGAGAACTAGCAGAGATCCCCATAGGTCTCTTAGAAGGTGTTCCATGAGCAGGCTCTCGAGCCTGCTGCATGATGATGTTGGTATGATTTCCCATAGAATCAGTGTTGAGAACCTCGGCAACTTCCTCTTGAATTTCCTCAAGGACAACCGCAGAAGGAGTAGCATATTCAAACTCATTGGTATAACAGAGGTAGCTGGTACTGAATCTTAGTTCCCCCTCTGAATGAGTGATTTGTAGAGTGAGCTTCATGCAGTCAGAACGAGCTGCCACCAAAGAAAGGGCGCAGAGCTGCCAAGAAAGGGCGTAGAGCTGCCACCAAAGATACATTTAACTAACGAGCAGGGATGGGATCATTGAGGAGGACTCATATTATCCTGTTTCTTGAGTCTCCATACTGATCGTCAGACCAGTGTTGTGCAGTTCTACAAGGAGGGCCATGGTCTAAGATTGATTGGGGTTGGTGACAGAAAGCTGCGTGTCATGGTTGTTGCGGAGAAGCATTGATCCAGTCACGAGAAGGTCCTGAAGAGAGTTTTCTGAACTTGAGCTATGAGTAACAGTGATGGAGTCAATCCAAGCCATGCTAGGACTATCATAAGTATTGTCAGATGGAGCAATGCCATCTTGAACTTGTAAACCATTGGCAGTCAACCAAGCTTGGTAATTGATCAGGACAGGTGGGAGGGGAGGTGCTGCAGGAGCTGTGGGAATAGGCCAGTCTCCCCACTCTCCATTAGAATAGGCTTCATCCACCTGAATATCAACCAAATTGTCAGCCACATCTTCAGCTGATGCATTATTGGGGTCACCATTCTAAGCAAACCAATTATGTACTTGTTGGTAAATCTGCTATGCAGTCATATCTGGCCCATACATAGGATGAGGGTTTCCATTGAGAGGCGGGTGTTCCTCTCCAGCCAGTGGCACTTCAGGCAGATAAGCATTCCAATCACTGCTTCTCGGGATGGTGATTTAAACAGTCCAGCATTCACGCACAACACCCAACTGTCTGACCACAAAACTCTTGGGGATCAGCCTCATATGAATCACTCTAACATTAAGAAGTACAAATCTATGATCCTGACGAGGATTATGCCATGAGAGTACTTCTCCAAAACTACCAACAGATTTGTTAATATAGTGATCTATCTGGTAATCATATGGGAATCCAAAGTACATCAGCCAGAGATCTGGACCAAAAGTAGTCTGACGCATGTTAATGGAAGCATTGTGCCTTACAAATGAAATAACCAAATCCTCATCATCCATCCCAAAGGTGATGCCTATCATCGTATCTTTGATGAAAGAATCCACAAACCCAAACACACCAATATTGAACGGGTGATCGCTAACCTCAGTGGTGAACAGTTGAGCTTCATGCAGCAGTCCTTCGACGGTGTCTCTGATCCCTTGCCGGAGGTGGATGGGCACAAACCGACTGGCTTCCGCAATGGCCAAGAAGTTGGGGACGCCACCATGCCTCCATGAACCACTCGATCTGCTAGGCTGGGCTCGATGGACATGCCATGAGGAAGGAACAGAATGGGATTCAGAGGGTAGTTCGCCATGGCGATTGTGGAGCAGGTCGGCTGCGAGGGTTTGGGTGAGGTAGCAGGGGGAAGCAGAGTAGCGGGTGTTTTCGAGGGGGATGCATATTGTCAGGGGTAGAGAGGGAAGGAGATGATTGTTTCGGAATCCACTGCCACTTTTTCCGCGCTGCAAGCAGAATTGCTCAGTATGACCATAGTGACCGCACGATGGGCATTAGATGGATTGAGTAGGGTGTCACTTCCATGCCCGAGGCAAGGTAGGTAGGGCCTCGAAATCAGACAGATTGATTTGATGAGATGGATCAGAAGATTTGACTCCAACTGGAGAGATTGAGTCCAAACAGGCACTTGCCTTATGGCCTGGTGCTGAGCATTTAATGCAAATAATACTTGCTTCACAATTGATTTTTCTATGCCCCCATTGTAGGCATTTGACGCATAGCACGGCCTAGTCTTTGGTAAGTGCGCAAGTTTCACTGTCAGAGTATCCTGCCTGGGTCAAGGCCCGTTGATGTGCATGACTGAGTACCGGTGGCCACATAACATACGGTGGGGCATATATGTAAGCCGACGTGAGAAAACATTGAGGAGGTGAAGGATAATCAGCATTAACTACACACTTAAACCTCCCAAACATGACAAACTCAGCCTGGCAATGATCCTCCATTTCACCTCTCTGCAATAGCTTCTGTGACGCTGGTGAATGGGTGCCATCATTGGGGACCCGAAATGAAGGGGGTCGCTGACTGGCTTGATTACCCGAAATCAATCTCTCATTAATGCTGTCAGAATTTGATTTTTGCGAGATTAACGCATTGACTGAAGAAGATGCTTCCTCCGCATGTTTATCCGAAAACTTCATGGAATTAATCAGTCGTAGTTGGAATTTCTTGAGTTCTTTGTGTACATAGTGATTTGTTCCACTCTCCTTTTGAAAGAAATCCAAAGAAGATTTAATAGCTATTGGACTGTGGTTTGATATTTCCATCAGAACTTCATCCGCATGCCAATTAGCATCATAGTTAGTGATTCGAGCAAATTTGCCATTGTATAGATGAAAATGACGGATAAAATCTGGCCAAATGCGATCTTTAAGCCCATATACAAAATGCCCAACTTTGTTACTAGCTATTGAGAATCTGAATGATCTTTTGAGAAGCCTAGTAACTTTGAATTCCGAGCTAATACCCCCAATGCAACATTGTAGGGCAATACCAACCGATTCTTCCGTGAGAGGGAAAGCAGCCGATGAAAAGGATACCACTAAGAATAACTCCTTGGCACCTCGAGAACGAGAAAATGAACAATGGAGCCAAATTTCTGACCCACCTGGGTTGCGAAGGCAATGCCCTGGGAGAAATCCCAATGGAGCATCCCTTCCATAGTCCAAATCTTCATCAAAATCCATGATGATCCAAGGTGGTGTGGGATGGGTTGGTGGAGGCTAGGAGGAGGAGTAAGAGGCGGGTGGGAGCCATTATGTCTCTGAGGAAATTGATCTGACTCCTTCTACCCTCTTATCAATAATAGTGTCCCTTTCCTTTAATGTTTCCAAAGTTATTCCTACCCGTGACCCAAATTGAGTGATATGGTTGTGAAGTTTTTTATCTAACTCCTCAATTGGTTCACTAGTGATCATTTTATTTTCAATAGCATCGAGCCATTGCATAACATGTTCCAATGTCAAATTGGTTTCATTAACGATAACGGGTGGTGTTCCAACAAGATTTTCAATTGCATTATAAGCATCCAACGTATGACACATTAAGAATTTCCCACCGGTGATGGTGTCAGGGACAAACCTATACCAAGTTGTCACACCAACATAGAAATTATGAAGAAAAGTAGTGGTAGATCGCTTATTAGTTGCTTTATTTTAAGCGTGGCAAATCATATGCCATGCATCCTTCAAACTTCCTCCTCCCCTTTGTGTAAAGTTGATAACATCATTATTGGGAGTAACGCGAACTAAAGGAGAACTAGCCTTGACTTCAAACAAGAAACTAGTAACAAGTGAAGCTAAATATTTTTGTATTTTTGATTTTTTTGTGAGACAAACTAAATATAACAGCAAATAAAAAGAAGAACAAGTGAATGAAAATTGTGAGAAGTTACTTGATAGTTGGTGATTGTATTCCCCGAAAACGTTGCTAGAAGTCCTTCCTGATACTCGTGATCTGTGTTAGGTTTTTCGTGAAGAGGAACGGGTTATCGCAGCACAAAATGCATAAGTATTGCCGTCAGTTATGAAACCAAGGTTTATCGAACCAATAGAAATACCAATCATCAACCGTCTTCAATGGCTGCACACAAAAGAACAAACAACTTGCACCCAACGCCGGCAAGAGGGTTGCCAATCCCCTTGATCTCGTTATTTGCAAGCAAGTGAGTTATGTAGATAATTGTAGATAATTATAAATTGCAAAATAAAATAAAAGAAAATGAATAAAAGCAAGGTAATGGAAGTGTTTGTGAATATATAACTGAATAGACCCGGGGGCATAGAGTTAGAAATTACATATGGTGGGTAAACAAATTATTGTTGGGGAATTGATAGAAAAGCGAATAGTTATGTGATTTCACGGCAATGATCATGTGTATATAGGCATCACGTCCATAAGCAAATAGGCTGACTCTTGCCTGCACCTATTACTATTACTCCACTCATCGAGCGTTATCTAGCATGCATCTAGATTATTAAGTAAATGAGAGTAATGCTTGGAGAACGATGACATGATGTAGACAAAGTAAACTCAATCAATATGAATAAACCCCGTCGTTTTATCCTTAGTAGAAGCAACTCAAATACGCAACTTGTCCCCTTATGTCACTGGGATATAAAAACTTGCCAGGTTGAACCTGCTACAATGCACCACACCCACCGAAGAAATATCAATCTAGTTGGGATATAGAAACTCGAATACTTTTAATGAATAACCTGAACATAAACTCATAATTCATCGGATCCCAAAAAACACACCATGCAAATGGATTACATCAGATAGACCTAAGGCAAAGATGCGATGAACATTGTATTCAAGATCGAGAGAGAGATAGAGAGAGAGATGGAGAGAGAGAGATTGTCATCTAGGTATTACCTATGGACCCGTAGGTCTGTGGTGAACTACTCACACATCATGGTGAGGGCAATAAGGTTGATGAAGAGGCCCTCCATGATTGATCTCCCCTCCGGCAAGGTGCCGGAACAGAGGTGTAGATGGCCTCCCATCGAAACAGAGACTTGTGGCAGTGAAAAAGTGTTTCGGGATCGGTTATAGTATTTTTGGAATATATGTGGATTTATAGGTCAGATAGCGGCATCGGGAGGCGGTCGAGGGAGGCACAAGCCATCAGGGCGCGCCCCCCGGTGGCGCGC
Source organism: Hordeum marinum (assembly GCA_022496015.1). Lineage (NCBI taxonomy): Eukaryota > Viridiplantae > Streptophyta > Magnoliopsida > Poales > Poaceae > Hordeum > Hordeum marinum. The sequence goes on from CM039673.1 coordinate 310,230,181, forward strand.
CCTATTAGCTTGTGGGTCCCTGGTGGCTCTCCCATTCTCCTCCCGGAGCTTCCAAGTCTTCTTTTGGTCCAAAAAAATCATCAAAAAGTTTCATGGCAATTGGACTTCGTTTGGTACCGTAAACCTAGAAAGTCAAAAACACGCAGAAAACAACAACTGGCACTAGGCACTGGGTCAATAGATTAGTGCTCAAAAATATTATAAATTGGTAAACAAATGCCCAAAGAGTATCCTCGAATGTTAATATATTAGCATGGAACAATCAAAAATTATAGATACATTGGAGACATATTAGCACCTTGCAGCAAGAAAGCTCCATCGAAGTACATGATCCATGCCTGAGGTGTTTCCTTGTCGTGGAGGGATGTTTCTAGCATCTCCTCGTCTAGTGTAAGTGTCCATTGGGCAATAAACTCTTCTAGTGCTCTACTCTTGATGGTCGCCGCGCTTTCAAAGCTTAGGTCAAAACTAGCTAGCTCCAGGGCCAGCTCTACAATCATGTCAGATGCCTCTAGGTTCCTTAGGATGCATTGCAATGGGAAGAGGGTGGCAACGGTGATGCGGTATGCTTGGAAGTAGTGGCATGGTTTGCGGAAGGCCATAAGGAAGCCAAAAAGTAATTCTGGATCCCAGGGTACCTTGATCGAGCCCCATGCAGAAGAGAGCTGACAAAGTACACTCGCTGCTGCACCATCTTCTTCTTCTGCACAGTCTGCCGTTCTGCTTCTTGCTCTGGCTTGGTGTTGGTTCCCTGGTCCATCGGGGTTTCGCCATCCTTAGCTTTTCTCTCTGCCACCAGTGTCGCACTAACCACTTGGTTTGTTGCCGCCAAATATAGCAGCAACGGCTCCTCAAGCTTGGGCGCGACCAGGAATGGTGCTGAGGACAAGTACCTCAAGTGTTGTAAAGTTGCTTCTGCTTTTGGAGTCCATGTCATGGGGTCTGCTTTCTTCAGTATCTTGAAGAACGGCAGGGTGCCCTCTACAGATTTGGAGATGAATCTGCTGAGAGCAACGATGCATCCCGCCAGTCGACGCACATCCTTGACGCGTTTTGGTGCCTCTAGCTGCTCGATTGCTTCAATCTTGATGGGGTTAACTTCTATCCCGTGCTGAGATATGAAGAAGCCAAGGAGCTTGTGAGACGAGACCCCGAACACACATTTCTCAAGGTTGAGCTTCAAGTTGATCTTGTGCAAACTTGCAAAGGTCTCTTCTAGATCCTTGAACAGCATGGTCTTTTTCTTGGTCTTGACTACAATGTCATCCATGTAAGCTTCCATGTTTCTATGCAACTCGGGTACAAGGCCAATCTGGACGGCTCTCACAAATGTTGAACCAACACTCTTCAACCCAAATGGCATGCGCTTAAAGAAGTACGTGCCGCAAAGGGTGATGAAAGTTTTTTTCTCTTCGTCCTCCTCGGCCAGGATGATCTGATGCTACTCTGAATAGGTGCCGAGGGACGACAATAGATCGCAACCGGTGGTTGAGTCCATGATTTGGTGGATGCATGGCAAGGGGAAATGGTCCTTGGGACAAGCCTTGTTGACATCTGTGAAGTCAATGCAAAGCATCCATTTCCCACTTGCCATGCGCACCATCACAGGGTTTGCCAACTTGGGTGGAGCACAGCTCCGACTAGTCCTGCTGCTTCCAACTTCTTGATTTCTTCGGCAATGAATTCATGTCGCTCTAGTGCTCGCTTCCGGACCTTATGCATGATAGGGCGTGCGCGAGGACAGACGTCTAGGTGGTGCTCAATCACCTCCCTGGTAACACCGGGTATGTCAGACGTTTAAGAGGCAAACACTTTCACATTCGTACACGGGAAGGAGACAAGTGTGCTTTCCTATTTGTTGTCAACAGTGGCGCTTATGGTGAAAATTCCTCCCTCGTCGTCTTCCCGTGCAACCACTTGCTTTGTTCAGGGATGGTCACCCTGTCTTTCTTGGTCCTGGCGGCAGAAGTCTCTAGTGGGTCATCGATGGGCATGCTATGCTCAGCGATGCACTTCCCGGATGTAACACCCCAAAAATGTAATCATGTTTTTATTTATTAATTTTTTTCTAGGAACATTAATTTTATTGTTATCGATCCCCTATTGATTTTTTAGGAACATTAATTTTCTAGGAACATTAATATTTTTCTAGGAACTATTAACTTCCTCTACATTCTAATTTTTTCCCTCCAAGTAAAAGTTTTTGAAAAATATTGGGGGACTTGAGTTCTTGCTTAAAAACATTTCATTGCAATTGGTATATTCAGTGGAAGCATTTTTATAATATTTTTGCCAAACTTAATTTTTCTTTAAAAATAGCTTTTTATTCTTTTAAGCACCTCATTTGCACTACCACCATTTGATACATTTATTTTAAAAACCCTGGATCACTTTTTTGCGAAAACCCAACTTAGTGTTTTGGAAAAATGCACAACATCCTCTTTTTCATTTTCATCCTGTTTGAGGTTTTGAACCACAACCCCTTCTTATTTTGCCCGAATGCCCACGGTATTTTTCCTACATATAGTTCTCCCTACAAAACCCTTAAGTCCAGGAGTTTAACTCCATTGGCATAGTTTAAGCCCCTACTAATGAACCTTTTTGTTTCTGTCCAGAATTGGAGTTTTATAAACTTGCACTAACAAGTTTCTAGTTTTCCTAAACTAACCTTGCCACCATCTTTAGCATCTAAAGAGACCCCAACCTAGAAAGTTTGGTGGCCAGAAAGGTTCTCTAGATGCCCATGGCATTCTGTCGAGCACCTTGTGTGCTTAGCCATAATTGACATGGTCTTGTCATTGCATTGTTAATTGTTTTGCTTGCCAAACCAGCATGTCCATTGGACCTGTAGTAACCACGTTAGTGACCTTGTCAGTTTGCAGCTCCACCCTAGCGCTCTAGCGTGACCCATCATTTTCTCAAACAGGTGGTGTGCATGTCCAGAGCGCGTGTATTGTAGCCTGCGCGCCCGAGCCGCCACACCTCACCTACCCCCGCCCTTGGCCCTTCCTTTCCCATGGGGACATGCCCACGTCCCCTCTAGCTCGCCAGGGCCACTCGGCCACCCCCTGGCGCCTCACAGCGCTGCCACCAGAGCCTTCCTTGGCGGCGAGCCATCGACCGCAGCTCACCCATGCCATGGCAGCGCCACCTGAACTACCCCCTGCGCCAGCTCGTCCCCTTGGACAGTAGAGAGCTCGTCTGCTGCTACTTCTCGAGCATGCGTTGGTTTCCGTAAAGAGGAACGGGTGATGCAGGAAAGTAGATAAGGATTTCCCTCAGTTGTTGAGAACCAAGGTATCAATCCAGTAGGAGATACAAGCAAGTCCCCAATAGATGTACCTACACAAAGAATCAAACACGTGCACCCAACGCTATAAAGGGGTTGGCAATCCCTTCACGGTTAGTTGCAAGGATGAGATCTGATAGAGATAGATAGAATAGATTGCTTGAACGGAAAGTAAAACAAAAGGTAAATATAATGCAACAAGGTATTTTTCGTATTTTTGGTTTTAGATCTGAAAGTATAAGATGGAATATAGACCCGTGGGCCATAGGTTTCACTTGAGGCTTCTCTCATGATGGCAAGTATTATGGTGGGTGGACAAATTACTATCGGGCAATTGATAGAAAAGTGAATAATTATGAGGATATCCAAGTAGAGTGAAACGATTCTGCATCTAGTACTATTACTCCACACATCGACCGACTCCTGCCTGCATCTAGAGTATTAAGTTCATGAAGAACAGAGTAATGCACTAGGTAAGATGACATGATGTAGAGGGATAAACTCAAGCAATGTGATGAAAACCCATATTTTTATCCTCGATAGAAACAATACAATACCTGCCTCGCTACCCCTACTTTGTTAGTGGGTGAGGACACTGCAAGATTGAACCCAAAACTAAGCACTTCTCCTATTGGAAGAATTACCAATCTAGTTGGCCAAACCAAACCAATAACTCATAGAGACTTGCAAAGATATGAAATCATGCATATAATAATTCAGAAAAGACTCAAATAATATTCATAGATAATCTGAACATAAACCCACAATTCATCGGATCTCGACAAACACACCACAAAAGAGTATTACATCGGATAGATCTCCATGAAGATCATAAAGAACATGGTATAGAAGAGCAAGGAGAGAGAAGAAGACATCTAGCTACTAGCTATGGACCCGAAGGTCTGTGGAAAACTACTCACGCATCATCGGAGGGGAAATGGAGTTGATGTAGATGCCCTCCGTGATCGAATCCCCCTCCGACCGATTACCGGATAAGGCTCCAAGATTGGATCTCACGGGAACCGAGGCTCCTAGCGGCGGAAAAGTGTTTTAGTGGCTCCCTCTGGTATACAGGGAATATTTGTGAATTTATAGGCCGAGAAAAAGGATTAGGGGAGATGTTGTGGTCCCACAAGCCAGGGGGTGCCCCCCCTAGGGCGTGCCCCTATGGCTGGTGGCCACATGGCTGCTCTCCTGACTTCATCTCCAAGTCTTCTAGGTTGCTTCTGGTCCAAGAAAAATTATTTTGAAGATTTTATTCCGTTTGGACTCCATTTAATATTCCTTATCTGCAATACTCAAAAACAAGGAAAAAACACAAACTCGCACTAGGCTCTAGATTAATAGTTTAGTCCCAAAAATAATATAAAATAGCATACTAATGCATATAAAACATCCAAAACACATAATATAATAGCATGGAACAATCAAAAATTATAGATACGTTCGAGACGTATCAAGCATCCCCAAGCTTAATTCCTGCTCATTCTCGAGTAGGTAAATGATAAAAACAGAATTTTTGATGTGGAATGCTACCTAACATATTTATCCATGTAATATTCTTTATTGTGGCATGAATATTCAGATCCGTAAGATTCAAAACAATAGTCCCAATATTGACATAAAAACAGTAATACTTCGAGCACATCAACAAAGCAAGCATGTCCTTTGGAAATAACATGGCCTTAGAAAGTTATCCCTACAAAATCATATGGTCTGGTTATGCTCCATCTTCCCCACACAAAGTATCTAAATCATGCACAACCCCAATGAACAAGTCAAGCAATTGTTTCACACTTTTTGTGTTCTCAAACCTTTTCAACTCTCACACAATACATGAGCGTGACACATGGATATAGCACTATAGGTGGAATAGAATATGAAGGAGGTGCAAGGAAAAAGGGAGAAGATAGTCTCACATCAACTAGGTGTATCAACAGGCTATGGACATGCCCATCGATAGATATCAATGTGAGTTAGTAGGGATTGCCATGCAACAAATGCACTTAGTGCTATAAGTGTATGAAAGCTCAAAAAGAAAACTAAGTGGTCGTGCAAGATGAATATCCACTAGTTATATGGAAGTGACAAAATAGGAGACTCTCTATCATGAAGATCATGGTGCTACTTTGAAGCACAAGTGTGGAAAAAGATAGTAGAAATTGTCCCTTCTCTCTTTCTCGCATTTTTTAATTATTTTGGTGGGCATCTTTGGCCTCTTTTTTTTATTTGGGCTTCGTTGGCCTCTTATATTTTCTGTAAAGTCCGGATACTCATCCCAACTTGTGAGGGATTCATGGCTTCCATCATCCTTTTCTCACACGATACAACGCTCTATCAATGAAAATCATCACACTTTTATTTACTTACAACTCGATACCTAAAACAAAATATGACTATATGCAAGATGAAGTGATGGTGCATGTCATGAAAAACTGAATGGTGGAAGTTGCATGGCAATATATATCAGAATGGCTATGGAAATGCCATAATAGGTAGATATGGTGGCTGTTTTGAGGAAAGTATATGGTGGTTGTTTTGAGGAAGGAGGGTTCGATGTACCGGCGAAAGTTGTGCGGTACTAGAGAGGCTAGCACAGGTGGAAGGGTGAGAGTGCGTATAATCCATGGACTCAACATTAGACATAAAGAACTCACATACTTATTGCAAAAGTCTTAGTTAGCAAACAAAGCATTAGACGCATGCTCCTAGGGGAGAGGTTGGTAGGAGTTAACCATCGTGCGCTCCCGACCCTCACACAAAGGTTGACAATCATTAAACAAATCATGCTACGACTTCGTTACATAACGGTTCACCATACGTGCATGCTACGGGAATTACAAAATTTAACACAAGTATCTCTTACAATTCACAACTACTCACTAGCATGACTTCGATATTACTATCTCTATTATCTCAAAACTATATGCAAGGAGTCAAACTTCTCATAGTATTCAATGCACTTAATATGAAAGTTTTTATTATATCCCTCTTGGATGCCCATTATATTAGGACTAAATTCATAACCTAAACAAATTACCATGTTGTTTTAAGAAACTCTCAAAATAATATAAGTGAGGTACGATAGTTCAATAATCTCTATAAAATATAACACCACCATGCTCTAAAAAGATATAAGTGAAGCACTAGAGCAACATTGCCTAGCTCAAAAGATATAAGTGAAGCACATAGACTATTAAAATAAATTCATGATTCAGCGTGTCTCTCTCAAAGGATGTGTGCAGAAAGTATGATTGTGGCAAACTAAAAAGCAAAGACACATATCATACAAGACGCTCAAAGGAAAACACATATCATGTAGTGAATAAAAATATAGCCTCAAGTAAATTTATCGATGGATTGAAGAAGAAAGAGGGGATGCCTTCCGGGACATCCCCAAGCTTAGGATTTTTGGTATCCTTGAATATGGCTTGGGGTACCTTGGGCATCCCCAAGCTTAGGCTCTTGCCACTCCTTATTCCATAGTCCATCAAATCTTCACCCCAAACTTGAAAACTTCACAACAGAAAACTCATGAGATCTGTTAGTATAAGAGAAATAAATCACCACTTCAGGTACTGTTGTGAACTCATTCTTTATTTATATTTGTGTAATACCTACTATATTCTAACTTGTCCATGGTTCATACCCCCGATACAACCCATAGATACATCAAAATAAGGAAACAACACAAAGAAAACAAAATCTGTCAAAAACAGAACAGTCTGTAGCAATCTATAGACTTCGAATACTTTGGTAACTATAAACATTATGAAATTAGGACAATCAGGGAATTCGTATATCAATCTTGTGTAAAAATTTCAGATCAAAAGCACGTTCCAGTGACTTTATAAAAAATTCTGGACTGAGCGCAAAAGTTTCCGTTTTTCAGCAAAATCAAATTGCAACCACGTAGACCATCCCAAAGTCTTACTTGGCTCAAACACTAATTTAAATAAGAAAACACAATTATTACAGAAATAATAATGTGCAAAACACACCAAAACAGAAACATAAATAGAAAGCAAAAGTAAAATTGGGTTGCCTCCCAACAAGCACTATTGTTTAACACCCTTAGCTAGGCAAAACACAATAGATCTAGGTATTGTCATATTTGGTATGCAATCCATAAGTAGCTCTCATGATAGTTTCATAAGGTAATTTTATTTTATTTCTAGGAAAGTGTTCCATGCCTTTCCTTAATAGGAATTGGAATCTAATATTCCCTTCCTTCATATCAATAATTGCACCAATCGTTCTAAGGAAACGTCTACCAAGAATAATAGGACATGTAGGATTGCAATATATATCAAGAACAATGAAATATATGGGAACATAATTCCTATTTGCAACAATAATAACATCATTAATCCTTCCCATAGGTTTCTTTATAGTGGAATCCACGAGATGCAAATTTAAGGAGCAATCATTAAATTCACGAAAACCTAGCACATCACATAAAGTTTTTGGAATCGTGGAAACGCTAGAACCCAAATCACACAAACCATGGCACTCATAATATTTAATCTTAATATTCTTAATAGTAGATTCCCACTCATCATGTAGCTTTCTAGGTATAGAAACTTCCAACTCAAGTTTTTCTTCAAAAGATTTCATCATAGCATCAACAATATGTTTAGTAAAAGCTTTGTTTTGATTATAAGAATGAGGAGAATTCAACATGGACTGCAACAAGGAAATACAATCAATCAAAGACAAGATATCATAATTAAAGTCCTTGAAATCCAAAAGAGTGGGTTCATCGCTATTTAAAGTTTTGACCTCTTCAATCCCACTTTTATCAATCTTAGCATTAAGATCTATAAAATCCGAATCGTTGGACGCCTTTTAACTAAAGTTGACTCATCTCCAGTCCCATCTTTAAAAAAATTAACATTGGAAAACAAAGATTCAATAGGAGTCACATCAATCACTTTAAGATCTTCATCAATATTATCACGAGAACACACCTTTTCAAGCAATTCACGCTTAGCACGTATTCTAGCGGTTCTGTCCTTACACTCATCAATAGAAATTATCATAGATTTTAAAGACTCATTAATATGATTCTTGGGTGGAATAGATCTAATTTTTAAAGAATTAATCTCAAGAGAAATTATATCAATGTTCCTAGCCAAATCATCAATCTTGAGCAATTTTTCTTCAATCATAGCATTGAAACCTTTTTGCGTACTAATGAATTTTTTAATATTATTCTCAAGATCAGAGGGCATATTATTAGAATTTACAGAAGAATTTCTGTAGGAATTACCATAATTATTAGAGGAATTACTAGGGAATGGCCTAGCATTGAAATTACCTTTATAAGCGTTATTACCAAAATTGTTCTTACCACCAAAATTCACATCCATAGATTCATTATTGTTTCCAATCAAAGAAGACAAAGGAATATCATTAGGATCAATAGGATCACTCTTACTAGCAAACAATTTCATCAATTCATCCATCTTTTCACTCAAAGTATTAATCTCTTCAACAACATGCACCTTTTTACTAGTAGGAGATCTTTCGGTGTGCCATTGAGAGTAATTTGCCATAATATTATCTAGGAGTTTAGTAGCTTCTCCTAATGTGATTTCCATAAAAGTACCACCCACAGCGGAATCTAAGAGATTCCTAGAAGAAAAATTCAATCCATCATAGAAAATTTGTATAATCATCCATAAACTTAAACCATGCGCGAGGCAATTCCTAATCATAGGTTTCATCCTCTCCCAAGATTGTGCAACATGCTCATGATCAAGTTTCTTAAAATTCATTGTATCGTTCCTAAGGGAGATGATCTTAGCGGGCGGAAAGTACTTGGAAATAAGAGCATCTTTACACTTATTCCATGAATCAATACTAGGCAAAGATGAAAACCAAGTTTTAGCACGATCTCGTAGTGAGAACGGGAATAGCTTAAATTTAACAATATCATTATCCACATCTTTTTTATTTTGCATATCACACAAATCAACGAAAGTATTTAGATGGGATGCCGCATCTTCATTAGCAAGGCCGGAAAATTGTTCTTTCATAACAAGATTGAGCAAAGCAGCATTAATTTCATAAGATTCCGCACTAGTGGCAGGAGCAAACGGAGTACTAATAAAATCATTATTATTAGTATTGGAAAAGTCACACAACTTGGTATTCTCTTGAGTCATCATGAAAAAGCACGCAATCTAGCACACAAGCAAGCAAAAAGCAAATTAAAAGACGAACGAAAAAAGGAAAAAGGTAAATATTTTTGGAAAATCATTTTAGAAGTGGGGGAGAGGAAAACGAGAGGCAAATGGCAAATAATGTAAATGCAAGAGATGAGTTTGTGATGGGTACTTGGTAGGCTTGATGTAGATCTCCCCGGCAACGGCGCTAGAAATAGGCAAGTTGACGGGAGAGTTCTTATCCTAACTTGCTATGTATCGCCCCGGCAATGGAGCCAGAAATCCTTCTTGCTACTTCTTGAGCATGCGTTGGTTTCCGTGAAGAGGAACGGGTGATGCAGCAAAGTAGATAAGTAATTCCCTCAGTTTTTGAGAACAAAGGAATCAATCTAGTAGGAGATACAAGCAAGTCCCCTATAGATGTACCTACACAAAGAATCAAACACTTGCACCGAACGCTATAAAGGGGTTGTCAATCCCTTCACGATTACTTGCAAGGATGATATCTGATAGAGATAGATAGAATAGATTGCTTGAACGTAAAGTAAAACAAAATGTAAAAATAATGCAACAAGTTACTTTTGGTATTTTTTGTTTTACATCTGAAAGTATAAGATGGAAAATAGACCCAGGGGCCATAGGTTTCACTAGAGGCTTCTCTCATGATGGCAAGTATTACGATGGGTGGACAAATTACTATTGAGCAACTGATAGAAAGGCGAATAATTATGAAGATATCCAAGGAAATGATTATGCATATAGGCATCACGTCCGTGTCAAGTAGACCGAAACGATTGTGCATCTACTACTATTACTCGACACATCGACCGACTCCTTTCTGCATCTAGAGTATTAAGTTCATGAAGAACAGAGTAACGCATTAGGTAAGATGACATGATGTAGAGGAATAAACTCAAGCAATTTGATGAAAACCCCATCTTTTTATCCTCGATGGCAAAAATACAATACGTGCCTCGCTACCCCTACTTTGTCACCGGGTGAGGACACCGCAAGATTGAACCCAAAACTAAGCACTTCTCCTATTGCAAGAATTACCAATCTAGTTGGACAAACCAAACCAATAACTCAAAGATACTTGCAAAGTGCATATAAGAATTCAGAAAAGTCTCAAATAATATTCATAGATAATCTAAACATAACCCCACAATTCATCGATCTCGACAAACACACCGCAAAAGAGTATTACATCGGATAGATCTCCATGAAGATCATGAAGAACATGTTATTGAAGAGAAAACAGAGAGAAGAAGCCATCTAGCCACTAGCTATGGACCTGAAGGTCTATGGTGAACTACTCACGCATCATTAGAGGGGCAATGGAGTTGATGTAGATGCCCTCCATGATCGAATCCCCCTTCGGCAGATTACCGGAAAAGGCTCCAAGATTGGATCTCACGGGAACCGAGGATCTTGGTGGCGAAAAGTGTTTTTATGGCTCCCTCTGGTATATAGGGAATACTTGTGAATTTATAGGTGGAGAAATAGGGTTAGGGGAACTGCCGTGGGCCCACAAGCCAGGGGCGCAGCCTCCCCCTAGGGTGCGTCTCTATGGCTTGTGGCCACACGGCTGCTCTCCTGACTTCATCTCCAAGTCTTCTGGGTTGCTTCTGGTCCAAGAAAAATTATTCTGAACATTTTATTCTGTTTGGATTTCGTTTAATATTCCTTATCTACAATACTCAAAACCAGGAAAAACAGAAACTGGCACTAGGCTCTAGATTAATAGGTTAGTCCCAAAAATAATATAAAATAGCATATAAATGCATATAAAACATCCAAAATAGATAATATAATAGAATGGAACAATAAAAAAGTATAGATACGTTGGAGATGTATCATCTTCTAGCTCCAACCGTTGCCTCATCGCCCTACAACAATGCTACTTCTCGAGCATGCGTTGGTTTCCCGTGAAGAGGAACGATTTGATGCAGCACGGTAGATAAGTATTTCCCTCAGTTTCTGAGACCAAGGTATCAATCCAGTAGGAGATACAAGCGAGCCACCAATAGATGTACCTACACAAAGAATCAAACTCTTGCACCCAACGCTATAAAGGGGTTGTCAATCCCTTCACGGTTACTTGCAAGGATGAGATCTAATAGAGATAGATATAATAGGATGCTTGAACGGAAAGTAAAACTAAAAGTAAAAAGATGGCAGCAAGTGTTTTTGGTGTTTTTGGTTTTAGATCTGAAAGTATAATATGGAAAATAGACCTGGGGGCAATAGGTTTCACTAGATGGCTTCTCTCATGATGGCAAGTATTACGCTGGGGTGAACAAATTATTGTCGAGCAATTGATAAAAAAGTGAATAATTATGAAGATATCCAAGGCAATGATTATGCATATAGTCATCACGTCCGTGACCAGTAGATCGAACCGATTTTGCATCTACTACTATTACTCCACACATCGACCGACTCCTGCCTGCATCTAGAGTATTAACTTCATGAAGAACAGAGTAATGCATTAGGTAAGATGACATGATGTAGAGGGATAAACTAAAGCAATATGATGAAAACCCCATCTTTTTACCCTTGATGGCAACAATACAATACGTGCCTCGCTACCCCTACTTTGTCACTGGGTGAGGACACCGCAAGATTGAACCCAAAACTAAGCACTTCTCCTATTGCAAGAATTACCAATCTAGTGGCCAAACCAAACCAATAACTCGAAGAGACTTGCAAACACATGAAATCTTGCATGTAAGAATTCAGGAAAAAATCAAATAAAATTCATGGATAATCTGAACATAAACCCACAATTCATCGGATCTTGACAAACACACTGCAAAAGCGTATTACATCGGATAGATCTCCATGAAGATCATGAAGAACATGGTATTGAGAAGCAAAGAGAGAGAAGAAGCCATCTAGATACTAGCTATGGACCCGTAGGTCTGTGGTGAACTACTCACGCATCATCGAAGGGGCAATGGAGTTGATGTAGATGCTCTCCGTGATCGAATCCCCCTCCGATATATTACCAAAAAAGGCTCCAAGATTGGATCTCCCGGGAATGGAGGCTTCTGGCGGGGGAAAAGTGTTTTCGTGGCTCGTTTGTATAATGATGGAATATTTAGGAATTTATAGGCTGAAGATTAGGGTTAGGGGAGTTACCAGGGGTCCACAAGCCTGCCTGGCGTGGGGTACCCCCTGGCCGCGTCTAGCGAGCTTGTGGCCCCGTGGCAGCTCCTCTTCCTTGGTTCTCAAGTCTCGTGGATTCCTTTTATTCCAGTAAAAATCATTCCGGAGGTTTTATTCTGTTTGGACTCCGTTTAATATTCCTTATCTGCAAAACTCAAAAACAAGGAAAAAATAGAATCTGGCAGTAGGCTCTAGATTAATAGGTTAGTCCCAAAAATAATATAAAATAGCATATTAATGCATATAAAACATCCAAAAGAGATAATATAATAGCATGGAACAATCAAAAATTATAGATACGTTGCAGATGTATCAGGCAACAGTGAAGGTACACCGCCATTCCTATCCATGGCCGCCATGGTGATCGACTTCCCCTGGCTATAAATATCACCCCCGACCTCCCTTGTGCTCGGCAGCAACCTCAAACCAACCGTAGAAAGCTCCCCTAGCAGCAATTCGACCAGAGGAGGTCGTCTTCCTCGCCTCCTGCAAATCGGTCGCCATCGCCCTCTAGTCAATTCTGAGCAAGCCAGAGCCCCCTAGCTATACTCTTGCCACCACTAGCTCGCCCTCGACCTTGCGGATCCATCCCTCCTCAAATTATAGTCCGAGAGCCGCAGTAGGCAAGGTTCCCATTTGCTCTCCAAAAGCTACCGTTCTCCCCAAAGCTTGGTGCAGGCAACCCTGCCCACCTGTCCAATCGTGGCAACTATCGGGAGAATCGTCTAGAAGTAGTGGATCCATTCCCACCCTAGGGACCCCGTATGGAGCCGTCGTCCACCGGTGAGGAGCACCAAAGCTCTGCCATGGCTCGGACACAAGAGGAAAAGGGAGGTTGACTGGTCAAACATGACTAGTGGGGCCGATGGACCCACTGTCAATGACCCATAGACCTCGCCAAGGCGTTTAAGAGGAAATGTATTCCACGGAATACACCGTCAATAGGAGAACACATAAGCGCTGCTAAACCATTTTGTTTTTCTGTTTTATTTTAAACATAGAATTTGACCACATGTTTGATTGGCTCTAGTTTTTAAACAACAACTCCAATTGACTTGATTCTTTTTGTGTTATTTCTAAAATTTCATCTAGTTTATTTTAGAATTTATTTCAAAAAACTTTCCAGTATTGTTTCAACTTGTATGTTGATTTGAATATTCTCAAAAATAGGATTCGGAGAGAGGATTAAAACTTTCAAAAGTTTTGGAATGCACCTCACCTCTCTCCACCTTGAAGGTAAGCATTCTGAACTTTGGTATAATATAAGTTGTGTGTTGTTTAATGTGATAAATAAAACTTCATCACTATGTTAAAATGAAGTGGAAAATATTTCATGTGAAGGTATAATCATGCTCATAAGTGCATGGTGAGAATCTCTTGTTGTTGTATTTGCGATACATGTGACTGTAGTCACCACCTTGTGCTACACATGCCCACCAGATGAAATCCGGGAGAAGTCTCTGTCTCGGGAAGACACGAGCTTAGTGTTGACATCTTGTTGGGACGAGGATGATCAGTGAGACATGATGGGGTGTGATAGTTGGTGATTCTGTTTGGAAGTGTGGAAAATATTTGTTGTGCTAACCATGTAGGAAACACATAAACCTCCTGAGTCGACCATAGATCGAGTCTTGTTCCAGCAAGCCTCATACTTGTTTCGTACTACCACTTGTCCCTGCCACAGGTAGGGTACGGTTCACTAAGTTTTCAACCCCTTTCTTAGCACACACCGTACAGAAAGGCCATAGTGAAAGATATTGGTGGCCCCTGGTAGGCATGTCACTTGGTCCGGGGGCATGGTTGTTCCGGTTGGACCAAGGAGGTAGCGCCCTTGTTTGCGTGTGTTATAAATTTTGTGATCCCATGCTATTCGAGATTGTGGTCTCCCCACTTAGAATTTTACTTAATGATTGTCGTGGGTGATTCCTGGCATCGGGAAGTTAAGCTGGTGTGTGCGGGTCAGGTGTGTTTTCAAATCAAAGACCATAATCGGCATTAGTCAACGTCTCGGGTTGACTAAAGAAATTCGTTACTCATGGGTAAAGAGTGCACCTCTGCAGAGTATTACATCTATTCGAATAGCCATGTCTGCTGTTAAGGACTATAGTCTGGGATAGGTCAAGTGTCAATCTTCTGGGGAATTCTTTTACATCGGAATATTGACCATGAAGTGTGGAGGATGATATTTGTGATTAATATTTTTCTGGACTAACCATTTATATTATGTGAATTGTTGGGTATCCCTGGGATGGTTCTACCTCATTGATACTCATGTTATTTTTTTTCAAGATAAGCCCTTTATGTTGTGTCGCACAGACGCCAACTGTGGCACGCATGTTATTTACTTTCTTGTAAGCTCTTTATGTGGTGTCGCTCAAACACCCGACTATGGCACGCATGTTATTTATTTTCCTTACAAGCCCTTTATGTGGCGTTGCTCAGACGCCCGACTGCGGCATGCATGTTATTTATTTTCTTATAAGCCCTTTATGTGGCGTCGCTCAGAAGCCCGGCTAAGGCATGTTTTATATTTTTACCCTTCGAAGCGTCGCTTTAGACACCTGATCAGATTATTTTATTTTCATTCTCTGATTGCTTATACGTGTTTAATATGAATTATACTGAATGATCATAAATTATTCTAGTGCATGAATATCGCCTGCTTTATTATTTGTGTTTTCATGATGTTTGCGAGTACATTCAAATGTACTCACTGGCCTGTCCCTGGCTATTGTCTTGGCCAGATTGTGTGTTTTGGAGAGGAGCACCATGAGTATGACCCGAAACCTAGGCATCGGAGATAGTAGCCACACGAAGATAGGAGTTATCCAGGCCAGCTATTCCTGTGGGAAATGGAGACCCATAGATGCTGGAGATCCTGAACTGCTTCCACCATCAAAACACTAGAAAACTTTGTTGTACTCCATAGACCATCATCGTCTTGCACTCTAGATTTTGTAATCGCTTGGAATTTCTGTATCAAGAATGTGTCCACCAGCTAAGAGTAATCCTGGGTTGGTGAGCACAAGGACCATTTGTTGGGAAATTCATATCCCGGAAAAACGGTCCTGACACCTGATTCATCATGAATCTTGTCAGAGGTCTTGGTCTTGTTCTCCCCCCAGGGGTTTTGCCGGCAGGAGCGGGTGCCTCATTGGCGGACACTGCAATTACCTCCTGGTAGAGCTTCTCGACATAGAGAACCATGTCCTTCTTATTGGCATGGATGGTGATGATTCTCATCGACCCTGGCATCTTGAGTGTGTTGTAGGCGTGGTGGGACGCCACCATGAATTTCCTAGCACTAGAGGGCCTAGGATTTCATTGTAAGGTAGCGACACCTTGGCGACGTCGAAGACAACCCTCTCTGTCCTAAAGTTGAGTTCGCTACTAGATGTGACTAGAGGGGTTATCTTCCCCTTTGGCTAAGATCTCCCCCTGTCCACTCCTTGGAAGGAGCCCGTTGGTTTAAGGTCCGAATGGGGGATCTGCAGCCGCTTGATCACATCATGTGAAATCAGGTTCAGGTCGGCCCCACTATCGACCAACATCTTCGTGACTCTGAGGTTGCGGATTATTGGTCAGACCAACAACGGGAAGCACCCGACTGCTTTGGTGCGATCAGGGTGGTCCTCAGCATCGAAGAGGATGGGAGTGTTGGACCACCTGAGGGGCTTCCTTGCTTCAGCCGACGGTTCCACCGCGTTGACCTCACGGGCGCATTGCTTGAGCTGCCTGTGGGAGGACTGCAAAGATGTGCCTCCGTCAACACACATAGCATCTACGACCTTCTGGAACTCCTGGCCATCTAATCCTTCATCATCTTCATCAACGTCATCCCCATCGTCGTCAGACTTGTTTTCTAGGACTTTAGCTTGCTTTTCCTTCGGCTGTTTGGCCTTGCCGCAGCGACCACCTCAGTCATTGTGGCTCTTCTTGTCAGATCCACCGACACCATCCCGGCCCTTCTCCTTGTTGCGCATTTCGTACTCTTGCTTTTGCTTCCGGTAAGTTGTTCTACTTAGCGGCAGTTGTTGATGTCGTGGCGTTTGGTGCGGTGGATCTTGTAGTATGGCTTGCCAGATTCCCCCCTGCCGTAACCTATTCGCCTTTGGAGCACGCGGCAACATCCTTGCCGAACCCCTTAGACATGGCTTTCTTGTCGGCCTTGGGCTTGCTAGAGCTCTCGACAGCTATGACTGCCTTGCCCTTGCACTTCTTGTGGCGCCCGTGTTCCTTCTTCAAGGAGGTGGGTGTGCTCTCGTCATCCTCGGAATCAACCTTCATGCCGGCATCCTCCCCCGAGATCCTTCTTCCTTCCTCAGCCCGCTGACACTTGTCGGCCAGAGCATAGAGCTTGGCGATGTCCCGCACCTTGTTGATGCTCATCTCCTCGCACATGCGGCGATTGTGTAAGTTCATGTGGAACACAGTGATCATCGCGGCAAGGTGGATGTCTGGGATGTTGTGCTACACGTGGCTGAATCTCTAGATATACTTGTGGGGGGTCTTGCCGTCTCGCTGGGGGAGCACGTCTAGATCGCTGGGCTGTCCGAGGAGCTTGTGGCTCCCATGGTAAGCACCAACGAACTGGTTGCACAGATCCGCCCAGGAGGAGATAGACTCCTATGAGAAGTTCACCAGACAGCTCCTCGTGTTGGGCTTGAGTGCCAACGGGAAGTAATTGGTGAGTATCTTCTTGTCGCGTCCCCTGGCAACCTAAACTGCTATGGTGTAGATGCCAAGGAACTCCGAAGGACTGATATTGTCTTCATACTTGTCCAGCAACTCGGGCTTGAATGCTCGGCTAGAGGGCCAACATACTTGCCGCAGCTCATGGGTGAACGCCGGAGAGACATCCTCGTAAGGCAGGCGGCCGGGGCCCCTGGCGTGGGCTCGTCGACGTCTGGGTCTGCGCAGCTGTCAGATTTGCGACGGGTTTCCCGCCGCCTCTCGATGGTGGTGCACGCATTTTTCTTGTGCATGTCCTTCATCCGCGGGTCCGTCGAGGCTTGTGGTGCCTCGTCTTGCACGTCGGTCTGGCAGGAAGGTCATTCTTGATGTGGAGGTGACTGGACCGTGCGAGCTCCCGCCCACGTCACGCTCAGTGGTGGGTCCTGCGGGTGCCATCTGGCACCCACGTGAGGTACCCGTCACCTCTTGCTTGTGGTGGTTGGCAAAGCTTGGCAAGCTTTGGATGGTCGCCCTCCAGCCCTCAATTCCATCCGACGCAGGCAAAAAGTTCAGCTATAGTTGGGCCCACGCCAGAGGTTCCTCCATGGTTTTGGGCATGGAGTGGTGCATGGCATGGGAGGTGCTCCCGCTCCTAGTAGAGCCAAGGAGAGGGCTCCCCCCCAGGCCACCTTCCGATGTCCACCTTCGCCATGGGCGGTTCTTGAACTCGGCCTTGTGCGCCTTGTGAGTGGCGCACGGGGTTCTTGTCTGCCCTCTGCTCACGGTCGCCACCCTCAAGGCATTGGTTCTGGTTGCCTTGCGAAGCGCATGGCAGGGGCGTTGTTGCACCCACTGTGGTCAAGTTCGCTGCGGTTGCATCCACAATTGTTGTGTCGGCCACCGCTGCTGTGTCGGCAAGGTCTCCGGTCGCCGCTGGTGCGTCCTGGGATGCTGCCGTGGCTGGGTCCTGGTCGCGACTCGTAGAGATGTGAGCGGTGTGGTGATTGTCCTCACCAGCGTGGGGAGCACGATGTTCTACCCTGCCCCTGTGGGGACCCCGACTCATAAGTCGTGATCACCGAATGCACGTGTATAGTGATCTCAGAGATCAATGCTCACTGAACACACAAAAGCTGAATAACAAGAGTCTTACATCCACACTTAATGTCTTACACAAATAATGACCATGATGGTCAAGTCTTACATAGATAGGACCTCAAGGGCCAAACACATCAACTAGAACAAGCAGCGGAAATCTTGGTCGAAAGCGTGAACCCATGCCATCTGCCTTAACCTACAGGCATTCTGACTGGGAAGCGTCCTAGTTCGCATGTTCGTCTCCAACGAACTCTTCAACATACTCATGTTTTTCCATGCCTGGCCAATTAAATAACCAGTGGCAAGCCAATGAGTACTTTGAATGTACTCGCAAGCAACCCAAGTTGTGGAATAAGGTAACAATGATGCATGGTATAGCACTAAGTAGGTGATTTTGTGGAAAGCTAATTTGAATGCAAATGTTGTGATCAAGTAACTAGTGAGCATGCATCAACAATTAGCAGATATCCATATGAAAAGTTACAGATATCAACATAAGTAGAGGTTGAACACCTTGTGTTCATTCATCATGCTAAGTCATCGGACTTAGATCACTTTCCAAGCTAGTCATCGGACATAGCTCAAGTACCATCTTTGTCTCCAACACACCCTACACATCCGCTTGAAAACACTTGGATGTAGCACAAGAGAGGTCATCCAACTGTCCTTGACCATGGACATGGCTATTCGAATAATTTTACACTCTACAGAGGTTGCACACTTTACCCACAAGACTCGGGGAACTTCTGTGTCATCCATGACTCGCGGTATTTAACATACCCAAGGTAAGCACCTGAACAATGCCTTTACCAAGGTGATACTAAACAAAGAGTCCACTCGTTGGTGCCATCCCTCATGATATACATCACTCGTATCATCCATGAGGGCACGCAACGGTGTGCCCGGTGCCTGTAAAGACAGTGCATGACCTTCCACTCAAGGACGACCCCGTCTCAAGAGTGACCACTTCACTCTTGCCACTAGTAATGCGGGCTCCTTGCTAGCATCAACCATAGTAATCAACAAAGCCCCGTCCCATAAGGGGTATCTTGGTCGTATAAGGTTGGAATAAAGGTCACAACTTACACCAATCCGTTTTCAAAAACCACAACACTCACTTGTCCCGGTACACCACTTGTTTCTCAAGTGGTAACCCATCTCATCATCATCTCCCTCGGGCATTAGTGGCACCCGACGGGGTTTTCAAAAAAATCTTTGAAATCATTTCCTTACTTGCATCACTATGCATAAGTCCCATCCCATTTGCGAAGCATCTATTAGCAACCTAACTACTCCCACCCGCATAACCCTCATAAGGTGGTAGGGTCATGCAATAAAATGAAAACGTATCGGAGGCATCGCACCGAAAGGGGAACACCACATCACATGATCAATTATGATGAAAGTAAAGTGCTATATGACATGCAATAAAAATGGCTTCTCATCATGGTCAAAGGGATGCTTGCCTAGCTCAACAAAGTCTCCGGGGTCTTCGAAGTCTTCGGGTCCAACTTCTTCGTCAATCGCGCAATCTATCATCGTGAAATCAAGCGATAAAAATAAGCAATCACAAAAAACAGAGCACTCAATCTATTACCAAAAATGTTAACCTACTCTAATAAATATTAAATGTCATACTAAAAATACTCTCCTAGGGTTTTGTTGTGAAAAAGATTTTGGAAATAAAATAATAGTGGCAAAAAGGTGCCTATATATAGGTTTTAAAATAAAACATTGCTAAAAAGTTTTTCAAACATTTTTACAAATGGCACTATTAAATTCTAGGGATTATTTTATGAATTTAGGTGGAAGAAATATTGTCATAGGAATTATTTTGGGTTCTCTGGGATTTTTGCAAACTCCAGAGAAAACAGAAAAAGAAAAAGGAAGAAAAGGCCACTGGGACCTGGGCCAGAGGCTGGGCTGGCCCCGTGCGCGGTCAGGTTCAAACCTGACACGCGGGGCCCGATCGTCAGCGACACGAGGGGGAAGAGAGAGCATGGGAGGGAGGAAGAGAGGTCGACAGGTGGGCCCCGCCTATCGGTTCCTTCTCCCACCTCGGGACAGGGAGGGGGGAGAGCTCACCAGCGGCGAGGGAAGGCGCAGCGAGGGGATCTGGAGGCAGGAAAAGGCTGGGTGTCGACCTCCTGGTCCTCTTGAGGTGGAAGGGTGGCCGGAGGTGGCCGGAGTCGCCGGCGGGGAGATGGCCAAAGTGGAGGAGGTTCGGGTGGGGGTCGGAGCCGGCATTTCCTGCCTCAAAATGAGATGGGGAGATGGGGAAACAAGCCAGGGGGAGCAGCGGGCTCAAAGGAGGAGAGGAGAGCACCGGAGCGGGCCTGTGTCCCGAGATCGACGGATCTCCGCTGCGGCGGCACCTCGGTCGATTACGAGCACTGGTGCTCGGGGGGCTCCAAAGGGGGCTCGGGGCGGTCTATGGAGGATGAGAGGGGTCTAGAGGAGGGGAGAGAGAGCTCAGGGAGGGCCTTAAATAGGCGGCCCTCGGTCCACCGAGCTCGGGTGCGCCCGCGAGCTCGTGGCTGGGGCCAAAGGCCATGGAGAGAGAGGGGGAAAGTCAGGGGTGCTTCTAGGACTGGTCTAGGCCGAGGGGGAAGAAGAGAGAGGCAGGGGAGCATACGCATGCGAGCCTCGCAGTTGGCCGGCTCGAGCAGCCGCGATGCATGCGAGGAGGTCCAGAGGAGGGGAAGAAAGGAGGAGCCCGACATGGTGGCTTGGCACGGACGCAGAGGCCGACCATCTGGCGAGAGGGGGGGCGAGGTGGTCGGGGCCGTGCAGTGGTCGGGGCCATGCAGTGGCCAGCAGCTACAGTGTCGAGTGCGCGTTTGGCATGCCACGGCATGCCAACAGCGTCTTCTGCGTGGCCTCTCATGCCTAGGGGATCTAGGGGGAGCTAACAATGAAGAATAGGCCTTGGATGCTCTGGGATGCCTTAGGAGAGAAGGAAGGCTGGGAGAAAGGGAGAAAAACTAGAGTCTAGAGGGGTAAAATGAGGGTTTTATCCCTATTACCCATGGAGTCTTGGCTAGAATTACTGGAGGTAGCCAGTAACCCAGAGGGGTTGTGGTAAGAAGCTGGGGGCAAGGATAAAAGGGAATGGGGTGAAAAAGCTGGTTTTACAAAATCATCAGAAGGTGTTTGATGGAGTTTTGGGCAAGAAGATGTTGCCAACTTACTGAGATATTTACCAGGGTCAAAGGCTAGGTAGAAATGAGGGGATTCACCAAGTTTGAGCTCAAGAGGAAAAAGTTGACAATGGAGATTTGATGAACCCTAGAAATTGGTAGAAACAGATTTCTGTAGATCCAATGATGCCAGGCTTTTACCCTTGATGCACCACTTAGTGTATCATCACTATTTGGCCATTAGAGCATGCCCACAAAGTTTGAGGCCAAGGGGAGACACTTCACAATGTAAAGTTTCTCAAATTTGATACTGGACAGGAATGGTTTTGGGATGGTTTGATGAACCAAACAAACTTGGATTAAGATGAAACATTGCAAGATCATCACCTATGATAGTGTTGACTTGCTGAAATTTTCCTGGAATTTATTTATAATATTTCTTATAGAAATATTCCAAAAGCTTCATTTGAACAGAAAGGATTTTGAGGGGTTGTGCCTATTATCTGATCATGCCCTTGTGTTGAAACTCATATATATGGTAAATATATGTCCAGCGAGTTTCTCTAAAATTTTAAAAGTATTTAAATAATTTTTCCCTAGGAAAAACCATTTCTAGCCTTAAGAAAAAGCCTTTAAACAAAATATGAAAATAATCTTTAAAAATAATATTTGGTTGTTTTAGGAAGTCATATATATAGTAGGTTTGAAATAAAGCCTTTTGGAAAGAAGGGTCCACCTGGTTTGAGGACTTGCAGTGCAAACCTCATTTCAGGGGGTTTTGGAAACTTAAATCAAATAAATCATTTTTAGTTAAAGCAATATTTGATAAAAAATAGTTTCGGGCACTATTCACATGACATGATCATTGGGCAAGGGGTTTGGGACATGGAATATGAATATGAAGTGGAATATAATCTAGTAGTGCCATAAAACACAATCAACAAGCAAGCAAACAACATAGCAAGCAAGCACAAGCACATAGAAAAAGTTTTAGTTAGCTCCAAATTTTATAAACCCGAACATAAGAATGTGCTACAAAAATAGGGTGTGACAGACCTTCCCCCTTACAAGAATCTCGTCCTCGAGATTCCTAGGCTAAGCTCTAAAAAGATAAGGGAACTCTGATGTAAGATATTCTTCATGCTCCCGGGTTGCTTCTGCTTCAATGTGGTTGCTCCACTGGACCTTGAAGTACTTGATGGTGCGGCTTCGGGTGCAGCGCTCGGCTTCATCCAGAATGCGAGCTGGCCTCTCACGATAAGTGAGGTCTAGCTGAAGATCGATGGCTTGATGGTCGATGTCCTTGTAGAGGTCGGGGCGGTTGGGAACTTGCAAACACTTCCGGAGTTGTGACACATGAAAGATGTTGTACACATCTGACAGCTCGGAAGGTAACTCTAGCTGATATGCAACTTCTCCTCGCCTGTTAGTGATCTTGAAGGGGCCGATGAATCTTGGTGCGAGCTTCCCTTTGACGTGTAAATGCTTGTTCCCTTTGAGAGGTGTGACTCGGAGGTAGACATGGTCCCCAACACAAAAACTCATGTCTCGCTGGTGAGAGTCGGCGTAGCTCTTCTGCCTAGTCTTGGCGGTCTCAAGGCATTCTCGGATAAGTTGAACTTGCTCTTCGGCTTCATGGAGGATGTTTGGCCCAAAAACTAATCCTTCTCCGGCTTCTGACCAGTTGAGGGGAGTACAACACTTGCGTCCATACAACACCTCAAATGGTGCCATCTGAAGACTCGACTGATAGCTGTTGTTGTAGGAGAACTCAGCGAATTGTAGGCAATCTTCCCACTTGGCTCCATATGCTAAAACACAAGCTCGGAGCATGTCTTCGAGTATCTGATTTACTCGCTCTGTTTGCCCACCGGTCTGAGGGTGAAATGCAGTGCTGAAGGAGAGCTTGGTTCCCAACACTTCTTGGAACCTATTCCAGAATCTTGAGGTAAACTGGGTTCCTCGGTCTGACACAATCTCCTCAGGAACCCCGTGGAGGCTCACAATCCGGTTAATGTAGAGGTTGGCCAACTGGTTCCCATTGTAGGTCATCTTGACAAGAATGAAGTGGGCTACCTTGGTCAGGTGGTCGACAATGACCCAAATGGAACCATGTCCTTTGCTTAACCTCGGCAAACCGGTGATGAAATTCATCCCAACTTTATCCCACTTCCATTCAGGCACTTTGAGGGGCTGCAGTAGTCCAACGGGTCGCTGATGCTCAGCCTTGACCCTCTAGCATATGTCACACTTAGCCATGAACGTGCATATCTCCTGTTTCATGCCATGCCACCAGAATCTTGCCTTGAGGTCTTGATACATCTTGGTTCCTCCAGGATGGATGGAGTATGGAGTGTCATAAGCTTCTTGCAAGATCAGGTTCTTGAGCTCCTCTTTGTTGGGTACGCATATGTGATTCCCGGACCATAAAACTCCTTGTTCATCCTCCGAGAATCCTGGGGCCTTGCCAACCTTGATCTTCCTCTTGATGCCTTCAATGCTCTCGTGTCCTTTGTGAGATTCCTTAATCTCATTCATCAAGGTAGGCTTTGCTTCGAGATTGGTGAGGAATCTTGGTGCAACCAGTTCCAAGCCGAAGCTCTCAAGCTCTTCATACAAGACGGCAGCCTTTCCTTAATCATAGCATTCAAGGAACAAGCCTTTATGCTCAAGGCGTCTGCTACCACATTGGCCTTTCCGGGGTGGTACTAAACACTGAGGTCGTAATCCTTGATCAATTCCAACCATCTTCGATGCCTCATGTTCAACTCCCTTTGAGTGAAGATATACTTAAAACTCTTGTGGTCTGTGAATATCTCACATCGCTTACCCAGAAGGTAATGTCGCCATGTCTTCAAGGCATGAACCACGGCGGCTAACTCAAGATCATGAGTTGTGTAGTTCTCTTCATGGGGTCCTAGCTGTCTTGACAGATATGCTACAACTCTGTCTTCTTGCACCAGAACACCTCCAAGTCCGGTTATTGATGCATCACAATAAATCACAAACTCCTTGTGAATATCCGGGGTGGCCAAGACAGGGGTTGTGATCAATCTCTTCTTGAGCTCCTGGAAGCTTTCTTCGCACTTAGCTGTCCATTCGAACTTCTTGTCCTTCTTCAAAAGCTGGGTCATGGGTCGGGCAATGCTTGAGAACCCTTCCACGAACTTCTGGTAATATCCCGCGAGTCTGAGGAAGCTCCTGACTTCCTTCACGGTCGTTGGGGTTTGCCACTCAGTCACGGCTTCAATCTTGGCAGGATCCACTGATAATCCTTCTGGAGTCAACACATGACCCAAGAATCCAACTTCATGCAGCCAGAATTCAGACTTGTTGAACTTGGCATAAAGCTGGTGCTCTTGAAGCTTCTCGAGGACCAATCTCAATTGTTCCTCATGTTCTTCTTCAAACTTGGAGAAGACAAGCATTTCATCAATGAAGATGACAACGAACTTGTCCAAATACTCCATGAAGACTTTATTCATGAGGTACATGAAGTAGGTAGGGGCATTAGAACCCGAATGACATGACTGTGTATTCATACAGGCCAGGGTTATGAATGCCGTCTTCGGAATGTCTTGGGGTCTGATCTTCAGCTGGTGGTACCCAGACCTGAGGTTGATCTTGGAGAACACCTTGGCTCCATTCAACTGATCAAACAGGCCTTCAATCTTGGGGAGTGGGTACTTGTTCTTTATTGTGACTTCATTGAGAGAATGGTAATCGACACAGAGTCTGATAGTTCCATCCCTCTTTGACACGAATAAAACAGGTGATCCCCAAAAAGAGGCACTAGGGCGAATAAATCCTTTTCTAAGCTGATCTGCTGGTTGCTTCTTCAACTCAGCCAACTCTTCAGATCCCATCCTATAGGCCTTGTTATAGATGGGCCTTGATCCGGGCATAAGCTCAATGATGAACTCAATGACACGGTCAAGAGGCATTCTGGGAATCTCATCAGGAAACACATCCGGGTATTCACATACCATTGGCACTTGATCCAACTCAACTCCTGATAGGCAGTTAGCCTGAGGTGCTTGAGTGGAGGCAGGGGTGGCTACATACTTGACTTCCACTCCTTGGCTATTGGTCATGGTGACAATTCTCTTGGCACAGTCTAACATGCTTTGGTGCTTAGTCAACCAATTCATGCCAAGGATGACGTCCAAGCCTGGTGAATCCAGAACTATAAGGTCTGCTAGGAAGTCTACCCCGTTGATGTCAATCTTCACTCACTTACACCCTATCCCAGACTTCATAACTGAACCGGGGGTTTGTATCAACATACGACTACCCAGGGATGTAGGTTTCATGCCACTCTCTAGTGCAAACTTTTGGGTGAATAAAGAATGTGAAGCTCCACAATCAAACAATATTGTTGATGGGGTTGAGTTGACGATGAATGTGCCCAATATGACGTTCGGGTCTTCCTGGGCTTCCTCTGCGGTGACGTGATTCACACGACCCTTGCCATTATTGGGATGGTTGTGGGGAGTTGGGTTCCTTGGTGGTGCTCCACGGGCTTGACCTTGGTTTGGCGCATTGGGGCGCGGTGCATCTGGCTTCCTATTGGGGCAAAGCTTAGAGATATGTCCAGACTGACCACATCCAAAGCAAGTGACCTGCCCAGGATTGTTGTTGAAGTTTCTGCCACTGTTGTTGTTATTGGGGTTGTTGTTGTAGGCTGGCCTGGGATTGGCATACTACTAAGGCTGGTCGGACGAGGTGCAGGAGGTCTAGCCTGTTGTGGCTGATAGGTTGGCTTGGCTGGGGCTGGCTGCAGGGACGAGGCTTCTGGTTGCTTGAGCTTCCCTTGCTGATCATCTTGCGCTTGCGAGTGTCATCTATGGCATGACGCTTGTCTTCCATCATGAGGTCCTTGTTCACCAAGTCGAAGAAGGTTCAACAGTCACAGACGATGAGCTGATAATGTAGGACCTGTTGAAGTCCTTCCATGAAGCGCTCCTTCTTGGCAGCCTCTGTGTTGACATCTTCAGGTGCATACCTTGAAAGCAAGTTGAACTTCTGGAGGTACTCCTTGATAGAGCCACTTCCTTGCTTCAGCGCTCGGAATTCTCTCTTCTTGATAGCAATGATCCCAGAAGGAATATGGGTAGTGTAGAGTCCTTCCTTGAAGTCGTTCCACGTGATCACACGTTCTCCTTGCATGACCTTGAATCTAGCTCACCAAGATCAGGCGGTACCTCCGAGGTAGTGAGAGGCATAAAGCACCTTCTCACGATCCTCATTGCAATTGACCAGTGCAAGGAGGTCCTTGATGGTGCGGATCCAGTCATCAGCATTCAATGGTTCAGCAGTCTCGGCGAAGGTTGGGGCGAGTTCCTCATGAACTCAGACAACATGGAGCAGCCATTGCCGTTCCTGCCTTGCTATTGGTTGTTCACAAGGGCCTGAGCCATCTGCTGGATAGCAGCATTGTTGGCTTGGCGCTCCTCCCGGAGAACTAGGAGAAACTGATCTATGGTCATGTTCTCCGGTGGAGGTGGTGGCGGGGGAATGTCGCCTTGTGGCTGCTCCTGGTGTCCTCCAGCATGAGCAGCCCCACCAGCTCCCTATTGTTGGCTCGAGTTGCCGGCTTCGGGGTTGGTCAAGGAGCTATTGTGGGTAGCAGTCACCATCCTGTTTGGAGCAGCCAAGTCAAACAACTGGGATTGACAAGAGGATAAGCAATAATGGCAAAGTGAGCCTAAGGGGGTCGGTCAAGTGCAAGTGTGTTGAAACAAAGGTCAAAAGACAAACAACATATATTAAGATAGACAATGGAGTCGCTTACATGTTGCCTGAAGCAAGAGCACGACTTGCATCAGAATACAAACAAAAAAACAAACAACAAGCACACATGGTTTCATATGAACCATTACACGGACTCGACTCTCATGAGGGATACATGACTGATCCTACCCTAGGGGTTCTCGGACTCAGGTGGTGGAGTGCTCGGTCTTGAAGTCACACTCCTCTGGGTCTTCCTCCTATTCATCATCTGCATAGGCATCATTCCCAGTCGAAGGGGTGGGGGGACGAGGAGGTCCATCCCGATGATGCTTTGCAGGCGGGTCAGTGAAGAGCTTATGGTACTCCTTCGCACTCATGTGACGACTACACGTAGGTGCATCACTAGCTGGGGTTACTCCTCCTCGATAAGCGACAGTTGGTCATCCCTCAGGGGCTCCATCCTTCTTGATCTTGTCTGGCTTCGTCTTGGCTTGTCGAAGTAGCTCTCGGGTGGGTGAAGTTCCTCGTGGAGCTTCACGGACTCCTTCATCAAGTTGTGAACCAGACAACGACGGAGAGGCTGAAATAGGTCTAGAACCTAAGTGGTGTGCCATCTTCTTTGGTCGGAATCAGTGTCCAACTCTCGCCAAAGTCATCCTTCCTGAAGGGAAGGTAGCGATTAGATGGCTCATCAGCCATCTCTGGAATGATGTCTCGAAGGTGTAGGAGTGCCTTGCGTGCAGTTGTCTTTACGGCAAACATCATGGTCTCCATCCATGGTCCTTCAAAGAACCAACTGGTCGGGGAGTCGTTTGCCTTCACGACCACATCTACGTGGTACTCCTTTGTGACGGCATCGATCCAGTGCTCGTGGTAGAGGACAATGGGTGGTTGGCAAACTGGCACTTCTCCAGGCTATCCCCAAGGAGTAAGGGAAAGCCGGATGTGAGAAGGCTTTGGGTACGACAGCCATCTAGAAAGTTTTGAAAGGAGGAGAGTTAGCAGATTGTTGTGTGAAGATGAGAAGAGGTAAACAATGCAGAATTCCTAAGTACAAATGCTAGGTGTAGTTTTGAAAGTCGGTTTTATCCTAACTAACGTCCATGCTAACTAAGGGCTTCCTACAGTCAGGATGGCTCTGATACCAGCTCTGTGGGGACCCCGACTCATAAGTCGTGATCACCGAATGCACGTGTACAGTGATCCCAGAGATCAATGCTCACTGAACACACAGAAGCTGAATAACAAGAGTCTTACATCCACACTTAACGTCTTACACAAATAATGACCATGATGGTCAAGTCTTACATAGATAGGGCCTCAAGGGCCAAACACATAAACTAGAACAAGCAGTGGAAATCTTGGTCGAAAGCGTGAACCCATGCCATCTGCCTTAACCTACAGGCATTCTGACTAGGAAGCGTCCTAGTTCGCATGTTCGTCTCCAACAAACTCTTCAACATACTCCTGTTCTTCCATGCCTGGCCAATTAAATAACCAGTGGCAAGCTAATGAGTACTTTGAATGTACTCGCAAGCAACCCAAGTTGCGGAACAAGGTAACAATGATGCATGGTATAGCACTAAGCCAGGTAATTTTGCGGAAAGCTAATTTGAATGCAAATGTCGTGATCAAGTAACTAGTGAGCATGCATCAACAATTAGCAGATATCCATATGAAAAAGTTACAGATATTAACATAAGTAGAGGTTGAACACCTTGTGTTCATTCATCACGCTAAGTCATCGGACTTAGATCACTTTCTAAGCTAGTCATCGGACTTGGCTCAAGTACCATCTTTGTCTCCAACACACCCACACACATCAGTTTGAAAACACGTGGACGTAGCACAAGAGCGGTCATCCAACTGTCCTTGACCATGGACACGGCTATTCGAATAGTTTTAAACTCTACAGAGGTTGCACACTTCACCCACAAGACTCGAGGAACTTCCGTGTCATCCATGACTCGCGGTATTTAACATACCCGAGTTAAGCACCCAAACAATGCATTTCCCATGGTGATACTAAACAAAGAGTCCACTCATTGGTGCCATCCCTCATGATATACATCACTCGTATCATCCATGAGGGCACGCAACAGTGTGCCCTGTGCCTGTAAAGACACCGCATGACCTTCCACTCAGGGACGACCCCGTCTCAAGAGTGATCACTTCACTCTTGCCACTAGTAATGCGGGCTCCTTGGTAGCGTCAACCATAGTAATCAACAAAGCCCCGTCCCATAAGGGGTATCTTGGTTGTACATGTAAGGTTGGAGTAAATGTCGTTGTTGGGGAACGTCGCATGGGAAACAAAAAATTTCCTACTCACACGCAGAACTATCCATGGTGATGAGCATCTACGAGAGGGAGAGTGGATCTACGTACCCTTGTAGATCGCTAAGCAGGAAGCGTTATGAAACGTGGTTGGTGTAGTCGAATGTCTTCGCGATCCAAATCGCCGAGCGTCCCGCGATCCAATCATGATCCGTCCTGCGATCCAATCACGATCCGTCCCGCGAACTCATCATGATCCGTCCCACGATCTCATCACGAACCGTCTCGCGATCTTGATCGCGGTCCTTCCGATCTATCGCCGAACGGACGGCACCTCCGTGTTCAGCACACGTACAGCTCAATAAAGATCTCCGCCTTCTTGATCCAGCAAGAGGGAGCGGAGAGGTAGACGAGTTCTCCGTCAGCCTGACGGTGCTCCGGTGATGGTGGTGGAGCAATTTCGGCAGGGCTTCGCCTAAGCACTGCGGAAATCCGATCTACAGGAGAAACTATGCACTAGAGGAACGGGCAGCACGTGGCTGAAAATTCAGTGCCAAAACCCTAAAACCTCTAGTATATATAAGAGGGAGGGAGGAGAGGCCTTGGCGCAAGGGCCACGTCCCCGTTGCTTCGGCCGAAGGGGGAGAAGAGGAGGATTCCTCCTCCAATCCTAGTAGGACTAGGATTCCTCCCCTTTTGCCTTATTTTCCACTTTTCCTATTGGGTTTTTCTTTCCCTAGCCACACGCGCCTCGTGGGGAACTCCCACCAGCCCACCAAGGCTGGTATTCATCCTCTCACAGCCCATGTAGCCTCTTGGGTCGAAATACCCCTCCCGATGGTCTCCCGGTACACTACCGATGAGCCCGAAACTTTTCCGGCGACCAAAATAGGACTTATTATATATCAATATTTACCTCCGGACCATTCCGGAGCTCCTCATGACGACCAGGATCTCATCTGGGACTCCGAACAACCTTCGGTCACCACCATACATAGCTCTATACTACCGAAATGTCACCGAACCTTAAGTGTGCACACCCTGCGGGTTCGAGAACTATGTAGACATGACCGAGACACCTCTATGGTCAATAACCAATAGCGGGACCTGGATGCCAATATTGGTTCCTACATATTCTACGAAGATCTTTATTGTTTGAACCTCTATGTCAAGGATTCAGTTAATCCCATATGACGTTCCCTTTGTTCTTCGGTATGTTACTTGCCCGAGATTCGATCGTCGGTATCTCCATACCTAGTTTAACCTCGTTGCCGGCAAGTCTCTTTACTCATTCCGTAATACAAGATCCCATGACTAACACTTAGTCACATTGCTTGCAAGGCTTATTCTGATGTTGTATTACCCAGTGGGCCCTGAGATACCTCTACGTCACATGGAGTAACAAATCCCAGTCTTGATCCATGCCAACTCAACAGACACCCTTGGAGATACCTGTAGATTACATTTATAGTCACCCAAGTACATTGCGACGTTTGATACACACAAGGCACTCCTCCGATGTCCGTGAGTTGCATGATCTCATGGTCATAGGAATATATACTTGACATGCAGAAAATAGTAGCAATAAACTGACACGGTCATATGCTACGTTTGTAGTTTGGGTCTTGTCCATCACATCATTATCCTAATGACGTGATCCTGTTATCAAATTACATCACATGTCAATGGCTAGGAAACCTTGACCATCTTTGATCAACGAGCTAGTTCACTAGAGGCATACTAGGGACAAAGTGTTGTCTATTTACCCACACATGTAATGTGTTTCCAATCAATACAATTATAGCATGGATAATAAACGATTATCATGTACAAGGTAATATAATAATAAACACTTTATTTATTGCCTCTAGGGCATATTTCCAACAGTCTCCCACTTGCACTAGAGTCAATAATCTAGCTCACATCACTATGTCATTTACATTGTAATGAATCGAACACCCATGCGGTTCTGGTGTTGATCATGTTTAGCCCTTGGAAGAGGTTTAGTCAATGGGTCTGCAACGTTCAGATCCGTGTGCACTTTGCAAATATTTATGTCCTTTTCCTCGATGTAATCGTGGATGGAGTTGAAGCATCGCTTTATGTGTCTGGTCCTCTTGTGAAACCTTGGTTCCTTGGCCAGAGCAATGGCACGAGTGTTGTCACAGAACAGGTTCATTGGATTCAGTGCACTGGGCACTACTCCAAGATCTTTCATGAACTGCTTCATCCAGACACCTTCCTCCGCTGCCTTCGAGGCTGCGATGTACTCCGCTTTGCACGTAGAATCGTCTACCATGCTTTGCTTGGAACTGCACCAGCTTACCGCTCCCCCGTTGAGAATAAATACGTATCCGGTTTGCAACTTAGAGTCATCCGGATAAGTGTCAAAGCTTGCATCGACATAACCCTTTACGACGAGCTCTTCATCACCTCCATAAACGAGAAACATTTCCTTAGTCCTTTTCAGGTACTTAAGGATATTCTTGACCGCTGCCCAGTGTTCCATTCCAGGATCACTTTTGAAACCTTCCGGCCATACTTATGGCAAGGCTGACATCGGGTCTTGTGCACAACATTGCATACATGATAGAGCCTATGGCTGAAGCATAGGGGATGACACTCATCTTTTCTCTATCTTCTGCAGTCACTGGGCATTGAGTCTTACTCAACTTTACACCTTGTAACACAGGCAAGAACCCCTTCTTGGACTGATCCATTTTGAACTTCTTCAAAACTTTATCAAGGTATGTACTCCTTAAAAGTCTCATAAAGCATCTTGATCTATATCTATAGATCATGATGCTCAACAATTAGGTAGCTTAATCTAGGTCTTCCTTCGGAAAAACTCTTTTCAAACAACTGTTTATGCTTTCCAGAAATTCTACATCATTTCTGATCTACAATATGTCCACCACATATGCTTTCGAGAAACTCTATAGTGCCCCCACTCACTTTATTGTAAATACAAGTTTCTCATAAACTGTGTATAGACTCAAAAACTTTGATCACCTCATCAAAGTGTATATTCCAACTCCGAGATGCTTGCTTCAGTCCATACAAGGATCACTGAAGCTTGCTCACCTTTTAGCATCCTTAGGACTGACAAAACCTTCTTGTTGTATCACATACAACCTTTCCTCAAGTAAACCGTTAAGGAAACGATGTTTTGACATCCATCTACCAGATTTCATAATTGAAAAATGTAGCAACTGCTAACATAATTCCAACAGACTTTAGCATCGCTACGAGTGAGAAAGTCTCATCGTAGTCAACTCCTTGAACTTGTCGTAAACTTCTTTGCAACAAGTCGAGCTTTATAAATGGTGACATTTACCATCAGCTTCTGTCTTCATCTTAAAGGTCCATTTGTACTTGATGACCTGCCGTCCAAGGAACAAGTCTACCAAAGTCTACACTTGGTTTTCATACATGGTTCATTTCTCGGATTTCATGGCGTCTAACCATTTGTCAGAATTCGGGCCCATCATCGCTTCTCCACAGCTCGTAGGTTGATCATTGTCCAACAACATGACCTCCAAGACAGGGTTGTCGTACCGCTCAGGAGTAGTATAGTTCCATGTCAACCTACGAGGTTCAATAGTAACTTGATTTGAAGCTTCATGATCATCATCATTAACTTCCTCTTCAACTAACGTAGGCTTTATGGAAACATCTTCCTGTGCTACGGTACTCTCTTGCTGAAACAAAGGTTCAGTAACCTCATCAAGTTCTATCTTCCTCCCACTCAATTCTTTCGAGAGAAACTTTTTCTCGGGAAAGGACCCGTTTTAGCAACAAACACTTTATGCTTGGATCTAAGATAGAAGGTTCACCCAACTGTTCTTAGGGTATTCTATGAAGATGCATTTGTCCGCTTTGGGTTCGAGCTCATTAGGTGAAAACATTTTTCCACACAAGCGTCGCAGCCCCAAACATTAAGAAATGATAGCTTAGGTTTCTATCAAACCATAATTCACACGGTGTCATTTCAACGGATTTAGATGGTGCCCTATTTAAAGTGAATGTAGTTGTCTCTAATGCATAAACCCAAAACTACAGTAGCAAAACGATAAGAGACATCATAGCACGCACCATGTCCAATAGAGCACGACTATGACATTCGGACACACCATCACACTATGGTGTTCCAGGTGGCGTGAGTTGTGAAACAACTTTCACATTGTATAAAGTTGTATGCAAAACTCGTAACTCAGATATTCACCTCCACGATCATATCGTAGACATCTTCTTGTCACGATGATCTTTAAACTTCACTCTAAATTTGCTTGAACCTTTCAAATGATTCAGACTTGTGTTTCATTAAGTAAATATACACTATATCTTCAAATCATCAGTGAAGGTAAGAAAATAATGATATCCACCGCACGCTACAAGACTCATTGGATTGCATACATCAACATGTATCATTTCCAATAAATCACTTGCCCGCTCCATCAAACCAGAAAACGGGGTCTTTAGTCATCTTGACCAAGAGGCATGGTTCGCATGTCTCAACCGATTCGAAATCAAATGAGTCCAAAGATCCATCAGCATGGATTTTCTTCATGCGTTTTATACCAATATGACATTTAGCGGCAGTGCCACAAGTATGTGGTACTATGTATCTTTTGGCATCAATGTTATGAACATGTGTATTACTACGTTCAAGATTCAACAAACCATTCTCACTGGGTGCATGACCATTAAAGGTATTATTCATGTAAATAGAATAACCATTATTCTCTAACTTAAATGAATAACCGCATTGCAATAAACACGATCTAATCATGTTCATGCTCAACACAAAACACCAAATAACATTTATTTAGGTTCATCACTAATCCCGAATGTAGAGAGAGCGTGCGATGTTGATCACATCAACCTTGGAAACATCTCCAACACACATCGTCACCTCACCCTTAGCTAGTTCTCCGTTCATTCCGTAGCTTTTATTTCAAGTTACTAACATTTAGCAACTGAACTGGTATCCAATACCCAGGTGCTACTAGGAGTACTAGCAAGGTACACATCAATAACATGTATATCAAATATATTTTTGTCGATGTTGCCAGCCTTCTTATCTACCAAGTATCTAGGGTTGTTCCGCTTCAGCGACCGCTCTCCTCATAATCGAAGCACTTAGCCTCGGGTTTGGTTCAACTTTGGGTTGCTTCACTAGAGCAGCAACTGACTTGCTATCCATGAAGTTTCCCTCCTTGCTCCTGCCCTTCTCGAAACTAGTGGTTTGACTAACCATCAACACTTGATGCTCCTTCTTGATTTCTACCTTCGCGGTGTCAAACATCGCGAATAGCTTAGGGGTCATTATTTCTATCCCTGGCATTTTATAGTTCATCACCAAGTTATAGTAGCTTAGTGACAGTGACTTGGAGAACTATATCAATCACTATCTTATCTGGAAGATCAACTCCCACTCGATTCAAGCAATTGTAGCACCCAGGCAATCTGAGCACATGCTCAACGATTGAGCTAATCTCTTTCATCTTGCAGGCAAAGAAACTTGTTGGAGATCTCATATCTCGCAACACTCGCATGAGCCTGAGATCCTAATTTCAGCTCTTAGAACATCTCATATGTGTCGTGACGTTCCAAACGTTTCGGAGCCTCAATTCTAAGCCGTAATGCATGATGCACTAAACTATCAAGTAGTCATCAGAACATGCCTGTCAGATGTTCACAACTAAAAAGGATGCTAGAGGGGTTGGCTCACCGAGCGGTGCATTAAGGACATAAGCCTTCTGTGCAGCAATGAGGACAATCCTGAGATCATGGACTCAGTCCGCAATATTGCTACCATCATCTTTCTACTCTGTTTCTCTAGGAACATATAAATATTCAAGGGAGCTACAGCGTGAGCTAGTAATCTACCACATAATTTTGCAAAGACACTACTGACTATGTTCATGATAATAAGTTCAATTAATCATATTACTTAAAAACTCCCACTCAAATTGAAATCCCTCTGGTCATTCGAGTGATACAAGATCCAAATTCACCAACACAAGTCCGATCATCACGTGAGTTGAGGTGGTTTCAATGGTGAACATCATCATGTTGATCATATCTACTATATGACTCATGTTCGACCTTTTGGTCTCTTGTGTTCTGAGGCCATGTCCGTACATGCTAGGCTCGTCAAGTTTAACCCGAGTGTTATGCATGTGCAACACCGGCTTGCACCCATTGTATGTGTACGTAGAATCTATCACACCCGATCATCACGTGGTGTCTCAACACGACGAACTTTCGCAATGGTGCACACTCGGGGAGAACACAATTTATCTTGAAATTAAGTGAGGGATCACCTTATAATGCTACCGTCGTCCTAAGCAAAACAAGGTGCATAATAGGATTAATATCACATGCAAATCATAAGTGACATGATATGGCCATGAACGTGTGCTTTTGTTCTCCATCTAGAAAGCACCGGCATGATCTCCATCGTCACCGGCAAGACACCATGATCTCCATCATATAGATCTCCATCAACGTGTCGCCATCGGGGTTGTCGCGCCCAACATGCTTGTACTACTATTGCTACCGTTTAGCAATAAAATAAATCATTACATAGCGCTTAATGATTGACACGCAGGTCATACAATAATTAAAGATAGCCCTATGGCTCCTGCCGGTTGCCGTACTCAACGACATGTAAGTCGTGATAATCTATACATCACATGATCATATCATACATCACATATATCACATCATGTAATTGGCCATATCACATCACAACATACCCTGCAAAAACAAGTTAGATGTCCTCTAATTGTTGTTGCATGTTTTACGTGGCTGCTACGGGTATCTAGCAGGAACAATTCTCATCTATGCAAAAACCACAACGGTGATACACTAGTTGCTTTTCAACCTTCTCAAGGACCGCCTTTGTCGAATCCGATCCAACTAAAGTGAGAGAAACTGGCACCCGCAAGCCATCTATTCAACAAGTTGCAGTTGAGGGAACCGCTCTCTCGTAAGCGTACGAGTAATGTTGGTCCCGGCCACTTCATCGCACAATACCACTTAACCAAAACACGACCAAGGAAGGAAGCAATCTAAGCATCAACGCCCACAAACTCTTTGTGTTCTACTCCAGATCTCATCTACACATAGACCTAGCTCATGATGCCACTGTTGGGGAACGTCGCATGGGAAACAAAAATTTTCCTACGCACACGCAGATCTATCCATGGTGATGAGCATCTACGAGAGGGAGAGTGGATCTATGTACCCTTGTAGATCGCTAAGCGGGAAGCATTAAGAAACGCAGTTGGTGTAGTCGAACGTCTTCGTGATCCAAATCGCCGAGCGTCCCGCAATCCAATCACGATCCATCCCACGATCCAATAACAATCCGTCCCGCGAACTCATCATGATCCATCCCGCGATCTCATCACGAACCGTCTCGCGATCTTGATCACGGTCCTTCCGATCTAGCGCCGAACGGACGACACCTCCGCGTTCAGCACACTTACAGCTCGATGACGATCTCTACCTTCTTGATCTAGCAAGAGGGAGCGGAGAGGTAGATGAGTTCTCCGGCAGCCTGACGGCACTCCGGCGATGGTGGTGGAGCAATTCCAGCAGGGCTTCGCCTAAGCACTGCGGAAATCCGATCTACATGAGAAACTATGCACTGGAGGAACGGGCAGCACGTGGCTGAAAATTCAGTGCCAAAACCCTAAAACCTCTAGTATATATAAGAGGGAGGGAGGAGAGGCCGTGGTGCAAGGGCCAAGTCCCCCTTGCTTCGGCCGAAGGGGGAGAAGAGGAGGAATCCTCCTCCAATCCTAGTAGGCCTGGATTCCTCCCCTTTTGCCTTTTTTCCACTTCTCCTATTGGGTTTTTCTTTCCCTAGACGCATGGGCCTTGTGGGGAACTCCCACCAGACCACCAAGGTAGGTATTCATCCTCTCACAGCCCATGTAGCCTCTTGGGTCCAAATACCCCTCCCGATGGTCTCCCGGTACACTACCGGCACTCCCGGTACACTACCGATGAGCCCGAAACTTTTCCGGCGACCAAAATAGGACTTCTTATATATCAATCTTTACCTCCGGACCATTCTAGAGCTCTTCGTGACATCCGAGATCTCATCCAGGACTCCAAACAACCTTTGGTCACCACCATACATAACTCTATGCTATCGAAACGTCACCGAACCTTAAGTGTGCAGACCCTGCGGGTTCGAGAACTATGTAGAAATGACCGAGACACCTCTATGGTCAATAACCAATAGCGGGACCTGGATGCCCATATTGGTTCCTACATATTCTACAAAGATCTTTATCGGTTGAACCTCTATGTTAAGGATTCAGTTAATCCCATATGATGTTCCCTTTGTTCTTCGGTATGTTACTTGCCTGAGATTCGATCGTCGGTATCTCCATACCCAGTTCAACCTCATTGTCGGCAAGTCTCTTTACTCGTTCCGTAATACAAGATCCCGTGACTAACACTTAGTCACATTGCTTGCAAGGCTTATTGTGATGTTGTATTACTGAGTGGGCCCTGAGATACCTCTCCGTCACACGGAGTAACAAATCCTAGTCTTGATCCATGTCAACTCAACAGACACCCTCGGAGATACCTGTAGAGCACCTTTATAGTCACCCAGTTACGTTGCGACGTTTGATACACACAAGGCACTCCTCCGATGTCCGTGAGTTGCATGATCTCATGGTCATAGGAACATATACTTGAAATGCAGAAAACAATAGCAATAAACTGACACGATCATATGCTACGTTTGTAGTTTGGGTCTTGTCCATCACATTATTATCCTAATGACGTGATCCCGTTATCAAATGACATCACATGTCAATGGCTAGGAAACCTTGACCATCTTTGATCAACGAGCTAGTTCACTAGAGGCATACTAGGGACAAAGTGTTGTCTATTTACCCACACATGTAATGTGTTTCCAATCAATACAATTATAGCATGGATAATAAACGATTATCATGAACAAGGAAATATAATAATAAGCACTTTATTTATTGCCTCTAGGGCATATTTCCAACAGTTGCAAGTTACACCAATCCGTTTTTCAAAACCACAACACTCACTTATCCCGGTACACCACTTATTTCTCAAGTGGTCACCCGTCTCATCATCATCTCTCTCGGGCATTAGTGGCACTCGACAGGGTTTTTGAAAAAATCTTTGAAATCATTTCCTTACTTGCCATCACTATGCATAAGTCCCATCCCATTTGAGTAGCATCTATTAGCAACCTAACTACTCACACCCTCATAACCTTCATAAGGTGGTAGGGTCATGCACGATGCAAGTGTCAATGGAAACATATCGGAGCATCCCACTGAAAGGGGAACACCACATCACATGATCAATTATGATGAAAGTAAAGTGCTATATGACATGCAATAAAAATGGCTTCTCATGATGGTCAAAGGGCTGCTTGCCTAGCTCAACAAAGTTTCTGGTGTCTTTGAAGTCTTCGGGTCCAACTTCTTCGTCAACCGCGCAATCTATCGTCGCGAAATAAAGCGATAAAAATAAGCAATCACACAAAATAGAGCACTCAATCTACTACCAAAAATGTTAACCTACTCTGATAAATACTAAATGTCATACTAAAAATACTCTCCTAGGGTTTTGTTGTGAAAAAGATTTTGGAAATAAAATAAGAGAGGCAAAAAGGTGCCTATATATAGGTTTTAAAATAAAACAGTACTAAAAAGTTTTTCAAACATTTTTACAAATGGCACTATTAAATTCTACGGATTATTTTATGAATTTAGGTGGAAAAAATATTGTCATAGGAATTATTTTGGGTTCTGTGGGATTTTTGCACAGTCCATAGAAAACAGAAAAAGAAAAAGGAAGAAAAAGGCCACTAGGACCTGGGCCAGAGGGGCCAGAGGCTAGGCCGGCCCAGCTGGCGAGCCAGCCGGCCCCGTGCATGGTTAGGTTCAAACCTGACGTGCGGGGCCCGGTCGTCAGCGACATGAGGGGGACTAGAGAGAGCATGGGAGGTAGGAAGAGAGGCCGACACGTGGGCCCCACATGTCGGGTCCTTCTCCCACCTCGGGACAAGGAGGGGGGAGAGCTCGCCGGTGGCAAGGGAAGGCACGGCGAGGGGATCTGGCGGTAGGAACGGGCTCGGCGTCGACCCGCTGGTCCTCTTGAGGTGGAAGGGTGGCCAGAGGTGGCCGGAGTCGCCGGTGGGGAGATGGCCGCGGTGGAGGAGGTTCGGGAAGGGGTCAGAGCTAGTGTTTCCTGCCTCAAAATGAGCAGGGGAGGGAGCAAATGAGCCAGGGGTGAGCTGCGGGCTCAAAGGAGGAGAGGAGAGCGCCGGAGCGGGCCTATGTCCCGAGATCGACAGAGTTCCACCGCCGCGGCGCCTCGGTCGATCTCGAGCACTGGTCCTCAGGGGGCTGCAAAGGGGGCTAAGGGCGGTCTACGGAGGATGAGAGGGGTCCAGAGGAGGGGAGAGAGAGCTTAGGGAGGACATTAAATAGGCGTCCCTCGGTCCACCGAGCTCGGGTGCGCCCGCGAGCTCATGGTCGGGGCCATACGACATGGGAGAGATAGGGGGCGAGTCAGGGGCGCTCCTGGGACTGGTCTAGGCCGAGGGGGAGGAGAGAGGCAGGGGAGCGCGCGCGTGCGAGCCATGCAGTTAGTCGGCTCGGGCAGCCGCGGCGGGTGCGAGGAGGGCCAGAGGAGGGGAAGACAGGAGGGGCCCGACATGGTGGCATGGCACGGACGCCGAGGCCGACCATCGGGCGAGAGGGGGG
This sequence comes from Hordeum marinum, assembly GCA_022496015.1. Lineage (NCBI taxonomy): Eukaryota > Viridiplantae > Streptophyta > Magnoliopsida > Poales > Poaceae > Hordeum > Hordeum marinum. Next base: position 310,270,516 of record CM039673.1, read on the forward strand.
GCAAGTTGGTCGGGTTCATGCAGTGGCCAACGGCTATAGTGCCTGTCGGCACTATAGCACACTCCAAAGCGCGCGTTTGGCATGCCAACAGCGTCTTTTGTGTGGCCTCTCATGCCTAGGGGATCTAGGGGGAGCTAACAATGAAGAATAGGCCTTGGATGCTCTGGGATGCCTTAGGAGAGAAGGAAGACTGGGAGAAAGGGAGAAAAACTACTGTCCAGAGGGGTATAATGAGGGTTTTACTCATCTTACCCATGGAGTCTTGGCCAGAAAGAATTACTGGAGGTAGCCAGTAAGCCAGAGGGGTTGTGGTAAGAAGCTAGGGGCAAGGGTAAAAGGGAATGGGGGTGAAAAAGCTGGTTTTACAAAATCATCAGAAGGTGTTTGATGGAGTTTTGGGCAATAAGATGTTGCCAACTTACTAAGATATTTAGTAGGGTCAAAGGCTAGGTAGAAATGAGGGGATTCACCAAGTTTGAGCTAAAGAGGAAAAAGTTGACAATGGAGATTTGATGAACCCCTGAAATTGGCAGAATCAGATTTCTATAGATTCAATGATGCCAGGCTTTTACCCTTGATGCACCACTTAGTGTATCATCACTATTTGGCCATTAGAGCATTCCCACAAAGTTTGAGGCCAAGGGCAGACACTTCACAATGTAAAGTTTCTCAAATTTGATTCTGGACAGGAATGGTTTTGGGATGGTTTGATGAACCAAACCAACTTGGATTGAGATGAAACTTTGCAAGATCATCACCTATGATACTTTTGACTTGCTGAAATTTTCCTGGAATTTATTAAGAATATTTCTTATAGAAATATTCCAAAAGCTTGATTTGAACAGAAAGGGTTTTGAGGGGTTTTGCCTATGATCTGATCATGCCCTTGTGTTGAAACTCATATATATGGTAAATATATGCCCACAGAGTTTCTCTAAATTTTCTCAAATATTATCAAAGCATTTAAATAATTTTTATTTAGGAAAAACCATTTCTGGCCTTAAGAAAAAGCCTTTAAAAATATTAAAATAATCTTTAAAAAATAATATTTGGTGGTTTTGGGAAGTTATACATATAGTAGGTTTGAAATAAAGCCTTTGGGAAAGAAGGGTCCACCTGGTTTGAGGACTTGAAGTGCAAACCTCATTTCAGGGGGTTTTGGAAACTTGAATCGAATAAATCATTTTTAGTTAAAGCAATATTTGATAAAAATAGTTTTGGGCACTATTCACATGGCATGATCATTGGGCATGGGGTTTGGGACATGGAAGATGAATATGAAGTGGAATAGAATCTAGTAGGGCCATAAAACACAATCAACAAGCAAGCAAACAACATAGCAAGCAAGCACAAGCACATAGAAAAAGTTTTAGTTGGCTCCAAATTTTATAAACCCAAACATAAAAATGTGCTACAAACACAGGGTGTGACAGCCCCCATCGCCTGTAGCAGCCGGCGTGGGCGGCTTGGACGGGGACGGGATGCCTGACAACGACCTTGGCCTTCTTAGGTTCCATGGACGCTGACCAAGATGTTGATGGAGACACGTAGAGTGAATGAAGATTCGCGCGTCAAAAAAAACCCTACCTGGTGCGCCAAAGATGTCGAGGGATACGACAATCGATGGGGCCGGCAAGGCCCCTTTTCGGTTCGACAAGGAGCTTGGACACACCAAGAGAACCAACGGCTGCTGCGTGGATGGTGGTTTAGATAGATTCAGGCCACTCGGAGGTGTAAAACCCTATGTCCTGTGTTTTTTGGTGGATGGTATGTATGTTCTACATTACAGGAGTGCTATCCCGGCAAGGATGCATGGGGGAAGCAGCTACGAGTGTAGAATGAACAGAGAGTCGGCCTTTCTAAATGTAGACTCAGGCCTCCTTTTATAGGATAAGGGGTCACCACAAGTGCTGAAATGGCCTTTATATGGTTGTACGGTGCATACTGCAGCTACAAAGACTACTTGTCAGGATAGGTAGTGGGAAATACCTAACTTTGACGGACTAGGACAAGTGTATTAAATGCACCATGAGGTGGCGCATTGGCGATGTTCCCCGGCAAGGATTGCCTCTCCTTCTGTCTCGTTCCCCCAACTATCTCTTATTTTTCTGCCACGCCGCGGGACGGGTGTCACTAAAGCTGCAAGAGGCCCGCCATTGTAGCCACGTGCCCTGGCCAACTTTGACTGTCCGCCTGCCTGCTCGACACCTCAGTTGATGTAGACAATCAGCCCTTTATGAGGTGGAGTGGTGCCTTGGCGGGCTAAAATCTTGTCGGGTGATGCTTGTGGGCAGGCTATTTTGACTGGTGAGAGTCTTGTCGTCTTGCTTCGGTCTTGGCTTCGGTTTGCTTCGGAGATTGATGTGACCTCAACAACAGTTTGCCGGCCCGAGGGTAGCGGTTGCCCGTGTATAAGTCTTAGTGCTAAAGACCCCAGTTCTTATTACACCGACACTTCTACAAGGACCGCCTTTGTCGAATCCGATTCAACTAAAATGGGAGACACACACACACACACCAGCCACCTTTATGGAAAACAAGTTGCATGTTAATCGGTGGAACCGTTCTCTTGTGCACGGACAAGTAAGGTTGGTATGAGTTTCTTCATCCCACAACACCATCGAATCAAAATAAGACTAAGGAGGTAAGCAATCTGAACATCAATGCCCACAAACACATTGTGTTCAACTCATGCATATCATCTACATATAGACCTAGCTCTGATACCGTTGTTGGGGAATGTTGTACGGGAAACCAAAAAAATTCTACGAACACCCAAGATCTATCTATGGAGATGCATATCAACGGGAGGGGAGAGAGTGTATAAGTACCCTCGTAGACCATTAAGCGGAAGCGTATATAACGCGGTTGATGTAGTCATACTCTTCACGATCCAAACATGATCCAATCTGATCCAGCACTGAACGGACGACACCTCTGCGTTCAACACATGTGCGGCTCGATGACGTCTCCGCCTCCTCGATCCAGCGAGCGAGGGCGGAGTATTAGATGGGATCTTGACCAGCACGACGACATGGTGGAGATGGTGATGGAGCAGTGCCAGCAGGGCTTCACCAAGTGCCTCCGGAACAACGAACGAGAAAGAACGGGAGAAAGAGGAGGCCATGGGGCGTGGGGATTGATGTGTCCAGCCCTTGCATCCCCTCCCCACTATATATAGGGGTGTGAGAGGGCTGGGGGCACAACCCTAGCCCCTCCTCCAATGACGGAGGCAGCAAAGAGAGGAAACTTGCCTCCCAAGGTAAGCGGACTCCCTCCCACTTAGGGTTTCCCCTTACCAGGCGCATGGGCCATGTGTAGGCTGGTGCGCCTGGCCCAATAAGGCCAGGGTGCCCTCAGCCCATGCAAACCCTAGGTGCTTGAGGGACCCTTCCGGACTCCTCCAGAACCTTTTGAAAGCTTCCTGGTACAATACTCACCGAACCCGAAACTTTTTCGATAGCCGAAATATGACTTCCCATATATAAATCTTTACCTTTGTACTATTTTGGAACTCCTCCCGATGTCCGGGATCTCATACGGGACTCTGAACAACATTAGTTCACCAACCGACATATCCTAATACTACTCTAGCATCACTGGCAGTTAAGAGTGGGGACCCTATGGGTTCGAGAATCATGTAGACATGACCGAGACTCCTCTCCGGTCAATAATAAATAGTGGAACCTGGATGCCCATATTGGTTCCTACATATTAGACGAAGATCTTTATCGGTCGAACCATGATGTCAATGATTCAGTCAATTCCGTATTGGGTCCCCTTTGTCCAGTGCCATGTTACTTGCCTGAGATTCGATCGTTAGTATCTCTATACCTAGTTCAATATCGTTAGCGGCAAGTCTCTTTACTAGTTATGTAATACAAGATCCCCTGACTAACTCCTTAGTCACATTGCTTTCAAACTTCTTGTGATGTTGTATTACCGAGAGGGCCCAGCGAATACCTCTCCATCATACGGAGTGAAAAATCCCAGTCTTGATCCATGCCAACCCAATAGAGACCCTCAAAGATACTTGTAGAGAACCTTCATGATCACCCAGATATGAACTGATGTTCGATGCACACAAGGCATTCCTCTAGTGTCAAGGAGTTGCATGATCTCATGGTATTAGAAACAAATACTTGACACGAAGAAAGCAGTAGCAACAAACTAAATGGTACGACCAAATGATATGCTTACGGTTGGGTCTTGTCCATTGCATCATTATCCTAATGATGTGATCTCGTTATCAAATGACAAATCATGTCTATGGTTAGGAAACCTTAACCATCTTTGATCAATGAGCTAGTCTAGTAGCGGCTCACTAGGGACATCGTGTTGTGTATGTATCCATGCATGTATCTGAGTTTTCGGTCAATACAATTCTAGCATGGATAATAAACAATTATCATGAACAAGGAAATATGATAATAACCAATTTATTATTGCCCCGAGGGCACATTTGCAACAACTTCATGGATGGAGCCCTCCGTGGATTCGCACAACAGTTATGCTTTGTGGGTTGAAGTCTCCATCAACGTGGGCGTACGATAGCACCACTTATCGGAACCACGTGAAAAATCTATCAGTCGCCATTGCGTTTGATATTCCTATCCCTTCCCTCTACTTAGACTTGCACGCCTTTGCTTTTTGCTGCTATACTCGTAGCTTTGCATGTGTAGAGTATGCTAGACTTGGTGAAATTGCTAAAACTTGCCAACCGTTAAAATTGGGAAAATGTTAAGATTTTATTTGGTAACGTAGTCTAATCACCCCCTCTAGACATACTTTGGATCCTACATCCGCCACGATGAACTCGACCCACAATGGCTGTCGTGGGAATGAACACCTATGGGATCTTGGAGACCCCTTTCGGTTCGGCGAGGGGGGGGGAGGATCTCACAAAGAGTCGGTCTAATGAACAGCACGCGGGGATCTTTACCCAGGTTCGGGCCGCATGGATGCGTCAAATCCTACTCCTTGGTTGTATTGAGAGTGTTCTTAGGGTTCTGGCTACAGGAGCGCTATGAGCAGTTGCCATGTACGTGAGCTAGAGAGTCCCAAAAGTCGACCAGTCAAAAGTCTAAAAATCCAAAAAAAGTCCTCTACTGTATCACCCTTGTCCTCCTTTCATACTCCGAAGGGGATCCCCACAGTGGCGTACAGTGCATACACGGGGTGTACAGAGCTATAGTGCTATCATACCTAACGCTGACGGAGTAGGACATGGGCATTTAATGCACTGACGGGCATCTTTGTCCGTCAGTGGGATGGGACAGGAGCCCATCCCATCGGCGCCGCTTAGCTCCCTCCATGTCGACGCCACGACATGCGTCCAGGTGGATTGACACCTGCCCTGTGCGCTTGCAGGATCTTGCCGGGGCCTTGCTTTGCCTGGGGGTTCAATAGCCCTCCCGACAAGACCTTGCTAGTGGTCTTGATTTTCCTGTGCTGGTATCTAGTGAGTCCCTGTCGGGCCTCGCTACTAGGGTGGGTACTACTGCCTGTGCACGAGTAAGGGGCACTAGAGAGCCCAAAACTCTATTGCACCGACAATGGCCCACTCGACCCCATATATATCCATCCCCATCCGCTCACCGAACCAAACCCTATCCACCCCACTCCACTTCACCCCAATCTCCCATTCGGTGATCTCCGGCCTTCCCCTATATGGTGGCAGGGGATCTGACCTCGACTAGTCCAGATCCATCAATTGGGCTTTCGTCCCGTGTGAGTTGGAGGAGGCAATGGCCATCAACATTGCACTCTGCCGCTCCCGGGAGGACTGTGCCTGACTTTAGGATCGAAAATAGATCTAGAGGGGGTGGTTAGAATACTTGCCAAAATAAAAATTCTACCTTTTCCCAACTTTTGGTGTGGCAAATTTTAGCATTGATAGCAAGTCAAGCACACCCAAAACATGCATGACGGTTATAGCAGCGGAAAGTAAAGACAAGCATGAGTAGTAAAGGAAGGGTAGGAAGATCAAACACAATTTGGAGACACGAAGATTTTTACCGTGGTTCCAATAGGTGGTGCTATCGTATGTCCACGTTTATGGATCCTTCAACCCACGGAGGGTAACAGTCGCGAGAGTCCACGAAGATCTCTACCCACGGTGGGTTCCACGAAGAAGCAACCTTCATTATACCATGATGGCCTATGTCCATGGAGGACCAGCCTTACTCTTGTATATCTTCATGAAGTAGGTGATCTCCTTGCCCTTACAAACTTCTTAGTTCACGGCACAACACAAAGTAGGAGGCTCCCAAGCGACACCTAACCGATCTAGGAGGCACCACCCTCCAAAAGGTAATGGCTCGATAATGCCGATGAACTCCTTGCTCTTGTGCTTCAAAATGATAGACTCCTCAACACTCAATCACTCTCTCATATATTTGGCTTTGGTGGAAGAGATTGACTGGGTGGAAAGCAACTTGGGGAGGCTACAGATCAAGATTCATATGGTTGGAATGGAATGGCTTGATCTCAACACATGAGTAGCCACTACTGGAATCAGAAGATTTGCCATCTGCCACCTCTTTGCCGTCTGCTAGCGGATGGCAAAGAGTGGCTTTGCCATCAGCTAGCAGAAAGCAAACGGCAAAGAGGTGGCAGACGGCAAAGGGTGGCTTTGCCATCAGCCACTTCTTTGTCGTCTGCTAGCGGACGGCAAAGAGGGAAGGGGCCCACCCTAAACCCATCCCGCAACTTGACCTAACGGCTACCCTCTTTGCCGTCTGCTAGCAGACGGCAAATCTCCTTTGTTGTCCGCTAGCAGACGGCAAAGAGGGGGGCTAACTAACGGCGGCCCGCCTCTCTCTCTTTCTCTCCCTCTCTCCTCCCCGTCAGCCACCGCTCACCTCTCTCTCTCTTTCTCTCCCTCTCTCTCTTTCTAGCCCACCGCCGGGCGTCGCCAGTGCACCCCACCCCTGCCCCCCGTGCCCACCTCCGGCCGCCGCCCACGCCTCCCACCCCCACCGCCGCGTCGCCACCGCGTCAGCACCGCCGGCCGTGCCCACAGCCCCACCACCCCACCCCTCTCTCCCTCCCCATCGCCCCTGACACCTCACCGCCACCGCCCCCGCCGCGCCACCCACCGCCACTGCCCCCGCCGTGCCACCCACCGCCACCGCCCCTGCCGCGCCACCCATCGCCCCCGATGCCCCACCGCCGGCATCGGCCTCCTCCACCTCCACCAACGCCGGCCTCCACCTCCCCCACTCCGGTGAGCCCCCTCCCCCTCCCTATTTTTTCATTTTTTAATAGTTTAGTTAATTAGTAATTTAGTTAGTTAGTTGTGGTTAATTAGTTTAGTTAGTAATTTAGTTAGTTAGTTGTAGTTAATAGTTTAGTTTAGTTAATAATTTAGTAATGTAGTTAGGTTAATTAGTAGTAGTTAATTAGAAGAAGAGAGAAGAAGAGGAGGAGGAGAAGGAGATGAAGAAGAAGAAGAAGGAGAAGAAGAGAAAAGGAGGAGGAGGAGGAGAAGAAAAGAAGAAAAAGAAGAAGGAGAATAAGAACAAGAAGAGGAGGAGGAGGACGGGTGCGTCGGCACCAACGTAACCGGGTCAAGGATTGCCGACACGACACCACCGACACCTTGACCCCCGACACGACACCCCGACACCATGACACGGCACCCCGGACCACGACACGACACCCCCGACACCCCGACCCCGACACAACACCCCGACACAGCACCCCCGACACCCCGACCCCGACATGACACCCCCCGACACCCCGACCCCGATACGACACCCCCTGACACGACACGACACCCCGACACCCTGACACGGCACGCCCGACCACGACACAGCACCCCTACCCCGACACGACACCCCCGACACCCCTACCCCGACACGACACCCCCGACAACCCGACCCCGACACGACACCCCTGACACCCCAACCCCGACACGACACCCCCGACACCCTGACCCCGACACCCCCGACACCCCGACCCCAACACGACACGGGTCATATATTTGTGAATTATGAGTTAGGTCATATATTTTTCGATTTTATTATACAGAACATCATATTTATGTTGATCAGGTGGATTTAAATGTCCAGTTGTTTCGTCGCTGCAAGGGTCTGGTGTTCGATGACCTCCCCATGCGTTCGACGAGCTTCGCCCCTGCGTTCGTGAGTGAGCACAAATGACATCTCCTCTTGCCCCCTTCATTTCCTCTATTCCGGTCTTCGTGCCGATGAAACTTGCTAGCTATAGGTGTCTTGAATCATCAATATGGGTGACCACTATGCGTCTCCCGGTCGAAAGGGTTGCATCTATAAATATGCATTCATTAGCATATTTATAACCATGATTCTTTCGAATTGTCCAACGTTATCCATGGACATCTCGAGTATGTGTAGATTGGGTTCGTTTTCCCATATGCTCTGCTCCGGATCTGATGTAGAATTTTGTCAGTGCCTTCCTAGTTGTTTTTCGGGTACACATGCTCTCTACTTATTGCCGAGACATGTATTAAGAGAACAGTGGGGAGGTGCTACCAAAATTGTGCGTCGGATTCGGAGCAGAGCATGGGAAAACGAACCCAGTCTACACATACTTGGGTGGGATTAGGACCTATCTTTACCTACTACCGTCTAGGTTGCATCGACTTAATAAAACTGACAAACTCTATTAACTGATGAATATGGTTTGCTGAATTATGTATATATTTTGTGTGTGTCTAGTAGCTAGGCAAGATGAGCGATCGTGGGTCGATGTACACCGGTCACACTAGTCAGAAAGACATGACCCGTGAATGGATAACAAAAACCGAGTTTGCGAGAGTCGCATTTGCAAATGGACAGAAAAGAACCTGGTGCCCTTGTGTCGATTATGACAACTGTAAGAAGAAGTCAGAGTTTGAAATGATCAAACACCTGCAGAAGTGGGGTTTTACGCCTAATTATACGGTCTGGACATTTCATGGTGAGTCTGCCCAACGTGCCAGAGCTGAGGTGGTTCATCGTCGAACTGACGAGCATGTACCGGGATCGAAGACATGGTGCAAGACTTTGATGATGCTCGGGATTCAGACGATGAGATGGAGGAATCTGCAAAGGCCTTTTATGAAATGTTGGAGTCTTCAAAATGTCCTCTCTACGAGCACACTGAGCTTTCTCAGCTAGATGCCATCGCGTAAGTAATGGCTCTAAAGGCTCAGTTCAACCTAGGCAGAGAATGCTACGACGCGATGATGACGATATTTGGACGCTTTCTACCCAAAGGCCACGTATTGCCACCAAACCTGTACCAGTCGGACAAAATCCTAAATGCGCTTAAGATGCCCTATGAGAAGACAGATGCCTGTGAGAATGGATGTGCCTTATTTAGGCTTGAGTATGCAGGCTTGAACTATTGCCCCATTTGCAATGCTTCCAGGTATGTTCTGGTAGACAACGGTATGGGTGAGAAGAGTCAGACCAAAATCCCCATTAATGTTCTTCGGTATCTGCCAATCATACCAAGACTTCAACGTAGTTTCATGGTCGAAGAGATGGCCAGATAGATGACGTGGCATAAATTGGGCAAAAGAACAGAACTAGATGCAGATGGGAATCCGATGTTGGGACACACTCCAGACGCTTTTGCGTGCAAGCACTTCGATGCATTACATAAGGATAAAGCGGCAGATCCAAGGCATCCTTGAGTTGCCATCAGCACAGATGGGTTCAATGTGTATGGTATGACAGCAGCACAATACAGATGTTGGCCTGTATTTGTCATTCCACTCAATCTCCCCCCCCCCCGGAGAGATTATGAAAAGAAAGAACATTTTCCTGACATTGATAATTCCAGGTCCCAAATATCCGGGGAAGAATATGAATGTGCACATGCAACCACTTAAGGATGAATTGCAAGAAGCCTGGGATAATGGGATCAAGACATACGACGCCGCTACAAAAAAGAACTTCAAAATGCATGTGTGGTACATGTACTCTATGCATGACTTGCCAGCGTATGCGCTATTCGTTGGCTGGTGTGTGCATGGAAGGTTTCCGTGCCCCACATGCAAGGCAGCTCTTCAGTTCCATTGGCTGGAGGCGGGTCGCAAGTTTTCTTGCTTCGACATGCATAGACAGTTCGTAGATCCTGACCATAAGTTCAGAAAAGACGAGAAGAATTTCATCAAAGGTAGAGTAGTCAAAAACACTGCACCACCTGCGTTGACAGGCCAACAGATCCTGGATCAGATAAACGCTCTCAAGCCAAATCCAAATCGTCCAGGGTATTTCAAAGGGTATAATATGGAACACGCCTGGACTCACAAGATATGTTTGTGGGATCTGCCTTACTTTAAAGACCTCCTTTGCCCACACAACATTGACGTGATGCACACTGAAAAGAATATCGCGGAGGCCCTTTTTGGTACATTGTTCGGCATAGAGGGGAAGTCGAAGATAATCCTAAGGCTAGAGTCGACCAGGAGGCTCTATGTGATAGACCGTTACAAAACATTCAACAATCGAAAGGAAAGAAGAACTGGAGGAAGCCAAAGGCATGGTTCAATCTTGGAAGGCCAGCTATGAGGGAAATGATCTTGTGGGTAAAAATGCAGTTGATGTTCCCCGATGGGTATGCAGCGAATATAAAGAGAGGAGCGAGTCTTGACAAATTGAAAATATTTGGTCTCAAGAGTCATATGGTATAATACGGAACACGCCTCGGTACAATGATGGCGACCGTGAAAAAGGTCAATCCAACCTCAGCCTATTCAAAGGGAAGCTCGCATCAGCCGGTGCTTCGAAATCAATAGCATTGGATGTCAAAGAATGGCGGACCATTTCATTGTATATGTTTAACAACCTAACAGAAGTGCGGCCGTACATTGAGTAAGTTCTCGGTACATTGTTTCGCAACTTCTAATTCTTTGAAATGCTCTTATTCCCGGATATGTGATACAGTCGATACGTCGCCAAATTCTTAGATGGAGCGGTGATCCAACAGGATTCCATCGAAGAGTATGAGCTTCTGGCAAAGCATGCAGGCGGCTATCCCGTTTCATCTCTTGGTTCAAGCAAATGGTAATTTCCATTAATTAGACGATTTCATTTCTTTGCCTACTTTGTGGCTAATGCAACAACCCTTTCGTATTAAACTTGTAGGCTAATGCATAGTCTATGGACTCTGAATTGAGACAAGTCGCTAATGGTTTTGACTATAAGGTCCGTTCATTTGACAAATACGACATCAACGGGTATCGTTTTCGTGCTATTGGCAAAGATCTATCTATGGCCGACCGAAAGTCTACAAATTGTTGTGTCTCTGCTGTCGGCGAAGGAGGGGTCGAGTATTATGGAAGAGTTGAAGCAATTTATGGACTTACATTCTTTGGTGAAAACCCACCAAACGTCATAGTCTTCAAATGTTATTGGTTCCAGCCAAAGGAGACTAGAAGGACTCATGAACATATAGGGCTAGTCGAAATCAAACAAAGCACCCATAAAGATGTTCTCGATGTCTATATTGCGGCTCAACAGGCGACCCAAGTTTTCTATCTACCGTGGGCCTGCCAAACGGATCCAAATTTCAAAGGTTGGGATGTCCTTTATGATGTGCCGCCACATTTTAGACCACCTCCTCTCAATGAAGATGATTATGAACCTCACATTAACCCAGACACATATGAAGGAGAATTCTTCCAAGAAACATGTGTTTCCATGAAACGTTTCAAGAACCTCTCTACTTCACCCTAGAACATTGAGGTCGACAGCGACAGTGAACTTGACTTCACCCCTGAGCCGGAACAAGAAGAGACGGAAGAAGAAGAGGTTACTGCTGCAGATGACCTGACAATGCTTGACCGATTACATAGAGGCCTTCCACATGTTGATGCATTTATTGATGATGTTGATGGGCACGTCATTACTAATAGTGATGATGATTATGCATTTATTGATGATGCCGATGAGCACGTCATTACTGATAGTAATGATGATTATGCATTTATTGATCCTGGAGCATATATAGATGATGAAGATTAATATTAGTAATGTGAGGTATTCGATCGATCCTTCTGCGTCTGCCGCAACCCAGACCGATCCTTCTACGTCTCACCCTAGCGCAAACCCGACCGGCCCTCCACCTCCATGATGATGGTAAGTTTTCCCAAGTGTTTTGTTTAACAAATGCATACTTAGCTTAAGAAATGACCTAATTAGCTCCAAAATGACCTATACTTAGCTTATTTTCCTCAAAAATGACATAATAACCTTACTTAGCTCCAAAATGATATATTCTACCTAGGATAGCTATAAAATGACCTATACTTAGCATTTTTTCCTCCAAAATGACTTGATATGCTTAGTTAGCTAGAAAATGGCATAACTACCTAGGATAGCTCAATAGTGATCTATAGCTAGCTTAGCTAGTTCATTTAAGACATAATTAGCTCACTTAGGTACAAAATGGTATAACTACCTAGGATAGCTCAATAATGATCTATAATTAGCTTAGCTAGTTCATTTATGACATAATTAGCTCACTTAGGTAAAAATGGCATAATAACCTTGGTTTAGCTCCAAAATGACCTATACTTAGCTTATTTTCCTCAAAAATGACATAATAACCTTACTTAGCTCCGAAATGATATATTACCTATATATGTATGTATGGATGAAACCATTATATGCTTGTTGTGGGATATGTTGGCTAGCTATATATGTTGCATATGGGCTTTTCATTTGGTATGTATATATATGTGTGTGTGTGTTGGATGATCATATCCATATGGCAGGGATAAGATTTGGTATGTATATGTGGTGTTATGCTTGTTGAAAGTATTTTCAAATGTGTGTATATATATGTGTGTGAAATTGAATGAATTTAATAAAAAACAGAAAAAAACAGGGGCTGTGCAGGCTCTTTGCCGTCTGCTGGCAGACGGCAAAGACCTTTGTCGTCTGCCAGCGGACGGCAAAGCTGCCACATGGCAGCTACTTGTGCAACCTAGGGTAGCACCAGGCCGGCCTAGGTGGGTTCTTTGATGTCCGCTGGCAAACGGCAAAGACCAGGTTCTTTGCTGTCCGCCCGCAGACAGCAAAGACCAGGTTCTTTGTTGTCTGCCAGCGGGCGGCAAAGCACGCTGTTAAGCCCTTAACGGAGCTAAGTTGCCACGTGTGCCGTCCAGGCCCTTTGCCGTCCGCTGGCAATCGGCAAAGATGCAAAGGTCTTTGCCGTCTGCCAGCAGACGGTCTTTGCCGTCTGCCAGCAGACGGCAAAGCGCCCTTTACCGTGGCTTATTTAGCCGGGCGGTTGGCCGTTTGCTAGTGGACGGCAAAGCCTTTGTCGTCCGAGATGCATGCCTTTGTTGTCCAGATGGCTGAAGGCAAAGTGCCTGATTCCTGTAGTGTAGGTGGCTCTCTCTTAGAAAATTTGATGTGATAAGTGGGGATATGTTATGAGTGCTTCTCTTACGAGTGAGTGGTGGCGGAGGGGTATATATAGGCATCTCCAAAAATCCAATCGTTACACCTAAAGTGACCAACTCGGTGACACCGATGTGTGAATCTTGGTGGTACCGAGTTGCTGCAAAGGTAACAACTTTTGAATCTCGGTGAGACCGATATAGAAATCTCGGCAGTACCGATCAGGTGTCCAACGGTCGGAATCCAAATCTCGGTGATGCCAATCCAAAAACTCGGAGCTTCCAATTTTGTGAATCGAGGTAGCAGAAGGTTGGCAAGCTGAACTCGGTGGCACCTGTAACACCTTGGGACCGACGCTCTAGAAGATTCCCCTTTATTCTGTTGTCATTGTGTGATTCATTTGGTTGTCAAATTCATCATCGCATCATTCAGATCATCCGCATTGCATCGGCACTTCGTCGTCATCACATTTCAAAACCTGCATCAATTCGTGTTCGCCTGTTCTCTCACTTTGTGTCGTTGTCCGTACCGGGTCCAACCACACACGCACGCACCCACGGCGCAGAAAAAATATTGTTTTTAAAGTGTGTATGAAATATCCTCGAATTGGATCTAAAGTTAGCATGTGGTATTGTTATATTGTAGGTAGGCCGAATACCAAATTTCATCGCATTTCGAGTTTGTTTGATACCCGAACGGTCGACCGTAGCGGGACCATCATCGGTTATTTAGCGGATGTTTTGGTTGACCAGAACTAGTGTCATGGGCTTAGTTTTCTCTCTCATCTTAGCCCACACCCCCTCTCGACAGCCCACCATAGCCCTTCCACTTCCGGGCCGTCAGATCGAGATTAGAAGGTCCGAAAACGGAGCAAAACCCCCCAACCTAGCCCTCCATTTCCAATTTAAACACCCCTACCCTACCTAAAATGGCTAACCCTAATCCCCTCCTTGAAATTTGCGCCGCCGCCAGCCTCCACCAATAGCCAACCGCTCCTCTCTCTCTCTCCCACCTCCTGTGCCCTGGGCCGGCCACCAAGGCTCAGCTCCCGTTGACCGCTCCCTCCGTTGCGTGGGCCGTGCAGCGCCCAAGGTCCAGCCGCTCGCCAGATCCGGCCCAGCTTGGTGAGCATCCAGTTGCCCAAACCCTCGCCCAGTGCAAATTTAGTTATCCTGCGCTCACATTTTGGCCCATTTTGGTGTTTTGTTAATTGCAGGGAAATACATGTTTTTAAAATGTCCATATATAATTAACCGTGCATCATATCAAAATGTTTTGTATATGAAAAATGTGTAGAATCTTATGTATAATATTAATGTCCCACCTTCATCCATGGTAAATTGTGTAACATGTTGTTTTATTTATATTACGTAAAAGCCATGTTTTGCATTGCACATATTTATTAAATGATGCATCGGTTACAAAACTTGTGTACGTAAAATGTGTAGCGTTTTTATACGCCTTTTTCATGCATGCTAAAAATAATTGATCTAATGGATGCATTTAATATGCATACATAACTTGCTAAAATGGTTTATGTCCTAATCTCGCATATATGTGGTGTCATTTGTTTTATAGTAAACACCCACATACTATATATGATTTTGGGGTAGGAAAATCCATAGAATTTATCTGTGCATTAGTTTTCTCTTGTAAGCACGTTTCTGTGCATGTTATTTTTGCTAGGATGCCCTTTTGTTTATTTTGTGTGAATTAATCCATGCATATTTTGGAATAGTTGTAAACATGAGACATGTCCTTTGACATGTGCATTAGCCCCTGGTCTTTTTGTTTGTCATGATAATCCATGTTTAGGTGTTATTTTCTTGTCGCCAACATGCTATAAAAATGTGCTGTTTTGAGGGGTCTAAATATTTCTAAGTCTGGAATCTGTAATATTTTGTTGTTGTCTTGTCATGTGTTTTGCTAGTGATCTAGAACCCATTTGTGGTTACTACAATGGAGTTATTTGTAGTTCATAATGTCCTCTAGCATGCGGTTACGTTTCATGCCAATATATGCCCTATAGCCTAGAGTTTTACTACTGACAATATGTCTTCGTGATAAAAACTACTCTGTTATAAAAATTGGGATTTTCACTAAGCCTGAAAACTGCTTAGTTCAATATGTCTTCTTGTGAGCTAATTTCCTATCGATCCATGCTTCTAATCAACTTGTTGTTAACAAATGAATTGCTGAGCATCATGTAGGCTTCACCAGCATGTTCTTGTTGTGGATTTTAGGTGGTTGTAGCTTGTTGATTTGTGGGTTGCAATAAGTCATGTTGCTGTTTTGGGGCAGATTATACCTAAACTTGTGTTGGTTCTTGTGGTTCAACCGTAGCTCCGTTTTGGGCATGCTATATATGCAACTTGCTTAGAATATCATGTAGTTTCATAATATATTTCAGCATTCATGATTTGAAGTTCTTTTGGTTGTCATTTTCATGCATTTTGCATTCATGGCATATCCATCTTGTGTTGGTCGTATCTTTTAGACCGTAGCTCCGTTTGAGATGTTCCATATATGTAAATCGACTAGAATGACATGTAGAATTGCATGGTATACTTTATTTTGTTGTTAAAAAATATAAAATATGGTTGGTTCAGATCTGGGCCAATTTCGAAATTAACATATGGGGTCATTTTGGAAATACCATAAGTTGTTTCCGAACTCATTTAAGATGTCTAGATAGATAGTTTACTTATGCTTCACCTCTTGCCATGTTTAACAACAGTTCACATTGATGTGTACCTAAAGGGGAGTGAACTAAGAAATTAAAATATGGAGATTCGTCAATATGCAACTCGTTGCATATTGAGCTTCACTTAATGTGTACGGGTTGTTTGTTGTGCTTTGCCATGCCTTGCATAATTAAATGGACATGCATCTTATTGGTTTGCACATCATGTCATGCATATATTGTGGTGTATTGTGTGTTGATTGTTTGTTCCGGATTTCTTCTTCTTGGTAGAGTTTCGAAAGCATTCGGAGTGTGAGGATTCGTTCGTCCACTTCATGCATCATCTACTTCACGGATTCGTTCTTCTTCCAAGCGGGATCTCAGGCAAGATGAACATTTCCCCTGGATACCACTACTATCATTGTCATGCTAGTTCTCTCGTTTTCTATCGCTATCTCTCGCTGCCTACCACTTGTTTGACAAGCCTCCCAAATATGTCATGATAAGCCTCTAACCCCTCCACATCCCAGCAAACCTTTGTTTGGCTATGTTACTGCTTGCTCAGCCCTTCTTATATCGTTTGTAGATGCAGGTGCAATTGCTTCCATGTGACAACATGGACATTCTTTTGTTATCACAATATTATTGCTATTTAATTTAATGCACATATATACTTGGTAAAAGGTGGAAGGCTTGGCCTTTTGTAGGTGTTTTGTTCCACATTTGTCGCCCTAGTACGTGTGTACCGGTGTTATGTTCCATATTTTGCGCTCCTAACATGCTCAGGGTTGTTATGGGGACCGCCTTGATTTTTGTTTTGGGATAAAACTTATCTGGCAAGGCCCAATATTGGTTTTACCATTTTCCAACCTAATAAGACTTCCATATGGACTTTCCGGACCCCATGGATAATTAACCACAAACCGGGCCATTGCTCCTCATGAGTGTTGGTCCACCTACCTAGCAGTCAGTGGTGCCACCTTGGGGCAACTCGAGGCATTTTCAATCTACCGTCCACTTCGCATAGACGGATGATGCACGTAGATAGAGAGTGTGTGGATCTAGATGCGGATCTGGCTCACCAGGAGGCCTTCCTGGATTTGTTTTACCTTTTTCGAATGTCTAGTGGGTGGAATTTTGAATACACTTCAGGCTATCTCGAGGTTGAGATTTTCCTACGGAATATCCAAGGAGATCACGGGTTTCATGGTCGAGGTTATTCCCGTGACGTGTGGTTAGTTTGTGATGGATGAGTTGGAACACCCTTGCAGGGTCAAATCTTTCGGAAGCCGTGCTCGCGGTTATGTGGCAACTTCAAAACTTTGTTTAACACCCGGTCATAGCAAACTTGAAGTAAACTCAAATAAAATACACCAACCGTGTGCATAACCGTGATTGTCTCTTCTCGTGAGTCCTTATCCGAGAGAGAACACGGTGGGGTTATGTTTGACGTAAGTAGGTGCTCCGGATCACTTAGTGATCATTACTAGTTCACGTTCGTTGTGCGTAGGCCACCATACTTCACTTTATGTATTCGTAAGTTAGCCACTCAAATAAATGCTTAGTTACTTGCTGCAGCATCACCACTTAACCATACCTCACCCATTAAGCTTTGCTAATCTTGATACCCTTGGAAATGATATTGCTGAGTCCTCGTGGCTCATAGATTACTACAACAACAATTGCAGGTACAGGTAATGCGAATCGAATGTGAGTGCGATGAATGTTCCATTTGGAGTTCTTCTTCTTCATCCATCTAATATGGGTTCCAGGCGGTAGCCTAGGATAGCAAGGACGGATGTCATTTTATCATTTGTTTTCGTCCGGACTCGGACGCTCTTCTGTATGATGTTTGAATATGTTGTTGTATTAATGTGATCTTGATGTAGCTTGTGGCGAGTGTAAGCCAATTCCATATACTCATCTCTTCTGTACATGTACTTGTAATGATATCCACTCTTGCGAAACGACAAGATGCACTTCTATCCCTGTCGAGGCCCTCGCACCAAAATAAGGATAGGATTGCATCTTGGGCATTACAAGTTGTTATCAGAGCATGTACCGACCTAGGAGCCCCCTTGATTGATCGAACTTGGCCGAGTCGAGTCTAGTGAAAACTATTTTGAGACTAGTTATATCGGAGAGTAGGTTTCTTTTATTCATTTTCTATACTCTGGTGAGGAATTATGACCTAGGAATTTTTTATTCTACCCTCTTCTCACTCAATTTTTTTTAGGATCACGCGGATATTTTGGAATCTATATGATACCGATGTGATGGAGTTCTGTCTTGGTGCCTCCTGTCTGACTAGATTTCTTCCGGGGAGTTGAGCTCCAAGGGATTCTTGTGCACATCGCTATCATTCAGATTTCTTATTATCTCAGGACAGAGGATGTTCGAAATTGCTTCAATACTAGTAGTGGCGAGAGGAGTACGGCATCCCCAATACTGGTGGAGAGAGTTCGGGTGTACTACCATACTTAGTATCGTTGTGTTTTTGAGGGTCTGAGGTAGATGAATTTCCGAGACCTCTTGTTATGTGTTGACGGATGTGTTACATTGGAGCGTAGTATCATGTTAGGAGTTGAGTGATGGATTTTGCTCCTTCTATCTGTGGACCTGATTGCATATCCGGAAGATTTGAGGAGTTCTTAGGTGGGAATTCAAGTAGTTACCTAGGCTTATCTTCCAACAGATGCATGATGTGAGGTTGGGCTTCGACATCTAGTGGTTTGTTTGTTCACGATCTTTTTTACACAGGATAGTCTCGGTATGCTTCGTCAAGCCTTGTAGCTTGCTACGCCTAGGGTAGGGATGTTTTCCATAAGACCACAAAAAGATAAATATTTTCATTGTTGATTTTCCAACAACTTCGTTCAATCCTTCTTTCCAAGGATGTTCTTCAAATTCAATTGTGGTAGAAGTTTTCTTTTTCTTATCCGTTCTTCTCCTTTCAAAATCTAGCTTCTATTCTTTTGTTCTGGAGGCATGGTGATGTTGCTCTGTTCGATCTATCATATCATTTCGTCAAGATCATGTTCTTACCTTGCTTGTCCATTTAACTGGAGTGTTGTGAAATCTTTCCATGTGTTTTCCATATTATCAAGTTTCGCTTCTAATCCAACCGAAGTTTTGTGGCTCTCTTTTCAATTTCTTTCCATCATATCAAGTTTCTTCTCTTTCCTGCTGAAGTGTCGTCCAAATTTCTTTTGAATTCTTGCTTGTTCCAAATGTCATTCTTCATCTCCTTGCAACCTTCAAGTTCCATTGGTTTCACTCATTTTTCAAACAAGCAACTAAGTTTTACCTCTTCCTTTCCTCTTCCTCTTCCTCTTCCCCTTTTCTTTCTAAGTTCTCGAGACGAGATCTCTTGTTAGTGGAGGAGAGTTGTAATAGCCCAGGACCGACGCTCCAGAACATTCCCCTTTAATCTGTTGTCATCGTGTGATTTGTTTGGTTGTCACATTCATCGTCGCAGCATTCGCATCATCCGCATTGCATCGACACTTCGTTGTCGTAAGTTTTCAAAACTTCCATCCGTTTGTGTTCGCCGGTTCTCTCAGTTCGTATCGTTGTCCGTTCTGGGTCCAACCACACACGCACGTGCCCGCGGCACCGACAAAATATTGTTTTTAAAGTGCATATGAAATATCGTCGTATTGGGTCAAAAGTTAGCATGTGGTCTTGTTATATTGTAGGTAGGCCGCCTGCCAAATTTTGTCGCATTCTGAGTTCGTTTGATACCCGAACGGTCGACCATGGCGGCACCGTCATCGATTATTTAGCGGACGTTTCGGTTGACCAAAACTAGTGTCACTGGCTCACTTTTCCCTGTCATCTCAACCCACACCCCCTCTCCACAGCCCACCATAGCTCCTCCGCTTTCGGGCCATTGGATCGAGATCCGAAGGTTCGAAAACGGAGCAAAACCCCCTAACTTAGCCCCCCATTTCCTATTTAAACACCCCTACCCTGGCTAAAATGGCTAACCCCAATCCCCTCCTGAAAATCCATGCCACTGCTAGCCTTCACCAACAGCCAACCGCGTCTCTCTCGCCCACCTCCTACACCCTGGGCTGGCCACCAAGGCCCAGCTCCCGTTGATCGCTCCCTCCGTTGTGTGGGCCGCACAGCGCCCAAGGTCCAGCTGCTGGTCAGATCCGGCCCACCTTGGTGAGCATTCAGCTGCCCAAACCCTTGCTCAGTGCGAATTTAGTTATCCTGCACTCACATTTTGGCCCATTAGCGTGTTTTGTTAATTGCAGGGAAATACATGTTTTTAAAATGTCCATATATAATTAACCGTGCATCATATCAAAATGTTTTGTATATGAAAAATGTGTAGAATCTTGTGTATAATATTAATGTCCCACTTCCATCCATGGTAAATTGTTTAACATGTTGTTTTATTTATATTGCGTGCAAGCCATGTTTTGCTTTGCACATATTTATTAAATGATGCATCGGTTACAAAACTTGTGTATGTAAAATGTGTAGCATTTGTGTATGTCTTTTTCACGCATGATAAAATATTTGATGTGATGGATACATTTAATTTGCATACATAACTTGCTAAAATGGTTTATGTCCTAATCTCGCATATATGTAGTGTCATTTGTTTTATTGTAAATACCCACATATTATATATGATTTTGGGGTAGGAAAATCCATAGAATTTATCTGTGCATTTAGTTTTTTCTTGTAAGCAAGTTTGTGTGCATGTTATTTTTGCTAGGATGCCCTTTTGTTTATTTTGTGTGAATTAATCCATGCATATTTTGGAATAGTTGCACACATGAGATATGCCCTTTGACATGTGCACTAGTCCCTAGTCTTTTTGCTTGTCGTGATAATCTATGTTTAGGTGTTATTTTCTTGTTGCCAACATGCTATAAAAAATGTCCTGTTTTGTGTGGTCTAAATATTCCTAAGTCTGGAATCTGTAATATTTTGTTGTTGTCTTGCCATGTGTTTTGCTAGTGATCTAGAACCAATTTGTGGTTACTACAATGGAGTTATTTGTAGTTCATAATGTCCTCTAGCATGTGGTTACATTTCATATAAAAAATATGAATTCAGTGGTATAGTTTTTGCTCCCGACGCAATCGGTCTCGTTGATCAAATTCATGGTCAAACTTAGATTTGGGAAAGCGTGGGTGCACAACATTGTGGAATTGAGGGAGTATGGTTAGTTCATATTTTGGCCAAGTTCAAAATTAACATATGGGGTTATTTCGGAAATACTATAAGTTGTTTCCTAACTCATTTAAGATGCCTAGATAGATAGTTTACTTATGCTTCACCTCTTGCCATGTTTGACAACATTGAATATTGATGTGTACCTAAACGGGAGTGAACTAAGTAATTCAAATATGGAGTTTCATCAATATGCAACTCGTTGAATATTGAGCTTCACTTAATGTGTAGGAGGTGTTTGTTGCGCTTTGCCATGCCTTGCATAATTAAATAGACATGCATCTTATTGGTTTGCGCATCATGCCATGCATATGTTGTGGTGTATCATGTGTTGATTGTTTGTTCCGGATTGCTTCTTCTCGGTAGAGTTCTGAAAGCGTTCGAAGTGTGAGGATTCGTTCGTCTACTTCATGGATCGTCTGCTTCACGGATTTGTTTTCTATCGCTATGTATCGCTGCCTACCACTTGTTTGACAAGCCTCCCAAATATGCCATGATAAGCCTCTAACCCCTCCACATCCCAGCAAACCATTGTTTGGCTATGTTACCGCTTGCTTAGCCCTTCTTATATCATTTCTAGCTGCGGGTGCAATTGCTTCCATGTGACAACATGGACATTCTTTTGTTATCACAATATTATTGCTATTTAATTTAATGCACATATCTACTTGGTAAAAGGTGGCAGGCTTGGCCTTTTGCTCGGTGTTTTGTTCCACTTTTGCTGCCCTAGTACTCGTGTACTGGTGTTATGTTCCATATTTTGCGCTCCTAACATGCTCGAGGTTGTTATGGGGACCCCCTTGATTTTTTTAGGATGAAACTTATCTGGCAAGGCCCAACTTTGGTTTTAACATGTGCCAACCTAATAAAACTTCCATAGGGACTTTCCGGACCCTGTGGATAATTAATCAACAAACCGGGTCAGTGCTCCTCAATAGTATTGGTCCACCTACCTAGCAGTCAGCGGTGCCACCTCGGGGCAACTCGAGGCATTTTCAGGCTACTTTCCACTTCGCATAGACGGATGATGCCCATAGATAGAGAGCACGTGGCTCTAGATGCGGATCTGGCTCACCGGGAGGCCTTGCTGGATTTGTTTTACCTTTCTCGAACATCTTGTGTGTGGAATTTTGAATACACTTCGGGCTATCTTGAGGTTGAGATTTTCCTACGGGATATCCAAGGTGATCACAGGTTTCGTGGTCGAGGTTATTCCCGCAGCATGTGGTTAGTATGTGATCGATGAGTTGGAGCACCCTTGTAGGGTCAAATCTTTCGGAAGTCATGCCCACGGTTATGTGGCAACATGGAAACTTTGATTAACACCCGGTCATAGCAAACTTGAAGTAAACTCAAATAAAATACACCAACTATGTGCATAACAATGACTTTCTCTTCTCGTGAGTCCTTATCCGAGAGAGAACACGATGGGGTTATGTTTGACATAAGTAGGTGCTCGGGATTACTTAGTGATCATTACTAGTTCACGTCCATTATGCGTAGGCCACCATACTTTACTTTATGTATTCGTAAGTTAGCCACTCAAATAAATGCTTAGTTTCTTGTTGTAGCCTCACCACCTAACCATACCTCACCCATTAAGCTTTGCTAGCCTTCATACCCTTGGAAATGAGATTGTTGAGTCCCCATGGCTCACAGATTACTACAACAACAGTTGCAGGTACAGGTAATGCGATACTCGAATGTGAGTGCGATGAATATTCTATTTGGAGTTCTTTTTCTTCTTCGATCTAGGATGGGTTCCAGGCGGCAGCCTGGGATAGCTAGGATGGATGTCATTTTATCGTTTGTTTTCGTCTATAGTCGGACCCTACTCTTCTGTATGATGTTTGAATATGTTGTTGTATTGATGTGGTCTTGATGTAGCTTGTGGCGAGTGTAAGCCAATTCCATATACTCATCTCTTCTATACATGTACTTGTAATGATATCCATTCTTGCGAAACGATGAGAAGCGCTTCTATCCCTATTGTTGGGGATATAACCCCGCGGTGAGACCTGCCCCAAAGGCTCCGGGTCACACCGGGCCGCTCGTACACTAGTTCAAGGGTGGGCCATGAAGACTTAAGCCCAAGACATTTGGCGGCTTGACAAGATGGGCTGGAGTGTGGCCTGGATAGAGAAGACCTTTCGTGGTTTTATCACGGTCGATGTCCGGGTGAACGGACTTGGATTCGAGGCCATTGCTAACGTGATGGACTCAAGGGGGTTGGTTGGGACGAAGGACACGAATTTTCCTAGGTTCGGCCCCTCAAGATTGTTGGAAATATGCCCTAGAGGCAATAATAAAATTTGTATTTCCTTGTTCATGATAATTGTCTATTGTTCATGCTATAATTGTGTTAACCGGAAACCGTAATACATGTGTGAATACATAGACCATAACATGTCCCTAGTGAGCCTCTAGTTGACTAGCTCGTTGATCAATAGATGGTCATGGTTTCATGACCATGGACATTGGATGTCATTGATAACGGGATCACATCATTAGGAGAATGATGTGATGGACAAGACCCAATCCTAAGCGTAGCACAAGATCGTGTAGTTCGTTTGCTAAAGCTTTTCAATGTCAAGTATCATTTCCTTAGACCATGAGATTGTGCAACTCCCGGATACCGTAGGAATGCTTTGGGTGTGCCAAATGCCACAACGTAACTGGGTGGCTATAAAGGTGCACTACGGGTATCTCCTAAAGTGTCTGTTGGGTTGGCACGAATCGAGACTGGGATTTGTCACTCCATGTGACGGAGAGGTATCTCTGGGCCCACTCGGTAAGACATCATCATAATGAGCTCAATGTGACTAAGGAGTTAGCCACGGGATGATGTATTACGGAAAGAGTAAAGAGACATGTCGGTAATGAGATTGAACAAGGTATAGAGATACCGACGATCGAATCTCGGGCAGGTATCATACCGATAGACAAAGGGAATTGTATACGGGATTGATTGAATCCCCGACATCATGGTTCATCCGATGAGATCGTCGTGGAGCATGTGGGAGCCAACATGGGTATCCAGATCTCGCTGTTGGTTATTGGCCGAAGAAGTGTCTCGGTCATGTCCACGTGTCTCCCGAACCCGTAGGGTCTACACACTTAAGGTTCAATGACGCTAGGGTTATAGGGAAATGGTATACATGATTACCGAAAGTTGTTTGGAGTCCCGGATGAGATCCCGGACGTCATGAGGAGCTCTAGAATGGTCCAGAGGTAAATATTGATATATAGGAAGTCCAGTTTTGGTCATCGGAAAGTTTTTGGGCTCATCAGTATTGTACCGGGAGTGCCGGGAGGGTGCCAGAGGACCCCCGGGAGGGGTGTGACGACCATAGGACTTTGTGGGCCCTTATAGGAGGTGTGCCAGCCCTTATTGGGCTTGCCAAGACCTTCTAGAAAGGCCCATGCGGCTGGAGGAGTAGAGATAAGGGCATAGGAGTTTGAAAAGGAGGAGATCCACCTCCCTTGTGGGAGGTGGACTCTCCCTTTGATTCGGCCGAAGATCTCCTCCTTGGAGGAGAGTCCAAGCCAGCCCTCCCTCTCCCTCCTCCTATATATACTTGAGGTTTTGGCCTTTTGAGAACAGTTCTGAACTCTCTCTCTCTCTCTCACGGCAAAGCCCTACCTCTCTTCTTCCTCCTCCGCAGTGCTTAGGCGAAGCCCTGCCGGAATACCTTGCTACTCCACCACTACCACGCCGTCGTGTTGCTATTGGAGCCCTTCCCTAACCTCTCCTTCCTCCTTTCTGGATCAAGGCGTAGGAGACGTCACCAGGCTGCATGTGTGTTGAACGCAGAGGCGCCGTTGTTCGGCGCTTAGATCGGAATCCACCGCGATCTGAATCGCTGCGAGTACGACTCCATCAACCGCGTTCTTGTAACGCTTCGCTTAGCGATCTTCAAAGGTATGAAGATGCAATCTCTCCCCACTCATTGTTGGTTTCTCCATAGATAGATCTTGGTGACACGTAGGAAAATTTTGATTTACTACTACGTCTCCCAACAGTGGCATCATGAGCTAGGTCTATGCGTAGAATCTATGCACGAGTAGAACACAAAGCAGTTGTGGGCGTCAATTTTGTTAATTTTCTTACCACTACTAGTCTTATCTTGATTCGGCGGTATTGTGGGATGAAGCGCCCTGGACCGACTTTACACGTATGCTTACGTGAAACTGGTTCCACCGCCTGACATGCACTTGTTGCATAAGGTGGCTAGCGGGTGTCTGTCTCTCCCACCTTAGTCGGATTGGATTCGATGAAAAGGGTCCTTATGAAGGGTAAATAGCAATTGTCATATCACATTGTGGTTTTGACGTAGGTAAGAAATGTTCTTGCTAGTAACCTATAACGGCCACGTAAAAACTTGCAACTACAAATTAGAGGACGTCTAACTTGTTTTTGCAACATATGCCTTGTGATGTGATATGGCCAAAGGATGTGATGTGATGCATTGTGATGTATGAGATTGATCATGTTCTTGTAAAGGATTCACGACTTGCATGTCGATGAGTATGACAACCGGCAGGAGCCATAGGAGTTGTCTTATTTTATTGTATGACCTGCGTGTCAATCATAAACGCCATGTAATTACTTTACTTTATTGCTAAATGTTAGCCATAGTAGTGGAATTAATAGTTGGCAAGACAACTTCATGAAGACACGATGATGGAGATCATGATGATGGAGATCATGGTGTCATGCCGGTGACAGTGATGATCATGGTGCCCCAAAGATGGAGATCAAAGGAGCAAGATGATATTGGCCATATCATGTCACTATATTGATTGCATATGATGTTTATCATGTTTACATCTTATTTGCATAGAACGACGGTAGTAAATAAGATGATCTCTCACTAAAATTTCAAGAAAAGTGTTCACCCTAACTGTGCACCGTTGCTAAGGATCGTTGTTCCGAAGCACCACGTGATGATCGGGTGTGATAGGTTCTAACGTTCGCATACAATGGGTGTAAGCTATATTTACACACGCGAAACACTTAGGTTGACTTGACGAGCCTAGCATGTACAGACATGGCCTCGGAACACAGAAGACCAAAAGGTCGAACATGAGTCGTATGGAAGATACGATCAACATGGAGATGTTCACCATGGATGACTAGTCCGTCTCATGTGATGATCGGACACGGGCTAGTTGACATGGATCATGTGTCACTTGGATAACTAGAGAGATGTCTATCTAAGTGGGAGTTCATTAAATAACTTGATTATGTGAACTTAATTATAATGAACTTAGTCTAAAATTATCTTTACAATCTATATTGTAGATCCAATGGCCAACGCGAATGTCACCCTCAATTTCAACGCGTTCCTAGAAAAAACCAAGCTGAAAGATGATGGAAGCAACTATGCGGACTGGGTCCGTGGCTTGAGGATCATCCTCATAGCTTGCAAGAAATTGTATGTCCTTGATGCACCACTAGGTGACCCACCCCTTCTCCCAGCAGAGCAAGACGTTGCGAACGCTTGGCATTCTCGATGCGATGATTACTCCATTGTTCAGTGCGGCATGCTTTACAGTTTAGAACCGGGACTCCAAAAGCGTTTTGAGCAACACGGAGCATATGAGATGTTCCAAGAGCTGAAACTGGTTTTCCAAGCTCATGCCCGGGTCGAGAGATATGACGTCTCCGACAAGTTCTTCAGTTGTAAGATGGAGGAGAATAGTTGTGTCAGTGAGCACATCCTCAACATGTCTGGGCTACACAACCGCTTGACTCAGCTGGGAGTTAATCTCCCGGATGACTCGATCATTGACAGAATTCTCTAGTCGCTTCCACCTAGCTACAAGAGCTTTGTGATGAACTACAACATGCAAGGGATGGAGAAGTCCATTCCTGAGTTGTACTCGATGCTGAAATCAGCAGAGGTCGAGATCAGAAAGGAGCATCAAGTGTTGATGGTAAATAAGACCACTAGTTTCAAGAAAGGCAAGGGTAAGAAGAACTTCAAGAAGGACGGAAAAGTTGTTGCCGTGCCCGGTAAGCAAGTTGTCGGGTAGAAGAAGAGCAAGCATGGACCCAAGCCTGAGACTGAGTGCTTTTACTGCAAGGGTACCAGTCACTGGAAGCGGAACTGCCCCAAATACTTAGCGGATAAGAAGGACGGCAACATTAAAGGTATATGTGATATACTTGTTATTGATGTGTACCTAACTAGCGCTCGTAGTAGCTCCTGGGTATTTGATACCGGTGCAGTTTCTCACATTTGTAACTCCAAGCAGGAGCTGTGGAATAAGCGGAGGCTGGCAAAGGATGAGGTGACGATGCACGTCGAGAATGGTTCCAAGGTCGATGTGATCGCCGTTGGCACGCTACCTCTACATCTACCTTCGGGATTAGTGTTAAACCTGAATAATTGTTATTTAGTACCAGCTTTTAGCATGAACATTGTATCTGGATCTCGCTTGATGCGAGATGGATACTCATTTAAATCTGAGAATAATGGTTGTTCTATTTATATGAGAGAAATGTTTTATGGTCATGCCCCACTGGTCAATGGTTTATTTTTGATGAATCTCGAACGTGATGTTACACATGTCCATAGTGTGAGTACCAAAAAGTGTAAGGTTGATAATGATAGTCCCACTTACACGTGGCACTGCCGCCTTGGTCATATTGGTATCAAACATATGAAGAAGCTCCATACTGATGGACTTTTGGAGTCTCTTGATTTCGAATCATTTGACACGTGCGAACCATGCCTCATGGGCAAGATGACCAAGACTCCGTTCTCCGGAACAATGGAGCGAGCAACTGACTTGTTGGACATAATACATATCGATGTATGCGGTCCAATGAGTGTCGAGGCTCGTGGTGGCTACTGTTATGTTCTCACCCTCACTGATGACTTGAGTAGATATGGGTATGTCTACTTAATGAAACATAAGTCTGAAACTTTTGAAAGGTTCAAGGAATTTCAGAGTGAGGTAGAGAATTAACGTGACAGGAAAATAAAGTGCCTATGATCTGATCATGGCGGAGAATATTTAAGTCACGAGTTTGGCACGCACCTAAGGAAATGTGGAATTGTTTCACAACTCACGCCGCCTGGCACACCTTAGCGATGGTGTGTCTGAACATCGTAATCGCACTCTATTAGATATGGTATGATCTATGATGTCTCTTACCGACTTACCGCTATCATTTTGGGGATATGCATTAGAGACTGCCGCATTCACTTTAAATAGGGCACCGTCAAAATCCGTTAAGGCGACACCATATGAATTATGGTTTGGAAAGAAACCTAAGCTGTCGTTTCTAAAAGTTTGGGGATGCGATGCTTATGTGAAGAAACTTCAACCTGAGAAGCTCGAACCCAAAGCGGAAAAGTGCGTCTTCATAGGATATCCCAAAGAGACTATTGGGTATACCTTCTACCTACGATCCAAGGGCAAAGTCTTTGTTGCCAAGAATGGATCCTTTCTCGAGAAAGAGTTTCTCTCGAAAGAAGTAAGTGGGAGGAAAATAGAAATTGATGAGGTAACTATATCTCCACTCGAACCGGAGAGTAGCGCAGCACAGGAAGTTGTTTCTGTGGAGCCTACACCGGCTGGAGAGGAAGTTAATGATGATGATCATGAAACTTCAGATCAAGTTACTATTGAATGTCGAAGGTCCACTAGGACACGTTCCGCACTAGAGTGGTACGGCAACCCTGTCCTAGAGATCATGTTGTTACACAACGGTGAACCTTCGAACTATGAAGAAGTGATGGTGGGACCGGATTCCAACAAATGGCTTGAAGCCATGAAATCCGAGATAGGATCCATGTTTGAGAACAAAGTATGGACTTTGGTGGACTTGCCTGATGATAAGCGAGCCATTGAAAATAAATTGATCTTTAAGAAGAAGACTGATGCGGATGGTAATGTGACCGTATATAAGGCTAGGCTTGTCACTAAAGGTTATGGACAAGTTCAAGGAGTTGACTACGATGAGACTTTCTCACCCGTAGCGATGCTGAAGTCTGTCCGAATCATGTTAGCAATTGCCACATTTTATGATTATGAGATATGGCAGATGGACGTCAAAACAGCATTCCTTAATGGCTTCCTCAAGGAAGAACTGTATATGATGCAGCCGGAAGGTTTTGTCGATCCTAAAGATGCTAACAAGGTATGCAAGCTTCAGTGCTCCATCTATGGGCTGGTGCAAGCATCTCGGAGTTGGAACATTCACTTTAATGAAGTGATTAAAGAGTTTGGGTTTGTACAGGTTTATGGAGAACCCTGTATTTACAAGAAAGTGAGTGGGAGCTCTATAGCATTTCTCGTATTATATGTGGATGACATACTGATAATGGGAAATGATATAGAACTCTTGGAAAGTGTAAAGGCCTACTTGAATAAGTGTTTTTCAATGAAGGGCCTTGGAGAAGCTGCTTACATATTAGGTATTAAGATCTATAGAGATAGATCGAGACGCCTCATAGGTCTTTCACAAAGCACATACCTTGACAAGATATTGAAGAAGTACAATATGGATCAGTCTAAGAAGGGTTTCTTGCCTGTGTTACAAGGTGTGAGATTGAGTACGACTCAATGCCCGACCACGGCAAAGGATAGAGAAGAGATGAGTGTCATCCCCTATGCTTCAGCCATAGGCTCTATTATGTATGCCATGCTGTGTACCAGACCTGATGTGAACCTTGCCATAAGTTTGGTAGGGAGGTACCAAAGTGATCCCGGAGCAGAACACTGGACAGCGGTCAAGAATATCCTGAAGTACGTGAAAAGGACAAATGACATGTTTTTCATATATGGAGGTGCCGAAGAGCTCGTCGTAAAGGGTTACGTCGATGCTAGCTTCGACACAGATCCGGATGACTCCAAGTCGCAAACTAGATATGTGTATGTTTTGAACGGAGGGGCAGTCAGGTGGTGCAGCAGCAAGCAAAGCGTCGTGGCGGCATCTACATGTGAAGCGGAGTACATAGCTGCTTCGGAAAAAGCAAAGGAAGGAGTTCATCACCGACCTAGGAGTTATTCCAAGTGTGTCGGGCCCGATGACTCTATTCTGTGAAAACACTGGAGCTATTGCCATTGTGAAGGAGCCCAGGTTTCATAAGAAGACAAGACACATCAAGCGCCGCTTCAACTCCATCCATGATTACATTCAGGAGGGAGATATAGATATTTGTAAAGTGCATACCGATCTGAATGTCGCAGATCTGTTGACTAAACCTCTCTCACGAGCAAAACATGATCAACACCAGAATGCTATGGGTGTACGATTCATCACAATGTAACTAGATTGTTGACTCTAGTGCAAGTGGGAGACTGTTGGAAATATGGCCTAGAGGCAATAATAAAATGGTTATTATTGTATTTCCTTGTTCATGATAATTGTCTATTGTTCATGCTATAATTGTGTTAATCGGAAACCATAATACATGTGTGAATACATAGACCATAACATGTCCCTAGTGAGCCTCTAGTTGACTAGCTCGTTGATCAATAGATGGTAACGGTTTCATGACCATGGACATTGGATGTCATTGATAACGGGATCACATCATTAGGAGAATGATGTGATGGACAAGACCCAATCCTAAGCGTAGCACAAGATCATGTAGTTCGTTTGCTAAAGCTTTTCAATGTCAAGTATTGTTTTCTTAGACCATGAGATTGTGCAACTCCCGGATACCGTAGGAATGCTTTGGGTGTGCCAAACTGTGACAGCCCAAGTGTTGTCCCTACCTTATTTGGCATGTTACCATATGTATGAACCTTGTGTCACGAGCTATGTGATGATGTGTACCTTGTCCCATGTGATTGAATTGCATTGATGCATCATGGCATCCATCATTTCTTCATCATGCCTTCTTTCATAATTGCCATGTTGTGTCCTTGTGTGATTGTTTGTGACTTGTGTTGTGATATGCTTGCGTTGTGAGGTGGTTTGTGTACGGTTGAGTCCATGTGTGCAAAACCCTCTTCCTTCCCCCTCTCTTCCATCTTTCAACATCACCCCATCTTCCCCTCTCTTCTTTTAACAAATATATGACCACATTTGAGTTGTTTTAAAAATCTTTTAAAAATGTTCATGAGGTGGCCCTGTTGTTCTCATGAATAGTGGAAGTGATACTTTTGATAGTTGAATATGTTTGGATTTTGAAAACTATTTAAACAGGGGCTATTTTATTAATATATTAATAAAATAACTTGTTCATAAAATCAACCTAATATTTTATTTACTATGAGCATATTTTCTTCTTCTCAAAAGTATTTTTGTTTTGGCTAAAACCTTTTTTTAAATGGCATGGGGATTATTTTGAGGTGGTTGTTTTATTTTAATAAGGAAAGCCTTGTCAGTTTAGTTGGGAGAGAGAGCGAGGAGAAGTGGGACGGGGCCCAGCCTAGGTGCACGGTAGACGGGCACCTGCCCCGTTTCCCCTTTCCTCCGTCAGAGTGTGTGCGCGTGCAGTGCAGTCCAGAGAGCGGGAGTGAGCGCGTCGCCGTCACCGTTAGCTCAAACATCGAGGCCAGGTCCTTTTAAGTGTGCGGATCCCTAGGGTTCCATCCCTCTTCCTTCTCTCCTCGCCGCCGCCGCTTTCTCCTCTTCCTCCTCCTTCTTCCTCTGTTTCTTCTTCTTCTCTTCGGGTTCAGAGAGAGAGGTAAGTTCAGTGAGGTGTAGAGGTCGATGGGCTCGTCGCCGGCGCCCCTCCGGTGGAGTTCCGCCGCCTTCAAGATGATCTGCGGTGAGCTGGTGCCGTCCGCGACCCATTCCCGGCGCTAGGAGGCCTCGGGAGGTCTTATTCTTCCTCCTCGCCGTCGCAGCGCGGCCGGACTTCTTCCCCTTCGTCGCCACCGCGTCCCCGAGCCGCTCCATCCCCTTCGTCGTCGTCGCTCGCGCCCCGCATCTCCGGGAAGCTCTCGATGAGCATCCCGTCCCCGCGGTCCCCTCTCCTCGCCGTAGTCCGTAGGTGCGGTTGCCACAGTGTTATTGCCACCGGCCGGAAGGTTCGAGCTTGAGCTCGCCTTTGATCCCCCTCGGCGCAAGCTGAGAAGTGGGATGGGTTCCCCGTTGCTCCTCCTTTCGAATCCGCCCGCCTGTGTCGCCGGAGACGTACGATAGTCGCTTTTTCTTGTTTTATTTTGCTGTCTCATGCATGTATATTGGGTGTGCCTTGCATGAATACATGTATATGTGTGTATACACTTAGTGTATACATATATATATATGTATGTGTGTGTTAGTAGGTGCATGTGTGTGTATGTGTCTCTTGCATATACCCACTTGTGTGTGTGTGGTGGTGGTGTGTGGTGTTGTGAGTGGTGTGTGTATGTATGCCTTACATACACCACTTGTGTGTGTATGTGCTTGGTGCATGCACATACATGAGAGTGTGTGTGTTTGTGGTAGGTGGAGTGTAGAACACTACATGGTGTGGTGCCATGTACGTTTGTGTGTGTGCGTTTCACACACACATACATGTGTAGGTGTGCTAGGGAGTTCGTGTGTGTGTGTGTGTTGGGTGTGTGGTGCACCTTGTATGTGGGTGCTTGTGCATGTGTGTATGTACATGTGTATGCACCTACATGTGCATGTGCACATGTGGATATGTTGCTTGGGGTGTGTGTGGTGAGTTTACATATGTTTGTGGATGGGTGTGAGCTTAAGTGTAGAGATGCATGTGTAGGTTCCCTTTTATGTGCATATGATCATTTTACCTCTCCTAGTTTGCTTACCTTCTTGCTCTTGATGCTATGCCATGTATCATGTCCCTAGCATGCTAAATACCCTCTCTCAACATGTATCTATGGAGCACATAGCATTTTGTGACATATACATCAAGTTTAGGGAGTGGCATAAGTCACCATGGCCTAGGGTGGTCAAATTTCGACCCCCCTTTGCTCCCTTTTGCTCCATGCAAGAACATAGGTATGAGTATTGATTTTGGGGTAGAATCCACCCATGAATGCATCTGTGAAGTCAGATTTGACTTGGGGGCAACTTGACAAAACTGCATTTTTATGCTGTGATGCCCTTTTGTCTTTTTCATATGATTTAATTCATGCATGCTTTCAAGATCTTGCCAACATGAATTTGTTAGTCAAAGTTGTTGGGAATGTCCCAGTATTTTTTCTATTCATGTCAAGTCACTAGATAAGTGGGAAACATGTTGTTTAGTTTGCTACTTTCTGTTACTGTTCATCCTGCTTAGAAATGGCTAAGTCTGGAGAATCTGTTGTTATTGTTTTGCCATGTAGAGTAGGGAGTAGCTAGTGTTGTGGTTGTTATTTGATCATACTCAGCGTTAGTTAATTGTAGTGTATGTTGCAATATACCATGCATTTAATTTATAAGCCATTTGGAGCTTTCTAGCATATTTAACCAGTGCTGTCAACTTGCTACTTTATTAACCCAGATTCCATAAAACTGGAATTTTCACGAAGTCCCTAAAAACCTGTTTCATCATGTCTACTTGCCAGCTCCATGCATAGAGATGTGTAGCTGTTTTCCTGATTTCATATTTGGATGAATTGGTGTGTGTGTGGTCTAGTTTATGTACATGTCTTGTTTGTGGCTGTAGAGTTCCTGTAGCAATAGTTGTGAGCTTTTCAGATTGCTATGTTGCTGTTTTGTGGCAGGTTGAGTGCTATGTTGTTTTGTGTGTTGTGGGAGCTAAACTCCATGAAATTGAGTGATTCTTGAGTCTATGTGATTAATTTTTCATCACCTATCCAGTGGCTACCTTGTAATGCCAAGAATTAGCCCAGGAATTTGGTGGTCTTGTGTTTTGCCTTCGTGCCTTGTCGTGAGCGTATCTCGAGAACCGTAGCTCCGTTTCTTGCGATCCTTATATTCATTTTCATCGATTTTGCATGCTGCATCCATATTTGCCATGTTCATGCATGTCTAAATAATTAAACATGAGGTTC
This sequence comes from Hordeum marinum, assembly GCA_022496015.1. Lineage (NCBI taxonomy): Eukaryota > Viridiplantae > Streptophyta > Magnoliopsida > Poales > Poaceae > Hordeum > Hordeum marinum. The sequence goes on from CM039673.1 coordinate 310,304,701, forward strand.
TGTCCAGATTCATTAATAAACAACTTTGGACGTGAAACATGACTAGTTTCGGATTGCCATGTTATAATTCTTCTTAAAGGAATCATGCATCATCTTGGTTGTGCATTGCACCTTGGTTGGATATTTATTTTATGTTTCTCTTGGGTAGACGCGAGTGTCGAAACTGAGTTCGAGGACCCTGGAGAGTACCACTACGAGGATCCCGCTACTTGTTCCGCTGAAGAACTTACAGGCAAGATGATCGTACCCGGATGCCAATACTATCTTTTCTTGCTAGTTTCTCGTTCTTATCGTTACAATTGCGCTGCCTACCACATGATATCATCCCCCATGTTTCCACGACAGCCTCTAACCTCCACATCCCAGCAAACCGTTGATTGGCTAAGTTACCGCTGCTCAACCCTCTTATAGAGTTCTTAGTTGCAGGTTGTTCCATGTGATAACATGGACTGGATATTAAATTCTGTTAATTAATTTAATGCAAATATATATCTAGTATTGGTGGAAGGCTTGGGGTTGTTATGGGGACCCCCTTGATAATTCGGTTGAGAATAAAACTTGTTTGGAAAGACCCAACATTGGTTCTACATTTTCTTAACAACTTAATTAATTGCATAGGGTCTTGCAAACCCGTGGATAGTTTAATCAACCCCGGTCCAGTGCTCCGCATGAGTGTTGGTCCAACCCAGATCAGCTTATTAACGCCGCCCGGGGCAACTCGGTGATTGGAGTGATAACCATCGCTCATCCGTCGTGTCCTGAGAATGAGATACGCGGCTTTTATCGGGTTCGTCGACACGCCGGGAGGTCTTGCTGGATTTGTTTTACCTTTATCGAATGCCTTGCGTGTGAAGTCTGATGTTCTTCGGGTTCACTCGAGGTGTTGGGCTCCTTTTGAATTGTCTATGATGATCGCGAGAACCGCGTTCGAGGCTATTCCCACGGAGTGTGGTTATTTGTGATGGACTAGTTGGAGCACCCCCTGCAGGGTTAAATCTTTCAGAAAGCTGTGCCCGCGGTTATGTGGCAACTTGGATATTTGTTTAACACCCGGTAATAGAAAACTTGAAGTAAACTCTAATTAAAATACACCAACTGGGTGAGTAGCCGTGATCATCTCTGCTCGTGAACATGAACCGAGTGAGAACACGGTGGGGTTATGATTGACGTAAGTAAGTGTTTAGGATCTCTTAGAGATCATTCTAGATTCGGTCGTCTACGTAGGCTACTCATATTATTTCATGTTGTGTAAGCTAGCCACCATAAAATGCTTAGTGCTGCTACAAACAAAACATCACCCTTCCTTCCTAAAAGCTTAAATAGTCTTGGTACAAGGGCACATGATAGCTGAGTCCTCTGGGGCTCACAGTTTACTACAACAATCCAGGTACAGGATCAGATGAGTTCGTGCAGGATGATCTTACTCAGCTCCAGTGGGAGTATGATGAGGAGAGAGGCAGGATGTACGTGACGTATCCGGATGAGTAGAGGACCTGGTCGTGACCGTTGGGACAGCTTGATAGTATCATTTGCAACTTCTTTTATCGTTTGATTTCGTCCGTAGTCGGACCCTGTGTTCAACTTGATGCTATGATTTGAGTGACATTGTAAGTTAGCATGTGGCGAGTGTAAGCCAACTTGTATACTCTTCTCATTCATTATTGTATGTTGTGATGATATTATTCTTGCTAACGGCAAGATGCTCTTCTATCCTTTGCGAGGCCCTCGTGCCTTAAATGGATAGGCGCGCATCTTGGGCGTGACAAGTTGGTATTCAGAGCCATACGACCATAGGAGCCTTTGCTTGTTCGAACTTGGCCGAGTTGTGTCTAGTAAAACTATTTTGAGTCTAGTTATATTGGAGAGTAGGATTCTTTTTACTCCTTTTCTATGCTCTGGTGAGGTTTCCGACTTAGGAATTTTAATTCTACTCCTCTTCTCGCTCAAAAAAAATTAGGATCACGCGGGTATTTTGGAATCTATATGATGCCGATGTGACAGGGTTCTGTCTTGGTGCCTCCTGTCTGACTTGATTTCTTCCGGGGAGTCGAGCTCCGAGGAATGTTGGCACATCGTTATCATTCAGCTTCCTTGATATCTCGGGACGGAGAATGTTCGAAATTGCTTCAATACTTATCGTGGTGAGATAAGGTCGGAGTCACCCAGTAATGGGGAGGCGTCCGGGGTACCACCATGGTTTAGTATCGTTGTGAGTTCGAGGATTCAAGATTAGATGAGTTTGAGAAATGTCTTGAATTATGGTGTGGAAGGTTGCGGATGCAGACGCAGCTGATTGCCTAGGGCAGGTTCCTGATTCCGCAACCCGAATCGCATAAACAAGAAAGTTTTCGGAAGTTCATAGGTGGGAAATCTTGTAGTCATCTAGGATCATCTTCTCCAGATGTATTGGGCATGTACATTTGTTCCGAGCGCTTAGCTCAATACTTGTTGTGTTATTGCAAGTAGCTTATTATGTCTAATGATGTTATCATGATCCGAAGAAGCATTCTTACTAATTTTTCAGTAGGAAGGCTATGTGTGTTGTTCAATTCTTTCAAGCATTTGATTCAGCTTATGTTTCATCTTATCAATGAGGCTAATGCATTTTGTCCATCTTCAGGATGGCTCTGCCAACTCGCAGCAATCCGGGTCGTGGTCAGGATCAGACTGATGTTCCACCACCACCCCCGCCACCGCCTCCTCCCCCAGAAGATTGGCAAGCTGTGATGTCCGCGACCAATGCAAACACCCAGATGTTGCTCAAGCTGTTGCAAGAAAGGGAGCAGGGTCAGCAAGGTTTTCAAGGCAATTTTCAGAGTCAGCTTCAGTTTGCGACACTCAATCAGTTCCTTGCCAACCAGCCCAAGACTTTCACCTGTTGTGAGCAGCCTCTAGATGTTGATGATTGGCTTCGTGATATGAGCAAGCATTTTGAGTGCAGCAATGTCAGGCCAGAGGACTTTGTCAGGTTTGCATCATTCCAGCTGAAGGGTCAGACAGCTGATTAGTGGCAACAGTACAAGGATTCTAGGGGCGATCGTGTTGTTACTTGGGACGATTTCCGTTGTGACTTCAGGGCTCATTACATTCTGACAAGCTTTGTCGAGGAGATGCGTGAGAAGTTCAGGCACCTGAAGCAGGGAACCAAGTCAGTCTACCAGTACAACATTGAGTTCCAGAATCTAGCTCGTTATGCCAAGCAAGATGTTCCAGATGATAAGGCTATGATCTATCAGTTCAGAGGTGGTCTCAAGGATGAGCTTCTGCCAGGCCTTGTTCTTCAAGAGCCTCGTGAGTTTGATCAGTTCTACAAAATGGCCTTGAACATTGAAGCAGCTCAGCTCAAGTTGGAGAACTCCAAGAAGCATTCAAGAGATTCATTTTCTTCTTCTTCCGGCTCTCAGAGTGTTCCCAAGCAGCAGAAGTATTGGGCGCCAAATCCTCTTCCGTTCCGTCCTCAGCAGCAGCAGAAGCAGTTTGGTGGTCGTGGTTCTTCCCACCCACCCACCAGGTTTCCAGCAGAAGAATCAGGTGTCCAGGTTTGTTCTTGTTCCTCCTCCAGGCAATGTCCGTCCGCTCTCTGAGGTGACTTGTCACAAGTGTGGCCAGAAGGGTCACTATGCTAACAAGTGCAACCAGCGGTGTCTTCCGCCTCCTCCTCCTATCAAGCCTCCAGGCAATGCTATGGTGAAGCATAATCCCAAGTCAGTCAGAGTGAATATGGTGAATGCAGCAGAAGCAGAGCAGTCCAATGATGTGGTTATGGGTAATCTTTCAATTAATGATTTTCCTGCAAAAGTCTTATTTGATTCTGGTGCATCGCATTCATTCATATCCAAGCCTTTTGTCGCTATGCATGAGTTTTCTGTGGAGCATTTAGCTAGTCTATTTCATGTGGTTTCTCCGGGGATGCGCATGAGTTCGCATATGTTTCTTTCAGATGCTTCTATCAAGATGGGGAATTATTCTTTTATGGCTTCTCCAATTGTTCTCGGGAATTCTGATATTGATCTCATTCTGGGCATGGACTTCCTGGCTATGAATAAGGCTCATATAGATTGCAAAGCAAAAGAAGTCAAGCTGACTCATCCTTCAAAAGACGTGATTATTTTCGCAGCTCGCGATGACACAATCCGTCTCTTTGCTCTTAATGAGAAGGGTGAGATCTCGGCGATTTCTCAAATTACGGTGGTTTGTGAGTATGAAGATGTCTTTCCAGAAGAATTGCCAGGAATGCCTCCACACCGGCCAGTTGACTTCGTGATTGATCTCGAGCCTGGAACTGAACTGGTCTGCAAGCGCCCATATAAACTTGGCCCCGAAGAGCTGAAAGAGTTGAAGAAGCAGTTAGATGAGCAAGAACGTCTGGGTCTGATCTGGCCAAGCTCTTCTCCGTGGGGTTGTGGAGTTTTGTTTGTCAAAAAGAAGGATGGCACGGATCGCCTTTGTGTGGATTACCGGCCATTGAACAAGAAGACAATCAGAAACAAGTACCCACTTCCCAACATCAATGAGTTGTTTGAGCAACTGAAAGGTGCCAAGGTTTTCTCGAAGCTTGATCTTCGCATGGGTTATCATCAAATTCGCATTCACGAAGAAGACATTCCCAAGACCGCGTTCAGGACGAGTTTTGGCTCATATGAGTACATAGTTATGTCATTTGGTCTTGCGAATGCTCCTCCAACCTTCTCAAGGATGATGAATTTCATCTTCTCCCCTTTCAAGAATGAGTTTGTCTTGGTTTATCTTGATGATATTCTGGTGTTCTCGAAGACAGAAGAAGATCATGCAGAGCATCTCCGCCTTGTGGTTGACAAGTTAAGGGAACATTGGTTTTATGCCAAGTTTTCCAAGTGTGAGTTCTGGCTTAATGAAGTGGTGTACCTCGGGCATGTCATCACTGTCGAGGGAATTAAAGTGCACCCTGAGAAAGTCGAGGCAATATTGAAGTGGGAACCTCCTCAGAATGTGAAGCAGCTTCGGAGTTTCCTCGGGCTTGCTAGCTATTGCAGAAGATTCGTGGAGAATTTTTCTCAAATTGCCAAGCCTCTGTCCAATCTCCTTCAGAAGAGTGTCAAGTATGTTTGGTCTCCTGAGTGTGATGCAGCTTTCAATACGCTCAAGCAGAGACTGACTTCAGCTCCAGTTCTTGTTCCTTCGGAGCAGTCCAAGCATTTCCAAGTTTTCTGTGATGCTTCTCTCCAAGGCCTTGGTGGTGTTCTTATGCAAGACAAGAAGATTGTGGCCTATACCTCGCGTCAGTTGAAGCCTGCCGAGAAGAACTACCCCACTCATGATCTTGAGTTGGCGGCAGTTGTGCATGCTCTTATGACTTGGAGGCATTTGTTGTTGGGTAGACCAATTGAGGTGTACACCGATCACAAGAGCTTGAAGTACATTTTCACTCAACCCAATCTCAATCTTTGGCAATCTCGTTGGGTGGAAATGCTTGAAGACTTCAACCCAAGCATTGAGTATACTCCTGGAAAAGCAAATGTCATTGCAGACGCGCTCAGCCGTAAGGCATACTGCAATAGTCTGATCTTGAAGCCTTTTCAACCCGGGCTTTGTGAAGCCTTCCGCAAGCTCAACCTTCAAATGATTCCGCAAGGATTTCTTGCCAATCTTCAAGTCTCTCCGACTCTGGAAGATCAGGTTCGCCAAGCGCAGCTGCTAGACGCTATGGTGAAGAAAGTGAAGAAAGGTGTGGCCAAGAGCATTCCGAAGTATAAGTGATTTCGTGTCGATGAAAAAGATACCTTGTTCTTTGAGGATCGTCTTGTGGTTCCAAAAGGTGATCTCAGAAAGGTTATCATGGACGAAGCACACAATTCTCTTCTATCCATCCATCCAAGCAGCTCCAAGATGTATCAGGACCTCAAGCAGACCTTCTGGTGGACTCGTATGAAATGTGAAATTGCTCAATTTGTCAACGAGTGCGATGTTTGCCGCAGAGTGAAGGCGGAACATCAACGTCCAGCAGGTCTTATTCAGCCTTTGCCTATCCCAGAATGGAAATTCGATCACGTGGAGATGGATTTCGTAACTGGGTTCCCCAAGTCCAAGAGAGGCAACGATGCCATATTTGTGGTTATCGACAAGTTGTCAAAAGTTGCTCATTTCCTGCCAGTCAAAGAATCTATCTCGGTAGCTCAGCTTGCAGAGTTGTATACGTCAAGGATAGTCTGTTTGCATGGTATTCCTCAGCTCATCTCTTATGACCGTGGAAGCCTCTTCACTTCCAAGTTTTGGGAGTCCTTCCAGACTGCTATGGGTACTAAGATCCGTTTCAGCACGGCATTCCATCCGCAGACAAGTGGTCAAGTTGAGAGGGTCAATCAAATTCTTGAAGATATGCTCAGAGCTTGTGTGATACCGTTCGGCATGAAGTGGGAAGACTGCCTCCCATATGCTGAATTCTCATATAACAATAGCTTCCAAGCTAGTTCAGGCAAGGCGCCGTTCAAGATTCTCTACGGCAGAAAGTGTCGTACCCCGCTTAACTGGTCTGAAACCGGTGAGCGTCAGATATTGGGCAATGACATGATCACTGAAGCAGAAGAAATGTGCCATGTCATTCGTGAGAACCTCAAAGCAGCTCAGTCCTGTCAGAAGAGCTATTATGATAGCAAACATCGGGATGTTTCCTTCCAAATGGATGATCTTGTCTATCTCAAAGTTTATCCCATGAGAGGCACGCAGCGATTTGGAATCAAAGGGAAGTTGGCTCCTCGTTTTGTTGGTCCTTTCAAAGTTGTGGACAAGAGAGGTGGTCTTGCATACCAACTTGAGCTTCCTACAAATTTTGCGAACGTGCACGATGTCTTCCATGTTTCTCGGCTCTGTAAATGCTTCAAGACTCCAGAGCGAACCATTGACCTCCAAGACATCGATCTCCAAGCTGATCTCTCTTATCGTGAGCACCCAGTTGCTATTCTTGAAGAAATTGAGCATAAGACTCGCAACAAGTCTATCAAGTTCCTCAAGGTGAAGTGGTCTCATCATTCCGACAAAGAAGCTACTTGGTAACGTGAGGACCTGCTCCATTCCGAATTTCCAGACTTCTTCCGTTCCTAGATCTCGGGACGAGATCCTCTTGTAGTGTGGGAGAGTTGTGACAGCCCAAGTGATGTCCCTACCTTATTTGGCATGTTACCATATGTATGAACCTTGTGTCATGAGCTATGTGATGATGTGTACCTTGTCCCATGTGATTGAATTACATTGATGCATCATGGCATCCATCATTTCTTCATCATGCCTTCTTTCATAATTGTCATGTTGTGTCCTTGTGTGATTGTTTGTGACTTGTGTTGTGATATGCTTGTGTTGTGAGGTGGTTTGTGTACGGTTGAGTCCATGTGTGCAAAACCCTCTTCCTTCCCCCTCTATTCCATCTTTCAACATCACCCCATCTTCCCCTCTCTTCTTTTAACAAATATATGACCAGATTTGAGTTGTTTTAAATATCTTTTAAAAATGTTCATGAGGTGGCCCTGTTGTTCTCATGAATAGTGGAAGTGATACTTTTGATAGTTGAATATGTTTGGATTTTGAAAACTATTTAAACAGGGGCTGTTTTATTAATATATTAATAAAATAACTTGTTCATAAAATCAACCTAATATTTTATTTACTATGAGCGTATTTTCTTCTTCTCAAAAGTATTTTTGTTTTGGCTAAAACCTTTTTTTAAATGGCATGGGGATTATTTTGAGGTGGCTGTTTTATTTTAATAAGGAAAGCCTTGTCAGTTTAGTTGGGAGAGAGAGCGAGGAGAAGTGGGACGGGGCCCAGCCCAGGTGCACAGTAGACGGGCACCTCCCCTTTCCTCCGTCAGAGAGTGGGAGTGAGCGCGTCGCCGTCGCCGTTAGCTCCAAACGTCGAGGCCGGGTCCTTTTAAGTGCGCGGATCCCTAGGGTTCCATCCTTCTTCCTTCTCTCCTCGCCGCCGCCACTTTCTCCTCTTCCTCCTCCTCCTTCTTCCTTAGTTTTTTCTTCTTCTCTTCGGGTTCAGAGAGAGAGGTAAGTTCAGTGAGGTGTAGAGGTCGACGGGCTCGTCGCCGGCGCCCCTCCGGTGGAGTTCCGCCGCCTTCAAGATGATCTGCGGCGAGCTGGTGCCGTCCGCGACCCATTCCCGGCGCTAGGAGGCCTCGGGAGGTCTTCTTATTCCTCCTCGCCGTCGCAGCGTGGCCGGACTTCTTCCCCTTCGTCGCCGCTGCGTCCCCGAGCCGCTTCGTCCCCCTCGTTGCCGCCGCGTCCCCGAGCCGCTCCATCCCCTTCGTCGTCGTCGCTCGCGCCCCGCGTCTCCGGGAAGCTCTCGGTGAGCATCCCGTCCCCGCGGTCCCCTCTCCTCGCCGTAGTCCATAGGTGCGGTTGCCGTAGTGTCATCGTCGCCGGCCGGAAGGTTCGAGCTTGAGCTCGCCTTTGATCCCCCTCGGCGCAAGCTGAGACGTGGGATGGGTTCCCCGTTGCTCCTCCTTTCGAATCCGCCCGTCTGTGTCGCCGGAACCGTCACCGCCGTTGCTCTGTCGCCGCCGCTATGCCTGCTCTGTTCTCTCGTCAGTTTCGTCAGTTAAGTTGTTCGCGTGTATTAGAGTGATGTGTTTCCCCTTCTGCTTAGATCTGGTTCGATAGCACAGTGGTGAACGGCTCGTCCTGTGGCCAGGGGGTTTGTGGTTCGAATCCCCTTCTTCCCCCTTTTGTTTTTTTCTTTCTTTGCTTGTTTTTTTCTTCCCTTTTCCTTTTGTAGTGTATGTATGTATGTGTAGGATCAGGTTCCTTTTTCTTGTTTTATTTTGCTGTCTCATGCATGTATATTGGGTGTGCCTTGCATGAATACATGTATATGTGTGTATACACATAGTGTATACATTTATATATGTATGTGTGTGTTAGTAGGTGCATGTGTGTGTATGTGTCTCTTGCATATACCCACTTGTGTGTGTGTGTGTGTGGTGGTGTGTGGTGTTGTGAGTGGTGTGTGTATGTATGCCTTACATACACCACTTGTGTGTGTATGTGCTTGGTGCATGCACATACATGAGAGTGTGTGTGTTTGTGGTAGGTGGAGTGTAGAAAACTACATGGTGTGTGTCCATGTATGTTTGTGTGTGTGTGTTTCACACACACATACATGTGTAGGTGTGCTAGGGAGTTTGTGTGTGTGTGTGTTGGGTGTGTGGTGCACCTTGTATGTGAGTGCTTGTGCATGTGTGTATGTACATGTGTATGCACCTACATGTGCATGTGCACATGTGGATATGTTGCTTGGGGTGTGTGTGGTGAGTTTACATATGTTTGTGGATGGGTGTGAGCTTAAGTGTAGAGATGCATGTGTAGGTTCCCTTTTATGTGCATATGATCATTTTACCTCTCCTAGCTTGCTTACCTTCTTGCTCTTGATGCTATGCCATGTATCATGTCCCTAGCATGCTAAATAACCTCTCTCAACATGTATCTATGGAGCACATAGCATTTTGTGACATATACATCAAGTTTAGGGAGTAGCATAAGTCACCATGGCCTAGGGTGGTCAAATTTCGACCCCCCTTTGCTCCCTTTTGCTCCATGCAAGAACATAGGTATGAGTATTGATTTTGGGGTAGAATCCACCCATGAATGCATCTGTGAAGTCAGATTTGACTTGGGGGCAACTTGACAAAACTGCATTTTTATGTTGTGATGCCCTTCTGTCTTTTTCATATGATTTAATTCATGCATGCTTTCAAGATCTTGCCAACATGAATTTGTTAGTCAAAGTTGTTGGGAATGTCCCAGTATTTTTTCTATTCGTGTCAAGTCACTAGATAAGTGGGAAACATGTTGTTTAGTTTGCTACTTTCTGTTACTGTTCATCCTGCTTAGAAATGGCTAAGTCTGGAGAATCTGTTGTTATTGTTTTGCCATGTAGAGTAGGGAGTAGCTAGTGCTGTGGTTGTTATTTGATCATACTCAGCGTTAGTTAATTGTAGTGTATGTTGCAATATACCATGCATTTAATTTGCAAGCCATTTGGAGCTTTCTAGCATATTTAACCAGTGTTGTCAACTTGCTACTTTATTAACCCAGATTCCAGAAAACTGGAATTTTCACGAAGTCCCTAAAAACCTGTTTCATCATGTCTACTTGCCAGCTCCATGCATAGAGATGTGTAGCTGTTTTCCTGATTTCATATTTGGATGAATTGGTGTGTGTGTGGTCTAGTTTATGTACATGTCTTGTTTGTGGCTGTAGAGTTCCTGTAGCAATAGTTGTGAGCTTTTCAGATTGCTATGTTGCTGTTTTGTGGCAGGTTGAGTGCTATGTTGTTTTGTGTGTTGTGGGAGCTATACTCCATGAAATTGAGTGATTATTGAGTCTATTGTGATTAATTTTTAATCACCTATACAGTGGCTACCTTGTAATGCCAAGAATTAGCCCAGGTATTTGGTGGTCTTGTGTTTTGCCTTCGTGCCTTGTCGTGAGCGTATCTCGAGAACCGTAGCTCCGTTTCTTGCGATCCTTATATGCATTTTCATCGATTTTGCATGTTGCATACATATTTGCCATGTTCATGCATGTCTAAATAATTAAACATGAGGTTCTGTCCAGATTCATTAATAAACAACTTTGCACGTGAAACATGACTAGTTTCAGATTGCCATGTTATAATTCTTCTTAAAGGAATCATGCATCATCTTGGTTGTGCATTGCACCTTGGTTGGATATTTATTTTATGTTTCTCTTGGGTAGACACGAGTGTCGAAACTGAGTTCGAGGACCCTGGAGAGTACCACTACGAGGATCCCGCTACTTGTTCCGCTGAAGAACTTACAGGCAAGATGATCGTACCCGGATCCCAATACTATCTTTGCTTGCTAGTTTCTCGTTCTTATCGTTACAATTGCGCTGCCTACCACATGATATCAGCCCCCATGTTTCCATGACAGCCTCTAACCTCCACATCCCAGCAAACCGTTGATTGGCTAAGTTACCACTGCTTAGCCCTCTTATAGCGTTCTTAGTTGCAGGTTGTTCCATGTGATAACATGGATTGGATATCACCATAAATTCTGTTAATTAATTTAATGCAAATATATATCTGGTATTGGTGGAAGGCTTGGCCTTTTGCTAAGTGATTTGTCCCACTCGTGCCGCCATTAGTTCCTTGTTACCGGTGTTATGTTTTCCATATTTTGCGCTCCTAACACGCTTGGGGTTAGTATGGGGACCCCCTTGATAATTCGGTTGAGATTAAAACTTGTCTGGAATGACCCAACATTGGTTCTACATTTGCTTAACAACTTAATTAATTGCATAGGGTCTTGCAAACCCATGGATAATTTAATCAACCTCGGGCCAGTGCTCCACATGAGTGTTGGTCCAACCCAGAGCAACTTATTAACGCTGCCCGGGGCAACTCGGTGATTGGCATGGTAAGCATCTCTCATCCATCGTGTCCTGAGAATGAGATACGCGGCTCTTATCGGGTTCGTCGACACGCCGGGAGGTCTTGCTGGATTTGTTTACCTTTACCGAATGCCTTTGGAATTGTCTATGATGATCACGAGAACCGCGTTCGAGGCTATTCCCACGGAGTGTGGTTATTTGTGATGGACTAGTTGGAGCACCCTTGCAGGGTTAAATCTTTCGGAAAGCCATGCCCGCGGTTATGTGGCAACTTGGATATTTGTTTAACACCCGGTAATAGAAAACTTGAAGTAAACTCTAATTAAAATACACCAATCGTGTGAGTAGCCGTGATCGTCTCTGCTCGTGAACATGAACCGAGAGAGAACACGGTGGGGTTATGATTGACGTAAGTAAGTGTTCAGGATCTCTTAGAGATCATTCTAGATTCGGTCGTCTATGTAGGCTACTCATATTTATTTCATGTTGCGTAAGCTAGCCACCATAAAATGCTTAGTGCTGCTGCAAACTAAACATCACCCTTCCTTCCTAAAAGCTTAAATAGTCTTGGTACCTGGGCACATGATAGCTGAGTCCTCTATGGCTCACAGTTTACTACAACAATCCAGGTACAGGATCAGATGAGTTCGTGCAGGATGATCTTACTCAGCTCCAGTGGGAGTACGATGAGGAGAGAGGCAGGATGTACGTGACATATCCGGATGAGTAGAGGACCTGGTCGTGATCGTTTGGACAGCTTCATAGTATCATTTGCAACTTCTTTTATCGTTTGAATTCATCCGTAGTCGGACCCTATGTTCAACTTAATGCTATGATTTGAGTGACATTGTAAGTTAGCATGTGGCGAGTGTAAGCCAACTTGTATACTCTTCTCATTCATTATTGTATGTTGTGATGATACTATGCTTGCTAACGACAAGATGCGCTTCTATCCTTTGCGAGGCCCTCGTGCCTTAAACGGATAGGCGTGCATCTTGGGCATGACACAAACGCCACAACGTAACTGGGTGGCTATAAAGGTGCACTACGGGTATCTCCGAAAGTGTCTGTTGGGTTGGCACGAATCGAGACTGGGATTTGTCACTCCGTGTGACGAAGAGGTATCTCTGGGCCCACTCAGTAAGACATCATCATAATGAGCTCAATGTGACTAAGGAGTTAGCCACGGGATGATGTATTACGGACCGAGTAAAGAGACTTGCCGGTAACGACATTGAACAAGGTATAGAGATACCGATGATCGAATCTCGGGCAAGTATCATACCGATAGACAAAGGGAATTGTATACGGGATTGATTGAATCCCCGACATTGTGGTTCATCCGATGAGATCATCGTGGACCATGTGGGAGCCAACATGGGTATCTAGATCCCACTGTTGGTTATTGGCCGGAGAAGTGTCTCGGTCATGTCCACGTGTCTCCCGAACCCGTAGGGTCTACACACTTAAGGTTCGATGACGCTAGGGTTATAGGGATATGGTATACGTGATTACCGAAAGTTGTTTGGATTCCCGGATGAGATCCCGCACATCACGAGGAGCTCCGGAATGGTCCGGAGGTAAAGATTGATATATAGGAAGTCCAGTTTTGGTCACCGGAAAGTTTTCGGGCTCATCGGTATTGTCCGGGAGTGCCGGGAGGGTGCCGGAGGACCCCCGGGAGGGGTGTGACGACCATAGGACTTTGTGGGCCCTTAGAGGAGGTGTGCCAACCCTTATTGGGCTGGCCAAGACCTTCTAGAAAGGCACATGTGGCTGGAGGAGTAGAGATAAGGGCATAGGAGTTTGAAAAGGAGGAGATCCACCTCCCTTGTGGGAGGTGGACTCTCCCTTTGATTCGGCCAAAGCTCTCCTCCTTGGAGGAGAGTCCAAGCCATCCCTCCCTATCCCTCCTCCTATATATACTTGAGGTTTTGGCCTTTTGAGAACAGTTTTGAACTCTCTCTCATGGCAAAGCCCTACCTCTCTTCTTCCTCCTCCACAGCGCTTAGGCGAAGCCCTGCCGGAATACCTTGCTACTCCACCACCACCACGCCATCATGGTGCTGTTGGAGCCCTTCCCTAACCTCTCCTTCCTCCTTGGTGGATGGAGGCATAGGAGACGTCACCGGGTTGCACATGTGTTGAACGCGGAGGCGCCGTTGTTCGGCGCTTAGATCGGAATCCACCGTGATCTGAATCGCTGCGAGTACGACTCCATCAACCGCGTTCTTGTAACGCTTCCCCTTAGCGATCTTCAAAGGTATGAAGATGCAATCTCTCCCCACTCGTTGCTGGTTTATCCATAGATAGATCTTGGTGACACGTAGGAAAATTTTGATTTACTACTACGTCTCCCAACAAAGATGAGGTAACAGCCTACGTCCTGCTTGTGCTTGTATTGCTTGATGTATCGATTACAAGGGAGCTATTGCTTGACCTAGTTCTCGATAGCCTGATCCCTAAGTCGTCCCGGGTCTCACCTTTATATAGGAGGTCAAGGCCATGGGTCATACAAGTTGTAGCCGACTCTCATTACATGTCCGAGTCTATCTCTACCTTAGTTTGCCTTCCTGGCCAAATTGTCTCCGGGCGGCTTACACGCCCGGGTCTTCTCTATCCGGGCCTTGCTCCGGCCCATCCTGTCAAGCCACCAAACGCCTTGGGCTTCGGTCTTCGCAGCCCACTTCTAGACTAACGTATGAGCCGCCTATAGAGACCCGGAGCCTGTAGGGCGGGTCTCACCGTGGGGTTATATCCCCAACATTAGGCCCCAGGTTGATTTGAGCTCGCTCACTTCATCCTACTTCTTAATCATCGGCGAGTTACCCTGAAAATAATGACCCGCCGTGACGTCATGCCAGATCAGACAGAAAGATTCTCTGACGCATGCAACAGATCTTCCCTTATTAAATTGATAGTCCAGGAATTGAGGCGTCCGCTTCGGTCAAATGACAACCGGCGCCTGGATTTTCGCGCCCGTTCTCTGTCTTTTCCTCTTAAATAGGATTGCGAGGGCAGCATTTGCCTTCCTCCTGCTCACTCTTCATCTCCTACCTCTCGTCGCCTCCGCTCCAGCACATTCCGCTCTGGCACCGTCTCCTCATTGTCATCGACAAGGCCGCTGCATCAACCTGACTCATTCCAGAACTCCTTCCGCGTTCATCGCGCCGTCTCTGGTGAGCCCATCTTCCTCTAGATCCATAATCGTTCCGATAGGGTTTCGTGGAGCTCTGTTGCCGCTGCTCCGAACTCGGCTTCCATCAATGCCGGCCATATTTAGCCCCTGAGCCGTTGACGATATCTTGTCCCCACTGCGCTGCTATGTAGGAGACCGATTTTAATGCTACTCAGTTTCACCACAGCCCCGCCCTTCATTTTGAACTTTCTTCCTTTTTGCTAGTTCATCTCTAGGTTTGAAAAGAGAAACATTTCCGTTGCTTTTGTAGATCCGTAATCTTAGTGATACTTAGCAAAACTTGTTTTCAGCACTTAGCCAAATTTCACTCTGTCTTCTCGTAACCTTGACACGCCGTGCAGTTCCGACTCTCACTAGCCAGATCTTGGTGTCTCATCCGTAAGGTTTTAAGATTTTAAGCCGCCCATAAATATCTGCCTTTTCTTGACTCGCCGTATAACGTTACTTTACACAGTTTTAAATCGACGCCATGTCTTGCACATCAAACTCCTGCAATTGGGTTGGCTCTTGTATCACCGAAGAGTTCCTGATGGACTTTGTTCACACGGGCACCCTCCCTGGTAAAGAGGTCATCCATTGGCAGGTTCCGGGCAATGAACTGAATCCCGTTCCTCAGGAGGGCGAGGTAGTTGTTTTTTCGGATCTGAACATGGGTTCGTTCCCCCCGGCTCAAAATTCTTCCAGGACTTCCTTCATTTTTACAAGTTGCATCCTCAAGACCTTGCCCCCAATTCCGTCTCAAACATATGCAACTTCCAAGTGCTCAGCGAGGTCTATCTGCAAACTAAGCCGTCTATGGGTCTCTTCCAGGAATTCTTTTATGTGAATTGGCAAACTGAAGTGAAGGCGGGGCCAAGCTTAGAACTCGGTGGGATTTCCATTCAAAGGCGTCGGGATATAACCTTTCCGGCTGTGCAGATGCCAAGTCATACAAAAGATTGGAATAAGACTTGGTTTTATTGTAAAGATACCTCCCGAGAGGGTGAGCATCCGCTGTCGGGTTACCGCCCCTCTCGGCCCAAGACCACCTCCGAGCTTCCCGGTCGACTGTCAACTTCTGAACATGCAAGGCACGAGCCAGATCACGCCAAGATTAGAGCCCTCATGGCCAATGGATTGACGGGATTGGACTTGATCCGCTGCTAGATCTCTTGGAGGATTATGCCTTTGAGCCAGAGAAGCCGCCTTATGTGCGAATACCCAGGCCGGTATGATGATTCCCTATGCTTCAGCCGGACGACATTGACCAAAGATGATATTACCACTGTCATCCGGAGTCTTGTCCATGAGACGTCAGGAGCATGCAGCGCCATTGGGCTGGTGCCTTTCTGTGTCACTAATCCGACCCCAGACGTAAGACGACTCTTCATAGTCTCTTCTTTGTTTCAGTTATGTCTTGGCAATTCATCGCTATTACCCGCCTTACCTTTTCAGGCTGACTCTGACTTCTGGAAGAAGAAGTATGTTCCTCCTCTTAAGAAAAGCAAGACGAAGGCCCCGACCAAGAGGACGAAGAAGACCACCCCTCAAGAGGAATGGTTTGAACCACCGGAATCGTCCGGCTTAGAGGTATAATTTGACTACTTTTTGTTACCTCGTTATTCACCTTACTTAACAACTTATTCATAGGACGAGGTAGAGATGAGCCGCGCTAACGCCCCTGAGGTAACTTATGTTTCATCCGACTCAGAATGTTTTGTACCCTAGAAGATACAGTGGGTCGTTCGAAAAGTTCCCCTTTCTCATCCTCTTGCTTATTTGGATCCATAATTTCTCTTGAAAAAGCAACAGCAAGCTGACCGATGCCAGACCCAGAGCGCCGGCTCTACTGATCTCATGTCCGGGTTACCTAACTCCCCGGCTTAGAAGAAGCGCCCCGTGGAGGTATGTATTTCTTCTCTGTTTGATTTTACTAGCTTTTCCTTTGTAATTTCAACACTGCCTTATATTATCTGAACTGTCTCTCAGGGATCACCTTCGTTCGGTGACTCTACAGCCACTGCTCTACTGCCTCCCAAGATTAATCCGTTGTACGTGTTTTTCTAGCCTTATGTCCGGCTCTTTGGCGGTTGTAACCCTTGGACTCTAACTTCCATGCTTTTTTAGGGCTCAATCCAAGCGAAGGAAAACCAACAGGCCCTCCCCTAGCCCTACTGCTCAAGACCCGGAGCTTGCCAAGCCGTACGCGCCTATACCGGTTGCGGACCCTCCAGCAACTTCTACGGCGCCGGCTGCTAACGACATTATTCCAGAGAGCTCGCAAAGGAACCTTTCCAAGCCGCCAAGCCCTGCCAGAGCTGCTAATGACACCACTGCTCCGGACGTCGTGATTACCGGCGCCAGCTTCCACTCTCCTTCTCCTCATGTTGACGAAGCATGCTGAGACGGCTGAAGCCTCCAGGAAGTTGGAGTTTGAGCTCCCCGTCCTTGAGAAGATGATAGCCGATGAGCTTCATGCTAGCTATATGAGTCAGTTGTCCACGAGCCGGGATCTGGATCTCAAACTCGTTAACTTAATGAAGTAAAAATATGAGGTATTCCTTTTTCCTCCTTATACCCTTACGTAGCCCCCAAGGTCCGGGTTAATATTGGCTGATAATAATCCGGCTCTTCCATCTTATTAGAAGTAGAAACATCCAACATGTAGGCCTCAACTTACTTAGATGTGATCTCAAACCATTGTTGTTAGCCCCTGAGGGCCGGCTTCAATAATTGATAATTCTGAGCCAGAACTTCCTAGAAGATAGGTAACAGATCCATTCGTAGCCCCCAAGGGCCGGCTCAATCTTTTACCAAGTTGATTTAGGACTTTATTGAGAATGATTAACAGAGCCAAATGTAGCCCCCAAGGGCCGGCTCAATCTTTTACCAAGTTGAGTCGGGACTTTATTGAGAATGATTAACAGAGCCAAATGTAGCCCCCAAGGGCCGGCTCAATCTTTGTCAAAGTTGATTTGGAACTTTTCCTGCTGAACCTCCTGAAAAAACCAGTATGTAGCCCCCCAAGTTCTGGGTCAATCTTGTCGAAGTTGAGTTAGAACTGTCTTGAAAATAGACATTAGCCCCCAAGTGTCATGCATATTGCTTGCAATCTGTTTGAGACTTGCTATATCTTTGAAATTTCCTCCCTCTGTCGGTTTATTCCATGCTTGATATATCGCAGGAAGCTTTAGTCGACGTCGGGTCAGAAGTAGCTGGCTTAAAAAGCAATCTACCCGCTCAGCAAGCCGCCCAGAGTGAAGCTGATGAGAAATGCCGGCTCCTTTCTGAAGAGCTGGCCAAAATCAAGGCCGACTTCACTACCTTCAAGGCATCCGCTAAAACTGAAGAAGTTGCCCTGACTAAACAGGCGGATGATGCTGATCAACGGCTCATGATTGTGTCTGATGAATTGCAATCCTTGAAACGGCACATCATGAAGATGACAGCCGCCCTACTTGGTAAGTTTTTGACGACTTTAGCTCAAGTGATGTACTGTACTTGTGCCGGCGACTTATACCAAGACCTCCGTCTTATGCAGGTCCTAGGAGTCGCCAACTTGCCTCTGACAGCTTGCTGCGCCTGAAGGCCATATATACTTTGACGGAGCAGCTTTACTGCGGCGCCATGTGTACCATCAAAGCCATACAATACAAGGATGCCATCCCTTTGACTCTCAAAGGGGTCTTAGAACTTCTCTCCACAATGCCCAATCAAATCCTGGAATTGAAGAAATCAGCCGCCCATCAGGGGGCGGTCGCAGTTATAAGCCGGGATCAGGCTTTTGCCCGGAGTTGACTCCAGCTGAAATGATGGACGGGTTTCCCTCCAAGAAGGACGATGGCTCTGATTTTTCAGAGGCTGACTATGCCTGGTGCGTGAAGAATTCCAAAGTCCTGGCCTCCGTCTTAGCAGAAGAGGTTAACCTTGTGACTTACCAGGCGGCTTATAGCGTAGATCAAAAGCGGATATGTGGCCCTCTCTTCGAAAGCAAAGATCTGACACCCGCCCGTAGTAAGAATCTTTTTGCCTCTGAACTTGAGTCGTCCCCCTTCTATGAATAAGGAAACTTTGCGGCTTTAACCAACTGCAATTGGGACTTGGACAATCTCTAGATCAAGGCAGTCGAAGACTCAGAGCAGGGTGACCCGCTAGCCAGCAGATCGTGTTGTAGGTACCTGTTTGATAGCCGGCGGCTTGAGCCAGCTCTTTATGACCCGCCATGAGCGGTGTAAGAAACTTGATATTTTTTGGGCTCCATAGAGAGCGTCTGTAATAGATTAGTAGCAACTTTCGCCTTTCTTGAACCGTGCCATTGTGCACATATGAAAGTCCGGCTTAACATATATATATGTCATTTTCTTTGCTCTTCTCATTGTATGCCTTTCCGGCTTTTTGCAACTTGATTTCCTACATGAATAGATAGTATTCATTGCTTGGCTTAAGAGCCGGCCGACAGGGTTTGGTAAGCTATACCCGTAAGGCAGGAAGCCCCTTGTATGGCTATGTTGACTTGTCAACATTTTAGGCGTAAGAGCCGGTTGTTAGGGATAGATAAGCTACACCCGGAGGTGGGAAGTCCCCTTCGACAACAAAAGTTGACTTGTCAACTTTTTTGGCATAAAGCCGTCTGTTAGGGTTAGATAAGCTATACCCGAAGGTAGGAAGCCCCCTTCGACAGCCAATGTTCACTTGTCAAAATTTTTGGCATGAGAGCCGGTTGTTAGGGATAGATAAGCTACACCCGAAGTTGGGAAGCCCCCTTCGACAACCAAAGTTAACTTGTCAACTTTTTGGGCATAAAGCCGGTTGTTAGGGTTAGATAAGTTATACCCGAAGGTAGGAAGCCCCCTTCGACAGCCAATGCTGACTTGTCAACATTTTTGGCATGAGAGCCGGTTGTTAGGGATAGATAAGCTACACCCGGAGGTGGGAAGCCCCCTTCGACAACCAAAGTTGACTTGTCAACTTTTTTTGCATAAAGCCGGCTGTTAGGGTTAGATAAGCTATACCCAAAGATAGGAAGCCCCCTTCGACAACCAATGTTGACTTGTCAACATTTTTGGCATGAGAGCCGGTTGTTAGGGGTAGATAAGCTACACCCGGAGGTGGGAAGCCCCCTTCGACAACCAAAGTTGACTTGTCAACTTTTTTGGCATAAAGCCGGTTGTTAGGGTTAGATAAGCTATACCCGAAGGTACGAAGCCCCCTTCGACAGCCAATGTTGACTTGTCAACATTTTTGGCATGAGAGCTGGTTGTTAGGGATAGATAAGCTACACCCGGAGGTGGGAAGCCCCCTTCGACAAACAAAGTTGACTTGTCAACTTTTTTTGGCATAAAGCCGGCTGTTAGTGTTAGATAAGCTATACCCGAAGGTTGGAAGCTCCCTTCGACAGCCAATGTTGACTTGTCAACATTTTTGGCATGAGAGCCGATTGTTAGGGATAGATAAGCTACCCCCAGAGGTGGGAAGCCCCCTTCGACAACCAAAGTTAACTTGTCAACTATTTTGGCATAAAGCCGGCTGTTAGGGTTAGATAATCTATACCCGAAGGTAGGAAGCCCCCTTCGACAGCCAATGTTATGGATTTTCTTGCATCGATGAAGATATGCGACATGGCAGAGGCCCTGACTTGCAAGGATGCTATTTATTCATATATAAATACGATATGTACAAATGATAGTGTACAATGGTGATTCTCAACAATCTCACGTGTAATAAGGCCGTAGATGCGCTATGTTCCATGGCCGGCTGGTCTCCTGACCCGAAGTATCTGAGTCATCCCGGATGTTAATGAGGTAATACGACCCGTTGTTGAGATTTCTGCTGACCACGAAAGGTCCTTCCCATAGAGCAGATAACTTATGCATATTTGTCTGGTCTTGAATTAGCCGCAACACTAAGTCGCCCTCTTGAAATGTCCGGGTCTTGACCCTGCGGCTATGATAGTGGCGTAGGTATTGCTGATAGATCGCCGAACAGGCAGCCGCCAGCTCTCGTTCCTCATCTAAAGCAACCAACGTGTCTTGACATGCCATCTCATTGTCCGTCTCAACGTAAGCCGCCACTCGTGGCGAGGCATGCCAGATGTCACTTGGTAACACGGCCTCTGCACCGTAAACCATGAAGAAAGGTGTATACCATGTTGATCTGTTAGGGGTAGTTCTGATGCTCCATAAGACGGACGGCAACTCTTCCACCCAACAACCCGGTGTCCGTTGTAAAGGGACCATAAGACGTGGCTTGATACTTCTCAAGATTTCTTGATTAGCCCATTCCGCCTAACCGTTGGACTGTGGATGAGCAACCGCTGAAACATCAAGCCGGATGTACTCCTCATCGCAGAATTTTTTCATAGCCCCCTTGGACAAGTTTGTGCCATTGTCCATGATGATGTTGTGAGGGTAACCAAAATGGTAGATCAGCTTTTTGATAAACTGAACCGTCGTAGCCGCGTCATACTTGCTGACCGGCTCAGCCTCTACCCACTTGGTGAACTTATCAACCGCCACCGAGAGGTGCGTGTTCTTATCCTTGGACCTCTTGAAAGGTCCGACCATATCAAGCCACCAGACTGCAAACGGCCAAGTAATTGGTATCATGTGCAATTCTTGAGCCAGAAAATGAGCACGGCGACCGAATTTTTGACAACCGTCACACTTACGGACCAGATCCTCTGCATCTTTGTGAGACGTCAACCATAAAAAACCATGCCAGAAGGCCTTGGCCACTAGAGATTTTGAGCCGGCGTGATGTCCACAATCTCCAGCGTGAATTTCATTCAAGATTTCTTGACCCTCCTCTGGTGAGACGCAATGTTGAAATATCCCGGTATCACTACACTTGTGTAACTCACCAATAACTATTGTCATGGACTTAGATCGCCGGGTGATCTGTCTGGCCAGATTTTCATCATCGGGCAACTCGCCCCGGGTCAAATAAGCCAGGTACGGCACAGTCCAATCTGGAATAGCATGTAGAGTCATCACCGATTGCCCCTCCGGGTCAGGAACAGCCAAATCTTCCTCTAAAGGTAACTTGACAGTCAGGTGATGTAAGACATCTAGAAAGACATTGGGCGGCACCGGCTTTCGCTGAGAGCCTAACCTTGACAAGGCATCAGTCGCCTCGTTCCTGCGACGATCAATGTGATCTACCTGATAGCCTTTGAAGTGACCAGCAATGACATCCACTACCTAACAATAAGCCGCCATCCGTGGGTTCTTGGAATCCCAAGTGCCTAACACTTGCTGAGCCACAAGATCGGAGTCGCCCAAACACCTTACCCGGCTTAAATTCACCTCCTTAGCTACCCTAAGGCCGTGAAGTAGGGCTTCATATTCAGCTGCATTATTGGTGCAAGGGAACATCAGCCGGAGCACATAACAGAACGTATCCCCTTTGGGAGATGTTAAATCAACTCCCGCCCCTGATCCTTCCAGCTGCTTGGATCCATCAAAGTGTATAGTCCAATAGGTCTTATCCGGATTTTCCTCAGGCGCTTGACACTTTGTCCAATCATTTATGAAATCCACAAGGGCTTGAGACTTGACAGCCGTACGGGGTACATATTTCAGATTGAGAGGTCCCAGCTCCAAAGCCCACTTAGCAATCCTACCAGTTGCTTCTCTGTTCTGAACTATGTCCCCCAACAGAGCAGAGCTGACAACGATGATCTGATGCCCTAAGAAATAGTGCTTTAACTTGCGATTGGCCATGAATACCCCGTACACTAGCTTCTGCCAATGTGGATACCTCTGCTTGGATTCTGTCAGGACCTCAATGATATAGTAACCGGCCTCTAAACCGAATACTCCTTCCCGGCTTCCTTGCGCTCGACCACAATTGCAGCGCTGACCGCCCGGTTGTTAGCCGCCACGTACAGTAGCAGAGGTTCTTTCTCAGCCGGAGAAGCCAATACCGGTGGCTCAGTGAGCTGCTTCTTGAGAGCCTCAAATGCTTCACCCGCCGCCGTACTCCAGACAAAATTGTCTGTCTTTTTCATCATCTGATATAGGGGAATAGCTTTCTCACCAAGGCGGCTTATGAACCGGCTCAACGCGGTGATCCGTCCTGCCAGGCATTGGACATCATTAATACATGTTGGCTCTGCTAGGGTGGTGATAGCTTTGATTTTATCTGGGTTATCCTCAATGCCACGCTCAAAAACCAGAAATCCCAAGAGCTTGCCAGCCGGAACACCAAAGACACACTTGGTCGGGTTAAGCGTCATCTTATAGATCTGGAGATTGTCAAAGGTTTCCCTCAAGTCATCCAAAAGGGTCTCCTTCTTCCATGATTTGACCACAATATCATCCACATAAGCATGAACATTACGCCTGATCTGACTGTGAAGGCAATTCTGCACACAACGCTGATAAGTCGCCTAGGCACTCTTGAGCCCGAAAGGCATAGACACATAACAGAAGGCTCCAAAAGTCGTAATGAAAGCCGTCTTCTCTTGGTCCTTGACTGCCATCTTTATCTGATGATATCCTCAATAAGCATCCAGGAAGCATAAGCTTTCACAACCCGTTGTAGCATCAATGATCTGATCAATACGAGGGAGAGCAAAGGGATCATCCGGACAAGCCTTGTTATGGTCCGTATAATCCATGCACATCCGCCACGTGTCGTTCTTCTTGAGCACCAGCACTGGGTTAGCAAGCCACTCCGGGTGAAAGACCTCGACGATGAAACCCGCCGCCCAGAGCCGGGCGACCTCTTCCCCAATGGCCTTGCATCCCTCCTTGTTGAACCGCCGTAGACACTGCTTGACAGGTTTAAACATAGGATCCACATTAAGGTTGTGCTCAGCAAACTCTCTCGGTACACCCGACATGTCAAAAGGTTTCCATGCAAAGATGTCCCGATTCTCACGGATGGATTCGATGAGCGCGCTTTCCTATTTGGGATTCATGTGAGCCCCAATAATAAACTGTTTGGATGAGTCGCCCGGAGTGAAATCTATTGCCTTGGTATCATCCGCCGAAAACTTGAGGGGCGGGTCAACCTCTGTTGTGGGCTTTTTCAGCGGGGTCATATCCTCCGGGTCAACATTCTCCTTATAAAACTTAAGCTCCTCCTGAGCACAATTGGATTCTGCATAAGCCGCATCTCCTTCTTCGCAATCAATAGCTGTATTCCGATCACCATGAACGGTAATCGTACCTTTTAATCCAGGCACCTTGAGCTGTAAGTAGACATAACAGGGCCTAGCCATGAACTTAGCATAAGACGGCCGCCCAAATAACGCATGGTAAGGGCTCTTGATCTTGACCACTTCAAACCACAAGGACTCCACCTTGCAGTTATATTCGTCACCAAAGGCGACTTCCAAGGAAATCCTGCCCACCGGATAAGCCGACCTGCCTGGCACCACACCATGAAAAACGGTGGATGAGGGCTTAAGATCCTTGTCAAGAAGCTTCATCCGCCGGAAGGTATCATAATAGAGGATGTTGATACTGCTGCCTCCATCCATAAGTACCTTATTCACCATATATCCTCCCACTTGGGGGGCAAAAACTAAGGCCAGCCACCCTGGGTCATCCACATGCGGCGGGTGGTCCTCTCGGCTCCATGTTATGTCATATTCAGACCACTTCAAGTACTGTGGCAGAGCCGGCACAACCGCCTTAACCGCTCACTTGCGCAACTTCTGATCCCGCTTGTTAAGGCTGGTGGTGAAAACATGATACTGGCCCGAACTAAGTTGCTTTGGATTACTTTGATACCCAGACTGGTTATGCTGCTGCTGTTGGCTATTGTTTCCAGAGTGCTGCGGATGTCCTCCTTCATTGCCCTGACCATGATGACCGGATCCTGAGCCGTTGGTTCCAAATCCGGCTCCTAATCCGCCCAGTCCTAAGCTGCCGCGCGGGCCACTGCCCTGGTTGTTGTGTTGCTGCATGTGGTAATTCTTGAACTTCTGCATGATATGGCAATCACCCCATGTGTGCGCTGAAGGCTTACCGGGCTGGCTGTGCTCAGGACAGGGTTTTTTAAGCATTTCCTCCAAATTGAAAGGAGTCCTATTTTTATTAAAGGGCGGCCTGAACTTCCCGTTGCCTTTAGGATGATTCTGGCCAGTGCTTGCATTGGCCACCAGTTCTGACCCGCCATCCGGGTTTTTCCACTTACTCTGGTTATTATTGTTCGCCGCACCCTTGCCTGGGTTATTCTTCTTACCTTGGCCGGTCTTCTCCTCATCAGAACCCGGATCCTTTGTGTTATCAGAGTCAGCGTACTTTGTAAGAGCCGTCATGAGTTCTCCCAGGTCCTGACACGTACGCTTGAGCCAGCCAAGCTTCTGCTTCAAAGGCATGAAGTGACAGTTCTTCTCTAAGATCAGAACGGCTTGAGCCGCCGTGATCTGTTCACATGAGTGGATGATGGTAGACACTCGTCGGACCCAATGATGAGTCGACTCACCCTCCTGTTGGACGTAATGATCGAGATCCACGATGGTCATAGGCTTATTGCAAGTCCCTCGAAATTTTTTGATGAACCTTGCCCTTAACTCGGCCCACGAATTGATGGTATTGAGTGGAAACCCTTTTAACCACGTGCAAGCCGGACCTTCAAGCATCATGATGAAGTACTTAGTACACACCGCCTCATTAACATCTAGGATCTCCATAGCTAGCTCATAACTTTCGATCCAGGCCTCCGGTGGCAAATCAGCAGTATAATTTGGAACCTTGCGTGGTCCTTTGAAATCCTTCGGCAAGCATTCACTTCGCAGAGCCAACAATAAGCATGGCACTCCCACGGCCCTGGTAGTTACTCCTGCTCCTATCGACACAGAGGGCACGGGCTCTTGGTGAGTCGTCGTGGCCAAAGCTGCCGCCTCTTGCTGGTTTCTTGCCCGGTTTATGAGTGCTTGCGCATCTAGAGCCGCCTGATCGTCCCCCGGAGGTCCTCTCTGCCGATCGTTGCTGGAAACCGCTGGCGACTCATAGCGCCGGCTAAAGCTCCGGCTGGGGAGAGGGGTTGAGTGAACGCGGCTCCAGCTGTGAGTATACTTCTCCTTCTGGGCCATCGCCATCTGAAGGTATCCAATGCCATTTCGTACCTCTTCCGCAAAAGATGCTTCATCCGGAATAGGGATTGTTTCAAGCCGGGTGCCCACGGCCACCATGTTCTTAGCTGGGTTAGAATAATGACCCGCCAGTGTTGGAAAGACTACTGGCGAAGCCTGGTTTCATCGGGCCGGGTGTGGCGTCGGTTGAGCCGCCATCTGGTTTCCAGGTGCGTCTGTTGCCCGTCCCGTTCCTGGCGTGTTGAAGAGATTCCTAGCCTCATAACGTTCTCGTAAGCGGGATTGGTGCCTCATCCGATGCACCGCAGCCGCCGATTGCTATTCCAGCCCAAGGCGGAAAGCATCCGTCTTAATACATTCTGCCTCTTCCTCCATCCGGATCTTTAGCTCAGCTATCCTCTGTTGCTCCTCTGCCATCTGGTGCATGAGCCTCGCAATCTCTAAGTTCCGTGCGGCTTGGTTATCTGGTGTAACTTCAGTGTCCATCAGGGCCACGAGCTCGTTCATCAGATCCACAAGAACTTGAGCCGGCGGCGGGTCAACCCCCGAGGTTGCTGCTCCAGCAGCCATGCTACTCGCACCTAGGGCCGACCCTACCATGAATACTGTTCCATGAACCGATGGTCCAAGATCATCCGGCTCAGAACGATCCGACTCAGGGTAAAGCTCGTTGTAGCCCCCGGAGCCCACCGTTGTGAAGCTGGTAGATCGACTCTGTGTCCCCACTCGAAGATTCGTCCTTTGAACAGACAATAGTCTCCTGTGATGCAGAAGCTTCAAGGTCCATACCTTGAGTGAAACCCACAAAGACGTGCTTCCGGCCCGGGTTAACACGGGCGGGCTGCATAGCATGGGCGGGTTGTGCGCGCCGGGCCGGCTCGATGATGTTGGTGCAGACGTTCGGCTCGGGCGTAGATCCGTCAATCCTGCCGATGAAAACATGGATCCCGCCGAAAGGAACCCAAAATCCATGTTCCATAGAGCCGGCATCAAGCCCCCAGCCGGCATCGTCGATGTAGAGCCAGCCGTGGTGACTCTTACTCATCCTTCCGACCACGTATCCCTCGAACCCTGGGAGAGAACCCTTTGGGAACTCAACACCACCGAGCTCAGGCCCCAAGGTGGGCGCCAACTGTCGTGGTTTTATCACGGCAGATGTCCGGGTGAACGGACTTCGATTCGAGGCCATTGCTAACGTGATGGACTCAAGGGGGTTGGTTGTGATGAACGACATGAGTTTACCCAGGTTTAGCCCCTCAAGATGAGGTAGCCGCCTATGTCCTGCTTCTGCTTGTATTGCTTGATGTATCGGTTAAAAGGGAGCTATTGCTTGACCTAGTTCTCGATAGCCTGATCCCTAAGTCGCCCCGGGTCTTACCTTTATATAGGAGGTCAAGACCACGGGTCATACAAGTTGTAGCCGACTCTCATTACATGTCTGTGTCTATCTCTACCTTAGTTTGCCTTCCTAGCCAAGTTGTCTCCGGGAGACTTACACGCCCGGGTCTTCTCTATCCGGGCCTCGCTCCGGCCCATCCTGTCAAGCCGCCAAACGCCTTGGGCTTTGGTCTTCGCAGCCCACTTCTAGATTAACGTATGAGCCGCCTATTGAGACCCGGAGCCTATAGGGCAGGTCTCACCGTGGTGTTATATCCCCAACAAGACTCGGGCGAGTAAACCGCCGTCCGGAGACAACTTGGTCAGGAAAGGCAAGGTAAGATAGAGGTAGACTCGGACATGTAATGAGAGTCGGATACGCTTGTATGGCCCGTGGTCTTGACCTCCTATATAAAGGTGAGACCCGGGGAGACTTAGGGATCAGGCTATCGAGAACTAGGTCAAGCAATAGCTCCCTTGTAATCGATACATCAAGCAATACAAGCACAAGCAGGATGTAGGATGTTACCTCATCTTGAGGGGCCGAACCTGGGTAAACTCGTGTCCTTCATCCCAACCAACCCCTTTGAGTCCATCACGTTATCAATGGCCTCGAATCCAAGTCCGTTCACCCGAACATCTGCCGTGATAAAACCATGATAGTTGGCACCCACCGTGGGGCTTGCGCTCAGTGGTGTTGAGTTCTCAAAGGGTACTCTCCCAGGGCTCACGGGATACGTGGTCGAAAGGATGAATAAGAGTCGTCGTGGCCGGCTCTACATCGACGACACCATCTGGGGGCTTGATGTCGGCTCTGTGGAATATGGATTCCGGGTTCCTTTCGATGGGATCCCTGTTTTCATCAGCAGGATTGACGAATCTATGACCGGGCCGGACGTATGCACCGACATCATTGAGTCGGCCTAGCGCGTGCAACTCGCCCGTGCTGTGCAGCCCGCCCGTGTTAACCTGGGCCGGAAGCACGTCTTTGTGGGATTCACTCAAGGGATGGATCTTGAAGCTTCTGCATCGCAGGAGACTCTTGTCTATTAAGAGGACGAATCTTCGAGCGGGGAAACAGAGTCGATCTATCATCTTCACAATGGTGGGCTCGGGGGCTACGATGAGCTTTACCCTGAGTCGGATCGTTCTGAGCCGGATGATCTTGGACCGTCGGTCCATGAAGTAGTGTTCATGGCAGGGTCGGCCCCGGGTGCGAGTAGCACGGCTGCTGGAGCAGCAACCTCGGGGGCTGACCAGCCGCCGCCGGCTCAAGTTCTTCTGGATCTGATGAACAAGCTCGCGGCCCTGATGGCCACTGAAGTTACACAAGATAACCAAGCCGCACATAACTTAGAGATTGTGAGGCTCAAGGACCAGATGGCGGAGGAGCAACAGAGGATAGCTGAGCTAAAGATCCAGATGGAGGAAGAGGCAGAGCATATTAAGATGGATGCTTTCCGCCTTGGGCTGGAACAGCAATCGGCGGCTGCGGTGCATCGGATGAGGCATCAATCCCGCTTACCAGAATGTTATGAGGCTAGGAATCTCTTCAACATGCCAGGAACGAGATGTGCAGCGGATGCACCCGGAAACCAAACGGCGGCTCGACCGATGCCACACTCGGCCCGATGAAACCAGGCTTCACCAGTGGTCTTTCCAATGCCAGCGGGTCATTATTCTAACCCAGCTGAGAACATGGTGGCCGTAGCCACCCGGCTTGAAACAATCCCTATTCCGGATGAAGCACTTTTGTGGAAGAGGTACGGAATGCCATTGGATACCTTCAGACGGTGATGGCCCAGCTGGAGAAGTATACTCATAGTCGGAGCCACGTTCATTCAACCCCTCTCCCTAGATGGAGCTTTAGCCGGCGCTGTGTGTCGCCAGCGGTTTCCAGCAGCGATCTGCAGAGAGGACCTCCGGGGGATGATCAGGCGGCTCTAGATGCGCAAGCGCTCATAAACCGGGTGAGAAACCAGCAAGAGGCGGCAGCTTTGGCCACGGCGACTAACCAAGAGTCTGCGCCCTCTTTATCAGTAGGAGCGGGAGTAACTACCAGGTCCGTGGGATTACCATGCTTATCGCCGGCTCTGCGAAGTGAGCAGTTGCCGAAGGATTTCAAAGGACCTCGCAAGGTTCCGAATTACACTGCTGATTTGCCTTCGGAGGCCTGGATCAAAAGTTATGAGCTGGCTATGGTGATGCTAGATGTCAGTGAGGCGCTGTGTGCTAAGTACTTCATCATGATGCTTGAAGGTCCGGCTCGCACGTGGTTAAAAGGGTTGCCACCTAATACCATCAATTCGTGGGCTGAGTTAAGGGCAAGGTTCATCAAAAAAATTCAAGGGACTTGCAAACAGCCTATGACCATCATGGATCGCGATCATTGCGTCCAACAGGAGGGTGAGTCGGCTCATCATTGGGTCTGACGGGTGTCGACCATCATCCACTCATTTGAACAGATCATGGCGGCTCAAGCCATGCTGATCTTAGAGAAGAACTGTCACTTCATGCCTTTGAAGCAGAAGCTTGGCCGGCTCAAGCGTATGTGTCAGGACATGGGAGAACTCATGACGGCTCTTACGAAGTATGCTAACTCTAATAACAAGAAGGATCCGGGTTCTGATGAGGAGAAGACCGGCCAAGGTAAGAAGAATAACCCGGGCAAGGGTGCGGCGAACAATAGTAACCAGAGTAAGCGGAAAACCCCGGACGGTGGGTCAGAATTGGTGGCCAATGCAAGCACCGACCAGAATCATCCTAAAGGCAATGGGAAGTTCAGGCCGCCTTTTAATAAAAACAGGACTCCTTTCAACTTGGAGGAAATGCTCAAAAAGCCCCGTCCGGAACACAGCCAGCCCGGTAAGCCTTCAGCGCGCACATGGGGTGACTGCCATATCATGCAGAAGTTCAAGAATTACCACATGCAGCAACACAACAACCAGGGCGGTGGCCCGCCCGGCGGCTCAGGACTGGGCTGGTCAGGAGCCGGTTTTGGATCTGGCGGCCCAAGATCCGGTCATCATAGTTAGGACAATCAAGGAGGACATCCGCAACACTCTGGTAACAACAACCAGTAGCAGCATAACCAGTCTGGGTATCAAAGTAATCCAAAGCAACTCAGTTCGGGCCAGTATCATGTTTTCACGACCAGCCTTAACAAGCGGGATCAGAAGTTGCGCAAGCGAGCGGTTAATGCGGTTGCGCCGGCTCTGCCGCAGTACTTGAAGTGGTCTGAATATGACATAACGTGGAGCCGGGAGGACCACCCGCCGCGTGTTGATGACCCGGGGCGGCTGGCCTTAGTTGTTTCCCCCCAAGTGGGAGGATATATGGTGAATAAGGTACTTATGGATGGAGGCAACAGTATCAACATCCTCTATTATGATACCTTCCGATGGATGAAGCTGCTTGACAAGGATCTTAGGCCCTCATCCACCATTTTTCATGGTGTGGTGCCAGGCAAGTCGGCTTATCCGGTGGGCAGGATTTCCTTGGAAGTCGCCTTTGGTGACGAATATAACTACAGGGTGGAGTCCTTGTGGTTTGAAGTGGTCAAGATCAAGAGCCCTTACCATGCATTGTTTGGGTGGCCGTCTTATGCTAAGTTCATGGCTAGGCCCTGTTATGTCTACTTACAGCTCAAGATGCCCGGATTAAAAGGTACGATTACCGTTCATGGTGATCGGAATATTGTGATTGAGTGCGAAGAAGGAGACGCGGCTTATGCAGAATCCAGTTGTGCTCAGGAGGAGCTGAAGTTTTATAAGGAGAATGTGGACCCGGAGGATATGACCCCGCTAAAAAAGCCCACAACAGAGGTTGAGCCGCCCCTCAAGTTTTTGGCGGATGATACCAAGGCAATAGATTTCACTCCGGGCGACTCATCCAAACAGTTCATCATTGGGGCTCACATGGATCCCAAATAGGAAAGCGCGCTCATCAATTCATCCGTGAGAATCAGGACATCTTTGCATGGAAGCCTTCTCACATGCCAGGTGTACCGAGAGAGTTCGCTGAGCACAACCTTAATGTGGATCCTAAGTTTAAACCTGTCAAGCAGTTCCTATGGCGGTTCATTGAGGAGAGATGCAAGGCCATTGGGGAAGAGGTTGCCCGGCTCTTGGCGGCGGGTTTCATCGTTGAGGTCTTTCACCCGGAGTGGCTTGCTAACCCAGTGCTTGTGCTCAAGAAGAACGGCACGTGGCGGATGTGCGTGGATTATACGGACCTTAACAAGGCTTGTCCGGCTGATCCCTTTGCTCTCCCTTGTATTGATTATATCATTGATGCTACAGCGGGTTGTGAAAGCCTATGCTTCCTGGATGCTTATTCAGGATATCATCAGATCAAGATGGCGGTTAAGGACCAAGAGAAGACGGCTTTCATTACGCCTTTTGGAGCCCTCTGTTATGTATCTATGCCTTTCGGTCTCAAGAGTGCCCAGGCGACTTATCAGCGTTGTATGCAGAATTGCCTTCACAGTCAGATCAGGTGTAATGTTCATGCTTATGTGGATGATATTGTGATCAAATCAAGGAAGAAGGAGACCCTTTTGGATGACTTAAGGGAAACCTTTGACAATCTCCGGATCTATAAGATGATGCTTAACCCGGCCAAGTGTGTCCGTAAGTGTGACGACTGTCAAAAATTCGGCCGGCATGCTCATGTTCTAGCTCAAGAATTGCGCATGATACCAATTACTTGGACGTTTGCAGTCTGGGGGCATGATATGGTTGGACCTTTCAAGAGGTCCAAGGATAAGAAAACGCACCTCTTGGTGGCGGTTGATAAGTTCACCAAGTGGGTAGAGGTCGAGCCGGTCAGCAAGTGTGACGCAGCTACGGTGGTTCAGTTTATTAAAAAGCTGATATGTCGTTTTGGTTACCCTAACAGCATCATCACGGATAATGGCACAAATTTGTCTAAGGGGGCTATGAAAAAATGCTGCGATAAGGAGCACATTCGGCTCGATGTTTCGATGGTTGCTCATCGACAGTCCAACGGTCAGGCAGAACGGGCTAATCAAGAAATCTTGAGAGGTATCAAGCCACGGCTTATGGTCCCTTTACAGCGGATGCCGGGTTGTTGGGTGGAAGAGTTGTCATCCATTTTGTGGAGCATCAGAACTACCCCTAACAGATCCACAGGGTATACACCTTTCTTCATGGTTTACGTTGCAAAGGCCGTGTTACCAAGTGACATCCGGCATGACTCGCCACGAGTGGCGGCTTACGTTGAGACGGATAATGAGACGGAGCATCAAGACGCGTTGGATGCTTTGGAGGAGGAACGAGAGCTGGCAGCTGCCCGTTCAGCGATCTATTAGCAAGACATGCACCACTATCATAGCCGCAGGGTCAAGACCCAGATATTTCAAGAGGACGACTTAGTACTGTGGCTAATTCAAGACCAGAAAAATATGCATATGTTATCTCCTCCTTGGGAAGGACCTTTCGTGGTCAGCAGAAATCTGAACAATGGGTCGTATTACCTCATTGACATCTGGGACGACTCAGATACTTCGGGTCAGGAGACCCGCCGGTCGTGGAACATAGCGCATCTACGGCCTTATTACACCTGAGATTGTTGAGAATCACCATTGTACACTATCATTTGTACATATCATATTTATATATGAATAAAGTAGCATCCCTACAAGTCGGGGCCTCTGCCATGTCGCATATCTTCATCGAGGCAAGAAAAATCCAAAACATTGGCTGTCGAAGGGGGCTTCCTACCTTCGAGTATAGCTTATCTAACCCTAACAGATGGCTTTATGCCAAAAAACCTGACAAGTCAACTTTGGTTGTCGAAGGGGGCTTCCCACCTCCAGGTGTAGCTTATCTATCCCTAACAACTGGCTTTCATGCCAAAAATGTTGACAAGTCAACATTGGTTGTCGAAGGGGGCTTCCTACCTTCGGGTATAACTTATCTAACCATAACAGCTGGCTTTATGCCAAAAAAAGTTGACAAGTTAACTTTGGTTGTCGAAGGGGGCTTCTCACCTCCGGGTGTAGCTTATCTATCCCTAACAACCGGCTCTTACGCCAAAAATGTTGACAAGTTAACATTGGCTCTCGAAGGGGGCTTCCTACCTTCGGGTATAGCTTATCTAACTCTAATGGCCGGCTTTATGCCAAAAAAGTTGACAAGTCAACTTTGGTTGTTGAAAGGGCTTCCCACCTCCGAGTGTAGCTTATCTATCCCTAACAACCGGCTCTTACGCCAAAAATATTGACAAGTCGACATTGGTTGTCGAAGGGGTTTCCTACCTTCGCGTATAGCTTATCTAACCCTAACAGTCGGCTTTATGCCAAAAAAGTTGACAAGTGAACTTTGGTTATCGAAGGGGGCTTCCCACCTCCGAGTGTAGCTTATCTATCCTTAACAACCGGCTCTTACGCCAAAAATGTTGACAAGTCAACATAGTTGTACAGGGGGCTTCCTACCTTACGGGTATAACTTACCAAACCCTGTCGGACAGCTCTTAAGCCAAGCAATGAATCCCATCTATTCATGTAGGAAATCAAGCTGCAAAGAGACGGTAAGGCATACAGTGAGAAGAACAAGGAAGATGACATATATATGTTAAGCCGGACTTTCATATGTGTGCGATGGCATGGCTCAAGAAAGGCAAAAGTTGCTACTAGTCTATTATAGATGCTCTCTGAGGATCCCAAAATATCAAGTTTGTTACACCGCTCATGGCGGGTCATAAAGAGCCGGCTATCAACAGGCATCTACAGCACGATCAGCTGGCTGGCGGGTCACCCTGCTCCGGGTCTTCGGCTGCCTTGATCTGGAGATTGTCCAAGTCCCAATTGCAGTTGGTAAAGCCGCAAAGGTTCCTTCTTCAAAGAAGGGGGCGGGTCAAGCTCAGAGGCGAAAAGATTCTTACTACGGGCGGGTGTCAGATCTTTGCTTTTAAAGAGAGGGCCACGGATCCGTTTCTGGTCTGCGCTATAAGCCACTTGGTAAGTCGCTAGGTTAACCTCTTCTGCTAAGACGAAGGCCAGGACTTTGGAATTCTTCACGCACCGGGCGTAGTCATCCTCTGAAAATTCGGAGCCATTGTCCTTCTTGGAGGGAAACCCGTCCATCATTTCAGCCGGAGTTAACTCCGAGGCAAATGCTAGATCCCGGCTTATAGCTGCGATCGCCCCCTGACGGGCGGCTGATTTCTTCAATTCTATGATTTGATTCGGCATCGTGGACAGAAGCTCTAAGATCCCTTTGAGAGTTGAAGGGATGACATCCTTGAACTGTACGGCTTTGATGGTGCACATAGCGCCGCAGTAGAGTTGCTCTATCAAGGTATATATGGCCTTTAGGGGCAGCAAGCTGTCAGAGGCAAGTTGGTGGATCCTAGGACCTACATAAGACGGAGATCTCGTTGTAAGTCGCCAGCACAAGTACAATACACCAATTGAGTTAAAGTTGTCAAAAAACTTACCAAAAAGGGCGGTTGTCATCTTTGTGATGTGGCGTTTCAAGGATTGTAGTTCATCAGATACAATCATGAGCCGCTGATCAGCATCATCCACCCGTTTAGTCAAGGCGGCTTCTTCAGCTTTGGTAGATTCCTTGAAGGTGGTGAAGTCGGCCTTGATTTTGGCCAGCTCTTCAGAAAGGAGCTGGCATTTCTCATCAGCTTCACTCCGGGCGGCTTGCTGAGTGGCTAGATTGCTTTTTAAGCCGGCCACTTCTGACCCGACTTCGATTAAAGCTTCCTGCAACATATCAAAACATGGAACAAACCAATAGGGGGAGAAAAATTCAAAGATATAGCAAGTCTCAAACAGATTGCAAGCAATATGCATGACACTTGGGGGCTAATGTCTATTTTCAAGACAGTTCCGTCTCATATTCGACAAGG
The DNA here is from genome assembly GCA_022496015.1 of Hordeum marinum. Lineage (NCBI taxonomy): Eukaryota > Viridiplantae > Streptophyta > Magnoliopsida > Poales > Poaceae > Hordeum > Hordeum marinum. The sequence goes on from CM039673.1 coordinate 310,339,577, forward strand.
TTGACCCGGAACTTGGGGGCTAGATTTGGCTGTGTTACTCATTTTCAATAAAGTCCCGACTCAACTTTATAAAAGATTGAGCCGGCCCTTGGGGGCTACGAATGGATCGATTACCTATCTTCTAGGAAGCTCCGGTTAAAAATTATCAATTATTGAGCCGGCCCTTGGGGGCTAATGACAATGGTTTGAGATCACATCTAAGTAAGGTGAGGCCTACATGTTGGATGTTTATACTTCTATTAAGATGGAAGAGCCGGATTATTATCAGTCAATATTAACCCGGCCCTTGGGGGCTACATAAGGGTATAAGGAGGAAAAAGGAATAGATCATCGTTTCTCTTCATTAAGTTAACCAGTTTGAGCTCCAGATCCCGGCTTGTAGACAGCCAGCTCATGTAGCCAGTATGAAGTTCGTCAGCCGTCATTTTCTCTAAGGCGGGGAGCTCAAACTCCAACTTCCTGGAAGCTTCAGTCGTTTCACTATGCTTGGTCAGCACATGAGGGGAAGGAGAGTGCAAGCCGGCACCGGTAATCATGACATCCGGGGCAGCGGTATCATCAGCAGCCTTGGCAAGGCTCGGGGACTTGGAAAGGTCGCTTTGTGGGCTCTCTGGAATAATGCCGTAAGCAGTCGGCTCTGCAGAAGTTGCTGGAGGGTCCGCAGCCAGTATAGGTGCGTTCGGCTTAGCAAGCCCCGGTTCTTGAGCAATAAGGCCAGGGCAGGGCTTGTTGGTCTTCCTTCGCTTGGCTTGAGCCCTAGAAAGGCATGAAACTCAGAGTCCAAGGGTTACAACCACCAAAGAGTCGGACGTAAGGCTGGAAAACACGTATAGCAGATTAATTTTTGGAGGTGGTAGAGCAGTGGCAGTAGAGTCGTCGGATGAAGGTGATCCCTAAGAGATAGTTCAGATAATATAAGGCAGTGTTGAAATTACAAAAGAAAAGCTAGTAAAATCAAATAGAGAAGAAATACATACCTCTGCGGGGCGCTTCTTCTGAGCCAGGGAGTTAGGTAACCCGGACATGAGATCAGTAGAGTCAGCACTCCGGGTCTGGCGTCGGTCAGCTTGCTGTTGCTTTTTCAAAAGAAATTGGGGATCCAAATAAGCAAGACGATGAGAAAGGGGAACTTTTCGAACGACCCGCCATATCTTCTGGGGTACAAAACATTCTGCGTTGGATGAAACATAAGTTACCTCGGGAGCGTTGGCATGGCTCGTCTCTACCTCGTCCTCTAAATGGTTGTTATCAGTAAGATAAATAACGAGGTGGCAAAGAGTAATCAAATTATACCTCTGAGCCAGATGATTCTGGCAGTTCAAACCATTCTTCTTGAGGAGTGGTCTTCTTTGTCCTCTTGGCCGGGGCCTTCTTGTTCTTCTTCAAAGGAGGAACATACTTCTTCTTCCAGAAGTCAGAGTCAGCCTGAAAAGGTAAGTTTGCTAATAGTGATGAATTGCCTAAACATAATTAAACAAAGAGAAGAGACTATGAAGAGTCGCCTTACGTCTGGGGCCGGGTTAATGACACAGAAAGGCGCCAGCCCAATGGCGCTGCAAGCTCCTAACATCTCATGGACAAGGCTCTGGATGACAGTTGTAATATCATCCTCGGTTAATGTCGACCAGCTGAAGCAGAGGGAATCATCGTACTGGCCCGGGTATTCGCACATGAGGCGTCTTCTCCGGCTCAAAGGCATAATCCTCCAAGATATCCAATAGCGGATCAAGTCTAATCCCGTCAATCCGTTGGCCATGAGGGCTCTAATCTTGGCGTGAGCCGGCTCGTGCCTTGCACGTTCAGAAGTTGACACCTGACCGGGAAGCTCGAAGGTTGTCTTGAGCCGGGAGGGGCGGTAACCCGGTAACGGATGGAGATCCCACAAAGTTCTAAGATGGGGCCAGCCTTTACTTCGGTCTGCCGATTCGCATAAAAGAAATCCTGGAAGAGGCCCACAGATGGCTCAGTTTGCAGATAGACCTCGCTGAGCACTTGGAAGTTGCATATGTTTGAGACGGAATTGGGGGCAAGGTCTTGAGGATGCAGCTTGTAAAAGTGAAGGACATCCCAGAAGAATTTTGAGCCGGGGGGTACGAACCCGCGTTCAATATGATCTGAGAAGATAACTACTTCGCCCTCCCGGGGAACGGGTTTCAGCTCGTTACCCGGAACCTGCCAATCGATAACCTCTTTGGCGGGAAGGGTGCCCGCGTGCACAAAATCCATCAGGAACTCATCCGTGATGCAAGAGCCAACCCAATTGCATGAGTTGGATGCAGACATGGTAGCGGCTTAAACAACTGTGCGAGATAAGCAATGAGTGGCGAGTCAGGGAATGGCAAACATCTACAGGCAGTGACAAGCTTAAATATCTAAAGATTAAGCCACCAGGATCCGGCTGGTGAGAGTCGGAATACATGGCGGGTCAAGATTATGAAAGGACGAAGCAAAATTCGGCTAAGTGTGGAAAACAGGTTTCGCAAAGTATCGCTAAGATTGTGGATCTACAAAACAATGGAAATGTTCCTATTTTCAGACCTAGAGATGAACTAGCGAAAGCAAAGAAAGTTTAAAAACGACAAGTGGAGCTGTGGTAAATCTGCGTGGCATTACTGTCGGTCTCCAACATACGAGCACAGTGGGGATGAGATATCGTCAAAGGTTCATGGGCTAAGTATGACCGGCATTGACGGAAGCTCGAGTTCTGACCAGCGGCGGCGGAGCTCTATGAAACCCTACTGAGAATGGCTATGGATCTAGAGGAAGAAGGACTCATCGGAGAAGGCACGGCGAACGCGGAGAAAGCTCTAGAACGTACAGGTTGATGAAGCGGCCTTGCCGAAGACGATGAGGAGACGGCGCCGGAATGAGATGTGGGGAAGCGGAGGCGTCGAGAGGAAGGACAAGAAGAGTGAGCGAGGAAGAAGGTAACGCCGCTCCTCGCGGTCCTATTTAACAGGAAAAGGTGGAACAGGCGCGAAAATCCAGGCGTCAAAAATCATTTGACCGAGGCAGGCGCCTCGATTCCTGGTTATCCATTTAATAAAGGAAGATTCGTTGCGTGCGTCAGAGGATCTTTTTACAGATTTGACGTGACGTCACGGCGGGTCATTATTTTCTAGGCGACTAGCCGAGGAGTAAGAAGAAAGCTGAAGTGAGCAAGCTCAAATCAACCTGGGGCCTAATGTTGGGGATATAACCCCGCGGTGAGACCCGCCCTAAAGGCTCCGGGTCACACCAGGCAGCTCGTACGCCAGTTCAAGGGTGGGCCATGAAGACTTAAGCCCAAGACATTTGGCGGCTTGACAAGATGGGCCGGAGTGTGGCCCGGATAGAGAAGACCCGGGCGAGTAAACCGCCGTCCGGAGACAACTTGGTCAGGAAAGGCAAGGTAAGATAGAGGTAGACTCGGACATGTAATGAGAGTCGGATACGCTTGTATGGCTCGTGGTCTTGACCTCCTATATAAAGGCGAGACCCGGGGCGACTTAGGGATCGGGCTATCGAGAACTAGGTCAAGCAATAGCTCCCTTGTAATCGATACATCAAGCAATACAAGCACAAGCAGGACGTAGGCTGTTACCTCATCTTGAGGGGCCGAACCTGGGTAAACTCGTGTCCTTTGTCCCAACCAACCCGTTTGAGTCCATCACGTTAGCAATGGCCTCGAATCCAAGTCCGTTCACCCGAACATCTGCCGTGATAAAACAATGACACCTGTCGAGGCCCTCGTGCCAAAATAAGCGTAGGATCGCATCTTGGGCGTTATAGCACCGAAGTGGGACCATGCATCGATGTGCTAAGGTTTGGCAGGGTTCTGGGTATCGGTGGGACCGAGTGGAAAAAGTTGGTTGCAACAATTTCTATAAATGGCATAGACAGAATATGTGGGAGAGTTTGTGGGTGTTTTTGGTGACTATCACTTGTGCATGTTTGAGCATCTTCTTCACCAATAGTACCTTACCCCCTTTTAATAATATTGGCTTTTCCTATGGACTCAAAGTGATTTCTTACAAAGTAAAATGTAGAGTCCTCTTGCTTGAAGCTTTTGCCAATCCAAATCCTTGCATCTAGGGGTTTCTCCACAATCCTTTCGCCAACCCATCATTGAACTTTTCCTGAAATATGCTTGGTGGAAATATTAGTAAAATGATATATATGTTGTTATTATTTACCAAAACCACCAAGGGAGAAAATGTGCTTTCAATCTCCCCTTTTTGGTAATTGATGACAACGTATAGATCAAAGCTATGACATATGATATAATCAATGAATATAACTGTCACTTCGAGAAGTGTGTGATAAGCAAGAGCTCCCCCTAAATTTGTGCTTTATTTTGAATTTGCGTTTGAATGCAAATGCACAATCGATTAGGTACATGGGGCACTTCTTCCATGTCACATACATCTTGGTGGTGTGCGAGAGTAATAAGAATGAATAGCATCACAAAACACGATCAAGCAAAGTGAATGATCATCTTATAACCATCATAAAGATAGGAAACAGTAGCAACACGCACTAAGTGTATGAAAGTGCGTTATATCGACTAGAGGGGGGTGAATAGGCGATTTTTACAAATTCATCACTTGAGGAATTTCAACTTGAGGAATTTGAAATGTGATGAATAACTAGTAGAAGAATAAGTACTCAAGTGCATGAGAAACATAGTGACAGCATAATCATCATGATGAAATAAAACATGCATAGATTACAAGTAGCGTGATACAGGATAAGCAGGTGAGGAACAAGCTAACTCGAAGAATTTGAGGTGAGGAAATTGTGAAAGTCTTCATCAAATTCTTCAAACAGTAACGATCAATTTCATCAACAAGTATACGAGGAATAGAGGGGTTGAGGAAATAGAACCAGGTAGTTCGATGAAGATAATGGTTTGATGACCCAGTTCCAACTGATGTGACAGTCGTACGACTGGTTTGGAGCGGCCTAGTATTTAAACCAGAGGACACACAGTCCTTACCATATTCTCCTTGAGCTAAGGTCACAAGTCCTCGCCCAACACTCGTAGTAAGTCTTCAGGCTAGAATTCCAAAACCCTCACAAACTGGTCACCCGGCGATCCACAATTGACTGTTGGATGCTCTAGACCAAGGTCACTCCATGATCCCCAATTGACTGCAGGATGCACTAGACCATGACGCCTAACCGTCTGGAGGATACATAGTCCTCCAAGGTAACAAGCGTCGGTTCCACACAGGAACAATCTCTTCAGTGATGCTCAATCACTCTGGGTTTGGTGGTTTGGATTTGGGTTTTTCCTCACTGATGATTTTCTCTCAGAGCAGCCAACCTACTAGTGGTTGTGGGGGTGGCTATTATAGCCAGGGTGCAACCTGACATGATAAGACATAAATGCCCCCAATGATATGACCATTATGTGGATAATATGATTGGGGACAGTTGGTGCTAAGCACAACAATGGTCGGAATTTCGAACTATGAACAGGCTTATCATGTTCCTCACTTGTAGGCAATTCGCACTGGAAAAATCCTAACTCCTCAGTCAGATCAATTTCTTCAGAGACCAGAAGAACATCGTCTCTGCCACTGAAGAACTTGACTGAACTGCAAGAGATTTCCAAAGGCTTCACTCAAAGGATTGGATAGGTTGAGGCTTTTGGAGTTGAGCATCAGTTGGAAATTTTCATTTGTATTACCTCGGCCCCCTTTAACAGTATGGTGTTTCCTTTGACTCAAAGAAAAGGAAATGAAACTATGAAAACAAAAGTCTTCACGCTTCATAGTCCTCGTTCATATCTTCAAGGTCACACCAACTTCTTCATTCTTAAAGTCTTTAGGGAATACCAAAGTCTTCACCAAAGTCTTCAGTTGAAGACATACATTTTTAGGGGTCGGTGATCTCCGAATATATCAAACTCCTCATGGACTTATAGAGCCTGTGTACACTCACAAACACATTAGTTCCTTAACCTATAAGTCTTCAATACACCAAAATAACTAAGCGGCACTAGATGCACTTACAATCTCCCCCTTTTTGGTGATAGATGACAAATAGGTTAAGTTTTGAATGGGGGTTATACTATGAAGTGTAAATAATCATTTTGAGGAATTTGATTGCAAGATATAGAAGAAGTCCCCCTGAAGATGTGCATATTTGAGGAATTTGCTTTGGACTGCAAATGCACATGGCAGGTTAAAAACATGGAGAACTCCCCCTATATCTTGTAATTCATACACGCATTTCAACATATGATATGAAGAATTTGAAACGCATGATGAAAATGGTGTTTGACGAAATCCAGCATGCATGCATTAAGGTTCTTGAGGAAATAAGCATGCGTAAAGCAGTTCAAAATAGTCAGACCACCATCGGACTTAAGTTTACAACTCAACCAACAAATGCTTGAGAAGAGCAAGAGTTGTAACTTAAACAAAAAAACAGCCCATATATAGAGACCCGCTTGAAGACTAACTCAAATTTTCTCCCCCTTTGTCATCAAAGACCAAAAGGGATGAAAAATGAGGACTAACGCCCCTTGAAGAATTTCATCTTGTTGGTGAGGAAGGAGCTCCAGCGTTGTCGGGGTCGTTTGTCAATGCAGGGCCTGCCGCAGTGTCGTCAACGTCCTCACCTTCATCTGTCTCATGCGATGAAGAATATGAACTTGTAACCATCTAATGAACTTGAGCCTTCTTGAATTTCTTCTGAGGAGGATGAGACCAGTCAAAGTTTTGTTGAAAGTCCATGTCCTTGAGTTCTCAGGAGTCTTGAGGTGTGCGAGAATGGCCCATGCGCGATCGAAGATTTCATGCACATAGTAGTGATTTTTCCTCATAGAGTTCTGCATCACAGTCATGTTCTGAAAAATGGAAGCCAACTAACGCTTTACCCAGTTGTGATTGTGATCAACCTTCTGATGAAGACTTATGAGAAGCTCACGATCACTCATCACACGAGGGGCAGACTCTTGAGGTTTTTGTGTTGAGGCTTTTGCAACAGAGTCCTGAGTTGTAGTGTCATCATTGGTGGAGTAAGATGCAGCTTTGCGAAACTGACCATCCAATGGACGAGTACCTTCATCAATGATAGCTTTGCCTTTTCCTTCAACTGAGACAATTGTGCTCTTGAGGACTTCAATCGGGGGCAAGAAGACGAAGTGATTCTAGAAGTCCGCCTTGAAGGGAACTGAAGACCTTGATCTGATGAATTTCATGATCCACGGAGCATAAGGCTTCAGTTCAAACGGGGCTAGTGCTGCATTTTCCAAAGTCCTCATGAAGAAATCATGGAAGTTGGCGAGAATCCCATGAATGATGTTGAATAGCATGTTCTTCATGACTCCCTCCACTTCTTCTTCTTCGGAGTTGTGGCCCTTTTGAGGACATAGGGTGTTGGTGAGAATGCGATAGACCGTCCGAGGCACATAGAGCAAATCCTTCACAAGGAAGGTGGTCCGTTGAGGTTTTCTAGGAGCCAGCGGCTTCATTAGAACTTGCATCAGTCAATTGGGTAGAGCAGATTCATCAAACAGGTAGCGTGCTTCTTCTAAAGGAATGGGGACTGGGACTGATCGAAGCAATTCAGATGTTGGAGCAGTGAGGTGAGTAGATCTGGTCATCCAGTCCAAGACCCAGGAGTTGATGTCAGAAGCATCCCTGTGATGTGCAGGGTAGCATAGAATTGAAGAATTAGCTCTTCATTCCAATCGCAGATGTCCACACAGAAGGGAAGAAGTCTTGCATTGTGAAGAACTGCGAGCACCAGTGTAAAAGATGGAATTGTTTCCATATCTGCATGAGGAATTTTATGGTGCTCGAAGACTTTCTTCTTATCACACAGCACTGATGCATAATAATACATCTGCGTTGGAGTCCAGAAGCTGGTGCGACTGGCCCTTGCTAAGATATGGATTGGGTCTAGTGAAGAAAATGTGCTCGTTGAAGAAATTTGACTTGAGGAATTTGGGGCGCTTTGAGCCTTTGAATGGCATCCTCAGCTTTGGCTTGAAACGGCCCACAATCTCCTTAGGCACAGGAGGAATTTCTTCAGACTAGGGAATTTGCGGAGCAGATTCCTTGGTGGCAGTTGGAGCAACAATATCATCAGCTGATGCAGGTGGAATTTCTTTAGTGGCTTTAGCAGCCAAGTCATCATATCCTTCGTGAATTTCTTCAGTCTGGGCAGGGGACTGAGGAATCTATGATAGAGGAGTGGTCATTGGGGAATTTGGGTGAGCAGCTTCCCAATATTCATCATTGATGACACGTGTTGTCTTGCCAATGTCCACGTCCTCATCAATTTCTTCAACGCCGGCCTCTTCAGCAGTCAACTGAGGCTGGGGCGATGATACCTGTGGAGTTGAAGCATTTGCTTCCACTTCAATTTCTTCATCAATTTGCTCCGTCAAAGCAGCAGAATGATCTTCTTCATCTTCATCATCTGAGATGACATAGTCAACGCCAAATGGAATTATCTCATAGGCTGGTGCTGAGGAGATTGGGGTCGCATGTATGGGTTCAGTTAAAGATCTTGGCAAGGTCTTCAACTTCCTCACGGCTGAGGAACTTCTTCACGACTGAGAAATCTATGGGGTGGCATATTTAGTGCCTTCTTCTCAGCAGCCTTAGTTTTCTTCACTTCTGATGTAGAAGGAAGGTTGATTGTCTTCACCCTTGATGATTTCGCTGTTTCAATAGAGGGTGAAGGAGGAGCATTTTCTTCAAGCATGACTGATTCAGTCGTCCTTATGGGTTCAATTTCATCAGGTAGCTAATTCTTCAGCTGGCCTGTCAGTTTCTTCAGGCACAACGGTGGAGGTTGTCCTGCTATGTTCTTCAGCAGTCTCACTTTCTTCAGCTGCACTGGCATTTTCTTCAGCAGGCTGAGTAGATTCTTCAACCTGAGGAATTTGTGGTTGCGAACGAGCTGCAACCCTTGTGTCGTGATCATTGATGACTTTATCAGCTATATTGACAAACCGAACCTTGGCACCTTGCCAATCAGCATAGTATCTATTGAATTCCTCACGAGGTTTTTGATCTCAAACTGCATTTTCACTAGTTCCTCAGGAGACAGCTTCAGAACATTTTTCTTCAAGAAATGTTCTTTCTTGTACTGAGCCTTCTTGGTTTATTCGGCCTTCTTGTACTTCCATTTTTCTTCAGCAATGAAAGCAGTGAGGACATGATCAGCACCAGGAGGCAGCTTCAAGTAATCTGGCGTTTTGGGATCCTTGTGCTAGATATCAATGAAGTTCAGCACCATCTTAGGATCCAACCATAGAGGAATTTGAGTGCCTTTCGCTTGAGCCACTCGTTCTTGCTTGTTTTTGATGATTGCAGCGAGATACTCATCATCAGCTTCATCTGAGGAATCAGATGGTATTGTGAACGCCACCTTCTTGGGTTGAGGACTTGGACGAATGCCTCGTCTAGCAGTTGCTTTCATTTTCATCAGTGAAGGACTGGTTGAGGAAGGTGCTTGGGCAGAAGAACTTGCTGATGCCCCTGAAGCAATTGAGAATCCCTCTGTCCTCTAACATGATGCAAGGTGCACAGGAGTTGAGGACTTTGCAGCAACAGCAGAGGACTGAGCAGCTACTAAACCAGCGGTTGAGGCCTTTGAAGGCTGAGCTTGAGAAATCTACTGTGATGATTTTGAAGTTGAAGAATTTGACTTCACAGCAGATTTCTTCACCATAGTTTTCTTCGGAGCACTTGCAGAGGCTCTGGCAGTGGCAGCAGCAGTCTTCATTGAATTTCTTCACAACCTCGTTTGCTCTCTTCGCTAGCTTGGCTTGCTGTTTCTCCCTTTCATGTGGAAAGTCATTACCAGTCTTGAGACTAGTGGGATCAGCAATTTGATTGGGATCCAAGGGTGGCTGCTGCAAGGGGGTTTCACAATGAATTTCATCATATACTTAGGAGTGACATAGAGATATTCTTTCCACTCCTTTTCCCATCTTCTCTCAATTTTCTGTAAGCAGAATTTTCTCTGCTTAGTGTTGGAAATATGCCCTAGAGGCAATAAATAAAGTGTTTATTATTATATTTCCTTTTCATGATAATCGTTTATTATCCATGCTATAATTGTATTGGTTGGAAACACATTACATGTGTGGGTAAATAGACAACACTTTGTCCCTAGTATGCCTCTAGAAAACTAGCTCGTTGATCAAAGATGGTCAAGGTTTCCTAGCCATTGACATGTGATGTCATTTGATAATGGGATCACATCATTAGGAGAATGATGTGATGGACAAGACCCAAACTACAAACGTAGCATATGATCGTGTGAGTTTATTGCTACTGTTTTCTGCATGTCAAGTATATGTTCCTATGACCATGAGATCATGCAACTCATGGACATCGGAGGAGTGCCTTGTGTGTATCAAAAGTTGCAACATAACCGGGTGACTATAAAGGTGCTCTACAGGTATCTCCGAGGGTGTCTGTTGAGTTGGCATGTTTCAAGACTGGGATTTGTTACTCCGTCTGACGGAGAGCTATCACGGGGCCCACTCGGTAATACAACATCACAATAAGCCTTGCAAGCAATGTGACTAAGTGTTAGTCATGGGATCTTGTATTACGGAACGAGTAAAAGAGACTTGCCGGCAACAAGGTTGAAATAGGTATGGAGATATCGACGATCAAATCTCGGGCAAGTAACATACCGAAGAACAAAGGGAACATCATACAGGATTAACTGAATCCTTGACATAGAGGTTCAACCGATAAAGATCTTCATAGAATATGTAGGAACCAATATGGGCATCCAGGTCCCGCTATTGGTTATTGACCGTAGAGGTGTCTCGGTCATGTCTACATAGTTCTCGAACCCGTAGGGTCTACACACTTAAGGTTCGGTGACGTTTTGGTAGTATAGAGTTATGTATGATGGTGACCAAAGGTTGTTTGGAGTCCCAGATGAGATCCTGGAAGTCACTAGGAGCTCCGGAATGGTCCGGAGGTAAAGATTGATATATAAGAAGTCCCTTTTTGATCACCGGAAAAGTTTCGGGCTCATAGGTAGTGTACTGGGAGTGCCGGTAGTGTACCGGGAGACCATCGGGAGGGGTATTTCGACCCAAGAGGCTACATGGGCTGTGGGAGGATGAATACCAGCCCCTAGTGGGCTGGTGGGAGTTCGCTACAAGGCCCATGCGGCTAGGGAAAGAAAAACCAAAAAGGAAAAGTGGAAAAAGGCAAAAAGGGGAGGAATCCTGGTCCTACTAGGATTGGAGGAGGAATCCTCCTCTCCTCCCCCTTCGGTCGAACCAAGGAGGCCTTGGCCCTTGCGCCAAGGCCTCTCCTCCCTCCCTCTTATATATACTAGAGGTTTTAGGGTTTTGGCATAGAATTTTCAGCCACGTGCCACTCGTTCCTCCAGTGCATAGTTTCTCCTCTAGATTGGATTTCTGCAGTGCTTAGGCGAAGCCCTGCCGGAATAGTTCCACCACCATCGCCGGAGCGCCGTCATGCTGCCGGAGAACTCTTTTACCTCTCCACTCCCTCTTGCTGGATCAAGATGGTGGAGATTGTCATCAAGTCGTACGTGTGCTGAACGCGGAGGTGTCGTCCGTTCGGCGCTAGATCAGAAGGACCGTGATCAAGTTCGCGGGACGGATCGTGATTGGATTGCCAGACGGATCGTGATTGGATCGCGGGACGCACGGCGATTTGGATCGCGAAGACGTTCGACTAGACCAACCGCGTTTCTTAAAGCTTCCCACTTAGCGATCTACAAGGGTACGTAGATCCACTCTCCCTCTCGTAGATGCTCATCACCATGGATAGGTCTTGCGTGAACATAGGAAATTTTTTTGTTTCCCATGCGACGTTCCCCAACACTTTGTTGTTTCTTTGACATGAATTTCTACATCTGGCGTGCAGTATTCCTCATACAGGTCATCAGGTATCTCAAAAGTTGTCTGCACATCAGGTTTCTTTCCACCCTTCTGTGGCTTCTTCCCATCAGTCATTTTCTTCGGCTCAGGATTCTGAACTCTTGGAGATTTTGAAGAAGTGCACAATTTTTCCTCAAGAAACGCTGCAAATGAGTTAAGTTGATGAGAACCTAGTGATTCATCAACGGACATGTTTGTACCTGTGAACAAAGTATAGGTACGAGGAATTTGAAGAGGTCATATGCATTCTCAGAAGTTTTTCAACAACATCGAGTGTGAGGAATTTGACCATGGGTGTCTTGAGGAATTTCACTAAGTGTTCTTTGCCTTAGGTCCCACAGTTGTACAAATTTTGAAGATTCGCACTATTGAGGAATCTTGAAGAAAATCATAACTTAGGGAAAAAAACATCAAGTGTATGAACATGTAAGGTGCTTTAGAATGTGATTCTTGAAGAATAAACACCTTTGAGAAGATTGAGGAAAGCTTGAAGATCAAACAAGGGCAGTAAAAATAGATTTTATTTACCCTGATAAAGAACACGACGAACTGTGAGAAGAAATCGAGGAAGTTCGTCCGTCCAGATCTCCCACGCCCTAACTTGGCAGAGGGAGACAGCTACAGCGATGGCAGGGTGAAGACTTCCGCGGCCAATGCGAGTACGACGACAGCGAGGTTGAGACAGTGAAGCTCTTCCACACCGGCGGCGGTGATTTTAGCGGCGGTGCTAGGTTTGAGCTCGTGAGAGAGTAGGAGTGAGGAGTAACCGAGCATAGTGAAAGGGAAGGGGTATTTATAGCAGAGGTGAAAACCAATTTGTCCGAAGATTTTGGACCAAATTGCCCCTGACCCTTGCTCTCCACGCAACATGTGTCACCCACGTTCTGAGTAGTGGGGATAGTGGGGGATCGTGGGTTATCCAATCGTGGGAATCGAAACGGTTTGAGCGGGAAACGCTGAAAATTTTAAAGTTTCCGTTCGCAAATTCTTCAGTTGTCAAGGACACAGTGAAGACTTTGAACGAGTTTCAAAGTAGAATGCATATGAAGAATTTGTGAACAGACTGGGTTGAGTTTAGCATAGAGGGGAAAAGGGCCCGATCACATTCACTTAGATGAAAAACAACTTGAAGAATTAGCAATAAGTGAATGTTGTTGAGGACATTGAAAACTCAAATACATATATATAGTCAATGAAGAACATGAGTTTCATAGTTTGAAGAATTTGAAAAGTTGAGGAATTTGAAAACTTGAAGAATTTGCAAAATGACGAAAAACTCAACTTTGAAGAATTTCAACTATGGTTGGTGGCGTAACCCACCGTGTAAGAATGATGACTTCAGACACCGCGTACAATTGTCGTAGGGTTCTGAGACTCAAATTCTTCATTAATTTCTTCACACTTAGAGGGTTATTCTTCATTGATTGAAGAAAAATGTTACTTCGAGTGTTGCACATCTAAGTCATCAATTTTGCATAAGTGTTAGGACGTGTGTCCTTTTTCAAAGAACATTCGAAGATTCTAAGATATTTAGCTCACACCGCATCTTGCAAAATCTCTTTTCATCCAAGGGATTTGTGAAGATGTTGGCCAGTTATTCTTCAGTAGGGATGTGGTCCATGGAGATGTCACCCTTGAGTACATGATCTCGAAGAAAGTGATGACGAATCTGGATGTGCTTGGTCTTGGAATGCTGAACTGGGTTGTAAGCAACCTTGATGGCACTCTCGTTGTCGTAGTAGAGAGGCACATTCTTCAACTTGATGTCGTAGTCCTTGAGGGTTTGCTTAATCCATAGCAATTGAGCGCAACATGAACCAGCAACAATGTACTCAGCTTCAGCAATAGATAGTGACATGCAATTCTGCTTCTTTGAGGACCAACAGACTAAGGATCATCCAAGGAAATGACATGTGCCTGAGGTTGACTTGAGATCCACACGATCTCCAGCATAGTCAGCATCAGAGTATCCGACGAGGTGAAGATTTGAGCCCTTGGGATACCATAATCCAAGAGTTGGTGTGTGAGCTAAGTATCGAAGAATATGTTTCACGGGCTTATGGTGTGATTCCTTCGGTGTTGCTTGGAATCGGGCACACATGCAAACACTCAGCATAATATCAGGCCTAGATGCACACAGATACAATAATGAGCCAATCATGGAGCAATATACCTTCTGATCGAAATCTTTACCATTTTCGTTAGTGCAGAGGTGGCCTTTTGAAGGCATTGGAGTTTTGACGCCTTTGCAATCTTGCATGTCGAATTTCCTCAGAACATCCTTGAGGTATTTCTCTTGAAAAATGAATATGCCATTGTCTTGCTGACGAATTCGAAGACCTAAGAAGAATTTCAACTCTCCCATCATAGACATTTGATATTCTTCACTCATCATATAGGCAAATTCATCACTGTAACGTTTGTCAGTACAGCCAAAGATAATATTGTCTACCTATATTTGGCATATGAACAGTTCATTGTCATAGGATTTTGTGAAAAGAGTTGGGTCGAGTGAACCGGGTTTGAAGCCTTTCTTCATGAGGAACTCCTTTAGAGTGTCGTACCATGCCCGAGGGGCCTGCTTAAGGCCATAGAGGGCCTTGTTGAGTATGAAGACTTTGTCAGGATGCTTAGGGTCTTCAAAACCTGGGGGTTGAGCAACATATACTTCTTCCTCAAGCTTACCATTGAGGAATGCACTTTTCACATCCATTTGATATAAGATGATATTATGATGGTTAGCATAGGCAAGCAATATGCGAATAGCTTCAAGTCTAGCAACAGGTGCAAAAGTTTCATCAAAGTCAATTCCTTCAACCTGTGTCTAGCCTTGAGCTACAAGACGAGCCTTATTCCTTACAACAAGGCCATTTTCATCTTGCTTGTTGCGGTAGATCCACTTGGTACCTATGATGTTATGCTTGCGAGGATCTGGCCGCTTGACAAGTTCCCACACGTTGTTGAGCTTGAACTGATGCAATTCCTCTTGCATAGCTTGAATCCACTCAGGCTCCTTGAATGCTTCATCAACTTTGGTGGGCTCTATGATAGGGACCAAAGCAAAGTGCCCACAAAATTTAGTCAAATGTGAAGCTCTTGAGCGAGTGAGGGAACCTGGTGCATTGATGTCATCGATGATTTTGTCAATCTGCACTTCATTTGCAACTCTTGGGTGAGCAGGTTGACGTGGCTGAGGATTTTCTTCCGCACCATTTTCTTCAGGTGTATCAGCATGAATGTCTTCATTCATCGGAATGACTTCCTCAGTGGGTATGACATCTTCAGTAGCCTTCAGCTTAATGGATTCCTCTGGAGACTATTCATCTAGCACAGAAGGTAGGTGCTCTCTTTGCGAGCCGTCAGTTACATCGAACCGCACATCTACAGTTTCAACAACCTTGTGGTGGTAGGTGTTGAAGTCTCTGTAGGTGTGCGAGTCCTTTCCATAACCAAGCATAAAACCTTCATGTGCTTTCAGTGCAAATTTAGAACTATGGTGAGGATATCTAATCCAGCATTTTGCACCAAAGACTTTGAGATAACTTACATTGGGTTTCTTGCCATACATAAGTTCATATGAAGTCTTTTTGAAGAATTTGTGAAGATATACCCTGTTGATGATGTGGCATGCAGTATCAATTGCCTCAGGCCAGAAGCAACGAGGAGTCTTGTATTCATCAAGCATGGTACGAGCCATCTCAACAAGAGTCATGTTCTTGCGCTCCACGACGTCGTTCTGCTGAGTAGTATATGGGGAAGATAAATCATGAGTAATACCAAGTTCATCAAGATATTCATCAAGATTGGTGTTCTTGAACTCAGTCCCATTAGCACTCCTGATATGCTTGATCTTGCCACCGAAGTTCGTGGAGGTCCTTGAAGCAAATCGTCTGAAGACATCCTGCACTTCAGACTTGTACCGAATAATATGCACCCAAGTGTAACGAGAGTAATCATCAACAATGAAAAAGTCATACATACTTGAAGAATTTGTTAGTGTGGAGTAATGACTGGGGCCAAAGAGATCCATGTGACGCAATTCAAAGGGTCGAGTCGTGTTCATGATTGTCTTCGAGGGATGGTTGGATCTGGTCATCTTCCCACACTCGCATGCACCACAAAGGTGGTCCTTGAGGAATTTGACACCTTCTATGACAATGACATGCTTTTTCTTCATGTGTTTGTGCAAGTTCCTCATACTAGCATGTCCAAGTCGTCGATGCTACAGCCAGCCTTCTCAGGACTTTGCAAGTAGGCATGTGGCAGGCTGAGGACCTGTAGAGAAATCAACAATATACAAGTCTCCTCTCCTAAAGCCTTCGAGGACTTTGGAATTGTTAGATTCCATGATGACAACACAATGATATTTTCCAAATACGACAACCATATCAAGATCACAAAGCATTGAGACATACATAAGGTTGAACCTGAGGGATTCGACTAACATCACCTTATCCATGGTTCGGTCCTTTGAGATTGCAACCTTACCTAGACCCAATACCTTGCTTTTTCCTTTGTCAGCATAGGTGATATGCTTCATATGAGATGGAGCAAGTGGCAAATTCATCTGTAGATTCTTGTCACCTGTCATGTGGTTTCTGCATCCACTATCGAGGACCCACTCAGTAGCTTTTGGAGGTTCATCTTGTAGATGAATTAGTACAACTTATGAACTCATATGCTTCAGAGCAAAGAATATGACATCAATTTCATCAGACATAATTTCATCACACAAGATAGTAAGCAAGTAGTGTGAGAACGTGAGAAATAAGGAATTCATTTCTACATCGTTAGCTTGCGTCCTTTCAAGCATTTCCTCAGGTCTCCAGCAAATTCATCAGACGTTCAAGTTCATCTGGAGACCTGACCCTACATAAGAAATTAGTTCAATTTCTTCACCACCCACATTTGGAGGGGTGGCAAAGAGTTCATCATTCTGCGAGCACCATATGAGAAGGGAGGCATTGAAGCAAGTGCACTTCGTTTCATAGGACGAGGGTTCGATTACTCATATGAATAAGCAGAGAAATTCTTCGAGGACTTATGAACATAATGATTTGAAGAATAATGCACATATTCAGAACTCTTAGATTTTCCCTACAAAACAGAGGCATTAGCACGAGAATGATATTTTTGACCATTTGAGGAATTTAGTCCAAGTGAAGACTTTGGTCCATATGACGAATTTGATTTGGGGTTCCTGTTCTTCATGAGTGGTGTCGTGAGGACATTCACTTGAAGATTTTGTAGGTAGCTCTTGGGAACCCAGATTTTCTTCATAGGAGAACCGTTCCTGCAGTTAGTTCCAAGAAATTTTGCAAATACTTCACCTTTATGATTTTTGAAGAATTTGTATTTGGAGTCAAGTGACTCATTAGAGGAATATGAAGTTTCACATGTAAAGCCAGATAAAGTGGATGGATCTACAGGAGGTCCTTTCGCAGCAACCCATGAGGTTTTGGGGTACTGCTTAGGTGTCCAGTAGGATCCATCAGCGTTGAGTTTCCTCTCAGAGGCAATACCCTCTTTCCTAGGGTTCCTATTCAGAATCTGCTTTTTGAGGACATTGCAAAGGGTTTGATGCCCTTTGAGACTTTTGTACATGCTTGTCACATACAATTCCTTCAACCTTGCATTTTCGTCAGTGATACTTGTGGTATCCTCATATGAGGAATTTGTGACCACTGGAATAGTTGAAGAATTTGCAGCAATAGAAGCATTTGAACATTCAGGTGAAGAATTAGCAGTTTCACGTTCGATGCATTTCAAACAAGGTGGAACAAATTCTTCCTGAGCGCTATTGTTCTGTTGAGCCAGTAAGGAATCGTTTTCCCTTTGGAGATCCTCATGTGACACCCTTAGTTTCTCAAGATCTTGATTTCTTTGAAGAAATTCATAAGAAAGCTTCTCATGATTGGCTAAGAGAGCATTATGATGACTCTGAAGGTTATCATACTTTGTCTGAAGACTTTTGAGATCGTCAGACAGAGTTTGAGTCCAATCCACTTCCTCATTCAACAGATCATCGCTTTTGTCTAGCATTTTCTGAAGCTTTTCAAGAGCACTTTGTTGCTTAGTGGCAATATTAGCAAGTTTTGCATAGCTAGGTTTCACATATTCATCAAATTCACAATCACTTGATTCAGAGGAGGAGTGATGCTTATGTACCTTGGAACCTTTTGCCATAAGACAAAGTGAGGAAGATGAATCAGGATCTGATTCCTGGGTTTTGAGAATTTTCTTGAGTTCGATGAACATGGGGTCTTGACGAGTGCGATAGCCTTCATTGATGTCTAAGATCCTATCCCAGATGAGCTTGGAATTTTGAAGATGACAGATGCCTTTGAACATGACGCTTGATATGCTTGAGTAGATGATGTTCCTCACCTGAGCATCAAGTTGAGTGTACTTACTAATTTCCTCAGCATTTGCCATCTTGCAAAGTTCAGTCAGTCCAAGTTCTGTAACAGTCCATAGCTCACTGTTCATGGCCATCAGATGCTTCTTCATCAGAACCTTCCACCTAGGATATTCAATGTCATCAAGATTGGGACATTTTGTGAATGACTTGACACCTTTTGCCATGAAACAATAAGTAGGAGCATAGTTATCATTGACTCCATCAGAGTCATTGGAGTACTCATTTTCTTCATCGTTGAAGATGGACTTGCTAACGGGCAGTGGCGAGAGCAAGACTAGCGATACCAGATTCAGATTCCACCTCAGATTCTTCCTCTTCTTCATATTCTTCAGATTCTTCTTCTGAGTCCATTTCCTTGCCAATGAAAGCCCGAGCCTGTCTATAACCATTCTTTTTGTGCATAGAGGACTTTAAAGATGAGGACTTTGCGGATGAGGACTTTGAAGATTTCTTCTTTTTCTTCGAGTCATCAGAACTGTCGTCCTTGTACTTCTTATTCTTCTTCTTTGATTCTTTTTCCCAAAGAGGACAATCAGAGATGAAGTGACCAGATTTCTTGCATTTGTGACAAGTTCTATTCTTGTAGTCATCTGAGGAATCTGATTTCCTCAACCCACTTTTTGAAGACTTTCCAAATCCACCTCTCCTTGAGAACTTCTGGAATTTCCTCACGAGCATTGCTAGCTCCTGACTTAGTTCTTCGGGATCACCAAGGCTACTATCAGAATCTTCAACTTAGGATGAGGAAATTGCTCTAACCTTCAGATCACGAGATCTTCCATAGCTTGGCCTGTAGAGGTCTCTCCTCAGCTTGTTGGAATTCATGAGTATTGAGTCTCTCAAGAATATCAACAGGATCAAGTGACTCGTAGTCTCCACATTCTTGAATCATCAAGGCCAGAGTATCAAATGAGGAATCAAGATACCTTAGCAGTTTCTTCACCACTTAATGGTCGGTGATATCAGTGGCACCCAGTGCTTGAAGCTCATTGGAGATACCAGTGAGACGATCAAAAGTTTGGTGAACATTTTCATTGTCGAGTCTCTTGAAGCGGTTGAAGAGATTGCGAAGAACGTCAACACGAGAGTCACGTTGAGTGGAAACACCTTCATTGACTTTGGACAGCCTATCCCAGATAAGCTCAGCAGACTCCAAAGCACTCACTTTGCCATACTGACCTTTGCTCAGATGTCCATAGATGATATTCTTCGCTTGAGAATTGAGTTGCTTGAATCTCTTCACATCAGCAGCGTTGATCGTGGGAGTGACAAAGGGAACACCATTTTCCACAACGTACCAAAGATCGTTGTCAATTGCCTCAAGATGCATGCGCATCTTGTTCTTCCAGTAGGGATAGTTCGTCCCATCGAAGGTAGGACATCCTGCGGAAACCTTGATCATACCTGCAGTCGACATAACTAGAACTCTAGGTGGTTAAACCAAAATCACATAGAACAAGGGAGTACCTTGCTCTGATACCAATTGAAAGTGCGTTATATCGACTAGAGGGGGGTGAATAGGCGATTTTTACAAATTCATCACTTGAGGAATTTCAACTTGAGGAATTTGAAATGTGATGAATAACTAGCAACGGAATAAGTACTCAAGTGCATGAGGAACACAGTGACAGCATAATCATCATGATGAAATAAAACATGCACATATTACAAGTAGCATGATACAGGATAAGCAGGTGAGGAACAAGGTAACTTCAAGAATTTGAGGTGAGGAAATTGTGAAAGTCTTCAGTCAAATTCTTCAAAAAGTAATGATCAATTTCATCAACAAGTATACGAGGAATAGAGGGGTTGAGGAAATAGAACCAAGTACTCGATGAAGACAATGGTTTGACGACCCAGTTCAAACTGTTGTGACAATCGTATGTCTGGTTTGGAGCGGCCTGGTATTTAAACCAGAGGACACACGGTCCCAGGACATAGAGTCCTTATCGTATTCTCCTTGAGCTAAGGTCAAAAAGTCCTCGCCCAACACTCGTAGTAAGTCTTCAGGGTAGACTTCCAAAACCCTCACAAATTGGTCACCCGGCGATCCACAATTGACTGTTGGATGCTCTAGACCAAGGTCACTCCGTGATCCCCAATTGACTGCAGGATGCACTAGACCATGCCACCTAACCGTCTAGAGGATACACAGTCCTCAAAGGTAACAAGCGTTGGTTTCACATAGGAACAATCTCTTCAGTGATGCTCAATCACTCTGGGTTTGGTGGTTTGGATTTGGGTTTTTCCTCACTGATGATTTTCTCTCAAAGTCCTCGGAGGATGGGTTGCTCTCAAATGACAAGTGTCAGTTCTCTCTCGGAGCAGCCAACCAACTAGTGGTTGTGGTGGGTGGCTATTTATAGCCAGGGTGCAACCTGACATGATAAGACATAAATGCCCCCAATGATATGACCGTTATGTGGATAAGATGATTGGGGACAGCTGGCGCTAAGCACCGCAACGATCGGAATTTCGAACTATGAAAGTCCTCAGGCTTATCATGTTCCTCACTTGTAGGCAATTCGCACTGGCGAAATACTAACTCCTCAGTCAGATCAATTTCATCAGAGACCAGAAGAACATCGTCTCTGTCACTGAAGAACTTGACTTAACTGCAAGAGATTTCCAAAGGCTTCACTCGGAGGATTGGATATGTTGAGGCTTTTGGAGTTGAGCATTAGTTGAAAATTTTCCTTAGTATTACCTCGGCCCCCTTTAACGGTACGGTGTTTCCTATGACTCAAAGAAAATGAAATGAAACTATGAAAAAAAAGTCTTCATGCTTCATAGTCCTCGTTCATATCTTCAAGGTCACACCAACTTCTTCATTCTCAAAGTCTTCAGGGAATACCAAAGTCTTCACCAAAGTCTTCAGTTGAAGACATACATTTTTAGGGGTCGGTAATCTCCGAATATATCAAACTCCTCATCGACTTATAGAGCCTTTGTACACTCACAAACACATTAGTTCCTTAACCTATAAGTCTTCAATACACCAAAATCACTAAGCGGCACTAGATGCACTTACAGTGTATGATCAAACATTGACAAAGTTTAACACATCCAAACCAAAAGATACCAAATGTTTTGAAAAAGTGGTAAAACCAACGCTCTCTCCCTCTCTCGAAGCCCTAATGATATATACAACTTCTCCCCCTTTGCCAACAAGTTACCAAAAAGTTCAAAGGTATAGAGCTAAACGATCTTCTGGGGCTGATCTCCTCCAGTAGCTGAAGTTGGAGACTTGGAGTCGAGAGAATGGCATCAGCGAAGACTTCTGTTGATGTCATGGACAGAGTTGGTGTAGCAATGGGAGGAACTGGTGGAGCTGATGGAGCTGATGTGGCTGTAGATGGTGCTAATGAAGACGGTCTCTGTTGGGGAACCTCGCATGGGAAACAAAAAAATTCCTACATTCACGCAAGACCTATCCATGGTGATGAGCATCTACGAGAGGGAGAGTGGATCCACGTACCCTTGTAGATTGCTAAGCGGGAAGCGTTAAGAAACGCGGTTGGTGTAGTCGAATGTCTTCGCGATCCAAATCGCCGAGCGTCCCGCAATCCAATCACGATCCGTCCCGATCAAGTATCGAACGGACGGCACCTCCGCGTTCAGCGCACGTACAGCTTGATGACGATCTCCGCCTTCTTGATCCAGAAAGAGGGAGCGGAGAGGTAGAAGAGTCCTCCAGCAGCATGACGGCACTCCGACGATGGTGGTGGAACTATTCCGGTAGGGCTTCGCCTAAGCACTGCAGAAATCCGATCTAGAGGAGAAACTATGCATTGGAGGAACGGGTAGCACGTGGCTGAAAATCTTGTGCAAAAACCCTAAAATCCTCTAGTATATATAGGAGGAGAGGAGGAGGAGGCTTGGCTCCCAAGAAGCCAGCCCTTGGGACGGCCGAACCAAGAGGGAGGAGTCCTCCTCCTCCACTCCTAGTAGGATTAGGACTCCTTCCTAATTTAGCCTTTTTGCCTTTTCCCACTTTTTTCCTTTTGGGCTTTTTCTTCCCAGCTGCATGGGCCCTTTGTGGAACTTCCTACAGCCCACTAAGGGCTGGTATTCATCCTCCCACAGCCCATGTAGCCTCTTGGGTCGAAATACCCCTCCCGATGGTCTCCTGGTACACTACCGGCACTCCTGGTACACTACCGATGAGCCCAAAACTTTTCCGGCGACCAAAATAGGACTTCCTATATATAAATATTTACCTCCGGACCATTCCGGAGCTCCTCGTGACGTCTGGGATCTCATCCGAGACTCCGAACAACCTTCAGTCACCACCATACATAACTCTATACTACCGAAACGTCACCAAACCTTAAGTGTGAAGACCCTGTGGGTTCGAGAACTATGTAGACATGACCGAGACACCTCTACGGTCAATAACCAATAGCGGGACCTGGATGTCCATATTGGTTCCTACATATTCTACGAAGATCTTTATCGGCCGAACCTCTATATCAAGGATTCAGTTAATCCCGTATGATGTTTCCTTTGTTCTTTGGTATGTTACTTGCCCGAGATTCGATCGTCGGTATCTCCATACCTAGTTCAACCTCGTTACCGGCAAGTCTCTTTAATCGTTCCGTAATACAAGATCCCGTGACTAACACTTAGTCACATTGCTTGCAAGGCTTATTGTGATGTTGCATTACCGAGTGGGCCCTGAGATACCTCTCCGTCACACAGAGTAACAAATCCCAGTCTTGATCCATGCCAACCCAATAGACACCCTTGGAGATACCTGTAGAGCACCTTTATAGTCACCCAGTTACGTTGCGACGTTTGATACACATAAGGCACTCTTCCGGTGTCCATGAGTTGCATGATCTCATGGTCATAGAAACATATACTTGACATGCAGAAAACAGTAGCAATAAACTGACACAATCATATGCTACGTTTGTAGTTTGGGTCTTGTCCATCACATCATTCTCCTAATGATGTGATCCCGTTATCAAATGACATGACATGTCAATGGCTAGGAAACCTTGACCATCTTTGATCAACGAGCTAGTTCACTAGAGGCATACTAGGGACAAAGTGTTGTCTATTTACCCACACATGTAATGTGTTTCCAATCAATACAATTATAGAATGGATAATAAACGATTATCATGAACAAGGAAATATAATAATAAACACTTTATTTATTGCCTCTAGGGCATATTTCCAACAGTCTCATCTCTGGAGCTGTCACTGTGGGAGTCCTGGCCTGAGTCCTGAACTGAGTGCTCGTCCTAAGAGGTTCACTGTCCTCCTCATCATCATCATTAGAAGAGTGAGGGATAGGCACATCATCAACTTCCTTCTTGAGCTCATTCACGGTCACTATGAGCCCATCCACCTTGTTGTCGAGACTATGAAACTTGTCTTCAACAATCCTCGCAAGGCTCGCTTGGTTCTTCAGAATGTTGGTGATGTCCTTCTACATGCTGAGCATTGAGCTGACGAGTAGATCCATCTACTCACTCCTAATCATGGGCGGCTGAGCACTAGTGTCTCTGGCTGCCTCAGCATGTGCATGTGCTACAACTGATGTGGGATGATTTGGGTTCATCACCACAACATTGTCTTCAAGCTCCGGCAAGAGTGGCAAATGTGGTCGATCAAGCACAAAGATGTGCTTCTCCAACTTAGAGTTTATGAGCATCTAGATGTAGGGTGCATAGCAACATGAGCACTTCTGATCAGCAGCAATCCTCTTCACAGTCTCCACAATCAAGTCCATCACTTTGAATCTCGTATGTTGATATAGATGGAGCATCATGTTGATGGAGTAGCCGTTGATCATCTTCTCATCTCCAGACTTAGGCAATAAGGTGTGCCTTAAGATAGTGTTGATCGTGCGTAGACCAGCCTGGAGGAAATAGATTGATCCTAGCTTGTGAGACTTCAGATGTGCAGCAGGAATCTCCTTGTGCATGTTCTTCATTTCATTGTGGCTTGCCTTGGGCTTAGAGTACACATCAATATCTCCATCTTCCACCTCTGGGACTCCTAAGATGGCAGCCCACTCATCAACTATGGACTCATACCTGGCACATTCAGTCATCCACACAATTCTACCATCTCTGTAGAAATGAGCAGTGGAGTAGAACTGCATGATCATCTCATCATTCCAGGTTGTGAGCTCCTTGCTAACAAACGTATCAAGTCCAATGTAGTGAAAGTTGTCTTGAACACTCGGGAAGTAATATTCATTGTCCTTAATGTACTTCCAATCCACATATCCCATATCACTCACAGTAGGGCTCTTGTCAAGCAATATAGTCTCATAGAAGTCTTTATGTTCTTTGGTGTAGAACCTGTAGTCCACAGCAGTCTTCCTCCTTTATGAATATGGATCAATAGCTCTCCAATCTCTCAGCCCTTGGTCCTTCCTCTTCTTCATGTCCTTGGCTTGCAGGTGGCTGGCATTATGCACTGAAAGGTGTGGTCTCATCTTCATCAAGGCAGACATAGCATCCTCCTCTGGATCTCTAGATGAAGATCCCTTGTTCTTCTCAGAAGATGGGATGTCTCTAGTAGTCCTCTTGGGTTTGGGAGCAGAGGGATTCTTGGATCCAACTGGCCTGCCCTTGGGTGCTGCTTGGCTAGGCATAGCATCAAACAAAAATTTATTGTTCTTATTGGGAGGAGCCTTTGCAGTTGGCTCTGCCTCCGGTTGGGGAATGTTGCATGGGAAACAAAAAATTTCCTATGCTTCACCAAGATCAATCGAGGAGATGAGCATCTATGAGAGGAGAGATTGGATCTACGTACCCTTGTATACCACTAAGCGGAAGCGTTAAACAACGCGGTTGATGTAGTGGTACGTCTCCGCAATCCAAATCGCAAGCCGTCCCACGAACTCCCGATCAAGTGCCGAGCGAACGGCACCTCTGCGTTCAGCACACGTGCATCTCAATGAAGATCTCCGCCTTCTTGATCCAGCAAGAGGGAGTGGAGAGGTAGATGGGTTCGTCGGCAGCACGACGACGTGGCGGTAGTGGTGGTGGAGCTGATCCGGCAGAGCATCGCTAAGCAGCGCCAAACCAATCTAATAGAGGAGAGGTAATCGGGGAGGGAGGAAGGGCTGCGCCGTGACTTGTGTTTGCATCCCTCCCTCACCTCTCATATATATAGGGTAAGAGGAGGGGCTGGTCGCCCTAGGGTTTCCCCTAGGGTTTTGTGCGGCGGCCAAGGGAGGTGGGGTGGCGGCCAGGGTGGCTTGGCCACCAGGTTTGGTGGCTAGCCCACCCTTTTGGCCCAGCCCAAGCCTCTAGTTTGCACCCTCTCACGGCCCATGTGACCCTTCGGACTAGATGGGCCCGTTCGGTGGACCCCCAGGAACACTTCCGGCACTCCGTCACACCACTTGCAGGTCACGGAACTTTTCCAGAACTCAAACACCAACTTCCCATATATGAATATTTACCTCTGCACCATTCCGGAACTCCTCATGACATCCGGGATCTCATTCGGGACTCCTAACAACCTTAGGTCACCAACACACATAACTCATCTATCCCAAAACGTCACTGAACCTTAAGTGTGCACACCTAGCGGGTTCGAGAACCATGCAGACATGACCGAGACACCTCTACAGTCAATAACCAATAGAGGGACCTGGATGCCCATATTGGTTCCTACATGTTCTACGAAGCTCTTTATCGGTCGAACCACTATGCCAAGGATTCAGTTAATCCTGTATGATGTTCCCTTTGTCCTTCAGTATGTTACTTGCCCGAGATTCGATCATCAGTATCTCCATACCTAGTTCAATCTCGTTACCGGCAAGTCTCTTTACTCGTTCTGTAATACAAGATCCCACGACTAACACTTAGTCACATTGCTTCCCAGGCTTGTTGTGATGTTGTATTACCGAGTGGGCCCTGAGATACCTCTCCGTCACACGGAGTAACAAATCCCAGTATTGATCCATGCCAACTCAACAGACACCTTCGGAGATACCTGTAGAGTACCTTTATAGTCACCCAGTTATGTTGCGACATTTTATACACATAAGGCACTCTTCCGGTGTCAGTGAGTTGCATGATCTCATGGTCATAGGAACATATACTTGACATGCAAAAAACTATAAAAATAAACTGACACGATCATATGCTACGTTTATAGTTTGGGTATTGTCCATCACATCATTCTCCTAATGATGTGATCCCGATATCAAATGACATCTCATGTCCATGGCCAGGAAACCTTAACCATCTTTGATCAACGAGCTAGCCTACTAGAGGCATACTAGGGACACAGTGTTTGTCTATATGCCCACACATGTATTTAGTTTCCAATCAACACAATTATAGCATGGACAATAAACGATTATCATGAACAAGGAAATATAATAATAGACACTTTATTTATTGCCTCTAGGGCATATTTCCAACAGTCTCCCACTTGCACTAGAGTCAATAATCTAGTTCACATCACTATGTGATTTACATTATAATGAATCGAACACTCATGCCATCTGGTGTTGATCATGTTTATCCCTTGGAAGAGGTTTAGTCAACAGGTCTGCAACATTCAGATCCATGTGCACTTTGCAAATATTTATGTCCTTCTCCTCGACATAATCGCGAATGGAATTGAAGCGTCGCTTTATGTGTCTGGTCCTCTTGTGAAACCTTGGTTCCTTGGCCAGAGCAATGGCACAAGTGTTGTCACAGAACAGAGTCATCGGATTCAGTGCACTCGGCACTACTCCAAGATCTGTCATGAACTGCTTCATCCAGACACCTTCCTTCGCTGCCTCCGAGGCTACGATGTACTCTGCTTCGCATGTCGAATCGACTACCACGCTTTGCTTGGAACTACACCAGCTTACCGCTCCCTCATTGAAAATAAATACGTATCCGGTTTGTGACTTAGAGTCATCCGGATCAGTGTCAAAGCTTGCAGCGACGTAACGCTTTATGACGAGCTCTTGATCACCTCCATAAACGAGAAACATCTCCTTAGTCCTTTTCAAGTACTTAAGGATATTCTTGACCGCCATCCAGTGCTCCATTCGAGGATCACTTTGAAACCTTCTGGCCATACTTATGGCAAGACTGACATCGGGTCTTGTGCCAGCATCGCATACATGATAGAGCCTATGGTTGGAGCATAGGGATGACACTCATCTTCTCTCTATCTTCTGCAGTCACTGGGCATTGAGTCTTACTCAACTTCACACCTTGTAACACAGGTAAGAACCCTTTCTTAGACTGATCCATTTTAAACTTCTTCAAAACTTTATCAAGGTATGTGCTTTGTGAAAGTGCTATCAAGCGTCTCGATCTATCTCTATAGATCTTAATGCCTAATATGAAAGCAGCTTCTCCTAGGTCCTTCATTGAAAAACTCTGGTTCAAATATTCCTTCACGCTTTCTAGCATTTCTTTATTGTTTCCAATCAGCAATATGTCATCCACATATAATATCAAAAATGCTACAGAGCTCCCACTCACTTTCTTGTAAATACAAGCTTCTTCGTAAACTTATATAAACCCAAACGCTTTGATCACCTCATAAAAGCTCTTATTCCAACTCCGAGATGCTTGCACCAGTCCATAAATGGACAGCTGGAGTTTGCAAATTTTTGTCAGCATTCTCTGGATCGACAAAACATTCCGGTTGCATCATATACAACTCTCCTCAAGGAAACCATTAAGGAACGCTGTTTGACATCCATCTGCCAAATTTCATAGTCGAAATATGTAATGTGTTTCCAATCAACACAATTATAGCATTGACAATAAACGATTATCATGAACATGGAAATATAATAATAAACACTTTATTTATTGCCTCTAGGGCATATTTCCAGCACCTCCTCCTCCTCCTCAGCAGCCTCTATTGAGTCCTCAAACATAGAGGTAGGTCTGCCAACAACATGGATGATCCTCTTTCTACTCTTCTTCTCTCAAGCCTTCTTGGGCATGGATTTCTTGGGAGGCTCAATGGTCATGGTGCCCCTAGAGCTCTCAGGTGTTCTTAAAGTGTCTGAGGGGGCATACTCCTTCCTGGCCACCTTCTTGGAAGAGGTAGCCTTAGCTGTGGCCTTCCTGGCAGTCTTGTCCTGCTTAGTTGGGAGGAACTACATCAGGCACAAAATCTTCATCCTCCTCATCTGAGCTGAGCTTCCTCCTTTGCTCTGGTTGCTTCACTGGGCAGGTCTGGTGATCTTGGAACGTCATCAAAAGAAGATGAGCTCTTGTCTGGAATAGAGCCTGAATCTATGTCAACAATGAGATCCTTGAGGTTGTTCTCACTGTCCTCTGAAACAGACATCTCTAACCTTGTGAACAGAATATAGAGAAGTAGAAGGGTTGAGTCATCACAAAATGCAGAGATTTTTCAAAGAAATTCTTAGTTATAGCTCTCAGCAAAAAAAGGATTTTGGTGTCACTGAGTCAAAAATTTGGTACCACCGGGACGCACGGAACTCTTTATAGAAACTTAGCAGCAATTTCGGTCGCACCAAAAATTGCCGCTTGGTTTCACCGAGACTGTCCTCATTAGTCCAAAACCAAAATCGGTAGAGCCGATTTCTATGACTCGGTGTCACCGAGATTCGGTTTTGCGGACGGCTAGACCTAAAAATCTCGCGTTCGCTAAGCTAATGAGTTTTCTAGAGGATTGAGAGGATAGAAATCACTAGATTATCGATAAAATTTACTCTAATGCACATGAATTGGATGGGGAGCGCAAAGAGGCTCGAATCCATACCGTAACTTGGTGAAGGATCCGCTAAGACGTCGACAGTGATGAAGATTCCGTCGGCGGCAACGATTCCCAATGGCAGAGGTGCACGGGGAGACAAAGGCAATGACCAGCGGTCTGGGGAGGCAGCTTAGGGTTTGAAGGAAACAAACTTTTGCAAATGAATTTCAAAAGTTGGGTCCGCCAGGATATATACCCCTTGTTGTCGGTGACACCGGTTCTAATTTTTTGATGTCACCGAGTTTCTCAATTGTCAGCTAACACGGAAACTCGGTGTAACGGAGAAAATGGAATTAGTGATACCGAGGTGAAAACCGGATCAACCCTAGGCATTGGGTGAGACCGAGAATTTTGGATAGGTTCCACCGAGATGCAGTTGAGAGGTTTTAATGGTCAGTCCTTTGTCGATACGAAACTCCGAGTGCTCCTCACACACAGAGATCGAAAAGTACTTGTTCAAATTCTGTGATGCAACATGAATAGAATATGAGACGAGAAAGCATAGATAGCTAGAGAAGGGTCCTAGGCATTCTTGTCCATCCAATTGGCAAAAACAAAATCAAGGTCCAAATAGCAACAATTGGATGTCCTTGAATGGATAAAGAAATGCAGACCAACATGCTCACACAATAAGATGTCAAATGAAATCATGGCAAACATTCACATACATACTAGCATCTATCAAGCACTTTGGCGATGACGTAGTCATCTATATATGAGTATATTGACTTAGGATCCAAGTAAGAATACTTGATCATAGGTCATACTCATCGTTTAAGCACAAGTGGGGTTGCCCCTTTTACATAAAGCTTGTTAATGTTGTCACATTCTTTGAGATGCTTTGACTCAAGTCTTTGAGTAAAGCTCCCCCTTGATGTGACATCCCCCCTTGAGAGGGGTAAACTAACCTTGGGTTTTGTTGATGAAGACTTCATGTAGGTGAAGTAGTGGTGGATGCTCAAGGTTGATGAAGATCACCATGAGTTGGGAGCATCCTTGTTGTTTATTACTCTTCTCACCTACATGGGTTAGTCCCAACACACAAGAGACAAATACAAAGATATCTATGGACATGTAGTGCAAAACATACATAATGATGTCCATGGATTTGTTGATTACCTTGTCCCTTGCTTACCCTTGAGGGAATGTGTGACTCCTTGAACTATTGCATAATGTTGATGTTGATTGCAACTAGTTCTTGCCAATAATGAATGTGAGTGAATTTCATTGGCGGAGTCACCCCTCAAGTACTTCTCTAGTTCTTCTTCTTGGGGACCCACATAAAGTTGATGGGGATCTATGGTGTTGAAGTGGCACTTGTAAAAGTTGAGCTTGAAGTAGCCTTGGGAACTCACTTCATCAAAGTTTGGGATTCATCCTCATATGAGTCAATGTCCTCTTGAAGCTTGTTCTTGCCCTTGAGCTTGTGGTCTTGTGGTGGAAGGTCATCTTGAGATTTTGTTCCCTTGGGAAGAGTATTTTCATACTTCTCCCTTTGAGGAACAACCTTGGGCTTGGGGTATTGACCTTCTTCACATTCAATTCCAGTAGCGTTGAAGTAGCCAATGCCATGGTTCTTCGGTATCCTCCGTGCCTGTGAACAATTTCCTCAAATTTTTTACACCCGGCAAGACTATTGTAGATACATTTCTCTATGATCCCTTTCAAAAGTTCATTTTCTTGCTCAAGTGTAACTTGGCTAAGAGAAGCATTAGTGGGATCAATAGAACTACTAGAAGCAATATCATTGCATTTATCATTTTTATTGCTACTAGTTGAAGAACATTTCTTGCCTTTGTTACTAGTTTGCTTAATGTTAGCTTGTGGAATGAATGTAGACAAGAGAAGTCGTTTGGCTAGATAAGAGGAAGTCTTCTTTCGAAGATCGTCATTGATAGCTTTAAGGAATTCATGCTCTTGCTCCAAATTGAGCTTCTTGAAGCGGAGCTTCTCATGTGTCCTTTCAAGCTCTCTATGATCTTGTAGAGTAGACTCGTGAGCTAACTTAAGAGTGTTTAGCTCTTGAGTTAGTCGTTCTATTTCCAACTTATCATCATCATACGACTTATCTTGACTAGAGTGATTACTAACAAGTTCGTCTTGACTAACATTACTAGATTTGTAAAATAGCAAGTGATCATCTCCTAACAAGTCATCCTCATCACCATTGAAATCAAGATACTCGGGGTGTGATACCTTGGGGCCTTTATCCATGAAGTAACTTCCACTCCTTTCATTTGGTGAATCAAATATGTCGTAGGAGTCGGTCGTCACTAGTGCAAGTCCAGCAACACCTTCATCTTGACTATAGTCGGAGTTGGAGTGATAGTTTCTCTCAGAATGGTTGTCGGAATCAGAGACGAAACCCATTCACCAACATGAGCTTGATGTCTTCTTCTTTAATAGCTCTTGTGTACTTGTCCTTCTTCTCTGGTCCCTACTTCTCCTTGAGGGTCTTCGTTCATAACGATCATATCTACCCTTCTCTCTCTTCGAGGTGACTCATCTCTTGAGCTTTGTCTTCTTGGTGACTCTTCTTTTCTTTTGTAGGGAGCCGTGCACTCATTGGAGCAGTGTCTAGGCTTCCCACAATTGTAGCAATTTCGGTCACGACTTAACGAACAGTTATCTTCATATCTTGAGTTGGAGCTTTGATCTTTGCCTCTATTATTGTAGAACTTGTTGAATTTATTGACCATGAGGCTTATCTCTTCATTTGTGACAAGGTTGTTGCTTGAAGTTGCGGGAGTATCACTTGTGGCTTTGTAAGCACCGCTAGACTTGTTGTGAAGCTCTTCCTTGTCCTTGAGTGTCATCTCATGAGCAACAATCCTTCCAGTCACTTCCGTAGGCTTGAGATCTTTGTAGTTGGGCATCATTTGGATCAATGTGCACATGGTGTCATATCTATCATCCAAAGCTCGACGTATCTTCTTGATGATGAATTTATCGGTCATTTCTTCGCTTCCTAATCCGGCAATCTCATTGGTGATGAGAGCTAGCCTAGAGTACATCTCTGCGACTCCTTCACCATCCTTCATCTTGAACTTGTCAAGCTGACTCTAAGGGTGTGTTTGGTTGCAGGGATGGACCGGAATGTCACGGGTCCGACCTGTTTTGAGGCCTTGTTCTCGCGTTCAGTTGTTACCTGGAACGGTCACCGACTCATTCCCGCGGCCTGAATATTCGGCCCAGATGCGGAACGGGGTGAGAGCTCCGAAATGAGCGGACGACTCAGAACCGGTGGACCCACTTGCACTTCCGCATCCCCAGTGCTCCTCTCCCCTGGTGTGCCGCCTCCCCCGCCTCTCTCTCCCCCCATCGATCTCAGCTACGCCGCCCCGATTCCTTCCTTCTTTGCTGCCAACTGACTCTTCCCTTTCCTCTCTCGTTGTGTAGCAATACATGGGAAGCAAGAATGGGAATCCAACCTGTCTCGATCTGGATCAGCGGGTCTTTCCAAGGATTAGCAGAGCGACGACGGCTTCCATCAGGTTGATTTGGCAGCTTCCATGGGGCTGATTTGGTGCTGCTAATCCCCTAGTGATGCATATCCACGGGAATCCAACAATATTCCTTACCCTCGTTTATGCTACTGCTTCTCATGGATCTTCCCAGCCGAGAGAGAGAGATTTGGTGCTGCTAATCCTTCTCATGGATATGCTGCTGCTAATCCTTCCCCTTGTGATGACTCATGGTTGTTTTTTATTCAGTTTTGTTTTTTTATGTTGTTAAAATCAGTGGGTTGTCTGGTGTATTGAAATACATGTGAATTCTCTTAATTTGTACTCCCTCCATCCGAAATTACTTACCACACAAATGTATAAAAGTGGATATATCTAGAACTAAAATACATTTAGATATATCCATTCCCATGACAAGTATTTCCGAACGGAGGGAGTACCTGACTACATGTTGGTTGCCTAATGTATCTTTACAATATATATATATATATATATATATTAATGCAAGCATCATTGGTACGGAACACCGGAACACCGAAATACAAACGAAATGTTGCCAGAATATTGAATTTTATGTCATTCATTTTTCATTCCATGATTCCAATCAAACACCGAAACGGAACCATTCCATTTTGCTCTTTTGCTCTTACCAAACACAGGAATGGAATGGACCCGTTCCTCTGGAATGGAACCATTCCATTCCATGACAGTTGGTTCCCCAACCAAACACATCCTAAAGAACATCCAACTTGGATTCTCTCACGTATTCGGTACCTTCATGCATATATCAACCAAAGTATCCCAAATCTATTTTGCATTCTCAAGGCGACTGATTTTGTTGAATTCTTCGGGGCATAAGTAGTTGAAGAGAATGTCACATGCTTGAGCATTGTATTACAACCTCTTCAAGTCTTTCGCGGTCGCTTCTCGATCCAGTTCCCTTCCATCCGCAAAGAATTCACCTTGCAATCCAACACGAACAACAACCCAAACGGCAGGGTTATGACCAAGGATATGCATTTTCATTTTATGCTTCCAACTAGCAAAATTTGTGCCATCAAAGTACGGACCTCTATGGTGATAATTTCCCTCGCTAGACGCCATACTCTCCTAGGTTGTGAAACCAATACAATGGAGACCAAAGCTTTGATACCACTTGTAGGAACAAAAGTATGTCTAGAGGGGGGTGACTAGACTACTTGACCAAATAAAAATTCTACCTTTTCCCAATTTTAAGTGTTGGCAGATTTTAGCATTGATAGCAAGTAAAGCACACCCTACACATGCATGTCTACGAGTATAGCAGCGGAAAGTAAAGACAAGCATGAGTAGTAAAGGAAGGGTAAGAAGATCAAACGCAATTTGGAGACACGAAGATTTTTCCCATGGTTCCGATAGGTGGTGCTACCGTACATCCACGTTTATGGAGTCTTCAACCCACGAAGGGTAACGGTCGCGAGAGTCCATGGAGGGCTCTACCCATGGAGGGTTCCACGAAGAAGCAACCTTGACTATACCATGATGGCCTACGTCCACGGAGGACTAGCCTAACTCGAGTAGATCTTCATGAAGTAGACGATCTCCTTACCCTTACAAACTTCTTGGTTCACTCCACAACATGAAGTAGGAGGCTCCCAAGTGACACCTAACCAATCTAGGAGGCACCACCCTCCAAAAGGTAATAGGCTCGATAATGTCGATGAACTCCTTGCTCTTGTGCTTCAAGATGATAGACTCCTCAACACTCAATCACTCTCTCATAGATTTGGCTTTGGTGGAACAGACTGATTGGGTGGAAAGCAACTTGGGGAGGCTAGAGATCAAGATTCATATGGTTGGAATGGAATGGCTTGATCTCAACACATGAGAAGGTGGCTCTCTCTCAGAAAATCTAATGGGATAAGTGGGGATCTGTTCTGAGTGCTTCTCTTACGAGTGAGTGGTGGCGGAGGGATATATATAGGCATCTCCAAAAATCCAATCATTCCACCTAAAGTGACCAATTCGGTGACACCGATGTGTGAATCTCGGTGGTACCGAGCTGCTCCAAAGGTAGCAACTTTTGAATCTCGGTGAGACCGATATAGAAATCTTGGCGGTACCGATCAGGTGTCCAACGGTCAGAATCCAAATCTGTCACATCCCTAGCTAGAAGTCATAGGAACAGTATGTGTTTGCATCATGTTTCAATTTGGCATCAACTTGAAATGGGGAGTTAAAGAAACCCCAAGCTCACTTTGAATCAAAACAATTCAAATTTGGTGAAAATTCAACAAATCCAAAATGCCCACTAAAAATGTTCCCTATCTCTGGTAAATTTGGACATGATTATAACAGAGATCATTTTAATTATTTGAACACCTAAAGCAAATTAAAAATAAATGATAAAGCCTTTGAAAGTATTAAATAAAACATTATCATTATTTAAGTTTTCAAAATATCCTGAAACTTTTCAGATAAGTTTGAAATATTCAAACTCCATTATACAAAATATATGGGATATTTTATAAAGTCTTTTGTACCTGCAAAAGAAATAAACAAATGACACAAATATAAAACAAAGAAAAATATAAAGGAAAAAAAGAAGAAGAAGCCCAGGCCAGGCCGGCCCACCTGGCCCAGGGAGGTCATCGTCCTCCTGGCGGCCAGGAGGACGGGCGTGTGCTCGCTATGCGCGCTCGCCGGAGCTGCCATGCAGCTCCCTGCTTGACTGTGTCCCCCTTGCCGTGCTGGCGAGAGGATGAGGAAACCGTTGTCGTCCCCATCCCTCTCTCTCTCGCATTCGCCCCCTGCCCTCTCCCTCTTCTCTGCTCCACCATGGCCTAGCCCTGCTCGAGCTCGCCACCGTCGTTCTAGCCGCTCCCCCTCGCTTCTGAGCCCCTCAATCGCTCCACCTCGTCGCCTTCTTCCTCATCACTGAGCTGTGCATCGCCAGGAGCCGCGAAGCGCCGTCCTCGAGCTCGTCTTCCTCCTCGGACCCGAAGCTTCGCCGTCGTTGATCGTCGTCTCTAGGCCCTCCCCGAGCCCGCTCTCAACGTCGTTGCAACCGCCATGAGCCCCTGGTCCTTTCCCCCTTCTTTCCCCCTTCGAATGAGACCTCTAGCGCCGAGTACCTCCGAGCCCGAAAGCTCCTCGCCGCCGGCGAGGTCTTGGCCGCCATTATAGCGGCCCAAGCTCGCGTCTGAGCACGTGGTCGTGCTTAGGATGGTCCAAGGCAGCCCTAGGAGGCCTTAGGTGCCTCGTTTGAGCTCTGGCTCGACGAGCCCGTGCTCGCCCGAGCTCCGGCAGCCGCCAAGCTCGCCGCCGACGTCAATTCTGACCATCTGAGCTCCTGGGAGGGGTCGGAATGGACGCGCGTGTGCGTGTAGATCCGTTTGGTGCCCTCCACCGCCCTTTTGGTCACCAGAGGAGGGATCACGAACCCCTCCGCCATCTCTGGAGCCACCGGTGGCTCAACGCCGGTGGGTCTTGCCGGAATTGACCACGAGGGTTGTTGGGGAACGTCGCATGGGAAACAAAAAATTTCCTACACACCCGCCAACCTATCCATGGTGATGAGCATCTACGAGAGGGAGAGTGGATCTACGTACCCTTGTAGATCGCTAAGCGGGAAGCGTTAAGAAACGCGGTTGGTGTAGTCGAACTTCTTGGCGATCCAAATCGCCGAGCGTCCCGCGATCCAATCACGAACCGTCCCGCGAACACATCATGATCCGTCCCGCGAACTCATCACGATCCATCTCACGATCTTGATCACGATCTGTCCTGCGAACTCATCATGATCCGTTCTGTGATCACATCACGAACCGTCTCGCGATCTCGATCATGGTCCTTCCGATCTAGCGCCGAACGGACGGCACCTCCGCGTTCAGCACACGTGCAGCTTGATGACGATCTCCACCGTCTCGATCCAGCGAGAGGAGGTGGAGAGGAGAGAGAGTTCACCGGCAGCATGACGGCGCTCCGGTGATGGTGGTGGAGCAATTCCGGTAGGGCTTCGCCTAAGCACTGTGGAACTACGATCTAGAGGAGAAACTATGCACCGGTGGAACGGGTAGCACGTGGCCGGAAATTCTGTCCAAAAACCACCCAATCCACTAGTATATATAGGAGGAGAGGAGAGGAGAGGCATCCAAGGCCTTTGGGTCGGCCGAAATAGGAGGTGGGAGCAATCCTACTTCACCTCCAATCCTAGTTGGAGTAGGATTGCCTCCTATTGGCTGATTTTCCACTTTTTGCTTTAGGACTTTCTCTCCTGCGCCAAGGGCCTTTGTGGCTGTTTTCCCAGCCCACTAAGGGATGGTTATTATTCTCCCACAGCCCATGGACCTCTTGGGGTCGAAATACCCCTCCCGGAGGCCTCCCGGTACACTACCGGCACTCCCGGTACACTACCGATGAGCCCGAAACTTTTTCGGAAACCAAACTGGGACTTCCTATATATGAATCTTTACCTCCGGACCATTCCGGAGCTCCTCATGACGTCCGGTATCTCATCCGGGACTCCGAACAAACTTCGGTCACCACCATACATAACTCTACACTACCGAAACGTCACCGAACCTTAAGTGTGCAGACCCTGCGGGTTCGAGAACTATGTAGACATGACCGAGACACCTCTACGGCCAATAACCAATGGCGGGACCTGGACGTCCACATTGGTTCCTACATATTCTACGAAGATCTTTATCGGTTGAACCTCTATGTCAAGGATTCAGTTAATCTCGTATAACGTTCCCTTTGTTCTTCGGTATGTTACTTGCCCGAGATTCGATCGTCGGTATCTCCATACCTAGTTCAACCTCGTTACCGGAAAGTCTCTTTACTCGTTCCGTAATACAAGATCCCGTGACTAACACTTAGCCACATTGCTTGCAAGGCTTGTTGTGATGTTGTATTACCGAGTGGGCCCTGAGATACCTCTCCGTCACACGGAGTAACAAATCCCAGTCTCGATCCATGCCAACTCAATAGACACCATCGGAGATACCTGTAGAGCACCTTTATAGTCACCCAGTTACGTTGCGACGTTTGATACACACAAGGCACTCCTCCGATATCCGTGAGTTGCATGATCTCATGGTCATCGGAACATATACTTGACATGCAGAAGACAGTAGCAATAAACTGACACGATCATATGCTATGTTTGTAGTTTGGGTCTTATCCATCACATCATTCTCCTAATGATGTGATCCCGTTATCAAATGACATCTCATGTCCATGGCTAGGAAACCTTAACCATCCTTTGATCAACGAGCTAGTCCATTAGAGGCATACTAGGGACATGGTTTTGTCTATGTATCCACACATGCATTTAAGTCTCCGATCAATACAATTATAGCATGGATAAAAAACAATTATCATGAACAAGGAAATATGATAATAACTAATTTATTATTGCCTCTAGGGCATATTTCCAACAGTCTCCCACTTGCACTAGAGTCAATAATCTAGTTCACATCACCATGTGATTCGCATTGGTATGAATCTAACACCCAATGAGTTTTGGGGCTCGATCATGCTTTGCATGTGAGAGAGGTCTTATAGTCAACGGGTCTGCGATATTCAGATCCGTGTGTACTTTGCAAATCTCTATGTCAAACCGTAAACACTGCTACCACACTCCACTTGGTACTATTTCCAAATGGCTGCTCCACTATACGTATCCAGATTGCTACTACTAGTCATCCGGATAGGTGTTAAAGCTTGCATCGACGTAACTCTTTACGACGAACTCTTTATCACCTCCACAATCAAGAAAGATTTCCTTAGTCCTCTGGTTCGTAAGGATAATTCCGACCACTGTCTAGTGATCCACTCCTGGACCACTCTTGTACCCCTTGACAGACTCATGGCAAGGCACACATAGGTGCGGTACACAGCATGGCATAATATAGAGCCTATGGCTAAGGCATAGGGGACGACGTTCGTCCTTTCTCTTTCTTCTGCAGTTGTCGAGCTTTGAGTCTCACTCAACTTCACACCTTACAAATCAGACGAGAACTATTTCTCTGGCTGATCCATTTTGAACTCTTTCAAAATCTTGTCAAGGTATGCACTCATTGAAAGTCTCATCAAGCATCTTGATCTATCTCTATAGATTTTGATGCTCAACAATTAGGTAGCTTTATCCAGGTCTTCCTTTGAAAAACACTTTTCAAACAACCTTTTATGCCTTCCAGAAATTCTACATTATTTCCGATCAACAATATGTCACCCACATATACTTATCAGAAACTCTATAGTGCTCCCACTCACTTTGTTGCAAATACAAGTTTCTCGTAAACTTTGTATAAACTCAAAAACTTTGATCAACTCATCAAAGCGTATATTCCAACTCTGAGATGCTTGCTTCAGTCCATGGAAGGATCACCGAAGCTTGCACACCTTTTAGCATCCTTAGGACTGACAAAACCTTCTGGTTGTATCACATACAACCTTTCCTCAAGTAAACCGTTAAGGAAACGATGTTTTGACATCCATCTGCCAGATTTCATAATTGAAAACGCAGCAACTGCTAACATAATTCCAACAAACTCTAGCATCGCTACGAGTGAGAAAGTCTCATCGCAGTCAACCCCTTGAACTTGTCACAAACATCTTTGCAACAAGTCGAGCTTTACAAATGGTGACAATTACCATCAGCGTCAGTCTTCATTTAAAAGATCCATTTGTACTCAACGACCTGCTGTCCAACGAGAAAGTCTACCAAAGTCTATACTTGGTTTTCATACATGGATCCTATCTCAGATTTCATGGCCTCCAACCATTTGTCGGAATCCGGGCCCATCATCGCTTCTCCATAGCTTGTAGGTTCATCGTTGTCCAACAACATGACCTCCAAGACACAGTTGTCGTACCGCTTAGGAGCAGTACACATCCTTGTCGACCTACGAAGTTCGATAGTAACTTGATCCTAAAGTTTCATGATCACCATCATTAACTTCCTCTTCAACTAACGTAGGCTTCACAGAAACATCTTTCTGCGCTGCGCTATTCTCTGGTTGAACAAAGGTTTAACAACCTCATCAAGTTCTATCTTCCTCCCACTCAATTCTTTCGAGAGAAACATTTCCTCGAGAAAGGACCCAGTTCTAGCAACAAACACTTTGCACTAGGATCTGAGATTGTAGGTTCACCCAACTGATCTTAGGGTATTCTATGAAGATGCATTTGTCCGCCTTGGGTTCGACCTCATTAGGTGAAAACATTTTCCACACAAGTGTCACAGCCCCAAATATTAAGAAATGACAGCTTAGGTTTCTATCAAACCATAATTCACACGGTGTCATCTCAACGGATTTAGATGATGCCCTATTTAAAGTGAATGTAGTTGTCTCTAAGGCATAACCCCAAAAATTATAGTAGTAAAACGATAAGAGACATCATAGCACGCACCATGTCCAATAGAGCATAACTATGATGTTCGGACACACCATCATACTATGGTGTTCCAGGTGGCATTTAGTTGTGAAACAACTTTCACATTGTCTTAAGTTGTATGCCAAACTCGTGACTCAGATATTCACCTCCACGATCATATCGCAGTCATTTTTATCTTCTTGTCACGATGATCTTTAAACTTCACTCTGAATTTGCTTGAACCTTTCAAACGATTCAGACTTGTGTTTCATTAAGTAAATATACACTATATCTACTCAAATCATCAGTGAAGGTAAGAAAATAACGATATCCACTGCACGCTACAAGACTCACTAGATTGCATACATCAACATGTATCATTTCCAATGAATCACTTGCCCGCTCCATCCAACGGAGTCCTTTAGTCATCTTGCCCAAGAGGCATGGTTCGCATGTCTCAACCGATTCGAAATCGAATGAGTCCAAATATCCATCAGCATGGAGTTTCTACATACGCTTTATACCAATATGACATTTAGCGGCAGTGCCACAAGTATGTGGTACTATCATTATTAACTTTGTATCTTTTGACATCAATGTTATGAACATGTGTAATACTACGATCAAGATTTCAACAAACCATTCTCACTGGGTGCATGACCATTGAAGGTATTATTCATGTAAACAGAATAACCATTATTCTCTAACTTAAATGAATAACCGTATTGCAATAAACATGATCTAATCATGTTCATGCTCAACGCAAAACACCAAATAACATTTATTTAGGTTTGTCACTAATCCTGAAGGTAGAGAGAGCGTGCAATGTTGATCACATCAACCTTGGAAACACTTCCAACACATATCGTCACCTCACCCTTAGCTAGTTCTCCGTTTATTCCGTAGCTTATATTTCGAGTTACTAACATTTAGCAACCGAACCGGTATCCAATACCCAGGTGCTACTAAGAATACTAGCAAGGTACACATTAATAACTCGTATATCAAATATACTTCTATCAATGTTGCCAGCCTTCTTATCTACCAACTATCTAGGGTTGTTCCGCTTTAGCGACCGCTCACCTCATAACAGAAGCACTGAGTCTCGGGTTTGAGTTCAAATTTGGGTTGCTTCACTGGAGCATCAACTGACCTGCTATCCATGAAGTTTCCCTCCTTTCTCTTGCCCTTCTCGAAACTAGTGGTTTGATTAACCATCAACACTTGATGCTCCTTTTTGATTTCTACCTTCGCGGTGTCAAACATCGCGAACAGCTCAGGAATCATTATTTCTATCCCTGGCAATTTATAGTTCATCACCAAGTTCTAGTAGCTTAGTGACAGTGACTTGGAGAACTATGTCAATCACTATCTTATCTGGAAGATCAACTCCCACTTGATTCAAGCGATTGTAGCACCCAGACAATCTGAGTACATGCTCAACGCTTGAGCTATTCTCTTTCATCTTGCAGGCAAAGAATCTTGTTGGAGATCTCATATCTCGCAACACGGGCACGAGCCTGAGATCCTAATTTCAGCTCTTAGAAACATCTCATATGTTCCGTGACGTTCAAAACGTTTTGGAGCCTCAATTCTAAGCCGTAATGCATGACGCACTAAACTATTAAGTAGTCATCAAAACGTGCCTGTCAGATGTTCACAACATCTACAGACGACGCTAGAGGGGTCGGTGCAACGAGCAGTGCATTAAGGACATAAGCCTTCTGTGCAGCAATGAGGACAATCCTTAGATCGCGGACCCAGTCCGCAATATTGCTACCATCATCTTTCAATTCTATTTCTCTAGGAACATATAAAAATACAAGGGAGCTACAGTGTGAGCTAGTAATATACAACATAATTTGCCAAGACACTTTGACTATGTTCATGATAATGAGTTCAATTAATCATATTACTTAAGAACTCCCACTCAAATTGACATCCCTCCGATCATTCGAGTGATACATGATCCAAATTCACCAACTCAAGTCCGATCATCACATGAGTTGAGGTGGCTGCAATGGTGAACATCATTATGTTGATCATATCTACTATATGACTCATGTTTGACCTTTCAGTCTCTCGTGTTCCGAGGCCATGTCTGTACATGCTAGGCTCGTCAAGTTTAACCCGAGTGTTCTGCGTGTGCAACACTGGCTTGCACCCGTTGTATGTGAACGTAGAGTCTATCACACCCGATCATCACGTGGTGTCTCAACACGACGAACTTTCGCAACGGTGCACACTCGGGGAGAACACAATTTATCTTGAAATTAAGTGAGGGATCACCTTATAATGCTATAGTCGTCCTAAGCAAAACAAGGTGCATAAAAGGATTAACATCACATGCAAATCATAAGTGACATGATATGGCCATGATCTTGTGCTTTTGATCTCCATCATGAAAGCACCGGCATGATCTCCATCATCACCGACATGACACCATGATCTCCATCATCTTGATCTCCATCAACGTGTCGCCATCGGGGTTGTCACGCCCTGCATGCTTCTACTACTATTGCTACCGTAGCGATAAAGTAAAGCATTACATAGCGCTTAATGATTGACACGCAGGTCATACAATAATTAAAGACAACCCTATGGCTCCTGCCGGTTGCCGTATTCATCGACATGCAAGTCGTGATAATCTATACATCACATGATCATCTCATACATCACATATATCACATCATGTAATTGGCCATATCATATCACAACATACCCTCCAAAAACAAGTTAGTCGTCCTCTAATTGTTGTTGCATGTTTTACGTGGCTGCTACGGGTATCTAGCAAGAACAATTCTCACCTACGCATAAACCACAACGGTGATACACTAGTTTGCTTTTCAACCTTCTCAAGGACCGCCTTTGTCGAATCCGATCCAACTAAAGTGAGAGAAACTGTCACCCGCAAGACATCTAGACAACAAGTTACGTCGAGGGAACCGGTCTCTCGTAAGCGTACGAGTAATGTTGGTCCGGGCCGCTTCATCTCACAATCCCGCTGAACCAAAATACGACCAAGGGAGGAAGCAATCTAAGCATCAACGCCAACAAACCTTTTGTGTTCTACTCGAGATCTCATCGAACCATCAACTTAGCTCATGATGCCACTTTGGGGAACGTCGCATGGGAAACAAAAATTTTCCTATGCACACGCAAACCTATCCATGGTGATGAGCATCTACGAGAGGGAGAGTGGATCTACGTACCCTTGTAGATCGCTAAGCGGGAAGCATTAAGAAACACGGTTGGTGTAGTCGAACTTCTTCGCGATCCAAATCGCCGAGCGTCCCGCGATCCAATCACGAACCGTCCCGCGAACACATCATGATCCGTCCCGCGAACTCATCACGATCCATCTCACGATCTTGATCACAATCTGTCCCGCGAACTTATCATGATCCATTCCGTGATCACATCATGAACCGTCTCGCGATCTCGATCACGGTCCTTCCGATCTAGCGCCGAACGGACGGCACCTCCGCGTTCAGCACACGTGCAGCTTGATGACGATCTCCACCGTCTCGATCCAGCGAGAGGAGGTGGAGAGGAGAGAGAGTTCACCGGCAGCATGATGGCGCTCCGGTGATGGTGGTGGAGCAATTCCGGCAGGGCTTCGCCTAAGCACTGCGGAACTACGATCTAGAGGAGAAACTATGCACCGGTGGAACGGGTAGCACGTGGCCAGAAATACTGTCCAAAAACCACCCAATCCACTAGTATATATAGGAGGAGAGGAGAGGAGAGGCAGCCAAGGCCTTTGGGTCGGCCGAAATAGGAGGTGGGAGCAATCCTACTTCACCTCCAATCCTAGTTGGAGTAGGATTGCCTCCTATTGGCTGATTTTCCACTTTTTGCTTTAGGACTTTCTCTCCTACGCCATGGGCCTTTGTGGCTGTTTTCCCAGCCCACTAAGGGCTGGTTATTATTCTCCCACAGGCCATGGACCTCTTGGGGTCGAAATACCCCTCCCGGAGGCCTCCCGGTACACTACCGGCACTCCCGGTACACTACCGATGAGCCCAAAACTTTTCCGGAAACCAAACTGGGACTTCCTATATATGAATCTTTACCTCCGGACCATTCCGGAGCTCCTCGTGATGTACGGGATCTCATCCGGGACTCCGAACAAACTTCGGTCACCACCATACATAACTCTACACTACCGAAACGTCACCGAACCTTAAGTGTGCAGACCCTGCGGGTTCGAGAACTATGTAGACATGACCGAGACACCTCTACGGCCAATAAACAATGGCGGGACCTGGACGTCCACATTGGTTCCTACATATTCTACGAAGATCTTTATCGGTTGAACCTCTATGTCAAGGATTCAGTTAATCTCGTATAACGTTCCCTTTGTTCTTCGGTATGTTACTTGCCCGAGATTCGATCGTCGGTATCTCCATACCTAGTTCAACCTCGTTACCGGAAAGTCTCTTTACTCATTCCGTAATACAAGATCCCGTGACTAACACTTAGCCACATTGCTTGCAAGGCTTGTTGTGATGTTGTATTACCGAGTGGGCCCTGAGATACCTCTCCGTCACACGGAGTAACAAATCCCAGTCTCGATCCATGCCAACTCAATAGACACCATCGGAGATACCTGTAGAGCACCTTTATAGTCACCCAGTTACGTTGCGATGTTTGATACACACAAGGCACTCCTCCGATATCCATGAGTTGCATGATCTCATGGTCATAGGAACATATAC
This sequence comes from Hordeum marinum, assembly GCA_022496015.1. Classification (NCBI taxonomy): domain Eukaryota; kingdom Viridiplantae; phylum Streptophyta; class Magnoliopsida; order Poales; family Poaceae; genus Hordeum; species Hordeum marinum. The sequence continues at coordinate 310,384,157 of CM039673.1, forward strand.
TTGACATGCAGAAAACAGTAGCAATAAACTGACACGATCATATGCTATGTTTGTAGTTTGGGTCTTATCCATCACATCATTCTCCTAATGATGTGATCCCGTTATCAAATGACATCTCATGTCCATGGCTAGGAAACATTAACCATCCTTTGATCAACGAGCTAGTCCATTAGAGGCATACTAGGGACATGGTTTTGTCTATGTATCCACACATGCATTTAAGTCTCCGATCAATACAATTACAGCATGGATAATAAACAATTATCATGAATAAGGAAATATGATAATAACTAATTTATTATTGCCTTTAGGGCATATTTCCAACAGGGGTTTGACCCTGGGTCGCTGGCAGGTGGGGGCCAGGCCCTGTTAATTAAGTTAGTTAGGAAATTAATTAATTAGATTAATTAAACCTAATCAGTCACAAACCAGTGGGTCCAGTTATATTAATTAGTTAGGATTAGTTTTAATTTTTAGTTAAGTGTTTGAGTCACTGACATGTGGTCCCCACATGTCAGGTTTGACTCTGGCCCGGTCAGCTGACGAGCTGACGTCATAGTGACGTTAGGCTGATGTCATATTTCCCTTTTCTAGTTTAAAAATAATTCCAGAAATATTCAAAACTTCATATAAATTAATCTGTAAAGCAGATGAAAATAATTTATATATGAAAATTTATCAGAAAAATCCAGTGAATCCAATGGTGCTATTGTCATGCATGTTAGAGCAATCTAAATAGGTGAACATTGACATTTACTAATAGGTTAGTATATGGAATCTGAAATAAAGAACGATTTTGAACCTATATTCAAATTCATTTCAAATCAACATGAACACTAGTTGCATTAGCTCATCCATACATGCTATCATGCCATGATCATGCATCATATTGTTGCACTTGCGTGTGTTGATTGTTTCTTATCTACATTGCGGTAGGCCCTGCTTCTGAGGATACCCCCTAGTATCCCGACGAAGGAGAGAACCATTCCACTACCCAGCAAGGCAAGCAAACCCTTTGATCATTCCGATAATATCCCACTCTCTCGCTCCTGCTCTTGATTATTGCATTAGGACAGTCGATCACATGTCAGTCATACACGGTAGATGATCCTAATCTGCTGCATGACCTGTCATTGTCACAGTAAATAGCTAAACCTTGCAACCTAGCATACCTCGTAGATGCTTGTGCCATGATGTGCTTAGCTTACTTTGCCTGTTATGCTTGCTATGCTTAGAGTTGTGTCAGGTCTGATTCATCTGGGTGATGAACTGAGTGAAACAATGTTGTTCTGATGTGATGATCTTATGGTGAACCTGATTTGGTAAAGGTAGCGATGAGAGGCTATGTAGGAGTACATAGCGGGTTGTCTCATTGGGACCGTTCTTAGGAACCGAGTTCCGTGTTTGTGATCCAAGACTAGATACTACCACACGTTGGGATACTTAATTGACCCTCTCGACTTATCATTCGCTTAGTCCTTAGTCCAGGAGTTGCAAGTAGTTTCTGGTGTTTATAGCATGCTGGAGGCCGTGCGTAGCGCTGACCCTTAGGGTGGGTTACGACGCGGTAGGCAGTGGCACGGTGTACCAAGGGTCACCCGAATGGTGGGCTTGGGAACCCTGCGCACATCATTTGGGGCCGTAGCGGAAACTTCGGCCGGACTTTCGTGCGGGTTCAGTCTCAAATAGGCGATAGCCTGGACTAGAGGTCTTATGTGATTGACAATCGTGGCCGACTCCCTCGCCGGGCTTCCGCTTGAAGGTTGCCGAGGTGCCTGGTTTTATGAGCACACAACGATAAGTGGCGAGAGCGTGTGTGAAGAAGTACACCCCTGCAGGGTATGAAACTATTCGAATAGCCACATCCACGGATATGGACTACTTGGAGAACTTATGATGTTCATAGATAAACAAATGGATACTCATAAAAATATCAAGACAAGTGTGAGTACCGTGGATGGCACTCTCCCAGGAGAGGGAAGTGAATCCATGGTGGTGTATTGTCATGGAGTTAGTGGACTCGTGTGCGATATCTAAAATGTAAACAAAGAGTTAAAATTGAGTAGTGTAGATTAGTCATGAGTCAAAGCTGGCAATGCTGCATAAACTCCATCACTCCCTTTGTTGATACATGAGCATGAATAGACTAGGTCTATTTTAAAGACTTGCTGAGTACGTCTGTACTCATGTCTGCTTAATAAATGTTGCAGATGAGACCTAGGACCCATCAGGTGGGTTCTTCCTAAATGTCGACGATGCCCAATAGCTGGTGTCCCAGCTATGACCTATGCCCTGTGGCGGGCTATAGATAGTCAGGCCATGTGCCTTTTTACCCCTTTCATCTGTCTGTATTCAGACAGCTTATGCTTCCGCTTGGTTTGTATGACTTGAGTGTCGGGTCATGTGACCCCTATCTGTAAGAACATATTATGCAAGGCTCATCTGAGCCTCTTAAATAAAAGTCATGTTGTTATATGGTTATGTTGTGATGCCATGGTTGTATCTATGCATATAGGGCATGTCGTGCGTACGTGTGACGTGCAACGATATGTATGGGATCCGACACCTAGTCGTGTGCCTTTAGTAGTACTCTTTACGGGAAACTGCCTTTTTGTGCTTCCACCGAGCCATGGTAGCTTGCTACTGCTCCGGACACATTGATTGACCGGCATGTATCCTTCTTTGCTGGTGTGTCCATCCCTTCGGGGAAATGCCTCGTAGTGTAATGGAGTCCCTATAGCTTGCTACGACTCGTCTACACACGCTTGAGGCCGACACATGCATTGCTGGGCTACGTATGCCTGTTTCCGTACGGATGTGCCGCTTGGGTTCTATGACTAGATATGTCAGCCCGGGTTCTCTATCGTTTGATTCCCATCGACATGTTCACATACGTGAGCCAAAAGACATAAACGGTCCCGGCTAAGGTAAGGCTGCAACGTGGAACTTACCGTGCGTGAGGCCGCAAAGTGATGTGATATGTTACAGTCTGGATTCATATGACTTAGGATCGGGGTCCCGACTCGATGATGCCGATCCTAAAACTCGGAGCTTCCGATTTTGTGAATCGAGGTAACAGAAAGTTGGCAAGCTGAACTCGGTGGCACCGAAGTGGGATCGGTTGCATCGATGTGCTATGGTTTGGCAGGGTTTTGGGAATCGGTGGGACCGAGTGGAAAAGGTTGGTTGCACCGATTTGCATAAATGGCTTAGACAGTATGTGTGGAAAATTTGTGGGTGTTTTTGGTGACTATCACTTGTGCACATTTGAGCATCTTGTTTAACAACAGTACCTTACCCTCTTTTAATAGTATTGGCTTTTCCTATGGACTCAAAGTGATTTCTCACAAAGTAAAATGTAGAGTCCTCTTGCTCGAAGCTTTTGCCAATCCAAATCCTTGCATCTAGGGGTTTCTCCACAATCCTTTTGCCAACCCATCATTGAACTTTTCCTGAAATATGCTTAGTGGAAATATTAGTTCAATGGTATATATGTTGTTATTAATTACCAAAACCACCAAGGGAGCAAATGTGCTTTCACTGACCGATGACGAGTTTTGTCCAACACGAGTCCATTGAGTCGTCACATCAGGTGCTCGAATCCTTTGAGGTTGGATCATCACGGTCCTTCTAGGGGCCTTCCTATCTCCCTTTCTCCATCATCGGCCCGTCGGAATATGAGTCCTATCGGGACTAGTGTGCCTGCCATGGAAGGAGAGGATGCGGGTGGACGAGGCCCGCCTAGCTACCGACATGGCGACGATAGAGGCGACGGATGCGGCGGCCCGGACTAGCGTAGAGGAGGAAGCCAACCACAGCCGCATCTTAAAGAAGCGGCAATGGAGGAACATGCGCGCCCTCGCCCGTGAGCAGAATCGGGTTGTCCATGCCATGTCCAACCTGCCCCCCCCCCCGCAAGAAGGAGAAGGAGTGGAGCAACGGGTCGGACCTCTCCGACGAAGAGCATATCCAGCTTGATACATACCTTGTCTTCGACCGCTACTTCGCCGACATGGACAACGAGGGCGTCGGGAAGTGCAAGGGCAGCCGTTGATGATCCTTTCCATAGCTACTATGTAGGCAGAACATGACAAATTTTGAAAGTCTGATGACATGTCTTGATGTAGTAGCCGGACGGTGTGTGTTACATCGTTTACGTATTCGCATAAGTTTATATAGATTTAAGGTATGCTAACTGAAGTGTCCAGTTGTGCGAAAAGAATTTTAAAGTGTCACCAGTCCGGACAATTGAAGTGTCCGTGAGCAGTTGAGGCCCCAGATTTGACAAATCTGATTGTGTGATTAAAAAAGGAAAAAAGACAAGTCCGATTGTGGCGATGGAATAGTTTTCAGCTAGTCAAGGCATGTACAATGATCGATAAGGTAGTCTTATTTTAAGGTTTGCATGTAATTTAGAAATGTCAAAAAAAAGAGTCTACAATGAATCATCTCTTAGCCTTGTCTTTAATAACTAGTTATTCCTAAAAACATGCTGAGACATATTATGCTAAGATATCACCTCTTGTCTTCTCACAAAGCCTTTTTTATGAGTTTTCTTTTCTTCACCTCATCATTTATCCTACGTGATACTCCTAAGATAGCATTATTGTACATGCCGTCGATTCTTTTCTTTTTTTCTTGTGAACTATGCTTCTGTGGAGACGGAACCCTAATCTGACGGCCATACACCGTTTTCCGGATCGGACGGCGTGAATGTGAATCCAACGAGACAGCCGCAGCTGGGCAGTTCGTTCGTTCCCCAGCAGAGGAAGATACAACTCAGGCAGAGAAGGGGTCCGAGAAGAGAAGAGGATCCAAGGAAGAAGGAGCCGGCGGCGATGGCGTGGCGGGCGAGCCTATCCCGGAACGTGAAGGAGATCCGTTTCCTCTTCTGCCAGTCCTCCCCTGCCAGCGGCCCCGCCCGGTACCACCCACGCGCCCGCCGCTTCTCGCCCATTTCTCTCTCTACAATCGGTTCGTCGCTCGCTCATGTCGTGGTCCTGGATTTGTGATCCGATTCGCAGGGAGTTCGTGAAGAAGAACTACGGTGACATCAAGACCCGCAACCCCACCCTCCCCGTCCTCATCCGCGAGTGCTCCGGCGTCGAGCCTCAGCTCTGGGCGCGCTACGGTAAGCAACCCTCGATTCCATCTTTGCCATGAACCCTAGATCTTGCTCTTGCCATGGTTCCCGGAAGGGTCTGTTCCGGTCTATCGATCTTCGGGATCCTTGCATCTTTCAAGTGTGAAATGTTTCTGTTGGAACTACCGGATCTTGTTATCTTGGAAGATACTGCAAGCCGGGACTTGGGACCTGTCCAGATATCCATGCGAGGTTGTACGGTTCCACAGAGATCTCCATTGTTCATCTGGAAATTTTGAGCACGTGAGATGGGAGGAATTTTCATCTTTATGTGTCGGTGTGGAGAAGAATTTTGATGTTGCTCAAATGCTTCCCTCGCCACTTGTATCACGCAGCATAGTGCATCCATTTCCTGTGGTTTTCTCTTGCTCTGTCATTCTTTGCTATAGTAAACTATAGCGCATTAAGATGATCTAGTATCAGAAGTATATTACAGTTGAAGTAATTACACTAGTACAGTGAAGTTATTATATCGAAAACATGACACAAACACATATTACCACATTAACTAAATGGAGGTTAGTATTTGATTGCCAAAATCGGGAATGCTTGATAAATTTGGATGTTTGGCCAAGTTTGAGCTTGTCAGAAAAGCTGATATAACCAAAATTGCAGACAAATGTGGATGGGTACAATAAGATGTTTGTTCAGAAATTTGGGCTTATAAGTCAAGATGGGTTTATGTAAGGGACAATAGCATCCTTCTCCACCAGTAACAAAAAACAACGTGATTGTTTAGGTCTCGTCTCGTAGAAACAGAAGTTGGGAAGACTTGTGTGGTTGAATGCCCCCCCCCCCCTCGCCCCTGCAAAAGTTCTTCTAGGAAACAAACCAGGAAAGAGTTTGGTCCGATGCCAAATTTTCTAACATAAGGTAGGATATCCGTAATAAGAATATTCTTGTAGCCTTCGAATACTATAGTTCTGCTTGACATAACTTTTCTATGTTACTATCATGCAATTATCCAAAGAAATATGTATATGACTGTATTATCCTTATAGAAGTAAGGCCTTATTATGTTAATCAGGTTTTATGTCACAGACCCGCAAACATATACTCCAATATATTTATGCTGATAAGCAGTATTGTGAAGAGAATAGATTCATTTTGAAAAAAATATTGGCCCATTTCAATTTGTACATTACCCTGGGAACTATGTTAACTGATGCAGATTTTGATTTTTGGTGTTAGCTGCCGCGTGTGGTACCGTTTTTTGTTTCACTTGAGATCAACGACTCTGTGTGCAAACTCTGGCCTATCTGCAGCTATCACAACTCCTGATCTAGGTAGATTGACTGGGATTGGGATTTGGAGCTCATTATAGCGAATCCAGAAATTATTTTATGTAGTTTTTCCTGGGCTCAGGCTCAGCTGTCTTTCTTCTTCAAGTGTGTCTGGAATGTTGATGCCTACAGGCTTCGTGGTAGCAACGAAAGGAAGCACAGATTAAAATCATGTAATAGACCTTCAAATTCTGCACACAATGCTCCAAATGGATATGTGCTAATTACAAGAACTAAATGATAAATGAAGAAAAGGCTATGCAATTGTTTACTCAGTTGTGGCACTTGTGTTTTGCTTTGTCAATTTAGAGATAGGTAATGTACTGAAGGAAGCAGACAACCCGTACTAACTGGGAAAAGGTGATAAACTATTATGGTTTTGCAAACACAGGGCTAGGCATGTTATGATTAACAAACAACAAACAACAACAACAACAACAAAGCCTTTAGTCCCAAACAAGTTGGGGTAGGCTAGAGGTGAAACCCATAAGATCTCGCGACCAACTCATGGTTCTGGCACATGGATAGCAAGCTTCCACGCACCCTTGTCCATGGCTAGTTCTTTGGTGATGCTCCAGTCCTTCAGATCTCTCTTTACGGACTCTTCCCATGTCAAGTTCGGTCTACCCGGCCTCTTTTGACATTATCAGCATGCTTAAGCCGTCCGCTGTGCACTGGGGCTTCTGGAGGCCTGCGCTGAATATGCCCAAACCATCTCAGACGATGTTGGACAAGCTTCTCTTCAATTGGCGCTACCCCAACTCTATCTCGTATATCATCATTCCGGATGCGGTCCTTGTGTGGCCACACATCCATCTCAACATGCGCATCTCCGCCGCACCTAACTGTTGCACATGTCGCCTTTTAGTCAGCCAACACTCAGCGCCATACAACATTGCGGGTCGAACTGTCGTCCTATAGAACTTGCCTTTTAGCTTTTGTGGCACCCTCTTGTCACAAAGAATGCCAGAAGCTTGGCGTCACTTCATCCATCCGACTTTAATTCGATGGTCCACATCTTCATCGATATCCCCATCCTTCTGCAACATTGACCCCAAATATCGAAAGGTGTCCTTCTGAGGCACCACTTGCCCATCAAGGCTAACATCCTCCTCCTCGTTCCTAGTAGTACTGAAAGCGCACCTCACGTACTCGGTTTTAGTCCTACTAAGTCTAAAACCTTTCGATTCCAAGGTTTGGCTCCATAACTCCAACTTCCTGTCGACCCTCGTCCGGCTCTCATCGACTAGCACCACATCGTCCGCAAAGAGCATACACCATGGGATATCTCTTTGTATATCCCTTGTGACCTCATCCATCACCAAGGCAAAAAGATAAGGGCTCAAAGCTGACCCTTGATGCAGTCCTATCTTAATTGGGAAGTCGTCAGTGTCGCCATCACTTGTTCGAGCACTTGTCACAACATTATCATACATGTCCTTGATGAGGGTAATGTACTTTGTTGGGACTTTGTGTTTCTCCAAGGCCCACCACATAACATTCCGCGGAATCTTATCATAGGCCTTCTCCAAGTCAATGAACACCATATGCAGGTCCTTCTTTTGCTCCCTATATCTCTCCATAAGTTGTCGTACCACGAAAATGGCTTCCATGGTCGATCTCCCAGGCATGAAACTAAATTGATTTTTGGTCACGCTTGTCATTCTTCTTACACGGTGCTCAATGACTCTCTCCCATAGCTTCATTGTATGGCTCATCAGCTTAATTCCACGGTAATTAGTACAACTCTGAACATTCCCCTTGTTCTTGAAGATTGGTACTAATATACTCCGTCTCCATTCTTCTGGCATCTTGTTTGCCCGAAAAATGAGGTTGAAAAGTTTGGTTAGCCATACTATCGCTATGTCCCCGAGGCCTCTCCACACCTCAATGGGGATACAATCGGGGCCCATCGCCTTGCCTCCTTTCACCCTCTTTAAAGCCTCCTTGACCTCCGACTCCTGGATTCGCCTCACAAAACGCCTGCTAGTATCATCAAAGGAGTCATCCAGATCAATGGTAGAGCTCGCACTCTCCCCATTGAACAACTTGTCAAAGTACTCCCGCCATCTATGCTTAATCTCCTCGTTCTTCACCAGGAGTTGATGGCTCCATCCTTGATGCACTTGATTTGGTCAACATCCCTCGTCTTCCTCTCTCGGCTCTTGGCCATCTTATAGATGTCCCTTTCGCCTTCCTTCGTGTCTAACCTTTGGTAGAGGTCCTCATACGCCCGACCCCTTGCTTCACTCACAGCTCGCTTTGCGGCCTTCTTTGCCATCTGGTACTTCTCTATGTTGTCTGCACTCCTATCCATATATAGGCGTTTGAAACAATCTTTCTTCTCCTTGATTGCCTTCTGGACAACATCATTCCACCACCAGGTATCTTTAGCTTCTCTTCTACTTCCCCTGGACACTCCAAACTCCTTTGAGGCCACCTTACGAATGCAAGTCGCCATCTTCATCCACATGTTGTCTGCATCACCTCCTTCCTCCCAAGGGCCCTCCTTAATGACTCCTTGAACACCTGAGCTACCTCCCCCTTGAGCTTCCACCACTTCGTTCTAGCGACTTTGGCACGCTTGTCCCGTTGGACACGAATCCGAAAGCGGAGGTCAGCAACCACAAGCTTATGCTGGGGGACAACACTCTCTATGATTAACAAAGAACTGAATATGGATTACTAAATATTTTGTTCCTTCACTTTTGATGCTTAATTTTGGGTTGAAATTGCCCTTTCTTTTGTTTCATGCATATAATATTGGATTATTGAATTGAAGCTAATGTATTCGGTGTGTCATACTGGTCAGATATGGGTGTGGAGAGGTGCGTGCGCTTGGATGGCTTGACAGAAGCCCAGATCGACAAGAAGTTGGAGGAGCTAGCCAAGGCAGGAGTTGCTTAAAGCAAAAGATTGTCGGTCTAGCCAAGTTTTCCTGCGGTAAATCTTCACAAATAAGAGAAAAGTTAACAGGGGATGTTACATTGTCTTGATTACAGTACCATGACTGTACTCAAGTGTTGAATTTGTACAACTGATTGCTGAGAAGGTAACTATTTTCCCTATTGTACTTCAAGGACTATTTTCACCAGAAAAGTTATATTTCTAAAACCATACTGGTCATACTTCGTATGTTACAGATGGGGTTGGGTTTGTTCTCGATGGTTTTGCATGGATGTAGATCTTGCCCTCACCTGTAGTTCAAACTGTTTTGGATCTTTTCTGAAAACTTCCACGTGTGATTTTCATGAAATTTGCTTCACCGCCTGTAGCTAAATTCTGTAAGTTTTGTATACTATCCGCAACAGCGTGAACCAAAGCTTCAAAGTATGTTTGCATGTAAAATCGCGAACCTGATGAATCATGTGCCATGAATATGTTGCTATCAACGTCCTGCCTAAATTCATCGCCCTTTGTGTTGGCTGTAGTTTTAATTGCCAACTAGTAAGTTGGTTGTGCCTTGCGTCGGGACGTATATCACTGTGATGTCCAAAGGGTATGGAAAACAAATGTCGACTATAACCAAATATTGTGGAACTATGATGAACAAAATAAGAACACGGGAACATAAGTTGCATACATAGGATGTGTTACATGAATAAAACACATAATTACATCTCTGATTCTTGTCTGACACGAGGCACAAATTGCAGACAATATCTTGTGTCATGCTATATAGAACTTGATTGCAAGCTCAATGAATAACTTCTCTGTTAAAATGCAAACCGCTTCAACTTCCTCATAATTGTATTTAGCTTGCATTATATGTCCAATAACCTGGTCGTATCTTCAACATGTAGATTGATTTTAGTTGCACAACATAAAAATAACACACGGTTAGCTATGTACTTTTAGAGATAAATATGGCACCAAGTATTGACTCTGGTCTTTTTGTTTGCCACGACATCCGTTGTCGGGTGCAAGGGTATGATTTTCTCAAATACATTCAATAAAAAAATCAATATGTCATATGCCTTAATAATCTTCTGTGTATCATTAATACTAGTATCCCTAGCTATTAGTGTACACAGTTGTTGGGTCCCGAAGTGCAAGGGTTTACAGTATGCAACTGAGAATCAAGTTATCAATCCGTAAGAGTCTTGGTTTGCAACTAATGGTCAGTACCTGCACACAACTGAAACACTTCACCTGATCCCCAACACTTCTAGTGAGGGTGTCAACTTCACTAGCCTTGCTAGTTACAAGTACTGATGTATTTTGTGGTTGAAAGTGATGATTGCAAGCAATTAAACGAAACAGTTCATATAGTAAAGAACAAAAGAAGAATTCGATCGAGCCTTTGGGTTAAGACTAAACCATTTTGTTCAATCATAGTATTCCCAGCAACACTCGGGATATACGGAGTTTTCAGGGCGACCGGAATGTTTGTGTAAGGGGAAGATTTTGGGGTCCATAAAAGGCACCCCTTACCCAAGTGAAAGGGTTGACCAGATCTAAGCTTTTCACCGTCGTTATCCTCTTTGATTTTACATTTCTCCCTCAACCAACCAATTTGTGATTTGAGTGTGAAAAAAGAAAGATGAACCCTAGATTTGTGATTCCACCAAGCTAATCTTGAATCCCTTTTGAGTTCTTCATGAAGCCTTTTACTCTTGGGCTTGTGGTGGACCTTGATGGTTGGGTTGGCCTAGAAACTTCAAGGTTTGGATTAGTTCTTGGAAAGTTTTTGAAGGTTGGAGGTCACCTCAAGTTCTACCCTTAGTGGTTGAGTAAGAACTTTGTGCCCAAGAATCAAGGCGGAGAGGGTTAGGTCTTTGTGACTGTTGAGTATCATCGTATTCCAAAACCTCTTCAATGGACATATGAGTTAATGAGCATGCAAGGAAATGAAGTACAGGTGATTGGATACCCCACAATTGAAAAAAATAAACAAGATGAGATCATTAAATTTCTTCCTATAGGTGATTCGTGCCATATACCCAATAGCCTTGAGATAAAGGCCACAAGGTTAACCCCTAAGAACTGCCAAGTCACATGAAATCCTACCTTGGAGGTTTAAGACCTTCTCTTAGATGCCCTTGGGTTAAGACTGAACCCTTTTGTTCGACCAAAGTATTCCCAGAATCATCCAACATATTGGGGTCCCTCAAGTCTTCATGGTGGCCTGAATGTTGTAAGGGGAAGATTTTGGGAGGCCATAAATGGCACCACTTCCCCGAATGGAAAGGTTAACTAGATCTAAGCTTTTCATCATTGTTGTACTCTTTGATCTCGCATTTCTCCCTCTGCAACCAACCAATGTTTGTTGACTGAGGACAAAGGATGATGTACCCTAGATTTATGATTCTACTAACACAATCTTGAATCCCACCTTGAGTTCTTCATGAAGCTTGTTGCTCTTGGGCTTGTGATGAACCCTAGATGGCTTGAGTAGCCTAGAAACTTGTCAAGTTGTGGATCAGATTTGGGGAAGTTTTTGAAGGTTGGAGGTCACGTCAAGGCCTACCTTTCGTGGTTGAGTTAGCACTTTGTGTCCAAGACTCAAGGAGAATAATGCTAGTTTTTTTATCATTGTGTCTAAAAGCCTCTCCATAGGGATTAGACTCCCCACCCCACCCCACCCCACCCCAAGGACTTGGAGTTATGGACAATTCACCTTCATCATTGTGCCTTTGGTTAGTTCATTGAGATATCTTGTTTCCAGTTGAATTTGGTCCTATAAGTTGAGCCACCTAGTTGCATTTTACTGAACTTATAATTCCATTTTACTGAAAGGCATAAAACTTCTTCATCTCAAGAACAGCATAACAAAGAAAGTGAGATAAAATATGTTGATAAAACATGTATTGTTGTTAGCTGGCCGATCGACTATTGTTCTTATACTTAGGATGCTTGAGTGTGAATAAATGCAACTTTATTCGAATACATGTGAAATATGTGATGTATGTTGATGTTTGAATGAATGTGAAATATATAATTGCTTCTCTTATTTGAGGCTCATAAATTGGCAATAAAACCCATCCTTGTGCTAGATATCATAGGAGGGTCAAATGAAGCGGTATCTAAAAAAAATAACGTGTGTTGTTTTTGAGAAGGAGGGTAACCTCCGACCTTTGCTTCGTTGGATGCACAAAACCACATTTATTAAACGACGGGTATCAAGGTTCGGCACGCATAAGACAGTCATAAAAAGAAATTAACCAACCGTCAAAAGTACTACACACATAGCCTATTATTGAACCACTATCCAAACAGGTTATAAGTAACCCGAGGACCGTCTTCCCCCAGCTGCACTTGGCAGTCATAAGCTCCGACACCTTTGCATGTTGAAGTAAGGGCCATATACGGGTCCATGCTTTAGCTCTGAAGATAACATGTAGAAAGTTTTGTATTTAAAAAATGCTCCATGCGACTCTCAATAAAAGGACGTTTTGGAACACTTCATCATCGTAGACGAGTCTACTTGACAACCATTGTCTACTTCATCATTGAGATGACTCTAATAGGAGTATCATATGAGATAAAGAAATACCCCAACAACCATTGTCTACTTCATCATCGTCAAGGACTCTAATAGAAAGAGCATATGATATAAGATATATCTTAGAAAACTTTGTCTACTTTTGTAGGGGAACATGCTATCATTGGAGATATGCCCTAGAGGCAATCATGTATGATGATATTTCCTATGTGTTTATGAATCAATATAGTCCTTGGGCATTACCAGTAATGCGTATCAACAAGTATGTGACTTGTTTTCGAGACTATGTATTGTATGATGACTGTCCTAAATGGTCCCTAGTAAAAAATGTTGTGTGGACTCACAACCGACTAGACTAGCATATGACACGGTGAATGGCTCCGTCTAACTGGTCGTGTAGCATTGGTTACTAGCATCGAAAAGATTTGGAGTTGGATGCGACGTAAGCGGATTCAACATAGTTGGATTCGACGTAGTTGGATCCGAATCTAGATAAGGTTCCAGTCGAACAGACCCAACATGGGACGCAACGAGATGTGGTTATTTGTTAGTGTTGGAAATATGCCCTAGAGGCAATAATAAATTAGTTATTATCATATTTCCTTGTTCATGATAATCGTTTATTATCCATGCTATAATTGTATTGATCGGAGACTTAAATGCATGTGTGGATACATAGACAAAACCATGTCCCTAGTATGCCTCTAATGGACTAGCTCGTTGATCAAAGGATGGTTAAGGTTTCCTAGCCATGGACATGAGATGTCATTTGATAACGGGATTACATCATTAGGAGAATGATGTGATGGATAAGACCCAAACTACAAACATAGCATATGATCGTGTCAGTTTATTGCTACTGTTTTCTGCATGTCAAGTATATGTTCCTATGACCATGAGATCATGCAACTCACGAATATCGGAGGAGTTCCTTGTGTGTATCAAACGTCGCAACGTAACTGGGTGACTATAAAGGTGCTCTACAGGTATCTCCGATGGTGTCTGTTGAGTTGGCATGGATCGAGACTGGGATTTGTTACTCCGTGTAATGGAGAGGTATCTCGGGGCCCACTCGGTAATGCAACATCACAATAAGCCTTGCAAGCAATGTGACTAATTGTTAGTTGCGGGATCTTGTATTACGGAACGAGTAAAGAGACTTTTCGGTAACGAGGTTGAACTAGGTATGGAGATACCGACGATCGAATCTCGGGCAAGTAACATACCGAAGAACAAAGGGAACGTTATACGGGATTAACTGAATCCTTGACATAGAGGTTCAACCGATAAAGATCTTCGTAGAATATGTAGGAACCAATGTGGATGTCCAGGTCCCGCCATTGGTTATTGACCGTAGAGGTGTCTCGGTCATGTCTACATAGTTCTCGAACCCGCAGGGTCTGCACACTTAAGGTTCGGTGACGTTTCGGTAGTGTAGAGTTATGTATGGTGGTGACCGAAGTTTGTTCGGAGTCCCGGATGAGATCCCGGACATCACGAGGATCTCCGAAATGGTCCGGAGGTAAAGATTCATATATAGGAAGTCCCAGTTTGGTTTCCAGAAAAGTTTCGGGCTCATCGGTAGTGTACCGGGAGTGCCGGTAGTGTACCGGGAGACCTCCGGGAGGGGTACTTCGACCCCAAGAGGTCCATGGGCTGTGGGAGAGTATTAACCAGCCCTTAGTGGGCTGGGAAAACAGCCACAAAGGCCCATGGCGCAGGAGAGAAAGTCCTAAAGCAAAAAGTGGAAAATCAGCCAATAGGAGGCAATCCTACTCCAACTAGGATTGGAGGTGAAGTAGGATTGCTCCCACCTCCTATTTCAGCCGACCCAAAGGCCTTGGCTGCCTCTCCTCTCCTCTCCTCCTATATATACTAGTGGATTGGGTGGTTTTTGGACAGAATTTCCGGCCACGTGCTACCCGTTTCACCGGTGCACAGTTTCTCCTCTAGATCGGTTTTCCGCAGCGCTTAGGCGAAGCTCTGCCGGAATCACTCCACCACCATCACCGGAGCGCCGTCACGCTGCCGGTGAACTCTCTCTCCTCTCCACCTCCTCTTGCTGGATCAAGACGGTGGAGATCGTCATCAAACTACACGTGTGCTGAACGCGGAGGTGCCGTCCGTTCGGCGCTAGATCGGAAGGACCGTGATCGAGATCGCGAGACGGTTCGTGATGAGATCGCGGAACGGATCGTGATGAGTTCGCGGGACAGATCGTGATCAAGATCGTGAGACGGATCGTGATGAGATCGCGGGACGGATCGTGATGAGTTCACGGGACGGATCGTGATTGGATCGCGGGACGGATCGTGATGAGATCGCGGGACGCTCGGCGATTTGGATCGCGAAGATGTTCGACTACACCAACCGCGTTTCTTAACGCTTCCCGCTTAGCGATCTACAAGGGTACGTAGATCCACTCTCCCTCTCGTAGATGCTCATCACCATGGATAGGTTTGCGTGTGCGTAGGAAATTTTTTGTTTCCCATGCGACGTTCCCCAACAGTGGTATCAGAGCTAGGTTGATGGTTCGATGAGATCTCGAGTAGAACACAAAAGGTTTGTGGGCGTTGATGCTTAGATTGCTTCCTCCCTTGGTCGGATTTTGGTTCAACGGGATTGTGAGATGAAGCGGCCCGGACCAACATTACTCGTACGCTTACGAGAGACCGGTTCCCTCGATGCAACTTGTTGCTTAGATGGCTTGCGGGTGACAGTTTCTCTCACTTTAGTTGGATCGGATCCGACAAAGGCGGTCCTTGAGAAGGTTGAAAAGCAATCTATGTATCACTGTTGTGGTTTATGCGTAGGTGAGAATCGTTCTTGCTAGATACCCGTAGCAGCCACGTAAAACTTGCAACAACAATTAGAGGACGTCTAACTTGTTTTTGCAAGGTATGTTGTGATATGATATGGCCAATTACATGATGTGATATATGTGATGTATGAGATGATCATGTGATGTATAGATTATCACGACTTGCATGTCGATGAGTACGGCAACCGGCAGGAGCCATAGGGTTGTCTTTAATTATTGTATGACCTGCGTGTCAATCATTAAAGCGCTATGTAATGCTTTACTTTATCGCTACGGCAGCAATGGTAGTAGAAGCATGCAGGGCGTGACAACCCCGATGGCGACACGTTGATGGAGATCATGGTGTCATGCCGGTGACGATGGAGATCATGCCGGTGCTTTCTAGATGGAGATCAAAAGCACAAGTTCATGGCCATATCATGTCACTTATGATTTGCATGTGATGTTAATCCTTTTTATGCACCTTGTTTTGCTTAGGACGACGGTAGCATTATAAGGTGATCCCTCACTTAATTTCAAGATAAATTGTGTTCTCCCCGAGTGTGCACCGTTGCGAAAGTTCGTCGTGTTGAGACACCACGTGATGATCAGGTGTGATAGACTCTACGTTCACATACAACGGGTGCAAGCCAGATTTGCACGCGCAGAACACTCGGGTTAAACTTGACGAGCCTAGCATGTACAGACATGGCCTCGGAACACAAGAGACCGAAAGGTCGAGCATGAGTTATATAGTGGATATGATCAACATAATGATGTTCACCATTGAAGCCACCTTAACTCACGTGATGATCAGACTTGAGTTGGTGAATTTGGATCATGTATCACTCAAATGACCCGAGGGATGTCAATTTGAGTGCGAGTTCTTAAGTAATATGATTAATTGAACTCATTATCATGAACATAGTCAAAGTGTCTTTGCAAATTATGTTGTAGATTACTAGCTCGCGCTGTAGCTTCCTTGTATTTTTATATGTTCCTAGAGAAATAGAGTTGAAAGATGTTGGTAGCAATATTGCGGACTGGGTCCGTGATCTGAGGATTGTCCTCATTGCTGCATAGAAGGCTTATGTCCTTAATGCACCGCTCGGTGCGCCACCCCCTCTAGCGTCTTCTATAGATGTTGTGAACATCTGACAGGCACGTTTCGATGACTACTTGATAGTTTAGTGCGTCATGCATTACGGCTTAGAATTGAGGCTCGGAAACGTTTTGAAACGTCACAGAACATATGAGATGTTCTAGGAGCAGAGATTGTGATCTCAGGCTCGTGCCTTTGTTGCGAGATATGAGATCTCCAACAAGATTCTTTGCTTGTAAGATGAAGGAGAATAGCTCAATCGTTCAGCATGTACTCAGATTGTCTGGGTACTACAATCGCTTGAATCGAGTGGGAGTTGATCTTCCAGGTAAGATAGTGATTGATATAGTTCTCCAAGTCACTGTCACTAAAGCTACTAGAACTTAGTGATGAACTATAATACACCAGGGATAGAAGTATTGATCCCTAAGCTGTTCGCGATGTTTGACACCGCGAAGGTAGAAATCAAGAAGGAGCGTCAAGTGTTGATGGTTAATCAAACCACTAGTTTCGAAAAGGGCAAGAGCAAGGAGGGAAACTTCATGGATAGCAAGTCAGTTACTGCTCCAGTGAAGCAACCAAAAATTGAACTCAAACCCGAGACTAAGTGCTTCTATTATGAGGTGAGAGGTCGCTGAAGCGGAAAAATCCTAGATACTTGGTAGATAAGAAGGCTGGCAACATCGACAGAAGTATATTTGATATACGAGTTATTGATGTGTACCTTGCTAGTACTCCTAGTAGCACCTGGGTATTGGATACCGGTTCGGTTGCTAAATGTTAGTAACTCGAAATAAAAGCTACGGAATAAACGGAGAACTAGCTAAGGGTGAGGTGACGATATGTGTTGGAAGTGTTTCCAAGGTTGATGTGGTCAACATCGCACGCTCTCTCTACCTTCAGGATTAGTGACGAACCTAAATAAATGTTATTTGGTGTTTTGCGTTGAGCATGAACATGATTAGATCATGTTTATTCCAATACGGTTATTCATTTAAGTTAGAGAATAATGGTTATTCTGTTTACATGAATAATACCTTCAATGGTCATGCACCCAGTGAGAATGGTTTGTTGAAATCTTGATCGTAGTATTACACATGTTCATAACATTGATGTCAAAAGACACAAAGTTAATAATGATAGTACCACATACTTGTGGCACTGCCGCTAAATGTCATATTGGTATAAAGCGCATGTAGAAACTCCATGCTGATGGATATTTGGACTCATTCGATTTCGAATCGGTTGAGACATGCGAACCATGCCTCTTGGGCAAGATGACTAAAGGACCCCGTTGGATGGAGCGGGCAAGTGATTCATTGGAAATGATACATGTTGATGTATGCAATCTAGTGAGTCTTGTAGCGTGCAGTGGATATCGTTATTTTCTTACCTTCACTGATGATTTGAGTAGATATAGTGTATATTTACTTAATGAAACACAAGTCTGAATCGTTTGAAAGGTTCAAGCAAATTCAGAGTGAAGTTTAAAGATCATCGTGACAAGAAGATAAAAATGACTGCGATATGATCGTGGAGGTGAATATCTGAGTCACGAGTTTGGCATACAACTTAAGACAATGTGAAAGTTGTTTCACAACTAAACGCCACCTGGAACACCATAGTGTGATGGTGTGTCCGAACATCATAGTTATGCTCTATTGGACATGGTGCGTAATATGATGTCTCCTGTCGTTTTACTACTATAATTTTGGGGTTATGCATTAGAGACAACTACATTCACTTTAAATAGGGCACCATCTAAATCCGTTGAGATGACACTGTGTGAATTATGGTTTGATAGAAACCTAAGCTGTCATTTCTTAATGTTTGGGGCTGCGATGCTTGTGTGGAAAATGTTTTCACATAATAAGCTAGAACCCAAAGCGGACAAATGTAACTTCATAGAATACCCTAAGAACAGATGGGTATGCCTTCTATCTCAGATCCGAGTGCAAAGTGTTTGTTGCTAGAACTGGGTCCTTTCTCGAGAAAAAGTTTCTCTCGAAAGAATTGAGTGGGAGGAAGATAGAACTTGATGAGGTTGTTAAACCTTTGTTCAACCAGAGAGTAGCGCAGCGTAGAAAGATGTTTCTGTGAAGCCTACGTTAGTTGAAGAGGAAGTTAATGATGATGATCATGAAGCTTCAGGATCAAGTTACTATCAAACTTCGTAGGTCGACAAGGATGTGTATTGCTCCTGAGCGGTACGACAACTCTGTCTTGGAGGTCATGTTGTTGGACAACGATGAACCTACGAGCTATGGAGAAGCGATGATGGGCCCGGATTCCGACAAATGGTTGGAGGCCATGAAATCCGAGATAGGATCCATGTATTAAAACCAAGTGTAGACTTTGGTAGACTTGCTCGTTGGACGGCAGGTCGTTGAGTACAAATGGATCTTTAAAATGAAGACAGACACGGATGGTGAATGTCACTATTTGTAAAGCTCGACTTGTTGCAAAGATGTTTGTGACAAGTTCAAGGAGTTGACTACGATGAGACTTTCTCACTCGCAGCGATGCTAAAAGTCTGTTGGAATTATGTTAGCAGTAGCTGTGTTTTCAATTATGAAATCTGGCAGATGGATGTCAAAACATCGTTTCCTTAATGGTTTACTTGAGGAAGGTTGTATGTGATACAACCAGAAGGTTTTGTCAGGCCTAAGGATGCTAAAAGGTGTGCAAGCTTCGGTGATCCTTCCATGGACTGAAGCAAGCATCTCGGAGTTGGAATATACGCTTTGATGAGGTGATCAAAGTTTTGATGTTTATACAAAGTTTATGAGAAACTTTTATTTGCAATAAAGTGAGTGGGAGCACTATAGAATTTCTGATAAGTATATGTGGATGACATATTGTTGTTCAGAAATAATGTAGAGTTTCTGGAAAGCATAAAACGGTTATTTGGAAAGTGATTTTCAAAGGAAGACCTAGATAAAGCTACCTAATTGTTGAGCATCAAAATCTATAGAGATAGATCAAGATGCTTGAGGAGACTTTCAATGAGTGCATACCTTCACAAGATTTTGAAAGAGTTCAAAATGGATCAGCCAGAGAAATAGTTCTCGTCTGATTTGTAAGGTGTGAAGTTGAGTGAGACTCAAAGCTCGACAACGGCAGAAGAAAGAGAAAGGACGAACGTCGTCCCCTATGCCTTAGCCATAGGCTCTATATTATGCCATGCTGTGTACCGCACCTATGTGTGCCTTGCCATGAGTCTGTCAAGGGGTACAAGAGTGGTCCAGGAGTGGATCACTGGACAGCGGCAGGAATTATCCTTAGTAACCAGAGGACTAAGGAAATGTTTCTTGATTATGGAGGTGATAAAGAGTTCGTCGTAAAGAGTTACGTCGATGCAAGCTTTAACACCTATCCGGATGACTAGTAGTAGCAATCTGGATACGTATAGTGGAGCAGCCATTTGGAAATAGTACCAAGTGGAGTGTGGTAGCAGTGTTTACGGTTTGACATAGAGATATGCAAAGTACACACGGATCTGAATATCGCAGACCCGTTGACTATAAGACCTCTCTCACATGCAAAGCATGATCGAGCCCCAGAACTCATTGGGTGTTAGATTCATAACAATGCGAATCACATGGTGATGTGAACTAGATTATTGACTCTAGTGCAAGTGGGAGACTGTTGGAAATATGCCCTAGAGGCAATAATAAATTATTTATTATCATATTTCCTTGTTCATGATAATCGTTTATTATCCATGCTATAATTGTATTGATCGGAGACTTAAATGCATGTGTGGATACATAGACAAAACCATGTCCCTAGTATGCCTCTAATGGACTAGCTCGTTGATCAAAGGATGGTTAAGGTTTCCTAGCCATGGACATGAGATGTCATTTGATAACGGGATCACATCATTAGGAGAATGATGTGATGGATAAGACCCAAACTACAAACATAGCATATGATCGTGTCAGTTTATTGCTACTGTTTTCTGCATGTCAAGTATATGTTCCTATGACCATGAGATCATGCAACTCACGAATATCGGAGGAGTGCCTTGTGTGTATCAAACGTCGCAACGTAACTGGGTGACTATAAAGGTGCTCTACAGGTATCTCCGATGGTGTCTGTTGAGTTGGCATGGATCGAGACTGGGATTTGTTACTCCGTGTAACGGAGAGGTATCTCGGGGCCCACTCGGTAATGCAACATCACAATAAGCCTTGCAAGCAATGTGACTAATTGTTAGTTGCGGGATCTTGTATTACGGAACGAGTAAAGAGACTTTCCGGTAACGAGGTTGAACTAGGTATGGAGATACCGACGATCGAATCTCGGGCAAGTAACATACCGAAGAACAAAGGGAACGTTATACGGGATTAACTGAATCCTTGACATAGAGGTTCGACCGATAAAGATCTTCGTAGAATATGTAGGAACCAATGTGGATGTCCAGGTCCCGCCATTGGTTATTGACTGTAGAGGTGTCTCGGTCATGTCTACATAGTTCTCGAACCCGCAGGGTCTGCACACTTAAGGTTCGGTGACGTTTCGGTAGTGTAGAGTTATGTATGGTGGTGACCGAAGTTTGTTCGGAGTCCCGGATGAGATCCCGGACATCACGAGGAGCTCCGGAATGGTCTGGAGGTAAATATTCATATATAGGAAGTCCCAGTTTGGTTTCCGGAAAAGTTTCGGGCTCATCGGTAGTGTACCGGGAGTGCCGGTAGTGTACCGGGAGTGCCGGTAGTGTACCGGGAGACCTCCGGGAGGGGTACTTCGACCCCAAGAGGTCCATGGGCTGTGGGAGAGTATTAACCAGCCCTTAGTGGGCTGGGAAAACAGCCACAAAGGCCCATGGCGCAGGAGAGAAAGTCCTAAAGCAAAAAATGGAAAATCAGCCAATAGGAGGCAATCCTACTCCAACTAGGATTGGAGGTGAAGTAGGATTGCTCCCACCTCCTATTTCGGCCGACCCAAAGGCCTTGGCTGCCTCTCCTATCCTCTCCTCCTATATATACTAGTGGATTGGGTGGTTTTTGGACAGAATTTCCGGCCACGTGCTACCCGTTTCACCGGTGCACAGTTTCTCCTCTAGATCGGTTTTCCGCAGCGCTTAGGCGAAGCTCTGCCGGAATCACTCCACCACCATCACCGGAGCACCGTCACGCTGCCGGTGAACTCTCTCTCCTCTCCACCTCCTCTTGCTGGATCAAGACGGTGGAGATCGTCATCAAGCTGCACGTGTGCTGAACGCGGAGGTGCCGTCCGTTCGGCGCTAGATCGGAAGGACCGTGATCGAGATCGCGAGACGGTTCGTGATGAGATCGCGGAACGGATCGTGATGAGTTCGCGGGACAGATCGTGATCAAGATCGTGAGACGGATCGTGATGAGATCGCGGGACGGATCGTGATGAGTTCACGGGACGGATCGTGATTGGATCGCGGGACGGATCGTGATGAGATCGCGGGACGCTCGGCGATTTGGATCGCGAAGATGTTCGACTACACCAACCGCGTTTCTTAACGCTTCCCGCTTAGCGATCTACAAGGGTACGTAGATCCACTCTCCCTCTCGTAGATGCTCATCACCATGGATAGGTTTGCGTGTGCGTAGGAATTTTTTTGTTTCCCATGCGACGTTCCCCAACAGTTAGTCTCTAGTATGACATACATTCTGTGTCCTAAGACCTGAGATGAATCATGGACTCAGGATGGTGTTTGCCCTGCTTGGGGCTGACCAAACAATGCTCCGTAATTGAGTAGTTACAAAGGTCGATTACGGGCTTGTCCATACCCATGCCGCAAGACATGATCGAGCAAGTTGGGATTTGCCCCTTCGATCTGGAGATATATACTCAGGACCCCTCATGTTATCCGATCGGGATAAGCATGGCCAAGCAACTTGGATTATGAGATAATCTGATCTGTAGGTCAACATCACTGAATATGAAAGACGTCAGGCTGCAACAAGGATGACCGATTCGCCCTGAGCCCGGCAACATATATCATGAGGCAAAAGTAATGGAAGTGTGAAAAGTTGTATAGGTTCATTGAACCATCTTCATCAGACACTTGGAGCCGACACGTTTTGCTAGAAACTGCTACCGACTGGTCGAGCCGGCTGTGATTTGACTTGCGACCAAGTGGATGAGAACCTAAAGGGTTGCACGTTTAAGGGAAATGAACCTTTGAGGACACTTCCAGAGCCGATCCTCCAAGTATCCATTATCTCATGTTTCTTCCACGTGCCACTAATCGTTAAGTGTGTGACCCTACAGGTTTGATAATATGCGGACATGTCCGGAACACCTTTCAGTCAATAATTATTAGCGGGATTTGGACACTCATAATAGTTCCTGCATACCAACAAAGATCTGTATTGATCGAACCTTATGTCATCACATTTTGCTTCACAATACTTCACAAAACCCAAGACAAAACTTTTACAATATTTTCATGATCAACACTTTGATCACAATGCCTAGTTATTCTCATTACATGTTTGTACTCTTTTCTCGTTATCATATTCCGATGTCCTCATGACTAACACCCTAGCCACTATGCTTGGCCAAGTGAAGATGGACATCATAATACCAAGTAGGCCCAAGTGTATCTCTCCATCACCAGAATAGCAAATCCCAGTCTTGACATATCAAACACCACAACATGCTTTTGTGATATAACTGAAAGCTACCTTTATGATCACCCGGTTATGGAGTGGCATCTGGCAAACTCAAATTTAACCATCTGGTATCTGACTTTATGTTATTCTCATGGTCTAATGACGTAAGTGAACGTTAACACTTTATACAAAAATGCTGACAACATATTGATGACGTGAACTCGCGGTATTTCATAAGTTGGGTCTATCCAATACCATTGTTACCCTAACAATGTGTTCTCATTATTACCTGTAACTTGTTACAATAACAATGTCCATGGTTAGAATAACATAACCATTAACAATACATAAGCTAGTCTAGAGGCCGAACTAGGAATATGTTTGATGTTTATCTTTCCACACATGCAAATAGATTTTTCTCTAAATCTCATATTCAAGAACCATTGCAATTACAACACAGACAAACAAACTTAGTTATGAACATGGAAACAAAATACTAATGACTTTATTGTTGCATCTAGGTCATATTTACAACAATTTCATCATTGTAGATGATAAGACATATTTGAATTGTCTGCCACGTGGTGGAGTATCACAAATGGCTGGAGTATCACAGACGGCTCCACCGCAGATGGTTATAGTGAGCCTGCTTTTATAAAATAAATCAAAATATATTTAAATTTTATAGAAGTTATAAAAATTTGTTCCACAAATACATATACATGTTTTCTAAGTATGTGTAAAGTTTCATTAGATAATACGATAAATATTGGCGGACTGGACAAAAAAGATAAAAAGTTTGGCCCAAATACAATAAAGAAAAGGCCAATTTTAAACTATGTATTTGTCTTCTTTTTTGTGCACATCACATATACATATGAGCATATAGTTTATGACCCCAATCAACCAAAAATCTTCATGAAATTTCGTACATCATATATGCTTATGTGTGTGCTTTTTTTAGATTCTTTTAAGATGTAGAAAAACTATTTTTGCTGAAAAAATTACCGAGCTCCCAAGAGGCCGGCCACCGTTTGCACTTTTCGCTCTCTAAGCCATCTATTGAGCTATTTTCGGTAGTAGTGTCAATAAATTGTACTAAAGTTGCGATAATTAATTTGGGTCGAAGGGAGTAATGTTCTTTTCTAAGATCTTTACTACATCACCTTGTGGACACTACCACAAGCATACATCACGCTGAGAAATGAAACATACTGTAATTCACCCCCGCAAAAAGAAAAACATACTGAAATTCTTAGTTAACTTCTCCAATATACTAAAAACACTGAGAGTATGAAACATTGTCCCGATCGCCTATGTATGAAGGTATCAGGGCTTCAATCTTCTAAAACAAGGTCCCGATCGCCAATGTACACAACCAAAATGGGGCCAAATTATGCTTCACATACATTAAAAAAAATTGCGGGACCAAATTATGCTTCACATACATAATTAGTAGTACAAGAACATTAATTGACCGCTTTAGCCTTCTTCTTTTTTGCAAATGGGACAGCTTTAGACTTTAGGTACACAACCAAAATGGGGCCAAATTATGCTTCACATACATTAAAAAAAATTGCGGGACCAAATTATGCTTCACATACATAATTAGTAGTACAAGAACATTAATTGACCGCTTTAGCCTTCTTCTTTTTTGCAAATAGACTTGGCTTGGTCCAACGAAACGGGCAACATGGCAATAAACGCTGGTTCTTGTGATAAGTGCAGTTTATGATACGTCCAATAACTGAAACCCCCAGTTACAATCCTGAACCGTGATGAGGAGGAAGAATAAAAGGAAGCAAAAACAATCTCTGATACACATCCTGCCTAGAAAATCTCCAGCATGCATGATGGGTTCTGAAGAAACCCCAGTGACAATTACAATGCCAATTAACTGGGGCTCTAAACATCATCGTTATTGCAGTCTTTGCTCCCCCAATTGGAGTCATCACCAAATTAAGAGACCACCAAGAAAACCGACACACATCCTCCACAATATATGCATGCTTTTGCTCTGATAGAGGCATGGTTTGTGATCAAGAAACATAGCTGAGATCTACCAGCAGAGATGCACTTTCCCTTGGAAGAAGTAAAAAATAGCTGAGATGGAAGAAGAGATAGAGGAAATGACTGCCCTTTCTCTTGGCAGTGGATCCACTAGCAATAGCAAGCACTCCAAATCAAAGCGAGGCACCGGCTCCAATC
The DNA here is from genome assembly GCA_022496015.1 of Hordeum marinum. Lineage (NCBI taxonomy): Eukaryota > Viridiplantae > Streptophyta > Magnoliopsida > Poales > Poaceae > Hordeum > Hordeum marinum. The sequence goes on from CM039673.1 coordinate 310,409,734, forward strand.
CAAAACCGCCTGTCCAACTCAAGGCCTTGTTCCCAAATCAAGACAGCGATGCCGATGGCGACGATCATCCACGGAAGAAGCTACGGCTTAGCGCTGAACAGGTGACGGTGCTCGAAGGTGTGTACGAAGAACACTGCAACCTTGACACGGTAAGTTCATTTCAAAACATTGCCTAGCATTTTAAGGCATTAGAACTCCCATATTCTTTCTTATCATAGAGAAGTTGAGGCCATGATTACAAAACAATTAGACTGTGAAGCAAGGGCTGGCGAAGAGGCTGAACATAAAACCGCGCCAAGTCGAAGTCTGGTTTCAGAACAGAAGAGCCCGGTACTTGCAATAAGTCACAGTTGTCCATGTATTTATCACGGCTTTTGTAGTGCGGTTTTCTGATAGGTGATTCTGCCCACATTTTAGGAGCAAGCAGAAGCAGATGGCAGAGGATTATGAGCATCTGAAGAGGAAGTCCGAAAGGCTAACCAAGGAGAACCAGAAGCTGAAGATGGAGCTGCAACAACTGACGAGTATTTCTCAGCGTGGCAATACTAAAAATGGCGTCAACTTAGTTACCGCGTGCTCATTCTGCGACAAAATCTTCAGAGATCACCATGGCCAAAAGAAATTATAAAGCATATGGACAGAGATCAGTATTGTATGTTTTGGAAACTAGAATATTTTCAGGATTTTTTAAGAAAATACGATAGTGAAATGAAAATAATGGCCCGGGGTTCAACCGTGTCAGTATTTGGCAATAATGCTTCAGTCTTCCGTTGAATGACTCCGAGCCTTTGGTTCTATTCGAACTATCGAGTCTTTGGTTCTCACCACTTGGTTTGTGCGATAAACAACTTCTGAGTGAAAATTAAGTGATGATGACTTAGGTCGTTAGCTCTACTTTAGAAAGGCGCATCCTCTGTTCCTAATTTAAAATGCAAAAACTTCTTATATTTAGAAACAAAGACAGTACATAATTGAAAAAACCTAAAAAAAAGGCTTTTCGGTTCTCACTTGATCGCATCCCTCCACATAAAACAGCAAGACAATCTTTGGGCACACATATCCTCAAACAAAAATATCCTCATCTCCGACGCCCGGTGGTGGCTCGCGGCCTCCCAGGCTCTACATGTACGACGGGGTCACAGAGATCACCTCCGATATCACGGGTACTGACATGCTCTCTTCATCCCATCATAATGAGACCTTTTACAGTTTATCAATGCAATTTGGGTCGTTCATTTCTATGTCTTGGAGGGCTCAAATAAGCCAATACTACCTCAGGTTTTTGGGTAGTATATTCACTAATTAGGGGCATTTTGGGTACTTCAATGTTCGTCAATCACGTAGGCAGACCTACGAGTACTTCAATACTACCTCATTCCTCCCACCATATGCTTGCCCGGTCCATGCCGCGAGTTCTTTTGAGCTACATGGGACGAGGTAGCCTCGCCGCCGGTCGGATACACAAGCACGTACGCTACAATTAGATCGTTCTTGCTCTCGTATTTGCTGGTGGCCATGACCACGTTTCATCTGTGGTGATTTTTGTTATTGCTTGAACTCACAATGTGATTACAAGGCCGGTGGAGCCGAGCAAAGCTCCGCGAAGGTGGGATCGAAGATGAGCACGCAATATTAGGTCTTCCTTGTCTGTTTGTCCCATTTCTGCTCCTCTGGCGAGTCCCCTCCGGATGCCTCCGCGATGACAAGCCGCATTGACAGGAGGTGCCCGATGCTTTTGGCCTGCGAGCGTGGGATCCGCACCTTTTGCTTCAACCAGGCCCGTCAACGCGGAGGCGCCTCTCCCGCGGGGCCTCTCCGGCAGCCCGAAGGAGCAGTGGCAACGTGGGTTGTAGATGCGCCAGAAGGTGCCTCTGCGCGAGGATGCTCCCAAACAATGCCGAGTGTAACAAGGTATCGAGCGTCGTCTGCCACGCAGCACCACATCCGCTCACCACGGCAAGCGGACATCGCATCCCCGTGCCACCTTGCTCCACCATCGCACCGTGTGTTGCCTTACCCGGTTGCCCTAGCTGATCATCAAATGAAAATCAAAGAGGCTAGTGCATCTGTGCAACATCAAATTGTGTAGTTGTGTGCACGCACTTACAGCAGCGAAGCCGTTATAGCGGGGATGAGGTCTTTGCCAGTGCACTGTATGAAGATTTTGCCTCTGCATGGTGAGTAACGGGATTGGATTGTTTTAATTAACTAGATTTATCTCTAATCTGGAATTACCAATATGTCCTTGAGTGAAAATATGACTGATCTGTAATGACCGTTGGATCAACTAAATACTACCCATTATGTTGGGTAGTATGATGCACCGTAAAAAATCTAATAATATAAGTGTTTTTTATAAAATAAAAAAACACTTTTATATAAAACATTTTTATATTATGGGACGGAGGGGTACTAGTAATACCAGTAGGTGTTTTTCTGTAGCAATTTGGGGTCGATGTGTACGAAGGTATCCTCCTGGAAGATTTCTCAGTCCCGATTATTTCGCACTGAACTTCTCTGGTTGCGACTTGGACAGTGAGTCAGTGCAATGTTACATGTGCGAACCAAGATATTACGGATACGAGCAGTTTTACAGTGGTCCTTCTTACTTCTAGTGGGCCTTTGATTATTGATGTTTTGTATTGTGCAACAAGATTATACCGGATTCTCCAATTAATATATCGTGGCATAAAAAGGGAACCACTAGTAATACACATTATTGTCTTTCCTAAACAAACCAGACACTTCATTCAAGAAATCAAGAGGATTGCACTGATTAACTCCACGTATTTTTAGAAGAAACATTCTATGGTTTTTGCCAACTTCCCATGGTAGAAAACCTGACATATTTAAAAAGGTTCTAGCGTATGAGAAAAACAAATTAAACATGGATGGATGGCTCGAACAAATTGTGCGTGCCTTAAAAAATCCAAATAAAATAAATCAAATTTAATTTTGTATGTGGAACAAACTGTTGTCAATGGATTCTCAGTTTTTCTTCTGAAGAAACTGAAATTTGATTGAAAACAAAGGCATGATTGAAAATTATAATAGTAGTTCCATTCATATGTCAAATTGGCAATTTATCAACCTTGCAAACATGTTGATCCGTATACAAGTTAAAGCATGTGCTGCTTTGTGAAAGCTATTATTTATTTTCGTGTTATAGTCGTTATAAGAGTGAATTCCGTTTTTTACCCCTTACTACGACATTTTTGACACTAATTACCCCATTTAGCAGGATTTCATCCGTTTTACCCCATTTAGCAAAAGTGTTGTCACATTTTACCCTGTTTAAAATTTTGTAAGTGTTCTGGCTGATGGCTCCCAATTGTAAGGTCTAGCTGACATGCCACATAGGCGGGAGGTTTTCTGATGGTTTTTCTGCACTCTGAACCGCATCGCCTAGCTTCTCCTGACCGGCCATGATCGCACCAGAAAAGCTTGTTGGATGGCCAAGTCACTCAGGTCGGCCCACACCATACTGGCTTTCATTATTCACGGCACACACCCCTCGCATTCCAATTGTGCACACAATCCTGCCCTAGTCTTCGCCAAAACATTGCCTCATTCGTTGGGAGGGTGTAGGACGATGTGGGCGGCGAGCAGCAAGCAAGACTTCAAGGCATGGCTATTGGCGATCGTTGGAACGAGCAGCAGCCAGTACAGCCATCTTCTCCCCTCCCATGCCTTGATGCATCCTCTGTTTGTCACCCTGGTGGTTAAGTTTTTTGTGGCTGTATTTTCTCTCTATCTAGGATGCATATTAGATAGGTTTAGGTTACTCATTTCCAGTTCAAAGAAGTATTGTGATGAGATGACCATGTTCCCATTGAATAAATTATAAAATAAATTATAATCTGAAATCATGTATGTTTTCTTCGGTGTTATCTTATACGACCTTAAGTATGCATGATTCTATGGATCAGATTAAAAATGGTGTAAATATAATGCTTCACTAACTGTGATGCACGTACATATCTGAATACATAGTCAAGAATTAACTAGGTAAATGATGTTTTAGCAAAAATGTTGACCGATACAGAGTTCGTATATGTTTCCGAAGCTGCTTTGGTGCGCTCATATCGAGCCTAGCCGGTCGGGAGAAACTAGGGCGATCCTGTTCGACGTGCAGAAAAACCATCATGAAAAAACCCGCCGATTTTGCATGGTAACTGAACCTTACAATTGGGATCCATCAGTCAGAACGCTCCCAAAATTTTAAACAGGGTAAACTGTGGCAACACTTTTGCTAAATGGGGTAAAATGGATGAAATCCTGTTGAATGGGGTAATTAGTGTCAAAAATGTCAAAATAAGGGGTAAAAACCGGAATTCACTCTCGTTATAATAAAGCTTGCATGTTTGCTTAGAAAAATTGTAATAGTCGATATGGCAAGAGCTCTTGGTAATATATTCCCAAAAATATAGGACCCACTTAGCCAGTGAACGTTCGTTGGGAGCATGACAATAATTCGCTCTTTCTCTTTCACTATTCGGTCTTTACGGCTTCGGTCTCGGTCTTTATGGATTCGGTCTTCAGTCTTCGGATTTTATGCCCAGCTCAAATCATATGGCCATTGGATCAAAAAATATAGACAACTGAAATAGTTTGGGACCATGCTAAACTTTCTCAAAGTTTCTGTGTCGTACTTGTAGACTTGCTGCTCAGAAAGGAGCCTATTTTTACAAGTGACTCTGGAGTAAAGTAAAACTTGTTCAACTACTTCCTTTGTGAGATGGGGAAGAAGCCACTTACAGACATAAGAGCATGGTTAAAAGTATAGTCGGCTGTTGGCTATATGTTATTACCATGTCACGTCTATAGCCAATTTTATAGCTAACACATATAATAGTTATCTATAATTATATGTTATTATGGTCCATCTTTCACTCTCACAAAGTTTCTAGGAGCACGTGCTACGGCTGACTGTTAAGACCCGTTTTTCTTCTCTCTTTTTCAACTCAGCAAAAATTGATATTTGATGATAATTGTGTATTGATTGATGCCTCAATTGTGGGCTGCTTATATAAGTATAAAGTCTTGGACTCCAAGTATAGAAGAGATAGATTACAATTCAAACTACCAAAACTAAGTCGGCCGAATATACTCTAATATCCCCCCCCCCCCGCAGTGTCAACGTCGGGCATGACGATGTTAAGACTGGAGCGTATGTCGGTGAAGGATGCATTGGGAAGCCCTTTGGTGAAGATATCAGCAAATTGCGCACTCGTTGGAACATGTAGAACCCGAACCTCGCCAAGAGCCACCTTCTCACGAAAAAAATGGATGTCAATCTCAATGTGCTTCGTGCGACGATGCTGAACTGGATTAGATGCCATATAGACTGTTGAAATGTTGTTGCAGTAAACAATGATAGCACACTCGAGTGGTCGATGAAGCTCCACGAGGAGTTGCCGAAGCCAGACGGCCTCGGCTACAGCATGTGCAACAGCCCCGATACTCAGATTTAGCGGAGGACCTGGAAACTGTATCCTGTCTTTTCGAAGACCAAGAAACAACATTATCATCCAAATAAACACAATAACCGGATGTGGATCGTCGAGTGTCGGGACAACCGGTCTAGTCTGCATCAGAATATACTGCCAAGCTTGTTGGAGGGGAAGAATTGATAAGGAGGCCGTGGTCTAGAGTACCTTTGAGATAGCGAAGTATGCGTCTAACATGAGCAAGATGAGGAGCACGAGGGTCATGCATAAAAAGACAGGCTTGTTGAACAGAGTAGGAAATGTCAGGATGAGTAAGAGTAGCGTACTGAAGGGTATCGGTAATGCTGCGATACAAAGTGGGATCAGGAACGGGTTCACCATCAGCCGACAATTTGGTACCGGTGTCAGCAGGTGTTCGACGGGGTTGACAATCAGACATGCCGGCACGTGAGAGCAAATCTATAACATATTGGCGTTGGGAGAGAAAAAGAGTAGAGGGAGTAGGAGAAACGCTGATACCAAGAAAATGTTGTAGAGGACCAAGATCAGTCATAGAAAATTCATGATTGAGAGAAGAGATTAAAAGTAACGGAAGAAGCGGTTAGAATAATATCATCAACATATAATAAGAGATAGGCGGTGTGATTAGAGGAATGAAAAACGCAGAGAGAGGAGTCAGATTTAGAAGGGACAAAGCCAATGATTTGAACAAAGTTAGCAAAACGTTGGAACCAGGCTCGAGGAGCCTGTTTGAGACCATACAACGATTTGTTAAGAAGACAAACAAAATTCGGTGAGAAGGGATTTTCAAAACCAGAGGGTTGTTGACAGTACACAGTTTCATTTAGTGTTCCATCATCCATGGAGAAAGGCATTTTTGACATCTAGTTGATGAATAGGCCATGAAGAGGAGACCGCAAGACTAAGAACAACACGGATGGTGCTAGGTTTTACCACTGGAGAAAAGGTCTCATCAAAATCAATGTCGTGCTGCTGTGAAAAACCACGACAAACCTAGCGAGCTTTGTAGCGGGCAAGAGAACCATCGGCATGAAACTTTTGGCGAAACACCCATTTGCCAAAGACAATATTAACACCATGAGGCTTGGGAACCAAAGTCCAGGTGTTGTTTTGCTGTAGAGCATCAAATTCATCCCGCATAGCAGAAAACCAAACGGGATTAAGAAGAGCCCGTTTGTATGAAGTGGGTAGAGGGGAGATAGTCGGTGTGGCCCTGAGATTAAGACGACGAGTAGGGAGATGAAAACCGTGTTTGCCACGAGTACACATGACATGATCATTAGTGGGTGGTGGAATGGGTACGACGTTGGGTGGGAGTGGTGATTGGACCGGTGCCGGGCTTGTCGGGCTTGTCGGACTTGTCGATGTCGGGCTTGCCGGTGCGGGGCTTGCCGGGCTTGTCAGGATTGCTGGACTTGCCAGTGCCGGGCCTGCCGGCTGCCTCAGGTTTGCCGGGCTTGCCGGCCGCACAGCGGGAGAGGGAGAGGTCGCGGCAGAGGTGGTGGTGGTTTGCTGGTGACTGGGTGATGTGGTGTTAGTGACAGAATAAGGAAAAATGTTTTCATCGAATGTGACATGGCGAGAGACAAGCACACGACCAGAAGATGGATCGAAATAGCGATGTCCTTTGTGGTCATCGGAGAGGCCAAGATAAATGCAGGGTAGAGATCGTGGGGCTAGTTTGTGAGCTTTGGTGGATGTTATGTTAGGAAAGCATAGGCAACCGAAAACCCAAAGAGAAAGATAGTCGGGATCAGATAGAAGAAGAGATTGAAAGGGTGTATAGCGAGGACATGTTTTGGTGGGGCGGATGTTAAGGAGAAGGGTGCATTGCGCAGAGCTTCGACCCAAAAAACGGGGAGGAAGAGATGCTTGGATGAGTAGAGTGCGTAGGATATCGTTGATGGAATGAAGAGAGCGCTTGGCCTTGCCGTTTTGAGAGTAGGTATAGGGGCAAGAAAACCAGAGAAGAAAGCCATGGGAGAGGAAAAAGGTGTGATTGGTGACGTTGTCGAACTCGCGCCCGTTGTCGCATTGAATAAAGCGAATCGGTAGGCCAAAGTGTGTTCGGACGTAGGTGCGAAAGGTGAGAAATAGTTGATGGACATCGAATTTAGCACGTAGAGGGAACGTCCATATGTAGTGAGAATAATCATCTAAAATCACAAGATAATACTTATAGGCAGAGACACTAGGAATAGGGGAGGTCCAGAGATCACAATGTAAAAGCTCGAAAGGAAAAGTGCTAACAATAGATGATGTTCCAAAAGGTAGCCGAACATGTTTCCCGCATTGGCCTGCATTATAAAGAGAAGAATCATGTGACACACTAGTGCTAGGAATAGAAAATTCTTGTAGTAGAGAGGACAGTGTTGATTTATTTGGGTGACCAAGCCGACGATGCCATAGATCTATGGAAGCAAGCATGGCGCGAGGAGAGGATGTAGGCGCGCCATGAAGTGGATAGAGATCGTCCGTGCTATTAGAGCAAGCGATAAGTGTCCCCGTTCTCAGATCCTTCATGGATAAACCAAAAGGATCAAATGCTAGAATGACAAGATTACCGATGGTAAATTGGCGAACAGAAGTATGATTTTTGATTAAAGAGGGAACAACAAGAATATTGCATAGTTGAAAGTGTTGGAAATATGCCCTAGAGGCAATAAATAATATGTTTATTATTATATTTCCTTGTTCATGATAATTGTTTCTTATCCATGCTATAATTGTATTGATTGGAAACACATTACATGTGTGGATAAATAGACAACACTTAGTGCCTAGTATGCCTCTAGTGAACTAGCTCGTTGATCAAAGATGGTCAAGGTTTCCTAGCCATTGACATGTGATTTCATTTGATAACGGGATCACATCATTAGGAGAATGATGTGATGGACAAGACCCAAACTACAAACGTAGCATATGATCGTGTCAGTTTATTGCTACTGTTTTCTGCATGTCAAGTATATGTTCCTATGACCATGAGATCATGCAACTCACGGACACCGGAGGAGTGCCTTGTGTGTACCAAACGTCGCAACATAACTGGGTGACTATAAAGGTGCTCTACAGGTATCTCCGAGGGTGTCTGTTGAGTTGACATGGATCAAGACTAGGATTTGTTACTCCGTATGACGGAGAGGTATCTCAGGGCCCACTCGGTAATACAACATCACCATAAGCCTTGCAATAAATGTGACTAAATGTTAGTCACAGGATCTTGTATTACGGAATGAGTAAAGATACTTGCCGGTAATGAGGTTGAACTAGGTATGGAGATACCGACGATCGAATCTCGGGCAAGTAACATACCGAGGAACAAAGGGAACATCATACGGGATTAACTGAATCCTTGACATAGAGGTTCGACCGATAAAGATCTTCGTAGAATATGTAGGAACCAATATGGGCATCCAGGTCCCGCTATTGGTTATTGACCGTAGAGGTGTCTCGGTCATGTCTACATAGTTCTCGAACCCGCAGGGTCTGCACACTTAAGGTTTGGTGACGTTTTGGTAGTATAGAGTTATGCATGGTGGTGACCGAAGGTTGTTCGGAGTCCCGGATGAGATCCCAGACATCACGAGGAGCTCCGGAATGGTCCGGAGGTAAATATTGATATATAGGAAGTCCTATTTTGGTCGCCGGAAAAGTTTCGGGCTCATCGGTAGTGTACCGGGAGTGCCGGTAGTGTACCGGGAGACCATCGGGAGGGGTATTTCGACCCAAGAGGCTACATGGGCTGTGGGAGGATGAATACCAGCCCTTAGTGGGCTGGTGGAAGTCCCACACAAGTCCCATGCGGCTAGGGAAAGAAAAGCCCAAAGGGAAAAGTGGAAAAAAGGCAAAAAGGGGAGGAATCCTAGTCCTACTAGGATTGGAGGAGGAATCCTCCTCCCCTCCCCCTTCGGCCGAACCAAGGAGGGCTTGGCCCTTGCGCCAAGGCCTCTCCTCCCTCCCTCTTATATATACTGGAGGTTTTAGGGTTTTTGGACAAGATTTTCAGCCACGTGCTACCCGTTCCTCCAGTGCATAGTTTCTCCTCTAGATCGGATTTCTGCAGTGCTTAGGCGAAGCCTTGCCGGAATAGCTCCACCACCATCGCCAGAGCACCATCATGCTGCCGGATAACTCTTCTACCTATCCTATCCCTCTTGCTGGATCAAGAAGGCGGAGATCATCATCAAGTTGTACGTGTGATGAACGCGGAGGTGTCGTCCGTTCAGTACTTGATCGAGACGGATCGTGATTGGATCGCGGGATGCTCGGCGATTTGGATCGCGAAGACGTTCGACTACACCAACCGTGTTTCTTAAACGTTCCCTCTTAGCGATCTATAAGGGTACGTAGATCCACTCTCCCTCTCGTAGATGCTCATCACCATGGATAGGTCTTGCGTGAATGTAGGAAATTTTTTGTTTCCCGTGCGACGTTCCCCAACAGTGGCATCATGAGCTAGGTCTATGTGTAGATGAGATCTCGAGTATAACACAAAGAGTTTGTGGGCGTTGATGCTTAGATTGCTTCCTCCCTTGGTCGTGTTTTGATTCAGCGGTATTGTGGGATGAAGCGGTCCAGACCAACATTACTCGTATGCTTACGAGAGACCGGTTCCCTCAACTGCAACTTGTTGCTAAGATGGCTAGCGGGTGCCAGTTTCTCCTACTTAAGTTGGATCGGATTCGACAAAGGTGGACCTTGAGAAGGTTGAAAAGCAACTAATGTATCAACGTTATGGTTTATGCATAGGTGAGAATTGTTCTTGCTAGATACCCGTAGCAGCCACGTAAAACATGCAACAACAATTAGAGGACGTCTAACTTGTTTTTGCAGGGTATGTTGTGATGTGATATGGCCAATTACATGATGTGATATATGCGATGTATGAGATGATCATGTGATGTATAGAATATCACGACTTGCATGTCGATGAGTACGGCAACCGATAGGAGCCACAGGGTTGTCTTTAATTATTGTATGACCCGCGTGTCAATCTTTATGTCACTTATGATTTGCATGTGATGTTAATACTTTTATGCACCTTGTTTTGCTTAGGACGACGGTAGCATTATAAGGTGATCCCTCACGTAAATTTCAAGATGAATTGTGTTCTCCCCGAGTGTGCACCGTTGCGAAAGTTCGTCGTGTCGAGACACCACGTGATGATCGGGTGTGATAGACTCTATGTTCACATACAATGGGTGCAAGCCAGTGTTGCACATGCAGAACACTCGGGTTAAACTTGACGAGCCTAGCATGTATAGACATGGCCTCGGAACACAACAGATCGAAAGGTCGAACATGAGTCATATAGTAGATATGATCAACATGATGATGTTCACCATTGAAACCACCTCAACTCACGTGATGATCGGACTTGATTTGGTGGATTTGGATCATGTGACACTCAGATGACCTAAGGGATGTCAATTTGTGTAGGAGCTTTAGTAATTTGATTAACTAAAACTAATTATCTTGAACAATAGTCTAAGTAAACCTTTGCATATTTATGTTGTAGATCAATGGCTCACGCAGTAGCACCCCTGAATTTTAATGCGTTTCTAGAGAAAGCTAAGTTGAAAGATGATGGAAGTAACTTTGTTGACTGGGCCCGTAATATGAGGATTATCCTCACGGCTTCCCAAAAATTATATGTCCTTGATGCACCGCTTGGTAACTAACCAGAAGACATGTCATCTGAAGACGTTAAGAACGCTTGGGAGGCACGTTCTGGAGATTACTCAATAGTTCAGTGTGCAATATTGTATGGCTTAGAACCGGGACTTCAAAGGCGTTTTGAACATCATGGAGCATATGAGATGTTCCAGGAGTTGAAGTTTATCTTTCAGAAGAATACCCGAATCGAGAGGTCTGAGACCTCCGATAAGTTCTATGCTTGCAAGATGGAGGAGAACGGGTCTATCAGTGAACATATACTTAGAATGTCTGGGTATTTGACTCATCTAGCGGAGTTAGGAATTGCCCTTCCGCCAGAGGCGATCACTGACAGAGTTCTTCAATCACTGCCACCTAGTTACAAGAGCTTTGTGATGAACTATAACATGCACGGGATGAACAAGTCAGTCGCCGAGCTGTTTGCGATGCTAAAGATCGCTGAGTCTGAAATCCAGAAAGAACATCAAGTGTTGATGGTCAATAAAACCAGTAGTTTCAAGAAGAATGGCAAGGGCAAGGGCAAGGGCAAGAAGGGTAAAACCAATAAGGATGGCAAAGGAGTTGCTACTCCTGTAAAGAAGCCCAAGCATGGACCCAAGCCAGAAATTGAGTGCTTTCATTGCAAGGGAACTGGTCACTTAAAGCGGAATTGCCCCAAGTACCTGGCTGACAAGAAGGCGGCCAACGGCAAGCAAGGTATATATGATATACATGTTATTGATGTGTACCTTACTAGCTTTCGTTGTAGTGCCTGGGTATTTGATACCGGTTCGGTTGCTCACATTTGCAACTCAAAACAGGAACTACGGAATGGACGAAGGCTGGCAAAGGATGAAGTGACGATGCGCGTGGGAAATGGTTTCAAGGTTGATGTGATCGCCGCTGGCACGCTCTCTCTTCGATTACCATCGGGATTAATGATGAACCTAAGTAATTGTTATTTAGTGCATGCGTTAAGCATGAACATTATATCTGGATCTTGTTTATTGCGAGACGGTTACTCATTTAAATCAGAGAATAAAGGTTGTTCAATTTATATGAGTAATATCTTTTATGGTCATGCACCCAATGTGAGGGGTTTATTCATATTGAATCTTGATAGTGATGATACACATGTTCATAACATTGATGCCAGAAGATGTAGAGTTGATAATGATAGTACCACTTTCTTGTGGCACTGCCGTTTAGGTCATATTGGTGTAAAACGCATGAGGAAGCTCCATGCTGATGGACTTTTGGAGTCACTTGATTTTGAATCACTTGACACGTGTGAACCATGCCTCATGGGCAAGATGACTAAAACGCCGTTCTCTGGAACAATGGAACGGGCAAGTGACTTATTGGAAATCATACATATTGATGTGTGCGGTCCAATGGATGTTACAGCGCATGATGGATATCGTTATTTTCTCACCTTCACTGATGACTTAAGTAGATATGGGTATATTTACTTAATGAAACACAAGTCTGAAATGTTTGAAAAGTTCAAGCAATTTCAGAGTGAAGTTGAGCATCATCATAACAAGAAGATTAAATTCCTGCGATCTGATCAAGGAGGTGAATATCTGAGTTATGAGTTTGGCAGTCACTTAAGACAGTGTGGAATTGTTTCACAGTTGACACCGCCTAGAACACCACATCGTAATGGTGTGTCCGAACGTCGTAATCAAACCTTATTAGATATGGTGCGTTCTATGATGTCTCTTGCTAATTTGCCACTAACGTTTTGTGGTTATGCATTAGAGACAGCTGCATTCACTTTAAATAGGGCACCATCGAAATCCGTTGAGATGACGCCATATGAACTGTGGTTTGGCAAGAGGCCAAAGTTGTCGTTTCTTAAAGTTTGGGGATGTGATTCTTATGTCAAAAAGCTTCAGCCTGAAAAGCTGGAACCCAAAGCGGAGAAATGCGTCTTCATAGGATACCCGAAAGAGACAGTCGGGTATACCTTCTATCTCAGATCCGAAGGTAAAGTGTTTGTCGCTAAGAACGGAACATTTCTTGAGAAAGAGTTTCTCTCAAAAGAATTGAGTGGGAGTAAAATAGAGCTTGATGAGGTTATTGGACCTTTACTTCAACCAGAAAGTAGCGCAACGTAGAAAGATGTTTCTGTGAAACCTACGACGGTAGAAGAGGAAGTTAATGATGATGATCATGAAGCTTCGGATCAAGCTACTATTGAACCTCGTAGGTCGACAAGGCCGCATACTACTCCTGAGTGGTACGGCAACCCTGTCTTGGAGGTCATGTTGTTGGACAACAATGAACCTATGAGCTATGAAGGAGCAGTGATGGGCCCGGATTCCGAGAAATGGTTAGAGGCCATGAAATCCGAGATGGGATCCATGTATGAAAACAAAGTATGGACTTTGGAAGTATTACCTGAAGGGCGAAAGGCCATTCAGAACAAATTGATCTTTAAGAAGAAGACAGACGCGGACGGTAATGTCACCGTCTATAAAGCTCGACTTGTGGCAAAGGGTTTTTCACAAGTTCAAGGAGTTGACTACGATGAGACCTTCTCGCCCGTAGCAATGCTTAAGTCTGTCAGAATCATGTTGGCAATCGTTGCTTATTTTGACTATGAAATTTGGCAGATGGATGTCAAAACAGCATTCCTCAATGGTTTCCTTGAGGAAGAGTTGTATATGATGCAACCAGAAGGTTTTATCGATCCAGAGAATGCTGACAAAGTTTGCAAACTCCAGCGATCCATTTATGGGCTGGTGCAAGCATCTCGGAGTTGGAATAAGCGTTTTGATGAGGTGATCAAAGCGTTTGAGTTTATACAAGTTTATGGAGAAGCTTGTATTTACAAGAAAGTGAGTGGGATCTCTATAGTGTTTCTAATATTATGTGTGGATGACATATTGTTGATTGAAAACAATATAGAAATGCTAGAAAGCATGAAGGAATATTTGAACAAGAGTTTTTCAATGAAGGACCTAGGAGAAGCTGCTTTCATATTAGGCATTAAGATCTATAGAGATAGATCGAGACGCTTAATAGCACTTTCACAAAGCACATACCTTGATAAAGTTTCGAAGAAGTTCAAAATGGCTTAGTCCAAGAAGGGGTTCTTGCTTGTGTTACAAGGTGTGAAGTTGAGTAAGACTCAATGCCCAGTGACTTCAGAAGATAGAGAAAAGATGAGTGTCATCCCCTATGCTTCAGCCATAGGCTCTATCATGTATGCAATGTTGTGCACAAGACCCGATGTCAGCCTTGCCATAAGTATGGCCGGAAGGTTTCAAAGTGATTCTGGAATGGAACACTGGGCAGCGGTCAAGAATATCCTTAAGTACCTAAAAACGACTAAGGAAATGTTTCTCGTTTATGGAGGTGATGAAGAGCTCGTCGTAAAGGGTTACGTCGATGCAAGCTTTGACACTGACCCAGATGACTCTAAGTCACAAACCGGATACGTATTTATTCTCAACGGGGGAGCGGTAAGCTGGTGCAGTTCCAAGTAAAGCATGGTAGCCGATTCTACGTGCGAAGCGGAGTACATCGCAGCCTCGGAGGCAGCGAAGGAAGGTGTCTGGATGAAGCAGTTCATGACAGATCTTGGAGTAGTGCCAAGTGCACTGAATCCAATGAACCTGTTCTCTGACAACACTGGTGCCATTGCTCTGGCCAAGGAACAAAGGTTTCACAAGAGGACCAGACACATAAAGCGACGCTTCAACTCCATCCGCGATTACATCGAGGAAAAGGACATGAATATTTGCAAAGTGCACACGGATCTGAATGTTGTAGACCCGTTGACTAAACCTCTTCCAAGGGCTAAACATGATCAACACTAGAACTGCATGGGTGTTCGATTCATTACAATGTAAATGACAGTGATGTGAACTAGATTATTGACTCTAGTGCAAGTGGGAGACTGTTGGAAATATGCCCTAGAGGCAATAAATAAAATGTTTATTATTATATTTCCTTGTTCATGATAATCATTTATTATCCATGCTATAATTGTATTGATTGGAAACACATTACATGTGTGGATAAATAGACAACACTTAGTCCCTAGTATGCCTCTAGTGAACTAGCTCGTTGATCAAAGATGGTCAAGGTTTCCTAGCCATTGACATGTGATGTCATTTGATAACGGGATCACATCATTAGGAGAATGATGTGATGGACAAGACCCAAACTACAAACGTAGCATATGATCGTGTCAGTTTATTGCTACTGTTTTCTGCATGTCAAGTATATGTTCCTATGACCATGAGATCATGCAATTCACGGACACCAGAGGAGTGCCTTGTGTGTACCAAACGTCGCAACGTAACTGGGTGACTATAAAGGTGCTCTACAGGTATCTCCGAGGGTGTCTATTGAGTTGACATGGATCAAGACTGGGATTTGTTACTCCGTATGACGGAGAGGTATCTCAGGGCCCACTTGGTAATACAACATCATAATAAGCCTTGCAAGCAATATGAATAAATGTTAGTCACGGGATCTTGTATTACGGAACGAGTAAAGAGACTTGCAAGTAACGAGGTTGAACTAGGTATGGAGATATCGACGATCGAATTTCGGGCAAGTAACATACCGAGGAACAAAGGGAACATCATACGGGATTAACTGAATCCTTGACATAGAGGTTCGACCGATAAAGATCTTCGTAGAATATGTAGGAACCAATATGGGCATCTAGGTCCCGCTATTGGTTATTGACCGTAAAGGTGTCTCGGTCATGTCTACATAGTTCTCGAACCCGCAGGGTCTGCACACTTAAGGTTTGGTGACGTTTCGGTAGTATAGAGTTATGCATGGTGGTGACCGAAGGTTGTTCAGAGTCCTAGATGAGTTCCCGGACGTCACGAGGAGCTCCGGAATGGTCCGGAGGTAAAGATTGATATATAGGAAGTCCTATTTTGGTCGCCGGGAAAGTTTCGGGCTCATCGGTAGTGTACCGGGAGTGCTGGTAGTGTACCGAGAGACCATCGAGAGGGGTATTTCGACCCAAGAGGCTACATGGGCTGTGTGAGGATGAATACCAGCCCTTAGTGGTCTGGTGGAAGTCCCACACAAGGCCCATGCATCTAGGGAAAGAAAAGCCCAAAGGGAAAAGTGGAAAAAAGGCAAAAAGGGGAGAACTCTTCTACCTCTCCGCTCCCTCTTGCTGGATCAAGAAGGCGGAGATCGTCATCAAGCTGTACGTGTGTTGAACGCGAAGGTGTCGTCCGTTTGGTACTTTATCGGGACGGATCGTGATTGGATCGCGGGATGCTCGGCGATTTGGATCGCGAAGACGTTCGACTACACCAACCGTGTTTCTTAAACGCTTCACGCTTAGCGATCTACAAGGGTACGTAGATCCACTCTCCCTCTCGTAGATGCTCATCACCATGGATAGGTCTTGCGTGAACGTAGGAAATTTTTTGTTTCCCATGCGACGTTCCCCAACAGAAAGTTGGCATGATCTGTTTGTATGGAAGAGTGACCGGTGCAAGAAACAGGAACAAGAGAGTTGTCAGCTATGGTGATGGAAGAATAAGTGGAAGGAAAACAAGCTGACAGAATATCCATATTTGAAGACATATGCGAAGATGCACCGGAATCGAAGATCCAATCCATACCTTGGTTATTGAGTGTAAAGTTGTTCATGGCGGCGATGAAGGTGGCTTGATCCCAGGCTGGCTGTTGAGGAGTAGCTGGCAGTGCGGGCGCAGGCGCGTGCGCATATGGCATGGGTGAAGCAGGGTCGTAGGCGTAGGGCGCATAGGGTACCGGCAGGTAGTTATGGTGTGATCCGGGGACGGCTGGCGATGAAGAGGTTGTGGCAGTGTAGACATGAGGCGGTGGCCGCGCACCAAGGAGGCCGAGAGCACCGGTAGCAGGGCGAAGGCCCGGGCTCCAGTTGTCGGTGTACGCGGGAGGAGCGCCATAGGGAGACGACGCAGTCCAGGGCATGGGCCATGTCTGAACTAGACCAGTCCAGGGGTCTTGCTGCGGCTGCCAAGACGCGGAGGCAGCGGCCGATGGAGGAGGCGCCGGTGGTGGTGGAGCAGCAGGTCGAGGCTGCGGCAGCCGGTAGATGGTTTTTTTGGGCCGATAGTTAGGGCTTGGGCGCCAGCCTGGAGGAGCCGAGGATGAAGACGTCGATGGAGCAGGCGATGGAGGCGGCGCAGATGGTGCAGTGGGCCGGGCGACGTGAAACAGCTGAGGAGGACGCGTCTCCTTGCGTGCCTAGTTCTGTGCCTCGAGCTACAAGATGGAGCGGACCTCCGCAAAGGAGGGGTAGGGTCGTAACATAGGGATGAAGGCGACCTACTTCTCGAACTGTTCCCCGAGGCCGACGAGGAGAGCATTGATGAGGGTCTGATCGTCAACGTGATCGCCGATCTCACGGAGTTCGTCGCCGATCGCCTTGATGCATTGACAGTAGACGGTGACCGGAGAGTCGCCTTGGATGCTGGTGTGGAGCTCGATGTGTAGCGCATTAACACGCGCATCGGACTTGTCCTGGAAGAGCTGCTGAAGAGAAGCCCAGAGTTCAGCAGCGGTGTCGTCGTCGTTGGAGACGAGGTTGAAGAGCTTGGTGGAGATGCGAGTATATATCCATTGGATGACGGTGAGATCATCCTTGATCCGGCGAGGGTCATTCAGCAGCGGGGGCGGCTGGATTGATGTGATGGCGGAGGCCGCAGCGGTTGAGGTGGCGCCAATGGTAGAAGTTGTGGGCGACGAGGTCTAGGGTTATCGGGATGAAAGGCGAGACATCGGCGGCGCGGAATTCAGTGATGGTAGGGTTTTGGATAGGGGTTGAAGAAGGTAGAGGAGCCGCACCGGCGGCGCGGAATTCGGTGATGGTGAAGAGCCGCCGCGGCGGCAGCGAGGGAGGAGTTGGCGGCGAAGCCATGCCGAGGGCGGAAACCTAGGCGTTTGATACCGTGATATTTGATGATAATTGTGTATTGATTGATGCCTCAGTTGTGGGCTGCTTATATAAGTACAAAGTCTTGGAGTCCAAGTATAAAAAAGATAGATAACAATTCAATCTATCAAAACTAAAACAGGCCGAATATACTCTAATAAAAATATATTATTTAAATCTTTATAGTCCACTTACATCATCTTATTGTACTTCCTAATAGTTGGTCAGGTTCTCGAGGAAGCAACCAAGGAAGAGATTAATGATGTGCTGGTCTTGCCGAGACTTGCTTGCGACTACGAGGAACAAGTGGAAATGAAATTGCAGTGTGTGCGATCAAAAAGGTTGAGATCATGTCAAGTTGATGTAACAAATGAAGACACACAAACGCAATCCTAGTTAAGTGGAGAAAGCCAAGCCAACCATGATCAAAGTGGTGTATTTGGCAAAGCTAATTTACCATCTCAAAAATTGCTACGGCTTGGAATCAAGAGTACATGTCCTCAGCGACTCTACCAGGCTAGAACGTCAGTTTTTGGTATTGATTTTTGGTTGTCTTTTTTTTCTTGAAGTGTGATATCATTGCTGTCCGAGGGTCAAGTATACTCGTATTTCTTCTTCTTTCTAGATAGGTACAAGTATAGTGCACTAAATATTGGGTAGTTCACACTTCTTATTCCTCGGAATTGTAATGTTCCCATCATCTTTACATCTTATATAATGAAATTGTAATGTGTGCTACAGATCCATTGTACTGTATTATCATTAGAGTAGTGCTATACGTCGTATCATAAAATTCATCCGATGACTACTGATCGGCCAGCCATGAGTCATCTTTTCTCTGAGTACTTCCACTCCATTTTTTAAGCTGATACTATGCTCGATCTGACACTTTTGGTTAAAAAAAATTTAGACTAGTATAACTGATGATACGAACATTAAGTTGTGTGTAGAATTTACCGAGAAGGAAATTGCAGACAGATTGTTTCGGATAGGCCCTCTGAAGGCAGACAATGACGGGTTTCCGGCAAGGTTTTTCCAGCGCAATTGGAGTGTTGTTAAAAAGGAAATCGTCCTTGCAGTAAAAACCTTTTTCTCGAGTGGAGTCGTGTCTGAATGGGTGAATGAAACTATCATTGTCCTTATCCAAAAATACTGGAACCCTATAAAGTGACTGATTTCCGTCCCATCAGCTTATGTAATGACATTTACAAGATCGTTGCTAAGTGCCTGGTGAATCGTTTGAGACCTATTCTTGATGATATCATATCGCCTCACCAGAGTGTCTTTGTGTCAGATAGGCTTATCACAGATAATACGCTCCTTGCTTTTGAATGTATCCATCATATTAAGCAGGAGAAAATACCGGAGATGAGCTTTTGTGCATACAAACTTGACATGTCCAAGGCATATGATCGCATTGATTGGGAGTTCTTGAAGCGAATGATGAAGAAGTTGGACTTTGCTCATCGGTGGGTGCAGTGGATAATGTCATGCGTCACCTTGGTAAGGTGCTTGGTTAAATTCAACGGAACCCTCTTGGATTCGTTCGCATTGTCATGTGGTCTTTGGCAAGGTGATCCCCTATCCCCGTTTTGTTCCTTTTTTGGTTGATGGTCTCTTCTCCCTCCTCAGAAAGGTTGTGCAGCAAAAATTCACTGCCCGGTTAAAGTGTGTGCTCGGGCGCCAGGAATATCACATCTCTTGTTTGCTGGCGACACAATCCTCTTCTTCAAGGCAGAACAACAGCAAGCAATCCATATCAAGAAAGCTATTAATATGTATGAAGGTGCTACGGGGCAGCTTAGAGCAACTCCAACGCGGAGACCCATTTTGCCCGCGATCGTCCGTTTGGGTCGACGCGGACAGAAAAGTCGGCCCAACGCGCCAACTCAAACGGACGCGCGTCCGTTTTTTGCCCGTCTGCGGACCCATTCCCGACCTAAATTTGGGCCGCATTTGCGTCGGCGCGGACACGAGACGGATGCGCGCGCCCGCCCGCCTACTCCCCCTGGCACGCTGGTCGATGGCACATTGGCCATTCTCTCCCATTCCAGCAACAAACCCTCCTCCCTCATCGTCGTCGCCGCCCACTTTTCCGGTGTCGGCGCCAGCTGCTGGTGCCGTCACCTGCAACGCCGCCACCTCCCACGTCGCCACGCTCCCCGCCGACTTGCCGTCGAAGAACCGAAAGCTTCCCTCCCCCACTCCCCCGACACAACCGAAGCCGCGGTCAAGAAGCTTCCTCGCCGGCCAGTTCCTTCGTCTTGACACCGGCATGCTCGTCAGACGCCGGCACACTCGTCGGACGCCGGCAATGCAGCTAGCTGGTCCGAGGGCAGCGCGACTCCTTCGCCGGCCGGCTCCTTCGTCGACGCCCGCAAGCTGTTCGACAGTTTGCCAAAGTACAAAAATGGATTTCGTCGACGAATTCTTCTTTCACAATTTTCTTTGCGACTCCGATGATTCCTTGTCCGATGATGAGGAGGAGATCTTGGCTGCCGTGTTGGTCCATCACCACATCAATAGCCAATAGCCGTTGTTTCGTGGCTCCATTCCGGGGCACCTTTCGGCATTGAAGCGCAATTGAGAGAGTCGACATTTCCTTCTGTGGAAAGACTACTTTGACACAACGAATCCGTTGTTCAAACATCAGAAATTTCGTCGTCGTTTCCGTATGAGTAGGCATCTTTTCAACCGTATTAGATAGGGGGTGGTCGGCTACGATAACTATTTCGAGTGCAAAGAGGATGTCGTTTGAAAGATTGGTTTCTCCTATTATCAGAAATGCACTGCAGCCATCTGAATGCTTGCATACAGAGTGCCCGGTGATCTCATTGACGAGTACGTCCGTATGAGCGAGTCTACTTGCCAAGAATCCTTGTATCAGTTTTGCAAGGCTGTTATTGATGTGTTTGGCCCTGAGTACTTGAGAGAGTCGACTCCTGAAGATACAGCCTGTTTGTTGGCGATGAATGCCAGCAGGGGCTTCCCAGGGATGCTTGGTAGCATAGACTGCATGCACTGGGAGTGGAAGAACTGCCCTTCTGCTTGGCAAGGGCAGTATAAGGTGTTGGGGAACGTCGCATGGGAAACAAAAATTTCCTACGCACACGCAAACCTATCCATGGTGATGAGCATCTACGAGAGGGAGAGTGGATCTACATACCCTTGTAGATCGCTAAGCGGGAAGCGTTAAGAAACGCGGTTGGTGTAGTCGAACATCTTCGCGATCCAAATCGCCGAGCGTCCCGCGATCTCATCACGATCCGTCCCGCGATCCAATCACGATCCGTCCCGTGAACTCATCACGATCCGTCCCGCGATCTCATCACAATCCGTCTCACGATCTTGATCACGATCTGTCCCGCGAACTCATCACGATCCGTTCCGCGATCTCATCACGACCCGTCTCGTGATCTCGATCACGGTCCTTCCGATCTAGTGCCGAACGGACGGCACCTCCGTGTTCAGCACATGTGCAGCTTGATGACGATCTCCACCGTCTTGATCCAGCAAGAGGAGGTGGAGAGGAGAGAGAGTTCACCGGCAGCGTGATGGCACTCCGGTGATGGTGGTGGAGCAATTCCGGCAGGGCTTCGCCTAAGCGCTGCAGAAAACCGATCTAGAGGAGAAACTGTGCACCGGTGAAACGGGTAGCACGTGGCCGGAAATTCTGTCCAAAAACCACCCAATCCACTAGTATATATAGGAGGAGAGGAGAGGAGAGGCAGCCAAGGCCTTTGGGTCGGCCGAAATAGGAGGTGGGAGCAATCCTACTTCACCTCCAATCCTAGTTGGAGTAGGATTGCCTCCTATTGGCTGATTTTCCACTTTTTGCTTTAGGACTTTCTCTCCTGCGCCATGGGCCTTTGTGGCTGTTTTCCCAGCCCACTAAGGGCTGGTTATTATTCTCCCACAGCCCATGGACCTCTTGGGGTCGAAATACCCCTCCCGGAGGTCCCCCGGTACACTACCGGCACTCCCGGTACACTACCGATACTCCCGGTACACTACCGATGAGCCCGAAACTTTTCCGGAAACCAAACTGGGACTTCCTATATATGAATCTTTACCTCCGGACCATTCCGGAGCTCCTCGTGACGTCCGGGATCTCATCCGGGACTCCGAACAACCTTCGGTCACCACCATACATAACTCTACACTACCGAAACGTCACCGAACCTTAAGTGTGCAGACCCTGCGGGTTCGAGAACTATGTAGACATGACCGAGACACCTCTACGGTCAATAACCAATGGTGGGACCTGGACGTCCACATTGGTTCCTACATATTCTACGAAGATCTTTATCGGTCGAACCTCTATGTCAAGGATTCAGTTAATCCCGTATATCATTCCCTTTGTTCTTCGGTATGTTACTTGCCCGAGATTCGATCGTCGGTATCTCCATACCTAGTTCAACCTCGTTACCGGCAAGTCTCTTTACTCATTCCGTAATACAAGATCCCGCAACTAACAATTAGTCACATTGCTTGCAAGGCTTATTGTGATGTTGCATTACCGAGTGGGCCCCGAGATACCTCTCCGTTACACGGAGTAACAAATCCCAGTCTCGATCCATGCCAACTCAACAGACACCATCGGAGATACCTGTAGAGCACCTTTATAGTCACCCAGTTACGTTGCGACGTTTGATACACACAAGGCACTCCTCCGATATCCGTGAGTTGCATGATCTCATGGTCATAGGAACATATACTTGACATGCAGAAAACAGTAGCAATAAACTGACACGATCATATGCTATGTTTGTAGTTTGGGTCTTATCCATCACATCATTCTCCTAATGATGTGATCCCGTTATCAAATGACATCTCATGTCCATGCCTAGGAAACCTTAACCATCCTTTGATCAACAAGCTAGTCCATTAGAGGCATACTAGGGACATGGTTTTGTCTATGTATCCACACATGCATTTAAGTCTCCGATCAATACAATTATAGCATGGATAATAAACGATTATCATGAACAAGGAAATATGATAATAACTAATTTATTATTGCCTCTAGGGCATATTTCCAACAGTCTCCCACTTGCACTAGAGTCAATGATCTAGTTCACATCACCATGTGATTCGCATTGTTATGAATCTAACACCCAATGAGTTCTGGGGCTCGATCATGCTTTGCATGTGAGAGAGATCTTATAGTCAATGGGTCTGCGATATTCAGATCCGTGTGTACTTTGCATATCTCTATGTCAAACCGTAAACACTGCTACCACACTCCACTTGGTACTATTTCCAAATGGCTGCTCCACTATACGTATCCAGATTGCTACTACTAGTCATCCGGATAGGTGTTAAAGCTTGCATCGACGTAACTCTTTACGACGAACTCTTTATCACCTCCATAATCAAGAAACATTTCCTTAGTCCTCTGGTTACTAAGGATAATTCCGGCCGCTGTCCAGTGATCCACTCCTGGACCACTCTTGTACCCCTTGACAGACTCATGGCAAGGCACACATAGGTGCGGTACACAGCATGGCATAATATAGAGCCTATGGCTAAGGCATAGGGGACGACGTTCGTCCTTTCTCTTTCTTCTGCCGTTGTTGAGCTTTGAGTCTCACTCAACTTCACAACTTACAAATCAGACGAGAACTATTTCTCTGGCTGATCCATTTTGAACTCTTTCAAAATCTTGTGAAGGTATGCACTCATTGAAAGTCTCATCGAGCATCTTGATCTATCTCTATAGACTTTGATGCTCAACAATTAGGTAGCTTTATCCAGGTCTTCTTTTGAAAATCACTTTCCAAATAACCGTTTTATGCTTTCCAGAAACTCTACATTATTTCCGAACAACAATATGTCATCCACATATACTTATCAGAAATTCTATAGTGCTCCCACTCACTTTATTGCAAATACAAGTTTCTCATAAACTTTGTATAAACATCAAAACTTTGATCACCTCATCAAAGCGTATATTCCAACTCCGAGATGCTTGCTTCAGTCCATGGAAGGATCACCGAAGCTTGCACACCTTTTAGCATCCTTAGGCCTGACAAAACCTTTTGGTTGTATCACATACAACCTTTCCTCAAGTAAACCATTAAGGAAACGATGTTTTGACATCCATCTGCCAGATTTCATAATTGAAAACACAGCAACTGCTAACATAATTCCAACAGACTTTTAGCATCGCTACGAGTGAGAAAGTCTCATCGTAGTCAACTCCTTGAACTTGTCACAAACATCTTTGCAACAAGTCGAGCTTTACAAATAGTGACATTCACCATCAGTGTCTGTCTTCATTTTAAAGATCCATTTGTACTCAGCGACCTGCCGTCCAACGAGCAAGTCTACCAAAGTCTACACTTGGTTTTAATACATGGATCCTATCTCGGATTTCATGGCCTCCAACCATTTGTCGGAATCCGGGCCCATCATCGCTTCTCCATAGCTCGTAGGTTCATCGTTGTCCAACAACATGATCTCCAAGACAGAGTTGTCGTACCACTTAGGAGCAGTACACATCCTTGTCGACCCACGAACTTCGATAGTAACTTGATCCTGAAGCTTCATGATCATCATCATTAACTTCCTCTTCAAGTAACGTAGGCTTCACAGAAACATCTTTCTGCGCTGCGCTACTCTCTGGCTGAACAAAGGTTCAACAACCTCATCAAGTTCTATCTCCCTCCCACTCAATTCTTTCGAGAGAAACATTTCCTCGAGAAAGGATCCGTTTAAGCAACAAACATTTTGCACTAGGATCTGAGATTGAAGGTTCACCCAACTGATCTTAGGGTATTCTATGAAGATGCAATTTATCCGCCTTGGGTTTGACCTCATTAGGTGAAAACATTTTCCACACAAGTGTCACATCCCAAAATATTAAGAAATGACAGCTTAGGTTTCTATCAAACCATAATTCACATGGTGTCATCTCAACGGATTTAGATGGTGCCCTATTTAAAGTGAATGTAGTTGTCTCTAATGCATAACCCCAAAATTATAGTAGTAAAACGACAAGAGACATCATATTACGCACCATGTCCAATAGAGCATAACTATGATGTTCGGACACACCATCACACTATGGTGTTCCAGGTGGCGTTTAGTTGTGAAACAACTTTCACATTGTCTTAAGTTGTATGCCAAACTCGTGACTCGGATATTCACCTCCACGATCATATCGCAGTCATTTTTATCTTCTTGTCACGATGATCTTTAAACTTCACTCTGAATTTGCTTGAACCTTTCAAACGATTCAGACTTGTGTTTCATTAAGTAAATATACACTATATCTACTCAAATCATCAGTGAAGGTAAGAAAATAACGATATCCACTGCACGCTACAAGACTCACTAGATTGCATACATCAACATGTATCATTTCCAATGAATCACTTGCCCGCTCCATCCAACGGGGTCCTTTAGTCATCTTGCGCAAGAGGCATGGTTCGCATGTCTCAACCGATTCGAAATCGAATGAGTCCAAATATCCATCAGCATGGAGTTTCTACATGCGCTTTATACCAATATGACATTTAGCGGCAGTGCCACAAGTATGTGGTACTATCATTATTAACTTTGTGTCTTTTGACATCAATGTTATGAACGTGTGTAATACTACGATCAAGATTTCAACAAACCATTCTCACTGGGTGCATGACCATTGAAGGTATTATTCATGTAAACAGAATAACCATTATTCTCTAACTTAAATGAATAACCGTATTGCAATAAACATGATCTAATCATGTTCATGCTCAACGCAAAACACCAAATAACATTTATTTAGGTTCGTCACTAATCCTGAAGGTAGAGAGAGCGTGCGATGTTGATCACATCAACCTTGGAAACACTTCCAATACATATCGTCACCTCACCCTTAGTTAGTTCTCCGTTTATTCCGTAGCTTTTATTTCGAGTTACTAACATTTAGCAACCGAACCGGTATCCAATACCCAGGTGCTACTAAGAGTACTAGCAAGGTACACATCAATAACTCGTATATCAAATATACTTCTGTCGATGTTGCCAGCCTTCTTATCTACCAAGTATCTAGGGTTGTTCCGCTTCAGCGACCTCTCACCTCATAATAGAAGCACTTAGTCTCGCGTTTGAGTTCAACTTTGGGTTGCTTCACTGGAGCAGCAAATGACTTGCTATCCATGAAGTTTCCCTCCTTGCTCTTGCCCTTTTCGAAACTAGTGGTTTGATTAACCATCAACACTTGACGCTCCTTCTTGATTTCTACCTTCGCGGTGTCAAACATCGCGAACAGCTCAGGGATCAATACTTCTATCCCTGGTGTATTATAGTTCATCACTAAGTTCTAGTAGCTTTAGTGACAGTGACTTGGAGAACTATATCAATCACTATCTTATCTGGAAGATCAACTCCCACTTGATTCAAGCGATTGTAGTACCCGGACAATCTGAGTACATGCTCAACGATTGAGCTATTCTCCTTCATCTTACAGGCAAAGAATCTTGTTGGAGATCTCATATCTCGCAACACAGGCACGAGCCTGAGATCACAATCTCTGCTCCTAGAACATCTCATATGTTCCGTGACGATCAAAACGTTTTGGAGCCTCAATTCTAAGCCGTAATGCATGGCGCAGTAAACTATCAAGTAGTCATCGAAACGTGCCTGTCAGATGTTCACAACATCTACAGTCGACGCTAGATGGGGTGGCGCACCGAGCGGTGCATTAAGGACATAAGCCTTCTGTGTAGCAATGAGGACAATCCTCAGATCACGGACCCAGTCCGCAATTTTGCTACCAACATCTTTCAATTCTATTTCTCTAGGAACATATAAAAATACAAGGGAGCTACAGCGCGAGCTAGTAATCTACAACATAATTTGCAAAGACACTTTGACTATGCTCATGATAATGAGTTCAATTAATCATATTACTTAAGAACTCCCACTCAAATTGACATCCCTCCGATCATTCGAGTGATACATGATCCAAATTCACCAACTCAAGTCCGATCATCACGTGAGTTGAGGTGGCTGCAATGGTGAACATCATTATGTTGATCATATCTACTATATGACTCATGTTCGACCTTTCGGTCTTCTTGTGTTCCGAGGACATGTCTGTACATGCTAGGCTCGTCAAGTTTAACCCGAGTGTTCTGCGCGTGCAAATCTGGCTTGCACCCGTTGTATGTGAACGTAGAGTCTATCACACCCGATCATCACGTGGTGTCTCAACAGGACGAACTTTCGCAACGGTGCACACTCGGGGAGAACACAATTTATCTTGAAATTAAGTGAGGGATCACCTTATAATGCTACCGTCGTCCTAAGCAAAACAAGGTGCATAAAAGGATTAACATCACATGCAAATCATAAGTGACATGATATGGCCATGAACTTGTGCTTTTGATCTCCATCTAGAAAGCACCGGCATGATCTCCATCGTCACCGGCATGACTCCATGATCTCCATCATCTTGATCTCCATCAACGTGTCGCCATCGGGGTTGTCACGCCCTGCATGCTTCTACTACTATTGCTACCGTAGCGATAAAGTAAAGCATTACATAGCGCTTAATGATTGACACGCAGGTCATACAATAATTAAAGACAACCCTATGGCTCCTGCCGGTTGCCGTACTCATCGGCATGCAAGTCATGATAATCTATACATCACATGATCATCTCATACATCACACATATCTCATCATGTAATTGGCCATATCACATCACAACATACCCTGCAAAAACAAGTTAGACGTCCTCTAATTGTTGTTGCATATTTTACGTGGCTGCTACGGGTATCTAGCAAGAACGATTCTCACCTACGCATAATCCACAACGGTGATACACTAGTTTGCTTTTCAACCTTCTCAAGGACCGCCTTTGTCGAATCCGATCCAACTAAAGTGAGAGAAACTGTCACCCGCAAGCCATCTAGGCAACAAGTTGCGTCGAGGGAACCGGTCTCTCGTAAGCGTACGAGTAATGTTGGTCCGGGCTGCTTCATCTCACAATCCCGCTGAACCAAAATACGACCAAGGGAGGAAGCAATCTAAGCATCAACGCCCACAAACCTTTTGTGTTCTACTCGAGATCTCATCGAACCATCAACCTAGCTCTGATACCACTGTTGGGGAACGTCGCATGGGAAACAAAAATTTCCTACGCACACGCAAACCTATCCATGGTGATGAGCATCTACGAGAGGGAGAGTGGATCTACATACCCTTGTAGATCGCTAAGCGGGAAGCATTAAGAAACGCGGTTGGTGTAGTCGAACATCTTCGCGATCCAAATCGCCGAGCGTCCCGCGATCTCATCACGATCCGTCCCGCGATCTCATCACAATCCGACTCACGATCTTGATCACGATCTGTCCCGCGAACTCATCACGATCCGTTCCGCGATCTCATCACGACCCGTCTCGTGATCTCGATCACGGTCCTTCCGATCTAGTGCCGAACGGACGGCACCTCCGTGTTCAGCACATGTGCAGCTTGATGACGATCTCCACCGTCTTGATCCAGCAAGAGGAGGTGGAGAGGAGAGAGAGTTCACCGGCAGCGTGATGGCACTCCGGTGATGGTGGTGGAGCAATTCCGGCAGGGCTTCGCCTAAGCGCTGCAGAAAACCGATCTAGAGGAGAAACTGTGCACCGGTGAAACGGGTAGCACGTGGCCGGAAATTCTGTCCAAAAACCACCCAATCCACTAGTATATATAGGAGGAGAGGATAGTAGAGGCAGCCAAGGCCTTTGGGTCGGCCGAAATAGGAGGTGGGAGCAATCCTACTTCACCTCCAATCCTAGTTGGAGTAGGATTGCCTCCTATTGGCTGATTTTCCACTTTTTGCTTTAGGACTTTCTCTCCTGCGCCATGGGCCTTTGTGGCTGTTTTCCCAGCCCACTAAGGGCTGGTTATTATTCTCCCACAGCCCATGGACCTCTTGGGGTCGAAATACCCCTCCCGGAGGTCCCCCGGTACACTATCGGCACTCCCGGTACACTACCGATACTCCCGGTACACTACCGATGAGCCCGAAACTTTTCCGGAAACCAAACTGGGACTTCCTATATCTGAATCTTTACCTCCGGACCATTCCGGAGCTCCTCGTGACGTCCGGGATCTCATCCGGGACTCCGAACAACCTTCGGTCACCACCATACATAACTCTACACTACCGAAACGTCATCGAACCTTAAGTGTGCAGACCCTGCGGGTTCAAGAACTATGTAGACATGACCGAGACACCTCTACGGTCAATAACCAATGGCGGGACCTGGACGTCCATATTGGTTCCTACATATTCTACGAAGATCTTTATCGGTCGAACCTCTATGTCAAGGATTCAGTTAATCCCGTATATCGTTCCCTTTGTTCTTCGGTATGTTACTTGCCCGAGATTCGATCGTCGGTATCTCCATACCTAGTTCAACCTCGTTACCGGCAAGTCTCTTTACTCGTTCCGTAATACAAGATCCCGCAACTAACAATTAGTCACATTGCTTGCAAGGCTTATTGTGATGTTGCATTACCGAGTGGGCCCCGAGATACCTCTCCGTTACACGGAGTAACAAATCCCAGTCTCGATCCATGCCAACTCAACAGACACCATCGGAGATACCTGTAGAGCACCTTTATAGTCACCCAGTTACGTTGCGACGTTTGATACACACAAGGCACTCCTCCGATATCCGTGAGTTGCATGATCTCATGGTCATAGGAACATATACTTGACATGCAGAAAACAGTAGCAATAAACTGACACGATCATATGCTATGTTTGTAGTTTGGGTCTTATCCATAACATCATTCTCCTAATGATGTGATGCCGTTATCAAATGACATCTCATGTCCATGCCTAGGAAACCTTAACCATCCTTTGATCAACGAGCTAGTCCATTAGAGGCATACTAGGGACATGGTTTTGTCTATGTATCCACACATGCATTTAAGTCTCCGATCAATACAATTATAGCATGGATAATAAACGATTATCATGAACAAGGAAATATGATAATAACTAATTTATTATTGCCTCTAGGGCATATTTCCAACATAAGGGCCATGTCAAGGCTTGCACTGTCATACTTGAGGTTGTGGCATCTCAAGATCTCTGGATCTGGCACTCTTTCTTTGGCATGGCCGGATCACACAATGATATCGACATGCTTTAGTGCTCGTCGGTGTTTGCTAGGCTTGCCGAAGGGAACAGCCCACCGGTTAATTTTACCATCAATAGCCACAACTATGACAAAGGATACTACCTAGGTGATGGTATCTATCCTCGATGGACCACTATTGTGAAGACAATCCCCAATCATATCGGAGAGAAGAGGAAAAGATTTGCTCAAGGGCAAGAGAGTGCCAGGAAAGGCGTCGAGCGTGCCTTTAGTGTTTTGCAATCTTGATGGGGCATTGTTCGGTATCCTGCAAAAACTTGGAGCACGACGAAACTGTGGGAGGGGATGACTACTTGTGTGATCATGCACAATATGATCGTAGAAGTTGAGCACCCAAAACATCTCTACGATCAAGGTTTCAGTCTCAGGGTCAGAATGTTGTGCATGAGCATGGAGGAGCGGCAACGTTTGAACAGTTCGTCCAATTTCATCACGACATGCGTGATTGGAAAACTCGCATGCAATTGCAAAATGATTTGGTTGAGCATATGTGGGCTCACGTTGGTGACCAATAGATGTATCTCTTTGGCTTGCAAAACTATGTGAGACTATTTTATTTATATTTTCGGCTTGTAAAACTATGTTATTTATTTGTTGTTGAAACCATGCTATTTATTTCGTTGTGGACCATATGTTTGCTTTGTGAAATTAAAGCAAAATATGTGTGTAGCAAATGCAAAATTTGTGCTATGTGTTTAAAAAGGGCGGCCAGCCGGCCACGCCAGCATATATGGGTCCGTGCGTTGGGCACACAGCCGACCCAAATGTTAAAGTGGGCGGACGTCGCGCGGGCGGTCGATCCAAACGGACGAAAAGCGGTTGGAGTTGCTCTTATAAATGCTCCATTCTCCTTGTGTAGGACCGAAAGTATGTCTAGAGGGGGGGTGATTAGACTACTTGACCAAATAAAAGTTTTGCCTATACCAATTTTTAGGATTGACAATTTTTAGCATTTCATGGCAAGTCAAGTACACCCTATACATGCAAGTCTAAGAGTATATAACAGCGGAAAGTAACAACAAGCATGTATAGAAGGGATAGGGTAGGAAGATCAACCGCAGTTGTAGACACGATGATTTTTCCCATGGTTTCGATAGGTGGCGCTATCGTACATCCACGTTTATGGAGTCTTCAACCCACGGAGGGTAACGGTCGCGAGAGTCCACGGAGGGCTCCACCCAAAAGGGTCCACGAAGTAGCAACCTTGACTATTCCATAACGGTTTCCGTCCATGAAGGACTAGCCTCACTGTGGTTAGATCTTCACGAAGTAGGCGATCTCCTTGCCCTTACAAACTTCTTGGTTCACTCCACAACACGAAGTGGGAGTCTCCCAAGCGACACCTAACCAATCTAGGAGGCACCACCCTCCAAAAGGTAATAGGCTTGGTAATGACGATGAACTCCTTGCTCTTGTGCTTCAAGATGATAGACTCCTCAACACCCAATCACTCTCTCACAGATTTGGCATGGTGGAAGAGATGGGGTTGGTGGAAAGCTACTTGGGGAGGCTAGAGATCAAGATCCATATGATTGGAGTGGAAGATCTTCACCTCAACACAAGGGTAGGTGGTTCTCTCTCAGAAAATCTGATAGGATAGGTATGGAATAGTTCTGAGTGCTTCTCTCACGAGTAGGTGGTGGTGAAGGGGTATATATAGGCATCCCCAAAAATCCAACCGTTGCACACAAAATGACCAACTCGGTGACACCGATGTGTTAATCTCGGTGGTACCGAAGTGACCAAAAGGTGGCAACTTTTGAATCTCGGTGAGACTGATATAGGAAACTCGGTTGCACCGATAAGATGACCAACGGTCAGATTTCCAATCTCGGTGACGCCGATCCAACATTCTCGGTGGGATCGAAAATGTGAATTTGCGTAACAGAAAGTTGGCAACCTAAACTCGGTGGCACCGGTATGGAATCGGTTGCACCGAAGTGGCTAGGGTTTGGCTGAGTCTGTCTAGGTTCGAGAATCGGTGGCACCGGTATGGGAAAGTTGGTTGCACCGATTTTGAGTGTTAGGTATAGAACAGACTTTGGTGGGAGAGTTTGTGGATGTTTTTGGCGAGTATCACTTGTGCACGTTTGAGCATATTGTTCACCAACAAAACCTTACCCCCTTTTAATAGTATTGGTTTTCCTATAGACTCAAAGTGATTTCTCACAAATATAAAATGTAGAGTCCTCTTGCTTGAAGCTTGGCCAATCTATTTCCTTGCATCTTGGGGTATGTCCACAATCTCCTTTTGCCAATCCTATCATTGAACATTTCCTGAAATATACTTGGTGGAAACATTAGTTCAATGACTTATATGTTGGTATTAATTACCAAAACCACCAAGGAAACAAATGTGCTTTCAATCTCCCCCTTTTTGGTAATTGATGACAACATATAGATCAAAGCTTTGACATATGATAAAATCAATGAATATAATCGTCGCTTTGAGAGGTATGTGATAAGCAAGAGCTCCCCCTAAATTTGTGCATTATTTTGAATTTGCGTTTGAATGCAAATGCACAATCGATTAGGTATGTGGGGCACTTTTTCCATGTCACATAAAACTTGGTGGTGTGCGAGAATAATTAGAATGAATAACAACGCACAACACGATCAAGCAAAGGTGAATGATCATATCATAAGCATTAAGATGATAGGAAATAGTAGCATCACACATAACAACGTATGATGACACATAAACACAAAAGTATCTCACGTCAAACCAAAAGAACCAAATTTTTTGAAAAGAAACAAACACAAAAACGCTCTCTCGCTCGAAGCCTAAAGATCTATATACACTTCTCCCCCTTTGGCAACAAGTTACCAAAAAGTTCAAAGGCATACATCTAAACGTTCTTAGGCTGATCTCCTCCGGTTGTTGATGGAGTCAAGAGAACAACGTCGGCGAAGATCTCAGCAGATGTCGTGGATGGAGTTGGAGTGGCAGCTAGAGGAACTGGAACACATGGAGTAGGAGCTGAGGTGACAGCAGCAGGAGATGATGAAGAGGGCCTCAAGTCTAAAGCTGGCACAGTGGCTGATCTGGCCTGGGTAGGAAACTATGTGCCTGTCCTGAGAGGTGATTCATCCTCATCATCATCATCATCATCTGAAGAAGTGGTGTGAGGAAGTGGCACTGTGTCAACTTCCTTTTGGAGCTCTATGACTGTCTTAGTCAGCCTGTCCACCTTATCATTAAGGGTCTTGATCCTAGTTTCAAAGATCCTGACAAGACTGTCCTGGTTGTCCAAAATCCCTTTAATGCCCTTCTGCATACCCTGAACTGATGATATCAACAAATCCATTTGCTCATTCCTGGATCTAGGGACTTGAGCACTAGTGGATCTAACTGCCTCTGCTTCTGCCTGAGCTACAGCTGAAGTGGGATGATCAGCATCCATCACCACAACATTGTCCTCGAAATCTAGCTGTAGGGGTAAATGTGGATGATCTAGAGCAAAAATGTGCTTCTCCAACTTTGAATTGATAAGCATCTGGATGTAGGGTGCATAACAGCAAGAGCGCTTCTGGTCAGCAGCAACCCTCTTGATTGTCTCAACAATCAAATCCATGACTCTGATCCTGGTGTGTCTATCAAGGTGGATCAACATATTGATGGAGTGGCCTCGGGTCATCTTGTCATGTCCTGACTTGGGCATCAAAGTATGCCTTAGAATGGTGTTCATTGTGCGGAGGCCAGCCTGAAGAAAGTAGATAGATCCTAGCCTGTGAGACTTCACATTGGTAGCAGGGATCTCCTTGTACATATTTTCCATAGCATTGTGGCTCGCCTTGGATTCTGAGTATACATCCAAGTCACCATCCTGTGCTTCAGGAACTCCTAAGATAGCAGCCCATTCTTCAACAGTCGATTCATACCTTGCTCCTTCAGTCATCCATACAATTCTACCATCTCCATAGAAATGTGTAGTGGAGTAGAACTGCATGATCATCTCATCATTCCAAGCAATGAATTCTCTGCCAACAAACTCATCCAAACCTATGCAGTGGAAATTGTCTTGGACACTTGGAAAGTAGTCCTCATTATCCTTAATGAATTTCAAATCAACATATCGCATATCACTCACAGCTGGACTCTTGTCAAAAAGCATAGTCTCATAGAAATCATGTTGCTCTTTGGTATAAAATCTGTAGTCCACAACTGTCTTCTTCCTCTGGGCATATGGATCTATAGCTCTCCAAGCTCTCAATCCTGAATTCTTCCTCTTCTTCATATCTTCAGCTAGTGGGTAGCTGGCATTGTGTACTGAAAGATGTGGTCTGAGCTTCATCAAATTTGTCAAGTCATCATCATCTTCAGCACTGGAAGCAGTCCCTTTGTTCTACAGAAGCTGGAATCTGCCTAGATGTCCTCTTAGGCTTCTCAGCAGCAGCCTTCTTGGATGTGCTAGTCTTTGGCATAGCATCAGTCATAAGCTTCTTTTGCTTTTTCTTGGGAGGGGCCTTCTCAACATGCTCTTCCTCCTCTTCAGCATCAGCACCAGCAGCTTCTTCTGGATCCTCATACATGGAGGTTTTTCTGCCAATAACATGAATAACCCTCTTTCTTGCTTTCTTCTCTCCTGCCTTCTTAGGCATAGCTTTCTTAGGGGCCTCAACTGAAATGGTTACTCTGACAGTATGAGCCTTGAAGGTTGAAGCAGGTGCATAGATCTTGCGGACAACTCTCCTGGAAGAAGTGGCTTCAGTAGCAGACTTCTTAGCATCTTTCTCTTGCTTCTTAGCAAGAATCTCCTCAGGGATAAAGTATGAATCCTCTTCATCTGAGTTCAACTTCTTTCTGGTCCTTGTAGCAGCCTTGGGCAACCCATGGGAGCTGGGGGTGCCTAGATCTGAAAATGAGCTGGATTCTAGGCTTGTGCCTGAACTCATGTCAGCACCCTGCTCTCGCATGTTCTGACTGTCCTCTGCATCTGACATACTGACCCTATGAATGGAATATAGATAAGCAGAAGTAGATGAGTCATCACAAAATTATCAACTGGTTTTTGAAATTTTGAACAAAAGATTTTCAAAGTTTTGCATTCTATTAGAAACAAATCGGTAAGGCCAAAGCAAAGTTTTTGGTGACACCGAGACTGACTGTCTCTTTTAACAGAAACTTGGCACCCTTTTCGGTGAGACCGAAAAGGAGTGCTCGGTTTCATCGAGACAGTTCTCAGCAACATAGAAATGAAAATCGGTGGTACCGATTTTCTTGATTCGGTTCTACCGAGTTGCGTCGGGCGAAAGGCAAAACCTAGAAAATCAATGGTTAGCTAGCCTATGGGATTTCTTGATGGATAGGAATACGTGCAATGAGTGGCATAAGAAGAAAAGTAGATCCAATGCGCAAGAATCAGAGGGGAGCGCAAAGGAGGTCGAATCCGTACCCTAACTTGGTGCGGATCCACTACAGCGGCGATGATGGAGCAGATTTCGTCGACGGCGGCGATTCCCAGTGGCGGAGGAGCACAGGAAGACAAGGGCGACGACCAGGGGTCTTGAGGCGGCAGCTTAGGGTTCTGAGGCGCGACGTTTGAAGATAGAATTTCAAAGCGTCGGGGTCCACGGCATATATACCCTCCACTGTCGGTGATACCGATTTTATGTTTTCGGTGTCACCGAGTTACACAACTGTCAGCTAACAGGGAAACTTGGTGTAACCGAGAATATGAAATCGGCAGTACCGAGATTGAAAGACAGATCAACCCTAGGCATTCGGTGAGACCGAGATTGTGGAGTTGGTTCCACCGAGATGCACTTGGAAGGTTTTAATGGTCAGTCCTTGTCGATACGGAACTCCGAGTGCTCCACACACAAAGGGATCGAAAAGCACTTGTTCAAATTTTATGATGCAGCATGAATGGAATATGAGGTGAGAAAGCATAGATAGCTAAAGAGTGGACCTAGACATTCTTGTCCATCCAATTGGCAAAAGAGAAAATCAATAACCAAATAGCAACAATTGGATGTCCTCGAATGAGAAAATAAATGCATACCAACATGCTCTCATAATAAGATGTCAAAAGAAATCATAACAAACATGCACAAACACACTAGCATCTAACAAGCACTTGGACGATGACGAAGTTATCTATATATGAGTATTTGACTTAGGAGCCAAGTAAGAGTACTTGATCATAGGTCATACTCATCGTTTAAGCACAAGTGGGGTTACCACTTTTACATAAAGTATTTAATGTTGTCATATGCTAAGAGATGCTTTGACTCAAGT
Organism: Hordeum marinum; assembly: GCA_022496015.1. Lineage (NCBI taxonomy): Eukaryota > Viridiplantae > Streptophyta > Magnoliopsida > Poales > Poaceae > Hordeum > Hordeum marinum. The sequence continues at coordinate 310,446,167 of CM039673.1, forward strand.
CTTAGAGTAAAGCTCCCCCTTGATGTGACATCCCCCCATAAGAGGGATAAACTAACCTTGGGTTTTGTCGATGAAGACTTCATGTTGGTAAGGTAGTTGTGTATGCTCAACGTTGATGAAGATCACCAAGAGTTGGGAGCATCCTTGTTGTTTCCTTACTCCTCTCACCTACATGGGTTAGTCCCAACACACAAGAGACAAATACAAGGATATCTATGGACATGGAGTGCAAATCATATGTTATGATATCCATTTATTAGTTGAGTACCTTGTCCCTTGCTTACCTTTGAGGAAATGTGTGACTCCTTAAACTATTGCATTGAGTTGATGTTGAGTGCAAAAAGTCCTTGCCAATAATGAATGTGAGTGAATTTCATTGGCGGAGTCACCCCTTAAGAACTTACTAGTTCTTCTTCTTGGGGACCCACGTCAAGTTGATGGGGATCCTTAGTGTTGAAGTAGCCTTTGTAGTAGTTGAGCTTGAAGTAGCCTTGGGAACCCACTCCACCAAAGCTAGGGTTTCATCTTCATATGAGTCAATGTCCTCTTGAATCTTGTTCTTGCCCTTGAGCTTGTGGTCTTGTGGTGGAAGGTCATCTTGAGTGTTTGTCCCCTTGGGAAGAGTATTTTCATACTTCTCCTTTTGAGGAACAAACTTGGGCTTGGGATATTTACCTTCTTCCCACTCAACTCCATTTGCGTTGAAGTAGCCAACACCACGATTCTTCCGGTATCCTCCGTGCTTGCGTACAATTTCCTCAAATTGCTTACATCCGGCAAGACTCTTGTAGATACCTTTTTCTATAATTCCTTTAAATAAAGCATTTCCTTGCTCAAGTGTAACTTGGCTAAGAGAATCATCATTAGTGTAATCAATAGAACTACTAGAAGCAACATCATTGGGTTTAGCATTTTTATTGTTGCTACTAGATTAAGAACATTTCTTGCCTTTGTTACTAGATTGCTTAGTTTTAACTTGAGGCATGAAAGTAGACAAGAGTAGTCGTTTGGCTAGATAAGATGAAGTCTTCTTTCAGAGATCGTCATTGATAGATTTAAGAAACTCATGCTCTTGCTCCAAGTTGAGCTTCTCGAAGCGTAGCTTCTCATGAGTTCTCACAAGCTCTCTATGATCTTCGAGAGTAGATTCATGAGCTAACTTAAGAGTGTTTAGTTCTTTAGTTAGTTGTTCTATTTTTATCTTATCATCATCAAATGACTCATCTTGACTAGTATGAGAATTATCAAGTTCATTTTGATCAACATCACTAGTTTTATCACAAAGCAAGTTATCATCACAAAGCAAATCATCTTCACAAAACAAATCACCTTCATCACTATCGAAATCAAGATACTCGGGGTGTGATACCTTGGGGCCTTTAGCCATGAAGCAACTTCCACTCCCTTCGTTTGGTGAATCAAATAGTTCGTAGGAGTTGGTAGTCACTAGAGCAATTCCGGCAACACCATCATCTTGACTATAGTCGGAGTCGGAGTGATAGCTTCTCTTAGAGTTGTTGTCGGAATCGGAGCCAGAAACCCATTCACCAACATGAGCTTGATGTTTTCTTCTTGTGTAGCTCTTGGTGTACTTGTCCTTCTTCTCCGAATCTCTACTTCTCCTTGAGAGTCTTCGTTCATAACGATCATCTCTACTCCTTCTCTCTTTTTGTGGTGATTCATTCCTTGAGCTTCGTCTTCGAGGTAACTCTTCTCTTTTTTTTAGTAGTAAGCATTCTGAACCGAGCTTTGCTACATCCACGTAAAGTTACGTAAACATGTTGCGTAATGGTTGATGTGGAGTATTATTAGTGGATTGATTAGGGAGCAAGGGGCCCATCCCGTTAAAATCAGGGGGGCGATAGGTTTAGATTGGAAACTTAGGTAGCCCTTTGTAGCTTCTTTAGGTAGGTGTAGTATTATTGTTGTGGGCCAGTCCATGAAACCTTCACAGCCCGATCTTTAGAAACGTTCGTCGTCCATCGGGATTTAGTTTAGGTCTTTCCCCCGATTCCCCTTCCCGCCCCGAGGCTTCGACTGTCGAACTCGTTGTCGGCTGCTTGCTGCGGCATCCAATCTGCATGCACGGCCTGCCTGCTACAGCTTGCTACTGGCCCTTCTAGTGCTGCAGCCTGCACGCCACCTCCAAACTGCTGTGATTGCTGAATGACCGAAGTACTGGAGGAGCAAGCAAGGTCTGGTTCACCTCTTTTAATCAGAGGGTTGTTCGGTTCATCGATTGGTATACATTTCCATGTATTCTATTAGTCTGGAACACTAGATACTACCTACCTCTGTACCATAATATGACGTTTTAGTAGCTCAAATGAACTGCTAAAACGTCATGTATTATGGCACGAAGGGAGTAGTACTTGTGCACAATACCTAGGTTAATTTTCCATAAAAATAGAGATATCTGAAATTGCCCCCCCCCCCCCGCCCCAATTGCTTGCCACGCTCCGCCATTGTTACGTGTGTCACGAGCAGGGCAACTGACGACGACATTGTGGGGGTGCCCTGCCCTTCGGCTGGAAGCTTGCTACCAATGCTCCTGCTGCCATGGAGATTGAAGCTTCGCGGAATCTTAAATCTGATACTTGTCTTCTGTGTGGTGTGGGAAGAGAGGATACATTTCACGTTTTCTGCGGTGAGCAATGCCGAAGACGGGGTCGGAATGGGTCTTGCACCTGCTGTTTGTGGCTCGCCCTTGTTAGTGAGTCTCGCCGGTGATCAATCGAAAAAGAAGTCAAAAGCCGAAGCTTAAAAACCTGCTCTTTTGAAATCGGGACTATGTTGATCGGTAAGAGGGAAAAGCAACAAGACAAATACTATACCAACCTCACAACGGGGCGCAACTATAATCGACCTTTCAAGGCTCAGCTACAAATTTTATTGTTCCAATAGAACTTCTCTGTATTAGGAAGGTTGGCCTGACACCAAACTGAAATCGGTGATCATTTGATTTCAACTACAAGTTTGGTGCATTTCAAGCTCTATTGAGAACCCAAGACCGATTCTTCAAAGCCTATCCTCGATTATTGGTTCCATCCATACAGCGCAAGAATAATAAACAAAATGGAAAATCCAGTAACTATTACCGCATGCTCTATAAGTTGATGGGAGATGTATTCTCTCTAAGTTTCACAAGTCAAATGGCAAAAAACATGGATGTTAATCACCTATGGTTCAAGATCACAAGGTATAGTATCAATCATCGCTGCCTGAATCTATATCAGAGCTTGGCCTTTGATGTGCTGCTCCGTTTGCAACCTTACCCTTTCCCTTCTTCTTTTCTTCTTCCTCGTCCGTACTGTACTCGCTCTCGTAATCGTCATACTCCTCTTCTTCCTCCTCCTCTTCCTCCTCAATGCCATCCTCTGCCACTGGCCCTTCTTCAGGCACATAGGTTCTTGTTCCTGCGCGGCTGCGCTTCAGAACCTTCAGCTTAAAGCTAGTCTTGCTGTCGCAGCCTATCCATGCGTCGCACAAGCAGAAGGACGTCAGGTTGTGATTGCCCTCTGCTGGGGCTTGGAACTTGCCCATCACCAGCCTACTGCCCTTCTTCACTCTGTCAACTGCCTCCCTAACTGCAATTCCTATCTCCTTTGGGCTTGCTCCCAATGCTTCCTGGGTATCTTGTATAGCTTTTGAAGCTGCAGTTATGGCGGTAGCCTCGTCCATGAAGCTGATTTTCTGGGATAACCAAACTTCGTTTGACGCAGTGTCCGCTAGAAGCAGCCAGAAGTTCTCTTCCCTGTGGAACGGATAGAAAGGAGCATGGGGAAGGGCAGCAGTTAGCCCGCTGCGACGCTGAAGTGAAACCCAAGCATACATTGTCACAACATCACCCTCTTGTATGCCCTCTTCTCCTTCAGTTTCACATTTAATATCCACCTCAATAGTAGGAATCATCTCCAGTACAAGCTCTACATCCCGAGCTTCTTCTTCTGAAAGGCCAGCTACCTGTGTCAACAATGTGGCACGTTCTACCTCCGACATATCACAAAGTTCTTGGAATGCACGGATTTTCTGCAGTTAAAAACAGAATAAGATGTTCCTCTCCAAAGGATAAAGTATATTTCTCTGAAGGACAGGCTACTGATTAGCCAAAAACATAAAGTTCACTTTGCTTTTCATATAAAAACTTTAAGGTTAAGGAAATACCTTGCGGGCAATTTTTTTGACAGTCGCTTCCGTAAAATGTGGCAGCTGCAAGAAAGGTGCTATTCCTTCTGAATTACCTCCACCAGCTTTTCGAGCACTGAGAGGGACAGCCTAAGATATGTATTCAAGTCAAATATGATCCAAGCATTTCCATTGCCATCAGTGGTGACAAACAAACTTATGGAAGAAAATGTAACTACAGAGTCCAAAAGCTTAAGATCAAAACGTGTGAAAGCAAAGATGGACTACAACTCAACTTTGCCAACAGATGCAGATGAATGCAATGGTAATGGACTGATAAAAGTAAACAGAATGTGGAACGAACACATGCAGTGTCACTGAGACCAGGAGGTGTCTCATTGTCCACATTGCCGATCATGGTAAACTACCACATGATGGTGAGATATTCCTAAAATATCTGTTCACCGAAATAACATGCACGAAAGAGTACTGCTTTCAGATAAAGCAGGAAGACACATCGCAACGGCTGGTAATGCTTATGATCCATCCAATTATCTTAGGTGAAGAGCTATCCAACGATCCAGCTTCAAAGCATGCGATATTGCCAGATTTAGAGAGGAAAATTTTACTCCAGTGTACATTGTGTGCCAGGATAGTCCATGCTGGAGTGAGCTGAAGCAGTTTTCAGTATTGTGGATGTGCCCTGAGGCATCCACGGAAATTAGGAAAGAGATGTGCAATTTCTTGAATGCAAGAAAATTTAATGCTATGGAATGATATATAGACGAGGCGAATGAAGCTGAAGTTCAAAGACACCATTCTGTTATCTACACAAGATAATTTGAGGCATATACTTTGCTAATAGTTATCATTTTATGCAACTTGTGGTGCATTTATGTTACTCCTAGTTGTTAAATCTCCTAATTGGCTGCCGTGTATTACATATTTATGTGTCTACAAGGCGTTGCCTCGCCTTACGCTTTAAGCACTTAAAAGGTGAGACGGTGCTATGGCACCTCGCATCACCTTACAGCCTTAAAAATATTTGCATGGATCTACTATGCTCAAAATATAAACTGACTTGCCGCAGCTTATACACTTGCAGTATAACTGGAGATATCTATTGACCCTTCCCAAGTTGCAATCAAATGAATAACTAAACAAGTATACCAAACTGACAGAATTTATTCAGAGTTTATCGGCCCATATGATTCGTCCTTTTTAAATTGACTTAATGACACGAACAAATAAATGGACAAGATTTTGAATAAACACTAGTCATCCATGGTCAAAAAGAACGGTGGCAGATCTTATGAACAAGTATTGCAACAGCTAAATGTTGGGATGGACAATTAAACTGATGGGTTAGAAGATAAGCTTAGAAGTAAAGTAGACCAGATGAATCTAGACAAATCTAAGATAAACAGAAATTTAAGTCTACCCCAGAAAAGTTTAATGTGGAACAACATATATCAACATACACACATCACCAGAAACACCAAGTGATTCACCGCAAGTTGGCTGAAGTAAAGGCACATGTAGAGGTCTAAAATACCTGAATGATACTTTGAGACAGCTCAACTACACCAATTGCAGGCCTGAGCCATCCAAAACCGTTGGGACTCCTCGGCAGAAGTGCAATCTGCGAACCAATAAGTACATTAATTTATGAGGCATCAAATACTAAGCAAAAACAAGTATGCTGGAGCAAAAGTGGAGAAAAAGAATAACAAGAACGCAATAGTGCAACAAAGAACTTCTCCCCTTCTTTTATTGAAGTACTACATGTTTAGTGGATAAGTTTATTTATCAAACAAAAACTGTCAGCTATAGCAATATAAACTAAAGACATGTGACACATCATGCATTTGGATCTCAAGACTAATGACTGATTCATGCTTAAATGTCTTGACACCACAAGGGTAATACTAGCTATGACATTGCCTCTCGCAGGTGATCAAGCGAAAATATCATTTGCATAAACCAGACATTAAACATCCCTGCCATAACGCACATTTACGAGGCAGGGTCACCTGTTTATATACAGATACCACCATGAAAAATACGGAACCACACTTACGTATTAGTTAACACAGTAGTACATATTTTGTTCGCCGGAACTAGTCAATAAAAAATATAAACCATCACAGCTCCACATTTGAAACTTCAACAAGATCTGTCAATTTATCATCCCACGTCATAAGCTCGAGCCATACTGTGCCAAAGTAACCAGACGGAAAAACTCACCCTTACGGACATGACCATTTATTGAAGGTGTTAACTAAGGCTCGCTGGCATAGATAGCCATCCTAAACATCAGCTATTGGCACAAAAGTTAATTGTAGCAACACAAAACCCACATCAACTGATCTAAAGCTACCAAACACAGCAAGATCGCATGGCATACACAAAAGACAATTAATATGCATTTGTGTCTGTCATAGGTAGTTGATACAGCGGTGAGGAGAAGCGTTGGTATCCTTTGCGTCCAAGAGACCAAATGGAGGGGACAGAAGGCGAAGGAGGTGGAGGGTACCCGCTTCAAGCTGTGGTACACGGGGACGGTTGCAAACAGAAATGGAGTAGGCATCTTGATCAGCAAGAGCCTCAAGGATGGAGTGGTAGACGTCAAGAGACGTGGGGACCGGATTATCCTGGTCAAGCTGGTAGTTGGGGATTTAGTCATCAACGTTATCAGCGCATATGCCCCACAAGTAGGCCACAATGAGAACACCAAGAGGGAGTTCTGGGAAGGCCTGGAGGACTTGGTTAGGAGTGTACCGATTGGCGAGAGGCTCTTCATAGGAGGAGACCTCAATGGCCACGTGGGCACATCTAACACATGTTTTGAAGGGGTGCATGGGGGATTTGGCTATGGCATCACGAATCAAGAAGGAGAAGATGTCTTAAGCTTTGCGTTAGCCTACGACATGATCGTAGCAAACACCCTCTTTAAGAAGAGAGAATCACATCTAGTGACTTACAGTAGTGGGCAGCACTCTAGCCAGATTGATTTCATCCTCTTGAGAAGAGAAGACAGGCGTGCATGCCTAGACTGTAAGGTGATACCTGGAGAGAGTGTTGTCCGCCAACAAGCTTGTGGTTGCTGACCTCCGCTTTCAAATTCGTGTCCAGCGGGACAAGCGTGCCAAAGTCGCTAGAACGAAGTGGTGGAAGCTCAAGGTGGAGGTAGCTCAGGTGTTCAAAGGAGAGGGTCATTAAGGAGGGCCCTTGGGAGGAAGGAGGTGATGCAGACAACATGTGGATGAAGATGGCGACTTGCATTCGTAAGGTGGCCTCAGAGGAGTTTGGAGTGTCTAGGGAAAGTAGAAGAGAAGCTAAAGATACCTGGTGGTGGAATGATGTTGTCCAGAAGGCAATCAAGGAGAAGAAAGATTGTTTTAGACGCCTATATCTGGATAAGAGTGCAGACAACATAGAGAAGTACCAGATGGCAAAGAAGGCCGCAAAGCGAAATGTGAGTGAAGCAAGGGGTCGGGCGTATGAGGACCTCTACCAAAGGTTAGACACGAAGGAAGGTGAAAGGGACATCTATAAGATGGCGAAGAGCCGAAAGAGGAAGACGAGGGATGTTGACCAAATCAAGTGCGGACGGAGCAAATCAACTCCTGGTGAAGAACGAGGAGATTAAGCATAGATGGCGGGAGTACTTTGACAAGTTGTTCAATGGGGAGAGTGAGAGCTCTACCATTGATCTGGATGACTCCTTTGATGATACTAGCAGGCGTTTTGTGAGGCGAATCCAGGAGTCGGAGGTCAAGGAGGCTTTAAAGAGGATGAAAGGAGGCAAGGCGATGGGCCCCGATTGTATCCCCATTGAGGTGTGGAGAGGCCTCGGGGACATAGCGATAGTATGGCTAACCAAACTTTTCAACCTCATTTTTCGGGCAAACAAGATGCCAGAAGAATGGAGACGGAGTATATTAGTACCAATCTTTAAGAACAAGGGGAATGTTTAGAGTTGTACTAATTACCGTGGAATTAAGCTGATGAGCCATACAATGAAGCTATGGGAGAGAGTCATTGAGCACCGTGTAAGAAGAATGACAAGCGTGACCAAAAATCAGTTTGGTTTCATGCCTGGGAGATCGACCATGGAAGCCATTTTCTTGGTACGACAACTTATGGAGAGATATAGGGAGCAAAAGAAGGACCTGCATATGGTGTTCATTGACTTGGAGAAGGCCTATGATAAGATTCCACGGAATGTTATGTGGTGGACCTTGGAGAAACACAAAGTCCCAACAAAGTACATTACCCTCATCAAGGACATGTATGATAATGTTGTGACAAGTGTTCGAACAAGTGATGGCGACGGTGACGACTTCCCAATTAAGATAGGACTGCATCAAGGGTCAGCTTTGAGCCCTTATCTTTTTGCCTTGGTGATGGATGAGGTCACAAGGGATATACAAGGAGATATCCCATGGTGTATGCACTTTGCGGACGATGTGGTGCTAGTCGATGAGAGCCAGACGGGGGTCAACAGGAAGTTGGAGTTATGGAGCAAGTGGTGCCTCAGAAGGACACCTTTCGATATTTGGGGTCAATGTTGCAGAAGGATGGGGATATCGATGAAGATGTGAACCATCGAATTTAAGCCGGATGGATGAAGTGGCGCCAAGCTTCTGGCATTCTTTGTGACAAGAGGGTGCCACAAAAGCTAAAAGGCAAGTTCTATAGGACGGCAGTTTGACCCGCAATGTTGTATGGCGCTGAGTGTTGGCCGACTAAAAGGCGACATGTGCAACAATTAGGTGTGGCCGAGATGCATATGTTGAGATGGATGTGTGGCCACACAAGGAAGGACCGCATACGGAATGATGATATACGAGATAGAGTTGGGGTAGCGCCAATTGAAGAGAAGCTTGTCCAACATCGTCTGAGATGGTTTGGGCATATTCAGCGCAGGCCTCCAGAAGCCCCAATGCACAGCGGACGGCTTAAGCATGCTGATAATGTCAAAAGAGGCCGGGGTAGACCGAACTTGACATGGGAAGAGTCCGTAAAGAGAGATCTAAAGGACTGGAGCATCACCAAAGAACTAGCCATGGACAGGGGTGCGTGGAAGCTTGCTATCCATGTGCCAGAACCATGAGTTGGTCGCGAGATCTTATGGGTTTCACCTCTAGCCTACCCCAACTTGTTTGGGACTAAAGGCTTTTGTTGTTGTTTGTTGTTGTTTGTGTCTATCATAGGTCATAGCATGGGGAGAGGAGACGGCATATTTACACAAGCATGTGCGAGTTCACAATTAATGAAGATAAGCCCATGGATGTGATGTCGTTGCTCCTCCGGACGGCTTATGGCAGCAGGGTGGCTGTGTGGGCATGGGGTGATGGCGGCTTTGGTTGTTCAGCATGGGTCATGTGGTCTCAAGCCTGGATCGAGGGCGGCAGGAGGTGCACTGGTTCGGCGTCATTTGCACAGTTCTTGCCCGTTGCGGGTTGACACACGTGTCATGGTAGGGCCGGAGGAGGTGTTGCCGCTTGTCTGCTTGTGTCTTGTGCGGTGGAGTTGGCTATATGACATCGATGGAAGGTTGTGAGGCGACGGTCGATGGCGGCAGGTTTTTTGTGAGGTATGGCTATATGTGCTCTGATGGATGGTGGGGCTTGATGCAATGACGTTGGGTATGGTGAGCTCCGAGTGGAAGGCTAGCACCAACCTTGATCCATGCCGACGTCGACGGCATACTCGAACGGTGTTCCCCTCCTTGGAGGCATCCTTGTGGAGCCCTATCGTCTCCCTCGTCATTTGGATCTCGAGTTATCTTGGTGAAAACTCAAGTTCCGACCTTGCCCAAGCGGTACCCATGCCCCCCCCCCCGTGTCACCTTGGAGGCTTTGCCCTCTATCAAGCGTCAAAGGCTTGTGTTATCCTGCACTTCTGTCATCTGCTAGGCAAGTGCGCAGCCTCGAGGCCGCTGTGGAAGCCAAAGCAGCGGCTCCAAGGAGTGCCTTTGTGTTGCTAGGCGTCAATTTTGTTCACTTGGGTGCTGGGGTTGTTGGCTTGTCTAGTTTTTTTTAGGTGTTGTTGGCTTGTCTAGTGCATTGCCTCAGGGCAGGTATGGAAGCTAGAGCGGCAGCTCCAAAGAGCACCTTCATGTTGCAAGGTGTGAGTCTGGTCACTTGGATGGTAGAGTCGTTGGCTCATCTGGGACGCATCCTCAGGGCCGGTGAGTGTGTTGCTGAGGTTTGTAAGCCGGAGCAGTGGCTCCAGGCAACGTCCTAGGGTGTCGACTCTGGTCGCTTGGGTGACAAAGTTGCCGGCTCGCTTGGGCGCAGTGTCAGGACTGGTGTGTGTGGAGTTACAGTTGCATCGGTTTTCAGCCAGTTTTCCTTATTAAGTGGCCAATTCTCTTCTTCTATATGAAAAGGCAGAACTCCTGCCGGTTGCTAAAAAAAATAACAAAGAAAGAAATTCAAAGAGAGAAATCCAATCCTGTACCTTAACTAGTTCTTCCAAAAGACGAGGCGCAAGTTCAAGCATGTGCCTGTAATCTTTTACTAGCGCTGGTGTCAAAGCAAATGACTCTCGAGTAAGATGAGCCTGAATCAAGAGTTCCATCTGAAAAATACAAGCATCAAGGATTTGTCAGATCACATATATCATTTGATATCACAGTATGCAACATCAGAAGACCAACCTTCACAAGTGATGGATGCTGCTTCCAGAATTTGGCTTGCTCTGTTCTGATATTCTTCAAATCAAGATTTAACTCACTTCTAACTGCTACAAACAATTTCTGTAGGGGCTCGTCATCACTGCGTCGTACTGGCATCTCCATATACTCTGCAGCCTTGATGAAGACATCCATGACTTTGCTGGAACATGCAACCAATAGTTCCATTGATCAAAAGTGGTAAAACTGAAGAATATGTCATCCATAACAGAAGATTGTAAATCGAAGAGGAAGTTGCAGGCATTTGCATCACTAATTATACAGGTTGCTTAAACAAAAGATCTTTTAGACTACTAATATCGATCGGAACAGTAGGTTCTGTTATTATTTAGACAGGGTTTTCTCGGTTATAATCTATCATCCAAAATTGAACGTAATGAGTCATAAATTTACTGTGGTATTGCAAATATAATTGCATTTAGGCTAAAAATCAATAAATAGAAATTTTACTATAAAATATCAATATGAGTTCTGAAACCATATTATGCCCAACTAGTAATCATACAGGTAAAAAAAAGAACATAATGGTCACTGAAACAGATGAAGCACAATGGTTGCACTGTTCCAATGCTTATGGCACTGTTAGTCCCGCATTTGACACTGACAGGAGTGCTTCACTTTAACAATAAAATTTGCAATGTCCTATGTCTAGTTATTTGAATGGAAGGAGTATTTTCACTTCAACTCTAAAATCTTCTAGAGCAAACACGCCATTTCATGAAGCCAATCAGCAAATATCAAAAAATAGAAAAACAAATGCCTAGATATCAAAATGAGATGTTTGTATTTTCATACCTTGGAGCTAGAGATGGCTTCATAAAGTAATAATAAGTGGACAGAGTTTGATGCATGACATAATTTCCAGTATATTTCGATGACCTTGATAAATAAATAACTGCTATCATTAAGGGGAAGAGTATGCAAAGCCCCACTATTCCTAGAAGCATTATCCCGCCAGATGCACCATCCATATTCAACAAGAACTTGGGCAAAGCGATGCCCATTTGGAACCCCTAATGCACATATATACCAGAATATTCATGTTAGCTTCAGATGTTACAGAAAAGGTTTAGCTTTCCACTAAGTGTTACAAATAACTAATGTTCAAGTTACCTGGCGCCCATCTGGATGACCATACTTCTCATAATTTTCACGAGATGTAGGATCAGTTAAGGCCTGATACGCCTTGGAGATAGATTCAACAAAGTAAGTATGGGCCTCTGGGAAAAATGAAGGGCAAAAAATTAACACAGACTAAACTTCTAAATATCAGAAAATCAACTGTAGAATAGTGTGAAACACATTTTACCAGGATCGGGATTTTTATCAGGATGGTACTGAATAGAGAGTCTCCTGTATGATTTCTTGATTTCAGATTCTGATGCCCCTGGTTCAAGTCCAAGAATGCTGTATGGCTCAAATATTTGGACCTAGGAAGCAAAAATCATATGAAATCAATTATTGGGATCTTGCCCTTGTGAAATTTCAGGAAAAAGATCTTTCACACTTCAAGTACAGCATTATGAATATAATATTCAAAATTAACTAGCATAATTAAAGTTAAGAAAAAGATGAACAATCGGGACTTCACAAAAAATGCTTGGATACACAAACAAACTAAGTCCTGAAATCTACAATACCAAACATCAGAACAAGGTCTATGCGTATTTGATTGTTTGACAGTGTTCAAGAGAGTGAAGCATTAGTGAGGCTTCAGAAGAATAAAGGGAAAATAAATCAGCACGAAGATATGCTAGCCTTTCTAGTATATCCTAACAAACTGGCTGGGCTTGCTGCTACTAAAAAGGAAACGGTGACTTGCTGCATCAAGGAACTGACAAAACATGGAACATTGTGGTGAGTGGTGACTGCTCTGGTAGGATAAAGCTGAACGTGAACTGAGTTGTAATTTTGGTTATCAGTTTGTTTCAGTATAGTCATCTCCTAATCAAGACTATTCTAGATGAAGTAGCAGACAAAGGTCACATGAATAAGTATTAAATCCTTCTGTATCTAGTTCACAACAGAGATGAATTTTGAGTGAACTGCTTGAACAAAAGAAAAATTGACAGCATATACCAGCCAAAAGGTTAGCATACCTCGCGGCTGCTGAGTTTGATGTAGTAAACCAGGAAGATCACAACAATCCAGAGAAGCAAAATGGTAAGGTTGCTCCACGTCGAGAAGTTGGATATCTGCATGGCAAGGATCACAAACACGATCATAGAGGAGTTAGCACTAGAATTCTGCTGCCAGCCTTAGGAAGAACAAACGTCCGCAGACCACCCACCTTCTTGTAGATCGACTTCCGGTACTTTCCGGAGCGGTGGCACCCGGAGCAGCGGCAGTGGATGGTCCTGGCCTTCTTCGTGGCCGCGTGGCACAGCCGCGTGATCGTGTACGGCACGAGGGGCAGCGCGATCATGGTCAGGATGAATATCAGGAAGAGCGAGCTGTTCTCCTCCGCCGCCGCCATCGCTGCTGCTGCTGCCTCCCTTACTCAACTCGCGACTGCGACGGCAAGAAAAAACCACGGAGTCAGCGTGCGTTATAAGAACGCGGCGTCGTGTGGTGGCCGGCGGCGACGGCTCACCTTGGGCGGGGCGAGCGGGGCGAGCGGGGCGTGCTCCGCCGGATCTGGATGTCGGAGATGCGGATCTGGTCGCCAGGCGAGGAGGGGCGAGATCGGGGAGGAAGGCGGTCGAGATAGGTTTTGCGGGGCCAGATGCGGCGGTGCCTCGCACCAGGACACGGAGCGAGATGTCAGTGTGAGACAAAAAGGGCAAGTAACTGGTTTTGACTTGTGACCACACACGGCCCGGAGCGCGGTGTAAGCGACGCCAGGCCTTCGAATCGCCTACACCGCTCAGTTGTGGGCCGGCCCACTACGGTGGTTGCTTCGCACGGGGTTTTTTCTTTTTTGATTGAGATCATCTATGGCAAGGTATCATTCGAAAGGATTGGTAATGGTAATACAACGGAGATTTGACGGCACAACTGGCTACCGACGCAAGGCATGATGAGGCTCGTCACTTTGTTGGTTCTAATCCCTCGTGTCACTTGACATCTAATTTTGACACGGTGCAAAATGCAGTAAAGATGGACTCAAACGAAAAGGATTTTTCTACGAAAAAGTTCATATTGCCGAATAAAACAACCTTGATGTTTAGGTCATCACCATTCGGCATCATTTCAATAGTCAAATCACACTTGGATTGTCATGTAAATGTTCTGAGTGCTTTTTGATCGATTATGCCTCCAAGACAACCTCGAATGAAGAAATGGTCTACATGGGTTGTCTTTGTCTCGTCGAGCTGATCGATTTCGATATATAAATCATCTCAAGTTAAGATCGTATGCAAAAGTTAGAGCAACCAGAGTGCAGCCCTACCACAAAGCAAGATATGGCGCAGGAAATCAGACACGTGTTTGATGGGTCGCGCGAGTCATTCAGCCCTCAAGACATTCTCGGATGGAAAAACTTACAACATGAAAAAGTTTCGTATCGTCGAGGCGATCGATTTTGATATATAATTTTTCTCAATACGAGGTCGTATGCGACCTGGAGAGGCAAGACAAAATCAGCCTGGAGTTTCACTCGGGACTTCCGAGTGAAAGTTTGCCGGCCGAGTGAAACATTTGCCGTCTGGCCGAGTGAAAAGTTTTCGTCCGGCCGAGTGAAATTGTCGTCCGAGTGAAAATCACCGTCCGAATGAAAAGTACCGGTCGAGTGAAAGTACCGGCCGAGTGCAATTGCCGTCCGAGTGAAAATCGTCGTCCGAGTGAAAAGTACCGGTCGAGTGAAAGTTCAAAATGGCTTCGGATGGAAAAGTGTTCAACATGAAAGTTGTTCGTAACGTCAAAACAATCAACTTTGCTTTTAAGGTCATTATCATTTGAGATGGCCTGCAAAGACGCTACAACACTCGGACAGTTCAGTGTGCTACGTGACCGAGTCCGATTCAAAGTTAAAGATGACCTCGTGGAGTATTCAAGATTACTTTATTTGGGAAAGTTATCAACATACGGGTTGTTGGCCTCATCAAGGCACACAAAAATGATGTTTGGACCGTCTCCATCGGAGGTCATATGCAGATTCCATGCCCCACGCAAGGAGCAAGACAGAAGATTGGGCCAGATTTGGGCTGAATCCGAGTGGGACTAGAACTAGGACTCTAGGACGTGATTTGATGTAATTTTCTTTTAAGGAAAGTCTAGATGAATCCTTTGCTTGTACGGGAAGTCCAGCCGCCTCTTATATATGTTGGGGGTGACGGCCGATTGAACAACACACAATCGAACCAATCTATCAATTACACTTTCGTGTTCATCTACTTTTATCTCCTATCCTCGTATCTTCTTCCTCGTTCTTCGTTCGTTCTTCTCTTGGAGGGCAGCGATCCACGAGGCCCTAGGGGCGATTAGGTCGACCTAGGGCAGCCCATAGCCGCCGCGCCCTGATGGGGTCCCTTCCGGGCATGTGGGGTTTTGGGTCCTCAAAAGCGCCCATCGGACTGCTTGCGTATCGCGCTGCCGGACGGACCTCCTTCGACGTGAGCTACGGTGCATCACCCCCGGCGTCGAGGGTACACGGTTACGTGTTCGTGTGCGAACACACTTTTTGGTGACTCCGCTGGGGACGAAGCTTTGAACGGTCTCCAGCCCGTTCTTGCTACGAGGAGAGCGTCATCAAGCGGCTGCAATCTGCACGGTAACATGTATCATAAATCTGCTTATGTAGATGCAAATAGCCATTATATTGATGTCACTAGATTTTTTGATGGGCATACCATGTCTGCTAGCCCTAACGAGCAAAGGGCAACCAAGTATCCTGTTGGAGAAGCTTGGGAATTACATAATTGTGACATGCAACTTATAGATCCAAACTTCTGTGCATCGGCAACTCCCTTCAATATGCCGGTGAACAACACGATGAGTTTGAGTGATCAATATAAGATACCTCATGCACATGAGGGTGTTTCACAGTTTTGTCCATCGGCAGCCGGCTCGCAATATGCGGGTTCATCTCCAAACATGCCGATGGATGGGGGAATCTGCCATGCTTCCATTAGCTATTTGGTCGGTTATCCTCACTCCTCATATAACACACCTCGTGAGGTTAATTGTTCAGCACCATATGCAAATAAAAATATTCATGACTCGACTCACCTTCATGGTTATTGCCGAGTGAGTGGAGATTCTATAGGAGCATCTGTGTCTAATATTGCAAAAGATGAGGTGGCTCTGGCTGCTTTAAAAAGTTTAGCCCAGAATAAGCAGATTACTACTCTTTGCCTTGAGCAACATGATAAGGGATTGGTACCTGATTATGAGGCAATAAGAGCTAATGTTTTGCAAGAAGACAATGTGTTGCCAATTGACCAAATTAGCAAGAGGAAATATGGTTCAACAACAGTGCATACGTCTTCACCTATCATTGCAGCATGTCATACACCCCCTATACAATTGCAAAATTTCGGCAGCATCACTTCATTGCCGAAAGATCCTAAAAGCATTGGGGGGCAAGCTGATCCAAGCAGGGAAGAATTTAAAGAAAAATATGTGGCCTGAATGGACAAGGTCAATCCAAAGCTCACAGGGAATTGCGTCAACAATTTTACCACACCGACTCTTGAGGAGTTACCAGCAGAATATCGACAAGCTTATGAAGCACTCAAGAAGAAGCGTAAGGAGGAAGATTTGCAAGAATACGTCAAGTCTCTTCCTTTATGCAGCAAACATGTTGGTCCCTCTATGATGTTGAGGCAAGATAGAACAGAGTCAAATATGATTCACTCGGTTAATACGGTTGATTCGATAGAAACCGAGTCAAATATGACTAAGTCGTCTATAGCCGAGTCGAACGGTTCCTTTAAAGCCAAGACAATGCTGGATTTGGTTGAAACCAGATTGAGCACCGAGACGGCCAAGGTCGAGTGCATAGAGTCAATATCGAGTGCATCGAGTCAACCGAGTGCATCGAGCCAGTTAAGGACGAGTGCATCAAGTCAGTCGAGTGCATTGAGTTATCCGAGTGCATCATCGGCTAATGTCGAGTGCATCGAGCCAGTCATTGTAGAGTGTACCAAAACAGATGATGCAAGCTTCACCGAGCAAAGGAACGACAAACGCAGCAAATTGGTCGTGCTCGATTTTTGTGGATGTGAGGGAGCTTACATGTTGCCCTATGAGTTTCGTGCTAAAGAAATTGATGAGCATCAAGAACAAAGTAATATGGCCGAACACAGTTCAATTAACGATGAACATCAAGAACAAGAACATGTTGCTAAGCAAAGTTTAGTTGACCAAGAGCGTTTGAGTGGAATCCATTTGGATAGTCCGAGTGAAATCTACACGGGAAATACAAGTGATGATGCACGAGATCCAGAAGAAGAGGAAGGGGCATTGGAGAATTATTTAGAAGTGGAGCAAGATATTGTTCCAGTTATGCAACCATCTTCTCCTCCCAACGTCTTCACAAAGGCACGCCTAGATGACGTTTACTCAATTTTCGATTCGGTCAAAATCATATTGTTGATCCACCCGTTAGCAAGATTCTAATTAATTTTGAAAGACCAATCGAGATGAGTAATCTGTTTGTTTGGAGTAATCTTGTCACTATTCATGCTGATCAACACATGGCACCATTCACAGAAGCTAATAGTGACAACTTATCACAACCAAAGTTGTTCCCATCATGTCGGCTAAACTTTATATTCATATGGACAACTTTGTTTGTTTATGCCTAGCTAACATTTGGTCTCAGATGAGACGTATATTCTGTAATTATTTTTGTTGCAGAAACATAAAGCCAGGTCCAAATCCTCCGAGATAGCCGATTTGAGAGCATCGGGAAAGGAGGACGAAAATCAATGCATAGCCGAGTCGGATGACGTTAAGTCGGCACCACTCGGTTGTTTTGTTTCAGAGCCGGTATCACAATATCAGTTAATGGATGAGCAGTCTACCTTCAGTCCGGGCATATGTGATCACATCGTCGGTGCATCACCGACTAATCCTATTATTATAATTGATCACGATGCCGAGCTATCAAAACAACAACAAGTGCAATGTTCGTTTGAACAGAATGCCAAAGACAAGAATGTGATTCATCAAGCCACACAATCGGCCAACAGAGGACGATTGGAGCTCGTTGAGGCACAAGCATGCGGCCAGTCAACTCAGATTGGTTTTGATGGTGGTCAAGTGTTGACTTAGCTACCTCAAGTTGGCTCATCCGAAGACGGACAGGTATACGCTAATGATGATGGGATCAAATCTTCAAGTGAGATAATTATTCAAAAATGCATCAGCAATAATATTGAAGACATGAATTCCATCAAAGTTACAACTGACATATCTAGCGTTGGGGGGCAACAAGAAAATTCAAAGACCGATGCACTCAAAACCAAGAAAGCAAAGGTCGTGGTAAGCACAAAGGTGAAAAGCCGAAAGTCACTTTTGCGCAGTTATTGGAAAAATATCAGAAGATAGGTGAGGCGAAGAGTGCTTATCGGCCGAGTGAAACAAAGGCATCAAAGTCACCCCCCAAGGAATAAATTTGAATACTGGGATTGGCGAAGGAAGAAGTTGACTCCATATCCTCCTTTTGGGTCACCAATGTCGATGTCATACATACCTCCTCATGCCGACTATTATTCATATCAATCATGGGACAGGTATAAATCGAGGGATCACCGTCCATCATATTCTAAACCACCTCATCAAAAGTATGCAGCTCCGAGAGGATCATTGTTTGTTCAACAACCACATGTTAAAGACCGACTCAACCAAAAAGAATCGGTCCGGAGCTTGGCGAAAAGGATGGACATGGTCAAGCAAATTTACCGAGTGAAAAAGGATGGCCACAAGTGTGCTCTTTCAGATCCGACTCCGGATGACAAAAAGCCAGCTGAGTCTACGTTGGCTACTAAAGGCAAGGAGATGAAGCGTGTAACTTTCAAGGATCCAATTGCCAAATTTCAACAGGCCAAGTTGGAGGTTCCCAAAGCCAAGAAAAACTTACCAATGCATAAAACAAAGCCACAGCCGAGATGCCCATTCGTCTTATCATATTCGCAAGAGAAGAAGTTGAAGTGGCTTAGGGCCTATGAGATGGAGAAGAGGAATATGGCGTGGGTCCCCAAAGGAAGCCGTCAAGGCAAGAATGATGTGACAGCTCCTGTTGCAGGAGTAAGGGAGGACAAGCGTGAAGCCGGTAGGCATAAACAATGATTTTCATGTCACGATATGAGACTCCAGACAGTGCATCATCCATGTTCTTCAACCGTCCCATCAAAGTTTATGCCCAACAATTTATCGCCAGCTGAAATTTCTGATTTATTTCGGCTGTTCACACTTTGGTGGGCAGGTTCCCCAGATCCTATGTGATGAGGACGCATGGACGATATTTGTTTATCGTCCTAAGATTTCGTCATGTTGGTACAACAAGTACCAGGCTACTATCTCAGTTGAATCCAAGTGGATCATCATTTAGGTAATATTGCCAAGGTTCGAACCGAGTGAAATACAGTCGGTATGTCCGATTGAAAATCTTTGTGATGACCCGACTGGTCCTATGTGGATCGCCACTCGGGTAATATCGATAAAACTGAAGATGGACCTATCAGAATTGTTCAAATAACTTCAAACGGAGTTGATCCAACAAGAGGCATGTTTTTTCACACCTGAACAGTCTGATGCTTGGTGTAGCCAATTCACATATGGCCGACTTATTTATTCACTCGGATCGTGAGGAAAATACAGCTGACTCATCTTTGAATTGGCCAGGAAAACTACATCTGACTGACTCCTTAGTCGATTCAGCCAGTAATGAAGGATCTAGTGCTATTCAGGAAGCTAACTGGAAGAAATCCGAGTGTTAGTCATTTGCAAGATCCGAGAGAAGCAAGATTGTTCAGCACATGGCTTAATATAAAGTTTGATCTTTGATGATTTGTGTTGCCGAATAGTTGATGGTATTCCTTTGAGGTGCATGGTCATAATCGTTCGACAGCCAGAATGGTGTATCGTCGAACGGTTCTAATATCCCAAAGGAGTGCCTGAGCATATGGCCGATAATAATTGTCATTCTTAGCATGCACGGTCGATGGAGTGTTGACATCGTCTTTGGAACAAATGTGGTGCAAATTATTTTTCGGCATGCTTTGCCAAAAAATAGGGGGGCATGTGTTGACACCTAATTTTGGCACGGTGCAAAATGCAGTAAAGATGGACTCAAATGAAAAGGTTTTTTCTATGAAAAAGTTCATATTGCCGAATGAAACAACCTTGATGTTTAGGCCATCACCATTCGGCATCATTTCAAGGGTCAAATTACACTTGGATTGTCATTTAGATGTTCTGAGTGCTTATTGGTCGATTACGCCTCCAAGACAACCTCAAATGAAGAAATGTTCTACATGGATTGTCTTTGTCTCGTCGAGCTGATCAATTTAGACATATAAATCATCTCAATTTGACGTCATATGCAAAAGTTAGAGCAACCAGAGTGCAGCCCTACCACAAAGCAAAATATGGCGCAGGAGATCAGACACATGTCTGATGGGTCGTGCGAGTCATTCAGCCCTCAAGACGTCCTCGGATGGAAAAACTTACAACATAAAAAAGTTTCATATCGTCGAGGCGATCGATTTTGACATATATTCTTCTCAATACGAGGTCGCAGGTCGTATGGGACCTGGATAGGCAAAACAAAATCAGCCTGGAGTTTCACTCGGAACTTCCGAGTGAAAGTTTGCCGGTCGAGTGAAACGTTTGCCGTCTGGCCGAGTGAAAAGTTTTTCGTCCGGCCGAGTGAAATTGTCGTCCGAGTGAAATCACCATCCGAATGAAAAGTACCGGTCGAGTGAAAGTACTGGCCGAGTGCAATTGCCGTTCGAGTGAAAATCGTCGTGCGAGTGAAAAGTACCGGTCGAGTGAAAGTTCAAAATGGCTTCGGATGGAAAAGTGTTCAACATTAAAGTTGTTCGTAACGTCGAAACAGTTAACTTTGCTTTTAAGGTCATTATCATATGAGATGGTATGTGGCCTGCAGAGACGCTACAACACTCGGACAGTTGAGTCTGCTACGTGACCGAGTCCGATTCAAAGTTAAAGATGACCTCGTGGAGTATTCAAGATTACTTTATTTGGGAAAGTTATCAACATACGGATTGTTGGCCTCATCAAGGCACACAAAATTGATGTTTGGACCATATCCATCGGAGGTCCTATGCAAATTCCATGGCCCACGCAAGGAGCAAGACAGAAGATTGGGCCAGATTTGGGATGAATCCGAGTGGGACTAGAACTAGGACTCTAGGACGTGATTTGATGTAATTTTCTTGTAAGGAAAGCCTAGATGAATCCTTTGCTTGTACGGGAAATCGAGCCGCCGCTTATATATGTTGGGGGTGACGGCCGATTGAACAACACACAATCGAACCAATCTATCAATTACACTTTCATGTTCATCTACTTTTATCTCCTATCCTCGTATCTTCTTCCTCGTTCTTCGTTCGTTCTTCTCTTGGAAGGCAGTGATCCACGAAGCCCTAGGGGCGATTAGGTTGACCTAGGGCAGCCCATAGCCGCCGCACATCGTGACGGGGTCCCTCCCGGGTGCGTGGGGTTTCGGGTCCTCAAAAGCGCCCGCCGGACTACTTGCGTATCGCGCTGCCGGACGGACCTCCTTCGACGTGAGCTACGGTGCATCACCCCCAGTGTCGAGGGTACACGGTAACGTGTTCGTGTGCAAACACAACTCATCACAACACCGACAGCAACCTCGGACGAGGCACCTTTTCGAACGGTGTTCCTGCCCATTGATGTAGAGGCGGGTTTGAGCATCCCACTTTGCATCCAAAGTATCAATGATTTTTGGGCTTGGAGCGACAAGAAGAGGAGATTTTTCTCTGTCAAATCGGCGTATAGGATTATCATGAACACCAAGCTCACGAGAGAGAACTGGATTGATGAAACAAAAGGATCATCCGGATCAGAGCATGAAAGTAACGCTTGGTCTTCTCTTTGGAAAGCGAAACTTCCATCCAAGATCAAGATGTTTTTGTGGAGGCTCTATACCTATGGCCGACGTGCTCGAGCATAGACACATGGCAGATTTAACAACTTGTTTGATGTGTGGAGTTGTGGATTCGTGGCGACGTATGATGATAGACTTCACAATGGCCCGATGTGTCTGGGCGCTATCACACGAATCTTTAGTCCAGCAAATGTGCCAACACGCTAGGGTCAACCCTCGGGATTGGTTGTTCACTCTGAATGAAGCACTCACTCCAGATTTGTTCATGAGGATGGACATAACACTCTCGGCAGTTTGGCATGCAAAGAGGAAAGCAGATTATGAGGATATTCACCAGAGTCCTTTGTCGACGCATTCTTTCATACAATCATACATCGGGTATATACAAGTCTTGGTCAAGCCTGCGGTGGATGGGAGTAATACAGGAGCACCTAGGCCTACCCAATGGCTCAGCCCTCCAGCTAACACGACAAAGTTAAACGTTGACGCTACTGTCGCTAGGAGATTGGGAGTCGGAGCAATTGCAGCCATAGCTAGAGATACAGGAGGAGAATTCTTGGGTGCTTCTACTGTTGGCTTCAGGTACATCACGGACCCACCACTCTGGAAGCACTAGCGATCTAAGAAGCGATGGCACTATGAAAGCATAGATGCTCCCTTAGTGGTTTTGATGATTAATGACAACATACATTGCATCTTGGGCTAATAGTTTTATCAAGTATATTTTAGGAAAAGTTCAATGATTGGAATGGCTAGGAGATATGATGAGGAACCCCTTGGATGCAAAGGAATCATATTGGTAAAAACTTCAAGACTCTATGATATGGGGCAAACCCGTGTGGATCGATCTTTCACGAATTGGAGGGGGATTCCACGAAGAACACGAAGGGGAAATCACAAGAGGAAACACTCAAGAACAAGTCCAATCACACATCCACTGGACTCACCACACACAAGATCCACAAGGTACATGAACAACAAAGGGAAAGAAGGATACATGGTAGAGTTCATCCCAAATCCCATGGGGAGATGGGGCCTTGATATCCCGGAGGATCTTCCCTCGAAAGGGGCCTTGACATCCACTAGGGAATCTTCTTCTATAGAGGCATCTACTCCATGTGAGAGGTAGTGGAAGGATCAAAGCTCAACTAACTAAGAGCTAAACCATTGCTAACCCTAGAATGGAGGTGGGAGAGGAGTATACATAGTCTTGGCCACGAAGAGGTAAGTGAGGAGGGGGATACATGGGCCAAAGCCCAACCTGCGCGCAGGCATACCGGTTGTACTGGTGTGAAGACAACCTCCGGTACAACCGGGGTAGTAGCGGGCTTGAACCGCTCCTCAACAGAATCTTGGCCAGAGGTGGTCCTGTGGTGGGCCGGTTGTACCGCCCATCGGTTGTTGGCCAGTTGTACCGGCAGCTCCTGGACTTCCTGCAACTCCTCTTCTTCACTCTTCTCTTCCAAGCTTCCCTCGCGGATGGTGTAGTTGTACGAAAGTGCTGGCACTCCTCGCCATCATCTGTGAAGCTCCGGCAATACCTATGTATGCACACGGGAGGAGTGTCAAGTAGTATACCATCCTTGAAGGGGTCAAGTGAACACGTGTAAAGGAGATGATTCACCTTTATGTATGTGAAGTAGATGTCGCACATGTCACTTGCCAAACGGACTCTTGCCATGGTGATGTCCATAGGATTCTCCGCATCATCCCCTCCCCTTTGGGAAAGATCTGTCCTCGGATCAAGATCCAAATCACCATGGGAAGGAGATAGCGTCGCCGTGTAGAAGTGGACGATCACCAAGCATCCATCATCATCGAGCTCTAAAGGGGCACTCTCCAATGTCTCACCATCTTGGAATTCCTTCAAAATCTGCAAATACGACAAACACTTGGAAAAACAATGTGGTTAACGTTAGTGCAAAACCAAGCATTCAAGTGGTGAATCACCGCACAAGTCTCGTCATCATTCTTAACATATGGTGTGACAAGGGATTGTGTCATGGCATGTAAGCATATAAATTGAGCACACGCAATGCTATCATGGAAACAAGGATGCCTAGGTGAGGTAGGGATGCCAATATGTGAGTCAATAGAACAAGCATCTACCTCAAGGTCATAGCACTCATGCACATAGCAATCAATGAAAAGTCTATGGTAGGCGAAGGAATCATTCACAACACCAAAGAAAATGACCTGTCTAGACACATGGGGCAAGTGCAAGACAATCCAAGCATAATGTTCACATGGTGTAGTGAAGATAGTGATGCACTCAACACGATATAAAGAGCAATTGATCATCAGGTGTAGGCAATCAAGTCAAGCATGTAGCAAGCAATGTGCAAAGCATGGCAATGGTTGTCATCAACCGCATAAAAGGAGCACATCGATGCTGCAACATAAGCAAGCATAGTGATCATGTCGTGCAAGCTAGAAGTGCGAAGATGCAACATACTAGAGAAAGTCATGGCAATCATGTCATATAAACAAATAGTAGGCATAGACAATGCACATGACATATCGCAAGCACGGAGACAAAACATGATCAATGTATCATGATAGGCATGGAGCACAAAGCAAACATGGCAATAACTAGTAATATCTCCACCAAGCTTGCAAATACACATACAAATACGAGAGTCATGGGTCATGTGTAACGCAAAGCATGGGTCACAAATGCATGGCAAAGGCATAGGAATGGTCATATCATGCAAAGTGAACATGGCAATATGGGCAAATGATATATAATGGAGAATAAGATAGAACCATGTGAGAGTCATGTAGAAGAGATGGGCGAAGTCCTTGCGCGAGGGGAATGGTTGGAGGCACATTCCGGTGAATCCCAGAGCATCGGTGCTCTCAAGAGCTCTTTTCGTCAACTCATGGGATTGTGAGGTTGACGAGTGTTCATGCGTACCTACACACAACAAAGACAAAAGGAAAATTGTGTGTGTGTGGTATATGTATACATCATCCGTTGGGATGTGCATGTGCTTGTGAAGGTTAGCACAAGATAAGCAATGCTCAAAGAAATTCGATGCATGGTATAGGAACATGTCATCCAGCATGAAAGAATAGTTGTTGTGTATAACACGATGGGGACACAAATTGACCGTGCAAATATATGGCACATAAATAGCATGTTTATTCATGGGTAGCATATTGTGCACACAAGTTTGGGGATCATGCAAAGTGTAGGATGGAACACAATCTCCTAATATGTATGAGGAAACTATGGGGGTCACCTCATGTGCAATAGCGGGAGCATAACATGAAGAATATGGACAACATCCCAAACAATGCATATCCGAAGCTAGGTGGTCATGGCATGTCAGATGAGAATTATTGCGCAAATGATGCAAAGGAAGCATGGCAATATCATCACAAGAAAAACAAATGCCAATAACCATGGGTTTGTCATCTATGCCATATGTGCAAATTGGATTTATTTTAATGGCATATGCATAGTTACTACGATGAGATTGCAAGGATACAATATGGGTGATCTCATGCGTAGCATATGACAAGTCAAGCGGACTATCAAACATGATGTGACCTATAGAGTTCTCACAAGAAATCCTGTGTAACATGGCATCACAAGTAATAGACTCCACATGAGAATCGTCAAACACACCATAAATGGGCAATTCATCACATGAGGAAGTCGCATAATCATGAAGCATGGCAATAGGTGGATCGACATCATGCAAGAAATCAATGTCAAGATAGTCCACTAGTGGGACAAGAGCATCACCTTCACCTATTGTACCTTTCTCATTCCACTCATGTGGTGTAGGTGAGGTGGTAGAAACCAAATCTTTGGTCATCATCATGATGGAACCATGTGGGGGGTGCATCATCATCCACCACGGCCATCGTCATGTCCGAAGGAAGGACGAACTCGTTGAGGATCGACACTTCATTGTGTATGGGACCTAGAACCAAATGAGAAGACACAATAGAGGTAGACGTTAAGTTGTTAGAAATCATAGTGGCCTCACATGCCATCTCAACTAGCTCACTCTCTCTATGTGGTGGTGGCTTACACACTCTCTCAAAGTAGGTGCACTCAAACTCACATATGGTGGAGTCACTCATCTCACTCAAGTGGTGGGGGTTGTGGCTCTCCGCACATGGGAATTGTGGCAACTCAACATGTATGGGGCTAGTGGTGAAGGCACTCTCACTCTCAATATGGTGGCAAAAGTCTCTCAACTCATCTCCAAAACGTCGTCGTGGTCGAAGGGAAACTCCCATGCTCAACCATCTCGTCATCGTCGCCGTGGATGAAGGCCGAAGATGGCACATCATCACTCTCGTCCATGACCGAAGGTAAAATCCCATGCTCGATCATCTCACTCTCGCCTCCAAAGATGGAAGCGTCATCCTTGCTCACCACCTTGTCGCTTGCCTCCAAAGCATGTTCCTTGAGTGGCTCCGTAGTCGTAGTCGTCGTCGCGCCGTCTTCAAAAAGAGTCATGGTAGACTCGGCACCATCAATGCCACAAAGAGGGATGGCGGTGAAGTCGGACTTGGGAGTGTCATCTTGGAGCTCTCCGGGCTTTGGCATCTTGGTGGTACCATCCTCATGCTCGTCATCATGGAGCTTGGTCATCACGAAGTGTGCTCGGGGTCGAGTAGACTTGGCCTTGAGTTCTTGTGCCGCCTTGAGAGCACCCAAGTAGAGTTCTTCGAGAGACTCATAGTTGTTGTTGAAGATAGTCTTGGCGATGTTGTCGTGCAATCCCATCATGAAGTAGAACTTCATCCATATGGGGTCGGTCATGCCGGCTCATCGCAAGGCTTTCTTCATCATCATGAAGTACTCGTCGATGGACTTTGATCCTTGTATGGTGTTCTCCAATTGGCGTTGAAGATGTTTCGTGTAGGTGGAAGGCACAAACTCTCGCTACATCGCATTCTTCATCTTGGACCAGCTCATTTTGAAGCTCTTCGAAGATGTATGAAGCCACCATGTCGACGCGTCGCTGTGGAAGTTTCTTGTGGTGTACTTCACTTGATCTTCGGAAGGGACTTGAAGTAACTTGAGGTAGTGCTCCATCTTGCGCCCCCAATCGAGATACTCATCGGGGTCTTGACTCCCATAGAATGGAATGTCATGGTCGAAGTCGAGGTCATAGTAGCTCATGGAGGTCGCGGATGTGAGCTTGGGGAGATTCTCTTGAAGTGCTTGTTGGCGAAGATGCCTCATGTCCAAAGGCGAAGATGCCTTGAAGTTGCCTGGAAAATATGCCAAGGTAGGTGGTGAAGTCATTGAGCGGTGGTTGGTGTCGAGCTCGTGACCTTCGCACTTGTTATTTGTCGGACGCCATGATGTTGGCATCGTTATTTCTTCATGTCGTTGATGGTGTCGATGCCGGTGTGATCTTGCCGGAGATGGTTGCTCGGGAGCACGTGCAATTGAGCGTCTTCTCGAAGATGATGAAGACCTCTTGCAGTTCTTGATGAGGACCTTGAACTCCTCCATTTGAGCATGCATCTTGGCGTCGATGATTTTCTTCATGGCATCGAACTCGTCATTGTTGTCGTAGACCGAAGTAGATGTGCTTTGCCTAGACATCACAAGACTCGAGCAAAGCCGAGTGGGAAATGAGATAAACAATACCAAGATACCATTCCCAAAGTTGAGGATGTATCCCGTTTCACTCAATGTGACTTGAGAGAATAGTGGAATTGGTACCGGACTTGTTCACTCACACCTACAACATAAAGCTTATCGACTGTCTCGGTTAGGACAACTGGCACAAAATTCAAGCAATTGAAGTCCAAGATATTGTAAATGTTGAAATAAATCCAAAGGACTCAAAATTCAAAGCAAGAGATCACAAATATAGAGGAGGGCAATAGAGAAACACACGCGATGGGATAATGGGGCTTGTGCACTATAGGGGTGAGCAAAGCTCGTGTTGCACAAACACAAGGAGAGACGCTAGCTTATTGCACGTTTGGGCACGATTCACCACTTGGCACCAATCCTATTTATGCAAGCTAAACGTTTCCTATTCCAAGTATCCTCATTCACAAGTATCTCTTTTTGCTTATAAGCTTATGATCTTTCTTTCTTGCTTAAAAGCTTTTTTTTGGACTCTTCCTTTCCACTATTCTTATTGAGCCTCCAACTATATGAGACAAGTATCACAAGATATGCACGGGAACAAGCAATTGCACTATATGATATTTCTGATGATGCAAAAATATGATATCGTATCACTATGGTGCACAAGTTTTCGCGGAGCCCGACAATACTCAGATAGGTAGTCTCAATAGGTATGAAGGTAATCGCAAAGATGGTGAGGCTAACAAGATGCAATGGGAAGGAAGGTAAAGTATACGACAGAATGTATACCTTCGTCACACTCCACCTTTTACAAAGTTGGGGTGAACCGGCCTTGCTTCCGGTTGAAGATGGTCTCAAAGGATGGATGGTCGTCGTTGATGTCGAACGTCGGTGGTCGATGAAGTTGATGGAACGATACAAGTCACCGATGCTTGATGAAGAAGTAACCGTCCCTAAGTATCCGAAACACCTTAGGAGACTCAAATCACAGCTCAAGCAACCACAAATGCAAAGGTAAACCAAAAGGGTTAGGTTGTGGAAGACTAAGGTGGTAATGCGGATGATATGGTGGAGGGCCTAGGAAAATTTGCCAAAATTTGAAAAATATAATGGATTCAAATGGTGGTGAAACCAAGATGAGCAGCTCCGGCACGTCGATAGCTTTCAAACGAGCCAAAGAACACTCAAATCGGAGTTCAGGAATGGAAGTTATGGGCAAAACAAAATCAGTTGAAGTCAGGAACTGGGATGGGCGGTTATACCGCTTGGGTGGGGCGGTTGTACCACTCCTGGAGCGTCCTAGAGGCGTCGGAAGTGAATTAGCGGTTGTACCGCTTTGGGGGGGGGGCAGTTGTATCGCTCCTGGAGCGTCCTGGGGATGTTTTTGGGGGTATTAGCGGTTGTACCGCTTGTGGTGGGCAGTTGTACCACTCTAGGGGCGGTTGTACCGCTTTTATCGGGAAAAATACCCAGATCTGAGCACGGGGTGGACTTAGGGTGGACCAAAATCGAATTTTTGGACCAAATTGAAGGGGAAAAGAAAAATTAGGTGATGGGGATGCAAAGGGGAGTGGATCTACTTGCTAAACACCAGATCCAAGGATCAAAAACAACAAAAACTCACAAGAACAACAAATCACAAGAAAAAATTGGGGCCATTGTTGGTGGGGATTTTCGAATTGGGACGAAATCAAACAAAATCAAGCTAGAAAACGAAGAGGGGGGACTCCAAATTCGTGAGAACCGTGGCTCATGATACCAATATGATACGGGGCAAGCCCATGTGGGTCAATCTTTCACGAATTGGAGGGGGATTCCACGAAGAACACAAAGGGGAAATCACAAGAGGAAACACTCAAGAACAAGTCCAATCACACATCCACTAGAGTCACCACACACAAGATCCACAAGGTACATGAACAACAAAGGGAAAGAAGGATACATGGTAGAGTTCATCCCAAATCCCATGGGGAGATGGGGCCTTGATATCCTGGAGGATCTTCCCTCGAAAGTGGCCTTGACATACACTAGGGAATCTTCTCCTATAGAGGCATCTTCTCCATGAGAGAGCTAGTGGAAGGAGAAAATCTCAACTAACTAAGATCTAAACCATTGCTAACCCTAGAATGGAGGTGGGAGAGGAGTATATATAGTCTTGGCCACGAAGGGGTAAGTGGAGAGGGGGATACATGGGCCAAAGCCCAACCTGCGCGTAGGCAGATCGATTATACCGGTGGATGGACCGGTTGTAGTGTGAAGACAACCTCTGGTACAACCGGGGCAGTACCGGGCTTGAACCGCTCCTCAACAGAATCCTGGCCAGAGGTGGTCCGGTGGTGGGCCGGTTGTACCGCCCACCGGTTGTTGGCCGGTTGTACCGGCAGCTCCTGGACTTCCTGCAACTCCTATTATTCCCTCTTCTCTTCCAAGCTTCCCTCGCGGATTGTGTAGTTGTACGTAGGTGCTGGCACTCCTCATCATCATCCGTGAAGCTCCGGCAATACCTATGCATGCACACGGGAGGAGTGTCAAGTAGTATACCATCCTCGAAGGGATCAAGTGAATACGTGTAAAGGAGATGATTCACCTTTATGTATGTGAAGTAGATGTTGCACGTGTCACTTGCCAAATGGACTCTTGCCATGGTGATGTCCATAGGATGCTCTGCATCACTCTACATTTTGCTTTAAGTGATTTGATCACATTGAGTCCATAGGAAAGCTAATACTATTAAGAGAGGGTGAGGTACTGATAATTGTGATCTGCGTTGGGTTTTCCGTGAAGAGGAACGGGTGATGCAGCACAATATAGGTAAGTATTTCCCTCAGTAGAAAACCAAGGTTTATCAAACCAATAGGAGTAACAACCAACCCCCATCTTCAGGGGCTACACACAAAAGAGCAAACACTTGCACCCAACGCGGGCAAGAGGGTTGTCAATCCCCTTGGACTCATTATTTGCAAGCTTGTAAGTAGTGTGGTTGGTAGTAGATAATTGTAAATTGCAAAAATAAATAGAAAAATAAATTAATGGCAGCAAGGAATTGTAGCGTTTGTAAACTTATGAGTGAATAGACCCGGGGGCATAGTTTCCCCTAGTGTCATCTCTCATGAAAGTAGGCATGCGGTAGGTAAACAAATTACTGTTGGGCAATTGATGAGATCCCGGACGTCACGAGGAGCTCCGGAATGGTCCGGAGGTAAAGATTGATATATAGGAAGTCCAGTTTTGGTCACCGGAAAGTTTTCGGGCTCATCGGTAGTGTACCGGGAGTGCCGGGAGGGTGCCGGAGGACCCCCGAGAGGGGTGTGACGACCAAAGGACCTCATGGGCCCTTAGAGGAGGTGTGCCAGCCCATATTGGGTCGGCCAAGACCATCTATGTGGACCCATGTGGCTGGAGATAAGGAGATAAGGCAAAAGGGATTTAAAAGGAGGAGATCCACCTCCCTTGTGGGAGGTGGACTCTCCCTTTAATTCGGCCGGCCATCTCCTCTTTGGAGTAGAGGCCAAGCCAGCCCTCCACGTCCCTCCTCCTATATATACTTGAGGTTTTGGATGTTTTGAGATAGGATTTGATCTCTCTCTCTCACGGCGAAGCCCTACCTCTCTTCTTCCTCCTCCGCAGCGCTTAGGCGAAGCCCTGTCGGAATACCTTGCTACTCCACCACCACCACGCCGTCGTGCTGCTGTTGGAGACCTTCCCCAACCTCTCCTTCCTCCTTGCTGGATCAAGGTGTTGGAGACGTCACCGGGCTGCACGTGTGTTGAACGCGGAGGTGCCGTCCGTTCGGCACTTGATCGGATCTACCGCGATCTGAATCGCTGCGAGTACGACTCCATCAACCGCGTTCTTGTAACGCTTCCGCTTAGCGATCTTCAAAGGTATGAAGATGCAATCTCTCCCCTCTCGTTGCTGGTTTCTCCATAGATAGATCTTGGTGAACGTAGGAAAATTTTGATTTACTACTACGTCTCCCAACAGTGGCATCATGAGCTAGGTCTATGCGTAGAATCTATGCACGAGTAGAACACAAAGCAGTTGTGGGCGTCGAGTTTGTTAATTTGCTTGCCGCTACTAGTCTTATCTTGATTCGGTGGTATTGTGGGATGAAGCGGCCCGGACCAACTTTACACGTACGCTTACGTGAGACCGGTTCCACCGCCTGACATGCACTAGATGCATAAGGTGGCTAGCGGGTGTCTGTCTCTCCTACCTTAGTCGGATCGGATTCGATGAAAAGGGTCCTTATGAAGGGTAAATAGCAATTGGCAAATCACGTTGTGGTGTTGACGTAGGTAAGAAACGTTCTTGCTAGTAACCTATAGCAGCCACGTAAAAACTTGCAACTACAAATTAGAGGACGTCTAACTTGTTTTTGCAGCATGTCCCTTGTGATGTGATATGGACAAAGGATGTGATGTGATGCATTGTGATGTATGAATTGATCATGTTCTTGTAATAGGATTCACGACTTGCATGTCGATGATTATGACAACCGGCAGGAGCCATAGGAGTTGTCTTATTTATTGTATGACCTGCGTGTCAATCATAAACGCCATGTAATTACTTTACTTTATTGCTAAGCGTTAGCCATAGTAGTAGAAGTAATAGTTGGCGAGACAACTTCATGAAGACACAATGATGGAGATCATGATGATGGAGATCATGGTGTCGTGCCGGTGACAGTGATGATCATGGTGCCCCGAAGATGGAGATCATAGGAGCAAAATGATATTGGCCATATCATGTCACTATATTGATTGCATGTGATGTTTATCATGTTTACATCTTATTTGCTTAGAACGACGGTAGTAAATAAGATGATCTCTCAATAAAATTTCAAGAGAAGTGTTCACCCTAACTGTGCACCGTTGCTAAGGATCGTTGTTCCGAAGCACCACGTGATGATCGGGTGTGATAGGTTCTAACGTTCGCATACAACGGGTGTAAGCCAGATTTACACACGCGAAACACTTAGGTTGACTTGACGAGCCTAGCATGTACAGACATGGCCTCGGAACACGGAAGACCGAAAGGTCGAACATGAGTCGTATAGAAGATACGATCAACATGAAGATGTTCACCATGGATGACTAGTCCGTCTCACGTGATGATCGGACACGGGCTAGTTGACATGGATCATGTATCACTTGGAAGACTAGAGAGATGTCTATCTAAGTGGGAGTTCATTAATAATTTGATTAAATGAACTTAATTATCATGAACTTAGTCTAAAAATGTCCTTGCAAATTATGTCGTAGATAGCTCGCGCTGTAGCTCCCCAGTTTTATTGATACAATCCTAGAGAAAAGTAAGTTGAAAGTTGATGGTAGCAATAATGCGGACTGGGTCCGTGATCTGAGGACTGTCCTCATTGCTGCACAGAAAGCTTATGTTTTTGATGTACCGCTAACTGCACCACTCCCTCAAGCGTTGTCTGTAGATGTTGTGAACATATGACAGGCACTTTTTGGTGACTACGTGATAGTTCAATGCGTCATGCATTACGGCTCAGAATTGAGGCTCCAAAATGTTTTGAACGTCACGGAACATATGAGATGTTCTAGGAGCTGAGATTGTGATCTCAGGCTCGTGCCTATGTTGAGAGGTATGAGACCTCCAACAAGATTCTTTGTCTGCAAGATAAAGGAGAATAGCTTAATCGGTGAGCGTGTGCTCAGATTGTCTGGGTGCTACAATCACTTGAATCAAGTGGGAGTTAATCTTCCAGATGAGATAGTGATTAATGCAGTTCTCCAAGTCACTGCCACCAAGCTACTAGAGCTTCGTGATGAACTATAACATGCCAGGGATGGATAAGATGATCCCTGAGTTGTTCGTGATGTTTGACACCACGAAGGTAGAAATCAAGAAGGAGCATCAAGTGTTGATGGTTAAGTGAAACCACTAGTTTCAAAAGGGGCAAGGGCAAGAAGGGAAAACTTCAGGAATGGCAAGCCAGTTGTTGCTCTAGTGAAGAAACCCAAGGTTGAGCCCGAACCCGAGACTAAGTGCTTCTGTTATGAGGAGAATGTTCGCTGAAGCGGAAACCCCTAGATGCTTGGTAGATAAGAAGGCTGGTAATGTCAATGGAAGTATATTTGATATACGTGTTAGTGATGTGTACCTTGCTGGTACTCCTAGTAGCACCTGGGTATTGGATACCGGTTCAGTTGCTAAGTGTTAGCAACTCGAAATAAAAGCTACGGAATAAACGGAGACTAGCTAGGTGAAAGGTGACGATGTGTGTTGGGAGTATTTCCAAGATTGATGTGATCACCATCGCACGCTCTCTCTACCTTCGGGATTTGTGATAAACCTAAATAAATGTTATTTGGTGTTTGCGTTGAGCATGAACGTGATTAGATCATGATTAGTGCAATACGGTTATTCATATAAGTTAGAGAATAATGGTTATTCTATTTACATGGATAATGCCTTCAATGGTCATGCACCCACTCGGAATGGTTTATCGAATCATGATCGTAGTAGTACACATGTTCATAACGTTGGTACCAAAAATATATAAAGTTAATAATGATAGTACCACATACTTGTGGCACTGCCGCTAAATGTCATATTGGTATAAATCGCATGAAGAAACTCCATGATGATGGATTTTTTGACTCACTCGATTTCGAATCGGTTGAGACATGCGAGCCATGCCTCTTGGGCAAGATGACTGAGACCCCGTCATCCAATATGATGGAGTGGGCGAGTGGCTTATTGGAATTAATACATGTTGATGTATGTGGTCCAATGAGTGTTAAAACACACAGTGAATATCGTTATTTTTCTTTACCTTCACTGATGATTTGAGTGAATATGGGGATATTTACTTAAACACGAGTCTGAAATGTTTGAAAGGTTCAAGGAGTTTCACAGTGAAGATAAAGATCATCGTGACAAGAAGATGAAATTTCTACGATATGATCGTGGAGGTGAATATCTAAGTTACGAGTTTGGTATGCAATTTTAGACAATGTGGAA
This sequence comes from Hordeum marinum, assembly GCA_022496015.1. Taxonomy (NCBI): domain Eukaryota; kingdom Viridiplantae; phylum Streptophyta; class Magnoliopsida; order Poales; family Poaceae; genus Hordeum; species Hordeum marinum. Next base: position 310,480,613 of record CM039673.1, read on the forward strand.
ATTGTTTCACAGCTCACGCCTCCTGGAACACCATAGTGTGATGGTGTGTTCGAACGTCGTAGTCGTGCTCTATTGGATATAGTGAGTACTATGATGTCTCTTATCGTTTTACCACTATCGTTATGGGGTTATTCATTAAAGACAAATCCATTCACTTTAACAGGGCACCATCTAAGTCTGTTGAGATGACACCGTGAGAATTATGGTTTGACAGAAGCCTAAGCTGTCATTTCTGAATGTTTGGGGCTGCGACGCTTATGTGAAAATGGGTTTTTCACCTAGCGAGCTCAAACCCAAAGCAGACAAATGCATCTTCATAGAATACCCTAATGAGACATTGGGTATACCTCCTATCTCAGATCCAAGCGCAAAAGGTGTTTGTTGCTAAGAACGGGTCCTTTCTTGAGAAAGAGTTTCTCTCGAAAGAATTGAGTGGGAGGAAGATAGAACTTGATGAGGTTGTTGAACCTTTGTTTCAACCAGAGAATAGCGCAACACAGAAAGATGTTTCTGTAGAGCCTACTCAGTTGAAAAGGAAGTTAATGATGATGATCATGAAGCTTCGGATCAAGTCACTATCGAACCTCGTAGGTCGACAAGGACGCGTACTGCTCCTGAGTAGTACGACAACCCTGTCTTGGAAATCATGTTGTTGGACAACGATGAACCTACGAACTATGGAGAAGCGATGGTGGGCCCGGATTCCAACAAATGGCTAGGAGCCATGAAATCCGAGAAAGGATCCATGTATGAAAACCAAGTATGGACTTTGGTAGACTTGCCTGTTGAATGGTAGGTCGTTGAGTACAAATGGACCTTTGAGATGAACATAGACGCTAATGGTGAATTGTCACCGTTTATAAAGCTCGACTTGTCGCAAAGAAGTTTCCGCCAAGTTCAAAGAGTTGACTGCGATGAGATTGTCTCATCTGTAGCGATGCTAAAAGTCTATTAAAATTTTGTTAGCAGTTGCTGCATTTTTCGATTAGGAAATCTGGCAGATGGATGACAAAACAAGGTTTCCGTAATGGTTTCTGTGAGGAAGAGTTGTATGTGATACAACCAGAAGGTTTTGTCAATCCTAAGGATGCTAATAATATGCAAACTCCAGCGATCCTTCTATGGACTGGAGCAAGAATCTCGGAGTTGGAATATATGCTTTGATGAGGTGATCAAAGTGTTTAAGTTTATACAAAGTTTATGAGAAACTTGTATTTGCAAGAAAGTGAGTGGGAGCACTATAGAATTTCTTATAAGAATATGTAGTTGACATATTATTGATCGGAAATGATGTAGAATTTCTGGAAGAGCATGAAGGGTTGTTTGAAAAGAGTTTTTTTTCAAAGGAAGACCCAGATAAAGCTACTATTTTATTGAGCATCAAGATCTATAGGGATAGATCAATTCGCTTGATAAGTTTTTTCGACGAAGACATACCTTGACAAGTTTTTGAAGGAGTTCAAAATAGATGGGTCAAAGAAGGAGTTCTTGACTGTATTGTAAGGTGTGAAATTGAGTAAGACTCAATACCCGACCACGGCAGAAGATAAAGAAAAGATGAGTGTCATCTCCTATGCTTTAGCCATAGGCTCTATATAGTATGCCATGCTGTGTACCGCACCTGTGTGTGCCTTGCCATGAGTCTGTCAAGGGGTACAAGAGTAATCCAAGAGTGGATCACTGGACAATGGTCAAAGTTATCCTTAGTAACTTGAGAACTAAGGAAATATTTCTCGATTATGGAGGTGATAAAGAGTTCATCGTAAAGGGTTACGATGATGCAAGCTTTAACTCCAATCCGGATGACTCTTAGTAAAAATCTGGCTACGTATAGTGGAGCAGCCATTTGGAATAGCTCCAAGTGGAGCGTGGGAGCAGTATCTACAAATATGACATGGAAAGTTTGCAAGGTACACACGGATCTGAATGTCGCAGACCCGTTGACTAAAACCTCTTTCACGAGCAGAACATGAACGAACCCCAGAACTTATTGGGTGTTAATCACATGATGATATGATCATATGGTGATGTAAGTGTTAATCACATGGTGATGTGAACTAGATTATTGACTCTAGTGCAAGTGGGAGACTGTTGGAAATATGCCCTAGAGGCAATAATAAAATGGTTATTATTGTATTTCCTTGTTCATTATAATTGTCTATTGTTCATGCTATAATTGTGTTAACCGGAAACCATAATACATGTGTGAATACATAGACCACAACATGTCCCTAGTAAGCCTCTAGTTGGCTAGCTCGTTGATCAATAGATGGTCACGGTTTCATGACCATGGACATTGGATGTCGTTGATAACGGGATCACATCATTAGGAGAATGATGTGATGGACAAGACCCAATCCTAAGCATAGCACAAAGATCGTGTAGTTCATTTGCTAAAGCTTTTCAATGTCAAGTGTCATTTCCTTAGACCATGAGATTGTGTAACTCCCGGATACCGTAGGAATACTTTGGGTGTGCCAAACGTCACAACGTAACTGGGTGGCTATAAAGGTACGCTACGGGTATCTCCGAAAGTGTCTGTTGGGTTGACACGAATCGAGACTGGGATTTGTCACTCCGTGTGACGGAGAGGTATCTCTGGGCCCACTCGGTAAGACATCACCATTATGAGCTCAATGTGACTAAGGAGTTAGTCACGGGATGATGTATTACGGAACGAGTAAAGAGACTTGCCGGTAACGAGATTGAACAAGGTATGGGGATACCGACGATCGAATCTCGGGCAAGTACCATACCGATAGACAAAGGGAATTGTATACGGGATTGATTGAATCCCCGACATCGTGGTTCATCCGATGAGATCATCGTGGAGTACGTGGGAGCCAACATGGGTATCCAGATCCCGCTGTTGGTTATTGGCCGGAGAAGTGTCTCGGTCATGTCTACGTGTCTCCCGAACCCGTAGGGTCTACACACTTAAGGTTCGATGACGCTAGGGTTATAGGGAAATGGTATACGTGATTACCGAAGGTTGTTCGGAGTCCCGGATGAGATCCCGGACGTCATGAGGAGCTCCGGAATGGTCCGGAGGTAAAGATTGATATATAGGAAGTCCAGTTTTGGTCACCGGAAAGTTTTCGGGCTCATCGGTAGTGTACCGGGAGTGCCGGGAGGGTGCCGGAGGACCCCCGAGAGGGGTGTGACGACCAAAGGACCTCATGGGCCCTTAGAGGAGGTGTGCCAGCCCATATTGGGTCGGCCAAGACCATCTATGTGGACCCATGTGGCTGGAGATAAGGAGATAAGGCAAAAGGGATTTAAAAGGAGGAGATCCACCTCCCTTGTGGGAGGTGGACTCTCCCTTTAATTCGGCCGGCCATCTCCTCTTTGGAGTAGAGGCCAAGCCAGCCCTCCACGTCCCTCCTCCTATATATACTTGAGGTTTTGGATGTTTTGATATAGGATTTGATCTCTCTCTCTCACGGCGAAGCCCTACCTCTCTTCTTCCTCCTCCGCAGCGCTTAGGCGAAGCCCTGTCGGAATACCTTGCTACTCCACCACCACCACGCCGTCGTGCTGCTGTTGGAGACCTTCCCCAACCTCTCCTTCCTCCTTGCTGGATCAAGGTGTTGGAGACGTCACCGGGCTGCACGTGTGTTGAACGCGGAGGTGCCGTCCGTTCGGCACTTGATCGGATCTACCGCGATCTGAATCGCTGCGAGTACGACTCCATCAACCGCGTTCTTGTAACGCTTCCGCTTAGCGATCTTCAAAGGTATGAAGATGCAATCTCTCCCCTCTCGTTGCTGGTTTCTCCATAGATAGATCTTGGTGAACGTAGGAAAATTTTGATTTACTACTACGTCTCCCAACAACTAGCAGGGATGTCTAGAGGGAGGTGAATGGACTACTTGACAAAATTAAAGCCTAACTTTTCCCAAGTTAATTGTTTGGCAGATTTTAGCAATTCTAACAAGTCTAGTGCACCCTACACATGCTAGTGAACAAGTATGGCAACGGAAAGTAAAGACAAGCATATGTAAGATAGTAGAGATACTGAAAGTGTGTTATATCGACTAGAGTGGGTGAATAGGTGATTTTTACAAATTCATCACTTGAGGAATTTCAACTTTGAGGGATTTGAAATGTGATGAATAACTAGCAGCGGAATAAGTACTCAAGTGCATGAGGAACATAGTAACAACATAGTCTTCATGATGAAATGAAACATGCACTAATACTAAGTAGCGTGATACAGGATAAGCAGTGATGAACAAGGTAACTTGAAGAATTTTAGGTGAGGAATTTGTGAAAATCTTCAGTCAAATTCTTCAAACTGTAACAATCAATTTCATCAACAGGTATATGAGGAATAGAGGGGTTGAGGAAATAGAACCAGATAGCTCGATGATGACAATGGTTTGATGACCCAGTTCCAACTGCCGTGACAGTCGTACGTTTGGTTTGGAGCGGCCTGATATTTAAACCAGAGGACACACAGTCCTTACCGTATTCTCCTTGAGCTAAGGACACACAGTCCTCGCCCAACACTCGTGGTAAGTCTTCAGGGTATACTTCCAAAACCCTCACAAACTGGTCACCCGGCGATCCACAATTTACTGTTGGATGCTCTAGACCAAGGTCACTTCGTGATCCCCAATTGACTGCAGGAGCACTAGACGATGACGTCTAACCGTGTGGAGGATGCACAGTCCTCAAAGGTAACAAGCGTCGGATCCACACAGGAATTTCTTCAGTGATGCTCAATCACTATGGGTTTGGTGGTTTGGATGTGGGTTTTTCCTCACTGATGTTATGATTGGGGACAGCTGGCGCTAAGCACAACAATGGTCGGAATTTCGAACTATGAAAGTCCTCAGGCTTATCATGTTCCTCACTTGTAGGCAATTCGCACTGGCGAAATCCTAACTCCTCAGTCAGATCAATTTCCTTAGAGACCAGAAGAACTTCGTCTCTGTCACTGAAGAACTTGTCTGAACCGTAAGAGATTTCCAAAGGCTTCACTCGAAGGATTGCATAGGTTGAGGATTTTGGAGTTGAGCATCAGTTGGAAATTTTCCTTGGTATTACCTCGCCCCCCTTCAATAGTACGGTGTTTCCTATGACTCAAATAAGGAAATGAAACTACGAAAACAAAAGTCTTCACGCTTCATATTCCTCGTTCATATCTTCAAGGTCACACCACTTCTTCATTTTCAAAGTCTTCACAAAGTCTTCAGCAAAGTCTTCAGTTGAAGACATACATTTTTGGCGATCGATAATCTCTGGATATATCAAACTCCTCATCGACTTATAGAGCTTGTGTACACTCACAAACACATTAGTGCCTTAACCTATAAGTCTTCAATACATCAAAATCACTAAGGGGCACTAGATGCACTAACAATGTCCCCCCTTTTGGTGATTGATGACAAATAGGTTAAATTTTCAACGGGGATAAACATATGAAGTGAAAGTACGTAGTTTGAGGAATTTGATTGCAAGATATAGAAGAACTCCCCCTGAAGATGTGCATATTTGATGAATTTGCTTTGGACTGCAAATGCACATGGCAGGTTAGAACATGGAGAACTCCCCCTATATCTTGTAATTCATACATGCATTTGAATATATGATATGAAGAATTTGAAATGCGTGAGGAAAATGGTGTCTAACGAAATTCAGCATGTATGCATTAAGGAACTTGAGGAAATAAACATGCGAGGAAATAGTTCAAAAGTGTCAGACCACCATCGGACTTAAGTTTACAACTCAATCGACAAAAGCTTCAGAAGAGCGAGAGTTGTAACTTAAACAAAAATAACCCATATATGGAGACTTGCTTGAAGACTAACTCAAATTTTCTCCCCCTTTGTCATTGAAGACCAAAAGGGACGAAAAAAATGAGGACTAACGCCCGTTTGAAGAATTTCATCGTGTTGATGAGGAAGGAGCGTCAACGTTGTCGGGGTCGTTTGTCGATGCAAGGCCTACTGCAGTGTCATCAATGTCTTCATCCTCATCGCGCTCTCGAGATGAAGAATATGAACTTGTGACCATCAGAGGAACTTGGACTTTCTTGAATTTCTTCTGTAGTCGACGAGCCCAGTCAGGATGTTCATCAAGATCCAGCTCATTCGGTTCTTCAGAAGACTTGAGGTGAGACAATATGGCCCAAGTGCGGTTGAGGTTTTCATGCGCATAGTAGTGATTCCTCTTCACAGTGTTCTGCGTCATAGTCATGTTTTGCACAATGTAACCAAGTTGATGCTTCACCCACTTGTGATTGCGATCGACCTTCTGATGAAGACTTATTAGCAGCTCGCGATCAGTCATCACACGAGGGGCAGAATCTTGAGGTTTGTGAGTTGAGGCCTTTGCTTTGGAGTCCTGAGTTGCAATGTCATCATTGGTGGAGAAGGAAGCAGCTTTGCGAAACTGTCCATCCAAGGGACGAGTGCCTTCATCAATGACAACCTTGCCTTTTCCTTCCACTGAGTCAATTGTGCTCTTGATGACTTCGATTGGGGGCAGGAAGTCAAAGTGATTTTGGAAATCAACCTTGAAGGGAACTGAGGACTTTGCCCTGATGAATTTCATGATCCAAGGTGCATAAGGCTTCTATTCAAATGGAGCTAAAGTAGCATTGACAATGTCCTCATGAAGAAATCGTGTAAGTCTATGGGAATCCCATGAATGATGTTGAAGAGCATATTCTTCATGACTCTCTCCACTTCTTCTTCAGAATTGTGGCCCTTCTAAGGACATAGAGTATTTGTGAGTATGCGATAGACCATCCTGGGCACATATAACAAATCCTTCACAAGGAAGGTTTTTCGTTGAGGCTTTCCAGGAGGCAATGTCTTCATCGTCACTTGCATCAGTGATCCGGAAGTGCAGGCTCATCAAATAGTCTGCGAGCTTCATCTGAGGGAACTGGAACTGGTACACACTGAAGCAATTCAGAAGCTTGAGCAGTGAAGTGTGTTGATCCTGTCATCCAGTCCAAAACCCAGGAGTTGATGTCCGAAGCATTTCCACTGATATGCAGTGTGGCATAAAACTGAAGGATGATTTCCTCATTCCAGTCGCAGATGTTGACGCAGAAAAGGAAGAATGTCTGCATCGTGAAGAACTTGGAGCACCGGTGTGAATGATGGAAGTGTTTCCTTGTCCGCATGAGTAATTTGGTTGTGCTCAAAGACTTTCTTCTTCTCGAATAGGACTGATGTATAGTAGTTGAGTTGAGTTGCCGTCCAGAATCTGCTACGACCGGCCCTTGCAGATTCATAAGGATTTGGACCTGTGAAGAACATGCGCTCATTGAAGAAATTGCTCTTGAGGAAATTGGGGCGCGCTGAGCCTTTGAATGGCATCCTTGGCTTCAGTTGAAGATTTGGCTTGAAGCGGCCCTTGATCTCCTTTGGCATGGGAGGAACTTGAACAATCTGGAGGGCTGGTTCCTCAATTACGGGTGGAGCAGCAAAGTCATCAACTGTTGTAGTTGGAATTTCTTCAATGACTTGGGTGGTCTGATCGATAGATTCTCCATGAATTTCTTCAGTCGGAGCAGGTGACTGAGGAATCTTTGTCAGAGAAGTAGTCATTGGTGAATTTGGGTGTGATGGTTCCCAATATTCATCATTGATGACAGGCATTGTATTGCCAATGTCTACGTCCTCATCAATTTCTGCAACTGCAGCCTCTTCAACAGGGAACTGAGGCTGGGGCGATGATACCTTTGGAATTGAAGCAATGTCTTCAACTTCAATTTCTTCATCAATCTGCTCCGTCGAAGCAGCATAATGATCTTCATCTTCTTCATCTGGGATGACATAGTCAACCCCAAACGGTACAAGTTCATAGGCAGATGCAGAGGAAATTGGTGTAGCACCAATGGGTCCAGTTGAAGAACTTGGCATAGTCTTCAACTTCTTCACAGCTGAGGATTCTGACATTGATGATTTTCTCTTGAGAGTCTTTTCCTCTGCAGTTTTAGCTTCTTCAGGTATGACTGATGCAGTTGCCCTGGTGGGTTCAGGTTCTTCAAGCGCAGCAAAAGCTTCAGCTAGCCTTTCAGTTTCTTCAGGCACAACAGTGATGGTTGTCGTGGCATGGTCATCAATGGTCTGAGTTTCCTCAGCAGCACTGGTCATTGCTTCTGTTGTTCTCATCAGCAATCACATTAGGCTGAGTAGTTTCATTAGCAGCCTGAGGAATTTCATCAGACTGAGGATTTTGTGGTTGCGATCGAGCTGCAACCCTAGTGTTGTGATCCTTCACAACAGCTTGAGCAGCCCTATCTCACCTTGGTGCCCTTCCATTCAGCATCATACCTTTCTTGATCCTCAGAAAGTGTGTGAATTTCAAACTGAACTGTGACGAGTTGATTTGGGGTCAAGTTCATCACATTGTCCCTCAGAAATTTTTCTTTCCGAACCCTGTTTCTCTTAGCTCTCAGAGCTTGATCTCTCTTCCATTTTTGTTCAGATATGAAGTGGGTGAGGACATGATCCACACCAAGAGGCAGATTCAGTGAAGAAAGTGGAGTGTTTGGATCTTCATGCCATATATCGATGAAGTTGAGGATCAGCTTGGGATCCAACATGAGAGGAACAGAGCTGCCCTTGGCTATAGCAGCCCTCTACTGACTTTGCCTGATGATTTCCTCCAATTCTTCATCATCAGCTTCATCATCATCATCCTCAGATCCTGACGGTATGGTTACCATAGCCTTGCTTGAGTGAGGACTTGGTCTTTGACCTCGTTCAGCAGTTTTCTTTAGCTTCAACACTGTAGGCCTAGTTGAAGACTTTGCTGCGGTAGAGGGGCTTGCCAGGATCTTTGGAACTTTTCTGAATCCCTCAGTCCGCTTACATGATGCCAGATGCACTAGGGTTGAAGACTTTGCAGCTGCAGCTGAGGACTAAGCAGCAACAGTACCAGCATCTGAGGCCTTTGTAGGTTGAGGCCTTTGGACTTGAGGAATCTGCTGTGATGGTTTTGAGGTTGAAGAACTTGTCTTCACAGCAGCTTTCTTCATCATTGATTTCTTCGGAGCACTTGCAGAGGCTCTGGCAAAGGCATCAGCAGCACAATCTTCATTGAATTTCTTCACTGCCTCTTTGGCTTTCCTCGCCAGCTTGGCTTGCTGCTTCTCCCACATATGAGGAAAGTCCTCACCAGTCTTGAGGCTAGTGGGATCAGCAATTTGATTTTGATCCAGTGGAGGCCTGCTGCAAGGAGGTTTCACAGCGAATTTCATCATGTATTTAGGAGTTACATAACGACATTCCTTCCATTCCCTTGCCCATCTCCTCTCAATTTTCTGCAGATGAATTTTTCTCTGCTTGGTCGTTTCTTTGCCATGAGTTTCTTCATTGGGTGTGCAGTATTCCTCATACAAATCATCTGGAATCTCAAAAGCAGTGTGCACATCTGGCTTCTTTCCACCTTTCTGAGGTTTCTTTCCATCAGCCATTTTCTTCACCTGAGGAATTTGAACTCTTGAGGACTCTAAAGAAGTACACAGTTTTTCCTCAAGGAACGCTGCAAATGAGTTAAGTTGATGGGAACCTAGTGATTCATCAGCGGACATGTTGTACCTGTGAACAGAGTATAGGTGCGAGGAATTTGAAGAGGTCATATGCGTTCTCAGAATTTTTTAAATAGAAATAGGTGAGGAATTTGACCATGGGTGTCTTGAGGAATTTCACTAAGTGTTCTTTGTCTTAGGTTCCAGAGTTGTGTAAATTTTGAGGATTCACACAATTGAGGAATCTTGAAGAAAATCATTACTTAGGGAAAATCGTCAAGTATATGAAAATGTAAGGTGCTTTAGAATAAGATTCATGAAGAATAAACACCTTCTGAGGAATATGAAGAGCATTCAAAGATCAAACAAGGGCAGTAAAAATAAATTTTATTTACCCTGGTGAAGAACATGACGAACGGAGAGATGAGATTGGGAAGTTCGTCAGTTCAGATCTCCCACGCCCTAACTTGGCAGAGGGAGACAGCTACAACAACGATGGGATGAGGACTTCCACAACCGATGCAAGTACGGCGACGGTGAGGGCGAGGCAGTGAAGCTCTTCCACACCGGCGTCGATGACGTTAGCGGTGGCGCTTGGTTGGAGCTTGGGAGAGAGTAGAGATGAGGAGTAACCAAGCACTGTTGAAGGGGAGGGGGTATTTATAGTGGAAGTGAAAACCAATCCGCCCGAAGATTTTGGACAGGATTGCCCCTAACCCTTTCTCTCCACGCGACAGGTGTCACCCATGTTTTGAGTAGAAGAGATTATGGGGGATCATGGGTTATCCAGTCGTGGGAATCGGAACCGTTTGAGCGGGAACCGCTGAAAATTTTGATAGTGAAAATTTCAAAGTTTTCATTCGTAAATTCTTCAGCTGTCAAGGACATAGTGAAGACTTTGAACAAGTTTCAAAGTAGAACGCATATGAAGAATTTGTGAACAGACTGGGTTGAGTTTAGCATAGAGGGGAAAGGGTCCGATCACATTCACTTAGATGAAAATCAACTTGAATAATTTAGCAATAAGTGAATGCTGTTGAGGACATTGAAAACTCATATATATATATATATATATATATAGTCAATGAAGAACGCGAGTTTCAAAGTTTGAAGAGTTTGAGAAGTTGAGGAATTTGAAAATTTGAAGAATTTGAAAAATGACAAAAAACTCAATTTTGAAGAATTTCAACTTTGGTTGGTGGCGAGACCCACCATATAAGAATGATGATTTCAAACACCGCGTACAATTGTCGTAGGGTTCTGAGAATCAAATTCTTCATTAATTTCTTCACACTCACAGGTTATTCTTCATTGATTGAAGAAAAACGTTACTTTGTGTGTTGCACATCTAAGTCATCATTTTTGCATAAGTGTTAGGATGTGTGTCCTTTTTCAAAGAACATTCGAAGATTCTAAGATATTTAGCTCAGACCGCAACTTGCAAAATCTCTTTTCATCCAAGGGCTTTGTGAAGATATCGGCCGATTGTTCTTCAGTGGGGATGTGGTCGATGGAGATGTCACCCTTGAGTACATGATCTCGAAGAAAGTGATGACGAATCTGGATGTGCTTGGTCTTGGAGTGCTGAACTGGGTTGTAAGCAATCTTGATGGCACTCTCATTGTCGCAGTAGAGAGGCACATTCTTCAACTTGATGTCGTAGTCCTTGAGGGTTTGCTTCATCCATAGTAATTGAGCACAACATGAGCCAGCAGCAAGGTACTCAGCTTCAGCAGTAGAGAGTGAGACACAGTTTTGCTTCTTCGAGGACCAACAGACTAAGGATCGTCCGAGGAAATGACATGTGCCTAAGGTTGACTTGCGATCCACACGATCTCTGGCATAGTCAGCATCAGAGTATCCGACGAGGTGAAGATTTGAGCCCTTGGGATACCATAATCAAAGTGTTGGTGTGTGAGCTAAGTATCAAAGAATATGTTTCACAGCCTTATGGTATGATTCCTTTGGTGTTGCTTGGAATCGGGCACACATTCAAACACTCGGCATAATATCAGGCCTAGATGCACATAGATACAATAATGAACCAATCATGGAGCGGTATATCTTCTGATCGAAATCTTTACCATTTTCATCAGTGTAGAGGTGGACTTTTGAAGGCATTGGATTTTTGACGCCTTTGCAATCTTGCATGTCGAATTTCCTCAGAACATCTTTGAGGTATTTCTCTTGTGAGATGAAGATGTCGTTGTCTTGCTGACGAATTTGAAGACCTGGGAAGAATTTCAACTCTCCCATCATAGACATTTGATATTCTTCACTCATCATATAGCCAAATTCATCACTGTAACATTTGTCAGTACAACCAAAGATAATATCGTCTACATATATTTGGCATATGAACAATTCATTGTCATAGGATTTTGTGAAAAGAGTTGGGTCGAGTGAACCGGGTTTGAAGCCTTTCTTCATGAGGAATTCCTTCAGAGTGTCATACCACGCCCGAGGGGCTTGCTTGAGGCCATAGAGGGCCTTGTTGAGTTTGAAGACTTTGTTAGGATGCTTAGGGTCTTCAAAACCTGGGGGTTGAGCAACATATACTTCTTCCTCAAGCTTACCATTGAGAACTGCACTTTCCACATCCATTTGATATAAGATGATATTATGATGGTTAGCATAAGCAAGCAATATGCAAATAGATTCAAGTCTAGCAACAGGTGCAAACGTTTCATCAAAGTCAATTCCTTCAACCCGTGTGTAGCCTTGAGCTACAAGACGAGCCTTATTCCTCACCACAAGGCCATTTTCATCTTGTTTGTTGCGGTAGATCCACTTGGTACCTATGATGTTATGTTTGCGAGGATTTGGCCTCTTGACAAGTTCCCACACGTTGTTGAGCTTGAACTGATGCAATTCCTCTTGCATAGCTTGAATCCACTCAGGCTCCTTGAATGCTTCATCAACTTTGGTGGGCTCTATGATAGAGACAAAGGCAAAGTGCCCACAAAAGTTAGTTAAATGTGAAGCTTTTGAGTGAGTGAGGGGACCTGGTGCATTGATGTCATCGATGATTTTGTCAATCTGTACTTCATTTGCAACTCTAGGATGAGCGGGTTGACGTGGTAGAGGACTTCCTTCAGCACCATTTTCTTCAGGTGTATCAACATGAAAGTCTTCATTCGTTGGAATGACTTCCTCATTGGGTATGATATCTTCAGTTGCCTTCAGCTTAATGGATTCCTCAGGAGCCATCGGTTTCATTAGTTTCAACAACCTTGTGATGGTAGGTGTTGAAGACTCTGTAGGTGTGCGAGTCCTTTCCATAACCAAGCATAAAACCTTCATGTGCTTTCGGTGCAAACTTAGAACTGTGGTGAGGATTTCTGATCCAGCATTTTGCACCGAAGACTTTGAGATAACTTACATTGGGTTTCTTGCCAGTCATAAGTTCATAGGAAGTCTTCTTGAAGAATTTGTGAAGATATACCCTGTTGATGATGTGGCATGCAGTATCAATTGCCTCAGGCCAGAAGCAACGAGGAGTCTTGTATTCATCAAGCATGGTGCGATCCATCTCAACTAGAGTCCTGTTCTTGCGCTCCATAACGCCATTCTGCTGAGGAGTATAAGGGCCAGATAACTCATGAGTAATACCAGGTTCATCAAGGTATTCATCAAGGTTAGTGTTCTTGAACTCAGTCCCATTATCACTCCTAATATGCTTGATCTTGACGCCGAAGTTGGTGGAGGCCCTTGAAGCAAATCGTTTGAAGACATCCTGTACTTCATTCTTGTACAGAATAATATGCACCCAAGTGAAACGAGAGTAATCATCAACAATGACAAAGCCATACAAACTTGAAGAATTTGTTAGTATGGAGTAATGAGTGGGACCAAAGAGATCCATGTGAAGCAATTCAAAGGGTCGAGTCATGGTCATGATTGTCTTTAAGGGATGCTTGGATCTGGTCATCTTTCCAGATTCACATGCACTGCAGAGGTGGCCCTTGAGGAATTTGACACCCTCGATGCCAATGACGTGCTTTTTCTTCACGAGCGTGTGCAAGTTCCTCATACCCGCATGTACAAATCGTCGATGCCACAACCAGCCTTCTGAAGACTTTGCAAGTAAGCATGTGGCAGGTTGAGGACCTGTAGAGAAATCAACAATATACAAGTATCCTCTCCTAAAGCCTTCGAAGACTTTGGAATTGTCAGATTCCATGATGACAACACAACGATATTTTCCAAATACGACGATCATATCAAGATCACAAAGCATTGAGACAGACATAAGGTTGAACCCAAGGGATTCAACAAGCATCACCTTATCCATGGTTCGGTCCTTTGAGATAGCAACCTTACCAAGTCCCAATACCTTGCTTTTTCCTTTGTCTGCGTAGGTGATATGCTTCAGAGGAGATGGAGTGAGTGGCAAATTCATTAGTAGATTCTTGTCACCAGTCATGTGGTTTGTGCATCCACTATCGAGGACCCACTCAGTAGCTTTTGGAGTATCATCCTGCAGATGAATTAGTACAACTTACGAACTCATATGCTTTAGAGTGAAGAATATGACATCAATTTCATCAGATAGGATTTCATCACACAAGATAGTAAGAAAGTAGTGTGAGGACATGAGAAATGAGGAATTCATTTCATCATGGTTAACTTGCGTCCTTTCAAGCATTTCCTCAGGTCTCCAGCAAATTCATTAGATGTTCAGTTTCATATGGAGACCTGACCCTGCATAAGAAATTAGTTCAATTTCTTCACCACCCACATCTGGAGGGGTGGCAAAGAGTTCATCATTCTATGAGCACCATGTGATAAGGGAGGCATTGAAGCAAGTGCGCTTCGTTTCACAGGGCGAGGATTGGAGTACTCAAATGAATAAGCAGAGAAATTCTTCAAGGACTTATGAACATAATGGTTTGAAGAAAAATGCACATATTCATAACTCTTAGGTTTTCCCTGCGAAACAAAAGCATTAGCGCGAGAATGATATTTTTGACCATTTGAGGAATTTGGTCCAAGTGAGGACTTTGATCCGGGGATACTATTCTTCATGAGTGATGTCGTGAGGACATTCACTTGAAGATTTTGTAGGTAGCTCTTGGGAACCCAGATTTTCTTCATAGGAGAACCGTTCCTGCAGTTAGTTCCAACAAATCTAGCACATACTTCACCTTTCTGATTTTTGAAGAATTTGTAGTTGGAGTCAAGTGACTCATCAGAGGAATATGAAGTTTCACAAGTAAAGCCAGATGGACTGGATGGATCTATAGGAGATCCTTTCATATCAACCCATGAGGTTTTGGGGTACTGCTCAGGTGTCCAGTAGGATCCATCAGCATTGAGTTTCCTCACAAAGGCAATACCCTCTTTCGTAGGGTTCCTGTTCAGAATATGCTTTTTGAGGAAATCTCAAAGGGTTTGATGCCCTTTGAGACTTTTGTACATGCCTGTCACATACAATTCCTTCAACCCTGCATTGTCGTTAGTGATACTTGTGGTATCCTCAGATGAGGAATTTGAGACCACAGGAATAGTTGAAGAATTTGCACCAATATAAGCATTTGAACATTCAGGTGAAGAATTAGTAGTTTCACGTTTGATGCATTTCAAACAAGGTGGAACAAATTCTTCCTGAGCGGTACTAATCTATTGAGCTAGTAAGGAATCATTTTCCCTTTGGAGATCCTCATGTGACACCCTCAATTTCTCAAGATCTTGCTTTCTTTGAAGAAATTCGTAAGAAAGCTTCTCATGATCAGCTAAGAGGTCGTTATGATGACTCTGAAGGTTATCATACTTTGTCTTAAGACTTTTGATATCGTCAGACAGAGTTTGAGTCCGATCCACTTCATGGTTCAACAGATCATCGCTTTTGTCTAGAATTTTCTAAAGCTTTTCAAGTGCACTTTGTTGCTTAGTGGCAAGTTTAACAAGTTTAGCATAGCTGGGTTTCACATATTCATCAGATTCACCTTCACTTGATTCAGAAGAGGAATGATGTTTGTGTACCTTTGATCCTTTTGCCATGAAGCAATAGGTGGGAGCATAATCATCATTGCTGACATTAGATTCGTTGGAGTAGTCATATTCTTCATCGTTGAAGATGGACTTGCTGACGAAAGCAGTAGAGAGAGCAAGGCTAGCGACACCAGATTCTGATTCCTCCTCAGATTCTTCCTCTTCTTCATATTCTTCAGATTCTTCCTCAGAATCGATTTCCTTGCCGATGAATGCACGAGCCTTTCTGGAACCATTCTTCTTGTGCTTTTAAGACTTTGAAGATGAGGACTTTGCAGATGAGGACTTTGAAGATTTCTTCTTTTTCTTCGAGTCATTAGAACTATCCTCCTTGTACTTCTTCTTCTTCTTTGAATCTTTTTCCCAGAGAGGACAGTCAGAGATAAAGTGACCAGGCTTTTTGCAATGATGACATGTTGTTTTCTTGTAGTCTTCCGAGGAATCTGATTTCCTCAAGCCACTTTTTGATGACTTTCCAAATCCACCTCTCCTTGAGAACTTCTGGAATTTCCTCACGAGCATTGCTAGTTCCTAACTTAGTTCTTCAGGATCACCAAGGCTGCTTTCAGAATCTTCTTCTTTGGATGAGGAAATTGCTTTCGCCTTCAGAGCACAAGATCTTCCATAGCTTGGCCCGTAGAGGTCTCTTCTCAGCTTGTTGGAATTCATGAGTATTGAGTCTCTCAAGAATATCAGCAGGATCAAGTGACTTGTAGTCTCCACATTCTCGAATCATCAAAGCCAGAGTATCGAATGAGGAGTCAAGAGATCTTAGCAGTTTCTTCACCACTTCATGGTCAGTGATATCGATGGCACCCAATGCTTGAAGCTCATTGGAGATATCAGTGAGACGATCAAAAGTTTGCTGAACATTTTCATTGTCAAGTCTGTTGAAGCGGTTGAAGAGATTGCGAAGAACATCAACACGAGAGTCACGTTGAGTGGAAACACCTTCGTTGACTTTGGACAACCTATCCCAGATAAGCTTAGCAGTCTCCAAAGCACTCACTCTGCCATACTGACCTTTGCTTAGATGGCCACAGATGATATTCTTCGCTTGAGAGTCAAGTTGCTTGAATCTCTTCACATCGGCAGTGGTAACAATGGGAGTGACAATGGGCACACCATTTTCCACAATGTACCAGAGATCATTGTCAATAGCTTCAAGGTGCATACGCATCTTGTTCTTCCAGTAGGGCTAGTCTGTCCCATCGAAGGTAGGACACCCCGCAGAAATCTTGATCATACCTGCAGTCGACATAACTAGAACTCCAGGTGGTTAAACCAAAATCACACAGAGCGAGGGAGTACCTACTCTGATACCAATTGGAAGTGCGTTATATCGACTAGAGGGGGGGATGAATAGGCGATTTTTACAAATACATCACTTGAGGAATTTCAACTTTGAGGAATTTGAAATGTTATGAATAACTAGCAACGAAATAAGTACTCAAGTGCACGAGGAACATAGTAACAACATAGTCTTCATGATGAAATGAAACATGCACTAATACTAAGTAGCGCGATACAAGATAAGCAGTGATGAACAAGGTAACTTGAAGAATTTGAGGTGAGGAGTTTGTGAAAGTCTTCAGTCAAATTCTTCAAACTGTAACAATCAATTTCATCAACAGGTATATGAGGAATAGAGGGGTTGAGGAAATAGAACCAGATAGCTTGATGAAGACAATGGTTTGATGACCCAGTTCCAGCTGCCGTGACAGTCGTACGTTTGGTTTGGAGCGTCCTGATATTTAAACCAGAGGACACACAGTCCCAGGACACACATTCCTTACCGTATTCTCCTTGATCTAAGGACACACAGTCCTCGCCCAACACTCGTGGTAAGTCTTCAGGGTAGACTTCCAAAACCCTCACAAACTGGTCACCCGACGATCCACAATTTACTGTTGGATGCTCTAGACCAAGGTCACTTCGTGATCCCTAATTGACTACAGGAGCACTAGACCATGACGCCTAACCGTCTGGAGGATGCACAGTCCTCAAAGGTAACAAGCGTCGGATCCACACAGGAGTTTCTTCAGTGATGCTCAATCACTATGGGTTTGGTGGTTTGGATGTGGGTTTTTCCTCACTGATGATTTTCTCTCAAAGTCCTCAAAGGATGGGTTGCTCTCAAATGACAAGTGTCAGTTCTCTCTCGGAGCAGCCAACCAACTAGTGGTTGTGGGGGGTGGCTATTTATAGCCAGGGTGCAACCTGACATCATAAGACATAAATGCGCTCAATGATATGACCGTTATGTAGATGTTATGATTGGGGACAGCTGGCTCGAAGCACAGCAACGGTCGGAATTTCGAACTATGAAAGTCCTCAGGCTTATCATGTTCCTCACTTGTAGGCAATTCGCACTGGAGAAATCCTAACTCCTCAGTCGGATCAATTTCCTCAGAGACCAAAAGAACTTCGTCTCTGTCACTGAAGAACTTGTCTGAACAGTAAGAGATTTCCAAAGGCTTCACTCGAAGGATTGTATAGGTTGAGGATTTTGGAGTTGAGCATCAGTTGGAAATTTTCCTTAGTATTACCTCGCCCCCCTTTAACAATACGGTGTTTCCTATGACTCAAATAAGGAAATGAAACTACGAACACAAAAGTCTTCATGCTTCATATTCCTCGTTCATATCTTCAAGGTCACACCACTTCTTCATTTTCAAAGTATTCACCAAAGTCTTCACAACGTCTTTAGCAAAGTCTTTAGTTGAAGACATACATTTTTAGGGGTTGATAATCTCCGGATATATCAAACTCCTCATCGACTTATAGAGCCTGTGTACACTCACAAACACATTAGTGCCTTAACCTATAAGTCTTAAATACACCAAAATCACTAAGGGGCACTAGATGCACTAACAGATACGAAGATCAAATGCAACTGGAGACACGGAGATTTTCCCCATGGTTCTGATAGGTGGTGCTATCGTACATCCACGTTTATGGAGACTTCAACCCATGGAGAGTAACAGCCACAAGAGTCCACGGAGGGCTCCTCCCACAAGGGGTCCATGAAGTAGCAACCTTATCTACTCCATAGTGGTCTACGTCCACAAGGGGTCAATAGAAAATCAGTTTCCATTTTGAACTAACTGTATTACTCTCAAACCGAACTAACCGAACCGAAGAAACCAAATTACCCGAACACCCAGGGTGAGGTAGATCTTCACAAACTAGGCGATCTCCTTGCCCTTACAAACTTCTTGGTTTAACTCCACAATCATGAAGAAGGAGGCTCCCAAGCGACACCTAACCAATCTAGGAGGCACCACCCTTCAAAAGGTAATAGATGTGGTAGTATGATGAACTCCTTGCTCTTGTGCTTCAAAAGATAGTCTCCTCAACACTGAATCACTCTCTCATAGGTTTGGCATGTGTAGAATAGATTGATTGGATGGAAAGAAACTTGGGGAGGCTAGAAATCGAGATCCATATGGTTGGAGTGGATGATCTTGATCTCAACACAAGGGTAGGTGTCTCTCTCTCAAAAAATTGGATATGTCAAGTGTGTGTGTGTGTTATGAGTGCTTCATTTGTGAGTGAGAGGTGGTGGAGGGGTATATATAGGCATCTCCAAAAATTCAACTATTACAACATTATTACCCAACTCGGTGAAACCGAAGTAAAAACTCGGTTGCACCGACTAGTGCAAAATGTGGCAACTTTGGTCTTTTTGGTGAGACCGATATATAAATCTCGATGGTACTGATATGGGTGACCTAGGCAGTTACCAAGTCTCGGTGTCACCGATTCCTTAAACTCGATGGGACCGATTTTAAGAAATTGATTAACAGAAAGCCGGTCACTATTTTTCGGTTGCACCGAATGAAAACTTGGTAGTACCGAGATGTTAGGGTTTGCCTGGGCTTGTATCTAGTGCAAACCTCGGTGAATCCAAATGGGAAATATTGGGGTCACCAAATTTGACTTTTGGCTTTGGACATAATTTTTTGTGGGAAAGTGGGTGAGTATTTTTGGTGGCTAATCTTTAAGCACTTGAGCAACCAGATCATCATAATTCCTTGTCCCCCTTTTAATAGTATTGGCATTCCTATGGACTCAAAAGTGATTGCTCACAAAATGTAGAATGTAGAGTCCTCAGTATTGAAGCTTGGAGCTTGGACAATCCTATTCCTTCCATTATTCTTCTTCTTCTTGGGAATTCTCCTCACAATCCTTAGCCAATCCTCTCTGTGGACTAAACCTGAAATAAACTAGTTAGAGATGTTAGTCCAAGAGACAATGTATGTTGTCATGAATTATAAAAACCACCAAGGGAATATATGTGCTTTCAATCTCCCCCTTTTTGGTAATTGATGACAACATAGAATCAAAGCTTCAAATTAAGATATGCAAAGATATGATGAAGGTTTTGAAGGATACATGACTAATGCAAGCTCCCCGTAAATGTGTGCAATCTTTTTAAAGGATAGTTGCTTTGGAATGCATGGACATACATTTAGTAGAAGGGATATGACGAGTCATGTGTATCTTGGCTATATGCATCAAATATATGTGAATGAGGTGTTTCCATGTTCAAGACTTCACTCTTGCAAACAATATGTGTAGGAAGCAAGAGATCATCTTGACCAAGGATATGATGCATATACTTACCTTGAAGTTCTTGAGCATTCTAATAGTAGAAACACACTTGAGAAAATAATGTTAGGAAACACAAGAGTATTCTACAAACCCAAATGCAATTGATCTCAGCAGTACCAAGATGTGGAAGACATATGGATGATAAAGTTCATAAAGCTTGGTATGTCTCCAAAAGCATTTAAAGCTTTCTCCCATGAATATGAAGTTGTAATTCTTCCTCTCCTCCTGAATCTTAGCATGTAGATATGGGAGAAGGTAGGGTGAGATAAGTCTAATATATAATCAATCAAATTCAAAACATATTTTCTCTTTCCTTAAATGATGGAATAGGTTTGGTCTGCTCTCTCCCCCTTAAGTAGTGTCTCTCCACTCTGGGTGGTCATGAAATTCTCCCCCTATGGATAAGCATAAGCTTAGATATTTTCCTTGATATTGATATTCTCCCCCTATTTATATTCTCCCCCTTTATACAATATTCTCCCACTTGTAATATTCTCCCCCTATATACAAGCATAAGCTTTGACATTCTCCCCCTTTGGCATTAATTTCCAAAAAGGGTTGGAGGGTAAGAGATCCTTGAGGATAAGGGTCATTGAAAGTACGGATCATATAAAGTAAGGATCATAGAGCGCATTTGATACTAAGGGATCCTTGAGAAATTTCTCCCCTTCTATTATCTGAAAGCTTTTAAGATTTATCCCCCTTTGTCATAGGGATCCTTGAAGAAATTGGGATTTTTCAAATTTTGACAAAGATCACAAAAGATAGCAAAATCGATGGCTCTGAGGCAAAAAGAGTCGCTGGAACCGATAAGTGGTTATGCATACTATCTACAGTATCGGTGACACCGAGTTTCCTAGATCACAGGGTCCAAAATGCTAAACAGAAACTTAGCAAAGTTGCGGTCTGTCATAGATTTCAGAAACTATCAAAGGATTCAAGAAAATTTGCAATAAGTTTTCAAAGGGATTTGCAATGAATTTTGAAAAATGATTGCAATGAATTTTCAAAAATATTTGCAATGAATTTTCAACTAGATGTAGATTGAGTGGTTCTAAGAAAGCATGCAACTATAAGATGAACCAAACAAGAAACTTCATCTAGATGATGGTCGATGACTAGGTCACCTATATTAGAATATATTGACTTAGGAGCCAAGCAAGAATACTTGATCATAGGTCATACTCATCGTTAAGCTCAAAATGGGCTTACCATTTTTTGTTTAAGCATTTTAATGTTTTCATATCACTTGAGTTGCTTTATCTCATTTATTGGAGTAAAGCTTCTTCAAGGATATGATCAGATACCTTTGAGTGATGTTGATGACGTAGCATGTAGGAGAGCTTGTTGTGGATGCTCAAAGTTGATGAAGATCATCTTGAGCTGATATCTAGCCTTGATCATTTTGGTTCTATTTTCACCTACTTGGGTTAGTCATGCAAGGAAGAACAATATATATCCAAATGACAAGAATGAAATTTGTTTATCAAATGGTTGTCAAGGGTATGGGTTGTGTTGTCTTCTTCTTCCATCATCAAAGAAGGGTTGTGGTTACTTGGCCAAGACAATATTCCTTGTGATATGTGTTGATGGAAATCTTGTGGAGTGGAGTTCTTACAAGTACCTACAAAAGGTTAGATGCAATACAAGGGAGCATATATTTCCAAGGTATATGATAATGTCATATCAAGTGTATCACGGAATTGTCATGTAAGCTCATCCCCTTGCATGCATCCGAGTGAGTCTGGCTCAAGTTTGAATCATCAATGATGTTCAAATCACTCCTCAAGTGACAAAACACTTTCTCATCAAGTGGCTTAGTAAAGATATCAACCAATTGTTTGTTAGTACGAACATGCTTGAGATTGATATCTCCTTTGGCAACATGATCACCGATGAAAAGGTGTCAAACTTGAATATGCTTAGTTCGAGAGTGTTGCACAGGATTATGAGCAATTTTGATTGCACTATCATTGTCACATAGCATAGGCTCACCATCGTAAAAAGATGAAAGAGTCTCTAGAATCCTCAAATTTGCAGCCAAACTCATTGTCTTAAATTTGTATTCATACTCACAATTTTGGTTTTGCAAGTCATAAGTCTAGGCTTGGAGATGCTTGATTTTCTCGTAAAGCTTGAAGATGTGCTCCCTGATGTCCTTGGTGTCCCGCTTGTGTTTATGGGTAAACTCCGCGATCATCATATGACTGGCATTGAGTCCATGTTCCACCATCCCTTGACACTTGAAGACTTGTTGTTCCATTGCTTAGAGCCTTGTTTCCACGCTTCCGGTCTTCTTTGGCCCTTCAACATCACGGATGTGCAGCACCCCCTCATGCATCTCAATTGTTTTAGGGTGTCGCAACACCTCCACAAGATAGGGGTTGATGATCTTCTCGAAGAAATTGTACTTTAGAGCACTTGGGGGCATCATGGCGATCTAAATCTGTCCGAAAAACAACAACAAATGAGAATAGAGGATTTTTTTTCATGGTACGGTGGTCAAAACCTTTGGGAGATTATATAATGAATTTTTACCGACCTAAAGGAGTGTCCAACAAGAAAATGGGGTCTGGAGGGTGCATGGGGTGGCCACAAGCCACAGGGGTGCGACCAGGCGAGTAGGTCGCGCCCTGCAGGCTTGTCGCCTCCTCGTGCACCTTTCAGACTACTTTAAATTTTCCTAATTTATTAAATATTCCAAAACTAAGAAAAAATGCTATTGGGAAAGTTTTGAAGTCGGTTTGCTTACCGTACCACATACCTATTCCTTTTCGGAGTCTGAAACATTCCGGTAGGTCTCCCTAATGTACTCCTTCGGAGTTATGGTATTAATAATATTGGTTTCAACATTTATGGGAGTAACTGAGATATAATGTTTGATTATTTGCCCATTTACCACCTTTGGATTTGTGCCTTCGGCGTTGTTGATCTTGATGGCACCGGAACGATATACTTCCTCGACAATGTAAGGCCCTTCCCATTATAGAGAACTTTTCCTGCAAAAAATCTTAAACGAGAATTGTATAGTAATACATGGTCACCTACATTGAATTCACGCTTTTGTATCCTCTTATCATGCCATCTCTTAACTTTTTCTTTAAACAACTTGGCATTCTCATTGGCCTGGGTTCTCCATTCATCAAGTGAGCTAATGTCAAATAACCTCTCCTCACCAGAAAGTTTGAAATCATAATTGAGCTCTTTGATTCCCCAATAAGCTTTATGCTCTAGTTCAAGAGGTAAGTGACATGCTTTACCATAAACCATTTTATATGGAGACATACCCATAGGGTTTTTGTAAGCAGTTCTATAAGCCCACAATGCATCGCCAAGTTTCTTAGACCAATTCTTTCTAGATCTATTAACAGTCTTTTGCAAGATCTATTTAATTTCTCTATTGCTTAATTCTACTTGACTACTAGACCGAGGGTGATAAGGAGATGCAATTCTATGATTAACTTCATACTTAGCAAGCAATTTATAGAAAGCATCATGCATAAAGTGTGAACCACCATTAGTCATTAAATATCTAGGGACTCCAAATCTAGGGAAAACAACTTCTTTCAGCATTTTAATAGAAGTGTTATGATCAGCACTACTAGTTGGAATAGTTTCTACCCACTTAGTAACATAATCAACAGCAACTAGAATCTGAGTATACCCGTTGGACTTTGGAAAAGGTCCCATATAATCAAAACCCCAAACATCAAATGGTTCAATAACAGGAGAGTAATTCATAGGCATTTCCTGACATCTACCAATATTGCCAATTCTTTGACATTGATCACAAGACAAGACAAACTTACGAGCATCCTTGAAGAGAGTAGGCCAATAAAACCCAGATTGTAATACCTTGTGTGCAGTTCTATCTCCAGCGTGGTGTCCTCCGTAGGCCTTAGAATGACACTTGTGTAGGATCTGTTCCTGTTCATGCTCAGGTACACAACGTCTAATAACACCATCTACTCCTTCTTTATAAAGGTGTGGATTATCCCAAAAGTAATGTCTTAAATCATAGAAGAACTTTTTCTTTTGTTGGTATGTGAAACTAGGCAGTATAAATTTAGCAACAATGTCATTAGCATAATCAGCATACCATGGAGCATTACGCGAAGCAATTATGACAGCTAATTGTTCATTAGGAAAGCTATCATCAATAGGTAGTGGGTCATCAAGAACATTTTTTAACCTAGACAAGTTATCCGCTGCGGGGTTATCAGCACCCTTTCTATCAATAATATGCAAATCAATTTCTTGTAGCAGAAGAACCCATCTAATAAGTCTAGGTTTAACATCTTTCTTTTCCATAAGATATTTAATATCAGCATGATCAGTGTGAACAGTTACTTTGGAATCAACAATATAAGGTCTGAACTTATCACAAGCAAACACAACTGCTAAAAATTCCTTTTCAGTGGTAGCATAGTTTCTTTGAGCGTTGTCTAGAGTTTTACTAGCATATGGATAACATTTAATTTCTTAACAACTCTTTGTCCTAGAACAACACCAACAACATAATCACTAGCATCACACATAATTTCAAAGGGTAGGTTCCAATCAGGTGGTTGAACAACAGGTGCAGAAATCAAGGAATTCTTAAGAATTTCAAATGCTTCTACACAATCATCATCAAAAAAACGAATGGAACATCTTTTTGCAAAAGATTAGTGAGAGGCCTAGAAATCTTAGAGAAGTCTTTGATAAACCTCCTATAGAAACAACATGACCAAGGAAGCTTCTTATACCTTCGATATCCGTAGGACACGACATTTTTCAATAGCATCAACTTTAGCTTTATCAACTTCAATACCTCCTTCAGAGATTTTGTGTCCCAAGACAATACCTTCATTCACCATAAAGTGACACTTCTCCCAATTAATGACAAGATTAGTTTCTTCGCATATTTGCAAAACTCGATTAACATTGCTCAAACAATCATCATAAGAAGTTCCGTAAACGGAAAAAATCATCCATGAAAACCTCAATTATCCTTTCACAAAAATCAGAGAATATAACAGTCATACATCTTTGAAAGGTAGCAGGTGCATTGCATAAACCAAAAGGCATATGTCTATAAGCAAATGTAATGAAAGGGCAAGTAAAAGTGGTCTTCTCTTGGTCCTCTTTTGACACAGGTATTTGAGAGAAGCCGGAATAACCATCTAGAAAGCAAAAATGTCTGTGTTTGGATAGTCTTTCTAGAATTTTTATCAATAAAAGGTATAGGGTAATGATCTTTCCTAGTAGCTTTGTTTAATTTCCTAAAATTAATTACCATTCTAACCCTGTAACAACTATTTGCGGGATCAATTCATTTTTATCATTAGGAACCACGGTAATACCTCCTTTCTTAGGGACACAATGACTGGGACTAACCCATTTACTATCAGCAATAGGATAAATCATGCCTACCTCCAGAAGCTTTAATATATTATTTCTTACCACTTCTTTCATTTTAGGATTTAATCGTCATTGGTGATCAACAACTGGTTTAGCATCGGGCTCCATATTGATTTTATGCTGGCATAGAGTGGGACTAATGCCCTTAAGATCATCAAGAGTATATCCAATAGCAGCATGGTGCTTCCTCGGAGTTTTCAATAATCTATTTTCTTCATGCTCTGAAAGGTTAGCACTAATAATAACAGGATATATCTTATTTTCATCAAGATAAGCATATTTCAAAGTATCCGGTAATTGTTTAAGCTCAAACACGGGATCACCCTTGGGTGGAGGAGGATCCCCAAGTATTTCAACAGGCAAGTTGTGTTTCAAAATAGGATACTGATCAAAGAAAATCGTATCTATTTCATTCCTTTCATTCATATGCATATCATTTTCATGGTCTAGCAAATATTGTTCTAAGGGGTCAGTAGGAGGCACAACAACAACAGCAAGACCAATAATTTCATCCTTACTAGGAAATTCTTTATCATGGGGTTGTCTACGAAATTTAGAGAAATTAAACTCATGACACGCATCCCCAAAACTTACAGTAACAGTTTCTTTCTCACAATCTATCCTGGCATTAACAATGTTCAAGAAAGGTCTCCCAAATATAATTGGACAAAAATCATCTTGTGGGGAACCAAGGACAAGAAAATCAGTAGGATGTTTTATTTTCCCACACAAGACTTCAACATCTCTAACCCCAACTGGTGCTATAGTATCTCTATTAGCAAGCATAATGGTAACATCAATTTCCTCTAACTCGGCTGGTGCAATATCATTCATGATTTCTTTATATAAGGTAAAGGGAATTGCAGTCACACTAGCACCTACATCACATAAACCATGATAACAATGATCTCCTATTTTAATATAAACAACATGCATGCCAACAATAGGTCTATGTTTATCTTTAGCATCAGGTTTAGCAATTCTAGCAGCTTCATCACGGAAATGAATAACATGCCCATAAGTATTATCAACCAAGAGATATTTAACCATAGCAATACTAGGTTCAACTTTAATTTGTTCAGGAGGTGTAGGTGTTCTAAGATAGCTCTTACGAACCATAGTTGAAGCTTTAGCATTTCCTTTATTCTAACACGAAAAGGTGGTTTCTCGATATAAGCAGCAGGAATAACAGGATCAACATTATAAGTAATTCAACTTTAATAGGTTCAACTACTTTCACTTCAATGTGAGGATGATATTTAAACCACTTATCCTTAGGGAGATCAACATGAGCAGCAGAAGATTCACAAAAATAAGCTACTATCTCAGAGTCAAGTCCATATTTAGTGCTAAATTCACGAAAAGCATCGATGTCTACAAAGGATTTAACACAATCAAACTTAAGGTTTATACCTGACTCCTTACCTTTGTTGAGTTCCCAATCTTCAGAGTTGCATTTAATTCTTTCCAATAAATCCCATTTGAAGTCAATATCTTTCTTCATATAGGAACCAGTACAAGAAGTATCGAGCATGGATTGATCATTACGAGAAAGCCGAGCATAAATATTCTGAATAATAATTTCTCTCGAGACCTCATGATTGGGGCATGAATATAACATTGACTTAAGCCTCCCCCAAGCTTGAGCGATTCTTTGTCCTTCACGAGCCCCAAAATTATAGGTATAATTCCGATCACGATGAACTATAGGCATAGGATAAAACTTCTGATGAAATTCCATTTTCAATCGGTTGTAACTCCATGATCCAATATCATCACATAGCCTATACCATGTCAATGCCTTCTCCTTCAAAGATAAAGGAAAGACCTTCTTTTTGACATGATCCTCGGGCAGACCTGCAAGCTCAAATAATCCAGAAACTTCATTCACATAGATTAGATGCAAATGAGGATGTAGTGTTCCATCTCCTGCATAAGGATTAGCCAGCAGTTTCTCTATCATACCCAAAGGAATTTCATAATAAATATTTTCAGTAGGTTCAATAGGTTGAGGAACAATGTTTTGTGTTTCCAGTCGAGGTGAAGATACCCCGAACAAGCCCCTCAAAGGATTACTTTCCATAGTAACACGTGACAATAAATTTTAGCACACTATATCAATTTTCCCTTACCAGATTCCACTTACCAAAGGCGCTTCAATCCCCAACAAAGGCACCAAAAAAGAGTCTTGATGACCCACAAGTATAGGGGGTCTATCGTAGTCCTTTCGATAAGTAAGAGTGTCGACCCCAACAAGGAGCAGAAGGAAATGACAAGCGGTTTCTAGTAAGGTATTTTCTGTAAGCACTAAAATTATCGGTAACGGAAAGTTTTGTGATAAGGTAATTTGTAATGGGTAACAAGTAACAAATGTAGAAAAGGTGCAACTAGGTAGCCCAGTCCTTTTTGTAGCAAAGGATAGGCCTGGACAAACTCTTATATAAAGTGAAGCGCTCCCGAGGACACATGGGAGTTTCTGTTAAGCTAGTTTTTATCATGCTCACTTGATTCACGTTTGTTACTTTGATAATTTGATATGTGGGTGGAGCGGTGCTTGGGTGCTGCCCTTACTTGTACAAACCTCCCACTTTTGATTAACCTATCTCGCAAGCATCCGCAACTACGAAAGAAGAATTAAGATAAATCTAACCATAGCATGAAACATATGGATCCAAATCAGCCCCTTACGAAGCAACACATAAACTAGGGTTTAAGCTTCTGTCACTCTAGCAACCCATCATCTACTCATTACTTCCCAATGCCTCCCCCTAGGCCCAAATAATGGTGAAGTGTTATGTAGTAGACGTTCACATAACACCACTAGAGGAGAGACAACATGCATCTCATCAAAATATTGAACGAATACAAAATTCACATGATTACTTATAACAAGACTTATCCCATGTCCTTAGGAAAAAACGTAACTACTCACAAGACATCTTCATGTTAATAATCAGAGGAGTATTAATTATCATAAATGATCTAAACATATGATCTTCCACCAAGTAAACCAACTAGCATCAACTACAAAGAGTAATTAACACTACTAGCAAACCACAGGTACCAGTCTGAGGTTTGAGACAAAGATCAGATACAAGATATGAATTAGGGTTTGGAGGGGAGATGGTGCTGGTGAAGATGTTGCTGGAGATTGACCCCCTATCGATGAGAGGATCGTTGGTGAAGATGATGGCTCCGATTTCCCCCTCTGGGAGGGAAGTTTGCCCGTCAAAACAGCACCGCCGAAGCTCTAGATTGGTTCTGCCCAAGTTCCGCCTCGAGACGGCGGCACTTCGTCCCGAAAGATCTCTTATTATTTTTTCCAGGTCAAAAACCTTCATATAGCAGAAGATGGGCACCGAAGACCTGCCAGGGGGCCCACAAGCCACCTAGGCGTGACTAGGGGGGTAGGCCGCGCCTGGCAGGCTTGTGACCTCATGGTGGGTCCCCTCTGGTATTTGTTTCACCCAATATTTTATATATATTCCAAAACAATTCTCTGTGAATTTTCAGGACTTTTGGTGTTGTGCAGAATGGGTCTCTCATATTTTCTCCTTTTCCAGTCCGGAATTCCAGCTGCGAGCATTCTCCCTCTTCGCGTAAACCTTGTAAAATAGGAGAGAAAAGGCATAAGTATTATACCATAACCCGAATAACAACTCATAATACAATAAATATCAATATAAAAGCATGATGCAAAATGGACGTATCAGGTGTCATCGGACACCGCGAAGGAGGTACGTCCTCCTGCCCCCAAAAGGGCACGTCGGGCGACGTTGGTCCCGTCCGACAATAGTTCGAACTCGGATATCGAGTCCGAGGACTTCGAAAAGGTTCCTCAACGGAACCTAAGGGTCAAGCCCCCAGCTCAAAGGTAAGAATCTGAAGGCTCCCTAAGCTATTTATGCCAAGTTGTAGACGATATTAACACGTGAGCGCCTTTTGATCCGCAGCCCACCATGTGTTCTCCCCACCGCCAAGTTTTAGATGGGGAGACCCGACCCGCCGAACTAGCAAAGAGTGGGACCACGTCGCATCCCACTCCCCCAGGCATCGCGAAGGATGCCGTGGAGGTGTCATCCCACCAGGATCCTCTGCAGCCGAACACAAGCGGTGGGGGTGACAATGTCATGGTCGAGGTTAACGCCTCGGCCACCGAAGACTGGGAGGAGGAGGCCCTTCCGGACACTGAGGAGACCGGATTAAGGGACATCCAGTCCCCTCCGAGGTCATCTCCGGAGCGCATGCCTCCGGAGCTACCGGCTCAATCCCTGGTTGGATATCAGGCTAACCGATCACCATCGGCACCACCAATGGCTGGGTGGTCGGTCATGAAGGAGGCTCCATAAAGCGCCTCCATATCTGAGGATCACCGCACCCTTATGGGTGCGGTTTTGCAAAGCATTCAGTCCGTTGATAGCAGACTGAAGGAGGCCTTCAACGGTCTCCTGACGGGCTTCCAGGTGAGCCACGTAATGTTCTCTTTCTGAAATTTTAATTTATTAGGTTTGTGCTATCATTATATATGTAGGAGCCCCTGAGCCCTGGGTGATTTGTGGAAAAACTCACCCGGGGGTCAAATACAAAGAAACAACCAAACAATGTGTTACGCATTACTCATCCAGTAACGTTCTAACAATCCTTAAGAGGATCGAACATAGGGTCATGGTCTTGACAGTTCGGAGGTTGGAACCCATATAAACTGATAAGGATTTGCTGTTTGTAGGCCTCCTCATCAGTTACAGCCGTTAATGCCGCCGAGCTTGACGAGCTAAATCGAAAGCTCAAGAGCTCCAAAGATGAGCTTGACGCTATGAATAAGAGGTTCGACGAGGCACAAGGTAAGCCGGATTGTAATATCCGAATTTTTCATCATTAGTAATTCGCATTGTCGATTTAGTATGGTTATATGTTTATTGCTTACACAGCCTCGACGAAGGAAATTGAGGAACTCAAGGCCGAGCTGCAAAAGATGAAGCAAGAGGTCGCAGACAAGAAGGCAGCGGCTGAACAAGCGGCTGCAGCGCTGTCCGCCTTGAAAACCACAAGTGCCAAGCATGAGGCTCGGGTGAAGGAGGTTTAGCATGAGCTCAAGAACGCCAGCCTGAAGTGTGAGGGCCTTGAGCAGAAGGGCAAGGAGCAAGCCACTGAGCTATCCAGTCTAAAATCCGATCTCCAAAAGGAACGAGTGGATAGGCGGTTCTTTGAAGAACAGATCTGCCAAGTCAAGGCTGTTACAGATGGTAAGACGTATTTATTGTAGTGTGCCTTCAGTGATAGCAAGTTTGCATTTCTCACCGAGGTGTGGCGCTCCTCACGCGTTGTTCGGACCTACCGAAGTGCGTAGCGGATGCGAACCAGTTCTATGCTTCGCGAGAAGAAGGAGAAGAAGCTCGGCTATTTTGGGCGCAATTTGAAGCCCCCGAGCGCTCTCCTCTTCTCACTGAGCAAATGAAGCAGCTAATGGAGCTACACAGGATGGCGGAACCGGCCATGATGGATCTCTGCATCCGGCTGTGGCCCGATGAGCCATTGACGGACAATTACTCCAGCCTGGTGCGGAAGCTGAGCAATACCTCGCCTCGGATTGACGCGCTAAGGCGTTCTTCCTGCATCGAGGGAGATCGGATGGCCTTTGCCAGGGCCAAGGTGCACTGGCCGGGGCTTGATCCGATGAAGATAGCTACCACTCCTGTGCCACCTAGAAAGGAGCATAGGTGCCCTGAGCGATACTTCTCCATAGTGATGAAGGGTGCTCGGGCAATAGAAGCTCAGTGCTCAAAAGATAACATTTATGATTAAACGTGTTGTAATATGTCCGAAGACCTTTTAATGACTTTATGGTTATGATGCATGGTTTATCATGTCTTTTATATTTTGCATTCGCT
This sequence comes from Hordeum marinum, assembly GCA_022496015.1. Classification (NCBI taxonomy): domain Eukaryota; kingdom Viridiplantae; phylum Streptophyta; class Magnoliopsida; order Poales; family Poaceae; genus Hordeum; species Hordeum marinum. The sequence continues at coordinate 310,512,011 of CM039673.1, forward strand.
AGAACTCCTGTGTGCCACTTAAACTGAAAGTTGCGAGTCGTCGTCTTCAGCCCCCATGTAGATACTACGTGAGGTGTCTCTACCTCCACATTGTGACCCTTAGCCGAGCTATCGGTACCTGAAGGGGGCAGTGTGAGATGGACAAGGCAATCAGACCATGATGCTTTATTGCTTTCACTTAGCCATAGGAGCGCGAAAAAGGAATGCGGGGGCTGATGACTAGCCCCCCGTGGTTTGTGATGTTTGGATGAACCGCAACTAAGGCCGGCATCACATGGTTTGTATGAATGCCAAACCCATCGTATGACACGGAATAACTTTTGACGAAGTTTTTAGTATAACACTTATACTCGGATTTGGAGACCGGTTCTCGCCTACTATGACAGCCAGTTTTTGGCTTTCTCCCCTCGGGTGCTTGACCAAGCTAGCTGGAAACACAATCGCAGTGGTTCTCCCTTTGCCCTTTTAGCTGAACAAGCGGAATGTAAAAGGGCAAGCATAGGAGCCGGGCAACCCAACTATTGACCCAAGACATAGTTTGGAACCAATTCATATAAAGCAAACACCGAGACGTTGAACACATGATCGATTGTGCTTAGGGCAAATTTTTAAATTCGAGCCCCCGGTCTATTAGCCGGTTGCATCGTAATGTGTACCAAATAGTTTCGCAAGAAGCGTTTGAGGAGGGAGGAAATAGAGTATGTACCCAAAAAAGACAGTGAAGCGGCCATTCATGATGGTCTAATATTTTGATCAATAACTCTTATAGCTCAAATTACCAAAGCATCTGTTTACAGGTACTTGAAGATGAAATATAAAGTTTTACAGGAAGGGTTGTACCAGGGGTCTTCAATGGGTGGCATGATCTCCTCGATATGCCCTGTCGCCTGTCCACTCCTGTTCCTCCTAGGTGGTTGCATTCCTTTATGGGTAATGCTGTCAGCGAGCGGACCTTGAGAAGAGGATCTTGAGAAGTCGTCGAATTATTGATGAGCATTACACTTTAGCAGGTCCTTGATGGTACCTGTTGTATGTATGAAGACTTATATTGCTAGTAGTTCGGTCTATCTGAACACTTGTGCTTTCATAGTTGTTCCCCATGCTGCCCATGGAATCTTAAGTGCAAAGTTGTGCCTTCTTGGCATGTGTTTTTCTGGTATTAGGGCTGTGCAATGGGGTTCGAGTCCCTATTTCGAGGCAGGAGAAGGTTCTGTGAGTTCTGGCTTAAACCGAGCTCGCTTCTCAACCTTACGTGCCTTTATGACAGATGTCGGCATTTGCCGATCATCATTATAATGGAATTCGACTGCCATGGCCAATGCATGTTCCTTAGTTCGGAGGGAGCGCTTTGTGTTGCCGTTGACAGTGATGACCCCCTTGGGCCCGGGCATCTTGAGCTTGAGGTATACGTAGTGTGGGACGACATTAAAGCGAGTGAATGTTGTACGGCCTAGCAGGGCGTGATAGCCGCTGTGGAAGGGTACAATGTCGAATATCAAGTCTTCGCTTCGAAAGTTATCGGGCGAACCGAACACTACTTCCAGGCTTACAGAGCCTGTGCACCGGGCTTCGATGCCGGGGATCACTCCTTTAAAGGTAGTGTTGCTGGGTTTGATCCTTGACGGATCTATACCCATCTTTTTCACCATGTCTAAGTAAATCAGATTAAGGCTACTTCCTTCGTCCATTAGGACTTTAGTGAGGTGATAGCCGTCTATGATGGGGTCTAGGACGAGGACGGCTAAACCCCCATGACAGATACTGGTCGGGTGGTCGCGTCGATCGAAGGTGATCAGGTACGCCGACCATGGGTTGTACTTCGGGGCCACGGGCTCTACGGCGTAGACCTCCCGAAGGGCGCACTTCCTCTCCTTTTTGGGTATATAAGTGGCATATATCATATTAACGGTCTTTACCTCTGGAGGGAGCTGCTTCTGTCCGCCACCGATCGGACTGCGGGGTTCGTCCTCATCCTCACTACGTGGGCCCTTGCTTTGCTCCTCGGCCGCGAGTTTGCTGGCCTATTTGAACACCCAACAGTTATGGTTGGTGTGGTTGGCGGGCTTCTCTTGAGTGCCACGGATCTGGCAAGGCCTCTCCATGATCTTGTCCAGCAGGGTGGGTCTGTCGCGATTGCCTTTAGGAGGCTTCTTCCCCTGCCCAGATCATGAATTGTGGAAGTTGGCATTGACGATCGTGTCATCGGCATCACTATTGTTGTGTTGGCGCTTATTCTTGTTGCGTTTTGGTTTCCCGTTTCCGTCTCGAATTTCTGAGGTTCCGGGGTCTTCGGGGTTGTGGCTTCGTCTTGCTAACCAGTTATCCTCACCTGCGCAAAAGCGAGTCATGAGTGATGTAAGGGTGGACATTGTCCTAGGTTTATCCTCACCGAGCTGGAGAGCTAGCCATCGTCCCGAATATTATGCCCGAAGGAGGCGATTGCCTCGGCGTCCGGGCAATCAACAATCTGATTTTTCTTGGTCAAGAACCGATTCCAGAATTGCCGAGTGGACTCTCCTGGCTTCTGGATGACGTTGCTCATGTTGGAGGATCCGGTGGCTGAACATATGTGCCTTGGAAGTTAGATCAGAATGCATCCTCTAAATCCTCCCAGCACCTGATGGAATTTTCGGGGAGGCTATTTAACTAGTGCCAAGCTAGCCCCTTAAGCTTTAGGGGTAGATACTTGATGGCGTGGAGGTCATCTCCCCGCGCCATGTGGATGTGGAGGAGGAAATCCTCGATCCATACTATTGGGTCATTTGTCCCATCATATTGCTCTATGTTCACGGGTTTAAGTCCCTCTTGGAATTGATGCTGCATCACCTCGTCCATGAAGCACAATGGTTGGGCAGGGCCTCTGACCCGAGCTATGTCGCATCGGTAATCAGCGTCTGTTCTGGCCCTATTTTGTTCCCGACCTCTATTGTTGCAGTCGAGCCAAGGCCGGTACCCCTCCCGTCTATTGGGTGAGTACCCTCTAGATCCATAGATGGATCTTGTACGACCTCATCTATAGTCTAGCTCGTGTCATAGGCCAAACCTGTCATCGGGCTCTATTGGCCCTTTTCTCCGTCTTCGGGGTATCATCGACCTATAACCAGTATCGTCAGCAGTCCTGTCTCGTCCTCGAGGAGGGTAGTCTGGCTTGTTGTATGGAATATGTTTGGGAGACGGTGTATCAGTAAGCTCATCGTCGAATTGTGGCAGCAACCTCCGATGTGGATAGCTTTTGGGTTGGTCCAATAGACCGGTACCGTATCCTTCCTCAGCTGATAGGACCCTCGTCCATCGATCATTGAGGTTGTCCTGTTCAGCCTTAAGATGTCGTTATTTTGCCTTTAGGTTGCGGGCTGTGGCTATAAGCTGTTGCCTGAACTGTTTGTTATCGGGGATGGCGAAGTCTTCGGCTTTTGGGATGTCCTCCTCCTCGACAGGGGAGAGGAAGTTGTCGTCCTTGGAATCGTTTAGATCATCGGGGTTGTGCTGATCTTCCGACCTCTCCTGACCCTCTAGCGGGTGTTTGGGGATATCAGGATCACCGAGGTCTTCCGGGGTATCTCCATTCCTGGTGCCAGCGATAGCTTTTCTTCCCTTTTTTGCCTTTGATGTTTTATGCGGCTTTCGGTGCCTTGATGACGCTTCACCTGATTTGTCGCCATCATTCTTGGGTGTGAGCTCGCCGTTATCGGCTGGAGTGTCCACCATGTAGATGTCGTAGGTGGAGGTCGCGGCCAATCATCCGGTGTTAACGGGGGGTGGGAGCACAATCTTCCTCATCCATGTATCCTGCCTCCTCGGAGGCATAGTCCAACATGTCGGTTAAGTCTTCGACAGTGGTTATCAAGTGGGTGGTGGGTGGGATGAAAAATTCTTCGTGACCCGCCTTGACACCGATCTGAGCATGGATCGGGGTTGGGTCATCGGTAATTTTTTTCGACAAGATCTGATCTAGGGCCTCGTAGAGTTTCGAGAGCTCGATCGGGTCAACCTGCTCAGATCTTTCGGAGTTATCCTTCGATGCGTCCGTGCGAGGGGAGTGTTTGGTAGGAAACGGTATCCAAACGTCTTGCGCTATGTTCGGATCCGGACTAAAAGCCAGGTGATTGCTTGGGTGGATCCAGTGGGCGGGATCGAAAGCGGAATCCGAGGTTAAAGCCTCCGAGTCTTCGGGCATGACAGGCGAGTGCGAGCCTGGCTAGCGAAAGATCGCCCCAAGAGTCTATGGAGAACTCAAGGTTCCCGAGTCTAACCTCTTGATCAGGGGAGAAACTACCGACCTGCCCTAGACGACCGACCGGGTTAGCGTGCAGCACGATGTTGCCAAAAGCGAAGATCTGCACGGGGAAAAAGTGTCCATGTTGCAGACTTCTTCGTTGATGACAACGCGAGCCATCGATTCCTTTGGCGATCATAGCAGAATTCTGAATGAAAGCAGCAATATCGGTGTCAAAACCGGCATATCTCGGATAGGGGGTTGAGGGAGTCCTGGATTAGGGGGTCCTCGGATAGCCGACCTATTGTTTATCTGCCGGACTATCTGGTCTACTTACCGAACACTGGAAGATTTGAAGGCCTAGTCTCCAAGATGGAAGCTTCGTGAAGCATGGCTTGCGCTCCATGTTTGACATAGTAAATAGGCATGTTTATCTATTCGGCATGTAACCGACCATGTGTAAACCCTAGGAATCCTCGGCATCTATATAAGCCGGATGGTTTTAGGGTATAGGGACATAACAACTCATCTAGGGTTAGCTATTCGATCTCGAGGTAGATCAACTCTGTAACACCCCATCATCAATACAACCAAGCAGGACGTAGGGTATTACCTCCATAGGAGGGTCCGAACCTGGGTAAATCCGTGTCCCCTTCGTCTCCTATTACCGTCGATTCTAGTCTCACAGTTCGGGATCCCCTACCCGAGATCCGCCGGTTTTGACACCGACATTGGTGCTTTATTGAGAGTTCCTCTGTGAGCAATATGGAATTGACGCCTTGCCTTGTCGTCAACGAAGAGGTCCGCAACATGGACGCTTTTGTCCCCGGACAGATAATCGCCTTCGGCAGCGTTGTCCTGCATGCTGATTCTGCTGGCCATCTAGGCCGCGTTGAGAACTTCGCCCCTAATTGAGAGGTTGGATTTTGAAACTTAGAGTTCTCCGTCGACTCTCGGGGGGCCTTGACATTAATCGGGCTCGCACCTTCGTGTGTAGCCTCCAAGGACTCTAAGGCTTGAACCTCGAGCCCCTTCTTCGGACATGCCGATGGGGTCACCCATGGTGATGAGCTGATCTCTTATCCCAGTCCGGTCATTAAGCCAGATGACCGGACACGTGTTGTTGCCGAACACTTCCCATGTTTGGACGTCTTGGAGGTTAAATCCACGAGTTCCGAACAGCTGGATCCGATCGGGCCCTCGGCGGCCGACGAGGCCCTGGATCAGTTCTCGTCGATGAAGATCACCGACCATCCAGCCCGGATCTATGCTCGGTTCGGTTACGATGCAGGCCAGGACGAATTTTTTGACTCACCACCACCCACTTGATACCCACTGTCAAGGATTTAAGCGACATGCTAGACTATGCCTCCGACGAGGCAGAATACATGGATGAAGAGGACCGTGCTCCCACCCCCGTTAACACCGGGAGTTGGGCCGCCACTTCTACATACGGGGTCTACATGGTAGATACTCCTGCCACCAATGGTGACAACACGCCTGACAACGATGGTGACAAATCGGGCGATGCGCCATCATGGCGCTGGAAATCGCATAAGCAGTCCAAAAGCAAAAAAGGGAATAAAAGCTATTATCAGCAATGGGGATGGTAATACCCCCACTGATCATGGCAATCCTGGTATCCCCGAGCACCCGTTAGAGGGTCCAGAAGGGCCTGAGGACCAAAACAACCCCGATAATGTCAACGACTCTGAAGGCAATGATTACCTTCCCCCCGTCGAGGAGGAAGATATATAAGAAGCCGATGACTTGTACATCCCTGATAACCTTGAACATTAGGAAGAAATCAGGCAACGGCTCATAGCAACGGCTCATAGCAACGGCTCGCAGCCTAAAGGCTAAAGAGCGGCAACTCAAAGCCGAACAGGACGACCTCAATGGTCGATGGACGAAAGTCCTCTCAGCCAAGGAAGCATACGACACCGGTCTGTCAAACCAGTCCAAAATCTACCGTCGAAGAAGGCTGCTACCGCAATTCGATGATGAACTCACTGATACTCCGTCTCCAAACCGTACTCCATATGACAAGCCAGACCACCCCCTTCGCAGTCGGGACAGGACGACCGACGAGACCGGTTATATACCGGCAGTGCCCCAAAGACGGGGTAAGGATCCATTAGAGCCCAATGACAGGTTCGACCTGCGAGATGACCTGGATCACAGAGCAGGCTGCACAAGATCAATCTATGGATCCAGAGAGTACTTGCCCGATAGACGGGGTGGATACAGACCATTGTTCGACCAAAACAATAGAGTCCGGGAACACAACCATCCCCATACAGACGCCGAATACAGGCACGACATCGCATGGGTCAGAGGCGCCGCTCACCCACTGTGCTTCACAGATGAGGTAATGCAGCATTAGTTCACCGAGGGTTTTAAACCCGTGAATATAGAACAGTACGATGGGACCACTGACCCAACCATATGGATCGAGGACTTCCTCCTCCATATCCACATGGCACGAGGAGATGATCTCCATGCCATCAAATAGCTCCCTCTTAAGCTCAAGGGGCCAGCTCGACACTGGTTAAACAGCCTCCCCGAAAACTTCATTGGATGGTGGGAAGACCTGGAAGATGCGTTCCGCTCTAACTTTCAGGGAACCTATGTCCGCCTGCCGCACTCTTGTGATCTCAGCAACATCGTACAGAAGCCCGGCGAGTCTGCTCGGCAATTCTGGAATCGGTTCTTGACTAAGAAGAACCAAATCGTCGACTGTCCAGATGCTGAGGCCATAGCCTCCTTCTGGCATAATATTCGGGAAGAATGGCTGGCCTGCCAGCTAGGCAAGGACAAACCTCGGAACATATCCGCCCTTACCTCCCTCATGACCCGCTTTTGCACGGGCGGTGACAATTGGCTGGCAAGACGCAACCACAATTCCGAAGATCCCATAGCACCTAACGCCCGGGATGGCAACTTAAAACCAAAGCACAATAAGGATAAGCGCCGACACAATAATAGTGATGCCGATGATACGGCTGTAAATGCCGGATTCCGCAATTCCCCACCTGGGCAATGGAAGAAGCCTCCTAAAGGCAATCGTGATGGACCCACTTAGCTGGAGAAGATCATGGAAAGGCCTTGCCATGTCACACCCTGTATTTTGGCACAATGTTGTGTTTGGTTTTATAAAAATTTGGAGCCAACTGAAACTTTTTGGAATGAAAGCTTGTTTGACGGCTTGGATGATCATGTTTGGCACTGTTAGGTTCTACTCCACTCCACCTTCATATTCCTTGATCCAAATTCCTTGCCCTATGATCATGCCATGTGAATATAGCTCAAAAATATTTTTATCAAAATTTATTTTCACCAAAAAGGATTTATTCAATTTAAGATCACTAAAACCCCTGAATTGAGGTTTGAACTACAAGTCCTCAATTTAGGTGGATCTTTTCTTCCCAAATGCTTTATTTGAAACCTACTATTTATATGACTTCTCAAAACCACCAAATTATTTTTAAAGATTATTTTCATATTTTATTTAAAAGCTTTTTCTTAAGGGCATAAATGGCTTTTCCTAAGGGAAAATTATTTAAATGCTTGGGAAATATTTGACAAAATTTAGAGAGACTGGGTGGACATATATTTTCCATATATATGAGTGTCAACACAAGGGATTGATCATAACATGGGAAAACCCCTGAAAACCCTTTTTGTTCAGATTGAACTTTTGGAATGATTCTATAAGAAATATTCTCAATAAAATACAGGGAAATTCTAGCAAGTCAAAACTATCACAAGTGATGATCTTGCAAAGTTTCATCCCCATCCAAGTTGGTTTGCTTCATCAAACCAACCCAAATCCATTTCTGTGCAGATTCAAATTTTGACAACTTTACATTGTGAAGTGTCTTCCCTTGACCTCAAACTTTGTGGGCATGCTCTAATGACCAATTAGTGATGATCCACTAAGTGGTGCATAAAGGGTTAAAGCCTAACCCCTTTGAATCTATAGAAAACAGATTCTGTCTATTTCTAGGTTTTCCCTAGGTCCCATTATGAACTTTCTTCTCTTAAGCTCAAACTTGGTGATCACTCTTGTTTTCCATCACCCCTTGACCTTGTCAAATATCAAGATGATCCAAGTTCATTTGACCCCCCTAAACATCATCAAACACCTTCTGCCAGAAATGTAAAACTGGCATTTTCACCTCAAATCCTTTTACCCTTTCCTCCTCCTGTTTACCATAGCTCCACCCATACCCCCGGCACCTCCAGTAGCAATCCCAACGGCTAGCTCCATGATTGAGATGGTGAAACCCCCCATTTTTACCCTCTATTCCACCTAGCAGGACCTCTTTTCCCTCTCTCCCTCAATTCTAATCCCTCCCCAGAGCATCCAAGGGCCTAGCCCAGTTAGTTTTCTTCCCCTAGATCCCCTAGACATGGGTGGACGCGCAGAAGGCGCCAAGGGCATGCCATGGCCTGCAATAGCCGCGCTCTAGAGCACGCTACAGTGCCGACCAGCACTGTAGCCGCTGGCCACTGCTTGGCCCTGGCCGCCTTGAGCCTCCCACTGGCGCCGTCTGGTCGGCCTCGACGTTTGCAACCCTGTAGGTGGTCGGCCTCTCCTCCCTCTCTCTCTCCTTCCCCCTCCTCCGCGCGTGCCCGCCACCGCCCGAGCCGACCAATGCGAAAGCTCACACGCGCGCGCCTCCCCTCCTCTCTTCTCTCCCCCTGGCGTGGACTGACCCCAGGAAGACCCCCAGGGCCTACCCTCTCCCTCCCGTGGCCTGTGGTGAGAACCCCGTGCTCACCGACACACGGCGCCCTCGGTGGACCGGGCCCGCCCATAAAAGGCACCCCGGAGGCCTTCTCTCCCTTTTGATCTCTCTCTGTCCACCCCAATAGGATGCCTGTGAAGCCTGAGCCCTTCCCTCTCTCTCTGTGCTCGGGATCGAGCCGAAGCTCGCCGCGACAGCTCCGCCAACGATCTCCGGGTACGGCGCCACTCCGGTCCCCATTCTCCTCCCTCTTGTCCTCCCGTGCCCTCCTGACCCGATTCCCCCTCTCTCCCGTCGTTGTTGCAGGCTGGGACAGGCGTTTGAGGATGGTCCCGAAGCTCCTCCGCCGTGGCCTCCTCGTCGCCGGCAACCCCGTCCTCCTCCTCCCTCCGCTCCACCTCTAGAGGACCGGCGGGTCCTCCTCGAGCCCGTTCCTCCCCTCTCCTCCCCTTGCCGTGGCCTTCCTCGCCGTCGGTGAGCCGCTCCCCTCGACGCGAGGAGGAAGACGGACCTAACAGGTGGTCCCCACCTGTCAGCCTCTCCTCCCCTTGCCCGCGCCCTCTTTCCTCTCCCCTGAGCCGCTGGCAGCCGGACCCCACGCGTCAGGTTTGAACCTGACTGCGCGCGCGGCCGGCCGGCTGACCAGTTGGGCCGGCCCAGCCCCTGGCCACCCTTGGCTCAGGATCTGGTGCCCTTTTCCCCCTTTTATTTTCTTATGGGTTTTGCAAAAATCCCACAGGACTAAATAATTGCCCAATGCAATTATTTTCTCCACCATAAATCTTAGAATGTTATATATAATTTAATAGTGCCATCTGTGCAATTTACTGAAAGAGTTTTTATCACTAGTTTTATTTAAAACCTATTAAAAGCACCTTTTTAGCCTCTGTTATTGTGTTTCTAATATAGTCTTCACAGATAAATTTATTGTAAATATTTTTAATATGACTTTAGAGATTTAACAGAATAGGTGAACATTTTTGATAGGTAGATTGAGTGCTCTGTTTGCATGCTTGTTTATTTATTGTCGCTATTTCCGCATCTATAGATTGCGCCGTTGACGGAGAAGTTGGACTCGAAGACTTCGAAGACCCCGGAGAACTTGTCGAGCCAGGCAAGCAACCCTTTGACCATGTCAAGAAACTATTTTAACTTGCATGTCATATAGCACTTTACTTCCGGCATTATCGATCAGATGATGTGGTGGTTTCCCCTTCGGCGGGATGCCTCTGGTGCTTTCCGTTGATACTTGCATCGAGCATGACCCTACCACCTTATGAGGGTTGTGCGGGTGGGAGTAGATAGGTTGCTAGTAGATGCTACGCAAGTGGGATGGGACTTATGCACGGTGATACCGAGAGGTGTGTGTTTTCAATACTCTTTCGAAAACCCCGTCGGGTGTCACTAATGCCCGGGGGAGATGACGATGAGTTGGGTGACCACTTGAGAAAGAAGTGGTGTACCGGAACAAATGGGTGTGTGTTTTCGAAAACGGATTAGATTTAAGGTCTGCTGAGCGTCCCAACCTTACATGCACGACCACGATACCCTTTATGGGACGGGGCTTTGTTGATTACCTTGGTGGGTACTGGCAAGGAGCCCGCATTACTAGTGGCGGGAGTGGCGTGGTCACTCTCGATACGGGGTCGTACCGGATGTACGATCATGTGCTATCTTTACAAGCACCGGGCACACCGTTGGTCCCCTCATGGATGGTACGGTTTGGGCAAGGCTCGTGTGATGTACGTCATGAGGGCTGGGTACCAATCGAGTGGACTCTTTGTTTAGTATCGCCAGGGGAAAGACATTGTTCGGGTGCTTACCTCGGGTATGTATATACCGCGAGTCGTGGATGACACGGAAGTTCCCCGAGTCTTGTGGGTAAAGTGTGCAACCTCTGTAGAGTGTAAAACTATTTGAATAGCCGCGTCCGCGGTCATGGACAGTTGGAGGTCCTTCTTAGACTACGTCCGAATGTTTTCGTAAAATATTGGAGTGAGTATGGGTGTGTTAGTGACAAGAGGTCACGTGAGTCCAGTCCGATGACTGGGCATGAAAAATGAACTAAGTCCGGTGACTTGGTGTGAGCAGAATGTGTTCAACTGATACCGTGATGGTATCGGCAATGTGTTATCATGAATACTTGGTTATTTGTTGATGCGTACTTACTATTACTTGATCATGTCACTTGCATACAAAATCAGCTTTCTGCAAGTTACCTATAGTGCTATATCATGCATCATTATTGCCTCGATCCGCTTTTGGGTTGCTTGCAAGTACATTCAAAGTACTCACTGGCTTGAAACTGGTTATTTAATTGGCCAGGCATGGAAGAACAGGAGTTTGTTGAAGAGTTCGTTGGAGACGAACATGTGAACTAGGACGCTTCCCAGTCAGAATGCCTGTAGGTTAAGGAAGATGGCATGGGTTCACGCTTTCGACGAAGATTTCCGCTGCTTGTTCTAGACTGAGTGTTTGTCCCGAGTGGCCCTATCCTTGTAAGACTAAGACCTTCGTGGTCATCATTTGTGTAAGACGCTTAATGTGGATGTAAGACTCTTTTATTCAGCTTCTGTGTTTTCAGTGAACATTGATCTCTGGGATCACTCTACATGTGCAATCGGTGATCTCGACTTATGAGTCGGGGTCCCCACAGAGCTGGTATCAGAGCCATCCTTACTGTAGGAAGCCCTTAGTTAGCATGGACGTTAGTAGGATTAAAGCCGTTTTCAAAACGACACCTAGCTTTGGAACTTAGGAATTTTGCACTATTTATCTCTCCTATGCTTCACACAACACTTTGCCGACTCTCCTATTTTCAAACCTTTGTAGATGGTCGTCGTACCCGAAGCCTTGCTGACATCCGGCTTTCCCTTCCTCCTTGGGGACAACCTAGAGAAGTGCCAGTTTCGTCAACCACCCATTTTCCTCTACCACGAGCACTAGGTCGATGCCGTCACGAAGGAGTACCACGTGGATGTGGTCGTGAAGGCAAACGACTCCCCGACCAGTTGGTTCTTTGAAGGACCACGGATGGAGACTATGATACTTGCCGTCGAGACAGCTACATGCAAGGCCCTCCTACACCTTCGAGACATCATTCCAGAGATGGCTGATGAGCCAGCTACTCGCTACCTTCCCTTCAGGAAGGATGACTTGGGCGAGAGTTGGACGCTGATTCCGGCCAAGGAGGATGGCACATCACTCCGGTTCCAGACCTACTTCAGTCTCTCCGCTGATAGTCTCGTTCACAACTTGGTGAAGGAAACCGTGAAGCTCTGCGAGGAACTTCACCACACTCGAGGGCTACTTCGACAAGCCAAGACTAAGCCAGACAAGATCAAGAAGGATGGAGCCCCCGAGGGACGACCAGCTGTTGCTTATCGAGGAGGAGTACCCCCAGCCAGTGATGCACCTGCGCGTAGACGTCGCATGAGTGCGAAGGAGTACCGTAAGCTCTTCACCGACCCGCGTGTAAGGCGTCATCGGGATGGGCCTCCTCGTTCCCCGACCCCGTCGACCGGGAACGATGCTTGTTCTGAGGATGAGCCAGAGGAAGACCCAGAGGAGCATGACTACAAGACTGAGCACTCCACCACCTGAATCCGAGAACCCCTAGGGTAGGATCAGACATGTATCCCTCATGCGTAGTTGAGTCCGTTAAATGGTTCATATGAAACCATGTGTGCTTGTTGTTGTTTCATTGTTTGTGTGTTCCGATGCAAGTCGCCTTGGGCAACATGTAAGCAACTACATCGTCTATCTTAATATATGTTGTTGGTCTTTTGACCTTCGTTTCTTCACACTTGCACTCGACCGACCCCCTTAGGTGCGCTTTGTTGTTTTGCTTATCCTCTTGTCGACCCCAGTTGTTTGACTTGGCTGCTCCCAACAGGATGGTGACTGCTACCCGCAATAGCTCCTTCACCAACCCCAAAGCCGGCAAATCGAGCCAGCAGCAGGGTGATGGTGGGGCTGCTCACGCTGGAGAACACCAGGAGCAGCCTCAAGGCGACATTCCCCCGCCACCACCTCCTCCGGAGAACATGACCATAGCTCAGTTCCTCCAAGTTCTCCGGGAGGAGCGTCAGGCCAACAATGCTGCTCTCCAGCAGATGGCCCAGGCTCTCGTGAACAACCAGCAGCAGGGTAGGAATGGCAATGGCCGCTCCATGCTGTCTAAGTTCATGAGAAACTCGCCCCCGACCTTCACTGAGACTGCTGAACCATTGGATGCTGACGACTGGATCCGCACCATCGAGGACCTCCTTACGCTAGTTAACTGCAATGAGGATCGTGAGAAGGTGCTTTATGCCTCTCACTGCCTCGGAGGTACCGCCCGAGCTTGGTGGGATGGATTCAAGGTCATGCAAGGAGAACATGCTATCACGTGGAATGACTTCAAGGAAGGATTCCGCACTGCCCATATCCCATCTGGGATAATGGCTATCAAGAAGAGAGAGTTCCGAGCACTGAAGCAAGGAAGTGGCTCTGTCAAGGAGTACCTGCAGAAGTTCAACCTGCTGTCAAGGTATGCACCTGAAGACGTCAGCACAGAGGCTGCCAAGAAGGAACGCTTCATGGAAGGACTTCAGCAAGTTCTGCAGTATCAACTTGTCATCTACGACTGCCGCACCTTCTTTGATCTTGTAAACAAAGCCCTCATGTTGGAAGACAAGCGTCGTGCCATCAACGACACTCGCAAGTGCAAGATGATCAGCAAAGGAAGCTCAAGCAACCAGAAGCCTCACCCATGGCAGCCAGCTCCAGCCAAGCCAATCTATCAGCCACAGCAGGCCAGACCTCCTGCGCCTCGTCCGAGCTACCAGCCTCAGCAGTATGCCAATCCCAGTCCAGCCTACAACTACAACCCCAATAACAACAATGGTGGCAGGAACCTCAACAACAACCCTGGGCAAGTCACCTGCTTTGGATGTGGTCAGCCTGGACACATCTCTAGGCTTTGTCCCAATAGGAAGCCTGATGCACCGCGCCCCAATGCGCCAGCTCAAGGTCAAGCCCGTGGAGCACCGCCAAGGGACCCAGCTCCCCGCAACCCGTCTAATAGTAGCAAGGGTCGTGTGAATCACGTCACCGCAGAGGAAGCCCAGGAAGACCCGGACGTCATACTGGGCACGTTCCTCGTCAACTCAACCCCAGCAACAGTATTGTTTGATTGTGGAGCTTCGCATTCTTTTGTCACCCAAAAGTTGGCACTAGAGAGTGGCATGGAGCCTACACCCTTGGGTAGTCGTATGCTGATACAAACCCCCGGTTCAGTTATGAAGTCTGGATTAGGGTGTAAGGGGGTGAAGATTGACATCAACGGGGTAGACTTCCTAGCAGACCTTATAGTTTTGGATTCACCCGGCTTGGATATTATCCTTGGCATGAACTGGTTGACTAAGCACCAAGGCTTACTAGACTGTGCCAAGAGGACAATCACCATGACCAACAACCGAGGTGTGGAAGTCAAGTATGTCCCCAACCCTGTCTCCACGCAAGCCCCTCAGGTTAACTGCCTGTCGGGAGTTGAGTTGGATCAAGTGCCAGTAGTATGTGAATACCTGAATGTGTTTCCCGATGAGCTGTCCGGGATGCCTCCTGACCGCGACATTGAGTTCATCATTGAGCTTATGCCCTGATCAAGGCCCATCTATAAGAAGGCCTATAGGATGGGATCCGAGGAGTTGGCTGAATTGAAGAAGCAACTAGCAGAGCAACTCAGGAAAGGATTTATTCGCCCTAGTGCCTCTCCTTGGGGATCTCCTGTTCTATTTGTGTCAAAGAGAGACGACACTATCAGACTCTGTGTTGATTACCATTCTCTCAATGAGGTCACAATAAAGAACAAGTATCCACTCCCCAAGATTGAAGACCTGTTTGATCAGTTGAATGGAGCCAAGGTGTTCTCCAAGATCGATCTCAGGTCTGGGTACTATCAGCTGAAGATCAGACCTCAAGATATTCCGAAGACAACATTTGTGACCCGGTATGGCCTGTATGAATACACAGTCATGTCATGTAACATCCCAAATTTTGGAATGTTATAATTAATAATAGAATGAAATGTTTGTTTGCTTGAGTGAATGAAATTGAGTGAAATTTGAAACTTTTGAAAACTTTTGAATGAGAGGGAATAAAATGACTTTCCCATTTTCTTTTGAATTCAAATTCTTACTTTTCAAATCAGTGAGAGAAGATGACATGACTTCTTCAACATGAAAAGATTTGGAAAGAGAATTTGAAAAATATTTGAAAATTTCTCATATGGAGCTTTACCTTCATATTTGATTTTTCCTATTTGATATTTGTAAGCATTCAAACCCCTTACAAGTTTTTGAGAGGAGTAATATGATACTCCAAACCAGGGGTATTTTTGTGAAGTTCTTGAACCATAAAACCCAAGGGGTTATTTGAAAAATATTTGCAAAAATAAATAAAGCCATTTAGGCATTTTCTGGAAATAATTTTTTTAAGTATTCAATTTGGCCGTGGAAAAATATCCATTAAATGGAATTTATTTCCCTGATCATTCTGATATATAAAACTTTATTTTTTGGACTGGTTTTGAATGTCTTAATGTTGTTTTTAATACCCTGCATATTAATAAAGGAAAATAGTTAACGCGTGTATTAAACGAGCCGGCCCACCTGTCCCTAATTCCTCCCCCAAAACCTCTCCGCATCGGCCACCACTGAGCGCGCCTTCTCCCTCTCTCTCGTTGACGCCCCGGCCCCACCGACCTCTCCCACTCACCGCGCGCTCACCTTCCTCCTCCCGCGCACCGACATCGCCGGAGATCCCTCTCTCACCGGATCTATCGCACCTGCCTTTCCCTCGCTCACCCGCGGCCCTATAAATACCCCGACCTCCCTCCACGGTCCATTCCACCCTGAAGACCCCCTCTGCCCTCGCCAGAATCACCCCACAGCTCCTCGCCGGAGTTCGGCACCCCATCGAAGCTCCGAGAGCACCTGGCCGTCGCTCCACCCACCCCCACTCCCCTCCGACGCCACCTACGCACGCCGGAGAGTCGCTGCCGCCATTTGGAACCATCGGACGCCAACCTCGACCACCCCAGTGCCGTCTCTGACCACCGCCACCTTCCGGCCGCCGTCGACAACGCCGGAGACCCCGACCCCCTCCTCTGTAAGCCCCATCTCCTCCCATAGCCGTCGGATCCGTAACTAACGATCGGGATTATATCCATTTAATAAACGAAACGGTATGCATTAGGATTCGGTCGCCCGCTCGCAAACACCCGTGCGCACACGGCTTCGGCCAATCCTGCCTTGACACGTAGCCCCTACCCGTTAGCTAGTCAGTTTTTCCTTTTCTGTTTTTGTTTTAGAAAACAGAGTAGGTTCTGGTTTTATTTTTGGTATATATTTTAGGATATTTAGAGTTTTTGATTGATTCTTTTTGCATTGTGTCAAAAATTTGTTCTAGTTTCTGTAGATATCAAGTTTGACCATAATTGAGAAGTTTAAAATTAAATTCAAACATATTTGATTCAAATCTTGTTTTCTGAATAACTTGAGTTTAAAAATTTATTTTTGAGTGATTCTTTTTGCCACTGTTTTGTATTAGTTAGGTTTATCATTCAGCACTGTTTGAGAATTTTCAGGATAATTTAGATTAGGGTTTTTAACTAAAACAGAATCTGTTTAGTACCCAATAGAATTTAGTTAGTTTAATTTTTCTTTAGTTATTTTGAAATCTGAATTAGTTTAACTTTTGTTTTAGTTTTCTTAGTTCTGTTGTCCAATAGTAGGTGACTTATTTTCTGTTAATAAAAATAGTTTTGCTTTGTTTTATATCCTAATGATATAGGAAACTATATTCTTCTTCATTAGGAAATGTTTTATAAAACAATTCAGTTTTAGTAGTAATTCTTTTCACAAATGTTTTAGAGGATTTAATTCTGTTTTTTCTAAATAAAAATGTTAGTATTCTTTTCTGTTAAGGATTGTTTTGCTACTAAAAATAGTTTTGTCTTGTTTTATAATAATAGTAGTTTAGCCACCAAAATTTTAGAGCCATTACTCTGTTTTGTTTTTCTTTGTTGTATTGCTCTAGTATTGCTAGTTGATTTCTTATTTGAAAATATTTTGTTATTTTAATATTTTAATTGTTTTATTTGTTTTCTTGTTGTTAAGTCTATTAGGCTAAAACCTATGTTGTTTAGAGTGTTGTTTTTCATAATTCTTAGTTGTTCTTCAAAAGTAATTCTTTTTGCTAAGTAAAATATTTACTAAACTACTTTTGTTATATTTTACTTTGTTTTTGTTTGGTTACCTTTGAAAATAAGATTTTTGTAGAGAAAACCAACCTTTGGTTGTGTTGATGAAGTTTTGTTGATTTTAACTTTTGTCTTAGGTATTTCCTTCATCACCACTTTAGTTGTGTTGATGTAGTTTTGTCATTTGAGTTTTGTCTTAAGTATTTCCTTTCATCACCACCATGTTGCTTTTGATTTTGTGTTGCCTTTTTGATTGTTAGTATTGATTGCTACTATGATTGCTTATATGAATGCAATGTTTGATTATATAGATTTTCATCGGAGAGTGACGAATAGTCTATCAGTTATCTCTGAGAGAGATATTTCTTCATCAATAGTATAGGCAAGTCACTTTGACCATGTATACCTATGTTTGTATTGCATTAGTTCTACCATCTCCCCAATTGCATGCAAAGTAGGTAATTTGGAAACTTGGTTACTTGATGTAGTATCATGTGGTAGGCACCCCTCAACCCTTTGACACATTGGCCCCGGGAAACGTTGATTTAATTTTGCTATGCTATTAGTAGACGGGGTGGGTTGTGTGATTCATGAGAGTTGTGAGTTAATAATTTTCAAGACCTGCATTATGATCAAGACTTCAAGACTCTGAGTTTTTTCAACTTACCTCTAGGTGGATGATGGTTGAACGGCGCCCTGGAGAAACCATTGGTTACCCTAGGTGTTGCTGGGGAAGTGCCAGTATTCACGCGGAAAGGTCCACCCAGGCATAAATAGATGGATGGATGCTTCAAGACCCAAGGCTTACCTACACAGCCACAAGCCATTATGGGCTCTGGCTTGGTTGGATATCGAGGTGACCCTGGACAGGCGGTGCTACGAGATGTAGAAGAACGGTAGGAAAGGATGGGCACCGATGGAGTCTTAGGGAAACCCTTTAGAAGACCATGTTTTGGTCATCCGTTTCTCAAACACCATGAAGTGCGAGAAAATCCAACGGAGGCGATCAAATCTTGTGGGGAACGTGTGCAAAACTCTGCAGAATACCCAAACCTAATCGATTAGCCGTGTCCATGGTCATGGACAACTTGAGCCAAAGGAACTGAAACTATCTGGAACTCTCAACATAATTAATTGTATTGATGTGAGTTTATTAATGACAATTTGGGTATGAGATTTGGTTGGTGGAACCATCTCATTAATCAACCAACATTGTAGTAATTATGCTTTTTGCCCTCTCTTGTTGTAGGAAAAATTTGGCTTTATGCAAAACCCACTACCCCACTTGCCATATATGCATGTAGAATAAATGATTACTTTACACCCCCTCTTTTGTGACTTGCCGGCATATTCAAAATGCTGACCTACATGACTGCAATGTCTTATGTTGCAGATAAGCTCTACGACAGGTAAGAGTACGATTCAGGGTTACGGTCTACACTCAACCTGCCGTTGGTGTTATTGGGACTCCACTCCCGTAGACTGTTTCCACTGAGATTTTAAGGTATATATCAGTTTTACGTTAATTACATGTGATTGCACTTTGATATATACATTGATGTACCATGTGTGCCAGCATACTGATCCAGGGATGGCACAGAAAACACAGAGGCTTGACTCGTTTTGAGTCGGGTCGCTACAGAAATGGTATCAGAGCACATGTTGACTGTAGGACGTGACCCTAGAAACTGGAAAGCCCTTAGGAAATGATTTCTCGAAAAACTTTGTTTTCAAAGGACCCTTTACTTCTCATCTTACTTGAGCTTTATCAAATGATCTCTCTTACCTCAAAAAGTTAGAAAATACCCTTTTCCCCTTGACCGCACTAAGGATCAACTGAGACCACTTTGAGAAGGACAAGATATCAAAAACAACTAATGGTCACTTCAAAGTAAAGAAGATTTCACCCTGCAGAAGAAGAGTTGAAGCTACACGAGTTGAAGATTGTGAAGACCCGAAGAAATTGAAGACCATGAAGAATTTCCAAGATATTATGCCCTAGAAGACCAAACCCCTGTTGTATACTTACATTAGATACGATGATTTGTGAGCTGTCATTTGTGTGTAATTTTCGACAGCCACAACTAAAATCTATTTTCAAAAACCATTGGTTGTATTGTGTGTATCCCCTCCTTTCTCTCTCTTACCCATCTCATCCCCAAAACCTTGAACCCAATAGATGATAAGTGAAGCTGGACTCGTGTATTATGGATTGATGACTCGGTTAGAGACAGAAGAATGGATTCAAAACATGGAGGATCATCTAAGGAGTAACCATGTTGCAAGAAAAGAGATGGTCTGGTATGCTTTTCGGTACTTTGCAGAAGGTGCTGCAAATTGGTGGAAGATACATGAAGATATCCATGATAGGCAAGCATCAAACACTTGGGAAGAATTCAAGATAACTCTGCAAGGATCTCATGTTATTACCAATACCCAGAAGCCCCGTGGCAAAGATGTGAAGAAGATTTGTGCATGCAGGATATGTGGAGAGATAGGACACACCCAGGAAGAACACAAGGAAGGATGCCTTCATTGTGAAGAAAATCACCGAGCTGAGGAATGCCCAGCTAGGCAGGTGACATGTTTCTTGTGCGAAGGAACTACGCATTACCCGGCTCAATGCCAAATGTACCCCAAGGTACAAGAAGTCATCAAGCAGCAGAAGGAAGCCATGAAGGAAGCCTTCAGAGAAAATTTAGGAGAACTTGTGATGAAGGAAGATGTTGAAGACTCTAATGGAGAAGTCCTAACCAGATTTTACTCCAATGTCTGCTATTCATGTGGAGAAGAAGGACATTTCTCACAGGACTGTATGAAGGAAAGAAAAGAGTATCTGGGAAACTTCCTGACAGAAGAAGTGGAGTTTGATCCACAAGAAATTGAAAGTTTGATCGGAACAAAGGAGCCCAAGAAGAGAAACCGAAGACGTTCTCAGAACAACCCAATTTCTACAAAGAAGGATCTGAGTCAGATCATGTGTTTCCGGTGCAAGAAGACAGGACATTACTCCTATACCTGCCCGGAGAAGAAGGCTAAACATGAGTAGTTTGACTTTTGGATTTTGGAAGTAATAAATGTAATAGGTAGCACTCTTATCATTTTGAAGTTATGTAATGGAAGTCTCAGAGTTTGTAATAAATTCATGAGATCAATGGAATTTATGGTGTTATGATTCTCCTGTGTTGAATTATATGAGTTGCCACTCTAAGAACAAAGATCTCTGACCAATTTTCGAGGATATGAGAAAATATGGTCTATGCAGGCATGCGTGCATTTCATTTTAAGTGTGGTAGCAACCACAGGGACAAAACAATGAAGAAAATACCATTCATATTAAGGAGTTTGGATAACTGAATATAGGTGAAGAGAATGTGGAACCACATCAAACTATCTGGATGATAACCTTTGTGACAAAATGCTTTTGAAGTTGGAATATTGAGAAAAGGAATGATTGTGATGAAACCATACCCAAGGTTAAACAGACCAATGGAAAGGAAAATGAATTCCACAACGTGGAATCTAGACAATAATAAGTCTGTGAATTGTTACCTCAAGGGTATGGTGAAGTGAACTGTAGGTAATATTGGAATATGAAACAATAGTAACCCCAAGAGTGAGATAAAGACTATTCAAGTATTCAAGTGAACCCACAAGTCACTGACCTCAGGATTGATAAGGAAACAAGCCCCACCTTGGTGAAGGAAGAAACTTGGAAGAAGCTACAACAAATTAGTAAACGTTTTTTAGGAGTATACGAAAACCTGAGAGTTGTGAAGAAACGATAGATGTTTTCTTCTTAGCTTGCAGAATCAATGGATTTATCCGAACTTCGTTCGTTGACAAGAGAAATTTCTCAATGCTTGTGAGGAAGCCCAAGTGTTAGAATACGAGATTCACTAAACCTTATACAAGGTAATGATTTCAGTGCAACATGGCTTGGCCACCATGACGACTTACTCTTATCATTCTCTTGCTATGCGGATTGGTAAATTTGAGTGACTTACCCATAGTAAAGAGACGACGTTCTTTGAAGCTTTTGTTTAAGCCTTAGAATGGTATGAAGAAAACCCCTTGTACATGGCAGTTGCTGCCACACGTAGGAATTTTACGGTGAGGAATGAATCCAAGACCCATTTCATTGCAGGATAAACACAAATGGTAGACCACCACGAGATCTTTGATAAATTAGAATGAACGCGAGACTTATCAGTTAAGAAGCCCAGTATCGGAGGAAATACAATTTGAGAACACAAATTTTTGATTTTAAACGAAAGAGCATCACCGAAGGAGCTATCGTGAAGAATGTGAACAGATAGATGCACCCAAAGGCCTGTCATGATTTTGAGGGACCAGTAACTCGCATTTTAAGTGTGGTAGCCCCACACTTTCTTGGTCAATTGATTTGCTAAGAAAATCCCCAAAACCCTAACCTTTTCTTTCTAGCCTTTTCGAATCTCGAGGATGAGATTCATTTTAAGTGTGGTAGCTTTGTAACATCCAAAATTTTGGAATGTTATAATTAATACTAGAATGAAATGTTTGTTTTCTTGAGTGAATGAAATTGAGTGAAATTTGAAACTTTTGAAAACTTTTGAATGAGAGGGAATAAAATGACTTTCCCATTTTCTTTTGAATTAAAATTCTTACTTTTCAAATCAGTGAGAGAAGATGACATGACTTCTTCAACATGAAAAGATTTGGAAAGAGAATTTGAAAACTATTTGAAAATTTCTCATATGGAGCTTCACCTTCATATTTGATTTTTCCTATTTGAAATTTGTAAGCATTCAAACCCCTTACAAGTTTTTGAGAGGAGTAATATGATACTCCAAACCAAGGGTATTTTTGTGAAGTTCTTGAACCATAAAACCCAAGGGGTTATTTGAAAAATATTTGCAAAAATAAATAAAGCCATTTAGGCATTTTCTGAAAATATTTTTTTAAGTATTCAATTTGGCCATGGAAAAATGTCCATTAAATAGAATTTATTTCCCTAATCATTTTGATATATAAAACTTTATTTTTTGGACTGGTTTTGAGTGTCTTAATGTTGTTTTTAATGCCCTGTATATTAATAAAGGAAAGTAGTTAACGCGTGTATTAAACGAGCCGGCCCACCTGCCCCTGATTCCTCCCCGAAACCTCTCCGCATCGGCCACCGCTGAGCGCGCCTTCTCCCTCTCTCTCGCTGACGCCCCGGCCCCACCGACCGCTCCCACTCACCGCGCGCTCACCTTCCTCCTCCCGTGCACCGACATCGCCGGAGATCCCACTCTCACTGGATCTATCGCACCTGCCTTTCCCTCGCTCACCCGCGGACCTATAAATTCCCCGGCCTCCCTTCGCGGTCCATTCCACCCTGAAAACCCCCTCTGCCCTCGCCAGAATCACCCCACAGCTCCTCGCCAAAGTTCGGCACCCCACCGAAGCTCCCAGAGCACCTGGCCGTCGCTCCACCCATGTAGCGACCCGACCTGAAAGGCCAAATCTCCGGTGTTTCCGTACCATCCCAAGATCATGCTGGTACACACACGGTACATCAATGTATATATCAAAGGGAAATCACAAAGCATTATATTAATCGAAATCTCATATCGAGTCCTTTATTACAATAAACATTACAATAAAGTGGCTGAAGGCCAACTCATGAGAATATCTAATTCTTGCGGAAGCGTCGAAGGTAGATGAGTCCATCTGACTCCAAGGGCATCTCACTGAGCATAGAACGCGTCCTCACTCCTGGTCGGAAAAGTACTCTACAACATGATACGTTGCAGCCATGTAGGTCAGCATATGGAATATGCCGGCAAAGTCACAAGAGAGGGGTGAAAAGGCAATCATCTAGTCTATATGCAAATATGGCAAGTGGGGTGGTAAGTTTTTGCGTAAAGCCAAAATTTTCCTACATCAAGAGAGGGGCTAAGCAAAATATTACTAAGTTGGTTGATTAATGAGATGGTTCCACCAACCAATTCTCATACCCAAGTTATTAATACCCACATCATCATATTAATTGTGTTGAGAGTTCCGGGAAGTTTCAATTCCTTTGGCTCAAGTCGTCCATGACCATGGACACGGCTAATCGATTAGGTTTGGGTACTCTGCAGAGTTTTGCACACGTTCCCCACAAGATTTGGTCGCCTCCGTTTGATTTCTCGCACTTCAGGGTGTTTGAGAAATGGATGACCAAAACATGGTCTTCCAAAGGGTTTCCCTGCGACTCTGTCGGTGCCCATCCTTTCCTACCGTTCTTCTACATCTCGTAGCACCGCCTGTCCAGGGTCACCACAATATCCAACCAAGCCAGAGCCCATAATGACTTGTGGCTGTGCAGGTAAGCCTTGGGTCTTGAAGCACCCATCCATCTCTTTGTGCCTGGGTGGATCTTTCCGCGTGAATACTGGCCATCTCCAGCATCACCTAGGCAAATCCACTGGTTTCTCCAGGGTGCCGTTCAACCATCATCCACCCAGAGGTATGTTGAAAACTCGGAGTCTTGAATCTTGATCATTATGTAGGTCTTGAAATTATTAACTCTCTCAACTCTCATGAATCACACAACCAACCCCGTCTACTAACAACATAGCAAAAGTAAAACAACGTTTCCCGGGGCCAATGTTGTCAAAGGGATTGAGAGGGGTACCTACCACATGATACTACTACAATGTAACCAAGTTTCCAACTAACCTATCTTGCATGCAATTGGGGAGATGGTAGAACTAATGCATATAAAACATGGGTGAAACATGATCAAAGCAACTTGCCTGATTGATGATCTTCGTACGTGAGTGACTCTAAGTAACAAGCTTCGCACTCCGGATAATCTAGCAAAACAAACAAGCACTCAATAAGCATACACCAAAATATAGTAACTCACAAACATCAACCAAGAACTAGTAAACAATCAAGACAAAGCAATGCACACATCACAAACAAGTAAACACACAAAGTTTTGTTTACTAGGAGATGATTGATAAAACACTACTAACATAATAAAAAAATATTTTGTAAAACAATTGTTGACAGCAAGGAAACAATAAAATATTTTTATTAATAAACAGAAGAAAATCAATTTAAGTTTGTTGGAAAAACTTTTGTAAAGTTTGTAAACGTTTTGATAAGCACTAAATGAAACAAATATAGTTTTACTAACAAGAGAGCAAAACAAAACTTATTAGTTATTCGTAAAACATGTTCTTAACAGAAAAGAATTTACAAATAAACTTGTTTTAGAAAACAAAGTTAAATTATATAAAACTTTGTTTGAAAGCAAAACTATTACTAACTAGTTGTTTTAATCAAAATAAACCTATTTGAAAAGAAGTTGTGATTCCTATCTTAACAAGGAAATAAACTAAACAATTTCATATTTTTATTAACAATAAGTAAAACACTAGATGTGTAAACCATAGAACCTACTGAACAAATTGAAATTAAAACTAAGTTAAACTAACTAAAACTAAGTAAATAAAACTATATTGTAATACTAGGCAGATTCTGTTTATAGCTAAAACACTAACAATAATCATCCTAAAAATCCTCAAACTAAACATGGTGATAGTCCTAACCAATATCTAACAGTAGCAAAAAGATTCATATCAAAATCTATTTTCAAACTCTAGTTATTCAGATTTGAAGATTTTGAGCAAATTTGATTCAATTCAAATTTTATAGTTCAAATTTGAAATTTAAAAGTACGGGGTGAAACTACATGAAAAAAATGTGAGCTATTGCAAAAAGAATCAACTCAAAACACTAAATAGATTAAAAGATATAGCTAAAACAAATTTAGAATAGGTTCTGTTTACTAAAAGAAATCAGAAAAAAGACTAAATCTAACGGACGGCCAGGGGTGACGTGGCGCGATTCTACTGGCTGGCTAGCGCGTGCGTTAGGTAGTTTCGAGTGCACGACCGAGGCCAAGGAGAAAACGGTTCGCCGTTTTAATGTTCTAATCCGAGCCGTAGGATTAGGATCGGAGGGAGGGGGAGTGTCGACGGCGACTTACCGGTGGGGAGGAAGAACTCCGGCGATGGAGGCGGCGGCCGGGGGTCGAGGAATTCGCCGGAGGTGGCTCCGGTGGTCGGGGAAGGCAGCAAAGGGGGTCGGGCGACAGCGGCGGCCCTCCGGCGTCGAACGGAGGCATCGGGGAGGGGCGAGGACGACCGGGGCGATGGCTACGGCGTAGGGGAGCTCCGGTGGTGGGGCAACTCCGGCGAGCAATTGCGCAGTGCCTCGGCGAGGGAGAGAGGGGGCTCGGGGGTGAACGGAGAGAGTAGGGGCAGCGCTACTTATAGGGTGCTCGGGGGGTGCGGGGGAGGAGAGAGGAGAGAGATCCGGGAGGGGGAGGAAACGGCCGGCGAGGTCGTCGGCGCGTGTGGGGGAGGAGGGAGATGACCGTTCGGGCTAACGGTCGGTCGGGGTGGGGCCCGGTGTCAGCGAGAGGGAGCGCGTCCGTTGCGTGTCGGTCGGCCGGCCGGTAATAAATTCGCGAGTAACTGCCGTGGGCCGGCCCGTTTAATACTAACCGTTACCGTTTTTCCTTTAATGATTTCCAGAGACATTCAAAAACATTTAAAGCATTCAAATCGATTATAAATATAGGGGTATTATATATCAAAATTAACAGAATAATAAATGCTATTTAATGAACATTTCTATTCTGTCATTTGAACACTTTGAAAAAAAATAATATTTTCAGAAATTGCCTAATTGTTTTTAAATCCTTTTTGCAAATATTTTCAAAATAACCCCTGGTTATTATTGTTCAAATATATCACCAATTTGTCCCTGGTGTGGAGTGTCATGTTCCTCCTCTCTTATTTTGAACATTTTACCAAGATTTCAAATAGGTGAAAGCAACATAGGGAAAGATAGAAAGGGCTTTCAGAAATTTAGAAAGGGCATTTCAACAATACATGCATTCAAGCAAAGATACAGATAGATGCATAGCTATATTTCATAACATTCCAAAATGAAATTTTGGGATGTTACAAACCTACCCACCTTAAGATGAATCTCGCCCTCGAGATTCGGGTTGGCTAGAAAATAGGTGCGGATGGTCTCTACGAAGATCTTCTTCACGTTCCCAGGTGGCTTCTTCCTCGGTGTGATGGCTCCACAAAACCTTACAGAACTTGATGATCTTGCTGCGGGTAACTCTGTTGGCAGTCTCGAGGATTCTGACAGGCTTCTCTTCGTAAGTCAGATCATTGTCAAGTTGTATGGCCTCTAGGGGCACCGTGTCTCTCAAAGGAATATCAGCCATTTCAGTATGACATTTCTTCAGCTGGGACACATGGAACACATTATGAACTCCGGATAATCCTTCTGGCAATTCCAGCTTGTACGCCACTTCGCCTCTACATTCAAGAATTTTGTAGGGGCCTATGAATCTGGGTGCTAATTTTCCTTTAACACCAAACCTCTTGATTCCTCGAAGCGGGGACACACGAAGATATGCTTGGTCTCCCACTTCATACGTCACTTCTTTACGTTTGCTGTTAGCATAACTATTTTGTCGAGATTGAGCTATCTTGAGTCTGTCACGAATCAACTTGACTTTCTCTTCAGAATCTCGGATAAGGTCGGGACCAAAAAGTTTTCGGTCTCCAACACCATCCCATGTCAGTGGTGTTCTGCACCTCCTTCCGTATAGAGCTTCGAAAGGGGCCATCTTCAGACTCGTCTGATAACTGTTGTTGTATGAGAATTCTGCGTAAGGCAAGTTTTCATCCCAACTAGATCCATAATCTAGCGCACAAGCTCTCAACATGTCTTCCAGAATCTGGTTGACTCTCTCAGTCTGTCCATCTGTCTGCGGATGAAAAGCTGTACTGAACTCTAGCCTTGTACCCAAAGTTTCATGTAACTGATGCCAAAACTTTGAGGTAAATTGTGTTCCTCTATGTGACACGATACTCCTTGGAACTCCATGTAGACATACGATCCTGGTCATATATATCTTGGCTAGCTTAGCACTGGTATAGGTGGTTTTCACTGGAATGAAATGAGCTACCTTGGTCAAGCGATCAACCACTACCCAGATGGAATCATAACCTGAACAGGTCTTGGGTAATCCTGTGATGAAATCCATACCAAGCTTTTCCCATTTCCACTCGGGTATCGACAAAGGTTGAAGTAACCCTGCTGGTTTCTGATGTTCTGCCTTTACTTGCTAACAAACATCACATATTGCAACATGTTCTGCAATATCTTTCTTCATACCTGTCCACCAATAACTTTCCTTTAAATCTAGATACATCTTGGTATTTCCTGGGTGTATCGAGTAAGATGAATCGTGGGCTTCCTGAAGTATCAACTTCCTGAGCTCTGGGTCATTGGGCACATAGATTCGGTTCTCAAACCACAAAGTTCCGTGCTCATCCTCACGAAAACCTTTAGCTTTACCATCTTTCATTCTTTGCTTAATCTCAGCTATCTCCTTGTCCGATTTCTGGACTTCTCGAATTCTTTCGGTCAAGGTGGACTGGATTTCTAGTGTAGCAACATATCCTCTTGGAACTATCTCTAGCTTGAGCTCTCTGAGATCATCGACTAACTCTTGGGGTAATCCTCCCGCTGTGAGTGTGTTCACATAAGTTTTCCGACTCAAGGCATCGGCTACAACATTAGCCTTACCTGGATGGTAGTGTAATCTCATGTCATAGTCCTTGATTAACTTTAACCATCTCCTCTATCTGAGGTTCAACTCTTTCTGAGTGAAGATGTACTTCAGGCTCTTATGATCGGTGTAAACATCACAACTATTTCCGATAAGGAAATGTCTCCAGGTCTTGAGTGCGTGCACTACGGCTGCTAGTTCCAAATCATGGGTGGCATAATTCAACTCATGAGGTCGTAGTTGTCTGGATCCATAGGCTACAACCTTTCCATCTTGCATGAGTACTCCTCCAAGTCCTTGACGTGAAGCATCACAATAAACCTGGAAGTCCTTCCGAATATTGGGAAAATCAACACTGGGGCTGTGACCAAACGTTTCTTCAACTCCTGGAAACTGGCTTCACATTCCTCAGTCCAAATATACTTAGACTCTTTCTTCAACAACTCCGTCATGGGCTTGGCAATCTTTGAGAAATTCTCAATGAATCTCCGGTAATATCCGGCAAGTCCAAGGAAACTGCGGATCTCCTTAACTGAAGTGGGTGACTTCCACTCAGTGATGGCTTCAACCTTAGCGGGGTCTACGGCTATTCCTTCTCTGGAAATAACATGTCCAAGGAATCCGACTTCCGTCAGCCAAAATTCACATTTGCTGAACTTGGCATATAGCTGATGTTCTCTCAGTTTCTCCAGAACTAAACGCAGATGTTCCTTGTGTTCTTCCTCGTTCTTGGAGAATATCAAAATGTCATCAATGAACACCACGACAAACTTGTCCAAATATTCCATAAACACTTTGTTCATCAAATTCATGAAGTAGGCAGGAGCATTAGTCAAACCAAAGGACATGACAGTATACTCATACAAGCCATACCTTGTGGTGAAAGCTGTTTTGGGTATATCCTGTTCACGAATCTTCAGTTGATGATACCCTGATCGAAGATCGATCTTAGAGAATACTTTGGCGCCTACTAGCTGATCAAACAAATCATTAATCATCAGCAGAGGGTACTTGTTCTTGATAGTCACTTCGTTCAAGGCACGATAATCGACTACCATTCTCAAGGTTTTATCCTTCTTCTCCACCAAAAGAACTGGGGCTCCCCAAGGTGAAGAACTTGGGCGAATATACCCTTTGTCCAATAACTCCTTAATTTGCTTCTTGATTTCCAACAGATCATTTGCGGGCATCCGAGAGGGTCTCTTGGAAATTGGGGCTGTCCCTGGCTGTAGCTCTATTAGGAACTCAATCTCCCTATCTGGTGGTATGCCTGGTAATTCTTCAAGATATCCTCCGCGAAGCCGAAGAGCAAGCTCAACTCGTCCGCGAGTGCCTCAAGACCGCTAAGTCAAGACAGGAGAGCCACGCCGACTCTCACCACCGAGGACTGAACCTCGACGTTGGAGATTATGTCTAGCTTCGCGTCACGCCTCTCAAGGGAACCAAGCGTTTTCACGTCAAAGGAAAGCTTGCGCCAAGGTATATCGGACCCTTCAGGATCACTGCAAGACGAGGAGAAGTTGCTTATCAGATAGAGCTACCTTCCGAGCTGTCGGATGTGCACAACGTCTTCCACGTGTCGCAGCTCCGGAAGTGTCTGCAAGTTCCCGACCGCCCCGACCTCTACAAAGACATCGACCATCTGGCCATCGACCTTCAACCAGATCTCTTTTATCGTGAGAGGCCTGTCTGCATTTTGGATGAAGCTGAGCATCGCACCCGAAGCCGCACCATCAAGTACTTCAAGGTCCAGTGGAGCAACCACACGAAAGCAGAAGCAACATGGGAGCGTGAAGATTATCTCAGATCAGAGTTTGCATATCTTTTTAGCGCTTAGCCTAGGAATCTCGGGGACGAGATTCTTGTAAGGGGGGAAGGTCTCTCACACCCTGTATTTTGGCACAATGTTTTGTTTGGTTTTATAAAAATTTGGAGCCAACTGAAACTTTTTGGAATGAAAGCTTGTTTGATGGCTTGGATGATCATGTTTGGCACTGTTAGGTTCTACTCCACTCCACCTTCATATTCCTTGATCCAAATTCCTTGCCCTATGATCATGCCATGTGAATATAGCTCAAAATATTTTTTATCAAAATTTATTTTCACCAAAAAGGATTTATTCAATTTAAGATCACTTAAACCCTTGAATTGAGGTTTGAACCACAAGTCCTCAATTTAGGTGGATCTTTTCTTCCCCAATGCTTTATTTGAAACCTACTATTTATATGACTTCTCAAAACCACCAAATATTATTTTTAAAGATTATTTTCATATTTTATTTAAAGGCTTTTTCTTAAGGGCAGAAATGGCTTTTCCTAAGGGAAAATTATTTAAATGCTTGGGAAATATTTGAGAAAATTTAGAGAGACTCAGTGGACATATATTTTCCATATATATGAGTCTCAACACAAGGGATTGATCATAACATGGGCAAAACCCCTCAAAACCCTTTCTGTTCAGATTGAACTTTTGGAATGATTCTATAAGAAATATTCTCAATAAAATCCAGGGAAATTCTAGCAAGTCAAAACTATCACAAGTGATGATCTTGCAAAGTTTCATCCCCATCCAAGTTGGTTTGCTTCATCAAACCAACCCAAATCCATTTCTGTCTAGATTCAAATTTTGACAACTTTACATTGTGAAGTGTCCTCCCTTGACCTCAAACTTTGTGGGCATGCTCTAATGACCAATTAGTGATGATCCACTAAGTGGTGCATAAAGGGTTAAAGCCTAACCCCTTTGAATCTATAGAAAACAAATTCTGTCTATTTCTAGGTTTTCCCTAGGTCCCATTATGAACTTTCTTCTCTTAAGCTCAAACTTGGTGATCACTCTTGTTTTCCATCACCCCTTGACCTTGTCAAATCTCAAGATGATCCAAGTTCATTTGACCCCCCTAAACATCATCAAACACCTTCTATCAGAAATGTAAAACTGGCATTTTCACCTCAAATCCTTTTACCCTTGCCTCTCCTTTTTACCACAGCTCCACCCATACCCCCAGCACCTCCAATAGCAATCCCAATGGCTAGCTCCATGATTGAGATGGTGAAAACCCCCATTTTTACCCTCTGGTCCACCTGGCAGGACCTCTTTTCCCTCTCTCCCTCTATTCTAATCCCTCCCCAGAGCATCCAAGGGCCTAGCCCAGTTAGTTTTGTTCCCCTAGATCCCCTGGACATGGGTGGACGCGCAGAAGGCGCCAAGGGCATGCCATGGCCTGCAATAGCCGCGCTCTAGAGCGTGCTACAGTGCCGACCAGCACTATAGCCGTTGGCCACTACATGGCCCTGGCCGCCTTGAGCCTCCTACTGGCGCCGTCTGGTTGGCCTTGACATCTGCAGCCCTGTAGGCGGTCGGCCCTCTCCTCCCTCTCTCTCCTCCCCCCTCCTCCGCGCGTGGCCACCACCCCCCGAGCCGGCAATGCGAAAGCTCACATGCGCGCGCCTCCCCTCCTCTCTCCTCTCTCCCACTGGCATGGACTGACCCCAGGAAGACCCCCAGGGCCTCCCCTCTCCCTCCCGTGGTCTGTGGTGAGCACCCCGTGCTCACCAGCGCACGGCACCCTCGGTGGACCGGGCCCGCTTATAAAAGGCACCCCGGAGGCCTTCTCTCCCTTTTGATCTCTCTCTCCACCCCAATAGGCTGCCTGTGAAGCCTGAGCCCTTCCCTCTCTCTCTGTGCTCGGGATCGAGCCGAAGCTCGCCGCGGCAGCTCCGCCGTTGATTTCCGGGTACGGCGCCACTCCGGTCCCCATTCTCCTCCCTCTGGTCCTCCCGTGCCCTCCTGACCCGATTCCCCCTCTCTTCCGTCGTTGTTGCAGGCTCGGACGGGTGTTTGAGGACGGTTCCAAAGCTCCTCCGCCGCGGCCTCCTCGTCGCTGGTGACCCCGTCCTCCTCCGCCCTCCGCTCCACCTCTAGAGGACCGGCGGGTCCTCCCCGAGCCCGTTCCGACCCTCTCCTCCCCTTGCCGTGGCCTCCCTTGCCGTCGGTGAGCTGCTCCCCTCTCGGACGCGAGGAGGAAGATGGACTTGACAGGTGGTCCCCACCTGTCAGCCTCTCCTCCCCTCTCCCGCGCCCTCTCTCCTCTCCCCTGAGCTGCTGGCAGCTGGGCCCCGCACGTCAGGTTTGAACCTGACTGTGCGCGTGGCCGACCGGCTGACCAGATGGGCCGGCCCAGCCCCTGGCCGCCCCTGGCTCAGGATCTGGTGCCCTTTTCCCCTTTTTATTTTCTGGTGGGTTTTGCAAAAATCCCACAGGACTAAATAATTGCCCAATGCAATTATTTTCTCCACCATAAATCTTAGAATATTATATAGAATTTAATAGTGCCATCTGTGCAATTTACTGAAAGAGTTTTTATCACTAGTTTTATTTAAAACCTATTAAAAGCACCTTTTTAGCCTCTGTTATTGTGTTTCTAATATAGTCTTCACAGATAAATTTATTGTAAATATTTTTAATATGACTTTAGATATTTAACAGAATAGGTGAACTTTTTTGATAGGTAGATTGAGTGCTCTGTTTGCATGCTTGTTTATTTATTGTCACTATTTCCACATCGATTGATTGCGCCGTTGACGGAGAAGTTGGACTCGAAGACTTCAAAGACCCCGGAGAATTTGTCGAGCCAGGCAAGCAGCCCTTTGACCATGTCAAGAAACTATTTTAACTTGCATGTCATATAGCACTTTACTTCCGGCATTATCGATCATATGGTGTGGTGGTTTCCCCTTCGGTGGGATGCCTCCGGTGCTTTCCGTTGATAGTTGCATCGAGCACGACCCTACCACCTTATGAGGGTTGTGCGGGTGGGAGTAGATAGGTTGCTAGTAGATGCTATGCAAGTGGGATGGGACTTATGCACGGTGATACCGAGAGGTGTGTGTTTTCAATACTCTTTCGAAAACCCCGTCGGGTGTCACTAATGCCTGAGGGAGATGATGATGAGTTGGGTGACCACTTGAGAAAGAAGTGGTGTACCGGAACAAATGGGTGTGTGTTTTTGAAAACGGATTAGATTTAAGGTCTGCTGACCGTCCCAACCTTACATGCACGACCACGATACCCCTTATGGGACGGGGCTTTGTTGATTACCTTGGTGGGTACTGGCAAGGAGCCCGCATTACTAGTGGCGGGAGTGGCATGGTCACCCTCGATACGGGGTCGTACCGGATGTACAATCATGCACTGTCTTTACAGGCACCGGGCACACCGTTGGTCCCCTCATGGATGGTACGATTTGAGCAAGGCTCGTGTGATGTACGTCATGAGGGTTGGGTACCAACCGAGTGGACTCTTTGTTTAGTATCGCCGGGGGAAAGGCATTGTTCGGGTGCTTACCTCGGGTATGTATATACCGCGAGTCGTGGATGACACAGAAGTTCCCCGAGTCTTGTGGGTAAAGTGTGCAACCTCTGCAGAGTGTAAAACTATTCGAATAGCCGCGTCCGCGATCATGGACAGTTGGAGGTCCTTCTTAGACTATGTCCGAATGTTTTCGTAAAATATTGGAGTGAGTATGGGTGTGTTAGTGACAAGAGGTCACATGAGTCTAGTCCGATGACTGGGCATGAAAAATGAACTAAGTCCGGTGACTTGGTGTGAGCAGAATGTGTTCAACTGATACCGTGATGGTATCGGCAATGTGTTATCATGAATACTTGGTATTTGTTGATGCATACTTACTATTACTTGATCATGTCACTTGCATACAAAATCAGCTTTCTACAAGTTACCTATAGTGCTATATCATGCATCATTATTGCCTCGTTCCGCTCTTGGGTTGCTTGCGAGTAAATTCAAAGTACTCATTGGCTTGCCACTGGTTATTTAATTGGCCAGACATGGAAGAACATGAGTTTGTTGAAGAGTTCGTTGGAGACGAACATGCGAACTAGGACGCTTCCCGGTCAGAATGCCTGTAGGTTAAGGCAGATGGCATGGGTTCACGCTTTCGACGAATATTTCTGCTGCTTGTTCTAGACTTAGTGTTTGGCCCGAGTGGCCCTATCCTTGTAAGACTGAGACCTTCGTGGTCATCATTTGTGTAAGACGCTTAATGTGGATGTAAGACTCTTTTATTCAGCTTCTGTGTGTTCAGTGAGCATTGATCTCTGGGATCACTGTACACGTGCAATCGGTGATCTCGACTTATGAGTCGGGGTCCCCACATGCCAAATCCATGGGACTTCGGAAAATCCCGCCAACCACACACACCGCAACCGCTGGGTGTTTAAACATGCTAGCAAGATACCACCCGAGGATCAAGGCAAAAGCTCTCATAGCAAGGACGGGGATGAGCCTCGGGATCCCAAAGTCAAAACGGTGAACATGATATACACCACCCATATACCCAAGAAGGAAAGGAAGCGCGCCCTTCGGGTGGTCTACGCTGTGGAACCCGTAGCCCCGAAGTACAACCCATGGTCGGCATACACGATCACCTTCGATCGACATGATCATCCGACCAGTATCCGCCATGGGGTTTTGACGACCCTCGTCTTAGACCCCATTATAGATGGGTATCACCTCACAAAAGTCCTAATGGATGGAGGAAGTAGCCTCAACCTGATTTACTCAGATACGGTGAAAAAGATGGGCATAGATCCGTCAAGGATCAAACCGAGCAACACTACCTTCAAGGGAGTGATCCCAGGTGTTGAGGCCCGATGTACGGGCTCCGTAACTCTGGAAGTCGTGTTCGGCTCGCCCGATAACTTTCGCAGCAAAGACCTGATCTTCGACATTGTGCCCTTCCGCAGTGGCTATCACGCATTGCTTGGTCGAAGAGTTTTCGCTCGTTTCAACGCGGTCCCACACTACGCATACCTCAAGCTCAAGATGCCGGGCCCCAAGGGGGTCATTACTGTCAACAGCAATATAGAGCGCTCCCTTAGAAGTGAGGAACATGCATTGACCCTAGCGGCCGAATTTAGCTACAAAGAGGATCAACAAGTTCCTACATCCGCCATAAAGGCACACAAGGCTGGGAAGCGAGTTCGGCTTCAGACCAAAAACTCAGATCCTTCCTCCTCCCCCCTATAGGGACTCGCCCCCCACCGCTCAACCATAGGACCATCAAAGTATGTGTCTAGGAGGCACAACTTCGCACTCAAGATTCCATGGGTAGCGGTGGGGAAATAAAGATGGGTTTTCGGCTGGCCCAAACTTCTACCATCAACATGTCTTTGGACAAAATGCAGGCGCTCCTAAAAGAGCTTGTCTATGGGGTAAAGCTCACCTACAATTCGGCAGCCTCTCAAGATTTTGTTGGCAAAATCCGTCCGCCGAACCCATCAGGGTGCATCTAAGAGCAGGAGTCAACTAGCAAGGGGGCATATTGAGGATGTCAGGTTACCAGTCGAAGATCCCTCGTACAACAACTCCTGTATATTTTTATTTCTTTCACATACCTGTAAATAGTTGCTTCGGCAATCCGAGTTATAAGAGTTGTTGAGAAAATGCAAAATTGCATGGCGCAAGTTCGCCTCATATGTCCTTTTTCAGCGCATATTTTCCTCCTCTCTCCCTCTTCTCGTGAACCTGTTCGGTATGACGCGAGGTAACCGGCTAATTGACTGGGGGCTTGAGTTCAAACACAAATCGCCTTCTCTATCCCGTGTTTGGCGTCTTGGCGTTCGATTTATATGCATCAGTTCCGAACTATGTCTTTGGTCAATAAGTTTGGTTGCCCGGCTCTTGTGCTTGCCCCTTTATGTTCCGCTCGTTCGGATAAAATGGCAAAGGGAGCACCCCTATGATTGTGCTTCCGGATAGTCTGGTCAAGCACCTCAGGGGATTTTTTAAAGCCGAAAACAGACTATCATAGTACGCGCTATCCGGTCTGTGAAACCCAAGCAGGAAGTGTTATACTTCAATCCTCATAAGCGGTTATTCCGTGTTATACGAGGAACTTGTCCTTTGTGTAGACATTGTGATACCGGCTTCGGCCACGGTTCGTACGAACATCACAACACTTTGGTGGCTAATCGTACGCTTCATGTAGTCCTTTTCGCGCCCCTACGGCTAAGTGAAAGAAATAAAGCACTATAGTCTGATTGCCTAGTTTGCCGCATTGTACCGCTTGGGGTTCCGATAATACGGCTAAGGGACATAGTGCATTGGCATAGACACCCCATGTAGTATATATGTGGGGGCTGAAGCCGATGACTCGCATCTTTCAGTATTAAACAACCGCATAGGAGTTATAAAGGAATACAAAACCATATAAGAATAAATACTAAAATCATTAAAAGTCTGGGCTAGTCTTTGGACGCGTTACAACTCATTCAAACAATTTATCACCCGAACACTGTGACGCTATCACCCGAGCACTCTCCATCACTCCATCAAAGTATAGCTCGGGGCGTTGCTGCTCCTTCCCGGGTGGCGGAGGGTCAGTGGCTACCTTCATCGGATTTAGCCCCGGCCAGTGCACTTTGGCCTTGGCAAGGGCCATCCGGACTCCTTCGATGCAGGAGGAGTGCTTGACGCTATCGAAGCGGGGCAAAACAGTGATCAACCTCTACACCAGGACAAAGTAGCTGCCCGACAGCGGCTCGCCGGGCCATAAGCAGATGCAGAGGTCCTTCATGGCCGTCTCCGCCATCTGGTGCAGCACCATCAGTTGTTTCAGCTGCTCCACCAGAAGAGGAGGACATTCGGGGGCTCCGAACTGTGCCCAGAACAGCCAAGCTTCATCTCCTTCTCCTCGCGAGGTGAACAGCTGATTGGCATCCGCCACGCTCTTCTGGAGATCGGAGGATGTGCCTGAGGATCGCCACACCCGGGTAAGCAGTGCGAATTTGCTATCCCCGAATATGCACTTTAGTGAGTACGGCTTACCATCTTCTATTTCCTTGTCCTGGCGTACTTGCTCCTCGTAGAACCGCCTGTCCATCTGCTCCTTCTGGAGTTCAGTTTTCAAGGTGGACAGGTTGGTCGAGCTCACCTTATTATTCTGCTCCAAGGCCTCGCGTGTTTCGCTGGCATCTTTGAGCTCCTGCTGGACCTCTTCCACGTGAGCTTCATGCTTGCCACTAGTGGCTCGCATGGCAGAAAGAGCGACAACCATTTCCTTAGCAACCGCCCTCTCGGCGGCCATTTCGTCCTTCGCACACTGGAGCTCAGCCTTGAGCCTCTCCATCTCCTTCGCCAAGGCTGCGCATGCATTATACAATGTAAAGAAGCTGCATTGACAGTATTCGGACGATAGAGCTCATACAAAGGCCTTCGGATTCTGTTTTGACATACCTTGAGCCTCGTCGAGCCTTCGGTTAAGGGCCTCAGCTTCGTCTTCAGAGCGCTTCATCTTCCAATTTAGCTCTTCCAGCCCGACGCCATTTATGGCTGCCGATGACGAAGCCTGCATCACACACAGTTAATACATTACATGGGTTCTCAATTCCCGAATTATAGACAATCCGATCATATGTCAAGTTATTCTAACATGCCGGACACTTAAAGTGCATCTAGTTCGGTATCGGATTCAGATGTGACCCCTTGGTGAGCTTTTTCACCTCACTTAGGGCTCGGGGGCTGTCATGTATATACTGCAAAAAAATAAAATCTTTGCAAAATAAACACATCGGGTGACTTACATGAAAACCCGTAAGGAGACCTTTGAAGGCCTCCTTCAGTCCGTTGTCAACGGACTGGATCCTCTGTAGTACCTGCGGTGATCCTTGGGGATGAAGGCGCTCGATAGAGCCTCCTCCATGACCAACCACCTATTGGTCGGTGGTGCCGATGATGATCGGATTCCCCGATCACCCATCGGGGATTGGACCGGTGCCTCCGGAGGCATAGTACGTTTCGGAGATGTTCTCGGAGGTGACTAAGCGCCCGCTCGTCCGGCCTCCTCAGTATCCGGGTAGGGTGCTGCCCCTCGGTCTTCAGTGGCCGAGGCGTTAGCCTCAGCCATGATACCGTCTCCCTCGCCACCGGTGTCGGCCTCCATAGGAGAGTGCTGGGACGACACCTCCACGGCGTCCCTCGTGGTGCCTGGAGTGGTGGGATGCGAGGCATCCCCACTCTTTGCCAGTTCGGCCGGCGGGGTCTCCCCGTCCGATATCACCTCGGTGGGGATAACGCGCGGGGGGCTGCAAGGCCAATAACCTACACGTTAGCAAACTCTAAATCTATTCGTAATGAACAGGAGGGTCTTTGGATCCTAACCTTTGGGGGGGGGGGCTTGACCCATAGGCTCCTTAGTGGAACCTCCTCGAGGTCTTTGGACGCGGTGTCCGAGTGTGAACTCCCATCGGACAGGATCACCCGTGTATGCCGCGCCCTCTTCTGGGCAGGAGTGTTGGGGAATGTTGCATGGGAAACAAATTTTTTCCTATGCACACGAAAGATTTATCCATGGTGATGAGCATCTATGAGAGGGAGAGTGGATCTACATGCCGTACTCATCGACATGCAAGTCGTAATAATCTATACAATACAAGATCATCTCATACATCTCATATATCTCATCATGTAATTGGCCATATCACATCACAACATACCCTGCAAAAAAAAGTTAGACGTCCTCTAATTGTTGCTGCATGTTTTACGTGGCTTCTATGGGTATCTAGCAAGAACAATTCTCACCTACGCAAAACCACAACGGTGATACATAAATTGCTTTTCAACCTTCTCAATG
The DNA here is from genome assembly GCA_022496015.1 of Hordeum marinum. Classification (NCBI taxonomy): domain Eukaryota; kingdom Viridiplantae; phylum Streptophyta; class Magnoliopsida; order Poales; family Poaceae; genus Hordeum; species Hordeum marinum. The sequence continues at coordinate 310,550,507 of CM039673.1, forward strand.
ACCGCCTTTGATGAATCCAGTCCAACTAAAGTAGGAGAAATAGACACCCGCTAGGCATATTTGTGCAACGAAGTTACACGTCAGTCGATGGAACCGGTCTCTTGTAAGCGTACGAGTAAGGTTGGTCTGGGCCGCTTCATCCCACAATACCGCTGAACCAAAACACGGCCAAGGGAGGAAGCAATCTAAGCATCAACGCCCACAAACTCTTTGTGTTCTACTCGAGATCTCATCTACACATAGACCTAGCTCATGATGCCACTATTGGGGAACGTTGCATGAGAAACAAAAATTTTCCAACGCACATGCAAGATCTATCCATGGTGATGAACATCTACGAGAGGGAGAGTGGATCTACATACCCTTGTAGATCGCTAAGCAGGAAGCGTTAAGAAACGCGGTTGGTGTAGTCGAACATCTTCCCGATGCAAATTACCGAGCATCCCGCGATCTCATCATGATCCGGCCCGCGAACTCATCACGATCCGTCCCGTGATCTCATCACGATCCGTCTCGCGATCTTGATCACGGTCCTTCCGATCTAGCGCCGAACGAACGGCACCTCCGCATTCAGCACACGTACAGCTCGATGACGATCTCCGCCTTCTTGATCCAGCAAGAGGGAGCAGAGAGGTAGATGAGTTCTCCGGTAGAGCGACGATGTTGTGGCGATGGTGGTGGAGCTATTCCAGCTGGGCTTCACCTAAGCACCATTGAAAACCGATCTAGAGGAGAAACTGCGATCTAGAGGAGAGGTAGCACATGGCATTAGGGTTAGCTTTTTCCTCTAAATCCTCTAGTATATATAGGAGGGAGGGAGGGGAGTAGGCAGACTCAAACCCTCAAGGTTTGGTCAAAATTGGAGGTGGAGGATTCATACTCCAATCCTATTAGGAGTAGGATTCCTCCTTTCCACTTGGAAACCCTTTCCACCTCTCCACCTTTGGATTTTTTCCTTCTCAAACCACTCCAGCCGCATGGGCCCTTAGAGGAGGCTTCGGCCAGCCCACCAGGGTCTGGTTTACCTCCTCCCACATCCCATGTAGCCTCTTGGGTCGAAATACCTCTCTCGATGGTCCCTCGATACACCATCGGCACTCCCGGTACACTACCGATGAGCCCGAAACTTTTCCGGCGACCAAAACAGGACTTCCTATACATATCAATCTTTACCTCTGGACCATTTCGGAGATCCTTGTGATGCTTGGGATCTCATCCGAGACTCCGAACAACCTTCGGTCACCACCATACATAACTCTATACTACCAAAACGACAATGAACCTTAAGTGTGCAGACCCTACGGGTTCGAGAACTATGTAGACATGACCGAGACACCTCTACGGTCAATAACCAATAGCGGGACCTGGATGCCCATATTGGTTCCTACATATTCTACGAAGATCTTTATCAGTCGAACCTCTATGTCAAGGATTCGGTTAATCCCGTATGATGTTCCCTTTGTTCTTCGGTATGTTACTTGCCCGAGATTCGATTGTCGGTATCTCCATACCTAGTTCAATCTCGTTACCGGCAAGTCTCTTTACTCGTTCCGTAATACAAGAACCCGTGACTAACACTTAGTCACATTGATTGCAAGGCTTATTGTGATGTTGTATTACCGAGTGGGCCTTGAGATACCTCTTCATCACACGGAGTTACAAATCCCAGTCTTGATCCATGCCAACCCAACAGACACCCTCGGAGATAACTGTAGAGCACCTTTATAGTCACCTAGTTACGTTGCGATGTTTGATACACACAAGGTACTCCTCCGGCGTCAGTGAGTTGCATGATCTCATGGTCATAGGAACATATACTTGACATGTAGAAAACAATAGCAATAAATTGACACAATCATATGCTACGCTTGTAGTTTGGGTCTTGTCCATCACATCATTCTCCTAATGATGTGATCCCGTTATCAAATGACATCTCATGTCCATGACTAGGAAACCATAGCCATCTTTGATCAACGAGCTAGTCTATTAGAGGCATACTAGGGACATGGTGTTGTCTATGTATCCACACATGTATCTGAGTTTCCGATCAATACAATTATAGCACGGATAATAAACGATTATCATGAGCAAGTAAATATGATAATAACCAATTTATTATTGCCTCTAGGGCATATTTCCAACAGTCTCCCACTTGCACTAGAGTCAATAATCTAGTTCACATCACCATGTGATCCGCATTGTTATGAATCTAACACCCAATGAGTTCTGGGGCTCGATCATGCTTTGCATGTGAGAGAGGTCTTTTAGTCAACGGGTCTACGACATTCAGATCCGTGTGTACTTTGCAAATCTCTATGTTAAACTATAAATACTTGTACCACACTCCACTTGGAGCTTTTCCAAATGGCTGCTCCACTATACGTATCCGAATTGCTACTAAGAGTCATCCGGATTGGTGTTAAAGCTTGCATCGACGTAACTCTTTACGACGAACTCTTTATCACCTCCATAATCGAGAAACATTTCCTTAGTCTTTTAGTCACTAAGGATAATCTTAACCGCTGTCCAGTGATCCACTCTTGGATCAACTCTTGTGCCCGTTGATGGACTCATGGCAAGGCACACACAGGTGCGGTACACAACATGGTATACTATACAGAGCCTATGGCTAAGGCATAGGGGACGACGTCCATCCTTTCTCTTCCTTCTGCCGTGGTCGAGCTTTGAGTCTCACTCAACTTCACACCTTACAAAGCAGGCGAGAACACTTCTCTCGGATTGATCCATTTTGAACTCTTTCAAAATCTTGTCAAGGTATGTACTCATTGAAAGTCTCATCAAGCATCTTGATCTATCTCTATAGATCTTGATGCTCAACAATCAGGTAGCTTTATCCAGGTCTTCCTTTGAAAAACTCCTTTCAAACAACCCTTTATGCTTTCTAGAAATTCTACATCATTTCCGATGAATAATATGTCAACCACATATGCTTATCAGAAACTCTATAGTGCTCCCACTCACTTTATTGTAAATACAAGTTTCTCATAAACTTTGTATAGACTCAAAAACTTTGATCACCTCATCAAAGTGTATATTCCAACTCTGAGATGCTTGCTTAAGCCCATAGAAGGATCACTGAAGCTTGCTCACCTTTTAGCATCCTTAGGACTAACAAAACCATCTGGTTGTATCACATACAACCTTTCCTCAAGTAAACCATTAAGGAAATGATGTTTTGACATCCATCTGCCAGATTTCATAATTGAAAAATGCAGCAACTGCTAACATAATTCCAACAGATTTTAGCATCACTGCGACTGAGAAAGTCTCATCATAGTCAACTCCTTGAACTTGCCAGAAACTTCTTTGCGACAAGTCGAGCTTTATAAATGGGGACATTCACCATCAGCGTGTGTCTTCATTTTAAAGATCCATTTGTACTCAACGACCTGCTGTCCAACGAGCAAGTCCACCAAAGTCTATACTTGGTTTTCATACATAGATCCTTTCTCGGATTTCATGGCCTCTAACCATTTGTCGGATTCCAGGCCCATCATCGCTTATCCATAGCTTGTAGGTTCATCGTTGTCCAACAACATGGCCTCTAAGACAGGGTTGTCATACCACTCAGGAGCAGTACACATCCTTGTCGACCTACGAGGTTCAATAGTAACTTGATCCGAAGCTTCATGATCATAATCATTAACTTCCTCTTCAACTGACGTAGGCTTCACAGAAACATCTTCCTGCGCTGCGCTACTCTCTCGTTTAAACAAAGGTTCAATAACCTCATCAAGTTCTATCTTCCTCCCACTCAATTCTTTTGAGAGAAACTTTTTCTTGAGAAAGGACCCAGTTTTAGCAACAAACATTTTATGCTTGGATCTGAGATAGAAGGTTCACCCAACTGTTCTTAGGGTATTCTATGAAGATGCATTTGTCCGCTTTGGGTTCGAGCTCATTAGGTGAAAACATTTTCCACACAAGCGTCGTAGCCCCAAACATTAAGAAATGATAGCTTAGGTTTCTATCAAACCATAATTCACACAGTGTCATCTCAACGGATTTAGATGGTGCCCTATTTAAAGTGAATGTAGTTGTCTCTAATGCATAACCCAAAAATTATAGTAACAAAACGATAAGAGACATCATAGCACGCCCCATATCCAATAGAGCACGACTATGCCATTCAGACACACCATCACACTATGATGTTCCAGGTGGCGTGAGTTGTGAAACAACTTTCACATTGTCTAAAGTTGTATGCCAAACTCGTAACTCAGATATTCACCTCCACGATCATATCGCAGACATTTTTATCTTCTTATCACGATGATCTTAAAATTCACTCCGAATTTGCTTGAACCTTTCAAACGCTTTAGACTTGTGTTTCATTAAGTAAATATACACCATATCTACTCAAATCATCAGTGAAGGTAAGAAAATAACGATGTCCACCGCACGCTACAAGACTCATTGGATTGCATACATCAACATGTATCATTTCCAATAAATCACTTGCCCGCTCCATCAATCCGGAAAATGGGGTCCTTAGTCATATTGCCCAAGAGGCATGGTTCGCATGTCTCAACTGATTCAAAATCGAATGAGTCCAAAGATCCATCAACATGGAGTTTCTTCATGCGCTTTATACCAATATGACATTTAGCGGCAGTGCCATAGGTATGTGGTACCATCATTATTAACTTTGTATCTTTTGGCATAAATGTTATGAACATGTGTATTACTACGATCACGATTCAACAAACCATTCTCACTGGGTGCATGACCATTGAATGTATTATTCATTTAAATAGAATAACCATTATTCTCTAACTTAAATGAATAATCGTGTTGCAATAAACACGATCTAATCACATTCATGCTCAACGCAAAACACCAAATAACATTTATTTAGGGTCATCACTAATCCTGAAGGTAGAGAGAGCGTGCAATGTTGATCACATCAACCTTGGAAACATTTCCAACACACATTGTCACCTCACCCTTAGCTTGTTCTTCGTTTATTCCGTAGCTTTTATTTCGAGTTACTAACATTTAGCAACTGAACTGGTATCTAACATCCAGGTGCTACTAGGAGTACTAGCAAGGTACACATCAATAACACATATATCAAATATACTTCTGTCGACGTTGCCAGCCTTCTTATCTACCAAGTATCTAGGGTTGTTACGCTTCAGCGACCGCTCTCCTCATAATTGAAGCACTTAGTCTCGGGTTTGGGTTCAACTTTGGGTTGCTTCACTGGAGCAACAACTGACTTGCCATCCATGAAGTTTCCCTCCTTGCCCTTGCCCTTCTCGAAACTAGTGGTTTTACTAACCATCAACACTTGACGCTCCTTCTTGATTTCTACCTTCGCGGTGTCAAACATCGCGAACAACTCAGGGATCATTATTTCTATCGCTGGCATTTTATAGTTCATCACCAAGTTCTAGTAGCTTAGTGACAGTGACTTGGAGAACTTTATCAATCACTATCTTATCTGGAAGATCAACTCCCACTCGATTCAAGCGATTGTAGCACCCAGACAATGTGAGCACATGCTCAACGATTGAGCTATACTCTTTCATCTTGCAGGCAAAGAATCTTGTTAGAGATCTCATATCTCGCAACACGGGCACGAGCTTGAGATCCTAATTTCAGCTCTTAGAACATCTCATATGTTCCGTGACGTTCAAAACATTTCGGATCCTCATTTCTAAGACGTAATGCATGACGCACTAAACTATCAAGTAGTCACCAGAACGTGACATCTACAGACGATGCTAGAGGGGTTGGCGCACCGAGCGGTGCATTAAGGACATAAGCCCTATGTGCAGCAATGAGGACAATCCTCAGATCACGGACCCAGTCCGCGATATTGCTACCATCATCTTTCAACTCTATTTCTCTAGGAACATATAAAAATTCAAGGGAGCTACAGCGGGAGCAAGTAATCTACAACATAATTTGCAAAGACACAACTGACTATGTTCATGATAATGAGTTCAATTAATCATATTACTGAAGAACTCCCACTCAAATTGACATCCCTCTGGTCATTCGAGTGATACATGATCCAAATTCACCAAATCAAGTCCGATCATCACATGAGTTGAGGTGGTTTCAATGGTGAACATCATCATGTTGATCATATCTACTACATGACTCATGTTCGACCTTTCGGTCTCTTGTGTTCTGAGGCCATGTCTTGACATGCTAGGCTCGTCAAGTTTAACCCGAGTGTTCTGCATGTGCAACACTGGCTTGCACCCGTTGTATCTGAACGTAGAGTCTATCACACCCGATCATCATGTGGTGTCTCGAAACGACGAACTTTCGCAACAGTGCACACTCGGGGAGAACACAATTTATCTTGAAATTAAGTGAGGGATCACCTTATAATGCTACCGTCATCCTAAGCAAAACAAGGTGCATAAAAGGATTAACATCACATGCAAATCATAAGTGACATGATATGGCCATGAACTTGTGCTTTTGATCTCCATCTTGAAAGCACCGGCATGATCTCCATCGTCACCGGCATGACACCATGATCCTCATCATCTTGATCTCCATCAACGTGTCGCCATCGGGGTTGTCGCGCCCACCATGCTTCTACTACTATTGCTACTGTTTAGCGATAAAGTAAATCATTACATAACACTTAATGATTGACACGCAGGTCATACAATAATTAAAGACAAACCTATGGCTCCTGCCGGTTGCCGTACTCATTGCCATGCAAGTCGTGATATTCTATACAATACATGATCATCTCATACATCACATATATCTCATCATGTAATTGGCCATATCACATCACAACATACCTTGCAAAAACAAGTTAGACGTCCTCTAATTGTTGTTGCATTTTTACGTGGCTGCTTTGGGTATCTAGCAAGAACAATTCTCACCTACGCAAAACCACTACTGTGATACATAAATTGCTTTTCAACCTTCTCAAGGACCGCCTTTGACGAATCTGGTCCAACTAAAGTAGGAGAAACAAACACCCGCCAACCATCTTTGTGCAACGAAGTTACACGTTAGTCGATGGAACCGGTCTCTCATAAGCGTACGAGTAAGGTTGGTCCGGGCCGCTTCATCCCACAATACCGCTGAACCAAAACACGACCAAGGGAGGAAGCAATCTAAGCATCAACGCCCACAAACTCTTTGTGTTCTAATCGAGATCTCATCTACACATAGACCTCGCTCATGATGCCACTGTTGGGGAAAGTTGCATGAGAAACAAAAAATTTCCTACGCACATGCAAGATCTATCCATGGTGATGAGCATCTACGAGAGGGAGAGTGGATCTACATACCTTTTTAGATCGCTAAGCGGGAAGCGTTAAGAAATGCGGTTGGTGTAGTCGAACATCTTCGCGATCCAAATCGCCGAGCATCCCACGATCTCATCATGATCCGTCCCGCGATCTAATCACGATCTGGACCGCGAATTCATCACGATCCGTCCCGCGATCTCATCACGATCCGTCTCGCGATCTTGATCACGGTCCTTCCGATCTAGCGCCAAACGGATGACACCTTCGCGTTTAGCACACGTACAGCTCGATGATGATCTTCGCCTTCTTGATCCAGCAAGAGGGAGCGGAGAGGTAGATGAGTTTCCGGCAGCACGACGACGTTGCGACGATGGTGGTGGTGCTATTTGTCATAGCTTGGCTTATTAGGGATGATAGACCATTCATATCAATAAGGAATTCCTTCTTTTCCGGGAGCCCATTCGAACAGAACTCCCAGGTTAAGCGTGCTTGGCTTGGAGTAGTTCTAGGATGGGTGACCGACCGGGAAGTTCGTCCCGGGTGCGCATGAGTGAGGACAAAGTGTGCAGAAAAGACTAGTATTGATCTGTGAGGCCAGTCTAGATCCTGCCAAGAGTAACGACTACCGGTGGGTGTGTCTGGGGCGTTACAAGTTGGTATCTGAGCCATACGACCATAGGAGCCTTTGCTTGTTCGAACTTGGCCGAGTTGTGTCTAGAAAAACTATTTTGAGTCTAGTTATATCGGAGAGTAGGATTCTATTTACTCCTCTTCTCGCTCAAAATTTTTTAGGATCACGCGGGTATTTTGGAATCTATATGATGCCGATGTGACAGGGTTCTGTCTTGGTGCCTCCTGTCTGACCTGATTTCTTCCGGGGAGTTGAGCTCCGAGGAATGTTGGCACATCGTTATCATTCAGCTTCCTTGATATCTCAGGACGGAGAATGTTCGAAATTGCTTCAATACTTATCGTGGTGAGATAAGGTCAGAGTCACCCAGTACTGGGGAGGCGTCCGGGGTACCACCATGGTTTAGTATCGTTGTGAGTTCGAGGATTCGAGATTAGATGAGTTTGCGAAATGTCTTGAATTATGGTGTGGAAGGTTGCGGATGTAGTCGCAGCTGATTGCCTAGGGCAGGTTCCTGATTCCGCAACCCGAATCGCATAAACAAGAAAGTTTTCGGAAGTTCATAGGTGGGAAATCTTGTAGTCATCTAGGATCATCTTCTCCAGATGTATTGGGCATGTACATTTGTTCCGAGCACTTAGCTCAATACTTGTTATGTTATTGCAAGTAGCTTATTATGTCTAGTGATGTTATCATGATCCGAAGACGCATTCTTACTAATTTTTCAGTAGGAAGGCTATGTGTGTTGTTCAATTCTTTCAAGCATTTGATTCAGCTTATGTTTCATCTTATCAATGAGGTGCTGATGCGTTTTGTCCATCTTCAGGATGGCTCCACCAACTCGCAGCAATCCGGGTCGTGGTGAGGAGCAGACTGATGTTCCACCACCACCCCCACCACCGCCGCCTCCGCCTCCTCCTCCAGAAGCTTGGCAAGCTGTGATGGCCGCGACCAATGCAAACACCCAGATGTTGCTCAGGCTGTTGCAAGAAAGGGAGTAGGTCCAGCAAGGTTTTCAAGGCAATTTTCAGAATCAATTGCAGTTTGCGACTCTCAATCAGTTCCTTGCCAACCAGCCAAAGACTTTCACCTATTGTGAGCAGCCTCTAGATGCTGATGATTGGCTTCCTAATATGAGAAAGCATTTTGAATGCAGCAATGTCAGGACAGAGGACTTTGTCAGATTTGCTTCATTCCAGCTAAAGGGTCAAGCAGCTGATTGGTGGCAACAGTACAAGGATTCCAGGGGCGATCGTGTTGTTACTTGGGACGATTTCCGTCGTGACTTCAGGGCTCATTACATTCCGACAAGCTTTGTCGAGGAGATGCGTGAGAAGTTCAGGCACCTGAAGCAGGGAACCAAGTCAGTCTACCAGTACAACATTGAGTTCCAGAATCTAGCTCGTTATGCCAAGCAAGATGTTCCAGATGATAAGGCTATGATCTATCAGTTCAGAGGTGGCCTCAAGGACGAGCTTCTGCCAGGCCTTGTTCTTCAAGAGCCTCGTGAGTTTGATCAGTTCTACAACATGGCTTTGAAGATTGAAGCAGCTCAGCTCAAGTTGGAAAACTCCAAGAAGCGTTGAAGGGATTCATATTCTTCTTCTTCCGGCTCTCAGATGGTTCCTAAGCAGCAGAAGTATTGGGCGCCAAATCCTCTTCCTTTTCGTCCTCCTCAGCAGCAGAAGCAGTTTGGTGGTCGTGGTTCTTCCCACCCGCCCAACCCAGGTTTCTAGCAGAAGAACCAGGCGTCCAAGGCAGTTCTTGTTCCTCCTCCAGGCAATGTGCGTCCGCTTTCTGAGGTGACTTGTCACAAGTGTGGTCAGAAGGGCCACTATGCCAACAAGTGCAACCAGTGGCGTCTTCCGCCTCCTTCTCCTGTCAAGCCTCCAGGCAATGCTATGGTGAAGCATAATCCCAAGACCGCAAGAGTGAATATGGTGAATGCAGCTGAAGCAGAGCAGTCTAATGATGTGATCATGGGTAATCTCTCAGTTAATTCTATTCCTGCAAAAGTGTTATTTGATTCCGGTGCATCGCATTGTTTCATGTCTCGTCCTTTCTTTGTCAAGCATGAGTTTGATTATCAAGATTTGCATAAGCCCTTGTCTGTGGTGTCGCCCGGTAAGATGTTGAATTCCAATCGCATTGTCCCGGATGTTTCTATCAAGATGGGAAATTATTCTTTTCTGGCTTTTCCAATTGTTCTTGGGAATTCTGATATTGATCTCATTCTGGGCATGGACTTCCTGGCTATGAATAAGGCTCATATTGATTGCAAGGCAAAAGAAGTCAAGCTGACTCATCCTTCAGAAGACGTGATTATTTTCGCAGCTCGCGATGACACAATCCGTCTCTTTGCTCTTAATGAGAAGGGTGAAATCTCGGCAAATTCTCAAATTCCGGTGGTTTGTGAGTATGAAGATGTCTTTCCAGAAGAATTGCCAGGAATGCCTCCGCACCGGCCAGTTGAGTTCGTGATTGATCTCGAGCCCGAAACTGAACCGGTCTGCAAGCGCCCGTATAAACTTGGCCCCGAAGAGCTGAAAGAGTTGAAGAAGCAGTTAGATGAGCAAGAATGTCTGGGTCTGATCAGACCAAGTTCTTCTCCGTGGGGTTGTGGTGTTTTGTTTGTCAAGAAGAAGGATGGCACAAATCGTCTTTGTGTTGATTACCGGCCATTGAATAAGAAGACAATCAAAAACAAGTACCCACTTCCCAACATCAATGAGTTGTTTGAGCAACTGAAAGGTGCCAAAGTTTTCTCCAAGTTGGATCTTCGAATGGGTTATCACCGAATCCGCATTCGTGAAGAAGACATTCCCAAGACCGCGTTCAGGATGAGTTTTGGCTCATATGAGTACACCGTGATGTCGTTTGGTCTTGCGAATGCTCCTCCAACCTTCTCAAGGATGATGAATTTCATCTTCTCTCCTTTCAAGAATGAGTTTGTCTTGGTTTATCTTGATGATATTCTGGTGTTCTCGGAGACAGAAGAAGATCATGCAGAGCATCTCCGCCTCGTGCTTGACAAGCTAAGGGAACATCGGTTCTATGCCAAGTTTTCCAAGTGTGAGTTCTGGCTTAATGAAGTGGTGTACCTCAGGCATGTCTTCTCTGCCGAGGGAATTAAAGTGCACCCTGAGAAAGTTGAGGCAATCTTGAAGTGGGAGCCTCCTCAAAACGTCAAGCAGCTTCGGAGTTTCCTCGGGCTTGCTAGTTATTGTAGAAGGTTCGTGGGGAACTTCTCTCAAATTGCTAAGCCTCTGTCCAATCTCCTCTAGAAGAGTGTCAAGTATGTTTGGTCTCTTGAGTGTGATGCAGCTTTCAATACGCTCAAGCAGAGACTGACTTCAGCTCTAGTTCTTGTTCCTCCGGAGCAGTCCAAGCCTTTCCAAGTTTTCTGTGATGCTTCTCTCCAAGGCCTCGGTGGGGTTCTTATGAAAGACAAGAAGATTGTGGCCTATACCTCGCGTCAGTTGAAGTCTGCCGAAAAGAACTACCCCACTCATGATCTTGAGTTGGCAGCAGTTGTGCATGCTCTTATGACTTGGAGGCATTTGTTGTTGGGTAGACCAATTGAGGTGTACACTGATCACAAGAGCCTGAAGTACATTTTCACTCAACCCAATCTCAATCTTCGGCAATCTCGTTGGGTGGAAATGCTTGAAGACTTAAATCCAAGCATTGAGTATACTCCTGAGAAAGCAAATGTCATTGCAGACGCGCTCAGCCGTAAGGCGTACTGCAATAGTCTGATCTTGAAGCCTCTTCAACCCGAGCTTTGTGAAGCCTTTCGCAAGCTCAACCTTCAGATGATTCTGCAAGGATTTCTTGCCAATCTTCAAGTCTCTCCGATTTTGGAAGATCAGGTTCGCCAAGCGCAGCTGCTATAGGCTATGGTGAAGAAAGTGAAGAAAGGTGTGGCCAAGAGCATTCCGAAGTATAAGTGCTTTCGTGTCTATGACAAAGATACCTTGTTCTTTGAGGACCATCTTGTTGTTCCAAAAGGCGATCTCAGAAAGGTTATCTTGGACGAAGCACACAATTCCCTTCTATCCATTCATCCAGGCAGCTCCAAGATGTATCAGGACATCAAGCAAACCTTCTGGTGGACTCGCATGAAACGTGAAATTGCTCAGTTCGTGAATGAGTGTGATGTTTGTCGCAGAGTGAAGGCGGAGCATCAACGTCTAGCAGGTCTTTTGCAGCCTTTGCCTATCCCAGAATGGAAATTTGATCACGTGGAGATGGATTTCGTAACTGGGTTTCCTAAGTCCAAGAGGGGCAACGATGCCACCTTTGTGGTTATCGACAAGTTGTCAAAAGTTGCTCATTTTCTGCCAGTAAAAGAATCTATCTCGGCAGCTCAGCTTGCAGAGTTGTATACGTCAAGGATAGTGTCTTTGCATGGCATTCCTCAACTCATCTCTTCTGACCGTGGAAGCGTCTTCACTTCCAAGTTTTGGGAGTCCTTCCAGACTGCGATGGGTACTAAGATCCGTTTCAGCACGGCATTCCATCCGCAGACAAGTGGTCAAGTTGAGAGGGTCAATCAGATTCTTTAAGATATGCTCAGAGCCTGTGTGATATCGTTCGGCATGAAGTGGGAAGACTGCCTTCCATATGCTGAATTCTCATACAACAATAGCTTCCAAGATAGTTCAGGCAAGGCCCCGTTCGAGATTCTCTACGGCAGAAAGTGTCGTACCCCGCTTAACTGGTCTGGAACCGGTGAGCGTTAGATATTGGGAAATGACATGATCACCGAAGCAGACGAAATGTGCCATGTCATTCGTGAGAACCTTAAAGCAGCTCAGTCCCGTCAGAAGAGCTATTATGATAGCAAGCATAGGGATGTTTCCTTCCAAGTGGATGATCTTGTCTATCTCAAAGTTTCTCCCATGAGAGGCACACAGCGATTTGGAATCAAAGGGAAGCTAGCTCCTCGTTTCGTTGGTCCATTCAAAGTTGTTGACAAGAGAGGTGGTCTTGCATATCAACTTGAGCTTCCTCCAAATTTCGCGAATGTGCACGATGTCTTCCATGTTTCTCAGCTCCGGAAATGCTTCAAGACTCCAGAGCGAACCATTGACCTCCAAGACATCGATCTTCAAGCTGATCTTTCTTATCGTGAGCACCCAGTTGCAATTCTTGAAGAAAGTGAGCGTAAGACTCGCAACAAGTCTATCAAGTTCCTCAAGGTGAAGTGATCTCATCATTCCGACAAAGAAGCTACTTGGGAACGTGAGGACCTGCTCCATTCTGAATTTCCAGACTTCTTTCGTTCCTAGATCTCGGGTCGAGATCCTCTTGTAGTATGGGAGAGTTGTGACAACCCAAGTGTTGTCCCTACCTTATTGGGCATGTAATCCCTATGTATGATCCTTGTGACATGAGCTATGTTTGGAATTGAACCTTGTCATTCATGTTTTGGTGGCATTCATGCATCATTTCATCCATCTTCATCATGCATCATTCTCATTTCATTCCTTGTGCCATGTTGGTTCTTGTGCTTGTTTTGATGTATGGTAGTGAGTGTGTTGTATGTGGTGCTTATATGTGGTAGAGTATGTGTGCAAACCCTCTTTCTTCCCCCTCTCTTTTCCCTTTGCAAGTTTCCTCCCAAAAACCCTTCTTCCTATTTAATTTTTATCATCAGTTTCAAGTTGTTTTAAAACCCCCTTTAAAAATGTTCATGGGTTAGCCAGGGTTATTTGATAAATATTGGAAGTGATCTTGGGTTATTTGCATATGTTTGGTTTTGGAAAACTAGTCAAAACAGGGGCTGTTTTATTATTATATTAATAAAATATCTTGTTTATAAAATCAACCTAATATTTTATTTAATAGGAGCATTTTTTCTTCTTCTCAAAAGTGTTTTTGTTTTGGGCTAAAACCTTTTTTTTAAATGGCAGGGGAAATATTAGTGTTGACTGTTTATTGAAAAAGGGAAAACCCCTCGTTGTGTTTAAGAGAGAGAGAGAGGCAGATGGGCCGAGGCCCAGCCCAGGGGCACAGTAACGGCCACCTGCCCCGTCTCCCACCTCCGTCAGTCGGGTTCAGAGGTTCAGAGAGAGACAGAGTGGCGTCGCCGTCGCTTTCCGTCGCGTCTCCGTCAGCCTAAGGCCTTTTAAGCCTCCCCTCGGCGTCCGTGCATCCACGCTAGGGTTCCCTCTTCCTTCTCCCTCGCCGCCGCCGCCATCTCCTTCTTCTTCCTCCTCCTTCTTCCCCTGTTTCTCTTCTTCTTCGTCGGGTTCAGAGAGAGGTAGGTTCAGAGGAGAGAGCTCGTCGTCGCGTCGTCGCCTCCGGTGGTGCTCGTCGCCGTCGGAGATGACCACCGCGTTCCTGGTGGACCCGTCGTCCCGTTCCCAGAGCTAGGAGAGCCCTGGAGGCCCTCGTTTGCCTCCTTGTCGCCGGAGCAGAGCCGATCTTCTTCCCCTCCATTGCCGACGCATCCCCGAGCGTCTCCATCCCCTTCTTCCCCTCCGTCGAGCTTGTCTCGCGTCGTTCGAGCCCAAGGTGAGCCGCCGGCCCCCGTAGGTCTTCTCCTTCACGCATAGCTCGTTTCGGTCGTCGCCATCGCATGGTCGTCGCCGGTAGTTTGTAGAGTTCCTGCCGCTCGCCACCGTCCCCCTCTTCGCGAGGGGAGATGAGGTATGGGTTCCCCGTTGGTTCCCCTGTCGATTCCGCATGGTAGCGTTGTCGGTGTGGCCCTATAGCGCGTAGGATCGCCGGAGCTGTGCCGCCGCATTGCTCGGTGCCGTGCTCTGTTGTTTCTTCAGCTTCGTTAGAGTTTTGGCTAGCGCGTGTGTATTAGAGCAGAGTGCTTCCTCCTCTGTTAACCGTCGCGCCCGTAGCCCAGTGGCCTGGTTCGATGGGCTGTCCAGGGAGGTCCTGGGTTCGATTCCATCTCCCCCCCATTTTTTGTTTTTCTATTTCTTTTCCCTTTTGCTTTCTTTTGCAAACAAAAACCAGCTTTTGTGTGTGTGTAAATATTTTGTGTGGTGGCAGAGTATGTGTGCATGTGTTGCACCCGCACATGAGTGTGTGTGTGTGTATGTGAGTGTGTATGCACTATGTGCATATGCACCCATACTTGTGTGTGTATGTATGTTTTGCTTGTATGAGTGTGTGTGTTTGTATGGTGCTAGCAAGTGCATGAGTGTGTATGTGCCATGCACAAACCCATATGTGAGTATTAGGGGGTGAGTCCAACATAGTGTGGTGCTATGTGGGTGTATGTGGGTGTTTCACACGCACATACATGTGTAGGTGTGTTAGTGAGTGTGTGGTGTAGGGTATGTGGGGCACCATGTAGAGTGTGCTTGGCACGTGGGGTGTGCCATGTGTTATATGTGAGTGTGAGTGGTGTGTGTATGTTCTACATACACTCACCCATGTGCACTGTAGCTCCATGTGTAGGTTTTAACCTATGTGGTCAAATGAGCATGGTTTCTACTCTAGCTAGTTCCATTCTTGTTTTGATGCTAGCCTATGTTATCATGTTCCTAACATGTTAATTAATCACTTCTAACATGTATCTTTGGAGCACATGTCAATTTGGAACATTTCCATTAAGTTTCATAAGTGGCATAAGTCACCCATGCCTAGGTGGGTCAAATTTCGACCCCCCTTTGCTCCCTTTTGTTCCATGCAAGCATATAGGTATGAGTAATGATTTTGGGGTGTTTTAAACCCCTCTATGCATCTGTGAAGTCATATTTGACTTTGGGGCAACTTGCCAAAACTGCATTTTTATGTTGTGATGCCCTTTTGTCTTTTTTATATGAATTAATCCATGCATTCTTTGGAGTTCTTGTCAACATGATATTGCTAGTCAAAGTTGCTGTGAACATCCATGTATTTTTGTTATTTGTGCTAAGTCTCTAGATCAGTGGGATCGCTGTTTAACAAGCTACTTTCTGTTTCTGCCAACCTGCTCTAAAAATGGCTGTCTGGAAAATCTGTTGTTATTGTTTTGCCATGTTAAGTGGGGTGTAGCAAGTGATGTGTTGTGAATTTGACCATGTTCAGTGTTAGTTATTTGTAGTAGATATTGTCATATACCATCCTGTCAATTTTCATGCCAGTGGGAGCTTCCTAGCATATTTAACCAGTGCTGTTAACTTGTTACTTTATTAACCCAGATTTCAGAAAACTGGAATTTTCACAAAGTCCCTAAAAACCTGTTTCATCATGACTACTTGACAGCTCCATGCATAGTGAGGTGTAGCTCTTTTCCTGATTGCATAGTTGGATGAATTGGTGTGTTTGTGGTCTAGTTTATGTACATGTCTTATTTGTAGCTATAGAGTTCCTGTAGCAATAGTTGTGAGCATGTCAAATTGCTATGTTGCTGTTTTGTGACAGATTTGGGGTTATGTTGTTTTGGGTGTTGTGGGAGCTATACTCCATAGAATTGGGTGATTCTTGAGTCTATTGTGATTGGTTTTTCATCACCTATCCAGTGGCTACCTTGGAATGCCAAGAATTAGCCCAGGTATTTGGTGGTCTTGTGTTTTGCCTTCGTACCTTGTCGTGAGCGTATCTCGAGAACCGTAGCTCCGTTTCTCGCGATCTTTATATGCATTTCCATCGATTTTTCATGATGCATCCATATTTTTCATGTTCATGCATGTATAAATAACTTAACATGAGGTTATGTCCAGATCCATTAATTAACAACTTTGCATGTGAGACATGACTAGTTTAAGATTGCCATGATTTAATCCTTCATTAAATGGATCATGCATCATCTTGGTTGTGCATTGCACCTTGGTTGGTTATTTATTGGTTGTTTCTCTTGGGTAGACGCGAGTGTCGATACTGAGTTCGAGGACCCGGGAGAGTACCACTATGAGGATCCCGCTACTTGTTCAGCTGAAGAACCAACAGGCAAGATGATCGTACCCGGATACCAATACTATCTTTGCTTACTAGTTTCTCGTTCTTATCATTACAATTGCGCTACCTACCACATGATATCAGCCTCCATGTTGCTTGACAGTCTCTAACCTCCACATCCCAGCAAACCGTTGATTGGCTAAGTTACCGCTGCTCAGCCCCTCTTATAGCGTTCTTAGTTGCAGGTGCAGGTTGTTCCATGTGATAACATGGATTGAATATCACCATAAATTCTGTTATTTAATTTAATGCACATATATATCTGGTATCGGTGGAAGGCTTGGCCTTTTGCTAAGTGATTTGTTCTGCTCATACCGCCATTAGCTCCTTGTTACCGGTGTTATGTTTTCCATATTCTGCGCTCCTAACACGCTTGGGGTTGTTATCGGGACCCCCTTGTTTATTCGGTGGAGATTAAAACTTGTCTGGCAAGACCCAACATTGGTACTACATTTGCTTAACAACTTAACTAATTGCATAGGGTCTTGCAAACCCATGGATAATTTAATCAACCGCCCGGGCCAGTGCTCCTCTTGAGTGTTGGTCCAAACTAGAGTCGTGTGCGGGGCCAACCCGGGGCAACTCAGGAGATTTCTATCAGGCCATTGTACGTTGTGCTCATCCGGTCGTGTCCTGAGAACGAGATACGTGGCTCTTATCGGGTTCGTCAACACGTCGGGTGGTCTTGCTGGATTCGTTTTACCTTTATCGAGTGTCTTGCGTGTGGAGACTGACTTTCTTCGGGCTTACTCGAGGTGTTGGGCTCCTTTGAATTGTCTATGATGATCGCGAGAACCGCGTTCGAGACTATTCCCACGGAGTGTGGTTATTTGTGATGGACTAGTTGGAGCACCTCTGCAGGGTTAAATCTTTCGGAAAGCCGTGCCCGCGGTTATGTGGCAACTTGGATATTTGTTTAACACCCGATTATAGAAAACTTGAAGTAAACTCTAATTAAAATACACCAACCGTGAGAGTAACCGTGATCGTCTCTACTCGTGAACATGAACCGAGAGAGAACACGGTGGGGTTATGCTTGACGTAAGTAAGTGTTCAGGATCTCCTAGAGATCATTCTAGATTCGAGCGTTCTTCGTAGGCCACTCATATTTATTCATGTTGTGTAAGCTAGCCACCATACAATGCTTAGTGCTGCTGCAAACTAAACATCACCCTTCTTTCCTAAAGCTTAAATAGTCTTGGTACCCGGGCACATGATAGCTAAGTCCTCTGTGGCTCACAGTTTACTACAACAATCCAGGTGCAGGATCAGATGAGTTCGTGCAGGATGATCTTACTCAGCTCCAGTGGGAGTACGATGAGGAGAGAGGCAGGATGTATGTGACGTATCCGGATGAGTAGAGGACCTGGTCGTGATTGTTGGGATAGCTTGATAGTATCATTTACAACTTCTTTTATCGTTTGGTTTCGTCCGTAGTCGGACCTTGTGTTCAACTTGATGCTATGATTTGAGTGACATTGTAAGTTAGCATGTGGCGAGTGTAAGCCAACTTGTATACTCTTCTCATTCAGTACTGTATGTTGTAATGAAACTATTCTTGCTAACGGCAAGATGCGCCTCTATCCCTTGTGAGGCTCTTGTGCCTTAAACGGATAGGCGCACATCTTGGGTGTGACAGGTTGGTATCAGAGCCGACCCTCGCGGTTACACGGATGTTTGCCGACACGTGCGCGATCATGTTGTTCACGAAGTTTGTGACCCGTCGTGGCACACGGAATGACACATGTATCGGACTGTAAGCACAAACGTTTGTGCCAAGAGGGAACGTTCCTGTGGCCCGACGAGGACGTCGGTTCCTTTGAGTGGTGGTGTATGTCATAGCCTGGCTTATTAGGGATGATAGACTACTCATATCAATAAGGAATTCCTTCTTTTCTGGGAGCCCATTCGAACAGAACTCCCAGGTTAAGCGTGCTTGGCTTGGAGTAGTTCTAGGATGGGTGACCGATCGGGAAGTTGGTCCAGGGTGTGCATGAGTGAGGACAAAGTGTGCAGAAAAGACTAGTATTGATCTATGAGGCCAGTCTAGATCCTGCCAAGAGTAACGACTACCGGCGGGTGTGTCCGGGGCGTTACACTATTCCAGCAGGGCTTCGCCTAGGCACCGCTGAAAACCGATCTAGAGGAGAAATTGTGATCTTTTTCCTCTAAATCCCCTAGTATATATAGGTGGGAGGGAGGGGAGGAGGCAGCCACAAACCCTCAAGGTTTGGTCGAAATTGGAGGTGGAGGAGTCCTACTCCAATCCTATTAGGAGTAGATTCCACCTCTCCACCTTTGGATTTTTTCCTTCTCAAACAACTCCAGCCGCATGGGACCTTAGAGGAGGCTTCGGCCAGCCCACCAGGGGCTGGTTTACCTCCTCCCACAGCCCATGTAGCCTCTTGTGTCGAAATACCTCTCTCGACGGCCCCCGGTACACTACCGACACTCCTGGTACACTACCGATGAGCCCAAAACTTTCCCGGCGACCAAAACAGGACTTCCTATATATCAATCTTTACCTCCGGACCATGCCGTATCTCCTCGTGATGTCGATCTCATATGGGACTCCGAACAACCTTCGGTCACCACCATACATAACTCTATACTACCAAAACGTCAGCGAACCTTAAGTGTGCAGACCCTGCGGGTTCGAGAACTATGTAGACATGACCGAGACACCTCTACGGTCAATAACCAATAGCGGGACCTAGATGCCCATATTGGTTCCTACATATTCTACGAAGATCTTTATCGGTCGAACCTCTATGTCAAGGATTCAGTTAATCCCGTATGATGTTCCCTTTGTTCTTCGGTATGTTATTTGCCCGAGATTCGATCGTCGGTATCTCCATACCTAGTTCAATATCATTACCGGAAAGTCTCTATACTCGTTCCGTAATACAAGATCCCGTGACTAAAACTTAGTCACATTGCTTGCAAGGCTTATTGTGATGTTGTATTACCGAGTGGGCCCTGAGATACCTCTTCGTCACACGGAGTAACAAATCCCAGTCTTGATCCATGCCAACCCAACACACGCCCTCGGAGATACCTGTAGAGCACCGTTATAGTCACCCAATTATGTTGCGACGTTTGATACACACAAGGTACTCCTCCGGGGTTAGTGAGTTGCATGATCTCATGGTCATAGGAACATATACTTGACATGCAGAAAACAGTAGCAATAAACTGACACGATCATATGCTACGTTTGTAGTTTGGATCTTGTGCATCACATCATTCTCCTAATGATGTGATCCCGTTATCAAATGACATCTCATGTCCATGACTAGGAAACCATAGCCATCTTTGATCGACGAGCTAGTCTATTAGAGGCATACTAGGGACATGGTGTTATCTATGTATCCACACATGTATCTGAGTTTCTGATCAATACAATTATAGCGTGGATAATAAACGATTATCATGAGCAAGGAAATATGATAATAACCAATTTATTATTGCCTCTAGGGCATATTTCCAACAAGGAGAAGGGACCTGCTCCGGAGCGTCCGAGGACGCCGCTCTCTTCATGGCACGGGGGCAAATGCCTCCCCCCTTGCCCTCGACCTTGGCCTCCTCCTCCTCCTCTTCTTCCTCCTCCTCCTCCTAATTTGAGGAGGCGGGGTTATCGTCGGATGCGGTATCAGGCTGGTCCTTGATGCGGATGCCGGCCTGGCCTGGTTTCTTCTTCTTCTCTTTCTTTGTGGGAGCCTCGTAAGGCTTTACCACAAGCATTTTTGCTAACAGCCTAGTCCTCTCCTCTTCGGGTTGAGGCGCCAGACTATTAATGTTGACGGCTTTCTTCAGCCATCTCTGCAAAGACAGATCGGATAAGGGGTTATGAAAATCTTCTATGTAATAAAGACGACCAAGCTAGGGTGTATCGTACCTCGGAATCGGGCTTGGCGGCATGCAGACCCTTGTCCTCCTCCTCCTCGGATGGCCAGCTCTTATGTGATTTGAAGAGAGCCTTCCACAACTTCTCCTGCATAGTGCAGAAGAGATTCCAGACTGTGGGCTTGGCGTCGAGTTCACAAGCCCACAAGGGGGTGTCCCGGCGCTGGAATGGGAGGATGCATCTTCGGAGCATCACCTGGACCACATCAGTCAACTTGGTGCCCTCCTCGACCATGGAGCGGATGCACTTCTGCAGGTCGCTCACCTCCTTGATCGGTCCCCAGACGAGGCCCTTCTTGAGCCATGAAGCTAGTCGGGTGGGGGGACCAGATCTGAATGCGGCGGCGGGATGCTGACATTCTTCTTGTGGTTTGGTGACGTAGACCCACTCCTTCTGCCACCCCTTGATGATGTCGATGAGTGTGCCCGATGGCCACTGGACGCGGGTGGGCTTACCGATGACGGCCCTGCCGCAATCTGCATGCTTGCCGCTGACGCACTTGGGCTTGATGTTGAGCACCTGTAGCCAGAGCCCCAAGTGTGGCTCGATCCGAGGAAGGCCTCACAGACGAGGATGAACGCCGAGATGTGCATGATGGGGTTCGAAGGGAGGTCGTGGAAGTCGAGGTCGTAGAAAAACATCAGCACCTGACGAAGGGGTGGATAGGAGAGCTTAACCCCCGGATGAAGTGGGGGATGAACACCACCCTTTCGCCTGGCAAGGGTGGGGACCACTTGGCCCTCCTCTGCTATGCGGTGAAGGATGTTGGCAGGGAGGTAGCCGACCATCTTGAGGTCGAGAATGCCCCGGTCGGTGACCGTGAAAGCTTCCGATTGGTCGTTGGAGCCCGCCATTGATGAGCTCATAGGTGGGGTCGAAGAGACCTAGATCTTTGCTTTGGAGGCGCAAAGGAATGGGAGGCGGATAAGTCGAATGGAGAGCGTGAATAGCCTTCGGTGTTTTCCTGCTCTTTTTATGAGGCCTATCGATTTGGACTCCCCTTGCTGCGTCGTGAATCCCTCCACTTTGCGAGACGTGCGAGCCGTTGCATGCACGTGATTAAGTATATCCCGTATAAAATGGGACACGATCGGTATATTGATAGATCGTGATGATTAAAATGGCCTCGAATCGCGAATCGAGTCTATGCAACTAGCCTAGTGATCGTGGTGGGCCATATCCTTTCGTCAAAGAGGTCGTCAGAGGAACATTGTTTACCCCCTGAAGTTTGGCCTTCAAAGCCAATCAATTTTTAGTATTCGGATGTGCCACTATGCGGAAAACTGCTTATCATCGGAGGCCGAACTATGGTTCGGCGAGAAGGAACTCACCTCGGAAGCCGAAGACTCTGTTTGCGAAGCAATTGGAGTTAAAGACCCTTTGCGTTGGAGGTAAGTTCAGGGGCTACTGAGGGAGTCCTGGATTAGGGGGTTCTCGGATAGACGACCTATTGTTTATGGGCCGGACTATATGGGCTACTTACCGAACACTGGAAGATTTGAAGTCCCGGTCTCCAAGATGGAAGCTTCGAGAAGCATGACTTGCGCTCCACGTTTGACGTAGTAAATAGTCATGTTTATCTCTTCGGCATGTAACTGACCATGTGTAAACCCTAGGCATCCTCGGCATCTATATAATCCGGAGGGTTTTAGGGTATAGGGACAGAACAACTCATCTAGGGTTAGCTATTCGATCTCGAGGTAGATCAACTCTGTAACCCCCCATCATCAATACAACCAAGCAGGACGTAGGGTATTACCTCCATAGGAGGGCCCGAACCTGGGTAAATCTGTGTCCCCCTTTGTCTCCTATTATCGTCAATTCTAGTCTCACAGTTCGGGACCCCCTACTCGAGATCTGCCGGTTTTGACACCGACAGGGGTCCCGAGCTGTGAGACTAGGATCGATGGTAACGGGGGAGGAAGGAGACGATGTTTACCCAGGTTCAGGCCCTCCTATGGAGGTAAAACCCTACGTCCTGCTTGATTGTATTGATGATATGAAGGTTGTAGAGTTGATCTACCTCGAGATCGGATAGCTAAAACCCTAGACGAGTTTCTCTGCCCTACAATCTAAAACCCTCCCGGTTTATATAGGTGCCGGGGGTACTAGGGTTTACACATGGTAAGTCTCTTGCCGAGGATAGAGATGTTGATTTCCTCATCTTGACTTGGAATGCGTGACGCGCCTTTGGGACTTCCTTTTAGAATGTGGACTCTCAATGCATCCGACCCTTCTTGCAACAATCAGAGACTGGCCCACCAAGCCGGCCTATTAAGAGATAGGCCGACGAGCCGAGGACCCCTTAGTCCAGGACTCCCTCACTCGTCTGTGGGATTTTCCACAAGTTTCCACACTTTGTTCCTCTCGAAGTTGTGTAGCTCTTCATGCATAGTGTTCACCCAATCCGGGTCTTCAAGCGCTTCTTCCACCTTCATAGGATTAATAGTAGAGATTAACGAGTAGTGTTCACAAAAGTTAGCTAGGCGAGTCTTGGAGCGAGTGATTCTTCCGGTTTGAATGTTGAAAGTGTATTATATCGACTAGACAGGGGGGGGGGGTGAAGAGGTGATTTTTACAAATTCACCACTTGAGGAATTTGAAATGTGATGAATAACTAGCAGCGGAATAAGTACTCATGTGCATGAGAAACATAGCAATAGCATAGTCATCATGATGAAATAAAACATGCACATATTACAGGTAGCGTGATACAGGATAAGCAGGTGATGAACAAGGTAACTTGAAGAATTTGAGGTGAGGAAATTATGAAAGTGTTCAGTCAAATTCTTCAAACAGTAGAGATCAATTTCATCAACAGGTATATGAGGAAATTAAAGGGTTGAGGAAATAGAACCAGGTAGCTTGATGAAGACAATGGTTTGATGACCCAGTTCCAACTGTTGTGACAGTCGTACATTTGGTTTGGAGCGGCCTGGTATTTAAACCAGAGGACACACAATCCCAGGACACACCATCCTTATCGTATTATCCTTGAGCTAAGGTCACAAAGTCCTCACCCAACCCTCGTGGTAAGTCTTCAGGGTAGACTTCCAAAACCCTCACAAACTGTTCACCCCGCAATCCACAATTTACTTCTCGATCATCTAAACCAAGGTCACTCCATGATCCCCAATTGACTGCAGGATGCACTAGACCATGACGCCTAACTGTCTGGAAGATACACGGTCTTCAAAGGTAACAAGTGTCGGTTCCACACAGGAACAATCTCTTCAGTGATGCTCAATCACTTTGGGTTTGGTGGTTTGGATTTTGGTTTTTCCTCACTGATGATTCTCAAAGTCCTTGGAGTATGTGTTGCTCTCAAATGACAAGTGTCGGTTCTCTCTCGGAGCAGCCAACCAACTAGTGGTTGTGGGGGGTGGCTATTTATAGCCAGGGTGCAACCTAACATGATAAGACAAAAATGCCCCAATGATATGACCGTTATGTGGATAAGATAATTGGGGACAGCTGGTGCCAAGCACAACAACGGTCGGATTTTCGAATTATGAACGTCCTCAGGCTTATCGTATTCCTCACTTGTAGGCAATTCACACTAGCGAAATCCTAACTCCTCAGTCAGATCAATTTCCTTAGAGACCAGAAGAACTTCCACTCTGTCACTGAAGAACTTGATTGATCTGCAAGAGATTTCCAAAGGCTTCACTCGAAGGATTGGATAGGTTGAGGCTTTTGAGTTGAGCATCAGTTGGAAATTTTCCTTAGTATTACCTCGGCCCCCTTTAATAGTACGGTGTTTCCTATGACTCACAGAAAGGAAATGGAACTACGAAAACAAAAGTCTTCACGCTTCACAGTCCTCATTCATATCTTCAAGGTCACACCAACTTCTTCGTATTCAAAGTCTTCAGGGAATACCAAAGTCTTCACCAAAGTCTTCAGTTGAAGACATACATTTTTAGGGGTCGATAATCTCTGAATATATCAAACTCCTCATCGACTTATAGAGCCTGTGCACACTCATAAACACATTAGTTCCTTAACCTATAAGTCTTCAATACACCAAAATCACTAAGGGGCACTAGATGCACTTAGAATCTCCCCCTTTTTGCTGATTGATGACAAATAGGTTAAGTTTTCAAAGGGGATAATAATATGAAGTGTAAGTACTGAGTTTGAGGATTTTAGTTGCAAGATATAGAAGAACTCCCCTTGAAGATGTGCATATTTGAGGAATTTGCTTTGGACTGCAAATGCACATGGGAGGTTAAAAACATGGAGAACTCCCCCTATATCTTGTAATTCATACACGCATTTAACATATGACATGAAGAATTTGAAATGCCAGATGAAAATGGTGTCTCACGAAATTCAGCATGCATGCATTAAGGTAACTTGAGGAAATAGCATGTGAAAAGCAGTTCAAAAGAGTCAGACCACCATCGGACTTAAGTTTACAACTCAACCAATGAAAGCTTCAGAAGAGCGAGAGTTGTAACTTAAACAAAAACAACCCATATATAGAGACCTGCTTGAAGACTAACTCAAATTTTCTCCCCCTTTGTCATCGAAGACCAAAAGGGACAAAAACTGAGGACTAACGCCCCTTGAAGAATTTCATCTTGATGATGATGTAGGAGTGCCAGCGTTGTCGGGGTCATTTGTCGATGCAGGGCCCGCCGCAGTGTCATCAATGTCCTCAGCTTCATCCGTCTCACACGATGAAGAATATGAGCTTGTAGCCAACTGAGGAACTTGAACTTTCTTGAATTTCTTCTGTGGTGGACGAGCCCAGACAAGATTTTCCTCAAGGTTCATCTCCTTCAGTTCTTCAGGAGTCTTGAGGCAAGACGGGATGGCCTACGTGCGGTTGAAGACTTCATGGAGGTAGTATTGGTTCTTCCTGACAACATTGTGCGTGGCAGTCATGTCTCGAAGAATTGAACCAAACTGATGCTTGAACCATTTGTGGTTGCGGTCAACCTTCTGATGAAGACTAATAAGCAGTTCACAATCAATCATCACACGAGGGGCAGACTCTCGAGGCTTTTGCGTTGAGGCTTTTGCAGCAGAGTCCTGGGTAGCAGTGTCATCATTGGTGGAGTAAGATGCAGCTTTGCGAAACTGGCCATCCAATGGACGAGTACCCTCATCAATGACATCTTTGTCGTTTCCTTCAACTGAGGCTATTGTGTTCTTGAGGACTTCAATTGGAGGAAGAAAGCCGAAGTGATTTTGGAAGTCATCCTTGAAGGGAATTGAAGACCTTGATCTAATTAATTTCATGATCCAGGGAGCATAAGGCTTCAATTCAGTGGGGCTAATGCTGCATTGGCCAAAGTCCTCATGAAGAAATCATGGTATTTTATGGGAATCCCATGAATGATGTTGAATAGCATGTTCTTCATGACTCCCTCAACTTCTTCTTCTTCAGAGTTGTGGCCTTTATGAGGACAAAGGGTGTTGGTGAGGATGCGATAGACCGTCCTGGGCACATAGAGCAAATCCTTCACAAGGAAGGTGGTCCTTTGAGGTTTTCCAGGAGCTAAAGGCTTCATCAACACTTGTATCATATGGTTGGGCAGAGCAGGTTCATCAAATAGGCAGCGAGCTTCTTTTGAAGGAATTGGAACTGGGACTGACTGAAGCAATTTTGATGTTGGTGTAGTGTAGTGAGTAGGTCCAGTCATCCAGTCCAAGCCCATGAGATGATGTCAGAAGCATCGTGTGTGGTGTGCAAGGTGGCATAAAATTGAAGAATCAGCTCTTCATTCCAATCACAGATGTCCACACAAAATGGAAGAATGCCTGCATCGTGAAGAACTGCGAGCATCGGTGTAAAGGATGGGATTGTTTCCATATCCGCATGAGGAATTTGATGATGCTCGAAGACTTTCTTCTTGTCAAACATCATAGATGCGTAGTAATTCATCTGCGTGGTTGTCCAGAATCTGGTGCGACCGGCTCTTGCAGAGTCATATGGATTTGGTCCAGTGAGGAAAATGTGCTCATTGAAGAAATTGGTCTTGATGAATTTGGGGCACTTTGAGCCTTTGAATGGCATCCTTGGTTTCGGCTGAAGGTTTGGTTTAAACCGACCCACAACTTCTTTAGGCATTGGTGGAACTTCTTTAGACTGAGAATTTGCTCTGCAGGTTCCTTAGCGGCAGTTGGAGCAACAATTTCCTCAGCTGATGCAGCTGGCTTATCTTTAGTGGTAGTTGCAGCCAAGTCATCAGATCTTGGTTGAATTTCTTCAGTCTGGGTTGGAGACTGAGGAATTTTTGACAGAGGAGTGGTCACTGGTGAATTTGGGTGTGCAACTTCCCAATATTCATCATTGATGATGGGGGTTGTGTTTCCAATTTCCATGTCCTCATCAATTTCTTCAACGCCGACCTCTTCAGCAGTCAACTGAGGCTAGGGCGATGATACCTGTGGAGTTGAAGCATTTGCTTCCACTTCAATTTCTTCATCAATATGCTCAGAGGTAGCAGCAGACTAATCCTTTTCTTTTTTGTCATCATTTGGGATGACATAGTCAACACAAAATGGTACAATTTCATAGGCTGGCACGGAGCTGATAGGAGTTGCATCAATTGGTTCTGTTGAAGAACTTGGCAGTGTCTTCAATTTCTTCACTGCCGAGGAATGTGAAGTTGATGCTTTTCTGTTTAGTGCCTTCTTCTTCGCAGCCTTAGTTTTCTTCGCTTCTGATGCAGAAGGAAGGTTGCTATTCTTCACCCTTGAGGATTTTGCAGTTTCTGTAGAGGGTGAAGGAGGAGCATTTTATTCAAGCACTACTAATGAAGTCGCCCTAGTAGTCTCAATTTCATGAGACACAACAAACGTTTCTGCTGTCCTGGCAATTTCTTCAAGCACAACAGTGGAGGTTGCCCTGGCAGGTTCTTCAACAGTCTGAATTTCTTCAGTTGCGCTTGCAGTTTCTTCAGCAGGCTGAGCAGATTCCTCATCCTGAGGAATTTGTGGTTGCGATCGATTTGCAACCCTTGAGTTATGGTCCTTGATGGCTTTATCAGCCACTTTGACATAACAAACTTTGGCGCCTTGCCAATCAGCATAGAATCTATTGAAGTTATCTCTGAGGTCTTTGATCTTAGACTGCATCTTCACAAGTTCCTTAGGAGAAAGCCTCAGAACATTGTTCTTCAAATAGTGTTCTTTCTTGTACTGAGCCTTCTTGGTTTGTCTGGCCTTCTCATATTTCCACTTTTCTTCAGCTATGAAGGCAATGAGGACATGATCTGGACCAGAAGGCAGTTTCAAATCATCAATTGGCATGTTGGGATCCTTGTGCCAGATATCAATGAAGTTCAACACCATTTTAGGATCTAGCCAGAGAGGAATTTGAGTGCCCTTTGCTTGAGCCACTCGTTCTTGCTTGTTTCTGATGATTGCCTCCAATTCCTCATCATCAGCTTCATCATCTGAAGAATCCGATGGTATTTTGAACACCACCTTCTTTGGTTGAGGACTTGGCCGAGTGCCTCGTCCATCAGTAGCTTTCATTTTCATCAGAGAAGCACTGGTTGAGGAATGTGCTTGGGCTGAAGAACTTGCGGAGACCCCTGATGCAATTGAGTAGCCCTTGGTCCTCTCACATGTTGCCAGATGCACAGGGGTTGAGGACTTTGTGCCAGCAGCTGATGATTATGCAGCTACTGAAGGCATTGCCGAGGCCTTTGAAGACTTTGCATGAGGAGTCTGCAGTGATGATTTTGAAGTTGAGGACTTTGACTTCTCAGCAGACTTCTTCACAACAGACTTCTTAGGAGCACTAGCAGATGCTCCGACAGAGGCAACAACACCAGAGTCTTCATTCAATTTCTTCACAGCCTCTTTAGCCTTCTTTGCCAGCTTGGCTTGTTGTCTTTCCCATTCTTGAGGAAAGTCATTACTAGTTTTAAGACTAGTGGGATCAGCTGTTTGGTTTGGTGCCAAGGGTGGCCTGTTGCATGGGGGTTTAACTGCGAATTTCTTCATGTACTTGGGGGTGACATAGCGATATTCTTTCCACTCCCTTTCCCAACTCCTCTCAATTTTTTGAATGTGAATCTTTCGTTGCTTTGTTGTTTCCTTGCCATGAGTTTCTTCAGCTGGAGTGCAATATTCCTCATACAGTTCATCAGGTATCTCAAACGCAGTTTGCACTTCAGGCTTCTTTCCACCTTTCTGTGGCTTCTTCCCATCAGCCATTTTCTTCGGCTAAGGATTCTAAAGAAGTTTTCTTCAAGGAACGTTGCAAATGAGTTAAGTTGACGAGAACCTAGTGATTCATCAACATGCATTTTGTACCTGTGAACAAAGTATAGGTGTGAGGAATTTTAAGAGGTCATATGCATTCTCAGAAATTTTCAAAAACATCAAGTGTGAGGAATTTGACCATGGGTGTCTTGATGAATTTCATTAAGTGTTCTTTGTCTTAGGTTCCAGAGTAGTGCAGATTTTGAGGATCCACACAATTGAGGAATCTTGAAGAGAATCATAACTTAGAAAAAACATCAAGTATATGAACATGTAAGGTGCTTTTAGAATGAGATTCTTGAAGAATAAACACCTTTGAGGAAATTGTGGACAACTTGAAGATCAAACAAGGGCAGTAAAATCAGATTTTATTTACCCTGATGAAGAACACGACGGACAGTGAGATGAAATCGGGGAAGTTCGTCCATCCAGATCTCCCACGCCCTAGCTTGGCAGAGGGAGACAACTACAACGGCGGCGGAGTGAAGATTTCCGCGTCCGATGTGAGTATGGCGACGACGAGGTTGAGGTAGTGAAGCTCTTCCACACCGGCGGCGGTGATTTTAGCAACGGCGCTAGGTTTGAGCTTAGAAGAGAGTGGGAGTGAGGAGTAACCGAGCACAGTGAAAGGGAAGGGGTATTTACAGTGAAGGTGAAAAGCAATATTTTCGAAGATTTTGGACCAGATTGCCCCTGACCCTTGCTCTCCACGCGACATGTGTCACCCACGTTCTGAGTAGTGGCGATAGTGGGGGATCGTGGGTTATCCAGTCGTGGGAATCGGAACGGTTTGAGTGGGAAGCGCCGAAAATTTAGATAGTGAAAATTTTAAAGTTTCTATTCGCAATTCTAACTTAGAAAGGTCGCTAGGCTACCCGCCATTCTAACGCAACCGCGTGCGTCGCGCTCGTTGGAGCGCACGATTGTTTTTCTGTAGCTCGGTTTTGGCTGTTGGCGCATGCTCCGCCCTTAGTTTTTCTATACATCCGTGTCTTCTTTGAAAGTGCTGTCGAATAGGCCTCGTTAGCTATAGGTCTAGCAAATCAACTACTTTTTATCCTGACCAAAACGTGTGTGTTTGGGCCAAAGACGCGGCGAGCCCTAGAAAATATCTGCCTCCACATCTTCTCTTTCCTCCCCTTCCTACGCCTACTGTTCTCCTCCCAATTACCCTCCTCTTCTTTTTGTGCGGCGGCCGGGCGCAACTCCTTCCACCGCTGAACATCCATCCAGCCTTGCTCTCACTTTCCTACTCTCTAGAACTGGACTGGCCAGCGCAGCTCCACCTTCTCCCTGTCCTCCATCCACATGCGTGCAACAGCGAATCAGGAGGAGCTCAAGCCACACTGGTGGTCCACGGCACCGCCGCCATCGTCCTCAACAGGAGTAGCACAAACTGCGTAGGTGCCCGCTGTCCGTCCTGCTCGCACGCCGCCGTCTGTCCATGCTTCCTCTTGTTTCCCTTCTCTCTTAGATCGGGATCACTGCTAACTCTCTCGTTCTGATTCTCAGTTTCATTGGTAGGGACAGATGATTACGGCCACGACCACATCGACGGTGAGTAAGGAGTGAGGAAGATTCCTTATTGCTGGGAGGGAAACAACTACAGATTGAGGAGGACTGCACATGTCAAGAGCATGGTTATGCCCTGCAGATTGAGGAGGACGGGACAGGTGAAGAACATGGTCATGCCCTGAGAGCGCGCCCTGTGGCCATGCAGCAGCCCTTCTTCACCGGCCGCCACTTTGACAATGACTAACTTCTGGCACGACTCCATCCTCTTCCCTAGTCTCCGCCTGTGCACCACCGGAACTATAAGTACGTATGTTGTGGCCATGTCAAGCATAGCCACTTGATTAAATTGCTATTTTAACTCATTCAGATGATAGAAATATCATCTATGTGGCACGTGGTTTTGTTGATCTGGCTGCCCTTATTTTTAGTGCCCTTTTAGATAACTCTTAATAATGGAGCAAATAAACACCTAATTCTGTGGCTACTCCAAACATTCTGTTAGCATTAGTTGCCTCGGAGTGCATGTCGATGGAGATTTTGCATACATGCATGTTAAAATTCTTGGGATGACATAAATGGCAAATTATTGAACTCAACAAAATCCAGGAAATGTACTGGGTGCATGTCAATGGAGTTTCTCCTCACTCTTTCAATTATCTTATTTTCCATTTAACCATGTATTCATATTGTGGAATCGGTTATAGGACAATATGACCCCCTATTGGTTATTTGCTTGTGGAGCAAGAAAGGTATATGTTGTATTCTGAAATACTTACCAGTCTATATTTTAAACAGATAAACTGGCGACTTAGTTGTTTGTTATTATGTTCTCGTGTTGGATGCTCTAGAATCAAACAAATTTATGGTTTCCTTTCCCTGTTTTTGTACATATAGTATTTATTTGTATTTTCTTTTTTTTTGCACATTGAATATGCAAGTTTACACATTTAGTTTCCAAGTTTATTCTGAAGTAGTACAATCTCCAATTGAAGTAATTTATCAAGCTATCTCCAACTGGTACTATCTCCAACTGAAGTAATTTATCTAGCTGTCCCCAAGCAGTACATGAACAAGAAACTTCCAACTCTTTTGCACCTTCCATCAGTCTTAAGAAGTACTATCTCCAGGTTTAATTTATCGATCTACAGAAACATATTCTGAAGTGATGCTCATGTTGCTTCCTATTGCGAGCACTAGCTTCATGTGCAGATTGCGGTCACAATGAAGAGCTGCCTGACCATGTCTGCAAGGCCAAAGCATGAGAGTTGAAGGAAATCTTATGGTAAGAAGAAAAATAAATGCTACAATCTCTCTTTCAATTTGCATCGTTCAGTTGTACCATGACTTCATCGAGGTGAGTATGGAGGGAGAAAGGTTGAAGACGTGCAATGGAAAATTGTTATTAGATTTTCTTAAGAATTGCCTTTTATGTTATTTGATTGCTTAACATGCTTACATTCAGTAACTCGATTTTCTTTGTATGCACCTATAAGCCTTTCTGAGGTGTTACTGTGGATCGTCTATCTCAACCAAGAATTGAAGAAAACATGAGTCACAACCAATAACTTATTTTTTGCCACACCTTTGCTGTCACTTTTGCTTTGTGGCCCTTCCAGACATCAAAGACTATTTATATGTCCTATAGTTATTTGAAGAGTTTTGTGTAGCAGTTTGAATGGAATAGTCTCCCTATTTGTGTGTTTGCGCACGCACGTGTGTGTGTTCGTGGCTACACATCTTTGCCATTCCAGCTGCTCTGTTTTCACTTGAAACACCATGAAGCTTGTTCCAAGCGAGAATATGTGTTGTCATTCTTTTTTTAGATGACATTTCTTGACTTGATCTAACCCGAACCTTGAGAGATCTGACTTTACCATGCTTCTCTCTCTCTCTCTCAGAGCTTTGCCATGTGCTTTCATCGAAACTTAACATGATTTTTTGGTGTAAATTCCATGGAGTACGATGGTTCACTTTTACAACAGAAGAATGAATGCTTAGTTTTCCCACCTGCACGTATCAGCAACTCCTTGATCATGTCAGTTAGGAAACCATCATATGTTTTGAGTAATTGTTTTATAGAGATGTGTGGTTAGCTGAATAGGCTTACATAGTCCAGTAAAAAAACTATTTAAATTTTCTAAGAACACTAGCCGCTAGCTTATACATCTACTTGCCGAGTTAACAAGTTAATATGCATATACACCTCTGAAAAAAGATAGTAAACGCCCATCCTGAAGTTAGAAGTGCTTGATGAATAAGTGTTGAGTTTAGAAATAAACTCCATCGATGATATTGTTCATGGTTCTTGAATTAGAATTGAATAAGGTGCTATAATTTTAATTTAATTTGACAATAATCTTTGGGTAAAAGACATCCTTTTGGAAACTTGATGGTGCTTATTAGTTACAATGCTATATTTTAGTTTTATTCATTGTTGTCCCAATAGATGCTATCATGCATGTTCTTTGAATCTACTCTTGGTATTGTTTTGCCTCTTTTTTTCCTTCATGTCTATATAGTTATATTGTGTATACTGGGATGAGATTTTTCATACCATGTGTTTTACTAGGTCTTTCAGTTTGATCAACTAACAATATTCATGCCTCTAATCTTCGTCGGCTCTACTTTTTATGCGGGTTCAACTTAGAAAAGGTACGACTTAGTGGAAGGCATGTCAGAAATTTTTGAGTTGATGATGATTCATTAAAAATTTATTATGAAGTACCTCGAGTTCATACTTTAAATATAATCTTTTGGGTTGCCCCATCTATAGTCTGATACAAGTTATGAATCCATATTGGTACTGAAATATGAATGCCCTCTTTGGCTGATAAGGTTTTGTTTTCTGCAATTAACTCGTTTGGACATAACATTTGCTAAATGGGTTTTATAGATCTACCACCTCAATGAAACTTTTCTTTATTTCTCTTTCAATTGATTAAAGGTGCTAATATGTGCACTACAATACCCACATAGTACCGGTTCTAATTGGCTTCTTGCGCCATGGGTGCAACGGGTCATTTAGTTCTTCAGTTGTCAAGGACACAGTGAAGACTTTGAACGAGTTTCAAAGTAGAAAGCATATGAAGAATTTGTGAATAGTCTGTGTTGAGTTTATCATAGAGGGAGAACGGGTCCGATCACATTCACTTAGATGAAAATCAACTTGAAGAATTAGCAATAAGTGAACGCTGCTGAGGATACTGAAAACTCAAATATATATAGTCAATGAAGAACATGAGTTTCATAGTTTGAAGAATTTAAAAAGTTGATGAATTTGAAAAGTTGAAGAATTTGCAAACTTGAGGAATTTGAAAATTTGAAGAATTTGCAAAATGACGCAAAACTCAACTTTCAAGAATTTCAACTATGGTTGGTGGCGTGACTCATCGTATAAGAATGATGATTTCAGACACCGCGTACAATTGTCATAGGGTTCTGAGAATCAAATTATTCATTATTTTTTCACACTTAGAGGGTTATTCTTCATTGGATTGAAGAAAAATGTTACTTCATGTGTTCCACATGTAAGTCATCAATTTTGCATGAGTGTTAGGATGTGTGTCTTTTTCAAAGAACATTCGAAGATTCTAAGATATTCAGCTCACACCGCAACTTACAAAATATTTTTTCATCCAAGGGCTTTGTGAAGATATTGGCCAGTTGTTCTTCAGTAGGGACGTGGTCAATGGAGATGTCTCCCTTGAGTACATGATCTCGAAGAAAATGATGACGGATCTGGATGTGCTTGGTCTTGGAATGCTGAACTGGGTTGTAAGCAATCTTGATGGCACTCTCGTCGTCGCAGTAGAGTGACACATTCTTCACCTTGGTGCCATAGTTCTTGAGGGTTTGCTTCATCCACAGCAACTGAGCGCAACATGAACCAGCAGCAATGTACTCAACTTCAGCAGTGGATAGTGACATGCAGTTCTGCTTCTTCGAGCATCAACAAACTAAGTATCATCCGAGGAAATGGCATGTGCCTGAGGTTGACTTGCAATCCACACGATCTCCAACATAGTCAGCATCAGAATATCTGACGAGGTGAAGATTTGAGCCCTTGGGATACCATAATCCAAGTGTTGGTGTGTGAGCTAAGTATCGAAGAATATGTTTCATAGCCTTATGGTGTGATTCCTTCGGCGTTGCTTGGAATCGGGCACACATGCAAACACTCAACACAGTATCAGGCATAGATGCACATAGATAAAATAAGGAGCCAATCATGGAGCGATTTACCTTCTGATCAAAATCTTTACCATTTTCGTTAGTGTAGAGGTGGCCTTTTGAAGGCATTGGAGTTTTTACGCCTTTGCAATCTTGCATGTCGAATTTCCTCAGAACATCCTTGAGGTAAATCTCTTGAGAGATGAAGATGTCATTGTCTTGTTGACGAATTTGAATACCTCGGAATAATTTCAACTCTCCCATCATAGACATTTGATATTCTTCACTCATCATATAGGCAAATTCATCACTATAACGTTTGTCAGTACAACCAAACATAATATCGTCTACATACATTTGGCATATGAATAGTTCATTGTCATAGGATTTAGTGAAAAGAGTTGGGTCGAGTGAACCGAGTTTGAAGCCTTTCTTCATGAGGAACTCCTTCAGAGTGTCGTACCACGCCCGAGGGGCCTGCTTGAGGCCATAGAGGGCCTTGCTGAGTCTGAAGACTTTGTCAGGATGCTTAGGGTCTTCGAAACCTAGGCTTGAGCAACATATACTTCTTCCTCAAGCTTACCATTGAGGAATGCACTTTTCACATCCATTTGATATAAGATGATATCGTGATGGTTAGCATAAGTATGCGAATAGCTTCAAGTCTAGCAACAGGTGCAAAAGTTTCATCGAAGTCTATTCCTTCAACCTGTGTGTATCCTTGAGGTACAAGACGAGCCTTATTCCTTACCACAAGGCCATTTTCATCTTGCTTGTTGCGGTAGATCCACTTGGTACCTATGATGTTGTGCTTGACAAGTTCTCACACATTGTTGAGCTTGAATTGATGTAATTCCTCTTGCATAGCTTGAATCCACTCAGGCTCCTTGAATGTTTCATCAACTATGGTGAGCTCTATGATAGAGACAAAAGCAAGGTGCACACAAAAGTTAGTCAAATGTGAAGCTCTTGAGTAAGTGAGGGGACCTGGTGCATTGATGTTGTTGATGATTTTGTCAATCTGCACTTCATTTGCAACTCTTGGATGAGCAGGTTGACATGTCTGATGATTTTCTCCAGCACCATTTTCTTCAGGTGTATCAGCATGAATGTCTTCATTGGTTGGAATGACTTCTTCAGTGGGTATCACATCTTTAGTTGCCTTCAGCTTAATGGATTCTTCAGGAGACTGTTCATCTAGCACATAAGGCAGGTGCTCTCTTTGCGATCTGTCAATTTCATCGAACCGCACATCTACAGTTTTAACAACCTTTTGGTGGTAGGTGTTGAAGACTCTATAGGTGTGTGAGTCCTTTCTGTAACCAAGCATAAAACCTTCATGTGCTTTTGGTGCAAATTTAGAACTATGGTGAGGATCTCTAATCCAGCATCTTGCACCGAAGACTTTGAGATAACTTACATTGGGTTTTTTGCCAGTCATGAGTTCATATGAAGTCTTCTTGAAGAATTTGTGAAGATATACCGTGTTGATGATGTGGCATGCTGTATCAATTGCCTCAGGCCAGAAGCGACGAGGAGTCTTGTATTCATCAACCATGGTGCGAGCCATCTCAACAAGAGTCCTGTTCTTGCGCTCCACGACGCCGTTCTGCTGAGGAGTATATGGGGCAGATAGCTCATGAGTAATACCAAGTTCGTCAAGATATTCATTAAGATTGGCGTTCTTGAACTCGGTCCCATTATAACTCCTGATATGCTTGATTTTGACGCCGAAGTTCATGGAGGCCTATGAAGCAAATCGTTTGAAGACATCTTGCAGTTCAGACTTGTACATAATAATATGCACCCAAGTGTAGCGAGAGTAATCATCAACAATGACAAAACCATACAAACTTGAAGAATTTGTTAGTGTGGAATAATGAGTGGGGCCAAAAAGGTCCATGTGAAGCAATTCAAAGGGTCGAGTCGTGGTCATGATTGTCTTCAAGGGATGCTTGGATCTGGTCATCTTCCCAGACTCACATGCACCACAGAGGTGGTCCTTGAGGAATTTGACATCTTCTGACGCTTTTCAAGTGCACTTTGTTGCCTAGTGGAAATATTAGCAAGTTTGGCATATCTAGGTTTCACATATTCATCAGTTTCACCATCATTTGATTCAGAGGAGGAGTGATGCTTATGTACCTTGGAACCTTTAGCCATGAAGCAATAGGTGGGAGCATAATCATCATTGCTGACGTCAGAGTCGTTATAGTAGTCATTTTCTTCATTGTCGAAGATAGACTTGCTGAAGAAAGCAATAGCGAGAGCAAGGCTAGCGACACCAGATTCAGATTCCACCTCAGATTCTTCCTCTTCTTCATATTCTTCATATTATTCTTATGAGTCCATTTCCTTGCCACTGAAAGCCCAAGCCTTTCTGGGACCATTCTTCTTGTGCGTTGAGGACTTTGAAGATTTCTTCTTTTTCTTCGAGTCATCAGAACTGTCGTCCTTGTACTTCTTCTTCTTCTTTGATTCTTTTTCCCAGAGAGTATAGTCAGAGATATAGTGACCAGATTTCTTGAATTTGTGACAGGTTCTCTTCTTGTAGTCACCTGAGGAATCTGATTTCCTGAAGCTACTTTTTGATGACTTTCCAAATCCACCTCTCCTTGAGAACTTCTGAAATTTCCTCACGAGTTTGCCAGCTCCTGACTCAGTTCTTCAGGATCACCAAGGCTACTATCAGAATCTTCGCCTTCAGATGAGAAATTGCTTTTGCCTTCAGAGCACGAGATCTTCCATAGCTTGGCCCGTAGAGGTCTCTCTTCTCAGCTTGTTGGAATTCATGAGTATTGAGTCTCTCAAGAATATCAGGAGGATCAAGTGGCTTGTAGTCTCCACGTTCTTGAATCATCAAAGCCAGAGTATCGAATGAGGAATCAAGAGATCTTAGCAGTTTCTTCACCACCTCGTGATCAGTGATATCAGTAGCACCCAGTGCTTGAAGCTCATTGGAGATATCAGTGAGACGATCAAAATTTTGATGAACATTCTCATTGTCGAGTCTTTTGAAGCGGTTGAAGAGATTGCAAAGAACATCAACACAAGAATCATGCTGAGTGGAAACACCTTCATTGACTTTGGACAACCTATCCCAGATAAGCTTAGCAGACTTCAAAGCACTCACTCCGCCATACTAACCTTTGCTCAGATGGCCACACTTGATATTCTTCGCTTGAGAATCAAGTTGCTTGAATTTCTTCGTATCAGCAGCAATAACAGTCGGAGAAGTGAGGGGAACACCATTTTCCACAACATACCAGAGATTGTTTTCAATAGCTTCAAGATGCATGCGCATCTTGTTCTTCCAGTAGGGGTAATCCGTCTCATCGAAGGTAGGACAACCGCTGAAAACTTTAATCATACATGCAATCGACATAACTAGAACTCCAGGCGATTAAACCAAAATCACACAGAACAAGGAAGTACCTTGCTCTGATACCAATTGAAAGTGAGTTATATTGACTAGAGCGGGGGGTGGGGGTGAATAGGCGATTTTTACAAATTCATCACTTGAGAAATTTCAAATTGAGGAATTTGAAATGTGATGAATAACTAGCAGCGGAATAAGTAATCACGTGCATGATAAACATAGCAATAGCATAGTCATCATGATGAAATAAAACATGCACAGATTACAGGTAGCATGATACATGATAAGCAAGTGAGGAACGAGGTAACTTGAAGAATTTGAGGTGAGGAAATTGTGAAAGTCTTCAGTCAAATTATTCAAATAGTAAAGATCAATTTCATCAACACGTATATGATGAAATGAAAGGGTTGAGGAAATAGAACCAGGTAGCTCGATGAAGACAATGGTTTGATGACTGAGTTCCAACTACTGTGACAATCCTACGTCTGGTTTGGAGTGGCCTGGTATTTAAACCAGAGGACACATAGTCCCAGGACACATAGTGCTTACCGTATTCTCCTTGAGCTAAGGTCACAAAGTCCTCGCCCAACACTCGTGGTAAGTCTTCAGGTTAGACTTCCAAAACCTCACCAACTGGTCACCCGACGATCCACAATTGACTGATGGATGCTCTAGACCAAGGTCACTCCATGATCCCCAATTGACTACAGGATGCACTAGACCATGACGCCTAACCGTCGGGAAGATACACAGTCTTCAAAGGTAACAAGCGTCAGTTCTGTTGAAAATATGCCCTAGAGGCAATAAAATCAAGTGTTTATTATTATATTTCCTTCTTCATGATAATTATTTATTATCCATGCTATAATTGTATTGATTGGAAACACATTACATGTGTGGATAAATAGACAACACTTTGTCCCTAGTATGCCTCTAGTGAACTAGCTCGTTGATCAAAGATGGTAACGGTTTCCTAGCCATTGACATGTGATGTCATTTGATAACGGGATCACATCATTAGGAGAATGATGTGATGGACAAGACCCAAACTACAAACGTAGCATATGATCGTGTCAGTTTATTGCTACTGTTTTCTGCATGTCAGTATATGTTCCTATGACCATGAGATCATGCAACTCACGGACACCGGAAGAGTGCCTTGTGTGTATCAAACATCACAACGTAATTGGGTGACTATAAAGGTGCTCTACAGGTATCTTCGAGGGTGTCTATTGGGTTGGCATGGATCAAGACTGGGATTTGTTACTCCGTGTGATGGAGAGGTATCTCAGGGCCCACTCGGTAATACAACATCACAATAAGCCTTGCAAGCAATGTGACTAAGTGTTAGTCACGGGATCTTGTGTTACGGAATGAGTAAAGAGATTTGCCGGTAACGAGGTTGAACTAAGGTATGTAGATACCGACGATCGAATCTCGGGCAAGTAACATACCAAAGAAAAAAAGGGAACATCATACGGGATTAACTGAATCCTTGACATAGAGGTTCGGCCGATAAAGATCTTCATAGAATATGTAGGAACCAATATGGGCATCCAGGTCCCGCTATTGGTTATACACCGTAGAGGTGTCTCGGTCATGTCTACATAGTTCTTGAACCCGCAGGGTCTGCACACTTAAGATTTTGGTGACGTTTCAGTAGTATAGAGTTATGCATGGTGGTGAACGAAGGTTGTTCAGAGTCCCGGATGAGATCCCGGACGTCACGAGGAGCTCCAGAATGGTCCGTAGGTAAACATTGATATATAGGAAGTCCTATTTTGGTCGCCAGAAAAGTTTCGGGCTCATCGATAGTGTACCGGGAGTACCGGTAGTGTATCGGGAGACCATCGGGAGGGGTATTTCGACCCAAGAGGCTACATGGGCTGTGGGAGAGTGAATACCAGCCCTTAGTGGGCTAGTGGAAGTCCCACACAAGGCCCATGCGTCTGGGAAGAAAAACCTAAAGAGAAAAAGGTGGAAAAAGGCAAAAAGGCCAAAATAAGGAGGAGTCCTTGTCCTACTAGGATTGGAGGAGGATTCCTCCTCTCCTCCCACTTCGACGAAAGCCTAGAAGGCTTGGCCCTTGTGCCAAGTCTCCTCCTCTCTTCCTCTTATATATACTAGAGCTTTTAGGGTTTTTGCACTTGATTTTCAGCCACGTGCTACCCATTCCTCTAGTGCATAGTTTCTCCTCTAGATCGGTTTTCTGTAGTGCTTAGGCGAAGCCCTGTCGGAATTGCTCCATCACCATCGCCACAGTGCCACCACACTGCCGGAGAACACCTCTACCTCTCCTCTCCCTCTTGCTGGATCAAGAAGGCAGAGATCATCATCAAGCTGTACGTGTGCTGAACGTGGAGGTGCCGTCCGTTCAATGCTCTATCGGGACGGATCGTGATTGGATCGCGGGACGCTCGGCGATTTGGATCGCAAAGACGTTCGACTACACCAACCGCGTTTCTTAATGCTTCCTCCTTAGCGATATACAAGGGTACGTAGATCCACTCTCCCTCTCTTAGATGCTCATCACCATGGACAGATCTTGCGTGTGCATAGGAATTTTTTTGTTTCCCATGCAACGTTCCCCAACAGTGGCATCATGAGCTAGGTCTGTGTGTAGATGAGATCTCGAGTAGAACACAAAGAGTTTGTGGGTGTTGATTCTTAGATTGCTTCCTCCCTTGGTCGTGTTTTGGTTCAGCGGTATTGTGGGATGAAGCGGCCCGGACCAACCTTACTCGTACGCTTACGAGAGACCGGTTCCATCAATTGACGTGTAACCTCGTTGCACAAAGATGGCTGGCGGGTGCCTGTTTCTCCTATTTTAGTTGGATCGGATTCGACAAAGGCAATCCTTGAGAAGGTTCAAAAGCAACTAATGTATCACCGTTATGGTTAATGCGTAGGTGAGAATTGTTCTTGCTAGATACCCTTAGCAGCCACGTAAAACATGCAACAACAATTAGAGGACGTCTAGCTTGTTTTTGCAGGGTATGTTGTGATGTGATATGGCCAATTACATGATGTGATATATGTGATGTATGAGATAATCATGTGTTGTATAAGATATCATGACTTTCATGTTGATGAGTACGGCAACCGACAGGAGCCATAGGGTTGTATTCAATTATTGTATGACCTGCGTGTCAATCATTAAGCACTATGTAATACTTTACTTTATCGGTAAACGGTAGCAAGGTAGTAGAAGCATGACGGGAATGACAACCCCATTGGTGACACATTGATGGAGATCAAGATGATGGAGATCATGGTGTCGTGCCGGTGACGATGGATATCATGCCGGTGCTTTCAAGATGGAGATCAAAAGCACAAGTTCATGGCCATATCATGTCACTTAGTATTTGCATGTGATGTTAATCCTTTTATGCACCTTTTTTTGCTTAGGACGACGGTAGCATTATAAGGTGATCCCTCACTTGAATTTCAAGATGAATTGTGTTCTCCCCAAGTGTGCACCGTTGCGAAAGTTCGTCGTGTCGAGACACCACGTGATGATCGGGTGTGATAGACTCTACATTCACATACAACGGGTGCAAGCCAGTGTTGCACATGCAAAACACTCGGGTTAAACTTGATGAGCCTAGCATGTACAGACATGGCCTCGGAACACAAGAGACCCAAAGGTCGAACATGAGTCATATAGTAGATATGATCAACATGATGATGTTCACCATTGAAACCACCTCAACTCACGTGATGATCGGACTTGAGTTGGTGAATTTGGATAATGTGACACTCAGATGATCTAAGGGATGTCAATTTGAGTGGGAGCTTTAGTAATTTGATTAACTAAACTCATTATCTTAAACAATAGTCTAAGTAACCTTTGCATATTTATGTTGTAGATCAATGGCTCGCGCAGTAGCACCCCTGAATTTTAATGCGTTCCTAGAGAAAGCTAAGTTCAAAGATGATGGAAGTAACTTTGTTGACTGGTCCCATAATCTGAGGATTATCCTCACGGTTTTTCTAGAAATCATATGTCCTTGATGCACCGCTTGGTGACCAACCAGAAGACATGTCATCCGAAGACGTTAAGAACGCTTGGGAGGCACATTCTAGAGATTACTCAATAGTTTAGTGTGCAATATTGTATGGCTTAGAACAGGGACTTCAAAGACGTTTTGAACGTCATGGAGCATATGAGATGTTCTAGGAGTTGAAGTTTATCATTCAGAAGAATGCCCGGATCGAGAGGTATGAGACCTCCGATAAGTTCTCTGCTTGCAAAATGGAGAACGGGTCTATAAGTGAACATATACTTAGAATGTCTGGGTATTCGACTCGTCTAACGGTGTTGGGAATTGCCCTTTCGCCAGAGGCGATCACTGACAGAGTTCTTCAATCACTGCCACCTAGTTACAAAAGCTTTGTGATGAACTATAACATGCACGGGATGAACAAGTCAGTCGCCGAGCTGTTTGCGATGCTAAAAGTCGTTGAGTCTGAAATCCAAAAAGAACATCAAGTGTTGATGGTCAATAAAACCATTAGTTTCAAGAAGAATGGCAAGGTCAAGGGCAAGAAGGGTAAAACTAAGAAGGATGGCAAAGCAGTTGCAACTCCAGTAAAGAATCCCAAGCATGGACCCAAGCCAGAAACTGAGTGCTTTCATTGCAAGGGAACTGGTCACTGGAAGCGGAATTGCCCCAAGTACCTGGCTGACAAGAAGGCGGGCAACGACAAACAAGGTATATATGATATACATGTTATTGATGTGTACCTTACTAGCTCTCGTTGTAGTGCCTGGGTATTTGATACCGGTTCGGTTTCTCACATTTGTAACTCAAAACAGGAACTATGGAATAGACGAAGGCTGGGAAAGGATGAAGTGACGATGTGCGTGGGAAATGGTTCCAAGGTTGATGTGATCGCCGTCGACACGCTCTCTCTTCGATTACCATCGGGATTAGTGATGAACCTGAATAATTGTTATTTAGTGCCTGCATTAAGCATGACCATTATATCTGGATCTTGTTTATTGCGAGACGGTTACTCATTTAAATCAGAGAATAATGGTTGTTCTATTTATATGAGTTATATCTTTTATGGTCATGGACCCAGTGTGAGGGGTTTATTCATATTAAATCTTGATAGTGATGACGCACATGTTCATAACATTGATGCCAAAAGATGTAGAGTTGATAATGATAGTACCACTTTCTTGTGGCACTGCCGTTTAGGTCATATTGGTGTAAAACGCATGAGGAAGCTCGATGCTGATGGACTTTTGGAGTCACTTGATTTTGAATCACTTGACACATGTGAATCATGCCTCATGGGCAAGATGACTAAAACACCGTTCTCTTGAACAATGGAACGGGCAAGTGACTTATTGGAAATCATACATACTAATGTGTGCGGTCCAATGAATGTTACAGCGCGTGGTGGATATCGTTATTTTCTCACCTTCACTGATGACTTAAGTAGATATGGGTATATTTACTTAATTAAACACAAGTATGAAACGTTTGAAAAGTTCAAGCAATTTCAGAGTGAAGTTGAGAATCATCGTAACAAGAAGATTAAATTCCTGCATCTGATCGAGGACGTGAATATCTGAGTTATGAGTTTGGCAGTCATTTAAGACAGTGTGGAATTGTTTCACAGTTAACACCGCCTAGAACACCACAGCGTAATGGTGTGTCCAAAGGTCGTAATCGAACCTTATTAGATGGTGCATTCTATGATGTGCCACTCTCGTTTTGGGGTTATGCAATAGAGACAGCTCCATTCACTTTAAATAGGGCACCATCGAAATCCATTGAGACAACGCCATATGAACTATGGTTTGGCAAGAGGCCAAATTTGTCGTTTCTTAAATTTGGGGATGTGATGCTTATGTCAAAAAGCTTCAGCCTGAAAAGCTTTAACCCAGAGCGGAGAAATGCGTCTTCATAGGATACCCGAAAGAGACAGTCGGGTATAACTTCTATCTCAGATCCGAAGGCAAAGTGTTTGTCGCTAAGAACGGAAGATTTCTTGAGAAAGAGTTTCTCTCAAAAGAATTGAGTGGGAGGGAAATAGAGCTTGATGAGGTTATTGAACCTTTACTTCAACCAGGAAAGTAGCGCAACATAGAAAGATATTTCTATGGAACCTACGATAGTTGAAGAGGAAGTTAATGATGATGATCATGAAGTTTCGCATCAAGTTACTATTGAACCTCGTAGGTCGACAAGGGCGCGTACTGCTCCTGAGTGGTACGACAACCCTGTCTTGGAGGTCATGTTGTTGGACAACAATGAACCTACGAGCTACGGAGGAGCAATGATGGGCCCAAATTCCGAGAAATGGTTAGAGGCCATGAAATCCGAGATGGGATCCATGTATGAAAACAAAGTATGGACTTTGGAAGTATTACCTGAAGGGCGAAAGGCCATTCAGAACAAATGGATCTTTAAGAAGAAGACGGACGCAGATGGTAATGTCACCGTCTATAAAGCTCGACTTGTGGCAAAGGTTTTTTCACAAGTTCAAGGAGTTGACTATGATGAGACCTTCTCACCTGTAGCGATGCTTAAATCTGTCAGAATCATGTTGGCAATAGCTGCTTATTTCAACTATGAAATTTGGCAGATGGATGTCAAAACAGCGTTGCTCAACGGTTTCCTTGAGGAAGAGTTGTATATGATACAACCAGAAGGTTTTGTCGATCCAGAGAATGCTGACAAAGTTTGCAAACTCTAGCAATCCATTTATGGGCTGGTGCAAGCATCTCGGAGTTGGAATAAGTGCTTTGATGAGGTGATCAAAGCGTTTGGGTTTATACAAGTTTATGGAGAAGCTTGTATTTACAAGAAAGTGAAGCGGAGCTCTATAGCGTTTCTAATATTATATGTGGATGACATATTGCTGATTGGAAACAATATAGAA
Source organism: Hordeum marinum (assembly GCA_022496015.1). NCBI lineage: Eukaryota > Viridiplantae > Streptophyta > Magnoliopsida > Poales > Poaceae > Hordeum > Hordeum marinum. The sequence goes on from CM039673.1 coordinate 310,595,401, forward strand.
ATGCTGGAAAGCGTGAAGGAATATTTGAACAAGAGTTTTTCAATAAAGACCTAGGAGAAGCTGCTTTCATATTAGGCATTAAGATCTATAGAGATAGATTGAGACGCTTAATAGCACTTTCACAGAGCACATACCTTGATAAAGTTTTGAAGAGGTTCAAAATGGATTAGTCCAAGAAGGGGATCTTGCCTGTGTTACAAGGTGTGAAGTAGAGTAAGACTCAATGCCCAGTAACTGCAGAAGATAGAGAAAAGATGAGTGTCATCCCCTCTGCTTCAGCCATCGGCTCTATCATGTATGCAATGCTGTGCACAAGACCCGCTGTCAGCCTTGCCATAAGTATGGCCGGAAGGTTTCAAAGTGATCCTGGAATGGAGCACTGGGTAGCGGTCAAGAATATCCTTAAGTACCTGAAAAGGACTAAGGAGATGTTTCTCGTTTATGGAGGTGATGAAGAGCTCGTCGTAAAGGGTTACGTCGATGCAAGCTTTGACACTGATCCGGATGACTCTAAGTCGCAAACCGGATACGTATTTATTCTCAACGGGGGAGCGGTAAGTTGGTGCAGTTCCAAGCAAAGCGTGGTAGCCGATTCTACATGCGAAGTAGAGTACATCACAGCCTTGGAGGCGGCGAAGGAAGGTGTCTGGATGAAGCAGTTCATGACAGATCTTGCAGTAGTGCCCAGTGCACTGAATCCAATGACTCTGTTCTGTGACAACACTGGTGCCATTGCTCTGGCCAAGGAACCAAGGTTTCACAAGAGGACCAGACACATAAAGCTATGCTTCAACTCCATCCGCGATTACATCAAGGAGAAGGACATAAATATTGCAAAGTGCACATGGATCTGAATGTTGCAGACCCGTTGACTAAACCTCTTCCAAGGGCTAAACAAGATCAACACCAGAACTGCATGAGTGTTCGATTCATTACAATGTAAATCACATAGTGATGTGAACTAGATTATTGACTCTAGTGCAAGTGGGATACTGTTGGAAATATGCCCAAGAGGCAATAAATAAAGTATTTATTATTATATTTCCTTGTTCATGATAATTGTTTATTATCCATGCTATAATTGTATTGATCGGAAACTCATTACATGTGTGGATAAATAGACAACACTTTGTCCCTAGTATGCCTCTAGTGAACTAGCTCGCTGATCAAAGATGGTCAAGGTTTCCTAGCCATTGACATGTGATGACATTTGATAACGGGATCACATCATTAGGAGAATGATGTGATGGACAAGACCCAAACTACAAACGTAGCATATGATCGTGTAAGTTTATTGCTACTGTTTCCTGCATGTTAAGTATATGTTCCTATGACCATGAGATCATGCAACTCACGGACACCAGAGGAGTGCCTTGTGTGTATCAAACGTCGCAACGTAACTGGGTGACTATAAAGATGCTCTACAGGTATCTCCGAGGGTGTCTATTGGGTTGGTATGGATCAAGACTAGGATTTGTTACTCCGTGTGACGGAGAGGTATCTCAGGGCCCACTCGGTAATACAACATCACAATAAGCCTTGCAAGCAATGTGACTAAGTGTTAGTCACGGGATCTTGTGTTACGGAACGAGTAAAGAGACTTGCCGGTAACGAGGTTGAACTAGGTATGGAGATACCGACGATCAAATCTTGGGCAAGTAACATACTAAAGAACAAAGGGAACATCATACGAGATTAACTGAATCCTTGACATAGAGGTTCGATCGATAAAGATCTTCGTAGAATATGTAGGAACCAATATGGGCATCCAGGTCCCGCTATTGGCTATTGACCGTAGAGGCGTCTCGGTCATGTCTACATAGTTCTCGAACCCGCAGGGTCTGCACACTTAAGGTTTGGTGACGTTTCGGTAGTATAGAGTTATGCATGGTGGTGACCGAAGGTTGTTCGGAGTCCTAGATGAGATCCTGGACGTCACGAGGAGCTCTGGAATGGTCCGGAAGTAAATATTTATATATAGGAAGTCCTATTTTGGTTGCCGGAAAAGTTTCGGGCTCATCAGTAGTATACTGGGAGTGTCGGTAGTGTACCGGGAGACCATCGGGCGGGGTATTTCGACCCAAGAGGCTACATGGGCTGTGGGAGAGTGAATACCAGCCCTTAGTTGGCTGGTGGAAGTCCCACACAAGGCCCATGCGGCTGGGAAGAAAAACCTAAAGAGAAAAAGGTGGAAAAAGGCAAAAAGGCCAAAATAAGGAGGAGTCCTAGTCCTACTAGGATTGGAGGAGGATTCCTCCTCTCCGCCCACTTCAGCTGAAGCCTAGAGGGCTTGGCCCTTGCGCCAAGTCTCCTCCTCTCTTCCTCTTATATATACTAGAGGTTTTAGGGTTTTTGCACTTGATTTTCAGCCACATGCTACCCGTTCCTCTAGTGCATAGTTTCTCCTCTAGATCGGTTTTCTGCAGTGCTTAGGCGAAGCCCTACCGGAATTGCTCCACCACCATCGCCACGACGCTGTCATGCTACCGGAGAACTTGTCTACCTCTCCGCTCCCTCTTGCTGGATCAAGAAGGCGGAGATCGTCATCAAGCTATACGTGTGCTGAACGCGGAGGTGCCGTCCGTTCCGTGCTTGATCGGGACGGATCGTGATTGGATCGCGGGATGCTCGGCGATTTGGATCACGAAGACGTTCGACTACACCAACCGCGTTTCTTAATACTTCCCGCTTAGCGATCTACAAGGGTACGTAGATCCACTCTCCCTCTCGTAGATGCTCATCACCATGGATAGATCTTGCGTGTGCGTAGGAATTTTTTTTGTTTCCCATGCAACGTTCTCGAACAGGTTCCACACAGGAGCAATTCCTTCAGTGATGCTCAATCACTTTGGGTTTGGTTGTTTGGATTTGGGTTTTTCCTCACTGATGATTTTGTCTCAAAGTCCTCGGAGGATGTGTTGCTCTCAAATGACAAGTGTTAGTTTTCTCTCGGAGCAGCCAACCATCTAGTGGTTGTGGGGGGGGGGGTGGCTATTTATAGCCACGGTGCAACCTAACATGATAAGACACAAATGCCCCAATGATATGACCGTTATGTGGATAAGATAATTGGGGACAGCTGGCGCTAAGCACAACAACAGTCGGATTTTCGAACTATGAAAGTCCTCAGGCTTATCATATTCCTCACTTGTAGGCAATTCGCACTGGCGAAATCCTAACTCCTCAGTCAAATCAATTTCCTGAGAGACTAGAAGAACTTCGTCTTTGTCACTAAAGAACTTGACTGATCTGCAAGTGATTTCCAAAGGCTTCACTCGAAGGATTGGATAGGTTGAGGCTTTTGAGGTAAGCAGTAGTTGGAAATTTTCCTTAGTATTACCCCGGCCCCCTTTAACAGTACGGTGTTTCCTATGACTCAAAGAAAGGAAATGAAACTACAAAAACAAAAGTCTTCACGCTTCATAGTCCTCGTTCATATCTTCAAGGTCACACCAACTTCTTCGTATTCAAAGTCTTTAGGGAATACCAAAGTCTTCACCAAAGTCTTCAATTGAAGATATACATTTTTAGGGGTCGATAATCTCCGAATATATCAAACTCATCATCGACTTATAGAGCCTATGTTCACTCATAAACACATTAGTTCCTTAACCTATAAGTCTTCAATACACCAAAATCACTAAGGGGCACTAGATGCACTTACAAATGTCACCGAAGATTTGCTCTAAGGGATGATTCTTTTTCACTCCTGCTTGAACTCGAGGTAGCTTTTGCTTGTTGGATGGTGTAGCTTCCTCCTCCTCATCTTCTTCTTCATTGTTATTGAAGGTGAAAGCACAACATCTCCCTAGGTGGTTTTGGTAATTAATAACAACATATATTTCATTTGATTAATGTTTCCACTAAGTACAATTCAGGAAAAAGTTCAATGTTTGGTTGGCAAAGGATTGTAGGGAGACCCCATGATGCAAGGAATAGGATTTTCCAAGCTACAAGCATGAAGACTCTACATTTTAATTTATGATAAATCACTTTGAGTCCATAGGAAAGCCAATACTATTAAAAGGGGGTGAGGTAATAATAGTGAATGAAATGCTCAAAACGATCAAGTGTTAGCCACCAAAAACACTCACAAGCTCTCCCACAAATATTTTGTCTTAAATCCTACCACTCAAAATCGATGCCACCAACAATATCATTTCGGCTACACCGAGTCAAAACCCTAGACAGAAATCCTAGCCAAACCCACTTCTCGGTACTACCAAGTTCCATATCGGCGCAACCAAGTTTTAGTGACCAATTTCCTGGTGCCTCGTTTACAACAATCATATTTCCAAGAATAGTGAATCGGTCTCACCAAGTTGTGTAACTGCCCTTAGCCACTCGTATCGGTACCACAGAGATTTCCATATTGGTCTCATCGAAAATGCCAAAGTTGTCACATTTTGCACTAGTCGGTGTAACCGAGTTTTCACTTCGGTTTCATCGAGTTGGGCAATAATGTTTTAATGGTTGAATTTTTGGAGATGCCTATATATACCCCTCCTCCACGTCCCACTCGCAAGAGAAGCACTCAGAACAGACCCATGCTTCCAATATCCAATTTTCCGAGAGAGAACCATCTACCATTGTGTTGAGGTCAGGATCATCCACTCCAACCATATGGATCTTGATTTCTAGGCTCCCTGATTTGCTTTCCACCCAATCAATCTCTTCTACCAAAGCCAACTCTGTGAGAGAGTAAATGAGTGTTGAGGAGACTATAATTCGAAACACAAGAGTGAGGAGTTCATCGTTGTTACCACATTTGTTACCTTTTGGAGGGTGGTGCCTCCTAGATTGGTTAGGTGTCGCTTGGGAGCCTCCTCCTTCGTGTTGTTGAGTTGAACCAAGAAGTTCGTAAGGGCAAGGAGATCGCCTACTTCGTGAAGATCTACCCCGAGTAAGGCTAGTCCTCTGTGGACGTAGGCCGTCATGGTATAGTCGAGGTTGCTTCTTCGTGGAACCCTCCGTGAGTAGAGCCGTCCGTGGACTCTTGCGACCTTACCCTCCGTGGGTTGAAGACTCCATGAACGTGGATGTACGATAGTGTCGGAACCAGGAAAAAAATCTTCGTGTATCCAAATTGCGTTTGATATTCTATCCCTAGCCTCTACTTCATGTGCTTGTTTTTACTTTCCGGTGCAATACTCATAGAAATGCATGTGTAGGGTGAAGTTTGTATGCTAGAATTGCTAAAATATGCCAACCAATTAAATTGGGAAAAGATTAGGTTTTTATTTCATCAAGTAGTCTAATCACCCCCCTCTAGACCTACTCCCGATCTCTACAAGTGGTATCAGAGCTTTGGTCACCATTGCATTGGTCTCACAGCCTAGGAGAGTATGGCGTCTAGTGAGGGAAACTATCAACATAGATGTCCATATTTTGATGGTACTAACTTTGCTGGTTGGAAGCATAAAATGAAAATGCATATTCTTGGTCATAACCCCGCCGTATGGGCCATTGTTCATGTTGGCTTGCAAGGTGAATTCTTGGAGATGGAAAGGAACCGGATCATGAAGCGATCGCAGAAGAATTGAAGATGTTGCAACACAATGCTCAAGCATGTGACTCAATAGCCTATGTCATAAAGAATTCAACAAAATCAGCTGTCTTGAGAATGCGAAGGAAATTTGGAATACTTTGGTTGATATGCACGATGGTACCGACTCCATCAGGGGATGTAAGTTGGATGTGCTTCAAAGTCAACTTGAGAAGTTCAAGATGAAGGATGGTGAAGGAGTCGTCGAAATGTACTCTAGGCTTCCTCTCATCACAAATGAGATTGTCGTCTTAGGAAGCGAAGAGATGGTCGACGAATTCATCATCAAGAAAATACTTAGAGCCTTGGATGGAAAGCACGACACCGTGTGCACATTAATCCAGATGATGACAAATTACAAAGATCTCAAGCCTACGGAAGTGATTGGAAGGATTGTTGCTCATGAGATGTCACTCAAAGACAAGGAAGAATTTCACGACAAGTCTAGTGGTGATTACAAAGTTTGAAGTGACAACCTTGTTACCAATGAAGAGATAACCCTCGTGGCCAAGAACAAGTTCTACAAGAGTCGAGGCAAAGAAAGGAACTCCAACTTAAGATATGAGGAGAAGTGTTCATCTAGTCGTGACCGAAATTGTTACGATTGTGGAAGACCCGAACACTACTCCAATGATTGGACGCCCCCCACAAAAGAAGGGAGGAGTCACCTAGAATAAAGAGCTCAAGAGATGAGTCACCTCGAAGAGACAGAAGGAGTAGAGATGATCGTTATGAACGAAGACCCTCCCGGAGAAGCAAAGACTTGGAGAAGAAGGACAAGTACACCAAGAGCTACACAAGAATAAGACATCAAGCTCATGTTGGTGAATGGGTTTCCAGCTTCGAATCCGACAACCACTCCAAGAGAAGCTATCACTCCGACTCCGACTATAGTCAAGATGAAGGTGTTGCCAGACTCTCACTCGTTTCCTCCAACTCCTATGACATATTTGATTCACCAAATGAAGGAAGTGGAAGTTGCTTCATCGCTAAAGGCCCCAAGGTATCACACCCTGAATACATTGACTTTAGTAGTGATGAGGATGGCTTACTTGGAGATGATGACTTGCTATTTAACAAATGTTGTGATATTAGTCAAAATGAACTTGTTACTAATCACACTAGTCAAGATAAGTCGTGTGATGATGATAAGTTGGAAATAGAGTGACTAACTAAAGAATTAAACACTCTTAAGTTAGCCCATGCATCTACTCTAGAATATCATAGAGAGCTTGTAAGGACTCATGAGAAGCTCCACTTCGAGAAGCTCAATTTGGAGCAAGAGCATGAATTCCTTAAATCTATCAATGACGATCTTCAAAACAAGACTTCCTCTTATACGCTACATGGAGGAAATTGTACGCAAGCATGGAGGATACCCGAAGAACCTTGGTATTGGCTACTTCAACGCTAATGGAGTTGAATGGGAGGAAGGTCAATACCCCAAGACCAAGTTTGTTCCTCAAAAGGAGAAGGATGAACATACTCTCCCCAAGGGAACAAAAGCTCAAGATGACCTTCCACCACAAGACCACAAGGTCAAGGGCAAGGACAAGCTTGAAGAGGAGATTGACTCATATGAAGATGAATACCAGGCTATGGTCAAGTGGTTTCCCAAGGCTACCACAAGCTCAACTTCTACAATTGCTACTTCAACTCCAAGGATTCCCATCAAGTTGATGTGGATCCCAAATAAGAAGAACTAGAGAAGTTCTTGAGGGGTGACTCCGCCAACAAAATTCACTCACATTCATTTTTGGCCAGGACTATTTGCAATCAACTCCAACATTATGCAATAGTTCAAGGAGTCACACATTCCCTCAAAGGTAAGCAAGGGACAAGATAATGAAAGAATCCATGGACATCATCATGTATACATTGCACTCCATGTACATAGATATCCTTGTATTTGTGTCTTGTGTGGGACTAACCCATGTAGGTGTGAAGAGTAAGAACCAACAAGGATTGCTTGTAACTCAAGATGATCTTCATTAACTACGAGCATCCACCACTACATCACCCACATGAAGTCTTCTACGACAAAACCCAAGGTTAGTTTATCCCTCTTAGGGGGGATATCACATCAAGGGGGAGCTTTACTTTAAGACTTGAGTTAAAGCATCTCTTAAAGATGTTAACATATTAAATGCTTTATGTAAAAGTGGTAACCTCACTTGTGCTTAAACGATGAGTATGACCTATGATCAAGTATTCTTACTTGGCTCCTAAGTCAATATGCTCATATATAGATGACTTCGCCATCGCCAAAGTGCTTGGTAGATACTAGAGTGGTTTTGCATGTTTGCCCTATTTATTTTGACATCTTATTGTGTGAGCATGTTGGTCTGCATATATTTACTCATTCGAGGATATCCAATTTTTGTTATTTGGGTTCCATTTTTATTTGGCCAATTGGATATACAAGAATGCATAGGACCCCTCTCTAGCTATCTATGCTTCCTCGTCTCAAATTCTATTCATGCTACATCACAAAATTTGAGCAAGCACTTCTCGAACCCTCTGTGTGAGGAGCACTCAGAGTTCCATTTCGTCAAGAGTTGACCACAAAAACCTCCCCAGTGCATCTCGGTGCAACCAACACCAAAATCTCGGTTTCACTGATGTCTAGGGTTGATCCGGTTTTCCCATCTCGATAACACCGATTGCATAATCTCAGCTTTATCGAGTTTCCTTGTCAACCGATAGTTGAGGAACTCAGTGACACCGATATTTTTGAACTGGTGTCACTGACAGCTATAATCTGGCAGACCCTACTTTTGAAATTGAATCTTCAACCGCCGTTTCCTTCAACCCTAGCTATTGCTCCTGGACCCCTCGTCATCGCCCTTGTCTCCCCGTGCGCCCTCGCCGTTGGGATCCTGATACGTCTCCAACGTATCTAGTTTTCCTAACACCTTTGCTCTTGTTTTGGACTCTAATTTGCATGGTTTGAATGAAACTAACCCAGACTGACACTGTTTTCAGTAGAACTACCATGGTGTTGTTTTTTGTGCAGAAATAAAAGTTCTCAGAATGGAATGAATTTTTTTGGAGATTTATTTTGGAATATTTGAGGAATTATGGTGCCAGAAGCCACCTCAGAGGGGGCCCACGCTCCACCTGGGCACGCCAGGCCGGACACCTCGTGGGTCCCCTGGCCCTAATTCCAACGCTATAAATTCACAATTCTTTGGAAAAAAATCAGAGAGAAGGTTTTACCTGGTTTCATGATACGGAGCCGCCGCCACCTCTTGGTCTTCACCAGGAGGCCAGATCTGAGTCCGTTTGGGGCTCTAGAGAGGGGAATCTTCGGTCTTCGTCATCATCAACCCTTCTCCATCGCCAATTCCATGATGCTCCCCACTAGGAGTGAGTAATTCCTTCATAGGCTTGCTGGTCGATGAGGAGTTGGATGGGATTCATCATGTAATCAAGTTAGTTTTTTTAGGGCTTGATCCCTAGTATCCATTTATGTTCTAAGATTGATGTTGCTATTACTTTGCCATTCTTAATGCTTGTCACTAGTGAGGGAGTCCTAGACTAAGGGGTCCTTGGGCCGCTAGCCTATCTCTCAATAGGCTGGCTTGGTGGGCCGCACTCTGACTATCGCAGGAGGGGGCCAGATACATCGAGACCTTGTGTTCTAGAAGGAAGTCCCGAATGGGCGTCATGCACTCCAAGTCAAGATGAGGAAATCAACATCTCCATCCCCGGAAGGAGACCTATCAGGTGTAAACCCTAGGTACCCCCCGGTGTCTATATAAACCAGGAGGGTTTTAGATTGTAGGGCAAAGAAACTCATCTAGGATTTTAGCTATTCGATCTCGTACCATCGATCCTAGTCTCATAGCTCGGCCCCCCTACCAGAGATCCGTCGGTTTTGACACCGTCATTGGTGCTTTCATTGAGAGTTCCGATGTGGTCGCCAAAGAAATCGATGGCTCGTGTTGTCAATGACAAAGAAGTCTGTAACATGGGCTCCTTTGTCCTTGGACAAATCTTCGCTTTCGGCAACATTGTGCTGCACACTGACCCGACCGGCCGTCTCGGCCGGGTGGGGAGTTTCGCCCCTGATCAAGAGGTCAGATTTGGGAACCTAGAGTTCTCCGTAGACTCTCGAGGCGATCTTTCGCTCACCGGGCTCGTAATCTCATCAGACGTGCTCGAGGACTCCGAGGCCTTAATCTCGGACTTCACTTTCGATCCCGCCCACAGGACCAACCCCGATGATGATCTGGCTTTTAGTCCAGATCCAGCCATAGCACCAGATGGCTGGGGACCAGCTCCTGCCGAACACACTTCTTGTGCAGACGCATCGGAGGTTAACTCCGAAAGCTCTGAGCAGATTGACCCGATCGAGCTCTCGACACTCAACGAGGCTCTAGATCGGATCTTATCAATGAAAATTATTGATGACCCAACGCCGATCCACGTTCAGATCAGTCTTGAGGAGGGTCAAGAGGATTTTTTATCCCACCTACCACCCACTTCATAGACATTGTCAAAGACTTAACCAATATGTTGGACTACACCTCCGAGGAGGCAGAAGACATGGATGAAGAGGATCGCGCTCCCCCCGTCAACACGGGGCAATGGACTGCCACCTCCACCTATGACGTCTACAAGGTGGATACTCCTGCCGATAATGGCGAGCACCCCCCGCAAACAATGGCGATAAATCAGGTGAAGCGCTGTCAAGGTGCTGGAACCGCACAAACGATCAAAGGCAAAAAAGGGAAGGGAAGTTATTGTTTGCACCGGGGAAAGCGATACCCCGGAAGACCTCAGCGATCCCGATATCCCCGAGCTGTCGCTAGAGGACCAGGAAAGGTCGGAGGACCAGTGCGACCCCGAGGATCCAAATGATTCCAAGGATGACAACTACCTCCCCCCTGTAGAGGAGGAGGACAGCCCGGAAGCCGAAGACTTCGCCGTCCCCGAAAACCTTGAGGACCAGGAACAATTTAGGTAACAACTTATAGCCACTGCCCGAAGCCTGAAGGCAAAAGAATGAAAGCTTAAGGCCGAACAGGATAACCTCAACGATAGATGGATGAGGGTCCTATCAGACAAGGAAGGGTACAATACCGGTCTATTGGACCAACCCAAGAGCTACCCACGCCGACGGCTACTGCCGCAATTCGACAACAAGGTGTCTAATACACCGTATCCCATGCACACTCCATATGACCAGCCGGACCGCCCTCACCAAGGACGGGATAGGACGGCTGGCGACGTCGGTTATAGGCCGACGGTACCCCAAATAATGGGAAACGAGCCAGTAGAGCCCGAGGATAGGTACGACCTACGACATGACCTAGATTATAGAACATGCCGCACAAGATCCATCTACGGATCCAAAGGTACTCCCTTGATTGACGGGACAGGTACCGGCCACGGCTTGACCGCAATAACAGAGGCCAGGAACAAAACCTGGCTAGACCAGACGCCGACTACCGGTGTAACATAGCTCGGGTCAGAGGCGCTACCCACCCACTGTGTTCAGTGACAAGGTGATGCAGCAGTAGTTCCCGAAAGGGTTTAAACCCGTGAACATAGAAGAATATGATGAGACAACTGACCTAGAAGTATGGATCGAGGATTTCCTCGTCCACATCCACATGGAACGAGGAGACGATCTCCACGCCATCAAGTATCTACCCCTAAAACTTAAGGGACCAGCTCGACACTGGTTAAACAATCTCCCCGAAAATTCTATTGGGATCTAGGAGGATCTCGAGGATGCATTCTGATCTAACTTCTAGGGCACCTATGTACGGCTGCCGGACTCCTCCAACCTAAGCAACGTCGTGTAGAAGGCAGGAGAGTCCGCTCGACAATTCTGGAATCGGTTCTTGATCAAGAAAATCCAGATCGTCAATTGCCCACATGCCAAGGCAATAGCCTCTTCCAGGCACAATATTCGGGATGAATGGCTGGCTCGCCAGCTCGGCCAGGACAAACCTAGGACCATGTCCGCCCTTACATCACTCATGACCCACTTTTGCACGGGCGAGGATAACTGGCTAGCTAGACGGAACCACAACCCCGAAGACCCCGGAACCTCCAAAGTTCGGGATGGAAACAGGAAAATATGACGCAACAAAAATAAACACCAGCACAGGAATAGTGATGCTGATGACATGGCCGTTAACGCTGGTTTCCGCAACCCTCGATCTGGGCAGCGGACGAAGCCTCCTAAAATCAATCGCGACGAACCTACCCTGCGGGACAAAATCATGGAGGGGCCTTGCTAGATCCATGGCACTCAAGAAAAGCACGCCACCCACATCAACCGTAAATGTTAGGTGTTCAAACAAGCCGGCAAACTTGCAGTCGAGGAGTAAGGCAAGGTCCCACACAGCAAGGATGATGATGAGCCCCACGGTGCGATCAATGGTGGACAGAAGTAGTTCCCTCCAGAGGTAAAGACTGTGAATATGATATACACCACTCACATCCCAAAAAGGAGAGGAAGCGTGCCCTTCGAGAGGTCTACGCCATAGAGCCTCCAACCCTGAAGTATAACCCATGGTCGGCGTACCCTATCACTTTGATTGACGAGACCATCTGACTAGTATCTATCATGGGGGTTCAGCTGCCCTTGTCCTAGACCCCATTATCGATGGGTATCACCTCACCAAAGTCCTAATGGACGGAGGAAGTAACCTCAATCTGATTTACTCATACACGGTGAAAAAGATGGGTATAGATCCATCAAGGATCAAACCCAGCAACACTACCTTTAAAGGAGTGATCCCAGGCATCGAAGCCCGGTGCACAAGCTCGATTAGCCTCGAAGTAGTGCTCGGTTCACCCAATAACTTCCGTAGTGAGGACTTGATCTTCGACATTGTACCTTTCCGCGGTGGTTATCATGCCCTGCTAGGCCGTACAATGTTCGCTCGCTTTAGCATCGTCCCACACTATGCATACCTCAAGCTCAAAATGCCCCAACCCAAGGGGGTCATTACTGTCAATGGCAACACAGAGCGTTCCCTTCGAACTAAGGAACATTCATTGGCCCTGGCGGCCGAATTCCATTATGATGATGACTGGCAAACGCCGAAATCTACCATAAAGGCACGTAAGGTTGACAAACGAGCTTGGTTTCAGTCCGAACTCCCAGAATCTTCTTCTCCCCAGAAATAGGGACACACTCCCCATTGCACATCCCTAATGCCCGTCAAACACGTGCTAAGAAGGCACAACTTTGCACTCAACATTCCATGGGCAGCAGTGGGGAACAACTATCAAAGGATAAGTGTTCGGCTGGACCGAACTACTACCAGTAGACGTCCTCAGACATACCACAGGTGTCATCAAGGACCTGGTAAAGCGTAAAGCTCATCCATACTTCTACGACTTCTCAAGATCGTCTTACCAAGGTTCGCTCGCCGGCAACATCACCCTTAAAGGAATGCAACTCCGTAGGAGGCACAGGAGCAGACTGGTGACAGGGCACATCGAGGACATCAAGCCACCAATCGAAGACCCCCGGTACAACCTCTCCTCTGTAAATTCTACATTTCATCTTAATACCTGTAAACAGTTGCTTCAACAATTTTAGTTATAAGAATTATTGAGCAAATACAAGACCATTATACATGGGCACTTTGCTGTATTTTAAAGATACTCTGTTCTTCCCTCATCAACGCTTCTTGCGAAATTGTTCGGCATACATTACGATGCAACCGGCTAATAGACTGGGGGACTGAATTTAAAATATCACCCTAAGCACCACTCCGACACAGCTGATTGCGTGTTCGGCATCTTGGATTTTGCTTTATATGCATCGGATCCGAACTATGTCTTGGGTCAATAGTTGGGTTGCCCGGCTCCTGTGTTTGCCCTCTTACGTTCCGCTCATTCGGCCAAAAGGGCAAAGGGAGAACCAATGCGATTGTGTTTCCAGCTCGCCTGGTCAAGCACCGCAGGGGAGAAAGCCGAAAACTGACCGTCATAGTAAGCGAGAATCGGTCTGCAAATACGAGCATAAGTGTCATACTAACAAATCGATAGAGGTTATTCTGTGTCATACGATGGGTTTTGTACTTGTACAAACCATGTGATGCTAGCTTTAGCCGCGGTTCATCCGAACATCACAAACCACTAGGGGCTAGTCATCAGCCCCTGCATTTTTTACGCTTCTACGGCTAAGTGAAAGCGATAAAGCATCATAGTTGGATTGCCTTGTCCCCCTTGCACTACCGCCTTCGGGCACCGATACCTTGGCTAAGGGTCATAGTGTGGAGGCCGAGACACCTCGCGTAGTATCTACATGGGGGTTGAAGCCGACAACTCGCAACTTTCAGATTAAATGGCCACATGGGAGTCAAAATAAAAACTAACAACTAAAAAGACATGACAAACCATGCAACCTCATCATAAAGCGTTAACAGTCTTCAAACATATTATAACACGTTCATTCATAAAAATCATCCTTCGAGCATTGAGCCTCTATCGCCCGAGCACCCTCCATCACTATGGAGAAGTATCGCTCGGGGCGCCTATACTCCTTTCTAGGGGGTGGATGTGCGGTGGCCGTCTCGGTCGGATCGAGCCTCAGCCAATGCACCATGGTCCTTGTAAAGGCCATCCGAGCTCCCTCGATGCATGTAGAATGCTTTAGCGCCTCAATCTGAGGTGCATCGTCGCTCAGCCTCCGCACCAGGTCAAAGTAGTTGCCTGGCAATGGCTCTTTAGGCCATAGCCGGATGTAGAGATCCTTCATGGCCGGCTCCACCATCCTGTGCAGCTCCATCAGTTGCTTCATCTGCTCTATCAGAAGAGGAGAGCGCTCAGGGGCTTCAAACTCCGCCCAAAAGAGACGAGCCTCATCGTCTTCACCTCGCGAAACATAGAACCGGTTCACATCTTCTACACTCTTTTGGAGGTCCAAACAGGCGCCCGAGGAGCGCCACACCTAGCTGAGCAATGCGAACCTGCTATCATCAAAGGCACACTGTAGTAAATACGGTTTAGCATCTGTGATAGATTTGACTTGGTGGATCTGTTCTTCAAAGAGTCACCTATCCACCTGCTCCTTTTGGAACTCGGATTTCAGCATGGATAGCTCGGTGGCTTGCTCTTTTCCTTTCTGCTCAAGGACCTCACACTTCATGCAGGCATTCTTGAGCTCCTGCTGCACCTCCTCCACCCGGGCTTCATGCTTAGCGCTCGCGGTTTTCAATGTTGAGAGTGTGGCAGCTGCTTGTTTGGCTGCCGCCTTCTCGTCTGCGGCCTCTTTCTTCATCTTTCTTAGCTCGGCCTTGAGTTTCTTGACCTCCATAGCCGAAGTTGTGTAAGCAATAAATATATAATTACACTGGGTCACCAGTATGGATCACTAATGATAGAAAGCCCGAATATTATAATTCGTCTTACCTTGCGCCTCATCGAACCTCTAGTTCAGGGCATCAAGCTCCTCTTCAAAGCTCTTGAGCTTCTGATTTAGCTCGGCAAGCTCTGCGGCATTAACGGCCACCGCTGATGACGAGACCTACAAACAATAAATATATATAAGATTATGTGCGCCCAAACCCCCGAACTATCAAAGAATATGGCCCCATGCTCGGTCCTCTTAAGGGCTTTTAGAACATTATGGGACCAATAATGTCTTGTGCATCGTTGGTTACTCCTGGGTTTTTAACCCCCGGGTGAGTTTTCTCCAAACTCACCCAGGGCTCGGGGGCTGCTATATATATAAAGACAGCACAAACCTAATAAAATTAAATTTTTAGGAAAAGGATATTACATGGCTCACCTTGAAGCCCGTCAAGAGACCATTGAAGGCCTCTTCTAGTCCACTGTCAACGGACTGAATGCCTTGCAAAACTGCACCCATAAGAGTGCGGTAATCCTCGGAGATGGCGCTTGATAGAGCCTCCTCCATGACTGGCCACCCAGTCATCGGTGGCACCGGTGGTGACCGGCCAAGCCGATCTCTAATCCGGGATTGAACTGGTGCTCCGGAGGCATAGTGCGCTCCGGGGATGACCTCGGAGGGGACTGGACATTCCTCTTTCCTTCCTCCTCAACGGCCAGGAGGGGCTCGTCCCCGTGGTGTTCGGTGGTCGAGGCATTAACCTTGTCCATGATGTCATCACCCCCACTACCTGTGTTCAGCTCCAAAGGAGCCTAAAGGGATGACACCTCCACGGCGTCCTTCGCGGCCCCTGGAGGTGTGGGGTGTGATGCAGTCCCATCCGATATCTGGTCCGTTGGGAGAACGCGGGGTGGGCTGCAGGTGAAAATGCGTTCTTACATTTAAAACATTAAAAACTTTGCATAAATGACCTAGGGAGTCTTCAAATTCATACCTTCGAGCTAGGGGCTTGACCCTTAGGTTCCTTTGGGGAACCTTCTCAAATTCCTCGGACTGTGCATCAGAGTCCGAGTTGTCGTCGGCCAGGATCAACCTCGACCGGCACCCCCTCTTCAGGGCAGGAGGAGGAACATCCTCCGCGGTGTCACGCGATGCCGCCCTCTTTCTTGTAAGGGGGAATCGCCTTCCCCCTGTCCTCATGCTCTTACTCATGAGTAGAGGAGGCATGGGTTTCCTCAGACAAAGCATCCGGCTTGTCCCTTATGCGGAGAACTTCTCTGGCCTTTTACACGGCGCCATGACGAGCATCACCGTCAACAAATCTGACCTGGGGCCTTCGGGCTGTGGGGCCGGGAAGTCCATTTTGACGTCCTTGCTTAGCCACTTCTGTAGAGATAAGGGTAAGTTAGTTTAACTCTTTGTTACACAATGGGGCCGGAGTGTCAAAACAATGTTATACCTAGGTAGGAGGGTTATGGGCGCTCAGGCCTGAGTCCTCCTCCTCAGCTGGCCAGCTCTTCCGTGGCTTGAATAATGCCTTCCACAATTTCTCACAACTAGTGCGGAAGAGTTGGCGCACGGTAGGCTCGTCCTCAAGCTAATAAGCCCACATGGGGGAGTCCCGATGCTGGCAGGGCAGGAGCCGGTGGTGGAGCATGACCTGGACCACGTTGACCAACTCGATCTTGGCCTTGATCATTAATGAAATGCGCTTTTGCAGCAAATCCACCTCTACATCCGACCCTCAGTCAAGGCTCTTCTCGAGCCACGAGGTTAATCTTGTAGGGGGTCCGGATCTGAACTCGGGAGGTGCCGCACAACCCTCGTCCCTTGGTTCGGTGATGTACAACCATTGTTTTCGCCAGATCTTGATTGCGTCGATGAAGGTACCAGTCGGCCACTCGACGCGGGGGAGCTTGCTGATTACCGCCCCTAGATACGTCTATATCGTATCTACTTTTGCAAACTCTTTTGCCCTTGTTTTGGACTCTAATTTGCATGATTTGAATGGAACTAACCCGGACTGACGCTGTTTTCAGTAGAATTGCCTTGGTGTTATTTTTGTGCAGAAATAAAAGTTCTTGGATTGACCTGAAAATTTACAAAGAATATTTTTGGAATTAATAAAAAATACTGGCAAAAGAATCAACCGGAGGGGGCCACCCATAGGTGGCAAGCCTACCAGGCGGGACCACCCCCTAGCTGTGCCTAGCAGGCTTGTGGGGCCCTTACTGCTCCACGAACCTCAATTCCACTCCTATTTATTCCTATTCGTGGAGAAAAAATCAAGGAGAAGAGTTCATCACGTTTCACGATACGGAGCTGCTGCTACCTCCTGTTCTTCCTCGGGAGGCCAGATCGGGAGTCCGTTTTGGGCTTCGGAGAGGGGAAATCGACGCCATCATCATCACCTGCCATCCTTGATCACCAATTCCATGATTCTCTCCACCATTCGTGAGTAATTCAATCATAGGCTTGCTAGACGGTGATGGGTTGTATGAGATCTGTCATGTAATCGAGTTAGTTTTGTTAGGGTTTGATCCCTAGTGTCCACTATGTTTTGAGATTGATGTTACTATGACTTTGCTATGCTTAATTCTTATCACTAGGGACCGAGTACCATGATTTCAGATATGAACCTATTATGTTTTCATGAATATATATATGTGTTCTTGATCCTATCTTGCAAGTTGTAGACACCTATTACGAGTTATGATCCGCATCCCCCAGGGTGACAATAACTGGTATTCTTTCTAGTGATTACCGTAGTTGGAGGAGTTCATATATTCACTAACTGCTAATGCTTTGGTCTGGTTCTCTATTAAAAGGAGGCTTTAATATCCCTTCGTTTCCATTAGGACCCCGATGCCACAGGAGGGTAGGACAAAAGATGTCATGCAAGTTCTTTTCGATAAGCACGTATGACTATACATGGAATACATGCCTATATTACATTGATGAATTCGAGCTAATTCTGTGTCACCCTATGTTATAACCGTTGCATGATGAATGCCATCCAACATAATTATCCTTCACCAATCCATTGCCTACGAGCTTTCCACATATTGATCAGTGCTAAGTTACTTCTCCGTTGCTACTGTTACAATCACTACAAAACTGCTACTATTACTTTTGCCACCGTTACCGTTAATTCCATACTACTTTGCTATCGAATACTTTGCTGCAGCTATTAAGTCTTTCAGGTGTGATTGAATTGACAACTCTGCAGCGAATACTCGAGAATATTCTTTGGCTCCCATTGTGTCGAATCAATAAATATGGGTTGAATACTCTACCCTCGAAAACTGTTGTGATCCCCTATACTTGTGGGTTATCAAGACCTTTTTCTGGTGCCGTTGCCGGGGAGCATAGCTCTATTCTCTGAGTCACTTGGGATTTATATCTGTTGATCACTATGAAGTATCTGAAAGATACAAAAACCAAGATCTATCCCTCTACTACGAGGGGAGGTAAGGAACTGCCATCTAGCCCTGCACTTGATTCACCTTCTGTTATGAGTAAGTTTGCAATACCACCACCTACTAGTAATTTTGTTATGTCGCAAGTGATTGATGATGCCACTTATGCTATGCATGATGCTTATGATGATACTTTTCTTGATAATACTATGCCACTAGGTGAATTTCTTGATGAACAAATTGCTAGAGTCATTGCTGAAACTTATGATACTTCTAAAATTGATGAGATTATTGAAACTAAACACTATGAGATACCTGCTAGACCTAGCTCTCCTAGATATGAATTTCCTGATATACCCGAGGGTTATGTTATGGAAGAGAGGTAGCTAGGGAATTTCTTGCTTGTAATGATAGAGATGATCTTAAGAAATTGCTATGCAAGTGGAAAGAAAAATCTTTGAATGCTAGAATGAACTATGATCCTAAGTTTGCTACTTCACCTATATCTGTTACTGATAAGGATTATGAGTTCTCTGTCGATCCTCAGTTAATTACTTTGGTTGAATCTGATCCTTTCCATGGTTATGAATCTGAAACCGTCGTGGCACATCTTACAAACTGAATGATATAGCCACCCTATTTACTCATGAGGAAAAATTCGTTATTATTATATCCTCAAGTTGTTTCCTTTCTCATTAAAGGGTGATGCTAAGATATGGTTCAACTCTCTTGCTCCTGGTTGTGTGCGTAGCCCCCAGGATATGATATATTGCTTCTCTAAAAAATATTTTCCTGCCCGTAAGAAACAAGCTGCTTTGCAGGAAATATTTAACTTTGTGCAAATTGAATAAGGGAGTCTACCACAAGCTTGGGGGAGGCTTCTCCAATTACTAAATGCTTTGCCTAATCATCCTCTCAAGAAAAATGAAATACTTGATATCTTTTATAATGGACTAACCGATGCTTCTAGGGACCACCTAGATAGTTGTGCTGGTTCTGTTTTCAGGGAAAAAATTATTGAGCAAGCTAAAATACTATTGAATAATATATTGAGCAATGATAATGATTGGGCTATCCCCGAACCACCTCCGAAGCCAACTCCGAAGAGAATAGGTATTCTATTTCTAAGTCCTGAAGATATGTAAGAGGTAAACAAATCTATGAAAGAAAAAGGCATTAAAGATGAAGATGTTAAGAATCTACCACCTATTGAAGAAATACATGGTCTTGATAACCCTACACATGTAGTAGAGGTAAATTCTCTTCGTAGATTTGATGAAAGCGATATTCCTTATAATAAGTCTGCTAGCCAATGCTTGAATGAGTTTGATAATTTTGTTGTTAAGCAAGAAATTTTTAATGCTTATGTTAGTAGATAGTTGAAACATAATGCTTTTATGCTTTATTTCTTATGTGATTATATGAGTAGAACTATCAATGATCTCAAACCGATTAGTAAACATGCTTCCATGGTAACTACCAACTACCCAAGTAGAACAAGTACTTAAGGAACATACTGATTTGCTTAATGAGATGAATAGTAAGAACAATGATCATTCTGTTAAAGTTGTGACTAGAGGTGGAAGAATGACTCAAGAACCTTTGTATCCTGAGGGCCACTCTAAGAGAGTTGAGAAAGATTCTCAAATAAGTAATATTGACGCACCTAGTCGCTCCAGTAATAAGAGGGACAAGGATGATGATAGAACTTTGCATGCTGCTAGTGAACCTGTTATATATACACATGAAAACCCAAATGATATTTATGTTTATAATGTTGAGACACAATCTGGTGATGAACATGAGCCTAGTGATAATATTAATGATGAAGTTCATGTTGATGCTCAACCTAGTAATGATAATGATGTGGAGATTGAACCTGCTATTGATCCTGATAACCCACAATCTAAGAATAAAAGATATGACAAGAAAGATTTTATTGCTAGGAAGCATGGTAAAGAAAGAGAACCATGGGTTTAGAAACCCATGCCCTTTCCTCCTAAACCATCCAAGAAAAAGGATGAAGAGGATTTTGAGCGCTTTGTTGAAATGCTTAGACCTGTCTTTTTGCATATGCGCTTGACTGATATTCTGAAAATGTCTCCTTATGCTAAGTATATGAAACATATTGTGACTAATAAAAGGACGATACTAGAAGATGAAATTTCCACCATGCTTGCTAATTATACTTTTAAGGGTGGAGTACCAAAGAAATTAGGAGATCCAGGAATACCAACTATACCATGCTCTATTAAAGGGAATTATGTTAAAACTGCTTTACGTGATTTGGGAGCTCGTGTAAGTGTTATGCCTTTATCTTTATATCATAGACTTGATTTGAATAAGTTGACACCTACTGAAATCTCTTTGCAAATGGCTGATAAATCAACTTCTCTACCTATCGGTATATGTGAAGATGTACCTGTCGTAGTTGCAAATGCTACTATCTTAACGGACTTTGTTATTCTTGATATTTCCAAGGATGACAGTATGTCGATCATCCTTGGTAGACCCTTTCTGAATACTGCAGGGGATGTTCTTGATTGTAACAAGGGCAATGCCAATTTTCATATTAATGGTAATGAGCATACGGTACACTTTCCGAAGAAACAACCTCAAGTACAGAAATAATTCTGGTGATTATTATTGGAGACCTTGAATTCCCTCTTCCTATTGCCAAGAAGAAATATGATATACTTATTGTTGGAGACATGCATATCCCCATTGAGGTAACTTAGTGTTATTCAAAAATTCTCCAGTTTCATGTTACTCAAAAGAAGTTCGTTAATAAGACTTGATCAACCTTATTGATGGTTCCTTTTGATGAGCATGAGATGGCTGAATTTAGAAAGCACAACTTTCTGTACCCAACCTTTACTTTCTGTTAGTTAGAGTAAATTAAGTAAAATGTTATTATTTTTCTGTTTTCCGAGTTTTTCGTGCAATAGAAAAATGACCTGAAAATAAAAGTTCTTCAAATGCCCTGAAAATGGAGTATGGTTTTTCCTGGAACATTTAAAAATATCTCGCACTAAGCACACCCCAAGGGGCTGCACCAGTGGGTTACAAGCCCACAAGGCGCAACCACCCCCGGCCACGCCTAGCAGGCTTGTGGGTCCCACGCGCCCCCTCCACTTACTCCAGCACCCATCCACTCCATGTTCCTCCAGAAAAAATCCCACCATTGCTCAAACCCGTGTTCTAGCTCATTTTGCTGCCATTTTCGATCTCTTTGTGCAAAGCTTCATTCACAAAACTGTTTTGGGAGATTGTTCTTTGGTATGTGACTCCTCCAATGGTCTAATTAGTTTTTGTTCTAGTGCTTTATATATTGCAATTTTTTGTTGCTTTGGTGACCTTGTTCTTGAGCTTGCATGTCAAATTTGTATGGTCCCAAGTAGTTTTGATGCATGATATAGCCTCTAGGCACTTGTGGGAGTAGTTTCTATGAGTTTTGTTGAGTTTTGTTCACCTTTATTTTGGGTCACTAAAAATTTCAGAATTTTTCAAAAAAAGAAGAAATGCCGAGGAGATTGTTAAGAGGCTCTTCAAGCCGGAGTTCTAAGGAAGGATAAAATTAGATAAGGGAGTAACCCAAGTATAATCTTCCTCGCATCACAGAAGTTCGACCATGTGAATGGCTATGTGACACATTCTTGAGGGCAGCCAACATTTATGAAGATTTTTATTATTTGGCTGAGAATGCAGGCCTCGCCGACTTCCTCAATGATAAGTGTGACCAATACCTCTTTCTCACGAATACCTTTGTGCAAAATTTTCATTTTCATGTTAGGGAATACCCTACCATAGTAGAATTTCACTTATATGATGTGCCTAAGAAAATGAACAATTATGATTTTTTCAGAGTTTGCAAAATACCCTATGAGGACAGATTAGGGAACCACGTCCTAGAGACATGGACGATTTTGTTGCCGCAGTCACTGTAGGGGAAGAGAGAGGTGTGTCAAAGGCAAGAGCAGCTAGTTTACATTTTCTTGTGCTACACTATTATTCATTATTTGCGGAGAGATGTTTAGTTGGTCATTGGGAGAGTGGAGGTCTTAGTGCTCCTAACCTCGCCATTCCGCACCATGCTTTATTTGCTGATAGAACCTTTGGTCTGGGCGCTATGGTGGCCCAACGGTTGAACTCCAACCGTTCAAGGGGGCCCATATTCGGAGGTATCTATGCATCCCATCTGGCCAAACACTTTGAGATACCCAATAGGCTTAATGAGGAAGATGAGAGGCTGCTACCCTCGAGGTTCTTAGATTATGACCGTATGGTAGCACATGATGTTATTAAGAAAAATGAGGATAGGGGGCTGCTCTATAACTTAGTTTTTAGCCAGGGTACTTGTGAGATTATTACTCTGCCTACTTCTTCTTTGTTCGATATTCACTCAGGCAGGTACACCATTATGCCTGGAGACATTTATAGATATTGGGGTCTGATGCAGCCCCCAGCTCCAGAACTTGCATCGACCCTTGATCCGTACCCTGAGCCAGTTTTTCAGAGGGAGCCACATGAGCTTGCCAACCAATGGAACTATGAGGATGCTCCGGAGTATCCGGGAGAGGTTGTTTCCAGCCATGGCCCTAGACCAACTTAGGCCTAAAGCCTAAGCTTGGGGGAGTACGTATTTCTCACCGACATTACATTCATAGTCGGTGTTCATAATTTTTAATTGTACCATCCATGGTAGTTTATTTCCTTGTTTCGCTTTCTACTTGTGTGTTTAATTAACTTTGAGAAAAATACAAAAAAATAGTTATAGCTTTACCCTCTAGTTTGCTTAGTTGTAGCATTAAAAGAAAATACAAAAATATTTCTCTTTCTTCTTTTGTTTGTTGGGAGCTTTCCCGTGTAAATAGTTTTTTCTCGTTCTTGTTTTGATTTTTCTTTCTTCGCATCGTAAGGAGAAGACCACAATGAAAATGTTGAGTGGCTCTCATATGCATAATTGTTTATCAATCAAAGAGCCCATTTGCCTTGCCTTCACCTTTGAGTTATTGTTTGCAGATTCCAGCTTAGTCCAATGCACGTGCACTCTTATTATTATCTACACTGTCCGGTCGTGCAAGTGAAAGGCAATAATGACTATATTTGATGAAAAGATTGAGATGGAGAAAAGTTGGTATGAACTCGACCTATCTTGCTTTTGTAAATATGATTAGCTCATCATTCCAAATTCAGTTCATCATGGGTGAAACATATTTGCAATGACAATTAGAGATTATAGTTACTCATGCCATGATTAATTAGCTAAGAGTGGATAATGGTTTGTCTTGGGTGCCAACATGCATATTAAAATGGTTGTGATGTAGTATGATGGGATGGTATCCTCCTCTGAACGATTCAAGTGGCTCGACTTGGCACATGTTCATGCATGTAGTTGAAACAAAATCAACATAGCCTCTACGATATTTATGTTCATGGTGATTTATATCATACTCATGCTTGCATTCAATGTTGGTTAATCTCAAAGCATGTTGATGACTGTGTCGCTCTCTAGTTGGTCGCTCCCCAGTCTTTTGCTAGCCTTCACTTGTACTAAGCGGGAATACTGCTTGTGCATCCAATTCTTCAAACCCAAAGTTGTTCCATATGAGTCCACCATACCTGCCTATATGAGGTATTTACCTGCTGTTCCAAGTAAATTTGCATGTGCCAAACTCTAAACCTTCAAATAAACATTCTATTTTGTATGCCCAAATCGCTCATGTGCCGACTGGGGGATGTCAGTATCTTCCATGCTAGGTGGGTTATTCTCACGATATGTGTTGATTCACTATCATTCACGAGAAAGTGGATGGTAATCGGGATGCCCAGTTCCATGCTCGAAATAAAGTCAAAATATAATTAAATAAAACTCCCCCAGGGTTGTGTTTGTATGGACGATACCCATGGATTCGGCTCGCCGTGCAATGTGACTGATTGGTGGAAGGGGAGTAAAAACTTTATCATTCTGTTTGGGAACCGCCTATAATGTATCTAGCATGGAAGATGTTGAAAACCCGATGGTCGTTATCTGAGCAATGAAAACATATCTCTCGAAAATTATTACTCATCTCTATTTTAAAAACTCGAGCTCTAGCACCTTTGCAAATCAGTGCTTCCCTCTGCGAAGGGCCTTTCAATTTACTTTATTGTTGAGTCATCCTATTCTTATAAAAGGCACCAGTTAGAGAGCACCAACATCATATGTATGCTTTGTTGTTAGCTGATATTGAGTATGAGCATGACTGGATCGCTTTCACCGTGAATTACAATGTTTAGTCAGCCCATGTTCTTTAGAGGTGATCTGCATTTATGTTTTGCGGTCTCACAAAGGGCAAGCGAGATACCATTTTGTCATATTGTATCATGGTTGTTTTAATGAAGTATTGTCATTCGAGTGTTATTATTATTGCTCGCTAGTTGATTATGTCATTGATATGAGTAAATGTGAGACCTAAATGTTATTGTGAACGTGATTACTCCATGATCTTTGCTGAAAATCTAAACATCAGTTAGACATATTTACAACAACAAGATCAAACAGAGTTTGTAAAAGTTTTTCTTTATCACTTTCAGTTTATCAACTGAATTGCTTGAGGACAAGCAATGGGTTAAGCTTGGGGGAGTTTATACGTCTCCATTGTATCTACTTTTCCAAACTCTTTTTCCCTTGTTTTGGACTCTAATTTGCATGATTTGAATGGAACTAACCCGGACTGATGTTGTTTTTAGCAGAATTGCCTTGGTGTTATTTTTGTGCAGAAATAAAAGTTCTCGGATTGACCTGAAAATTTACTGAGAATATTTTTGGAATTAATAAAAAATATTGGCGAAATAATCAACCGGAGGGGGGGGGCACCCATAGGTGGCTAGACTGCCAGGCGCGGCCACCCCCCTGGTCGCGTCTAGCAGGCTTGTGGGGCCCTTGTTGCTCCACCGACCTCAATTCCACTCCTATTTATTCCTATTCACGAAGAAAAAACATCAAGGAGAAGAGTTCATCATGTTTCACGATACGGAGCCGCCGCCACCTCCTATTCGTCCTCGGGAGGCCAGATCTGGAGTCCGTTTTGGGCCCCGGAGAGGGAAAACCGATGCATTCGTCATCACCAACCATCCTTTATCACCAATTCCATGATGCTCTCCGCCGTTCGTGAGTAATTCCATTGTAGGCTGGCTAGACGGTGATGGGTTGGATGAGATCTATCATGTAATCGAGTTAGTTTTGTTAGGGTTTGATCCCTAGTATCCACTTGTTCTGAGATTGATGTTGCTATGACTTTGCTATGCTTAATGCTTGTCACTAGGGCCCAAGTTCCATGATTTCAGATTTGACTCTATTATGTTTTCATGAATATATATGTGTTCTTGATCCTATCTTGCAAGTTGTAGACACCTATTACTAGTTATGACCCGCATCCCCCAGGGTGACAATAACTGGGATTCTTTCCGGTGATTACCGTAGTTTGAGGAGTTTAGGTATTCACTAAGTGCAAATGCTTTGGTCCGCTTCTCTATTAAAAGGACACCTTAATATCCCTTAGTTTCCATTAGGACCCCGCTACCATGGGAGGGTAGGACAAAAGATGTCATGCAAGTTATTTTCCATAAGCACGTATGACTATATATGGAATATGTTGGAAATATGCCCTAGAGGTAATAATAAATTGATTATTATCATATTTCCTTGTTCATAATAATCGTTTATTATCCATGTATAATTGTGTTGACCGGAAACTCAGATACATGTGTGGATACATAGACAACACCATGTCCCTAATATGCCTCTAATAGACTAGCTCGTTGATCAAAGATGGCTATGGTTTCCTAGTCATGGACATGAGATGTCATTTGGTAACAGGATCACATCATTAGGACAATATCATTAGGTCGTTTGAAAAGTGATTTTCAAAGGAAGACCTGGATAAAGCTACCTAATTGTTGAGCATCAAGATCTATAGAGATAGATCAAGATGCTTGATGAGACTTTCAATGAGTACATACCTTGACAAGATTTTGAAAGAGTTCAAAATGGATCAGTCAGAGAAAGAGTTCTCGCCTGATTTGTAAGGTGTGAAGTTGAGTGAGACTCAAAGCTCGACAATGGCAGAAGAAAGATAAAGGACGAACGTCGTCCCCTATGCCTTAGCCATAGGCTCTGTATAGTATGCCATGTTGTGTACCGCACCTGTGTGTGCCTTGCCATGAGTCTGTCAAGGGGTACAAGAGTGATACAGGAGTGGATCACTGGACAACGGTCAAGATTATCCTTAGTAACTAAAAGACTAAGGCGATGTTTCTCGATTATGGAGGTGATAAAGAGTTCGTCGTAAAGAGTTACGTCGATGCAAGCTTTAACACCAATTTGGATGACTCGTAGTAGCAATCTGGATACGTATAGTGGAGCAGCCATTTGGAATAGTACCAAGTGGAGTGTAGTAGCAGTGTTTACAGTTGGACATAGAGATTGCAAAGTAGACACGGATCTGAATGTCGCAGACCCGTTGACTATAAGACCTCTCTCACATGCAAAGCACGATCAAGCCCCAGAACTCATTGGGTGCTAGATTCATAATAATGGGAATCACATGGTGATGTGACCTAGATTATTGACTGTAGTGCGAGTGGGAGACTATTGGAAATATGCCCTAGAGGCAATAATAAATTGGTTATTATCATATTTCCTTGTTCATAACAATCGTTTATTATCCATGCTATAATTTTGTTGATCGAAAACTCAGATACATGTGTGGATACATAGACAACACCATGTGCCTAGTATGCCTATAATAGACTAGCTCGTTGATCAAAGATGGACATGAGATGTCATTTGGTAACGGGATCAAATCATTAGGAGAATGATGTGATGGACAAGACTCAAACTACAAACGTAGCATATGATCGTGTCAGTTTATTGTACTGTTTTCTGCATGTCAAGTATATGTTCCTATGACCACGAGATCATGAAACTCACTGACACCAGAGGAGTACCTTGTGTGTATAAAGGTGTTCTATAGGTATCTCCGAGGGTGTCTATTGGGTTGGCATGGATCAAGACTGGGATTTGTTACTCCGTGTGACGGAGAGGTATCTCAGGGCCCACTCGGTAATACAACATCATAACAAGCTTTGCAAGCAATGTGACTAAGTGTTAGTCACGGGATCTTGTATTACGGAACGAGTACATAGACTTGCCGATAACGAGGTTGAACTCGTTATGGAGATACCGACGATCGAATCTCGGGCGAGTAACATACCGAAGAACAAAGGGAACATCATACGGGATTAACTGAATCCTTGACGTAGAGGTTCGACCGATAAAGATCTTCATAGAATATGTAGGAACCAATATGGGCATCTAGGTCCCGCTATTCGTTATTGACCGTAGAGGTGTCTCGGTCATGTCTACATAGTTCTCGAACCCGCAGGGTCTGCACACTTAAGGTTCGGTGACGTTTCGATAGTATAGAGTTATGTGTGGTGGTTACCAAAGATTGTTCAGAGTCCTGAATGAGATCCCGGACATCACAAGGAGCTCTGAAATGGTCTAGAGGTAAAGATTGATATATAGGAAGTCCTATTTTGGTCGCCAGAAAAGTTTCGGGCTCATCGGTAGTGTACCGGGAGTGCCGGTAGTGTACCGGGAGACCATCGGGAGGGGTATTTTGACCCAAGAGGCTACATGGGTTGTGGGAGAGTGAATACCAGCCCTTAGTGGGCTGGTGGAAGTCCCACATAAAGCCCATGCGGCTGGGAAGAAAAGCCCAAAGAGAAAAAGGTGGAAAAAGACAAAAAGACCAAAATAAGGAGTCCTAGTCCTACTAGGATTGGAGGAGGAATCCTCCTCTCCTCCTTGGTTTGGCTGAAGCCTAGATGGCTTGTACCTTGGGACAAGCCTCCTCCTCTCTTCCTCTTATATATACTAAAGGTTTTAGGGGTTTTGGCACTAAATTTTCAGCCACGTGCTACCCATTCCTCTAGTGCATAGTTTCTCCTCTAGATCGGTTTTCTGAAGTGCTTAGGCGAAGCCCTGTCGGAATAGCTCCACCACCATTGCCGCAATGCCATCGCATTGCCGGAGAACTCATCTACTTCTCTGCTCCCTCTTGCTGGATCAAGAAGGCGGAGATCGTCATCGAGCTGTACGTGTGCTGAACGTGGAGGTGCCGTCCGTTCGGTGCTAGATCGAAAGGACAATGATCAAGATCGCGAGACAGATCGTGATGAGATCGTGTGACGGATCATGATGAGTTCGCGGGACGGATCATGATTGGATTGCAGGACGAATCGTCATGAGATCGTGGGACACTTGACGATTTGGATCATGAAGATGTTTGACTACACCAACCGCGTTTCTTAACGCTTCCCGCTTAGCGATCTACAAGGGTATGTAGATCCACTCTCCCTCTCGTAGATGCTCATCACCATGGATAGATCTTGTGTGTGCATAGGATTTTTTTTGTTTCCCATGCAACGTTCCCCAACAGAATACATCCCTACATTACATTAATGAATTGGAGCTAGTTCTGTGTCACCCTATGTCATAACTGTTGCATGATGAATGCCATCCAACATAATTATACATCATCGATCCATTGCCTAATATCTTTCCACATATTGATACTTGCTAAGTTACTTCTCCGTTGCTACTATTATAATCACTACAAAACTGCTGTAGTTACTTTTGGCACCGTTACCGTTCCTTCCATACTACATTGCTACTCAATACTTTGCTATAGATATTAAGTCTTTCAGGTGTGGTTGAATTGACAACTCAGCTGCAAATACTCGAGAATATTCTTTGGCTCCCCTTGTGTCGAATCAATAAATTTGGGTTGAATACTCTACCCTCGAAAACTGTTGTGATCCCCTATACTTGTGGGTTATCACCCCTCCGCAGTCTGCGTGCTCGCCCACAACGGTCTTCGGCTTGACGTTGAAGACCTTGAGCCATAGGCCGAAGTGCTGCTCAACCTGCAGGAAGGCTTCACAAACAATAATGAATGCCGAAATATGCATGAAGGAGTTCGGGGGAAGATCATGGAAGTCCAACTCATAGAAGAACATGAGACCGCTGACAAAGTGGTTGAGCAGGAATCTCAGTCCCCGGATGAAATGGGGGACGAACACCACCCTCTCGCCTAGCTTGGGGGTGGGCACCACCTAGTTAGCCTCTGCCACGGGAGGGTAGGACAAAAGATGCCATGCAAGTTATTTTCCATAAGCATGTATGACTATATACAAAATACATTCCGACATTACATTGACGAACTGGGGCTAGTTCTGTGTCGCCCTAGGTTATGATTGTTATATGATGAATATCATCCAACAAATACTCCGCTTGGGTGTCTACGACCTTTCCACTTATTGCTCCTGCTAAGTTACTATTGTTGCTGCTACTTTTGCACTTGCTACAAAATTATCATTGCTACTGTTACTGCTATTGTTACTATTACTACTGCTACCAACTTATCATACTGCTGTGCTACTGATCACTTTGCTGCAGATATTTATCTCCAGGTGTGGTTGAATTGACAACTCAAATACTAATACTCTCAAATATTCTTTGGCTCCCCTTGTGTTGAATCTATAAATTTAGGTTGAATACTCTACCCTTTAAAACTGTTGTGATCCCCTATACGTGTGGGTTATCAAGACCTTTTTGTGGCACCGTTGCCGGTGAGCATAGCTATATTTGTTGATCACTTGGGATTTATATAAATTGATCACTACGAAGAATCTGAAGGATACCAAAACCAAGATTTTTCCCTCTAAGACGAGGGGAGGTAAGGAACTGCCATCACACTCTACACTTGATTCACCTTCTGTTATGAGTAAACTTGCAACACCACCACATTCTATTAATCCTAATATTGATGATGCTACTTCTGCTATGAATGGTGCTTATGATGATACTAGTACTATGCTTGATGATAGTGTGCCACTAGGTGAATTTCTTGATGAACAAATTGCTAGAGCTAACGAGAATGAAATTATTGAAACTGATGAATCAGGTGAAACTGATGAGATCCTTGAAACTAATGATTATTAAACACCTAATAGGACTAGCTCTCCTAGATTTGAAATGCCTAAGATACCTGAAGGTTATGCTTTGGATGGAGAAATAGCTAGACAGATTCTTGCTTGTAAGGATAGAAATGATGTTAAGAAACTACTATGCAAGTATAAAGAAAAACCTTTGAATGCTACTTCATCTATCTTTTTTACTGATAAGGATTATGAATTCTCTGTCAACCCTGAGTTAATTACTTTGGTTGAATCCGATCCTTTCATGGCTATGAAATTGAAACTATGGTAGCATACCTTACTAAGATGAATGATATAGCCACCCTATTTGCTCATGATGAGAAGATTCGCTACTATTATATTCTCAAATTATTTCTATTCACATTAAAGGGTGATGCTATGATATGGTACAATACTCTTACTCTCGGTTGTGTGCGTAGTCCCCATGATATGATTTACTACTTCTCTGAAAAGTATTTTCTTGCTCATAAGAAACAAGCCGCCTTACAGGAAATATTTAACTTCGTGCAAATTGAAGAAGAGAGTTTCCCACAAGATCGAGTGAGGCTTGTCTAATTGCTTA
The DNA here is from genome assembly GCA_022496015.1 of Hordeum marinum. Lineage (NCBI taxonomy): Eukaryota > Viridiplantae > Streptophyta > Magnoliopsida > Poales > Poaceae > Hordeum > Hordeum marinum. Next base: position 310,626,303 of record CM039673.1, read on the forward strand.
ATGCCTTGCCTGATCATCCTCTTAAAAAATGAAATACTTGATATCTTCTATAATGGACTAACTCATGCTTCTAGGGACTTCCTAGATAGTTGTGCTAGTTGTGTTTTCATGGAACAAACTGTTGAACAAGCTGAGGAACTATTCAATAATATATTGAAGAACTATTATGTTTGGACTCTCCCTGAACCGGCAATTGAACCGACTTTGTCGTGGTTTTGTCATGGCAGATGTCCGGGTCACGGACTTTGGTTCGGGGCGAGACGCAACTATGTGGCGGCTTGAAGGGGTTGGTCGGAATCGAGAAGACACGGAGTTTTACCCAGGTTCGGCCCCTCAAATCGAGGTAAAGCCTACGTCCTGCTTGTCTGATATTGATGACAATGAAGATCTCTCGGTTACAAGGGTGCTAATCGCTACCTCTAATCATGAGAGCCTCTAATATGTCTATCTCTAATTGTGTTGTCTAAACTTGTGGGATTGTGTCTCTTCTCAATCTGTCCCTCTAGGGGTGCTCTACCCCTCCTTATATAAGTGGAGAGGGTAGGCTTACAAATAGAGTCCTACTAGGAGTAGGATTAGGACTCATCACGAATCCTACTCCGGGTCTTATTTCCTTTAATGGAATCCTTCTCTCTTCGGGCCTTCTCTTGTGAGCCGCCTGGCGCTGGCTCACCCACCGGGTCTTATCCCGTGAGCCGCCTGGCGCCGGCTCACCCGCCGGGTCTTGGGCTTGGTCATCCTATGACTCGCCTGCCGGGTCTTTAATAGAATGTCATGTCTTCGGCCGGGTCTCCTATGAGTCGCCAGGGCGGGTCATACCGTGGGGTATATCCCCGACATTAGCCCCCAGGTTAGCTTGAATTTATTCATGGTAACCTCCTGAAATAGGAATAGCCAATATGTTAAGTGGCCGGCTTGCTCCTTTGGCCGGCTTATAAAATGGCTTCTTAGAAATCCGGGTCTTCTCTATATATGAATGAACCGTCTTGATAATCTTGATTGTCAATGTCCTTTTGAAAAATATTGAGAATAGAATACCCATATGCCATTGAGCTGGCTTTCAATGCTCTTTGGCGGGTGATCTCCTCCGGGTTATAATCATTGATGATGCCGGGTCATTATCGTTGGTGACTCCGGGTTTAAATAAGTAGAATCCAGAAGACTTGATAAAAATATTGGGATGAAAATCCATCTGATGTAAAGCCGGACTTCCATTGTTGTAAAATAAGGCGGCTTATAAAATCTGACGGGTTATGACCTTTTGATAACACCGGTCATAAGTGTTGAAGATTCCGGGTCTAACAGCTCAACTTCATAATTAAAATCTTGAAAATTGTCCTCAAAAGTTTTTGATATGTCCATATTACCTGTAGCCCCCAAGCTCCAAGATTATCCATGATAACTTGGTGCTTTGCAAATAACATTTTGGATTGTGTAGCCCCCAAGTGCCAGGTTGTCCTGCTTGCAGCAACCTGGGACTTATAACTGTCTTATACCTTATACTGCTTCGGCGGGTGTAGCCCCCAAGGGCCGGCTCATCAGAAAGCTTCGGCGGCTGTAACCCCCAAGGGCCGGCTCATCAGAATGTGATGTGCCGGGTCTTCAATTTAGAACCTTATAATCTGTTTAAACGGCTGAATACTGTAGCCCCCAAGTGCCGGGTCGCACGCCTGCGGTGACTTGGGACTTTAGAAAATTTTGATCTGAGCGGTGTAGCCCCCAAGTGCCGGGTTAGTAAGAATTTACTGGGCTGAGACTTATAAAAATATGGAAAGGCCGGCTCATCTCTTTGATGTAATATGGTCTTGCTAACAATGTAATGATTTTGAAAACCGGCTTGCATTAGCCCCCAAGTGCCGTGGTGCATGCTTGAAGTGACATGGGACTTTGCATAATTGATATAAATTTGGACTTTGAATACTGTAGCCCCCAAGTGCCGGGTCGTCTGCCTGCGGCGACTCGGGACTATGTGAGAGTAATAAGACTTCACCACAATTTGGTTGAATGAATCTTTGGCCTTGGTTTGTAATATAACCCAGAATGAATATCTTGGAATAATCCCTTTGTCTTTGACATGAAATTCCTGCTCATGGTTACGGTGCAACCCGGCAAATATAAGTTTGAAAAATCCATGAGTGTTTTACATTACTACAGAGCACATTTGGAAAAAATCCGAGAGCCGGTCAATTAGATGACACGGCATTATATCTGATAAGGCGACTCTTGAAAAATAATGGATTTCTTCGAGCTGGCTTAAAAAAACCAATCATTTAACACTAGTTTATGACAACCATGAAGATCCAGCCATGTTGGCTATTAAAAGATCCATTTGCTCTTGCCAAACACTTAATGACGGCTCATATTAAGAGATAATACCTGCAAGAAATAAACAAGACAGAATACATTCTGCATTGCTGTGAGGGCGGCTTGAAGAAGCTCAACCTGAAGATGTTCATACCTTTCATAATATTGCTCCTTTCTCATAATCTTGCTCTGATCTGGCTTTTATAAGCCGGCATGTTTATCTGGAGGTGGGAAGCCCCCCTTGAATAATCCACCAGTGAGATGTCAACAGGAGTAGCATGACTCCAAGTCTTGTGAACTCTGTTGATGACCGGTTGTCGTAGGGTAATATGAATTGTACTCCAATGTAAGAAGCCTCCATTAACAACCATGGCTAATGAAGAGCCGGAAGCAGCCTAAAGCCAGCAACTGACAGTAGGAAGCCTCTATTGACAATGGCAACTGTTGATGAACTTGAAGCGGCCTACAGCCGGCTGCATGAAGGGTGATGTAAATTGTGCCATGATGGTAAAAAACCTCCTTTTAACAGCAAATACTTATCCATTGTATTCCAACACCGGTTGTCAATAGGTTTATGTAAGCTATACCAAAGGTAAGAAGCCTCTACTGACAACCGCAGCTCAAAAAGCCTGCTGTTGGAGGGTGATGTAAGCTATACCCAAAGGTAAGAAGCCTCCTCCAATCAGCCAATGTTGTATAGGGCCGGCTGTCGATGGTTTTATGTAAGCTATACCTTATGGCAAGAAGCATCCATTTGACAGCCGCGACTAGTAATTTTACTAGTCGGCTGTGTGAAGGGTTTATGTAAGCTATACCCAAGGGCAAGAAGCCTCCTTCCACAACTATTTTTGGCGTAAACGCCGGTTTTTAGGGTGAGATAAGCGAACCCGTCGGTAAGAAGCCCCCTTCGACAACCGCGGTTGATAAGTAACCGGAAGTGGCATAAAGCCGACCATTAGGGTGAGATAAGCGATACCCGTCGGTAAGAAGCCCCCTTCGATGGCCGCAGTTGATAAGCAACTGGAATTTGATGTACACACTATTGCCTTAGGGGAATTTTTTAAGCTATACCAAAGGTAAGAAGCCTCCATCAGCAACAGCGCTTAATGTACTCAAACTATGCATCATACCAGTTCAGGGTCTCTAAAGTGAGACTGACCGTCAACTATGTGAGCCGGCTCAGGGTCTCTAAAGCGAGATTGACTGATAAGAGCTTAAGTGTGTAACTTACAGCAGTTCAGGGTCTCTAAAGCGAGATTGGCCGTCAACTATGTGAACCGGCTCAGGGTCTCTAAGGCGAGATTGACTGAGAAGAACTTCGGCGGGTCACAAACCACTTCGACTTAAACTTGTTGAGCCGGAAAATTTCATCTTGGCAAAAGATCCGGGCTTCTCATTGAAAACAACCAAATGTGTCTTGCCATGTCTGTAGCCCCCGAGTCTCAAGTTGACTCGAAGAGGCGGCTTGAGAATCTTCATCGAAAGTTGAGGTTTGGCCGTGGCGGGTTATAGATGATCCCATATGAATTGTTTCAATGATCCGGTCGATGTTCCGGTTGTTTGTCAAAGTGAATCAAACTATAGTGGTGGCGACTTGTGCGCTTGTCCGCTGGGCGCCTCGTATGGACGAGCACTGCACCGATATGTTGATGTAGACGTAGAAATCATCCATGGCATTGTAAGCCGGTTCTGTTGTGAAAGACGGCCACGGTATTGTAAACCGGTGCTGTCACGAGAGACGGCCGCGGCATTGTAAGCCGGTGCCGGTGGATGAGAGACGACCATGGTATTGTGAACCGGCGCGGGTGGCGAAAGACGTCCACGGCGTTGTAAGCCGGTTCTGTTGTGAAAGATGGCCGCGGTATTGAGAACCGGCGCGGGTGGCGAGAGTCAGCCACATCGTTGTAAACCGGCACGGTGGCGAAAGACGTCCATGGCATTGTAAGCCGGTACTGACGCTGGTACCAAATGATGCTAGTGCGCCTCCATCTCCGCGGTATGATGCCTTTTTGGCAATGAATAATTTGTCCTGATTTATCCGAACAACGGATGATCCGCAATAGACGCCTCGTCAGATGCTTTTTGATCACAAACATTACATTTTTAGTAAGAGTCGGCGCGGTCGCGAGAGATGTCCGCGATGTTTGTAGGCCGGTACAATGGTGAGCCGCCTGTGATGTTGAAAACCGGCATGGACGGTGAATCGCCGCGACATTTTTAGGCCGGCGTGGTTGGTGAGTTGCTTGTGGTATTTATAGTCCGGTACAGACGCGCGGGTCATATGTGGCATGTTGATGTATCTTGGACCGCGGGGCGGCAGCTCACGAATGTCCACTAGACGGCTCATATGGGCGCTCGCGGCTCCAGCATGTCGACTTTGACACGAGCCTTATACTCGTAATATAAGGCGACCCCTACAATGAACACTTTTCCTGCGCATAAAAATAATTGTTCCCAAAAAATTGTTCCCAAAATTTTTAATATGTATCAAATAAAATAAAAAGAAAGGATATCACCTGATGCATTTGGTCGACGGATAATCTGCGTGCAGACCCAGAATAATATATGAAGGCATCAGCAATGCGGATTTATCAGTATTTGATTCTCCATGAAGTACTACCAGCATCCATTGATTCCTTGACTATGCGATCTCCCTTTTCTTTTGTTTTACGTAATGTCCATAATTGCAGCAAGCTCGCGAAAAGACTGCATCTTGTTTCTTTCCCCGATAGCACGGACTTGAACTCATCCTAGACTGGGATAAATTTTCCATCCCACTGGGTTAACTTCCTCCTCTCACTTTACCTTTCTTCCTTTGCCTGTACCAGCAAGATACACGCCTCGACAGGGACGCGTTGGCCTGATGGGTAGCCAAAGCGGGGCGAGAGAGAGGCGGCAGAAGATGGAGCTCGTCGGGTTACGGCCGGCGGGCGACGGTGATGTGAGCTGGAGCCGCTGCCGGTGGCAGAGCCAGCGCAGCAAGGCTGCGGCAGAGCCGGCCTAAGCGCGGTCGCAGGCGAGCGCAACTAGCGCGCGGGACTGAGCGGAGGCGGCCTTGGCCCGGCAGGGCCGACAGCCAAGGGCAGGGGCGGATCCAGTGGCCAAGGGCGTGGTGGAGCCGGCCTTGGCACGGCAGAACCGGCAGCCAGGGGCGTCGGCCCGGCGTCGGAGTTGAGCCACGAGCGAGGGGGCGGTGATGATGAGCCACGACGACGACATGTTGGGCCTAGCGCAGGCGCGCATGAGGTTTGGCCGGGTCAACTCACAGGGACTCAAGATGCGGAAGCAGGGCCTGGAGGCGGAGCGTGGAGGCGAGGTTGGCTTGGAGATAAGCCTGTCCGCGAGGGTAATTCATAGAGGCGCCGATGACGGCAGCAGGCAGAGCGTGTTCGAGGCGACTATGGCGTGGTGGTGGTGTACATTTGACCGAGGTGTGGCCCAAACGACGGCGCGCAGCAACGGCCACGGCCTCAAAGGTGGGCGCGCTAGAAAAGCGGCGAGGCAGCGACTCGTGGTGCAGCGCGCCGGTGAGGTGGAGGCCGGGCGAATGGAAACGAGGCGCGGCGGATGCTGGCAGTGGCGGAGCAGAACCACGGTGATGGGCGCTGCAACCACGGCCGGCGAGGCCGTGACAGAGACAACCGCGTCCATAGCGGTCTGTTTATGCTTTTTGCCATGCATTTTCCTTGATTCAGCTTCATGTGTTTGTGTAAGATCCGAGCTAATAGTACTAGTTGCTCCTGATTTGACTTTCCCCTTTATTTTTGGATGCAGCCCCTGGAACGTCTGCCCGCGGCTTCAGCCCTGTCCTTTGATAATTAGGCCATGAGCCCGTAATAAAAATTTCCTGAGACAAAAACCGGAGTTGACAACGACTCGTATTTTGACTCCAAAGCTGTCTCGGATTGCTGCATAGGGCGTAGCTGTAGTCGGATATATTCGCCACACAGATCGAATCTGTGGTGGGTTTTTGTGACAACCTCGATGGATATTGCCGCAAGTTGGCTGTTGTGGATAATCTTTGACCTGTGAACTCTGCGGCTAAATTGGCCTTCTCCCCCAAATTGGTATAATAGGTCATCCATGTTTGATGTATGCGGCTGCTAAATAAATGTTGTATTCACGAGCATCTCAATCCCTAAAGTGCTCCCTCCAAGAACGCAGTACCACTATGACGGCCCCACGATGGGCGCCAACTGTCGTGGTTTTGTCACGGCAAATGTCCGGGTCATGGACTTAGGATCGGGACGAGACGCAACTACGTGGCAGCTTGAAGGGGTTGGTCGGAATCGAGAAGACACGGAGTTTTACCCAGGTTCGGCCCCTCAAATCGAGGTAAAGCCTACGTCCTGCTTGTCTGATATTGATGACAATGAAGATCTCTCGGTTACAAGGGTGCTAATCGCTACCTCTAATCACGAGAGCCTCTAATCTGTCTATCTCTAATTGTGTTGTCTAAACTTGTGGGCTTGTGTGTCTTCTCAATCTGTCCCTCTAGGGGTGCTCTACCCCTCCGTATATAAGTGGAGAGGGTAGGCTTACAAATAGAGTCCTACTAGGAGTAGGAGTAGGACTCATCATGAATCCTACTCCGGGTCTTATTTCCTTTAATGGAATCCTTCTCTCTTCGGGCCTTCTCTTGTGAGCCGCCTGGCGCCGACTCACCCACCGGGTCTTATCCCGTGAGCCGCCTGGCGCCGGCTCACCCGCCGGGTCTTGGGATTGGTCATCCTGTGACTCGCCTGCCGGGTCTTTAATAGAATGTCATGTCTTCGGCCGGGTCTCCTGTGAGTCGCCAGGGCGGGTCATACCGCGGGGTATATCCCCGACAGACTCCGAATAAGAGGGGTATCTTATTTCTCAGTCCTGAAGATATGCAAGAGGCAAATTCCTGAAGATATGCAAGAGGCAAAGAAATGTATGAAGGAAAAAGGTATTAAAGCTGAGGATGTTAAAAATTTACCACCTATTGAAGAAATACAAGGGCTCAACACACCACCACCTCCACAGGTGATAGAGGTAAATTCTTTATTAAAGTTTGATGAAGGTGATATACCTTACAATAAACATCCTAGTCAATGCTTATATGAGTTTGATAACTACATTATGAAACAAGAGCACTTCAATGCAAATGTTCTGAAACACTTGAAATATAATTTTGATATGATTGCTCGCTTGAGTGACTTGTTATTTAGAATTAGTAATGATGTTAGGGGTGTAGAAAAACATGCCTCTATGGTTCAAACTCAATTAGAACAAGTTGCTAAATCTCAAAGAGAATTTCTTGATGAAATGAATAATAATATGAATGGTCATGCAATTAGAGTAGTAACTAGAGGAGGTAGAATGACCCAAGAACCTCTTTATCCCGAGGGTCATCCTAAAAGAATTGAACAAGAATCTCAAGGAAGTAATGCTGATACACCTAGTCCCTCGAAGAAGAAAAACAAAAATGATAGGACTTTGCATGCTTCTAGTGAACCTGAGATAGAGAAACCCCCTGATGATAATAATGATGTTTCTATTTATGATGCTGAAACTCAGTTTGGTAATGAACATCCCCCTAGTGATAATGATAATGATAGTGATGTTCATGAGGATACCCAACCTATTAATGATAAAGAACTAGATAATGATGTAGAAATAGAATCTGATGTTGATCTTCATAACCCACAACCTAAAAATAAATGATATGATAAAAAGGACTTTGTGGCTAAAAACATGGTAAAGAAAGAGAACCATGGGTTCAAAACCCCATGCGTTTCCCACCTAAACCATCTAAGAAAAAGGATGATGAAGAATTTGAACGCTTTGCTGAAATGATTAGGCCAGTATTTTTGCGTACTCGTTTAACGGATATTTTAAAGATGCCTCCTTATGCTAAGTACATGAAAGACATCATCACTAATAAAAGAAAGATACTTGAAGTAGAATCCACCATCCTTGCTAATTATTCTTTTAAGGATGGAGTACCCAAAAAACCTGGAGATCCTGGAATACCAACTATACCTTGCTCCATTAAAAGAAATTATGTAAAAATTCTTTGTGTGATTTAGGAGCTGGTGTTGGTGTTGTGCCTTTTTCTTTATATAAAAGACTTGATTTGAATAAAATCACACCTACTTAAATATCATTGCAAATGGCTGACAAATGAACAGCCATACCTATCGGTATTTGTCAGGATGTGCCTGTTGTTGCAAATGTTACTATATTAATGGACTTTGTTATTCTTGAGATGCCCAAGGACAACAACATGTTGATTATCCTTGCTAGACTCTTCTTGAATATTGCAGGGTGGTTATTGATTCCAATAAGGGCAAGGTCACTTTTCATATGAATGGTAATGAGCATACGGTGCACTTTCCGAAGAAACAATTCTAAGTGAATGGTGTGAATGTTATCTAAAATTCTTCGACACCCATTATACGAAGCTTTCAATTACCTCTACCAACTATCAAAAAGAAATATGATATTATTATGATTGGGGACATGACTATCCCCATTGAGGTAACCTAGTGTTTTATGAAATTTCTTCGGTTTCATGCTAATTGAAAGTGGTTGCTAATAAGACTTGATCAACCTTATTAATGAATCATTTTTGAGAGGCATCAAGTTGATTAATTTAGTAGACACAACTCTTTGTATCCACCTTTAGTTTTCTGTTTTTCCTAGTTAAATAAAATAAAGTGCCATGCTTTTTGAGTTTTCTGTTCTTCTCATGTTATACAAAATGACCCAAAAATAAAAGTTCTCAGAATGCCCTAAAAATTTAACATGATTTTTTTCTATTTATTTATGAATTTCTGGGACAAATCATACTAGAGGGGGGGTGCACTGGGTGGCCACGCTCCACCAGGGCGCGCCAGACCCTCCTGGCGTGGCCTGCTAGAGGGTGGCCCCCTAGTGGGTCCCCTCACTTATTCCTTTAGCCCATGCCATCTCCTAACTCCTGATTTTTTTTGCCAATGCTCTCTCCCTTGTGTTCTTGCTCAAGAACCCATGGATTTTGATCTCTTTGCTCAGAGCTCTGTTTCCGAAACCGTTTTGGGGGATTGCTTCTTGGTATGTAACTCCCCCATTGCTCCAATTAGGTTTTGATTTAGTGGTTTATTTTAAGAATAATTAGCTGCTCTTGGTGCTACTGTAGATGAGCTTGCATGTTGAATTCTTAGAGTTCTAAGTAGTTTGAATGCTTGATATGGCCTCTATGCATCCCTAGTAGTAGTTTCTATCAATCTTATTTCGTTTTGTTAACAAAATTCTATGTCACAATTTTTTCCAGAATTTTTTCGCAAATAAAATGCAATTCTTCAGGAGTTCTTCGAGGAGGAGATCCTCGGGGGCATCATCAAATGAAAATTCCATACGACAATCTTATGTTGAGCCAAGTGCAAGCTCGATATGGGACGCTCAAACTAAATCATGCCTTTGGCCGTGTAACACTTTCGTGGAAAGTGTAGGTATTAAGGAAGAATTTGAACAATATGTTCGCAATGCTAATCTTGTTCCCTTCATCGAAGATAAGTGCACTCAACACCTCACTCTCATGGAGACATTTACTAATAAGATCAAATACTTTCCTCGTGAGTCAAGAGTTTCATTTAGTATGTATGATAATGCTTTCACCATACCTTTAGACGTATTTTGTGACGCGTGTAAAATTCCATATTGGGGTTCACTAGACGAACCAACAAAACCTGAGTATGAATCATTATTGAGGAACCTTTGTTGTGGTGAAATTAGAGGAGTGACACAAGGTAGAATAAAAGCATCCATTTTCCGTCTATTCAATACCTTGCACTTTTTAATGGTAAATGCATTGTAGGCAAGCAGGATTGTAGCACGCTTTGTACTCATGATTTGAGTCTCATATACACTACTTTAACTAGAATTAAAGATTACAACTTAGGAGCAATTGTTGCATGGAGACTGACTCTCCATGCTTCTAATGGTAATTTCTATGGAGGGATTTTTGCCTCTCACCTCGCTACGAGGTTGGGAGTGTCCCCTTGGCCTAATGATCCTATCTTACCCAGTCAATACTTAGACTTTGATGCCATGAAACGCCATAGATTTCTTACAGGCATAGTTAATAATTATACTTACAATTTTAGGTTTGATACGGTCCCATTGTGCCTATTGTATTGCCTACTCCTGTTGTCTTTCATTTTAACAGCAAGGGAAGATACTACGTCTATGAGAGCGAGGTACGTGCGTACAAGGAAGAGGTTGAAGCTGCCTGGAGAGTTGAGGTGGTTGCACCAAGAGCCTCGGTAGCCTATCACTCAGGCCATTATGTAGGCCACGGATGGTGATCACCAAGCTAGGCCAAAAGCCTAAGATTGGGGGAGTACATATTCCCACTGACATTACATTCTTGTTCATACATTTCATTTCAGTTGTCGATGTCCACACACTTTCATTGTATTATCCATGCTAGATTTGTTTTTCTAGTTTTCTTCTTGTGTGTTTGAAAAAAATTGAGAAAATCCAAAAATAATTCTTGCTTATTTTCGGTTTTTCTTTTCAGTTTAGTTAGTTTTAGTATTAAAAGAAAACCAAAAAAGATTTCTCATTTCTTCTTTTCCCTGTTGGGTGTTCTGCCGTGTAAATAGTTTTTCTCATTTTTGTTTTTCCTTCTATTATTTGCTTCTTCACAGAAAACTGAAAACTCCAAAAATATTTTAGTGTGTTTCTCTAAAATTATTTTTCTTTTATCGAGTCATACCAAGAAGAAGACCACAATGAAAATGTTGAGTGGTTTCCATATACATTATTGTTGATCTAACACAGAGCCCATATTACTTCGTCTTCTCCTCTTGAATGAAATGTTTGCAGATTCTAGCTTAGTCCATGTCACTCTTGCACTATTACTATTTCCATACCATTCAATTGTGCAAGTGAAAGGCAATAATGATGATATTGGATTAATTGACTGTGGCAGAGAAAAGCGGGTATGAACTCAACTTGTTCTTGTTTTTGTAAATATGTTTAACCTGGTATCCATGATTCAGCACATTATGATTGAACATGTTTTCCATAACAATTAGAGATTATAGTGGTTCATGCCATGCTCAAGTAGCTAGGAGTGGATAATGATTTATCTTGGATGTCAAGATGCATTAAAATGATTGTGATGTAGTATGATGATATGGTATCCTCCTCTGAATGTTTCAAGTGGCTTGACTTGCTGCATGTTCACACATGTAGTTGAATCAAAACCAAGATAGCCTTCATGATATTTATGTTCATGGTGTCCATATCCTACTCATGATAGCATTCAGTGTTTATTATTCGTAATGCATGTTTATGACCATATTCGCTCTCTAGCTGGCCGCTTCTCAACCTATTTGCTAGCCTTCACCTGTACTAAGTGGGAATTCTGCTTGTGCATCAAAATCCTTAAACCAAAGTTATTCCATATGAGTCCACAATGCCTACCTATATGCGGCATTACCCTGCCATTCTAAGTAAATTTGCATGTGCCACCTCTAAAATTTCAAATGAACATCTATTTTGTGTGCCTGGACCGCTCATGGAGCGACAGGGGGTGGTCAGTATCTTCCATGTTAAGCGGGTTACTCTCATAATGAGTGTTTATTCACTCGTCCTTGCACGAGAAGGGCGGTAATAGGGATTCCGAGTCCCGAAACCAAAATAAATGCAAATAACTAAAACAAAACTCCCCCTAGGAATGTTGTTCATTTGGACGGTACCCATGGATTCGGCTCGCTGTGGAGTGTGTTTGTTGGTGGGGGAGTAAACATTTACTTACCACTTGGGAACTGCCGCTAATTTGTTTAACATGGTAGATATAGATAACTCTTAGTCGCAACGTTGACAGGAAGGGTGTACCTCTCAAAATTATACTTATCTCTTATTTAATCCTTGAGCTCTAGCACCTTTGCAAATCCCTGCTTCCCTCTGCGAAGGGACTATCTATTTATTTTAATGTTGAGTCATCACCTTCTAAAATAAGCGCCAGATGCGAGAGCACTATTGTCATCCTCATGCGCTGTCTATAGTGAATGTTGTATGCATCATGACTGGATATTTTCTACCATGAATTACAATGTTTAGTCGCTGCTTGAACTTTGGAGGTGCTCTGCATTTATGTTTTGCGGTCTCAGAAAGGGCTAGCAAGATACCACTATTATCATATTATATCACGATTGTTTTGATAAATTGTTCACACTTGAGATATCTTATTATTGTTGCTAGTTGCTTGTGTCATTGATACGAGTTAATATAGTCTTTAAGAGTTATTGTTGACATGGTTAGTCATGATCTTTGCTGAAAACCTGGGTGCTACTTGAGCATACGTATGTAAACAAGAACAAAATAGTTCGTCAAAGTTTTTGTTTCTCACTTTTAGTTTGTCAACTGAATTTCTTGAGGACAAGCAAGGGTTTAAGCTTGAGGAGTTGATACATCTCCAACGTATCAAATTTTCCTAACACTTTTTCTCGTGTTTTGCACTCTAATTTGCATGATTTGAATGAAACTAACCTGGACCAACGTTGTTTTCAGCAGAACTACCATGGTGTTGTTTTTTGTGCAGAAATAAAAGTTCTTGGAATGGAAAATTAGAGATTTATTTTCGGAATATTTGAGGAATTATGGAGCCAGAAGCCACCTGAGAGGGGGCCCATGGTGCCCACGCTTCACCAGGGTGTGCCAAGCTGGTGAAGGGTGGACACCTCGTGGGTCCCCCGACCCTAATCCCAATGCTATAAATTCACAATTCTCTGGGGGGAAATTAGAGAGAAGGTTTTACCTCATTTCACAATACGGAACCGCCACCACCTCCTGTTCTTCATCGAGAGGCCAGATCTGGACTCTGTTTGGGGCTCTCGAGAGGGGATTCTTCGATCTTCGTCATCATCAACCCTTCCCCATCACCAACTCCATGATGCTCCCCACCGGGAGTGAGTAAATCCTTCGTAGGCTTGCTGGTCAGTGAGGAGTTGGATGAGATTCATCATGTAATCGGGTTAGTTTTGTTAGGGCTTGATCCCTAGTATCCATTATGTTCTAAGATTGATGTTGTTATGACCTGGCCATGCTTAATGCTTGTCAGTAGGGCCCGAGTGCCATGATTTTAGATCTGAACCGTTTATGTTATCATCATTATATCTATGTTCTTGATCTGATCTTGCCTAGTCATATGCACCTATTATGTGTTATGATCCGTCAACCCGAGAGTGACAATATTTGGGATACTTCACGGTGATGACTATAGTTTGAGGAGTTCACGTATTCACTAAGTGTCAATGCTTTGTTCCGGTTCTATATTAAAAGGAGACGTTAATATACCTTAGTTTCCTTATGGACCCCACTGCCACAAGAGGGTAGGACAAAAGATATCATGCAAGTTCTTTTCCATAAGCACATATGACTATATACAAAATACATGCATACATTACATGGATGAACTGGAGCTAGTTCTGTGTCGCCACAGGTTATGGTTGTTATATGATGAATATCATCCAACAAATACTCCGATCCAGTGCCTACGATCTTTCCACCTATTGCTCTTGCTAAGTTACTATTGTTGCTAGTACTGTTACACTTGCTACAAAATTATCATTGCTACTTTTACTGCTATTGTTACTGTTACAACTTCTATCAACCTATCACACTGTTGTGCTACTGATCACTTTGCTGCAGATATCTATCTCCAGGTGTGGTTGAATTGACAACTCAACTGTTAATACTCTCAAATATTCTTTGCCTCCCCTTGCGTAGAATATATAAATTTGGGTTGAATATGTTGGGGAACGTTGCATGGGAAACAAAAATATTCCTACGTTCACGCAAGACTTATCCATGGTGATGAGCATCTACGAGAGGGAGAGTGAATCTATGTACCCTTGTAGATCACTAAGCGGGAAGCGTTAAGAAACATGGTTGGTGTAGTTGAACGTCTTCGCGATCCAAATCGCCGAGCGTCCCGTGATCCAATCACGATCCGTCCCGATCAAGTACTGAACGAACGGCACCTCCGCGTTCAACGCACGTACAGCTTGATGACGATCTCCGCCTTCTTGATCTAGCAAGAGGGAGCGGAGAGGTAAAAGAGTTCTCCGGCAGCGTGACGACGCTCCGGCGATGGTGCTGGAGCTATTCCGACAGGGCTTCGCCTAAGCACTGCAGAAATCCGATCTAGAGGAGAAACTATGCACTAGAGGAACGGGTAGCACGTGGCTGAAAATCTTGTCCAAAAACACTAAAACCTCCAGTATATATAAGAGGGAGGGAGGAGAGGCCTTGGCGCAAGGGCCAAGCCCTCCTTGGTTTGGCCAAAGGGGGAGGAGAGGAGGATTCCTCCTCCAATCCTAGTAGGACTAGGATTCCTCCCCTTTTTGCCTTTTTTCCACTTTTCCCTTTTTGGGCTTTTCTTTCCCTAGTCGCATGGGCCTTGTGTGGGACGTCCACCAGCCCACTAAGGTCTGGTATGCATCCTCCCACAGCCCATGTAGCCTCTTGGGTCGAAATACCCCTCCCGATGGTCTCCCGGTACACTACCGGCACTCCCGATACACTACTGATGAGCCCAAAACTTTTCCGGCGACCAAAATAGGACTTCCTATATATCAATATTTACCTCCGGACCATTCTAGAGCTCCTCGTGACGTCCAGGATCTAATCTAGGACTCCGAACAACCTTCGGTCACCACCATGCATAACTATATACTACTGCAACGTCACCAAACCTTAAGTGTGCAGACCCTACGGGCTCAAGAACTATGTAGACATGACCGCGACACCTCTACGGTGAATAACCAATAGCAGGACCTGGATGCCCATATTGGTTCCTACATATTCTACCAAGATCTTTATCGGTCGAACCTCTATGTCAAGGATTCAGTTAATCCCGTATGATGTTCCCTTTGTTCCTCGGTATGTTACTTGCCCGAGATTCGATCGTCGGTATCTCCATACCTAGTTCAACCTCGTTACCGGAAAGTCTCTTTACTCATTCCGTAATACAAGATCCCGTGACTAACATTTAATCACATTGCTTGCAAGGCTTATTGTGATGTTGTATTACCGAGTGGGCCCTGAGATACCTCTTCGTCATATGGAGTAACAAATCCCAGTCTTCATCCATGTCAACTCAACAGACACCCTCGGAGATACCTATAGAGCACCTTTATAGTCACCAAGTTACATTGTGACATTTGGTACACACAAGGCACTCCTTTGGTGTTCGTGAGTTGCATGATCTCATGGTCATAGGAACATATACTTGACATGCAGAAAATAGTAGCAATAAACTGACACGATCATATGCTACGTTTGTAGTTTGGGTCTTGTCCATCACATCATTCTCCTAATGATGTGATCCCCTTATCAAATGACATCACATGTCAATGGCTAGGAAACCTTGACCATCTTTGATCAACGAGCTAGTTCACTAGAGGCATACTAGGGACTAAGTGTTGTCTATTTATACACACATGTTATGTGTTTCCAATCAATACAATTATAGCATGGATAATAAACGATTATAATGAACAAGGAAATATAATAATACATTTTTTATTTATTGCCTCTAGGGCATATTTCCAACAGTCTCCCACTTGCACTAGAGTCAATAATCTAGTTCACATCACTATGTGATTTACATTGTAATGAATCGAACACCCATGTAGTTCTGGTGTTGATCATGTTTAGCCCTTGGAAGAGGTTTAGTCAACGGGTCTGCAACATTCAGATCCGTGTGCACTTTGCAAATATTTATGTCCTTTTCCTCGATGTAATCGCGGATGGATTTGAAGCGTCGCTTTATGTGTCTAGTCCTCTTGTGAAACCTTGGTTCCTTGGCCAGAGCAATGGCACCAGTGTTGTCACAGAACAGGTTCATTGGATTCAGTGCACTGGGCACTACTCCAAGATCTGTCATGAACTGCTTCATCCACACACCTTCCTTTGATGCCTCCAAGGTTGCGATGTACTCCGCTTCGCACGTAGAATTGGCTACCAAGCTTTGCTTGGAACTGCACCAGCTTACCGCTCCCCTGTTGAGAATAAATACGTGTCCGGTTTGTGACTTAGAGTTATCTGGATCAGTGTCAAAGCTTGCATCAACGTAACCCTTTACGACGAGCTCTTGATCACCTCCATAAACAAGAAACATTTCCTAAGTCCTTTTCAGGTACTTAAGGATATTCTTGACCACTGCCCAGTGTTCCATTCCAGGATCACTTTGAAACCTTCTGGCCATACTTATGGCAAGGCTGACATCAGGTCTTTTGCACATCATTGCATACATGATAGAGCCTATGGCTGAAGCATAGGGGATGACACTCATCTTTTCTCTATTCTTTGCAGTCACTGGGCATTGAGTCTTACTCAACTTCACAACTTGTAACATAGGCAAGAACCCCTTCTTGGACTGATCCATTTTGAACTTCTTCGAAACTTTATCAAGGTATGTGGTTTGTGAAAGTGCTATTAAGCGTCTCGATCTATCTCTATAGATCTTAATGCCTAATATGAAAGCAGCTTCTCCTAGGTCCTTCATTGAAAAACTCTTGTTCAAATATTCCTTTACGCTTTCCAGCATTTCTATATTGTTTCCAATCAACAATATGTCATCCACATATAATATTAGAAATGCTATAGAGCTCCCACTCACTTTCTTGTAAATTCAAGCTTCTCCATAAACTTGTATAAACTCAAATGCTTTGATCACCTCATCAAAACGCTTATTCCAACTCCGAGATGCTTGCACCAGCCCATAAATGGACCGCTGGAGTTTGAAAACTTTGTGAGCATTCTCTGGATCGTCAAAACCTTCTGGTTGCATCATATACAACTCTTCCTCAAGGAAACCATTGAGGAACGCTGTTTTGACATCCATCTGCCAAATTTCATAGTCGAAATAAGCAGCTATTGCCAACATGATTCTAACAGACTTAAGCATCGCTACGGGTGAGAAGGTCTCATCGTAGTCAACTCCTTGAACTTGTGAAAAACCCTTTGCCACAAGTAGAGCTTTATAGACGGTGACATTACCGTCCGCGTCTGTCTTCTTCTTAAAGATCAATTTGTTCTGAATGGCCTTTCACCCTTCAGGTAATACTTCCAAAGTACATACTTTGTGTTCATACATGGATCCCATCTCGGACTTAATGGCCTCTAACCATTTCTCGGAATCCGGGCCCATCACTGCTCCTCCATAGCTCGTAGGTTCATTGTTGTCCAACAACATCACCTCCAAGACAGGGTTGTCGTACCACTCAAGAGTAGTACACAGCCTTGTTGACCTACGAGGTTCAATAGTAGCTTGATCCGAAGCTCCATGATCATCATCATTAACTTCCTCTTCTATCGTCATAGGTTCCACAGAAACAACTTTCTATGCTGCGCTACTTTCTGGTTGAAGTAAAGGTTCAATAACCTCATCAAGCTCTATTTTCCTTCCACTCAATTCTTTCGAGAGAAACTCTTTCTCAAGAAATGTTCCATTCTAAGCGACAAACACTTTGCTCGGATCTGAGATAGAAGGTATACCCAACTGTCTCTTTCGAGTATCCTATGATGACGCATTTCTCCGCTTTGTGTTCTAGCTTTTCAGGCTGAAGCTTTTTGACATAAGCATCACATCCCCAAACTTTAAGAAACGACAACTTTGGCCTCTTGTCAAACCACAGTTCATATGGCGTCGTCTCAACGGATTTTGATGGTGCCCTATTTAAGGTGAATGCAGTTGTCTCTAATTCGTAACCCCAAAACGTTAGTGACAAATCAGCAAGAGACATCATAGAACGCACCATATCTAATAAGGTTCGATTACGATGTATGGACATAACATTACGTTGTGGTGTTCTAGGCGGTGTCAACTGTGAAACAATTCCACACTGTCTTAAGTGACTGCCAAACTCATAACTCAGATATTCACCTCCTCGATCAGATCGCAGGAATTTAATCTTCTTGTCATGATGATTCTCAACTTCACTTTGAAATTGCTTGAACTTTTCAAACGTTTCAGACTTGTGTTTCATTAAGTAAATATACCCATATCTACTTAAGTCATCAGTGAAGGTGAGAAAATAACGATATCCACCATGCGCTGTAACATCCATTGGACCGCACACATCAATATGTATGATTTCCAATAAGTCACTTGCCCATCTTTATAGTCACCCTCGGAGATACCTGTAGACCACCTTTATAGTCACCCAGTTACATTGCGATGTTTGGTACACACAAGGCACTCCTCCGGTGTCCATGAGTTGCATGATCTCATGGTCATAGGAACCTATACTTGACATGCAGAAAATAGTAGCAATAAACTGACACGATCATATGCTACGTTTGTAGTTTGGGTCTTGTCCATCACATCATTATCCTAATGATGTGATCCCCTTATCAAATGACATCACATGTCAATGGCTAGGAAACCTTGACCATCTTTGATCAACGAGCTAGTTCACTAGAGGCATACTTGGGACTAAGTGTTGTCTATTTATCCACACATGTAATGTGTTTCCAATCAATACAATTATAGCATGGATAATAAACGATTATCATGAACAAGGAAATATAATAATAAACATTTTATTTATTGCCTCTAGGGCATATTTCCAACAGAATACTCTACCCTCGAAAACTGTTCCGATCCCCTATACTTGTGGGTTATCAGATCTCCACCGTCTACAGTAATCTTCACCACCGTCGCCGCTATAGCGAAGCCATCACCGCACTATGGTATGGTTTCGACCCCTCCTTGCGTTCCCATTTCTGATTCTAGCGCATTAGGGTTGATTTATCATCTTGCCATAGTTTGAAATCAATCTAATCCATGATAAACTCCATTAGTTTAGAGAACATGTAATTTTCAGGCCTGACCTTCAACAAATCGCATATCGGTGACACTTAGTTGTAAAAATCGGGTCTACCAATTTGGTTTTAAAGGTTACCGAGAACAGCTTCGGTGAGACCGAGCAGTTCTTTTCAATGAAACCAAAAAGACTGCCAGGTCTTTGTTAAGGCAAGCTATCTGTCTTGGTGGCTCTGAAATGATGAACTCGGCATGATCGACATTCTATTTGCAGAAGTTCAAAACTAAGATTCTAAGTTCAAATTTTGAAAAAGCATCTGTGTTTTGTGATGCTCAACCTCTCTGTCCTACTATGCTCTATTCATAGGGTCAACATGTCAGGATCTGATGACAGCCAGAACAACTTCAAAGAGAGAGATAGAGAGATGTGGACATTAGTTCAGGCACTAGCCCTGAAGCTAGTTCATCTTCTTCACATGACAATCCTAGTTCACCTGATTTTCCCAAGGCAACCACCAGGGCAAGGAAGAAGCTGAATTATTATGAAGAAGATTTTAATTTTGTGCCAGTGGAAGAGATAGCCAAGAGGAAGAAAGAGAAGACTGTCAAGAATACAACTATAGAGGCTACTTCTTCTAAGAGGCTAGTCAAGAAGGTCTATGACGGTGTTGAACCTATGAGGGAACCTTAGAGTGCCAAGGCCGACACTTCTGTTTATTTGAGCATTCAAAGAGTTCTATGCCTAACGGGCAGCAAGGCACGCATGTATCATTGCCATTAAGGATAACAAGATAGGGTCTATTCCTACACACTACAAGAATACTCCTTATAAAGCAACACAAATTCTACAAGATTTTAACTTTACGTTGCAAAATACATGATAGATATGCATATTAGCGTTGCGGCAATATGCGTTGGGCTGACTCTATCATGGTACATATGAAAAAAAACAGAGAAAATGATAGAGAGGGCCGCGAGACACATAGCCCCCTAATCTCCCTCATCTCTCCCAAAACCGCTACCACCACCACCTCATCTTCCTCCTTCGACATGCCTCGTCGCCGGCCCTCCTCCTCCCACCTTGCAGGTTGGAGGCTTCCGGATCCGCCGCATTTGCCACCAACTATCCTGCTCGCATCCCATATCTCTCTTCACGCGGATCCTCGTTAGGCCACCTGCGGCGGCTTATTTAGGGGATGTATGGCGAATCCTTCCACCGCGAAGTTGAAGTCCCCTCGCACTGTGGCACCCTTCCATCAGACTAGATCCGTCTCTCGCGGGCACCAAATCCCACACGCGACCCTCCCCCCATGGCTAGGGTTTCAGGAATCGGCTCCGACGCCGGTGGCCATGTCATCATCTTCTCGTCCGGTGAGTGCATTGATACGTCACCAACGTATCTATAATTTTTGATTATGTCATGCTATTATATTATCTGTTTTGGATGTTTTATATGCATTAATATGCTATTTTATATTATTTTTGGGACTAACCTATTAATATAGAGCCTAGTGCCAGTTTTTATTTTTCCTTGTTTTTGAGTATTGCGGATATGGAATATTAAACAAAGTCCAAACGGAATAAAATCTTTGTGATGATTTTTTCTAGAACAAAATAGATCTACCAAGCTTGGAGTGCAAGGCAAGGAAGCTGCCAGGAGGTCACAAGCCAGGGACGCGCCACCCCCTGGTCGCGCCTGGCAGGCTTGTGACTCCCTGGCAGGAGTCCTAGGCCTATTATTTTTCCTATAAATACCCAAATATTCCATCAATACCAAAAGGAGCCACACAAATACTTTTCTGCCGCTAGAAGCCTCCCTTCCCAAGAGATCCAATCTTGGAGCCTTTTCCGATAATCTGCCGGAGGGGGATCCGATCACGGAGGGCATTTACATCAACTCCATTGCCCCTCGATGATGCCTTAGTAGTCCACCACAGACCTACGGGTCCATAGCTATTATATATATGGCTTCTTCTCTCTCTTTGTGCTTCAATACCATGTTCTTCATGCTCTTCATGGAGATCTATCCGATGTAATACTCTTTTGCGGTGTGTTTGTCGAGATCCGATGAATTGTGGCTTTATGTTCAGATTATCCATGAATATTATTTGAGTCTTTTCTGAATTCTTGTATGCATGATTTCATATCTTTGCAAGTCTCTTTGAGTTATTGGTTTGGTTTGGCCAACTAGACTGGTAATTGTTGCAATGGGAGAAGTGCTTAGTTTTGGGTTCAATCTTGTGGTGTTCTCACCTAGTGAAAAAGTAGGGGTAGCAAGGCACGTATTGTATTGTTGCCATCAAGGTTAACAAGATGGGGTTTTCATCATATTGCTTGAGTTTATCCCTCTACATCATGTCATCTTACCGAATGCGTTACTCTGTTCTTCTTGAACTTAATACTCTAGATGCAGGCAGGAGTCGGTCGATGTGTGGAGTAATAGTCGTAGACGCAGAATTGTTTCAGACTACTTGACACGGATGTGATGCCTATATGCATCATCATTGCCTTGGATATCTTCATAATTATTCGCTTTTCTATCAATTGCTCGGCAGTAATTTGTTCACCCACCGTGATACTTTCCTTCAAGAGAGAAGCCTCTAGTGAAACCTATGGCCCTGGGGTCTACTTTCCATAATATATTTTCAGATCTATAAACCAAAAATACCTTGCTGCAATTTATTTACCTTTTTTTACTTTCTGCAATCTTTTACATCTATCTCTATTAGATCTAATCCTTGCAAATAACTGTGAAGGGATTGACAACCCCTTTATAGCGTTGGGTGCAAGAGTTTGATTGTTTGTGTAGGTGCATCCATTGGTGACTTGCTTGTTCCTCCTGCTAGATTGATATCTTGGTTCTCAACAACTAAGGGAAATACGTATCAACTTCACTACATCACCCTTTCCTTTTCAAGAGAAAACCAACGCATGCTCAAGAGGTAGCAAGAAGGATTTCTAGCGCCGTTGCTAGGGAGGATACACATCAAGCCCACCAAGTACCCATCACAAACTCATATCTTGCATTTACATTATTTTCCATTTGCCTCTTGTTTTTGTCTCCCCCAATTCTAAAATGATTTTCAGAAAATACCAAAAATATTTGCCTTTTTATTCGCCCTTCTTCCGTTTGCCTTTTCGTTTGCCTTTTGCTTGCTTGCGTGCTAGATTGATTCCTTGCCACCATGTCGGAATCTAAGGAGACTTTCACTAAAAAGGATAGTAATAATCTTGAGGGGATTTTTTATGACTTTGCTAATAACAGACCTCATGAAGGACCTACTATCACACATACAAATAAATTCTGCATAGGTAGTGGTAATATCGTTGGAAAAGGTGTTATTCAAGATTTCTTTACTTGTGCGGAAACGCTTCCTATCTTAGGAGCGTCCATTCTCACTAAAACTAATAGTCTTGCGGATGCTATAACTCTGTTAATAATTGAACTTGAGAGGCAATTCGTTCATATGCACCCTTGCGTACAAAGGATTTTTCTAGAGTTCTCTAATATTCAGCATTCTTCCGTTCAGCGTGCCACCACTATATTTCTTGCCCAAGAGTTTAGATTTATCATGAAAGAGGCTAGCGATATTTTTGCTCATTATAAAATTAATGGTGCATGTCCCCCCATAGAGGAGATCCTTTTTAATCAAGAAGAGATAATGAGATTGCAATCTCCGGGTTTTGTTGCTTATAATGAAAATTTGAGAAAAAGGGTCCCTACCGAGGTTTTGCTTGATAAGATTTCTGAACTAAATGATAACTTCTCTATACAAAACAAAGCATTAGAGTTCATACTAAGAAAAAGGCTTATGACTTTCACCCAAAGGAAAGCTTATAATGATGAATTGATTATACACTATAGGGGGCCGAAGGAGGAACCTATCCCTCCCGCACTTGATCTTAAGGATCCTTATCCTATTAAATTCAGCCCTTTTGATTATTTTTGCTTGCCACAAAGGAAACTTGCCACTGAAAGAAGGGAGTATGAGATGAGCATGGATGATCTCCCTTACTATTATGACAATACCTAGATCTTTTGCGTTTTGCCTAGCTAGGGGCGTTAAACAATAGCGCTTGTTGGGAGGCAACCCAATTTTATTTTTATGTTATGTTTTTTGCTTTTGTTTTTGAGTGTTTCCCACATTATTAATTCTGTAGTAATTTTGTTTTGGTGTTTTAATTAGTGTTTGAGCCAAGTAAGCCCTTTGGGATGATCTATGGTGGTTGTTGATTTGATCTTGTTGAAAAATAGAAACTTTTGTGCCCAGTCCAAGAATTTTATAAAATTTTCAGGTCGTCGAATGAGTATGAAATTTTTACAAAAGATTCACATACACATTTCCCAGGTTTTCCTGAAGTTTCAGAATTATTTGAGTTACATAAGTATACAAAGTTTTCAGATTTCTACGGATTGTTCTGTTTTTGATAGATTCCGTTTTCTTTGTGTTGTTTACATATTTTGATGTATCTATGGGTTGTATCGGGGGGGGGGGTATGAACCATGGAGAAGTTAAAATAAAGTAGGTATTACACCAATATAAATAAATAATGAGTTCACAACAGTACCAAAAGTGGTGATTTTTTTCTTATACTAACGGATCTCACGAGTTTTGTGTTGTGAAGTTTTCAAGTTTTGGGTAAAGATTTGATGGACTATGGAATAAGGAGTGGCAAGAGCCTAATCCTGGGGATGCCCAAGGCACCCCAAGTCATATTCAAGGATGCCAAAGAGCATAAGCTTGGGGATGCCCCGGAAGGCATCCCCTCTTTCGTCTTCAATCCATCGGTAAATTTACTTGAGGTTATATTTTTATTCACCACATGATATGTGTTTTGCTTGGAGCGTCTTGTATGATATCAGTCTTTGCTTTTTAGTTTGCCACAATCATCCTTGCTGCACACATCTTTTGAGAGAGACACGCATGAATTGTTAATTTATTAGAATACTCTATGTGCTTCACTTATATCATTTGAGATAGGCAATTTTGCTCTAGTGTTTCACTTATATCTTTTTAGAGCATGGTGGTGTTTGGTATTATTTTGAACTCTCATACCTCACTTATATTATTTTGATAGTCTTTAAAATCATGCTAATTGGTTTAGGTTATGAATTTAGTCCTAATATAATAGGCATACAATAGGGATATAATAAAAACCTCCATATTAAGTGCATTGAGTATTATGAGAAGTTTGATTCCTTGCATAAAGTTTTGAGATATAAAGATGGTAATGTTAAGAGTCATGTTAGGAAGTAATTGTAAATTCATAAAAATACTTGTGTAAAGGTTTGTGATTCCCGTAGCATGCATGTATCGTGAACCTTTATGTAAGGAAGTCGGAGTATGATTTGTTTATAAATTGTCGACCTTTGTGTGAGGGTCGGGAGCGCGCAATGGTTTACTCCTACCAACCTCTCCCCTAGGGGCATGTGTCTAATACTTTGCTTCAATGACAAATAGACTTTTGCAATAAGTATGTGGGTTCTTTATGACTAATGTGAGTCCATGGATTATATGCACTCTCACACTTCCACCTTTGCTAGCCTCTCTAGTACCGCGCAACTTTCGTCGGTGCAATAAACCCACCTTCCTCAAAACAGCCGTCATATATCTTTCCTCAAAACAGCCACCATACCTACCTATTATGGCATTTCCATAGCCATTCCGAGATATATTGCCATGCAACTTCCACCATTCCGGCAGAGGCCGGGGAAGTGAAATTCTCCCCCATTTTTAGGCTTATTTTCCCTGCCAACCCTAGCCGCCTCGTCCACCCCCACCTCTCCTCGCCGTCGTCTCCCGTGTCTTCGCCGCCAACCCTAGACGCCTCCTCCACCCCCACCTCTCCTCGCCGCCGTCTCCCACCTCTTTGCCGCCAACCCTAGCTGCCTCCTCCACCCCCACCTCTCCTCGCTGCCGCCGGAGGCGGTCTCCGGGCAAACCCGGGGCGCTGCCAAGGAAGGTGGCGGTGGGGCTAGCTGCTACTCTGCTTTCGTAGGGGGCTTCGGATCTAGGGCGGCGGCCCCTCTGGTGAGGCACCACCGCCTTAGCGGCGGGTGGTGGTGCGGGCGTTTGGTTTCGGCATTCCTGGCCGCGCGGGCGGCGGGATCTCGGAGGACGAGGGTGTGGCGTGGGTCCTGGTGGCCGACGGGGCTAGATCTGGCGCCCCCTCCCCCTGTACGGCATGTTATCCCCCATCTGGCCTGCCCGTGATTCCATGGGTCGCTGGCACTGGTGGTGCTAGTGGTGGGGAATTCAGTCCGGGCGAAAGCCATGGCCGACCATGGTCGGCTGCGTCGACGGCGACGCCTGAGGGCGCCGTGTCCCTCCTTGGAGGCGTCTGACAGGTCTGATCCCCCCACTCCCCCTTCCCCTAGTTCTCCTGGGCGAAAGCCCTAACTTTGTTGGGCGGCGGCGACGCCATCAACGTCATATCCTTCTTGAAGGTGCTGTTTTGGGAGCTTGGTGGTCGGTGGGCGCTGTTGGGGGGCGGGTGGTCGCGGCGGTGGTACCCTCCTCGTCCTAGCTCTAGCTTTCCATCGCCATTGTATCTTTCCGCTCTGCAAGGCGGTGGTGATGTCTAGTGCCATGGTGGCGTTGACAGTTGACCTCGCAAGGTCTTTGCGTTGGTACCTGCTCTGAAGATGGTTATGTGGATGACGGCGGCGGTTGCCTCGATGAGTGCGTCGGACCGGTGTGTGACCCATTACTGGTGTATGGCTGGGATGGGGCATCCGGCTTTAGATGTTAGGTTTTGGTGCAATGTCTGTTTGGTATTAGGCTCGGACGTTCGGCACCCCTGCATCAAGGGGATAGGAGTAGCGACAGGTGTCGCCAGGATGGTGGCTTCAGACTTACTGATGTAATGCTTTGTAAGTCTCTGAGAATTATTAATAAAATGGTTGCATGCATCGATCAGAAGCAGAGGCCGGGGGTGATCCTCCTTTTCTAAAAAAAATTCCACCATTCCGTTTATTATGACACGCACCATCATTTTCATATTGCTTCGCATGAACGTAAGATAGCTAGCATTATGTTTTCATGGCTTGTCCGTCTTTGACGTCATATGCTATGCTAGATCATTGCACATCCCGATACACTACTGGAGGCATTCATATAGATTCATAATTTGTTCTAGTTATTGAGTTGTAATTATTGAGTTGTAAGTAAATAAAAGTGTGATGACCATCATTATTATAGCATTGTCCCATGTGAGGAAAAGATGATGGAAGCTATGATTCCCTCACAAGTGGGGATGAGACTCCAGACTTTATGAAAAATAAAAGAGGCCTTAGATGCCCACCAAAATAAAAAAATGAGAGAAAAGAGAGAAGGGACAATGCTACTATCTTTTTTCCACACTTGTGCTCCAAAGTAGCACCATGATCTTCATGATAGAGAGGCTCCTATTTTGTCACTTTCATATACTAGTGGGAATTTTTCATTATATAACTTGGCTTGTATATTCCAATGATGGGCTCCCTCAAATTGCCATCGGTCTTCATGAGCAAGCAAGTTGGATGCACACCCACTTAGTTTCCTTTTGAGCTTTCATACACTTATAGCTCTAGTGCATTCGTTGCATGGCAATGCCTACTCACTCACATTGGTATGTATTAATGGGCATCTCCATAGCCCTTTGATACGCCTAGTTGATGTGAGACTATCATCTTGTGACAGCCCGGGACCAACGCTTGAGAAGATTCCCCTTTTATTCCATTCTCGTCATGTGTTTCATTTGGTTGTGGCATTCATCATTGCATCATTTGCATCATCTGCATAGCATTGTTACCCGTTTTCGAAAACTTGCATCCGTTCGTAGTCGCTGGTTCTCTCTCTTCATGTCGTCGACCGTTTCGAGACCATCCACACACGCATGCGCGTGCGGCATCGTTAAAAACCCGTTTTTAAAGCACGCGAAAAATATTCTCAGATTGGGTCGAAACTTGGCGTGCGGTCTTGTTATATTGTAGGTAGGCTGCCTGCCAAATTTCGTTGCATTTCGAGTTCGTTTGATACCCCACCGGTTTACCGTAACAGTGCGGTCATCATTTTAATTATCGGACGTTTCGGTGTTTCTAAAACTCGTGTCACGGGTCGCAAACCTCCCTCTCATCTCCCCATAGCCAATCTACACAGCCACTGCACCCTAACCCTATCCCCCCTCCGCTTCTGAGCCATCTGATCAAGATCGAACGGTCCAAAAATCCCCTAACCTGCCACTAATGGAAACCCTAGCCTCGCATCGAATTCCGTGCCACCCAGCCGCCACCCATACTCCTGTCTTCCATCTCCAGCAACCGGCCCTCTCAAACCCATTCGCGGCGTGCCCGAGCCCATCTAGGCCCGGACGAGCCCACACCAAGCTACCGCCGCCAGCCATGGGAGGACCACGAGCTTCCTGTCCATCCCGGCTGGAGCCCTGTCGGCCGGACCTTGCCGTGTGCCCCTCTCTCTTCTCTCTCCCTCCATTTCTCTCTCTCACTCTGCGGCCTCTCTCGCGTTCGCAGGTAGTAGCCATGGCCGTCCCGATCTCGTCAAGCCACCGCCCAGCCTCGTTCGCCCCCGATCTAATGCGGCAGCCCCTGGATCCGGCCGATTCGGTGCCGCCATGCCCTGCCGGACCTCCCTCCGCCCGGATCTGGCTGGAGTTGAGCTGCCGCCGCGCCATGCCTCCGCTCAGTTGTGTTGGTAACCTCCCGCTTGAGGGATCGAGCGAGGAGAGCGCTCGCTTGCCTGGGCCTCTCGCCAGCGCCCGTTAACCGCAGCGACCGCCAGGTGGGCCACCAGATCGCAAGGCCCAGCTCTCCAGATCCGCCGGCCCTAGGGTGAGCTATCCCCCGCCTCATGCACCGTTTAGAATCTTGCGCATATGCACTATTTCGGCCCGTAGCCAGTTTTGGCCCAACGTGTTTTTTTCCTCATGAGAACTTTCTAATTAACCTGTGAATTTTAGAATTGCAGAAAACCCCCTAAACTCATGCATTTAATAACTTTTCATCCATTCATCATATGTAAAAACTTTATATATGAAACTTGTCTAAAATTTTGTGTAGATTCACAATTACCAACTTTCACACATGATAAAAATACTTAAACTTGCTGTTTGCATTAATTTGCATCAATGCCATGTTAAAACGGTTTTTGCATAACTAAATAACCGTAGCTCCGTTTAAAATGTGTTATATATGTAACTTGACTAGAAAAATATGTAGAATCTCATGGTGACATTTATTTGGCTGTTTCAAAACTCTAAAATTGCGCTAGGACAGATCTGGACCAATTTCATAATATGCTTATGGGGATGTTTCGGGAATGTTATATATTGCTTCCGGGCTCATTTAAAATGCCTAGATGTTGTAGTTCGTTGTGCTTCACAGTTTTCCATGTTAAACAACACTTAATATTGATGAGCACCTAAACGAGAGTGAACTAAATAATTCGAACGTGGAGTTTCGTCAATATGCAACTCGTTGCATATTGAACTTCACTTAATATGTAGTGGTTGTTTGTTGTTCTTTCCATGCCATGCTATGCGTTACATATTAAACCAGACATGCATCATATTTGTCTGTGCATCATATCATGCATATGTTGTGGTGTGTCGTGTGTTGATTGTTGTTTCTGATTGTTCCTTCTCGATAGAGTTCCGAAAGCGTTCGGAGTGTGAGGATTTGTTTGACTATATTGGATCGTCTTCTTCATGGACTTGTTCTTCTTCCAAGAGGGATCTTAGGCAAGATGACACGTTTCCCTGGATACCACTACTATCATTGCGATGCTAGTTGTCCCATTTTTTATCATTATGTCTCGCTACCTACCACTTGTTTGACAAGCCTCCCAACATTGCCATGAAAGCCTCTAACCCCTCCACATCCCAGCAAACATGTGTTTGGCTATGTTACCGCTTGCTTAGCCCTTCTTATAGAATTTCTAGCTGCACGTGCAATTGCTTCAATGTGACAACATGGACATTCTTTTGTTATCACAATATTATTGTTATTTAATTTAATGCACATATATACTTGGTAGAGGGTGGAAGACTTGGCCTTTTGCTCGGTGTTTTGTTCCACTCTTGCCGCCCTAGTTACTTGTGAATCGGTGTTATGTTCCATAATTGAGCGCTCCTAACATGCTCGGTGTTGTTATGGGGACCCCCTTGATTTTTGTTTTGGGATATAACTTATCTGGCAAGGCCCAACATTGGTACTATATTTTCCTAATAACTAATAAAATTGCATAGGGACCTGACGGCACCCGCAGATAATTAATTAACAACCCAGGCCAGTGCTCCTCATGATTGTTGGTCCAAACCGGGCGATGTCCGGCGCCCCCTGGTGACCCAGGGTCTCAGCCAACCCGACGTCTTGCCCATCCGGTCGTACCCTGAGAACGAGAGACGCGGCTCCTATTGGGTTTTGTCGGTAGGCCGGGCAGCCTTGCTGGTATTGTTTTACCTTTCTCGAACGTATTGAGTGAGGAATTCCGATTTTTCTTTGGGCTATCTCGAGGTGGCGGATTTCCCGTGGAATTGCCTAGGAAGATCACGAGATCCGTGGTTGAGGTTATTCCAGCTATGTGTGGTTAATTTGTGATGGACAAGTTGGAGCACCCCTGCAGGGTTAAATATTTCGGAAAGCCATGCCCCCGGTTATGTGGCAAACTTGGATACTTTGTTTAACACCCGGTCATAGCAAACTTAAATTAAACTCTAATAAAATACACCAACTATGTGAGTAACCGTGCCCGTCTCTTCTCGTGAGTCCTTATCCGAGAGAGAACACGGTGGGGTTATGTTTGACGTAAGTAGGTGTTCAGGATCAGTTAGTGATCATTACTAGTTCACGTCCGTTATGCGTAGGCCACCCACTTTACTTTATGTAATCGTAAGTTAGCCACTCAAATAAATGCTTAGTCACTTGCTACATCCTCACCACTTGACCATACCTCACCCATTAAGTTTTAATAGTCTTGATACCCTTGGGAATGAGATTGCTGAGTCCCCTGTGGCTCATAGATTACTACAACAATAGTTGCAGGTACAGGTAATGCGATGCTTGAACGTGAGAGCGTTGCTTGTTTGTTGGAGTTCTTCTTCTTCTTCATCAATCTAGGATGGATTCCAGGCGACAGCCTGGGATAGCAAGGATGGATGTCTTTTTTTTCGTTTGCCTTCATCCGTAGTCAGACCTTGCTCTTCTGTATGATGTTTGAGTATGTTTTTGTATTGATGTGAACATGTTGAAGCTTGTGGCGAGTGTAAGCCAATTCCATATACTCATCTCTTATGTACATGTACTTGTAATGATATCCATTCTTGCAACATGACGAGATGCGCTTCTATCCCTGTCGAGGCCGTCGTGCCAAAATAAGGATAGGATCACATCTTGGGCGTGACAAGTTGGTATTAGAGCCGGTACGGACCTAGGAGCCCCCCTTGATTGATCGAACTTGGCCGAGTCGAGTCTAGCGAAAAACTATTTTGTGTCTAGTTATATTAGAGAGTAGGATTCTTTTTACTCCTCTTCTATACTCTGGTGAGGTTTTTGACTTACGAATTTTTATTATACTCCTCTTCTCACTCAAATTTTTTTAGGATCACGCGGGTATTTGGGAAACTATATGATGCCGATGTGACAGAGTTCTGTCTTGGTGCCTCCTGTTTGACTTGATTTCTTTCAGGGAGTTGAGCTCCAGGGAATTCTTGGCACATTATTATCATTCTGCTTCCTTAGTATCTCAGGACGGAGGGTGTTCGGAATTGCTTCAATACTTGTCATGGTGAGATAAGGTCGGAGTCACCCGGTACTGGGGAGGCGTCCGGGGTACCACCATGGTTAGTATCGTTGTGCTTTCGAGGATCTGAGTTAGATGGATTTCCGGAAGCCTCTGGTTATGTGTTGAAGGATGGATACAGTTGGGGTGTAGGTTTGTTAGTTGTGTGAGATATTTCCTCCTTGTATCCCCAACACCGGATTGCATAACCAGAAAGATTTCGAAAGTTCTTAGGTGGGAATTCAAGTAGTTACCTAGGCTATCTTCCAACAGATCATGATGTGAGGTTGGGGTTCGACATCTAGTGGATTCATTTGTTCCCGGTCTTTCTTATAGAGGACAGTCTTGATTTATGCTTCGTCAAGCCTTGTAGTTCGCTATGCCTAGGGAGCATATTCGAGTGTCATTTCAATATGACAATCCAATGTACGATCGAGCCCGTGCAAACCTTACCACGAAAATATCGGACAAAATCTCTGTTATGCATTTGTTCTGGCTTGTTTTATGAGCCTCATCCTTTGTTTTGTTTTCGAATGTGGTAATTGGAGTTGCTTGGATGTCAACTGGTGATCTCATATCTTTTCGAAGTAGTGTTCTCATATTTCTATGGGATTGCTAATTCTTTTGCTCGATCAAGTTGTCATATCAATTCTTATCCAGTGTGCTTCTCTTCAAGATAATTCTTTCCTCTTCAATATTGCAAGATCAATCCTCATATTTCGTTTCGGAGTTTGTCTCATCTGTTCCAAGTTTTCTTTGTTTTTCCCACCCTCCCGCCCTTTTTCTTCAATGATTAAATTCTCTTCCATATGCCTTTCTTTTCATCAATGCTTCCACTATATCTTTTCTTTTGTATCATATCCGGTGATTCATTGTGAAGATTCTCAAGTGCTTCAAGTTCATCATTTCTTTGTCTCTGTTTTCTTCTCTGGTGAATCCATGTCAAGCTATCAGTGTTCATCTTATCCTTTTCATTCCCTAAATGTTTGCCTTGTTGGAAATTCTTATCCAAGTATCTCTTGTTTTTCGTCTCTCTATTCTATCCAGAGTGCTGAAGATATCTCAAAAGATTCATGTTTTCTTTCAGTCCTTTCAAATTATTTCGAGGTTGTCACCTCATCGAGTTTTTTTCATTTGTACCGGTGCAATCTCTCTTTCTAAGCAATTGTCTCAACAGTGGTTTCTTTTCAGTGGGCCCATAACCCACACGTGTTTTTCCCAGGATCTTAACTAGCTCTTCTATTATTTCTGGAGATGTTCTCAAGATCTTTTCCAATATGACGTAAGAATGATTTTCATCAGTCGTATTCCATCTACAAGATCACTTCTAAATCATTTTCATCATTGTCTCAACCTTAATTATTCATTATTCCGTAGTATCTCATTAATTCATGGTGTTCATTCTTGTCATCATTCGCAGCATTGAAGACCGAAGGAGTGTTCTCTTAAAGCTTAATCCATTTCTCCTAGAGATTCATGGTTTCAGCTTGTTGCTATCATCTCAAATTGTTTTTTATCATGAGTAATTCCATCCTTATCTATCCGGTGCATTCCAGAGTTGTTCTCATTTCTCGATGCTCCGAAGGCCATCATTTTAGAAGATTTCTTCGTTCTCAACTTTCAGCTTTCGTTCTCAAATTCTTCTCAATTGTTGTCCCTTCGTTCGTATCTCAATTATTATGGTGGCTTGTGAAGTTTTCCATTAGGTGGATCATGCTCTCTTCGTTCTCATGTTATATCATTCATTTTTATTATCCTCTTTCATTTCTAATTCTTACCGGTGTTCTCGTGCAAGACTTCTGCAAGTTTGTGCTCTATCTCTCTTTCCTTTCGTTTTCAAAAGCATAAGTGGTATGCCAAATCCGTTGCTTGTCATCAATTTAACTTGATGAAGGATAAGCATACCATAATTCTTATTCTTTTCATCAAGGAGATTTCAATCCTTCTTTCGGAGTGTTCATGATATCAAATTATTGATCTCAAGTGTTCTTATCTTTTATTTTTCGGAGTTTCAAGTTTTCTCAAGAATATCTTTGCATAGCTTCTTCTAAATCATGGCAAGGCTTCCATCTTATTATTCCCAACCTTCATTCTTTGATCATCATTTGTTTCCGGAGTTCCTAGTTTTGCTCAAGTATCTTGTCCCGAAGCATCATCTAAATCATAGCAAGGCCTCAATCTTTATTCTTTTTGCATCCTTCAATTTTTTCTATCATCTTTTCGTTTTAGAGTTCTTCCGGAGGTTCTTCATGGTGGTTCATCAAGATTTCTTTCATTTTAGTGTTCTTCAAGATTCTTGTTGGAGGTGCTCAAGTGTTCTTTATCTTGGATTTCTAAGTTCAATTCCTTCTTCACTGTCTTTTGAGATGGTGTTATTAATTCTTGATTATGAGGAGTCTCAAAGAAAAAAAATTCAAGAATGAGATAAGTAAACCCATCATGCCTTCTCGGAGTTATCTTGGGTTGGATTTCACCTAAAGCATTTCCTAAGGATTGTTGCTATCATGGTGTCCTGAATGATTGAAGTTTTCACCTCCTCTTCTTGGTGAAAGAAGTTTTTCATCTCTTGTTGCTCTCAAGCAATCAATTGTTTTGTTGTGGCAGGTTGTCACCTCATAATTTGAGATGTTTTTCATAAGCCCATAACAAGCTATTATTATCGTTGTTGGTTTTCAATAACTCCGTTCAACCATGTTTTTCAAATTCAATGGTGGTAGAAGTTGTCATTTTCTTCTCAGTTCTCTTATCTTCAAAGATCTAGCTTCTATTCTTTGTTCCGGAGGCATTGTGGTGTTGCTCTTTTCAACTAACATCTAGTTGGATTAAGATCATGCTCTTCCCTTGCTTATTCATTTACCGGAGTGCTGTGAAATCTTTTCATGATCCTTCTGTCTTATGAAGTTATGATTCTAATCCGACCGAGGTTTGGTGTCTCTCTTTCAATATCTTTCCTTCATATCAATTTTTTCCCTATATCCTACCGAAGTGCTATCGAAATTTCTTGTGAATTTTTGCTTGTTCCTCATGTCATTCTTCATCTCTTTCCAACCTTCATGTTTCACTGGTTTCACTCGTTTGTCAGAGAAGCAACTAAGTTTTACCTCTTGCTCTTTCTCTTCCCCTTGTCATTCTAGATCTCGGGACGAAATCCCCATGTAGTGGAGGAGAGTTGTAACAGCCCGGGACCGACGCTCCAAAAGATTCCCCTTCTATTCCATTCTCGTCATGTGTTTCTTTTGGTTGTGGCATTCATCATGTCATCATTCGCATCATCTGCATAGCATCGTTACCCGTTTTCGAAAACTTGCATCTGTTCGTAGTCGCCGGTTCTTTCTGTTCGTGTCGTCGAGCGTTTCGAGACCAACCACACACACGCATGCACCCGCAGCATCGTTAAAAAAACTGTTTATAAAGCACACGAAAAATATTCTCGGATTGGGTCAAAACTTGGCGTGCGGTCTTCTCATGTTGTAGGTTGGCTGCCTGCCAAATTTCGTCGCATTTCGAGTTCGTTTGATACCCCATCAGTTAACTGTAGCAGTGCGATCATCGGTTTAATTATCGGTTGTTTCGGTGTTTCTAAAACTCGTGTCATGGGTCGCAAACCTCCCTCTCATCTCCCCATAGCCAATCTACACAGCCACTGCACCCTAACCCTAGCCCCCTCCGCTTCCGGGCCGTCCGATCGAGACCGAACGGTCCGAAAACGGACAAAAAAACCTAACCTAGCCCCCCATTTCCTATTTAATCATCCCCTAACCTACCCCTAATGGATACCTTAGCCTCGCATCGAATTGCATGCCACCCAGCCGCCACCCATGCTCATGTCTTCCACCTCTAGCCACCGGCCCTCTCATTCCCATTTGTGGCCCACCCGAGCTCATCTAGGCCCGGATGAGCCCGCACGAAGCTGCCGCCACCACCCATTGGAGGACCCCGAGCACCCTGTCCATCCCCGTTGGAGCCCCGTCGGTCGGTCACCGGAGCCATGCTGGACCTCGAAGCATGCTCCTCTCTCTTCTCTCTCCCTCCATTTCTCTCTCTCACCCCGCGGCCTCTCTCACGTTCGTAGGTAGTAGCCATGGCCGTCCCAAGCTCGTCAAGCCGCCGCCCAGCCTCGTCCGCCCCCGATCTGATGCTGCAGCCCTTGGATCCGGCTGATTCGGTGCCGCCATAACCTGCCGGACCTCCCTCCCCCGGATCTGGACGGAGTGGAGCTGCCACCGTGCCATGCCTCTGCTCAGCCGCGCTGGTAACCTCCCACTTGAGGGATCGAGCGAGGAGATAGCTCGCTCGCCTGGGCCTCTCGCCAGCGCCCGTTGACCACAGCAACCGCCAGTGGGCCACCAGATCGCAAGGCCCAGCTCTCCAGATCCGCCGGCCCATGAGGCCCTAGGGTGAGCTATCCCCCGCCTCGTGCACCGTTTGGTATCCTGTGCCTATGCACTATTTTGGCCCGTAGCCAGTTTCGGCCCAACATGTTTTTTCCCTGATGCGAATTTTCTAATTAACCTATGAATTTTAGAATTGCAGAAAACCCCCTAAACTCATGCATTTAATAACTTTTCATCGGTTCATCATATGTAAAAACTTTATATATGAAACTTGTCTAAAATTTTGTGTAGATTCACAATTTCCAACTTTCACACATGATAAAAATACTTAAACTTGTTGTTCGCATTAATTAAACGGTTTATTGCGTAACTAAATAACCGTAGCTCCGTTTAAAATGTGTTATATATGTAAATTGACTAGAAAAATGTATAGAATCTCATGGTGACATTTATTTTGCTGTTTAACAACTCTAAAATTGTGTTAGGAAAGATCTGGACCAATTTCATAATATGCTTATGGGGATACTTCGGAAATGTTATATATTGCTTCCGGCCTCATTTAAAATGCCTAGATGTTGTAGTTGGTTGTGCTTCACCGTTTTCCATGTTAAACAACATTTAATATTGATGAGTACCAAACGAGAGTGAACTAAATAATTCGAATGTGGAGTTTCTTCAATATGCAACTCGTTGCATATTGAACTTCACTTAATATGTAGTAGTTGTTTGTTGTTCTTGCCATGCCATGCTATGCATTACATATTAAACCGGACATGCATCATATTTGTCTATGCATCATATCATGCATATGTCGTGGTGTGTCGTGTGTTGATTTTTGTTTCAGATTGTTCCTTCTCGATAGAGTTCCAAAAGCGTTCAGAGTGTGAGTATTCGTTCGACTACGTTGGATCATCTTCTTCATGGACTTGTTCTTCTTCCAAGCGGGATCTCAGGCAAGATGCACATTTCCCTGGATACCACTACTATCATTGCCATGCTAGTTGTCCCTTTTTTATCTTTATGTCTCACTACCTACCACTTGTTTGACAAGCCTCCCAAGATTGCCATGAAAGCCTCTAACCCCTCCACATCCCAGCAAACCTTTGTTTGGCTATGTTATCGCTTGCTTAGCCCTTCTTATAGAATTCCTAGCTGTAGGTGCAATTGCTTCCATGTGACAACATGGACATTCTTTTGTTATCACAATATTATTGCTATTTAATTTAATGCACATATATACTTGGTAGAGGGTGGAAGACTTGGCCTATTTGCTCGGTGTTTTGTTCCACTCTTGCCGCCCTAGTTACTTGTGAATCGGTGTTATGTTCCATAATTGAGCGCTCCTAACATGCTTGGTGTTGTTATGGGGACCCCCTTGATTTTCGTTTTGGGATAAAATTATCTGGCAAGGCCCAACATTGGTACTACATTTTCCTAATAACTAATAAAATTGCATAGGGACCTGACGGCACCCGCAGATCATTAATCAACAACCCAGGCCAGTGCTCCTCATGAGTGTTGGTCCAAATCGGGCGATGTCCGGCGCCCCCTGGTGACCCCGGGTCTCAGCCAACCCGACGTCTTGCCCATCCGGTCGTACCCTGAGAACGAGAGATGTGGCTCCTATCGGGTTTTGTTGGTACATTGGGCGGCCTTGCTGGATTTGTTTTACCTTTCTCAAACGTATTGAGTGAGGAATTCCAATTTTTCTTCGAGCTATCTCGAGGTGGAGGATTTCCTGTGGAATTGCCTAGGAAGATCACGAGATCCGTGGTTGAGGTTATTCCCGTTGTGTGTGGTTAATTTGTGATGGACGAGTTGGAGCACCCCTGCAGGGTTAAATGTTTCGAAAAGCCATGCCCCGGTTATGTGGCAAACTTGGATACTTTGTTTAACACCCGCTCATAGCAAACTTAAAGTAAACTCTAATAAAATACACCAACTATGTGAGTAACCATGCATGTCTCTTCTCGTGAGTCCTTATCCGAGAGAGAACACGGTGGGGTTATGTTTGACGTAAGTAGGTGTTCAGGATCAGTTAGTGATCATTACTAGTTCTCGTTCGTTATGCGTAGGCCACCCACTTTACTTTATGTAATCGTAAGTTAGCCACTCAAATAAATGCTTAGTCGCTTGCTGCAGCCTCACCACTTAACCATACCTCACCCATTAAGCTTTAATAGTCTTGATACCCTTGGGAATGAGATTGCTGAGTCCCCTGTGGCTCATAGATTACTACAACAACAGTTGCAGGTACAGGTAATGCGATGCTTGAACGTGAGAGTGTTGCTTGTTTGTTGGAGTTCTTCTTCTTCATCATCAATCTAGGATGGATTCCAGGCGGCAACCTGGGATAGCAAGGATGGATGTCTTTTTTTGCGTTTGTCTTCGTCCGTAGTCGGACCCTGCTCTTCTGTATGATGTTTGAGTATGTAGTTGTATTGATGTGAACTTGTTGTAGTTTGTGGCGAGTGTAAGACAATTCCATATAATCATGTCTTCTATACATGTACTTGTAATGATATCCATTCTTGCAACACGACGAGATGCGCTTCTATCCTTGTCAAGAAAATGAGAGTTGACTTGTCATCAGGGTTGAGAAATAATTGCGTGAGAGTTGATTGTTTTTTAGAAAATAAAGGTGTGAAATAATTGCTTGACTTGTCATCAGGGTTGTGCATGATATAAATACTTTGCGTTGGGAAGATGGAGCATAGCCAGACTATATGATATTGTAGGGATAACTTTCTTTTGCCATTATATTTTGAAGACATACAATTGCTTTGCTAGTATGGTTGACATATTAATGTTTTGTGTCAACATTAAGATTTTGTTTTGAGTCTTATGGATCTGAATATTCATGCCACAATAAAGAATATTACCTGGATAAATATGTTAGGTACGATTCCACATAAAAAATCGGTTGTTTTCATTTACCTACTCGAGGACGAGCAGGAATTAAGCTTGGGGATGCTGATATGTATCCAACGGATCTATTGTTTTTGATTGTGTCATGCTATTGTATTATCTGTTTTGGATGTTTTATATGCATTAATATGCTATTTTATATTATTTTTGGGACTAACCTATTAATCTAAAGTCTAGTGCCTGTTTCTATTTTTTCCTTGTTTTTGATTATTGCAGACATGGAATATTAAACGAAGGCCAAATGGAATAAAATCTTCGCGATGATTTTTTCTAGAACAAAAGAGATCTACGAGGCTTGGAGTGCAAGGCAAGGAAGCTGCTAGGAGGTCACAAGCGAGGCGGCGCGACCCCCCTGGCCGCGCCTGGCAGGCTTGTGACTCCCTCACAGGAGTCCTAGCCCTATTCTTTGTCCTATAAATACCCAAATATCCCCCCAATACCAAAAAGAGCCACGCAAATACTTCTCCACAGCCAGAAGCCTCCGTTCCCGAGAGATTCAATCTTGGAGCCTTTTCTAGTAATCTGCCGGAGGGGGATCCGATCACAGAGGGCATCTACATCAACTCCATTGTCCCTCCAATGATGCATGAGTAGTCCACCACAGACCTACGGGTCCATAGCTAGTAGCTAGATGTCTTG
The DNA here is from genome assembly GCA_022496015.1 of Hordeum marinum. Classification (NCBI taxonomy): domain Eukaryota; kingdom Viridiplantae; phylum Streptophyta; class Magnoliopsida; order Poales; family Poaceae; genus Hordeum; species Hordeum marinum. The sequence continues at coordinate 310,665,077 of CM039673.1, forward strand.
TTCTCTCTCTTTGTGCTTCAATACCATGTTCTTCATGATCTTCATGGAGATCTATCCGATGTAATACTCTTTTGCGGTGTGTTTGTCGAGATCCGGTGAATTATGGGTTTATGTTCAGATTATTCATGAATATTATTTGAGTCTTTTTTGAATTCTTATATGCATGATTTCATATCTTTGCAAGTATCTTCGAGTTATTGGTTTGGTTTGGCCAACTAGATTGGTAATTCTTGCAATCGGAGAAGTGCTTAGTTTTGGGTTCAATCTTGCGGTGTCCTCACCCAGTGACAAAGTAGGGGTAGCGAGGCACGTATTGTGTTGTTGCCATCAAGGGTAACAAGATGGGGTTTTCATCATATTGCTTGAGTTTATCCCTCTACATCATGTCATCTTACCTAATGCGTTACTCTGTTCTTCATGAACTTAATACTCTAGATGCAGGCATGAGTCGGTCGATGTGTGGAGTAATAGTAGTAGATGGAGAATCGTTTTGGTCTACTTGACATAGATGTGATGCCTATATGCATCATCATTGCCTTGGATATCTTCATAATTATTCGCTTTTGTATCAATTGCTGGACAGTAATTTGTTCACCCACCGTGATACTTTCCTTCAAGAGAGAAGCCTCTAGTGAAACCTATGGCCCCCGGGTCTACTTTCCATAATATATTTTCAGATCTATAAACCAAAAATACCAAAAATACCTTGATGCAATTTATTTATTACTTTCCGCAATATTTTACATCTATCTCTATCAGATCTAATCCTTGCAAATAACCGTGAAGGGATTGTCAACCCCTTTCTAGCGTTGGGTGCAAGAGTTTGATTGTCTGTGTAGGTGCATCCATTGGTGACTTGCTTGTTCCTCCTACTGAATTGATACCTTGGTTCTCAACAACTGAGGGAAATACGTATCTACTTTGCTACTCGCCCTTTCCTCTTCAAGGGAAAACTAACGCATGCTCAAGAGGTAGCATTCATCCCTTCCCTAGCTTGGTCCTCGCTCTCTCTCCCACTTTCTTTAACATGTGCTCTTCCCTTCTCGTGTAGACGTGCAGGGAGGAACGACTAGTGGAAAGCCTTGCTTTTGCTCGGGATGAATCAATCTACGACAGTTAAGGATGGCACTTCTTACCTCCATCCTTGCGTTGCTTGGTCACTAGACAGGTTCATCTTCATCATGCTGGATCTACCCTCACAACCAAAAAGATCAACATAGCTTCACGGAGATCATTTAATAACCCAGGTATGGAGAAAATTATGAATCTAAATAGGACACACCTATAGTATGGCACCAATATGGTGGCAAGGCATCAGCATGCCTAAATTTTTCATAGCGGACGCAGGTGGGATTTGTAGGACAGATCAATGTCATGCGCTCAGCCAACCAGTCTTACTTCATGCTTATCTTCAATGTAGTTACTCTGACAAAATTCCTATAATCTTATTAGTAATTGAGTGTAGACGGATATGTTCTGTTATTTTCTATTTAATGGAGCATAATCTTTCGATTTGACCTTCCGTAAGGACCGAATTAACAACAAATAGCGACGGATATTAGGGGTTAATCCATGGATATAAATATTTCATTACCGTCATAGTTGGTATAATTGAAATTTATAGCAGAAATATTTAACATACATGTCAACACGGGCACAGAGTTGTTAGATCCACATGTATTTGCATGAGTACCGCTTTCTAGATGTTTGAAGTCTGAACTAATTAAGTAACGGCTAATGATTTCAGTGAAAGAACTCTTTATTTTTTTGGTGTATCTGCAGATTGCACCGCTTTGCAATATGCGAGGCACTATTACATCCTCTATATTAGTTCTAAAAGAGAATTACTGTCGGTGCACTAGAGTTTTTGGGCCATCTAGTGCCCCTTTACTCGTGCACGGGCAGTAGTAGCCACCCCGGTGGCAAGGCCCAGCGAAGACTTGTCAAGCACCAGCATAGAAGACTCAAGACTATCAGCAAGACCTTGCCGGGAGGGCCATAGAGCCTCCAGGCGAAGCAAGGCCCCCGACAAGGCAAGGCCCCGGTAAGGACCGCCAGCGCACAAGCCATGTGTCGATTCATCTAGATGCGTGTCATGGCGTCAACGTTGGAGGGAGCTAAGCGGCACCGATGGGACGGGACCCCTTCCAGTCCCACTGACGGACTGAGACCGCTGATGGTGCTTTTAATGCTCTTGTCCTACTCCGTCAGGGTTAGGTATGATAGCACTGTAGCACTGTGCATCCCATGTGCACACTATACGACATTGTTGGGATCCCCTTAGGTATAAAAGGAGGCCCAGGGCATTACAGAGAGGAGATTAGACAGTCAGACAATCAGAGAGTTGGGCGGTGAGACAACCGGACAGCCCGACAGTTAGACAACTGGAGGTTTCCAAGCTCACATAGCAGCCGTTCATGGCGCTCCTGTAGCTGGAACCCTAGAACAAGATCAATACTATCAAGCAGGAGTAGGTTTTTACGCATCCGTGTGGCCCGAAACTGGGTAAAAACTCCCCGCGCGCAGCTCACCAGACCGACTCTTCATGCCTTCTCGCCCCCGCCGAACCAAAAGGGGTCCCCGCGATCCCATAGGTGTTTGTTGCCACGACATCTTTGGCGCGCCAGGTAGGGGGTGCGTGAGTGGTGCGAACCCGTTATGGTGATCTGCACCCTAGCTTCATCATCGCCATGGCCCCCAAGAAGAAGGGTCTGGCAGCAGTTGGCCCATCTGCGTCAGCCATTCATGTATCTGCACCGACAGGAGACGGCGTGGACGCGGGTGGAGGAGGAGGAGGCGGAGGTTCGGAACTTCCGTGACGCTCTGGTGACCAAGGCCAAGCAAGTGGAGACATCCGCCGCAGAGACGCCCATGGCGACGGTGGGAACCCCCACGCCCTTGGGTCTCAGGACAGAGCGGTACCGCCTGCGGGTGGTACGGCGAACTCCGGGGGCGGAAGAGTATCTCCCAGGGCACCTACGCCGCGACCTTATCAGGGAGCGCATGGAGAGCCGCGCCACGGCGCCCACAATTCTCAATGTCCCCATGGAAAAGCTCCTGCGCATCATTACCAAGATGCGTGAGACCAGCATGCAAGCGGGAGTGGCATGTCGACGCGGAATCGCGGAGGTTCTCCTTCTAACACGGTTAGGAGTCAGAGCACCTCGCGTTCCTCACGTCGCTCGCTGCCCTCCACAGCAGAGGAAGCGATGACGCGAGCGCAGCGACTCTTGAACTTCCCTCCTACTGTGGAGAAGCTCGACGAATGGAGAGTGACCATTCGGAGCCTCGTCAGCCTCGTAGATAAGCTTCGTCCCACAGGGCCGCCTCGGACCAGAGGTGAAGTGCCCCGAGTCGGCACGAGTCGGCGCACTCTCCTCCGTGACAGCATCGTCGGTCACCGACCCAACGGACCGATGCCTATGATAGTTATTCAATGGCGTCGTCTGACCCACGGACGGGTCGCAATCAGCGTCATGTTCTCCGGGAACATGGCAAGGAAGACACCCGAACCGCGATCGAGCGATGGTGGGAAGCACGCCTCTAGTCGGACATGCGCACGGGGCCCACTATAGACAAGTCCGCGCCGGGGTACCTAGTCAGCCTACCTTATGAGGTGGGTTGTCCAGTGTTTACCCCTGAGCTGTGGCAAGTCCAGTGGCCCAACACCCGCATGTTCAAACCAGAAGTCTCGGAGAAGTACGACGGCAATACCCATCCGTCAGAGTTCCTAAGCATCTACACCATTGCGGTACAGGCTGCCGGGGGCCACGACGACAAGATATTGGCCAACTACTGCCGGTTGGTGCTTAAGCCCAATGTCAAGTCATGGATGATGCACTTGCTGGAAATATCCATCGCCTCCTGGGCGGACCTGTGTCACGAGTTCATTGGCGCCTTCACCGGAGGTCATCAAGCTCCCGACCAGGAGAGCGATATGCACATCATCCCCTAGAAGGAAGGCGAAACTCTGCGCAGGTACATCCAGAGGTTCAGCCGCATGCACCATAACATCCCAGACGTTCACCCTGCCACTGTTAGTAGCGCGTTCCATTGGAACGTGCACAACCGCAGGATGTGGGAAGAGCTAGCAATGAACAGAGTCAGGGACGTTGTCGAACTTTATGCTTTGGTGGACAAGTGTGCTCAGTCTAAGGAAGGGAGGAGACTCTCCAGCGAAGATGTCGGCGTAGAGGTCGACTCCGAAGACGAAGACACCGCTGCCCCGGAAAAGAAGGGTCGGCGGCGGAACAAGAAGCGCAAGGGCAAGACCGTGCTAGCTGTCGAAGGATCCGGCAACCCCGGCGCTGCAAGAAAGGCAAGGTCGATGACCCTGGCAATGATGTTGCGGGGTGTGCCTCCTGCCATGCCCTGGTAGCTGCCGGCGAGCCAAAAGACTCCGGCAAGCAGTATTGCAAGATCCATCACACCAAAGGCCATGACCTCCAAGACTGCCAGCAAGTTGAGCAGCTTGCCGAGAAGCAGAGGGCCGAATATGAAAGGCACGACAAGGAGAAGGGTCAAGATGGTGTTGAGGGGTCCGGCAAGAAGCGTGTTGGCCGAGGAGGCTGTCGCGGTAAGCCCAAGCAATAGAAGGATCGGACCGCCCGTGGCCACGACAAGCAAGAAGGAGATGATGATGATGATGTTGAAGAGGACGACGAGTCCAGTGATCATGAGTTTTAGAAGGCTACAGAGATGATGTGCATAGAAGGAGGAGCCTCGTCGCATTCCTATCACCACCAACTTAAACAGTGGGCGCACGAGGTTAATGTGGCAGAGCTCTCTATCGATGCACAGAAACCTGTGAAATGGTCCAACACTCATATCATATTCGACGTGGAGGATCACCCTGATCGCATAACTGCGGTCAGGTGCCTGCCATTGTTGGTCTCGCCAACAATCCGAAACCTTAAGGTGACGAAGATGTTACTCGATAGTGGGGCCAGCCTGAACCTCATCTCACCCAATGTCATTCGGAGGCTGCAGATTCCCGACAAAGATCTCAAGCCGACAGGCGCTTTCCAAGGGGTCAATTCGGGAAGGACTCAGCCGACAGGCAAGGTCATGCTGCCGGTGACGTTCGGCCGCGATATCAACTTCAGAATGGAGAAGATCATCTTTGACATTGCCGAGATCTTGTTGCCATACAACGGCATTCTCGGGCGTCCGACACTAGCCAAGTTCATGGCGGCCACCCACTTCGCTTACAACATGCTAAAGATGCCCGGACAAATGAGCATCATTACCATCAACTCCGACAAGAAAAGCGCACTTATCTGCGCCGACCAACTCTAGTGGGGCACAGTCGCAACACCTTCCACCAATGCACTTGCTCCTGCCGCTGAAGCTCCCGAGGGGAAGAAGACCGACAAGGCCTCTGGCGCAAATTCCGGCAAGCGCACCTCTTCGTAGTGTTGCACTACTGTTGACGATGTGCCAGAGAGCTCCACCGGCAAGAGAAAGAAGTCCAAGGCAGCTCCACCAGAGACCAAGAAGCTGCCCGCCAAGGAGGATTGCACTGGGGGAACTTTCACCATAAGTTCCACCCTTGACGACAAATAGGAAAGCACACTCGTCGACTTCCTGTGGGAAAATGTTGATGTGTTTGCATGGCAACCATCGGATATCCTTGGTGTTCCCAGGAAGGTGATTGAGCACCACCTCGCCGTCTATCTGCATGTGCGGCCCATCAAGAAAAAGGTCCGGAAGCAAGCTTTGGAGCAGCAACAATTTATTGCCGAGGAGATCAAGAAGTTAGAGGCAGCTGGCCTGATCAGAGGAGTGCTCCACCCTACGTGGTTGGCTAATCCAGTCGTAGTGCGCAAGGCGAATGGGAAATTGAGGCTATGCATTGATTTCACAGACATCAACAAGGCCTGCCCCAAGGATCCTTTTCCCTTGCCACGCATCGACCCGATTGTGGACTCCACTACCGGCTGCGACTTATTGTCCTTCCTTGACGCCTATTCCGGTTATCATTAGATCTTTATGGCTAAGGAAGAAGAAGAGAAGACCGCTTTTATCACCCCATGTGGTATGTACTGCTTTTTGCGTATGCCTTTCGGGTTGAAAAGCGATGATTCTACCTTTGCAAGAGCAGGCTAGATTGGTTTTGAGCCTCAGTTACATAGAAATATGGAGGCCTATATGGATGACATAGTGGTCAAAACCAAGGACAAGGCTACGCTCATATCAGACCTAGAAGAGACATTTGCCAATCTGCGCAAGATCAACATGAAGCTCAACCCCGAGAAATGTGTGTTCGACGTTCCATCCGGCAAGCTTCTCAGGATCTTTGTGTCTCAATGAGAAATCGAAGAAAATCCCGACAAGATCAAAGCAAGTGAGAAAATTGAGGCACCAAGACGAGTCAAGGACATGTGACGCCTTGCCGGCTGTGTTGCTGCTCTGAGTAGATTCATCTTAAAATCTGTTGAGTGCGCCCTGCCCTTTTTCCAAATCTTGAAGAAGGAAGGTCCAATGAAATGGACTTCAAAAGCAGAGGCGGCGCTGCAGGATTTGAAGAAGTACCTTTCCTCTCTACCGGTCCTAGTCGTGCCAAAACCACAAGAGCCATTGCTGCTATACCTGGCGGCAATGAATCAAGTGGTGACTATGGCGCTAGTGGCTAAAAGAGAGGTTGACGAAGAAGCGGCAGCAATGGTAGGGATGCCAAGCGATGAGCCAGGGCATTCCCTGGCAGGATCTGGTGCCGGCAAAGAAGGATCTGCGCAGTTAGAAGAGATAGTCCAGAAGAAGAAAGCGGTGCAGCGACCAGTCTATTTTGTCAGCTCCTTGTTGCAGGGGGTAGATCAAGGCATTCTAGCATGCAAAAAATGCTCTTCAGCCTTCTCATGGCTTCGAGGAAGCTGCTCCATTACTTCCAAGCACATGAGGTCACCGTTATCACTCGCTTCCCACTACAGCGAATATTGAGAAACCCAGAAGCTGCCGGCAGGATTGTGGAGTGGGCTCTGGAACTATCAAGCTTTGGTCTTAAGTTTGAAAGTACTTTGACCATTTAGAGCAGGGCCTTGGCGGAGTTCATTGCAGAATGGACCCCAATGCCCGATGAAGAAATTCCAGAGTCAACTCTCCCCGACAAGGAAATCAATCAAGAATGGATCATGTATTTTGATGGAGCCTTCTCGTTGCAAGGCGCCGGTGCCGGAGTGCTGCTTGTCGCACCCACCGGAGATCACCTCCGATATGTGGTCCAAATGCACTTTCCTCAGGAGAGGTCAACAAACAACACTATTCAGTACAAAGGGCTGCTTGCCGATCTCAGGATCGCGGTGGACCTTGGGATCAAGAAGCTTATTGTCAGGGGTGATTCTCAACTTGTCGTCAGGCAAGTGAACAAAGATTACCAGAGCCCATAGATGGAAGCCTATGTACATGAAGTGAGGAAGCTGGAAGAACATTTTGACAGCCTACAAATGGAGCACATTCCACGTGCAGAGAACAACATTGTCGATGGCATGTCAAAGTGTGCTACCCTTAAGTTACCTTTGGAACCAGGAACTTTTGTGCTCCAACTAACTCAACCCTCACTGGACAAAAGAAGAGAAGAAAGTTAAGTTCTAGAAAGTATTTTCCGGCACAGCTTCCCGAAGCCGCCAATGAGAAGATTGCTAGAGGGAACGGTAGGCTTGTCGGTGAGTACTATGCTCTGGCTCTTGCCGTAGAAGCATATGCTCCCGCCGGGCTTGCCGGGGCGCAGCAGACTCCAGCAGGCCCTTAGACCCTTGCCGTCGAGGCAAATGCTCCCCCGGCAGAGGATACGCCTTTAGTCCTTGTTGTCGAGCCCCAGGCTCCAGCATGGGCACAACACATTGTCCAATTCCTTCAAACAGGGGAGCTCCCCGAGGAACAAGAGGAAGCAGAGAAAGTAGCCCTCCGGTCTCATATGTACCAGTTCATGGACAACATCCTGTACAGAAAGAGATCGAACGGCGTGAAACTTAAGTGCATTTCTCGGGAGGATGGACTGGAGCTGTTGGCAGAGATACACGGAGACATATGTGGCTCCCACATAGGATCAAGAGCACTTGTCAAAAAGGCATTCCGGCAAAGTTTCTTTTGGCCCACTACCCTCCAGGATGCAACTGCATTAGTAACCAACTGTGAAGCATGCTAGTTTCATTCGAAGAAGCTACATCAACCAGCTCAAGCCCTTCAAACAATCCCTCTCTCCTGGCCATTTTCAGTCTAGGGGCTCGACATCTTGGGCCCCTTTCCCCGCACTACCGGGGGCTTTGAGTACTTGTACGTGGCGATTGACAAGTTCACAAAGTGGCCGGAAGTGGAAGCTGTGAGGAAGGTGACAACACAGTCAGTCGTCAGGTTCTTTAAGGTACTAGTTTTCCGCTTTGGTGTTCCCAACAGGATCATCACTAACAATGGCACACAGTTCACGAGCCGCACCTTCATGCAATATGTCCAAGACCTTGGTAGCAAAATCTGGTTTGCTTCCGTTGCCCACCTGAGGAGCAACAACCAAGCGGAGATGGCTAATGCTAAAGTGCTGCGAGGTCTCAAGACAAGAACTTTTGATAGGTTGCGCAAGTGCGGAAGGAACTGGATTGATGAGTTGCCGGTGGTTCTTTGGTCAATATGGACGACACCAAATCGAGCTACCGGCCAAACACCCTTCTCCCTTGTCTATGGGCGGAGGCAGTTCTCCCCACAGAACTCATATATGGGTCGCCTCGAGTGCTTACTTATGATGAGCTTGAGCAAGAGCAGTTGCGGCAAGACGACACGATGCTCCTTGAGGAAGACCGTCTTTAGGATGCTGTGAGAGTTGCATGCTACCAGCAAGCCTTGCGCCGCTACCATAGGCACAAGGTCAATGCCAGAAGTCTTGAGCAAGGCGACCTTGTTCTTCGGCGAGTTCGGTCTGCCAATAATCCAAACAAGCTGACGCCAAAGTGGGAAGGCCCTTATCGGGTAGTACGAGTCACTAGGCCCGGTGCAGTCTTCCTGGAGACCGAGGATGGCATTCCGGTGAGCAACTCCTGGAATATCGTGCATCTTCGAAAGTTCTACACATGACGCGCGGTTGCCGGGCCAGCCCCAGCGACCACCTTTTGTACAAGTCTTGCCGATGAAGCATGTAATCCTTGGTACAAAGCCAGGCTCAGACTCTATGCGTAGTTAAATAAAGATAAGTGTTCTGCAATCCTGTTCGATTCTCATGTTTACGTATGTGCATGTTTATCTGAAGTGTTGCATTGCACTTAATTCCGGCAAGGACTAACAAACTGCCAAGGTTCCATATCCATATTTTCTCTTCTTTCTTTTTCGAAAGGACAGAAGGATCCCTCACGTGTAGCTTTGCCAGGGAGGGAATGATGGTACGGATACCTATGTGCGATGTTCAAAAAAAACTTGCCGGAAGGAGAAAGGCAGCAAAAAGATAAGTTGCAAAAACCCCATGTGAATCCTTGCCTTAAAGTTATTTTCCTTGAGCGATTTCGACTTCTGTATGGAAAACCTGCATGCACAGGGAACCTTGCCGCAATTGGATGCGCCCTCACTGCATTCAGGACCGCTCATTGTCTTAAGTGGCTTCGCCCACGCTCCTTGTTTCATTTTGAGTCCGCTCAACGATCCAAGTGACAGCGCTCGCACCCTTATCCCGTTTTTGAGTAAGGCCGACGTTTTGAATGGCCGCGCCAAGAATGCCAAGGTATCTTGCCGGTAGTGGCACTGCCAACAAGCTACTAAGGACCCGTTCCTCAAAGCGCTTGCGGTAGGGCTACACACGCCGGCAAGATCCTTCCAGAAAGGGCGTAGGGAAAATTCCATACACATAATTAGTTTAACAAGGAAGATAACATAGCAATCTTCCAAGCCATAAGCAGATAACATTACATCGGCCTTGCCAAGACTCTAACACGAAATAAATTGTTCTTGACATGTGCAGCGACGAGGAGTAGGGCAACTAATCTCGGCGGTCGCCCTTGGCCCGCTTGACCTGACTCACCCGCTCGATGATGGGTGCAACGAGTTCCTCGACTGCCTAGACGTCCACACCATTCGACAAATGGTCAAGGAAGTTGTCAAGGTTGAGGCCGGGATTCTTATATGCCACATTGACAAGCACCTTGCGGAGGACAGCCTGGCAGAGCTTGCGCGATTCATTGGCCAGGTGGGCCGCCCGGTAGGAGTGAAGCTACTCAAGGGCCCCGACTAGGATGTCGAAGAACATGGTCACCTTGGTGCTCATGGGGATCCTGTTGTCAGGAGAATATGACAGGCCCTCTAGGCCCATGGCGGACAGTTATTTGGCGAGCTTCCCCATGATGTCGACGAGCTTCTCGGTCCAGACTTCCACCCCGCGCACATAGCCGTTGTGGGAGACGGCGGTGTTCTTGACAAGTTGCTTCTCATTGTGGTGCTCCTTGACCAGAGCCTTCTCCCGATTCTTGGCGGACTCGAGAGTCCCAGTCAGCGTGGCCAGCTTCAAGGTTAGGTTGTTGATGGACTCGTTGGCCATGGAGAGCTGATTAGCCTTGTCAAAAGCGGCGACTTGCGCCTCCTTTAGACTGGCAACGGCTTTGTTCCGCTCGGCCTTGAGTGACGATACCTTCGCGCCTTGATCTTCAAGGGCCACTCCAGTTCCTTCACCCTCTCCTCCAGTGAGCTTTTGGCGGTCTCCGCAGCCTCGGCTGCATCGACGGCCTCGTTCAGCTTGTCGACATGTTTTGTCGCCAGCGCTCCGAGTTCTTCCTTGTGCCCCTGCTCCAACACCTAGGTCCGTCGCGTGATGAGGTCCTCGAGCTCCACTTCCTTGCCATGGATCTTGTTGGCGAGTGCCTTCTTGCGAGCGATGAGGTCTTCCTCTTGGGCGTCAAGCAAGATGCAACGCTCCATCAAGCGAGCATCCTCTGTGGCGGCCCGTTGCTTGGCCTCCTCCTGCGTCTGTTCAGCATCACACTGCTGCATGTAGAGTTGGCTCTAGCCTTGACTCAGTTGCAACTAGCCAGTCTGTAGATCCTTGGAGGCTTGGGAATACCAAGCCTATGTCTCCCCGACACGTTCCTGGAAACTGGCCTCGACAGCTTCGATGACTGCAGCCCTGGAGTCGAGTTTCTCCTCATGGACTGGAGGAGCCACTCCTCATGGGATTTGCTGTCAGCATTTGGTTCATCGACGATGTCAAGCCCGGTGGCAATGACGGCCTCCTCAACAAGGACTCCCTCCTTAGGCGGCGTCCTAGTGCTTACCGCGCTGGGGATGAAGGGGCATCGGGCGCGGACGGCTGGCCCTTGACGGTCATCTCCCTGCCGGCCTCCTTGCCAGCCCGCTCGGTGGACTTCTTGGCGGCCACCTCCTCTTGCACGGCTTTGGCTGCCTTGGCACTCGCGGCCTCGGCAGCAACATTCTTGGCAGCCTCGGCAGCAGCATTCTTGGCGGCCTCAGCCTCGACGCTCTAGATGGCTTCTTCGATGGCAATCTTGTCAGCCTCGGCGGCAGCGTTCCTCGCTGTCTCCTCGATGATAGAGTCGACGTCCATTCCCTCTGCCATGGGAATGTCTGTAGACCAGGGAGGCGAACCAATCAAAGCTAAGGAGGAAGTTAAAGAAGACAAAAAGAAAAGAAAAGAGAAAACAAAGGGGAATACCTTCACCTACGACGATTACCGGCGGAGACCCGCCAGTACCTTGTCTTGCCGGCCCTCCCTCATCATGATAGAGCGTGCTGGAGGAAGTCCTGGCCGGAGAAAAGTCCTTGGGCGGTGAATCCGGGGATGTCGCCGACGACTCTCCTTGTCGCCATCCTCCCCCTGCACGTTTGGTGGTGTCAACAGTATAGATGCACACTCCAGCGCCTGCCGGCGGGAAATGAGTAGTGACCTCATGTTGGGGGCTCTGCCGGGGGCTGAGTCGGGGGCTGTGACACGGCCTAGTCTCCGGATTGGTGGTGGTCGCCCTTGGCGTGCCTGAAGCGCTTGCCAGCGACCCCTCAATCGTCAAAGTTTTCACCCTCTTCGCGACCCGCTGCGCCAGCGTCTCCGTGTCCCTGTGGAGAAAAACCAAGACGGATTAGCAGGTAGGGAAAGAGAGCCGAGGATTGCAAAAATACGGTAGGATCCTTACTCTTCTTCTTCCTCCCCCATACTAAGGGCAGAAAGGTCGAAGGCAACCTCCGCCATGGAGCCTTTGGGAGGAGGTGGAGGGGTGCTCCTAGATCGCTTGGCCGTGGCAGGCGCGGGCTATTGGTGGACTTTGCATCGCCGCACAGCCTTGTCGGTTGCCCCCTTGCCAAGGGATGTGCTACTCGAAGAGGCTTGCCGGGCTGGGAGCCCGGAGGTAGCGTTCCTAAGAACGCGCCTTTTCCTTTGAACGAGGGGCGGAACCTCCTCGAGCGGATCCTCTTCGGATGCATCTCCGGCAAGGTGGCCCGAGGCAGACGTGTCGCCTCGCTCCTTGGTGATCTCGCCCTACCCGGCAAGATTTTTGCCCGGCGGCACTTTCCCTTTCCCGGCTTCATCTTCCAAGAAGCCGATGTTGCTGGCCTCCTCGGCAAGCGCCACTTCTTCCGCCCTGCTGGCGATGTACGCCAGCTCCTCTTCGGTGGTGTTGCGGACGAGGCCCTCCTCCTTGCGAATGGCCGTCTCCGACAGGTTATCATAAAAACTCTTGCGCCGCCTCCATGGACGGCTCCATCCAAGATGCGTCAAGGCTATGGGCATCGAGCACCGGCATCATGGCAATGATTCTACCCAAGGCCGAATTATTGCACAAGGGGACCATGCCCGCTAGTAGCTCGATCGCCGAGATGATCCTGAATAACTTCTAGCAGAGGGCCCCATGTTGCATGGCGGCCAGGTTGTGGTTCAGCCCGGGGCGTAGCCTCATGATGTCCGCCGCGTTCCTAAAATCCCAGGCCAGCCTCCCCTTGTTCTGCAAGGGGGCGATGCATCGGAGAAGAAATTCAGCGCCTATCATCTCCACGGAGAGGCCGGCGTCCCTGAGGCGGTGGATCCTGGTGGTCGCGACTGTGAGCTTCTCATCCCAAGGGTTGAGGGCGCTCCAGTCATCACTGCGCACCATCTTGGTCTGTCGTGACATACAGAAGGGTTGGGGCTTCTCCTCTCGGAGCCAGCACCACTTGCCTCGCCACTTGTCCCACCTATCGCAATAAGCCCCTTCAAGGTAGGTCTCCTTGGTTCCTGGCCAACGAATCCAAGTGATGGCGCCAGAAAGGGCTCCGCCTTGCTGGATGCGGGGGGTGAAATAATGGCGGAAGAGAGCGGTGTTGGGGGTCAGTTTGGCAAATTTTTAGGTGTGCGAAAACCGCCAGGGATGTCACAGTGTTCGACATGAAATCCAGGAGTTGGAAGTCGTAAGTAAGCATAAGGTCGATGAAAAAGTCCGAGTAAGGGGGGCAGAGCCTGTAGTAAATGTAATCGGCAAAGAAAGGGTATTTGCCTGGACCTTCCCCAGAAGGACCCGGGCTCACGCAAGTGGCGGGGTGCCCCGCCGTCACCGCCGCACACATCCATCGGTACTGCCTCTTCAGGACGGCAACACTAAGCCCCAGCTGAAAAACGACATGCTCCCTTCGCATCTTCGCCGCCTTGTTCTCCAAGACGACCTCCATGTCCTTGCCCTTGCTGGCCGTGGGCGGCATGATGATGGTTGGGATGGAGACCGAGGACGAAGAGGGGGGTGGGGGCGCTAACGGATGCGAGAGGCCCTGCCTTAGGCTCGAGGAGGAAGACAACAACGGTTCTTAGATTGGGAAAGGCGAGAGGTAAATGGGCATCAACTCTACAAACTCCTCTTTAGGGGGAAGGCGTGTAGCGGTCTCTTTTTACCAAAAAGAAGATAATAAAGAGATATTCCGCAGGCGCACTGCTATAACGGCCGTGCCCGGGGGCCCACTACCCGCATTCAATGGGCATCGTGGGGAAGCGTAGCAAGCGCAATGATCACAACTGTGAGGCCATGCCACGCATGCCTGTGCACTGTTTGGGCCTAGCCCAACAACGCCTCGCGATGTGTATGGCCCAAGCCCGGGGGCTCTTGTCGGTGCACTAGTGTTTTGGGGCCATCTAGTGCCCCTTTACTCGTGCATGAGCAGTAGTAGCCGCCCCGGCAGCAAGGTCCAGCGAAGACCTATCAAGAACCATCATAGAAGACTCAAGACTATCGACAAGACCTTGCCGGGAGGTCCATTGAGCCTCCAGGCGAAGCAAGGCCCCGATAAGGCAAGGCCCCGGCAAGGAATGCCAGCGTACAAGCCAGGTGTCGATTCACCTGGACGCGTGTCATGGCGTCAACATTGGAGGGAACTAAGCGGCGCCGATGGGACAGGCCCCCGTCCCGTCCCACTAACGGACTGAGGCCGCTGACGGTGCATTTAGTGCTCTTGTCCTACTTCGTCAGGAGTAGGTACGATAGCACTGTAGCACTATGCATCCCGTGTGCACACTGTACACCACTGTTGGGATCCCCTTAGGTATAAAAGGAGGCCCAGGGCATTATAGAGAGGAGGTTAGACAGTCAGACAATCAGACAGTTGGGCAGTTAGACAACCGGACAGCCCGACAATTAGACAACTGGAGGTTTCCAAGCTCACGTAGCAGTCGTTCATGGCGCTCCTGTAGCTGAACCCTAGAACAGGATCAATACAATCAAGCAGGCGTAGAGTTTTCCGCATCCGTGCAGCCCGAACCTGGGTAAAAACTCCCCGCACGCAGCTCACTAGACCGGCTCTTCATGCCATCTCGCCCCCTGCCAAACCGAAAGGGGTCCCCGCGATCCCATAGGTGTTCGTTCTCACGATAGTTACTAAGAACCATCAGATGTGCTAGCCAATGAAATGCAAGGCGTTACATTCTAGATTGGTTCGAGAGATAGTCGGCTCAGTACTATAGGCACGTGCTTGACAAAAGAAATATAGTTATCCAAGTGCACATTGTTTTCCTCCAGAAACGAGCAAAGAAGTGGCATGGTGGGGATGGCATGCTCTATTTTGTCTACTGTAAGTTATCATGTGTGTTCTCTCCTTTTACTTATTAATTCTCTCCCTGAAGCTAGAAAGACACTGTAACATGCAAATTTGATCCTGTCAACCTAAAAAAAATCTTTTGTTTCTAAATGACCCAACAGAAGTTAAGGTTTGGCTACACTAATGTAAATGATTTATAAGAGGTTTGCATCCTTTCTTTTTATTAGTGTATGTTGTGGATAATGGGGCTACCTATGCACATATGCATGTTGTAGTCATATTAGTCGTAAGTAGAAGTATTTTTTAAGAGCTATCTTTCGAGCACATGTTTGGGTTCATTTGATATCTAAGGATAAAAGCGATGGTTACTACCTGATATGTCTTCTTCGAAAAAGTACTAGTATTTTGTATTCTTAACTTATACGTTAAAATTTAACAAGCATGGGGGAATCTGAATGTCACACTTGTATCATCTTTTAGCTTAAGATTCAGATTCCGCAAGCCTAATTGTGATGTTATATTGTATTCAGTTTTGCTATGGAAACTCATTGACCAAATGAGCATTTTAGACTTTATTAAAAAACTTCAATACTAGAAAGAGAATGTTGAGCTTGATCTTCAGTCACAATGAGTAATTGGAGCATCATGATTTTTAAACTGAAACCTACATTAGGGTAATCATATATGTTGTACTACATCATTTGTTTAGATGTCATACTTTAAGCGAACAACCCCTGTTTTTTGTGCTACACCGAGCTATAAATCCTTGCCATCTCTCCCAGAATTCATAGTATGTTTTATTGGTATAATTTCCTTCCGTACATATAAGAAGTTTTATGCAAACTAAATTGTTGCATCTAGTGTAGAATTTTACTACTATATCATGAGGTGCATCAAATAATTTTAATTAGGTATGGCTTAACATCATCTGTTGTTCCGAGTGGTCTCTTTGCAACTAGAGAAGTAGAGATTGTGATGTGTTACACTATTTCTTATCGATTAGAAAGTAGAAACACCTTTTGTCTCTCCACCCTTTATTTGTTGGTCTTTATCATATTTAACATACTTATTTATAATATCAAATAGAAAGTAGAAATGAAACATATTTATCATACCATCAATGTATAGTTTTACATGAATGATATTATTTTAACCATCTATAAGTTGAATTTCCAAAATTCAAATAGGTGTCGTACAGTATGACCTTTATGCTCTATACAAGAATATATATCGCCTAAGTGGATGGATTCACTTAGAAACCATACTTATTTTTGTGCTGGGACTATGAAGATAAGATGGATATGTTCCATTACAGATCAGGTTGTTATTGTTGGAAGATATATGAGTTGGTCAATGCAGTTTTATTTATATCATTGTACGGAGAAAAGCTCTAGCAAATTTAGTTTTCAAACCTGATTCCTGATATAGAACATTTTCAATGAAAGATTTGAGTAGCTGATTTAGTATCTGTTTCTCAAGATTAAAATAGCAATGATTAAACTATAGTGCTAGCTTGTTTATTGGTTTTTATTTCTTACTTCCTATTTTCTCTTGATATAGTTGTAATTTGTTATCCTAAATTTAAAGTTGATGGTGCTGAAATTACAAATGAATTCTGGGCAGTGCATGTCGATATCACACTTGTGAAAATTGAACATTTGGTATGGAGTCGCAAAAACTACAATACTCGGTAATGCCAAAAAAACAAAGATTGCATGGCCTTCAAACTTTGTACGTGTGTGATATCTTGCCTCTATCACTACTTGCATCATGTCAATGCATTGTGTGTTAACCGTTCACTTTGTCATTTTATTTGTAGATTCAAAAGATATATGGATGATTACATTGGTGTGTGGCAAGTATACTGCAATGATGATGAGGAGGAATGATGGTGTTTCGGTTCATGATGATGGTGATGGATGCTTTTAGTTTTCGTTAAGTTGTAGGGATATTGTTCATGTTGGATGGTGTTCCTCGGCCAAATTTCAGTTAAGATGGTCATGGAGGCTTTCAGCTTAATCTTGGCTCTCAAGAGATTATTTAGATTATGCATCCCATTTGGATGATGTTCCTCCTATAATATCAACTATTGTAATCCAACAATTTTATTCAATATATGATTTCTTCCTCTAATGAGTATATTCTCTTTTTTATCCTAACTTGATATACATAATTTTCGCCATTATGTGGAGCATTAATTTAATTACTAGCAATAATAATAAAAATAAAAATAATCACATTAAAAACATTGAAAATTATCTGTTACAAGTAATCAGTTTGGATTCCTATACATTAAGAAACAAAAGTGGTGTAACAATCAGTTTTATTTGATGTACTCTAGCAACGGTCCATTTTACCAACGGCAGTATAAGTGTTGCATTATGTGCTAGCAACACTAGATAAGGCAACGCATCACAAATCGTTGGTAAAGTCATTTGCAATGCATTATGGACTTTTAGATACGGAAAAAGGCGTTGCTACAGGTGGGGTCTTGTGGTAGTGACATGAATATATCTTTTCTACATCATGTCACCATTCTTATTGCATTACTCCATTTCTCCATGAACTTAACACACTAGATGCATGCTGGACAGTGGTCGATGTGTGCAGTAACAGAAGTAGATGCAGAATCGTTTCGGCCTACTTATCTTGGATGTGATGTCTATATAATGATCATTACCTTGATATCATCATGATTATTTCATCTTCTATCAATTTTCCCAACAGTAATTTGTTCACCCACCATGTGCTATACTCATGAGACAAGCCACTAGTGCAACTTGCAGCCCCCGAGTCTACTTTCCCAACATATTGATTTTCGATCAACTATTTTGCCATTTTGTTTCCAGATCTGTTAGTCCAAAAAACCCAAAAATACCCTTCTGCACATTTTGTTTACTTATTTTATTTTGTGTTATTGCAAGATCTATTTGCCAAAACTATCATTACCTAATCTATCTTTTTACCGTAGAGAGCTTGACAACCTCTCTTTCTCGTAGGGTTGCAAGTATTTGTTATTTGTGTGCAGGTGCTGTTTACGTGGGTGCATGATCTTCCTCTACATATTGATACCTTGGTTTCATAACTGAGGGAAATACTTACCATCATTGTGCTGCATCATCCCTTCCTCTTTGGGGAAATACCGACGCAGTCTCAAGCCACATTAAAGGAATTTCAGGCATCGTTGCCGGGGAAGAAGCAACGTCTTCACGTGCCAATCTTGGTGCCAGGGAGACATCATCAACATATATCAGGTTCCTAATCACAAATCTCATCTCCTTGCAATTTACATTATTTGCCATTTGCCTCTTGTTTTCCTCTCCCCAACTTCACAAAATTTGTCATTGTATTCGCCTTGTTTTTCCATTTGCCTTTTTGCTTGTTTGCTATGTTTGCTTGTGTTGCCATGTTCCTTATATTTGCTTGCATCTTCGCTTGCTAAAAATCTATTGATATGGATCCTCATCCACTTGATAATATTTTCAAAATACCAAATTATGATGAACCAATTGCTAGTGAGTTGAGTGCACTTGACTATCTCTATGAAGTTTTGTTTGAAAATCATGAATCTGGAAATTTTGATGAAGTGTTGAAAGAAGAAATTTATAAGGTGATTAATGATAGTTCCTTGAATTAAAAGCATGATTCCCATGTTGTTAGTATGAATTCTCTGAATATCCATGATTCTAATGATATGCAAAACCACAAGCTTGGGGATGCTATGCTTGATGAAGATGATTTTTTTGTTCCCCAAGTTTTGGTGATGACACGTATGCTATAATTGGTAATGATAACCATGAAAATTTTCATCATTATTTTAATATTCAATTTGGTTGTGACAATCAAGTTTCACATGATAGTTATTTTGTTGAGTTTGCTCCCACTACCATGAATGAAAAGGAGTTTGCTTATGTGAAGAGTGATAAATTTTCCATGCTTGTAGATCATGAAAAGAATGATTTATGTGATACTTATATTGTGAGATTCCTTCATGATTCTACTGAAAATTATTATGAGGGAGGAACATATGCTTGTAGGCATTGCAATAATATCAAGTTTCCTCCCTATGTGTTCAAAGTTTTGAAGTTATGCTTGCTTTGCCATCCTATGCTAGTTGATTCTTGCTCCCACAGATTGTTTTCTTATAAAATCCCTATTACAAGGAAGTACGTTAGACTTAAATTAGTTTGTCACATATCTTATGATGCTCTCTTTGTGCTTTAACTCTTGTCTTTTATGTGAGCATCATTATTATCCTAAGCCTATCTTGATGGCTATAGAGAAAGAGATTGTTGGGAGGCAAGCCAATGAATAAAATTTATCTTAACTTCTCCTTTCTATTTTTGAGTGTTTGCGCAATTATGATTCTGTTATGATTGTGTTTTTATGTTTTATTTAGTGTTTTTTCCAAGTAAATCCTTTAGGATGATTCATAAGATGGGTACAAACAATGTTGAATCTGAAACATAAACTTTGTCTCTAGTGCACATATTTTCATTTTCTACTGGAACATGATAATGATTTGAAATTCTAAAAAAGTATTTGTATAAAAATTCTTTACGTTTTCCTAATTTTTAGAATTTTTAGAGTTACAAAAGTATGGGTAGAGTACAAATTACTACAGGTTGTTCGGTCTAAAACATATTCTGTTTTTGTTGCACTGTGTGCTTGTTTTGATGAATCTATGGCATGTATCGGGGGTATAAGTCATGGTAAAGTTAGAATACAATCTATATGGTTCAATGATAAAATATTAATGGGTTTAAACAGTACTTGGAGTGGTAATTTTCTTTATTATACTAAAGGATCTCACGAGAATTTTGTCAAGTTTTGTGTGATTGAAGTTTTCAAGTTTTGGGTGAGATCACGATGGATGAAGGAATAAGGAGTAAGAAGAGCCTAAGCATGGGGATGATACATAACCCCAATGTATTACCCAAAGAGTAACAAGAAACTAAGCTTGGGGATGCCCCGAGTGGCATGCCCTCTTTCTTCTAACAACCATTGGTATTTTACTTGGAACTATATTTTTATTCGTCACATATCATGAGTTTTGCTTGGAGCGTATTGTATCTTTGATTTATTTGATTTTTATCCTTTCTGCACACACCTATTTGGGAGATCCAAAATCATGCCATGATTTACTAGAATTGGTCTTTATGCTTCACTTAAATCTATTGAGAAAAGGAAGTGCTCTAGTGCTTCACTTATATGTTTTTGAGCACGGCATGCTTTTACATGTTTGAAGAAATGCTCTCATGCTTCACTTATATTAATTTGAGAGTTGGTAATTTTTAAGAAATCCTCTCATACTTCACTTATATTATTTTGAAAGATGAAACTTTTATGCTCATGTTCTTCACTTATATCCATGTGAGCTTGTCAAAAGCAATTGCAATATATGAAACTAATCCCAAAGTGATAGATATTCAAGAGAGAGATAATAAAAACTTTCATGAAGATCATTAGACAAATTAAACTTTATTCTTTGTAATAGTTTCGAGACTTGATGATAGTAATATGTGAGTTATGTTAATGAGTAATTATGCTTAGTAAGAATATTGATGTTAAGGTTTGTGACTCCCTATGCAAGCAAGAAAGTTAATAGTTGTGCTACGAAATTACATCTTACTTATGGTGCATTATTCGGTGTTAGTTATGCTTAATGCTCGCTTATGTGATTTTTCGTTTCTTGGTTGGATGCTTCTCAATATATTTGCTATCCTTCACTTGTACTAGGTAGAAATACTACTTGTGCATCAAAAATCCTTAAACCCAGTTTTGCCATATGAGTCCACCATACCTACCTATACATGGTATTTCCATGCCGTTCCAAGCAAATTTGTATGTGCCATCTCTAAATTTCAAAATAAATTTTCCTTTCTGTGTGCTCGTACTGCTCATGAAACGGTAGGGGGTGACCGTTATTTTTCCATTCTAGATGTGTTATTCTCAAGATGAGTGTTTATTCACTTGTCATTGCACGAGAGTATGGAGGTACTAGGGATGCCCAGTCCCAAAATGAAAAGAAAGAAAAAAAATTACTTTATGTTGTCAAATAATAAATTCCTTGGAAAGTGTCGGCATGGAAGGCAACTGTGGTTTTGGCTAGCCATGGAAAGCGAGAGGATGGTGTAAGAAGGAATACACGTTATTTTCTGTTTGGAAACCGCTTATGATGTATCCAGCAGGGAAAGATATTGAAATCTTTCGGTCATTTTTGTTGACATGAAAGGCATGCCACCCAAAATATCTTTCTCTATCAATTTAAACCTTGAGCTCTAGCACCTCTACAAATCCCTACTTCCCTCTGCGAAGGGCCTATCTATTTAGTTTATGCAATTTTTATTTTTTCAATTTGAGTCTCCATCCTCTCTTATAAAGCACCAACTAGGAGGCACTATGATCGTACTTGAGCATTAGGTGTAGCTAATATTTGGTATCATGAATGGATCAATGATTGAGCATGATGGGCTAGGGATAACTTGCTTGTGTGTTGATATTTTGAAAGACAGGATTGCTTGTCGATATGCTTGAGTATTAAAGTTTTCATGTCAAAATTAGACTATTGCTTTGAACCATCTAAAAGTCCAAATGTCCATGCTACAAAGAAAAGAATATGTGATGAACATGTTAGGTAGCATTCCACATCAAAATTTCTATTTTTATCATTTACCTACTCGAGGACGAGGAGGAATTAAGCTTGGGGAAGCTGATATGTCTCCAACGTATCTATAATTTTTGCTTGTTTCATGCTATTATATTATCAATCTTGGATGTTTTACAATCATTTTATAGCAATTTTATATCATTTTTTGGGACTAACCTATTGACATACTGCCAAAGTGTCACTTGCTATTTGTTCTTATTTTTTACTTCGCAGAAAATCAATACCAAATGGAGCCCAAACGTTCTGGAAATTTTTGGAGATTTTTTGTGGACCAGAAGACCCAAGATGGGCGAAACAACTACCATAGAGGAGGGCCAGAGTGCCCACCACCCACTAGGGCACGTCAGAGGCCCCTAGCGCGGCCTGGTGGGTGGTGGCCACCTCGGGAACCCCCTCCACCGATAATTGAGCCTATAAATTCACAAATATTCAAAAAAACCTAGGAGGGTCAACGAAACACAATTCCACCTGCTGCAAGTTCCAGAACCTTGAGATCCAATCTAACACCATCATGAAGGGTTCATCTTCATCATAGGTGCCTCTTCGATGATGCGTGAGTAGTCCGACATAGACCTACCGGTCCGTAGGTAGTAGCTAGATGGCTTCCTCTCTCTCTATGATTCTCAATACAATGGTCTCTTGGAGATCTATTTGATGTAATGACTTTTGTGGTGTGTTTGTTGGGGTCCGATGACTTTTGAGTTCATGATCAGTTTCTATCCATGAATATGATTTGAGTCTTCTTTGATCTCTTATTTGCATGATTACTTATAGCCTCGTATTCTTATTCGAATCTTTGGTTTAGTTAGGACAACTAGATCGATTTTTCTTGCCATGGGAAGAGGTGCTTTGTGATGGGTTCGATCTTGCGATGTTCTTTCCAAGTGACAGAAGGGGCAGCAAGGCACGCATGTATCATTGCCATTAAGGATAACAAGATGGGGTCTATTCCAACATGAATAGATATTGTCTACATCATGTCACCGTTCTTATTGCATTACTCTGTACTCTATTTCTCCATGAACTTAATACACTAGATGCATGCTGGATAGCGGTAAATGTGTGGAGTAATAGAAGTAGATGCAGAATCATTTTGGTCTACTTATCTTGGACGTGATGCCTATATAATGATCATTGTCTGGATATTTTCATTTTCATTTTATCTTCTATCAATTGCCCAACAGTAATTTGTTCACCCACCATACGCTATACTCATGAGAGAAGCCACTAGTGAAACCTACGGCCCACGGGTCTACTTTTCCAACATATTGCTTTCCGATCTACTATTTTGCCTTTTTGTTTTCAGATCTATTAATCCAAAAAATACCTTGTTGCACTTTTTGTTTACTTATTTTGTGTGTGTTCTTGCGAGATCTATTTGCCAAAACTATCATTACCTAATCTATCTTTTTACCGTAGAGACATTGACAATCTCTCTTTTGCGTCGGGTTGCAAGCATTTGTTATTTGTGTGCAGGTGATGTTTATGTGGGTGCGTTATTTTTCTCTATGGATTGATACCTTGGTTTCATAACTAAGGGAAATACTTACCGTCGTTGTGCTGCATCACCCCTTCCTCTTTGGGGAAATACCGGCACAGTCTCAAGCCACGTCAAAAGTCAAAGTCATTGGAAGGCCCACTTCCATGTATGAGGATCCAGCTGATGCTAAGGAGGATGAAGTTGAGGAAGAGCCAGCTGCCCAAGCTCCTCCTTCCAAGAAGAAGAAGCTTGTTGTTGATGCTATGCCAAAGCAAGCTTCTTCAAGCAAGAAGTTTGCACCAAAGAAGCCAGTAGCTCCAAAGTCTAAGAAGACTACCAGGGACATCCCTCTTGCTGCTAAGAACAAAACTTCAACTTCTAGAGATGCTAAGGAAGATTTGACAGTGTTGAGGAAACTTAGGCCCCGTCTACCAGCTCATGATGATGCTCATCCTATTTCTGGGGATATGAAGAAGAGGAAGGATTCATGGCTGAGGTTGTGGGGAGCAAATGACCCCTATGCCTCTAGGAGAAGGACTCCTGTGGATGCTAGATTTCACACCAAGGAACAATCGGGCTTTTATGAGATTGTCCTATTGGACAAGATCCCACTAGTCAGTGGAATGAGGTATGTTTACTTGGAATACATCAAGGAAAATGAAGACTATTTTCCCAATGTGCAAGACAAGTTCGAGTGCATTGACATTGGAAACTTTGTTGGAAGAGACTTTACTCCCTGGAATGACAATGATGATGATGGTGATGATGATGATGATGATGATGATGATGATGATGATGATGATGATGATGATGATGATGATGATGATGGAAGTCCATCGCACATGACCATCACTCAGTTCAAGACTCAGTCCAGGACTCCTACAATGCCTGCTCCAGGGTTGAGGCCTTCTTCTTCAACACATGTCGTAGCTCCATCAGCTCCTTCTGCACCTCCAGTGTCTACTCCACCACCTCAGAGGACTTCAGTTGAAGCCTTCGCAGATGCTCTTCTCTCGACTCCTTTGACAACTACATGAGCAGCTTCCTCGTCTCATGGAGGAGATCATGCCCAGAGCAACAATTAGCTCTATAACTTTGAACTTTTTGGTAACTTGTTGCCAAAGGGGGATAGGTTATAGATCATAGGGCTTCGAGAGAGTGTGTGTTGCTAGTGTTGCTTTTTGATCCCTCTCTCCATTTCAAAAACATTTGGTTTACCGTTTAGTTGCAAACTTTGTCGGTGTTTGATCATATACTTTTGTGTGATGCTACTATTGCCTATCTTTGATATGTCTATATGATGATAATTCACTTAATGTTTGGTGTGATGTGCTTATGTAATTCACTCGTATTAATTTTTGTGCACCACCAAGTTGTATGTGACATGGAAGAGTGATTCATGATCCTAATCGATTGTGCATTTGCATTCAAACACAAATTTAAAATAATGCACAAATTTAGGGGGAGCTCTTGCTTATCACATACCTCTCAAAGCAATGATGCTATTCATTGATTATATCTCTATCGAAGCTTTGATCTATATGTTGTCATCAATTACCAAAAAGGGGGAGATTGAAAGCAAAACTTCTCCCTAGGAGGTTTTGGTAATTAATAACAACATATATTTCATTGGACTAATGTTTCCACTAAGTATATTCCAGGAAAAAGTTCAATGTTTGGTTGGCAAAGGATTGTGAGGAGACCCCATGCTGCAAGGAATAGGATTGGCAAAACAAAGCGTATGGGATGTCCGCATCAATCACAAACGAGGGTCACCGGACAATCGTTTGAGATATGGCATCCTTCCCATATGGCCCATCCTTGCAACTCGTGTGAGATGACACTAACATCGCACTCGCAATTCCATAGCGCACCGTTTACGATGTGTCCCGAATCGCAAACAATTCATAATTGCAAAGCATGTATGATAAGGAGACAATCACACACATTTTGTCCTACAGCGTCGTTTGCGATATACGAAGATTCGTAAATGCTCCAACTGTCATACTCGTGTCGGATGCATATGTCATAACAAGCAGTTAAACATTATAAATCGTGTACGGTAAGGAGGCTATCACAAAATATTTAGGACTGCTTAACCGTTGCTGCTATTGTCTAACATCACACACGGTTTGCAGACGACAATTGTGTGCATTGTCGCACACGGTTTCTCTCTCTAAAACGTGTCGAATCATTAGGTATATCACACACGTTATGCTTTACAAACCGTGTGCGGCATAATGACCTCCACAACTTATTTTGGGGCTATTTTAATCGCCACAATTTAAAATTCTACATGATTTGAATTTGATCATAGGCTATTGCATTTTTCATATCCATCTTATATAGACATAGGTTCAACAACCAATGCATTATTCCATTCACAGGTACATATGTTCAAGAATTACATCAAGAAATAATAATTACATTAGGACCAGATAAGTAATAATGAACCACATTTGTATATACTTGTGTTAAATACGGTAAATGATAAGGCGAAAGACACTCGCAGTTGTACAAGGTGAAGCGGAATGCCCATATTGTGTCCTCCTCCATGCAGAATGCACGAACGACTCTAGGCCAGCCCCTTGTGATGGCGGACCGTCCATCCTTATCTGTGTTGATGACGACATCTAGGTAGTCATCGTTGCCTGGTGTATATACTTTAACGTTTGCATGTCCACCAATCATGTAGTTTGAGAGGTAATCCTGAGTAAACTACTTTGAGAACCACTACAAACAAAATAGATTCAGACATTGTAAATTTGTAAGCTAACAACTCAAACAGTTTGTCCAAAAGTCTCGTTTGCCGGGTATCACACGCATCTTGTTACACAAAATTGTTTGTGTTACTTTTGATCAACACACAGTTCGTCCAAATGACCTGTTTGCCGGGTATCACCTACAATCATGCAAATGGCATCTTATGAGGGAGATTCTTATTTTGGTAGTACTATTTTTTCCTTAGTATGCAATAGACGATTAATATTTGGACATTAATATGCAATTGATGATTAATATCCAGACCTTAAGAAGCAGAACCACGATCGAGGGTATCCCGCGTGGCTCCAATGGCGCTCCCAGCGGTTGCCGACGACGAGCGCCGGTTCACCAGGCATGCCCGTAGTGGACATGCCCTGTCAGCTCATGTTCCAAACAAACAATCAGGGTGGAGAACTCCAACATCATGGACCTGTTACTTGACAAGGAGAAGTCCAGAGTGATCTCATTCGACCTCGCGTCCCACCGCGTGCTCTCCTCTCGCGCCCCTCCGCGCGCGCTCTGCTAGTGGTTGGGGCCGGCCCACAATCACGTTTGCGGATCCATATGCATGCGATTGTGCCACGCGCATTGCCCCATGTAGTTACGTGCTCTATGACTCAATCACGCGTTGCAAAAGCTGCCATCCGAACTTGCCGATTTTCTAGGACGTCTGGCCCCCATTTATACCCACGGCCTTTAACCATAATCTGTTCACGCTTTCGCTCGCGCCCCCACAACACAATAAGCACACCCTGGACGACGCATACAGAGAGGATGTCCAGCG
The DNA here is from genome assembly GCA_022496015.1 of Hordeum marinum. NCBI lineage: Eukaryota > Viridiplantae > Streptophyta > Magnoliopsida > Poales > Poaceae > Hordeum > Hordeum marinum. The sequence continues at coordinate 310,691,744 of CM039673.1, forward strand.
GCGCTCCAATGGAGTTCGGCATGCATCATGTGGAGACCCACATGAGGAAGATGGACCTCACACTAGTGTACACCAACGACCCGGGCATGGTGGAGAACTCCATCGACACCATGGAGCGGCTGCTTGATGTGGATGACAAGTACAAAGTGGTCGGCTTCGACCTCGCTTACACCGGCGGTCGTGCCGGTGATACGTCTCCAATGTATCTACTTTTCCTAACACTTTTGCTCTTGTTTTGGACTCTAATTTGCATGATTTGAATGAAACTAACCCGGACTGACGTTGTTTTCAGTGAACTACCATGGTCTTGTTTTTGGTGCAGAAATAGAAGTTCTTAGAATGGAATGAATTTTTTATGAGATTTATTTTGGAATATTTGAGGAATTATGGAGCCAAAAGCCACCCGAGAGGGGGCCCGGGGTGCCCACGCTCCACCAGGGCGCGCCAGGGGGGCTGGCGTGGCCTGGTGGAGGGTGGACACCTTGTGGATTCCTCGGACCTAATTCCAATGCTATAAATGCACAATTCTCCGGAAAAAACAGAGATAAGGTTTTACCTCGTTTCATGATATGGAGCCACCACCACCTCTCGTTCTTCATCGAGAGGCCAGATCTAGAGTCCGTTTGGGGCTTCGGAGAGGGGAATCTTTGGTCTTCGTCATCATCAACCCTTATCCATCACCTATTCCATGATGCTCCCCGTCGCAAGTGAGTAATTCCTTCATAGGCTTGCTGGTTGGTGAGGAGTTGGACGAGAGTCATCATGTAATCGAGTTAGTTTTGTTAGGGCTTGATCCCTAGAATCCATTATGTTCTAAGATTGATGTTGCTATGACTTTGCCATGCTTAATGCTTGTCACTAGGGCCCGGGTGCCATGATTTCAGATCTGAACCATTTATGTTATCACTACTAGAATCAGGATCTTTGCCATCTGCCAGCTCTTTGCCGTCTGCTAGCTGGCGGCAAAGAAGGTCTTTGCCATCAGCTTAAACAAAACTGACGGCAGACAAAGAGCTGACGGTAAAGATATCATTGCCGTCAGCCATCTCTTTTTTGTCTGCTAGCAGACAGCAAAGAGGAAGGGTAACGGCCACTCTCGTTGCCGTCTGCTAGCGGACGACAAAGAGAGTGGCCATCTAACGGCCGTTTCCCCTGGCCCATCCCACTAACTAAGGCTCTTTACCGTCTGCTAGCAGACAGCAAAGAGTCTTAGTATACCTATCATGACGCCCCACCCCTCTCACTCTCCCCTCCCCGCACCCCTACTCCCTCGTTCCCGAGCCGCCGCTACCCCCCCCCCCCCCGTGCCACCGGCCGCCGCCGCCCCCGCACCTGCTGCCACCCAAGGTACTTCTCTTCTCTGCCCTTTTTTAAGGTTTATGTTTAATTTAGATTTGGTTTAATTAGGTTTAGGTTTAGGTTTAGTTTAGGTTTAGGTTTAGGTTTAGTTTAGTTTTAGGTTTAGTTTAGGTTTAGTTTAGTTTTAGGTTTAGTTTAGGTTAAGAAGAAAAAGAAGAAGAAGAGGAGGAGGAGGAGAACAAGAAGAAAAAGAACAAAAGAAGAAGAAGAAGAAGAAGAAGAAGAAGAAGAAGAAAAAGAGGAGAAGAGGAGGAGAAGAAGAAGAGGAAAAAGGAAAAAAGGAAAAGAAGGAAGAAGAGGAAAAAGGAAAAGAAGGAAGAAGAAGAAGAGGAGGATGAGGAGAAGAGGAGAAGAAGAAGGAGGAGGAGAAGAAGAAGAAGGATGCCATCGATCCCCAACCACCGATGCCATCGCCCCCCGACCACCGACACCACCGACCCCCGACCACCGACGCCATCGACCCCCGACCACCAATGCCACCGACCCCTGACTCCACTGACCCCTAATCACCGACCCTCAACCCCCAACGCCATCGACCCCCGACGCCTCGGACCCCCGACCCCCTGTACCCCTGATGCCACCGACCACCGACGCCTCGGACCCCTGACCCCCAACCACCGACGCCATTGCCCCCCGACCACCGACACCACCGACCCCCGACCACCGACACCATCGACCCCCGACCACCAATGCCACCAACCCCCGACTCCACTGACCCCTGATGCCACTATCTCCCGATGCCACTGACCCTCGACCCCCGACACCTATTCTTCCTCCTGTTGACCAAAAAGGTGCTCTTCGGCCTTCGTGAGGCCAAGGAGGTCATAGTTTTGTAAATTGTGAGCTAGGTCACATATTTTCCTATTTTGTTATAAAAACATCATATTTTGTATTGATCGAGTGAATTTCAATGTGCAGTTGTTCGATGACCTCCCCATGCATTTGATGAGCTCCCCTACTACGTTCGTTGGTGAGCACAAATGACATCTTCTCCCCCGGCACCCTTCAAAATTTTTGCTCTGTTCCATTCTTCGTACCGATGAAACTTGCTAGCTATAGGTGTCTTCAATCATCAGTATGCGTGACCACTATGCGTCCCCCGTTCGAAAGGGTTACATCTATAAATATGCATTCATTAGCATATTTATAACAGTGATTCTTTCGAATTGTCCAACGTTATCCATGGACAGCCCGAGTATGTGTAGATTGGGTTCGATTTCCCATATGCTCTACTCCGGATCCGATGCTAAATTTCGTCAGTGCCTCCCTGTTGTTCTTCGGGTACACATCCTGTCTGCTTATTGCCGAGACGTGTATCAGGAGAACAGTGGGGAGGTGCTGCCAAAATTGTGCATCGGATCCGGAGCGGAGCATGGGAAAATGAACCCAATCTACACATACTCGGGTGAGATTAGGACCTATCTTTACCTACTAGCGTCTAGGTTGCATCGACGTAATAAAACTGACAAACTCTATTAACTAATGAATATGGTTTGCTAAATTATGTATATATTTTTTGTGTGTCCAATAGCTAGGCAAGATGAGTGATCGTGGGTGGATGTACACCGGTCACAGTAGTCAGAAAGACATGACATGTGAATGGATAACAAAAACCAAGGAGTTTGTGAGAGTCGCATTTGCAAATGGACAAAAAACAACTTGGTGCCCTTGTGTCGATTGCGACAACTTTAAGAAGAAGTCGGAGTTTGAAATGATCAAACACCTGCAGAAGTGGGGTTTTACGCCTAATTATACGGTCTGGACATTTCATGGTGAGTCTGCCCAACGTGCCAAAGCTAAGGTGGTTCGTCGTTGCACCGACGAGCATGGTACCGGGATCAAATACATGGTGCAAGACTTTGATGATGCTCAGGATTTAGACGATGAGATGGAGGAATCTGCAAAGGCCTTTTATGAAATGTTGGAGTCTTCAAAACGTCCTCTCCACGTGCACACTGAGCTTTGTCAGTTGGATGTCATCGCGCAAGTAATGGCTCTAAAGGCTCAGTTCAACCTGGGCAGAGAATGCTACGACGCGATGATGACGATATTTTGACGCTTTCTACCCAAAGGCCATGTATTGCCAGCAAACCTGTACCAGTCAGACAAAATCCTACGAGCGCTTAAGATGCCCTATGAGAAGATAGATGCCTGTGAGAATGGATGTGCCTTATTTAGGCTTGAGTATGAAGTCTTGAACTATTGCCCCATTTGCAATGCTTCTAGGTATGTTCTGGTAGACAACGGTATGGGTGAGAAGAGTTAGACCAAAATCCCCATTAATGTTCTTCGGTATCTTCCAATCATTCCAAGACTTCAACGTCTTTTCATGGTCGAAGAGACGGCTAGACAGATGACGTGGCATAAATTCGGCAAAAGAATAGAACTAGATGCAGATGGGAATCCGATGTTGGGACACACTTCAGATGCTTTTGCGTGGAAGCACTTCGATGCATTACATAAGGATAAAGCGGCAGATCCAAGGCATCCTCGAGTTGCCATCAGCACGGATGGGTTCAATGTGTATGGTATGACGGCAGCACAATACAGTTGTTGGCATGTATTTGTCATTCCACTCAATCTTTCCCCCCCCCTCGGAGAGATTATGAAAAGAAAGAACATTTTCCTGATGTTGATAATTCCAGGGCCCAAATATCCGGGGAAGAATATGAATGTGTACATGCAGCCGCTTAAGGATAAATTGCAAGAACCCTGGGATAATGGGATCAAGACATACGACGCTGCTACCAAAAGGAACTTCAAAATGCATGTGTGGTACATGTACTCGTCGCATGACTTGCCGGCGTATGCGCTATTCATTGGCTGGTGTGTGCATGGAAGGTTTTCGTGCCCCTCAGGCAAGGCAGCTCTTGAGTTCTGTTGGCTACAGGCGGGTCGCAAGTTTTCTTGCTTCGACATGCATAGACAATTCCTGGATCCTGACCATAAGTTCAGAAAAGACAAGAAGAATTTCATCAAAGGTGGAGTTGTCAAAAACACTGCACCACCTGCATTGACAGGCCAACAGATCCTGGATCAGATAAACACTCTCGAGCCGGATCCAGATCGTCCAGGGTATTTCAAAGGGTATAATACGGAATACGCTTGGACTCACAAGATATGTTTGTGGGATATGCCTTACTTTAAAGACTTCCTTTGCCCACATGACATCGACGTGATGCACACTGAAAAGAATGTCGCGGAGGCCCTTTTTGGTACATTGTTTGGCATAGAGGGGAAGTCAAAGGATAATCCTAAGGCTAGAGTCGATCAGGAGGCTCTATGTGATAGACCGTTACAAACCATTCGACAAACGAAAGGAAAGAATAACTGGAGGAAGCCAAAGGCATGGTTCAATCTTGGAAGTCCAGCTATGAGGGAAATGATCTTGTGGGTGAAAATGCAGTTGATATTCCCCGATGGGTATGAAGCGAATCTAAAGAGGGGAGTGAGTCTTGAAAAATTGAAAATATTTGGTCTCAAGAGTCATGATTGGCACATATGGCTTGAGCGGGTAATGCCGGTGATGTTGCGTGGCTTTATCCCTGAGGATGAATGGCTAGTACTGGCAGAGCTGAGCTATTTCTTTCATGCTCTTTGTGCGAAAGAAATATCGCCTAACATGCTAGACGAACTGGAAGAGTTGGCGCCGAAGTTGATCTGCAAGTTAGAAAAGATCTTTCCACCTGGCTTCTTTAATCCAATGCAACATTTGATTTTGCATCTCCCGACCGAGGCAAGATTGGGGGGCCAATGCAAAATCGTTGGTGCTTCACAACTGAGAGGATGCAGAAGACGCTTTGAGCAAAATGTAAAAATAAATGTAGAGTTGAAGCATCGATGGCCGAGGCATTCATTACTGAGGAGGCGGCAAACTTCATGACAGCACACTACAAAGCCAAGAATTGTCATTTGCATAATCAGAAGCCTCGGTACAATGATGGAGACCATGAAAAAGGTTGATCCAACCTCAGCCTATTCAAAGGGAAGCTCGCACCAGCCGGTTCTTCAAAAGCAATAGCGTTGGATGTCGAAGAATGGCGGACAATTTCATTGTATATCTTCAACAACCTAACAGAAGTGCGGCCGTACATCAAGTAAGTTATCGGTACATTGTTTCGCAACTTCTAATTCCTTTGAAATGCTCTTATTCTCGGATATGTGAAATAGTCGATAAGTTGCCAAATTCTCGGATGGAGCGTTGATCCAAAAGGATTCCATCGAAGAGTATGAGCTTCTAGCAAAGCATGGAGGCGGCTATCCCGGTTTCATCTCTTGGTTCAAGCAAATGGTAATTTCCATTAATTAGACGATTTTATTTCTTCGCCTAGTTTGCGGATAATGCAACAATCCTTTCGTATTAAACTTGTAGGCTAATGCAAAGTTTATGGACTCTGAATTGAGACAAGTCGCTAATGGTTTTGACTATAAGGTTCGTTCATTTGACAAATACGACATCAACGGGCATCGCTTTCGTACTTTTGGCAAAGAGTTATCTATGGCTGACCGAAAGTCTACAAATTGTTGTGTCTCCGCTATCGGCGAAGGAGGGGTCGAGTATTATGGAAGAGTTGAAGCAATTTATGAACTTAAATTCTTTTGTGAAAACCCACCAAACGTCGTAGTCTTCAAATGTTATTGGTTTCAGCCGAAGGAGACTAGAAGGACTCATGAACATATAGGGCTAGTCGAAATCAAACAAAGCACCCATTTAGATGTTCCCGATGTCTATATTACGGCTCAACATGCGACCCAAGTTTTCTATCTACCATGGGCCTGCCAAACAGATCCAAATTTGAAAGGTTGGGATGTCGTTTATGATGTGCCGCCACATTTTAGACCACCTCCCCTCAATGAAGATGTTTATGAACCTCACATTAACCCAGACACATATGAAGGAGAATTCTTCCAATAAACACGTGTTTCCAAAAAACATTTCAAGAACCGCTCTACTTCACCCCAGAACATTGAGGTCGACAGTGACAGTGAATCCGACTTCACCCCTGAGCTGGAACAAGAAGAGATGGAAGAAGAAGAGGTTACTGCTGCGGATGACCTGTCAATGCTTGGCCGATTACATAGAGGCCTTCCACATGTTGATGCATTTATTCATGATACTATTGAGCACGTCATTACTGATAGTGATGATGATTATGCATTTATTGATCCCCGAGCATATATAGACGATGAAGATTAATATTAGTAATGCGAGGTATTCAATTATTATTATGTACATATATATTATTAATTAGTTCATGCTATTAGGTATTCAATTTTTTATATTGAACTAATTTCGTTCACTCTTTGTCATTGCAAGTGTTGACAGATGGTGGGCTTGGGTCGAGAGCGCTCTGAGCCTCCTTCCTCGGCGCGTGCTGGGAGGGGTGCTATCATTCCACCCCTAGCAACTCAGGAGAGGGCTGGTACATAGTATGAAGACACCGGCGGGTGCTTCTTCTTCGACCGGGAGAGGTTGGGGGAAGACGAAGAGAGTTGCTAGAAGTAGGAAGGCTCCTGTGCCTTCCTCGCCGCCACCCCCAGCTGATTCTCCCAACCACAGGAGTGCTCCATCTCAGGTGGACCCGTCTAACTTGGACCTGTCTTAGACTCTGGTCGACGAGCCTCGGGTCACCGAGCCTTCGTCCCAAGAGACTCTGGTCCCAGAGTCTTCGTCACAGGAGACTCGGGTCCCAGAGTCTTCGTCACAGGAGACTCGGGTCCCAGAGTTTTCATCCCACGTGACTCCAGAGGCTAGTGGCCATGCTGATGGTGGCGAGGACAACTTATCTGAGGACACCTATAGCGAGGGCGAGCTCGTTGAGGAGGGCAAGAAGGTCTACCGGCATGGTTGTACAAAGCTCCCGCCCGTGCCGACGACCCGCAGTCAGAGGTGGTTGATTGCGCCTAATGCGGAGAAGTAAGTGCATTTACTCTTTTTTAACCTTTTGCCTTCATGTTTCTTCAAATTAATATCTAATGTGTTGGCCTTGTCATACTGCAGGGGTTCGAAACACGAGCGTGGTGTCTGCAGGCCCAACCAGGTCCTTGGTGTGCTTCTCCGGCACCACTTCCCGGGGAAGGTCCAGTTGCCCGGTGAGGGTGAGGTTCCACAGGTAGCACTAACCTAGGAGTTGTACATGGCTGCCCCGGCCCCGCCGGAGGAGATGGTCGATGGTGTCTTGTGCGAGACGGTGGATGACATTGTGATTCGTCGCTTTTGGGTAATTTCTCCTTTACAGAATTAAAAATCAACAACACCTAGTGATTGTACTAATCGGTGTTGTCTTGTTTGATTCCAGACATTCTACAGGTGTCTTGAGGAACACGAGGCGAAAGCGGATGTTGTTCTCGAAGCCGAGTGCAAGCGCCTACTTCAAAACTTATGGCACGAGGCTCGGGTGCAGGCTATTTGAGACTACTACGCCTCGACTAATATTAAGAGGGCTAAGAAGAAGTGCCACAAAAATTATCTGAGTAAGGAGAAGTTAATGAAGGTAATTATCTATTCTTAAGGCCTTGTACTTAGTTTCCTTGATTTGATTCGTAGGCGTAGCACTGAAATTTCTCTTGTCTAACTTAGGTGCCCCCGAGATGGTGTGCGGATAGGATGGACTGTTGGGAGGCACTGGTGGATGAGTGGTGCTCTCCCGAATGGCTAGCCGAACACAACAAGGCCAAGGATAAGCATGCCCAAATGAGAGGTGTGCCACACGATCACGGGAGCTCCAACCTGTTTGAGTACGGGGATCACTGGGTATGTGGTTTGCTTCATGATTCATGCAATTTCATTCTTCATGCTAGCTTGAGCCCTTAACTAATATTTTGTTCCTCTCTTTCAGGCGCGAGAAAACAAGAAGGAGGTGCCACCTCTGTTCGGCCTCTATGACATGGCCCATACTGCCTCATACAAGAAGGCCAAGGCATTCTCTGAGGATGACCTCGATCATCCAGAGAGCTTCAGCAACATCTCCTCCCACAACAAGCTCCTGAGGTACAGAGATGAGGGGAAGGTGAGGAAAGGGGAGGAGTTCAACCCGAGCCAGAGTCCTTTTGATCCAGAGCTCGTGATGATATATGGTGGTGGGAGGCCCCATGACTTGATAGCCATTGGGGATGGACACATACGTTGTCCTAGAACTCTTCCGGAGATCAAGAAGCGCCAGACGAGCTCTGATCCTGAGATAAGGCCTCATCCACGACCAATGGAGCTCTCCATTGAGGCTAGGGCCCAGGAGCTTCTGGCGGAGGCAAACAGGCAGGTGGCATAGAGGGAGAGGGACATGGGGGAGAGGACGGCTAGGCTGTTGGAGGAGGAGAGGAACCGGAATGACGCATCTCACCGGGCCCTATACGAGCTCCTCGTGGTAAGTTTCTCCTGCATATTAGCCAAATTATGCATGTAATGTTCGTTTCATCACTAACTAATATGAATGACTCGTGAAAAAAAAATGTGCAGACCGTGTGCCAAAACAATGGTCAGACCCCTCCGTCGATGCCCCATATTGCTATAACACCCACGGTGAGTTTCATTTGAATGGTCATTATTTAATAGAATTCACATTTGAGTTGCATCATGCTAAGGAGACATTGCAAATGATCTTTGGTGCAGTGTGCCTCCCGACAAGCATCGACCGATCCTTCTATGTCTGCCGCAACCCCGACAGGTCCTTCTATGTCTCACCCTGGCACAAACCCGACCGGTCCTTCACCTCCGTGATGATGGTAAGTTTTCCCAAGTGTTTTATGAAAAAATGCATACTTAGCTTAATAAATTACCTAATTAGCTCCAAAATAACCTATACTTAGCTTATTTTCCTCAAAAATGACATAATAACCTTACTTACCTCCAAAATGATATATTCTACCTAGGATAGCTATAAAATGACCTATACTTAGCATTTTTTCCTCCAAAATGACTTGATATGCTTAGTTAGCTAGAAAATGGCATAACTACCTAGGATAGCTCCATAATGATCTATAGCTAGCTTAGCTAGTTCATTTATGACATAATTAGCCCACTTAGGTACAAAATGGCATAACTACCTAGGATAGCTCAATAATGATCTATAATTAGCTTAGCTGGTTCATTTATGACATAATTAGCTCACTTGGGTAAAATAATGGCATAATACCTTGGTGTAGCTCCAAAATGACTTATAATTAGCTTATTTTCCTCGAAAATGACATAATAACCTTACTTAGCTCCGAACTGACATACTTTACCTAAGATAGCTATAAAATGACCTATACTTAGCATTTTTTCCTCCTAAATGACTTAATATGCTTAGTTAGCTAAAAAATGTCATAACTACCTTGGATAGCTAAATAATAATTTATACTTAGCTTACCTAGTTCATTTATGACATAATTATATTACTTAGGTAAAAAATGTTATAATAACCTTGGTTTAGCTCCAAACTATCATATAATTAGTTTATTTTCCTCCAAAATGACAAAATAACCTTACCTAGCTCCAAAATGACATATTTTAACTAGGATAGCTCTAAAATGACCTACACTTACCATTTTGTCCTCCAAAATGAATAAATATGCTTAGTTAGCTAAAAATGGCATAACTACCTAGGTTAGCTCCAAAATGACCTATTTACTTATCTTAGATCTAAAATGACCTACACGCTTAGCATTTTTACCTACCTTAGCTAAAAAATGGCATTTTTACCTACCATAGTTAGAAGAAGAAGAAGATAAAGAAGAGGAGAGGAGAAAAAGAAAGAGAAGATAAATTCTTCTTCTTCTTTTTCTTCTTCTTTTTCTTCTAGCTAGTCTTCTTCTTCTTCTAACTTTCATCTTTCCTAATTTGCAGATTTGCTACAGATGAGGAAGCTTGCATTGATGGACTATACTCTTCTACTGGTGCTTCCTTTTTGTTTATGGAAACTTGTTGGAAACTTGTTTTGGGTATGTATGTATTGATATGTTGTTGGAAATCATTGTATGTTGTATATGTTGTTGGAAACTTGTATGTTGGATATGCTGTTGGAAACTTATTGTTGGTATGCTTGTTGAAATTATTTTGAAATGTGTATATATATATGTGAAATTCTATCAAATTGAATGAATTTAAGAAAAAAACAGGGGCTATATAGACACTTTTCCGTCTGCTGGCGGATGGCAAAGGTCTTTGCCGTCAGCTAGTAGACGGCAAAGCTGCCACATGGCTGCTACCTGTGCAACCTGGGGTAGCACTAGGCTGGCCTAGGTGGTTTCTTTGTCGTCCGCTGGTAGACGGCAAAGAAACCACCTAGGTCGGCAAAGAAACAGGTGCTTTGCCGTCCACTGGCAGACAAGAAAGAACCTTAGGTCTTTGTCGTCTGCCAGCGGACGGCAAAGCATGTCGCTAACCCCTTAATGGCCGTAAGCTGCCACGTGTGCCATCCACGGTCTTTGTCGTCCGCTAGTAGACGGCAAATACCTAAGGATCTTTGCCGTCTGCCAACAGACAGCAAAGCGCCCTTTACCGTGGCTTATTCAGCCGGATTGTTCGCCGTCTGCTGGCGGATGGCAAAGCCTTTGCCGTCCAGCATGCATGCCTTTGCCGTCTGGAATGGCTGACGGCAAAGTACCTGATTCCTGTAGTGTATCATCATTATATCTATGTTCTTGATCTGATCTTGCCTAGTCATATGCACTTATTATGTGTTATGATCCATCAACCCCATAGTAACAATATTTGGGATACTTCATGGTGATGACCGTAGTTTTCTGAGTTCATGTATTCACTAAGTGTTACTATTTTGTTCTGGTTCTCTATTAAAAGGAGGCCTTAATATCGCTTAGTTTCCTTATGGACCCCGCTGTCATGGGAGTGTAGGACAAAAGATGTCATGCAAGTTCTTTTCCATAAGAACGTATGACTATATACGGAATACATGCATACATTACATTGACGAACTGGATCTAGTTCTGTGTTGCCCTAGGTTATGACTGTTATATGATGGATATCATCCAACAAATATTGTGATCCAGTGCCTACGACCTTTCCACTTATTGCTCTCGCTAATTTACTATTGTTGTTGCTACTGTTACACTTGCTACAAAATTATCATTGCTACTGTTACTGCCATTGTTACTATTACTACTGCTATCAACCTATCATACTGTTGTGCTATTGATCACCTTGTTGCAGATATTTATCTCCAGGTGTGGTTGAATTGACAACTCAACTGCTAATACTCTCAAATATTCTTTGGCTCCCCTTGTGTTGAATCTATAAATTTGGGTTGAATACTCTACCCTCGAAAATGGTTGTCGTCCCCTATACTTGTGGGTTATCAAGACTTTTTTCTAGCGCTATTGCCGGGCAGTATAGCTATATTTGCTGAGTCACCTGGTATATATATCAATTGATCACTATGAAGAATCTAAAGGATACCAAAATAAAGATTTTTCCCTCTAAGACGAGGGGAGGTAAGGAACTGCCATCACACTCTACACTTGATTCACCATATGTTATGAGTAAACTTGCAACAACACCACATGGTATTAATCCATATATTGATGATGCTACTTCTGCTATGAATGTTGCTTATGATGATACTAGAACTATGCTTGATGATAGTGTGCCACTAGGTGAATTTCTTGATGAACAAATCACTAGAGCTAAAGAGAATGAAATTATTGAAACTGATGAATCTGCCGAAACTAATGAGACCCTTGAAACTAGAGATTATGAAACACCTAATAGGCCTAGCTCTCCTAGATTTGAAATGCCTAACATACCTGACGGTTATGCTTTGGATGGAGAAATAGCTAGATGGATTCTTCCTTGTAAGGATAGAAATGATGTAAAGAAACAACTATGCAAGTATAAAGAAAAGACTTTGAATGCCAAAATGAAATGTGATCCTAAGTTTACTACTTCACCTATCTTTGTTACTCATAAGGATTATGAATTCTCTGTCGACCCCGAGTTAATTACTTTGGTTGAATCCAATCCTTTTCATGGCTATGAAACAAAAACTATGGAAGCACACCTTACTACGCTGAATGATATAGCCACCCTTTTTGCTCATGATGAGAAGATTCACTACTATTATATTCTCAAATTATTTACGTTCTCATTAAAGGGTGATGCTAAGATATGGTACAATACTGTTACTCCTGGTTGTGTGCGTAGTCCCGAGGATATGATTTACTACTTCTCTGAAAAATATTTCCTGCTTATAAGAAACAAGCTGCCTTACAGGAAATATTTAACTTTGTGCAAATTGAAGAAGAGAGTCTCCCACAAGCTTGGGGAGGCTTCTACAATTTCTTAATGCTTTGCCTGATCATCATCTTAAGAAAAATGAAATACTTGATATATTTTATAATGGACTAACTGATGCTTCTAGAGACTTCTTAGATAGTTGTCCTAGTTGTATTTTCAGGGAACAAACTGTTGAACAAGATGAGGAACTATTGAATAATATATTGAAGAACTATGATGATTTGACTCTTCGTGAACCACCAATTGAACCCACTCTGAAGAATAGGGGTATCTTATTTCTCATCCTGAAGATATGCAAGAGGCAAAGAAATGTATGAAGGGAAAAGGTATTAAAACTAAGGAAGTTAAGAATTTACCACCTATTGAAGAAATACATGGGCTCAACACACCACCACCTTCACAGGTGGTATAGGTCAATTCTTTATTAAAGTTTGATGAAGGTGATATCCCTTACAATAAACATCCTAGTCAATGCTTATATGAGTTTGATAACTACATTATGAAACAAGAGCACTTCAATGCAAATGTTCTGTAACACTTGAAATATAATTCTGATATGATTGCTCGTGTGAGTGACTTGTTATTTAGAATTAGTAATGATGTTAGAGGTGTAGGAAAACATGTCCCTATGGTTGAAACTGAGTTAGAACAAGTTGCTAAATCTCAAAGAGAATTGCTTGATGAAATAAAGAATAATATGAATGATCACGCTATTAGATTAGTAACTAGAGGAGGTAGAATGATCGAAGAACCTCTTTATCCCGGGGGTCATCCTAAAATAATAGACCAAGAATCTCAAGGAATTAATGCTGATACACCTAGTCCCTCTAGAAGAAAAATAAAAATAAAAATGATAGGACTTTGCATGCTTCTAGTGAACCTAAGATAGAGAAACCTCCTCATGATAATAATGATGTTTCTATTTCTAATGCTGAAACTCAATCTGGTAATGAACATCCACCTAGTGATAATGATAATGATAGTGATGTTCGTGAGGATACCCAACCTAGTAATGATAAAGAACCAGATAATGATGTAGAAAAAGAACACGGTGTTGATCTTGATAACCAACAACCTAAAAAATAAACGATATGATAAAAAGACTTTGTGGCTAGAAAACATGGTAAAGAAAGAGAACCATGGGTTCAAAAACCCATGCCTTTCCCACCTAAACCATCTAAGAAAAAGGATGATGAATAATTTGAAATATTTGCTGAAATGATTAGGCCAGTCTTTTGCATACACGTTAAACAGATATTTTAAAGATGCTTCCTTATGCTAAGTACGTGAAAGACATCATCACTAATAAACGAAAGATACCTGAAGTTGATATCTCCACCATGCTTGCTAATTATTCTTTTAATGATGGAGTACTTAAGAGACCTAGAGATCCTGGAATACCAACTATAACTTGCTCCATTAAAGGAAATTATGTCAAAACTACTTTGTGTGATTTGGGAGCTGGTGTTAGTGTTATGCCTTTCTCTTTATATAAAAGACTTGATTTGAATAAACTCACACCTACTAAAATATCACTGTCAATGGGCGAAAAATCAATGGCCATACCTATCGGTCTTTGTGAGGATGTGCCCATTGTTGTTGCAAATGTTACTATCTTAATGGACTTTGTTATTCTTGAGATGCCCGAGGACGACAACATGTCGATTATCCTTGGTAGAACCTTTTTGAATACTACAGGGGCTGTTCATGATTGTAATAAAAGCTAGGTCACTTTTCATATCAATGGTAATGAGCATACAGTACACTTTCCGAGTAAACAATTCCAAGTGAAAGGTGTGAATGTTATTGAAAATTCTTCGACACTCATTATTGGAAGATTTCAATTACCATTACCAACTGTCAAACAGAAATATGATATTATTATGATTGGGGACATTCTTATCCCCGTTGAGGTAACCTGGTGTTTTATGAAAGTTCTTCGGTTTCATGCTAATTGAAAGTGGTTGTTATAATACTTGATCAACCTTATTAATGAATCATTTTCAAGAGGTATGAAGTTGATGAATTTAGTAGACACAACTCTCTCTATCCACCTTTAGTTTTCTGTTTTTCCTAGTTCAACAAAATAAAATGCCATGCTTTTTCGGTTTTCTATTTTTCTCGTGCAATAAACAAATGACCCAAAAATAAAAGTTCTCAAAATGCCCTGAAAATTTAACATGATTTTTTCTATTTATTTATGAATTTCTCAGACAAATAATACCAAAGGGGGTGCACCAGGTGGCCACGCTCCACCAAGGCATGCCAGACCCCCCTGGCGCGGCCACGTAGAGGGTGGGCCCTTGGTGGGTCCCCTCACTTATCCCTTTAGCTCATGTCATCTCCTACCTCCTGAAAAAATTCACCATTGCTCTCTCCCTCATGTTCTTGCCCAAGAACCCGTGGATTTCAATCTCTCTTCTCAAAGCTCCATTTCCGAAACTGTTTTAGGGGATTGCTTCTCAGTATGTAACTCCCCCATTGCTCCAATTAGTTTTTGATTTTAGTAGTTTATTTTCAGAATAATTAGCTACTCTTGGTGGTACTGTAGATGAGCTTGCATGTTGGATTCTTAGAGTTCTAAGTAGTTTGAATGCTTGATATAGCCTCTATGCATCCCTAGGAGTAGTTGCTATTAATCTTATTTCATTTTTTTCACAAATTTTTGTGGACTAAATTTTTTAGAATTTTATTTGTAGAAAATAAGATGAATTTCTTTAGGAAGTACTCCTACAAGAAGAAAGCCAAGGGAGTTATTGGTCGTCTGATAGTGACCCACACATTCCAAGGAAGGAAGAAGTGCAGCCATGCGAATGGCCACATATTCCCTTTATGGAGGAAGCTAGTTTCTATGAAGAATTTTTCAATTTATTGACAATGCTGGTCTGACCAACTTCCTTGCAGATAAGTGTGACCAGTATCACATCCTCACAAATTCCTTTGTGCAAAGCTTTAATTTCCTAAATAGGAATAACCCTCCTGAGGTGCAGTTTAACCTATATGCTGAAAACTACAAAATACCATTCACTGCCTTTTATGACATACGTATGATTCCTTCTGACGGGGAACTAAGAGAGCCTAGACCAGCAAAGTTTTGAGGATTTTCTCCTCACTTTAACAGTGGGTGATGGCAGGGACGTTGATACGTCCATTTTGCATCATGCTTTTATATTGATATTTATTGCATTATGGGCTGTTATTACACATTTTGGTACAATACTTATGCCTTTTCTCTCTTATTTTACAAGATTTACATGCAGAGGGAGAATGTTGGCAGCTGGAATTCTGGACTGGAAAAGGAGCAAATCTGAGATACCTATTCTGCACAACTCCAAAAGTCCTTAAAATCTATGGAGAATTATTTTGGAATATATAAAAAATATTGGGCGAAAGAAATACATCAAGGGGGCCACCAGGCAGTCACAAGCCAGGGGGTCGCGCCCCTGTGGCTTGTGGCCCACCTGGCAGCCCTCTGGTGCCCATCTTCTGCTATATGGAGGGTTTTGACCTAGAAAATTCATAACAGAACTTTCGGGGCAAAGCGCCGACATCTCGAGGTGGAACTTGGGCAGAACCAATGTAGGGCTCCGACGGAGCTGTTCTGCCACGAAAACTTCCCTCCGGGAGGGGGAAATCGAAGCCATCGTCATCGCCAACGATCCTCTCATCGAGAGGGGGTCAATCTCCATCAACATCTTCACCAACACCATCTCCTCTCAAAACCCTAGTTCATCTCTTGTATCTGATCTTTGTCTCAAAACCTCAGATTGGTACCTATGGGTTGCTAGTAGTGTTGATTACTCCTTGTAGTTGATGCTAGTTGGTTTACTTGGTGGAAGATCATATGATCAGATCCTTCATCATCATTAACACTCCTCTGATTATGAACATGAATATGCTTTGTGAGTAGTTACGTTTGTTCTTGAGGACATGGGATAAGTCTTGTTATAAGTAATCATGTGAATTTGGTATTCGTTCGATATTTTGATGAGATGTATGTAGTATCTCCTCTAGTGGTGTTATGTGAACGTCGACTACATGAAACTTCACCATTGTTTGGGCCTAGGGGAAGGCATTGGGAAGTAATAAGTAGATGATGGATTGCTAGAGTGACAGAAGCTTAAACCCTAGTTTATGAGTTGCTTTGTAAGGGGATGATTTGGATCCACATGTTTCATGCTATGGTTAGATTTATCTTAATTCTTCTTTCATAATTGTGGATGCTTGCAAGAGGGGTTAATCATAAGTGGGAGGTTTGTCCAAGTAAGGGCAGCACCCAAGTACTGGTCCACCCACATATCAAATTATCAAAGTAACGAACGTGAATCATATGAGCATGATGAAAACTAGCTTGACAGAAATTCCCATGTGTCCTCAGGAGCGCTTTGCTTTATATAAGAGTTTTCTAGGCTTGTCCTTTGCTACAAAAAGGATTGGGACACCTTGTTGCAGCTTTGTTACACTTGTTACTTGCTACCCGCTACGAATTATCTTATCACAAAACTCTCTGTTATCGATAATTTCAGTGCTTGCAGAGAATACCTTATTGAGAACCGCTTGTCATTTCCTTCTACTCCTCGTTGAGTACGATACTCTTACTTATCGAAAGGACTACGATAGATCCCCTATACTTGTGGGTCATCAAGACTCTTTTCTGGCACCATTGCCGGTGAGTCAAGCGCCTTTGGTGAGTGGAACTTGGTAAGGAAAAATTATTATACGGTGCTGAAATTTACTGTCACTCGTTACTATGGAAAGTAATCCTTTGAGGGGCTTGTTTGGGGTATCTTCACCTCGACCATAAGCACAAAGATTTTCCCCTCAACCTGCTGCACCTATTGAAAATATTTATTATGAAATTCCCTCGGGCATGATACAGAAACTGCTAGCTAATCCTTATGCAGGAGATGGAACACTACATCCTCATCTACATCTAATCTATGTGGATGAAGTTTGTGGATTATTTAAAGTTGCAGGTTTGCCGGAGGATGATGTCAAGAAGAAGTTCTTTCCTTTATATTTGAAGGAAAAGGCATTTACACGGTATAGTCTATGTGGTGATATTGGATCATGGAACTACAACCGATTGAAATTGGAATTTCATTAGAAGTTTTATCCTATGCATCTGGTTCATCGTGATCGGAATTATATTTATAATTTCTGGCCTCGTGGAGGAGAAAGAATTTCTCAAGCTTGGGGGAGGCTTAAGTCAATGTTATATTCATGCTTCAATCATGAGCTCCCAAGAGAAATTATCATTCAAAATTTTTATGCTCGGCTTTCTAATAATAATCTGTCCATGCTCAATACTTCTTGTGATGGTTCCTTTATGAAGAAAGATATTGAATTCAAATGGGCTTTATTGGAAAGAATTAAACGCAACTCTGAAGATTGGGAACTCGACGAAGGTAAGGAGATAGGTATAAACCTGAAGTTTGATTGTGTTAAATCCTTTATACATACCGATGCTTTTTGTGAATTTAGCACTAAATATGGACTTGACTCTGAGTAGCTTCTTTCTGTGAATCTTTTGCTGCTCATGTTGATCTCCCTAAGGATAAGTGGTTTAAATATCATCCTCCCATTGAATCAAAAGTAGTTGAACCTATTAAAGTTGAAGAGAAAAATATTACTTATAATGCTGATCCTGTTATTCCTACTGCTTATATGAGAAACCGCCCTTCCCTATTAGGATAAAGGAACATGCTAAAGCTTCAACTGTGGTTCGTAAGAGTTGTACTAGAACACCTACACCCCCTGAACAAATTAAAGTTGAACCTAGTATTTCTATGGTTAAAGATCTCTTGGTTCATAATATTGATGGGTATATTATTCATTTCTGTGATGAAGCTGCTAGAATTGCTAGGCCTGATACTAAGAGTAAACATAGACTACTTGTTGGCGTGCTTGTTGTTTCTGTTAAAATAGGAGATCATTGTTATCATGGCTTGTGTGATATGGGTGCTAGCGTGAGTGCCATTCCCTTTTCCTTATACAAATAAATTATGCATGATATTGCACCAGTTGAACTAGAGGAAATTGATGTTACTATTAAGCTTGCAAATAGAGATACTATTGCACCAATTGGGATTGTTAGAGATGTTGAAGTCTTGTTTGGGAAAGTAAAGTATACCACTGATTTTCTTGTTCTTGTTTCCCCACAAGATGATTTTTGTCCCATTATATTTGGCAGACCCTTCTTGAATATTGTTAATGCTAGGATTAATTGTGAGAAAGAAATAGTTACTGTGAGTTTTGGGGATGTGTTTCATGAGTTCAGTTTCTCCAAATTTCATAGACAACCCCCATGATAAAGAATTGCCAAGTAGAGATGAAATTATTGGTCTTGCTTCTATTGTTGTGCCTCCTACTGATCCTTTAGAACAATATTTGCTAGACCATGAAAATGATATGCATATGATTGAGAGGAATGAAATAAATAAAAATTTCTTTGATCAGTAGCCTATTTTGAAACACAATCTACCAGTTGAAATACTTGGGGATCCTCCTCCACCCAAGGGTGATCCTGTGTTTGAGCTTAAACAATTACCCGATACTTTGAAATATGCTTATCTTGAGGAAAAGGAGATATATCCTATTATTATTAGTGCTAACCTTTCAAAGCATGAAGAAAAGAGATTATTGAAAACTCTTAGGAAGCATCGTGCTGCTATTGGACCTCTTGATGATCTTAAGGGCATTAGTCCCACTTTATGTCAGCATAAAATTAATATGGAGCCTGATGCCAAACCAGTTGTTGATCACCAACGATGGTTGAATACTAAGATGAAAGAGGTGGTAAGAAAAGAAATACTAAAGCTTCTATAGGCAGGTATAATTTATCATGTTGCTGATAGTAGATGGGTTAGTCTCGTTCATTGTGTCCCTAAGAAAGGAGGTATCACCGTTGTTCCTAATGATAAAAATGAATTGATCCCGCAAAGAATTGTTACAGGTTATAGAATGGTAATTGATTTTAGGAAATTAAATAAAGCTACTAAGAAAGATCATTACCCTCTACCTTTTATTGATCAAATGCTAGAAAGATTATCCAAACATACTCATTTTTGCTTTCTAGATGGTTACTCTGGTTTTTCTCAAATACCTGTGTCAAAAGAGGATCTAGAAAAACCACTTTTACTGGCCCGTTTGGTACCTTTGCTTATAGACGAATGCCTTTTGGTTTATGCAATGCACCTGCTACCTTTGAAAGATGTATGATGGATATATTCTCTGACTTTTGTGAAAAGATTCTTGAGGTTTTCGTGGATGATTTTTCCGTTTACGAAACTTCCTTTGATGATTGCTTGAGCAACCTTGATCGAGTTTTGCAGATATGCGAAGAAACTAATCTTGTCTTGAATTGGGAGAAGTGCCATTTTATGGTTAATTAAAGCATTGTCTTGGGGCACAAAATCTCCGTAAGAGGTATTGAAGTTGATAAAGCTAAAGTTGATGCTATTGAAAAAATGTCGTGTCCTACGGATATCAGAGGTATAAGAAGCTTTCTTGGTCATGTTGGTTTCTATAGGAGGTTTGTTAAAGATTTCTCTAAGATTTCTAGGCCTCTCACTAATCTTTTACAAAAAGATGTTCCATTTGTTTTTGATGATGATTGTGTAGAAGCATTTGAAATCCTAAAGAATGCCTTGATTTCTGCACCTATTGTTCAACCACCTGATTGGAACCTACCCTTTTAAATTATGTGTGATGCTAGTGATTATGTTGTTGGTTTTATTGTAGACAAAGAGTTGATAAGAAATTAAATGTTATCCATTATGCTAGTAAAACTCTAGACAGTGCTCAAACAAACTATGCTACTACTGAAAAGGAATTTTTAGCAGTTGTGTTTGCTTGTGATAAGTTTAGACCTTATATTGTTGATTCCAAAGTAATTGTTCACACCAATCATGTTGCTATTAAGTACCTTATGGAAAAGAAAGATGCTAAACCTAGACTTATTAGGTGGGTTCTTCTGCTACAAGAATTTGATTTGCATATTATTGATAGAAAGGGTGTTGATAACCCCGTAGCAAATAACTTGTCTAGGTTAGAAAATGTTCTTGATGACCCACTACCTACTTATGATAGCTTTCCTGATGAACAATTAGCTGTCATAAATGCTTCGCGTAATGCTCCATGGTATGCTGACTATGCTAATTACATTGTTGCTAAATTTATACCGCCTAGTTTCACATACCAACAAAAGAAAAAGTTCTTCTATGATTTAAGACATTACTTTTGGGATGATCCACACCTTTATAAAGAAGGAGTATATGGTATTATTAGACATTGTATACCTGAGAATGAACAGGAACGGATCCTATGCAATGTCACTCCGAGGCCTATGGAGGACACTACGCCGAAGATAGAACTGCACACAAGGTACTACAATCTGGTTTTTATTGGCCGACTCTCTTCAAGGATGCTCGTAAGTTTGTCTTGTCTTGTGATGAATGTCAAAGAATTGGTAATATTAGTAGACATCAGGAGATGCCTATGAATTACTCTCTTGTTATTTAACCATTTGATGTTTGGGGTTTTCATTATATGGGACCTTTTCCAAAATCTAACGGGTATTCTCATATTCTAGTTGTTGTTGATTATGTTATTAAGTGAGTAGAAGCTATTCCAACTAGTAGCGCTGATCATAACACTTCTATTAAAATGCTTAAAGAAGTTATTTGCCCTAGATTTGGAGTCCCTAGATATTTAATGACTGATGGTGTCCCACACTTTATCCATGGTGCTTTCCGTAAATTTCTTGCTAAGTATGATGTTAATCATAGAATTGCATCTCCTTATCATCCTCAGTCTAGTGGTCAAGTATAATTGAGCAATAGGGAAATTAAATTGATTTGCAGAAGACTGTTAATAGATCTGGGAAGAATTGGTCTAAGAAACTTGATGATGCATTGTGGGCTTATAGAACTGTTTACAAGAACCCTATGGGTATGTCTCTGTATAAAATGGTTTATGGTAAAGAATATCACTTACCTCTTGAGCTAGAACATAAAGATTTTTGGGCAATTAAAGATCTCAATTATGATTTCAAACTTGCTAGTGAGAAGAGGTTATTCGACATTAGCTCACTTGATGAATGGAGAACCCAGGCCTATGAGAATGCCTAGTTGTTTAAAGAAAAGGTTAGGAGATGGCATGATAGAAGGATACAAAAGCGTGAATTTAATGTAGGTGATCATGTCTTGCTATACAATTCTCATTTAAGATTTTTTGCAGGAAAACTTCTCTCTAAATGGGAAGGGCCTTACATAATCAAGGAAGTATATCGTTTTGGTGCCATCAAGATCAACAACGCCGAAGGCACAAACCCAAAGGTGGTAAATGGGAAAAGAATCAAACATTATATCTCAGGTACTCCCATAAATGTTGAGACCAATATTATTAATACCATAACTCCGGAGGAGTACATTAGGGAGACCTACCGGAATGTTACAGACTCCGAAAAGGAACAGGTATGTGGCACAGTAAGTAAACCAACTCCAAAACTTTTTTCAATGGCAAATTTTATCCATTTTGGAATATTTAAAAAATAGGAAAATTTGAAGTAGTCCGAATAGTGCACGAAGAGGCGACAAGCCAGGGAGCGCGCCCTACCCCCCTAGGCGCGCCCCTGTGGCTTGTGGCTACCTCGTGTACAATCCGGACTCCGTTTTCTTGTGGTATACTCCTTTGGGTCGGTAAAAATTCATTATATGATCTCCCGAAGGTTTTGACTCTCGCATCACAACAATACCTCTTGCTTTCTTTTTGAGTTGTTTCTGCAACAGATTAAGATCAACATGATGTCCCCAAGTGCTTCGAAGGACAAGTTCTTTGAGAAGGTCATCAACCCCTACCTTGCGGAGGTGCTACAACACCCTCAAACCATTGAGATGCGTGAGGGGTGCTGCACATCTGTGATGTGGAGGGGCCAAAGAAGACCGGAAGCATAGAAACAAGGCTCGAAGCAATGGAACAACAAGTCTTCAAGTGCCAAGGGATGGTGGAACAAGGACTCAATGCCAATCACATGATGATCGCAGAGTTTACCCAAAAGCACAAGTTGAATGCCAAGGACATCGGAGAACATATCTTCAAGCTTTACGAGAAAATCGAGCATCTCCAAGCCTAGATCTATGACCTGCAAAACCAAAACTGTGAGTATGAATATAGATTTAAGAGGATGAGTTTGGCTACAGATTTGAGGATCCCGGAGACTTTTTCATCTTTTTATGATGGTGAGCCCATGCCTTGGAATACGGAGGACAAGCCTCCAACCTCATCAACAACTCCAACATCACCACCTCCGAAGCAAGACAACTAAACACATGGGTATGGGCACTCCCCTTGGCTTGTGTCAAGCTTGGGGGAGGTGCCCCAGTATCGTATCGCCATCACATCCCTTACTTTTATCGTTTTTCTTAGTTCGATCCTTATGGTTATATCTTGATCTAGTAGAATAAAGTTTTCATGTGATCTAGTTTTGAGTTTTTGTTTTATGTTCCCCCTATGTAAGCAAGACCGAGTGTTATATAATAAAGAGTACTTTTGAGTTGAGGGCTTGGCTTGTTTGCTATGATCTTGATCTTGAGAAAAGAAATAGAAAGAAGTATAGAATAAAAGCAAAGGGATATGATGATCTTATGGGGAGTGATGACTTCACATATAAGAAGTATGTCGATTCAAACTTGTTGTGGGTTGACAAACATAGCTATTGGTCATTGTGGCAATTAAAAGGAAGTAATAACGAAAGAGAGGTTCACATATAAATATATTATCTTGGACATCTTTTATGATTGTGAGCACTCATCAAAATATTATATGTTAAGAAGTTGATGTTGGACAAGGAAGACAACATAATGGGTTATGTTTGCTTACTTATGAATAGAAGTTATATGGTTATAGATCCTTCAACATGTCTCGCTTGCTTCCACCTCATATCATCCAAAACTTTCGCACCAAGTAGAGATACTACTTGTGCATCCAACCACCCTCAACCCAATTGTGCCATGAGAGTCCACCATACCCACCTTTGGACTGAGTAAGATCCTTCAAGTAAGTTGTCATCGGTGCAAGCAATAAAAAATTGCTCTATAAATGTGTGTGATCTATTAGTGTCAGGAAAATAAGATTTATACGAACCTATGATAGGGAAGAAATAAAAGCGACGGATTGCATAATAAAGTTCTCTATCACAAGGGCAATATAAAGTGACGTTCTTTTGCATTAAGGGATTGTGCATCCAACTATAAATGTGCATGACAACCTCTGCTTC
Organism: Hordeum marinum; assembly: GCA_022496015.1. NCBI lineage: Eukaryota > Viridiplantae > Streptophyta > Magnoliopsida > Poales > Poaceae > Hordeum > Hordeum marinum. Next base: position 310,715,611 of record CM039673.1, read on the forward strand.
CCTCTGCGAAGGGCCTATCTGTTACTTTTATTTTCTAGCGCTTACCTATATGCAAGAGCCGTGGTGATCTCCATCGCTTTCCTTACTTGCCTTTATCTCTTGGCAAGCGTCATGTGTTGGGGAATGATCTAGACACATATATCCACTCGGAAGTGGGTGAGCATGAGCTATTACTGTTGACATTACCCTTGAGGTAAATAGTAGGGAGGCAACACTATAAGCCCCTATCTTTCTCTATGTACGATTGAAGCTTTGATCTCATAGGTACCTCATGAGTGTTAGCAACTATGAAAGACTAAAAGATGATTGAGTATGTGGGTTTGCTTTACAAGCTCTTATATTAACTCTTTCCTATGTTATGATAAATTGGAATTGCTTCAATGACTGAGATCATAGTTTGTTGGTTCCCAATAGATTTCTTGATTCATACTTTACCTTGTGAATAAATTGTTACTTCAGCATAAGAAATTATATGTCAATATATGTTGTTCTAAAGATGATCATGATGCCTTCATGTCTGCATTTTATTTTATCGACACCTCTATCTCTAAACATGTGGGCATATTTATTGATTTCGGCTTTCGCTTGAGGAAAAGCGAGGTCTAAGCTTGGGGGAGTTGATACGTACATTTTGCATCATGCTTTTATATTGATATTTATTGCATTATGGGATTTTATTACACATTTTGGTATAATACTTATGCCTTTTCTCTCTTATTTTACATGGTTTACATGAAGAGGGAGAATGCTGGCAGCTGGAATTCTGGACTGGAAAAGGAGTAAATTTGAGATACCTATTCGGCACAACTCCAAAAGTCCTAAAAAGCTATGGGGAATTATTTTGGAATATATAAAAAAATATTGGGCGAAAGAAATACATGAGGGGGCCCACCAGGCAGTCACAAGCCAGGGGCGCACCCTACCCCCCTAGGTGCGCCCCTGTGGCTTGTGGCCCACCTGGCAGCCCTCCGGTGCCCATCTACTGCTATATGGAGGGTTTTGACCTAGAAAAAATCATAACAGAGCTTTCGGGGTGAAGCGCCGCCATCTCGAGGCGGAACTTGGGCAGGACCAATCTAGGGCTCCGACGGAGCTGTTCTGTCGGGGAAACTTCCCTCCGGGATGGGAAAATCAAAGCCATCATCATCGCCAACAATCCTATCATCAAGTGGGGGTCAATCTCCATCAACATCTTCACGAGCACCATCTCCTCTCCAAACCCTAGTTCATCTCTTGTATCCGATCTTTGTCTCAAAACCTTAGATTGGTACGTGTGGGTTGCTAGTAGTGTTGATTACTCCTTGTAGTTGATGCTAGTTGGTTTACTTGGTGGAAGATCATATGATCAGACCCTTGATCATCATTAATACACCTCTGATTATGAACATGAATATGCTTTGTGAGTAGTTACGTTTGTTCCGGAGGACATGGGATAAGTCTTGTTATAAGTAATCATGTGAAATTTGGTATTCGTTGGATATTTTGATGAGATGTATGTTGCCTCTCCTCTAGTGGTGTTATGTGAACGTCAACTACATGATACTTAACCATTGTTTTGGCCTATAGGAAGGCATTGGGATGTAATAAGTAGATGATGGGTTGCCAGAGTGATAGAAGCTTAAACCCAAGTTTATGCGTTGCTTCGTAAGGGGCTGATTTGCATCCACATGTTTCATGCAATGGTTAGATTTATCTTAATTCTTCTTTCGTAGTTGCAGATGCTTGCGAGAGGGTTTAATCATAAGTGGGAGATTTTTCCAAGTAAGGGCAGCACCCAAGTACCGGTCCACCCACATATCAAATTATCAAAGTAACGAATGCGAATCATATGAGCATGATGAAAACTAGCTTGACAAAAATTCCCATGTGTCCTCGGGAGCGATTTTCTTTATATAAGAGTTTGTCCAGGCTTGTCCTTTGCTATAAAAAGGATTGGGACACCTTGCTACACCTTTGTTACACTTGTTACTTGCTACCCGCTATGAATTATCTTATCACAAAACTATATGTTATTGATAATTTCAATGCTTGCAGAGAATACCTTACTAAGAACCGCTTGTCATTTACTTCTACTCCTCGTTGGGTTCGACACTCTTACTTATTGAAAGGACTATGATAGATCCCCTATACTTGTGGGTCATCAGGCGTGTCGAAAACCAGTGCCACTAGTTTGCAGTTTACTTCTGTGCACTACATTGCTATATTTATTTCTAAGTGTTTAACTCTTAAGGAAAAGGTCGGCGCACTTAGTGATCCGGACCTTGCCATTTTGCAACATGTATTATATAATGATCACACTTTTAGCCTAGGAGCTATCATTGCACGACGCCTACAACTTAACAAGAGTAAGGGCAAGATACATGGTGGCATTTATGCTACTCGCTTAGCGAGTCGTTTAGGAGTCCAGATACGCCATCATGATTATCTTTTCCCAAGGTTTATCTAGACTACGGGTCGTTCAGGGATCACCACTTTATTGATGAGGCTGACCACTTTCATAATATTCGCTATAATTTGGTATTTAGCTTCATCACCCGTGATGTTATTCCGTTGCCTGCACCTGCTTTGTTTGATTCTGTTGCCAGGAACGGATACAGAATTATGTCGGATGATATCATCGCCTATCGGAACAACCAAGTTGCGGCAGAGGAGAAGCCCCAGGAGTGGGATGCTCAGGTACCTCCTCCACCGTAGTTCAACATGGGACCGGACGGCTACTACGGATGGTGATCACCAAGCTAGGCCAAAAGCCTAAGCTTGGGGGAGTACATATTCCCACCGACATTACATTCATGTTCACACATTTCATTTCAGTTGTCGGTGTCCACACTCTTTTATCATATTATCCATGCTAGATTTATTTTTTCTCATTTTCTTCTTGTGTGTTTGAAAAACATTGAGAAAATCCAAAATTACTTCTTGCTTCTTTTCGGATTTTCTTTTCAGTCTAGTTAGTTGTACTATTAAAAGAAAACCCAAAAAGATTTGTCATTTCTTCTTTTTCTTGTTGGGATTTCTCCTGTGTAATTAGTTTTTCTCGTTTTTATTTCTCCTTCTCTTATTTGCTTCTTCACGAAAAAACTAAAAACTCCTGAAATATTTTAGTGTGGTTCTCTGAAATTCTTTTTCTTTTATCGAGTCATACCAAGAAGAAGACCACAATGAAAATGTTGAGTGGCTCGCATATGCATTACTGTTGATCTAACATAGAGCCCATATTACTTTGTCTTCTCCTCTTGAATAAAATGTTTGCAGATTCCAGCTTAGTCCATGGCACTCTTGCACTATTACTATTTCCATACTATTTGATTGTGCAGGTGAAAGGCAATACTGGCGATATTGGATGAATTGGCTGTGGCAGAGAAAAGAGGGTATGAACTCAACTTGTTCTTGTTTTTGTAAATATGTTTAACCTGGAATCCATGATTCAACACATTATGATTGAACATGTTTGCAATGACAATTAGAGATTATAGTGGTTCATGCCATGCTCAAGTAGGTAGGAGTGGATAATGATTTATCTTGGATATCAACATGCATTAAAATGGTTGTGATGTTGTATGACGATATGTTATCCTCCTTTGAATGTTTCAAGCGGCTTGTCTTGGTACATGTTCACGCATGAAGTTGAATCAAAACCAACATAGCCTTCATGATATTTATGTTCATGGTGTCCATATCCTACTCATGATAGCATTCAATGTTTATTATTCATAATGCATGTTACGACCGTATTTGCTCTCTAGCTGGCCGCTTCTCAACCTATTTGCTAGCATTCACCTGTACTAAGTGGGAATTCTGCTTGTAGATCAAAAACCCTTAAACCAAAGTTATTCCAGATGAGACCACCATACCTACCTCTATGTGGCATTACCCAGTCGTTCCAAGTAAACTTGCATGTGCCACCTCTAAAATTTCAAATGAACATCTATTTTGTGTGCCTGGACCGCTCATGGAGTGACGGGGGGTGGTCAGTATCTTCCATGTTTAATGGGTTACTCTCATGATGAGTGTTTATTCACTCTTCCTTGCACGAGAAGGGTGGTAATAGGGATTCCCAGTCTTGAAATCAAAATAAATGCAAATAACTAAAACAAAACTCCTCGGGAATGTTGTTGGTTTGGACGGTACCCGTAGATTCGGCTCGCCGTGGAGTATGTTTGTTGGTGGAGGGGGAGTAAACTTTTACTTTTACTGCTTGGGAACCGCCGCTAATTTGTTTAACGTGGAACATATCGATAGCTCTTGTTCACACAGGAAGGGTGTACCTCTCAAAATTATACTTATCTCTTATTTAATCCTCGAGTTGTGGCATCTCTCCAAATCACTGCTTCCCTCTGTGAAGGGACTATCTATTTATTTTAATGTTGAGTCATCACCTTCTAAAATAAGCGCCAGATCTGAGAGCACTATTGTCATCCTCATGCATTGTGTATAGTGAATGTTGGATGCATCATGACTAGATCTTTTCTACCATGAATTACAATGTTTAGTCGCTGCTTGAACTTTGGAGGTGCTCTGCATTTATGTTTGTCGGTCTCAGAAAGGGCTAGCAAGATACCACTATTGTCATATTACATCATAATTGTTTTGATAAATTGTTTGCACTTGAGATATCTTATTATTGCTCGCTAGTTGCTTGTGTCATTGATATGAGTTAATATAGTCTTTAAGAGTTATTGTTGACATGGTTAGTCATGATCTTTGCTTAAAACCTAGGTGCTACTTAAGCATATGTATGTAAACAAGAACAAAAGAGTTCGTAAAGTTTCTCTTTCTCACTTTCAGTATGTCAACTGAATTGCTTGAGGACAAGCAAGGGGTTTAAGCTTGGGTGAGTTGATACGTCTCCAACGCATCTACTTTTCCTAACACTTTTGCTCTTGTTTTGGACTCTAATTTGCATGATTTGAATGAAACTAACCCGGACTCATGCTGTTTTCAGCAGAACTACCATGGTGTTGTTTTTATGCAGAAATAAAAGTTCTCGGAATGGAACGAAATTTTTTGGAGATTTATTTTGGAATATTTGAGGAATTATGGAGCCAGAAGCCACCTGAGAGGGGGGCAGGGTGCCCACGCTCCACCAGGGCGCGCCAGGCCACCTTGGCACGGCCTGGCGGAGGGTGGACACCTCGTGGGTCCCCCGACCCAAATTCCAACACTATAAATTCATAATTCTCCTGAAAAAAATCAGAGAGAAGATTTTACCTTGTTTCACGATACGAAGCCGCTGCCATCTCCTCTTCTTCACCGGGAGCCAGATCTAGAGTCCGTTTGGCGCTCCGGAGAGGGGAATCTTCGGTCTTCGTCATCATCAACCCTTCTCCATCGCCAATTCCATGATGCTCCCTACCAGGAGTGAGTAATTGCTTCGTAGGCTTGCTGGTCGGTGAGGAGTTGGATGAGATTCATTATGTAATCGAGTTAGTTTTGTTAGGGCTTGATCCCTAGTATCCATTATGTTCTAAGATTGATGTTGCTATGACTTCGCCATGCTGAATGCTTGTCACTAGGGTCCGAGTTCCATGATTTCGGTTCTAAACTGTGTATGTTATAATCATTATATCTATGTTCTTCATCCGATCTTGCCTATTCATATGCACCGTTTATGTGTTATAATCCGTCAACCCCATAGTGACCATATTTGGGATACTTCACATTGATGACCGTAGTTTGATGAGTTCATGTATTCACTAAGTGTTAATGCTTTGTTCCGGTTCTCTATTAAGAGGAGGCCTTAATATATCTTAGTTTCCTTATGGTCCCCGCTGCCACAGGAGGGTAGGACAAAATATGTCATGCAAGTTCTTTTCCGTCAGCACATATGACTATATACAGAATACATGCCTACATTACATTGACAAACTAGAGCTAGTTCTGTGTTGCCCTAGGTTATGACTGTTATATGATGAATATCATCCAACAAATCCTGGTACTACTGCTATCAACCTATCATACTACTATGCTATTGATCACTTTGCTGAAGATATTTATTCCAGGTGTGGTTGAATTGACAACTCAACTGCTAATACTCTCAAATATTCTTTAGCTCCCCTTGTGTCGAATCTATAAATTTGGGTTGAATACTCTACCCGCGAAAACTGTTGTGATTCCCTATACTTGTGGGTTATTAGTCGGGCATGATCAGAAGGTTGTTGTCGCCCAGTTGTGCGTGGGCCATCACGTCCTCCTCTACCACTACTGCCTGGCCACAGTGCCTTGCGACTGTTTCACCAGGTTTTCGACAGCCCTAACTACAGGTTTGCTACGGTGGACACTACCAACAATCCAAAGGTGCTCAAGACTTCGGGCTTGGCCTGCCAGAAGCTTGTCGACATCTGCGACCACTACAGGGTCTGGGGCAGCAATAAGAATATGGACTCCCATGTTGACCTGGATGAGGCCATCATCAACCCTACTCGCTAACATGAAGGCTGAGTGAGACAAGAACAAGCCTGTCTAGCACAGGGCCTGGGTGAAAAAACTGGATGACTATCACCTCCAGATCGCTGCCAAGGAAGCGTACATATGCTACGAGATGTTCAGGCGGATCGTCTACATGGGAAAGTGCCTCCTACCTAAAGACAACAAGGGATCGAGCCACAAGTAGAGCGCTGGCGGCAAGCATCACAAGAAGTAGATGATTTGATGATCGTTTCTCAACTCTCATACTCCCTCTATGCAGAAATATTCATAGTTTTAGAGGGATAAGCTTATTATGCATGTAATAGTTTATTAAGGTGTGCACTAATGTTATGTGTGTATTGGATGCTTAATTTGGTTATGCAATCATGTTCTTGTAAACAGAGCATAGATGTTTGTGAGCATATTGAGCAAATCACATCGCATACGGAATAAACAACCAAATCTATCAGTGGTGATTTCATCAGTCCCTGACAGTTCTTTATCCGGAACCATTTTCCCACAACACATCTGAGTGGCCTGTGTACATCACACACAGCTTGATCTGAGAAACCGTTTGTGTTATTTTTGCTTATCGCACACAGTTCAACCCAGTGCCCTGTATGTTGTCTATCACAAACATCTTGATTTATGTAACCATTTATGTTATTTTACCTCATCACAAACAGTTCACCTAAGTGACTTGTATGTCGTCTATCGCACACGTGATCATCTGGACAAATGTTTGTTTTCTGCTTGATTAGCGCAAATAGTTTATCGAGGTGAACTGTATGCCATACATCGCACACACTTGTATTTTTATAAGCGTTTGTGTTATATTGTCCAATCACAAACAGTTTATCTGGGTCATCTGTTTGCCAAAGATAGCACAAGAAACTATTTTTAGATCGTATTTGATGGATACGCCATCGCACACAGTTAACGTCATTAGCGACAGAGCTACAACTATACAGTTTGCAATTTGGTCATCGCACACAATTTTGTCGAAGGATCTCTGATTGATGTGTCTTCTTTGGACCATTTTATAGTAGTGACATCTACATACAACTCATATCAATAACATCATACCACAATTAACCCGTAGGACAAAAGAGATCTACTCAAACATCATAGGATAGCCACACATCATTGGATAATAACATATAGCATCAAGCACCATGTTTAATTAGAGATTACATCAGAGAGAAGAGGTTTTACACCGCTGCATAGAGGTGGAGAGAGTTGGTGGTGATGGTGGTGAAGTTGTTGGTGTAGATCGTCGTCACGATGGTTGCCCCGACGGCGCGCAGGCGCCAGGGGGAGAGAGCCCCCTCCTTCTTCTTCTTCCTTGGCCTCCTACCTAGGTCGAAGGAGAGTTTCCCCTCTGGTCCATGGCCGCCATGGATACCGGAGAGCAACAGCCCCTCTGAGATTGGATCTCTATGTTTCTCTTCTATTTTTGCGACTGTTTTCTAACCCCTTCACTGCTTCTTAAATATCTGGAGTTCCGTAACTCTGATCGGGCTGAAATATTGAGGAGATTTTTATCGAAACAATATTTTTCTACAATGGAAGGAGGGCCTCAACCGACTTAAGGGCTGGCCCTCGGACATCATCTTGCGTTGATTCCAACTCTCAAAGTTCACATATATTCCAAAAAACTCTCCATCATTTTTTATCGATTTTGGACTTCGTTTGATATGGAATTTCTACGAAACAAAACACACACAAAAAAACAGGAACTGGCACTGGGCACTGGGTCAATAGGTTAGCACCCAAAAAAATATAAATTGGTAAATAATTATTGAAAAAGCATCCTAGAACGATAATATAATAACATGGAACAATCAAAAAATATAGATACGTTGGGGACGTATCAAGCATCCCAAGCTTAATTTTTTTTGACCAGGAAGACTGCAGGGCTTACGCCCCACAACATTTTTTTAATCAAATAAGGCATATGTACAAAAACTCCTCAAAAGAGGGAAAGAAACTAGGAGAGAGAGAGTACAAGTGTGACGCTCAAGGAGGTAAGAAATCAATCCATATAAGGAGGGCATCTCTGTATTTGCTCTTGATTCTATCAGTGAGGAGGGTAATATCATGAATGAAACCACTTCTCCATTGCTTGAAAGATGGTCTGATGTGCCTGAAAGCCTTATCATTCCTCACTTTCCAAAAATTACACCATGCCAGAAAAACCACGTCAGCACAAAAATGTTTATCAAACTCCTTCCTTCCCTACAAAGCAATCAGTACCATGTCATTGATGTCTAACCAGACAATCTAAAGATAGTTCCATATCCTAGCACTGAAGTTGCACTCGAAGAACGGGTGGTTTCTATCTTCCAAGGCCAAGGTGGGGCAAAGGACACATTCTGGTCCATCATTGATTCTACAGTGTTCCTGCCGAATCATGTCCATTGTGTTAATCCTGTCCATGATGACTAACCATGCAAACATCTTGATAGACATGGTGCAACAATTCCTCCAAATCAAGCAGAGAATAGGGTTGGCCACAATTGGATGATGGGCAAAAACATAATATTTTTTGGTAGAGTACTCAGAAACCGGCCCATGTCTCCATTACTAAGAGTCATTGACCTCACGGTCAAAATTGGTGGTGGCTAGTAGTGAAGTCAACTGATTTAGTTCATTGTAGGCCAATTCGGAGAGAGGCAAAGAGAACAACTCATGAAGGTGAGCAGTTCGAAAGACATCCTTAACAGAGAGTGTTTTATCATGGCAGTATGAAAATAGCCTGGGGAATCTCTCTTGTAGCGGTACAGATTGATTGTCAATTTTCCACTAATCATACTAGAAGAGTTCAGTGTCCCCTATATTCACTTTGACGATTGTAAATGACCTAAATTTATCCATGAGCTTGGTTGCATCTCTCCACCAAAAAGAACCACATACGTTTGCGTCATGTGGCACTCTATAAAAATAATAGGAATCCTAGACCAAACGAACCCATGGAACATAAGCTTTGTTATAGAACTTGTTGAGTTGTTTCATGAGTAAAGCCGTCGGGGCTGGAAGCACATGATCACCTACGGGGCCATTGGCCCCTTTGTGGTTCGGCGGGGGGCATGAGACAAGCACAAAGAGCGGAGACAGCGAGACGACGCGATGATTTACCCAGGTTTGGGCCGCTGTGAAGCATAAAACCCTACTCCTTCTTTGTGGGTCGACTGATCAAGGGAAGACGAAGAGAGTGCAACGCTCCAGCCCGACAAGGGTTGCCTTTGGGGAGCTATTACGTGTGTAGAAATGCTCAAAAGTCTGGACCTTCAACTAAGTCGCCTTGGGCCTCCTTTTATAGTACAAGGGGCATCCACAGCGGCAAAACAGACAATGTCTGATGACTAGATAGCTAGCAGAGCTTATCATACCTAACTATGGCATTAGAGACAAAATACCATCATTGCTAGTCTAGGTGACGTGCTGGGGTGCATCCCCGGCAAGCTTATACCATCGCCTTAGCTAACCGTCGCACCCCACCTCGACACGTCTAAGGACGGGTGTCAAGGAGGGGTAATCTTCCTTCCAGCATGTAGCAACGTGCTTAGCAAGAGCCTTTTAGATACCTGGGGGCTTGACATTGCATCAACAAGTTACTGGCCTCGCGATGAGGTGGAGCGGTGATAGGTTGGCTCACGTGGCTTGCCGGGGCGTCAAGAGGGTGCATACGTCCTGCTCCCTGGCAAGCGTCGGGAGAGAACTTGGCGTGCAGCAGTCCCAGGTTTTGGCTGCCGCGTAGAGCTCATTGTAGTTCGTCTTGATTATTGCTGGGTTGGCTTTGTGTGTGAATGGTTTTTACCGTTGTCCCCTGTGCACAAGTCAGGAGCACTAGGTACCCCTGTCCCAGTGCACCGATAGGAGCCCTCAGATCTGTCCCACACATGCTCTCCAAGTGACGTTGGGCCAGGCCTAAATTCACGCACATGCGCGCAATGTGAGGGAGTAACTGCCAATTTAATGGTCAGTAGTGACCCATTTTCTCAGGCCATTTCCGCCACACGCACCACATGCATAGAGTGGGGCAACCGATGGGTGCACGTGACTTGAAGCTCGGGTCATGGCATAAACCATAGCGCCATGGATTGCACCAACAAAGCAGTTACCTGTTTCACCCATGATCGTGGGTAGTGGGATTGGTGGAGATGGGCGGCAACCCTTGGAGCGAGGGAGAGCCACCCCCGTGCCCTCCTTATAAACTAGGAGGTCTCGAGAGGCGATGCTCATACACCTCCTCCTCCTCCTTGACTCCGAACCCATAGAGCTCGCTTCTCTGCTTCCTTGTCCTGAGTTGTGCTTGCTCCCAGCATGCCCAGGGGATGGGGGCGTCCTCTAGCTTCCGCCGCGACGACGCGGGCTTCCCATCGGGATCATGCCACTGCTTTAGCCGTAGAGCCGGAGGGCGGAACTAGTGTGTGGTGGAGGCACTGGAAGGGCCCAAGGTCGATGCATGGCCTATGGTCGGGGGAGACGGAGCGTCAGCTCTCTTCCTCCTCCACCATCAGACCCACCCTTCACGGAGGGTCACACCAAGGGGATAGCACTGGAGTTCATTCTCAAGCTGCATGGTCCTCCCCGAAGCCGTCTCCGCCTCCCTCGCCATTTCTCCAGAGTGATGGAGATTGATAAGTCGCATGCGTTGTGGTTGCGAGTGCATGGTTGCTGTAATGGTGTTGTGCAAGCAGGCATCGAGTTTCCCGAGCATCGTGTCATGCTTCTCAGATGCGGGTGGAAAACCTTCGCATGTGCCCACAACTTCATGGGTGGGCATGTCCTTCGCTTCAAGTTGGTGGAGGCCGATCTACTCTCCATCAAGATTTATGGGCATTCAAGCGCCCATCTTGGTTGCTGCAAGGAGAGATCGAGTGATGTCGAAAGCTCCTCCTCGAGCGATAGCGACGAGGAGGACAGTGTTGGTGAAGACGACGATGATGAGCCCCTAGCCGTCAAGTTGGAATGTGCCGACTCAGACTAAAGTCGAGCATCGGTCACACCATCACCGTCAGCTACCCCTCCCCGGCAGAGCAATTTGCCGGGGGTTCTTGACTTCGGCGCTGCCTTCTCCCCCAACTGGCCCCGGTAGACTCATAGACTTCGGCTTCGTCTTCCCTTCACGTGGGCTTGCCGTCTACGCAAAGCTGGTCCTGACAGGATCAGGTTGGGCTTCTGTTGGGGCCTTTCTCCCGTCCCCTTTTTCTTTAGTGTCTTGTTTCTAGGGGAGAAAGACAAATAAATGATTATTACGAAGGCGCATCTTCTAATGTAACCTTTATCCGACTTGTATTGAAAATGAGTGAGAAAAGGTACCATTTTCTTTATGCAAGTACTATCCTTTTCTTTGCCTGTTTACGCTATCTTGGGATGTTTTGTCCTTGCTACATGGAGCAACTTGCTGGATCATAACTTAGCCACGAGTGCCAAGGGGGAAATGACCCCTCGGCAACAGGTTGGCGTTGTTCCCCGACAGATCTACTTGCCAGTGTCGGTGCAGCCCCCATAGTTGTTGAACAAAAATCAGGGGGCGGCTCGTCCCGACAAGGGTTCTCACCACGTGTAGGACTCCACTACCCATAGTGAGGGTGTCGTCGTTTTCTCACGACATGCCATGGGTAGGCTTATCGTAGGTGGTTGGGGCCGGAGGACGCCGACGGGCTCCGGGTGCGAGATTGGGCACAAGCGATGGTGACACACGATGTACCTACGTTCAGGGCCCTCCGTGGCAGGTAACACCCCTAGTCCTGCTTGGTCTAGTTGGATGGATAGTGGTGTTTACAAGGATGCTCCTAGAATTGTGTCTAGAGGAGGAAGAAGGAGCAGCCGACTCGTCTTCCTCCATTGCCAGAGATGGTATGAGAGGAGAGTTCTATGTGGGTGTATGCGAATGATCATCCGTCCCTTGCATGGGGGGCTCGGGGGGTTTTATAGGCCACCCCCCGGCTCTATAATATGTTCTGAAGTACAGGGGTGGGGGACCCGGCTGGCAGCCTCTTCGGCTGACCAGGGGGTCCCGCCCTTCATGTCGTCTTGTCGTTTGTAGGGTCCACCGGCTAAGAGGTCCCGTCGCCCGTGAGGGGGCCGCCAGCCGGCTCTGTGATTGGATCTCGCCCACCTGTCGCAGCGGGGTCACCCGGGAGGCATCGTCTAGCGCCAGCCGGCCGAAGTCTCCGGTACGACCGGCTGCACTGTAGCCACGTCGGGGCAGGTACTCGAGTGGGCGAGGGCGTGCCGGCACTGTTCCCCGCCCAGTCGCGCTCCCCAGGGTCAGCGGCCTGGACGGCCGGACTATAGCCATGCGCTCCCGTGCGTCAGCGACCACTGTGGCCAAAGGGTCGCCCATCGTGGCGGTCGTGACGTGTCGTCGTACCCGCACGTAGAGGGACGGGACATTGCATGTCCGCCCCAGGGTCAACGGAGGAGGCGGCCCGGAGGTAGTCGGTCGTGCCCAGCCGGCTGGGGGTCAAATCGGCTCCTCGACCAGCCAGCCATGTCGCCAGCCTGCGGTAGCTCGAGCCGGCCGTCCCCCAGCCGGCCGTGGGCAGCCGGTCGCGTAGTTTTCTTCGAAGTGAAAGGGGGAGAACCCGTTGCTTTGGCCTACCTAGGGGTAATAACCCTGTCGGTAGTCCTCGAAGCTAGCGGGGGCCCGCGTCGGGTAGATGGAGGGGAGCGAGCGGCTTCCTCCCAACGGTACCCACCTCCGGTGTGAAGCAGAAGGGCCAGCCGGGTCGACCGTTGGACCCGACGCCTCGGGTTCCGGTGCGTTGCCCCGAGACCTGAGCCAGCCCGCCACGCGCCACGCGGTGAGTAATGATGTGGCGGGCCTCGCGCATGCAGGGAGACAGGACATCAGTTGGGCCTAGCTCGCTAGGCCCCGGGCATAGCCCAGTAGGCCTGAGGGCGCAAGCCAGGATCCTCTACGCCCCGAAGCAGTCGTTACGGCCCGGGGCCACCCACGCGCGCGCGGAGTTTCCTGGGGAGTGGGCGCAATTAATCCCCGCGTCCCCCGGTCGTGGACTTCCTTATAAAAGGGGAGGAAGGGCAGGGGCAGAGATACCCGCATCCCATTCGCCCCCTTGCTATCTCGCCTTCTTGCCTTCTTCGTCTTCCTCACTCCCCTCGCGCAACACTGCAACCACGCCCGCACGCTTCCCTACCGCCGCAATGGCCGACAAAAGCGGAGGGAGTTGGGCTGGTTCCGCCGTCATTGAGGCGGACATTGCGGAGCTCCATCGTGCATGCATGCTATCGCCGACGGAGCGGGTGGTCGCTCGCGCATCGGGCGACGAAGTGGTGATGGTGCCTTGGCCGGGGGAGCACGTCGTTTTCCTCTAGCATTTCTCTCGCGGCTTCGGGCTCCCGGTGAGCCACTTCTTTCGCCTACTCATGGACACCTTCGACCTCCAGCCGCACCGCCTCGGCCCCAACACGATTCTTTACCTCACCGGCTTCGTGACGCTGTGTGAGGGATACCTCGGGGTCCTTCCTTTTCTTGATTTCTTCAACGCCCTTTTCTACCTCGAGACGCTGAAGAGCAGCGCCTGCAGGGCACGGCGGTGTGCTGTCGCGGCACCACGCGCTTCCCGCCCTTCTCTCTCATCGAGTCCGTCAAGGGGTGGCACCGGACGTTCTTCTACGTGAAGAATGCTGACCCGAACCTAGACTTCATCCGGCTGCCGCCGTTCATCGACGCGTACTCCACCCACTTGAACTGGCTGGCGTCTGCCCCGCGCAACGTGGCTCTGGCAGAGCTTGGCCGGCTTGCACAGCTAAAGAGCGCTGAGGGGTTGGTCGCCGCCGATCTGGTGGCGGCCTTCATCTCGTGCCGGGTGCTGCCTCTCCAGTTGAGACCGCACCGGATCTGTGACATGTCCGGCCGCCATGACCCCTGTCGGCTATCCACCGTCGACCTGATGCCGGCTCAGGTGGCGACGCAGGTGAATGCCCTCACGACGTTCAAGATGAATCCCGCATCGTGGACATTTGGCATGGAGCCGTACGACCGCATCAACCATCCTCCCTTATAAGTCTTCGATGAGAGGGCTTTTTTCTTCATTTGATTCTATCCAGCAGGTAGCAGGTAGCAGACCTTACTTCGTCGTGCTGACCGCAGCTGTTGGTGCGATAGAACACGCCGGATGGCCCGCACCCCCAAATCTTCGAGGCGGAGCGCGAACACTCTGACTCTGAAGATTACAAGCGGGCAGGCCCGCCGGAAGAGGGGATGGACTCCTCGGGAGGAGTCGACGAGCCGGCAGACCCACGAGCCGGCGACCCCAGCGGAGCCGGAGGATCCGGCATGGCCGGGGAGCCCAGTGGAGCTGGTGAGTTCCCTTTTGCCCCCACGATCAGGGACTGGACGAACGACAATGATGATGATGACATGATGATTCTGAATGAGCCTCCTCCCTCGGCACAATAGTGACGGCGGAGCAAGGAGAAGCCATCTCAAACCCCGATGGCCAGAGCTGCCGGCCGGGCGAAGAGGCTGGCTTGGGAGGGGGCAGCGGCCCTGCCACCAGTCCCAAAGCGGGTGAAGGTGGCCACGCGGAAGCCGCTGGCGCGCGCCAAGTGGGCCTTGCCCCTCGTCATCGGGTAAGTTTCTCTTTTGTGCTTTGCACGCGTTTTCTTCCGAGTCGCGAGCCGGTGGGTGATCGACCTTTGTGTGCGACAGGGCCCCATCGAGCTCCACGAGGGGGAGCTGGCGGGGGATCCGACGAATGCCGCCAGCCGGCTGGCCCGCGAGCACGCGGCCACCTAGTGGGAGGAGAAGAGAAGGCTCATGGAGCTGCGAGCCCTAAAGTCTGGAACGCGAGGTGGGGCCTCGCACTCCGGGACTTCGAGCGGCGGGAGGCGGAGGAGGTCCATGGACCCCACGTGGGCATCGGACTCGGCGGCGGAATCGACCCGTTTGTCGAGGCCCCCATCGAGCGAGCCGCGAGGGGCGGCCATGGAGCCGCCTGCTCCTCCGTCCACGAAGGCGGCGGCCCGAGCGAGGGCGACGGCAGCGGAGCCGGCCCCCGAAGTGACCCGGATGGAGGTGCCGGTCGTGACACCGCCCGCGTCCAAGCCGGCCCGGGCCGACGTGCCGGAGGCTCCGCTGGCCCCGGAGGCAGCGTTAAAGGCAGCGCCAGAGGTGGCGGTCGTGGAGACGGAAGCGCCGTCCATCATGATCATCGCGTCGGGGCGGCGGGAGGGAGAGGCGGTGACGGCGCTGAGTTAGGGAGGAGAAGGGGACTCCTGGGCTCTTGCCGTCATCGTCCAACCCTCGGCGGCCAGCACCATCGCGAGCCTGGGGGGCAACGGCGACCGGGCCCGGAGGACCCTACAGACCATGCAGGAGGTGCTCCGAGACTGGGAGGCACCAGCGCACGTCCCAACCCTACCGGCTCCCTTGGCAGGAGGCCCGGTCCCCTCGTTCGGGGAGTTGGGAGTGTCCTGGACCGGTGCTGCCAGGAGCTGGCCCGGTTCGCAGAGGCGGCACACGCCACCCTGCAGCGTGCAGAGGTAAGCACGGTTGCCTTCGTTTTAGAAATTTTAGCCTCGTGTGACACGAGGGGAACTCCCAACGGCAGAAGCTGTTCGAGGAGGCGGCCGCCATCCATGACCGTGGCAAACATGGCTTCTACCTCCTAGTGGAGGAGCTAGCGAGGGTGCAAGGTAAGTCGATTTTCGAAGGAGGGGTACGTAGCCCCCGAGAGCCGGCTGACGCCAGTCCTGTCTTGCAGGTGATCTGACCGCCCTCCGAGTGGAAAAGACCGGGCTTGTCTCCGAGCGGGACCGGCTAGTGCAAGGCATCCAGGCAGTCGCACAGGAGAAGGACTGGCTGGCCACGCTGCTAGCGAACGGGGAGGTGGCCCAGGACCGCCTCAAGGCTGACGTGGCAAAGGAGGTAGCAGCCAAGGAGACGGCCGTCAAGGAGGCGGCTGACGCCGCCCGGCGGACCACCGCCCTCAAAGACAAGGTGACCCGCCTCAAGAGGTCGCTCGAGGAGGTCAAGGGATCCCTCCCGGAATCGGAGGCGACGCTGGCATGCGAGAGGAAAGCGTCACTCATTTTGCCATCGAGGTGGACGATGCCATCGAAGGTAGCTGTCCATTTTTTCTTTCTCTGGTCGGTTGCTTTTTCCTTTGCTGGTTCTTGTGTTTGATATGCCCTTCTTTCCTCTTCTTTCCTTTCTTCTCTTTCTTCTCTTAGGGCACTTCCCAGAAACTCAGCGCCACGCTAAGCGCACCGTCGACGAGCACCGAGAATACCTCAGGGAGCGCGGGCGCTCAATCAAGGAGGACACCGCGTGGGATGTGGATGAGCTTGGGCTCGCCATTGAAAACCGGCTGATCCACCTCGAGCGGAGCGTGGAGTGGTTGAAGACGGCCGGAAAGGAGATCATCGCCACTCTATGGTCGGGCCACAGAGGAGCTCTGGCGAACCGCGTGGCCTTGTGGCTAGAGCAGGCCGTGGCCCGGCTCGAGGCCTGGAAGGCGTTAGCAGCCCAAGCCGGCATGCAGATGGCGCTCCGGTTCATCATGTCATGGTATCACGGCATGGACTTGAGCCGGCTGGCCACCATGCGGGACAAGCTGGCCAAGGAGCGGGAGGCCCGTGAGCTAGCCCTTGTCCGTCGGGCCAACGAGCTCGTGTCGTATGTCGACATGGCTGAGTTCCTACCGGCGCTTGGTGAGGACGGCGAGCCGGTGCCTGAAGACTCCTTCGGCATCCCCCAAGGCCCAGCGGATGAGGAGGTTGCCAATGAGAGCATCGACTTGAGCAGCGAGATGGCTGAGACCATGGAGGCCGCCCCGAAGGCCAAGGAGGCTGAACCGAAGGCCATGACCACCTCCGGGGCGAGAGTCGAGCCGCCCAGCGATGCGCTGGCTAGAGGCACGCTGGCTAGCGACGCACTGGTGGCCTGAGCCCTCGGGCGTCTTATCTTTTTCTTTTTCCTGCATGTTAGGCTTTAAGTCCACCCACTAGGGGTGTAATGTAATGAACCTTGATGGCCGTGGACCTCTTTTGTCTTTAAAACTCGTACTGCGAATATTTAATGTGTTTGCCTTATTGTGCATGCTTGCTCGTCCTTATCCTTTTTCGCCCTTTTGGTTCCTTCCATTCCTCCCCTTTACCCCTTTGGTTTCGGCCCCGCCAGCCCGATAGCTGGGAGCAGGTCTGTAGCTGGGTCGGGGTGTCCACCTCGAGGGAGCTGGTTCAAAACTTAGGAACCGTGAGAGCCTTTCGGGATAAGTATAGTGGCAGAGGCGAGGCGGTGGTCCGGCTGGACCTAGCCGGTATCTCCTTTTGATTGATCTTTCGTGTGAGCTAAGCTTTGCCGCCCCGAGGCCCCATCAGCCGGACAGCCGGGAGCTGGATCTGTAGCTGGGAGGGGTGGGAGGGATTGCTCGGCTCACACTACTTAGCCAATTTCTGAGAGAGGCGACCTAGGACCAGCCGGCGAGCCCCCGGGCCCAGGAGCCGGGTCGGGGAGCCGGTGAGCGAGGAAACCTTTGATGGAAACGAAACAGGGTGTGCCCCAAGAGCCGTCCTGGGGCACCCATTGCATTCATAAGCCCAATAGGGGAGGGATACATACATACACTGGTCTTTTCAGCAGTAAAACGGATGGAGGAGCGCCGCGTTCCATGGACGCTCCGTCTCCTTGCCGGAGGCATCTCTTTTGCACTTTTGCAACTTGTGGGCGTCTATTAGGTAGTATGCATTGTTGCGCAACACCTTGCTGATGATGAACGGGCCCTCTCATGGGGAGGACAACTTGTGTTGTCCGGCTGTCCGATAGATCCGCCTGAGGACCAGGTCCCCTTCACGGAAGGAGAGCGGCCGGATCCGCTTGCTATGGTAGTGCCGGAGCTTCTGCTGGTAGATTGTCGTCTGGCTCAAGGCCAGTTCACGAGCTTCCTCGAGTATGTCAACGCCATCTTCTCTTGCCTCCTTTGCATCCTTCTCTGTGTATAGGGCGACCCGAGGCGAGTCGAACTTGATGTCGGTGGGGATGATCGCCTCGGACCCGTACACAAGGAAGAAGGGCGTATAGCCGGTTGATCGGTTGGGGGTGGTCCTAAGACTCCAAAGGATGGCCGGCAGCTCGTCGATCCAGCAGCCGGCCGACCTTACCAGTGCCGTTATGAGCCGGGGCTTGATGCAGGATACGATGAGGCCATTTGCCCTCTCGACCTGGCCGTTTGACTGTGGATGAGCGATGGAGGCCAGGTCGAGCCAGATTCCTTGCTTGGAGCAGAAACACGCAAGTGCGCCCTTGGCGAAGTTCGTTCTGTTGTTGGTGATGATGCTGTGGGGGACGCCGTAGCGAACCATGATGTCGTCGATGAACCGGACGGCCATGGGGCCATCCAGCTTCTTGATTGGTCGTGCCTCAATCCACTTGGTGAACTTGTCGACAACCACCAGCAAATGTGTCATGCCGCCTCGTGCGGTTTTGAAGGGACCCACCATGTCTAGCCCCTAGACGGCGAAGGGCCACGAGAGGGGGATTGCTGCGATGGACGAGCTCGCTGTTGATGATGATGTATGCCGAGGCCCGGCGTTGAATTTGCCTCGCCAAGGCCTCGTCCAGGGGGAGCTCGCCACGTAGAAGGAACACCAAGATAGGCTGGGCCCATGAGGGAGCCGAGACGGGGGCCGGCTCGAGAGCCCCCAGGCCTGGATGATCAGCCCCCGAGACTAGCTCGCCAGCCCCCGGGGCCGGCTGGTCGATTGTCATCATGACAGCCGCGTCGTTGGAGCCGGCGGCCTCGGACGCAGCTGGCTCAACTGGTGCCGGTAGGGCGGCCAAGGTTGTGGGAGCCAGTGGCGAAGATGCCGAAGGGGTGGCCGAGGCCGCCGATGGGCCGGTGGCGTCTGCCGGCACGAAGATCGACTCTGATTCTGGGGAAGGCTTGATTGACGGCTTGAGCAGCCACTCGAGGAAGATGCTGGCTGGGATGGCCTGCTGGGTGGAGCCGATCTTTGCCAGTGCGTCGGCCGCCTCATTGTCCGCCCGTGGGACGTGATGGAACTCACAACCCTTGAAGGAGCCGGTGAGTTGTTGTACGAGGAAGCGGTAGCTGGCCATGTTGGTGTCCCTGGCATCCCATTCGCCAGAGACTTGCTGAACCACGAGGTCGGAGTCGTCGAAGCATAGGATGCGCCTGATGCCGACCTCCTTGGCGAGCCGGAGGCCATGGATGATGGCCTCGTACTCGGCCATGTTGTTGGAGGCGGCAAAGTGGATCTGGAGGGCATACTTGAGCTGGTCACCTTTTAGGGAGGAGAGGACTATGCCGACACCCAGGCCGGTCCTCATTTTCGAGCCGTCGAAATGCATGCGCCAATGTGTGGAGTCTGGGGGAGGCAGCACGAACTTCGTCTCCGCCCAGTCGACGAGGAAGTAAGCCAACGCCTGTGACTTGATGGCGGTTCGTGGCTCGTACCGGATCTCATGATCGGCAAGGGCGATGACCCATTTGGCGATCCGGACGGTGGAGTCCCGCCCCTCATGATCTCGCCAAGCGGGGTCGTGCTCACCATGGTGATGGTATGCTCCTGGAAGTATTGCTTGACCTTCTTGGCGGCGAAGTATATGCCATAGCACATCTTTTGGTAGTGGGGGGAGTTCTGCTTGGACGCAGAGAGGACCTCGCTGAGGTAGTAGACGGGACGCTGGACCAACAGGGACTTGCCCTCCTCCGGCCGCTTGACCACCAGGACGATGTTGATGATGCGGGTGGTCGCCGTGATGTAAGCGAGCAGAGGTTCCTTCTCAGCCGGCGCGGCCAGGATGGGCGCGCGGGAGAGAGCCTTCTTGAGGCCGCGGAAGGCCTCGTCCGCTTCGTCTAGCTAATCGTACATGCCCGGCTTCTTGGTGTGACCCGGCTCGACCGGAGCTGTCTTGCAAAGGATCCCGTAGAGGGGCAGGGCCTTCTCCCCCAGCCGGCTGATGAACCGGCTAAGTGAGGCGAGGCAGCCGGTGAACTTCTGGATGTCGCGGAACCGGTCGGCTTGGGCATGCGCTCGATCGCGCTGATCTTCTCGGGGTTAGCTTCGATGCCATGAGCGGACACGAAGAAACCCAGGAGTTGGCCGGATGGGACACCGAAGACACACTTCTTTGGGTTGAGCTTGATCTTGTACTCGCATAGGTTCGGGAAGGTCTCCCGGAGATCGTCGAGGAGGCTGAAGTGCTTCTTGGTTTTGACGACGATGTCGTCGATGTAGACATGGACGTTCCTGCCTATCTGAGATAGGAGGCACTTTAGCATGCACCTCTGGAATGCGGCGCCTGCGTTCTTCAGGCGAAAGGACATGGTGATGTAGCAGTAGGCCCCAAAGGGCGTGACGAAGGATGTCTTGAGCCGGTCTTCCGGGTCCATCTTGATCTGGTGGTAGCTGGAGTAGGCGTCCAGGAAGGACATCAAGTCGCAGCTGGCAGTGGAGTCAATGACTTAATCGATCCGCAGTAGGGCAAATGGGTCCTTGGGACACGCCTTGTTCAGGCTAGTGTAGTCGATGCACATGCGCTAGGTCTTGTTCTTCTTCAGCACCAGGACTGGGTTGGCCAGCCAGTCCGGGTGGAACACTTCCATGACGAACCCGGCTGCGAGCAGCCAGGCGATCTCTTATCCTATGGTATGCCGCTTCTCCTCGGAGAAACGGTGCAGGGGTTGCTTGAACGGCTTGACGTTCGGCCAGACGTGTAGTTTTTGCTCGGCGAACTTCCTCGGAACACCCGACATGTCCTTGGGGGACCATGCGAAGATGTCTCGATTCTCACGGAGGAAGTCCACAAGCTCGCCTTCCTATTTGCTGTCAAGGCGGGAGCCGATGGTGACGCACTGAGCCAGGTTGGCCGGGTCGAGCGGGATTTTCTTGGTATCCTCGGACGGCTAGAAGGAGGCCTCACCGACGGACTGCGAGGGGGGAGCTGGCACGGCCGGCTGGCTGGCAGCAAGGGCCTCTGGCAGCCAGCTGCCATCTCGAGTGCACTCGATTGACATCTTCTAGTTGCCCGTGATGGTGATGATTCCCTTGGGGCCCGGCATCTTGAGCTTGAGGTAGGCGTAATGGGGGACCGCCATGAATTTGACAAGGGCTGGTCGGCCCAGCAGCGCGTGGTAGGGGCTTGCGAGATCCATGACCTCGAACAGCACTGGCTCGCGGCAGAAGTGGCCGGGTCCGCCGAAGAGGACGTCGAGCGTGATCTTGCCAATAGGGGAGCAGGACTTTCCAGGCACGATGCCATGGAAGACTGTCCAGCTCGCTTGTAGGTCTTCTATCTTCAGCCCCAGCTTGTGCATCGTGTCGAGGTACAGGATGTTGATGTTGCTGCCACCATCAACCAGCACCCATGAGAAGCGGCAGGTGCGCTTCTCGCTGGTGATGGTGGGGTCAAGGACCAGGGCGTAGCTGCCGGGACTCGGCATTATAGTGGGATGATCCGCCCGGCTCCAAGTGACCGGCTTCTCTGCCCAATGGAGGAACTGGGGAGTTGCCGGCAGGGTGGCGTTCACCTCACGATGGAGCTGGCGTTGAGCATGTTTGTTCGTCTCTTCACTAGTGAAGACAACATAACAACCGTCCTGGTTAGGGAACTGGTCGATCAGACGACCTTCATTCTGGGCCGAAGCCGGAGCCGACAGTTGGGGCCGAGGCCAGCGCGCGGGCAGGCGTTGTGGGAGGACCTAGAAGGCCGCCCCTGGGCCAATCCTTGTGAGAAGCTACACTGTCGGAGCGTGTGCGTAGAGGGTTTGGCCCCTGAGTGGTTCTTGCAGGGGAGGTCGATCATCTGCTCGAAGGTGAGCTTCGGCGGCCAGGCAGCCTTGCCAGTGCGCTGGCGTTGGCTAGAAGGCTAGGCAACCGACTCCTGCTCCTCAATGGTGTTGACCTACCGGCTCTCGTAGAGGGGATCCGGCTGGTCGTTCTTGCGTTTGTTGTTCTACGGCTGTCGATTGTCAGCAGCCGGTCGGGACGTTGCCGGTGTTGTCATTGCCTTAGTGGGCGGGGTCGTCTTGACCCGGATGGTTGAATCAGCCGTGGCATATTTGTTCGCCTTAATCATGAGCTCGGCCAGTGTGGCCCTCTCGGAGCGTAGAAGCTTGTGCTTGAGGGGGGTGCCATCTTGACAGCCTTCGATGAAGTATTGTACGTCTTGCACCTTGTGCACCCCCTCGCAAGAGTTGTGGAGCTCGGTCCACCGAGTGAGGTAGTCGCGGAGGGACTTGTCCGGCCCCTGAACGCACATGGTGAGTTCGCGGGGGCGGCCAGGCCGCTTGTAGGTGTCGGTGAAGTTGCGAATGAAGGCCTCTTCGAAGTCCGTCCAGGTGTTGATGCTGCCAGCCGCCAGGCTGTTGAGCCAGGTGCGGGTCGAGCCGGTCAGCATGAGGGGAGCGTAGCGAACGGCTACGCGCTTGTTCCCCCTGGCGATGCCGACCGTGGTGATGTAGTCGATCAACCAGTCCTCGGGCTTGGCGGCCCCGTTGTACTTCGAGGTGTCTCGAGGGAGTGTGAAGCCGGTTGGGGATTGTTGTGGATCCGAGGGTCAAAACAGGCCGGGCCAATCGAGCCCTCCTCTTTGAGGAGGGCAGACTACACGAGGTGGTCAATGTGGTTGCGGGCGTCGTTCTCGCTGCGAGGGACATGCGGCCCGATCCGGGTCAAGAGCTCGGGGCAGATAACGGGAGGAACCGACCGTTCCGGCTGGCGCCACGGGGGCAGAGTGTGCCCATGGCTGCACCGGCTGCCGGCTGCCGGCGCTTCGTGGTGGCGGCCGTTGTGAGGCGGGTTGTTGGTGCGCTGGCTGTTAACAGTCGGCTGCTCGCTCCCCGACGGCTGAGAGGGTCGGGGCTTGTTCATTTCGGCCCAGCGGTCGGAGGCGCGGGGGGGACAGGATTGCTGAGCCAGCTAACGGCCCGCAGTCCCCGTGCCCTCGCGCTCGAGCCGGCGCCTCCAGAGGCAGCGCCGCCTGACGTGAGCAGATGCTGCTACGTGTCAGCGGCGTCAA
Source organism: Hordeum marinum (assembly GCA_022496015.1). NCBI lineage: Eukaryota > Viridiplantae > Streptophyta > Magnoliopsida > Poales > Poaceae > Hordeum > Hordeum marinum. The sequence goes on from CM039673.1 coordinate 310,739,039, forward strand.
TGAGATCCTTGATGTGACGCTCGTGGGTGGCACATTCTTCACCCTCCAAGGTAGCCAAGTCCTCGTAAGCTACCTTGAGGGCCTGCAGGTTGGCTGCAGGGGTGTCCTAGACGGGCATCTTGCCGCCTAGGATCTCGGTGACCACGCGGCCATGGTCGTGCATAGCCCCATGTTGGCTGGGCTCGGTGCTAGGCGGGGTGAGACCGTAGGCAGAAGAGTATTCCTGCTGGGCAGCCTCCATGCGGCACCGCGTGGCCGCGAGGGCGGCGTCCTCGAACAGGACGCAGCGAACCGCCTCGAGGTCGGCCGCGGCGGCATCGGGTTTTGCCGTTGGGGCGATAGGGGTGCTCAAGCCCCGGAGGGCCGCACCGAATGGGTCGGAGGTGCCGACGCGGGCCGTGGCGGCGTCAGCCCCGGCCCACGCATGTCCGGAGAAGGTGAAGGAGATGATGGCCATTGCCCCCACGCAATCGTGGGAGCCGCTGGACTGGGTCGCAGCAATGTGCGCCCACAACCGTGGGCGGATCGGCGCAGACGAGCACCTACCCGGGGTACTCGTCAGCGGCCGGAGCCTCGGCGAGGCTGAGCCTGCCGAAGCGCTCAGTGAGCGCGTCGATATCGACCGTGAGGTCGACGGAGTCGCCCGCAGGGCGTGTCGGAGCAAGCCCCACGAGCCCAGGGTTTTGCCTGGACGTGTGGCGATGGCAAGGAATAGCGAGGGGTCCCACCCAGAGCATGAATCTGGCCGGCGCTGCGTACTGCCCCACTGTGGGCGCCAACTGTCATCATTTTCTCACGACAGATGCCATGGGTAGGCTTATCATAGGTGGTTGGGGTCGGAGGACGCCGACGGGCTCCGGGTGAGATATTGGGCACAAGCGGTAGTGACACACGATGTACCCAGGTTCAGGGCCCTCCGTGGGAGGTAACACCCCTAGTCCTGCTTGGTCTAGTTGGATGGATAGTGGTGTTTACAAGGATGCTCCTAGAGCCATGTCTAGAGGAGGAAGAAGAAGAAGTCGGCTCATCATCCTCCATTGCTAGAGATGGTATGAGAGGAGAGTTCTATGTGGGTGTATGTGAATGATCATTCGTCCCGTTGCATGGGGGGCTCGGGGGGGTTTATAGGCCAACCCCCAGCTCTATAATATGTTCTGAAATAGGGGTGGGGGACCCGGCTGGCAGCCTCTCCGACTGACCAGGGGGTCCCGCCCTTCGCGTCGTCTCGTCATCTGTAGGGTCCACCGGCTGCGCGGTCCTGTCGCCCGTGAGGGGCCTGCTAGCCGGCTCTATGATTGGCCCCTCACCCACCTACTGCAGCACGGGTCGCCTAGGAGGCGTCATCTAGCGCCAGCCGACTGAAGTCTCCGGTACGGCCAGCTGCACTATAGCCATGCCGGGGCGGGTAATCGAGTGGGCGAGGGCGTGTCGGCACTGTTCCCCTGCTCAGTCGCGCTCGACAGGGTCAGCGGCCTGGACGGCCGGACTGTAGCCATGCGCTCCCGTGCGTCAGCGGCCACTGTGGCCACAGGGTCGCCCGTCATGGCGGTCGTGTCATGTTGTCATACCCGTGTGCAGAGGGACGAGACGTTGCATTTCTGCCCTTGAGGTCAACGGAGGAGGCAGTCCGGAGGCAGCCGACCGCGCCCAGCCGGCCGGGGGTCAAGCCGTCTCCTCGACCAGCCGTCCGTGTCGCCAACCGGCAGCAGCTCGAGTCGGTCGTCCCCCTGTCGGCTGTGGGCAGTCGGTCGCGTAGTTTTCTTCAAAGCGGAAGGGGGGAAACCCCCGTTTCTTTGGCCTACCTAGGGGTAATAACCCCGTCAGAAGGAGATACTACAGATTACCTTAGGGCATCAGAAAAACATTAAACTTGGGATATGTGATGGTACTTATATTTTCCAAGTTGTATCCCTCTTGAGGGCTTGATGGGCCGTTGTCCTCGTTCCTTCGCTTCTCTTCCCTATCTTCCCGACGGTCCGTTGCATAGGGAGAGAAAAGTAACAAAGATTACAGGTTCATCAAGCACTCTAGCAAATCTTATATCTTAAAACGATAACATTAAAATCACGAAAATGCGTAATGAGCATGTAAGATGATGATATGATGCAATGCCTAGATTTATTATTGTCGCACAGGGTCTGTGCCTGGCTTTGTACAAAGGGTTACATGCAACATCGGCAATGCTTGTACAAAAGGTGGCTGTCGGGGGCTGCGCCCGGGAGCCGTGCCTTATGGGTAGAACTTATGAAGATGCTCAATATTTCATGAGTTAAGCACCTTGGTGACATCTTCGGTCTCTAGATGGACAACGTCGGGCCTGGTGACTCGTGCTACCTAGTAAGGGCCTTCCCACTTTGGCGTCAACTTGTTGGTCCCCTTGGCAGACTGAACACGCCGAAGGACAAGGTCGCCTTCCTCAAGACTCCGAGCATGAACCTTGTGGCTATGGTAGCGGCGCAGGTCTTGCCGGTAGCGTGTAGCACGCACAACAGCTCGAAGACGGTCTTCCTCGAGGAGCATGGCATCATCATGCCATAGCTGTTGTTGTTGTACTTCGTCGTAGGCAAGCACTCATGCTGACCCGTATATGAGTTCCGTGGGGAGCACTGCTTCCGCCCCGTACACTAGGGAGAAGGGCATCTGGCCAGTAGCTCGATTTGGTGTCGTTCTGAGTGACCAAAGAACCACCAACAGCTCGTCTATCCAGCGATTGCCGCTCTTCCGTAGCTTATCAAAAGTCCTTGTCTTGAGTCCTCGCAGCACTTCTACATTCATCCTCTCGACTTGCCCGTTGCTTCTAGGAGACCTTGTTTCCAAGGCTTTGGATATATTTCATGAAGGCGCGGCTCGTGAACTAGGTGTCATTGTCAGTGATCACCCTATTAGGTACTCCAAAGTGCACACCGGCCCTTTCATGAACTTGATAGCTAACTGTACAGTCACCTTCCTCACTGGTTCCACCTCAGGCTAGCTTGTGAACTTGTCGGTTGCCACGAACAAGAACTCAAAGCTCTGACAAGCTTCACACTTGGTGACCAGCTCAGTGGCGTCCTGGAGGGTAGTGGGCCAATAGAAACCCTGTCGGAAAGCTTTACCGACAAGGGCTCTTGATCCTACGTGAGAGCCACATACACCTCCACGGATTTCCGCCAATAGCTTTAGTCCATCCTCCCAGCAGATGCACCTCAATTATATACCATTTTGTCGTCTTCTATACAAGGTGTCATCGACAAACAAGTACGTTTGACTGGCGGGCTACTTTTTCGGCTTCCTCTTGCTCTCCAGGGAGTTCTCCTGTCTGAAGGAAGTGAACTATATGTTGTGCCCAGGCTGGAGCTTGTGGCTTGACAACAACGACCAGTGGTGTTTCCTCATCGGCGGGAGTGCTTGCCTCAACCGTGAGGACCTAGGGTCCTACGGGAGGGAGCTGTGCATCAACCGCGGCGGGACTTTTCCCGGCAACATCTCTACTAGCGGCTTCGGGGAGCTCTACCGGGAAATGCCTGTCGGAGTTCAGCTTCCTTCTCTTCCTGGTCATCGCCGACGGGGATACTGATGGTTGGGTGAGGCGGAGGACAACAGTTCCTGGTTCCACAGGAAGCTTCTGTGCAACACACTTCGATAGATGGTCAGCAATGTTGTTTTCCGCTCAGGGCACATGCTCTGAGTGTAGTCCATCAAAATGCTCCTCGAATTTTCTCACCTCTTCCATGTATGCTTCCATCAGCGGGCTCTAGTAATCCTTGTTGACTTGCTTCACCACAAGCTAAGAGTTTCCTCAGACAACCAGTCTCTTGATCCCCAACTCTACTGCAATTCTAAGTTCGGCAAGGATTCCTTCATACTCAGCGGTATTGTTGGTGGCTTCCTCCTAGGGAAAGTGCATTTGAACCACATACTTGAGGTGTTCTCCTGTGAAGGCAACGAGAAGCACGCCTGCTCCAGCACCCTAAAGTGAAAAGGCACCATCAAATTACATGATCCAGTCTTTGGGTGCTTCTTTACGGGGGAGGATTGTCTCTGGAACTTCTTCGTCGGGCATGGGCGTCCATTCTGCAATAAACTCCGCCAAGGCTCTGCTTTGAATAGTGGAAGTGCTCTCATACTTCAATCCAAAACTTGACAACTCCAGTGCCCACTCAACTATCCTGCCAGTGGCCTGGTTTTCCTCATTATGTGTTGCAATGGGAAACAGGTAACAACCATGATCTCATGGGCATGGAAGTAGTGGCACAGCTTCCACGAAGCCATGATGAGGTCGAAGATCAGCTTCTATACTCTAGAGTACCTCGATCTAGCCCCCTGTAATAACGAACTGACGAAGTACACAGGCTGCTGCGCCATCTTCTTCTTAGCCACCTCCTTAGATCCATTGTCGTCCATTTGCTGAAACCCCCCTTGATCATTATTGGGTCTTGCCGCGGATATTTCCGTATTATTCCTAGTAGCACTAGCAACAGCCGCTGAATCTTCATCCGCCTCCCTCTGCGCTACCAGCGTTGCACTAACCACTTGGTTTGTCGCTGCTCAATATAGCAGCAACAGCAATTGCGGTTTAGGAGCGACCAAGGTGGGAGCAGAGGAAGGGTAATTTTTTGGATCTTGTAGTGTTGCATTTGCTTCTGGGGTCCACTTCATAGGGCCAGCCTTCCAAGATCTTGAACAATGGCAAGGTACGCTCAGCGGACTTGGAAATGAACTTGCTTAACGTGGCAACACATCCGGTCAAACGCCTCATATCCTTGATGGTTTTGGGTGCTTGCATATGTTTGATCACCTTGATATTGTTGGGATTAGCTTCTATTCCTCGCTAAGACACAAAGAACCCAAGTAGCTTGCCAGAAGGGACACCAAATACACACTTCTCAGGGTTTAGCTTCAAGTTGATATTGCGTAGCTTTGTGAAAGTTTCCTCCAAATCCCGTATGAGAGTTGCTTCGTCTTTGGTCTTGACTACAATTTCATCCATGTAAGCTTCCATATTTCTATGTAGTTGAGGTTCAAAACCAATCTGAACTGCTCTGGCAAAGGTTGAACCAGCACTCTTTAACCCGAAGGGCATACGCACAAAACAATACGTGCTGCAAGGAGTTATGAATGCAGTCTTCTGCTCATCTTGTTTGGCCATGAATATCTGGTGGTATCCGGAGTAGGCATCCAAAAAGGAGATCAAATCACATCTGGAGGTGGAATCGACAATCTGATCTATGCACGGCAAGGGAAAAGGGTCCTTTGGGCAAGCCTTGTTCAAGTCAGTGAAGTCTATGTAAAGCCTCTATTTCACATTCGCCTTGCGCACCACCATCGAGTTTGCTAGCCAAGTCGGATGCAATACTCCTCTGACCAAACCAGCTGCTTCAAGCTTCTTGATTTCCCCGGCAATGAATTGTTGCCACTCCAAGGGTTGTTTCCTAACCTTTTATTTGACGAGTCGGGCATGAGGGCAGACAACAAGGTGGTGCTCAATTGCCTCCCTGGGAACACCAGGGATGTCAGATAGTTGCCAGGAAAACACATCGACATTCGCCCGTAGGAAGGCAATGAGTGTGCTTTCCTATTTGTCAGTAAGGGTAGCACTGATGGTGAAGGTACCACCGGTGCTGTCATCCCTTGCCAGGACCTTCTTCGTCTTAGGATAGGTGACCTTGGTATTCTTGCTAGTGGAACTCTCTGGCAAGTCATCATCAGGTGCAGTGCACTTCGGAGAGGCGCGCTTCCCGGAGTCCTCCTTGGTGGGAGCTATGATGTCTGTGGCCTCAGTTGCTACCGTGTCACGGTACATCTTGTCTACACAGATAACTATATTCTTCTTGTCATAGGGGATGGAAATGATCCCAATGGGCCCTCGCATCTTCAAAGTACTGTAAGCATAGTGAGATGCTGCCATGAATTTTTCCAAGGCTAGGCAACCGAGGATTGTGTTGTAAGGCAAAGGGGTCTCAGCCACATTGGACACTATCCTCTCTGTCCGGAAATTCAGCTCCTCTCCAAACGTTACCGGCAGAGTGATCTTTTCCTTAGGCCGGCTCCTGTCGGGGTTGATTCCCTGTAAGGTGCCCGAAGCTTTGAGCTCTTCATCGTGGATCTGCAGTTTCTCATCCACCTTAGGGGAGATCAAGTTCAATCCGTCCCCGCCATCAACTAATGTCTTAGACACCTTGAGGTTGCGGATTGTCAGGGAAACCAACAACGGCAAACATCCGATCGTAATGGTACGGTCAGGATGATCCTGTTCATCAAAGATGATAGGCGTGCGGGACCATTTGAGCGGCTTCCTGGATTCTGCAGTCGACTCCACGACATTGACCTCACGCGCGCACTGCTTGAGTTGGCGGTGAGAGGAGTGCAAGGAAGCACCCCCGTCAATGCACATGACTTCGGTCACTTTCTTGAACTCCCTATCACTGGAATCCTCATCATCATCCTCATCCTCACTCATGTCATCTGCTTCTTTCTTTTCACGGCCTCTGGCAGGCTTTTCCTTTTTTCGTGGGGCTTTGCCGCGACGGCCTCCTCTACTACTACGGCCCGTCCCGGCGGCACCGTCTTGACCTTTCTCTTTGTTGCGCTTCTCATATTCGGCCCTCTGTTTCTCAACAGTTGCTATATCTGTCGGCATTCTTGGAGATCATGGCCCTTGGTGCGGTGATAGTATGGCCCGTTGGACTTCCCGGTCTTCTTTGTGGTAGCAGCCTCCTGGCAATCAGCGCACACGGCAGCTCCCTTGCCAGGAGTTTCGGCTTTGCCTTGTTTACGGCACCGAGGTCTCCGGAGCTCTCAATGGCCAGTATCGCCTTTCCTTTGCACTTCTTGTTGCGCTTCCTATTTCTCCCCTTAGGTTCAGGGGCGGCGTTGTCATCATCAGAGTTGATTTTGGCGCTCGCCTACTCTCCGGGGAGTTGCCTCCCTTCTTCAACTCGAGCACACTTGTCTGCCAAGGTGTAAAGCTCATTGACAGTTTTGGGGATCTTGACATTCATCTTGGCTCGCATCCTCCTATTGCGCATGTTCGAATGGAACGCAACAATAATAGTTCCAAGATGAATTTTTTGGATGTTGCGATGCACTTGGCTAAATCTCTGGATATACTTCCTCAAGGTTTCTCCCTCCTTCTCTGGGAGGACTTGAAGATCGTTGAGCTAGCCTGGCTCCTGGTGACCACCTGTGAAGGCGCCAACGAACTCGTTGCGCAAATTTCCCATGATGAAATGGAATTTTCCAGTAGGTGCATCAGCCATGATCTCACGTTTGGCTTAAGTGCCAAAGGGAAATAGTTGGCGAGCACCTTTTCATCTCTTCCTCCTGCGGCCTAGACAGCTATCGTGTATATGCCCAGGAATTCTGCCGGGTTCAACTTCCCATCGTATTTCTTCGGTAGCTCAGGCTTGAAGGCTCGTGTCGATGGCCAGTGGACCCTTCGCAACTCGCTAGTGAATGTGGGGCAGCCGACCTCGTAAGGAAGGTACCCGCCAACACTAAGCGTGGGGTTGCCAATGTTTGGACCGTTGCACTTGTCGGATTGACGGTGAGCTTCCCAGCGTCGCTCAATCGTGATACGCGCGTCTTGTTTCCGCCAGTCTTCAAGGATGAGTTGTTGATCCCAGTGGTCGCACAGGTCGAACAAGACTATGGACGCCTCGTCGTGCTCATCGGCATGTGAAACTTGTTGCGTCTACCTCTGGGCCTGTTATAGCGGAGGCGATTGCACCGTTGGTGTAGCCCCTTCGACGTGTTCGTCGGCCCGGGCTACTGCTGCCGCTTGCATACGCTGCGATGGCTCTGCATGCGAGGTCTTGTTGGCTTAGACGAACGATATCAAGCTCTGAATGGTAGCTCTCCATTTGTTCATCTTATCGGCCGTCGGCATAAAGTTCAGCAGCATCTGGACTCGCGCCATGGCTTCCTCGGTTGTGTTTGACATGGTGAAAGAGGCGGACCGTGACATCGCTCGGCTATTGGTGGGACCAAGAGAACTGTCATCGCATTCCCGGCGTCTTGTGCCATTCGCCGAGGTCATTTGATGCACAGGAGGCCGAGCCTATGGATTTGCGGCCTCGCTCGGCGCTCCATCTTGCTTCACGCGGGGCGCGCAACCAGCAGCCCTGCCAACGGTGGGGGCGGCTGTAGGGTCACGACTTGCAGTAGACCAGGCGCCCTCGCGATGGTCGTGGCCATCTAAGCAGTGGGAAGGTGAAGGACGGTCATTCCCCTCACCCATAGCGTCAAGGGCTGGCTCGCCAACTTATTGCTGCAGTTGCTCCTCTCGGGCGCCTTCTGGTCCGCCTTCGACCATGGGGGATTGGACGGGGGCATCACCTATGCTGGCCATGTCACCCACGATGCTCGTCTCACTTGTGACTGTTGCGGTGTCGATGGTGCCCGCGGACGCGTGAGAGGGAGCCTTCGAAGTGGAGGGATGCGTGGTCGTACCGGATTTCTTCTTGGGAGCCATTGTCGAAGAAGATGACGAAGAAGATCGATGCACCAATCACAATCTCGGGTTCGCACCAGTGTAGTGCCCCCTACCTGGCGCACCAAAGATGTCAGGGCTGGAAGCACACGATCACCTATGGGTCCATCGACCCCTTTGTGGTTTGGCGGGGGGCGTGGACGCAAGCACAAAGAGCGGAGACAGCGAGACGACATGACGATTTACCTAGATTCACGCCGCTGTGAAGCGTAAAACCCTACTCCTGCTTTGTGGGTGGATTGATGAAGGGAAGACGAAGAGCGCGCAACGCTCCAGCTCAGCAAGGGTTGCCTTCAGGGGAGCTATTACACGTGTAGAAATGCTCAAAAGTCTGAATCTTCAACTAAGTTGCCTTGGGCCTCCTTTTATAGTACAAGGGGCAACCATGGTGCCAAAACAGACAATGTATGGTGACTAGATAGCTAGCATAGCTTAGCATACCTAACTCTAGCATTAGAGACAAAATACCATCATTGCTAGTCTAGGTGGCGTGCTGGGGTGCATCCCCGGCAAGCTTATACCACCGCTTTAGCTAACCACTGCACCCCACCTCGACACGTCTAAGGACGTGTGTCAAGGAGGTGTAATCTTCCTTCCAGCGTGTAGCCATGTGCTTAGCGAGAGCCTTTTAGCCACCTGGGGGCTCGACACCGTATCGACAAGTGACTGACCTCGTGATGAGATGGAGCGATGACAGGTTGGCTCATGCTTGCCAGGGGATGGCTTGTTGGGGCTTCAAGAGGGTGCGTATGTCCTGATCCCCGGCACGCACCGAGGGAGTACTTGGTGTGCAGCAGTCCTATGTTTGGGCTACTGCGTAGAGATCATTGTAGTCCATCTTGATTATTGTCGGGTTGGCTTGGTGTGTGAAGGGTTTTTACAATCATCGCCTGTGCACTAGTCAAGAGCATTGGGTACCCGTGTCCCAATGCACCGACAAAAGCCTCATTCGGCAGACCAAGATTGAGGATCCCCAGACCCCCCCCCTTGAGCTTGGGACTGCACACCAGTGGCCAAGAAGCTAGGGAGAGGCCTTTTTCCTCCCCATATTTTATCCAGAGACATCGCATGTGAATTCTTTCCAGTTGCTTTAAAATGCCAGGTGGGATGGATAAGCTGCATAGGAAGTGAATAGGAAGAGAGGAAATGGCTGAATTTACTAATTGTAGTCTACTTCCTTGTAGTAAAAACCAAGAACTAGATGTGAGACTTTTCTCCATGCAGTCCATGAGGGGTATCAGATCAATAATTTAGGCCTAGTAGTTCCCACAGGAAGACATAAGTAGGTGAAAGGCATTTTGCCCAACTGGCACCCAAATTGAGTTGCTAAACTGAGAGCTTCTTCCTCCTTTACATTTATTGGCTACATTGATGACTTGTGATAGTTAATCTACATGCCAGATGGATTGGAGAAAGAGATGAGAACTTTTCTGAGGGTAGCCAATTGTGAGCTTTTAGCATGTAGGAAAAACAAAGTATTATCAACATACTGAATCACAGTGTAATCTGGATCATGAGTTGGTAAAGGCAGACTGATCACTCCCTAATGGAGCAGATTATTAATCATTGTTTGCAAAAGATCAATAGCAATAACAAACAACAAAGGAGAAATAGGGTCCCCTTGCTTTACACCACATTTGCATTTGAAGTGTTTACCACGCACCCCATTGAGCGGTACTGAGGAAGTTCGAAAAGATAAGAGCTCTTTAACCCAAGTGATACATTTCTTTGTAAAACCTTTTGCCCCAAGAATTCTGATTATTGCCTCATGCTGGATGGAGTCAAATGCCTTTTCAAAATCAAGCTTAAGTATAATAATTGGTCTCTTGGATTGATTGCACTAATGGATATATCAAAATTCCAAGCCAGACAGTCCTGAATAGTTATTGATTTGATAAAACCATACTAATTTTTATGCACACAATTGGTGATTTCAGCTTGAAACCTGTTTGCGGCCATTTTGGTGAGAAATTTTAGATCCACACTAGTCAGAGAAATAGGTCTAAAATCCCCAACACACTCAGGAGAGAGTTTTTTGGAACCAATGTGATGAAAGCATCATTTAGATTTTCCAATTTTGTTGTTCCATCATGGAATTCATGAGCTAGTTTGGTAAACTCACCAAAGATGACGTGCCGTCATTTTTTCCAGAAAAGGCCATTAAAACCATCTGGGCCAGGTGCCTTATCAATGGGCATCTCTTTAATGACCTTTTCAATTTCCTTTTCCTCAAATGGCCTGGTTAGCCCTTGAAGCCCATGGACCTGAGGGATCAAAGAAAAAAATGTCCATTTCGAGCTGAATCTCCTTGACAGTGCCCATGCTACATCTAAAAGCATTAAGAAACTCACTAGCCATGAGTGTGTGATCAGAGGTCACTGTTCCATCAGGTAACACCAAACTTGCAATTGCATTTTTCCTATGCCTTTCAGTTGCCATTGCCTGGAAAAAATTAGTTTTCCTCGGCCACTTTAATGTACCTTATGGTACATCTCTTTTTCCAATATAGAAATTGAAGGTGCATGAGATGCTCATGATGCAGTTTTACTATATTTTTGAAGTTAGTCTCTCGTCTTGACAGGGGGTTGAGGGACTCCTGGATTAAGGGGGTCCTCGGGAGGCCAACCTGTGTCTTATGGGCCGAATTGTATGGGCCGCTTACCGAACATTGGATCGATCGAAGGCTCTATCTCCAAGAAGGAAGCTTCGGGAATTGTGGCTTGTCCTCCATGTTTCATGTAGAGAATAGGCATGTTTATCTCTTCGGCATGTAACCGACCATGTGTAAACCCTAGATACCGTCGGCGTTTATATAAGCCGGAGGGTTTTAGGTTGTAGACATAGGACAACTCATCTAGGGTTTAGCTCTTTGATCTTGAAGTAGATCAACTTTGCAACCTATACATCATTAATACAATCAAGCAGGACGTAGGGTATTACCTCCATAGGAGGGCCCAAACCTGGGTAAAACCTTGTCCCCTTTGTCTCCTGTTACCATCGATTCTAGTCTCGCAGCTCGGGACACCCTACCCAAGATCCGCTGGTTTCGACACCGACATTGGTGCTTTCATTGAGAGTTCCGCTATGATCAACCAAGGAATCGATGTCTCGCTTTGTCATCAATGAAGAGGTCTGCAACATGGACACTTTTGTCCCCGGACAGATCTTTGCCTTTGGCAGCGTTGTGCTGCACGCCGACTAGACCGGCCATCTAGGCCGTGTCGGAAGCTTCGCCCCTGGTGAAGAGATTAGATTCGGGAACCTAGAGTTCTCCGTGGATCCTAGGGGTGACTTGTCACTAACTGGGCTCGCAGTCTCGCCTGCCATACCCGAAGACTCTGAGGCTTTAACCAATAGTTCCCTTTTTGGTCACGCCCGCGAGGTTAACTCCAGCGATGGCCCGACTCTTAGTCCGGGTCCGGTCATAGTTCTAGAGGACCAGATACTTGTTCTTGCCGAACACTCCACTCGTCTAGACACATCGGAGATCAACTCCGACAGCTCCGCGCAGTTTGACACGATCGAGCTCTCAACATTGAACGAGGCCCTAGATCGGATCTCGTTGATGAAAATTACCAACGATCCAACACCGATCTATGCTCAGATCGGCCACAAAGTGGGTCAAGACGAATTTTCGACCCACCCACCACCCACTTCATACCACAGTCGAAGACTTAACTGACATGTTGGACTATGCCTCCAACGAGGTAGAATACATGGATGAAGAGGATTGCAACCCCACCCCCGTCAATACCGGGCGATGGGCTGCCACCTCCACATATGATGTCTACATGGTAGACACCCCTGCCACTAATGGTGAAAACACGCCCAAGAACGATGGCGACAAATCGGGCGACGCGTCATCAAGGCGCCGGAAACCGCATAAGCGGTCAAAAGGCAAAAAAGGAAGGAAAGCCATCATCAGCACCGGGGACGGAGATGCCCCAAAATACCTAGGCGATCCCGATATCCCCGAACAACCGCTAGAGGCTCAGGAGGAGCCTAAAGACCAGCGTAACCCCGATGACTTCAATGATTCCCAGGACGATAATTACCTCCCTCCCGTAGAGGAGGAGGACATTCCGGAAGTCGACGACCTCGACATCCCTGGTAATCTCGAGGATCAGGAACTGTTCAGGCAACAACTCATAGCCATGGCTCGCAGCCTGAAAGCAAAAGAACAACAACTTAAAGCTGAACAAGATGGCCTCAATGATCGATGGACGAGAGTCCTTTCAGCTGAGGAAGGGTACGACACCGGTGTGTCGGACCAACCCAAAAGCTACCCACGTAGAAGACTCCTGCCACAATTCAATGACGAGCTTCCTGATACTCCGTCTCCCAAACATACCCCATACGACAAGCTGGACCGCCCTCCTCGCGGGCATGGCAGGGCGACTGACGACATCGGTTATAGACCGATGATGCCCCGAAGACGGGGAAAGGAGCCACTAGAGCCCAGTGACAGGTACGACCTGTGTGACAATCTAGACTACAGAGAAGGTTGTACAAGATCCATCTACGGATCCAGAGGTTACTCACCCGATAGACGGGAAGGGTACAGACCATGGTTTGACTGCAATAACAGAGGCCGGGAATGCAACCGGGCTAGAACAGACGCCGAATACACACGCGACATAGCTCGGGTCAGAGGCGCCGCTCACCCACTGAGCTTCACATACGAGGTGATGTAGCATCAGTTCCCAGAGGGGTTTAAACCCATGAACATATAGCAATACGATGGGACAACTGACCCAACCGTATGGATTGAAGACTTCCTCCTCCACATCCACATGGCTCGAGGATATGATCTCCATGCCATCAAATACCTCCCCCTAAAACTCAAGGGGCCAACTCGGCACTGGTTAAACAGCCTCCTCGAAAACTCCATCGAATGCTGGGAAGACTTAGAGGATGCATTTCGATCTAACTTCCAGGGCACCTATGTTTGGCCGACGGATTCCTATGACCTAAGTAACGTTGTTCGGAAGCCTGGAGAGTCTCTGTGGGAATTCTAGATCGTTTCTTGACCAAGAAGAACCAGATTGTCGATTGCCCGGACGCTGAGGCAATAGCCTCCTTCTGGCATAATATTCAGGATGAATGGCTGGCTCGCCAGCTCGGCCAGGATAAACCTCGGACTATGTCCGCCTTTACATCCCTCGTGACCCACTTTTGCATGGGTGAAGATAATTGGCTAGCAAGACGCAACCACAACTCCGAAGACCCCATAACCTCTGAAGTTCGGGATGACAACGGGAAACCAAAGTGCAACAAAAACAAGAGCCGAAACAACAACAGCAATGTTGATGACACGGCCATCAACGTCGGCTTCTGCAACTCCCAACCAGGGCAGAGGAAGAAACCTCCTAAAGGCAATCGCGATGGACCAACCCCGCTGGAGAAGATCATGGAAAGGCCTTGCCAAATCCATGGGACTCAAGAGAAGCCCGCTAATCACACACATCATAATTGTTGGGTGTTCAAACAGGCAGGAAAGCTCCCGCCCGAGGATCAAGGCAAGCTCCCTCACAGCAAGGATGAGGATGAGCCTGGGGGTCTGATTGGTGGCGGACAAAAGAAATTCCCTCCAGAGGTCAAAACAGTAAACATGATATACGCCACCCATATACCCAAGAAGGGGAGGAAGCGCGCCCTTCGTGAGGTCTATGCGGTAGATCCTGTAGCCCCGAAGTATAACCCATGGTCGGCATATCTGATCACCTTTGATCTATGTGATCACCCGACCAGTATCCATCATGGGGGTTCGGCCACACTCATCCTAGACCCCATCATAGTTGGGTATCACCTCACAAAAGTCCTAATGGACAGAGGAAGTAGCCTTAACCTAATTTACTCAGACATAGTGAAAAAGATGGGAATAGATCCGTCAAGGATCAAAACCAGCAACACTACCTTTAAAGGAGTGATCCCAGATGTTGAGGCCCATTGCACCGGGCGCCATCAGCCTACAAGTAGTGTTTGGCTTGCCCGATAACTTTCGTGGCGAAGACTTGTTCTTCGACATTGTGCCCTTTCGCAGCGGTTATCATGCCCTGCTCGGCCAGACAGTGTTTGCTAGCTTCAACGCCGTTCCACATTATGCATACCTCAAGCTCAAGATGCCCGGCCCCAAGGGGGTCATTACCATTAACGGCAACACAAAGCGCTCTCTCTAAACTAAGGAACATGCGTTGGCACTGGCAGACGGATTTAATTACAACGATGATCGATAAACTCTGACATTTGCCGTAAAGGCAGGCAAGATGGAGAAGTGAGCACGATTTCAGACTGAACTCTTAGAACTTCCCCTCCCCTTAAATAGGGATTCGCCCCCCATCGCACAACCCTAGGACCAGCAAAGTACATGCTAAAGATTCACAACTTCGCGCTCAAAATTCCATGGGCGGTGGTGCGGAAAAAGCATAAGTGTTCGGCTGGACCGTACTATTACCATTACGACATCGTCAAACATGTTGCAGGCACTATCAAAGGGCCTGCACAATGTGTAAAGCTCATCGACACTTCGGTGACTTCTCAAGACCTTGTTTGCAAGATCCATTCACTGAACAGTACCACCCATTGAGGTGCACCAAGACACAGGAGCACATAAGCTGGCTGGGCACATCAAGGACTTAAGGTCCCCAATCGAAGATCCCTGGTACAACCACTCATGTACAATCTCTTCCTTTTTTCACATAGCTGTAAGCAGTTGCTTCGGCAATACGAGCAATAAGAGTTGTTGAGAATAATATAGCATCATTATATATGTTTGTCTTGTTGTCCTTTTTGGCACATATTTTCTTTCTCCCTCTTCTCGTAAAATTGTTCGGTATGTTGTGATGCAACCGACAAACAGATCAGGGGCTCGAGTAAAAAAATTGCCTTGTGCACAACTTATTATGCGTTCGGCGTCTTGGAATTCACTTTATATGCATTGGTTCCAAACTATGTCTTGGGTCAATAGTTGGGTTGCTCGGCTCCTGTGCTTGACCCTTTACGTTCCACTCGTTCGGCTAAATGGGCAAAGGGAGAACCCTTGCAATTGTGTTTCTAGATAGTCCGGTCAAGCACCTTAGAAGAGAAAGCCAAAAATTGACCATCATAGTATGCGAGAGACGGTCTGTGAATCCGAGCTTAAAGTGTTATACTTAAATCTTCGTCAGAAGCTATTCTATGTTCTACGAGGGGTTTGCTCTTCATGCAAACCATGTGATGTCGGCCTTAGTCACGGTTCATCCAAACATCACAGCGCTCCGGGGACTAGTCATCAGCCCCCCACGGTCCTTTTCGCGCCCCTACGGCTAAGTGAAAGCAATAAAGCAATGTGGTCTGATTAACTGGTCCGCCGCACTCTACCGCCTTCGGGTTCCAATAACTCGTCTAAGGGACATAGTGCCTTGGCAAAGACACTCCATGTAGTATCTACATGGGGGCTAAAGCCGACGACTCGCGGCTTTCAGTTTCAACGGCCACACGTGAGTTATAAAGGAACGCAAAACATTGAAAGATGGTAAAATTATAACATTAAAACGTTAAACTGTCTTCGTACATATTACAGCCTAATCATACATGCTCTCTTTTGAGCACTGTGACTCTATCGCCCGAGAACCTTCCATCACTCCGGCGAAGTATAGCTAAGGGCGCCTATGTTCCTTCCCTGGAGGGGGCGGGGCGGTTGCAATCTTCATCGGATCCGGCCCTGGCCAGTGCACCTTGGCCTTTGCGAAGGCCATCCGAGCTCCCTCGATGCAGGAGGAGCGCTTTATAGCATAGAGGCGAGGCGCATTGTCGATCAGCTTCTGCACCAGGCTGAAGTAGCTGATGGGCAATGGCTCGTTGGGCCATAACCAGATGAAGAGGCCCTTCATGGCCGGCTCCGCTATCCGGTGCAGCTCCATCAGCTGCTTCAGCTGCTTCAGCCGCTCGACGAGAAGAGGAGAGCGCTCGGGGGCTTCAAACTATGCCCAGAATAGGTGCGCTTCATCTCCTTCTCCCCACGAAGCATTGAGCTGCTTCGCGTCCGCCATGCTCTTCTGAAGGCCGGAGCAAGCGCCTGAGGAACGCCACACCCGAGTAAGCAGCTTGAACTTTCTATCCGTGAAGACACACTGCAATAAGTATGGCTTACCATCTATTATATCCTTTTGCTTGGTAAACTTGTTCTTCTAAAAACCTCCTATCCACCTGCTCCTTTTGGAGTTCGGTTTTCATAGTGGATAGTTCGGCAGCCTGGTCCTTGCCTTTCAGCTCAAGGGCCTCGCACTTGAGGCCGGCGTCCCTGAGCTCCTATTGGATCTCCTCCACCCGAGCCTCATGCTTGTCGCTGGTGGACCTTAGGGATGACAATGCGGAAGCCGCTTGTTCGGCTGCCGCCCTCTCAACCAAAGCCTCCTGCTTCACATTCTGCATCTCGACCTGGAGTTCCTCCATTTCATTCGCCGAGGCTGTGTAAGCATCAAGAGTAACACTACTGTGTCGATAGTAGGATAACTGCAATTCTTTGGATATTGAGTAAGGTTTACCTTACGCCTCGTTTAATCTCTTGTTGAGAGCATAAAGCTCGTCTTCAGAGCTTGTGAGCTTTCGATTCACCTCATCCAGCTCAGCAGCATTCACAGCCGCCACTGATGACGAAGCCTATAATACACAAATCCTTGTAAGGTTACATGGGTTCAACACTTACAAACTGTCGTCAATCCGATCACATGTCCGGTCCTCTTAGGGGTTATTCGAATGTTCTGAGCATACATTTTTGTATATATTTCGGAAACGGATCCATGATTGACCCCTAGGTAAGTTTTTCCAAACTCACCTAGGGCTCGGGGACTGCCATGTATATAATCATAAAAAAATAAACATTTCGCAAATAAGAGTGTCGCATGCCTTACCTGAAAGCCCGTCAGGAGACCCTTGAAGGCCTCCTTCAGTCCGTTGTCGATGGACTGAATGCTCTGCAATACCGCGCCCATAAGGGTGCGGTGCTCCTCGGAGATGGAGGCACTCGATAAAGCCTTCCCCATCACCGGCCACCTATTGGTCGATGGTACCTGTGGTGATCGGAAAATCCGATCACCAACCGGGGACTGAACCAATACCTCCGGAGGCGTGGTGTGCTTCGGAGATACCCTCGGAGGGGACTGAGCAGCCGCTCGTCCAGCCTCCTCAGTATTTGGGTGGGGTACCTCCTCCCGGTCTTCGGTGACCGAGGTGTTAGCCTCGGCCATGATGTGGTCTCCCCCACTGCTGGTGCCCAGCCCCATAGAGGCATTCTGGGATGACACCTCCGCGGTGTACTTTGCGATGCCCGGAGGGGAGGGATGCGATGCATTCCCGCTCTCCGATAGTTCGGCGGGCGGGGTCTCCCCGTCCGAAACTTGGTCGGTGAGGAGCACGTGCGGTGGGATGCAAAGTCAATAAATGCCCGCATGTTATTAAACTATAAACTTATCCATGACAACTAAAGGAGTCTTCAGATCCTCACCTTCGAGTGGGGGGCTTGACCCTTGGGCTCCTTCATGGAACCCTCTCGAAGTCATCGGACTTGGTATCCGAGTCCGAGCTGTTGTCGAACAAGATTACCTATGATCGACGCGCTCTCTTCGGGGCAGCAAGGGGTATCGCCTCCACGGCATCTGATGACGTCGCTCTTATTGAGAGGGGGAATCGCCCTCCCCTTGTCTTCATCCTCGTCCTGATGCTCCTCTTGATTCGAGGAGGCATGGGTTTCTTCGGACACAACCTCTGGCTGGTCCCTGATGCGCATGCCTTCCTGACCTGGTTTCTTCTTCTTCTCTTTCTTTGCACGCGCCTCGTAAGGTGCCTCGACGAGCATCTTCGCTAACAGCCCGGACCTGGGGTCTTCGAGCTGAGGCGCCGGGCATCCGATGTTCGTGGCTTTGCTCATCCATTTCTGCAAAGAATGATCAGAAAAGATGTTATAGATTTTCTCTATGAAGGGCAGAGCCGATCAAGCAAAATTATACCGTACCTTGGAAGCGGGCTTGGTGGCGTGGAGACCCTGATCTTCCTCCTCGGTTGGCCAATCCTCTGGCGACTTAAAAAGCGCCTACCATAGCTTCTCTCGCGTAGTGCGGAAGAGGTGCAGAATCGTGGGTGTGTCATCAAGCCAACGAGCCCACAGGAGAGTCCCGGTACTGGCAGGGGAGGATGCGCCGCCGAAGCATAACCTGGAGCATGTTGGTCAGCGTGATGTCGTTATCGATCATGGAGCCGATGTGCTTCTACAGGTTGCTCACTTCCTTGCTTGGCCCCCAGCTGAGGCCCTTGCGGAGCCATGAAGTTAATTGGGAAGGGGGACCGGATCTAAATCCGGCGGGGGCAAACCGACCTTCTTCCCTTTGCTTAGTGATATAAAACCACTCCTTCGACCACACCTTGACGGTGTCGATGAAGGTACCCGATGGCCATATGACGCAGGTGAGCTTGCCGATGACAACCCCGCTGCAGTCTGTGTGCTTGCCTCCAATGCACTTCAGCTTGACGTTGAACACTTTGAGCCAAAGCCTGAAGTGTGGCTCGACCCGTAGAAAGGCCTCGCACACAAGGATGAAGGTCGATATTTTCACATCCCTAGCTAGAAGTCATAGGAACAACATGTGTTTGCATCATGTTTCAATTTTGCATCAACATGAAATGGGGAGTTAAAGAAACCCCAAGCTCACTTTGAATCAAAACAATTCAAATTTGGTGAAAATTCAACAAATCCAAAATGCCCACTAAAAATGTTCCCTATGTCTGGTAAATTTGGACATGATTATAACAGGGACCATTTTAATTACTTGAACACCTAAAGCAATTTAAAAATAAATGATAAAGCCTCTCGAAATATCAAATAAAGCAATATCATTATTTTAGTTTTCAAACTATCCTAAAACTTTTTGGATAAGTTTGAAATATTCAAACTTGATTATATAAAATATTTGGGATATTTTTAAATAGCATATGTACCTGAAAATAAAATAATACAAATGTCAAAAAATAGAAAACAAAGAATAAAAGCAAAAAAGGGGGAAAAGCTTACCTGGCCGTAGCCCACCAGGAGGCCCAGCCCACCAGGGGCAGCCCCGTCTTCTACCTCTTGCCAGAAGGCACAGGAGAAGCAGGGGACGGCGCCCGCGGCGGTGGCGCCACGCCACCTGCCTACCTGGCCGCCCCCTCGTCGCGCTAGCGAGCGAGAAGACCTCGCCAGGGACGAGCTGGCCCCCTCTCCTCTCCATTTTCCCCCTGACTCCCCCTTTCTCCTCCTCTGCCGAGCGTCACTGTAGCCGCCGCTCACCGCTGCCGCAGTTCTAGCCACACCCGCGCCCTTCTGAGCCCACCAATAGACTCGCCATGACCCCCTCGTCCTCTCTGTGGTGCCAGAAGAACCTGGGAGCCCCTCGAAGCCGCCGTCGTGGTCATCTTCAACCTCGGGACCCGCTAGAGCTCCGTCGCCGATTCCGCCGCAGTCGGGTCGTCTCCGAGCCCGCTAAGCCCCCTTCAGTCCTCTCAGTGAGCACCCCGTCCTCCTCCCTCTCTCCCCTGGTCTCCCCGTGCTCCCTGGCGCCCTCCCCGTTGTGGACGTACGGGCGCCACCGCGGAAGTGCTCTCCGGCGAGCCCTCCGGCGACCGCAAATCCCCCTGACCAGCCCACTCGACGTGGTCGAGTACGGGCTTCACCCCAGTGCTCTCTGCGCACTGATCCGAGCCCTCTAGCGGCTTCCGGCGAACCTCTGCCGTGTCGGATGGTCGCCGGCGACCACCCTCCGGCCGGTGCCGACGTGGTAGGCCTTGCTTCTGAGGATACCCTCAAGTATCCCGACGAAGGAGAGAACCTTCCCGCTACCAAGTAAGGCAAGCAACCCCTTTGATCATTCCGATAACATCCCACTCTCTCGCTCCTGCTCTCGGATATTGCATTAGGACAATCGATCACATGTCAGTCATACACGGTAGATGACCCTAATCTGCTGCATGACCTGTCATTGTCACAGTAAATAGCTAAACCTTGCAACCTAGCATATCTGGTAGATGCTTGTGCCCTGATGTGCTTAGCTTATTTTGTCTGCTATGCTTGCTATGCTTAGAGTTGTGTCAGGTCTGATTCATCTGGGTGATGAACTGAGTGAAATAGCGTTGTTCTGATGTGATGATATTATGATGAACCCGATTTGGTAAAGGTAGCAATGAGAGGATATGTAGGAGTACATAGCAGGTTGTCTCATTGGGACCGTTCTTAGGAACTGAGTTCCGTGTTTGTGATCCAAGACTAGTTACTACCACACATTGGGTTCCGGTAACTCGACCCCTCTCGACTTATCAGTCGCTTAGTCCTGGGTCCAGGAGTTGCAAGTAGTTTCTGGGGTTTATAGCATGTTGGAGGCCGTGCGTAGCGCTGACCCTAGGGGTGGGTTGGCACGGTGTACCAAGGGTCACCCGAATGGTGGGCTTGGGAACCCTGCGCACATCATTTGGGGCTGGACTTCCATGCGGGTTCAGTATCAAATAGGCAACGGCCTGGACTAGAGGTCTTATGTGATTGACGGTCGTGGCCGACTCCCTCGCTGGGCTTCCGCTTGAAGGTTGCTGAGGTGCGTGGTTTTATGAGCACACAGCGATAAGTGGCGAGAGCGTGTGTGAAGAAGTACACCCCTGCAGGGTATGAAACTATTTGAATAGCCGCGTCCTCGGATATGGAATACTTGGAGAACTTATGTTGTTCATAGATAATCAAATGGATACTCATAAAAATATCAAGACAAGTGTGAGTACCGTGGATGGCACTCTCCCAAGACAGGGAAGTGAATCCATGGTGGTGTACTGTCGTGGAGTTAGTGGACTCGTGTGCGATATCTAAAATTGTAACAAAGGGTTAAAATTGTATAGTGTAGGTTAGCCATGAGTCAAAGCTGGCATTGCTGCATAAACTCCACCACTCCCCTTGTTGATACATGAGCATGATTAGACTAGTTCTGTTTTAAAGACTTGCTGAGTACATTTGTACTCGCGTTTTCTTAATAAATGTTGTAGATGAGACCCAGGACCCATTAGGTGGGTTCTTTCTAGATGTCGACGATGTCGAATAGCTGGTATCCCAGCTACGACCTTTGCCCTGTGGCGGGCTATAGATAGTCAAGCCATGTGCCTTTTTACCCTTTCCATCTGTCTGTACTCAGACAGCTTTAATCTTCCGCTTGGTTTGTATGAACATGTCTGTATGACTTGAGTGTCAGGTCATGTGACCCCTATCTGTAAGAACATATTATGCAAGGCTCATCCGAGCCTCTTAAATAAAAGTCAAGTTGTTGTATGGTTATGTTGTGATGCCATGGTTGTATCTATGCATATCGGGCATGTCGTGTGTGCGTGTGACGTGCAACGGTATGTATGGGATCCGACACCTAGTCGTGTGCCTTTAGTAGTACTCTTTACGGGAAACTGTCTCTTTGTGATTCCACCGAGCCATGGTAGCTTGCTACTGCTCCAGACACATTGATTGACCGACATGTATCCTTCTTTGTTGTGGTGTCTGTTCCTTCGGGGAAAAGTCTCGCGGTGTAATGGAGTCCTTGTAGCCTGCTACGACTCGTCTACGTGTAGTGATGGCATTCGTGTCTCACGACGTAATGGAGTCCATGTAGCTTGCTATGACTCGTCTACACACGCTTGAGGCCGACACCTGCATTGCTGGGTTATGTATGTCTATTTCCATACGGATGTGCCGCTTGGGTTCTATGACTAGTTATGTCGGCCCGGGTTTTGTGTCGTTTGATTGCCAGCGACATGTTCACATACGTGAGCCAAAAGACGCAAACGGTCCCGGCTAAGGTAAGGCTGCAGCCGTGGAACTTACCGTGCGTGAGGCCACAAAGTGATGTGATATGTTATAGTCTGGATTCATATGACTTAGGATCGGGGTCCCGACAGTGTTGGTATCAGAGCCTGACTGACTGTAGGACTACCAAGCCAAACCGGTCGAAGTTGAGTCTAGAAACACTATAGAAAAGTAGGGGAATTAATTGTGGAAGGGAACGTAAGGCTCTTTTTACTCCTCTTCCCAAGTTATTCTGTTCTGAGTCATTCTCATCTTTTCCACGGGGATAAGAACTAGGCTTCTCATCCATTGCTTAGGATGCCGAGTTACTAACCATGGACCACTAGCTAGCTTGTTTGCAAGAGTATGTCGATATTTGAGTGTTGTTGGTGTGACAAACAGATGGAGAAGAGATTTGAGTCTAGAAAGTCGAGTGGTTATGCTTTTCCAATCTTTTGCAGTTGTCTCAAAATCCTTTTTGAGCAATTACAGCCGTTATGTTGTCCAATTTCTGCTAGAGTCTCTAATGTCTTTGCATCATCCTCTGTTTCAGATGCCCCCTCGTCCCTCCTGTCAGGTGGTTCGTCTGACCAGGTGCATCGATGTACCGGTTCACACGGCCATGTTGGTTAGAGTTATGATGGAGGCTGGGTACCATTGGTACCCAGAGTACACAATGGAGGAACAGTATCGAGATTTCAACCAGAGTCAGTATCTGTGTACCGTCAAGATTTATCCTTCATATCCTGGAGCTGCAGAGCCGCTTCACTAGACTTATGGATTAGGTGTCACCATAGATATGGCAGTTCAGGAGGCCGCTTACACCATGCTGACTATCATGAGGTTTCACCATGGTCTGCTTCAGAACACAGAGTTTTGTTATGTTCCTGCTTCTATGGGAGGAGAGGATGGATATCTTAGCGCAGCCAACTATGACCATTCCCATGAGGACCCTAGGCTGCAGGTGACTGCTCAGATGTTGGAGAACAGGGATCATGATGCACGTGCCCTTCGCATGGAGCTTTATGCTACCCGTGCACGTCTTTGGATAGCGCTGACGCAGTTGGCACCTGTCATGCAGACAGGCTATGGAGATTTGGAGATGCTGACCCCATCGTGGACTCATCTGCCAGCACACGTAGATTGGCCCGATGTTGGAGGCATCACCCCTCTTCGAGGACTGATGTTGCTGCCGACAAGGGGACCAAGGCCACACCCGTGTCCTTACGGTTCCCAGGGATCATAGGCTAGAGTGCTTCCATATCCTTAGGTTCAGCTCCCGGGTCATGGGGGTAACCTGTATGAGGCATTCTATGGCGATGCTTGAGTACCTGGATGTTAGTTCTAGTATGGTAGTAATCGTATCGCCACAGTCCTGCGTGTCTTGTGGGATATGATGAGGTTGAGAGTTGAGTTCCGGAGGTGTAGATAGATAATTTATAGGAAGCTTGTAATGCCTCCGATGAGTTGTGTCATCTCTCCATAGTTGTATTTCATCTTGGCTTGTACTGAACTATGTCATGGTGTGTAGGAATCATGGTGTTCATATGGCAGTTGTTTTACCATGTTGATTGGTGTTTACCCTACATGCCATGTTGTCTAGTACATTCCTTATCTCATGTCTTAGAGTTGTTTTCCCCTATGATTAAGCTGTGGGTTTGTTTTCCCAGGATGGTGGCAACTAGGAATAACCCCGTGCCTGCCCCTGAGCAGGGCGAGGGAAGCCAGCCAAGGCAAGAGGATCTGCCACATGCGCCTTCTCTGGCAGAAGTGATGCTTGAAACCGAAAGGAACAAGAGAGAGACCAACAGGTTATTGGAGCGAATTGAGCAGAACACAGCATGTGCTCCCCACAATGATCTCAATGATGGCGTATCACTCGATGATTTCATCAGATTGTGCCCACCCAAGTATCATCATTCGGTCGACCCACTCGACGCGGATGACTGGCTGACTAGCATGTACCGCAAGATCTAGGTTGCCAGTGTGTCCGAGGCCAACAAGGTGACCTTTGCAACTTACTTTCTAGAAGTTCCCGCCAATCTGTGGTGGGAAAATTTTGAAGCCATGCGTTCCGCAGGCCCCGCACCAACTTGGACAGAATTCAGTGCCGCATTTCGTACCCATCACATCCCGGAAGGGCTGATGGATCGTAAGAGAGAGGAATTCTATACCTTCACCCAGGGCAGACTGTCAATGGATGCCTAAAGTCACGAGTTTGGAAACCTTGCTCGCTATGCTCCTGAGGAAGTCTCAACTGATGCTAAGAAACAGGCTAGGTTCCGCAAGGGACTTAACCCTGAGCTCCGCCGAGATCTGCGCCTGCATGAGTGCACCACTATCCAGGCTCTCGTCAACAAGGCAATCAATGCCGAGACTAGACAGACTGACTATGAGGCCACGAGAAAGCACAACCATGACTTCGTCCCGCATCTGGCTCAGGCTCCAACAAGCGTCGGGTCTGGGTGCCCAACGCAGCCCTGTCGCCAAGATACAATGCGAGGCCATCCTTCCAGGCGCCTTGCCCAGCTCAGCCCAACCCTCCAGTCAGGCCATTTGGAGGACCGCCTGCCAATGTTACTCCCCGTGCCACCGTGGTCTGCTACAAATGTGGAGAATCGGGACACTACTCCCGTGAGTGTCCCCAGAATAATGCTAAGCCCGCTGGACGTGGAAAGCCAAGAAAAGCCTTCTATGTGAAGCCGGCTCCTGCTCGTGGACGAGTGAACTATGTGTCTGTTGAGGAAGCCCTTGAGGATCCTGATGTTATCCTAGGTATGCTCCTTGTCAATACTCATCCAGTATCTGTTCTATTTGATACCGGGGCATCTCATTCTTTCATCTCAGAAAGTTATGCATAGTTGCATAACATGTCTTTTTGTGATATGCCTACTCCTTTAGTAGTGCAGACTCCGGTTTAAAATGGCAAACTTCTAGAGTGAGCCATGATAATGAGATTCTGGTGGATAGACTAGTCTTCCTAGCATCTTTGATAGCCCTCAAGTCTTCAGACATTAATATCATTCTAGGTATGGATTGGATGAAAGCCCACTATGCCAAGATTGATACTCATTCTAGGAATGTTCAACTTACACATCCATCGGGTGAGATAGTTAATGTCTCCACTCGAACAACCAAGCGCCAACTCTATTCCCTCAATGCTAGCCCTCTTCCAGAGTTAGAAGATATTCCGGTAGTCCGTGACTTTCCGGATGTCTTTCCAGAAGAACTGCCAGGAATTCCTCCTGTCAGAGATGTTGAGTTTGTGATAGAACTCATTCCAGGGACTGTCCCAATAAACAGAAGATCCTATAAGATGGCACCCTTAGAACTAGCCGAACTTAAGATCCAACTTGATGAGGCTTTGAAGAAAGGTTTCATCCGTCCCAGATCTTCTCCTTGGGCTTGTCTCGTCCTCTTCGTCAAGAAGAAGGATGGATCGGATCGGATGGTTGTGGATTATCGACCAGTGAATCTGGTCACCATTAAGAACAAGTATCCGCTCCCCAGGATCAATGATTTGTATGATCAACTCGTAGGATCCTCTGTCTTTTCTAAAATGGATTTGAGGTTGGGATACCATCAAATTAGAATTAGGAACGGGGACATTCCAAAACCGGCTTTTGTTACTCGTTATGGCCAATACGAGTACACCGTCATGTCCTTCGGTTTAACCAATGCCCCAGCCACCTTCTCTCTCTTGATGAATTCGATCTTCATGGAGTATTTAGATAAATTCGTCATGGTTTACCTCGACGATATACTCATCTACTCGAAGAACGAACAAGAACATGCCGAGCATCTAAGGCTGGTATTGATGAAACTTCGAGAGCACCGTCTGTACGCCAAATTCTCCAAGTGTGAATTTTGGTTGCCAGAAGTGACCTATCTGGGCCACGTGATATCTGGTAAAGGTATTGCTGTCAATCCTGAGAAAGTTTAGTCCGTCCTTGATTGGACTCAACCTGAATCGGTTAAGCAAGTTTGAAGTTTCCTTGGCCTAGCGAGCTATTGTCGCCGCTTTGTCGAGAATTTCTCCAAGGTTGCAAAACCTCTGACTGAACTCCCCAAGAAAGATAAAAAGTTCGAGTGGACTCCACAATGCGAGCACAGTTTTCAGGATTTGAAAAGACGACTGACCTCTGCTCCCGTTCTGGTGCCACTAGATTTCTCTAAGGACTTTGTTATCTATTGCGACGCCTCGCGACAAGGATTAGGTTGCATTCTCATGCAAGATCGTCATGTGATTGCATACGCATCTCGACAGTTGCGCCCACATGAGGATAATTATCCAACATATGATCTTGAGCTTGCAGTTGTAGTCCATGCACTGAAAACATGGCGACATTACCTTCTGGGTAATCATTGGGAAATTTACACTGATCACCAAAGTCTAAAATATATATTCACCCAGCCGGATTTGAATCTCAGGCAAAGATGGTGGGTTGAGTTGATTACAGATTATGACTTAGGGATAACTTACACCCCAAGGAAAGCCAATGTTATGGCTGATGCACCAAGTCGTAAGTCTTATTGTAACAATCTGATGTTACAACAAGGTCAACCACTTCTCCATGAGGAATTTCAGAAGTTGAACCTTCACCTTGTTCCTCAAGGATTCCTATCCAACTTGGTGGCGAAACCTACACTTACAGATCAAATTATAGAAGCCCAGAAGCATGATGCCGGGATATCTCGGATCAAGAAAACATTAAGAAGGGTAATGTTAGATGCTTCTCAGAAGATGATCGGGGTGTTGTCTTATTTAAGAACCGTTTGGTGATCCCGAAGAAGCAACATCTACGACAGTTGATCCTTAAGGAGGCTCATGATTCTCCCCTCTCAATTCATTCGGGTAGTACCAAGATGTATCAGGACCTACGCCAGAGGTTCTGGTGGACTAGGATGAAGAGAGAAATTGCTCAGTTCATTGCTAATTGCGACATTTGTCGTCGCGTGAAAGCAGAACATCAAAGGCCTGCTGGCACCCTTCAACCTTTAGCTATTCCTGAATGGAAATGGGATAAAGTTGGTATGGATTTCATTACCGGATTTCCCAGGACTAAGAGAGCGAATAATGTTATATTTGTGGTCATTGACCGCCTTTCCAAAGTGGCTCATTTTCTTCCCGTTCGGGGGAGCATAACTGCTAGCCAGCTAGCAGAGTTATATGTTTCTTGAATAGTTTCTCTTCATGGTGTTCCTTTGGAGATTAACTCAGACTGCGGAAGTATCTTTACTTCCTGATTTTGGAAAAGTTTTCAAACCGCTATGGGGACTCATCTATCCTTTAGCATTGCTTTCCACCCGTAATCAAGTGGTCAAGTTGAGCGAGTCAATCAAATCCTCGAAGTCATGCTCCGAGCTTGTGTTATATCTTTCGGTATGAACTGGGAGAAGTGTCTTCCATTTGCCGAATTTTCCTATAACAATAGTTATCAATCAAGCTTGGGCAAAGCCCCTTTTGATGTTCTCTATGGACGAAGGTGTCGAACACCTCTTAACTGGTCGAAAATAGGAGAGAGGCAACTCTTTGGCCCGCATATGATCCAGGATGCAGAGGAGCAAGTTCGCATTATTCGTGAAAAGTTGTAAACAGCCCAATCTCGTCAAAAGAGCCAATATGATCGCCATCATAAGGCTGTGACCTATGAAGTTGACGAGAAGGCTTACCTTCGGGTTACACCTCTGAAGGGTACCCATCGATTCGGTATCAAGGACAAGTTGGCTCCTCGTTACATTGGACCTTTTCGCATTCTTGCTAAGCGAGGAGAGGTTGCCTACCATTTGGAACTTCCGCCGCATCTTTCCAAGGTTCATGATGTCTTCCACGTCTCGCAAGTCAGGCATTGATTTTCGGACCCTGTCCGTGAAGTAGACCACGAAGCGCTTGATCTCCAAGATAACCTTACATATCGAGAATACCCTGTTCGTATTCTTGATCAAGCTGAGCGTACCACTCAACGTCAAAACATCAAGTTTCTTAAGGTTCAGTGGTCACACCATTCTGAGAAGGAGGCCACATGGGAAAGAGAAGATCGTCTTCGACTAGAGTACCCCGTGCTCTTCCTGACAACTTCAAAATCACGGGACGAGATTCTTTTGAGTGGGAGTGAGTTGTCACATCCCTAGCTAGAAGTCATAGGAACAACATGTGTTTGCATCATGTTTCAATTTTGCATCAACATGAAATGGGGAGTTAAAGAAACCCCAAGCTCACTTTGAATCAAAACAATTCAAATTTGGTGAAAATTCAACAAATCCAAAATGCCCACTAAAAATGTTCCCTATGTCTAGTAAAATTGGACATGATTATAATAGCGACCATTTTAATTACTTGAACACCTAAAGCAATTTAAAAATAAATGATAAAGCCTCTGGAAATATCAAATAAAGCAATATCATTATTTTAGTTTTCAAACTATCCTGAAACTTTTTGGATAAGTTTGAAACATTCAAACTTGATTATATAAAATATTTGGGATATTTTAAAATAGCATATGTACCTGAAAATAAAATAATACAAATGTCAGAAAATAGAAAACAGAGAATAAAAGCAAAAAAAAAGGGAAAAGCTTACCTGGCCACAGCCCACCAGGAGGTCCAGCCCACCAGGGGCAGCCCCGTCTTCTACCTCTTGCCAGAAGGCAGAGGAGAAGCACGGGACGGCGCTCGCGGCGGTGGCGCCACACCACCTGCCTGCCTGGTCACCCCCTCGTCGCGCTGGCGAGGGAGAAGACCTTGCCAGGGACAAGCTGGGCCCCTCTCCTCTCCATTTCCCCCCTAGCTCCCCCTTTCTCCTCCGTCGTAGCCACCGCTTGCCACTGCCGCAGTTCTAGCCACCCCCGTGCCCTTTTGAGCCCACCAATAGCCTCGCCACGACCCCCTCGTCCTCTATGTGGCGCTAGAAGAACCCGGGAGCCCCTCGAAGCTGCCGTCGTCGTCATCTTCAACCTCGGGACCAACCGGAGCTCTGTCGCCGATTTCGCCGCAGCCGGGTCGTCTCCGAGCCCGCTAAGCCCCATTCAGCCCTCTCAATGAGCACCCCGTCCTCCTTACTCTCTCCCCTGGTCTCCTCATGCTCCCTGGTTCCCTTCCCGTTGTGGTCGTACGGGCGCCGCCGCGGAAGTGCTCTCCGGCGAGCCCTCCGACGACCGCAAATCCCCGTGACCAGCCCACTCGACGTGGTCGAGTACGGGCTTCAACCCAGTGCTCTCTGCACGCTGATCCGAGCCCTCTAGCGGCTTCCGGCAAACCTCCGCCGTGTCGGATGGTCGCCGGCGACCACCCTTCGGCCGGTGCCAACGTGGCCGGCCGATTAGCAGCTAATCTCCTCTGATTAATTAGCCGCACCCACTCACAGTGGGCCCCGGCAATGGGTCAAACCTCAGTCAGCGCGGGGATTAGCCCCCTGATGCTGACACAAGGGCCCCACATTGTCAGGTTTGACCTAGCAGGTCAACCGATCAGCTGACGTCACAGTGACGTCAGGCTGATGTCATATTTCCTTTTCTAGATTAAAAATGATTCCACAAATTATTTAAAACTTCAAAAAATCATATAAATTAATCTGTAATTTAGATGAAAATAATTTATATATGAAAATTTATCAGAAAAATCCAATGAATCCAATGGTGCTATTATCATGCATGTTAGAGCAACCTATGTAGATGAACATTGATATTTACCAATAGGTTAATATATGGAATTTGAAATGAAGAACAACTTTGAACCTATATTCAAACTCATTTCAAACTAACTTAAACACTAGTTGCATTAGCTCATCCATACATGCTATCATGCCATGATCATGCTTCATATTGTTGCACTTACATGTGTTGATTGTTTCTTATCTGCGTTGCGGTAGGCCCTGCTTCTAAGGATACCCTCGAGTATCCCGACGAAGGAGAGAACCTTCCCGCTACCCAGCAAGGCAAGCAACCCCTTTGATCATTCCGATAACATCCCACTCTCTCGCTCCTGCTCTCGAATATTGCATTAGGACAATCGATCACATGTCAGTCATACACGGTAGATGACCCTAATCTGTTGCATGACGTGTTATTGTCATGGTAAATAACTAAACCTTGCAACCTAGCATACCTGGTAGATGCTTGTGCCCTGATGTGCTTAGCTTACTTTGCCTGCTATGCTTAGAGTTGTGTCAGGTCTGATTCATCTGGGTGATGAACTGAGTGAAACAGTGTTGTTCTGATGTGATGATCTTATGATGAACCCGATTTGGTAAAGGTAGCGATGAGAGGCTACGTAGGAGTACATAGCAGGTTGTCTCATTGCGACCGTTCTTAGGAACTGAGTTATGTGTTTGTGATCCAAGACTAGTTACTACCACACATTGGGTTCCGGTAACTCGACCCCCTCGACTTTTCAGTCGCTTAGTCCTTGGTCCAGGAGTTGCAAGTAGTTTCTAGTGTTTATATCATGCTGGAGGCCGTGCGTAGCGCTGACCCTAGGGGTGGGTTACAACGCGGTAGGCAGTGGCACGGTGTACCAAGGGTCACCCGAATAGTGGGCTTGGGAACCTTGCGCACATCGTTTGGGGCCGTAGCAGAAACTTCGGCCGGACTTCCGTGCGGGTTCAGTCTCAAATAGGTGATAGACTGGACTATAGGTCTTATGTGATTGACGGTCGTGGCCGACTCCCTCGTTGGGCTTCCGCTTGAAGGTTGTCGAGGTGCCTGGTTTTGTGAGCACACATCGATAAGTGGCGAGAGGGTGTGTGAAGAAGTACACCCTGCATGGTATGAAACTATTCGAATAGCCGCGTCCTCGGATATGGACTACTCGGAGAACTTATGTTGTTCATAGATAATCAAATGGATACTCATAAAAATATCAAGACAAGGTGAGTACCATGGATGGCACTCTCCCAGGAGAGGGAAGTGAATCCATGGTGGTGTATTGTCGTGGAGTTAGTGGACTCGTGTGCGATATCTAAAATTGTAACAAAGGGTTAAAATTGTATAGTGTAGGTTAGCCATGAGTCAAAGTTGGCATTGCTGCATAAACTCCACCACTCCCCTTGTTGATACATGAGCATGATTAGACTAGTTCTGTTTTAAAGACTTGCTGAGTATGTTTGTACTCGCGTTTGCTTAATAAATGTTGTAGATGAGACCCAGGACCCATCAAGTGGGTTCTTTCTAGATGTCGATGATGCCGAATAGCTGGTGTCCTAGCTACGACCTTTGCCCTGTGGTGGGCTGTAGATAGTCAGGCCATGTGCCTTTTTACCCTTTCCATCTGTCTGTACTCAGACAGCTTTAATCTTTCGCATGGTTTGTATGAACATGTCTGTATGACTTGAGTGTCGGGTCATGTGACCCCTATCTGTAAGAACATATTATGCAAGGCTCATCCGAGCCTCTTAAATAAAAGTCAAGTTGTTGTATGGTTATGTTGTGATGCCATGGTTGTATCTATGCATATCGGGCATGTCGTGCGTGCGTGTGACGTGCAACGGTATGTATGGGATCCGACACCTAGTCGTGTGCCTTTAGTAGTACTCTTTACGGGAAACTGTCTCTTTGTGCTTCCACCGAGCCATGGTAGCTTGCTACTGCTCCAGACACATTGATTGACCGGCATGTATCCTTCTTTGCTGCGGTGTCTGTTCCTTTGGGGAAAAGTCCCGCGGTGTAATGGAGTCCCTGTAGCCTGCTACAACTCGTCTACGTGTAGTGATGGCATTCGTGTCCCACGACGTAATGGAGTCCATGTAGCTTGCTATGACTCGTCTACACACGCTTGAGGCCGACACCTGCATTGCTGGGTTATGTATGCTTGTTTCTGTACGGATGTGCCGCTTGGGTTCTATGACTAGTTATGTCAGCCCGGGTTCTCTGTCGTTTGATTGCTAGTGACATGTTCACATACGTGAGCCAAAAGACGCAAACGGTCCCGGCTAAGGTAAGGCTGCAGCCGTGGAACTTACTGTGCGTGAGGCCGCAAAGTGTTGTGATATGTTATAGTCTGGATTCATATGACTCAGGATCGGGGTCCCGACAGATATGTGCATGAAAGAGTTCGGCAGGAGGTCATGGAAGTCGAGGCCGTAGAAAAACATAAGCCCCTTGACGAAGGGGTGGAGTGGGAAGTTCAATCCCTGGATGAAGTGGGGAATAAAGACCACCCTTTCGTCTGGCTTGGGGGTGGGCATCACCTGGTCCTTCTCCGGGGCGCAGTGGAAGATGTTGGTGGGGACGTATCCGGCGATCTTAAGGTCCCGGATGTCTTGGTCTGTGACCGTGGAGGCCTCCCACTTGCCGTTGGAGCTGGAGCCCGCCATGGATCGGCTCGGAGAAGGTGCGGTGGGAGACCTAGATCTGTGTTGTGGAAGCTTAGAAGGATGGGGAAGCAGAGGGTGCGAATGGGGAGCGTGATTAAGCCTTGGGGTTTTATTTCCCTTTTATGAGGCTTATCGTTGTTTGGCCTCCCCTTGTTGCGCCGTGAATCCCTCTGCTTCCCGACACGTGTGTGCCATTGCACGCGCATGATTAAACATATCCCGTATAAAACGGGACACGATCTGCGCATTGATAGAATGTGTTGATGAAAACGGCCTCAAACCGCGAATCGAGTTTTTGCAACTAGCTCAGCGGTCATGGCGGGCCGTGGCCTTTCTTCAAAAAGGTCGTCAGGGGAAGTTATTTTACCCCTTAACGTTTAGCCTTCAGGGCCGACCTATTCACAATATTCAGACGCGCCTCTATTCGGAAAGCTACATGTCATCAGAGGCCGAATTATACTCGACAGGAAGAACTCACCTCGCAAGCCGAAGACTCTGATTATACGAAGAAATTGAAGCTAAGATCCTTGGCGTTGGAGGCAAGTTCGGGGGCTAACGAGGGAGTCCTGGATTAAGGGGGTCCTTGGGAGGCCGACATGTGTCTTATGGGCCAGACTGTATGGGCCGCTTACCGAACATTGGATCGATCGAAGGCCTTGTCTCCAGGAAGGAAGCTTCGGGAATCGTGGCTTTTCCTCCACGTTTAATGTAGCGAATAGGCATGTTTATCTCTTTGGTGTGTAACAGACCATGTGTAAACCCTAGATACCCTCGGCATCTATATAAGCCAGAGGGTTTTAGGTTGTAGACATAGGACAACTCATCTAGGGTTTAGCTCTTTGATCTCGAGGTAGATCAACTCTGTAACCTATACATCATCAATACAATCAATCAAGATGTAGGGTATTACCTCCATAGGAGGGCCCGAACCTGGGTAAAACCTTGTCCCCTTCATCTCCTGTTACCATCGATTCTAGTCTCGCATCTCGGGACCCCTACCCAAGATCCGTCGGTTTCGACACCGATAGGGGTCTCAACTCCTCTAGATTATCCAACCAAAATATCACCCAATTGCACTTCTCAATTAGCCTTTTTATGTGTGAAAGACCCTTTTGCCATTTCTTCAAAGCAAACCTTAGAGATTTTAGTTTGTCCACAATTATAGCTGAGATATGAGATCTATGCGAGCTCATTGACCACACAGATTGAACACATTCCATAAAGCATGGCTACTCAACCCAATAATTTTCAAATCTGAAAATATTTTCTTTTGGGATAGTAGTGCTAATGGAGATCAAACAAGGCACATGATAAGAGGTAGTTTTTGTTGGAAATATGCCCTAGAGGCAATAAATAAATTGTTTATTATTATATTTCCTTGTTCATGATAATGTTTATTATCCATGCTATAATTGTATTGATTGGAAACACATTACATGTGTGGGTAAATAGACAACACTTTGTCCCTAGTATGCCTCTAGTGAACTAGCTGGTTGATCAAAGATGGTCAAGGTTTCCTAGCCATTGACATGTGATGTCATTTGATAACGGGATCACATCATTAGGAGAATGATGTGATGGACAAGACCCAAACTACAAACGTAGCATATGATCGTGTTAGTTTATTGCTATTGTTTTCTGCATGTCAAGTATATGTTCCTATGACCATGAGATCATGCAACTCATGGACATCGGAGGAGTGCCTTGTGTGTATCAAACGTCGCAACGTAACTGGGTGACTATAAAGTTGCTCTACAGATATCTCCGAGGGTGTCTGTTGAGTTGGCATGGATCAAGACTGGGATTTGTTACTCCGTGTTACGGAGAGGTATCTCAGGGCCCACTCGGTAATACAACATCACAATAAGCCTTGCAAGCAATGTGACTAAGTGTTAGTCACGGAATCTTGTATTACGGAACGAGTAAAAAGACTTCCCGGTAACGAGTTTGAACTAGGTATGGAGATACCAACGATCGAATTTCGGGCAAGTAACATACCGAAGAACAAAGGGAACATCATACGGGATTAACTGAATCCTTGACACAGAGGTTCGATCGATAAAGATCTTTGTAGAATATGTAGGAACCAATGTGGGCATCCAGGTCCCGCTATTGGTTATTGACCGTAGAGGTGTCTTGGTCATGTCTACATAGTTCTCGAACCCGCAGGGTCTGCACACTTAAGGTTCGGTGACGTTTCAGTAGTATAGAGTTATGTATGGTGGTGACCGAAGGTTGTTCGGGGTCCCGGATGATATCCTGGACGTCACGAAGATCTTTGGAATGGTCCGGAGGTAAAGATTGATATATAGGAAGTCCTGTTTTGGTCGCCGGAAAAGCTTCGGGCTAATCGGTAATGTACCGGGAGTGTTGGTAGTGTACCAGGAGACCACCGGGAGGGGTATTTCGACCCAAAAGGCTTCATGGGATGTGGGAGAATAATTACCAGCCTTTTGTGGTCTGGTGGAAGTCCAACATAAGGCCCATGCGGCTGGGAAGAAAAGCCCAAAGGGAAAAAGGTGGAAAAAAGGCCAAAAAGGAGGAATCCTAGTCCTACTAGGATTGGAGGAGGAGTCCTCCTCTCCTCCCCACTTCGGCCGAACCAAAGGAGGCTTGGCCCTTGCGCCAAGCCTCTCCTTCCTTCCTCCTATATATACTGGTGGGTTTTAGGGTTTTGCACAAAATTTTAGCCACGTGATGCACGTTCCTCCAGTGCATAGTTTCTCCTCTAGATCGGATTTCTGCAGTGCTTAGACGAAGCCCTGTCGGAATAGCTCCACTAGCATCGCCGGAGCGCCATCACGCTGCCGGAGAACTCTTCTTACTCTCCGCTCCCTCTTGCTGGATCAAGACGGTAGATATTGTCATCAAGCCGTACGTGTGCTGAACGCGGAGGTGCCGTCCGTTTGGCGCTAGATCGGAAGGACCGTGATCAAGTTCGCGGGACGGATCGTGATAAAGTTCGTGCGATGGATCATGATTGGATCGCGGGACGGATCATGATTGGATCGTGGGATGCTCGGCGACTTGGATCGCGAAGACGTTCGACTACACCAACCGCGTTTCTTAACGCTTCCTGCTTAGCGATCTACAAGGGTACGTAGATCCACTCTCACTCTCGTAGATGCTCATCACCATGGATAGATCTGCGTGTGCGTAGTAATTTTTTTGTTTCCCACGCAACGTTCCCCAACAATGGTATCAGAGCTAGGTCTATGTGTAGATGAGATCTCGAGTAGAACATAAAGAGTTTGTGGGCGTTGATGCTTAGATTGCTTCCTCCCTTGGTCATGTTTTGGTTCAGCGATATTGTGAGATGAAGCGGCCTAGACCAACATTACTCGTACGCTTACGAGAGACCGGTTCCCTCAACTGCAACTTGTTGCATAGATGGCTTGCGGGTGCCAATTTCTCTCACTTTAGTTGGATCGGATTCGACAAAGGCGGTCCTTGAGAAGGTTGAAAAGCAACTAGTGTATCACCGTTGTGGTTTTTGCGTAGATGAGAATTGTTCTTGCTAGATACTCGTAGCAGCCACGTAAAACATGCAACAACAATTAGAGTACGTCTAACTTGTTTTGCCAAGGTATGTTGTGATGTGATATGGCCAATTACATGATGTGATATATGTGATGTATGAGATGATCATGTGATGTATAGATTATCACGACTTGCATGTCGATGAGTACGGCAACCGGCAGGAGCCATAGGGTTGTCTTTAATTATTGTATGACCTGCGTGTCAATCATTAAGCGCTATGTAATGCTTTACTTTATCGCTAAATGGTAGAAATAGTAGTAGAAGCATGTTGGGCGCGACAACTCCGATGGCGACACATTGATGGAGATCATGGTGTCTTGCCGGTGATGATGGAGATCATGCCGGTGCTTTCTAGATGGAGATCAAAAGAACAAGTTCATGGCCATATCATGTCACTTATGATTTGCATGTGATGTTAATCCTTTTATGCACCTTGTTTTGCTTAGGACGACGGTAGCATTATAAGGTGATCCCTCACTTAATTTCAAGATAAATTGTGTTCTCCCCGAGTGTGCACCATTGCGAAAGTTCGTCGTGTTGAGACACCACATGATGATTGGGTGTGATAGACTCTACGTTCACATACAATGGGTGCAAGCCAATGTTGCACGTGCAGAACACTCGGGTTAAACTTGTTGAGCCTAGCATGTATAGACATGGCCTCGGAACACAAGAGACCGAAAGGTCAAACATGAGTCATGTAGTAGATATGATTAACATAATGATGTTCACCATTGTAGACACCTCAACTCACGTGATGATCGGACTTGAGTTGGTGAATTTGGATCATGTGACACTCAGATGACCTGAGGGATGTCAATTTGAATAGGAGCTTTAGTAATTTGATTAGCTAAACTCATTATCTTGAACAATAGTCTAAGTAAACTTTGCATATTTATGTTGTAGATCAATGGATCGTGCAGTAGCACCCCTGAATTTTAATGCGCTCCTAGAGAAAGCTAAGTTGAAAGGTGATGGAAGTAACTTTGTTGACTGGGCCCGTAATCTGAGGATTATCCTCACGGCTTCCCAGAAATCATATGTCCTTGATGCACCGCTTGGTGACCAACCAGAAGACATGACCTCCGGAGACGTTAAGAACGCTTGGGAGGCACATACTGGAGATTACTCAATAGTTTAGTGTGCAATATTATATGGCTTAGAATCGGGACTTAAAATACATTTTGAACGTCATGGAGCATATGAGATGTTCTAGGAGTTGAAGTTTATCTTTCAGAAGAATGCCCCGATCGAGAGGTATGAGACCTCCGATAAGTTCTATGCTTGCAAGATGGAGGAGAACGGGTCTATCAGTGAACATATACTCAGAATGTCTGGGTATTCGACTCGTCTAGCGGAGTTGGGAATTTCCCTTCCGCCAGAGGCGATCATCGACAGAGTTCTTCAATCACTGCCACCTAGTTACAAGAGCTTTGTGATGAACTATAACATGCACGGGATGAACAAGTCAGTCGCCGAGCTGTTTGCGATGCCAAAAGTCGCTGAGTCTGAAATCCAGAAAGAACATCAAGTGTTGATGGTCAATAAAACCACTA
Organism: Hordeum marinum; assembly: GCA_022496015.1. Taxonomy (NCBI): domain Eukaryota; kingdom Viridiplantae; phylum Streptophyta; class Magnoliopsida; order Poales; family Poaceae; genus Hordeum; species Hordeum marinum. The sequence goes on from CM039673.1 coordinate 310,776,730, forward strand.
GTTTCAAGAAAAATGGCAAGGGTAACAAGGGTAAAACCAAGAAGGATGGCAAAGCAGTTGCTACTCCTGTAAAGAAGCCCAAGCATGGACCCAAGCCAGAAACTGAGTGCTTTCATTGTAAGGGAATTGATCACTGGAAGCGGAACTGCCCCAAGTACCTGGCTGACAAGAAGGCAGCCAACGAAAAACAAGGTATATATGATATACATGTTATTGAAGTGTACCTTACTAGCTCTCGTAGTAGAGCCGGATATTTGATACCGGTTCGGTTGCTCACATTTGCAACTCAAAACAGGAACTACGGAATAGACGAAGGCTGGCAAAGGATGAAGTGATGATGCACGTGGGAAATGGTTCCAAGGTTGATGTGATTGCCGTCGGCACGCTCTCTCTTCGATTACCATCGGGATTAGTGATGAACCTGAATAATTCTTATTTAGTGCCTGCGTTAGGCATGAACATTATATCTAGATCTTGTTTATTGCGAGACGGTTACTCATTTAAATTAGAGAATAAAGGTTGTTCTATTTATATGAGTAATATATTTTATGGTCATGCACCCAATGTGAGGGGTTTATTCATATTGAATCTTGATAGTGATGACACACATGTTCATAACATTGATGCCAAAAGACGTAGAGTTGATAATGATAGTACCACTTTCTTGTGGCATTGCCGTTTAGGTCATATTGGTGTAAAATGCATGAGGAAGCTCCATGCTGATGGACTTTTGGAGTCACTTGATTTTGAATCACTTGACACATGTGAACCATGCCTCATGGGCAAGATGACTAAAACGTCGTTCTCTGGAACAATGGAACGGGCAAGTGACTTATTGGAAATCATACACACTGATGTGTGTGGTCCAATGAATGTTACAACGCGTGGTGGATATCGTTATTTTCTCACCTTCACTGATGACTTAAGTAGATATGGGTATATTTACTTAATGAAACACAAGTCTGAAACGTTTGAAAAGTTCAAGCAATTTCAGAGTGAAGTTGAGAATCATCATAAAAATAAGATTAAATTCCTGTGATCTGATCGAGGAGGTGAATATCTGAGTTATGACTTTGGCAGTCACTTAAGACAGTGTGGACTTGTTTCACGTTGACACCGCCCGAAACACCACAGCGTAATGGTGTGTCCGAACGTAAAAAATTGAACCTTATTAGATATGGTGCATTCTATGATGTCTCTTGCTGATTTGCCACTATCGTTTTGGGGTTATGCATTAGAGACAGCTGCATTCACTTTAAATAGGGCACCATCGAAATCCGTTGAGACGACGCCATATGAACTGTGGTTTGGCAAGAGGCCAAAGTTGTTGTTTCTTAAAGTTTGGGGATGTGATGCTTATGTCAAAAAGCTTCAGCCTGAAAAGCTAGAACCCAAAGCGGAGAAATGCGCCTTCATAGGATACCTGAAAGAGACAGTCGGGTATACCTTCTATCTCAGATCCGAAGGCAAAGTGTTCGTCGCTAAGAATGGAACATTTCTTGAGAAAGAGTTTTTCTTGAAAGAATTGAGTGGGAGGAAAATAGAGCTTGATGAGGTTATTGAACCTTTACTTCAACCAGAAAGTAGCGCAGCACAGAAAGATGTTTCTGTGGAACCTACGACGGTAGAAGAGGAAGTTGACGATGATGATCATGAAGCTTCGGATCAAGCTACTATTGAACCTCGTAGGTCGACAAGGCCGCGTACAACTCCTGAGTGATACGGCAACCCTGTCTTGGAGGTCATGTTGTTGGACAACAATGAACCTACGAGCTATGGAGGAGCAGTGATGGGCCCGGATTCCGAGAAATGGTTAGAGGCCATGAAATCTAGGATGGGATCCATGTATGAAAACAAAGTATGGACTTTGGAAGTATTACCTGAAGGGCGAAAGGCCATTCAGAACAAATGGATCTTTAAGAAGAAGACAGACGCGGACGGTAATGTCACCGTCTATAAAGCTCGACTTGTGGCAAAGGGTTTTTCACAAGTTCAAGGAGTTGACTACGATGAGACCTTCTAACCCGTAGTGATGCTTAAGTCTGTCAGAATCATGTTGGCAATAGCTGCTTATTTCGACTATGAAATTTGGCAGATGGATGTCAAAACAGCGTTCCTCAACGGTTTCCTTGACGAAGAGTTGTATATGATGCAACCAGAAGGTTTTATCGATCCAGAGAATGCTGACAAAGTTTGCAAACTCCAGCGATCCATTTATGGGCTGGTGCAAGCATCTCGGAGTTGGAATAAACGTTTTGATGAGGTGATCAAAGCGTTTGAGTTTATACAAGTTTATGGAGAAGCTTGTACTTACAAGAAAGTGAGTGGGAGCTCTATAGGGTTTCTAATATTATATGTGGATGACATATTGCTGATTGGAAACAATATAGAAATGCTGGAAAGCATGAAGGAATATTTGAACAAGAGTTTTTCAATGAAGGATCTAGGAGAAGTTGCTTTCATATTAGGCATTAAGATCTATAGAGATAGATCGAGACGCTTAATAGCACTTTCACAGAGCACCTACCTTGATAAAGTTTTGAAGAAGTTCAAAATGGATCAGTCCAATAAGGGGTTCCTGCCTGTGTTACAAGGTGTGAAGTTGAGTAAGACTCAATGCCCAGTGACTGCAGAGGATAGAGAAAAGATGAGTGTCATCCCCTATGCTTCAGCCATAGGCTCTATCATGTATGCAATGTTGTGCACAAGACCCGATGTCAGCCTTGCCATAAGTATGGCCGGAAGGTTTCAAAGTGATCCTGGAATGGAACACTGGGCATCGGTCAAGAATATCCTTAAGTACCTGAAAAGGACTAAGGAAATGTTTCTCGTTTATGGAGGTGATGAAGAGCTCGTCGTAAAGGGTTACGTCAATGCAAGCTGTGACACTGATCCGGATGACTCTAAGTCACAAACCGGATACGTATTTATTCTCACTGGGGCAGCGGTAAGCTGGTACAGTTCCAAGCAAAGCGTGGTAGCCAATTCTACATGCAAAGCGGAGTACATCGCAGCCTCGGAGGCAGCGAAGGAAGGTGTCTGGATGAAGCAGTTCATGACAGATGTTGGAGTAGTGCCCAATGCACTGAATCCAATGAACATGTTCTGTGATAACACTGGTGCCATTGCTCTGGCCAAGGAACCAAGGTTTCACAAGAGGACCAGACACATAAAGCGACGCTTCAACTCCATCCGCGATTACATTGAGGAAAAGGACATAAATATTTGCAAAGTGCACATGGATCTAAATGTTGCAGACCTGTTGACTAAACCACTTCCAAGGTCTAAACATGATCAACACCAGAACTGCATGGGTGTTCGATTCATTACAATGTAAATCACATAGTGATGTGAGCTAGATTATTGACTCTAGTGCAAGTGGGAGACTGTTGGAAATATGCCCTAGAGGCAATATATAAAGTGTTTATTATTATATTTCCTTGTTCATGATAGTCGTTTATTATCCATGCTATAATTGTATTGATTGGAAACACATTACATGTGTGGGTAAATAGACAACACTTTGTCCCTAGTATGCCTCTAGTGAACTAGCTCGTTGATCAAAGATGGTCAAGGTTTCCTAGCCATTGACATGTGATGTCATTTGATAACGGGATCACATCATTAGGAGAATGATGTGATGGACAAGACCCAAACTACAAACGTAGCATATGATCGTGTCAGTTTATTGCTATTGTTTTCTGCATCTCAAGTATATGTTCCTATGACCATGAGATCATGCAACTCACGGACATCGGAGGAGTGCCTTGTGTGTATCAAACGTCGCAACGTAACTGGGTGACTATAAAGGTGCTCTACAGATATCTCCGAGGGTGTCTGTTTAGTTGGCATGGATCAAGACTGGGATTTGTTACTCCGTGTGACGGAGGGCCCACTCGGTAATACAACATCACAATAAGCCTTGCAAGCAATGTGACTAAGTGTTAGTCATGGAATCTTCTATTACGGAACGAGTAAAGAGACTTGCCGATAATGAGTTTGAACTAGGTATGGAGATACCAACGATCGAATTTCGGGCAAGTAACATACCGAAGAACAAAGGGAACATCATACGGGATTAACTGAATCCTTGACATAGAGGTTCGACCGATAAAGATCTTCGTAGAATATGTAGGAACCAATATGGGCATCCAGGTCCACTATTGGTTATTGACCGTAGAGGTGTCTCGGTCATGTCTACATAGTTCTCGAACCCGTAGAGTCTGCACACTTAAGGTTCGGTGACGTTTCGGTAGTATAGAGTTATGTATGGTGGTGACCGAAGGTTGCTCGGAGTCCCGGATGAGATCCCGGAAGTCACTAAGAGCTCCGGAATGTCTAGAGGTAAAGATTGATATATAGGAAGTCCTGTTTTGGTCGCCGGAAAAGTATTGGGCTAATCTGTAATGTACCGGGAGTGCCGGGAGTGTACCGAGAGACCACCGGGAGGGGTATTTCGACCCAAGAGGCTTCATGGGATGTGGGAGAATAATTACCAGCCTTTTGTGGGCTAGTGGAAGTCCCACATAAGGCCCATGCGGCTGGGAAGAAAAGCCCAAAGGGAAAAAGGTGGAAAAAAGGCCAAAAAGGAGGAATCCTAGTCCTACTAGGATTGGAGGAGGAGTCCTCCTCTCCTCCCCACTTCGTCTGAACCAAAGGAGGCTTGGCCCTTGCGCCAAGCCTCTCCTCCCTTCCTCCTATATATACTGGTGGGTTTTAGGGTTTTGCACAGAATTTTAGCCACGTGCTGCCCGTTCCTCCAGTGCATAGTTTCTCCTCTAGATCGGATTGCTGCAGTGCTTAGGCGAAGCCCTGCCGGAATAGCTCCACCACCATCACTGGAGCGCCATTACGCTGCCGAAGAACTCTTCTTCCTCTCCACTCCCTCTTGCTGGATCAAGACGGCGGAGATCGTCAGCAAGTCGTACGTGTGCTGAACGCGGAGGTGCCGTCCGTTCAGCGCTAGATTGGAAGGACCGTGATCAAGTTCGCGGGACGGATCGTGATTGGATCGCGGGACGGATCATGATTGGATCGCGGGACGCTCGGCGATTTGGATCGCGAAGACATTCGACTACACCAACCGCGTTTCTTAACGCTTCCCGCTTAGCGATCTACAAGGGTACGTAGATCCACTCTCCTTCTCATAGATGCTCATCACCATGGATAGATCTGCGTGTGCGTAGGAATTTTTTTGTTTCCCATGCAACGTTCCCCAACAGTTTTTGCCATAGGAACAACTTGTGTCATTGGGTACTGACTGATCCAACTAGCAGAGGTGAAAACCCAGTCAAGTTGCTCCATCAGTGGGAATACTGCATATTAGACCATGTAAATCTTCTCCCTTTTAAAGGAAGTTCCAAAAGTCCCAAGTGCCCAATAATCTCACTGAAGATAAAGATATCGTTGACATCACCTCCAGGGAGGTTTCTGTTATTCATAGATCTAATGAAATTAAAATCTCCCGTCAATATGCAATGCTTGCCAGGCTCAATATCCAGAGCATACATCGATCGAACAAACTCATCTCTCATTTTCCCTTGCCATGGTCCATATGCATTTACCAAAAACCATTGTTCATTGTTATGAGTGGAGGTGAAGTTAATAATTATGCCAAATGGTTTGACTTCCACCAAAGTACCCTGAAGAAGATCTGAGCGCCAAACTGTCAATAACCCACCAGAGGCCCCTCGTGATGGTGATTCAATAAACTGATCAAAACGAGATGGGCAGATACTTTTAATAAGTGTATGATCACAAGAATGTGATTTTGTTTCCTGCAAGCAAACTATAGCACATTGGCTATCAACCACTTTCTCTCTAACAGATTGTTTACGAGCTTCATAATTCAGACCTCGAACATTCCAGCAGAGGATTTTCCAGCTACGGGTTGATGATGTTTTCACTGATAAACCAGGAAGAACGAGCAAAATAAAATATGACACATAGTGTCGTACATCCAGAGTTCTTACAAACGATAAGATTCAAATGTCCATAGTTTAAAGCATCAACTACAAAAGACATAAGATAAGTAGAAAATTTAATAGGCTCGCTAGACCTATCTAAAAGAACTTGCATCAATATCATTAAGCCGTCAAGGAAGATAAGTCCTCCTTAGGATCAGCCATAAGCTTCTCCACAGTCAGGAGCTTTGCCTCAATTTGCAACTCCACATCCGCTTCTTGTAGCACCTTGATCAAGGTGTAGGGAGGGCCCCCAACATGCATCGTTTTCCCCTGGCTGTCAGCTCCACCCACTGAAGATGCAGCTGGTGAAGGAGAGTGAAGCTGGGCCATGCCATACATGGGCTTTGAGCGTGGCCTTCTCTTCTTGGGATGAGAGGAGAGTTGTTCAAAAACCACATTCTTAAAACCATCAAGCTTGGTCACGCTCTTGGTGCAGCGCCTCACCGAAGTTTCCACTAGGGGAACAACCACTTTGTTCCTTACTCTGTCCTTTTTCACCTTGACAAGTTCCTCTGTAGAGAAGACCACCGAGGAGGGCATAACAACAGATGCCCCACTTGGCATATCCGGCTGGGTATCAACAGAAGCTGCATGGATTTCATCAGACGTGTCATGGAATAGAGCCTTGGCCATCGGTCTTTTAACTGGAGCAATGAACCTTCTAGGAGAGATAGGTAACTGGGCCACCAACAAAGACATCTTTCTCTCTTCATCGAATGCAATGGATTAGGTACGCTCGGAGTAAATGATAGCACCCATTGGCTTGAAACAGATCAGCCTAGGCACTTGTCGAGCAGAGAAGTCACACATCAAAGTCTCAAAAGATCTCTTCCATATCATCTCCCGGGGAAGGGGGACTTGCCAAATACGGACCGTACCAATGTAGATCTGTTGCGCATTGATCACATGCGGCTGATATGGTATAATCGCCAGAGGGTTAACTCATTCCTCATTGAGCTGGACTTGCTGCTCGACAGAAGCAGACCCTTCAGGTTGATCAATCACAATGGAGATTTGGTCTTGCTCGAGTGCTGCAGACTGTGGAGGTACGTTCACTTCATCATTATCACCCCAAACTGCGTGGCCCCATCCATCAGCCCAACCATCAGTTGCATTGCTCTGCATGTGCTAATGAGGGGCTAAGCCAGGCACATCATTCCATCCTAGTTGGGAAATGGAGGAAGCACGAACGACAGATTGTCAGTCATGAGATTCCTAGGAAGAGGATGGGGATTTCCATCAAGAGGCATTGGGTCCTCATCATTTAGCATATGATCAGCAAAGTTTGGACCCAATACATAACAGGTTGCAGTCCAAGACACATGAGCACCTCCCCATTCAGCATAGTCACCAAAGACTACATCCCGAGGAACCAACGACGTGTCTATAAAACTAGCATCCAGTAGGGTTCTCGTCGAATATGGATCCTCACTATCCCATAAATAAATTTCCCAAAAGTGTCGACCGCCTGAGAAATGTATTCAGTTGTGCGGTAATCCAAAGGTATTCCTATGAACATTAACCAACCATTGCAGAAACCATTCACCCTCTCAAAGCTTTCTCCCTCATCATGCTTCGTGAATATAATAAAACAATCATTGCGAATCGGAAATGAAGCATGCTGGATCATGTAGTAACTGACAATTGGATCTCTAACTTGAAAGAGGCCAACAACATGAAACCACGGTTGAGCAGAGCAGAGCAGAATACCTCTATTTTGAAGAAACAACATGATCTGTTCTTGGACAGTACCAATCGCTCCATCCCGGGTGGGCATGACCTCATCGACCATCTAATCTTCATGGCGATGAGGTGGACGCGCAACAGGCGTGTAGAAGGTGCGCGATAAACAGTGCTCACCACCACAATCCCCAAGTTTAATTCCCGCTCATCCTCAAGTAGGTAAATGATAAAAAACAGAATTTTTTATGTGACATGCTACCAAATATGTAATCTTTTGCATGCATGTTCATTGAGAAATGATGAATTAACAAACATTAACATAGTGATACTTATAAGCACAAGCAACAAAATCATCAATCTTTCAAAGTATATGATCCTCAAAGAATGTTTACCCCCATTCATCTTATTATATTAGCAAGGCATAGCTCAGTCTTCAACACATTAATATAAATGTCAAGCACCATGGTGCCCAAGTCAGGCAATTGGATCATATTTTTTCAATATACATCAACTTTTTATTCTTCACACAATACATGAGCATGAACCATGGACATAGCATATAGGTGGAATAGAATGTGTTGGTAGATATCAAAGGGGTAAAAGGTGGAGAAGATAATCTCACATCAACTAGGCGTACCAATGGGCTATGGAGATGCCCATCAATAGATATCAATGTGAGGAGTAGGGATCGCCATGCAACGAATGCACTAGAGCTATAAGTATATGAAAGCTCGATTGAATCTAAGTGGGCATGCATCAAACTTGCTTGCTCATGAAGACCTCGAGCATTTGAGGACGCCCATCATCGGAATATACAAGCCAAGTTCTATAATGAAAAATTCCCACTAGCATATGGAAGTGACAAAACAAGAGACTCCCTATATGAAGAACAAGGTGCCACTTTGAGGAACAAGTGTGGTAAAGGATAGTAGCAAAGTCCCTTCTCTCTTTTTCTCTCGTTTATTTGTTTTTTTCATGGTGGGCTCATTTGGCCTCCCCCATTTTTATTTCCTCGCTGGGACAATGATCTAATAATGATGAACATCACACTTTTATTTACTTACAACTCGATATGAAAAACTGATAGGATGATATGAATCTATATGAATGCCTCTGGCGGTGTACCAAGATGTGCAATGATCTAGCGTAGCAAAAGATATAAAAAATGGGCAAGCCATGTAAATATCATGTTAGCTATCTTAAGATCATGCAAAGCAATATGACAATGGAAATACAAGTCATATGAAATGACGGTGGAAGTTGCATGGCAATATATCTCGGAATGGCTATGGAAATGCCATGATAGGTAGGTATGGTGGCTGTTTTGAGGAAGATATAATGAGGTTTATGTGCAACAGAGCGTATCATGTCACGGGGTTTGGATGCATCGGCGAAAGTTGCACCGACCCTTGAGGTGAGAATGGGCAATGCACGGTACCGAAGACGCTAGAAAAATATGAATAGGTGAGATTGCGTATGTCCATGGTTGCACATTAGTCATAAAGAACTCATATACTTATTGCAAAGTTTTATTAGTTTTATCATAGATCAAAGTACTACTCACGTGCCCCAAGGGAGGAGGTTGGGAGGAGTTAACCATCGCGCGCCTCCGACCTGAACAACACTAGGATTTTAACGAGGAATAGAAATGCTCACACATCCTCACCATGCCTTTTTAATTTTTAGATAAACAAGAATTTAACACCTCTTAATACCAACACTTCTACGAATCAACAATGATGCACTCACACCCTTTCACATTACCACATCAATATCATTAACTCACAATTTCTCTTTAATGTGCTACATTAAGGTTTTGATTATCACTCCTTGAATACCCATTATTTTTGGACTAGTCTTATAACCCATGCAAATTACCGTCGCTTTTTATTAATTCTCAAACAAATATAAGTGAAGAACAAGAGTGTAATTATTCCTATAAAATACTTGTACATGCTCTAGTAAATATAAGTGAAGCAAAGGAGCATTATACAAATAATGGTTTTCTATATGTAGAGAAACATGCATCCAACTTCAAATGATATAAGTGAAGCACATGAAGCATTCTATAAAGCCATACTCAAAAGATATAAGTGAATGCAAAGAGCATTCTATAAATCAACCATGGACTTTCCCAAACCAGCATGGTGCATTGCTAAACGGAAAATAAAAGGCACACCATGCTCCAAGAATTTACGCATATCATGTGAACAAAACAAAAACCGAGACATATCGATAATTGTTGAGGAAGAAAGATGGGATGCCTTCCGGGGCATCCCCAAGCTTAGACGCTTGAGTCTCCTTGAATATTTACATGGGGTGCCTTGGGCATCCCCAAGATTTACCTCTTGTCTCTCATTATTCTTCTCATATCAATACCTTCTCGATCTTCGAACACTTCATCCACACAAAACTTAACAGAACTTTCATTAGAAACGTTAGTACATATAACATCAAATCCCATCATGTCTTGCCATCACATTATTGTATAATTATAATCCAACATTACCTATTGTATGATATCACATTTCTATGGCTCCCAAGTAAATGGGTCTCAACAAGAACTCAAAGATAAGCACGCTAAGCAACTATAACAGCAATCTGTGAAAAACATGACAATGTATAAAGATGTAGACGAATACCACACTTCCGTAACCCAAAAAAATCTGAAAAAATTAGGACTTCATAGAAAATTTGTATAATAGTAAAATGTAAAAAATTCAAAAGATTTTGGCGTTCCGGCAAAATATGAAAAATCAAACACTATAGCCAAAGTTTCTATTTTTGCACAACACATATCAAACAAGCAATTTAAACATCCTAAAGGTAATTCTTGACACATTATTTTTATAATACAATGGATTTATACAAGGGGGTAATTATTTTTGTTGAAAAGCTGTTGTAATCAAGACTCACAAAGTTTCGATGGGCATGAACAAAGTTCAAGGCTAGCCCCCACTTCAACGGTGCTTGTCCTTCTCACTTTCACTATTCTTTTTGAAAAAAGTTTAAGTTCCCCACTTTTTCTTTTCTTTTTAATTGTTTTAAAAGCACGCAACAGAAATAAATGACTCTCTAAAACTTCCGGGTTGTCTCCCTAGCTGCGCTTTCTTTAAAGCAATTAAGCTAGGCATATAGTGCTCAAGTAATTGATCCACCCGGATCCCAAGGTATATCAAAGCCAATTTTAAGTAACAATGATTTGTAATTTAGTAGTGAGCACAGAGTGATATATATTATGTGATAACTAAGTCTAACTCTCTTCCTATGCATCAACATGTCATAAAAGAACAATTAATTCATACAAATTAAAGGCCAATACATAGCATAAGTAATTTCTTGCAATTTTATCGTATTGGAAATATAGAGAGGTAAAGATTTGGTTCCTATATCATAATAATTGCAAGTAGGAGCAGCAAGCACGTGCATATTATATTTCATCAAAATCATCATGTGTGATAGTAAGACGAAACCCATCAATATAATCCTTAATAGGTGCAAACTTCTCCGATATAGTGTAGTTGGAAGAATTCAAAAGGATAATAGGACTATCATGTGTGGGTGCAATAGCAACAATTTTATGCTTGACATAAGGAATTATAGCAATTCATCTCTATAAGCATAATTCATATTGGCGTCATGGCCACAAGCATAGCAAGAATCAAGTTCACTAAAAAAGGATATTTCAAAAGAATCCAAGGGATCATAGAAATCATCATAGCATTCATACTTCGGTATGTGCGAAGGGTAATTAAACAATGTATGAGTTGAAGAGTTACTGTTGTAATCAAGACTCACAAAGTTTCCATGCGCATGAACAAAGTTCAAGGCTAGCCCCCACTTCAACGGTGCTTGTCCTTCTCACGTTCACTATTCTTTTTGAAAAAAATTAAGTTCCCCACTTTTTATTTTGTTTTTAATTGTTTTAAAAGCACGCAACAGAAATAAATGACTCTCTAAAACTTCCGGGTTGTCTCCCTAGCTGCGCTTTCTTTAAAGCAATTAAGCTAGGCATATAGTGCTCAAGTAATTGATCCACCCGGATCCCAAGGTATATCAAAGCAAATTTTAAGTAACAATGATTTGTAATTTAGTAGTGAGCACAGAGTGATATATATCATGTGATAACTAAGTCTAGCACTCTTCCTATGCATCAGCTTGTCATAAAAGAACAATTAATTCACACAAATTAAAGGCCAATACATAGCATAAGTAGTTTCTTGCAATTTTATCGTATTGGAAATCTAGAGAGGTAAATATTTGGTTCCTATATCATAATAATTGCAAGTAGGAGCAGCAAGCACATGCATATTATATTCATCAAAATCATCATGTGTGATAGTAAGACGAAACCCATCAATATAATCATTAATAAGTGCAAACTTCTCCGATATAGTGTAGTTGGAAGAATTCAAAAGGATAATAGGACTATCATGTGTGGGTGCAATAGCAACAATTTCATGCTTGACACAAGGAATTACAACAATTCATCTCCATAAGCATAATTCATATTGGCGTCATGGCCACAAGCATAGCAAGCATCAAGTTCACTAAAAAAGGATATTTCAAAAGAATCCAAGGGATCATAGAAATCATCATAGCATTCATACTTCGGTATGTGCGAAGGGTAATTAAACAATGTATGAGTTGAAGAGTTACTTTGATTAGAAGGTGGGCATGGGTATCTAGTCTGCTCTTCCTCCTTTTGTTCTTTGCTCTCCTCCTTTTTTCATTTAATGAGCTCAGAGTTTTAGCAACTTCTTCTTCCATAGATTCCTGCAAAATATTGGTCTCTTCCAAGGCAGCGATAATTCTCTCAATAAATTCTTTAACATAAGCATTAGAAGCAGAGTTTTCATAGCAATATTTGAGTACGGCAAAAAATTCAGATTTGTAAAGAGTAGCATCGCGCTTCTCAATCAAAAGCAATTTCATATGCACCCTTAAAAGCAACAAATTCTTCGATTTGCTCAACATAGTAATAACAACAGGCTCCTTGGCATAATAAGATAGTATTTCATTATCATTAAACACACATTAGTAGGGGAGGTGTTTTTTAGTTCTTTAGAACAACAAGTATAATCATAAATTTCACATAGATTCCAAGCATAACACATCAAACATTTTCTTTGATGGCATACAATTCTCCCCTTTTGATAAAACCGGTGATGCACAAAATAAGAATGCTCATCTAAATATTTTCTATCAACTAATCTAGTTGGGGTTTCCGCATGAGCACAAAAGGATGGAAGATGATCCAAGTATTATTCTTTGGTAGTACGGAACACTAGTGGTTCCTCAACTTTTGGAGCAGCAAGTACATTTTTTTTGGTATTTTGCGTTTCCTACCCATATCTAAAGATAGAAAACAACTTAGATCAGGAAATAAAATTACTTAGTGATAAAGCAAACAAGCACACACGAGAATATCAACCACTACGCTATTACTCCCCGACAACGGGGCCAGAAAAAGGTTTCGATAACCCACAAGTGTAGGGGATCGTTGTAGCCTTTTTCGATAAGTAAGAGTGTCGATCCCAATGAGGAGCTAAAGGTAGAATTAATATTGTCTCAAGTTCTATCGACCACCGATACAACTCTATGCATGCTAACACTTACTTTAACTGGAACAAGTATGAAACTACCTTGCGGGAATAAAACTAGAAGTACTTAGTAGTGTGATAGATAGTTTTGCAAGATAATAAAGAATGTGGAAATAAAAGTTAGGTCTTGTTGAACAAAAAAGTAATTAGTTTAGTAGAAAGCTTTTTGTGTAACGCAAGAAAAAGATTGTCCATAGGCAATTGAATATAATATGATAGATACTTGTCACATGCAATGAGGGAGAGGCATACACTAACACACTTTCCGTACTTGGATCATATGCACTTATGATTGGAACTCTAAAAAGCAGCCACAACTACTAAAGATCATTAAGGTAAAACCCAACCATAGCATTACACATCAAGTCCCCTTTACTCCCATATGTAAATAATCCCCTTACTCGGGTTTGTGTTTCAGTCACTCACCAACCCACTATAAGCGAATCATGAACATATTGCAAACCCTCCAGCGGGACTCCCTCATGGAGGGCACCTTAGGACAACACCATATCAACATACAACTCATATCAATAACATCATACCACAATTAAACCCGTAGGACAAAAGAGATCTACTCAAACATCATAGGACAGCCACACATCATTGGATAATAATATGTAGCATTAAGCATCGTGTTTAAGTACAGATTACAATGGGAAGAAAAGGTTTTACACCGCTGCATAGAGGGGGAGAGAGTTGGTGGTTAATGCGGGAGAGAGTTGTTGGTGTAGATCGCCGTCATGATGGTTGGCCCGGCGGCGCATCGGTGCCACCGAGAGAGAGGGGGAGAGCCCCCCTCCTTCTTCTTCCCTGGCCTCCTCCCTAGGTGGGAGGAGGGTTTCACCTCTGGTACATGGCCGACATGGTTCCTAGAGGGCAGTAGCCCCTCCGAGATTTGATCTCTCTCTCTTATGTTTCCGCAATTGTTTTCTGGCCCCTTCACCGTTTCTTAAATATCCAAAGATCCGTAACTCCGATCGGGCTGAAGTTTTGATGGGATTTTTATCGCGAAAATATCTTTCTTGCCGTGGAAGGAGGGCCTCAACCAACTTAAGGCCCGACCACAAGCCATGAGGGCTCCCCCAGGCCGCACCCTGTTGGCTTGTGGGTCCCTCGGGCATCGTCTTGCTTTGATTCGGAATCCCAAAATTCAAATATATTCCAAAAAAATAATATTTATCGTGTTTGGACTTCGTTTGATATGGAATTTATGCGAAACAAAAAACAAAAACTGGCACTGGGCACTGGGTCAATAATTAGTGTTAAAAAATAATATAAATTGGTAAGTAATTACTCAAAAAGTATCCATAATAGCATGCAACAATAAAAAATTATAGATATGTTGGAGCCGTATCAGACGCTTCGCAGGCCATCATCACGCGCGTACAAGCATGCACCAACATGCCATGTCGCTTTGGTAAAAGCTACCCTAGCCTACGCTATACTATATTCGACCAGTGAGAGCTTGAGGAGGAGCCTCGAAGAAAGGTATAAATAGAGGGGAGACTGCGGCCTCCCTAATGGACGCAAAACCATTGTAACACATTCTCTTCGAAATATCAACACATAGCAGGAGCGGGGTATTACACCAACACGGTGGCCTGAACCTGGGTAACTCCGACGTGTTCTCCCCCTTGTTCTTCTTCTATGACCATCCATGACTTAGGAAGCTAGACGTGTCCAGTCCTTGTCCAAACTCACAAAGGGTTGTCACAAACAACCCAATGTCTTGTTCTCAAAAACCGACAGCCGCACCACCTGTCCATGTGCCCCCCTTGAATACCGCCTTAGTCCAATTTCACCGCCATAATTCCCTATAAATATAGAAACCATCTGTCATACCTCGAGAAGAATTTTTGCCACTGCAAGCCTCAGTTCCGAAGAGATCCCATCTGGAGCCCTGTCCTGGAGTTCTACCATGGAGGAAGCCATTGCCGGGAGGCTCTCCATCAACCTTGTTGCCTTAATTACCATGTGCGAGTAGTTCCTTCAGGACCTACGGGTCCATAGTAGTAGCTAGATTGTTCCCTCTCTCTCTCTCCCGGATCTTCAATAGCATGTTCCCCGTCTTCCTTATTTGATTGGGCAATCCGATGTAATTTTGCGGTGTCTTTGTTGGGACATGATGAACAATGAGTTTATGATCAAATTTTTCATTGAATCTATTTGAATCTCTTGAGATTTATTTGTTGTATAATCGAGTAGCTATATATGCTTTTCGATCTATTTGTCTTCTTTGGCCAAGATTAATTTGTAGATCTTCATACAGAGTGGTGCATATTAGTGGGTTCAATCTTACGGTGATTTCTATATCGTAGTGAAATAATGGGAACAAGAAACATATTTGTATTGTTGCCACTCAGGAGAAAACGAAGGGATTTTATATCATTTCTAAGTTTCTTCTTGTCTACATTATGCCATCTTTCTTAAAGATGTTACTCTGTTTATTTTGAACTTAATGCTTCAAGATGCATGCTGGATATAACAGTCTTGGTGTGGAGTAATAGTAGTAGATGTTGTTGGATTAACGGTTTACTTGTCTCAGATGTAATGCATGTATGAGATTATGCCATTAATGATCATAGTCATATTCTTTGCCATTCTTTTCAATTGCCCAACTGTAATTTGTTACCATGAATTTTTTGCCTTCTTTATGAGAGGGATACCTCTAGTGGACCTATGCCCTCTAGGTCCAGTCTTCATTAATAGAAGCTTCAACAAAATTGCTTTTTTACTTTTGCCACACTAGTATCTATACTTGTAACTAGCAAGACAAGGGGCATATTTTTTGTCTATGCGCATGTACTGTTAACCTTGTTAGCTTGGTGATTCCTATTGGTTCGATTAAACCATGGTTCTCAACTGAGGGGAATATTTTGCTTCTCTGCTATGTTACTCTTCCTCTTTAGGGCAAAAGCTAACAACTCCTATGGGAGTAGCATGTTACATCGCACTGGCATACTTGAAGTATACCAAGTTTTGAAGTTTCTCCGCACCTGGCCTCTATTGCATGCAACAACAATTTACTTTCAGTTGTTTAATTTATGTTATTACTTTCAAGTTTTTATCATTTTCTATGCAATTATAACTCTTTCCACCACTCTGTCATATTGTGTTTCAAGTGACAATAATGTCATCCACATATTTTTAGACGGTTACTTCACACAAGAACGGTGACAACTTTTGTGCGACTGAAATGCCACTCACAATACTCTCCTTCACTCTTCGTTAGGAGCGATAACTATTGTGATACATACATGAATGTGCTACACCAGCCCGTGTCTTGTTAGCCACCAATACCACATGTCGTCACCACCGCCTGGTCAACTACTTCACCCCCGTGTGATCAGATCTTGAATCAGAGATACCTAGCCACCAGAAACTCGCCCATAATGAATAACTCTAGCCTCTCGAAAGATTCCCGAGGGGGAAATGATAGAGGGACTCCGTTGCCACATCACTGCATTGATGGGACAACGTAATCATCCATATTCACCATCATAATACCATCTCCGTCTCCTTGTTGGAGTGGATTCACTTTTGTAATACGCTATCCTCATGTTCATCATGATCCACCCATGATGTTTTACGACCTTGATGTGGGAGTAGTTTCCCTAGTTCTCAAGGGTATGGACGAACCCTAGTATGTCTATGAGGGACTGATAATAGGATTTGGCATCCTCTTTATATGTTTGTGTTAATTAATTATCTTCTTGATGTTGGGCGAAGTCGATCATCCAACATTTGCATTCTTTGGATGAAAGGTCATTACTACCGGTACGAAGGTTGGAAGCAAAGGTCGATAGTGACAAATCTCTCTCCTACCCGGATAATTGCAATAGGGGAAACGAAGACCTCCTTAGTTGGGTCCTTGGGGAAACCCTTAATTACCATCCGGGGATGAATGTTTGTGTCATATGTGATACAATGTTGCTACATGTAAGTGTGTATATGTACTTGGCTCTGCCCACTTGTAGAAACATATAAAGTGGCTTAGGAATTTCATATCGAATTATGCGTAGTCATAGGTCATGTTAGACACATACTAGTGGGGAATCTGGACTTGTGAACACTTTAGTCCTCTTGATTCCAGAAACCGTCACTCATGGCTCGCGACATAATTTTACCCATGCACTTTATTACCATATTCGCAATAACGCCACAATATTTTAAGCTTTTGTTTCGTTTTGCTCTTGATCACGAATAAGTTGAAGGTAGGAGACAAAGTTCAATACGTGTGCTCCCTTTGGGATCGATACTCTTACTTTGAAAAGTCTACAACTAAGCCTCATGCACTTGCAATACATCACTTCACAAAAGTTGTTGTATAAACAAGGAGGAGGCGGGGCAACCATGGCGATTTTTCTTTTAGCTTTATATTATTTATATTTTAAACCAGAAGTACAAACTAAAGTTTGTGTGCATATTCGTGGTTCCTGTGATGAGAGCTTTCAAATAAGACCCATTTTAAATATGTTTTGACGAGTTATTAAAAATCCATTAAGTTTTAATGGCTGAAACTTTGTATAATAATAATAATAATACGTGGGAACGAACACAAACTTAAGATTTAAAACCTAAAGCTTAACACCCCCTAAAAAACAAAACCTTAAAATTGGTGTGCATATGCGAAATCCAACGACTGCAGATCATGAGGCAATCAGGCGGCCGACAGGCTGGGCCGTGCACTCTGGTACTGCGATGGCACATACGGGAGATTCTGCTAGAGTTGCTCTTAGTGTGCATCCTTGTTACCTATTAAGGGCATATCCAATGCAGGCCCATAAACGAACACGTTATTTGTCCCAAAATAGGTCCTAATTGGTGTCCGAACATGGATACGAGAGCCGGTGACCCAACCGCATACTATAAATCTTCATCTCTATTATCTTAGAAATACAATATACAATAGCTTTATGAATAAGCTTTTAGTAGTTTGATTAAAGGCCACTAATCATAGTGCTTTCCGTAGCTCCCATCTGAAGGGATCGATAGAAGAGACGTCTAGAGGGACGGTGAATAGACTACTTGCAAGAATTAAAACCTAACGTTTTCCTAAGTTAATTGGTTGACAGATTTTAGCAATTATGACAAGTCTAAAACACCCTACACATGCTAGTAAACATATATGGCAGCGAAAAGTAAGATAAGCATATGCAAGAGGGTAGAGAAAGGAAGATCAAACGCAGTTGTAGACACGAAGATTTTCTCCGTGGTTTCGATAGGTGGCGCTATCGTACATTCACGTTTATGGAGTCTTCAACCCACGGAGGGTAACAGTCGCGAGAGTCCACGAAGGGCTCCACCCATAAGGGTCCACGAAGTAGCAACTTTGACTATTCCATAACGACTTACGTCCACGAAGGACTAGCCTCACTATGGATAGATCTTCACGAAGTAAACGATCTCCTTGCCCATACAAACTTCTTGGTTCAACTTCACAACACGAAGTAGGAGGCTCCCAAGCAACACATAACCAATATAGGAGGCATCACCCTCCAAAAGATAATAGGGTTGATAGTGGTGATGAACTCCTTGCTCTTGTGCTTCAAGATAATAAACTCATCAACACTCAATCACTCTCTCACATATTTGGATTGGTAGAAGAGATTGATTGGGTGGAAAGCAACTTGGGGAGGCTAGAAATCAAGATCCATATGGTTGGAGTGGATGATCTTGATCTCAACACAGGAGTAGGTGGTTCTCTCTCAAAAATTTGGATATGGGAAGTGGAGAACTATTCTAAGTGCTTCTGTGCGAGTGGGATGTGGTGGAGGGGCTATGCATCTCCAAAAATCCAACCGTTACAACATTATTGACCAACTCGGTGAAATCGATGCAAAACTCGCTTGTACCGATCTGTTCAAAATGTGGCAACTTTCAAAATCTCGGTGAGACCGATATATGATTCTCTGTGGCACCGAAGTCAGTGGCCGAGGCAGTTTCCAAAACTCGGTGAGACCGAAGCATAAACTCGAAATTTTCGATTCTACGAAAACAGTCAATCGAATCGTAGTCACCAATTCTCGGTTGCACTAATGCAAACTCGGTTGTACTGATAAGCTAGGGTTTGGCTAGGGTTCTTTCTTGGGTGAAAAATCGGTAGAGCCGAATGGAAACTTGGCGGCATCGATTTTGTGAAGTTAGGTTTAGACATAGTATTTGTGGGAGAACTTGTGGGTGTTTTTGGTGGCTAGCACTTGTGCACGTGGAGCAACTTGTTCAGCAACAATACCTTATCCCTTCTAATAGTACTGTCTTACATATGGACTCAAAGTGATTTCTCACAAAGTAAAAAAAAGAGTCTTCTAGCTTGAAGATTTGCCAATCCATTCCTTGCTTCATGGGGAATCTCCTCACAACCTTTTGTCAACACTCAGTGTGGACTAAACCTGAAATAAACTAGGTAAAAATATTAGTCCAAGAGACAATATATGTTGTTATAAATTATCAAAACCATCAAGGAAGCATATGTGATTTCAATCTCCCCTTTTTGTTAACCGATGACAACATACAATCAAAACTTCAAATAAATATATGCAAAGATATAATGAAGACCTTGAAAGACACATGACTAAAACTTGCTCCCCCTAAATGTGTGCAATTTCTTTAAAGGATAGTTGCTAGTGTATACTCCCTTTGTCCAAAAATACTTATTAAAAAATGAATGTATCCAGACGTATTTTAGTTTTAGATATATTTATTTTTATTCATTTATTCAACAACTATTTTCGGACAAAGAGAGTATATCAGAGTAAAAAGGGTCAGAGGACAAATATTTTACAAAATGTAGCTCTACACGTAAACAATCGATATCCAATTTTTTCGAAGTGACGATTGATGAAAACGCCGGGAGCATGGAAGGGACGGTGAACAGCACACCGGTTGCACGCACGCACGCACGCAGGCTGACGCTGACAGATACTAGTAGCGAATGGCCCCAGTAGTCGCTCGAAGATTCTCACCCACGGGCACTGCCTTTTCCCAAAAGGCGGAAAGATGGGGCAGGAGGCGGATGCGGATGAGCACCTGC
Organism: Hordeum marinum; assembly: GCA_022496015.1. Classification (NCBI taxonomy): domain Eukaryota; kingdom Viridiplantae; phylum Streptophyta; class Magnoliopsida; order Poales; family Poaceae; genus Hordeum; species Hordeum marinum. The sequence continues at coordinate 310,797,015 of CM039673.1, forward strand.
AGCGGCGGCTCCGGTGGGTGTTCGCTGCCGAGGAGCGGTCGTTCCGCATGGATCGGCGCTCGCCGGCCGCCGCCGACCTCCGCTCCGCCGTTGCCGACGTGCTCCCCCGATTCCTCGGCAACTACTCCGACGAGACCCTCGCGGTACCACCCCAAATATCCCCTTCCTTCTCTCGCACGCACGCGAGCCCTAGAACGTGCCAGTGCGGATATTTGGTGGCGGGATGCCGTTGCGGCTCGGTCCTGCGTGGTTCCGTGTGCTAATTGGTCCCGGGAATGTCACGATAGGAGTGTGGATGGATGGGCCTCCGCGTCTGGGGCAGTACCAAGGGGATTGGGGTGGCTCTGAATGAACTATATGCGTGTGCTTGTTTGTGGAATGCTCTGCCTGGGTCGAGTGATTGGCACCAAAGTGAAATTTAAGTTGGAGTGGTGATGGATTAGACTATCTATCTGGAACATTTGGCTTGTTCGACATTTCCTAGGAACTCTATAGAAGTTAGGTATGGACTTCCCAGGATCACAATTCCGAGCCTTCTTATTGGTCGTCCCAGCCTCAAAGCGCATCAGCAGTGGTGCCAAGATATATCTAAAGTAGTTTTCTGGCATAATGGACCAGTGTGTTCTCTTAACCGTCATAAACAGTCCTTATCAATTCGATATACGTACCTCCTTTTGTCGCTGATAACTTTGATTCCTATTTCACAGGTCATTAACCTTTTGTAATTCACATATTTTTTTGTGTGTGCCTCTGTCCCATTGTTGCACCCAACAATTTGCAAATTAAGTATTAACTTACACAAGCCTATAGATACTTCATAAAACATAAGTTCATAATGCCACCAACACCTAACTGTAATAAAGCCAACATGTTTGAGGCTCATTGTATTGTCGTAGTCAGGTTTATATGAATCTATGAGTCAAATATGACGGGACACTGATGATAAGTTTTGTTCAGTAGTAACTTTGACCAGTTTTTTTTAGGCGATGAAGATGTTTCTGGGTGCTGCTTCATTGCCATGGAAGACTGTAGAGACATTGTATAATACCCCCTCCGATCACAAATATAAGATGTTCTAACTTTTTTCTGAATCGGTTGCATATAGACATGTTTTAATGTGCTATTCACTCATTTCAGTCCGTATGTAGTCCATATTGAAATATCCAAAACATCTTATATTTGTGAATGGAGGGAGTAATATTGAAGGCTGTAAAATGGATTGTAATGTTTTCACATCACCTTGAGATAAAGTGAACACATGTAGTTCAGTACAATTTCAGTTGCCCAATTATATTTGTAGATTAGTGATTTGACTAATTCATGATAATTAAGAGGATATTTGCATAAGAAGACATGCGAAGGGGCAGTGGAGGTCTTAACACATATCTAGTGATCATTTCCCTTCGAAAAGGGTGTATGTTCACCCGCAAAAGAAAAGAAAAGAAAAGAAAAGGGTGTATGTCCCTTCTTGCATACACCCAATGTGTTTTCATTATATTTTAGACATGTTCTCCTATTAGTCTGCCTAGAGCAAGACTTGAGGTTTGCTGTTAAACGGATTTAGCAAAGGGATTTTTTGGGTCTTAGATTGATAATCTCAAAGAAAGAAATATCGAAGCACAAGCTTGGCGTTGTCACTTGATAAGTTAATGTTGGCTATAGATGGCAACTTCCTCAGTTCTTTATGTTGGTATGTTGTATGCCAGGTTTGAGGACTACGTTACTCTCTTTAGTGTAGTTCGTAGGATAACCGTGAGTTTCCATTGCATGTTTTGCCAAATACGCAAGATTCGACTGTTTGAGTTCTTGGTATGTTTGTTTTCATGTTAATATAAACAAGATGCTTTATAGCTGTTGATTGCATAATGACTGATAATTTTTCTTTTCTTTTCTCCCTGACTAAAGGAGTACATTGTAATTTTAGTTTGTAATGGGAAACATCAGTATCAAGCACGCGATGATTTGGAGGCCTTTCTTGGTGATGATAGTGCAAAATTTGTTGCATGGTATTATAGCTGCCATTTAATCAATTAGTTGTGTTCTTGATATGTGCACTTTTATGAGGTCAAGATGTTTTTTGCATGACTAAGCAGGCTTTGGGGTTACCTAAGCAAAACGGCTATAGCACTGGCTGATGATTCTAGCGTGCAACATAGGCCAGAAAATGAAAGTCAGGACCGTAATGACAAGAAAAATCTTCTGGTCATAAAAAACCAACCCGGAGAGGCTCATATTGTAAGGATCTTACTCTCTTTCCTCTTACAATCATCAGTCGCCACACAACATTTAATTGTCTTCATCATATCAACTAGTTCAACTTAATTGAGCATCCGGTTACTTCTTTCAAGTCAAAATGCCCAGATTATGCACGTACCATGACTTATGAACACTCAGTCAAACTCATCTACTGTTCACCAGGTAAACTCAAATATCTTAGTACCACAAGAGCATAATGGTCTTCACAAGCTTGATTTAGCTAAAGGCCAAAATGTGGCCCAGCGACGCATTAGTTCAACTGTTACCATTTCCCCTAAAATGTTGTCTGGTGACGAATGTTATTGGGAGGGCCAGCATCAGAAGGTAAATACTTAATAGGCCATGCCTCTGTTATTAAGTACCTATGTTTGTACTGTGTGCTATGGAAAGGATGCATCTAACTTGATGATTCTATGTCAGAACAGAAAGATTGGAGTTCAACAGGTGACAGAAGTTCCTCCATGCGGCAGTCTGGTGTAGCTGCAAAGACTGAACATACATTGATGCAAGGCAAGCATTTTTTTTCTTATTCGACAGCACAATTCTAGGACAATATGTTCTTGAACCATTTGGCATATCATAGCTACTTCAAACTACTCAATACACCCATGAGAAGTACTAAATGTCTCATGCCATGTATTCTATACTGGACCGCATCTATATGTCACTTGTACATCCCTTTATCAAAGCCAGTTCTCTTTTTTTCCTCTGAAATTTTGTTTGTACTTTGTATTTTTACTGTATGCTGCATTTTCTTCTACTAAAAAAAATGTCCACCAGCTTCTGTAAGGCTAGGCGATTCGTTTTTTAAAGAAGATAACGATGCTTTCTTACTTTGCGGGTTAATGTCCTTCCAAAGTTGTATGAGCCTTGTATTTAGTCTTGTAATTTTTTTTCTTCTATATCAATAAATATACACTCTCCAGGCATCCCTATAGTTCTTCGTTAAAATTATCTTGCCTGAATATGATTCAAGATGGTCTGTAAACAATCTTTTTTTGGGGTCATGTGCTGCTCCTATTTTATCTAACATCCCCTGGTTAGCTTGCATGCTTAGGTGTGACTTTAAATGGAGTTAAGGTTCTGATAATCCTACTTTAACTTATGAAAGATCATTTGCCTTTTAAGTTCTATACGTACAAGCAACATGTGATTTCCCTTGGTTATGGAAGTTGTGTATGCATTTCTAGAAAGTTGAAGTGGCTAAGTTTCTCACAAATGTCCCTTAAAAGGACTTCTTTCATGTGGCTGCCCAGTTTGGTTGAAGTGCTGTACTGATTCAGGCTCTTGGCGTCCAGTTTGGCTTGTCTCAACTCAATCCCAAATGAGAGTACAAGATTGAAGGTGCAACTGATAGTATATGAAAAAATGGTTGTGTCTGTTTACTTGTAGATGGATTGAATAAAGAAGGGATTCAAACATTGTTTTGTTGAAAACGAGAATAATTGTTTTTGCCAGAAATGGCCACACTGCCAAAGTACGTTACAGAGGCTACCTTAAAGGCAATAATACCACATATGGGCTTTATAACATAACTCCATAGTGTTGTCCTCTGATCTAAACGATGACTCTCTTAGTGCATATCTTTTATCCTTTTTTTTGGCACATTATATTTTTGAGAAACTGTATAATTTTGCAATTTGGACGGACTTTGATCGTATGTTATGTTTCTCAACATTCCTTATCCTTGAATACTAGATTGTAGAGTTGACATGGTAACTATGCTGCCGTTTATACCAAAAGTCCAAAATACCAAAAATACCAATACCACCTTGAGCTGAGCCATATTCCTTTCTGTACTCTATTGATTTGGGAAACTACACTAGCAGTCCTGGGTTTAAGTTTTGGGGTCAGCTGTTTGCCAAAAGATCAAAAGTGATATTCTTTGATATTGATTTACTGTTATTCGAAAACCTAATGCAGAGGAACCCCATGATGAGCATCTTGGAGGAAATTCCTCCACAAGACGTTTGCCTTTGGCCGTGGGAACTGATGACGGTGAAGTGCCAGAATCCATGAGAAGGCCCCGCAATGTTTGGGACAGGCTAGGGAAGCCTGCTATGGAGGATCAAGGTTTAGCTACAGAAGCTGACAACATGCATGTTGAAAATATAATGCATAAGAAGGCCAAGTTAATGGTGTCTGAGCATGATCGAAGATGCCGTGTTAACTCAAGTACAGAAGGCGATTTATTTGACAGAGCAAATTCTGGAAACTTCTCCAGTAGTTACCCAGATGTCAATACAGCACATGCACATGAGCCCAGGGAGAAATCCAACAGAAGCAGGCTGACAGGTCGGTTGAATTTTGGTGATGTGGAGCGTAATCGTCATCAAGTTAGAGATGTTATTAGCCAGAAGTCTACTTCAACACTGCCAGTGAAAAGTTTTGGTTCACAAAGTTTGAATGAGTTCACATCCGAGGTGAAGAGCTCACCTGCATCAGTTTCCGAACCAGCACGGCATGCAAACTCATTAAAAGGACATGTATCAGCATCTGACAAATTGTCCCAGTTAAATATGCGGCTAAATTCAGGAACTGATGTTTTGCAAAGTCAGCAAATTAGCAGCCCTGCACAGTCCAAGAGTGGGTCTTCTGTTCGGGAAGATGGTGGCAATTACAGTAACAAACCAGTAAAAGATGTAAGCTATTCTTTATTGAGTAACTTGTTTTCTATTTGGGATCTTCTAGCGACCTAAAATGGTTGTTGTAACTGATTATGCAGGAGATGTTGGATGTGAAACTAAAGCTAAAGCAGGTGGAACTAGACATGCTCAAGCTTCGCTCCAAGCAGGTGCAGATAAACAATGGGAAGCAAGGAGCCCTCCCATCAGGTTTGTCCTATTGTTTTTTAGTCCTTTCTGTTTCTGTATGAATACAATCATATAAAGGAACCTAGGGAAAATGACATTGGATTTACTACTACATGCCAAAATATAGTGCCATAATTTTCTGAGATAGCAGTTGGTTCAGTTGGTCCTTGCAAATCTATCAGGCCATCTGTTGAGTTTGAGTCATCTGCAGTTATTTCTTGCGATTTATTATCAATGATATAGTCAACTAGGTCAATATGCTTGGTTGCTTGTGACTGCGGTCCTGAAAAAATGGCCATTCTGTAATTTATTGGTCCTTTCACTGGTTTGTATGGTCTCTTGTCTATGTTGGCAGCAAGAGCCCCCTAGTTTAAACATGAGGGCAGTTTATTGGCGAGATGCTCTACAATGGTGCATAGCAGCGTTATGTTCTTGGGTATAAATTGCAAAAATATGATGATACTCCATCACTTAATCCAAAAACAGACAGCCAAAATTCAAGAATCCATATGATTTGAAATGAACTCAAAACAGGGAAACCAATTAATCTATCAATCATTTACCCGCCATGGAATTCATATTATTTGTAAAAAGACTTGTTACCTCCCTGAAGTTTGATGCTCAATCTACTTGTCCGCCAAAGCTATAGAACCATATACCCACCAGAAAATTTGTGAAACAGGCTAGCTACCCACTTGGAGATCAGGTTCCTTCCCTGTCAAATGACTTGGCAGTCAGAATAAGTTGAGAACTCTCTCGCGCAACTCGAATGGTCGAGAATTTGAGATCATTTCTTCAAAAACCTCCCATGCGCCGATGATCAGCGATTCGTCCCTCTAGCAGCTGGCCATGTGGAGGATGTATCAAAGCTCAGCATTATGTGCTACCACAGTGTGGCTCGGGCCTTTTCAGGACCCATATGCCGCTGCTTCACCAACCAGGCTGCCCTGCATTCTCTAGATCCGTTTGAGGAGCCCACTCTACAAGATTTTCCACTATTTAGTTTATCACCAGATGTGGTCCCTGTGTATTTCCACTTCACCCTATCTGGCTGTAAGCTCCTGCATCCTCTTTCTTGCCCTCGGATTGGTTGCAGCTGATTGTTCTTCCGCAACCACAGTCGTTGTTCTCACTCTCTGGCCAGCACTTCTGCATTAGCGTCTGCATTTACATGTTACTGGAGCTTGCATGTGCCACTGCTGTATGCGTAAACTGCCACATCGGTGTCCTAGGAAACCACGCCTCGTATTGCCAGGAAAGCCGTGTCAATCTACTAAAGCATTCTTGTGGAAGTAATGGCTTGGTGGAGGGGCAGACAGGATGGATGCCTAGGTGGACTGCTATCTCAGATGAAGGAGGTTCCAAACAATGAAAGACATGCTGTTTTCCTTCATTCAATTTGGTTTGTCGAGTCAACATTAAAAATGTCGAAAGTTTTTTCTGGACACTGGCACTTGGTTGTTATTTGCTTACTAGTAAGATGCCTGTGCGTTGCACGCAACATAATTTTATTTTATTTTATTATGTCTGTGTTCAAATTGACCTGTGCCGTTCATTCTTTGTTTAAGAAATATCAATATCTTTTCCCCGATATTCAATTTTGTTCCTGAGCATGCATGCATATGAGTGAATAGTAAATGCAAACAAAATAGCAAAAAATATTTTTTTTTGCGAACATACATGTTTGAGCATTCTAGTTACGTGCAAAATTTCATGAAGACAATATTCATGGTGCTTTGCCAAAAAAATAAGGCTTAAGAAAGCTTTAAAGTTACTCCATCCGTTCCGTAATGCAAGTCGTTTTTGCAAACTATGTTAGCTTGCATAAATGTCTTGTATTGTGAGACAGGGAGACAGTAATTTTTTTGGGTATCGGTTTTGTTTATTTTTGTAGACCTTCACGAAATGTTGCACGCAGCTAGAACACTCCAACATGTTTGTTGCCAAAAACATTAAGAATTGTTTTGAATTTTATTGCTACTATTTGAGCTCAGGAGCCAAGTTCATGTCTCATATTTCTTCAATTTCAGCAGTCCCTTGGTGAAAAATTAGGAGAACGTATAATTAAAGTCCTGTGGGCAAGGACACTCTGGTTGCTCTAGCCCATATCCTTCCTATCTGTGCCCTACTCCACATCTATAAGAAAACAAGAATCTCTCTCTCCCCCCCCTCCCCCCCCCAAAAAAAAGAATTGCACGACTTTCTCAGTTTTACATCTGTCATGTCTGCTGTGTACTCATGTGTGTAATACTGGAAATTTTCAGCAACGATATTGGGGCATATAACCTACTTTTCTTAGAAAAATTGTGCAACTACTCCCTCCGTAAACTAATATAAGAGCGTTTAGAGGGTGGCGGTGTGGAGGTGGTAGTGAGCAGTGGGGCTGATATGGTAGAGAGGAGTAAGGACAGGCGCTTGGAGCGCCCGGCGCCGGCGGCGTGTGGAGCGGCGGCCATTGCCCAGTTCGGTTCCATTATTTCTCCTCTTTTCTAGAAGGATCGTGTGCTGATGGATACGGTAGGGGTGGATGGAGCAGGCAAATGTGAAATGGCCTCCCATGCGTCGGATACAAATCTGATGGTCCAAGTTAATGGATGGCAGACACACCATCATCACCAACTCGTTTTTTTAAGAAGTATATATAGAGAAACACACTTTGAAATGGACAATATGCTGATGGACACAGAACTTCCTATGTGCTCCCTAGGCGAGGTGGTACTAACGCAGCTGGCAAGCACGTATTTTGCGTGCTTCGTGCATGTGCAGAGCAACACACAGGCTGCATGGGCTGGCTTTGGAGGCCCAACAAGCCAAACTTGTTGATCTGTTGATGCTACTGAGCTAAGCATTTTGTTAATTCATGGTTCTGTCTCTCTACAGCCATAACAAAGCAATGTGGGTGCATGCTGCCCGTAAAAGATCTTCACCAGAAATGTTCACATTCATGTAAAATAAAACATATATATACTTCTTAATATAGTCGGGGCGACCCATGGGTAACCCATGGGCACGAACTCGCACCCATACCCTACCCATGGGCACAACTCTACGACCCATACCCTACCCATTCGGGCCTGTGCCCATGGGTGGCCAAACCCATGGGGGTCGAATTGCCGGCTTGAAGCACAAGTACACAACACAGCTAAGGAAACTTCAAACTGGTGCTTAACCAGTCTAGTGTATTCCATAATGACCAAAAAAAAAGCATCAATCGATCAATGATTTTATGATGTGTTTGACTACATGCCAACTAATTGTACCACCCAGCCTATTTTGCCTGAAAGCTAGTTTTGTTGTCCACATCATGACATGTATGGTTAACTGTGATGTATCAGTCATGGTGCTCAGCTTCTGCTATTTTTTTTCTTCTGTTGTCTGCACCTCCCCTTGGGCCCATATTCCTTTTTTCTTTGCTTTGTTTATCTGTTAACAGAGGGCAGTAAGGATAGTCAAATTTTTGAGATCCGGCAGCATTTAACTGTTTGGGCACTCTGAACTAACTTTTTATTTACCAAGAGATAACTCTGAAGCAACTCTGTTTGCGCCTTGGAATGTGGATTATTTAAATATGTCGAGCAATTTCCTATTCTTGTTCACCAGCTCAACACTCTTATCATGGAATTGAGTCTGAAATTTTGTTTTCTTGTAGGGCCCCATTCGAATTTAGAGGAGGATGCCGATGCCAGAACTGTTCTTGTGACAAATGTATGTAAAAGGAACCCATCTCTTTATTTTTGTTCGTCACGGATCACTATAATTTTTGCTCTATTCTTTTGACTGAAAAAGCTTCTTCATTATAATTACTCTCTCCGTTTCTATATAAGCCTTTTTAGAGATTGCAATACGGACTACATACGGATGTATATAGACGTATTTTACAGTGTTGATTCACTCATTTTGCTCTCTATGTACTCTATTGGAATCTCTAAAAAGGCTTATATTTAGGAACGGAGAGAGTACATCATAGATGATAAATTTGGTGAGTTACATCTCTGGGTGATTGTTGTAGGTGCATTTTGCGGCAACCAAGGAAGCATTATCAACACATTTTATGAAGTGTGGGACTGTGCTTAAGCTCAATATGTTGACTGATGCAATTACTGGCCACCCAAAAGGGTATATTCTTTCATGCCCAGTTTCAGCGGATGCTGCTCCCGGGCTCATTTGAGCCCGGTGAACAGTAAAATCGATAAAATTCGAAAAAGGTTCAAAAAAATTCCAATATTTTTTGTGATCAATCATTGACAAAAGTTTTAACTGCGTGCAAAAATTTGTCCTGAAATAACATTCCTACAAGGCGCGGCAAAAAAAACAAAATCGATACTCTGAAAATACAAAAATACGCATTTTCAGAGTATCGATTTTGTTTTTTTTGTCACGCCTTGTAGGAATGTTATTTCAGGCCGAATTTTTGTAAGCCGTTAGTACTTTTGTCAATGTTTGATCACAAAAAAATTCGAATTTTTTGAACAGTGTTCGAATATTTTCTGATTTTACTGTTCACCGGGCTCAAATGAGCCCGGGAGCAGAAGGGCACTTTCCTCAGCTTGCTTTCTTCATCTGTGGCATCTACAAGCTCCATATCTGTTGTTAATTCTTGTTGTTTCCCAGGGCTGCATTTGTTACTTTTGCTGACAAGGAATCTATTGGGAGGGCCCTATCTTTGAGTGGGACGTCGTTTTACTCTAGAGTTCTCACAGTAAGACTGTGTTTTCACTATCAAGCTTGTTGTATCTGTTGTTAATTGTACATTTCTCTGTGCCTTTAGATATACTAGATGACCCGTTGCGCCAATGGCGCAAAGGGCGACAGTGAACCAAGTATTCAAACCATCCGAGTAACAATATTTAGAGACTGATCATAAAATTCTTGAAGCATTAGGAAATAGAAACTTAGACATGATGTTCATACATAGCATTAAAAGAAAGGCATTAGATTGGTCTATATTAGCTTATTTACATTGTTTTTACAAAGAAAACTACATAGGCTGAGATACATCATATAAATAGCTCTGGTTATTCAGCTTACAGCCATACATGGTGGTTTACATTAGGTAGTCACCGATGCATGTACCATCGGCATCAAAGATGACTTTATGGTGGGTGTGTTTGGTGGGCTTTCATTCCCCAAAGCACAAATGCGTTCCATACCATCGTCCAATTCCCAATAATACTTGTTTGTTTCTTGTAAAATGCCCTCTGATTGTAACGTTGTATCGTCAAGACGAGCTGCAACATATCTTATCTGCAAAGGGTATGGTTCAGATCTAAAGAAAAAGAACAAAGAACAAATGGCATGCAAAAGAGTTCAAATAGTTACATAACACCAGAGTACCTTACTGGGCATTACAGTGTTCCTATGCAAACACACTAACAAACAAAATTATGAGTGAAAGATGCGGGCCACATTGCTAATCACATAGACATTGAATGGGGTAGGAACCAAACCTTTTAGTCTGCTAGTAGATACAATGAGTCAACAGTTATGATTCTTGTTTTACATTTCCTTTTGAAGAATTAGCACAAGATTCAGAAAAAGAACCATATTTTCTCGGTGCTTTGAACCCTTGGTTTCAGAATGATTCTCAAAATACAAATATCTGGAGACGACAACAAAATGAACACAAAACAATTTAGCATTAACGGTAGCGTCTTTACGTAAATCAGGACAAATCAAAATCAAATGTACAGAGAAATAATACGAAGACCAAACTCTGTGGCTACTGTTTCAATACACAGTAAGTTCTATCTTCTATAAAACAGTGTCCCGATACAATTGGTAACGAACGATTTGGTTCCAAGTACACAAGTAAAGGAAAAGGTAACCTTTTTATTTTTTAGATATCAACAATCAGGTTCTACAAAAGACTTATACATACCTAAGTACAGGAGCTACCTAGTGAGCTACAAAATTTAGATTAAGATAATGAAAAAGCTTCTAGTCCTGAAAATAATTAACTGATAAAACTTGTACAAAAATCAAAATTTGTTACTTTCTTTTATGACCAAACAAGCACGTGGGAATAGTAAACTCATAATTTAATTAATCAATAATCTTCTAATCCTGATTAACTCAATTGAAGCTTCGAAGGCTATCGATAAATTGCCAAGAGATTAACACAGCCACCCCAAAAAATCAGCAAACAAACTAAATAGGCAAAAACCAGATAGTGAATTTTAAATACATTTGATGAGAAGAACCTCATGGATATCTTTTATTATGCAATATGTAGTATTCACATCAAAAGTCAAATGAAATCTATGATATGTGCACCTATATCATATTGATTAGTAAAGGGGGAAGAACACACCCAACAATGATCTGCAAATTCATTATTAACAACCTGGATGTGGCCATCAATGATAACATTCTAATCTGGAAAAATGAACTGATAAGCTTATAAACATGCAAAGAGTCTGACAAGTTACTCCTTTCTAACAATCTATAGAAATGAGGACAACATCAAGCAAGGCCACCCAAAGAGGCAAAGCATAAATCATTTGAATGCGATCTATACTGCAAGAACTGAATCAATTTAAGCGCTGATAGATTGCTACAGTAATAGCTTCAGTGACAATGGAGAGGAACAAAGTAGCATCTAACCGTTGTGAGTGGGACTTTTAGAAGGTGTCTTCCGCTGACAGTTGCAACATTTGATGTTGCATGTCTCTGCCTTGCTCTCCCCTCCCCTCAAAACGGGATAGCCTCCACTTTGGCCAGACCTCGCCCCTCGCCTCCGGTGCTCCTCTCAAATAACAATTCCTTCACCTAGAGTGATAATAAATCTAAAGGTACAGAACACATAACATTCGAGCATATATTATCTAATTGTACAGCTACAATAGTCGGAAAGACTTGACACCAAAAGGCTAAAGGAACTACATCGTGAAAAGGAGAAGCTACAGGAACTAAAGCACAACTATCCATTGCTGCAATGTAGAAATTAGGGATATAACAATATTATTCTTTGGGTGGAATATTACTCGCAGCAGCAATATGCAAAATAAAAAAAAATACAGGGATCATTTACAATAACAATGTTACTGATTAGAGAGATTAATTATACTGCAAGTGGATAACTAACATTAATTATCTGAAGAAGCAAATGCCAACACAGGGAAAACACACATGTTAAAACTGTTTCCCTCACCAGCAAATAAATGTCCACAAGAAAGAGACTAACCGAAGCAAGTAGCAGTATTGTTGAGAAGCTATGATATTGTGAGTGAGACATAAGCCAGCGCATGGCCTGATGTAGATTTGATAAACAGAAAACCTTCTTTTGAGATAGAAGCATCCAATCCTGCCAACTCTTCACCTTTTCGGCCTAACATGCTAGCTGTGGTTCATTTATAGTAACCTGAATAAGTTGCGCCAAGTATTTATTTCGTAATTAATTACACAAACTTAGAGCCACTTTAGTCTAAACTAAGCTAAAGTTGGTAGTACGACAAAAATTTAGAAACATGGGTTGTCCACATCAGTAATCTTCCAAAGTAATCACTATGATCACGGGTTGGTTAGCCTTAACTTAGGCCAAGCTTATATGATCGCTTATGCGGTCAAGATTATAAAACTTATAAGCCAGTTAAGTCAGCTTATCGTATAGTTATTAGCCATAATCACTAAAAAATGGGAACAAAAAAATGTCATTTAAACATAACCATAAAAGAAGTAGAAAAAGAAAACTCACAAAAGGCCTAGTGGCAGCATGGATAGAAGTTAAATGCATTCAAGATATAAAATCTAAGCAGGACCATAAACTGAACTTTATATCTACTACTCTGCTCCGCACACGGGATACCTATATTTCTCATTGAAGGCTATTCTGGAAGACGACACACAAATAAGAAGCAATCAAATAAAAATCCGACGGTCATCACTGATCAAAGTGTGCTATAGGTGTTGATGAATCTATAATCGATGAAGAAGCTTCCTGCTAATAAAATTACGCATTTCTTTCCGACGCTCAATTACACATGTGATGTGTTCATGTAAGTTTGGACACAGTGAAGCATTTACACACACGCCCACAACAAACGTTTCCCCTTTGCATATGTAAAGAGTAGGAGGTGATCTGCTAGATTGTATAAACCTTTCCTTCATTAGAATGCAGCAGCCAATTGTTTGGGAATATATAAACAAGAAACAACACCATATCCATAGCAGGCGAACCCCAATGTTTATAGAAAGCCAACCTGACCACGCAAACGCACGAGTCCATGGAATATGTACCAAGACCTAATCACGCAAGCCAGTCAGAGGAAACTTAACCTTGTTGGTCAACCGCGCACACGTCCAACGAATCAACAAAGAACCGGCACATGGAAAGGAACATGGAAGAAAAAAATGTCTCAGCTTACACACATTTTATCGATCAGGAGACAACCAGAGAAGATCCCACCTCCAGGAGCAAATAACCAACTGATGTAGTCGGCATACCCGAGCAGCAAGCCGAATGACAAGCAGAAAATTTAGAACCATGCAACATAAAATTTTGTCGCCTGCGGGATGCTATAGATAAAAGAGAAATAGCTAAAGATAATTTCAGTAGTTTAGTACCAATGGCAATACGGCTAACTTTGTAGAGTCCACTTGTTGCTCATCTGCGTTAAAAATAAGTTTTTCAATACTTCTGCCCATTAACAAAGAAATTTGTATAGCCATGAGCTGAGTCGCACCATGGGCATACTGTCTTGGTTCCACTCTAGAAACACCCCCCTTTGTGACAGAGATATTGTCTCCACCTGCGTCATAAAAGTATGGAATAATTTAATTGTCTACATTCTTATATGGTTTTAGGTGTCTAAATGGGCGATCAGCAATACAACACTGAAGTCAAGCTGAGCTGAATAAAAAATAGTAGTATAGTAGGCGACCTTCTGAAACAGCAGAAACTAAATAGGATTTTGTCAGCATTGGTATTCTAAATCAAACCTGAGATTTCCCAACAAAATTGCAACCTGGGATCACATAGACTTCTATTGATGGCTCATTTTCCCAACAAAACTGCAAAATAGTGAACGGATGATAACTAAATCAAACCTGAGATGTCCCAACAAAACTGCAAAATAGTGAACGGATGACAACTGAATAAATATCACTTCATTATTCCTTTACTAACTGAAGCGAAAAACAAATCTCTTGCTTCTCCCTTCCTGTCGGCATACAAACAAGGTGCAATCACACAGCCCAACCTCATGCAGCTTCAATACATGTTCTGCGTCCATTGAATTCAAGGGGAGGCAAGGAAACTGAGAGTGCAAGAGAAAGAAGCTGGTACCTATGGAGCAGCAACACCATCCAAACCATCTCTTCGCCGCCTTGAGCTCGAGGGAGGAGGGCCGGCCGCCCGGCGTCGCGGGTAGCCCGTGCTCTTCCTTCTCGCCGCTGTCCAGCACTGCCACACAAAGCGAGGCCGTCGGAGCCCCGGTGCAGAGGGAGAGTCTGCCAACCTCTGCATCCAAGAGGGCGTTGAGCCCCGAGACAGAGCAGCACATCCTCGGCGCCTATTCCTTGCCGCCGCCAAACAATAGCCCGAGGCGGCGGCTGGCCGGCGTCACCTCTCCCTCTCTACCTTGGATCCGCGTTTCCGTTGTCGATGCCCGATCTCCGCCCCACCCTCGTCTCGCCTCTCCTCTGCAATGGCTAGATCCCTCCTTGATCTCCCATCCTTGTTGTCGTCGATCTGCTCCTCCCATATCGTTGAACTCCAGCGTGGAGCTGGGATGGGGGCTCCTCTCCCGGTGTGTGTGTGTGTGTGTGTGGGGGGGGGGAGGGGGGAGGGGAGGGGCCGCTCCAGGCGCCGACGACTTTGGCGAGATGGGGGAGAGCAGGGGAGGCGGCGCTGCGCAGGGAAGCGTGGAGAGAGGACAGTGGGGAAGGAGGGACGTGGGGCTTGAGGAGGCTGTGGATTGGTTGATAGGGTTTCACTTGTGCACGCGAAATCCACCCATCGACCCCACTGCAGTAAAATTCTTCGGGTACGCAAAGTCAAACCTAAACCACATCGTTTCCTCTATCCCACAGTAAAGAACCCCACCTGACATTCACATATGAAACTGCTGTAAATGTACACAAGGACCAACGGCTGGGTGACTGCCTGCAGCAAAATTTGGTTAACAGTAAAAAGATCGCAGGGTCAAGAAAGCTTACCGCTCGCAAATGCCTCAGATGGGCGGGTACTCTAGCGGCTTTTCTATGTTCAATGGCTTGCCTTTGTACTTCACGAAACCATATTTTTTTCCTCAAAATTAACCCCGTCATCAAAACTGGAAAGCTGGTGTTCCGTGCTGTACATATAGACAAAGTGGACCTCATCTTAGGCTAAAATGTTTACTGAAATGAAAAAGAGGCATAGCAAAGTTCATTGTAACTTTTAAGTTCAGATCACGTGAGCTCAACCACATTCTCAGCAGTAGTTAACCAGATCCAGATTACAGCATGTAGTCAATGGGTTCTGTTATTAAGATCTTGTATTTTCAGGTAATGCGGAAAGCAGAAGCACCTCCTGGATTTTTGGCGTCTATTCAGCAGATTTGGAGGCCGCTGCCATGGAACTCGCCACCATTCCACAAAGGAGTTAGTCCGAAGCAGTCCTCTGGTCATCATCTCCAGTGGAAACGCGAGCAGTCTGCCACGGAAAATTCCCCTGCCAATTGCCCTACTGACTGAAGACAGCACTTAAGAATCTAAACCTCACCAATGGACATAGCTTTACTGGATCAGGTCTGGGCAAGATGTTATCTTTGGCACCTCTTTATCCTCAGAATGATACTGTAACTGCTGTTCAAACATCCACAGGCTTTAGTTCTACCAGATTTTATTTTTTTCTGATGAGGAATTACAGGCTTTCTTTGCTGCCGGGGTCTGGAACTCGTGAGGTGAAACGGGAATTGGTTGCAACCCTAATTGAAGCTATAGACAAGATTCTTTGATCGGACATGTGTGCTATGTGTTTAGACCCATCAGAATATGTGTGATCCTCAGGATCATAGTTGCCACTCTTGTCGAATATGCTAGTGGCAAACTGGCAATATGAAGTGTAGTTACAGTTCGACGAACATCTTTGAAATGGTGAGCGAATACATTTGAATAGAGATGTCAGCGTTGGCCAGCCTTTTGTTATTTGAAGCACTACTAAGCCGTCATTATGCTTGCTGCCTGCGATCGGTGGCATGTAAATGTAATAACAACCAACCGATGAAGAACATAAACCCCTTCCAAGCCAGCCCTTGAGTCTCCTGGGAGACCAAACAAAATCATATTTCTCCATCCCATTCTTCCTCGTCTCATAATATAAGAGTATTTTTGTCTCGATTTCTTTTTTGCTAGCCCAGCACTAAAAACCCACTTCTCTATGATTATAAGGTTTATTCGAAGAGGAAATTGCATCTTGTAACCACATCATTTCTTCCTTTTTCCTTTCTAACCTTGGCTTTGCAACATTTCAAAATTGGGAAACTGTGATAGGAGCAAGTGCTATTAAAGAACAATTAGCAGGTTTAGATTTGCGAATTATTATAGAGAATTCTTTGGTCAAATGTAAGGAATTAGAAGACCAAGGGTATAGTGAAGATGAGTGGGAAGATAAAAAAAGATGAATAAGAAAGGTTATTTTGATTAGACGCATGCAATTGGCGAATCATTTTATTCAAACAAATGTAGAGCCTGATGGGATGGTTTTGTGCTTATTACCGGTTCTTTCTCCCGAATTGAAACCTATAATATCATGAGACAAAGGGAGCAGTTTTATGGGACGGAGAGGTAGTTTTGTATGAGCCTTAGGTTAGATTAGAGGATATAAGAGTCTTTTTGACACTATTGGTGTAAAAAACGCTTTTATATAATGAAACGGAGGGAGTAGTGCCAAAAACGCTTTATATTGTGGAAGGAAAGGAGTAGTTTTGTATGAGCCCTAGCTGAAAGGATAGTTACTTAATTGTGATGAATATGATACTATTGAAAATTAGCCACAAAAGGTTTAAAGACAGGTTGAGCAAAACATGAAAAATAAGCAAATGGAGCAAAGGGGAGGGGAGCGTGTCACATCATCTCTAGCGGAGAACGCCCCGATCACTATAATAACAACTGGTTTTAAGTTTCAAGGCGAAAAATGACTCACAAGACCCGAAAAACGCCTCGGCCTGGATTTTCTTTCTTTCTGGGAACGTGGCATATTGGACCCCGAGTGCGCTATATCTTCAACTTTTTTATGTCTCATTTGTCGTTTCCCAATCTCTAGGAAATTTTGGCAGGGCGGAAGTTTTAGCTCAAGCCCTCCATTCCACCCCAGCCACCACATCTCCTTGTTGATTCCTGCTGCCCCCGGCCACCCTACGTTGTCGAGTAGCTTCCTCGCCGTTTGTCGCATCTTTTGCACCACTTTGGGAGCTCAGGGGTGGTCATTCCTTCCCGCGTGCATGTGGCCGCCGTTGTCATGGATCAGTCGCGGAGCTCTGCATGAGGCCCTGTTGCGGTTGGAAGAGGTTGTTCCAGGTGTGATCAAGGTGCATATTTGTGCTCGCAGCCGCCGCGCCCGCGGGTTTTGGCTCACGTGACCATGGGGAAGTAGGGGCGACATATTTGCTACTGGCTGTAGGTGGGAAGAAGCAGTGCCGTCCTTGTGGACAAAGGTAATTTTTTGGTGATTTTCGTTGATTTTAATTTTAGGAGACGGGTGGTATTTAGATTAAATTGCGGATATTTTTAGATGGATATTAATTGGAGTTCGTCATCGTCGTCGGAGTTGGATGATTCTGACATAGAGGATTTGCTTTTCAACGAAGATGTAGAACATCTCGTCTTGTTGCATCTCATCCAAGAATTTGAGTGTGGCAAGAAGAGAAAGTGTCTCAGGACCTAAGGTTGACCGTATTTGCATTCTGCATGACCGAGCACTCGACCATTCCATGCCCATGAAGGATTACTTTGCCGAGGTACCGACCTATCCGGCTCACCTCTTCCGTAGAAGTTATTGAATGCATAGATCTCGTTTGTGTTCGCATTGTGGAAGCTTCCAAGCAAAACTATCGTTTTTCCACTCGCCAGAGGAATTGGTTTTAGTTAATACCAAAGGATATCAACGGAAATTAGAGTGATAGCATATGACATTCCGACTGATTACACCGATGAGTATCTTCGCATTGGAGAAGATACCACGCTCAAATACATGCGGGTGTTTGCCAAGGTTTGATTCGAGTTTTTGGTCCAGAGTATCTCCAAGCTTCCTACGAGGAACACACAAAGAAGTTGATGGCGATGAATGAAGCAAGAGGATGGCCGACATGCTTGGGAGTGTGCATTGCATGCATTGGAGGTGAAAGAATTGCCCTACGACTTGGCATGGGCAGTACACCGACCATCATCATGATACCTGATACATTTCAAACATATCTATAATTGTTGATTGTTAAATGCTATTATGTTATCAGTTTTGTATGATTTACGTGTCATTTTATATTATTTTTATGGACTAACCTATTAATTTAGGGCACAATGTCAGTTTCTATGTGTTGCATGTTCTTGGTTTCGCAGAAAACCTATACCCATACCTACATGTCATTTTATATTATTTTTCTAGAATATATGGAACACTAGAAGTTTGGGGAGAGACCAGAAGACTCACGAGGCTCACACAAGCCCAGGTGATCAGAGGGGGTGCCGAGTAGGCTTGTGGGTCCTGTGAGCACCCATTTGCCTAAATACTTGGCCTATAAATACTTGAATATTCTGCAACCCTCAGAAGAAAATCCGAAATAATTTTACCGTTGCCGCAAGGCTCTGTTCCGCCACTATCCCATCTAGAGGTATGTTTTGGTATTCTATCAGAGGGGGAATCGTTGGGGAGGCCGTCTTCATCAACCTTGCTGCCTCCACGATGATGTGTGAGTAGTTCCACCCGGACCTACGAGTCAATAGTATTAGCTAGATCTCTCTCTCTCTCTCTCTCTCTCTCTCGATCTTTAATAAAATGATATTCTCCAAGATCTATTCGATGTATTTTGTGGTGTTTTTTGGGGGTATGTTGAATTGTGAGTTTAAGATCACGTTATTAATTGAGTTATATTTTATTCTATTGAAGTTTATTTTGTATGTAGTTACATAGCTATGTATGCTTTCTGATATGTGAGTCTTTTCTGGGCAACTAGATGAATAGGTCTTCAGAGAGAGTGGTTCATAGTAGTAGGTTCAACCTTGTGGTGATACTGTCCAGTGACAAGAAGGGGCAAAGGCACATATTGTGTTGTTGCTGCTAAGAGGAAAACAACGGGGTTTGGTCATATTGATTGATCTCTTCCTGTCCGCATTATGTCATCTTGCTTATTGCATTACTGTGTTTGTCATGAACTTAATACTTTGAGATGCATGTTGGATAGCAATATTGGGGTGGAGTAATAGTAGTATATGTAGTTGGATTAACGGTCTACTTGCCATGGATGTAACGCCTGCATTAGAATATGCCATGAATGATCACAATTACAACTATGTTCAATTCTGTCAATTGTCCAACAGTAATTTGTCTACCACACAATTGCTATGCTTTCGAGAGAGAGACACTAGTGAACCTATGCCCCCTGGGTTCATTCTCCATTCATTTACAAGTCCCTACAATTGCTACTTATTTGCTCTTTACTACCTTTACCATTTTTGCTACTTTTTCTATCACTATCTACTTGCTTTTAACCTTGTAGCTCGCAAGAACAAGGGGAGTGACACCACCATTGCCTTTGTTGGGTGCATGCAATTTTATTTGTTTGTGTGCAGGTGCTGCTAACATTGTTAGTGTGGTCCCTCCTATTGGTTCAATAAACCTTGGTTCTTAAATGATGGAAATACTTTTTGCAATTGTGCTACATCACCTTTCCTCTTCGGGGAATCCAACAACTCCTACAGGGGTAGCAATACCACTATTGTGCTCAAAGCCATGGCTTCACATGACTTGTGGATTTGGCATTGCTTCTTTGGTTTGCCGAATTCTCTTAATGATATCAATGTGTTGCACAGATAACTTATTTTTGCTCGACCTGCCAGTGGAGACGCTCTCGCTTGCAACTACATCGTCAATGTTGACTGTACCATGGGGTATTATCTTGCCAACGGTATCTATCTTTTTTGGTCAACATTTTTGAAGACCATTAGTAAGCCAAAAGGCAAAAAAACTATTTTTTTCCAAGCACAAGAAGCAACCCGAAAGGATACTGAGAGAGAATTTGGTGTGTTGCAACCTCGGCTTGCCATTGTTCTAGGTCCCGATCGCTTTTGGGTTAAGAAACCCCTATCAAATATTTTGACTGCATGTGTAATTTTACACAACATGGTTAACGAGTATGAGAGGGATTTAAACTTGGAGTTTTTATATGGCAATATTGGTAGCTGTGTCAAGCCTGACATGAACCGGGATTAGATCAATGAATTTTTTGAGACCTACCGGTAGATTGAGGACAATGCGGCACACACCCATCTTCATAATGATCTCATTGAGAACGAGTGGCAACTGTATAGGAGGTAGAATCCCATTTTATTCATTTGATCTTACCTGTATTCATGTGTAGTGTGGACCGTTATTTTCATTCGGGACCATTCATTATTGTTTTAATTATTAAGATTTGAACATTTGTTGTAATTGAGATGATTATTTTATTGTATGTCATGGCTCCTTTAGTGATCCAATAAAGGAGCCGAAATGATTCTCACCTTTTTCCCTAGAGGTGACCTTGAGCTATCGAACCCACGAGAGGAAGCGCACCTTTAAGAAAAAGGTTTCTAATGAGTTTTGCAAGAGAATTAAATTCTAGTTTTTGGACCGGATCAAATCAAGTTGCACAATTAAACACTTTTAAATAAAAATAGGCATGGGTATGAAGATATTCTTACAGCCATATATTTGCGAATGAGATAATCATGATAGTCGTTTGTGCTATGGAAGTCAAGACTAATATGTGCTTGCCACGTTTAGAAGTGGGGATGTGTGCAAATTACATCCTGAACAACACATTTGTTGCATCAAGAGTGAGTTGTGCAGCTGAAGACCCTATCCATCTCGCGGGGTTATCTCAATAATTAAGGTAAATCAGTTAAAATCATTGGGTGTTTAGTGACTACACCTCTTGTATCTCTAGAGATATGATTCACGCTAGCGTACTAAACCCTTCTGTCACTGATGTTCAAAATAGTGTTTCATTGTCTCTCTATCCTTAGCCTCTTCATGTCTTGATCTCTATGATCCTAGGTACCTGCAGGGATAAATATCGTGAACGAGAAAAGAGACAACATGAAGCAATTTATTTCACACATACAAGACATAAAAAATACTTCCATCGATTCCTCCAAAAAATATATTGGGTTGCAAGGCTATGCCTCAACCGATGACCTCACCGAACTACTCACACATGGCGATCAGATGACAAGAAGAAATCATTGAAGAACAAATCATTTAGACTGATTGATTGACAATATGTCTTACAATAGTTGCCAGATGCGATACATGATTACAAAGTATGACTAGTTTGAATGAGTGCTACGGTGAGGGTGGTGGAGATGTCTATGGTGATGGAGATGGAAAATGACGGAGGCTAGGGTTGTTGTGGATGACGAAGACGGAGGTCTCGACGATGTTCTCTTGCTTATTAGGCATTGGCCCATCGAGGTATTTGTAGGGTTGGACCAAGGGGGCACCTTGGGATCTATTGCTTCTCCTACGCTTCCCATTTGATCGTCCTTAGCTCCTCTTTACTCATTTTCATGTGTATGCTTGATTTTGTCCAAATTTAGCCCCATTTCATGTGGAAACAAAATAAATATAGGATTTAGGAATCCTTTGCCTTCATTAGTCATTAGTGGCAATATCGAAGAATATATATCTAGGTTTTTATGAAATAAACTGGTTTAAACTCAATTATGACGAGCGTAAAAATAACACTCATTAGAGTGATGCTAAACTTTAACAAGTTTCATTTATATTGTCGTTGTATTGCCATTATGTTGTTCAAAATCCTGAATTTTCCTAAAACTCCCAAAAAGTGGTTTGTGGTACCGTGCGGGCTCAGACGGAATAGATGTCCTAAATTCATACCATACCGCAAACTTTTGGGGCCACCCCTTGATAACCCAGAAGCATAGGATATCGTTTATAGCCTTTTAGATAAATAAGAGTGTCGAACCCAACAATGAGCTAAAGGTAGAAATTATATTCTCTTCAAGTTATATGAACCAATGACACAACTCTACGCACACCAACGCTTTGCTTTAGCTAGAAACAAGAAATAAAACTACTTTATGTATTACACTGGTGCAACGACGTCCTATACAAACAGTGTTTACCCCTTTCCCTGACAGAGTTTTAAATCGCCGCTTTGCCTGTGTGCACGATAGGGTGAGGGGTCCATCACACACGATACAACAAAATCGCCGACGATATGCAACATGAATGCAAACGTTTGACATAAGTAAGCGTATGCGATGTGCGCGTCTATCACAACGAGAATTTTTGGACAACCATTTGAGATATGTCATATTTCTCATACAGTCCATCCTTGCTACTAGTGTGGGACCACATTATCATCCCACACTATTCTATGGTGCACCGTTTACTATGTGCTCTGCATCACAAATAGTTCATGATTGCAAGTGTGTATGATAAGGGAACTATCACACACATTTCGTTCTACAAGACCGTATGTGTTAGGATCTAAGAGTGCATACAGTTATCCTTATAAAACCGTATGCGAAGGTTGGACTATCCCACAAGTTGCACTATTGACAAATGTTTGTGGTATATAAAATGTCCCAAACATTTCATCCATACTACCCGTGTCGGATGAAGACTTATCGCGTCTATGAATAACATTTAAGATGGGCATGACATCATAAAGAGTTGCCGACACCAAATCGTGTGTGATAAGTAGACTGTCACAAACACTTGATAAGAAGTAATTGTGTGCGCTGGTGTTGTTAATATCACACATTATTCCTTGGGTGATTGTGTGTGCAACAGAGACACACATCATGAGTGGAGAAACGTGTCCGATCTTGACGCTGATCGCAGACGTTTTGCTTTCTCAAATTGTGTGCATTGTAATGGCCTACAAATCATAATTTATCCCTAATTTAATACCTGCATTTAAAATTCAAATAATTTAATTTTTAAAGTAGGAAATCAATTATTTCATATCAAATCATGTTTACAAATATAGGTCCAAAAACGAGATTCACACGTACATATATTTAAGAACTACAGAAGCATCAATTCTCAAGAAAGGAAAACTAGAGAAGCACCAAAAAAAGAATGATGGAACCACAATTGTATTGAAGACGGTAAGGAGAGAGAGAGAGCCGAAATACATTCTGGTTGCCTGAGAAGGATAAGCGTAATGCCCATATTGTGCCCTCCTCCATGCCTAACACACGCACGACTCTAGCCCAACCCCTAGTGATGGCCACCCGCCCATCCTTCAATGTCTTGATTATGACTTCTCAATACTCATTGTAGTCTCAATGAAATACTTTAACCTTCATTGCATGTCCACCAATCATGTACTTTGCGAGGTAACTTGAGTAATCTGCTTTGGGAATCACTGCAAAAGAAAAAGATTCAGACATTGTTGTGTGACAACACATTATGGGCAGTACTAATAGAAGGCTACATAGTTCGTAGTTACCATCCTATAGCTCACTGTTGGATTGGATAGAGCATAAACAGATAGATTAATAATTCATATTTTTTTCCTAACAATCCTTACCAGTTTCCTCACTTGATGCTGGTTCATGAATATTTCATTGCCCCATACGCAAAAGCGGTCTAGGCGTGAATCTTTACTAAGGACATATGTACCTACAAGCAACAAGTCAATGTTAGAAGCTAAAATACAATTGAAAAATGGTAATATAATACTCTCCTAGTTCCACAATGTGTTGTGTATAAATATTTTGAGAAGTCAACATTTACTAGCTTTGACCAAGTTTGTAGAGAAAAATATATACATCTAGAATTCCAAATACATTTCATTAGATACATAAAAATGCAATTTCATATTGTATACATCTGGTGTGGTAGATATAGATATTATTCTCTACAAATTTGTTCACAGTTTGCAAAGTTTGTTTGTTCAAAAAATCCATAGGCACTACATTATGGAACATAGGGAGTATAAGCCGAAGGATGAAACTAACCTCGGTGGAAAACGTTGGAACCCCATTGTTGTCATGTGTAAGTACATGGAAATCATGATAAGTATAACAAGCTTAGCATCAACCAAATATAGCCAAGGTAAACAACTTAATCTCCAAATGATATCTTGAATGTGTTGGTTTCAGCATGCTATTAAAGCAGGTAAAAAGTGATAGGGTTTTTAGCTACAACAAGCTTAGGAGCGACCATGAAACTTGTATTGTTGAAAATGGACAAAATGTCGCTCATGCTTAATCGTCATGTTGGGTAAAAAATTAAGACAAGAGTAAAGGCCAAGTGTTAACTACACTAGTCATAACATGTGGTACTGATGAAATTGAACTGCACAGTTCATACCTGCACATAATGAACATCACATTGTGAATAACTGAAATAAACAAGACATATATGCTCACTATAACAACCAAATATAGCCATTGAAAATTGGACAAAATGCTCATTGAAACCAACCTAACAGCGAGATACAGAAAAGTAAGGCATCTGCTTGAAAAGTGGACAAATGCTCACTGCAGCCAACCTAACAACAAAATACAGGGAAACAAGGCATATGCTCACTACAAACAACCAAATATAGCCATTCATGAAATTGAACCGGTAAATTCATACTTAAACATCAGATAACCTTATTGAACTATACATTTTTGCATAACCAAAATAATTAACCACGACATAGTTATCGCATGGCAAAAGCTACTACAACACTTGGTATGAGAGGGCTAGCTAGAAAAATTATGATTTGCTCACGGGATGTTGCCTCACTTGTCATGGATGGGATCCTTCCACTTGGAATTTGTGGCACCATGGGTGCGCCCCATGATTTCACAGATGGTCTGTTTCCCCTTGGAACAGCCCTAGTGAGTGCTCTTCTCGTGGTCTCGGTCGATGAGATTTGACTCTGCAGCTAAGGATCCCAAGCCACTGCAGTAGAACGTTTTCTTCAGAAATAAAAAAATGGGTTTGATGGCATGCAAGGATCGCAAATCCTTGACCGCGAGGGGGAGGAGATCAATGGCAGGGCCTTTGAAGAGACCGATGACGGTTGAACCATATGCATTACAGGTGGACCATTTAACCTGTGACATGGCCCGCGTGAAGCTGTCACCGTTGACGAGCTTGATGTCGTAGCCGGCTCTCCTGAGATACAGGAATACACGAGCTCGTAGACTTGAAGAATTTGGCATGGCAACGTAGTTAACCTCCTCGCCAGCTTCCATGACGAGGTGTTCCTCCGTGATCGACGGGTCGACACGAACGACGGCCACATCGCCATCGTCCGACGGAGAGGCCATGATAGACTTCTTTGTGGCTGTATGCTCCTCGGGCTCCCCGAGTGTCATGCCCTATGTTTTGCATCACATTACTACATTAATAAAGCTCAAAAATTTGGACCAACAAATTTTTTGTGTGTGCTTGTGATGCTTGACTTGATTGCTATTTGCTTGTTTGCTTGTATGTGATTTAATTCATAGAAATCCTCCCACTTTAAAAACTCCTCTCCTTGATCCACATACTTGCCAAATGATCATGCCATGTGTATAGGACATAAAACTATTTCCATACAATGTTATTTTCACCAAAAAGCATTTATCTGATTTAGGTTTTCAAACCCCCCTAAATTGAGATTTGTATCACAAGTCCTCAAATTAGGGCAAATCTTTTGACTAAAATATTTTATTTGGAACCTATTATTTGTAAGACTTACAAAAACCACAAAAACATTATTTTAAAAGTTATTTTTATATTTTATTTAAATGCGTTTTTAAGAGACCATAAATGATCTTTTATAGGGGAAAATTATTTTAATGTTTCAAAAATATTTGAGAAAATGTAGGGAAACTCAGTGGACATATATGTTCCATATATAAGAGTTTAAGCACATGGTAATTTTTAAAATATTGGACAAAACCCTCCAAAACCCTTTCTGAATATTTCAAGTATTTGAAATATTTCTATAAGAAATATTGTCAAATAAATCCAGTAAAATTCCAGCAAGTCTCATATGCTGCATATGATGATATTGCCAAGTTTAATCTCAATCCAAATAGTTTTGGTTGAGTAAAGTGCCCCAAACCCCCCTCTGTCAGATTCAAATTTGACCAACTTTGCATTGCCAAGTGTCTCCATTTGTGCTCAAACTTTTCGGACATGTTCCAACCTTCTAATCATGCATCCATGCCAAGTGGTGCATCAAGGAGAACAATTTAGGTTAGGTAGATCTATCCAAATCTGTTTCTGTCCATTTCTAGGGTTTGAAACTTTTGCATTGGCCACTTCGTCCAAATGAGCTCAAATTTGTGAGCAAGTTTATTTGATCCTAACCATCATTCGTGTTAGGTTTCATGGGTAATGGGATAACCTAGCTAGGCCAAACCAAGACCAAACACTTTCTGCCCTATTCTAAAGATCAATGATTGAGAGGGCAAAAGTGTTCTCCTTGAGCATGTCGGTGACCGGGGCGTCATCATAGGTGGCATGCGCCATCTGAACAGGCACCGACACACACTCGATCGAACTCCCCCGCCTCTCCTCTGTTTCGAGCGGGAGGTAGGAGGAGGCCCAGCCAGCGGGGCCAACCTACAAGTGGTTGTGGCCCTGACCCCTGTTAAGTGGAGACGACTTCTTCGAAGCCACTTGCACACAAGGGAGATGCCCCGCGAAAATGCACTTTCAATGTGCCCTTCGTGCACGCGTGGCCGAGCAGCTGGGCCGCCCTAGTGCGTTGTCGTGCTAAGTTGCACTCAGCATGCACCTTAGGCCCATTTAGGCATAAATCTTTTTTTCTTTTCTTTTCCAGAAAGATAAAATAAATCCTAGAGAATTCATACGAGCTCCAAATTTTATGATTCAAATTCCTAGAGACTCCAAAAATCTTGCACTATCCAAAATATTAGCTTGCACCTTTTTCGATTGAACTTTTCTACGCACTTAGACAATTAAACCCTATCTTTGCATTTATGCTTTGGGCTTTGGAAAATTATAAGGAGCTCACATTAGGTCCAAATGCAGTGATTCAAACTCCTAGATGAATCTAAAACCATGAATTAAATTATGAATTTTTCCATATACTTCCTCTGCAATCTCAATTGTTGAACCATTTCTTCATGTATGGCCCACTTTGCTAATCCCTAGGAAACACAACGTCATATTCAACATTGCTATCATTGATCACCTTAGCGCTCTCGGGGCATGGTCTAGACGACCAAGGTGCAAAGTATTAAGTTCATCCCAAATCCAAATATAGTGAAACCAATTTCTAAATGTTTCCAAAATCATGATATATTTAATGAGTGCTTCCACTCATTTTTGTAAAGATTTATTCTATAAAATTCTTGGAGAATCATTATTCCCTTCATTTTCACCTTGTTAGCTATTCAAAAATCCTTATTGATCCAAATCTAATAGCACCTCTGAAAGGACGTGGATGTCGCCTAGAGGGGTGGGTGGGTGAATAGGCGCTTTAAAATAATTACGGTTTAGGCTTGAACAAATGCGGAATAAAACTACCATTTAATTAGTCAAGCACAAAACCTAAAACAACTAGGCTCACCTATGTGCACCACAAACTTATGCTAAGAAAAATAGACAACTAAGTGATAGCAAGATATATAACAAGAAACAATATGGCTATCACAAAGTAAAGTGCATAAGTAAAGGGGCTCGGGTAAGAGATAACCGAGGCATGCGGAGACGATGATGTATTCCGAAGTTCACACCCTTGCAGATGCTAATCTCCGTTCAGAGTGGTGTGGAGGCACAATTCTCCCCAAGAAGCCACTAGGGCCACCGTAATCTCCTCACGCCCTCGCACAATGCAAGATACCGTGATTCCACTAAGGGACCCTTGAGGGTGGTCACCGAACCCTTACAAACAAGGTTGGGGCAATCTCCACAACTTAATTGGAGGCTCCCAACGACACCACGAAGCTTCACCACAATGGATTGTTGCTCGGAGGTGACCTCAAATGCTCGGGGCAATCTCCACAACCTAATTGGAGACCCCGAAGCTTGCCCGGAGCTTTGCACCACAATGATTGAGCTCCGAGGCAGCACCAACCGTCTGGGGCGCCAAAGCACCCAAGAGGAACAAGCTCTAGGGTGCTCAAACACCCAAGAGTAATAAGCTTCTCACCTTCTCACTTCCATGTATCACGTGGAGAACTCAAACCTATGCACCAAATGCAATGGCAAAGACACACGGAGTGCCCAAGTCCTTCTCTCCCAAATCCCACCAAAGCAACTAATGCTAGGGAGGAAAATGAGAGGAAGAACAAAGAAGAACACGAAGAAATCCAAGATCTAGATCCAAGGGGTTCCCCTCACTTAGAGGAGAAAGTGATTGGTGGAAATGTGGATCTAGATCTCCTCTCTCTTTTCCCTCAAGAACTAGCAAGAATCATTGGAGGGATTGAGAGTTACCAAGCTTGAAGAAGGTCAACAATGGGGGAAGAACATGAGCTCAAGAGATAAAGTCCATTGGGGAAGAAGACCCCCTTTTATAGGTGGGAAAAAATCCAATCGTTATCCTCATAGCCCTCACAGAGAGGTACTACCGCTCCAAGAAGCAGTACTACCGCTAGGGCGGTAGTAGCCATATAAAACACTACTGCAACAAGGCAACAGGGCGGTAGTACTGCCGGAGCGGTACTACCGCCTGCCCTCGCGGTACTACCGCGGCCGTGGGGTAGTATTCAACGGCCACTCAATTGCAGCACACGACAGAAGACACCGTGAGGCAGAGGTACTACTGCTCGAGGTAGTGGTACTACCGTGCATCCACGGATGTAAAAAATTACTTCCGGGCTACATCCGCTAGAGCTAGCTTCGAGAAAATATCCGACATGGTAGTACCAAAAGTAATTTGTGGTACTACCGCCCGATTGGCAGAAGTAAAAAATTACTTCCATGCATCTTGCGGTACTACCGCCCGAGGGGCGGAAGTAAAAAATTACTTTCGTGCAACTTGCGGTACTACCGCTCCGAGGAGCGGTACTACCGCTAGCCACTATACTGCAGCACCTTGCTGCCTTCAACTACTCAGCTAGGAAAATGGAAGGATACAATAAAACCAGAACTGCCATTACTTCTACAAATGAGCTCCGAATAGAGCAAACTCAAGCTTGTTGGATTCAGGTTGACAAGAGCTACCCAACAGCGATGAGAAACCTCTTTCAATGAAGAATCGACAACACCTCCAACATCGAAAACATCATATAAGATGCATATGGACTCCGTTTTCCATGAACTTGAGCTTGTCATGAAGTTGACCATAAGCTCAAGTAACCTCAAAGATACAAAGCCAACCAAGAACCAAGAAAGATGATGATGCCAAGAATGTAACGGTTTGAGCTCTCAATGAACGATACGATCAAGCCACTCACTTGAGAGCCCCCTTGATAGCACGACTACCTATCCTATAACCCAGTCTCCCAACTACCACTATGAGACCGTAAAATAGAAAACCCTATAAATGTCAAACCTTAGCCTTGCGCATAGTCCACTTGAGCTAGATGATGACGGTCTTGACTTCCTCAAGATGGACCACCTTTCTTGATTGCGTTGGCTTGATGAAGACTAGATGATTGCTCCCCCATACTCCACTATGGGTGAGCCACTCTTCGGCCCATCTTCACAAGTCCATTGTCACCAAATGGACGGCAAGCTTCAAGCATGATCTCTCCTTGATGCTTCACTTGAACTTGCACACCGCAACCTTGACGACGACCACCACTTGATGCCACCTTCCATGGGTTGTATGGGATCTTCCTCTTGATGCAATCCCATGTTCTGTTTTTGCTTCTGTTTTGAATGTTTACCACATTATTACTTCTGTAGTAATTGTGTTTTGGTGTTTTAATTAGTGTTTGAGCCAAGTAAAACCTTTGGGGTGACCTATGGTACTTGTTGATTTGATCTTGCTGAAAACAGAAACTTTTGCGCTCAGTCCAGGAATTTTCTATTTTTTCAGAGCATCGAATTGATCTGAAATTTTTACACAAGATTTAAACATAAATTTACCAGGTTTTCTTAAGTTTTCAGAATTTTTTGTGTTACATAAGTATACTAAGTTTCAGTTTGCTACAGACTATTATGTTTTTAACAAATTCTGTTTTCTTTGAGTTGTTTGCCTATTTTGATGAATCTATGGGTTGTATCATGTGGTATGAGTCATGGAGAAGTTAGATTACAGTAGGTATAGCACCAATATAAATAAATAATGAGTTCACAACAGTACCTAAAGTGGTGATTTATTTTCTTATACTAACGGATCTCACAAGTTTTCTGTTAAGTTTTGTGTTGTGAAGTTTTCAAGTTTCGGGTAAAGATTTGATGGACTATGAAATAAGGAGTGGCAAGAGCCTAAGATTGGGGATTCCCAACGCATGCCAAGTCTTACTCGAGGATGCCAAAGAGCCTAAGCTTGGGGATGCCCCGGAAGGCATCCCCTCTTTCGTCTTCAATCCATCTGTAAATTTACTTGAGGCTATATTTTTATTCACCACATGATATGTGTTTTGCTTGGAGCGTCTTGTATGATATGAGTCTTTGCTTGTTAGATTGCCACAATCATCCTTGCTGCATACATATTTTGAGAGAGACACACCGAATCGTGAATTTATTAGAATACTCTATGTGCTTCACTTATCTTTTGAGTTGGGCAATTATGCTCTATGTGCTTCACTTATATCTTTTAGAGCACGGTGGTGTTTGTGTTTTTATAGAAATACTTGAACTCTTGTACCTCACTTATATTATTTTGAGAGTTTCTAAAACAACATGGTAATTGGTCTAGGTTATGAATTTAGTCCTAATATGATAGGCATCCAAAAGGGACATAATAAAAACTTCCATATTAAGTGCATTGAGTATTTATGAGAAGTTTGATTCCTTGCATAAAGTTTTGAGATATAAAGATGGTAATGTTAAGAGACAGGTTAGGAAGTAAATTGTGATTTGGTAAAAATACTTGTGTAAAGGTTTGTGATTCCCATAGCATGCACGTATGGTGGACCGTCATGTAAGGAAGTCGGAGCATGACTTGTTTATAGGTCTCCTAACCCTAATTATTGGCCTATAAATACCCAAATATTCCCCCAACATCAAAAAGAGCCACACAAATACTTTTCTGCCACCGAAAGCCTCCGTTCCCGAGAGATCCAATCTTGGAGCCTTTTCCGGTAATATGCCGGAGGGGGTATCAATCACGGAGGGCATCTACATCAACTCTATTGCCCCTTCGATGATGCGCGAGTAGTCCACCACAGACCTACGGGTCCATAGCTAATATCTAGATTGCTTCTTCTCTTTCTTTGATCTTCAATACCATGTTCTTCATGATCTTCATGGAGATCTATCCGATGTAATCCTCTTTTGTGGTGTGTTTCTCAAGATCCTATGAATTGTGAGTTTATGTTCAGATTATCCATGAATCTTATTTGAATCTCCTCTGATTTCTTATATGCATGATTTCATATCCTCGCAAGTCTCTTTGAGTTATTGGTTTGGTTTGGCCAACTATATTGGTAATTCTTGCAATGGGAGAAGTGCTTGGTTTTGGGTTCAATCTTGTGGTGTCCTCACCCAGTGACATAGTAGGGGTAGCGAGGCACGTATTGTATTGTTGCCATCAAGGGTAACAAGATGGGGTTTTCATCATATTGCTTGAGTTTATGCCTCTACATCATGTCATCGTTCTTAATGCGTTACTCTGTTCTTCATGAACTTAATACTCTAGATGCAGGCAGGAGTCAGTCGATGTGTGGAGTAATAGTAGTAGATGTAGAATCATTTCGGTCTACTTGTCACGGACGTGATGCCTATATGCATGATCATTGCCTTGGATAACTACATGATTATTCTCTTTTCTATCAATTGCTTGACAGTAATTTGTTTACCCATTGTCGGTGTTAAAACCGGCGGATCTCGGGTAGGGGGTCCCGAACTGTGAGACTAGGATCGACGATAACAGGAGACGAAGGGGACACAAGTTTACCCAGGTTCGGTCCCTCTATGGAGGTAATACCCTATGTCCTGCTTGATTGTATTGATGATGTATGGGGTTACAGAGTTGATCTACCTCTAGATCGTATAGCTAACCCTAGATGAGTTGTTCTGCCTCTATGCCCTAAAACCCTCCGGCTTATATAGATGCCGAGGATGCCTAGGGCTTACACAAGGTCGGTTGCAAGCCGAAGAGATAAACATGCCTAATCACTACATCAGACGTGGAGCGCAAGCCGTGCTTCCCAAAGCTTTCATCCTAGAGACCGGGCCTTCGAATCCAGGACTCATAGTAGCCCTCATAGTCCGACCCACAGTAATAAGTCGGCCATCCAAGGACCCCCTAATCTAGGACTCCCTTAGTAGCCCCCAAATTTGCCTCCAACGCCAAGGGTCTTGAGCTCCAATTGCTTCGCGAACAGAGCCTTCGTCTTGCGAGGTGAGTTCCTTCCTGCTGAACCATAGTTTCGGCCTTCGATGAGAAGTTGGCTCCCGTATAGTGGCACGTCCGAATACTGTAAATTAATTGGCTTTGAAGGCCAAACATCGAGGAAAAAGATAACGTCCCATGATGACCGAAAGGTCACAGCCCACCACGACCGATAGGCCAGTTACATGCACTCGATGCGTGGTTCGAGGCCATTTCATCAACACGATCTATCAATGCGCAGATCGTGACCCATTTTACATGGGATATGTTTAATCGTGCGTGGGTAACTATGCACGTGTCTTGGGAAGCGGAGGGATCCATGGTGCGTCAGAGGGATGCAAACAATAAGCCTCATAAAAGGGGAGAAAACCCTCGTGGATATTCATGCTTCCTCTCTGCTTCTGCTGCTTTCCATTCCTCTAAGCCTCCAACGCCCAGATCCAAATCTCTCGCCCCCACCTCCGAGCTCACCAATGGCGGGATCCAATGGCCAATGGGAGGCTTCCACAGTCACTGACCATGACATCGTCAACCTCAAAAAGGCCGGCTACCTCCCTGTCGACATCCCTCACCGCACGGCGGAGGAGAGCCAAGCGATCCCCACCCCTAAGCTAGGCGAGAGGGTGGTGTTCATCGCCCACTTCATCAGGGGGTTGAGCCTCCCACTCCACCCCTTCTTCAGGGGGATAATGTTCTTCTACGACCTCAACTTCCACGACCTCCCGCCAAACTCCATCATGCACCTCTTGGCCTTCATCCTCATCTGTGACGCCTTCCTGCACATCGAGCCGCACTTTGGGCTCTGGCTGCAGGTCTTCAACATCAAGCCGAAGTGCGTCGATGACAAGCACACGGACTGTGGCGGGGCCGTCATCGGCAAACTCACCCGCATCGGGTGGCCGTCGGGCATGCTCATTGACACCATCAAGGGGTGGAAAAAGGAGTGGTTCTATGTCACCGAACCACATGAAGAAGGTCAGGCACCCCGCCGCCGTATTCAGATCTGGTCCCCTGACGAGGCTAGCTTCATGGCTCGAAAATGGCCTCGTCTGGGGATCGAGCAAGGAGGTGACCGATCTGCAGAAGTGTATCCGCTCCTTGGTCGAGGAGGGCACCAAGTTGATCGATGTGGTCCAGGTGATGCTCTGAATACGCATCCTCCCCTGCCAGCGTCGGGACACTCCCCTGTGGGCTCGAGAACTCGAAGCTGAGCCCACAGTTCGAAACCTCTTTCATACTATGCGGGAGAAGTTGTGGAAGGCGCTCTTCAAATCAATGAAGAGCTGGCCAGCCGAGGAGGAGGACAATGGCCTGCACGCCGCCAAGCCGTATTCCGAGGTATGATACACCCTAGCCTGGTCAGCTTCATTACACAGAAGATCCACAACCCCTTGTCCGATCTGTTTATGCAGAGACAGCTGAAGAAAGCCATCAAGATTAAAAGTCCGACGCCTCAGCCCGAAGACGAGAGGACCGAGCTGTTAGCCAAGATGCTCGTGGTGAAGCCCTACAAGGCTCCCACGAAGAAAGAGAAGAAGAAGAAACCAGGCCAAACAGGCCTCCACACTAGGGACCATCCTAATGCCGCCTCCGAAGATACCCCCGCCTCCTCAAACCAGGAGGAGGCTGAGGAGGAGGAGGAAGAAGAAGAGGACAAGGAGGCCGAGGTCGAGGGAGCGGGGAGAGGCAATTCCCCCCGTGCCAAGAAGAGAGCAGCATCTTCGGACGCCCCAGAGCAGGTCGCTTCTACTGCCCTGAAGAGGGCGTAGGAGACGCGGGTGGTTCTGTCCGACGATAGTTCAGACTCCAGCTCCGCGTCCGAAGACCCCGAGGAGGTTCCATGAAGGAGCCTAAGGGTCACCCCCCCAAAAAAGGTTAGGATCCGAAGACCCTTATGTTCATTATGAGTAGATTTATAGTTTGCTAACACGCAGGTTATTGGTCTTATAGCCCCCCGCGTGTTATCCCCATATCAGATAGGGAGACCCCGCCCGTCGAACTGGCGGAGAGCGGGGATGCCTTGCACCCCACCACTCCCGACGCCACAAAGGACTTCGTGGAGGTGTTGTCCCAGCCTACTCCAATGGAGGCGGACACAGGGGGCGAGAGAGATCATAACGTGGCCGAGGCTAACGCTTCGGCCACCGAAGACCTAGGGACAATGCCCTGCCCAGACACCGAGGGGACTGGACGAGCGGGAGCTCAGTCCCCTCCGAGAACATCTCCCTAGCGCATCATGCCTCTAGAGGCACCGGTCCCATCCCTGGTGGGTGATCGGGGAATCTGATCATCCTCGGCTCCACCGACCAACGGATGGTCGGTCATGGGGGAGGCTCTGTCGAGCGCCTCCATCCCCGAGGATCACCGCATCCTTATGGGTGCGGTACTACAAAGCATCCAGTCCGTTGACCACGGACTGAAGGAGGCCTTCAAAGGTCTCCTTGCGGGCTTTCAAGTAAGTCACCCAATGTTTATTCTGCAAAGATTTTTGTTTATTCGTATTGTATACATGGAAGCCCCCGAGCCCTAGGTGAGGTGAAAAGGCTCACCTAGGGGTCATATCTAAACCCAAAATCTAACTAGATACTCATTAGGTGACCAGATTGTGGATAATTTGGGAACTGAGAGATCATGTAATGCATTAATTGTGTGTGTAATACATGCTTCATCGTCGTCGGTGGCCAAAAATGGTGCCGAGCTAGACGAGCTACATCGGAAGCTCAAGCGCTTCGAGGATGAGGTTGAAGTCCTCAACAAGAGGTTCGACGAGGCATAGGGTAAGTCCAAACTAAATCTGAATACTTTCCCCCGAATACTGTCAATGCAAATTCCTTTTATATAAAGTTTATCATTTTGCAGCCCCATCAAAAGAGATGGAAAAGCTCAAGGCCAAGCTTCAATGTGCCAAGGACGAAGCGGCCATTGAGAAGGCGGCGGCCAAAGAGGCGGCCACTGCTCTATCCGCCCTACGAGCCACCAGCGATAAGCACCAAGCTCGTGTGGCGAAGATACAAGATGAGCTTAAGGACGCCAGCAAGAAGTGCGAGGCCTTGGAGCAAAAGAATAAGGCGAGCTCAGCCGAGCTGTCCACCATGAAAACCGAAGTCCAGAAGGAGCGAATGGACAGACGGTTCTTCGAGGAGCAAGTGCACCAAGCAAAGGAAATAGCATATGGTAAGCCGTACTCCCTAAAGTGCATATTCAGGGATAGCAGATTTGAATTTCTGACCCGGGTGTGGCGATCCTCAAGTGCATCCGCCGATCTCCAGAAGAGCGTGGCGACTGCCAATCAGTTATTCGCCTCACGAGGAGAGGAAGATGAAGCTCGGGTGCTCTGGCCACAGTTCGGAGCCCCCCAGCATCCTCCTCATCTGGTGGAGCAGTTGAAACAGTTGATGGAGCTGCACCAGATGGCGGAGCCGGCCATGAAGGACCTCTGCCTCTGTTTATGGCCCGGCGAGCCACTACCAGGCAGCTACTTTGGTCTGGTGCAGAGACTGATCGCTGCTACACCCCGCCTCGACACCGTCAAGCGCTCCTCCTGCATCGAAGGAGTCCAGATGGCACTTGCCAAGGCCAAGGTGCACTGGCCAGGGCTAAATCCGATGAAGGTTGCCACTGACCCAGAAAGGAACATCGACGCCCCGAGCTATACTTCGATGGAGTGATGGAGAGTGCTCGGATAATAGCGTCGTAGTGTTCAGGTGAAAAATTATTTGAATGATATTGTAACGTGCCCTAAGACCTGCGTTAACTTTTAATGAAATTAGTATTTGCTCTTATGTGGTTTTGTATTCCTTTGTAACTCCTATGTGGCTGCTTAATACTGAAAGATGCGAGTCGTCGGCTTCAGCCCCCACGTATATACTACATGGGGTGTCTATGCCAATGCAGTGTGTCCCTTAGCCGTATTATCGGAACCCAATGGCGGTATAGTGTGGAAGACTAGGAAATCAGACTATAGTGCTTTATTTCTTTGACTTAGTCGGAGGGGTGCAAAAAGGATTACGGGGAGCGTACGATTAGCTACCGGAGTGTTGTGATGTTCGGACGAACCATGGCCGAAGCCGGCATCATAATTTCTGCACAAGGGGCAAGTTCCTTGTATAACACGGAATAACCGCATACGAGGATTGAAGTATGACACTTCCAGCTCGGGGTTCAAAGATCGGATCACGCATACTATGACAGTCCATTTTTGGCTTTCTCCCCTGAGGTGCTCAACTAGACTATCCGGAAGAACAGTCGCAGGGGTACTCCCTTTGCCCTTTTGGCCGAACTAGCAAAATGTAAAGGGGCAAGCACAGGATCCGGGCAACCCAACTTATTGACCAAAGACATAGTTCGGAACTGATGCATATAATGCGAACGCCAAGACACCGAACACATGATAAATGGGGCGATTTGTGTTTGAACACGAACCCCCGGTCTAACATCCGGTTACCTCGCATGATACCGAACAGGTTCACAAGAAGAGGGAGAAAGGAAAAACATGCACCGAAAATAGGACAAATGAGGTGAACTTGCACCACACAATTTTGCATTTTCTCAAAAACTCTTATAACTCGAATTGTCGAAGCATCTGTTTACAGGTATGTGAAAGAAAATAAGAAATAAATCATACATGAGTTGTTGTACTAGGTGTCTTCAATTGGTAACCTGATGTCCTCGATATGCCCCTTTGCTAGTTAAATCCTGCTCTTAGATGCACCTTGATGGGCGCTAGAGTTCGGCGGGCGGATTTTGTTAACAAGATCTTGAGACGCCGCCGAATTGTAGGTGAGCTTTACGCCGTGGGCCAGCTCTTTTAGGAGCGTCTGCGTCTTGTCCGAAGACATGTTGATGGTAACAGTTTGGGGGAGCCGAACACCCATCTTAATGTCCCCACCGCTACCCATGGGATCTTGAGTGTGAAGTTGTGCCTCCTCTGTAACAGCCCGGGACCGACACTCCAGAAGATTCCAGAAGATTCCCCTTTTATTTGCATTCTCGTTTGTGTTTCGTTTGGTTGTTGCATTCATCATCACATCATTCGCATCATTTGCATATCATCTTCACTCGTTTTCAAAAACTTGCATCCGTTCGTAGTTGCCGGTTTTCTCCGTTCTCGTTGCTGACCATTTTGAGACCAACCACACATGCACGCACCTGCGACATTGTTTTAAAATGTTTTGAAAGGCGTGCTAAAAATATTCTTGGATTTGTTCGAAACTTGGCGTGCGGTGTTATTATAGTGTAGGTAGACCTCCTGTCGAATTTCGTCACATTCTGAGTTCGTTTGATACCCCTTCGGTCATCCGTAGCAGTGCGGTCGTCAGTTTATTATCACACGTTTTCGGTGTTTAAAAAACCCTCGTGTCACGGGCCACCGAACTTCCCTCTCATCTGTCCCAAGGCCCTCTACACAGCCCGCTAGCCCAACCTAGCCACTCCCTCCGTTCGTGGTCGTCGGATCGTGATCGGACGGACGTTGTCCAGCCACCCCTAGTGCCTCCCCTATATAATCCCATGGAGAGTCTCTCATTCCCTAGGGTTTCCTCTCTTGCCAAATTGCAGCCACCCCCCTAGAAAACCCCACCCGCTAGCCCTCCTCCTCCAGATCCCGCAGCCCAACCATCTGCCCGTTTTCGGCCCTCGGATCGCGATCTAGAGGCTGAAAATCGCCAAAAATCCCACCTACCGGACATGTCCGGCGGCCAACCCGGACGTGTCCGGCGACCGTAGAGTCCCGCAGCTCCTCCCGAGCGCCTCCCATGGTGCCCGAGCCTACAGCTCCTCGCCCGTGCAGCCCCAGCCGGCCACCGGCCCTCGTGGGAGCAGCCGCCACCGGCGACCAAGACCCCCTGACCGGACCTCCTCTTTCTCCTCTCCTCCTTCCTTCTCCTTCCCTTGTGCCTCTCCCTCTCTCTCTCCCGCAGGTGCAGCCCCGCCATGGTAGCTTGCCGCCCCAAGCTCCCCACCGTCGTGCCTCAGTCGCCGATCACCTACGTCGTCGGATCCGGTCGCCCCGACCCGATCCCGGCAACCCCGCGCCGCCAGAGCCGCCCTGCCTCCCGTCGCCCGCCGCCAGCTCTGCCTCACTCGATCCAGGCAGGATCGAGGAGGAGGACGACCGAGCGCTCGCCCGCTCGTGCGCGCGTGGGAAGGCCCAGCTCCGTCGCCCGCGCGGCCCAGATCCGCCCCAGCCGGCCCATGAGGCCTGGTGAGCCCAGCCGCGACCCCCACGCCTTTTATTATTTTATTCGTGTAGGCCCAATTGCACGATTTTAAATATTAATAGAAATCAACGTACGTCGAAATAAAATGTTTTATATATGAAAATTGCTCAGGAAAACGTGTAGATTAATTGTATGTCATTTTCATACATGTTATAGATAGTAGCTTGCTGTTTTGCATCTTTTTGCATAATTGTCATTATGTTGCATTGACATATTATTTAACGTGCACCGGGATTTAATCCAATCATATATTTAAAAATGTTCATGTTATCGGCTTTACATTTTCATGCATGACAAACCTGTTCATTGTAATAATTGCATTAACTTGTATTTATAATTATGAATGGGGTTATTCCACAACTTGCATAATTAATTATGAATTATTTTCCTACTTGAACCTATGCCTTTTATATATATTTTCAGGGTAGAAGAATTCATAGGATTTATCTATGCATTTAGTTTTGTCATTTGAGCATTTTTGTGTGCATGCTATTTTGTTGTGATGCCCTTTTGTTAATTTTATGGGATTTGAAATAATTTTGAACATGAGATGCGCCCTTTGATATGTATCCTAGCCCCTGGACATTTTGCTTGCCATAGAAATGCATGTTTAGGTGTTGTTTTCTTGTTGTCTACAAGCTATAAAATTCTGCTGTTTTGAGGGTCCGAAATATTTCTGTCTGGAATCTGTAATATTTTGTTGCTGTCTTGCCATGTGTTTTGCTAGTGATCTAGAAGTCCTTTAGGGTTGGTGTAATTGAGTTATTTGTAGTAGATAATGTTCTTTAGTATGCTGTTAATTAATATGCCCTATAGCATATAGATTTACTGCTGTCAATATGCCATCGTGATAAAAACTGCACTGTCAAAACTTGCTATTTTCACCAAGTCTGAAACTGTTTTCATGTAGCCATCTTGTGAGCTTCCTACCAGGTGATCCATGCATGTTTTGAATATGATATGTGAAGATGAAATGAAGTGTGTGTTATATGCTACTGCCCCATGCTTAGTTTGTGTATTTTAGAATCTTGTAGCTTGTTGTTTTCATGCGTGCAAAATTCCATGTTGCTGTTTTGGGCAGATTTCTTATAAAACTTGTTTTGGTGTTTGTGGTTGAATCGTATCTCCGTTTTGGACATGCCATATACGAAACTTGCTTAGAATCTCATGTAGTTTCATAATAAATTGCTGCATTCATGATTTGAAATGTTTGTGATTGTATTCTCCATGCATTGCATTCATGACATGTGCATCTTGTGTTGCTCATATCTTTTAGACCATAGCTCTGTTTGAAATGTTATATATATGTAAATCGACTAGAATGATGTGTAGAATTGCATGGTATGATTTATTCTGTTGTTTAACCAATATAAAATATGATTAGTTTAGATCGGGACCAATTTCGAAATTAACATTTGAGGTCGTTTCGGAAATACTATAAGTTGTTTCCGGCCTCATTTAAGATGCCTAGATAGATAGTTTACTTATGCTTCACCTCTTGCCATGTTCAACAAAATTTAATATTGCCGTGTACCTAACAAGAGTGAACTAAATAATTCGAACATGGAGTTTCGTCAATATGCAACTCGTTGCATATTGAGCTTCACTTTAATGTGTAGTAGTTGTTTGATGTGAATTGTCATGCCTTGCATATTAAACCGGCATGCATCATATTTGTTTGCGCATCATGTCATGCATATGTTGTGGTGTATTTTGTGTTGATTGTTGTTTTCTTATTGCTTCTTCTCGATAGAGTTCCGAAAGCGTTCGGAGTGTGAGGATTCGTTCGACTATGTTGGCTCGTCTTCTTCATGGACTCGTTCTTCTTTCGAGCGGGATCTCAGGAAAGATGAAACATTTCCCTGGATACCACTACTATCATTGCCATGCTAGATATCTCGTTTTCTATCGCTATGTCACGCTACCTACCACTTGTTTGTCAAACCTCCCAACATTGCCATGATAAGCCTCTAACCCCTCCACATCCCAGCAAACCTTTGTTTGGCTATGTTACCGCTTGCTTAGCCCTTCTTATAGCATTTCTAGCTGCAGGTGCAATTGCTTCCATGTGTCAACATGGACATGCTTTCGTTAGATCACAATATTGTTGCTATTTAATTTAATGCACATATACACTTGGTAAAGGGTGGAAGGCTGGCCTTTTGCTCGGTGTTTTGTTCCACTCTTGCCACCCTAGTTACTTGTGAACCGGTGTTATGATTCCATAATTGAGCGCTCCTAACATGCTCGGGGTTGTTATGGGGACCCCCTTGATTTTCGTTTTGGGATAAAACTCGTCTAGCAAGGCCCAACATTGGTACTACATTTTCCTAATAATTAATAAAATTGCATAGGGACCCGCCGGCACCCGCGAATAATTAATCAACCCCCGGGCCAGTGCTCCGCATGAGTGTTGGTACAACCCAGAGCAGCTTATTAACGCCGCCCGGGGCAACTCGGTGATTGGCGTGGTAACCATCGCTCATCCGTCGTGTTCTGAGAATGAGATACGCGGCTCTTATCGGGTTCGTCGACACGTCGGGTGGCCTTGCTGGATTTGTTTTACCTTTCTCGAACGTCTTGAGTGAGGAACTCTGATCTTCTTTGGGCTATCTCGAGGTGTCGGATTTCCTTTGGAATTGCCTAGGAAGATCACGAGATCTGTGGTTGAGGTTATTCCCGCTGCGTGTGGTTAATTTGTGATGGATGAGTTGGAGCACCCCTGCAGGGTTAAATCTTTTTGAGAAGCCATGCCCGCGGTTATGTGGCAAATTTGGATAATTTGTTTAACACCCGGTCATAGCAAACTTGAAGTAAACTCTAATAAAATACACCAACTGTGTGCGTAACCGTGACTGCCTCTTCTCGTGAGTTCTTATCCGAAAGAGAACACGATGGGGTTATGTTTGACGTAAGTAGGTGATCAGGATCGGTTAGTCATCATTACTAGTTCATATCCGTTATGCGTAGACCACCATACTTTACTTTTTGTACTCGTAAGTTAGCCACTCAAATAAATGCTTAGTCTCTTGCTGCAGCCTCACCACTTAACCATACCTCACCCATTAAGCTTTAATAGTCTTGATACCCTTGGAAATGATATTGCTGAGTCCCTATGGCTCACAGATTACTACAACAACAATTGCAGGTACAGGTAATGTGATGATTTGACGTGAGAGCGTTGCTTGTGTGATTTGGAGTTCTTCTTCTTCTTCTTCATCAATCTAGGATGGGTTCCAGGCGGCAGCCTGGGATAGCAAGGATGAATGTCATTTTATCTTTTGATTTCGTCCGTAGTCGGACCCTGCTCTTCTGTATGATGGTTGAGTATGTTGTTGTATTGATGTGACTCTGATGTAGCTTGTGGCGAGTGTAAGCCAATTCCATATACTCATCTCTTCTGTACATGTACTTGTAATGATATCCATTCTTGCAACACGAGGAGATGCGCTTCTATCCCTGTCGAGGCCCTCATGCCGAAATAAGGATAGGGCCGCATCTTGGGCGTGACAAGTTGGTATCAGATCCTGTACCGACCTAGGAGCCCCCTTGATTGATCGAACTTGGCCGAGTCGAGTCTAGTGAAAAAATACTATTTTGAGTCTAGCTATATCAGAGAGTAGGATTATTTTTACTCCACTTCTATGCTCTGGTGAGGTATTTGACTTAGGAATTTTGATTCTACTCCTCTTCTCGCTCAATTTTTTTTAGGATCACGCGGGTATTTTGGAAACTATATGATGCCGATGTGACGGAGTTCTGTCTTGGTGCCTCCTGTCTGACTTGATTTCTTCCGAGGAGTTGAGCTCAGAGGGATTCTTGGCACATCGTTATCATTCAGTTTTCTTAGTATCTCACGATGGAGGATGTTCAAAATTGCTTCAATACTTATCGTGGTGAGATAAGTTCGGAGTCACCCAGTACTGGGGAGGCGTCCAGGGTACCACCATGGTTTAGTATCGTTGTGAGTTCGAGGATTCGAGTTAGATGAATTTGCGAAAGCCTCTGGTTATGTGTTGAAGGATGGATACAGTTGGGGTGTAGATTTGTTAGTTGTGTGAGATATTTCCTCCTTGTATCCCCCACACCGGATTGCATAACCAGAAAGTTCTCGGAAGTTCTTAGGTGGGAATTCAAGTAGGTACCTAGGATTATCTTTCCAACAAGTGCATAGTGGGTATGTATTTGTTCTGGCTTGTTTCGTAAGCCTCATCCTTTGTTTTGTTTTGAATATGGTAATTCAAGTTGCTTCGATGTCAAGTGGTGATTTCATATCTTGCTAAGTAGTGTTCTCATAATTATGTGGGAATACTAATTCTTTTTCCCAATCAAGTTATCATATCAATTCTTTTTCTACCGGTGTGCTTCTCTTCAAGATAATTCTATCCTCTTCAATATTTCAAGATCAATCCTCATATTTCGTTTCGGAGTTGTCTCATCTGTTCCAAGTTTTCTTTGTTTTTCCCACCCTCCCACCCTTTTTTCTTCAATGATTAAATTCTCATCCAAGTGACTTTTCTGCTCATGTGATGCTTCAACTATCATTTCGTTTGTCTGGTATCCGGTGATTTCTTATGGAGATTCTCAAGAGTTTCATTTCAAGATCTATCCTCATATTCCTTGTTCTCGTTGTTATTCTTCTCCAGTGATTCGTTATGAAGATGCTCAGTGCTCAAGTTATCTTTTATTAGTATTCATCTTTGTTTTCTTTTCCGATGGATTCAATTCAAGTTCTTGGTGTTCATCATATCATTTTCATTCTCTATTTTCTCTCCCATGTTGGAATTCTTTATCAAGCCTCTCTTGCTTATTCTTATCTCCATTCTATCCAGAGTGCTGAAGATATCTCAGAAGACATTCATTTTCATTCTTATCCCCTTAAATTATTTCAAGGGTCTCATATCATCAAGTTCTTAATTTGTACCGATGCAATCTCTCTTTTAATCAATTGTTTCAATGGTGGTTTCTTCTGAGTGGGCCCATAACCCACAGGTGTTTTCCCCAGGATCCTACCTGACTCTTCTAATCTTTCGGTAGATGTCCTCAAGTTTTTTTCAAATATGATGTAAGAATGATTTTCATCAGTCATGTGCCTTCTCGAAGATCTCTTCTAAATCATTTTCATTGTTGGCTCAACCTTTCCTTATTATTTATTCCGGAGTGTCTTAGTAATTCATGGTGTTGTTTCTCGTCATCATTCTCTGCATTGAAGACCGAAGGAGAATTTCTCTTAATCGTTGTTCGTTCTTCCAAAAACTCATGGTTTCAGGTTGTTGCTGCCATCTCAAATTGTTTGATCATGAGTTATTCCTCCCATTCTATCCGGCGCATTTCATAATGTTTCATTTCTTGATCCTCCGAAGGCCATCATTTCAGAAGATTTCTTCGTTCTCAGCTTTTAGCTTTCGTTCTCAAATTCTTCTCAATTGTTGTTCCTTCGT
Organism: Hordeum marinum; assembly: GCA_022496015.1. NCBI lineage: Eukaryota > Viridiplantae > Streptophyta > Magnoliopsida > Poales > Poaceae > Hordeum > Hordeum marinum. The sequence continues at coordinate 310,841,360 of CM039673.1, forward strand.
TCGTATCAATTATTTCGGTGCTTCGTTCAACTTTTCCATTAGGTGGATCATGATCTCTTTGTTCCCTTGTATCTTTGTTCAATCGTTGTATCCTCATTCGTTTAGAATTCTAACCGGTGTTCTCGTGCAAGACCTCTTCAAGTTTGTGCTCTATCTATCTTTCCTATCTTTTCCAAGAGAATAAGTGGTGTGTGAAATCCTTTGTTTGTCATCAATTTAACTTGATGAAGGATAGGCATAACATAATTCTTATTCTAGGTTCATCAAGGTGATTTCAATCCTTCTTCCGGAGTTGTTCATGATATCAAATTCCTCATTCCAAGTGGTCATCTTTTTTTTTCTGGAGTTCCTAGTTTTGCTCAAGTATCTTGTCGCTAAGCTTCATCTAATTCATAGCAAGGCGTCAATCTTATTCTTTTTGCATCCTTCAATTCTTTCTATCATCCTTTCGTTTCAGAATTCTTCCGGAGGTTCTTCATGGTGGTTCATCTGGATTTGTTTCATTTTCAGTGTTCTTCAAGATTCTTGTTGGAGGTGCTTAAGTGTTCTTTGTCTTGCATGTCTAAGTTCAATTCCTTCTCCATTGTATTTTGAGATGGTGTTATTAAATTCTTGATTATGAGGGGTCTCGAAGGAAAACTGTCAAGAATAAGATAAGTAAACCCATCTTGTGTTCTCGGAGTTATCTTGGGTTGGATTTCACCTAAAGCATTTCCTAAGGATTGTTGCTATCTGGGTGTTATGAATGATCCAAGTTTTCTCCTTCTCCTCTTGGTGAAAGAAGTTTTGCATATCTTGTTGCTCTCAAGCAATCAATTGTTTCTGTTGTGGAAGGTTTTCACCTCATAATTTTGAGATGTTTCCCACAAGCCCATAACAAGCTATTCTTTCGTTTTTTTTCCAACAAACCCGTTCAATATCTTCTTGTAAGATGCTTCTCAAGTTCAATGGTGGTAGAAGTTGTTATTTTCTTCTCCGTTCTCTTCTGTCCAAAGATCTAGCTTCTATTCTTTGGTTCTGGAGGCATAGTGGTGTTGCTCTTGTCAACTCTCATCTAGTTTGATTAAGATCATGTTCTTTCTTTGCTTATTCATTTAACCAGAGTGTTGTGCAATGTTTTCATGATCCTTCCATCTTATGAAGTTTTGATTCTAATCCAACCAAAGTTTGGTGCCTTTGTTCCAATTTCTCTCCATCATATCAATTTTTCCTCTCTTTCCTACTGAAGTGCTGCCGAAATTTCTTGTGAATTCTTGCTTGTTCTTCATTCTTCATCTCTTTGCATCCTTCAAGATTCATTGGTTTCCCTCGTTTGTCAAAGAAGCAACTAAGTTTTACCTTTTGCTCTTTCTCTTCCCCTTTTCATTCTAGATCTCGGGACGAGATCCTCGTTTAGTGGAGGAGAGTTGTAACAGCCCGGGACCGACGCTCCAGAAGATTCCAGAAGATTCCCCTTTTATTTCCATTCTCGTCTATGTTTTGTTTGGTTGTTGCATTCATCATCGCATCATTAGCATCATCTGCATAGCATCATCACTCATTTTCAAAAACTTGCATCCGTTCGTAGTTGCCGGTTTTCTCCGTTCTCGTCGCTGACCATTTTGAGACCAACCACACATGCACGCGCTCGCGGCATCGTTTTAAAATGTTTTGAAAGGCGTGCTAAAAATATTCTTGGATTGGTTCGAAACTTGGCGTGCGGTGTTATTGTAGTGTAGGTAGACCGCCTGTCGAATTTCTTTGCATTTTGAGTTCGTTTGATACCCCTTCGCTCATCCGTAGCAGTGTGGTCATCAGTTTATTATCAGACGTTTTCGGTGTTTAAAAAACCCTCATGTCACGAGCCACCGAACTTTCCTCTCATCTCTCCCAAGGCCCTCTACACAGCCCGCTAGCCCAACCTAGCCACTCCCTCCATTCGTGGTCGTCGGATCGCGATCGGACGGACGTTGTCTAGCCACCCCCTAGTGCCTCCCCTATATAAGCCCATGGAGAGTCTCTCACTCCCCAGGGTTTCCCCCCTTGCCAAATTATAGACACCCCCTAGAAAACCCCACCCGCTAGCCCTCCTCCTCCAGATCCCGCAGCCCCAACAATCTGCCCGTTTTCGGCCCTCGGATCGCGATCTAGAGGCTGAAAATCGCCCAAAATCCCACCTACCGGACATGTCCGGCGGCCAACCCGGACGTGTCCGGCGACCGTAGAGCCCCGTAGCTCCTCCCGAGCGCCTCCCATGGTGCCCGAGCCCGCAGCTCCTCGCCCGTGCAGCCCCAGCCGGCCACCGGCCCTCGTGGGAGCAGCCGCCGCCGACGACCAAGACCCCCTGGGCGGACCTCCTCTTTCTCCTCTCCTCCTTCCCTTCTCCTTCCCTTGCGCCTCACCCTCTCTCTCCTCCCGCAAGTTTAGCCCCGCCATGGCAGCTCGCCACCCCAAGCTCCCCGCCATCGTGCCTCAGCCGCCGGCCACCTACGTCGTCGGATCCGGTCGCCCCGGCCTGATCCCGGCCACCCCGTGCCGCCAGCGCCGCCCTACCTCCCGTCGCTCGCCGCCGGTCCTGCCTCGCTCGATCCAGGTGGGATCGAGGAGGAGGACGACCGAGCGCTCGCCTGCTCGTGCGTGCGAGGGCCGGCCCAGCTCCGTCGCCCGCGCGACCCAGATCCGCCCCAGCCGGCCCATGAGGCCTGGTGAGCCCAGCCGCGACCCCGCGCCTTTTATTATTTTATTCGTGTAGGCCCAATTGCACGATTTTAAATATTAATAGAAATCAACGTACGTCGAAATAAAATGTTTTGTATATGAAAATTGCTCAGAAAAATGTGTAGATTAATTGTATGCCATTTTCATACATGTTATATATAGTAGCTTGCTATTTTGCATCTTTTTGCATAATTGTCATTATGTTGCATTGACATATTATTTAACGTGCACCGGGATTTAATCCAATCATATATTTAAAAATGTTCATGTTATCGGCTTTGCATTTTCATGCATGACAAACCTGTTCATTGTAATAATTGCATTAACTTGCATTTATAAGTGCGAACGGGGTTATTCCACAACTTGCACAATTAATTATGAATTATTTTCCTATTTGAACCTATGCCTTTTATATATGTTTTCAGGGTAGAAGAATTCATAGGATTTATCTATGCATTTAGTTTTGTCATTTGAGCATTTTTGTATGCATGCTATTTTGCTGTGATGCCCTTTTGTTAATTTTATGGGATTTAATCCATGCATGATTTGAAATAATTTTGAACATGAGATGTGCCCTTTCATATGTGTCCTAGCCCCTAGACATTTTGCTTGCCACAGAAATGCATGTTTAGGTGTTGTTTTCTTGTTGTCTACATGCTATAAAATTCTGCTGTTTTGAGGGTCCGAAATATTTCTAAGTGTGGAATCTGTGCATCGGGCCTCAACGCTCGGGATCACTCCTTTGTAGGTAGTATCACTGGGTTTGATCCTTGACGGATCTATGCCCATCTTTTTCACTGTGTGTGAGTAAATTAGGTTAAGGCTACTTCCTCCGTCCATTAGGACCTTGGTGAGGTGATACCCATCTATGATGGGGTCTAGGACGAGGGCCGCTGAGCCCCCATGGCAGATGATGGTCGGATGATCTCGCCGATCAAAGGTTATTGGGTATGCCGACCATGGGTTGTACTTTGGGGCTACGGGTTCCACCGCATAGACTTCTCGGAGGGCGCGCTTCCTCCCCTTCTTCGGTATGTGGGTGGCATATATCATGTTCACTATTTTGACTTTGGGAGGGAATTTCTTCTGCCCACCACCAATTGGAGCCCAAGGCTCATCTTCGTCCTCGTTGCGAGAGCTTTTGCCTTGGTCTTCGAGTGGTATCTTGCCGGCCTGTTTAAACACCCAACAGTTGCGGTGTGTGTGGTTGGCGGGTTTTTCCGAAGTCCCGTGGATTTGGCTGGGCCTTTCCATGATCTTCTCGAGCTGAGTGGGTCCATCACGATTGCCTTTAGGGGGCTTCTTTCGCTGCCCAGGTTGGGAGTTGCGGAATCTGGCATTAACGGCTGTGTCATCGACATCGCTAGTATTGTGCCGGTGCTTATTCTTATTGCGCTTTGGCTTTGAGTTGCCGTCCCAGGCTTCAGGTGCGACGAGATCTTCCGAGTTGTGGCTGCGTCTAGCCAACCAATTGTCTTCGCTCGCGCAAAAGCAGGTCATGAGGGAGTTAAGGGCGGACATGGTTCGGGGCTTGTCCTGGCCTACCTGGCGGGCTAGCCATTCGTCCCGAATATTGTGCCGGAAGGAGGCTATGGCCTTGGCATCTATACAATCGGCGATTTGGTTCTTCTTAGTCAAGAACCGATTCTATAATTGCCGAGCAGACTCGCTGGGCTTTTGGACGACATTGCTGAGATCAAAAGAGTCCGGCGGGCAGACATAAGTTCCTTGGAAATTGGAATGGAACACGTCTTCCAGGTCTTCCCAACATCCAATGGAGTTTTCGGGGAGGCTGTTTTGCCAGTGCTTAGCTGGTCCCTTAAGCTTAAGAGGGAGGTATTTGATGGCATGGAGATCATCTCCTCGCACCATGTGGATATGGAGGAGGAAGTCCTCAATCCATATAGTTGGGATTATGGTCCCATCATACTATTCTATATTCACGGGTTTAAACCCCTCAGGGAACTGATGCCGCATTACCTCATCTATGAAGCATAGTGGGTGAGCGGCACCTCTTACCCGTGCTATGTCGTGCATGTATTCGGTGTCTGTATGGGGCCAGTTGTGTTCATGAACTCTGTTGTTTTGGTCGAACCATGGTTTGTATCTGCCGCATCTATCGGGAAAGTACTCTCTGGATCCATAGATGGATCTATTATGGCCTGCTCTATGATCCAGGTCATCTCGCAGGTCAAACTTGTCATTGGGCTCTAATGGCTCCTTACCCCGTATTCGGGGCACTGTCGGTATGTAACCGGCGTCATCAGCCGTCCTGTCCTGACCATGAGGGGGCGGTCTGGCTTATCGTATGGAGTACGGTCTGGAGATGGAGTATTAGTAAGTTCATCATCGAATTGCGGCAGCAGCCTTCTCCGAGGGTAGCTTTTGGGCTGGTTTGACAAACCAGTGTCATATACTTCCTTGGCTGAGAGGACTTTCGTCCATCGATCATTGAGGTTGGCCTGTTCGGCTTTGAGTTTCCGTTCTTTAGCCTTTAGGCTATGAGCCGTTGCTATGAGCCGCTGCCTAATTTCTTCCTGATCTTTGAGGTTGTCAGGGATATACAAGTCATCGGCTTCCGGTTTATCTTCCTCCTCGATGGGGGGAAGGTACTCATTGCCTTCAGGGTCGTCGACGTTATCGGGGCTGTTTTGGTCCCCGGGCCCTTCCGGACCCTCTAACAGGTGCTCGGGGATATCGGGATTGTCATGATCAGCGGGGGCATTACCGTCCCCGTTGCTGATAATGGTTCTTCCCTTCTTGCTTTTGGACTGCTTATGCGATTTCTGGCGCCTTGATGGCGCATCGCCAGATTTGTCACCGTGGTTGTGAGGCGTGTTGTCGCCATTGGTGGCAGGAGTATCCACCATGTAGACATCGTATGTAGAAGTGGTGGTCCAACTCCCAGTGTTAACGGGGGTGGGAGGACTATCCTCTTCATCCATGTATTCTGCCTCCTCGGAGGCATAGTCCAGCACGTCGGTTAAATCCTCGACGGTGGCTATCAAGTTTGTGGTGGGTGGGTCAAAAATTTTGTCCCTGCCCGCATCGTAACAGAACCGAGCGTAGATTGGGGCTGGATCGCCGGTGATCCTCATCGACGAAAGCCACTCCAGGGCCTCGTCGACCATCGAGGGCCCGATCGGATCCAGCTGCTCGGAACTTGTGGAGTTAACCTCCCCGAGGTCCCAACATGGGGAGTGTTCGGCAAGAACATGCGTCCGGTCACCTGGCTTATGGCCGGACTGGGATAAGAGATTGGTTCATCGCCATGGGTGACCCCATCGGCATGCCGAAGAAGGAGCTCGAGGTTAAGGCCTTAGAGTCCTCGGAGGTTACATGCGAAGCTGCGAGCCCCATTAATGACAAGTCACCCCGAGAATCGACAGAGAGCTCTAAGCTTCCGAATCTGACCTCTCGATCAGGGGCGAAGCTCTCAACGCGGCCTAGATGGCCAGCGGAATCAGCGTGCAGCACAACGCTGCCAAAGGCGAAGATCTGTCCGGGGACGAAAACGTCAATACTATGGACCTCTTTGTTGATGACAAGACGAGGTGTCGATTTCATCTCGCTCATAGAGGAACTCTCAATGAAAGCACCAATGTCGGTGTCAAAACCGGTGAATCTTAGGTAGGGGGTCCCGAACTGTGAGACTAGGATCAACGATAACATGAGACGAAGGGGACATGAGTTTACCCAGGTTCGGGCCCTCCTATGGAGGTAATACCCTACTTCCTGCTTGATTGTATTGATGATGTATGGGGTTACAGAGTTGATCTACCTCGAGATCGTATAGCTAACCTTAGATGAGTTGTTCTGCCTTTATGCCCTAAAACCCTCCGGCTTATATAGATGCCAAGGATGCCTAGGTCTTACACAAGGTCGATACCATGCCGAAGAGATAAACATGGCTAATCACTACATTAGACGTGGAGTGCAAGCCGTGCTTCCCAAAGCTTCCATCCTAGAGGCCGGGCCTTCGAATCTTCATGTGTTCGGTAAGTAGCCCTCATAGTCCGGCCCACAGTAATAAGTCAGCCATCTAAGGACCCCCTAATCCAGGACTCCCTCACCCACCATGATATTTTCCTTTAAGAGAGAAGCCTCTAGTGAAACCTATGGCCCCCAGGTCTATTTTCCATCATATATTTTCAGATCTATACCTTGCTGCAATTTATCTATCTTTTACTTTCCACACTCGTTTACATCTATCTCTTTCAGATCTAATCCTTGCAAATAACTGTGAAGGGATTGACAAGCCCTTTATAGCGTTGGGTGCAAGAGTTTGATTGTTTGTGTAGGTGCATCCATTGGTGACTTGCTTGTTCCTCATACTGGATTGATACCTTGGTTCTCAACTACTGAGGGAAATACTTATCTACTTTGCTACATCACCCTTTCCTCTTCAAGGGAAAACCAACGCAAGCTCAAGAGGTAGCACAAGCTGCCAAAGATGGAATGGAAGAAGAAGGGGAAGGTTGTTGTCGTCAACTCCTCGGACGACTTTGAGTTGGGCCAGATCTGAGTGGCCCCATGCTCATTGTGAGCGGCCGTCAGTGGGATGAGCTTGTCTAGCCCCTCCCGATTCCTGATGGCGGAGGGCAGTAGGGTCGGATCCACCCACACTTTGGCAACGACGACACTTCTCTTCTTGGGAGACATGGCAATGACAGCGTGGATTGGAGGTGGGGAAGGAGAGCAGTGAGTAGTGTGTTCACAAGGAAGGAGAAGCAGCGGTGGGCATAGGAGGTGTGTGAGGAAAGGAAGGCAATGATGATGTCGATTCCACACGCGGGATGGTCTTAAGACCGCACATGTGCAATTACTGAGGCGACGTTGGAGAAGTGGGTATGTCCTGTCATGTCATGGCCGCCACATGTCGCTGCCTGGGCCATGTAGTTTGTCAGGTCCATGGTGTTTTGATCCATGCTGTTCCATGCTCCGCAGGCGGAACTTGCGCGCCATGGACCCAATGGCTACCGTTTGTCCAGTGGAACCAATGTACCATGGCCCATCTATTGTTGGCCTAGTCAGCTATGCAAGGAAGGCCCAACCTGGTACGTGATATGTCTCCATCGTATCTATAATTTGTAATTGTTTCATGCCAATATTCTACAACTTTCATATACTTTTGGCAAAATTTTATATTATTTTTGGGACTAACTTACTTACCTAGTACCCAGTGCCAGTTCCTGTTTTTTGTGTGTTTTTTGTTCTGCGGAAATTCCATATCAAATGAATTCCAAACACGATAAAAATTTACGGAGATTTTTTTGGAATATATGTGAATTTTGGGAGTCGGAATGAACGTAAGACGGTGGCCGAGGGAGGCACAAGCCAATAGGGCACGACCCTAGGGGGCACCCTGATGGCTTGTGCCTCCCCCTTAAGTCTGTTGGGGCTTTCCTTTCGCCACAAGAAAAATATTTTCGCAAGAAAAATCCCCTCAAAATTCCAGACCAACCGGAGTTACGGATCTCCAGATATTTAAGAAATGGTGAATGGCTTAGAAAACAACATTGAAAACAGAAGAGAAACAAAGAGATAGATCCAATCTCGGAGGGGCTCCTGCCCTCCGGGAGCCATGGCGGACATGGAGCAGAGGGGAAACTCTCCTCCCACCTAGGGAGGAGTCCAAGGAAGAAGAAGTATGTGGCTCTCTCCCCCTCTCTCTCGATGGCGCCGGAGTGCCGTCGGGGCAACCATCATGACAGCGATCTACACAAACAACTTCGCCACCATCACTAGAAACTCTCACCCCCTCTATTCAGCAGTGTAAAACCTCTCTTTCCTTCTCTAATCTATACCTGAACATGGTGCTTAATGCTATATATTATTATCCAATGATGTGTGGCTATCCTATGATGTTTGAGTAGATTTATTTTGTCCTATGGGTTGATTGATGATCGTGATTGGTTAGATTCGTATGTTCTATTTTGGTGCTGTCCTAAGGTGCCTTCCGTGAGGTGCACAAGTGAGGGAATCCCGTTGGAGGGTTTCCAATATGTTTATGATTCCCTTATAGTGGGTGGCTAGAGTGACAGAAGCTTACAACCGAGTAAGGCGATTGTTTACGGATGGGATAAAGGGGACTTGATGTGTTGATTCTATGGTTGGGTTGAACTTAATGAATTTCTAGTATTTGAGAACACTTGCTAGAATTCCAATAATAAGTGCATATTATTCAAGTATGGAAAGTATGTTAGCGCATGCCTCTCCCTCATATAAAACTGCAACAATGATACTGGTCTAGTTATCGATTGCCTAGGGACAAATCTTTCTCTTGCGTTACACAAAATCTTTCTACTAAACTATGTACTTTATTAATCTTTATCTAATCAGCCCCTAACTTTTACTTACTTGTCCTTTATCACCTTGCAAAACTATCTATTACACCTACTAAGTACTTCTAGTTTCTTTCCTCCAAAGTAGTTTCATACTTGTTCTAGGTAAAGTAAGTGTTAGTGTGCGTAGAGTTGTATCGACTGTCAACAGAACTTGATAGAATATTAATTCTACCTTTAGCTCGTCATTGGTTTCGACACTCTTACTTATCGAAAAAGGCTACAAATGCCCCCTACACTTGTGGGTTATCAAGACCTTTTTCTGGCGCCGTTGCCAGGGAGCAATATCGTAGTGGTTGATATTCTTGCGTGTGCTTGTTTTCTTTATCACTAAGTAATTTTTATTTTATGTTATTAGTTGTTTTATTTTCTTTTATTATCTGTTTTATATCTTTAGTTATGGATATGGAACACTAAACACCAAAAAAATTAGTGGTACTTGCTATTCATGGAGATGGGGAACCTCCTAAAACCCTCGATGCTAGTTATTTGAAACACGTTAATTACTCCTTTGATAATCCTGAGAAATCCTCATTCAACTTTGTAATGGGAGACATGTTGGATCAATGTGAGTACTTTAGGGATTATCGCTTAACTCAAAAGGGGAAGCATTTATGGGATCAAATTAGAATATTGCGTTGGCATGCTTGTGATGTATGCTTGAGATGTGATTATACTTGTTGATCTAAGAGTAAGGGTCTACACCTTCCCTTTAAATGCAAATTTAATGATAATAAAACCATGGCTTCTTATGCTAATGGTATATATGATTACTATGATGTGGAACAAATAGAATAATTAGTCGCTTTTAAAGGTGCTTATGAAATTGCTTCTTTGATCGAAAAGTATGATGATGTTCCTTACAAATCTATTTTTTTGCCATAATTAAATATTGCTATGATAATTGTGAATACAATGCTGATATTAATGAATTTATTGAAAGAATTACTGCTGCCTTGAAGAGACTAATATTTTGTAGGAATCTAAGGAAGAAGAAATTGCTGAAACTGTGAGCTCATTAGTTGAAGAAGATGAGGAGGAGAGAGAAGAACAAAAGGAGGAAGAGCGGATTAGCTACCCATGCCCACCTTCTAATGAGAGTAAATATTCAAATCATACATTGTTTAATTTCCCTTCGCACATACTGAAGGATGAATGCTATGATGATTGTTATGATCCCTTGGATTCATTTGAAATATCGATTTTTGATGAACTTGATGCTTGCTATGCTTGTGGCCATGATGCCAATATGAATTAAGCTTATGGAGATGAACTTGCTATAGTTCCCTATGTTGAGCATGAAATTTTTTCTATCGCACCCACACACGATAGTCCTATACTCCTATTATCTTTTTGAATTCTCCCGACTACACTATATCGGAAATTTTTGCACTTATTAAGGACTATGTTGATGGTTTGCATTTTAATATTACACATGATGATTTTGATGAATATAATATGCATGTTCTTGCTGCCCCTACTTGCAATTATTATGAGAGAGGAACTAAATCTTCACCTCTCTATGTTTCCAATATGATAAAATTGCAAGAAACTACTTATGCTATGTACTGGCCTTTACTTGATGTGCATGAATTGTTCCTCTAGGACATGCCAATGCATAGGAAGAGAGTTATACTTCGTTGTCACATAACATACATCACTTTGTTCTCACTACTAAATTACAAATCATTGTTAATTAAAATTGTCTTTGATATACCTTGGGATCCGGGTGGATCAATTACTTGAGCACTGTATGCCTAGCTTAATGCTTTAAAGAAAGCACTGCCAGGGAGAAAACTCGGAAGTTTTAGAGGGTCAATTATTTCTTATATTTTATTTTAAAATAATTAAAATAAAAAAATAAAGTGGGGAACTTAAAATCATTTCAAAAAAGAGAAGTGAAAGTGAGAAAAGACGAGCATCGTTGAAGTGGGGGCTAGCCTTGAACTTTGTTCATGCCCATGGAAACTTTGTGAATCTTGATTACAACAAATTTTCAAAAAAATTAATTATCCCCTTGTATAAATCCATTGTATTATAAAAATAATGTGCCAAGAATTACCTTTGGAATGTTTAAATAGCTTGTTTTATATGTGTCGTGCAAAAACATAAACTTTGGCTGTAGTGTTTGATTTTTCATATTTTACAGGAACGTTAAAAGCTTCTAAATTTTTGACACAGTAATGTTATAAAAATTCTCTATCAAGTCCTAATTTTTCATAACTATTTGAGTTACAGAAGTATAGTATCCATCTGCATCTTTACAGACTGTCCTGTTTTTCACAGATTGCTGTTATAGTTGCTTTGTGTGCTTATGTTTGAATATTGTTGAGCCTCATTGACTTGGGAGCCATAGAATTGTTATAGCATACAATGGGTAATGTTATATTATAATTATGCAATAATATTATGGCAGGACGTGATGAGATTTGATGATTACGTACTAACATTTCTAATAATTTTTTTGTCAAGTTTTGTGTGGATGAAGTGTTAAAAGATCGAGGAGGTATTGGTATGTGAAGAATAAGGAGAGGCAAGAGATCATGCTTGGGGATTCCCAAGGAACTCCAAGTAAATATTCAAGGAGACTCAAGTGTCTAAGCTTGGGGATGCCCCGGAAGGCATCCCATCTTTCTTCTTAAACAACTATCGACATGTTTTTGTTTTTGTTTTGTTCACATGATATGCGTACATTCTTGGAGCGTCGTGTGCCTTTTATTTTCCTTTTGGCAATGCACCATGATGGTTTGGGAAAGTCCATGGTTTATTTATAGAATTCTCTTGGCACTTCACTTAATATCTTTTGAGTAAGGCTTTATAGAATGCTTCATGTGCTTCACTTATATCATTTGAAGTTGCATGCCTATTTCTCTACATATATTAAACCGCTATTTTGTAGAATGCTCTTTTTCTTCACTTATATTTATTATAGCATGGCGAGGTCTTTGTTAAAAATAATTAAACTCTCATGCTTGAGTTATACCTATTTAGAGAGTCATTGGGAATTGGTCATTTACATGGTTAGTCATAAAATCCTACATAAAACTTGTAGATCAATGAATATGATATGTTTGATTCCCTGCAATAGTTTTGCGACATTAATATAGTAATATGTGGGTGCACTGGTAGATTATTGTGGATTAGTAAGAATATTGATGTTAAGGTTTTTGATTTCCGAAGCATGCACGTTTAGTCTCTAGTTATGCGATTAAGATAGGAGCATGATTTATCCTTGATCTAAATCCTTTGTGCTGTTGCATCAAGGGGCACGATAGTTAAATCCTCCCAACCTCCTACCTAGGATCATGCGAGTAGTAATTTGATTTGTGATAAAACTAATAAAACTTTGCAATAATTATATGAGTTCTTAATGACTAATGCGAATCCATGGACATGCGCAATCTCACCTATTCGTATTTTGCTAGACTCTTCGGTACCGTTCCTTACCCATTCCCACCTCGAGGATCGGTGTCGCTTTCTCCGGTGCATCCAAACCCCGTGACATGATATGCTCGGTTACACATAAGACTCATTATATCTTCCTCAAAACAACCACCATACATACCTATTATGGCATTTCCATAGCCATTCCGAGATATATTGCCATGCAACATCCACCATCACTTCATATGACTTGTATTTCCATTGTCATATTGCTTTGCATGATCGTTAGGTAGATAGCATGATATTTACATGGCTTGTCAGTTTTTTGATATCTTTTGCTATGCTAGATCATTGCACATCCTGGTATACTACCAGAGGCATTCATATAGAGTCATATCATCCTATCAGTTTTTCATATCGATTTGTAAGTAAATAAAAGTGTGATGATCATCATTATTAGAGCATTGTCCCCATGAGGAATGGATGATGGAGACTATGATTCCCCCACATGTCGGGATCAGACTCCGGATGAAAAATGAAAAATGGAGGAGGCCAAATGAGCCTATAAAAACAATGGGGGAGATGAAAAAAGAATAAAAAAGCACACCATGAAAAATAAAATAAAATAAAATAAAAAACAAATAAATGAGAGAAAAAGAGAGAAGGGACTTTGCTACTATCATTTACCACACTTGTGCCTTAAAGTGGTACCATGTTCTTCATATAGAGAGTCTCTTGTTTTGTCACTTCCATATGCTAGTGGGAATTTTTCATTATAGAACTTGGCTTGTATATTCCGATGACGGGCATCCTAAAATGCCCAAGGTCTTCATGAGCAAACAAGTTGGATGCACACTCACTTAGCTTGAGTCGAGCTTTCATACATTTATAGCTCTAGTGCATCCGTTGCATGGCAATCCCTACTCCTCGCATTGATATCTATTGATGGGCATCTCCATAGCCCGTTGATATGCTGAGTTGATGTGAGACTTTCTTGTTGACTTTCAGCCCTTTTGATATCTACCACCATATTCTATTCCACCCTTATGCTACGTTCATGGTTCACACTCATGTATTGCTTGAAGAATAAAAAGTTGATGCACATTGAAAAAGTACGATCCAATTGCTTGGTTTGACACTGGGGTGCTCATGATTTATACTTTATGCTAGGAAGACCAAGCATGACAGGCTATATGATTTTGTAGGGATAACATTCTTTGACATTATTATTTTGAAAGGACATGGTTGTTGCTAGTAAACCTGAGTATGGATGTCTTTTGGTCAGACTGTTGCCTTGTATCACTTGTATCTTAATATTCAAGCCATGATTAGACATTTATTCAAGATTATGTTAGGTAGCATTCCACATAAAAAATTATCCTCTTTTTATCATTTACCTACTTGAGGACGAGAATGAATTAAGGTTGGGGATGCTGATACGTCTCCGTCGTATCTATAATTTTTTATTGCTTCATGCCAATATTTTACAACTTTCATATACTTTTGACAACATTTTATATTATTTTTGGGAATAACTTACTTACCCAGTGTCGGTTCCTATTTTTGTGTTTTTTTTTTTTGCAGAAATTCCATATAAAATGAAGTCCAAATGAGATAAATATTGACGGAGATATTTTTTTTGGAATATATGTGAATTTTGGGACTTAGAATCAATGCAAGATGGTGCCCGAGGGAGGCACAAGCCAACAGGGCGCGGCCCCAGGGGGCACGCCCAGATGGCTTGTGCCTCCCCCTTAAGTCGGTTGGAGAAATCCTTCCGCCGTAAGAAATATTTTTTCGAAATAAAAAAGCCCTCGAAAATTCAGCCCGATTGGAGTTACGGATCTCCAGATATTTAAGAAACGGTGGAGCGCTTGGAAAACAGTCGCGAAAACAAAAAAGAAACAAAGAGATAGAACCAATCTCGAAGGGGCTCCTGCCCTCCGAGAGCCATGGAGGCCATGGACGAGAGGGTAAACTCTCCTCCCACATGGGGAGGAGGCCAAGGAAGAAGAAGAAGGGGGCCTCTATTCCCCTCTCTCCCGGTGGCGCAGGAACATCGTCGGGGCACCATTGTGACGACGGTCGACACCAAAAATTCCGCCACCATCACCACCAACTCTCTCTCCCTCTATTCAGAGGTGTAAGACCTCTCTTCCTCGCTGTAATCTCTACTTGAACATGGTTCTTAATGCTATATATTATTATCCAATGGTGTGTCGCTATCCTATGATGTTTGAGTAGATTTCGTTTGTCCTATGGGTTAATTGATGATCGTGATTGGTTTGAGTCTTATGTTCTATTTTGGTGCTGTCCTAAGGTGCCTTCCGTGAGGCGCACATGTTAATGAATACCGCTGGAGGGTTTGCAATATGTTTATGATTCGCTTATAGTGGATGGCTAGAGTGACAAAAGCTTACACCCGAGTAAGGGGATTCTTTATGTATGGAATAAAGGGGACTTGATGTGTGAATGCTATGGTTGGGTTTACCTTAATGAATTTATAGTAGTTGCGGATGCGTACTAGAATTTCAATCATAAGTGCATATGATCCAACTACGGAAAGTATGTTAGCGTATGCCTCTCCCTCATATAAAACTGCAACTATGATACAGGTCCAGTTATTGATTGCCTAGGGACACATCTTTCTCTTGCATTACAGAATTGTTCTTTATCTAAGAAACCCCTAATGTTTATTTAATTTTCCTTTATTACCTTGGAAAACTATCTATTACACCTACTAAGTACTTCTAGTTTATTCCCCGCAAAGTAGTTTCATACTTGTTGTAGGTAAAGTAAGCGTTAGTGTGCGTAGAGTTGTATTGGTGGTCGATAGAACTTGAGAGAATATTAATTCTAACTTTAGCTCCTCGTTGGGTTCGACACTCTTGCTTATCAAAAAAGGCTGCAAACGACCCCCTACACTTGTGAGTTATTAGTAGGCGGCTTGTTTCCTGACTCCGGAATCACCCCGTGAGGCTCGGGCCTAGCGAGTGTCTTTTTCTCTCTGAGAGAGCCCCCCCATGACACATGTCAACCAATTGTGAGAGGTCCCACGAGGCCTTCCCCGTGAGGTAGCCTCCCGCAAAGCTCTCCGCTTGAAGGGGCCATGTGGTGCTAATCATAACAATCACCCGCCTGCCACGTGGGTCACGTGGCAAGGCGGTAGAGGCTACACGGATGACGCTAGCGGGCGCATGTAGAGAACCTTTGCCCTTTGTGATAAAAGGCAGCAACACACTATCCTCCCCCAAGATGAGTCCCAAAGCTTACCTCTTTGGTGCAAGGAGACCAACATGACCCTGGTCACTAGGACGGGTGTCATCAGTGAGCCCACGAGCGCATCATGGATGACCACTTTTGCAGGATGAAGACCAACTTTGTCAGGGAAGACTGGGCGCTTATCCCCCTTCGAATTGACGCTCTGTGGTGTCGCTTTTCCCACCAATGTTTTGGGGAAAGAGTCTTGAGGCAAGGATAAGAGGGGCAAGATGCCACCATAGTAGATGAGATTTTTTGGGCCTTCATTCTTCCCCAAGAGCCCTTCTTCCTCCCCAAGATTTGTTGTCTTTGTCCAAACCAAAGAGCAATCCATCCAACAGGAGTATGGTTTTACACTACAAGGTGGCCCGAACCTGGGTAAATCCGTGTGTCCCCTTCATGCTCTGTGCGCGTAGCTTAATCTTTGTCGAGGGGTAGATGTCACTCAGCTCCCCAGGTTCGAACCGGGTTCTTGAGAGGTTTCCAGTAGGCACAAAACTGATTTGTGACGAAATTATTGAACTCTCATGCTTCACTTCATTTTTTGAGATTATAATAAGAAATAGGAACGATAAATGGGACGAGGTATAAGACTAGTCTAAAAATGATAGGTATTCGGACGGGTATAATAAAAACATTCATGTGGCTCACTAAAGAAGAAAGATGAGGTGATTATATCGATGTAATAAATGAAGGAAATGAGTACATGATTGTTAGTAGAAATTTGGTAATTAAAGCTTTTTATTTCTTATTCCTCTAAGTATTAACATGGAATGGTGATGATGTGTGGGCATTTTTTATGTCTGAAATGAAATCCTATCGTGTTGTTTGAATCGGGGGCGCGATGGTTAACTCCTCCCAACCTCCTCCCCAGGGGTATGCGATAGTACTTTGCTTCGAGAGAGCTAATAAGGATTTGCAATAAGGATGTGAGTTCTTTATGACTAATGTGAATCCATGGATATACACATTCTTGCCTTCTCGTATTTGCTAGCCTCTTCGATACCATGCATTGCCCATTCTCACCTTGATAGTCGGTGCAATCTTTGCTGGTGCTTCCAAACCCGTGATATGATACGCTCTATCACACATAAGCCACCTTATATCTTCCTCAAAATAGCCACCATACCTGCCTATCATGGCATGTCTATAGCCATTCCGAGATATATTGCCATGCAACTTCCACATTCTGTCACATGACTTGTGGGTTCATAGTCATATTGCTTTGCATTATAACTGACATAGTATTTGTGGCAAAGCCAATATTCATCATGTCTACATGCTATGCCAGATCATTGCACATCCTGGTATACTGCTAGGGGCATTTAGATTGAGGCATAATTATTTTATGTTGAGTTGTAAGTAAATAAAAGTATGATGATCATCATTATTAGAGTATTGTCCTTGTGAGCAAAGGACAATGGAGAAAATGATTCCCCCACAAGTCGGGATGAGACTATAGACGAAAAAAATGGGATAGGCCAAATGAGACCACCACAAAAAGACAGAAAAAAAGAAAAAAAGAAAAAAGAAAAAAGAAAAGAAAACAAGGGAAAAAGAAAAAAGAGACAAAAAGAGAGAAGGGGGAGTGTTACTATCCTTTACCACACTTGTGCCTCAAAGTGACACCATGTTCTTCACATAGAGAGTCTTCGGTTTTATCATTTTAATATGCTAGTGAGAATTTTACATTATAGAACTTGGCTTGTATATTCTGATGATGTGCTTCCCCAACTGCCCGAGGTCTTCATGATCAAGCAAGTTGGACGCACACCCACTTAGCTTCTGTTAAGCTTCCATAC
Source organism: Hordeum marinum (assembly GCA_022496015.1). NCBI lineage: Eukaryota > Viridiplantae > Streptophyta > Magnoliopsida > Poales > Poaceae > Hordeum > Hordeum marinum. The sequence goes on from CM039673.1 coordinate 310,858,848, forward strand.
ACTTGTATCTCTAGTGCATCCATTGCATGACAATCCCTATTCCTCGCATTAATATCTATTGAGGCGCATATCCATAGCCCGTTGGTACACGTAGTTGATGTTGTTGGGGAACATTGCACGGGAAACAAAAATTTTCCTACGCACACACAAGATCTATCTATGGTGATGAGCATCTACGAGAGGGAGAGTGGATCTACATACCCTTGTAGATCACTAAGCGGGAAGCGTTAAGAAACACGGTTGGTGTAGTCGAACGTCTTCGCGATCCAAATTGTGAGCGTCCCGCGATCTCATCACGATCCGTCCTGCGATCTCATCACGACCCGTCCCGCGATCCAATCACGAATCGTCTCGCGATCTTGATCAAGGTCCTTCCGATCTAGCGTCGAACGGACTACACCTCCATGTTTAGCACACGTACAGCTTGATGACGATCTCCGCCTTCTTGATCCAGCAAGAGGGAGCGGAGAGGTAGACGAGTTCTCTGGAAGCGCGACGGCATTGCGGCGATGGTGGTGGAGCTATTCCAGCAGGGCTTCGCCTAAGCGCCGCTGAAACTAATCTAGAGGAGAAACTGCAATCTAGGGAAGAGGGCAGCACGTGGCTGTTTTTCTGTGTCTCTAAACCCTCAAAACATCTAGTATATATAGGAGGAGAGAGGGAGGAGGCTGGATCACAAGGGCCAGCCCTTTGTCCTTTGGCGCCAGGAAGAGAGGAGTCCTCCTCGAATCCTAGTAGGATTAGGACTCCTTCCTTATTTATCACTTGGAAACTCTTTCCACCTTGGCCTTTTTCCTTCTCCTTCTACTCCAGCCGCATGGTCCTCTTGTGGGACTTAGGCCAGCCCACTAAGGGCTTGTATTCCTTCTCCCACAGCCCATGTAGCCTCTTGGGTCGAAATACCCCTCCCGATGCTCCCCCGGTACACTACCGACACTCCCGGTACACTACCGATGCACCCGAAACTTTTCTGGTGACCAAAATAGGACTTCCTATATATCAATCTTTACCTCTGGAGCTCCTCGTGATGTCCGGGATCTCATCCGGGACTCTAAACAACCTTCGGTCACCACCATACATAACTCTATATTACCGAAACGTCACCGAACCTTAAGTGTGCAGACCCTGCGGGTTCGAGAACTATGTAGACATGACCAAGACACCTCTACGGTCAATAACCAATAGCGGGACCTAGATGCCCATATTGGTTCCTACATATTCTACAAAGATCTTTATCGGTCGAACCTCTATTTCAAGGATTATGTTAATCCCGTATGATGTTCCCTTTGTTCTTCGGTATGTTACTTGCCCGAGATTCGATCGTTGGTATCTCCATACCTAGTTCAACCTCATTACCGACAAGTCTCTTTACTCATTCCATAATACAAGATCCCGTGACTAACACTTAGTCACATTACTTGCAAGGCTTATTGTGATGTTGTATTACCGGGTGGGCCCTGAGATACCTCTCCGTCACATGGAGTAACAAATCCCAGTCTTGATCCATGCCAACCCAATAGACACCCTCAGAGATACCTGTAGAGCACCTTTATAGTCACCTAGTTATGTTGCAACGTTTGATACACACAAGGTACTCCTTCGGTGTCAGTGAGTTGCATGATCTCATGGTCATAGGAACATATACTTGACATGCAGGAAACAGTAGCAATAAACTAACACGATCATATGGTATGTTTGTAGTTTGGGTCTTGTCCATCACATCTTTCTCCTAATGATGTGATCCTGTTATCAAATGACATCTCATGTCCATGACTAGGAAACCATAGTCATCTTTGATCAGCGAGCTAGTCTATTTGAGTCATACTAAGGACATGGTGTTGTCTATGTATCCACACATGTATCTGAGTTTCCGATCAACACAATTATAACATGGATAATAAACGATCATCACGAACAAGGAAATATGATAATAACCAATTTATTATTGCCTCTAGAGCATATTTCCAACAGTCTCCCACTTGTACTACAGTCAATAATCTAGTTCACATCACCATGTGATTCGCATTGTTATGAATCTAACACCTAATGAGTTCTGGGGCTCGATCATGCTTTGCATGTGAGAGAGGTCTTATAGTCAACGGGTCTGCGACATTCAGATCCGTGTGTACTTTGAAAATCTCTATGTCAAACTGTAAACACTGCTACCACACCCCACTTGGAGCTATTCCAAATGGCTGCTCTACTATATGTATCCAGATTGCTACTAAGAGTCATCCGGATTGGTGTCAAAGCTTGCACCGACATAACTCTTTACGATGAACTCTTTCTCACCTCCATAATCGAGAAACATTTCCTTAGTCTTTTAGTTACTAAGGATAATCTTGACCGCTGTCCTGTGATCCACTCCTGGATCACTCTTGTACCCCTTGACAGTCTCATGGCAAGGCACACACAGGTGCGGTACGCAACATGGCATACTATACAGAGCCTATGGCTAAGGCATAGGGGACGGCGTTCTTCCTTTCTCTTTCTTCTGCCGTTGTCGAGCTTTGAGTCTCACTCAACTTCACACCTTACAAATCAGGCGAGAACTCTTTCTCTGACTGATCCATTTTGAACTCTTTCAAACTCTTGTCAAGGTATGTACTCATTGAAAGTCTCATCAAGCATCTTGATCTATCTCTATAGATCTTGATGCTCAACAATTAGGTCGCTTTATCCAGGTCTTCCTTTGAAAAACTCTTTTCAAACAACCGTTTATGCTTTCCAGAAATTCTACATCATTTCTGATCAACAATAGCTTAACCACATATGCTTACTAGAAACTCTATAGTGCTCGCACTCACTTTATTGTAAATACAAGTTTCTCATAAACTTTGTATGGACTCAAAAACTTTGATCACCTCACCAAAGCGTATATTCCAACTCCGAGATGCTTGCCCCAGCCCATAGAAGGATTGCTGGAGCTCCGACACCTTTTAGCATCCTTAGGACTGAAAAAACCTTCTAGTTGTATCTCCTACAACCTTTCCTTAAGGAAGGAAATGATGTTTTGACATCCATCTGCCAGATTTTGATAATTGAAAAATGCAGCAACTACTAACATAATTCCATCAGACTTTAACATCGCTATGAGTGAGAAAGTCTCATCCCAGTCAACTCCTTGAACTTGTCAGAAACTTCTTTGCAACAAGTCGAGCTTTACAAATGGTGACATTTACCATCAGCGTCTGTCTTCATCTTAAAGGTCCATTTGGACTCGACGACCTGCCGTCCAACGAGCAAGTCTACCAAAGTCTACACTTGGTTTTCATACATGAATCCTTTCTTGGATTTCATGGCCTCTAACCATTTGTCAGAATCCGGGCCCATCATCTCTTCTCCATAGCTCGTAGGTTCATCGTTGTCCAACAACATGACCTCCAAGACAGGGTTGTCGTACCATTCAGGAGTATACGTGTACTTGTTGACCTACGAGGTTCGATAGTAACTTGATCCAAAGCTTCATGATCATCATCATTAACTTCCTCTTCAACTGATGTAGGCTCCACAGAAACGTTTTTCTGCGTTGCGCTACTCTCTAGTTGAACAAAAAAGTTCAACAACCTCATAAAGTTCTATCTCTTGGGGAACGTCGCATGGGTAACAATTTTTTTACTACGCACACACAAACCTATCCATGGTGATGAGCATCTACGAGAGGGAGAGTCCCGCGATCCAATCACGAACCGTCCCGCGAACACATCATGATCCGTCCCGCGAAATCATCACGATCCGTCTCACGATCTTGATCACGATCTGTCCCGCGAACTCATCACGATCCGTTCCGTGATCACATCACGAACCGTCTCGCGATCTCGATCACGGTCCTTCTGATCTAGCTCCGAACGGACGACACCTCCGCGTTCAGCACACGTGCAGCTTGATGACGATCTCCACCATCTCGATCCAGCGAGAGGAGGTGGAGAGGAGAGAGGGTTCACCGGCAGCATGACAGCGCTCCGGTGATGGTGGTGGAGCAATTCCGGCAGGGCTTCGCCTAAGCGCTGCAGAAAACCGATCTAGAGGAGAAACTATGCACCGGTGTAACGGGTAGCACGTGGCCGGAAATTCTGTCCAAAAACCACCCATTCCACTAGTATATATAGGAGGATAGGATAGGAGAGGCAGCCAAGGCCTTTGGGTCGGCCGAAATAGGAGGTGGGAAGCAATCCTACTTCACCTCCAATCCTAGTTGGAGTAGGATTGCCTCCTATTGGCTGATTTTCCACTTTTTGCTTTAGGACTTTCTCTCCTGCGCCATGGGCCTTTGTGGATGTTTTTCCAGCCCACTAAGGGCTGGTTATTATTCTCCCACAGCCCATGGACCTCTTGGGGTCGAAATACCCCTCCCGGAGGCCTCCCGATACACTACCGGCACTCCCGGTACACTACCGGCACTCCCGGTACACTACCGATGAGTCCGAAACTTTTCCGGAAACCAAACTGGGACTTCCTATATATGAATATTTACCTCCGGACCATTCTTGAGATCCTCGTGACGTCCGGGATCTCATCCGGGACTCCAAACAAACTTCGGTCACCACCATACATAACTCTACACTACCGAAACGTCACCGAACCTTAAGTGTGCAGACCCTGCGGGTTCGAGAACTATGTAGACATGACCGAGACACCTCTACGGTCAATAACCAATGGCAGGACCTAGACGTCCACATTGGTTCCTACATATTCTACGAAGATCTTTATCGGTCGAACCTCTATGTCAAGGATTCAGTTAATCCCCTATAACGTTCCCTTTTTTCTTCGGTATGTTACTTGCCCGAGATTCGATCGTCGGTATCTCCATACCAAGTTCAACCTCGTTACTGGCAAGTCTCTTTACTCGTTTCGTAATACAAGATCCTGTGACTAACACTTAGCCACATTGCTTGCAAGGCTTGTTGTGATGTTGTATTACCGAGTGGGCCCTGAGATACCTCTCCGTCACACGGAGTAACAAATCCCAGTCTCGATCCATGCCAACTCAACAGACACCATTGGAGATACCTGTAGAGCACCTTTATAGTCACCCAGTTACGTTACGACGTTTGATACACACAAGGCACTCCTCCGATATCCATGAGTTGCATGATCTCATGGTCATAGGAACATATACTTGACATGCAAAAAACAGTAGCAATAAACTGACACGATCATATGCTATGTTTGTAGTTTGGGTATTATCCATCACATCATTCTCCTAATGATGTGATCCCGTTATCAAATGACATCTCATGTCCATGGCTAGGAAACCTTAACCATCCTTTGATCAACGAGCTAGTCCATTAGAGGCATACTAGGGACATGGTTTTGTCTATGTATCCACACATGCATTTAAGTCTCCGATCAATACAATTATAGCATGGATAATAAACGATTATCATGAACAAGGAAATATGATAATAACTAATTTATTATTGCCTCTAGGGCATATTTCCAACAGTCTCCCACTTTCACTAGAGTTAATAATCTAGTTCACATCACCATGTGATTCGCATTGTTATGAATCTAACACCCAATGAGTTCTGGGCTCGATCATGCTTTGCATGTGAGAGAGGTCTTATAGTCAACGGGTCTGCAATATTCAGATCCGTGTGTACTTTGCAAATCTCTATGTCAAACCGTAAACACTGCTACCACACTCCACTTGGTACTATTTCCAAATGGCTGATCCACTATACGTATCCAGATTGCTACTACGAGTCATCCGGATTAGTGTTAAAGCTTGTATCGACGTAACTCCTTACGACGAACTCTTTATCATCCGGATTCGGGTTACTGAGGATAATCTTGACCACAGTCCAGTGATCCACTCCTGGTTCACTCTTGTACCCCCTGACGGACTCATGGCAAGGCACACACAGGTGCGGTACACAGCATGGCATAATATAGAGCCTATGGCTAAGGCATAGGGGACGACGTTCGTCCTTTCTCTTTCTTCTGCCGTTGTCGAGCTTTGAGTCTCACTCAACTTTCACACCTCACAAATCAGGCGAGAACTCTTTCTCTGACTGATCCATTTTGAACTCTTTCAAAATCTTGTCAAGGTATGCACTCATTGAAAGTCTCATCGAGCATCTTGATCTATCTACATAGATTTTGATGCTCAACAATTAGGTAGCTTCATCCAGGTCTTCCTTTGAAAATCACTTTCCAAATGACCGTTTTATGCTTTCCAGAAACTCTACATTATTTTTGATCAACAATATGTCATCCACATATACTTATCAGAAATTCTATAGTGCTCCCACTCACTTTATTGCAAATACAAGTTTCTCGTAAACTTTGTATAAACATCAAAACTTTGATCACCTCATCAAAGCATATATTCTAACTCTGAGATGCTTGCTTCAGTCCATGGAAGGATCACCGAAGCTTGGACACCTTTTAGCATCCTTAGGCCTGACAAAACCTTCTGGTTGTATCACATACAACCTTTCCTCAAGTAAACCGTTAAGGAAACGATGTTTTGACATCCATCTGCCAGATTTCATAATTGAAAACACAACAACTGCTAACATAATTCCAACAGACTTTAGCACCACTACGAGTGAGAAAGTCTCATCGTAGTCAACTCCTTGAACTTTTCACAAACATCTTTGCAACAAGTCGAGCTTTACAAATAGTGACATTCACCATCAGTGTTTGTCTTCATTTTAAAGATCCATTTGTACTCAACGACCTGCCGTCCAACGAGCAAGTCTACCAAAGTCTACACTTGGTTTTCTTACATGGATCCTATCTCGGATTTCATGGCCTCTAACCATTTGTCGGAATCCGGGCCCATCATCGCTTCTCCATAGCTCGTAGGTTCATCGTTGTCCAACAACATGATCTCCAAGACAGAGTTGTCGTACCACTTAGGAGCAGTACACATCCTTGTCGACCTATGAAGTTCGATAGTAACTTGATCCTGAAGCTTCATGATCATCATCATTAACTTCCTCTTCAACTAACATAGGCTTCACAGAAATATCTTTCTGCGCTGCGCTACTCTCTGGTTGAACAAAGGTTTAACAACCTCATCAAGTTCTATCTTCCTCCCACTCAATTCTTTCGAGAGAAACATTTCCTCGAGAAAGGATCCGTTTAAGCAACAAACACTTTGCACTAGGATCTGAGATTGAAGGTTCAACCAACTGATCTTAGGGTATTCTATGAAGATGCAATTTGTCCGCCTTGGGTTCGACCTGATTAGGTGAAAACATTTTCCACACAAGTGTCACATCCCCAAATATTAAGAAATGACAGCTTAGGTTTCTATCAAACCATAATTCACATGGTGTCATCTCAACGGATTTAGATGGTGCCCTACTTAAAGTGAATGTAGTTGTCTCTAATGCATAACCCCAAAATTATAGTAGTAAAACGACAAGAGACATCATAGCATGCACCATGTCCAATAGAGCATAACTATGATGTTCGGACACACCATCACACTATGGTGTTCCAGGTGGCGTTTAGTTGTGAAACAACTTTCACATTGTCTTAAGTTGTATGCCAAACTCGTGACTCAGATATTCACCTCCACGATCATATCGCAGTCATTTTTATCTTCTTGTCACGATGATCTTTAAACTTCACTCTGAATTTGCTTGAACCTTTCAGACGATTCAGACTTGTGTTTCATTAAGTAAATATACACTATATCTACTCAAATCATCAGTGAAGGTAAGAAAATAACGATATCCACTGCACGCTACAAGACTCACTAGATTGCATACATCAACATGTATCATTTCCAATGAATCACTTGCCCGCTCCATCCAACGGGGTCCTTTAGTCATCTTGCCCAAGAGGCATGGTTCGCATGTCTCAACCGATTCGAAATCGAATGAGTCCAAATATCCATCAGCATGGAGTTTCTACATGCACTTTATACCAATATGACATTTAGCGACAGTGCCACAAGTATGTGATACTATCATTATTAACTTTGTATCTTTTGACATCAATGTTATGAACATGTGTAATACTACGATCAAGATTTCAACAAACCATTCTCACTGGGTGCATGACCATTGAAGGTATTATTCATGGAAACAGAATAACCATTATTCTCTAACTTAAATGAATAACCGTATTGCAATAAACATGATCTAATCATGTTCATGCTCAACGCAAAACACCAAATAACATTTATTTAGGTTCGTCACTAATCCTGAAGGTAGAGAGAGCGTGCGATGTTGATCACATCAACCTTGGAAACACTTCCAACACATATCGTCACCTCACCCTTAGCTAGTTCTCCGTTTATTCCGTAGCGTTTATTTTGAGTTACTAACATTTAGCAACCGAACCGGTATCCAATACCCAGGTGCTACTAAGAGTACTAGCAAGGTACACATTAGTAACTTGTATATCAAATATACTTCTATCAATGTTGCCAGCCTTCTTATCTACCAAGTATCTAGGGTTGTTCCGCTTCAGCGACCGCTCACCTCATAACAGAAGCACTTAGTCTCGGGTTTGAGTTCAACTTTGGGTTGCTTCACTGGAGCAGCAACTGACTTGCTATCCATGAAGTTTCCCTCCTTGCTCTTGCCCTTCTCGAAACTAGTGGTTTGATTAACCATCAACACTTGACGCTCCTTCTTGATTTCTACCTTCGCGGTGTCAAACATCGCGAACAGCTCAGGGATCAACATTTCTTTCCCTGGCATTTTATAGTTCATCACCAAGTTCTAGTAGCTCAGTTACAGTGACTTGGAGAACTACATCAATCACTATCTTATCTGGAAGATCAACTCCCACTCGATTCAAGCGATTGTAGTACCCAGACAGTCTGAGCACATGCTCAACGATTGAGCTATTCTCTTTCATCTTGCAGGCAAAGAATCTCGTTCGAGATCCTATATCTCGCAACTCGGGCACGAGCCTGAGATCACAATCTCAGCTCTTAGAACATCTCATATGTTCCGTGGCGTTCAAAACGTTTCGGAGCCTCAATTCTAAGCCGTAATGTATGACGCACTAAACTATCAAGTAGTCATCGAAACGTGCCTGTCAGATGTTCACAACATCTACAGACGACGCTACATGGGGTGGCGCACCGAGCGGTGCATTAAGGACATAAGCCTTCTGTGCAACAATGAGGACAATCCACAGATCACGGACCCAGTCCGCAATTTTGCTACCAACATCTTTCAATTTTATTTCTCTAGGAACATATAAAAATACAAGGGAGCTATAGCGCGAGCTAGTAATCTACAACATAATTTGCAAAGACACTTTGACTATGTTCATGATAATGAGTTCAATTAATCATATTACTTAAGAACTCCCACTCAAATTGACATCCCTCGGGTCATTTGAGTGATACATGATCCAAATTCACCAACTCAAGTCCAATCATCACGTGAGTTAAGGTGGCTCCAATGGTGAACATCATTATGTTGATCATATCCACTATATGACTCATGCTCGACCTTTCGGTCTCTTGTGTTCCGAGGCCATGTCTGTACATGCTAGGCTCGTCAAGTTTAACTCGAGTGTTCTGCGCGTGCAAATCTGGCTTGCACCCGTTGTATGTGAACGTAGAGTCTATCACACCCGATCATCATGTGGTGTCTCAACACGACGAACTTTCGCAACGGTGCAAACTCGGGGAGAACACAGTTCATCTTGAAATTCAAGTGAGGGATCACCTTATAATGCTACCGCCGTACTAAGCAAAACAAGGTGCATAAAAGGATTAACATCTCATGCAATTCATAAGTGACATGATATGGCCATGAACTTGTGTTTAAGATCTCCATCTTCGAAACACCGGCATGATCTCCATCGTCACCGGCACAACACCATGATCTCCATCATCTTGATCTCCATCAATGTGTTGCCATTGGGGTTGTGGCGCCAGCCCTGCTTCTACTTCTATTGCTACCGCTTAGCGATAAGGTAAAGCATTACATAGCGCTTAATGATTGACACGCAGATCATACAATAATTAAAGACAACCCTATGGCTCCTGCCGGTTGCCGTACTCAACGACATGCAAGTCATGAAATTCTATACATCACATGATCATCTCATACATCACATATATCTCATCATGTAATTGGCCATATCACATCACAACATACCCTGCAAAAACAAGTTAGACGTCCTCTAATTGTTGTTGCATGTTTTACGTGGCTGCTACGGGTATCTAGCAAGAACGATTCTCACCTACGCATAAACCACAACGGTGATACATAGATTGCTTTTCAACCTTCTCAAGGACCGCCTTTGTCGGATCCGATCCAACTAAAGTGAGAGAAACTGTCACCCGCAAGCCATCTAAGCAACAAGTTACGTCGAGGGAACCGGTCTCTCGTAAGCGTACGAGTAATGTTGGTCCGGGCCGCTTCATCTGACAATCCCGCTGAACCAAAATCCGACCAAGGGAGGAAGCAATATAAGCATCAACGCCCACAAACCTTTTGTGTTCTACTCGATATCTCATCGAACCATCAACCTAGCTCTGATACCACTGTTGGGAACGTCGCATGGGAAACAAAAAATTTCCTACGCACACGCAAACCTATCCATGGTGATGAGCATCTACGCGAGGGAGAGTGGATCTACGTACCCTTGTAGATCACTAAGCGGGAAGCGTTAAGAAACGCGGTAGGTGTAGTCGAACTTCTTTGCGATCCAAATCGCCGAGCGTCCCGCGATCCAATCACGAACCGTCCCGCGAACACATCATGATCCGTCCCGCGAACTCATCACGATCCGTCTCACGATCTTGATCACGATCTGTCCTGCGAACTCATCACAATCCGTTCCATGAGCACATCACGAACCGTCTCGCGATCTCGATCACGGTCCTTCCGATCTAGCGCCAAACGGACGGCACCTCCGCGTTCAGCACACGTGCAGCTTGATGACGATCTCCACCGTCTCGATCCAGCGAGAGGAGGTGGAGAGGAGAGAGAGTTCACCGACAGCGTGACGGCGCTTAGGTGATGGTGGTGGAGCAATTCCGGCAGGGCTTCGCCTAAGCGCTGCAGAAAACCGATCTAGAGGAAAAACTATGCACCGGTGTAACGGGTAGCACGTGGCCGGAAATTCAATCGAAAAACCACCCAATCCACTAGTATACATAGGAGGATAGGATAGGAGAGGCAGCCAAGGCCTTTGGGTCAGCCGAAATAGGAGGTGGGAAGCAATCCTACTTCACCTCCAATCCTACTTGGAGTAGGATTGCCTCCTATTGGCTGATTTTCCACTTTTTGCTTTAGGAATTTCTCTCCTGCGCCATGGGTCTTTGTGGCTGTTTCCCCAGCCCACTAAGGGCTGGTTATTATTCACCCACAGCCCATGGACCTCTTGGTGTCGAAATACCCCTCCCGGAGGCCTCCTGGTACACTACCTGCACTCCCGGTACACTACCGATGAGCCCGAAACTTTTCCGGAAACCAAACTGGGACTTCCTATATATGAATCTTTACTTCCTGACCATTCCGGAGCTCCTTGTGACGTCCGGGATCTCATCCGGGACTCCGAAAAAACTTCGGTCACCACCATACATAACTCTACACTACCGAAACGTCACCGAACCTTAAGTGTGCAGACCCTGCGGGTTCGAGAACTATGTAGACATGACCGAGACACCTCTACGGTCAATAACCAATGGCGGGACCTGGACGTCCACATTGGTTCCTACATATTCTACGAAGATCTTTATCGGTCGAACCTCTATGTCGAGGATTTAGTTAATCTCGTATAACGTTCCCTTTGTTCTTTGGTATGTTACTTGCCCGAGATTCGATCGTCGGTATCTCCATACCTAGTTGAACCTCATTACTGGAAAGTCTCTTTACTCGTTCCGTAATACAAGATCCCGTGACTAACACTTAGCCACATTGCTTGCAAGGCTTGTTGTGATGTTGTATTACCGAGTGGGCCCTGAGATACCTCTCCGTCACACGGAGTAACAAATCCCAGTCTCGATCCATGCCAACTCAACAGACACCATCGAAGATACCTGTAGAGCACCTTTATAGTCACCCAGTTACGTTGCGACGTTTGATACACACAAGGCACTCCTCCGATATCCGTGAGTTGCATGATCTCATGGTCATAGGAACATATACTTGACATGCAGAAAACAGTAGCAATAAACTGACACGATCATATGCTATGTTTGTAGTTTGGGTCTTATCCATCACATCATTCTCCTAATGATGTGATCCCGTTATCAAATGACATCTCATGTCCATGGCTAGGAAACCTTAACCATCCTTTGATCAACGAGCTAGTCCATTAGAGGCATACTAGGGACATGGTTTTGTCTATGTATCCACACATGCATTTAAGTCTCCGATCAATACAATTATAGCATGGATAATAAACGATTATCATGAACAAGGAAATATGATAATAACTAATTTATTATTGCCCCTAGGGCATATTTCCAACACTATCTTCCTCCCACTCAATTCTTTCGAGAGAAACTCTTTCTCGAGAAAGGACCCGTTTTAGCAACAAAACACTTTGTGCTCGGATCTGAGATAGAAGGTTCACCCAACTGTTCTTAGGGTATTTTATGAAGATGCATTTGTCCGCTTTGGGTTTGAGCTCATTAGGTGAAAACCCTGTTCACATAAGCGTCGCAGCCCCAAACATTAACAAATGACAGATTAGGTTTCTGCCAAACCATATGGTGTCATCTCAATGGATTTAGATGTTGCCCTATTTAAAGTGAATGTAGTTGTCTCTAATGCATAACCCCAAAACGATAGTGGCAACATGATAAGAGACATCATAGTATGTACCATATCCAGTAGAGCACGACTATGACATTTGAACACACCATCGCACTATGGTGTTCCAGGTGGCGTGAGTTGTGAAACAACTTTCACATTGTCTAAAGTTGTATGCCAAACTCATAACTCAGATATTCCCCTCCACGATCATATCGCAGACATTTTATCTTCTTGTCACGATGATCTTAAACTTCACTCTGAATTTGTTTGAACTTTTCAAACGATTCAGACTTGTGTTTCATTAAGTAAATATACACTATATCTACTCAATTCATCAGTGAAGGTAAGAAAATAACGATATCCACCGCACGTTACAAGACTCATTGGATTGCATACAACAACATGTATCATTTCCAATAAATCACTTGCCCGCTCCATCAAACCAGAAAAACAGGGTCCTTAGTCATCTTGCCCAAGAGGCATGGTTCGCATGTCTCAACCGATTTGAAATCGAATGAGTCCAAAGATCCATCAGCATGGAATTTATTCATGCAATTTATTCCAATATGACATTTAGCAGCGGTGCCACAAGTATGTGGTACTATCATTATTAACTTTGTATCTTTTGGCATCAATGTTACGCACATGTGTATTACTACGATCAAGATTTCAACAAACCATTCTCACTGGGTGCATGACCATTGAAGGTATTATTCATGTAAACAGAATAACCATTATTCTATAACTTAAATGAATAATCGTGTTGCAATAAACATGATCTAATCATGTTCATGCTTAACGCAAACACCAAACAACTTTCAGGTTTGTCTTTAATCCCGAAGGTAGAGAGAGCGTGTGATGTCGATCACATCAACCTTGCAAACATTCCTAACACACATCGTCACCTCACACTTAGCTAGTGTCCATTTATTTCGTAGCTTTTACTTCGACTTACTAACATTTAGCAACCGAACCGGTATCCAATACCCAGGTGCTACTAGGAGTACTAGCAAGGTACACATCAATAACACGTATATCAAATATACTTCTGTGGGGAACATTGCATGGGAAAAAACAAATTTCCTATGCACATGCAAGATCTATGTATGGTGATGAGCATCTACGAGAGGGAGAGTGTATCTACATACCCTTGTAGATCGCTAAGAGGGAATCGTTAAGAAACGCGGTTGGTGTACTCGAACATCTTCGCGATCAAAATTGCCGAGTGTCCCGCGATCTCATCACAATCTATCTCGCGATCTCATCATGACTCGTCCCGCGATCCAATCACGAATCGTCTCGCGATCTTGATCATGGTCCTTCTGATCTAGGGCCGAACGGACGACACCTCCGTGTTCAGCACACGTACAACTCGATGATGATCTCCGCCTTCTTGATCCAGCAAGAGGGAGCAGAGAGGTAGACGAGTTCTCCGGCAGCGCGTCGGCGTTGCGGCGATGGTGGTGGAGCTATTCCAGCAGGGCTTCACCTAAGCACCGCTGAAACCAATCTAGAGGAGAAACTATGATCTAGAGAAGAGGGAAGCACATGGCTGTTTTTCTATGTCTCTAAATCCTCAAAACCTCTAGTATATATAGGAGGAGAGAGGGAGGAGGCTGGTGCACAAGGGCCAACCCTTTTGCCTTTGGCGCAAGGAAGAGAGGAGGAGTCCTCCTCCAATCCTAGTAGGATTAGGACTCCTTCCTTATTTATCACTTGGAAACTCTTCCCACCTTGGACTTTTCCTTCTCCTTCTACTCCACCCGCATGGGCCTCTTGTGGGACTTAGGCCAGCCCACTAAGGCCTGGTATTCCTTCTCCCACAGCCCATGTAGACTCTTGGGTCGAAATACCCCTCCCGATGGTCCCCCGGTACACTACCGACACTCCCGGTATACTACCGATGAGCCCAAAACTTTTCTGGTGACCAAAACAAGACTTCCTATACATCAATCTTTACCTCTGAACCATTCCAGAGCTCCTCGTGATGTCCGGAATCTCATCCAGGACTCCGAACAACCTTCGTTCACCACCATACACAACTCTATACTACCGAAACGTCACCAAACCTTAAGTGTGCAGACCCTGTGGGTTCGATAACTATGTAGACATGACCAACACACCTCTACGGTCAATAACCAATAGCGGGACCTGGATGGCCATATTGGTTCCTACATATTATATGAAGATCTTAATCGATCGAACCTCTGTGTCAAGGATTCAGTTAATCCCGTATAATGTTCCCTTTGTTCTTCGGTATGTTACTTGCTCGAGATTCGATCGTCGGTATCTCCATACCTAGTTCAACCTCGTTACCGGAAAGTCTCTTTACTCGTTCCGTAATACAAGATCCTGTTACTAACACTTAGTCACATTGCTTGCAAGGCTTATTGTGATGTTGTATTACCGAGTGGGCCGTGAGATACCTCTCCATCACACGGAGTAACAAATCCCAGTCTTGATCCATGCCAACCCAATAGACACCCTCGAAGATACCTGTAGAGCACCTTTATAGTCACCCAGTTATGTTGCGACGTTTGATACACACAAGGTACTCCTTCGGTGTCAGTGAGTTGCATGATCTCATGGTCATAGGAACATATAATTGACATGCAGAAAACAGTAGCAATAAACTGACACAATCATATGCTACGTTTGTAGTTTGGGTCTTGTCCATCACATCATTCTCCTAATGATGTGATCCCATTATCAAATGACATATACTTGGCACGCCAAGGAATATTCAAGGATACCAAATAGCCTAAGATTGGGGATGCCCAAGAAGGCATCCCCTCTTTCATCTTCAATCCATTGGTAAATTTACTTGAGGCTATATATTTATTCACCACATGATATGTGTTTTGCTTGGAGCGTCTTGTATGATATAAGTCTTTGTTTTTAGTTTTCCACAATCATCCTTGCTGCACACATATTTTGAGAGATATACACATGAATCGTGAATTTATTAGAATACTCTATGTGCTTCACTTATATCTTTTGAGCTAGGCAATTTTGCTCTAGAGCTTCACTTATATCTTTTGAGAACGGTGGTGTTATATTTTATAGAAATGATTGAACTCTCATACCTCACTTATATTATTTTGAGAGTCTTTAAACATCATGGTAATTGGTTTAGGTTACGAATTTAGTCCTAATATAATGGGCATCCAAGAGGGATATAATAAAAACTTTCATATAAAGTGCATTGAATACTATGAGAAGTTTGATTCCTTGCATAAAGTTTTGAGATATAACGATGGTGATATTGGAGTCATGATAGTGAGTAATTGTGAATTGGTAAAAATACTTGTGTTAAAGGTTTGTGATTCCCGTAGGATGTATGTATGGTGAACCGTTATGTAACGACGTCGGAGCATGATTTGTTTATTGATTGTCATCCTTTGTGTGAGGGTCGGGAGCGCGCGATGGTTAACTACTACCAACCTCACCCCTAGGAGCATGCATCTAATACTTTTCTTCGATAACTAATAGAATTTTTCAATAAGTATGTGAGTTCTGTATGACTAATGTTGATTCCATGGATTATACGCACTCTCACCCTTCCACCTTTGCTAGCCTCTCTAGTACTGCGCAACTTTCGCCGGTGCATTAAACCTACCATATCCCCTTCCTCAAAACATGCACCATACATACCTATTATGGCATTTACATAGCCATTATGAGATATATTGCCATGCAACTTCCACCGTTCCGTTTATTATGACACGCACCATCATTTTCATACTGTTTTGCGTGATCATAAGATAGCTAGCATGATGTTTTCATGGCTTGTCCGTTCTTTGATGTCATTTGCTATGCTAGATCATTTCACATCCCGGTACACCACTGGAGGCATTCATATAGAGTCATATTTTGTTCTAGGTATCGAGTTGTAATTCCTGAGTTGTAATTAAATAAAAGTGTGATGATCATCATTATTAGAGCATTGTCCCATGTGAGGAAAGGATGATGGAAGCTATGATTCCCTCACAAGTTGTGATGAGACTCTGGACTTTATGAAAAATATAATAGGCCAATGAAGCCCAAATAAAAAAAGGCCAAAGAGGCCCACCAAAAAAATATAAAAAAAATAAAAAATGAGAGAAAAGAGAGAAGGGACAATGTTACTATTTTTTCCACACTTGTGCCTCAAAGTAGCACCATGATCTTCATGATAGAGAGTCTCCTATTTTGTCACTTTCATATACTAGTGGGAATTTTTCATTACATAACTTGGCTTGTATATTCCAATGATGGGCTTCCTCAAAATGCCCTAGGTATTTATGAGCAAGCAGGTTGGATACACACCCACTTAGTTTCTTTTTGAGCTTTCATACACTTATAGCTCTAGTGCATCCATTGCATGGCAATCCCTACACAATCACATTGGTATCTATTAATGGGCATCTCCATAGCCCGTTGATACGCCTAGTTGATGTGAGACTATCTTCACCTTTTCTTCATCTATTCCACCTATAGTGCTATATCCATGGCTCATGCTCATGTATTGCGTGAGAGTTGAAAAGGTTTGAGAACATAAAAGGGGTGAAACAATTTCTTGACTTGTCATCGGAGTTTTGCATGATATAAATACTTTGTGTGGGGAAGATGGAGCAAAGACAGACTTTATGATTTTGTAGGGATAACTTTTTTTGCCATGTTATTTTGAAGGGACACAATTGCTTTGTTAGTATGCTTGAAGTATTACTATTTTTATGTCAAAATTAAGATTTTGTTTTGAGTCTTATGGATCTAAACATTCATGTCACAATAAACAAAATTACATAGATAAATATGTTAGGTAGCATTCCACATAAAAAATTCTGTTTTTACCATTTACATAATCAAGGACGAGCAGGAATTAAGCTCGGGGATGCTGATACGTCTCCAACGTATCTATAATTTTTGATTGATGCATGCTATTATATTACCTGCTTTGGATGTTTTATATGCATTAATATGATATTTTATATTATTTTTGGACCAACCTATTAACCTAGTGCCCAGTGCCAGTTTATGTTTTTTCCTTGTTTTTGAGTATTACAGAAAAGGAATATCAACCGGAGTCCAAACGGAATAAAATTCTACGATGATCTTTCTTGGATCAGAAGGAACCTACCGGACTTGGAGAAGCGGTCAAAAGGTCTACGGGTGGGCCACAAGCCACCCGGGCGCGACCTGGGGGCTGGGGCGTGGCTTGTGGGCCCCTCGTAGATCCTCCAACCCTAATATTCTGCCTATAAATTCATAAATATTCCCCCAATACCAAAAAGTGCCATGAGAATACTTCTCCGCCATTGGATGCCTCTGTTCCCGAGAGATCCAATCTTGGAGTCTTTTCTGGTAATCTGCCGGAGGGGGATTCGATCACGGAGAGCATCTACATCAACTCCATTTCCCTTTCGATGATGCGTGAGTAGTTCACCACAGACATACGGGTCCATAGCTAGTAGCTAGATGGCTTTTTCTCTCTTTGTGTTCTTCAATACCATGTTCTCCATGATCTTTATGGGGATCTATCCGATGTAATACTCTTTTGCAGTGTGTTTGTTGAGAACCAATGTATTGTGGGTTTATGAATAGATTATCTATGAATATTATTTGAATTTTCTCTGAATTCTTATATGCATGATTTCATATCTTTGAAAGTCTCTTTGAGTTATTGGTTTTATTGGCCAACTAGATTGGTAATTCTTGCAATGGGAGAAGTGCTTAGTTTTGGGTTCAATCTCGCGGTGTCCTCACCGAGTGACAAAGTAGGGGTAGTGAGGCACGTATTTGTATTGTTGCCATCAAGGATAAAAATATGTTTTTTTATCATATTGCTTGATTTTATCCCTCTACATCATGTCATCTTACTTAACGTGTTACTCTGTTCTTCCTGAACTTAATACTCTAGATGCAGGCAGGAGTCGGTCGATGTGTGGAGTAATAGTAGTAGATGTAGAATCGTTTAGGTCTACTTGACACGAACATGATGCCTATATGAATAATCATTGCCTTGGATATCTTCATAACTATGCGCTTTTCTATCAATTGCTCGACAGTAATTTTTTCATCCACTGTATTATTTTCCTTCAAGAGAGAAGCCTCTAGTGAAACCTATGGCTCCAGGGTCTATTTTCCATATTATATTTTCAGATCTATAAACCAAAAATACCAAAAATACCTTTCTGCAATTTTATTTACTTTTACTTCTAGCAATCTTTTATAACTATCTCTATCAGATCTCATCCTTGCAAGTAACCGTGAAGGGAATGACAACCCCTTTATAGCGTTGGGTGCAAGTTTTTGATTGTTTGTGTAGGTGCATCAATTGGGGCCCATGCTTGTTCCTCCTACTGGATTGATACCTTGGTTCTCAACAACTGAGGGAAATACTTATCTACTTTGCTACATCACCCTTTCGTCTTCAAGGGAAAACCAATGTAAGCTCAAGAAGTAGCACTGGGTATCACACACATCTTGTTACGCCGAATCGTTTGTGTTATTTTTGTTCATCGCACACAGTTCATCTGAGTGATCTATAGGTTGTCTATTTGATACGTCTCCAATGTATAAATAATTTATGAAATATCCATTACATATTTACCCAAGTTGTACATGGTTTTGATATGATTTGAATGAAACTAAGTCAGAGTGACAATGTTTTCAGCAGAATTACCATGGGGTTATTTTTGTGCAAAAATATAAGTTTTCGGAATAAGATAAAAAATACGGTGATTTTTGATGGAACAAAAGAGACCCACACACCAGAGTTGGGCCAGGAAGTGGCCGAGGGATCCACGAGCCTAGAGGGGCATCCCCCTTGGGGCGCGCCCCCTGTCTCATGGTCCCGTCGGGCACCACCTCACGTGATTCCAACGCCAAAAAATCCTATATATTGAGGAAACTCCAGAACAAAACCAACAACTTCCGCTCTGATGCCACAAGCCTCTATACCGAAGAAATCTCATTCGAGGCCCTTTTCCGGTCCCCTATCAGAGGGGGAAATCATCATAGGAGGCCGTCTTCATCATCCCGGCGGTCTCCATGGCGAGGATGGGGTAGTTCATCCTTGGGGCTGAGGGTATGTACCAGTATCTATGTGTTTAATACCTCTCTCATGTTCTTGAGTTGACACGATCTTGATGTATCACGAGCTTTGTTAATATAGTTGGATCATATGGTGTTCTTTCATCTCTATCTTGTTGTGATGAATTGAGTCTTTCTCTTTGAGGTTTCGTTATGTTTGATTGAATACTGTGGATTTGAGAACACTTCATGTATATCTTGCATGTGGATACCTATGGCGACAATCGGTTGTTCTATTGAGTCACTTGATGTATGTAGTGGCATTCAACTTGCGGATCCCCGCGGTGACATTGGGGTGATCTAGTCACAAAGGTTGATGTACATTTTCGTCCTACTTTGTCCAAAATAAACTTTGGAGTACTCCTTGAGGTTCCTTGCATGGATTGAATGTTATGAATCTAAAATTGTATAGTGTTATTTAGTATGGACTCTAGAGTTATTTGTGACACCTATAGGTATGGCCCAATAAATTGATCGGAAAGATAACTATTTAGTAAGAACTCTAGGGTTGTTTGTGACACCTATGGGGATGGCTCAATAGATTAATCGAAAAGATAACTTTGAGGTGATTAACTGCCTACAACAATTTGTTCCTATGTTCGCCTCTATTGGTAAGGACTTTGGAGTGATTCTCTATCGCAGGTTGAAGGATGGTTATATTATTCAATTATGTTGGCACTATTGAGAGATTGCACCGGTGAAAGTATGAACCATAGGCCTTGTTTGCAAGCATTGATACACCACTTCTTTCGCTGTTTGCCACTTGTTACCTTGCTGTTTTTTATTAATTCAGATTACAAAAACATGTATCCTATTCATACTACACTTCCATCACCATCTCTTCGCCGAACTAGTGCACCTATACAGCTTACCATTGTATTGGGTTTGTTGGGGGCACAAGAGATTTTTTGTAATTGATTGTACGGTTGTTTGAGGGAGACCATATTTATCCTACACCTCCCATGTATTTATAATCCTTAGGTGACCCACTTGAGGGAAATTTGATGCCTTCCTGCAAAACTCTGCGCTTGGAGGCCCAACAGAGTCCACAAGAATAAAATCGAATAGTAGACAATAGGATCTTTTTTGGCGTCGTTGCTGGGGAGGTGAGTGCTTGAAGGTATATCTTTGATCTTGTAATTGAATAATTTAGTTTATTGTTTTATTAACTAGTTTGGCTTTATATAAGAAAAATACAAAAAATAGAATTTAGGTTGCCTCATATGCTTCATCTTTATAATGGCTTTCTTGAAAATGATGGATCATAAAATTGTGTCAAAGTGTTAGAAGAAGAATTCAATAAAATTTTTGGCACTAAAACTTTGAATTATAAGCATTATTGCAATGTTATTATTGTATATTATCTGAATGTCCATAACACCAATGCTGATTACATTAGTCATGATAAAATGTTTCTTTTAAGCATGCCGATTTTTGTGGAGTGCATAAAATTTGCGAAGACATGCCATTTAGGGATGATAGATTTTGTAAGAAGCATAAACATGATGAAATCAATTTGTCACTTAAAGTGAGAGATGATCTTGATATAAAATTATGCTCTATTCATCCAATTACATGTGAGCTTTGCAATAAAGATGATCATCTTAATTTCCAATGGGTGTTTTTTCATGATCGAACGTTTTCCAGATATTGTGATAATTTGATATCCCATGAACTCTATAATGAACTTTGTTTATTTTTTGGGTGTGAAGAATCGTCACATAAAAATAGTTGGTTTGATATATTTATGATCACTAAGCAGATTGAATATAGTCTACAAGAAATCTATATATTTTGTGTGGTAAATTGCAACGAGAATGCTTATATCTACAATTATATAAAGAAAGAGAAACAAAAAGAGTATAAAAGGATACTAATGAAAGGGTAAAGGTCTCCCGATATCCCCTATTTTTTCTCGTAATGAATCAAGTAGTGAGGAGGAGCTTCCCGTCGAACAAATCTCTTCAATAAGAAGCTCGGAAAAATCAATGATAGCCACACATTATGTGTTGAAGAAGAAGAAAATAAGTGAAAGTAGAGGTAAAAATTTATCTCTCCCAAATCATATTGCTCCTATAATTGTTGAGAATGAATTCGAAAGTAGTGTGGATGATGATACACTTGATGATGATTTTGTTATGCCTACTACTTGTTGTGATGACTATGATTGGGAATATAATGATACTCCTTATAATATTGAAAATATTTTTTGCACCAACTCAGAAAATTATGATGATAATAATTATTATACTATTGATGCCATTCATACTATTAATGAGAAGAGTGGTTATGCTAATGATATGCAAACCCACAAGCTTGGCGATGCTATGTTTCATGAATATGAGATGTTTGGGAATTTATTTACTGAAAATAATGTGTATCCCAAGCTTGGGGATGCTATTCCAAATGAAGATAATATTTTTGTTGGGGAACGTCGCATGGGAAACAAATTTTTCCTACGTTCACGCAAGACCTATCCATGCTGATGAGCATCTACGAGAGGGAGAGTGGATCTATGTACCCTTGTAGATCGCTAAGCGGGAAGCGTTAAGAAACGCGGTTGGTGTAGTCGAACGTCTTTGCGATCCAAATCGCCGAGCGTCCCGCGATCCAATCACGATCCGTCCCGATCAAGTACCGAACGGACGGCACCTCCATGTTCAGCACACGTACAACTTGATGACGATCTCCACCTTCTTGATCCAGCAAGAGGGAGCGGAGAGGTAAAAGAGTTCTCCGGCAGCGTGATGGCGCTCCGGCGATGGTGGTGGAGCTATTCCGACAGGGCTTCGCCTAAGCACTGGGGAAATCCGATCTTGAGGAGAAACTATGCACTGGAGGAACGGGTAGCACGTGGCTGAACATCTTGTGCCAAAACCCTAAAACCCTCTAGTATATATAGGAGTAGAGGAGGAGGAGGCTTGGCTCCCAAGGAGCCAGCCCTTGGGTCGGCCAAACCAAGAGGGAGGAGTCCTCCTCCTCCACTCCTAGTAGGATTAGGACTCCTTCCTAATTTAGCCTTTTTGCCTTTTTCCACCTTTTTCCTTTTGGGTTTTTTCTTCCCAGCCGCATGGGCCCTTTGTGGGACTTCCTCCAGCCCACTAAGGGCTGGTATTCATCCTCCCACAGCTCATGTAGCATCTTGGGTCTAAATACCCCTCCCGATGGTCTCCCGGTACACTACCGGCACTCCCGGTACACTACCGATGAGCCCAAAACTTTTTCGGCGACCAAAATAGGACTTCCTATATATCAATCTTTACCTACCGACCACTTCGGAGCTCCTCGTGACATCTGGGATCTCATCCGGGAGTCAGAACAACCTTCGGTCACCACCACACATAACTTTATACTACCGAAACGTCACCAAACCTTAAGTGTGCAGACTCTGCGGGTTCGAGAACTATGTAGACATGACCGAGACAGCTCTACGGTCAATAACCAATAGCGGGACCTGGTTGTCTATATTTTTACCTACATATTCTACGAAGATCTTTATCAGTCGAACCACTATGTCAAGGATTCAGTTAATCTCGTATGATGTTCCCTTTGTTCTTCGGTATGTTACTTGCCCGAGATCATCGCTATCTCCATACCTAGTTCAACCTCATTACCGGCAAGTCTCTTTACTCATTCCGTAATACAAGATCCCGTGACTAACACTTAGTCACATTGCTTGCAAGGCTTATTATGATGTTGTATTACCGAGTGGGCCCTGAGATACCTCTCTGTCACACGGAGTAACAAATCCCAATCTTAATCCATGCCAACCCAACAGACACCCTCGGAGATACCTATAGAGCACCTTTATAGTCACCCAGTGACGTTGCGACGTTTGATACACACAAGGCACTCTTCCGGTGTCCATGAGTTGCATGATCTCATGGTCATCGAAACATATACTTGACATGCAGAAAACAGTAGCAATAAACTGACACGATCATGTGCTACGTTTGTAGTTTGGGTCTTGTCCATCACATCATTCTCCTAATGATGTGATCCAGTTATCAAATGACATCACATGTCAATGGCTAGGAAACCTTGACCATCGTTGATCAGCGAGCTAGTTCAATAGAGGCATACTAGGGACAAAGTGTTGTCTATTTACCCACACATGTAATGTGTTTCCAATAAATACAATTATAGCATGGATAATAAACGATTATCATGAACAAGAAAATATAATAATAAACACTTTATTTATTTCCTCTAGGGCATATTTCCAACAGTCTCCCACTTGCACTAGAGTCAATAATCTAGTTCACATCACTATGTAATTTATATTGTAATGAATCGAACACCCATGCAGTTCTGGTGTTGATCATGTGAAGCCCTTGGAAGAGGTTTAGTCAACGGGTCTGCAACATTCAGATCCGTGTGCACTTTGCAAATATTTATGTCCTTCTCCTCGATTAATCGCGGATGGAGTTGAAGCATCACTTTATGTGTCTAGTCCTCTTGTGAAACCTTGGTTCCTTGGCCAAAGCAATGGCAGCAGTGTTGTCATAGAACATGTTCATTGGATTCAGTGCACTGGGCACTACTCCAAGATCTGTCATGAATTGCTTCATCCAGACACCTTCCTTAGCTGCCTCCGAGGCTGCGATGTACTCTGCTTCGCATGTAGAATCGGCTACCATGCTTTGCTTGGAACTGCACCAGCTTACTGCCCCCCTGTTGAGAATAAATACGTATACGGTTTGCGACTTAGAGTCATCCGGATCAGTGTCAAAGCTTGCATTGACGTAACCCTTTATGACGAGCTCTTCATCACGTCCATAAATGAGAAACATTTCCTTAGTCCTTTTCAGGTACTTAAGGATATTCTTGACCGCTGCCTAGTGTTCCATTCCAGGATCACTTTGAAACCTTCCAGCCATACTTATGGCAAGGCTGACATCGGGTCTTGTGCACCGCATTGCATACATGATAGAGCCTATGGCTGAAGCATAGGGGATGACACTCATCTTTTCTCTATCCTCTACAGTCACTGGGCATTGAGTCTTACTCAACTTCACACCTTGTAACACAGGAAAGAACCCCTTCTTGGACTGATCCATTTGAACTTCTTCAAAACTTTATCAAGGTATGTGCTCTATGAAAGTGCTATTAAGCGTCTCGATCTATCTCTATAGATCTTAATGCCTAATATGAAAGCATCTTCTCCTAGGTCCTTCATTGAAAAACTCTTGTTCAAATATTCCTTCACGCTTTCCAGCATTTCTATATTGTTTCCAATCAGCAATATGTCATCCACATATAATATTAGAAATGCTATAGAGCTCCCACTCACTTTCTTGTAAATACAAGCTTCTCCATAAACTTGTATAAACTCAAACGCTTTGATCACCTCATGAAAACGCTTATTCCAACTCCGAGATGCTTGCACCAGCCCATAAATGGATTGTTGGAGTTTGCAAACTTTGTCAGCATTCTCTGGATCGACAAAACCTTCTGGTTGCATCATATACAACTCTTCCTCAAGGAAACTGTTCAGGAACGCTGTTTTGACATCCATCTGCCAAATTTCATAGTCGAAATAAGCAGCTATTGCCAACATGATTCTGACAGACTTATGCATCGCTACGGGTGAGAAGGTCTCATCGTAGTCAACTCCTTGAACTTGCGAAAAACCCTTTGCCACAAGTCGAGCTTTATAGACGGTGACATTACCGTCCGCGTTTGTCTTCTTCTTAAAGATCCATTTGTTCTGAATGGCCTTTCACCCTTCAGGTAATACTTCCAAAGTCTATACTTTGTTTTCATACATGGATCCTATCTCGGATTTCATGGCCTCTAACCATTTCTCGGAATCCGGGCCCATCACTGCTCCTCCATAGCTCGTAGGTTCATTGTTTTCCAACAACATGACCTCCAAGACAGGGTTGCCGTACCACTTAGGAGTAGTACGCAGCCTTGTCGACCTACGAGGTTCAATAGTATCTTGATTAGAAGCTTCATGATCATCATCATTAACTTCCTCTTCTACCATCATAGGTTCCACAGAAACATCTTTCTGCGCTGCGCTACTTTCTGGCTGAAGTAAAGGTTCAATAACCTCATCAAGCTCTATTTTCCTCCCACTCAATTCTTTTGAGAGAAACTCTTTCTCAAGAAATGTTCTGTTCTTAGCGACAAACACTTTGCCTTCGGATCTGAGATAGAAGGTATACCCGACTATCTCTTTCGGGTATCCTATGAAGACGCATTTCTCCGCTTTGGGTTCCAGCTTTTCAGGCTGAAGCTTTTTGACATAAGAATCACATCCCCAAACTTTAAGAAACGACAACTTTGGCCTCTTGCCAAACAACAGTTCATATGGCGTCGTCTCAATGGATTTCGATGGTGCCCTACTTAACGTGAATGCAGCTGTCTCTAATGCATAACCCCAAAACGATAGTGGCAAATCAACAAGAGGCATCATAGAACGCACCATATCTAATAAGGTTCGATTACGACCTTCGGACACAACATTACGTTGTGGTGTTCTAGGCGGTGTCAACTGTGAAACAATTCCACAGTGTCTTAAGTGACCGCCAAACTCATAACTTAGATATTCACCTCCTCGATCAGATCGCAGGAATTTAATCTTTTTGTTACGCTGATTCTCAACTTCACTCTAAAATTGCTTGAACTTTTCAAACATTTCAGACTTCTGTTTCATTAAGTAAATATACCCATATATACTTAAGTCATCAGTCAAGGTGAGAAAATAACAATATCCACCACGCGCTGTAACATTCATTGGACCGCACACATCAGTATGTATGATTTCCAATAATTCACTTTCCCGTTCCATTGTTCCAGAGAATGGCGTTTTAGTCATCTTGCCCATGAGGCATGGTTCACATGTGTCAAGTGATTCAAAATCAAGTGACTCCAAAAGTCCATCAGCATGGAGCTTCCTCATGCGTTTTACACCAATATGACCTAAACGGCAGTGCCACAAGAAAGTGGTACTATCATTATCAACTCTACATCTTTTGGCATCAATGTTATGAACATGTGTGTCATCACTATCAAGATTCAATATGAATAAACCCCTCACATTGGGTGCATGACCATAAAAGATATTACTCATATAAATAGAACAACCTTTATTCTCTGATTTAAATGAGTAACCGTCTCGCAATAAACAAGATCCAGATATAATGTTCATGCTTAACACAGGCACTAAATAACAATTATTCAGGTTCATCACTAATCCCGATGGTAATCGAAGAGAGAGTGTGCCGACGGCGATCACATCAACCTTGGAACCATTTCCCACGTGCATCGTCACTTTATCCTTTGCTAGCCTTCGTCTGTTCCTTAGTTCCTGTTTTGAGTTGCAAATGTGACCAACCGAACCGGTATCAAATACCCATGCACTACAACGAGAGCTAGTAAGGTACACATCAATAACATGTATATCATATATACCTTGTTTGTCGTTGACCGCCTTCTTGTCACCCAGGTACTTGGGGCAGTTCGGCTTCCAGTGACCAGTTCCCTTGCAATGAAAGCACTCAGTTTCTGGGTCCATGCTTGGGCTTCTTTACAGGAGTGGCAACTTCTTTGCCATCCTTCTTGGTTTTACCCTTCTTGCCCTTGCCCTCGCCCTTGCCATTCTTCTTGAAACTAGTGGTTTTATTGACCATCAACACTTGATGTTCTTTCTGGATTTCAGACTCAGCGACTTTTAGCATCGCAAACAGCTCGGCGACTGACTTGTTCATCCCCTACATGTTATAGTTCATCACAAAGCTCTTGCAACTAGGTGGCAGTGATTGAAGAACTCTGTCAGTGATCGCCTCTGGCGGAAGGGCAATTCCCAACTCCGCTAGACGAGTCGAATACCTAGACATTCTGAGTATATGTTCACTGATAGACCCGTTCTCCTCCATCTTGCAAGTATAGAACTTATCGGAGGTCTCATACCTCTCGATCCAGGCATTCCTCTGAAAGATAACTTCAACTCCTAGAACATCTCATATGCTCCATGACGTTCAAAACGTCTTTGAAGTCCCGGTTCTAAGCCATACAATATTGCACACTGAACTATTGAGTAATCTCCAGTACGTGCCTCCCAAGGGTTCTTAACGTCTTCGGAGGTCATGTCTTCTGGTTGGTCACCAAGCGGTGCATCAAGGACATATGATTTCTAGGAAGCCATGAGGATAATCCTCAGATTACGGGCCTAGTCAACAAAGTTACTTCCATCATCTTTCAACTTAGCTTTCTCTAGGAACACATTAAAATTCAGGGGTGCTACTGCGCGAGCCATTGATCTACAACATAAATATGCAAAGTTTACTTAGACTATTCTTCAAGATAATGAGTTTAGTTAATCAAATTACTAAAGCTCCCACTCAAATTGACATCCCTCAGGTCATCTGAGTGTCACATGATCCAAATCCACCAACTCAAGTCCGATCATCACGTGAGTTGAGGTGGTTTCAATGGTAAACATCATCATGTTGATCATATCTACTATATGACTCATGTTCGACCTTTCGGTCTCTTGTCTTCCGAGGCCATGTATGTACATGCTAGGCTCGTAAAGTTTAACACGAGTGTTCTGCATGTGCAACACTGGCTTGCACCCGTTGTATGTGAATGTAGAGTCTATCACACCCGATCATCACATAGTGTCTCGACACGATGAACTTTCACAACGGTGCACACTCGGGGAGAACACAATTCATCTTGAAATTTAAGTGAGGGATCACCTTATAATGCTGCTGTCGACCTACGCAAAACAAGGTGCATAAAAGGATTAACATCACATGCAAATCATAAGTGACATGATATGGCCATGAATTTGTGCTTTTGATCTCCATCTTGAAAGCACTCGCATGATCTCCATCGTCACCGACATGACACCATGATCTCCATTATCTTGATCTCCATTAACGTGTCACCATAGGGCTTGTCGCGCCCATCATGCTTGTACTAGTATTGCTACCGTTTTGCGATAAAGTAAAGCATTACATAGCGCTTAATGATTCACACGCAGGTCATACAATAATTAAAGACAACCCTATGGCTCCTGCCGGTTGCCGTACTCATCGCCATGCAAGTTGTGATATTCTATACAACACATGATCATCTCATACATCACATATATCACATCATGTAATTGGCCATATCACATCACAACATACCCTGCAAAAACAAGTTAGACATCCTCTAATTATTGTTGCATGTTTAACGTGGCTGCTACGGGTATCTAGCAAGAACAATTCTCACCTATGCATAAACCACAATGGTGATACATAAGTTGCTTTTAAACCTTCTCAAGGACCGCCTTAGTTGAATCCGATCCAACTAAAGTAGGAGAAACAGACACCCGCCAGCCATCTTTGTGCAACGAAGTTACACGTCAGTCGATGGAACCGGTCTATCGTAAGCGTACGAGTAAGGTTGGTCCAGGCCGAATCATCCCACAATACCGCTGAACTAAAACACGACCAAGGGAGGAAGCAATCTAAGCATCAACGCCCACAAACTCTTTGTGTTCTACTCGAGATCTCATCTACACATAGACCTAGGTCATGATGCCACTGTTGGGGAATGTCGCATGGGAAACAATTTTTTTCCTACGTTCACGCAAGACCTATCCATGGTGATGAGCATCTACGAGAGGGAGATTGGATCTATGTACCCTTGTAGATCACTAAGTGAGAAGCGTTAACAAACATAGTTGGTGTATTCGAACGTCTTCGTGATCCAAATCGCTGAGCGTCCCGCGATCCAATCACGATCCGTCCCAATCAAGTACCGAACGGACGGCACCTCCGCGTTCAGCACACGTACAGCTTGATGATGATCTCCACCTTCTTGATCCAGCAAGATGGAGCAGAGAGGTAGAAGAGTTCTCTGGCAGCATGACGGCGCTCCGGCGATGGTGGTGGAGCTATTCCAACAGGGCTTTGCCTAAGCACTAGGGAAATCCGATCTAGAGGAGAAACTATGCACTGGAGGAACGGGTAGCACATGTCCGAAAATCTTGTGCCAAAACCCTAAAACCCTCTAGTATATATAGGAGGAGAGGAGGAGGAGGCTTGGCTCCCAAGGAGCCAGCCCTTGGGTCGGCCGAAGCGAGAGGGAGGAGTCCTCCTCCTCCACTCCTAGTAGGATTAGGACTCCTTCCTAATTTAGCCCTTTTGCCTTTTTCCACCTTTTTCCTTTTGGGATTTTTCTTCCCAGCCTCATGGGCCCTTTGTAGGACTTCCTCAATCCCACTAAGGGCTTGTATTCTTCCTCCCACAGCCCATGTAGCATCTTGGGTCGAAATACCCCTCCCGATGGTCTCCCGGTACACTACCGGTACTCCCGGTACACTACCGATGAGCCCAAAACTTTTCCGGTGACCAAAATAGGAATTCCTATATATCAATCTTTACCTCTGGACCATTTCGGAGATCCTCGTGACATCCAGGATCTCATCTGGAACTCCGAACAACCTTCGGTCACCACCATACACAACTCTATACTACCGAAACGTCACCAAACCTTAAGTGTGCAGACTCTGCGGGTTCGAGAACTATGTAGACATGACCGAGACACCTCTATGGTCAATTACCAATAGCGGGACCTAGATGTCCATATTGGTTCCTACATATTCTACGAAGATCTTTATCAGTCGAACCTCTACGTCAAGGATTTAGTTAATCCCATATGATGTTCCCTTTGTTCTTCGGTATGTTACTTGCCCGAGATTCGATCGTCGGTATCTCCATACCTAGTTGAACCTCGTTACCGGCAAGTCTCTTTACTCGTTCCGTAATACAAGATCCCGTGACTAACACTTAGTCACAATGCTTGCAAGGCTTATTGTGATGTTGTATTACCGAGTGGGCCCTGAGATACCTCTCCGTCACACGGAGTAACAAATCCCAGTCTTGATCCATGCCAACCCAACAGACACCCTCGGAGATACCTGTAGAGCACCTTTATAGTCACCTAGTTATGTTGCGACGTTTGATACACACAAGGCACTCTTCCGGTGTCCGTGAGTTGCATGATCTCATGGTCGTAGAAACATATACTTGACATGCAGAAAACAGTAGCAATAAACTGACATGATCATATGCTACGTTTGTAGTTTGGGTCTTGTCCATCACATCATTCTCCTAATGATGTGATCCTGTTATCAAATGACATCACATGTCAATGTCTAGGAAACCTTGACCATCTTTGATCAACGAGCTAGTTCACTAGAGGCATACTAGGGATAAAGTGTTGTCTATTTACCCACACATGTAATGTGTTTCCAATCAATACAATTATAACATGGATAATAAACGATTATCATGAACAAGGAAATATAATAATAAACACTTTATTTATTGCCTCTAGGGCATATTTCCAACACTTTTTATCCCCCCCCCCACTTTAAATGATCAAAGTTGTTATGATAACATGCTTCCTATTTATGGTGATTGCAATAATTATGGAAGTGGGTTTGGAAGAGTGTCAACTTTAGGTAATAATTGTCCCAATATTTTTGAGGGTGTTCAATCTTATTATAATTATGAAAGTGGATTTGGAGAGGTCATGACTTTATTTAGTAATGATTCCACTATCTTGGAAGAGTTTTCAATTGACTATGATGAGAACAAAGTTGCTATTTGTGATGATTATTGTGATGATACTTATGTTATAAAAAGTGATGATATTTATTATAAAACTTGTCATAATTATGAATACCCTTTTACTAAACTGAGAAGAAACCTCACTTTATTTGTCCAAGAAGACGATGGAACACTATAAAAAGCTTGGGAGAGATACTCCAAATTTTCAAACTTATGTCTTACCCATGGTTATGCTAAATATGTTATAGTACATATGTTTTATCATGGAATTAATGATAAATCAAAATCCATTCTTGATCTAAGTGCAAGTGGACAATTTATGTCATTGACCCTAGAAGAAGGAAAAGAACATATTGAGAAGATTGTATCCGCACACGAGCAATGGAATATTGAAGAACCTATCAAATCAACTGGAAGGGTATACCATATTGAAAATATGGAACAATTCAAGAAGGTAAACCAAGAGAAAGGTAAGCATGTTGAACAAGTTATCAATGAAAACATGGATATATTCAGTATTTATCACCGGGAAGATGAGCCTCAAGATACGATGAACAAATTTAAATTCCATCAAGATAACTTCAAGAGATATTTTTGAAGATGTATCTATCATAATGAAAAGGTCATATCATATCTCTCACATGAGGTAGATGAGTTAAGCCAAGCGGTAAAGAATCTTGATAAACACTCTCATATGATACAGAGTCAATGTATTTAAATCTCCGAGACTCAAGCTCTGGTTGTTGCTCAATTAGATAATACAGTTTCTACTAATTAAATATCTACTCATAGTGGTGAAAGAACGCGGGATCCCAGGGGCCTGAAATGTTATGAAAGAGAGCAAGAACAAAGAAGAATAGAAAGCCAAAGCCAACTTCAAGAAAATAGAGCTCTTTGGTTAAGAAGAACCTGAAGAACAGGTCCATGAAGATACCTAGGGATATGAAGGATAAGTTGAAAAATAAGTTGGCTCTGATGCAGTAACAACTGATGGCAACTAAAATGAAGAAGGAACTTCGGACGCAGAAGAAGATGAAGAACCTAGGGTGGAAAGAAATACACAACCACCTGATATAATCAACAAGGTTAGTGGCCAAGCACCGAAGAACAAAGATAAAGGTAAGGAGAAGGAGAAAGATAAAGGTAAACCTAACAAAACTCTTCCTTATCCCAAAGTTGTAAGACCACCTTCAAATGATGTATTATACTCTTGTTTTTCTGCAAGCCATAGTTTGTCTTAAAATGTCAATTCACGTGACTCATTGACAAGTGGCATGAGTGGCGGGCCAGATGGTGCTGGATTCGGGAGGACGAGCCCTCATCTTTCTGTTCGCCCCAGGAGACGAAGATGGTGGCTGGCACCGACTGGAGCGACCTCGATCCCCAAAATGAGAAGCTCTCGGTCGCAATCACCAGAATTCTCCGCCTCAAGACTGCTGGGCTCACCATAGAGATGATCGGGGCCGACTTTCTTCGCCGGCACATCGCCCCTTTGCAAAACAAGGAGAGGCCGTCCTAGGAGTTCCGGAACGCGGAAGACATTATGAGGCTACGCCCCGGTCTAAACAACAACTTGAGGGCGATGCAGCACAGGGCTTTTTGCCAAAAGTTGTTCAGGTCAGACATGATCCACAAGTTTTCGGCCAACATGATCCCTCTGTGCAACAACTCTGCCTTGGTCTTACTCCTTGCCATGATGCCGGTGTGCAACGCCCATGGCCCTGTCGGGAATTGGGAAGTGCAGTCTATGGAGCGGTCACAGAAGCTCTTCGACGGCTTGTCAAAGAAGGCTATACGGGCGGAGACGCAACTCGTCTGCCCCACCACCGAAGAGGAGACAACGTACATCGCCAGAGCCTGGAAGAGGCATGCCTCGCCGAAGAGGCCGGCAGCGTCGGCTTTGTGGAGGAGGAGGCCAGCGAAGGGGAAACAACACCGAAGGAAAAGCTTGCCGGGTAGGGCGAAGTTGCCGGGAGACAAGGCAGCTCTGCCCCTAGGGGTCTTCCCGCTGAAGAGACAGTGAAAGAGGAGCCATACGAGGAGTTCTCAGCTCTCGTGGAGAGGAAGATATGCGTCCTTTGGAAAGCCTTTTCCAACACCTCCACTCCCCAAGCTTCCTCGAGCGACGCAGCCCCCGGCGCGGTAGCGGCCAGCAAGGCCGCACAGCGGCAAGAATCCCAGCAGCGACCCTCTGCTTCTTTTGCCGCCAAGTGATCCAGGACCACTCCTTCTCCTCCCCGCACAGACATCGCGGCCGGGGTGGATTTCGACCTCTCCACTTTTAGCTCGGAGGAAGAAGAGTAAGGGTCTCTTCACACTTTTTATCTCCCGGGTTCATTTGCTTTGCTTGTCTCACACTGGCTTGTTTCTGCAGGGACACAGAAATGCTGGCGTAGAGGATGCGAAGAGGGCGAGGACTTCCACGGGTGCTGAGCCGCCACCGAGCACCACAAGTGCGTCGGGGTCGATCGACGTCAGCCCAGAGCCGAGCCCTTAGCGCAGTCCCCCGAGCAGCCCCCAGCGTGAGCCCGTTACTTATTTCCCACTGGCGAGTGTCGGAATGATTATCTTCACTACTGACATCGCCAGGATTATAGAAGGAAGGTGACCGCAAGGAATGTCATTAGAGGTCGCCCCGGATGCATCGTCTCTGTTGGCTACGCCGCCCGAAGACGGGGCCCTCGTTGGGGAGAGGTCGGCGGAAACAGGCATCGATGCCTCCGCGCCGGTGCCCGATGCTGCCGGGGGAGAATAAACTTCCTCTCATCAGCCCATCATAGGTGAACCTCTTGCCGCTGAGTATTTGATAACCTGCCTTCACGTATATGCATTCTTTTCTTCCTTTTTTTGTCTTCTCGAACTTCAACTTGGCTCTCATATCGTTTCCTCATCCCCGACACCCAGGTCCTGTTCCTACAGAACAGATGGATGTGTATGTCATCATTGATGAGAGCGCTACAGATGTCGCCGCCGAGGACACCAGGGTCGCTGCTGATGAAGCCGCCAGGGATGCATAGGAGAACACCATCGAGGAACCTACCCAGGAGGCTGGCAAGGAGTCCGGTGGCCATGCTAACGGTGTCCCCGCTGCAGGAATGCCAGTCGCTATGTCGGCCATGGAGCCCCTGCTTGACGGTGAGGCGGCTATCAAGGGCTAGCCGTCCACATCCGAAGCCCCCTCCGTGAGAAAATACCTCAAGGACGGCGAAGACCTGTTTGTTAGCATGCCGGGGATGGGAGGCACCAGGGCGCCGCGCCAACCGAAGGAGAGATCCTTGATGGGGAAGTCACCATTGTCGTCGATCCCGAAGTTGTCGGCGAGCTGAGTGTTGACGACTAATCCAAGGAAGAACTGCTCCTCCAGGCCATGAGCAATAACTTCCAAAGGCTCTGAGTGATCCACCATGCTCCAAAAGAGAGGTTTGAAGCCAGGGAGGCAGTCGTACAGGCGGCGGAGGCAGATTTCCAGGGGCGCTTTGAGGAGATGTAAGCCTGGTTTGTCGAAGCCTACCAGGAGCTGAAAACCAGCCGGGAGCAGCTGAGCGAATGCTGGAATGCACTCCTTATGAATCAGTCCAACGTCAAGAGAGCATAAGAAGAGGCTTCAAAATAGGCCAACACGGAGAACGCCCTCCTAACGGAATACTGCGCCGGGCTCAAAGCTTATGAGGAAGATCTCGCCACCTGCGAGAAGGCGCTCGCCGACAAGCTCTGCCTTAAAGATGAAGAGATCAAGAAGCTTGTCGCGCAGCAGACTCTGGAGCTCGAGCAGGCACTAAAGGGAGCCCTAGATACCTTGGTTGTGAATCATGCCGGCAAGCTGAAGGAGCCCGCCAATGCTGCAGTAGCCGCCAGGAACGAGCTTGTTGATGGGGTGAAAGGGCTGGAGGAGGACCTCTAAAACCTCCGCAAGGATATCTCCACGCTCAAGGATGACAAAGAGAAAGCCTTCGCCAGCCTGGCGGAGATACAAGTCGACATGTCCAAGAAGATCAAGCAAATCGCCTCCGCCAAGGATGCCATCGCCGATCGGGACCTGAAGTTGTCCATGCTGAACACATCCTCATGGATAGCAAGGCTCATGAGAAGGCCTTGATCAAGGACCTTCGGGATGAGAAGGAACTGCTCAAGAGCGCCGCCAGCTCCCATAACAATTTTGTGAGGGGTGTGGAAATCTCGACCGAGTGCCTCGTCGAAGTGGCACAGAGGCTCAATGCACAGATGTCCATCTTGGGCCTGCAGAACTCTAGCTTTTCTTCTAACGGCGTGGTGTCCAGGAGCGCACGACTGACCATTTCTTTCATGGTGTCATTGAGGCCTTGAAGGAGCTTCACTCCGATCGGACTACTCAATTGGCCAATGAATCCTGCAAGCTCTATCGGGCCGTCCTCCTCAAGGTGCTTGTCAAGGTGGCATACAAGAACCCCGACATCAACTTTGCCAACGTCCTCGAATGGCTGCCAAAGGACGTGGATGTCAAGGCGCTCGAGGAGCTCGTCATGCCTATTGTTGACAAGGTGAACTAGGTCAAGCGGGTTGAGGGCCAACCCCGGGATTAGCCATGCCATTTCTTTCTGTCGCCACTGTTTCATGTTCAAGACAATTTTATCTTAAGTCAGTGTCGTGGCAACCTTTGATGTAATATGACTATTTGTGCTTTGAATGACTGCATATTATTCTCCTCGTTAGATTCCTCTTTGCATGGTGTTTTCCCTATGATTTTTCGAAAAAAACCTTGCTGGCATGTGCAGCCCTACCGCGAGCGCTTCGAGGAGCGGGTTCTTAGCAGCCTGCTCGCGGTGCCACTGCCGGCAAGATACCTTGACGTTCTTGGCATGGCCACTTAAGCTGTTGAGTATGCTCGAAACAGAGTAAGGTCGCGAGCGCAGTCACTTGAGCAGTTGAGAGGACTCGAAACAGAACAAGGGCGCGAGCGCAGTCACTTAAGCCATTGAGTAGACTAGAAAGAAAGCAAGGGCACCATTAATCACGGCAAGGTTCCTTAGCATGAAGGTTTCCCATACAAAAGTCGACATCGTCCAAGGAAACTAACTTCACAAAAATATTCCACTTAGGGTTTAGCAACTTATCTTCCTGTCGCGGTACTTTTTCCGCTCCTTCTCGCAAGACGCCAATTTTGAACGTCGCCTGTGTCCAGACCATCTCTTCCACCCCCGACAAACTTCCACACGAGAGAACCTTCTATCTTTAAAGAAAAAGAAAGAAGAGAAGATAGAGATGTGGAACCCTGACGGTTCGTTAGTACTTTCCGAGAGTTGGCGTACTGCAACATCCTGGATAAGCATGCAAAACAAGTAAACATGGAAATCAAAAAGAGTTACAAGATGATCGTTATCATTGTGCTATGCATAGGGTCCGCACATGGCTTTGTACAAAGGATCACATGCCTTGTCGACAATACTTGTACAAAAGCTGGTTGCCGGGGGCCCGACAACCGCGCCTTATGGGTAGAACTTATGAAGATGTTTGATATTCCAGGAGTTGCTCACCGGAAGGCCATCTTCGGTCTCTAGGCGGACTGCGCCAGGCCTGCTGACTAGTGCTACTCGATAAGGTCCTTCCCACTTCGGCGTTAACTTGTTTGAATTCTTGGATGACTGAACGCGCCAAAGAACAAGGTCGCCTTCCTCAAGGCTTCGGGCATGAACTTTGTGGCTATGATAGCGACGCAAAGCTTGCTGATAGCGTGCAACTCTCACAACAGCCCAAAGATGGTTTTCCTCAAGGAGCATCGCATCATCTTGTCGCAATTGCTCTTTATGAAGCTCATCATAAGCGAGCACTCAAGGTGACCCGTATTGAGTTCCTTGGGGAGAACTGCTTCTGCCCCGTACACCAGGGAGAAGGGTGTCAGGCCGGTGGCTCAATTTCGTGTCGTTCTGATCGGCCAAAGAACCACCGGTAGTTCATCAATCCAGCGCCTTCCACACTTGTGTTGCTTGTCAAAAGTTCTTGTCTTAAGCCCGCGCAACACTTCAGCATTTGCCCTTTCCGATTGGCTGTTGCTCCTTGGGTGATCGATAGAAGCAATACGGATTTCGCTGCCAAGGTCCTAGACATACTGCATGAAGGTGCGGCTTGTGAACTACGTGCCGTTGTCAGTGATGTCACCTTTCTCACTGCCTCCACTTCCGGCCACTTTGTGAACTTGTCGATTGCAACGTCCAAGTACTCATTACCCCCGGTAGCACGGGGAAGGGGCCCAAGATGTCGAGCCCCCAGACCAAAAATGGCCAAGAGAGAGGGATTTTTTGGAGAGCTTGAGTTGGTTGATGTAGCTTCTTTGAATGGAACTGGCATGCTTCACACTTGGTTACTAGCGCAGTTGCATCCTGGAGGGCAGTGGGCCAGACGAAACCTTGCCGGAATGCTTTGCCGACCTGTGCTCTTGACCCTATGTGGGAGATACATATGCCTCCATGTATCTTTGCCAACAGCTCCAGTCCATCCTCTCAAGGAATGCACTTCAATTTCACACCGTTTGGTCTCTTTCTGTACAGGACATTGTCCACAAACTGGTACATACTGGACCGACGGGCTACTTTCTCCGCTTGCTCTTATTCCTTAGGGAGTTCTCCTGTCTAGAGGAACTGAACAATGTGCTGCGCCCATGCCGGAGCCTAGGAATCAACAACAAGGACTAAAGGCATGTGTTCTGACGTGGGAGCATTCGTCTCTACGGCGAAGATCTGAGGTCTTGTCGGAGCCAGTTGCCCCCTGACAAGCTTGGCGTCGTTCCCGGCAACTCCCTCATCGATGGCTTCTCGGAGCTCTACGGGGAGGTACTGTCCAGAATTCAACTTCCTTCGTTTATCCTGCCTCGTCGATGGTGCTACGGATGGATGAGTTAGCTTGAGCACAAAACTTCCTGGTTCCACGGGTAACTTGAGGGCAGCGCACTTTGATAGCTCGTCGGCAATGTTGTTCTCCGCACGAGGAACGTGCTCTGTTTGTAGGTCGTCGAAGCGCTCCTCCAACTTTTTCACTTCATCCACGTAAGCCTCCATCAGCGAGCTTTGATAATCCTTGTTGACTTGCTTGACGACAAGCTGTGAATCACCTCTGACGATGAGCTTCTTGAATCCAAGATCTGTCGCGATCCTGAAACTGGCAAGCGGTCCTTCATACTCCGCCGTATTGTTTGTCGATCTCTCCTGGGGAAAGTGCATCTGAATCACGTACTTGAGGTGCTCTCTGGTGGGTGCAACAAGCAGCACGCCGGCACCGGCCCCTTGCAGGGAGAAAGCCCCATCAAAATGCATGACCCATTCTTGCTCAGTTTCCTTGCTGGGAATAGCTGTTTCTTGGACCTCTTCGTCTGGCGTTGGAGTCCGTTCTGCAATGAATTCTGCCAGGGCTCTGCTCTGGATAGTTGAAGTACTTTCAAACTTAAGACCAAATCTCGACAACTCCAAAGCCCACTGCACAATCCTGCAGGTGGCATCTGGATTCCACAGAATCCGTTGCAGCGGAAAGCGAGAGACGATGGTGATCTCATGTGCTTGGAAGTAGTGGCACAGCTTTCTCGAGGCCATAAGGAGGACGAAAAGCAGTTTTTCCACACCAGAGTATCTTGACCTAGCTCCCTGCAAGAGGGAACCGACAAAATAAACTGGGTGTTGCACCATCTTCTTCTTCTGTGCTGCTTCACTTGCCTGTACTGACCCTGCCTTGCCAGCATTAGGACCTACCGGGGGAGATCCCAGCCCACCGCTCTATACTGGCCCTGCCTTGCCAGCATCAAGACCTCCGGGGGAGTTCCTGGCTCATTTCTTGGCAGTCTCGCCCCTGTCGTCGCCTCTTCCTCAGCTTCCCTCTGCGCCACCAGCACGACGCTAGCCACTTGATTCATCGGCGCTTGATATAGCAGCAATAGTTCTTGTGGCTTAGGCACGACTAGCGTCGGAGGAGAGGAGAGGTACGTCTTAAAATCCTGCAGCACTGCCTCCGCTTCCGGAGTCCATTCCATCGGACCTGCCTTCTTCAAGATTTTAAAGAATGGCAGGGCGCACTCAACGGATTTTGAGATGAACCTGCTTAGAGGTACGATGCAACCAGCAAGACGACATACATCCTTGACGTGCTTTGGAGCTTCAATCTGCTCAATCGCCTTGATCTTGTCAGGGTTTGCTTCAATCCCATGCTGAGACAGAAAGAACCCGAGAAGCTTGTCGGACGGAACGCCAAACACACACTTCTCGGGGTTAAGCTATAAGTTGATCTTGCGTAGATTTGCAAACATCTCTTCTAGGTCATGTATGAGTGTTGCCTTGTCCTTGGTTTTGACAACTATGTCATCCATATAAGCTTCCATATTCCTATGCAGATGGGGTTCAAAACCAATCTGGACTACTCTAGCAAATGTTGAACCAACACTTTTCAACCCGAAAGGAATTCGCACGAAGCAGTACGTACCACATGGGGTGATAAATGTGATCTTCTCTTCGTCTTCCTTCGACATGAAGATCTGATGGTACCCTGAGTACGCATCAAGGAACAACAGTAAGTCATAGCCCATAGTGGAGTCCACAGTCTGGTCAATGCGTGGCAAGGGAAAGGGATCTTTTGTATAGGCTTTATTGAGATCTGTATAGTCAATACACAACCTCCATTTCCCATTCTCCTTGCGCACTACGACGGGATTGGCCAACCATGTTGGGTGCAGCACCCCTCTGACCAGACCTGCCGCTTCCAGTTTTCTAATTTCTTCAGCAATGAATTCTTGTCTCTCCAAAGCTTGCTTCCTCACCTTCTGCTTGACAGGCCGCGCATGAGGACAGATGACAAGATGGTGCTCAATCACCTCCCTGGGAACACCAGGGACGTCAGACGGTTGCCATGCAAACACATCGACATTCGCCCGGAGGAATGCAACGAGCGCGCTTTCCTATTTGTCACAAAGGGTGGAACTTATGGTGAAAGTTACCCCCATGCCATCCTCCTTGACGGGCACCTTTTTGTTCTCTAGTGGAGCTGCCTTGGACTTCTTGTTCTTGCCAGTGGAGCTCTCTGGCACATCGTCAACGGGAGCGCAGCACTTCGAGGAGGCGCGCTTGCCAGATTATGCGCCAGAGGCCTTGCCGGTCTTCTTCCCCCGGGAGCTTCAGTAGCAGGAGCAAGTGCCTTGGTGGCAGGTGATGCAACTGCCTCCCGATAGAGTTGGTCGGCGCAGATGAGTGCACCTTTCTTGTTAGAGTTGATCGTGACGACGCTCATTGGCCCGAACATCTTCAACACATTGTAAGCAAAGTGGGTGGCTGCCATGAACTTGGCCCGCGCTGGGCGGCTAAGGATACCATTGTATGGCAATGAGATCTTGGCGACGTCAAAGACGACATCTCTATTCTGAAATTTATGTCACTATCAAATGTTACCAGCAGTGCGATCTTGC
This sequence comes from Hordeum marinum, assembly GCA_022496015.1. Taxonomy (NCBI): domain Eukaryota; kingdom Viridiplantae; phylum Streptophyta; class Magnoliopsida; order Poales; family Poaceae; genus Hordeum; species Hordeum marinum. The sequence continues at coordinate 310,899,608 of CM039673.1, forward strand.
CCTTCGGGTGAGTCCTCCCTGAATTGACCCCTTGGAATGTGCCTGTCGGATCAAGATCTTCATCAGGAATTTGCAGCCTCTGGATGACGTCTGGTGAGATTAGGTTCAGGCTGGCGCCACTGTCGACTAGCATTTTCATCACCTTGAGGTTGCGAATTGTTGGTGAAACCAGCAATGGCAGACACTCGTCCGTAGTTGTGCAATCAGGGTGGTCCTCGATGTCGAAAATGATAGGAGTGTTGGACCACTTCAGAGGTTTCTAGACACTAATAGACGGTGCCGCCGCATTAACCTCGTGCGTGTTTGAGTTGGCGGTGGGAGGAATGCGATGAGGCACCTCCCTCGATGCACATCAGCTCCGTAGCCTTCTAGAACTCATGCTCGCTAGACTCGTCGTCCTCTTCGTTGCAATCGTCATCCCCTCCTTCTTCGTCGTGGCCACGAGCGGGCCTCTCCTTCTGTTGCTTGGTCTTGCCATGGCGACCCCGTCGGTCGCTGCATTTCTTGTCGGACCCTTCTACGCCGTTTTAGGATTTCTCCTTATCTTGCCTCACGTACTCAGCATTGTGCTTCTCAACGAGTTGCTTGACCTGTCGGCGGTTTTGGAGGTCATGCCCCTTGGTGCGATGGATCTTGAAGTACAGCTTGCCGGAGCCTTCCATCTTGTATGTGGCCACCAAGTCCTAGCACGAGGTGCACCCGGCAACCTCTTTGCTGAGACCGTCAACCTTAATTTTCTTGGCGGCGTCGGCGTTGCTGGATCCCTCGATGACAAGCACAGTCTTATTCTTGCACTTCTTGTTCCCCCGTTGGTTTTTCTTTGCCGGGGCAGTGTCGTCTTCGTCATCAGAGTTGACTCCAACGCCAGCTTCTTCGTCGGGGAGCCTCCTACCTTCTTTGGCTCAGGCACATCAATCGGCCAGAGCATAAAGCTCGACAACATCCCTGACCTTGTTCATCGCCAGCTCTTCGTGCATTCTACGGTTGCGTACATTCTGGTGGAACGCGCTGATAATAGTGGCAGGATGAACGTCTGGGATGTTGTGATGCACACGGCTGAACCTTTGGGGAATGATGTGCAAGTCACTTTCTTACCCAGGAGCTTGGTGGCCTCCGGTAGAGGCGCCAACAAACTCATGGTACAGGTATGCCCAGGAGGTGATGGAATCCTCTGGCAGGTGCATCAACCACGACCTGACGTTGGGCTTGAGCACCAACGGGAAGTAGTTGGCGAGTATCTTGTCGCCGTGAGCCCCGACAGCTTGCATCGAGATGGTGTAGATACTCAAGATCTCCGACGGGTGAGTCTTTCCTTCATATTTCTCTAGGACCTCTGGCTTGAATGTTCAGGAGTTGGGCCACTGGACTTGTCGCAACTCACGGGTAAACACTAGAAAACCCACCTCGTAAGGTAGGCTGAAAGGATACCCTGGCATGGATTTATCTATAGTGGCTCCCCCGCGCTTATCAGATTGATGGCGCACTTCCTGCCACCGCTCGATCATAGTCCAGGCGTCTTATTTCCTTTGCTCCCGAAGAACTTGACGCTGGTCGGGTCGAGTCCGTGGATCGGATGACGTCGTAGAGTAACCGTCGCAAGCGTCGGTTTGATGAGTCGACAACCGGCGTTGTTGTTGCGGAAGAGAGTGAACCGTGGTTGCACCGCCTCCGACCCGCTCGCCACTGGCACGAGCCGGCTCGGTAGACCGGAACTTATTGGCGAGGCTGAGGAGGCTCTAAATGGTGGCTCTCCACTCGTTGAGCTTCTCCGCGGGAGGAGGGAAATTAAGGAGTAGTTGTGCCCACGTTATTGCTTTTTCTGACATGGTCGGTAGAGAAGGACGTGAAGAATGCGAGGTGCTCTGACTCCTAACCGTGTTAGAAGGAGCTCCATCGCGGTCCGTGATTGCACGCCACTCCCACTAGCATGCTGGCATGCATGCTGGTCCCGCGCATCTTGGGAGCGATGCGCATGCACTTTTCCGAGGGGACATTGGGAACCACCGACATCGCGGCGCTGCTCTTCACGCACGTGCTGGGAAGGTCGCGGCGGTGCACCGACGTGCGTGTCTTGGAGGATACCCTTCCATCCCTGGAGTTCACCGTACCGCCCGCAGGTGGTGTAGCTCCGTCCTGGGATCCAGCGGCACGGGGATTTCCGCCTCCGTCGTGAGCATCTCCGCGGAGGGCATCACCACTTCCTTGGCCTTGATCACCGGAGCGCTGCGCGGGCACATGGTCTCTACTTCCGCTACCCGTGCCAGCTCCATGGCCCGCTTGGGCGACTACGGGTGCGGCAGATGTGGAGGGCTCCATCGCCGTGAAACCCTTCTTCGTGGGAGCCATGGCGATGGATATGATGAAGGAAATGATGCACTGATCATTGGACCAGGTTTATGCAACAAATCTCCCCCTACCTGGCGCGCTAGAGATGTCGTGGGGGACGAACACCTATGGGATCGGGAGACCCCTTTCGGTACGGTAGGGAGACGGGTGTGCGCGAAGAGCAAGACGAACGAATAGCACCGAGGGATTTTTTACCCGGTTTGGGCCGCTGAGAAGCGTAAAACCCTACTCCAGCTTTGTGTATTATGTCTGTTCTTGGGTTCTAGATACACGAGCGCTATGTGTGCGATCGAGCACAGCTGCTACGCATGTGAGCTAGAAGATTGGTCAAAAGATCCACCCCTGTAATGCCCTGGGCCTCCTTTTATATGACTAAGGGCATCCCAACAGTTGCGTACAATGCATACATGAGGTGTACAGTGCTAAAGTGCTATCATTCCTAACACTAATAGTGTAAGACAAGCACATTTAATGCTCAGTCTGATGCCTCTAACCATCTACGTGGCGGGACAGGACCCTGTCCCATCGGCACCACTTAGCCCCTCCCTCGCGGACGCGTCGACACGTGCCCAGGTGGGGCGACACCTGGCTCTGCGATGGCGGGATGTTGCTGGGGCTTTGCCTTGCCGGGGGTTTGATGGCCATCTCGGCAAGGTCTTGCCGCGGGTCTAGCCTTCGGCCTCGGTTGCTTGTTTGGATGTCTCTTGATTTCCCTGTATCTGCATCTAGCAATTCCCAATCGGGCCTTGCCGCCAGAGTGGCTACTACTGCCTGTGCACGAGTAAGGGGCACAGGAGAGCCCAAAACTCTAGTGCACCAACATCTAGGGACTTCGAACCTCGGGAAGATAACTCTTTAAGCATTTTAATGGAGGTGTTATGATCAGCACTACTAGTTGGAATAGCTTCTACCCACTTAGTGACATAATCAACAACCCAAATATGAGTATACTCATTAGAAGAAGGAAAAAGTCCCATATAATCAAAACCCCAAACATCAAATGGTTCAACAACAAATGAATAATTCATAGGCATATCTTGACGCTTACCGATATTACCAATTCTTTGACATTCATCAGAAGAAAAGACAAACTTATATGCATCTTTTAAGAGAGTAGGACAATAAAACCCAGATTGTAATACCTTGTGAGCAGTTCTATCTCCCGCATGATGTCCTCCATAAGCTTCGGAATGGCATTTCCATAGGATTTGTTCCTATTCATGCTCAGGTACACAATGTCTAACAATACCATCTACTCATTTATAAATATGTGGGTCATCCCAAAAGGAATATCTTAAATCATAGAAGATTTTTTTTCTTTTGTTTGTATGTGAAACTAGGTGGTATATATTTAGCAACGATGTAATTAGCATAATTAGCATACCAAAGAGTGTTTTGAGAAACATTTATTGCAGCTAATCGTTCATTAGGGAAACTATCATCAATAGCCAGTGGGTCATCAAGAATATTTTCTAACCTAGATAAGTTATCAGCAATGGGTACTCGGCTCCTTTCCTATCAGTGATATGTAAATCAAATTCTTGAAGAAAGAGAACCCACCTAATAAGTCTAGGTTTAGCATGTTTATTTTGCACAAGGTATTTCATAGCAGCATGATCGGTGTGAACAATAACTTTGGAATCAACAATGTATGATGCAAATTTATCACAAGCAAACACAAGTGCTAATTTTTTTTTCAGTAGTAGAATAATTTCTTTGGGCACTGTCTATAGTTTTACTAGTATAGTGTATAACATTTAATTTCTTATCAACTCTTTGTCCTAGAACAACACCAACAGCATAATCACTAGCATCACACATAATTTCAAAAGGTAAGTTCCAATCATGTGGTTGAACAATAGGTGTAGTGGTTAAGGCTTTCTTAAGTGTTTCAAAGGCTTCTACACAATCATCATAAAAAACAAAGGGAATATCCTTTCACAAAAGATTAGTAAGAGGCCTAGAAATATTGGTGAAGTCTTTAATAAACCTCCTATAGAAACCAACATGACAAAGGAAACTCCGAATACCTTTGATATCTTTAGGACATGACATTTTCTCAATTGCATCAACCTTAGCTTGATCCACCTCAATACCTCGTTCGTAAATTTTATGCCCCAAGAGAATAACTTAATTAACCATAAAGTGGCACTTTTCCCAATTCAAGATGAGATTATATTGTTCACATCTCTGCAAAACTCGATCAAGGTTGCTTAAGCAATCATCAAAAGAAGTTCCGTCAACAGAAAAATCATCCATGAAAACGTCCACAATCTTTTCACAAAAATCAGAGAATATAGCAGTCATACATCTTTGAAAGGTAGCAGGGGCATTACATAAACCAAAAGGCATACGCCTATAAGCATAGGTTCCAAAAGGACAAGTAAAGGTGGTTTTCTCTTGATCAGATTGTGACAAAGGTATTTGACAGAAGCCAGAATAGTCATCCAAGAAACAAACGTGTGTGTGTGCTTAGATAATCTCTCTAGCATTTGATCAATGAAAGGCAGAGGGTAATGATCTTTTCTAGTGGCTTTATTTAGTTTTTTAAAATCAATTACCATTCTATAGCCAGTGACAATTCTCTGTGGGATAAGTTCATTTTTATCGTTAGGAACAACAGTAATACCTCCTTTCTTAGGGACACAATGAACGGGACTTACCCATCTACTATCATCTATGGGATAGATTATAACTGCTTCCAGAAGCGTTAATATTTCAGTTCTTACCACTTCTTTCATCTTAGGATTCAATAATCCTTGGTGATCAACAACGGATTTAGCATCAGGTTCCATATTAATTTTGTGCTGACATAGAGTGGGACTCATGCCCTTAAGATCATCAAGAGTGTATCCAATAGCATCCTGATGCTTCCTCATAATTTTTAATAATATTTTTCTTCATGTTCTGAAAGGTTAGCACTAATAATAACATGATATATCTTTTTCTCATCAAGATAAACATACTTCAAAGTGTCAGGCAATTGTTTTAATTCAAACACATGATCACCTTTAGGCGGTGGAGGACCTCCTAGAGTTTCAATAGGAAAATTGTGTCTTAGTAGAGGTTGTTGTTGAAAGAAGATTTATCTATTTCATTTCTTTCACGCAGGTGCATATAATTTTCATGGTCTAGAAATTATTGTTCGAGTGGATCAGTAGGAGGAATGGCAATAGAAGCAAGACCAATTATTTCATCCTTACTAGATAATTCTTTATCACCAGGTTGTCTACTAAACTTGGAAATGTCAAACTCATGAGACACATCACCAAACTTAACACTGATAGTTTCTTATTGGCAATCTATCTTAGCATTAACCTTGTTCAAGAAAGGTCTACCAAAGATAATGGGACAGAAGTCATCTTGTGGGGAACCATGAACTACAAAATCAGTAGGATATTTTATTTTCCTATGCTAGACTTGAACATATCTAACAATCCCAAGTAGTGTGTTGGTGTCTCTATTAGCAAGTTTAATAGTAGCATCAGTGTCTTTTATTTCAGCAAGTGCTATGTCATTCATAATTTCTTCATATAAACTAAAAGGAATAGCACTCACACTAGCACCCAAATCACATAAGCCATGATAGCAATGATCTCCAATTTTAACTCACACAACAAGCATGACAACTATGGGTCTATGTTTATCTTTTTCATCGGGTTTAGCAATCCTAGCAGCTTCATTGATACGTCTCCAACGTATCTATAATTTTTGCTTGTTCCATGCTGTTATATTATCATTCTTGGATGTTTTACGATCATTTTGTAGAACATTTATATCATTTTATGGGACTAACCTATTAACATAGTGCCAGAGTGTCAATTGCTGATTTTGCTTGTTTTTTTACTTCATAGAAAATCAGTACCAAATGGAGCCCAAACGTCACGGAAACTTTTGGAGATTTTTTGTGGACCAGAAAAATTGGGATGGGCCAAAAAACCACCAGAGAGGGGCCCCAGGGTGTCCAGCCACCACTAGGGCATGCCAGAGGCCCCTGGCACCGCCTAGTGGAGTGTGCCCACCTCGGAACTCCCCCCAACTAACTATCAAGCCTATAAATTCAAAAATATTTTGAAAACCCTATAGGAGTCGACGAAACACAATTGTAGCCGTCACAAGTTCCAGAACCTCGAGATCCAATCTAACACCATCGTGGAGGGGTTCATCTTCCTCATAGGTCCCTCTCCAATGATGTGTGAGTAGTCCACCATAGACCTACGGGTCTGTAGGCAGTAGCTAGATGGTTCCTCTCTCTCTCTCTATGATTCTCAATACATTGGTCTCTTGGAGATCTATTTGATGTAATGAATTTTGCGGTGTGTTTGTTGGGATCCGATGAATTTTGAGTTCATGATCAGTTTCTATCCATAAATATGATTTGAGTCTTCTTTGATCTCTTATTTGCATGATTACTTATAGTCTCGTCTTTCTTCTTCGAATCTTTGGTTTAGTTAGGCCAAGTATATCGATTTTTCTTGCCATGGGAAGAGGTGCTTTGTGATGGGTTCAATCTTGCGGTGTTCTTTCCGAGTGACAGAAGGGCCAGCAAGAAACACATGTATCTTTGACATTAATGATAACAATATGGGGTCTATTCCTACATGAATATATCTTGCCTATATCATTTCACCATTCTTATTGCATTACTCCGTTTTCCCATGAACTTAATACACTAGATGCATGCTGGGTAGCGGTCGATGTGTGGAGTAATACAAGTAGATGCATAATCATTTCGGTCTACTTATCTTGGACGTGGTGCCTATATAATGATCACTGCCTAGATATTTTCATGATTATTTGATCTTCTATCAATTGCCCAATAGTAATTTGTTCACCCAGCATGTGCTATATTCATGAGAGAAGCCACTAGTGAAACCTATGGCCCCATGGTCTACTTTTCGAACATATTGCTTTCTGATCTAATATTTTCCCTTTTTGTTTTTAGTTCTACTAATCCAAAAACCCAAAAATACCTTGATGCAGCTTTTGTTTACTTATTTATTTTGTTTTCTTCCGAGATCTATTTGCCAAAACTATCATTACCTAATCTATCTTTTTACTGTAGAGATCTTGACAACCTCTCTTTCGTGTCGGGTTGCAAGTATTTGTTATTTGTGTGCATGTGTTGTTTATGTGGATGCATGATCTTCCTTGATGGATTGATACCTTGGTATCATAACTGAGGGTAATACTTACCGTCGTTGTGCAGCAGCATCCCTTCCTCTTTGGGGAAATACCAACGTGGTCTGAACCCATGTCAAAGGAATTTCTCACGCCGTTGCCGGGGAGGAAGCGATCTCATCTACCAGGTTCCTAATCACAAATCTCATATCCTTGCAATTTACCTTATTTGCCATTTTCCACTCATTTTTCTGTCCCCCACTTCACAAATTTGCCGTTTTATTCGCCTTCTCTATTTTCTCGTTTGCCTTTTTCTCGTCAGATCTCTTGTTTGCTTGCAATCTTGTTTGCGTAGTCACGATGACTACAGAAAACACGAAGTTGTGTGATTTTTCCAGTACCAATAATAAGGATTTCATTAGCACTCCTATTGCTCCTCCCGCCATTAGTGCGGAGTCTTGTGATATTAATGCCGCTTTGCTGAATGTTGTCACCAGAGATCAATTTTCTGGTACTCCTAATGAGGATGTCGCATCCCATATAAACACCTTCATGGAATTATGCAATATGCAAAAGAAAAAAAGATGTGGACAATGATATTTTCAAGTTGAAACTATTTCCTTTCTCCTTGCGGGATCATGCAAAACTTTGGTTTTCTTCTTTGCCTCGCAATAGTATCGATTCTTGGGATAAGTGCAAGGACGCTTTCATTACTAAGTATTTTTTGCTCGCAAAAATTATTTCCCTTAGAACTCAAATCATGAATTTTATGCAACTTTAGCATGAACATGTTGCACAATCTTGGGAAAGAATGAAATTGATGCTAAGAAATTGTCCTACTCATGGTTTAAATCTTTGGATGATCATACAATTTTTTTATGCGGGATTGAATTTTGTCTCTAGAAATCTTTTATATTCCGCCGCGGGTGGTACTTTTATGGAAATTACTTTGGGTGAAGCTACAAAATTGCTAGATAATACTATGGAAAATTATTCACAATGGCATATTAAAAGAGCACCTACTAGTACAAATGTTAATTCGGTGGTAGAAATTAGTACTTTGAGTGAAAAGGTTGATGCTCTTATGAAGTTGGTTGCTAGTAAAAATGCACCTATTGATCTTAATATTGTGCCTTTGTCTACTTTTATTGATAAAAATAGTGATTCTCTAGATGTGAATTTCATCTCGCGAAACAACTTCAATAACAATGCATATAGAGGTAATTTTAATCCTAGGCCTTTTCGTGGAAATTCCTCTAATAATTACGGTAATTCCTATGGTAATTCTCATAATAATAATAATAATAGGAACAACTCTGATCTTGAGAATATTTTTAAAGAATTGATCAATGCTCAAAAGACATTCAAACCTACGATAGAAGAAAAGTTGAATAAGACTGATGATATGTCTAGAAGCACTGATAAAATTTCCCATGATGTAGAAAATCTCAAGTTGCATGATTTACCACCTAATATTAATGAATCAATTAAAGCCTTATATGTTTATATGGATGAAAGTAAGAAAAGAACCGCTATGCTTAGAGCCAAAAGGGAGTTTTTAGAAAAAAACGTTTTGTAGCGACTATTTTTATAACAACGATGAAGATCTTAAAATGATTGGTGTTTGATATATTGCATATTTATGTAGAAATGTTAAAATTGATGATAAAGGGACTGGAGAAGAGTCGACTTTAGCTAGAGGGCGTCCTAATGATTTGGAGGGTGAATTTTTTGATAAAAGTGGGTTTGGAGAGGTCAAAACTTGAACTAGTGATGTGCCCACTATATTTGATTACAAATAATTAATTATGATAGTTTCTACTTGGTTGATTGTATTTACTTGCTGCAATCTTTGATAAATTCACCCCATGCTTATGAACAAAATAAAGCTTTTACTAAACATATTGTTGATGCCATGATGAAATCCTTAGAAGAGAAGTTGGAATTAGAGATTTAAATTACTAGAAAATTGCATGATGAGTGGGAACCTACCATTAAAGTCAAGATTAAAAATTATGAATTCTTTGCTTTGTGTGATTTGGGTGCTAGTGTTTCCACAATTCCGAAATCTCTATGTGATGTGCTTCGTCTTACCAATATTGAAGAATGTTCTCTTAATTTGCACTTGGCGGATTCTACTATTAAAAAGCCTTTGGAAGAATTAATGATGTTCTTATTATTGCAACTAGGAACTATGTTCCCATTGATTTTATTGTTCTTGATATTGATTAAAATCCGTCTTGTCCTATCATACTTGGTAGACCGTTTTTACGCATTATAGGTGTCGTGATATGAAAGAAAGCAATATTCGCTTTCAATTTCCACTTATAAAGGGTATGGAACAATTCCCTAGAACAATAATTAATACACCACATGAATAAATCATGAGGTCCTTTTATGGAGTGAAAACTAAGGATGACAACACTTGAATCTATGTGTTATGCCTTGCTAAGGGTGTAAAACAGTAGCACTTGTTGGCATGCAACCCAATGAATAAAATATTTTTATAATTTACTTCCTATTTTTCAGTGATGCATAATTATTATTTGGTTATGATTGTGTTTTTATGTTTTATTTAGGTTTTGTGCCAAGTAAATCCTTTAGGATGATTCATAAGATAAGTAGAAACAATGCTGAACCTAAAACAGAAACTTTGTTCCAAGTGCACTAATTTTCAATTTTTACTGGAACATGATATTGAGCTTAAATTTTTTACATAGAATTTCTATACAAATTATTTATGTTTTCCAAAATTTTCAGAATTGTTAGAGTTCCAGAAGTATGGCTAGAGTCCAGATTACTACAAACTGTTTTGTCTGAAACAGATTCTGTTTTTGTTGCATTGTGTGCTTGTTTTGATGAATCTATGGCTTGTATTGTGGGGTATAAGTCATGGTAAAGTTAAGATATAGTAGGTATAATGCAATAATAATATTTGAATGGGTTTACAACAGTACCTAGAGTGGTAATTTGCTTTATTATACTAATGGATCTCACGAGAATTTGTCAAGTTTTGTGTGATTGAAGTTTTCAAGTTTTGGTTGAGATCACGATGGATGAAGGAATAAGGAGTAAGAAGAGCCTAAGCTTGGGGATGCCCATGGCACACCAAGTTAATATCCAAAGAGTAACAAGCAAGTAAGCTTGGGGATGCATCGAGTGGCATCCCCTCTTTCTTCTAACAACCATCGGTATTTTACTTGGGACTATATTTCATTCGTCACATCTCATGACTTTTGCTTGGAGCGTCTTGGATTTTTCTTTATTTGCTTTACATCTTGCTGCACAAACCTATTTGAGAGATACAAAATTATTCTATTATTTTTTTATAATTGCTCATTATGCTTCACTTAAATCTATTCAGCAAAGGAATTGCTCTAGTGCTTCACTTATATGTTTTTGAGCACGGCGTGCCTTTACATGTTTGAAGAAATGCACTCATGCTTCACTTATATTAATTTGAGAGTTATTAATTTTGAATAAAACCTCTCATACTTAAGTTATATTATTTTGATAGATGGCACTTTTATGCTCATGTTCTTCACTTATATCCATGTGATCTTGTCAAAAGCAATTGAAATATATGAAACTTGTCCCAAAGTGATAGATATTCAAGAGGGATATAATAAAAAATCATGAAGATCATTGGACAAAATTAAAATTGATTCTTTGTAATAGTTTTTAGACATGACAATAATAATATATGAGTTATGTTAGTGAGTAATTATGCTTAGTAAAAATATTGATGTCAAGGTTTGCGATTCCCTATGCAAGCATGAAAGTCAATAGTTGTGCTAAGGAATTTCATCCTACTTATGATGCATTATTTGGTGTTAGCTATGCTTAATTCTCTCTTATGTGATTTTTCGTTTCTTGGTTCGATGCTTCTCAATCTATTTGCTAGCCTTCTCTTGTACTAAGTAGAAATACTACTTGTGCATCCAAAATCCTTAAGCTAGTTTTGCCATATGAGTCCACAATACGTACCTATATACGGTATTTCCATGCTATTCCAAGCAAATTTGTATGTGACATCTCTAATTTTCAAAATAAAATTTCCCTTTTGAGTGCTCGTACTGCTCATGAAACGGTAGAGGGTGACCGATATTTTTCCATGCTAAATGTGTTATTCTCAAGATGAGTGTTTATTCCCTTGTCATTGCACGAGAGTACGATGGTAATAGGGATGCCGAGTCCCAAAATGAAAAAAGAAATTGTCAAATAATAAATTCCTTGGAAAGTGTTGGTATGGAAGGAAACCGTGGATTCGGCTAGCCATGGAAAGTTAAAGTATGACGGAAAAAGGAATAAATTTTATTTTCTGTTTGGAAACCGCTTATGATGTATCTAGCATGGAAAGATATTGAAATCTCTCAGTCATTTTTGTTGACAGGAAAGGCATGCCACCCAAAATAGTTTTCTCTATCAATTTAAACACTTGATCTCTAGTACCTGTAAAAAACCCTACATCCCTTTGCGAAGGTCCGATCTATTTACTTTATGCAATTTTTATTTTCAATTTGAGTCTCCATCTTCTCTTATAAAGCAACAACTAGGAGGCACTATGATTGTACTTGAGCATTAGGTGTAGGTAATATTTGAGTGTGTATCATGAGTGGATCAATGATTGAACATGATGGGATAGGGATAACTTGCATTAGCGTATATATTGTGAAAGACATGATTGCTTGTTGAAATGCTTGAGTATTAAAATTTTCATGTCAAAACTAGAATATTGCTTTGAACCATCTAAAAGTCCAAATGTCCATGCTACAAAGAAATTAATATATGATGAACATGTTAGGCAGCATTCCACATCAAAAATTCTGTTTTTATCGTTTACATACTCGAGGACGAGTAGGAATTAAGGTTGGGGATGTTGATACGTCTCCAACGTATCTATAATTTTTGTTTGTCCATGTTGTTATATTATCATTCTTGGATGTTTTACAATCATTTTATAGCAACTTTATATCATTTTTGGGACTAACCTATTGACATAATGCCAAAGTGTCGGTTGCTCTTTTTGCTTGTTTTTTTACTTCATAGAAAATCAGTACCAAATGGATCCCAAACGTCATGGAAAGTTTTGGAGATTTTTTGTGGACTAGAAGAACTAGGATGGGCCAAACAACCACCAGAGAGGGGGGCTAGGGTGGACACCCTCCACCAGGGTGTGCTGGTGTCCCCTAGCACGGCATGGTGGAGCGTGCCCACCTCGAGACTCCCCCCAACTGACTATCAAGCCTTGAAATTCCTAAATATTTTGAAAACCCTAGAGGACTCGATGAAACACAATTCCAGCCGTTGCAAGTTCCAAAACCTCGAGATCCAATCTAACACCATCACACAGGGGTTCATATTCCTGATAGGAGCCTCTCTGATAATGAGTGGGTAGTCCACCATAGACTTATGGGTCCATAGGCAGTAGCTAGATGGCTTACTCTCTCTCTATGATTTTCAATACAATGGTTTCTTGGAGATCTATTTGATGTAATGAATTCTGTCGTGTGTTTGTTGGGATCCGATGAATTTTGAGTTCATGATCAGTTTCTATCCATGAATAGGATTTGAGTCTTCTTTGATCTCTTATTCGCATGATTATTTATAAACTCGTATTTCTTCTTCGAATCTTTGGTTTAGTTAGGCCAACTAGATCGATTTTTGTTGCCATGGGAAGAGGTGCTTTGTGATGGGTTCAATCTTGCGGTGTTCTTTCCCAGTGACAGAAGGCGCAACAAGACACGCATGTATCGTTTCCATTAAGGATAACAAGATGGGGTATATTCCTATATGAATAGATGTTGTCTACATCATGTCACCGTTCTTGTTACATTACTCTGTTTTCCCATGAACTTAATACACTAGATGCATGCTGGATAGCGGTCGATGTGTGGGGTAATAGAAGTAGATGTAGAATTATTTTAGTTTACTTATCTTGGGCATGATTCCTATATAATGGTCATTGCCTAGATATCATCATGATTATGTGATCTTATATCAATCGCCCAAAAGTGATTTGTTCACCCACCGTGTGTTATACTCATGAGAGAAGCCACTAGTGAAACCTATGGCCCACGGGTCTACTTTTCCAACATACTGCTTTCTGATCTATTATTTTAACTTTTTGTTATCAGTTCTATTTATTAGAAAATCCAAAAATACCTTGATGGACTTTTTTTTACTTATTTTCTTTTGTGTTCTTGCGAGATCTATTTGCCAAAACTATCATTACCTAATCTATCTTTTTTACTGTAGAGAGCTTGACAACCTATCTTTCGCGTCGGCTTGCAAGTATTTATTATTTGTGTTCGAGTGTTGTTTACGTGGGTGCTTGATCTTCCTCTACAGATTGATACCTTGGTTTCATAACTGAGGGAAATACTTACCGCCATTGAGATGCATCATCCCTTCCTCTTTGGGGAAATACCGACGCAGTCGGAAGCCATGCCATTCATCACAGAAGTAAATAACATGCCATCAATATTTTCTACCTAGAGATATTTAAGCATAACAACACTGGGTTCTACTTTAATTTTTTTAGAGGGCTTAGGTGCTTTAATATTACTCTTGCGAACCACACATGATACCTTAGCATGTTCCTTTATCCTAACAGGGAAAGGTGGTTTCTCAATATAAGTAGTAGGCACAACTGGATCAACATTGTAAATGATAGTTTCTTCTATAGCTATGACCAGTTCCTTGATTTATTCTTTAATAGGGGAATGATATTTAAACCACTTCTCCTTAGGAAGATCCACATGAGTAGCAAATCATTCACAAAAGGAGGCTACTATCTCAGAGTCAAGTCCATATTTAGTGCTAAACTTGTGAAAAGCATAGGTATTCATAAAAGATTTAATACAATCAAACTCAAGCTTAATACCTGACTCATTACCTTTGTCGAGTTCCCAATCTTCAGAGTTGCGTTTAATTCTTTCTAAGAGATCCCACCTGAATTCAATAGTCTTCTTCATAAAAGAACTAGTACAAGAAGTATCGAGCATGGATCGATCATTATGAGAAAGCCGAGCATAATTTTTTTGAATAATAATCTCTCTTGACAGATCATGATTCGGCATGAATATAACATTGACTTAAGCCTCCCCCAAACTAGAATGATGATTTCTCCTTCACGAGGACAAAAATTATATATATAATTCCGATCATGATGAACTAGATGCATAGGATAAAACTTTTGGTGGAATTATAATTTCACTCGATTCCAGTTCCATGATCCATATCATCACATAGCCTATACCATGTCAATGCTTTTCCCTTAAAATATATAGGGAAACCTTCTTCTTAACTTCATCTCCAGATAAACCTGCAAGCTTAAATAATCCACAAATTGCATCCACATGTATTAGGTGCATATCGGGATGTTCGGTTCCGTCTGCTGCATAAGGATTAGCTGGCAGTTGTTCTATCATACCCAAAGGAATTTCATAACCTTTTTTTTTCATTAGGTGTAGTAGGTTTAGGGGAAACTAATTGTGGTTCTGGTCGAGGTGAAGATACCCCAAACAAATCCCTCAAAGAATTGTTCTCCATAGTAGCAAGTGACAACAAATTTCAGCACGTAGTATAAGTTTTTGATTACCCATTTCCACTTACCAATAGCTCTTCAATCACCAGCAATGGCGCTAGAAAAGAGTCTTGATGACCCACAAGTATAGGGGTAAACCATAGTCCTTTCGATAAGTAAGACTGTCAAACCCAACGAGGAGCAGAAGGAAATGACAAGCGGTTTTCAGCAAGGTAGTTTCTGCAAGCACTAAAATTTTAGGTAACAGGTAGTTTGATAGCAAGATAATTGGTAACGAGAAAGTAACGGTAACAATAAATAAAGTGCAGAAAGGTAGCCCAATCCTATTGTGGCAAAGGACAGGCCAAAACGATCTCTTATAATAAGGAAACTATTCTTGAGGGTACACGGGAATTTCATCTAGTCACTTTCATCATGTTGGTTTGATTCGTGTTCGCTACTTTGATGATTTGATATGTGGGTGGATTGGTGCTTGGGTGTTTTTCTTACTTGAACAACTGTAGCGAACCGACTCAAAACGAGTCAAGCCTCTATGTGTTTTGTGCCATCCCTGGATCAGTATGCTGGCACACACAGTACATCAATATATATATCAAAGTGCAATCACATGTAATTAACGTAAAGTTGATATA
Organism: Hordeum marinum; assembly: GCA_022496015.1. Lineage (NCBI taxonomy): Eukaryota > Viridiplantae > Streptophyta > Magnoliopsida > Poales > Poaceae > Hordeum > Hordeum marinum. The sequence goes on from CM039673.1 coordinate 310,915,256, forward strand.
TACCTTAAAATCTTAGCGGAAACAGTCAACGGGAGTGGAGTCCCAATAACACCAACGGCAGGTGAGTGCAGCCCGTAACCCTGAATCGTACTCTTACCCCTCGTAGAGCTTATCTGCAACATAAGACGTTGCAGCCGTGTAGGTCAGTACATTGAATGTACCGGCAAGATCACCATAGCAGAACAGAAGATAAAAACTATTCTATATGCAGTAAGGCTTTGTGGCTCTGTGTCTGAGTTTGTGCATAAAAGCTGATTTTATTTTCTTTTCCTACAACAAAGGAATATCAGGAATTTTCACTACAGAGTTACCTAACATGACATGGTTCTGCCAATCGATGTCTTAATGCCCCCAAGTATCATAAGTTGCCCACAATTAATTATTAGTCCAGTGTTGAGAGTTCAGAGATAGATCCAAGTCTAGAGGCTCAAATTGTCCGTAACCGAGGACACGGCTAATCGATTAGGTTTAACTCTGCAGAGTGTTATGTACTTTACCCACAAGATTCGTTCCCTCCTGGTAAGTCCTTGAACTGCCGGTTGTTTGAGAACAGGACGAACGAAACATGGTCTTTCATAGTGCTTCCCTGACTACTGTCAGTGCCCATCCAATCCTAACATCGACTACATCTCGTAGCACTGTACAACTAGAGTCACAACAAAGATCAACCAAGCCAGAGCCCATATTGACTTGTGGCTACATAGGTAAGCTTCCGGGCATGAAGTATTCATCCGTCCCTTTTAGTCTGGGTGAAGGTTTCCGCAAGATGTCATAGCGCTTCTCCATGCATCCCGGCCATCCACTGGTTACTCAAGGTATGCCCAATCAACCATCCTTCTCCTAGTAGTGTGTATTGAAAACTTGATTCTTGAGTCTCGAATGTATTGAGGTCTTGAAGAATGCAGGACTTGAAGATGCCTTCATGAAGTTGTTGTCTTGACGTAGAGTCCTCTTCTCACACCACTCACGAACACTCATACCAGACCCCGTCTACTTTAGCATAGCATAGAAATAACTAACGTTCCCGGGGCTTTAGTAACAAGTGGTGGGTTCCTACCTCATGCATTCTACTCAACTACAAGAATTTTCAATAACACTACGGGAGGGATTTGTTGAATGATGTCACTACATGCAATAAAACATAGGTATGAACAAAATTGTCAAAGTGAACTTGCCTGTACTGTTGATGAAGAACAATATCGCTCTCAGAAATAGCTTGATAGACTATACGTCACTCTCCGATGAAAATCTATATAATCAAACATTGCATTCATATAAGAATTCATACTAGCAATCAATTCTAACAATCAAAAGTAACACAAAAACCAAAAGCAACAAGGTTGTGATGAAGGAAATACTTAGGGCAAAACTCAAAACAACAATACTTCATCAACACAACCAAGGGTTGGTTTTCTCTACAAATGATCCTATTTTTAAAAGTAAAAACACAAAACAAAGCAAATATAACAAAAGTATTTTTGTAAATATTTTTACTTATAAATAAGAATTACTTTTGAAGAACAATTATGATTTATGAAAAACAACACACTAAACACCATAAGTTTACAACAAGTGAAAACAACAAGATTTTAAAATAACAGAAAACGAAATATATAAAAACTAAGTTAACACAAAGTAAAACTTATAAAACAGTTTATGAAAATAATTTCTAATAGGAAATCCAACTAGCAAGGAAATCAATTTGCAAGTTATTATGAAACTAGAATTGATTTCATGCTACAAAAATAATAAATGGCATAAAAATAAACTTGGTTGAAATACTACTGCTAAGTAACAGAAACAAAGTAAAACCTGCGAACTAATGCAAAATAAAATAAATTAAAACAATTTAAAACAAAACAAAAAGGAATAAACCTAAAAGAACTAAAACAGAATCTGTTTTGCTAAAACTACTAATTTAAAATATTCTAAAAATTCTCAAATTCTACCTACTGATAACTAAGATCACTAGTGACAAGTAGAAAAAATAATCAACTCAAAATAAAATTTTAAACTCAAGATATTCAGAAAATAAGTTTTGAATCAAATATGTTTGAATTCAATTTTAATTTATTCAAATATGGTCAAACTTTATATCTACAGAAACTGGATGAAATTTTTCACATGGTGCAAAAACAATCAAATTGAAATAATTAAAAACATAAAATATATAAAGTAAACAAAAACAGAACTATTTCTGAAATTGAAATTAAAATAGAAAAAAACGTTTCTAAGTGGAGAGGGGGTACACGTGGCGCTATCCTATTGGGCAAAGGGTCTGCGTGAGAGTGTGTTTCGGGCGGACGTCCGACTCCTAATAGAAACTGCTTCGATGTATTTAAAACTTCTAATCTCGCGCGTCAATCTGAGATCTAACGGTGGAGAGGAGGAGGAGGAGCTCACCGCGGCGGTTGACGGCTCCGGCGAAGCTCCGGCGATGTCCGAGGCGGCGAGGTGATGCAGCGGGACTCTCCGGTGGTCCTCTGGCTTTGGGGTTTGCTCCATTTGATGCAGGCGAGGACGACGACGAGGTAGGTGGCGTCGACGAGGCTCGAGGATGACCGGTTGGAGCACGACGTCGATAATGGCCGACGGCGGCGTCGGATCTGGACGGAGGGGCATCTCCGGTGGGTGCAGGGCTCGGGCGAGTGGTTGGGGAGGTGCGCACGGCCGTGGGGAAGTGGATGGTGGGCTCGGGAGGGCTTGGGGTGGTCGGGGTGGAATGGCACGATGGCAATGGCATGGCGGCGAGAGGGCACGGGGAGTGAGGCTTAGGGTGGAACGGGGTGTGGGAGGCTCAGGTATTTATAGGAGCGGTTCGGGGTCGTAGAAAGGAAAGGGAGAGGAGATGGCGTATTTAGTGGGATTGGAGTCATTTCGGGGAGAGTTAAGGCAGGTGGGCCGGCCGGTTTTTATTAAAACATTAATTCCTTTCCTTTTCTAATTTTCCAATAAAAGGAAACTCATTTATGGCAATCAAAAATCTTCCAAAAAATGAAGTTTTATATACCAAAAGGATCAGGGAATTAAATGCAATTTAATGAACATTTTTACACGGCCAAAATAAATACTTAAAAAAATATTTTCAGGAAATGCATTAATTCCTTTCCTTTTTCTAATTTACAGAGAATGGAAACTACTTTACGGCAATCAATAAATTTCCTAAAAATCGATGCTGATATATTAAATTGACCAGGGGAATACATTAAATTTAATGAACATTTTTCCATGGCCAAGATAAATACTTTAATTTTTTTTTTTCAGAAATTCCTAAATTGAGTTTAATTCTTTTTGCAAATAATTTTCAAATAACCCCTTGGGTTTTATGGTTCAAATACTTCAAAAAATAACCCCTGGTGTGGAGTGTAATATTACTCCTCTTAAATTTTGTCAAGTGGTTTTAATTCTTTCAAACCTCAAATTGAAAATTCAGAAAGGAACTCCATATCAGAATTTGTTTTTTTCAAATAGTTTTCAAATTCACTTTTCAAATCTTTTTATGTTGAAGAAGTCATGTCATGTTATCTCACTGATTTGAAATGTAAGAATTTTGAATTCAAAAGCACATGGGAAAGTCATGTCATTCCCTCTCATTCAAAAGTTTTTAAAAGTTTCAAATTTCACTCAATTCAATCACTCAAGCAAACAAACACTCATTCTAATATTTATTATAACATTCCAAAATTTGGGATGTTACAACAACCTCCCACTTATGTTTAACCCCCTCACAAAAATCTGCAATTACGAGAAAAGTATTAAGATAACATCTAGCAATAGCATTAAACATGTGGATCCAAATCAGTCCCTTACGATGTATCGCATAAACTAGGGTTTGACCTTTTATCACTCTAGCAACCCATCATCTAATAACTACTCCACAATGAATTCCCTTAGGCCCAAATATTGCGAAGTGTCATGTAGTCAACATTCACATGAAACCACTAAGGGAATCACAACATACATATCATCAAAATATCAAACACATATCAAATTCACATGATTACTTGCAACGTGACTTCTCCCGTGACCTCAAGAACAAAGGTAACTACTCACAAACAATATGCATGCTCAAGATCAGAGCGGTATTGAATATCATAATGGATTAGAACATATAATCTTCCACCAAATAAACCATATAGTAATTAACTGCACAAGGTAATCAACACTACTAGTCACCCACATGTACCAATCCGAGGTTCCAGTACAAAGATTGAACACAAGATATGAACTAGGGTTTGAGAGGAGATGGTGTTGTTATAGATTTTGATGAACAATGGCCTCCCAAATATGATAGGGTTGTTGGTGATGACGATGGCTTCAATTTCCCCTCGGGAAGGGAAGTTCCCCCGGCGGAATTGCTCTGCCAAAGGGCAAAAGTGCTCCTGCCCAAGTTGCGCCTCGAGATGGTGGTGCTCTGTCCTGAAAGTCCTCCCCTAATTTTTTTCTAGGTCAAAACACCTTATATACCATAAGGTGGGCTCCAGAGGTGGGCCGTGCTGAGCACAACCCACCAGGGCGTGCCTGGGGGGCCTGGTGCGCCCTGGTGTCTTGTGCTCACCAGGGTGGCCCCCTCTGGTAGTTATTTGATCCAATATTTCTTATATATTCCATAAAAAACCATGAAGCTTCAGCTCATTTGAAGATTTGTAGAATAGGTATCTCTTGTATGCTTTTTCAGGTCCAGAATTTATGTTGTCGGTATTCTCCTTCTTTGTGCAAACCTTGTATATTATGAGAGAAAAGGCATTAGAATTACTCCATGAAGCATTATTATGCATAAAAACATTATAAATAACAATAGGAAATCATGATGCAGAACGGACTTATCAGAGGTCTTGTTCTTCCTCCTCCCAACGCGAAAAGCTCTGACATCTCTCTCTCTCTCTCAAACCCTAACGAAACATCCTCCAAAACCATCATTTCTTCGCGGATTTCATTCATTTAATTCGTGCATCTTCATCCTCGATGAGTTTCTCATGCGATCCATGTTTTTTTGCAAGCTTTTATGGTGCTTTCACCAATGTTCATATCCTAGATGATATGCATAATATTTTTGATTTCCGGTCGATTTGCATGTTAGGATTCAATGTAATAGGTTAGAATTGATCTTAGGTAGTATTAGAACTCGAACCCCATGTTAAAATTACGTTTTTTTGTTGTTATTCTTGTTGTGTGTAGAAATATATGTGATCGGTGATTGCCATGGGGAGCAAGGTCGTGGGCTCATGCTCTAAGCATGCCCAGAATGAGGGAGATGAACTCCATGTTGTTGCGAACAAGGACTTCCAATGCATGAACAACCGGGGGATGACTCCCACGAAGTGGAAGTGCAACACGTTCTTGGAGTCCCAAGGGCTTCACAAGGACTGCACATGGCTTGTGGACAACATTGTGATGGGAGTTTTCAGCAACTTCCATTACCTCACATACCGCAACATCACCGTGGAGCTCCTCTCCACCTTCTCACACACTCTCGACGACTCGAGGGTGGCACTGAGCTACTCATTCACTCTAAGAGGATTTCAACACACCATGACACTAGAGTAGCTCTGCAATGCCTTCGGTTTCATGAACCAAGGGGTTCTCTACACTAGGGGAACACCGGTTGCTGGCGCATTGGGTTCATGGGAACTCATCTTCATCAAGGATGAACATGACCTCTCGGGGAGGAAGGTATTGAGTATCCAAAACCCCGCCATTTGTTATGTTGTGATTTTTGTTGCCAACACTATTTTTGGTAGAGAGAACCTTGGGGCATGCCGAGCTATGACATGTGCGTGCTCCATGTGGCACTCCACCCAAACTACACACCCAAGCCTAATTCTGGAGCTTTTCTTATGCATACCCTTGGTAGGCAGCACAAGCAGCCGAGGGGGGCTGTTGTTTTGGGAGGGTTGGTGACTCTCGATGCCAAGCACTTTGGCCTCTATCTTGATGCTATGTAGCATTTCGCAGGCCCTATGACACTCAGTCATAGGATTATGATCAACACTCACTTCATTGGGCCCGTGCAGGGGGAGCATTGCTACAAATTCCCCCTACCTAACATGCACACCATTTATGTTCGCTTGCCCTTGCCACAAGCATTTACTGTTTCTATGCTTGATATGTGGGTATTCTCTGTTAATAGGATCAATGAGTACCGCCACGAGGCTGGTTTTGGGAACATTTCTCAACGCAAACCCACTCCGGAGTGGGATGTTGCAATAGTAGGCCCGGTCCACGGTTGGGATGCATGGGGCAATGCCCCTCAGCATGCACCCAACCTTCCACCACAGGCTACCCCACGTGTATACTATGGGTAGCCTCAAGATTTTGTGATGAGGTTTGAGTTTCAGCAGCTGCAGCAGCAGGTAGGAGGGATCCGTACAGATCTCGGTGAAGCCAACAACAACATTAACCTGCTAAGTGGGAACATGCAATCCTTCTTTTCTTTCTGGCAGCCACATTCTGGAGCAGAAGGTCCGTCCTCCAGTGGCCCCTCCCACTAGTGGCCACGGTTTGTCCAGGGGGCAACGATGACAAGGACATGGACTAGAGAGCAGGTCAAGAGCCTAAGCTTGGGGAGCACACCCTGTCGTGGATTTGTCACGGCAGATGTCCGGGTGAAAGGACTTAGGTTGGGGCCGAGACGCAACTACGTGGCGGCTTGAAGGGGTTGATCGGAATCAAGAATACATGGAGTTTTACCCAGGTTCGGCCCCTCCGATAGAGGTAAAAGCCTACATCCTGCTTGTCTAGTATTGATGATGATGAAGATCTCTCGGTTACAAGGGTTCTAATTGATACCTCTAATCTCTTGTGCCTCTAATCTCTTGTGTTGTCTAAACTTGTAGACTTGTGTCTATTGAGAACTTGTCCCTCTAGGGGTGCTCTACCCCTCCTTATATAAGTGGAGAGAGTAGGCTTACAAATAGAGTCCTACTAGGAGTGGGATTAGGACTAGTCTCTCATGAATCCTACTCTGGGTCTTATTTCCTTTAAGGGAATCCTTATCTCTAGTGGGCCTTCTCCCGTGGGCCTTCTCTTGTGAGCCGCCTGGCGCCGGCACACCCTCCGGGTCTTGGGCTTGGTCATCCTGTGACCCGCTTGCCGGGTCATAAATAAGATGTCATGTTTTTAACGGGTCTCATGTGAGTTGCCTGGCCGGGTCATTAATAAGATGTCATGTCTTTGGCCGGGTCTCCTGTGAGTCGCCAACCCGGGTCATACCATGGGGTATATCCCTATCATTAGCCCCCAGGTTAGCTTGAATTTATTCATGGTAAGCTCTTGAAATAAGAGTAACAAATATGTTAAGTGGCCGGCTTGCTCCTTTGGCCGGCTTATAAAATGGCTTCTCAGAAATCCGGGTCTTTTCTCCATATGAATGAGTCGTCTTGATAATCATCTTGCTTTTCAATGTCTTTTGAGAAATATTGAGAATAGAACACCCATATGCCATTGAGTCAGCTTCCAATACTCTTGGCGGGTCATCTCCGCCGGGTCATAATCATTGATGATGCCGGGTCATTATCGTTGGTGACTCCAGGTTAAATAGCTAGAATCCTGCTGACTTGATAAATATTGGGATGAAAATCCATCTGATGTAGAACCGGACTTCCATTGTTGTGAAGCAGGGCGGCTTATATAAACTCTGGCGGGTTTATGATCTTTTGATAACACCGGGTCATAAGTGTTGGTGACGCTGGGTCTAACAACTGAACTCCATATTTAATATCTTGAAAATTCTCCTCAAAGTTTTTGATATGTCCATATTCCCTGTAGCCCCCAAGCTCCGATATTATCCATGATAACTTGGTGCTTTGTAAATAACATTTTGGACTGTGTAGCCCCCAAGTGTCGGGTTGTCCTGCCTGCAGCAACCTGGGACTTATAATTGCCTTAAATCTTATAATGCTTCAGCGGGTGTAGCCCCCAAGGGCCGGCTCATCAGAATGTGATGTGCCGGTTCTTCAATTTGAATATCTTAATCTGTTGGAACAACTGAATACTATAGCCCCCAAGTGCCGGGTCAGTAAGAATTACTGGGCTGGGACTTTAGAAAAATATAGAAGGGCCGGCTCATCTCCTTGAGATAATATGATCTTGCTGACAATGTAATGGTTTGAAAACCGGCTTGCATTAGCCCCCAAGGGTCGTGGTGCATGCTTGCAGCGACATGGGACTTGCATAATTGATATAAACTTGGACTTGGATAATGTAGCCCCCAAGTGTCGGGTCGTCTGCCTACGGCGACTCGGGACTATGTGAGAATAATACGTCTCACCATAATTTGTTGAATGAATCTTTGATCGTGGTCGTAATATAACCCGGAATGAATATCCTCGAATAATTCCTTTCTCTTTGACATGAAATTCCTGCTCGTGGTTGCACTGCAACCTTTCACAACATTGCTCCTTTTCTCATAATCATGCTCTAACCCAGCTTGATAAGCCGGCATGTTTTCTGGAGGTGGGAAGCCCCCTTGATAATCCACGGCTCCACCTTTTAGCTCCCATTTGAGAGCACCTTTGTAATAGCTTTAAGGATAATTCTGCCTTTCTTGAATGTAGCTCCGGATGTATATATTTCTGTCTCTCCGTGTTTTTATTTTACCGGCTCTTTATTGATTGACCCCCCCTTTGTATGAATCCATCTTGAACTTTTAGAGCCGGACCTTGTCTTTGAAGATGTCACGCCTTCTCCAGTAATTTAGAGCCGACCGAGCACTTTGAAACTTATCAATCGAAGTAGTATGACTCCGGCTCTTGTAGGATGAACTTTGTCGAGAACCGGTTGTCTTAGGGTCATGTAAGCTATACCAAAGGTAAGAAGCCTCCATCGACAACCGTGGCTAATAATGAGCCGGAAGCGGCGTAAAGCCGGTTGTTTGCAGGGCAATGTAAGTTGTACCTAAAGGTAAGAAGCTTCCTGTTAACGTTTGAATATTGTATGTGCGGATGCTGGCTGTTGATGGGAGATGTAATCTATACCCTAAGGCAAGAAGCCTTCATCGACAACCGCGGCTAATGATTAGCTTGAAACGGCATAAAGCCGGCTGTTTGAAGGGAGATGTAAGCTTTACCCGAAGGCAAGAAGCCTCCTTCAACAGCTACAGTTGATAAGCAACTGAGTTTTGGCGTAAAACGCCGGTTGTTAGGGTGAGATAAGAAAACCCGTTGGTAAGAAGCCCCTTCGACAACCGCGGTTAATAAGTAACCGGAAGTGGCATAAAGCCGGCCATTAGGGTGAGATAAGTGATACCCGTCGGTAAGAAGCCCCCTTCAATGGCCGCAGTTGATAAGCAACTGGAATTTGGTGTACATGTTGTTGTCTTAGGGTCATGTAAGCCATACCAAAGGTAAGAAGCCTCCATCAATGACATCGCTTAATGTAACCAAACTAGGCATAAAGCTAACTATGCAAGGGAGATGTAAGCTATACCCGAAGGCAAGAAGCCTCCTTGCAATAGTTTAATAACAGTTGGCTGTGCAAAGGAGATGTAAGCTATACCCGAAGGCAAGAAGCCTCTTTGCAATAGTGCTTAATTGGGCATAACGCCGGCTGTGCAAGGGAGATGTAAGCTATACCCGAAGGCAAGAAGCCTCCTTGCAACAGCATAAAAGCAGACTGTGCAGGGGAGTTGTAAGCTATACCCGAAGGCAAGAAGCCTCCCTGCAACAGCGCTTGATAGGGCTAAAGCCAACTATGCAAGGGAGATGTAAGCTATACCCGAAGGCAAGAAGCCTCCTTGCAACAGTTTAATAATAGCTGGCTGTGCAAAGGAGATGTAAGCTATACCCGAAGGCAAGAAGCCTCTTTGCAACAGTGCTTAATTCGGCATAACGCCGGCTGTGCAAGGGAGATGTAAGCTATACCCGAAGGCAAGAAGCCTCCTTGCAACAGCATAAAAACAGACCGTGCAGGGGAGATGTAAGCTATACCCGAAGGCAAGAAGCCTCCTTGCAATAACGCTTGATAGGGCATAAAGCCGGATGATAAATCAGCCGTTTTGACGGCGAACAAACCATTTCAACTCAAATTTTTGAGCCGAAAAATTTCATCTTGCAAAGACCCGGGCTTCTCATTGAAAACGACCAAATGTGTCTTGCCATGTCTGTAGTCAACGGGTCTGCGACATTCAGATCCGTGTGTACTTTGCAAATCTCTATGTCAAACTCTAAATACTGCTACCACGCTCCACTGGGAGCTATTCCAAATGGCTGCTCCACTATATGTATCCAAATTGCTACTAAGAATCATCCGAATTGGTGTTATAGCTTGCATCGACGTAACTCTTTACGACGAACTCTTTATCACCTCCATAATCGAGAAACATTTCCTTAGTCTTTTAGTTACTAAGGATGATCTTGACCATTGTCCAGTGATCCAGTCCTGGATCACTCTTGTACCCCTTGACGGACTCATGGCAAGGCACACACAGGTGCGGTACACAGCATGGCATACTATACAGAGCCTATGGCTAAGGCATAGGGGATGACATTCGTCCTTTCTCTTTCTTCTGCCGTGGTCGAGCTTTGAGTCTCACTCAACTTCACACCTTACAAAGTAGGCGAGAACACTTCTCTCTGACTAATCCATTTTGAACTCTTTCAAAATCTTGTCAAGGTATGTACTCATTGAAAGTCTTATCAAACATCTTGACCTATCTTCATAGATCTTGATGCTCAAAAATTAGGTAGTTTTATCCAAGTCTTCCTTTGAAAAACTCTTTTCAAACAACCGTTTATGCTCTCCAAAAATTCTACATCATTTCTGAATAGCAATATGTCATCCACATATACTTATTAGAAACTCTATAGTGCTCCCACTCACTTTATTGCAAATACAAGTTTCTCGTAAACTTTGTATAGACTCAAAAACTTTGATCACCTCATCAAAGTGTATATTCAAACTCCGAGATGCTTGCTCCTGTTCATAGAAGAATCACTGAAGCTCGCACACCTTTTAGCATCCTTAGGACTGACAAAACCTTCTGGTTGTATCTCATACAACCTTTCTTTAGGGAAGGAAACAATGTTTTGGCATCCATCTGCCAGATTTCATAATTGAAGAATGCAGCAACTGCTAACATAATTCCAACAGACTTTAGCATCGCTATGAGTGAGAAAGTCTCATCACAGTCAACTCCTTGAACTTGTCATAAACTACTTTGCAAAAAGTCGAGCTTAACAAATGGTAACATTTACCATCAGCGTCTGTCTTCATTTTAAAGATCCATTTGTACTTAACGACCTGCCGTCCAACGAGCAAGTCCACCAAAGTCTATACTTGGTTTTCATACATCGATCCTTTCTCAGATTTCATGGCCTCTAACCATTTGTTGGTTTCCCGGCCCATCATCGCTCCTCCATAGTTCGTAGGTTCATCGTTGTCCAACAACATGACCTCCAAGACAGGGTTGTCGTACTACTCAGTAGCAGTACACGTCCTTGTCATCCTACGAAGTTAGATAGTAACTTGATCCAAAGCTTCATGATCATCGTCATTAACTTCCTCTTCAACTGACGTAGGCTTCACAGAAACATCTTTCTGCGCTGCGCTACTTTCTCGTTGCAGTAAAGGTTCAATAACCTCATCAAGCTCTATTTTCCTCGTAGGTCGATAGTAACTTGATCCGAAGCTTCATGATCATCATCATTAACTTCCTCTTCAACTGATGTAGGCTTCACAGAAACATCTTTATGCGCTCGCTACTTTCTGGTTGAAGCACAGGTTCAATAACCTCATCTAGTTCCATCCTCCTCCCACTCAATTCTTTCAAGAGAAACCCTTTCTCGAGAAAGGACCCAATTTTAGCAACAAACATTTTATGCTTGGATCTGAGATAGAAGGTTCACCCAACTGTTCTTAGGGTATTCTATGAAGATGCATTTGTCCGCTTTGGATTCGAGCTCATTAGGTGAAAACATTTTCCACACAAGCGTCGTAGCCCCAAACATTTTGCACACATTTGTCAGCTTAGGTTTCTATCAAACCATAGTTCACACGGTGTCATCTCAACGGATTTAGATGGTGCCCTATCTAAAGTGAATGTAGTTGTCTCTAATGCATAACCCCAAAATTATAGTAACAAAATGATAATAGACATCATAGCATGCACCATATGCAATAGAGCATGACTATGACGTTCGGACACACCATCACACTATGGTGTTCCAGGTGGCGTGGTTGTGAAACAACTTTCACATTGTCTAAAGTTGTATGCCAAACTCGTAACGTAGATATTCACCTCCACGATCATATCGCAAACATTTTTATCTTCTTGTCATGATGATCTTAACTTCACTCTGAATTTGCTTGAACCTTTCAAACGATTCAGACTTGTGTTTCATTAAGTAAATATACACTATATCTACTCAAATCATTAGTGAAGGTAAGAAAATAATTATATCCACCGCACGCTACAAGACTCATTGGATTGCATACATCAACATGTATCATTTCCAATAAATCACTTGCCCGCTTCATCAAAACAGAAAACGGGGTCCTTAGTCATCTTGACCAAGAGGCATGGTTCGCATGTCTCAACCGATTTGAAATCGAATGAGTCCAAAGATCCATCAACATGGAGTTTCTTCATGCGCTTTATACCAATATGATTTAGCGGTAGTGCCACAAGTATGTGGTACTATTATTATTAACTTTGTATATCCTTGGCATCAATGTTATGAATATGTGTATTACTATGATCAAGTTTCAACAAACCATTCTTAATGGGTGCATGACCGTTGAAGGTGTTATTCGTGTAAATAGAATAACCATTATTCTCTAACTTAAATGAATAACCGTGTTGCAATGACCGTGATCTAATCACGATCATGCTCAACGCAAAAAACACCAAATAACATTTATTTAGGTTCGTCACTAATCTTGAAGGTAGAGAGAGCGTGCGATGTTGATCACATCAACCTTGGAAACATTTCCAACACACATCGTCACCTCACACTTAGCTAGTTCTCCGTTTATTCCGTAGCTTTTATTTCGAGTTACTAGCATTTAGCAACCGAACCGGTATCCAATACCCAGGTGCTACTAGGAGTACAAGCAAGGTACACATCAATAACACGTATATCAAATATACTTCTGTCGACGTTGCCAACCTTCTTATCTACCAAGTATCTAGGGTTGTTCCGCTTCAGCGACCTCTCTCCTCATAATTGAAGCACTTAGTCTCGGGTTTGGGTTCAACTTTGGGTTGCTTCATTGGAGCAGCAACTGACTTGCCATCCATGAAGTTTCCCTCCTTGCCCTTGCCCTTCTCAAAACTAGTGGTTATACTAACCATCAACACCCGATGCTCCTTCTTGATTTCTACCTTCGCGGTGTCAAACATCGCGAACAGCTCAGGGATCATTAATTTTATCTCTGGCATTTTATAGTTCATCACGAAGTTCTAGTAGCCTAGTAAAAGTGACTTGGAGAACTATATCAATCACTATCTTATCTGGAAGATGAACTCCCACTCGATTCAAGCGATTGTAGCACCCAGACAATCTGAGCACATGCTCAACGATTGAGCAATTCTCGTTCACCTTGCAGGCAAAGAATCTTGTTGGAGATCTCATATCTCGCAACACGGGCACGAGCTTGAGATCCTAATTTCAGCTCTTAGAACATCTCATATGTTCCGTGACGTTCAAAACGTTTTGAAGCCTCAATTCTAAGCCGTAATGCATGATGCACTAAACTATCAAGTAGTCATCAGCACGTACCTGTCAGATGTTCACAACATCTACAGACGACACTAGAGAGGTTGGCACACTGAGCAGTGCATTAAGGACATAAGCCTTTTGTGTAGCAACGAGGACAATCCTTAGATCATGGAGCCAATCCGCAATATTGCTACCATCATCTTTCAACTCTATTTCTCTAGGAACATATAAAAATTCAAGGGCGCTACAGCGCGATCAAGTAATCTACAATATAATTTGCAAAGACACTACTGACTATGTTCATGATAATGAGTTCAATTAATCATATTACTTAAGAACTCCCACTCAAATTGACATCCCTCCGGTCATTCGAGTGATACATGATCCAAATTCACCAACTCAAGTACGATCATCACGTGAGTTGAGGTGGTTACAATGGTGAACATCATCATGTTGATCATATCTACTATATGACTCATGTACGACCTTTCGGTCTCTTGTGTTCTGAGGCCATGTATGTACATGCTAGGCTCGTCAAGTTTAACCCGAGTGTTCTGCATGTGCAACACTGGCTTGCACCCGTTGTATGTGAACGTAGAGTCTATCACACCCGATCATCACGTGGTGTCTCGACACGAAGAACTTTCGCAACGGTGCACACTCGCGGAGAACACAATTTATCTTGAAATTAAGTGAGGGATCACCTTATAATGCTACGGTCGTCCTAAGCAAAACAAGGTGCATAATAGGACTAACATCACATGCAAATCATAAGTGACATGATATGGCCATGAACTTGTGCTTTTGATCTCCATCGTGAAAGCACCGGCATGATCTCCATCGTCACCGACATGACACCATGATCTCCATCATCTTGATCTCCATCAACGTGTCGCCATTGGGGTTGTCGCGCCCAACATGCTTCTACTAGTATTGCTACCATTTAGTGATAAAGTAAAGCATTACATAGCGCTTAATGATTGACACGCAGGTCATACAATAATTAAAGACAACCCTATGGCTCCTATCGGTTGCCGTACTCATCGACATGCAAGTCTTGATAATCTATACATCACATGATGATCTCATACATCACATATATCACATCATGTAATTGGTCATATCACATCACAACATACCCTGCAAAAACAAGTTAGACGTCCTCTAATTGTTGTTGCATGTTTTACGTGGCTGCTACAGGTATCTAGCAAGAACAATTCGCATCTACGCAAAAACCACAACGGTGATACACTAGTTGCTTTTCAACCTTCTCAAGGACCGCATTTGTCGAATCCGATCCAACTAAAGTGAGAGAAACTGCCACCCGCAAGCCATCTAGGCAACAAATTGCGTCGAGGGAACCGGTCTCTCGTAAGCGTACGAGTAATGTTGGTCCGGGCCGCTTCATCTCACAATACCGCTGAACCAAAATCCGACCAAGGGAGGAAGCAATGTAAGCATGAACGCCCACAAACTCTTTGTGTTCTACTCGAGATCTCATCTACAGATAGACCTAGCTCATGATGCCACTGTTGGGGAACGTTGCATGGGAAACAAAAAAATTCCTACGCACACACAAGATCTATCCATGGTGATGAGCATCTACGAGAGGGAGAGTGGATCTACATACCCTTGTAGATCGCTAAGCGAGAAGCGTTAAGAAACGCAGTTGGTGTAGTCGAACGTCTTCGCGATCCAAATCGCCGAGCGTCCCGCAATCTCATCACGATCCGTCCCGTGAACACATCACGATCTGTTTCGCGATCTTTATCATGATCCGTCCCACGAACTCATCACGATTCATCCTGCGAACTCATCACAATCCGTCCCGCGAACTCATCACGAACCGTCTCGCGATCTTGATCACGGTCCTTCCGATCTAGCGCCGTACAGACGACACCTCCGCATTTAGCACACATGCAGCTTGATGACGATTTCCACCATCTTGATCCAGCAAGAGGAAGTGGATAGGAAGAAGAGTTCACTGGCAGCGTGACGGCGCTCCGGCGATGGTGGTGGAGCAATTCCGGCAGGGCTTCGCCTAAGCACTGCGGAAATCCGATCTAGAGGAGCACCAGTGGCACGGGTAGCACATGGCCGTAAAAACTAGTGCAAAACACCCAATACCACCAGTATATATAGGAGGGAGGGAGGAGGAGGGCTGGCACACAAGGCAGCCCTTGCGCAAGGAGGATAGGAGGAATCCTCCTCCAATCCTAGTAGGACTAGGATTCCTCGTTTCCTACATGGAATCTCTTTCCACCTTGCGTTTTTTCTTTCTCTTTCAACTCCAGCCGCATAGGCCTCTTAGAGACTTCCACCAGCCCACTAAGGGCTGGTTTCCACCCTCCCACATCCCATGTAGCATCTTGGGTCGAAATACCTCTCCCGATGGTCCCCCGGTACACTACCAGCACTCCCGGTACACTGCCGATGAGCCCGAAACTTTTCCGGCGACCAAAATAGGACTTCCTATATATGAATATTTACCTCCGGAGCTCCTCGTGACGTCCGGGATCTCATCCGGGACTCCGAACAACCTTCGGTCACCACCATACATAACTCCATACTACCGAAACGTCACCAAACCTTAAGTGTGCAGACCCTGCGGGTTCGAGAACTATGTAGACATGACTGAGACACCTCTACGGTCAATAACCAATGGAGGGACCTGGATGTCCACATTGGTTCCTACATATTCTACGAAGATCTTTATCGGTCGAACCTCTATGTCAAGGATTCAGTTAATCCCGTATGATGTTCCCTTTGTTCTTCGGTATGTTACTTGCCCGAGATTCGATTGTCGATACCTCCGTACATAGTTCAACCTCATTACTGGCAAGTCTCTTTACTCGTTCCATAATACAAGATCCTGTGACTAACACTTAATCACATTGCTTGCAAGGCTTATTGTGATGTTGTATTACCGAGTGGGCCCTGAGATACCTCTCCGTCACACGGAGTAACAAATCCCAGTCTTAATCCATGCCAACTCAACAGACACCCTCGGAGATACCTGTAGAGAACCTTTATAGTCACCCAGTTACGTTGCGACGTTTGATACACACAAGGTACTCCTTCAATGTTAGTGAGTTGCATGATCTCATGGTCATAGGAACACATACTTTGACATGCAGAAAACAGTAGCAATAAACTGACACGATCATATGTTGCGTTTGTAGTTTGGGTCTTGTCCATCACATAATTCTCCTAATGATGTGATCCCGTTATCAAATGACATCACATGTCAATGGCTAGGAAACCTTGACCATCTTTGATCAACGAGCTAGTTCACTACGGGCATACTAGGGACAGAGTGTTGTCTATTTACCCACACATGTAATGTGTTTCCATTCAATACAATTATAGCATGGATAATAAACGATTATCATGAACAAGGAACTATGATAATAACTAATTTATTATTGCCTCTAGGGCATATTTCCAACAAATATTTGATGTGGTTGATATTACACCAAAATTTATTTGCAATACTTTAATCGTGGATCTCCAGCTCTAGGCTGGCTTTATAAGTCGTTGTTATATGTTGAGATAATTCGCGTAAGTGCAACTCTGTCACGAACTTGGGGATTGTGTGGTAGACAATCGACATTTCCCAAGGGAGTGTGCAAGTGGTAAATAAAACATACTGACCATTGACCTCGAAAGAGACAACCATTCTTGATCCATAGTGTATGAAATTAAGTCACGACGGAACCCAGTTATATATAGTGATTTTTGCATAACCCCACCACCAAGAATTGATATCCCGAAGAACAATGAGTAAGACAAGGGTTTGAGAGCCATGACTAGGATGCATTAGTGGGTGTTAATGAAAAACTTGAGTACTTTGTTGTCTTTGATCACCAAACCTTCTAATTGTATTTTGATGATTGAGCTTAAGTTAAATATCCATCTATTGATGAGCACCTTCATTTGCCTACACACTGGTTTAGCGAATAAATTTTTCTTTGAGAAATTGTAACTAATGATATGAGACTATACGTGGATAGGCAACGAGTTTGGATGCAACTATTGAATTGCAAATACTTTTATTGAATGATATTGCAGGATAAAAGAGGATGGATATCATGTGTTTTCTCAATTTGGTAAAGTTATTTCCATTTAACCAAGCTCCTTTTCACTTTCTTGTTTCCTCGAGGATGAGGAAATCTTAAGCTTGGGGAAGTTCATGGCTCGAGAATTTGCGATGTTTTTCATAGTGATTTCCATTTGGTTTCATTAGTTTTTTTATTATTCATAGGATATTTCTATGTCTAATCTAACAAAAGATAGGAAAATCTACTTTGTCCTTTGGATGGCAGAAAAAACACATTTTGAAGGAAACCAAAGCAGATTACTGTAAATCAAGCCAATTGGAGCAATTTTCCTGAACGGAGCATTGCCAACAGGTGCACCAAAGAGAAAGAGGGCCTTCCATATGACCGTGCGTGCTCGTTTGAGCGGTCGTTTGGAGTGCCCATGGCCCCTCCTTATCTATACAAGAAACTTTCATGAAGGGACCATGAGGATAAGAGAACCATAGCCACCCGACACACCATCTAGAACAAGAAAAGGGGGATCTGAAGAACTCACGAGGATCATTGTAGTTTTTAGTCCTTTCGTCTCCATCATCATCATCATCATAATCATCTCCTTCGCCATTGCAAGGGGGATTGGAACTTGAAATCTCTACTCCATCTCATCTGGGGTCAAGACTATTTGAGCACCATTTCATCTTATTGTGGATCCCCTCAATATTCTTGATATGGTTTTCATGGTTTTTCCCTCTGCTGTAATTGATTCCCCCCATATGATGTGTGAGTAATTCCCCTAGGTGTGAGATGTGTAGGTAAGTGGTAAAATTGATATGTGCATATCATATATGTCGTTATTTGAATATGTGGTAGTATGATCTATTTTAGAAAGTTGTTTTGATGTGGTGAACCCTATCCCTATGCATGTTGTTCAATTTAAGGGTCCATGCAGCATGATCTCAAGACCTACACAAGTAACACATATTGTTTAGGAACTCCGTGACTCTGATGTTAAAGGTGGAGATATCTATGAGAACCAAAGACAATATGAGATAATGGTGATCCATTGAACTTAATGCTTAGTTCCGGTCTTATGACCTTAATTGTAGAAAGTACCACTCTTTGGCATTAGAGAAGCAGGACCATAGAATGAAATGTAACCCCAAGCGGAGGAGTTTCATGACTCTAGGAAGAACCGTCTACAGAAAGTTTATATCAAATACTATGAGTACAATACAAGGTAACTGGTATTACCGTCGCATTGGCACAATTCATATAGTCTTACCATGAACTAAAATATCTCCACACCTGTGGGGACCCCAACTCATAAGTCGTGATCACCGAATGAACGTGCACAGTGATCCCAGAGATCAATGCTCACTAAACACATAGAAGCTGAATAACAAGAGTCTTACATCCATACTTATCGTCTTACACAAATACTGACCACGAAGGTCTTAGTCTTACATAGATACGGCCCCACAGTCCAAACACTTAAAATAGAACAAGCAGCGGAAGTCTTGATCAAAAGCGTGAAGCCATGCCATCTGCCTTAACCTACAGGTATTCTGACTTGGAAGCGTCCTAGTTCGCATGTTCGTCTCCAACGAACTCTTCAACATACTCCTGCTCTTCCATGCCTGGCCAATTAAATAACCCGTGGCAAGCCAATGAGTACTTTGAATGTACTCGCAAGCAACCCAAGTTGTAGAACGAGGTAACAATGATGCATGGTATAGCACTCAGTAGGTAAAATTTGTGGAAAGCTAATTTTGTATGCAAGTGACATGACCAAGTAACTAGTGGGCATGCATCAACATCTAGTAGGAACCCATGTGAACAAATTGCAAATATCATCATAAGTATTGGTTGAACATCTCATGTTCACTCTTCACGCTAAGTCATCGAACTTAGTTCAATCCTCACGCTAAGTCATCGGACTTAGCTCATGTGACTTCTTCTCACCACCACACCCATACTCACACCAAGTTTTATGAAAACACCCGAACGTAGTTTAAGGAGGACCTCCAACTGTCCATGACCGCGGACGCGGCTATTCGAATAGTTTTACACTCTACAGAGGTTGCACACTTTACCCACAAGACTCGGGGAACTTCCATGTCATCCACAACTCGTGGTATATAACATATCCGAGGTAAGCACCCGAACAATGCCTTTCCCATGGTGATACTAAACAAAGAGTCCACTCGTTGGTGCCATCCCTCATTATATACATCACTCGTATCATCCATGAGGGCACGCAATGGTGTTCCCGGTGCCTATAAAGACAACGCATGACCTTCCTCTCAGGGACGACCCCATCTCAAGAGTGACCACTTCACTCTTGCCACTAGTAATGTGGGCTCCTTACTAGCACCAACCATAGTAATAGACAAAGCCCCGTCCCATAAGGGGTATCTTGGTTGCGCATGTAAGGTTGGGGCGGTCAGCAGACCTTAGATCTAATCCGTTTTTGAAAACACATACTCAACTTGCTCTCGCAGACCACTTCCTTCTCAAGTGGTCACCCTTCTCATCATCATCTCCCTCGGGCATTAGTGGCACCCGACGGGGTTTTCGAAAGAGTCTTTGAAATCATTTCTTTTTCTTTCCATCACCATGCATAAGTCCCATCCCCACTTGCGTAGCATCTACTAGCATCCTAACTACACCCACCCACATAACCATCATAAGGGGTAGGGTCATGCACGATGCAAGTGTCAAAGGAGAAGTACCGGAGGCATCCCACCGAAAGGGGAACACCACAACACTTGATCAAATACGATGAAAGTAAAGTGCTATATGACATGCAATAAAATGGTTTATTGTCATGGTCAAAGGGTTGCTTGCCTGGCTCAACAAAGTCTCTGGGGTCTTTGAAGTCTTCGGGTCCAACTTGTTCGTCAACCGCGCAATCTATCGTCACGAAATAAAACGATAAAAATAAGAAATCACACAAAATAGAGCACTCAATCTATTACCAAAAATGTTCACCTACTTTGATAAATACTAAAAGTCATACTAAAAATATTCTCTTAGGGTTTTGCTGTGCAAAAGGTTTTGGAAATAAAATAACTGAGGCAAAAAGCTACCTATATATAGGTTTTAAAATAAAACAGTACTAAAAATAGTTTCAAACATTTTTACAAATGGCACTATTAAATTCTATAGAATATTCTAAGATTTTTGGTGGAAGAAATATTGTCATAGGATAAATATTTATTTCTGTGGGATTTTTGGAAGTCTATAGAAAAAAGGAAAAAAAAGGGGGCTTCTGTGCCCTTTCGGGCCAGAATGCATGGCCGAAATCGGCCCAGAGAGGGAAGCCGGCCTAGGCGAGGAGCCACGCGCAGCAGGTTTAGTTTTAAACCTGCCCGTGGGCCTGGCCTGCCAGCGAGAGGGGAGGGGGCGAGGGGATGACAGGTGGGCCCCACCTATCATCCCTCTCCTCACGACAGTGGTAGAGGAGGAGCTCACTGGATGCTATGAGCCATGGTAGCCTGAGTGGAGGGCACCGGCATGCTCCTGGGGGCGTCGCGTGTCGGAGGGAGGTCGCGGGGTTGCCAGAGAGAGAGGGGAACGCCAGCGAGGGGGAAACCCGACAACGGCGGCGAGGGTTTGAGTCGGGAGAGGGCTCCCGACCGCGGGGAAGAGCGCTCTGGGCATGGGGAGAACGCGGAGAGAGAGGGAGAGCGAGGAGAGAGGGTCAGGGGGAGCGGGGCGGCCTATTTATAGGCGGCCACCGGACCATCGTGGGCGCGGAGTGCCGGTGTGCACAGGGTGCTCACCACAGCCCACGGGGGTGGGCGAGGCCGTGTCTGGGGGCTACCTGGACGTAGTCTGTGCGTGGGAGGAGGGAAGGCAGCCAGGGGGGCGGAGGTGCGTGCGTGCGAGCCTGGCCACTGGCCGGTTCGTGTGGCGCTGTGCGCACGTGCGAGAGATAGGGGAGAGAGGGGGCGACCGGGCAGCGTGTTGCGGACGCCAAGGGGGGCCGAGGGGACATGCTGGGGCAGCCCGAGGTGGTTGGGGCTGCCTGTTGGCCAGCGGCTACAGTGCGGGTGCTCACTCTAGCATGCTCCAGTGCGTGAGCTCTGCATGCCAGGGCATTAGTTTAGCCCCCCTGCGTGTCCTCTTGTGCCTTGGGGTATTGGAGATGCCCAAAGGCTAGGATAAGCTAGGGGAGAGCTCTGGAGGAGACTTAGGGTAGAAGGAAATGGGGAGAGGGGTATAAATGGTGCTTTCCAAAGGGGTAAATGGGGGTTTTACCCCACCTACCAGTGGCTGGGTGACCTGAGATTCTTACTGAGGGTGAAAGGTGACCACAAGAGACTCTGGTAAAAAGTTGAGGCTAAGGGTAAAAGGATAAGAGGTAGAAATAGGGGTTTTACCAAATCACCAGAAGGTGTTTGGTGGATTTTTGGGCAAGAAATATTTACCAGCTTAGTGAGATATTTACCAGGGTCAAGGGCTAGGTAGAAATGAGATGCTTCACCAAATTTGAGCTCACGGGGAAAAAGTTGACAATGTAAATTTGATAAACCCTAGAATTTAGCAGAATCAGATTTCTGTAGATCCGATGATGCTAGGCTTTTACCCTTGATGCACCACTTAGTGTATCATCACTATTTGGCCATTAGAGCATGCCCACAAAGTGTGAGGCCAATGGGAGACACTTCACAATGTAAAGTTGCTCAAATTTGATTCTGGACATGAATTGTTTTGGGCTGATTTGATGAACCAAACCAACTTGGATTGGGATGAAACTTTGCAAGATCATCCCCCATGATAGTGTTGACTTTCTAAAATTTTCCTGGAATTTATTCAGAATATTTCTTATGGAAATATTCCAAAAGTTTGATCTGAACAGAAAGGGTTTTGAGGGGTTTTGCCTATGGTATGCCATGCCCTTGTGTTGAAACTCATATATATGGAAAATGTTGGAAATATGCCCTAGAGGCAATATTAAATTGGTTATTATCATATTTCCTTGCTCACAATAATCGTTTATTATCCATGCTAGAATTGTATTGATCGGAAATTCAGATACATGTGTGGATACATAGACAACACCATGTCCCTAGTATGCCTCTAGTGAACTAGCTCGTTGATCAAAGATGGTTAAGGTTTCCTAGCCATGGACATACGACACCATTTGAAAACAGGATCACATCATTAGGAGAATGCTGTTATGGACAAGACCCAAACTACAAACGTAGCATATGATCGTGTCAGTTTATTGCTACTGTTTTCTGCATGTCAAGTATATGTTCCTATGACCATGAGATCATGCAACTCACTAACACCGGAGGAGTACCTTGTGTGTATCAAACTTTGCAATGTAACTGGGTGACTATAAAGGTGCTCTACAGGTATCTCCGAGGGTGTCTGTTGGGTTGGCATGGATCAAGACTGGGATTTGTTACTCCGTGTGACGGAGAGGTATCTTAGGGCCCACTCGGTACTACAACATCACAATAAGCCTTGCAAGCAATGTGACTAAGTGTTGGTCATGGGATCTTGTATTACGGAACGAGTAAAGAGACTTGCCGGTAACGAGGTTGAACTAGGTATGGAAATACCGACGATCGAATCTCGGGCAAGTAACATACCGAAGAACAACGGGAACATCATACGGGATTAACCGAATCCTTGACATAGAGGTTCGACCGATAAATATCTTCGTAGAATATGTAGGAACCAATATGGGCATACAGGTCCCGCTATTGGTTATTGACCGTAGAGGTGTCTCGGTCATGTCTACATAGTTCTCGAACCCGCAGGGTCTGCACACTTAAGGTTCGGTGACGTTTCGGTAGTATAGAGTGGTGTATGGTGGTGACTGAAGGTTGTTCGGAGTCCCGTATGAGATCCCGGACGTCACGAGGAGCTCCAGAATTGTACGGAGGTAAAGATTGATATATAGGAAGTCCTATTTTGGTCGCCGGAAAGGTTTCAGGCTCATCGGTAATGTACCGGGAGTATCGGTAGTGTACCGGGGGACCACCGGGAGGGGTATTTCGACCCAAGAGGCTACATGGGCTGTGGGAGGATGAATACCAGCCCTTAGTGGGCTGGTGGGAGTCCCACACAAGGCCCATGCGGATGGGAAGAAAAGCCCAAAGAGAAAAAGGTGGAAAAAGGCAAAAAGACCAAATAAGGAGGAGTCCTAGTCCTACTAGGATTGGAGGAGGATTCCTCCTCCCCTCCCACTTCGGTCGAAGCCTAGAGGGCTTGGCCCTTGAGCCAAGCCTCCTCCTCTCTTCCTCTTATATATACTAGAGGTTTTAGGGTTTTCGCACTAGATTTTCAGCCACGTGCTACCCTCGCCTCAAGTGCATAGTTTGTCCTCTAGATCGGTTTTCTGCATTGCTTAGGCTAACCCAGCCGGAATAGCTCCACCACCATCACAGCAGTGCCGTCACGCTGCCGGAGAACTCGTCTACCTCTCCGCTCCCTATTGCTAGATCAAGAAGGCGGATATCGTCATCGAGTTGTACGTGTACTGAATGCGGAGGTGTCGTCCGTTCGGCGCTAGATCGGAAGGACGGTGATCAAGATCGCGAGTAGGATCATGATGAGATCACAGGAGGGATCGTGATGAGTTCGTGGGACGGATCATGATTGGATTGCGGGACGGATCATGGTGAGATCACGGGATGCTTAGCGATTTGGATCGCGAAGACGTTCGACTACACCAACCGCGTTTCTTAACGCTTCCCGCTTAGAGATCTACAAGGGTATGTAGATCCACTCTCCCTCTCGTAGATGCTCATCACCATGGATAGATCTTGCGTATGCGTAGGAAATTTTTTGTTTCTCATGCAACGTTCCCCAACGGTGGCATCATGAGCTAGGTCTATGTGTAGATGAGATCTTGAGTAGAACACAAAGAGTTTGTGGGCGTTGATGCTTAGATTGCTTCCTCCCTTGGTAGTATTTTGGTTCAGAGGTATTGTGGGATGAAGCGGACCGGACCAACCTTACTCGTACGCTTATGAGAGACCGGTTCCATCGACTGACGTGTAACTTCATTGCACAAAGATGGCTGGCGGGTGTCTGTTTCTCCTACTTTAGTTGGATCGGATTCGACAAAGGCGGTCCATGAGAAGGTTGAAAAGCAACTTAAGTATCACCGTTGTGGTTTTGCGTAGGTGAGAATTGTTCTTGGTAGATACCCATAGCATCCACGTAAAACATGCAACAACAATTAGAGGGCATCTAACTTGTTTTTGCAGGGTATGTTGTGGTGTGATATGGCCAATTACATGATGAGATATATGTGATGTATGAGATGATCATGTGTTGTATAGAATATCACAACTTGCATGTCGATGAGTACGGTAACCGGCAGGAGCCATAGGGTTGTCTTTAATTATTGTATGACTTGCGTGTCAATCATTAAGCGCTATGTAATGCTTTACTTTATTGCTAAACTGTAGCAATATTAGTAGAAGCATGATGGGCGCGACAACACCGACGGTGACACGTTGATGGAGATCAAGATGATGGAGATCATGGTGTCATGCTGGTGACGATGGAGATCATGCTAGTGCTTTCAAGATGGAGATGAAAAGCACAAGTTCATGGCCATATCATGTCACTTATGATTTGCATGTGATGTTAATCCTTTTATGCACCTTGTTTTGCTTAGGATGACGGTAGCATTATAAGGTGATCCCTCACTTAAATTTCAAGATAAACATTGTTCTCCCCGAGTGTGCACCATTGCGAAAGTTTGTCGTGTTGAGACACCACATGATGATCGGGTACGAAAGACTCTACGTTCACATACAACGGGTGCAAGCCAGTGTTGCACATGCGGAACACTCGGGTTAAACTTGACGAGCCTAGTATGTATAGACATGGCCTTGGAACACAAGAGACCGAAAGGTCGAACATGAGTCATATAGTAGATATGATCAACATGATGATGTTCACCATTGAAACCACCTCAACTCACGTGATGATCGGACTTGAGTTGGTGAATTCGGATCATGTATCACTCGAATAACCGGAGGGATGTCAATTTGAGTGGGAGTTCTTAAGTAATATGATTAATTGAACTCATTATCATGAACATAGTCAATAGTGTCTTCGCAAATTATCTTGTAGATTACTAGCTCATGTGTAGCTCCCTTGAATTTTTATATATTCCTAGAGAAATAGAGTTGAAAGATGATGGTAGAGATATTGCGGACTGGGTCCATGATCTGAGGATTGTACTCATTTCTGCACATAAGGCTTATGTCCTTAATGCACTGTTCGGTGCACCACCCCCTCTAGCGTCGTCTGTAGATGTTGTGAAAATCTGACAGGCACGTTCCAATGACTACTTGATAGTTTAGTGCGTCATGCTTTACAACTTAGAATTGAGGCTCCAAAACGTTTTGATCGTCATGGAACATATGAGATGTTCTAAGAGCTGAAATTGGGATCTCAGGCTCATGATCGTGTTGTGAGATATGAGATCTCCAACAAGATTATTTGCCTGCAAGATGAAGAAGAATGGCTCAATCGTTGAGCATGTGCTCAGATCATCTGGGTGCTACAATCGCTTGAATCGAGTGGGAGTTGATCTTCCAGATAAGAAAGTGATTGATATAATTTTCCAAGTCACTGTCACTAAGCTACTAGAGCTTCGTGGTGAACTATAAAATGCCAGGGATGGAAATGATGATCCCAGAGCTGTTCGTGATGTTTGACACCGCGAAGGTAGAAATCAAGAAGGAGCATCAAGTGTTGATGGTTAGTCAAACCACTAGTTTCAAGAAGGGCAAGGGTAAGGAGGGAAACTTCATGGATGGCAAGTCAGTTGCTACTCCAGTGAATTAACCCAAAGTTGAACCCAAACCCGAGACTAAGTGCTTCTATTATGAGGAGAACGGTCGCTGAAGTGGAACAACCCTAGATACTTGGTAGATAAGAAGGCTGCCAACGTTGACATAAGTATATTTGATATATGTGTTATTGATGTGTACATTGCTAGTACTCCTAGTAGCACCTGTGTATTGGAGACCGGTTCAGTTGCTAAATGTTAGTAACTCGAAATAAAAGCTACAAAATAAGTGGAGACTAGCTAAGTGTGAGGTGACGATGTGTTGGAAATGTTTCCAAGGTTGATGTGATCAATATCGCACGCTTTCTCTACCTTCGGATTAGTGACGAACCTAAATAAATATTATTTGGTGTTTGCGTTGAGCATGAACATGAATAGATCTCATTTATCCCAATATGGTTATTCATTTAAGTCAGAGAATAATGGTTATTCTGTTTACATGAATAATACCTTCAATGGTCATGCACCTAGTGAGAATGGTTTGTTGAATCTTGATTGTAGTAATACACTTGTTCATAACAGTGATGCCAAAAGATACAAAGTTAATAATGATAGTACCACATACTTGTGGCACTGCCACTAAATGTCATATTGGTATAAAGCGCATGAAGAAACTCCATGTTGATGAATCTTTGGACTCATTCGATTTCGAATCGGTTGAGACATGCGAACCATGCCTCTTGGGCAAGATGACTAAGGACCCCGTTTTCTAGATTAATGGAGCGGGCAAGTGATTTATTGGAAATGATACATGTTCATGTATGCAATCCAATGAGTCTTGTAGCGTGCGGTGCATATCATTATTTTCTTACCTTCACTGATGATTTGAGTAGATATAGTGTATGTTTACATAATGAAACACAAGTCTGAATCGTTTGAAAAGTTCAAGCAAATCTAGAGTGAAGTTTAAGATCATCGTGACAAGAAGATAAAAATGTCTGCGATATGATCGTGGAGGTGAATATCTGAGTTATGAGTTTGGCATACAACTTTAGACAATGTGAAAGTCGTTTCACAACTCACGCCACCTGGAACACCATAGTGTGATGGTGTGTCCGAACGTCATAGTCGTGCTCTATTGGTTATGGTGCGGGCTATGATGTCTCTTATGATTTTGCTACTATAGTTTTGGGGTTATGCATTAGAGACAACTATATTCACTTTAAATAGGGCACCATCTAAATCCTTTGAGATGACACCATGTGAATTATGGTTTGATAGAATCCTAAGTTGTCATTTCTTAATGTTTGGGGCTGTGACGCTTGTGTGGAAAAATGTTTTCACCTAATGAGCTCGAACTTAAAGCGGACAAATGCATCTTCATAGATTACCCTAAGAACAGTTGGGTGAACCTTCTATCTTAGATCCAAGCATAAAATGTTTGTTGCTAAAACTAGGTCCTTTCTCGAGGAAAAGTTTCTCTCGAAAGAATTGAGTGGGAGGAATATAGAACTTGATGAGGTTATTGAACCATTGTTTCAACGAGAGAGTAGCGCAGTGCAGGAAGATGTTTCTGTGAAGCCTATGTTAGTTGAAGAGGAAGTTAATGATGATGATCATGAAGCTTCATATCAAGTTACTATCGAACCTCGTAGGTCGACAAGGACGTGTACTGCTCCTGAGTGGTATGACAACCCTGTCTTAGATGTCATGTTGTTGGACAACGATGAACCTACGAGCTATGGAGAAGCAATGATGGGCCCGGATTCTGACAAATGGTTAGAGGCCATGTAATCTGAGAAAGGATCCATGTATGAAAACCAAGTATAGACTTTGGTAGACTTACTCGTTGGACGACAGGTCGTCAAGTACAAATGGACCTTTAAGATGAAGATAGATGCTGATGGTAAATGTCATCATTTATAAAGCTCGACTTGTTGCAAAGTAGTTTACGACAAGTTCAAGGAGTTGACCGCGATGAGACTTTATCACTCGCAGCGATGCTAAAGTCTGTTGGAATTATGTTAGCAATTGCTGCATTTTTCAATTATGAAATCTGGCAGATGGATGTCAAAACATCGTTTCCTTAACGGTTTACTTGAGGAAAGGTTGTATGTGATACAACCAGAAGGTTTTGTCAGTCCTAAGGATGCTAAAGGTGAGAAAGCTTTAGTGATCCTTCTGTGGACTGAAGCAAGCATCTCGGAGTTAGAATATACACTTTGATGAGGTGATCAAAGTTTTTGAGTCTATACAAAGTTTATGAGAAACTTGCATTTACAATAAAGTGAGTGACAGCACTATAGAGTTTCTGATAAGCATATGTGGTTGACATATTGTTGATCGGAAATGATGTAGAATTTCTGGAAAGCATAAAGGGTTGTTTGAAAGGAGTTTTTCAAAGGAAGACCTAGATAAAGCTACCTAATTGTTGAGCATCAAGATCTATAGAGATAGATCAAGATGCTAGATGAGACTTTGAATGAGTACATACCTTGACAAGATTTTGAAAGAGTTCAAAATGGATCGGTTAGAGAGAAGTGTTCTCGCCTTCTTTGTAAGGTGTGAAGTTGAGTGAGACTCAAAGCTTGACCACCGCAGAAGAAAGAGAAAGGACAAATGTCGTCCCCTATGCCTTATCCATAGGCTTTGTATAGTATGCCATGCTGTGTACCACACCTGTGTGTGCCTTGCCATGAGTCCGTCAAGGGGTACAAGAGTGATCCAGGAGTGGATCACTGGACAATGGTCAAGATCATGGAGGTGATAAAGAGTTCGTCGTAAAGAGTTACGTCAATGCAAGCTATAACACCAATCCGGATGATTCTTAGTAGCAATTCGGATACATATAGTGGAGCAGCCATTTGGAATAGCTCCCAGTGGAGTGTGGTAGCAGTATTTACAGTTTGACATAGAGATTTGCAAAGTACACACGGATCTGAATGTCGCAGACCCATTGACTAAAAGACCTCTCTCACATGCAAGGCATGATCGAGCCCCAGAACTCATTATGTGTTAGATTCATAACAATGTGAATCACATGGTGATGTGAACTAGATTATTCACTCTAGTGCAAGTGGGAGATATTGGAAATATGCCCTAGAGGCAATAATAAATTGGTTATTATCATATTTCCTTGCTCATGATAATCGTTTATTATCCATGCTAGAATTGTATTGATCGAAAACTCAGATACATGTGTGGATACATAGACAACACCATGTCCGTAGTATGCCTCTGGTGAACTAGCTCGTTGATGAAAGATGGTTAAGGTTTCCTAGCCATGTACATGAGATGTCATTTGATAACGGGATCACATCATTAGGAGAATGGTGTGATGGACAATACCCAAACTACAAACATAGCATATGATCATGTTAGTTTATTGCTACTGTTTTCTGCATGTCAAGTATATGTTCCTATGACCATGAGATCGAATCGAACACCCATGCAGTTCTGGTGTTGATCATGTTTAGCCCTTGGAAGAGGTTTAGTCAACGGGTCTGCAACATTCAGATCCGTGTGCACTTTGCAAATATTTATG
The DNA here is from genome assembly GCA_022496015.1 of Hordeum marinum. Classification (NCBI taxonomy): domain Eukaryota; kingdom Viridiplantae; phylum Streptophyta; class Magnoliopsida; order Poales; family Poaceae; genus Hordeum; species Hordeum marinum. The sequence continues at coordinate 310,945,271 of CM039673.1, forward strand.
TCCTTTTCCTCGATGTAATCGCGAATGGAGTTGAAGCATCGCTTTATGTGTCTGGTCCTCTTGTGAAACCTTGGTTCCTTGGCCAGAGCAATGGCACTAGTGTTGTCACAGAATAGGTTCGTTGGATTCAGTGCACTAGGCACTACTCCACGATCTGTCATGAACTGCTTCATCCAGACACCTTCTTCGCTGCCTCCGAGGCTGCGATGTACTCCGCTTCGCACGTAGTATTGGCTACCACGCTTTGCTTGGAACTGCACCAGCTTACCGCTCCCCCATTCAGAATAAATATGTATCCGGTTTGCGACTTAGAGTCATCCGAATCAGTGTCAAAGCTTGCATCAACGTAACCCTTTACGACGAGCTCTTCATCACCTCCATAAACGAGAAACATTTCCTTAGTCCTTTTCAGGTACTTAAGGATATTCTTGACCGCTGCCCAGTGTTCCATTCCAGGATCACTTTGAAACCTTTCGGCCATAGTTATGGCAAGGCTGACATCAGGTCCTGTGCACAGCATTGCATACATGATAGAGCCTATGGCTGAACCATAGGGGATGCCACTCATCTTTTCTCTATCCTCTGCAGTCACTGGGCATTGAGTCTTACTCAACTTCACACCTTGTAACACACGCAAGAACCCCTTCTTGGACTGATCCATTTTGAACTTCTTCAAAACTTTATCAAGGTATGTGCTCTATGAAAGTGCTATTAAGCATCTCGATCTATATCTATAGATCTTAAGGCCTAATATGAAAGCAGCTTCTCCTAGGTCCTTCATTGAAAAACTCTTGTTCAAATATTCCTTCATGCTTTCCAGTGTTTCTATATTGTTTCCAGTCAGCAATATGTCATCCACATATAATATTAGAAACGCTATAGAGCTCCTACTCACTTTCTTGTAAATACAAGCTTCTCCATAAATTTGTATAAACTTAAACACTTTGATCACCTCATCAAAACACTTATTCCAACTCCGAGATGCTTGCACCAGCCCATAAATGGGTCGCTGGAGTTTGCAAACTTTGTCAGCATTCTTTGGATCGACAAAACCTTCTGGTTGCATCATATACAACTCTTCCTCAAGGAAACCGTTGACGAATGTTGTTTTGACATCCATCTGCCAAATTTCATAGTCGAAATAAGAAGCTATTGCCAACATGATTCTGACAGATTTAAGCATCGCTATGGGTGAGAAGGTCTCACCATAGTCAACTCCTTGAACTTGTGAAAAACCCTTTGCCCCAAGTCGAGCTTTATAGACAGTGACGTTACCCTTCGCGTCTGTCTTCTTCTTAAAGATCCATTTGTTCTGAATGGCCTTTCGCCCTTCAGGTAATACTTCCAAAGTCCATACCTTGTTTTCATACATGGATCCCCTCTGGGATTTCATGGCCTCTAACCATTTCTCGGAATCCGGGCCCATCACTGCTCCTCCATAGCTCGTAGGTTCATTGTAGTCCAACAACATGACCTCCAAGACAGGGTTGCCGCACCACTCAGGAGTAGTACGCGGCCTTGTCGACCTACGAGGTTCAATAGTAGCTTGATCCGAAGCTTCATGATCGTCATCATTAACTTCCTGTTCTACCGTCGTAGGTTCCATAGAACATCTTTCTGCGCTGCGCTACTTTCTGGTTGAAGTAAAGGTTCAATAACCTCATCAAGCTCTATTTTCCTCCCACTAAATTATTTCGAGAGAAACTCTTTCTCAAGAAATGTTCTGTTCTTAGCGACAAACACTTTGCCTTCGGATCTAAGATAGAAGGTATACCCGACTGTCTCTTTCGGGTATCCTATGAAGACGCATTTCTCCGCTTTGGGTTCCAGCTTTTCAGGCTGAAGCTTTTTGACATAAGCATCACATCCCCAAACTTTAAGAAACGACAACTTTGGCCTCTTGCCAAACCACAGTCCATATGGCGTTGTCTCAATGGATTTCGATGGTGCCCTATTTAAAGTGAATGCAGCTGTCTCTAATGCATAACCCCAAAACAATAGTGGCAAATCAACAAGAGACATCATAGAATGCACCATATCTAATAAGGTTCGATTACGACGTTCGGACACACCATTACGTTGTGGTGTTCCAGGCAGTGTCAACTATGAAACAATCCACACTGTCTTAAGTGACTGCCAAACTCATAACTCAGATATTCACCTCCTCGATCAGATCACCAGGAATTTAATCTTCTTGTTACGATGATTCTCAACTTCACTCTGAAATTGCTTGAACTTTTCAAACGTTTCAGACTTGTGTTTCATTAAGTAAATATACCCATATATACTTAAGTCATCAGTGAAGGTGAGAAAATAACGATATCCACCACGCGCTGTAACATTGATTGGACCACACACATCAGTATGTATGATTTCCAATAAGTCACTCGCCCGTTCCATTGTTCCAGAGAACGGCGTTTTAGTCATCTTTCCCATGAGGCATGGTTCACATGTGTCAATTGATTCAAAATCAAGTGACTCCAAAAGTCCATCAGCATGGAGCTTCCTCATGCGTTTTACACCAATATGACCTAAACAGCAGTGCCACCAGAAAGTGGTACTATCATTATCAACTCTACATCTTTTGGCATCAATGTTATGAACATGTCTGTCATCACTATCAAGATTCAATATGAATAAACCCCTCACATTGGGTGCATGACCATAAAAGATATTACTCATATAAATAGAACAACCTTTATTCTCTAATTTAAATGAGTAACCATCTTGCAATAAACAAGATCCAGATATAATGTTCATGCTTAACGCAGGCACTAAATAACAATTATTCAGGTTCATCACTAATCCCGATGGTAATCGAAGAGAGAGCGTGCCTACGGCGATCACATCAACCTTGGAACCATTTCCCACGCGCATCGTCACTTCATCCTTTGCGAGCCTTCGTTTATTCTATAGTTCCTATTTTGCTTGCAAATGTGAGCAACCGAACCAGTATCAAATACCCAGGCACTACTACGAGAGCTAGTAAGGTACACATCAATGACATGTATATCATATATACCTTGTTTGTCGTTGGCCGCCTTCTTGTCAGCCAGGTACTTGGGGTAGTTCCGCTTCCAGTGACCAGTTCCCCTGCAATGAAAGCACTCAGTTTCTGGCTTGGGTCCATGCTTGGGCTTCTTTACAGGAGTAGCAACTTCTTTGCCATCCTTCTTGGTTTTACCCTTCTTGCCCTTGCCCTTGACCTTGCCATTTTTCTTGAAACTAGTGGTTTTATTGACCATCAACACTTGATGTTCTTTTTGGATTTCAGACTCAGTGACTTTTAGCATCGCAAACAGCTCGGCGACTGACTTGTTCATCCCGTGCATGTAATAGTTCATCACAAAGATCTCGTAACTAGGTGGCAGTGATTGAAGAACTCTGTCAGTGATCGCCTCTGGCGGAAGGGCAATTCCAAACTCCGCTACACGAGTCGAATATCCAAACATTCTGAGTATATGTTCACTGATAGACCCATTCTCCTCCATCTTGCAAGCATAGAACTTATCGGAGGTTTCATACCTCTCGATCCGGGCATTCTTCTGAAAGATAAACTTCAACTCCTGGAACATCTCATATGCTCCATGACGTTCAAAACGTCTTTGAAGTCCCGGTTCTAAGCCATACAATATTGCACACTGAACTATTGAGTAATCTCCAGTACGTGCCTCCCAAGCGCTCTTAACGTCTTCAAAGGTCATGTCTTCTGATTGGTCACCAAGCGGTGCATCAAGGACATATGATTTCTGGGAAGCCATGAGGATAATGTTCAGATTACGGGCCCAGTCAACAAAGTTACTTCTATCATCTTTCAACTTAGCTTTCTCTAGGAGCGCATTAATAGTCAGGGGTGCCACTACGCGAGCCATTGATCTACAACATAAATATGCAAAGTTTACTTAGACTATTGTTCAAGATAATGAGTTTAGTTAATCAAATTACTAAAGCTCCCACTCAAATTGACATCCCTCAAGTCATATGAGTGTCACATGATCCAAATTCACCAACTCAAGTCCGATCATCACGTGAGTTGAGGTGGCTTCAATGGTGAACATCATTATGTTGATCATATCTACTATATGACTCATGTTCAACCTTTCGGTCTCTTGTGTTCCGAGGCCATGTCTATACATGCTAGGCTCATCAAGTTTAACCCGAGTGTTCTATACGTGCAACACTGGCTTGCACCCATTGTATGTGTACGTAGAGTCTATCACACCCGATCATCACGTGGTGTCTCAACACGACGAACACTCGGGGAGAACACAATGTATCTTTAAATTAAGTGAGGGATCACCTTATAATGCTACCGGCGTCCTAAGCAATACAAGGTGCATAAAAAGGATTAACATCACATGCAAATCATAAGTGACATTATATGGCCATGAACTTGTGCTTTTGATCTCCATCTTGAAAGCACCAGCATGATCTCTATTGTCACCGGCAAGACACCATGATCACCATCATCTTGATCTCCATCAACATGTCGCCATCGGGGTTGTCGCGCCCAACATGCTTCTACCACTATTGCTACCGTTTAGCGATAAAGTAAAGCATTACATAGCACTTAATGATTGACACGCAGGTCATACAATAATTAAAGACAACCCTATGGCTCCTGTCGGTTGCCATACTTTTCGACATGCAAGTCATGATAATCTATACATCACATGATCATCTCATACATCACATATATCACATCATGTAATTGGCCATATCACATCATGTAATTGGCCATATCACATCACAACATACCCTGCAAGAACAAGGTAGACGTCCTCTAATTGTTGTTACATGTTTTCTGTGGCTGCTACGGGTATCTAGCAAGAACAATTCTCACCTACGCATAAACCACAACGGTGATACACTAGTTTCTTTTCAACCTTCTCAAGGACCGCCTTTGTTGAATCCGATCCAACTAAAGTGAGAGAAACTGGCACCCGCAAGCCATCTATGCAACAAGTTGCAGTTGAGGGAACCGGTCTCTCGTAAGCGTACGAGTAATGTTGGTCTGGGCCACTTCATCTCACAATACCATTGAACCAAAACACGACAAAGGGAGGAAGCAATCTAAGCATCAATGCCCACAAACTCTTTGTGTTCTACTCAATATCTCATCTACACATAGACCTAGCTCATGATGCCACTGATGGGGAACGTCGCATAGGAAACAAAAAGATTCCTACGTTCACGCAAGACCTATCCATGGTGATGAGCATCTACAAGAGGGAGAGTGAATCTACATACCTTTGTAGATCGCTAAGCGAGAAGCGTTAAGAAATGTGGTTGGTGTAGTCGAACGTCTTCGCGATCCAAATCGTCGTGTGTCCCGCGATTCAATCACGATCCGTCCTGTGATCCAATCACGATCCGTCCCACGAACTTGATCACGATCCGTCCCAAGAACTTGATCACGATCCGTCCTGCGAACTTGATCACGGTCCTTCCGATCTAGCGCCGAACGGACGGCACCTCCGCGTTCAGCACACGTACGGCTTGATGACGATCTCCGCCGTCTTGATCTAGCAAGAGGGAGCGGAGAGGAAGAAGAGTTCTCTAGCAGCGTGACGGCGCTCCGGCAATGGTGGTGGAGCTATTCCGGCAGGGCTTCCCCTAAGCACTACAGAAATTTGATCTAGAGGAGAAACTATGCACTGGAGGAACGGGTGGCACGTGGCTAAAAATTATGTGCCAAAACCCTAAAACCTCTAGTATATATAAGAGGGAGGGAGGAGAGCCCTTGGTGCAAGGGCCAATGCCTCCTTGGTTCGGCCGAAGGGGGAGGAGAGGAGGATTCCTCCTCCAATCCTAGTAGGACTAGGATTCCTCCCCTTTTTGCCTTTTTTCCACTTTTCCTTTTGGGTTTTTCTTTCCCTAGCTGCGTGGGACTTATGGGGAACTCCCACCATCCCACCAAGGTTTGGTATTCACCCTCTCACAGCCCATGTAGACTATTTGGTTGAGATACCCCTCCCGATGGTCTCCCGGTACACTACTGGCACTCCTGGTACACTACCGATGAGCCTGAAACTTTTTTGGCGACAAAAATAGGACTTCTTATATATCAATATTTACCTATGGACCAATCCAGAGCTCCTCGTGACATCCGAGATCTCATCTGGGACTCCGAACAACCTTTGGTCACCACCATACATAACTCTATACTACCGAAACGTCACTAAACTTTAAGTGTGTAGACCCTGCGGGTTCGAGAACTATGTAGACATGACCGAGACACTTCTATGGTCAATAACCAATAGCGGGACCTGGATGCCCATATTGGTTCCTACATATTCTACGAAGATCTTTATCGGTTGAACCTCTATGTCAAGGATTTAGTTGATCACGTATGATGTTCCCTTTGTTCTCCGATATGTTACTTGCCCGAGATCCGATTGTCGGTATCTCCATACCTAGTTCAACCTTGTTACTGGCAAGTCTCTTTACTCGTTCCATAATACAACATACCGTGACTAACACTTAGTCACATTGCTTTCAAGGCTCATTGTGATGTTGTATTACATCGTGGGCCCTGAGATACCTCTCCATCACACGGAGTAACCAATCCCAGTCTTGATCCATGCCAACTCAACAGACACCCTCGGAGATACCTGTAGAGCACCTTTATAGTCACCCAGTTACGTTGTGATGTTTGATACACACAAGGCACTCCTCCAATGTCCGTGAGTTGCATGATCTCATGGTCATAGGAACATATACTTAACATGCAGAAAACAGTAGCAATAAATTGACACGATCATATGCTACGTTTGTAGTTTGGGTCTTGTCCGTCACATCATTCTCCTAATGTGATCCCGTTATCAAATGACATCACATGTCAATGGCTAGGAAACCTTTACCATCTTTGATTAAGAAGCTAGTTCACTAGAGGCATACTAGGGACAAAGTATTGTCTATTTACCCACACATGTAATGTGTTTCCAATCAATACAATTATAGCATGGATAATAAACGATTATCATGAACAAAGAAATATAATAATAAACACTTTATTTATTGCCTCTAGGGCATATTTCCAACACCCATAGCTTCTTGAAACATCTTCCAGAATCTTGAGGTGAACTGGGTGCCTCGATCTGACACAATCTCCTTTGGAACTCCATGAAGGCTCACAATATGCTCGATGTAGAGGCTGGCTAACTTGTTACCGTCGTAGGTGGTCTTGACGGGAATGAAATGGGCTACCTTGGTCAGGTGGTCGACAATGACCCAAATGGAAACATGTTCCTTGCTTGACATTGGTAAACCGGTGATGAAATCCATCCCGACTTTATCCCACTTCCATTCGGGCACTTTGAGGGGCTGTAGTAGTCCAGCGGGTCAGTAATGCTCAGCCTTGACCCTCTGGCATATGTCACACTTGGCGACAAAGGTGCCTATCTCCCGTTTCATGCCATGCCACCAGAATCTTGCCTTGAGGTCTTGATACATCTTGGTTCCTCCAGGGTGGATGGGGTATGGAGTGTCGTGAGCTTCTTGCAAGATCAGGTTCTTGAGCTCCTTTTTATTGGGTACGCAAATGAGATTCCCGAACCATACAACTCCTTGTTCACCCACTGAGAATCCTAGGGCCTTGCCTGCCTTGATCTTCCTCTTGATGCCTTTAATGCTCTTGTGTCCCTTGTGGGCCTCCTTGATATCATCCATCAAGGTAGGCTTTGCTTCAAGGTTGGTGGGGAATCCTGGTGCAACCAGTTCCAAGCCGAAGCTCTCAAGTTCTTCATATAGGGCGGGTAGCCTTTCCTTAATCATAGCATTTAAGGAACAAGCCTTTCTGCTTAAGGCGTCTGCTACAACGTTGGCCTTTCTGGGGTGGTATTGAACACTGAGGTCGTAATCCTTGATCAATTCCAACCATCTTCGCTGCCTCATGTTCAATTCCCTTTGAGTGAAGATATACTTCAAACTCTTGTGGTCTGTGAATATCTCACATCGCTTCCCCAGAATATAATGTCGCCATGTCTTCAAGTCATGAACCATGGTTGCCAACTCGAGATCATGAGTTGCGTAGTTCTCTTCATGAGGGCGTAGCTGTCTGGATAGATATGCTACGACTCTGCCTTCTTGCATCAGAACACCTCCCAGCCTGGTTCTTGATGCATCACAATAAATCACAAACTCCTTGTGAATACTGGGGGTGACCAAAACAGGGGCGGTGGTCAATCTCTTCTTGAGCTCCTGGAAGCTTTCCTCGCACTTAGATGTCCATTCGAACTTCTTGTCCTTCTTCAAAAGCTAGGTCATGGGTCGGGCAATGCTTGAGAACCCTTCCACAAACTTGTGATAATATCCCGCGAGTCCGAGGAAGCTCCTAACTTCCTTCACGGTGGTTGGGGTCTGCCATTCAATCATTGCTTCAATCTTGGCAGGATCCACTGATGACCCTTCTGCAGTCAACACATGACCCAAGAATCCAACTTCATGCAGCCAGAACTCACACTTGCTGAACTTGGCATAAAGCTGGTGCTCTCGAAGCTTTTCTAGGACAAATCTCAGGTGTTCCTCATGTTCTTCTTCAGACTTGGAGAAGACAAGTATGTCATCAATGAAGGCGACAATGAATATGTCCAAATATTCCATGAAGACTTTATTCATGAGGTACATGAAGTAGGCAGGGGCATTGGTTAACCCGAATGACATGACCGTGTACTCATACAGGCCATACCGGGTTACAAATGTCGTCTTTGGAATGTCTTGGGGTCTGATCTTTAGCTGATAGTACCCAGACCTGAGGTCGATCTTGGAGAACACCTTGGCTCCATTCAACTGATCAAACAGGTCTTCGATCTTAGGGAGTGGGTACTTGTTCTTTATTGTGACTACATTGAGAGAACGGTAATCGACATGAGTCTTATAGTTTCGTCCCTCTTTCACACGAATAAAACAGGTGATCCCCAAGGAGAGGCACTAGGGCGAATAAATCCCTTTCTAAGATGCTCTGCTAGTTGCTTCTTCAACTCAGCCAGCTCTTCGGATCCCATCCTACAGGCCTTCTTATAGATGGGCCTTGATCTGGGCATAAGCTCAATGATGAACTCAATGTCGCGGTCAGGAGGCATTCTGGGAAGCTCATCAGGAAACACATCCAGGTATTCACATACCACTGGCACTTGATCCAACTCAACTCTCGATAGGTAGTTTGCCTGAGGGGCTTGAGTGGAGGCAGGGTTGGGGACATACTTGACTTCCACTCCTTGGCTATTGGTTATGGTGACAATCCTCTTGGCACAGTCCAGCATGCCTTGGTGCTTAGTTAACCAATTCATGCCAAGGATAACATCCAAGCTTGGTAAGTCCAGAACTATAAGGTCTGCTAGGAAGTCTACCCCGTTGATGTCAATCTTCACTCCCTTACACCCTATCCCAGACTTCATAACTGATCCCGGGGTTTGTATCAACATACGGCTACCCATGGGTGTAGGCTTCATGCCACTCTCTAGTGCAAACTTTTGGGTGACAAAAGAATGTGAAGCTTCACAATCAAACAATACTGTTGCTGGGGTTGAGTTGACGAGGAACATACCCAGTATGACGTCTGGGTCTTCCTAGGCTTCCTCTGCGGTGACGTGATTCACACGACCCTTGCCATTATTAGGCTGGTTGCAGGGAGCTGGGTTCCTTGGTGGTGCTCCACGGGCTTGACCTTGGTTTGGCGCATTGGGGCGCGGTGCATCTGGCTTCCTGTTGGGGCAAAGCTTAGAGATGTGTCCAGACTGACCATATCCAAAGCAAGTGACCTGCCCAGGGTTGTTGTTGAAGTTTCTACCACTGTTGTTGTTATTGGGGTTGTTGTTGTAGGCTGGCCTGGGATTGGCATACTACTGAGGCTGGTAGCTCGGACGAGGTGCAGGAGGTCTAGCCTGCTGCGGCTGATGGGTTGGCCTGGTTGGGGCTGGCTGCCAAGGGCGAGGCTTGTGGTTGCTTGAGCTTCCCTTGCTGATCATCTTGCGCTTGCGAGTGTCTTCAATGGCATGATGCTTGTCTTCGAGCATGAGGGCCTTGTTCACCAAGTTGAAGAAAGTGCAACAGTCGCAGATGATGAGCTGATACTGCAGGACCTGTTGAAGTCCTTCCATGAAGCGTTCCTTCTTGGTAGCCTCTGTGCTGACGTCTTCAGGTGCATATCTTTACAGTAGGTTGAACTTCTGTAGGTACTCCTTGACAGAGCCACTTCCTTGCTTTAGCGCTCGGAATTCTCTCTTCTTGATAGCCATGATCCCCAAAGGAATATGGGCAGTGTGGAATCCTTCCTTGAAGTCATTCCACGTGATCACATGTTCTCCTTGCATGACCTTGAATCCATCCCACCAAGCTCGGGCGGTACCTCCGAGGCAGTGAGAGGCATAAAGCACCTTCTCACGATCCTCATTGTAGTTGACCAATGCAAGGAGGTCCTCGATGGTGCGGATCCAGTCATCAGCATCCAATGGTTTAGAAGTCTCGGTGAAGGTTGGGCGAGTTCCTCATGAACTCAGACAGCGTGTAGCAGCCATTGTCGTTCTTGCCTTGCTGCTGGTTGTTCACAAGGGCCTGAGCCATCTGCTGGATAGCAGCATTGTTGGCTTGGCGCTCCTCCCGGAGAACTTGGAGAAACTGATCTATGGTCATGTTCTCCGACAAAGGTGGTGGCGGGGTAATGTCGCCTTGTGGCTGCTCCTGGTGTCCTCCGGCATGAGCAGCCCCACCAGCTCCCTGTTGCTGGCTCGAGTTGTCGGCTTCACGGTTGGTGAAGGAGCTGTTGTGGGTAGCAGTCACATCCTGTTTGGAGCAGCCAAGTCAAACAACTGGGATTGACAAGAGGATAAGAAATAACGGCAAAGCACGCCTAAGGGGGTCGGTCAAGTGCAAGTGTGTTGAAACAAAGGTCAAAAGACCAACAACATACATTAAGATAGATGATGGAGTCGCTTACATGTTACCTGAGGCAAAAGCACGACTTGCATCGGAACACAAACAACAAACACACATGGTTTCATATGAACCATTACACGGACTCGACTTCGCATGAGGCATACATGACTGATCCTACCCTGGGGGTTCTCGGACTCAGGTGGTGGAGTGCTCTGTCTCGTAGTCACGCTCCTCTGGGTCTTCCTCTTGTTCATCATCTGAACGGGCACAGATATATATGAGTGATCCTACCCTAGGGGTTCTTGGACTCAGGTGGTGGAGTGCTCTGTCTCGTAGTCATGCTCCTCTGGGTCTTCCTCTTGTTCATCATCTGGGTCTTCACTCTTTACGCTAAGTCGTCGGACTTAGTTCAATCCTCACACTAAGTCATTAGATTTAGCTCATGTGACTTCTTGTCACCACCACACCCATACTCACACCAAGTTTTATGAAAACACCCGGACGTAGTTTAAGAAGGACCTCCAACTTTCCATGACCACGGACACAGATATTCGAATAGTTTTACACTCTGTAGATGTTGCACACTTTACCCACAAGACTCGGGGAACTTCCGTGTCATCCACGACTCGCGGTATATAACATACCCGAGGTAAGCACCCTAACAATGCCTTTCCCATGGTGATACTAAACAAAGAGTCCACTCGTTGGTGCCATCCCTCATGATATACATCACTCGTATCACCCAGGAGGGCACGCAACAGTGTGCCTGGTGCCTGTAAAGACAGCGCATGACCTTCCTCTCAGGGACGACCCCGTCTCAAGAGTGACCACTTCACTCTTGCCACTAGTAATGCGGGCTCCTTGCTATCACCATCCATAGTAATCAATAAAGTCGCGTCCCATAAGTGGTATCGTTGTTGCGCATGAAAGGTTGGGACGATCAACAAACCTTAAATCTAATCCGTTTTCGAAAACACATACTCAACTTGCTACGGCAGACCACTTCCTTCTCAAGTGGTCACCCTTCTCATCATCATCTCAAGGGGAACACCACAACACATGATCAAATACGATGAAAGTAAAGTGCTCTATGACATGCAATAAAATGGTTTATTGTCATGGTCAAAGGGCTGCTTGCCTGGATCAACAAAGTCTTCGGGGTCTTCGAAGTCTTCGGGTCCAACTTCTTCGTCAACCGCGTAATCTATCGTCGCGAAATAAAACAATAAAAATAAGCAATCACACAAAATAGAGCACTCAATCTATTACCAAAAATGTTCACCTACTCTGATAAATACTAAAAGTCATACTAAAAATATTCTCTTAGGGTTTAACTGTGGAAAAGATTTTGGAAATAACAGAATAGAGGCAAAAAGCTGCCTATATATAGGTTTTAAAATAAAGCGGTACTAAAAATAGTTTCAAACATTTTTACAAATGGCAGTATTAAATTCTATAGAATATTCTAATATTTTTGGTGGAATAAATATTTTCATAGGATAAATATTTATTTCTGTGGGATTTTTGGAAGTCTACAGAAAAAAAGGAAAAAGAAAAGGGGCTTCTATGCCCTTTCGGGCTAGAATGCCTGGACGAAACCGGCCCAGAGAGGGAAGCCGGACCAGGTGAGGAGCCGCGCGCGGCAGGTTTAGTTTTAATCCTGCCCGCAGGCCCGCCCTGCCAGCGAGAGGGGGACGGGGCGAGGGGATGATAGGTGGGCCCCACCTGTCATCCCTCTCCTCGCGACAAGGGCAGAGGAGGAGCTCACCAGAGGCTACAAGCCGCCGCGGCCGGAGTGGAGGGTGTTGGAAATATGCCCTAGAGGCAATAAATAAAGTGTTTATTATTATATTTCCTTGTTCATGATAATTTTTTATAGTCCATACTATAATTGTATTGATTGGAAACACATTACATGTGTGGATAAATAGACAACACTTTGTCCCTAGTATGCCTCTAGTGAACTAGCTCGTTGATCAAACATGGTCAAGGTTTCCTAGCCATTGACATGTGATGTCATTTGATAACGGGATCACATCATTAGGAGAATGATGTGATGGACAAGACCCAAACTACAAACGTAGCATATGATCGTGTCAGTTTATTGCTACTGTTTTCTGCATGTCAAGTATATGTTCCTATGACCATGAGATCATGCAACTCACGAACACCAGAAGAGTGCCTTTGGTGTATCAAACATCACAACGTAACTGGGTGATTATAAAGGTGCTCTACAAGTATCTCCGAGGGTGTCTGTTGGGTTGGCATGGGTCAAGACTGGGATTTGTTACTCCGTGTGACGGAGAGCTATCTTAGGGCCCACTCGGTAATACGACATCACAATAAGCCTTGCAAGCAATGTGACTAAGTGTTAGTCACTGGATCTTGTATTACGGAACGAGTAAAGAGACTTGCCGGTAACAAGGTTGAACTAGGTATGGAGATACCGACGATCGAATCTTGGGCAAGTAACATACCGAAGAACAAAGGGAACATCATACGGGATTAACTGAATCCTTGACATAGAGGTTCGACCGATAAAGATCTTCGTAGAATATGTAGGAACCAATATGGGCATCCAAGTCCTGCTATTGCTTATTGACCGTAGTGGTGTGTCGGTCATGTCTACGTAGTTCTCGAACCCGCAGGGTCTGCACACTTAAGGTTTGGTGACATTTCCATAGTATAGAGTTATGCATGGTGGTGACCGAAGGTTGTTCAGAGTCCCGGATGAGATCTCGAACATCACGAGGAGCTCCAGAATGGTCCGGAGGTAAAGATTGATATATAGGAAGTCCTGTGTTGGTCGCTGGAAAAGTTTCGGGCTCATCTGTAGTGTACCAGGAGTGCCGGTAATGTACCGGGGGACCATCGGGAGGGGTATTTCAACCCAAGAGGCTACATGGGCTGTGGAAGAGTGAATACCAGACCATAGTGGGCTGGTGGAAGTCCCACACAAGGCCCATGCAGCTGGGAAAGAAAATCCCAAAGAGAAAAGGTGGAAAAGGCAAAAAAAGGCAAAAAAGGAAGGAGTCCTAGTCCTACTAGGATTGGAGGAGGATTCCTCCTCTCCTATCCACTTCGGTCGAAGCTTCCTAGGGCTGGCCCTTTGGCCAAGCCTCCTCTTCTCTTCCTCTTATATATACTAGAGGTTTTAGGGTTTTTGCACAAGATTTTCAGCCACGTGCTACCCTCTCCTCTAGTGCATAGTTTCTCCTCTAGATCGGTTTTCTGCAGTGCTTAGGCAAACCCCTGCCAGAATAGCTCCACCACCATCGCCACAACGTCTTCGCACTATCGGAGAACTCTTCTACCTCTCCGCTCCCTCTTGCTAGATCAAGAAGGTGGAGATCATCATCAAGCCATACGTGTGCTGAACGCGGAGGTGTCGTCTGTTCGGTGCCAGATCGAGACGGGTCATGATTGGATCGCGGGACGCTCGGCGATTTGGATCACAAAAACGTTTGACTACATCAACCGCATTTCATAACGCTTCCCACTTAGCGATCTACAGGGGTACGTTGATCCACTCTCCCTCTCGTAGATGCTCATCACCATGGATAGATCTTGCGTGTGCGTAGGAAAATTTTTATTTCCCATGCAACGTTCCCCAACAGTGGAATCATGAGCTAGGTCTATGTGTAGATGAGATCTTGAGTAGAACACAAAGAGTTTGTGGGCATAGATGCTTAGATTGCTTCCTCCCTTGGTCGTGTTTTGGTTCAGTAGTATTGTGGGATGAAGTGGTCGGGACCAACCTTACTCGTACCGTTACGAGAGACCGGTTCCATCAACTGACGTGTAACCTCATTGCACAAAGATGGATGGCAGGTGCCTGTTGCTCCTACTTTAGTTGGATCAAATTCGACAAAGGCGGTCCTTGAGAAGGTTGAAAAGCAACTTATGTATCACCATTTTGGTTTATGCATAAGTGAGAATTGTTCTTGCTAGATACCCATAGCAGCCACGTAAAACATGCAACAACAATTAGAGGATGTCTAACTTGTTTTTGCAGGGTATGTTGTGATGTGATATGGCCAATTACATGATGTGATATATGTGATGTATGAGATGATCATGTGTTCTATAGAATATCACGACTTGCATGTCGATGAGTACGGCAACCGGCATGAGCCATAGGGTTGTCTTTAATTATTGTATGACCTGCGTGTCAATCATTAACGGTAGCAATAGTAGTAGAAGCATGATGGGCGCCAAAAACCCCGATGGCGACATGTTGATGGAGATCAAGATGATGGAGATCATGGTGTCATGCCGGTGACGATAGATATCATGCTGGTGCTTTCAAGATGGAGATCAAAAGCACAAGTTCATGGCCATATCATGTCACTTATGATTTGCATGTGATGTTAATCCTTTTATGCACCTTGTTTTTCTTAGGACAACTGTAGCATTATAAGGTGATCCCTCACTTAAATTCAAGTGCTCACTGTTGCGAAAGTTCGTCGTGTCGAGACACCATGTGACGATCGGGTGTGATAGACTCTCTGTTCACATACAACGGGTGCAAGCCAGTGTTGCACATGCAGAACACTAGTGTTAAACTTGACGAGCCTAGCATGTACAGACATGGCCTCGGAACACAAGAGACCCAAAGGTCGAACATGAGTCATATAGTAGATATGATCAACATGATGATGTTCACCATTGAAACCACCTCAACTCACGTGATGATCGGACTTGAGTTGGTGAATTAGGATCATGTGACACTCAGATGATATGACCTGAGGGATGTCAATTTGAGTGGGATCTTTAGTAATTTGATTAACTAAACTCATTATCTCGAACAATAGTCTAAGTAAACTTTGCATATTTATTTTGTAGATCAATGGCTCACGCAGTAGCACCCCTGAATTTTAATGCGTTACTAGAGAAAGCTAAGTTGAAACATGATGGAAGTAACTTTGTTGATTGGGCCCGTAATATGAGGATTATCCTCACGGCTTCCCAGAAATCATATGTCCTTGATGCACCGCTTGGTGACCAACCAGAAGACATGTCATCCAAAGACGTTAAGAACGCTTGGGAGGCACGTTCTAGAGATTACTCAATAGTTTAGTGTGCAATATTGTATGCCTTAGAACCAGGACGTCAAAGACATTTTGAACGTCATGGAGCATAAGAGATGTTCCAGGAGTTGAAGTTTATCTTTCATAAGAATGCCCGGATCAAGAGCTTTGTGATGAACTATAACATGCACGGGATGAACAAGTCAGTCGCCGAGCTATTTGCGATGCTAAAAGTCGCTGAGTCTGAAATCCAGAAAGAACATCAAGTGTTGATGGTCAATAAAACCACTAGTTTCAAGAAGAATGGCAAGGGCAAGGGCAAGAAGGGTAAAACCAAGAAGGATGGCAAAGCAGTTGCTACTCCTGTAAAGAAGCCCAAGACTGGACCCAAGCCAGAAACTGAGTGCTTTAATTGCAAGGGAACTGGTCACTTGAAGCGGAACTGCCTCAAATACCTAGCTGACAAGAAGGCGGCCAAAGACAAACAAGGTATATATGATATACATGTTATTGATGTGTACCTTACTAGCTCTCGTTGTAGTGCCTGGGTACTTGATACCGGTTCGGTTGCTCACATTTGCAACTCAAAACTGGAACTACGGAATAGACGAAGGCTGGGAAAGGATGAAGTGACGATGTGCATGGGAAATGGTTCCAAGGTTGATGTGATCGCCGTCGGCATGCTCTCTCTTCGATTACCATCGGGATTAGTGATGAACCTGAATAATTGTTATTCAGTGCCTGCGTTAAGCATGAACATTATATCTGGATCTTGTTTATTGCGAGATGGTTACTCATTTAAATCAGAGAATAAAAGTTGTTCTATTTATATGAGTAATATCTTTTATGGTCATGCACCCAATGTGAGGGGTTTATTCATATTGAATCTTGATAGTGATGATACACATGTTCATAACATTCATGCCAAAAGATGTAGAGAGGATATAATGATAGTACCACTTTCTTGTGGCACTGCCATTTAGGTCATATTGGTGTAAAACGCATGAGGAAGCTCCATGCTGATGGACTTTTGGAGTCACTTGATTTTGAATCACTTAACACATGTGAACCATGCCTCATGGACAAGATGACTAAAATGTCGTTCTCTGGAACGATGGAACGGGCAAGTGACTTATTGGAAATCATACATACTGATGTGTGCGGTCCAATGAATGTTACAACGCGTGGTGGATATCGTTATTTTCTCACCTTCACTAATGACTTAAGTATATATGGGTATATTTACTTAATTAAACACAAGTCTGAAACGTTTGAAAAGTTCAAGCAATTTCAGAGTGAAGTAGAGAATCATCATAACAAGAAGATTAAATTCCTGTGATCTGATCGAGGAGGTGAATATTTGAGTTATGAGTTTGGCAGTCACTTAAGACAGTGTGGAATTGTTTCATAGTTGACACGCCTGGAACACCACAGCGTAATGGTGTGTCCGAACGTCGTAATCGAACCTTATTAGATATGGTGCGTTCTATGATGTCTCTTGCTGATTTGCCACTATCGTTTTGGGGTTATGCCTTAGAGACAACTGCATTCACTTTAAATAGGGCACCATCGAAATCCGTTGAGACGACACCATATGAACTATGGTTTGGCAAGAGGCCAAAGTTGTCATTTCTTAAAGTTTGGGGATGTGATGCTTATGTCAAAAAGCTTCAGCCTCAAAAGTTGGAACCCAAAGCAGAGAAATGCGTCTTCATAGGAAATCCGAAAGAGATAGTCGGGTATACCTTCTATCTCAGATCCTAAGGAAAAGTGTTTGTCGCTAAGAATGGAACATTTCTTGAGAAAGAGTTTCTCTCAAAAGAATTGAGTGGGAGGAATATAGAGCTTGATGAGGTTATTGAATCTTTACTTCAACCAGAGAGTAGCGCAGCGCAGAAAGATGTTTCTGTGGAATCTACGACGGTTGAAGAGGAAGTTAATAATGATGATCATGAAGCTTCGGATCAAGTTACTATTGAACCTCGTAGCTCGACAAGGGCACGTACTGCTCCTGAGTGGTACGGCAACCCTATCTTGAAGGTCATGTTGTTGGACAACAATGAACCTACGAGCTATGGAGGAGCGATGATGGACCTGGATTCCAAGAAATGGTTAGAGGCCATGAAATCCGAGATGGGATCCATGTATGAAAACAAAGTATGGACTTTGGAAGTATTACCTTAAGGGCGAAAGGCCATTCAGAGCAAATGGATCTTTAGAAGAAGACGGACGTGAACGGTAATGTCACCGTCTATAAAGCTCGACTTGTGCAAAAGGGTTTTTCACAAGTTCAAGGAGTTGATACGATGAGACCTTCTCACCCATAGCGATGCTTAAGTCTGTCAGAATCATGTTGGCAATAGCTGCTTATTTCGACTATGAAATTTGGCAGATGGATGTCAAAACAATGTTCCTCAACGGTTTCCTTGAGGAAGAGTTGGATATTATGCAACCAGAAGGTTTTGTCGATCCAGAGAATGCTGACAAAGTTTGCAAACTCCAGCGATCCATTTATGGGCTAGTGCAAGCATCTCGGAGTTGGAATAAGTGCTTTGATGAGGTGATCAAAGCGTTTGGGTTTATACAAATTTATGGAGAAGCTTGTATTTACAAGAAAGTGAGTGGGAGCTCTATAGCTTTTCTAGTATTATATGTGGATGACATATTGCTGATTGGAAACAATATAGAAATGTTGGAAAGCATGAAGGAATATTTGAACAAGAGTTTTCCAATGAAGGACCTAGGAGAAGCTGCTTTCATATTAGGCATTAAGATCGATAGAGATAGATCGAGACGCTTAATAGCACTTTCACAGAGCACATACCTTGATAAAGTTTTGAAGAAGTTCAAAATGGATCAGTCCAAGAAGGGGTTCTTGCCTGTGTTACAAGGTGTGAAGTTGAGTAAGACTCAATGCCTAGTGACTGCAAAACATAGAGAAAATATGAGTGTCATCCCCTATGCTTCAGCCATAGGCTCAATCATGTATGCAATGCTATGCACAAGACCCGATGTCAGCCTTGCCATAAGTAGGGTCGGAAGGTTTCAAAGTGATCATGGAATGGAGCACTGGGCGGCAGTCAAGAATATCCTTAAGTACCTGAAAAGGACTAAGGAAATTTTCTAAGTCACAAACCGGATACGTATTTATTCTCAACGGGGGAGCGGTAAGCTGGTGCAGTTCCAAGCAAAGCATGGTAGCCAATTCTGCATGCGAAGAGGAGTACATCGCAGCCTCGGAGGCGGTGAAGGAAGGTGTCTGGATGAAGCAGTTCATGACAGATTTTGGAGTAGTGCCCAGTGCACTGAATCCAATGGCTCTGTTCTGTAGCAACACTGGTGCCATTGCTCTGGCCAAGGAACAAGGTTTCACAAGAGGACCAGGCACATAAAGCGACGCTTCAACTCCATCCACGATTACATCAAGGAGAAGGACATAAATATTTGCAAAGTGTACATGGGTCTGAATGTTGCAGACCCGTTGACTAAACCTCTTCCAAGGGCTAAACATGATCAACACCAGAACTGCATGGGTGTTCGATTCATTACAATGTAAATCACATAGTGATGTGAACTAGGTTATTGACTCTAGTGCAAGTGGGAGACTGTTAGAGATATGCCCTAGCGGCAATATATAAAGTGTTTATTATTATATTTCCTTGTTCATGATAATTTTTTATTTTCCATGCTATAATTGTATTGATTGGAAACACATTACATGTGTGGATAAATAGACAACACTTTGTCCCTAGTATGCCTCTAGTGAACTAGCTCGTTGATCAAACATGGTAAAGGTTTCCTAGCCATTGACATGTGATGTCATTTGATAACGGGATCACATCATTAGGAGAATGATGTGATGGACAAGACCCAAACTACAAACGTAGCATATGATCGTGTCAGTTTATTGCTAGTGTTTTCTACATGTCAAGTATATGTTCCTATGACCATGAGATCATGCAACTCACGAACACCGGAAGAGTGCCTTGTGTGTATCAAACGTCGCAACGTAACTGGGTTACTATAAAGGTGCTCTAAAGGTATCTCTAAGGGTGTCTGTTGGGTTGGCATGGATCAAGACTGGGATTTGTTACTCCGTGTGACGGAGAGGTATCTCAGGGCCCACTCGGTAATACAACATCACAATAAGCCTTGCAAGCAATGTGACTAAGCGTTAGTCACAGGATCTTGTATTACGGAACGAGTAAAGAGACTTTTCGGTAACGAGGTTGAACTAGGTATGGAGATACCGACGATCGAATCTCGGGCAAGTAACATACTAAAGAACAAAGGGAACATCATACGGGATTAACTGAATCCTTGACATAGAGGTTCGACTGATAAGGATCTTCGTAGAATATGTATAAACAAATATGGGCATCCATGTCCTGCTATTGGTTATTGACCATAGAGGTGTCTTGGTCATGTCTACATAGTTCTCAAACCCGCAGGGTCTGCACACTTAATGTTTGGTGACGTTTCCGTAGTATAGAGTTATGCATGGTGGTGACCTAAGGTTGTTCGGAGTCCCGTATGATATCCTGGACGTCATGAGGAGCTCCGGAATGGTCTGGAGGTAAAGATTGATATATAGGAAGTCCTGTTTTGGTCGTTGGAAAAGTTCCGGGCTCATCGGTAGTGTACCAGGAGTGCCGGTAGTGTACCGGGGGACCATCGGGAGGGGTATTTCGACCCAAGAGGCTACATGGGCTGTGGGAGAGTGAATACCAGCCCTTAGTGGGCTGGTGGAAGTCCACAGAAGGCCCATGCGGCTGGAAAAGAAAAGCCCAAAGAGAAAAGGTGGAAAAAGGCAAAAAAAAGGCAAAAAAGGAAGGAGTCCTAGTCCTACTAGGATTGCAGGAAGATTCCTCCTCTCCTATCCACTTTGGCCAAAGCCTCCTAGGTCTGGACCTTTGGCCAAGCCTCCTCCTATCTTCCTCTTATATATACTACATGTTTTAGGGTTTTTGCACAAGATTTTCAGCCACGTGCTACCCTCTCCTCTAGTGCATAGTTTCTCCTCTAGATCGGTTTTCTGCAGTGCTTAGGTGAAGCCCTGCCGGAATAGCTCCACCACCATCGCTGCAATGCTATCGCACATATGAAGAACTCTTCTACCTCTCCGCTCCCTCTTGCTAGATCAAGAAGGTGGAGATCATCATCAAGCCGTACGTGTGCTGAACGCGGAGGTGTCGTCCGTTCGGTGCTAGATCGGGACGGATCATGATTGGATCGCGAGACGCTCGGCGATTTGGATCACGAAGACGTTCGACTACATCAACCATATTTAGTAACGCTTCTCGCTTAGCGATCTACAAGTGCATGTAGATCCACTCTCCCTCTCATAGATGCTCATCACCATGGATAGATCTTGCATATGCGTAGGAATTTTTTTCCATGCAATGTTCCCCAACAGAGGTCACCAGCGTGCTCCTGGGGGCGTCGCACATTGGAGGGAGGTCGCGGGGTTGTCGAGGAGAGAGGGGAACACCAGCGAGGGGGAAACCCGACGGCAGCAACGAGGGTTTGGGTCGGGAGAGGGCTCCCGACCGTGGGGAAGAGAGCTCTAGGCAAGGGGAGAACGCGGAGAGAGAGGGAGAGCGAGGAGACATGATCAGGGGAGCGAGGCGGCCTATTTATAGGCGGCCGCCGGTCCACCGTGGGCGTGAAGCGCCGGTGAGCACGGGGTGCTCACCACAAGCCACGGGGGCGGGCGAGGCCGTGTCTGGGGGCTACCTGGACGCAGTCCGCACGTGGGAGGAGGGAAGGCAGCCAGGAGGGGGGGCGGAGGTCCGCGCGTGCGAGCGCGGCCACTCGCCGGTTCTAGTGGCGCCGTGCGCACACGAGAGCGAGAGGGGAGAGACAGGGGCGACCAGGCGACATGCTGCGGACGCCGAGGGGGCAGAGGGGACACGCTGGGGCGGCCCGACGTGGTCGGGGCTGCCCGTTGGCCAGCGGCTACAGTGCGGGGGCGCATTGTAGCATGCTCTAGAGCGCGAGCTCTGCATGCCAGGGCATTAGTTTAGCCCCCATCCGTGTCCTCTTGTGCCTTGGGGTATTGTAGATGCCCAAAGGCTAGGATAAGCTAGGGAGAGCTCTAGAGGAGACTTAGGGTAGAATAAAATGGGGAGAGGGGTAGAAATGGTGCTGTCCAGAGGGGTAAATGGGGGTTTTACCCCACCTACCAATGGCTGGGTGACATGAGATTCGTATTGAGGGTGAAAGGTGACGACAAGAGACTCTGGTAAAAACTTGAGGCCAAGGGTAAAAGGATAAGAGGTAGAAATAGGGGTTTTACCAAATCACCAGTAGGTGTTTGGTGGAGTTTTGGGCAAGAAATATTTACCACCTTACTGAGATATTTACCAGGGTCAAGGGCTAGGTAGAAATGAGATGCTTCACCAAATTTGAGCTCAAGGGGAAAAAGTTGACAACGGAAATTTGATAAACCCTAGAATTTAGCAGAATCAGATTTTTGTAGATCCAATGTTGCTGTGGTTTTACCCTTGATGCACCACTTAGTTTATCATCACTATTTGTCCATTAGAGCATGCCAGGAATGGTTTTGGGATGATTTGATGAACCAAACCAACTTGGATTGGGATGAAACTTTGCAAGATCATCATCCATGATAGTGTTGACTTGCTAGAATTTTCCTAGAAATTATTGAGAATATTTCTTATAGAAATATTCCAAAAGTTTGATCTGAACAGAAAGGGTTTTGAGGGGTTTTGCCTATGATCTGTCCATGCCCTTGTGTTGAAACTCATATATATGGAAAATATATCTCCACTGAGTTTCTCTAAAAAAAATCAAATATTTTTAAAGAATTTAAATAATGTTTCCCTAGGAAAAACCATCTCTGGCCTTAAGAAAAAGCCTTTAAATAAAATATGAAAATAATCTTTAAAAATAATATTTGGTGGTTTTGAAAAGTCATATATATAGTAGGTTTGAAATAAAGCCTTTGGGTAAGAAGGGTCCACCTGATTTGAGGACTTGCAGTACAAACCTCATTAAATAAATCATTTTTAGGTAAAACAAAATTTGATAAAAATAGTTTTTGGCACTATTCACATGGCATGATCATTGGGCAAGGGGTTTGGATCAAGGAAGATAATTATGAAGTGGAATAGAACCTAGTAGTGTCATAAAACACAATCAACAAGCAAGCAAACAACATACCAAGCAAGCACAAACTCATAGAAAAAGTTTTAGTTGGCTCCAAATTTTATAAACCCAAACATATCAATGTGCTACCAACATAGGGTGTGAAAAAACCTAATCTCTTCATTGGAGGAAATAACATTTACATTTTAAGCTCTTGTCATTTATTTAAATTAGTTATTTAGTAGACATCTTTAATCCTCTTTTACTAGCATATTTAGTTTATCGCTTGCCCTCGGCAGTAATAGAAATTGCAGAAGCTCAAGTAGTGCTTCACACAAGAACTGTGACACCTTGTGTGTGACAGAAACACCTCCATAAATACCTTCCTTCTCTCTTTGTAGGGACAATAACTCACTGGGAAACTTCTACAAAAGTGCTACACTACCCTGTTTGGTCTGCAGGTACCAACCAGCCATTGTAAGAGAATCATGGATACATTACAATATCCTACTATTGTAAATATGCCCTAGAGTCAATAATAAATTGGTTATTATCATATTTCCTTGTTCATGATAATCGTTTATTATTCATACTATAATTGTATTAATCGGAAACTCAGATACATGTGTGGATACATAGACAACACCATGTCCCTAGTATGCCTCTAATAGACTAGCTCGTTGATCAAAGATGGCTATGGTTTCCTAGTCATGGACATGAGATGTCATTTGATAATGGGATCAGATCACTAGGAGAATGATGTGATGGACAAGACCCAAACAACAAACGTAGCATATGATCGTGTCAGTTTATTGCTATTGTTTTCTGCATGTCAAGTATTTGTTCCTATGACCATGAGATCATGCAACTCACTGACACCGGAGGAGTTCCTTGTGTGTATCAAACGTTGCAACGTGACTGGGTGACTATAAAGGTGCTCTACAGGTATCTTCGAGGGTGTCTGTCGGGTTGGCATGGAACAAGACTTGGATTTGTTACTCCGTGTGACGGAGAGGTATCTCAAGGCCCACTCAGTAATACAACATCACAATAAGCCTTGCAAGCAATGTGACTAAGTGTTAGCCACGGGATCTTGTATTACGAAACGAGTAAAGAGACTTGCTGGTAACGAGGTTGAACTAGGTATGGAGATGCCGACGATCGAATCTCGAGCAAGTAACATACCGAAGAACAAAGGGCACAGCATACGGGATTAATTGAATCCTTGACATAGAGGTTCAACCGATAAAGATCTTCGTAGAATATGTAGGAACCAATATGGGCATCCAGGTCCCGCTATTGGTTATTGATTGTAGAGGTTTCTCAGTCATGTCTACATAGTTCTCGAACCCGTAGGGTCTGCACACTTACGGTTCGGTGACGTTTTGGTAGTATAGAGTTATGTATGGTGGTGACCAAAGGTTCTTCGGAGTCCTAGATGAGATCCTGGACATCACGAGGAGCTCCGGAATGGTTCTGAGGTACAGATTGATATTTAGGAAGTCCTGTTTTGGTGACCGGAAAAGTTTCGGGTTCATCAGTAGTGTACCGAGAGTGTCGGGAGGGTACCGGGGGACCATCGGGAGGGGTGTCTCGACCCAAGAGGCTACACGGGCTGTGGGAGAAGGTAAACCAGCCCCTGGTGGTCTGGCCGAAGCCTCCTCTAAGGGCCCATGTGGCTGGAGTGGTTTGAGAACAAAAAATTCCAAAGGTGGAGAGGTGGAAATTGTTTCCAAGTGGAAAGGAGGAATCCTACTCCTAATAGGATTGGAGTAGGACTCCTCCACCTCCAATTTCGACCAAACCTTGAGGGTTTGAGGCTGCCTCCTCCCCTCCCTCCCTCCTATATGTACTAGAGGATTTAGAGGGAAAAGCTAACCCTAATTGCCACGTGTTGCCCTCTTCTTCCTCTAGATCATTTTCTCCTCTAGATTGGTTTTTCAGCAGTGCCTAGGCGAAGCCCTACTGTGTAACATCCCAAATTTTGGAATGTTATAATAAATACTAGAATGATTGCTTGTTTGCTTGAGTGATTGAAATTGAGTGGAATTTGAAACTTTTGAAAACTTTTGAATGAGAGGGAATAAAATGACTTTCCCCTTTGTGTTTGAATTCAAATTCCTACATCTCAAATCAGTGAGAGAAGATGACATGACTTCTTCAACATGAAAAGATTTAGAAAGGGAATTTGAAAACTATTTGAAAATTTCTCATATGGAGTTTCAATTTCATATTTGAATTCCCTATTTGAATTTGTAAGCATTCAAACCCCTTGACAAAGTTTTGAGAGGAGTAATATGACACTCCAAACCAGGGGTATTTTTGTGAAGTATTTGAACCATAAAACCCAAGGGGTTATTTGAAAAATATTTGCAAAAATAAATAAAGCCATTTAGGCATTTTCTGAAAATAATTTTTTTAAGTATTTAATTTGGCTGTGGAAAAATGTCCGTTAAATGGCATTTATTTCCCTGATCGTTTTGATATATAAAACTTTATTTTTTGGACCGGTTTTGAATGTCTTAATGTTGTTTTTATTGCTCTGGTAATTAATAAAGGAAATAATTAACGCATATTAAAGCCCACGGCCCACCTGCCTCTAATCTCTCTCCCGAAATTCCTCCACAACGGTCACCGCCGCGCTGATCTCTCTCTCTCTCTCTCTGACCGCGCGACCCCACCGACCGATCCCCAAACCTCGCGGCCACCTCCCTCCTCTCACTCCCCAAACCACGCCGGTGAGATCACCATGCCGGATCCGCCTCCCCTTCCATTCCCCAACCACCCCGAGGCCCTATAAAAGCCCCCGGTCTTATCCTCTACCCATTCCCCCACTTTCCCCCTCTGCCCAAAGCCTCTCGCTGCCGTATTAGCTCGCTGGAGCCCGAGCGCCACAGCCGTGCCATTTCCATCGTGTTGCTCCACCTCAACCTCCCCGAGCCTTTCTGAGCCCACCATCCACCTCCCCACGGCCTTGCGCACCTCCCTATGCCCTCGCCCGAGCCCCACACCCACCGGTGCACCATCCCCGTTGACACCCGAACGTCGCCGCCGCCTCGGAGCTCGTCGCCGATGCCCCCGACCAACCACGACGACGCCAGGACCACCACCCGACTCGCCGTCCTCGTCCGCATCGCCTGGAGCCCTCGCCATCGCCGAAGGACCACCGAAGACACCTCCCCGTCGACCTCGCCGCTTCGGCCTTGTCGAAACCTCGCTGGAGTTGACCTCCCTCTGCGATGAGCTTCCCCCTCCTTCCGATCTCATTTGAACGGCCACGATTAGAACCCCCATACCCTTTCGGTTTATTTAAAATGAACCGACCGGTTTTCTTTTAGTTAATTTTAGCCGAAACGTTTTCCGTTAAGTGTCGGTCGTCCGCTCGAATCATTAGAACATGCTCCCTCCGTAGCCTATCAGAACCTGCCACGTCACCCCCTGTCCGTTAGATAAATTTTTCTTTTTTCTGTTTTGGTTTTAGAAAACAGTATATGTTCTGTTTTTGTTTTTGCTATATCTTTTATGTTTTGGATAGTTTTTGATTGATTATTTTTGCATTGTGTCACAAATTTGTTCTAGATTCTGTAGATATCAAGTTTGACCATATTTGAATATTTCAAAATTGATTTCAAACAGATTTGATTCAAATCTTATTTTCTGAATATCTTGAGTTTAAAAATATATTTTGAGTTGATTCTTTTTGCTACTTGTCACCAGTGACCTTAATTATCAGTAGGTTTAGTTTCGAATTTTTTAAATATTTTAAAATAGTATTTTCAACCAAAACAGATTCTGTTTAGTTCCTATTAGGTTTAGTTATATTTCTTTTGTTTTAAATTGTTTTAAATTGTTTTTTCTTTTATATTAGTGATGGATTTTATAAATTTTTCTGTTTGATAAGAGTATCCCTTAAAAACAAATAATATTTTATTAGTTTATTGCATGAAAATCAATTCTAGTTCAACTATAACTTGCAATTGGATTTTCATCGCTATGTTGATCTTGTATTTGAAAATAGTTTCCACAAATGGTTGTATAAGTTTGATCTAATGTTAGTCTAAGTTTAGACCAGAAACAATTTGTATTATAGTGGAGATTGTTTGTGGTTTAAGCCAAGAATGACCTTGTTTTATATCAAAAGAAGAATCTTTATAAAAGCTTTTCAATTAGTTCTCTTTGCAAAATAAAGACTTATGAGAAAATAATTTCTATTAATTATTTGTGGTAAAAAAATTGTTTTTCAATTGTTAACTTAGTGTTTTCGACTGATATGTTCTAGTAGTTAAAAACTTATGTTGCTAGAGTATTGTTTTCTAAATTATTAGTTGTTCTTCAAAAGTAATTCTTCTTGCTAGTAAAATATTTACAAAAATACTTTTATTATATTTTACTTTGTATTTGTTTTTTACTTTTGAAAATTTGGATGTATTTGTAGAGAAAACCAACCCTTGGTTGTGTTGATGTAGTTTTGTCATTTGAGTTTTGTCTTAAGTATTTCCTTTCATCACCACCACGTTGCATTTGGTTTTGTGTTGCCTTTTGATTGTTATAATTGACTGCTAGTATGATTGCTTATAAGAATGCAATGTTTCATTATATAGATTTTCATGGGAGAGTGATGAATAGTCTATCAGTTATCTCTAAGAGCAATATTATTCTTCATCAACAGTACAGGCAAGTCACTTTGACCATGTATACCTATGTTTTTATTGCATTAGTTCTACCATCCCCCCAATTGCATGCAAAGTAGGTAATTTGGAAAGTTGGTTACTTGATGTAGTATCATGTAATAGGCACTCCTCAACCCTTGACACATTGGCCCCAGGAAACGTTGATTTAATTTTGCTATGTTATTAGTAGACGGGGTGGGTTGTGTGATTGAGGAGAGTTGTGAGTTAATAATTTTCAAGACCTGCATTATGATCAAGACTTCAAGACTCTGACTTTTCAACTTACCTCTGGGTGGATGATGGTTGAACGGCGCCCTAGAGAAACTAGTGGTTAGCCTAGGTGTTGTTGGGGAAGTGCCAGTATTCATGCGGAAAGGTCCACCCAGGCACAAAGAGATGGATGGATGCTTCAAGACCCAAGGCTTACCTGCATAGCCACAAGTCATTATGGGCTCTGGCTTGGTTGGATATCGTGGTGACCCTGGACAGGCGGTGCTACGAGATGTAGAAGAATGGTAGGAAAGGATGGACACCGACAAAGTCTCAGGGAAACCCTTTAGAAGACCATGTTTTGGTCATCCGTTTCTCAAACACCCTGAAGTGCGAGAAATCCAACGGAGGCGATCAAATCTTGTGGGGAACGTGTGCAAAAATCTGCAGAGTACTCAAACCTAATCGATTAGCCGTGTCCACGGTCATGGACAGTTTGAGCCAAAGGAACTGAAACTATCTGGAACTCTCAACACAATTAATTACATTGATGTGGGTATTAATGTCAACTTGGGTATGAGAATTGGTTGGTGGAACCATCTCATTAATAAGCCAAAATTTGTAGTAATTATGCTTTTGCCCTCTCTTGTTGTAGGAAAAATTTGGCTTTATGCAAAACCTACTACCCCACTTGCCATATATGCATGTAGAATAGATGATTAATTTAAACCCCCCCTCTTTTGTGACTTGCCAGCATATTCAAAATGCTGACCTACACGACTGCAACATCTTATGTTGCAGATAAGCTCTACGACGGGTAAGAGTATGATTCAGGGTTACGGTCTACACTCAACCTGCCGTTGGTGTTATTGGGACTCCACTCCCATTGATTGTTTTCGCTGAGATTTAAAGGTATATATCAGTTTTACGTTAATTACATGTGGTTGCACTTTGATATATACATTGATGTACTGTGTGTGCCAGCATATTGATCCAGCGATGGCACAGAACACACAGAGGCTTGACTCGTTTTGAGTCGGGTCGCTACATGCTGGAATTCCTCCACCACCATCGCCGCAACACCGTCGCGCTACCGTAGAACTCGTCTACCTCTCCACTCCCTCTTGCCGGATCAAGAAGGCGGAGATCATCATCGAGCTGTACGTGTGCTGAACGCAGAGGTGTCGTCCGTTCGGCGCTAGATCGGAAGGACCATGATCAAGATCGCAAGACGATTCGTGATTGGATAGCGGGATG
This sequence comes from Hordeum marinum, assembly GCA_022496015.1. Classification (NCBI taxonomy): domain Eukaryota; kingdom Viridiplantae; phylum Streptophyta; class Magnoliopsida; order Poales; family Poaceae; genus Hordeum; species Hordeum marinum. The sequence goes on from CM039673.1 coordinate 310,974,423, forward strand.
GATCGTGATGAGACCACAGGACGGATCGTGATGAGATCGTGGGATGGATCATGATGAGATCGCGGGACGCTTGGCGATTTGGATCGCGAAGACGTTCGACTACACCAACCGCGTTTCTTAACGCTTCCGGCTTAGTAATCTACAAGAGTATGTAGATCCACTCTCCCTCTCGTAGATGCTCATCACCATGGATAGATCTGTGTGTGCGTAGGAAATTTTTTGTTTCCCATGCAACGTTCCCCGACACCTACATCGGTAATGTCCATGTGTGAGCGACATGGAAGGCGCCATAGGACAGCACCAAAATAAAACATGCAACTCAAACCAATCGAGGTCGTCAATCGACCCATAGGACAAAACGATTCTACTCAAACATCATAGGATGGCTACACATCATTGGATAATAATATATAGCTTAAAGCACCATGTTCAAGTAGGGGCTACAGTGGGTTGTGGCAGAGTCGATCGCTAAGTATAGATGAGGGAAGGTGATGGAGGCGAGGGCAGTCAAGTTGTTGATGTAGATCGTCGTCGCGATGGTTCCCCTGGTGATGCTCCGATGCAGCCAGGAGAGAGGGGAGAGAGCCCCCTTCTTCTTATCCTTCTTCCTGAGCATTCTCCCTATATGGGAGAAGGGTTTCCCCTATGGTCCTTGGACCCCATGACCCACGAGGGGCGAGAATCCCTCTAGATTGGATCCCTCTCTTTGTTTTCTTTTCTGTTTCAAGGCCTGGGTTTCTGGCCAAACACTTTTTCTTAAATACACCGAGGTCCGTAACTCTGATAGGGCTGAAATTTTAACACGATTTTTTCTGGATATAAGGTTCCTTGCGGCCGAAGGACCCCTCCCCAACCGACTTATGAGATGGTCATAGTGTCGAGGTATACAAACAGGGGTATTTGTTTTCCCCTACCTTGTGCACGGATGGCAAGGTCTCCGGCGCGACAACCTGAGCCTGCCGGGAAAGAACACCGAGCCAACTCAACAATGACCAAGACAAACTACCAGAAGCCCGACACGGCAGCCCAAAACCTGGGACTGATGTGCGCCAAGTGCTCCCCTAGCGCTTGCTGGGGAATAGGACGTGTGCCCCCTCTCGAAGACCCGGCAAGCCATCCCTTGGCAGGCGCGAGCCAATATGTCACTGCTCCACCACATCACAAGGCGAGTCACTTGTTGATGCAGTGTCGAGCCCCTAGGAGGCTAAGCGGCTCTCGCTAAGCACGTGGCTACACGCTGGAAGTCAAATTGCCCCTCCTTGACACCCGTCCTTAGACATGTCAAGCTGAGGTGCAATGGCTAGCTAGAGGGTGGTATAAGCTTACCGGGGATGCGCCCTTGCACACCACCTAGACTAGCAATGATGGTATTTTGTCTCTACCGCCAGAGATATGTATGATAGGCTCCGCTAGCTATCTAATCATCACACAATATCTGTTTTGCCACTGTGGTTGCCCCTTGTTCTATAAAAGGAGGCCCGGGGCAACTTAGCTTAGGATTTGGACTTTTGAGCACTTGTACACACGTAGTAACTCCCCCAAAGGCAAACCTGGTCGGACTGGAGTGTTGCATGTTCTTCATGTTCTTTTGATCAATCCACCCACAAAGCAAGAGTAGGGTTTTACGCTTCACATCGGCTTGAACCTGGGTAAACCGCCGCGTCGTCTCACTGTCTCTGCTCTTTGTGCTTATGTCCATGCCCCCAACCGAACCACAAAAGGGGCCAAAGGCCCCATAGGTGATAGTGTGCATCCAGTACCGGCATCTTTGGCGCGCCAGGTAGGGAGCGCTGCGTTGGTGCGGAACAGAGATTCGAAGCGACGCGTCGGGTGACGTCAATGTCCCTCATGTCAGAGATCAAGAACGATGACATATCCTCTGCACTTCATTCTTCTCAGATTTCGTCGCATATCAGCACTATGAAGGCATCGGTTGCTGAAGGTGGGGAACTACGACGTAGCGGTCGATATGCTCGCCACAAATGGAACGTACGCAACATACTCCGTGAACGACAAAAAAGCGAGCCAAGTCACGGCATCATCCCCATCGCAGTTGAAAGGATCGATGTGGTTGACTAGAGGGGGGGGTGAATAGGCAACTACCAGTTTTTAATTTTTCTTTAGCAAGTTAGGCTTAGCAACAAATAGGTTGGCTAGATATGCAACTAGGTGAGCAACCTATATGATGCTAAACACAACAACAACACAAGCAAGCAAGATAAACACAATGCGTAGATTGCACAAAGTAATGGTAAGGAGTAACCACAAGAGGAACCGATGGAGACGAGGATGTGTTGCCGAAGTTCCTTCCCGGTAAAGGGAAGTACGTCTCCGTTGGAGCGGTGTGGAGGCACAATGCTCCCCAAGAACCCACTAGGGCCACAGTATTCTCCTCGCGCCCTCACACAATGCGAGGTGTCGTGACTCCACTAGTGGTGCACTTGAAGGCGGCAGCCGGACCTTTACAAACAAGGTTGGGGCAATCTCCACAACTGAATTGGAGGCTCCCAATGACACCTCAAAGCTTCACCCCAATGGACTATGGCTTCGAGGTGACCTCTTCTATCTAGGGTGCTCAAACACCCAAGAGTAACAAGATCCGCAAGGGATTAGTGGGGCGAATCAAATTTCTCATAGTAGAAGTGTAGATAAGGGCCCTCTCAACCAAACCCTAGAGTATCAACAAGTTTTGTTGGCTAGGGAGAGAGATTAGGCAAAAATGAGCTTTGGGAAACAATGGAGATTTTGGAAGGATGAGAGGTAAGTCTCCTTGGGGAAGAAGACCCCTTATATAGTGTGGAAGGGAATCTGCCCATTGCCCACCAACCAGCCACACTTCAGCGGTAGTACCGCTCCTGGGCGAGGTACTATCGCCCAGTACTAGGGGTAGCAGTAGTACCGCTTGGTACTACCACCTCTACTACCGCTCTGGTGGTGCAGGTCACCGGACAACTCAGGAGGAAGTGTCTGGTGCCCCGTGTGGGAAACCTGGTCACCGCGGCGGTACTACCACTATTCCCATTGGTACTACCGCCCTCACAGAAGCAGTAGTTGTGGCTCTGGAGACGCACGACCTCAGACACTCGTCACACGAGTGTCTGGTGCCCTACGTGAGGTGGTAGAAATATATAGTGGTATTATCGTGGACACAAGCGGTACTACCATGAGGTACTACCGTTCAGGTCAGCGGTACTACCGCCTGGATATTTCTGAGGCAAGCAAGGGCATAGGGCAGAGCTCCAGTTGCAAAAATGGACGGGTGCAAAAGTGTGGGTGTTGATTCCACCCAGCCTTTCCAAATGTGGACCCCCTCTTGATAGTACGTATTTTCCTATGACTCAAGTCCACCAACACTAAATCATCGGAAAATAACCATCTTCTCTTTTATCAACCGGTGGGGAAAATAACCGTCGCCTGCCACCTGATAATCTCTGGAAGCTTAATCCAGACGACTAGTCCGCAAAAGTATTGTCATCAATCACCAAAACCATTGGGGTATAAATATGCCCTTACAATCTCCCCCTTCTTGGTGGATTGATGACAACACGGGATTTGTAGAGTGAATAGTATAAAGGTAATAGCAAATCCCAAATTCTTAGAAAATATAGATGGACTCCTCCTAGATGTGTGCACTATATTGGATATGCTTTTGGAATGCAAATTGCACACACTAGGATCAACACTCCCCCTATATTTTATAGACAGACAACTACTTGTAATAAGAGATATAAGAGGGATGTATGATTGCAAGATAGGATAAGTGAGTAAGGTAAAGAGCACAAGATAGGGATGACTCACATAATCTTTAAGACATAAAGGATACTAGTAGGATAGCATGTGTCTCACACCATACGACATGTTCTTAAAAGATCTCACAAGCATAAATCAAAGCAAAGCAAATGATAAAGGAGTACACGAGCGAATAAACACCAACAGCTAAAACACACACTCGTGACTTGACAAATCCCCAATACTCTCCCCCTTTGTGAGCAAGACACCAAAAGGGAAGAGAGAACTAAAATGTCCCGAGGTGGTAGCATCTTGTAGAACCATCATCAATATATGCCGGACGTAGGGGAGAAGGCGGTGGAGCCTGGAGGAGCAAACAAACCAGGCACAGGCACATCATCATCTGTAGCCCACTTACAATGGCGAGAAATCTAGACATCCTCATCTGTGATAGAGTAATCAGATCCACTAGAAATCACCATTCCCACATGCCTGCCAAGCGCCTTGTGCCGAGTAAGAGCCTTCTTCTCATTAGCATGAGCCACATACTGATTGTGAGCCAGTAGACAAAAGAGCGTCTTCATCTTTTCCTTCAGTTGATTAGCCCAAAATGGCTCACCAGTAGGAGGTGTAGAATGAGGAGCAGCACCACCCTGAACCACGAAGTCCTCATCATCCTCATCCTCATCATCATCATCAGCCAAGTCAGCCTCGGGGGCAACATAGTTTGCCGATTTGTCCTTCTGATGGAGCTGAATAACCTTATGAGAAACCACCTCACCATTCTCAAAGATGATGCCTGGATGGGCCTTAGCCCACGTGCTCTCAAGAAGAAGCATCAAGTACGGGCCATAAATCGGAACCTTACAATCAAAAACGGCAAAGTGGAGTTCGGACCACATGAGGTGAGAAATATCCAGAGCAGGCACCTCAGCAGAGTCCTTCATATGCAGACAGAAGAGCAATAGATCCACCAGATAGGAGTGCACCATGTCCAAGTTGCCAACACGAGGAAACAGGGTGTTCCAGAATATGCGATGCATAATATCAAGGAACGACTGCAAAACATGAGAAGCTTTACCACTAGTGGAGGATACCTTCTCAGGGGAGTATGGCCAGAGAATACGCTTGTGAGTTGCCTGAGTTTCCTTGTGTGGGCAGAAACCGACAGGGTCATCAAGCCCCTTATCCTCATTGTGAAGAAGGTCCATGAACTCCTTCCATGTGGCAGTGAGCTTCCTTCCATTGGTCATCCAAGTCATAGTCCGGTCATCATCGGTCCCAAAGGAACAATAGCGTAAAACACGGCAATAATCTCAGCATCAAAGTCCTTGTTGAATTCCATGAGATGGGTGATCTGAAACTTCTAACAGAGCTCAATAGCCTGGTCAAATTATTGGGCATTCTTTTCCAAGAACTCCATATCAATCGACTTGACATTTGGCACAAAGATGTTTTCCTTACCCAGAAGTACTTCATTGTAGATACGCAGTTGTTGCTTGGTCCAGAAGGGATGGTTGCGAAAAGCATTTTCTTCAGGAGTGACATATGGATTGAGAAGGCAAATGGCCCAGTAATCTTTGATAGGGATCTTATCCAGGGAGGGCCCTAACTTCTTGGAAGCAGGCCTCTTTGAATGCTGCTTGGGAGGAGCATTGGGGTTGGCAGAGCTCTCCTCTTCTCAAATGCGAGGGCGCTTGGATCCAGTGTCAAGGCTAGGGTTCCTCCTACTACCTGGAAACCAAACGAGAACACCAAACGAGAGAAGAAGAGTGTAAACCAGTTTGCATAAGCCAGAAAAAATGAAGCAATTTTGAAGATTTAAATAGAAAAACATTGGAAGTTGGCATCACCAGCGGTAGTACCATTGTCAGTAGCGGTAGTATCTCTTGCTATTGCCGCTTAGTATTACTGCTCCAATGGGCGGTAGTACCGCGCCGGCGAAAACTGCAGGCGAACCTACAGCCGTCGATGAGATCCGGTACTACCGGAGATGTCAAATGCACATATTTGACTGCTAAACCATGAGAAATACTTCCTAGCAAACTTGTATAGAAAAATCACGCCTGGATTTGACCGAAAAAAGATGGAAACACCACACATTATCCAAGACCTAGATTAAAAAATAGGAGAACCTAGAGAGAGAAAAACGGGACCATACCAGTGTCCATGGCGAGAGGGGAGGTTGGAGATCAACTCCTCCGGTCGGTTTTGTGAAAACTTTGCCGAAATCAAAGAACCGGCGATGGCCTCCGTGGCCTTGGAAGCGCCCTTGAAAGTGGGCCATGAGAGAGGGGGTGAATGGGTATGGGGAAGTGGTAACTTCCCCTGCCCGGCCTCAAATCCCTTCGTGGAACCTCACGAGCAATAGTACCGTGGGCCCCAACGGTAGTACCACTTAGTACCGGTAGTACCACTGAGTACTACCGCCCAAGTGAGCAGTAGTACCGCTTAGGGTGACATTGGGACACAAAAACTAGCAAGCATAGGGCTTATGCAAGAGTTTCGTTTGGAAAAGAGGTTGGAGACATCAAATCTTTGACGAACCACCAGAAAAACATTTTGATGGAGCCGATCTTAATTAAAGCAAGTAGTTTGGAGAGACCCTGGAACCACCAAAATGTGCTTCTCAAAAAGCAAATGCCTCGCTATGAGGGCGGTGGCCGAGGCCACCTATGTTTGAGTCAATTTGTATGGCATCGCGAAGATTTGAACCTTGGGCCCATGACCAAAACTCGTCTTTGAAGCACAGTAACCATAAAAAATGGTGTATGTGAAAGACTTTGATTAGTTTTTGCATACTAGGAGGAGGGATACTTCATTGAGAGAACTAGACTCCCCCTAAGTCCATGCCTACATCTAAACAAGACATAATAATGAGTGTGGTGGGGTGTGCACTAAGTCAAGCCACATTGCCCGAATCAATGATAATTAGCTCATGTCTCAACTCGTGAAATCTGGCATCATCCAATGGCTTTGTGAATATATCGGCAAGTTGTTCCTTGGTATAAAGATGAATCGGATCAATTTCTCCACGCTTGATGTGGTCCCGGGTGAAGTGATGAACAATCTCAATATGCTCCGTCTTGTAGTGTTGAATCGTGTTGTTGGAGATCTTGATCATGCTTTCATTGTCGTAGTAAAATAGGCACTTTGTCATAGTTGACACCATAATCCTTTAGGGCTTGCCTCATCCAAAGAATCTGAGCACAGCAGCTTGCGGCGGCTACATACTCAACATCGATGGACGAGAGAGAAACACAGTTCTATTCTATGAAGACCAACTTACCAAAGAGCGGCCAAGAAAATGGTAGCCTTAGGAAGTGGACTTCCTTTCCACATGGTCTCCCTCCCAATCTAAGTCGGTATACCCAATGAGATCAAATGAAGCACATTTGGGGTACCATAAGCCAAAGTTTGGGGTATGAGCCAAATATTGTAAGATTATCTTGACATCCACATAGTGACTTTCCATAGGTGTAGATTGAAATCGTGCACAAATTCCCACACTCAACATGATATCCGGTCTAGATGCACGAAGATAAAGCAAGGATCCAATCATGGAGCAATATACCTTTTATTCCACAACTTTACCATTGGGATCACTGTCAAGTTGGCATTTGAGTTGCATAGGAGTGTTGGCCTTGAGAGGATTGACCTCATCCATATTGAACCTCTTGAGCATGTCTTGAGTGTCTTTATCTTGGTCGATGAAGGTTCCTTGGCTTCGTTGCTTGACTTCGAATCCAAGGAAGAACTTCAACTCTCCCATCATAGACATCTCAAACACTTTGGGCATTAGTGCGGCGAACTCATCATTAAAAGCTTTGTTAGGAGAACCAAAGATAATAACATCTACATATAGTTGGCATAGAAACAAGTTCCCGTTAACCCTCTTAGTAAAAAGAGTGAGATCTATTTTCCCAATTTCAAACCCACAATCTTGCAACATCTCGGTAAGGTGCTCATACCACACACACGGGGCCTGTTTAAGGCCATAGAGTGCCTTATCGAGAACGTATACATGATTGGGGAACTTGGGATCCTCAAACCCCGGGGGTTGCTTGACATATACCCACTCCTTAAGTGGACCATTAAGAAAAGCACTCTTCACATCCATTTGATATAACTTGAAATCGTGATGAGATGCATAAGCAAAAAACATGCGAATAGATTCAAGGCAAGCAACAAGGGAAAAGGTTTCACCATAGTTGATACCCTCGACTTGGGAGTAGCCTTGAGCCACCGGTCTTGCCTTGTTGTGTACTATGTGCATCTTGCTTGTTCTTAAAGATCCATTTGGTTCCAATGACATTGTGCTTCTCCTTTGGCCTTGGCACCAATCGCCACACCTTGTTGCGCTCGAAGTTTTTGATTTCTTGATGCATGGATTCAAGCCATTCCTCATGTTCGAGTGCATCTTGTACCTTGAGGGTTTCAAAGCAAGAAACAAACACATCATGTGCACAAAAGTTTGTTAACTTACGACGAGTAGTTACCCCTCTCTTCAAGCTTGCATAAACGTTCTTTAAGACGTGTAGCTTGACTCATAGTTTGGAAGCAATCATGGCAGCTCATCTTTCAAGAATTTCCTCCATGGAGAGTGGAGGCTTGGTAGCTTGACGAGCTTCGGTACTAGCACTGGCTTGCTCTTCATCTTGAGTGTGAGCTTGATCTTTAGCTTGACCTTTATCTTGAGCTTGATCTTTGTCTAGAGCTTCATCTTGATCTTGAGCTTGCACGGGGGTGTGAGCAAGATCTCGAGCATCGTTTGATGAAGAATCATCATCATTAAGTTGATCTTGATCACGGGGTTGAGGGCCTTCACTTTGTTCTTCGGAAGCGTGTGGGTCGTGCGTCAGTGATGGTTCCACTTGAGTGGAACATTGTCCTTATCCTTTAGCCACAAGGGGTTCCTCAATGGGTAGGAAGTATCCCACTCCCATTCTTCTTATGGCTTGGGGAGGAATTTCATCATCTACATCACAAAGACCACTTTGCTCCACTTGGGAGCCATTATTTTCATCAAACTCTACATTACAATTCTCCTCATTGAGTCCCGTGGACTTGTTGAGGACACGGTAAGAATGAGAGTAGAAGTACTTGAGGTTGGGCTTGTTCTCGGTAAGAATCTCATAAGGAGTCTTGTTCAAGCCTTTACAGAGATAGAGCAGATTTGATGCATGACACGCCGTGTTGATGGCTTTAGCCCAAAATTTGTAAGGATATTTAAACTCCGCCATCATGGTTATAGCTGCATCCATCAATGTCCGGTTCTTTCTCTCCGCAACACCATTTTTTTGAGGGGTGTAAGGAGTGGAGTATTGATGTTTTATCCCCTCATCACTGAGAAACTCATCTAGGATGTAGTTCTTGAACTCAATGCCGTTGTCACTTCTAATCATAAAGATCTTTGCTTCATGTTGACGTTGGACTTCATTTGCAAAGTTGCTAACTATTTGTTGGGTCTCACTCTTCTTCTTGAAGAAATATACCCATGTGTATCTTGAGTAATCATCCACAATCACCAAGCAATACTTTCTCCCTCCAATATTGTCCAAAGATGGAGGACCGAAGAGGTCCATGTGTAGGAGCTCTAGGGTTCTTTTTGAGTAAATTGTAGTGGTAGGATGATGAGCCTTTTCATGTAGCTTTCCTTCGATACAAGCTCTGTAAGAACGATCTCTAGCCAAACTCACATTTGTTAGTCCAAGAATGTGGTCCCCTTTGAGGAGACTTTGCAAAGATGTCATATTAACATGGGCTAGTCGGCGATGCCAAAGCCATCCCACATCAACTTTAGCCATTTGGCATGTCGCAGTCTTAGTGGGTTGCTTCGAGAATTTAACCACATAGAGACCATTTTTGACATGCCCAACAAAGGCTACTTTAAGTGTCTTCCTCCACAAAAGGGTCACGGTGTCAATGCCAAACAAAGTACTAAAACCCATAAGTGCAAGTTGATGAACGGAAAGTAAATTGTATGCAAGGGTCTCGACAAGCATGACATTTTATGGTTAAGGTTGGAGACACAACCACCTTGCCAAGACCCAATACCTTCGAGATTGTGTCATCGCCAAAGGAGACTTGAGTGTCCATGGATTTATCGGTCGAACGTACACCACCAAGTCCTTGCTTCTGGTCATATGATTTGTTGCTCCACTATCGAGCAACCATGAGACTCCTCCGAAAGCAAACTCCTTGGTGATACCTTTTGCCATGAGGCACCTAGCGATGTGGTTCTCGTTGGGGGCGTCAAAGAGTGACACCTTTGTTGAGGTAGAGGATGCAATTTCCACAGATGCCATTGCCATTCTTTCACCACTTGTGTCTTCGTCATCAACAACATCATCAGAGGCCTACTCTTCTTGAGCCACCAACACTTTGTGAGGAGTCTTCTTGGTGAAGTTGGTCTTGTTGGGGAAAGACTTGGACTTATCTTTGCGGATGAGCTTGCCACCATTGTCTTCCCTATTCTCATATGGACAATCCACCATAAATTGACTCACATTACCACAGTTGTAGCACGTCCTCACATGTTGCTTTCCCTTTGACCCTCTTGAGTTGTTCTTGGAGAAGTTATGCCTTGTGTTTCTCTTGTTGTCCCAAAATTGCCTGGATGCTCCAGCCATATGCTCATGGTAAGCATATTTGTTGTCCTCGGGCAACCTTCTTCTTCTTATTATTCTTCTTCTTCTTCCTCTTGACTAACCTTGGCCTTCAAAGCAAGGTTGGGAGATGATTTCTTTAACCATTGCACACGATCCAGAGCATTGTCTACTATCGTGTTCAAGATTCGCATGGCAACAAAATCATCCAACACATTGCTAGAGGACAAGGTGTGAAAGTTTGGTCATTGGAGGATGACGGCGAACATGGCCTTGTTGTAAGGCATGATGGCCTTCATAAACTTACGCTTGACCCAGGTGTCATCCACATCCTTGCTGCCATGATCTCGGAGGGCAACAACAAGAGTAGTCACCCTCCTATAAAGATCACACGGTTCCTCGTCTTCTATCATTACAAGCTCATCTGAATGATCAAGGACAACCTCATAGTTTGATAGGTGAATGCTTGAGATGCCCTTGTACATGGAGACAATGTGTTCCCAACACTCTTTAGCAATAGTGAAGGGACGCAGGTGGCATAGGTCTTGGACAGGAACTGCATCTTGGAGTATGAACAAGGCGGAGGAATTTAGCTCTTTATCCGCCCCTTCTCTAGGAGTGAGATAGCATGGATCGTGAGGATAGTATCCTTCTTTAATGACTTGCATGAGTTGAATTGAGTTGTGATCCGAATCAGACTTGATATGAAAAATCCAATAAGCGAAATCATTCTTAACAAGTTTGGGAGGAGGACCAAGATTAACTATATGAGGTGGGTGCACCGGCCCTTCATAGACCAAGGGAGGGGGAACCAAGGCAAAGGTCCCCGACCCATTCATTCCTTGAGAACTATTATCCTTATTAGCACTAGCCCCCTCCTTACCAGAGTTGACATCTGATGTCGAGTTAGTGGGATTAGCCACTTGCGACGCATTGGTGTAAAGTTTAAGAGTATCAAGGAATTCTTTAAACATGTATTTGACCTCGGCCATCATGGAAGATTTGAGAGAGGTTATGGCCTCATTCAAATCCTCACGAGAGACCATGTTCACACCCACGGCCTCGGGTAGTTCACTAGACCGCACCTCTTTGCCAACCATACTCTTCGGGTGGTGAAACCCTTAATAAAGAGACAAGGCTCTAATACCAATTGAAAGGATCGATATGGTTGACTAGAGGGGGTGAATAGGCAACTGCCACTTTTTAACTTTTCTTTAGCGAGTTAGGCTTAGCAACAAATAGGTTGGCTAGATATGCAACTAGGTGAGCAACCTCTATGATGCTAAACACAAAAACAACACAAGCAAGAAAGATAAACACAGTGCGTAGCTTGCACAAAGTAAAGGTAAGGAGTAACTACAAGAGGAACCGATGGAGACGATGATGTGTTACTGAAGTTCCTTCCCGGTAGGAAATACATCTCCATTGGAGCGGTGTGGAGGCACAATGCTCCCTAAGAAACCGCTATGGCCACCGTATTCTCCTCACGCCCTCACACAATGCGAGGTGTCGTGATTCCACTAGTTGTGCACTTGAACGCGACAGCTAGAACTGTACAAACAAGGTTGGGGCAATCTCCACAACAGAATTGGAGGCTTCCAACAACACCACGAAGCTTCACCACAATGGACTATGGCTTTGAGGTGATATCTTCCATCTAGAGTGCTCAAACACCCAAGAGTAACAAGATCCGTAAGGGATTAGTGGGGAGAATGAAATTTCTCTTGGTGGAAGTGTAGATCGGGGCCCTCTCAACCAAACCCTAGAGTATCAACAAGTTTTGTTGGCTAGGGAGAGAGATCGAGCAAAAATGAGCTTTGGGAAACAATGGAGCTTTTGGAAGGATGAGAGGTAAGTTTCCTTGGGTAAGAAGACCCCTTATATAGTGGGGAACGGAATCTGCCCGTTACCCACCAACCAGTCGCACTTCAGCGGTAGTATCGCTCCTAGGAGAGGTACTACTGCCTAGTACTAGGGGAAGCGGTAGTAACGCTTGGTACTAATGCCCCTACTACCGCTCTGGTGGCGTACATCACCAGACAACTCAGGAGGAAGTGTCTGGTGCCCCGCGTGGGAAACCTGGTCACCTCAGCGGTACTATCGTTGTTCCCAGTGGTACCACCGCCCTCATAGAAGCAGCTATTGCGGCTCTGGAGACGCGCAACCTCAGACAGTCATCACACGAGTGCCTGGTGCCATGTGTGAGGTGCCAGAAATACATAGCAGTACTACCATGGACACAAGAGGTAATACCAGGCGGTACTATCATTCAGGTCAGCGGTACTACCGCCTGGATATTTCTAAGCCGGCCAAGGGCATAGGGCAGAGTTCCAGTTGTAGAAACAGACGGGTGCCAAAGTGTGCATGTTGATTCCACCCATACTTTCCCAATGCGGACCCCCTCTTGATAGTACATATTTTCCTATGACTCAAGTCCACCAACATTAAATCATCGAAAAGTAACCAGATTCTCTTTTATCAACCGGAGGGGAAAATAACCGTCTCGTGCCACCTGATAATCTCTGAAAGCTTAATGCACACGATTAGTCCGCAAAACTATTGTCATCAATCACCAAAACCATTAGGGTATAAATATGCCCTTACAGCAGTCCTCGAGCCCACTTCATCCCTGTCGGTGTCAAAACCGGTGGATCTCAGGTAGGGGGTCCCGAACTATGAGACTAGGATCACTCATAACTGGAGACGAAGGGGACACAAGTTTACTTAGGTTCGGGCCCTCCTATGGAGGTAATACCCTAAGTCCTGCTTGATTGTATTGATGATGTATGGGGTTACAGAGTTGATCTACCTCGAGATCGTATAACTAACCCTAGATGAATTGTTCTGCCTCTATGCCCTAAAACCCTCCGGCTTATATAGATGCCTAGGATGCTTAGGGCTTACACAAGGTCGGTTGCATGCCGAAGAGATAAACATGCCTAATCACTACATCAGACGTGGAGCGCAAGCCATGCTTCCCAAAGCTTCCATCCTAGAGACCGGGCCTTCGAATCTTGTGGTGTTCGGTTAGTAGCCCTCATAGTCTGGCCCACAGTAATAAGTTGGCCATCCGAGGACCCCCTAATCCAGGACCCACTCAGTAGCCCCCGAACTTACCTCCAATGCCAAGGGTCTTCAGCTCCAATTGCTTCGCAAATAGAGTCTTCGGCTTGCGAGGTGAGTTCTTTCCTGCCGAACGATAGTTCGGCCTCCGATGAAAAGTTGTCTCCTGTACAGTGGCATGTCCAACTACTGTAAATTATCTGTCTTTGAAGGACAACTATTGGGGAAAAAGATAACGTCCCCTGACGACCGTTATGACGAAAGTTCACTGCCCACCACGACCGATAGGCTAGTTACAAGCACTCGATGCGCGGTTCGAGGCCATTTCATCAACACGATCTATCAATGCACAGATTGTGACCCGTTTTACACGTGATATGTTTAGTCGTGCGTGGGTAACTATGCACGCGTCTCGAGAAGCAGAGGGATCCATAGCGCGGTGGAGGGACGCAAACAATAAGCCTCATAAAAAGGGACAAAACCCTCGCAGCTATTCACGCTCCCTCTATGCTTCCGCTGCTTTCCATTCCTCTGAGCCAACGACGCCTAGATTCAAATCTCTCGCCCCACCTCCGAGATCACCAATGGCAGGCTCCAATGGCCAATGGGAAGCTTCCACGATCATCGACTGCGACATTGTCAACCTCAAAAAGGTCGGCTAACTCCCCACCGACATCCCTCACCGCGCAGCGGAGGAGGGCCAAGTGATCCCCACCCCTAAGCCAGGCGAGAGGGTGGTGTTCATCCCCCACTTCATTAAGGGGTTGAGCTTCCCACTCCACCCCTTCGTCAGGGGGCTGATGTTCTTCTATGGCCTCGACTTCCACGATCTCCTGCCGAACTCCATCATGCACCTCTCGGCTTCATCCTCGTCTGCGAGGCCTTCCTGCACATTGAGCCGCACTTTGGGCTCTGGCTGTAGGTCTTCAACATCAAGACGAAGTGTGTCGGCGGCAAGCACACGGACTGCGGCAGGGCCATCATCGGCAAACTTACCTGCATCGGGTGGCCGTCGGGAACCCTCATCGAAACCATCAAGCGGTGGCAAAAGCAGTGCTTCTACGTCACTGAACCATAAGAAGAAGGTCAGCACCCCGCCACTACATTCAGATCCGGTCCCCCGACCAGACTGGCCTCATGGCTTGAAAAGGACCTTGTCTAGGGATCGAGCAAGGAGGTGACAGATCTGCAGAAGCATATCCGCTCCTTGGTCGAGGAGGGCACCAAGTTGACCGATGTGGTCCAAGTGATGCTCCGAAGACACATCCTCCCTTGCCAGTGTCGGGACACTCCCCTGTGGGCTTGAGAACTCGATGTCGTGCCCATAGTCCGGAACCTCTTCCGTACTACGCGAGAGAAGTTGTGGAAGGCGCTCTTTAAATCAATGAAGAGCTGGCCAACCAAGGAGGACGACAAGGGCCTGCATGCTGCCAAGACGGATTCCGTGGTACAGTACACCCTATCCTGGTCAACTTCATTACATAGAAGATCCATAACCCCTTGTCCGATCTGTTTATGTAGAGATGGCTGAATAAATCCATCAAGATTAACAGTTCGACGCCTTAGCCCGAAGACGAGAGGACCGGGTTGTTAGCCAAGATGCTCGTGGTGAATCCCTACGAGGCTCCCACGAAGAAAGAGAAGAAGAAGAAACTAGGCCAGGCAAGCCTCCGCATCAGGGACCAGCCTGATACTGCCTCCAAAGATACTCCCGCCTCCTCAAATCAGGAAGAGGCTGGGGAGGACGAAGAGGAGGAGGAGGAGGAGGAGGAGGAGGAGGAGGAGGCTGAGGCAGAGAGCAGGGGGGAGGCAATTCCCCCCGCACCAGAAAAAGGGCGGCATCTTTGGACGCCCCGGAGCATGTCGCTTCTCCTGCCCCGAAGAGGGCGCGGTAGACACGGGTGGTGTTGTCCGACGGTAGTTCGGAATCGAGATCCGCGTTCGAAGACCCCGAGGAGGTTCCACGAAGGATCCTAAGGGTCAAGCCCCCCCCTCGAAAAGGTTAATATCTGAAGACCTTCATGTTCATTATGACTAGCTTTATAGTTTGCTAACACAGGTTATTGGTCTTACAGCCCCCCCCTCCGCATGGTATCCCCACCGAAGTCATATCGGAAGGGGATACCCCACCTGCTAAACTGGCGAAGAGCGGGGATGCCTCGCACCCCACCACTCCCGGCGCCATGAAGTATGCCGTGGAGGTGTCGTCCCAACCTACTCCAATGGAGGTGGACACAGGGGGTGAGGGAGATCGTAACATGGCCGAGGCTAACGCTTAGGGCACCGGAGACTAGGGGACAACGCCCCGTACGGACACTGAGGAGGCCAGATGAGCGGGCGCTCAGTCCCCTTCGACAACATCACCGGAGCGCATTGTGTCTCCGAAGGCACCAGTCCCATCCCTAGTGGGTGATCGGGAAATCCGATCGTCCCTGGCACCACCGACCAACGGAAAGTCGGTCATGGAGGAGGCTCTAACGAGCGCCTCCATCCCTGAGGATCACCGCACCCTTATGGGTGCGGTACTACAAAGTGTGTAGTCTGTTGACCACGGACTGAAGGAGGCTTTCAAAGGTCTCCTTGTGGGATTTCAAGTAAGTCACCCGATGTTTATTCCTATTGTATACATGGCAGCCCCCGAGGCCTAGGTGAGGTGAAAAGGCTCACCTAGGGGTCACACCTGAACCCAATACCGAACTAGATGCTCGTTAGGTGATCAGATTGTCTATAATTTGGGAACTGAGAGCCCATGTAATATATTAATTGTGTGTGTAATACAGGCTTCGTCATCGGCGGCGGCCAAAAATGGTGCCGAGTTGGACGAGCTTCATCGAAAGCTCAAGCGTTTTGAGGATGAGGTTGAAGCCTCAAAAAGAGGTTCAACAAGGCATAGGGTAAGTCCAAACTAAATCCGAATACTTTCCCCTGAATGCTGTCAATGAAGATTCCTTTTATATAAAGTTTCTCGTTTTGCAGCCTCATCGAAAGAGATGGAAAAGCTCAAGGCCAAGCTTCAACGTGCCAAGGACGAAGCGACCGTTGAGAAGATGGCGGCAAAAGAGGCGTCCACCGCACTCTCCGCCCTATGAGCCACCAGCGATAAGCATCAGGCTCGTGTGGCGGAGATACAGGATGAGCTCAAGGACGCCAGCAAGAAGTGTGAGGCCTTGGAGCAAAAGAATAAGATGAGCTCGGCCGAACTGTCCACCATGAAAACCGTACTCTAGAAGGAGCAGATGGACAGACGGTTCTTCGAGGAGCAAGTGCGCCAAGTAGAGGAAATAGCAGATGGTAAGTCTTACTCCCTAAAATGCATATTCTGGGATAGCAGATGGACAGACGGGTGTGGCGATCCTCAGGCACATCTATCAATCTCCAGAAGAGCATGGCGGACGCTAATCAGTTGTTTGCCTCGCGGGGAGAGGAAGATGAAGCTCAGGTGTTCTGGGCACAATTTGAATCCCCTAAGCATCCTCCTCTTCTGGTGGAGCAGCTGAAACAGCTGATGGAGCTGCACCAGATGGCGCAACCGGCCATGAAGGACCTCTGCATCCGTTTATGGCCCGGCAAGCCGCTACCAGGCAGCTACTTCGGCCTGGTGCAAAGACTGATCGCTGCTACGCCCCGCCTCGACACCGTCAAGCGCTCCTCCTGCATCGAAGGAGTCTGGATGGCACTTGCCAAGGCCAAGGTGCACTGGTTGGGGCTAAATCCGATGAAGGTTGCCACCAACCAGCCGCCACCCAGAAAGGAACATCGACGCCTCGAGCTATACTTTGATGGAGTGATGGAGAGTGCTCAGATAATAGTGTCGCGGTGTTCGGGTGAAAAATTATTTGAATGAGCTTGTAACATGCCCGAAGACTTGCGTTAACTTTTAATGATATTAGTATTTGCTCTTATGTGGTTTTGCATTCCGTTGTAACTCCTATGTGGCTGCTTAATACTAAAAGATGCGAGTCATCGACTTTAGCCCCCACGTACATACTACATGGGGTGTCTATGCCAATGCACCGTGTCCCTTAGCCATATTATCAGAACCTGAAGGCAGTATAGTGCGACAGGCTAGGCAATCAGACTATAGTTCTTTATTTCTTTCACTTAGCCGGAGGGGTGCGAAAAGGATCACGGGAAGCGTATGATTAGCCACCGGAGTGTTGTGATGTTCGGATGAACCGTGGCCGAAGCCGGCATCACCATATCTGCACAAAGGGAAAGTTCCTCATATAACACAAAATAACCATGTACGAGGATTGAAGTATAATACTTCCATCTCGGGGTTCACAGATCGGGTCGTGCATACTATGACAGTACGTCTTCGGCTTTCTCCCCTAAGGTGCTCGACCAGACTATCTGGAAGCACAATCACAGGGGTGCTCCCTTTGCCCTTTTAGCCGAACGAGCGGAACATAAAGGGGCAAGCACAGGAGCCGGGCAACCCAACTTATTCATCAAAGACATAGTTCGGAGTCGATGCATATAAAGCAAACGCCAAGACGTCAAACACATGGTAAATGGGGCGATTTGTGTTTGAACGCAAGCCCCCGGTCTAATAGCCGGTTGCCTAGCATTATACCGAACAAGTTCATGAGAAGAGGGAGAAAGGTAAAATATGCACCGAAAACAGGACAAATGAGGCGAACTTGCACCACATAATTTTGCATTTTCTCAACAACTCTTATATCTCGGATTGCCGAAGCATCTATTTACAGGTATGTGAAAGAAAATAAGAAATAAAATAATACATGAGTTGTTGTACCAAGGGTCTTCAATTGGTAACCTCACGTCCTTGATTTGCCCCTTGCTAGTTGACTCCTGCGCTTAGATGCACCTTGATGGGTGTTAGAGTTCGGCGGTCGGTTTTTGCTAACAAGATCTTGAAAGGCTGCCGAATTGTAGGTGAGTTTTACTCTCTGGGCAGGTTCTTTTAGGAGCGCATGCGTCTCGTCCAAAGACCTGTTAATGGTAATGGATTGGGGCAGCCGAACACCCATCTTAATGTCCCCATCGCTACCCATGGAATGTTAAGTGCGAAGTTGTGCCTCCTCAGCACATACTTTGCTGGTCCTGAGGTTGCACGGTGGGGGAGAGCCCCTATAGAGGGGAGGAGGGAGGATCTGAGTTTTCGGTCCGAAGTCGAACTCGCTTTCCAGCCTTCTGTGCCTTTATGGTGGATATCGGAACTTGCCGATCTTCTTTGTAACTGAATTCGACCGCTAGGGCCAGTGCACGTTCCTCAGTTCTAAGGGATCGCTCGGTATTGCCGTTGACAGTGATGACCCCCTTGGGGCCTGGCATCTTGACCTTGAGATACGTGTAACGTGGGACCATGTTGAAACGAGCGAATGCAGTCCGACCAAGCAGCGTGTGATAGCTGCTATTGAAGGGCACGATGTCAAAGATCAAGTCCTCGTTGCGAAAGTTATCGGGCTAGCCGAACACAACTTCCAAAGTTACAGAGCCCGTGCATCGAGCCTGAACGCTCGGGATCACTCCTTTGAAGGTAGTGCTGCTGGGTTTGATCCTTGACGGATCTATGCCCATCTGTTTCACTATATCTGAGTAAATCAGATTAAGGCTACTTCCTCCATCCATTAGGACCTTGGTGAGGTGATACCCATCTATGATGGGGTCTAGGACAAGGGTCGTCGTGCCCCCATGGCGGATACTGGTCGGATGATCTCGCCGATCAAAGGTAATTGGGTACGCCGACCATGGGTTATATTTCGGGGCTATGGCTTCCACCGCGTAGACTTCTCGGAGGGTGCTCTCCTTCTTTGGTATGTAGGTGGTGTATATCATGTTCACCGTTTTGACTTCGAGAGGGAATTTCTTCTGTCTGGCACCAATTGGACCCCGAGGCTCATCTTCGTCCTCGCTGCGAGAGCTTTTGCCTTGGTCTTCAGGCGGTATCTTGCCGACCTGTTTAAACACCCAGCATTTGCGGTGTGTGTGGTTGGCGGGCTTTTCCGAAGTCCCATGGATTTGGCAGGGCCTTTCCATGATTTTCTCGAGCTGAGTGGGCCCGTCACGATTGCCTTTGGGGGCTTGTTCCACTGCCCAGGTCAGGAGTTGCAGAATCTGGCACAGACGGCCGTGTCATTGGCATTGCTATTATTGTCTCGGCGCTTATTCTTATTGCGTTTTGGTTTTGAGTTGTCGTGCCGCACTTCACGTGCAACGGAATCTTCCAAATTGTGGTTGTGTCTAGTTAGCCAATTGTCTTCACCCATGCAAAAGCGGGTCATGAGGGAGGTAAGGGTGGACATGGTCCGAGGCTTGTCCTGGCCTAGCTGGCGGGCCAGCCATTCGTCCTAAATATTGTGCCAGAAGGAGGCTATGGCCTCGGCATCCAGACAATCAACGATTTGGTTCTTCTTAGTCAAGAACTGATTCCAAAATTGTCGAGCAGACTCACCGGGCTTCTGGACGACATTGCTGAGATTAGAAGAGTCCGGAGGGTGGACATAAGTTCCATGGAAATTGGAACGGAACGCGTATTCCAGGTCTCCCCGACATCCAATGGTGTTTTCGGGGAGGCTGTTTAGCTAGTGCCGAGCTGGCCCCTTAAGCTTAAGAGGGAGGTATTTGATGGCATGGAGATCATCTCCTCGTGCCATGTGGATATGGAGCAGGAAGTATTCAATCCATACAGTTGGTTCTGTGGTCCCATCATACTATTCTATATTCACGGGTTTAAACCCCTTGGGGAACTGATGCCGCATTACCTCATTTGTGAAGCACAATGGGTGAGCGGCGCCTCTGACCCGTGCTATGTCGCGCTTGTATTCGGCGTTTGTATGGGGCCGGTTGCATTCCCAAACTCTATTGTTTTGGTCGAACCATGGTTTGTATCCGCCGCGTCTATCGGGCGAGTACTCTCTGGATCCATAGATGGATCTAGTGCGGCCTGCTCTATGATCTAGGTCCTCTCGTGGGTCAAACCTGTCATTGGACTCTAATGGCTACTTACCCCATCTTCGAGGCACTGCCGGTATGCAACCGTCATCGTCAGCCGTCTTATCCCGACCACGAGGGGGAGGTCCGGCTTATCGTACAGAGTATGGTCTAGAGATGGACTATCAGTAAGTTCATCATCGAACTGCGGCAGCAGCCTTCTCCGAGGGTAGCTTTTGGGCTGGTTTGACAGAATAGTGTCGTATACTTCCTCTAATGAGAGGACTTTCGTCCCTCAATCATTAAGGTTAGCATGTTTGGCTTTGAGTTGTCGTTATTTAGCCTTTAGGCTGCGAGCCATTGCTATGAACCGTTGCCTGATTTCTTCCTGATCTTCGAGGTTATCAGGGATATACAAGTCATTGGCTTCTGGTATATCTTCCTCCTTGATGGGGGGAAGGTACTCATCGCCTTTAGGATCGTTGATGTTATTAGGGTTTTTTTGGTCCTCAGGCCCTTCCGGACCCTCTAACGGGTG
The DNA here is from genome assembly GCA_022496015.1 of Hordeum marinum. NCBI lineage: Eukaryota > Viridiplantae > Streptophyta > Magnoliopsida > Poales > Poaceae > Hordeum > Hordeum marinum. Next base: position 310,995,258 of record CM039673.1, read on the forward strand.
CTCGGGGATATCGGGATTGTCATGATCAGCGGGGACATTACCGTCCCTGTTACTGATAATGCTTCTTTTTTCCTTCTTGCTTTTGGACCACTTATGCGATTTCTAGTGTCTTGATGGCGCATCGCCCAATTTTTTGCCGTTGTTGTGAGGCGTGTTGTCACCATTAGTGGCACGAGTATCCACCATGTAGACATCATATGTAGAAGTTGCGATCCAACTCCCGATGTTAACGGGGGTGGGAGCACGATCCTCTTCATCCATGTATTCCGCCTCCTCGGAGGCATAGTCCAACATGTCAGTTAAATCCTTGACCGTGGCTATCAAGTGAGTGGTGGGTGGATCGAAAAATTTGTCCCTGCCCGCACCGTAACCGAACCGAGCGTAGATCGAGGCTAGATCGCCAGTGATCCTCTATAACAGCCCGGGACCGATGCTCCAGAAGATTCCCCTTTTATTTCCGTTCTTGTCTGTGTTTCATTTGGTTGTTGCATTCATCATCGCATAATTTGCATCATCTGCATAGCATTGTCACCCGTTTTCAAAAACTTGCATTCGTTCGTAGTCGCCGGTTCTCTCCATTCTTGTCGTTGCCCGTTTCGAGACCAACAACACAAGCACGCGCCCGCGGCATCGTTAAAAAAACCATTTTTAAAGTGCATGAAAAATATTCTCGGATTGGGTCGAAACCTAGCGTGCGGTCTTATTATAGTGTAGGTAGGCCGCCTGCCAAATTTCATCACATTCCGAGTTCGTTTAGTACCCCGTTGGTCAGTCGTAGCAGTGCGGTCATCGGTTATTCGTCAGACGTTTTTCGGTGTTTTAAAACTTCGTGTCACGGGTCGCAAACTTCCTTCTCTCCTCAGCCCACACCCCCTCTACACAGCCCACCTAGTCCCCTCCGCTTCCGGGTCGTCCAATCGAGATCGAATGGTCCAAAAATGGATGAAAACTGCTATCCCTAGCCCCTAATTGCCATAAATAGACCCCCTCCCCTTCTTACTCTGGCTTCTCCTCTCTCCTCCTCGAAATCCATGCCGCCAGCCTCCCTCCTCAGCCGCCAGGCCCGCCGAAGCCCATCTGGGACCGCCCCGAGCCCGAAGAGCGTCGCCGCCCGAGCTCCCTACGCCCGAGCAGATCGAGGGGAGGAGCCCACGATCCAGCGCGTAGTAGCTCCTCCCGTCGGCTGCCGGTTGCCGAAGCCCCAAGGCCGCCGCCTCACCGAAACCCTCGCTGCCCCTCTCCTCCTTTCCCTTCTCCTTCCCCCGTGCCTCGCCTCTGCCTCTCTTCCTCGCAGGTTAGCCCCGCTGCCATGGATGCCTAGCTCCGCCGCAGTCCCTTGCTCGCCGCCGGCCACCTCCGGTCGCCGAATCCAGTGGCCCTCGGCCGGATCTGCCGGTCCCCAGGCTCGCCACGCCTCTTCCATCACCGGTGCTCAGCCAACCGCCAGTGCCGCCCCGGCTTCTCTCGATCCAGGCGGGATCGGGGTAGGACGATGCCCGCTCGCCTTGACCCTCTGCCTGGGCCGCCTCCTCTGCGCCTCGCGTGGGCTGTGCCTCCTCCCAGCCCAGTTCCCCGTCTGACCCAGTTGGCCTTAGGTGAGCCCCCCCTGTTCACCATATTCTATCTTGCGCCCACCAGATTCGGCTCGTTTGTGTTTTTTTCCTGCTAACGAATTTGCTAATAACCAGTGAAAAACAGATTTGCAGAAAACCCTCGAGATTCATGCGTCTAATAATTTTTCACCCGTGCATCACATGTAAAAAACTTTATATATGAAACTTGACTAGAATTTCGTGTAGATTCAAAATAACCAACTCTCACATGTGTTTAAAATGGTTAAACTTGCTGTTTGCATTGATTTGCGTAAATGCCATGTTAAAATGATTTATGTCATAACTACTAAACCGTAGCTCCGATAAAGATGTTACACATATGTAACTTGGATAGAAAAATGTGTAGAATCACATGATGACATTTATTTTACTGTTTAAAAAATCTAAAATTGTGTTAGGACAGATCTGGACCTAGTTCATAATTTGCATATGGGCATGTTTCGGAAATGATATATATTGCCTACGGCCTCATTTAAAATGCCTAGATGTTGTAGTTATTTGTGCTTCATCGTTTGCCATGAAAAACAACATTAACCACTTTATCATAATATGGAGACTTATTATTTTGTTATATGTATGTTGTCCCTATCCATTTAAATTGCTTAATTCCATCTTCGCCTTATGCCATGACCACCCATGTTAACCAACATTTAATATTGATGAGTACCTAAACGGGAGTGAACTAAATAATTCGAATGTGGAGTTTCGTCAATATGCAACTTGTTGCATATTGAACTTCACTTAATGTGTAGTGTTGTTTGTTGTTCTTGCCATGCCATGCCATGCCTTGCATATTAAACCGGACATGCATCATATTTGTATGCGCATCATGTCTTACATATGTTGTGGTGTATCTTGTGTTGATTGTTGTTTCCGGATTGCTTCTTCTCGATAGAGTTCCGAAAGCGTTCAGAGTGTGAGGATTTGTTCGACTACGTTGGCTCATCTTCTTCATGGACTCGATCTTCTTCCGAGCGGGATCTTAGGCAAGATGACACATTTCCCTGGATACCATTACTATCATTGCCATGCTAGATGTCTCGTTTTCTATCGCTATCTCATGCTACCTACCACTTGTTTGTCAAGCCTCCCAACATTGCCATGAAAATCCTCTAACCCCTCCACCTTCCCAGCAAACCTTTGTTTGGTTATGTTACCGCTTGCTCAGCCCTTCTTATAGCGTTTCTAGCTGCAGGTGCAATTGCTTCCATGTGACAACATGGACATTCTTTTGTTATCACAATATTATTGCTATTAATTTCATGCACTTATACACCTAGTAAAGGGTGGAAGGCTTGGCCTTTTGCTCGGTGTTTTGTTCCACTCTTGCCGCCCTAGTTACTTGTGAACCGGTGTTATGTTCCATAATTGAGCGCTCCTAACATGCTCGGGGTTGTTATGGGACCCCCTTGATTTTCGTGTTAGGATAAAGCTTGTCTTGCAAGGCCCAACATTGGTACTACATTTTCCTAATAACTAATAAAATTTCATAGGGACCCGCTGGCACCCTTGGATCTTAATCAACAACCCGGGCCAGTGCTCCTCATGAGTGTTGGTCCAAAACAGAGCCACTTGCGGGGCCACCTCGGGGCAACTCGAGGGATTTCTATCAGGTCGCCATACGTAGTGTTCATCTGATCGTGTCCTGAGAACGAGATACGCGGCTCTTATCGGGTTCGTCGACATGTCGGGCGGCCTTGATGGATTTGTTTTACCTTTGTCGAATGTCTTGAGTGAGTAATTCCAAAAATACTTCGGGCTATCTCGAGGTGGTAGATTTCCTGTGGAATTGCCTAGGAAGATCACGAGATCCATGGTCAAGGTTATTCTCGCTGCGTGTTTTAAATTTATGATGGATGAGTTGGAGCACCCCTACAGGGTTTAATCTTTCGGAAAGTCGTGCCCGCGGTTATGTGGCAAACTTGGATGTTTTGTTTAACGCCCGGTCATAGCAAACTTGAAGTAAACTCTAATAAAATACACCAACCGTGTGCGTAACCGTGACTGTCCCTTCTTGTGAGTCCTTATCTGAGAGAGAACACGGTGGGGTTATGCTTGACGTAAGTAGGTTTTCAGGATCAGTTAGTGATCATTACTAGTGCACGTACGTTATGCGTAGACCACCATACTTTACTTTCTGTATTCGTAAGTTAGACACTCAAATAAATGCTTAGTCGCTTGCTGGAGCCTCACCACTTAACCATACCTCACCCATTAAGCTTTAATAGTCCTGCCCTTGGAAATGAGATTGCTGAGTCCTTGTGGCTCACAGATTACTACAACAACAGTTGTAGGTACAGGTAATGTGATGATTGAATGTGAGTTCGATGCTTGTTTGTTTGGAGTTCTTCTTCTTCATCATCAATCTTGGATGGGTTCCAGGCGGCAGCCTGGGATAGCAAGGATGGATGTCATTTTGTCGTTTGTTTTCGTCCGTAGTCGGACCCTGCTCTTCTGTATGATGTTTGAGTATGTTATTGTATTGATGTGATTGTGTTGTAGCTTGTGGCGAGTGTAAGCCAATTCCATATACTCTTCTCTTCTGTACATGTACTTGTAATGATATCCATTCTTGCAACACGATGAGATCCGCTTCTATCCTTGTCGAGGCCCTCGTTCCAAAATAAGGATAGGACCGCATCTTCGGCATGACATCCTCATCAACGAAAATCGCTCCAGGGACTCGTCGACCGCCGAGGGCCCGATCGGATCCAGCTGCTCGGAACTTGTGGAGTTAACCTCCCCGACGTCCAAACTTGGGGAGTGTTCGGCAAGAACATGCGCCCGGTCACCTAGCTTAATGGTCGGGTTGGGATAATAGATCGGTTCATCGCCATGGGTGACCCCATTGGCATGCCCGAAGAAGGGGCTCGAGGTTAAGGCCTCAGAGCCCTCGGAGGCTACAGGTGAAGTTGTGAGCCCCATTAATGACAAGTCACCCCGAGAATCAACGGAGAACTCTATGTTTCCAAATCTGACCTCTTGATCAGGGGAGAAGCTCTCAATGAGGCCTAGATGGCGAGCGGAATCAGCGTGCAACACAACACTGCCAAAGGCGAAGATCTGTCCGGGGACAAAAACCTCCATACTGCGGACCTCTTCGTTGATGACAAGTCGAGGCGTCGATTCCATCTCGCTCACAGAGGAACTCTCAATGAAAGCACCAATGTCGGTGTCAAAACCGGCGGATCTCGGGTAGGGGGTCCCGAACTATGAGACTAGGATCAACGATAACAGGAGATGAAGGGGACACGAGTTTACCTAGGTTCGGGCCCTCCTATGGAGGTAATACCCTACGTCTTGCTTGATTGTATTGATGATGTATGGGGTTACAGAGTTGATCTACCTCGAGATCGTATAGCTAAGCCTAGATGAGTTGTTCTGCCTCTATGCCCTAAAACCCTCCAGCTTATATAGATACCAAGGATGCCTAGGGATTACACAAGGTCGGTTGCATGCTGAAGAGATAAACATGCCTAATCACTACATTAGACGTGGAGCGCAAGCCGTGCTTCCCAAAGCTTCCATCCTAGAGACCGGGCCTTCGAATTTTCTGGTGTTCGGTAAGTAGCCCTCATAGTCCGGCCCACAGTAATAAGTCGGGCATCCGAGGACCCCCTAATCCAGGACTCCCTCAATCCCAGGAGGGCGCAGCTCGGCATAAAGGATGCACAAAAGAGGTACTCAATTCCGCTCCCTCGTCCCTTTCTTTCTTCGCCCGTGAATAGTTCAGCATAACGGAGGTTTCACTAATGTTGATGCGCTCGTGCAAAGCTCAGTCCTAAATTCACTTTCCGTAAAGGGCAATTCCCAAGCCAAACGTTGGAGCAAATCCGATAGTAGACAATCTCGGCAACCAAACTACAGCAAGGCCTCGTTCACCAATGCTTGTGCCGCGTTGGTTGTTATGAGGTCGACGGGTACAAAAGAAGGGAATGAGGGTGAAGGAAGCCTGATTAGCTACAATACCCCATTGTTGGTAGTTATCCATGAAATGTTTACATTGCCCTGGTGGATCCATGTCGAAGAATTATGCTCATAACTGATGAGTTCCCAAGTTTCTCCATCTGTCCCCCTCCGTTTCCCTTTTTCCTCTCAGGATGAAGGTGAACGCGCATGCGTATGTTTGCCGGGAATCCTGTAGGAGAGAAGCAGTCATGCATGGAGGAAGGGACAATGCACTTGGACAAACACGCGCCAAGGCGAAGGGAAGAATCTACAATGAATGCTAAGTTGACATGATTATTAGCTTGCACTAGAGTTTACCTTTGTGTAGCTCCCCTAATTACTAGGGTTTCGTATGGTGAATCTTACACGTGATGGAACCCTACCAACTTTTGCTTGCGCCCTCGTTTCGTTTCGAGCCTGCTCAGGGGAGCGTGTGGCAGCGTCGAAGACCGGCAAGCGAACTCACCAACAGCGTGTCCTTGCCATTTGAGTGCTAAGGACCCGTTCCTCAAAGCAATCGCGGCAGCACGTTGTTGGCAAGCGATCAAAACACGTAAAGAAAGTAATCGTACGAATACCAAGAAGGAAATAAGGGGGGATCACACCCATTTACATAAAAAACAACAGTTCAATGACATCAAAGCAAAAGTAGTGTGTGGTCTGATACGAGATACATATTATGTCTTAAATACAGGACAACACAGCGACGGGGATAACTCGAGATTACTTCCGGTGGTTCCCCTGGATCCTTCGAACTAAACGAACCCTATCGGCAAGATGGGAAGCTTTCTCCTCGGCAGCGAAAATGTTAGTACCTGGTGGCAGCTTCTTGAAGCCAACAGAGAGGTTGAGATCCAGGGGGTGATACGCCGGATTACTCAGAACCATGAAGAGGACATTGCGGGCCAATTTCCGGGATTCATCGATGAAGCAGGCATCTCTGCCATCTTTGTACTCTTTCAAGCCCTCGATCAAGCCCTCGAAGAAGAGTGTCACCTTGACACTAGGGACCTTGTGTTGATTGACGGAGAAGGCCGAGCTCCTCATGTTCATGCTAGAGATCTATGTAGTAAAGCGCTCGGCAATGTTGGTCAAGTTCTTGATCCATAGGTCATGTTGTTCAACTGGAACTGGGCTTCTGCCAAGCTAGTTTGCAACAGTTTCTCACGGTCGCCGATGGACTCAATGTCTTTCTCCAGAGAGGCGAGCTTGTACTTAAAGTTAGAAATGGTGCCATTGAAGACTGCGAGGTCTTGACCCTTGGGGGAAAGCTGTGTTTGCACCGTATCCAAAGTGGTTTGCACTTTCTATGCTTCCTCCTTGAGGGATCCAATCTCCTTGTGACTCTTGCCGAGATCCTCCGTCAGTTTGCTCAGTTAAGTTTCAAGATTGGTCTTGGCAGCAGAAGCAGCGGCAAGGTCATAGGAAGCTTTCTTCAGCTGATTTGTGGTCTCCAAGGATAATGTGTCGAGGGCGGCTTTATGGCCGTCTTCCGAATCTTTGGTGCATTGCAGAACAGGGGCCTCTAGTTCCTCATCCTTGCTGCGGAGGGAAGCATTGTGGGTCTCCTCCCAAGAAGAGATTTTTGTCTCTTTGGCATCTAGAAGTGCTTTGCGCTCCGCCAGACGGGTCTCCTCGGCTCCAACATTTGCCTGGGTTGTGGCCATCTTTTCGTGTAGCCCCTTGAGGGAACAGATCTGTTGGTTATACCAGTCTTGCAGATCTTTTCCTTTGGTCCTTAGCTGCTGCTCCGCAAGTCCAACTTGCTCGCGCTGCTCCTTCATGGACTGCCACCTTAGATTGTACCTATTCTGGACGTCCTTGATGCCGGTCGCCATGGTGTCTAAGAAAGCCAAGTCCTGGGCACTGTCTATAGAGTCATTGACCTCCTCGACTCTTTGAAGCAACGGTGCCATTATGTGTTTGATTCCTTCATTGATGTCCGCGCCTGCTGAGAAAGATGGACAGGCAGTCATTGGATACAGACGCGTGGTAAGCAACACAATCTGATTCAAGGGAGGCTGCAATGAAGATGCCAGAGGATAGCTTGGAGAAAGGGGTCCCATGAATTGGAGCAGGGTCTTTTCCTCGACGGGTACCTTCGAGCTTCTCACGTTGCCAGAGTCCAGCTCCATCCTCTTCATTGGTTCCTGAATTTCCTCGACAACCAACTCGCAACCTTCGACAGCGGAAATCTTCACGGCCTCCTCGGGATCCTCCTTCCTGATATCTGTGACCTCCTCAAGCAGATCAGGCTCTTTGGGAAGTGGGCCTACAAACCCAAGCAACACACGGAATGATGAGATTCCAAAATCAATAAATCATGCAAAGAAGGACAAGATGGAAATAAGGGCAGATTGTATAGCCAGCAGAGATTTTCGTGGAAGAGTATTGCCTTCCTTGGCAACATTTGTTGCTGGCGCACGGTCTGTTGCCGCGCCGACGATAATGTGCGTGACGCAGATGGTCTCTTTAGTGGAGGCCCTTGCCGGAGATTCCTCTTCGCAAGGGGTGGTTGACGAGAGACCTTGAGACAGGGGCTCCTCCTGGGAAACCCCTCCTTGGTGGCTCTCTCCCGTCTCCTTGGCAAGCATAAGGGGACGTTCTTTGTCCCTGTTGATGGAGGAACCTTGCACCTTGGCCTCATGATGGGGACTTGGCCGAGGGTAGGGCACGGAGTCCTCCTCTACATCCCTTGCCAGACTCGCACCCTTCACGGACACCAGCCCCGCCAAGGACTTGGTTCGTTTGGCCCGGTGCACCAAAGGCTCCTCGTCCTCGTTCCTGCCAGAAGGCGATCATTCAAGCTCAATTAACAGAAATCAAGAATAACTTTCGGTCAAGACTGAGTTGAGACAACTTACTCCGAAGCCATGAACATGGAGCTCAATTCGTACGACATGGGTGGCGGAGTTAATTTGCTCCTCTTCAGAGTTGGAGGAGCAGAGCTTGTTGGAGGAGCCGAAACCTCCAGCAAAGGGGAGTTTGGCGGAGAGGTCGGGCTTGACGGGGGGCTAGGATCCACCCCTATGGCCTTTCATTACTTGGCGGGCGTAGTCTGGGCTTGGGAGAGGCCAAGAGATTGCCAGCGTGCAGTCGCACGTCCACCCCCTTTGGAGGACATCCTCTTCACCTTCGGAGGACCCCGCGGGGGTGCGGGAATCGCCGTTTCCCGTCTGGTGCGATGACGAAGGCGGCGCCCTGGCACCGGAGTTTGAGGACCTACCTCGAGCCCCTCTCCCTCCATCTCCGGCTCTCTCGCCTCCTTTGCTTCGACCTCACCCCGAGTTTCTGTTGCCATGGCTTGGGATCCCCTAACCCCGGCAGCGCCCTCCTGAGCGGGTCCTTCGCTTTCCTACCCAAAAGCGTCGCCACCCTCAAGCTCATCTTCACACGCTCCTCCGGAGGTTGTGCCCTTAGCAGCTCTGGATAATTTGTCTTCTGCAACCCGATCAACGATGAAGGCTCGTTCCACATCCTTGGTTAGCGCAAACACAATGTCATCCGCCCGGCCAAATTTTTCCTCCAAGCTAGAGCACCACGCCATCTCAGCCTCCAGATAGGGCAATGACCAATCAGCTTCGACTTCGGAGGCATCATAGTCAGGCATCCACTTCAAGATCTGGTTCCGAGATGAATTGATATGCAGCGGAACAACTTTCGTCGGCAAATGAAAAGGGTTAAACCTACCAAACAGTTTGTCGCAAAGCCAACTATAGCCATAGATGGTAAAATTATTGTTGGGACCTATATACAATCGCATCCAGTCAGCGGGGACACTGTATTCCCAAGCGGGTCTGTCCCTCTTCTGCAAGGGGGCGATGCGGCGCCAGAGGAAGTCAGAGCCCACGTTTTCAATGGTCATCCCGATAGCTTCGAGGCGGATGATCATGTTCAACGCCAGGTGGAGTTTGTCGTCCGTAAGGCTTGGTTTTCTCTAGTCGCTGCCACGTGAAACACACTCTGTCCATGCAGAACAAAAATCAGGGCACTTGTATTCCTTGATCCAGCACCAATCGCCCCACCATTCTTCCCACTTTTTGCGCTGTTGTCCAGGAAGGTAGTCCGAGTCCTCCTTCTTGCCCCGCGGAATCCAACTTATGTTCCCAAAGTGGTGGGATTTTTCCTCAATCCGGGGGGCTAAGAAATGCCTGAACAAATCCACATTGGGGACGACTCCAACGAAGTTCTCACACATATGAGCAAAGATCGCCATGCATACCATCACATTGGGCGTGAAGTCCAGGAGGTGGAATGCATAGACTGCTGATACATCCATTTTGCATCATGCTTTTATATTGATATTTATTGCATTATGGGCTGTTATTACATGTTATGGTACAATACTTATGTCTTTTGTCTCCTATTTTACAAGGTTTACACGAAGAGGGAGAATGCCAGCAGCTGGAATTCTTGACTAGAAAAGGAACAAATCTGAGAGACCTATTCTGCACAACTCCAAAATTCCTGAAAAGTTACGGAGAATTATTTTGGAATATATAAAAAATATTGGGCGACACAAATACCAGAGGGGCCCCACCAGGAGGTCACAAGCCTGCCAGGCGTGGCCTACCCCCTGGCGGCGCCTAGGTGGCTTGTGAGCCCCCTCGCAGGTCTCTGGCACCCATCTTCTACTATATGAAGGTTTTGACCTAGAAAAAATCATAAGAGATCTTTCGGGACGAAGCGCCGCTGTCTCGAGGAGGAACTTGGGCAGAACCAATCTAGAGCTCCGACGGAGCTGTTCTGTCGGGTAAACTTCCGTCCCGAAGGGGGAATTGAAGCCATCATCATCACCAGAGATCCTCTCATCGAGAGGAGGTCAATCTCCATCAACATCTTCACCAACACCATCTCTTCTCCAAACCCTAGTTCATCTCTTGTATCTGATCTTTTTCTCAAACCTCAGATTGGTACCTGTGGGTTGCTAGTAGTGTTGATTACTTCTTGTAGTTCATGCTAGTAGGTTTACTTGGTGGAAGATCATATGTTCACATACTTTCTGATAATTAATACTCCTCCAATTATGAACATGAACATGCTTTGTGAGTAGTTACGTTTGTTCCTGAGGACATGGGATAAGTCTTGTTATAAGTAAACATGTGAATTTGGTATTCGTTCGATATTTTGATGAGATGTATGTTGTCTCTCCTCTAGTGGTGTTATGTGAACATCGACTACATAACACTTCACCATTATTTGGGCCAAGGGGGAGGCATTGGGAAGTAATAAGTAGATGATGGGTTGCTAGAGTGACAAAAGCTTAAACCCTAGTTTATGCGTTGCTTCGTAAGGGGCTGATTTGGATCCATATGTTTCATGCTATGGTTAGATTTATCGTAATTCTTCTTTCATAGTTGCGGATGCTTGTGAGTGAGGTTAATCATAAGTGGGAGGTTTGTCCATGTAAGGGCAGCACCCAAGCACCAGTCCACCCACATATCAAATTATCAAAGTAACAAACGTAAATCAAATAAGCATGATGAAAACTAGCTTGATAGAAATTCTCATGTGTCCTCGGGAGCTCTTCACTTTATATAAGAGTTTTTCCAAGCTTGTCCTTTGCTACAAAAGGATTGGGATACCTTGTTGCACTTTTGCTACACTTGTTACTTGTTACTCATTAAAAATTATCTTATCACAAAACTATCTGTTACCGATAATTTCAGTGCTTGCAGAGAATACCTTACTGAAAACCGCTTGTCATTTCCTTCTGCTCCTCATTGGGTTTGACACTCTTACTTATCAAAAGGAATACGATAGATCCCCTATACTTGTGGGTCATCAAGACTCTTTTCTGGCTCCGTTGCCAAGGAGTGTAGCGCCTTTGGTAAGTGGAATCTGGTAAGGAAAATTTATATAGTGTGCTGAAATTTACTGTCACTTGGTACTATGGAAAGTAATCCTTTGAGGGGCATGTTCGGGGTATCTTCACCTCGACCAGAAGGAAAAATAGTTGCTCCTCAACCTACTGAATCTACTGAAAATATTTATTATGAAATTCCTTTAGGTATGATAGAGAAACTGCTGGCTAATCCTTATGCACAAGATGGAACACTACATCCTCATTTGCATCTAATCTATGTAGATGAAGTTTGTGGATTATTTAATCTTGCACGTCTGCTCGAGGATCGCGTCAAGAAGAAGGTATTTCCTTTATTTTTGAAGGAGAAGGCATTGACATGGTATAGGCTATGTGATGATATTGGATCATGGAGCTACAACCAATTGAAAATGGAATTTCATCAGAAGTTTTATCCTATGCATCTAGTTCATCGTGATCAGAATTATATCTATAATTCTTGGCCTCGTGAAGTATAAAGAATCTCTCAAGCTTGGGGGAGGCTTAAGTCAATGTTATATTCATGCCCCAATCATGCGCTCTCGAGAGAAATTATTATTTGGAATTTTTATGCTCGGCTTTCTCGTAATGATCAATCCATGCTTGATACTTCTTGTACTGGTTCCTCTATGAAGAAAGATATTGACTTCAAATGGGATTTATTGGAAAGAATTAAATGAAACTCTGAGGGTTGGGAACTCGACGAAGGTAAGGAGTCAGGTATAAACCTTAAGTTTGATGGTGTTAAATCCTTTGTAGACACCGATGCTTTTCGTGAATTTAGGACTAAATATGGACTTGACTCTGAGATAGTAGCTTCTTTCTATAAATCTTCTGTTGCTCATGTTGACCTCCCTAAGGAGAATTGGTTTAAATATCATCCTCCCATTGAACTGAAAGTAGTTGAACCTATTAAAGTTGAAGAAACTATTACTTATAATGTTGATCCTGTTATTCCTGCTGCTTATATTGAGAAACCGCATTTCCGTGTTAGAATAAAGGAACATCCTAAAGCTTCAACTGTGGTTCGTAAGAGCTATGTGAGAACACCTACATGAACAAATTCAAGTTGATCCTAGTATTGCTATGGTTAAAGATCTCTTGGTTGATAATATTGATGGGCATATTATTAAATTCTATGATGAAGCTGCTAGAATTGCTAGACCTGATGCTAAAGATAAACATAGACCTATTGTTGGCATGTCTGTTGTTCCTATTAAAATAGGAGATCATTGTTATCATGGCTTATGTAATGTGGGTGCCAGTCTGAGTGCAATTTCCTTTACCTTATATCAATAAATTATGAATGATATTGCACCAGCTGAGTTAGAGGAAATTGATGTTACCATTAAGCTTGCTAATAGAGATACTATAGCACCAGTTGGGATTGTTAGAGATGTTAAGTCTTGTGTGGGAAATAAAATATCCTACTTATTTTCTTGTCCTTGGTTCCCCACAAGATGACTTTTGTCCCATTATATTTGGTAAACCTTTCTTGAATACTGTTAATGCCAGGATAGATTGTGAGAAGGAAACTGTTACTGTAAGTTTTGGGGATGCATCTCATGAGTTTAATTTCTTGAAATTTTGTAGGCATCCCCATGATAAAGAATTGCCTAGTAAGGATGAAATTATTGGTCTTGCTTCCATTGTTGTGCCTCCTAGTCATCCCTTAGAACAATATTTGCTAGACCATGAAAACGATATGCATATGAATGAAAGGAATGAAATAGATAAGATTTTCTTTGATCAGCATCCTATTTTGAAACACAACTTGCCTGTTAAAATACTTGGGGATCCTCCTCCACCCAAGGGTGATCCCATGTTTGAGCTTAAACAATTACCGGATACTCTAAAATATGCTTATCTTGATGAAAACAAGATATATCCTATTATTATTAGTGCTAACCTTTCAGAGCATGAAGAAAAGATATTGTTGAAAACTCCGAGGAAGCATCGTGTTGCTATTGGATATACTCTTGATGATCTTAAGGGCATTAGTCCCACTATGAGTCAGCACAAAATCAATATGGAGCCCGATGCTAAACCAGTTGTTGATCACCAACAACGGTTAAATCCTAAAATGAAAGAAGTGGTAAGAAATGAAATATTAAAGCTTCTGGAGGCAGGTATAATTTATCATATTGCTAATAGTAGATGGGTTAGTCACGTCCATTGTGTTCCTAAGAAAGGAGGTATTATCGTAGTTCCTAATGATAAAAATGAATTGATCCCACAAAAAATTGTTACAGGGTATAGAATGGCAATTGATTTTAGGAAATTAAACAAAGCTAATAGGAAATATCATTACCCTCTACCTTTTCTTGATCAAATGCTAGAAAGACTATCCAAACACACACATTTTTTGCTTTCTAGATGGTTATTCTGGTTTCTCTCAAATACCTGTGTCAAAAGAGGACCAAGAGAATACCACTTTTACTTGACCTTTAGGTACCTTTGCTTATAGATGTATGCCTTTTGGTTTATGCAATGCACCTGCTACTTTTCATAGATGTATGACTGCTATGTTCTCTGATTTTTGTGAAAGGATTGTTGAGGTTTTCATGGATGATTTTTTTGTTTACGGAACTTCTTTGGATGATTGTTTGAGCAACCTTAACCAAGTTTTGTAGAGATGTGAAGAAACTAATATTGTCTTGAATTGGGTGACACTTTATGGTGAATGAAGCTATTGTCTTGGTACACAAAATCTTCGAAAGAGGTATTGAAGTTGATAAAGCTAAAGTTCATGCTATTGAAGAAATGTCGTGTCCTACGGATATCAGAGATATAAGAAGTTTCCTTCGTCATGATGGTTTTTGTAGGAGGTTTATTAAAGACTTCTCTAAGATTTCTAGGCCTCTCACTAATCCTTTGCAAAAAGATGTTCCATTCGTTTTTTATGACGATTGTGTAGAAGCATTTGAAATTCTTAAGAATGCCTTGATTTCTGCACCTGTTGTTCAACCACCTAATTGGAACCTACCCTTTGAAATTATGTGTGATCCTAGTGATTATGTCATTGGTGTTGTTCTAGGACAAAGCATTGATAAGAAATTAAATTTTATCCATTATGCTAGTAAAACTCTAGAAAACGCTCAAAGAAACTATGCAACTACTGAAAAGGAATTTTTAGCAGTTGTGTTTCCTTGTGATAAGTTCAGACCTTACATTGTTGATTCCAAAGTAACTGTTCACACTGCTCATGCTGATATTAAATATCTTATGGAAAAGAAAGATGTTAAATCTGGACTTATTAGATTGGTTCTTCTGCTACAAGAATTTGATTTGCATATTATTAATAGAAAGGGTGCTGATAACCCCGTAGAGGATAACCTATCTAGGTTAGAAAATGTTCTTGATGACCCACTACCTATTGATGATAGCTTTCCTTATGAACAATTAGCAGTCGTAAATGCTTCGCATAGTGCTCCTTGGTATGCTGATTATGCTAATTACAATGTTTCTAAATTTATACCGCCTAGTTTCACATACCAACAAAAGAAAAAGTTCTTCTATGATTTAGACATTACTTTTGGGATGATCCACACCTTTATGAAGAAGGAGTAGATGGTGTTATTAGACGTTGTGTACCTGAGCATGAACAGGAACAGATCCTACACAAGTGTCATTCTGAGGCCTACGGAGGACACCACGCTGGAGATAGAACTGCACACAAGGTATTACAATCTGGTTTTTATTGGCCTACTCTCTTCAAGGATGCTCTTAAGTTTGTCTTGTCTTGTGGTAAATGTCAAAGAATTGGCAATATTAGTAGATGTTAGGAAATGCCTATGAATTACTCTCTTGTTATTGAACCATTTGATGTTTGGGGTTTTGATTATATGGCACCTTTTCCAAAGTCCAACATGTATACTCATATTCTAGTTGCTATTGATTATGTTACTAAGTGGGTAGAAGCTATTCCAACTAGTAGTGCTAATCATGACACCTCTATTAAAATGCTGAAAGAATTTATTTTCCCTATATTTGGAGTCCCTAGATATTTAATGACTGCTGGTGGTTCACACGTTATTCATGGTGCTTTCCGTAAATTGTTTGCTAAGTATGACGTTAATCATAGAATTGCATCTCCTTATCATCCTCAATCTAGTGGTCAAGTAGAATTAAGCAATAGAGAAATTAAATTGATCTTGCAAAAGACTGTTAATACATCTAGAAGAAATTGGTCTAAGAAACTTGACGATGCAATAAGGGCTTATAGGACTGCTTACAAAAACCCTATGGGCATGTCTCCGTATAAAATGGTTTATGGTAAAGCATGTCACTTACCTATAGAACTAGATCATAAAGCTTATTGGGCAATCAAAGA
Source organism: Hordeum marinum (assembly GCA_022496015.1). Classification (NCBI taxonomy): domain Eukaryota; kingdom Viridiplantae; phylum Streptophyta; class Magnoliopsida; order Poales; family Poaceae; genus Hordeum; species Hordeum marinum. Next base: position 311,010,994 of record CM039673.1, read on the forward strand.
GCTCAATTATGATTTCAAACTTGCTGGTGAGAAGAGGTTATTTGACATTAGCTCATTTGATGAATGGAGAACCTAGGCCTATGAGAATGCCAAGTTATTTAAAGAAAAAGTTAAGAGATGGCATGATAAAAGGATACAAAAGCGTGAATTCAATGCAGGTGACCATGTCTTGCTATACAATTGTCGTTTAAGATTTTTTTGCAGGAAAACTTCTCTCTAAATGGGAAGGGCCTTACATTTTCGAGGAAGTATATCATTCCAGTGCTATTAAGATCAACAACGCCGAAGGCACAAATCCGAAGGTGGTAAACAGGCAAAGAATCAAACATTATATCCCAGGTACTCCCACAAATGTTGAAACCAATATTATCAATACCATAACTCCGGAGGAGTACATTAGGGAGACCTACCAGAACGTTTTAGACTCCGAAAAGGAATAGGTATGTGGTACGGTAAGCAAACCGACTCCAAAACTTTCCCAATAGCAATTTTCTTAGTTTTGGAATATTTAATAAACTAGGAAAACTTAAAGTAGTCCGAAATGTGAACGAGGAGGCGACAAGCCTGCAGGGTGCGGCCTAACCCCTGGTCGCGCCCCTATGGCTTGTGGCCACCCCGTGCACCATCCGGACTTCGTTTTCTTGTGGTACACTCCTTTGGGTCGGTAAAAATTCATTATATAATCTCCCTAAGGCTTGGACTTTCGTATCACGACAATACCTCATGTTTTTGTTTTGAGATGTTTATGTAGCGGATTTAGAGCAAGATGTCTTTGCAAGAGTCGATCGGGGAGAGCCGTGTCTCTCACCCGGCATTGGGGCCTGGAGCATACAACGAGGCCAAACAAATTGGGAAGGCCATGGAGTAAGAGATGGAGGATGACTTGAAAAGGGTGTATGCCATGGTGGAAGACCAAGAAACTACTTCTCGTCTACATCCTGGAGTCATGTTGGAGGACCTTCAGAGCTCAGCAATTCCGAATTCGGTCATCCCTCCCAATGCTAGATTTCTTACTTATGAAAATATGAAAAATAGTGTTGCTTATTCTCCCGCAACAATGAAACATGCATGGGTTATGGGGTCCCTAACCGTCACTAGAAAGCTTCGCAAGGAGATAATGGATCTAAGATGGAAAAATAGCAAGCTTGAGGAGGAGAATCGCATTTTGAGGGGCGTCATCACAAACAATATAACACCATCACCTCTGAAGAAGGACATCTAAACACATGGGTATGGGCACTCCCCTTGGCTTGTGCCAATCTTGGGGGAGGTGCTCCGGTATCGTATCACCATCACACCTTTTCCTTTTCTTGTTTTTCTTAGTTCAATCCTTTTGGTTTTATCTTGATCTAGTAGAATGAAATTTTAGTATACTCTAGCTTTGAGTTTTGCTTTATGTTCCCCTTGTGTAAGCGAGTCTGAAAGTTATATAATGAAAAGTAGTTTTGATGTCAGGGCTTTGCTTCCTTGCTATGATCTTGATAAAAATAAATAAGAAATAAAAGTAGAATAGTATAAAATCAAAGAGTATATATATGATGATCTTATGGCGAGTGATGACTTCACATATAAGAGGTATGTCGGTTAAAATTTGTTGAGAGTTGACAAACATAGCGATTGGTCATTGGTGCAATTAATAGGAAGTAATAAAGAAATAGAGGTTCACATATAAATATATTATCTTGGACATCTTTTATGATTGTGATCACTCATTAAAATATTATATGTTAAGAAGTTGATGTTGGACAAGGAAGACAACATAATGCGTTATGATTGTTTATTTTTGAATAGAAGTTATATGGTTATAGATCCTCCAACATGTAGTGCTTTCTTCCACCTCATACTAGCCAAAACTTTCGAACCAAGTAGAGATACTACTTGTTCATCCAAACACCCTTAACCCAGTTTTGCCATGAGAATCCACCATACCTACCGATGGATTGAGTAAGATCCTTCAAGTAAGTTGTCATCGGTGCAAAAAGCAATAAGAATTGCTCCTAAATATGTATGATCTTTTACTGTAAGGGAAAATAAGCGTTGTACGAACTTGTGATAGTAAAAAAAATAAAAGCGACGGACTACATAATAAAGGTTGCTATCACAAAGGGCAATACAACGCGGCGTTACTTTGCATTAAGGGTTTGCGCATCCAAAAATAAAAGGCGCATGACAACCTCTACTTCCCTCTACGAAGGTCCTATTTGTTACTTTTACTTCTTAAGTACTCACCTTTATGCATGAGTCGTGGTGATCTTCACCACTTCCTATATTTTGCCTTTTTCGTTTGGCAAGCATTATGTGTTGGGGAATGATCTAAACACATATATCCACTCGGATGTGGGTGATCATGAGTTATTATAGTTGACATCACCTTTGAGGTGAATAGTTGGGAGGCAAAACTATAATCCCCTATCTTTCTCTATGTTCAATTGAAGCTTGGACCTCCTGAGTACCGCGTGAGTGTTAGCAATTATGAAATACTAAAAGATGATTGACAAGATCTTATAAGAATGTTGGGGGATTTTCTTTACAAGCTCTTAGATTGACTCTTTTCGATGTTATGATAAATTGCAAATTGCTTCAATGACTGAGAGCATAGTTTATTGGTTATCAATAAAGTTCTTGGTTCATACTTTATCCTATGAATGAATTGTTACTCTAGTATAAGAAATTTTATATCAATAAGTATTTTTGTTCTCCAGATGATCATGATGCCCTCATTTCCGTATTTCATTTTATCGACACCTCTATCTCTAAACTTGTGGACATATTTATCGATCTCGGCTTTCGCTTGAGGACAAGTGAGGTCTAGGCTTGGGGGAGTTGATACGTCCATTTTGTATCATGCTTTTATATTTATATTTATTGCATTATGAGCTGTTATTACACGTTATGGTACAATACTTATGCCTTTTATCTCCTATTTTACAAGGTTTACATGAAGAGGGAGAATGCCGACAGCTGGAATTCTGGACTAGAAAAGGAGCAAATCTGAGAGACCTATTCTGCACAACTTCAAAAGTCCTAAAAATTTGTGAGGAATTATTTTGGAATATATATAAAATATTGGGCGAAACAAATACCAGAGGGGGGCCACCAGGAGGTCACAAGCCTGCCAGGCGCGGCCTACCACCTCGCCACGACTAGGTGGCTTGTGGGCCCCCTGGCAGGTCTTCGACGCCCATGTTCTGCTATATGAAGCGTTTTGACCTGGCAAAAAATCATAAGAGACCTTTCGGCATGAAGCGCCACTGTCTCAAGGAGAAACTTGGGTAGAACCAATCTAGATCTCCAGCAGAGCTGTTCTACCGGGGAAACTTCCATCCCGGAGGGGGAAATCAAAGCCATCGTCATCACCAACGATCCTCTCATCGAGAGGGGGTCAATCTCCATCAACGTATTCACCAGCACCATCTCCTCTCCAAACCCTAGTTCATCTCTTGTATCCGATCTTTGTCTCAAACCTCAGATTGGTACCTGTGGGTTGCTAGTAGTGTTGATTACTCCTTGTAGTTGATGCTAGTTTGTTTACTTGGTGGAAGTTCGTATGTTCAGATCCTTAGTGATAATTAATACTCCTCTGATCTTGAACATGAACATGCTTTGTGAGTAGTTACGTTTGTTCCTGAGGACATGGGATAAGTCTTATTATAAGAAATCATGTGAATTTGGTATTCGTTCGATATTTTGATGAGATGTATGTTGTCTCTCCTCTAGTGGTGTTATGTGAACATAGACTACATAACACTTCACCATTATTTGGGCCTAGGGGAAGGCATTGGGATGTAATAAGTATATGATGGGTTTCTAAAGTGACAGAAGCTTAAACCCTAGTTTATGCGTTGCTTTGTAAGGGGCTGATTTGGATCCATATGTTTCATGCTATGGTTAGGTTTACCTTAGTTCTCCTTTTGTAGTTGTGGATGCTTGCGATAGGGGTTAATCATAAGTGGGAGGCTTTCCAAGTAAGGGCAGCACCCAAGCACCGGTCCACCCACATATCAAATTATAAAAGTAACGAACGCAAAGCAAATGAGCATGATGAAAACTGATTTGACAAAAATTCCCATGTGCCCTCAGGAGCGCTTTGCTTTATGTGAGAGTTTGTCCAGGCCTGTACTTTGCTAAAAAAATGATTGGTCTACCTTGTTGCACCTTTTCTACACTTGTTACTTGTTACTCGTTACGAATTATCTTATCAAAAAACTATCTGTTACCGATAATTACAGTGCTTGCAGAGAATACTTTACTAGAAACCGCTTGTCATTTCCTTCTGCTCCTCGTTAGGTTCGACACTCTTACTTATCAAAAAGACTAAGATAGATCCCCTATACTTGTGGCTCATCAGGACACTTTTCTGGCACCGTTGCTGGGGATTGAAGCGCCTTTGATAAGTGGAACCTGGTAAGGAAAAATTTATATAGTGTGCTGAAATTTACTATCACTTGTCACTATGGAAAGTAATCCTTTGAGGGGCTTGTTTGGGGTATCTTCACCTCGATCGGACACACAAAGAGTTGTCCCTCAACCTACTAAATCTACTGAGAATATTTATTACGAAATTTCTTCAGGTATGATAGAGAAACTGCTGGCTAATCCTTATGCAGGAGATGGAACGCTACATCCTAATTTGCGTCTAATCTATGTGGATGAAGTTTGCGGATTATTTAAGCTTGGAGGTCTGCGCGAGGATCACGTTAAGAAGAAGGTCTTCCCTTTATCTTTGAAGGAGAAGGAATTGACATGGTATAGGCTATGTGATGATATTGGATCATGGAGCTACAACCGATTGAAAATGGAATTTCACCAGAAGTTCTATCATATGCATCTAGTTCATCATGATCGGAATTATATGTATAATTTTGGCCTCGTTAAGGGGAAATAACCGCTCAAGCTTGGGGGAGGCTTAAGTCAATGTTATATTCATGCCCCAATCATGAGCTCTCAAGAGAAATTATTATTCAAAAAATTTATGCTCAGCTTTCTCGTAATGATCAATCCATGCTTGATACTTCTTGTGTTGGTTCCTATATGAAGAAAGATATTGATTTTAAATGGGATTTATTGGAAAGAATTAAACACAACTCTGAAGATTGGGAACTCGGTGAAGGTAAGGAGTCAGGTATGAACCTTAAGTTTGATTGTGTTAAAGCTTTCGTGGGCACCAATGCTTTTCGTGAATTTAGCACTAAATATGGACTTGACTCTGAGATAGTAGCTTCTTTTTGTGAATCTTTTGCTGCTCATGTTGATCTCCCCAAGGAGAAGTGGTTTAAATATCATTCTCCCATTAAAGTGAAAGTAGTTTAACATATTAAAGTTGAAGATAAAACTATTACTTATAATGTTGATCATGTTATTCCCACTCCTTATATTGAGAAACCACCTTTCCCTACTATAATAAAGGATCATGCTAAATCTTCAACTGTGGTTCGTAAGAGCTGTGCTAGAACACCTACACCCCCAGAGAAAATTCAATTTGAACTTAGTATTGCTATGGTTAAGGATCTCTTGGTTGATAATATTGATGGGCATGTTATTCAATTTTGTGATGAAGCTGCTAGAATTGCTAAACCTGATGCTAAAGATAAACATAGACCCATCGTTCGCACACCTGTTGTTTCTATTAGAATAGGAGATCATTCTTATCATGGCTTATGTGATATGGGTGCTAGTGTGACTGCAATTCCCTTTTCCTTATATGAACAGATTATGAATGATATTGCACTAGCTGAGTTAGAGAAAATTGATGTTACAATTAAGCTTGCTAATAGAGACACTATATCACCAGTTGGGATTATTAGAAATGTTGAAGTCTTGTGTGGGTAAATAAAATATCCTACTGATTTTTCTTGTTCTTGGTTCCCCACAAGATGATTTTTGTCCCATTATATTTGGTAGACCCTTCTTGAATACCGTTAACGCCAGGATAGACTGTGAGAAGGAAACGGTTACCGTAAGTTTTGGGGATACATCTCATGAGTTTAATTTCTCTGAATTTCATAGGCAACCCTATGATAAAGAATTTCCTAGTAAGGATGAAATTGTTGGTCTTGCCTCTATTGATGTGCCTCCTACTGATCCTTCAGAGCAATATTTGTTAGACCACGAAAATGACATGCATATGAATGAAAGGAATGAAATAGATAGGATTTTCTTTGATCAGCATCCTATCCTGAAACACAACTTGCTTGTTGAAATACTTGGGGATCCTCCTCCAACAAAGGGTGATTCCGTGTTGAGCTTAAACAATTACCACATACTTTGAAATATGCTTACCATGATGAAATGAAGATATATCCTGTTATTATTAGTGCTAACCTTTTAGAGCATGAAGAACAAAGATTATTGAAAACTCTGAAGAAGCACCGCTCTGGTATTGGATATACTCTTGATGATCTTAAGGGCATTAGTCCCACTCTATGTCAGCACAAAATTAAAATGGAACGTGATGCTAAACCAGTTGATGATCACCAACGATGGTTGAATCCTAAAATGAAGGAAGTGGTAAGAAGTGAAATATTAAAGCTTCTGGAGGCAGGTATCATTTACCCTATTACTGATAGTAGATGGGTTAGTCCCGTTCATTGTGTCCCTAAGAAAGGAGGTATTACTGTATTTCCTAATGATAAAAATGAATTTATATCCAAAGAATTGTAATAGGTTATAGAATGGTAATTGATTTTAGGAAGTTGAATAAACCTACTAGAAAAGATGATTACCCTCTACCTTTCATTGATCAAATGCTAGAAAGATTATCCAAACACACACATTTCTTCCTTCTAGATGGTTATTCTGGTTTCTCTCAAATACCTGTGTCAAAAGAGGACCAAGAGAAGACCACCTTTACCTGCCCTTTTGGTACCTTTGCTGATAAACATATGCCTTTTGGTTTATGCAATGCACCTGCTACCTTTCAAAGATGCATGACTGCTACATTCTTTGATCTTTGTGAAAGGATTGTTGAGGTTTTCATGGATGATTTCTCCATTTACGGAACTTCTTTTGATGATTGTTTGAGCAACCTTGATCGAGTTTTGCAGAGATGCGAAGAAACTAATCTTGTCTTGAACTAGGAGAAGTGCCACTTTATGGTGAATAAAGGCATTGTCTTGGGACATAAAATTTCCGAAAGAGGTATTGAAGTTGACAAGGATAACGTTCATGCTATTGAAAAAAAGATGTGTCCTATGGGTATCAGAGGTATAAGAAGTTTCCTTCGTCATGTTGGTTTGTATAGGAGATTTATTAAAGATTTCTCTAAGATTTCTAGGGCAAATGCTAGTGATTATGTGTAATGCTAGTGATTATGTCATTGGTGCTGTTCTAGGGCAAATAGTTGATAAGAAATTAAATGGTATTCATTATGCTAGCAAAACTCTAGACAGTGCTCAAAGAAACTATGCTACCACTAAAAAGGAATTTTTAGCAGTTGTGTTCGCTTGTGATAAGTTTAGACCCTATATTGTTAATTCTAAAGTAACTGTTCACATTGATCATGCTACTATTAAATATCTCATGGAAAAGAAAGATATTAAACCTAGACTTATCAGGTGGGTTCTTTTGCTACAAGAATTTGATTTGCATATTGTTGATAGAAAGGGTGTTGATAACCCCGTATCAGATAACTTGTCTAGGTTAGAGAATGTTCTTGATGACCCACTACCTATTGATGATATCTTTCCTGATGAACAATTAGCTGACATAAATGCTTCTCATAATGCTCCTTGGTATGCTGATTATGCTAATTACATTGTCACTAAATTTATACCGCCTAGTTTCACATACCAACAAAAGAAAAAGTTCTTCTATGATTTAAGACATTACTTCTGGGATGACCCACACCTTTATAAAGGAGTAGATGGTTTTATTAGACGTTGTGTACCTGAGTAGGAACAGGAACAGATCCTACAGAAGTGCCATTCTGAGGCCTACGGAGGACACCATGCTATAGATAGAACTGCACATAAGGTATTGCAATCTGGATTTATTGGCCTACTCTCTTCAAGGATGCTCGTAAGTTTGTCTCGTCATGTGATGAATGTAAAAGAACTGGCAATATTAGTAGATGGCAGGAAATGCCTATGAATTACTCTCTTGTTATTGAACCATTTGATGCTTGCGGTTTTGATTATATGGGACCTTTTCCAACGTCCAACACGTATACTCATATTTTAGTTGATGTTGATTATGTCACTAAGTGGTTAGAAGCTATTCCAACTAGTAGTGCTGATCATAACACCTCTATTAAGATGCTTAAAGAAGTTGTTTTCCCTAGATTTGGAGTCCCAAGATATTTAATGGCTGATGGTGGTTCACATTTTATTCATGGTGCTTTCCGTAAATTGCTCGCTAAGTATGATGTTAATCATAGAATTGCATCCCCTTATCATCCTTAGTCTAGTGGTCAAGTAGAATTAAGAAATAGAGAAATTAAATTGATCTTGCAAAAGACGGTTAATTGATCTAGGAAGAATTGGTCTAAGAAACTTGACGATGCATTATGGGCTTATAGAACTGCTTACAAGAATCCTATGGGTATGTCTCCGTATAAAATGGTTTATGGTAAAGCATGTCACTTCCCTCTAGAGCTAGAGAGTAAAGCGTATTGGGCAATCAAAGAGCTCAACTATGATTTCAAACTTGCTAGTGAGAATAGGTTATTTCACATTAGCTCACTTGATGAATGGAGAACCCAGGCCTATGAGAATGCCAAGTTGTTTAAAGAAAAAGTTAAGAGATGGCATGATAAAAGGATACAAAAGCGTGAATTCAGTGTAGGTGATCATGTCTTGCTATACAATTCTCGGTTAAGATTTTTTGCAGGAAAACTTCTCTCTAAATGGGAAGGACCATACATCATCGAGGAGGTATATCACTCTGGTGCCATCAAGCTCAACAATGCCGAAGGCACAAATCCAAAGGTGGTAAATGGGCAAAGAATCAGACACTATATTTCAGGTACTCCCATTAATGTTGAAACCAATATTATCAATACCATAACTCCCGAAGAGCATATTAGGGAGACTTACGAGAACGTTCCAGAATCTGAAAAGGAATAGGTACGTGGTACGGTAAGCAAACCGACTCCAAAAGTTTCCCAATAGAAATTTTATTCAGTTTTGGAATGATTAAAAAATTAGGAAAATAAAAAGCAGTCCGAAGGACGCACGGGGAGGTGACAAGCCTGCTAGGCACGGCCACCTGCCTGGTCGCGCCTAGGGGGCTTGTCACCACCTCGTGCGCCCCCCGGACTCTGTTTTCTTGTGGAATACTCCTTCGTTCGGCAAAAATTCATTATATAATCTCCCGGAGTTTTGCACTTTCGTATCACGACAATACCTCATGTTTTCGTTTTGATTTGTTTCTGCTGCAGATTTAGAGCAAGATCTCGTCCCAAGAGTCTGATGGGGAGAGCTACATATCGCATTATCTTGCCAATCCCAAGATCTATCGGGACCTAGATCCTTATGGATTATTCTCGGAGGAGGAACAAGAAGACAAGTACAGAGAAGAAAGCTCAGATGAAAAGGAGACTCCTATACCTCAACTGGGAGATATGCACGTGGAGTTTAGGAAATCAAGCCTCCCAAACACATGAAGAAAACCAAAGTTCTATTTATTCCTTCTCGTTTTCTGCAGGAGAGTAAAGAAGAACTATGTCAAAGGATATTGAAGCTCGAGCAGGAAGTAGATGCCCTGAGGGAACAAAATTTCATGCTTAAGAGGAAATTGAACAAGCTTCCATCCTCATCACCGACTCCACCACCATCACCTCCGAAGAAGGACGCCTGAGCACATGGGTATGGGCACTCCCCTTGGCTTCTGCCAAGCTTGGGGGAGGTGTCCTGGTATCGTATCACATCACACCTTTTTCCTTTTTCGTTTTTCTTATCTTTCTTAGTTCAATCCTTTTTGATTTTGTTTTGATCTAGTAGAATAAAAGTTTTAGTATGATCTACCTTTTATTTTTTCATGTTGCTCCCTCATGTAATCAAGTCCAAGAGTTATATAATAAAAAGTAGTTTTGACGAGAGGGCTTTGCTAGATCACTATGCTCTTGAAAGTAATGAATAAAGAATAATAGAACAAAAGCAAAGAGTATACATAATGATCTTATGGGGAGTGATGAGTTCACATATAAAAGGTATGTTGATTGAAATTTGTTGGGGGTTAACAAACATAGTAATTGGTCATTGGTGTAATTGAAAGGAAGTGATAATGAAAGAGAGATTCACATATAAATATATTATCTTGGACATCTTTTATGATTGTGACCATTCATTAAAATATTAGAAGTTGATGTTGGACAAGGAAGACAACATAATAGGTTATGTTTGCTTGCCTCTGGATAGAATTTATATGGTTTTAGATCCTCCAACATGTAGTGCTCGCTTCCACCTCATAATAGCGAAAACCTCTGCACTAAGTAGAAATATGACTTGTTCATCCAAACACCTCAACCCAGTTTTGCCATGATAGTCCACCATACCTACCTATGGATTAAATAAGATCTTTCAAGTAAGTTGTCATCGGTGCAAAAAGGCAATAAAAATTGCTCCTAAATATGTGTGATCTTTTATTGTAAGGGAAATAAGCGTTGTACGAACTTGTGATGGTGAAGAAATAAAAGCGACATACTGCATAATAAAGGTTGCTATCACAAAGGGCAATACAATGCGACATTCCTCTACACTAAGAGTTTGCGCATCCCAAAACAAAATGCGCATGACATCCTCTGCTTCCCTCTGCGAAGGGCCTATCTGTTACTTTTAATTTTTAGTACTTATCTTTATGCAAGAGTCATGGTGGTCTTCACCAATTCCTATATTTCGTCTCTCTTGGCAAGCACTATGTGTTGGGGAACGATCTAGACTCATATATCCACTCGGATGTGGGTGATCATGAGTTATTATTGTTGACATCACCCTTGAGGTGAATAGTTGGGAGGCAATACTATAAGTCCCTATCTTCCTCTGTGTTTGACTCAAGCTTTGACCTTTTGGGTACCGCGTGAGTGCTAGCAATTGTGACAGACCAAAAGAAGATTGAATATGTGGATTTTCTTTACAAGCTCTTATACTGACTCTTTCGGAAGTTATGATAAATTGTCAATTGCTTCAATGACTGAGATCATAGTTTGTCGGTTGTCAATACAGTTCTTGGTTCATACTTTCTCTTGTGAATGAATTGTTACTCTAGTATAAAGAATATCATAAAATGAGTATTGTTGTTCTAAAGTTGATCATGATGCCCTCATGTCCGTATTTTATTTTATCGACACCTCTATCTCTAAATATGTGGACATATTCATCGATCTCGGCTATCGCTTGAGGCAAGCGAGGTCTAAGCTTGGGGGAGTTGATACGTCCATTTTGCATCATGCTTTTATATTGATATTTATTGCATTATGGGCTGTTATTACACGTTATGGTACAATACTTATGCTTTTCTCTCTTATTTTACTAGGATTACATGAAGAGGGAGAATGCCGGCAGCTAGAATTCTGGACTGGAAAAGGAGAAAATCTAAGATACCTATTCTGCAATCTGCACAACTCCAAAAGTCCTAAAAATTTATGGAGAATATTTTTGGATTTAATAAAAAATACTGGCACAAGAATCAACCAGAGGGGGGCCACCTGTAGGCCACAAGCCTGCTAGGCATGGCCACCCCCTAGCCGCGCCTAGCAGGCTTGTGGGGCCGCTGTGGCTCCTCCGACGCCCATCTTCTCCTATATGAAGTTTTTTGACCTGCACAAAATCAAGAGAGAGCTTTCGGGACGAAGCGCCACTGTCTCGAGGTGGAACTTGGGCAGAACCAATCAAGAGCTCCGGCAGGGCTGTTCTGTCGGGGAAACTTCCCTCCCAAAGGGAGAAATAGAAGCCATCGTCATCACCAACGATCCTCTCACTGAGAGGGGGTCAATCTCCATCAACATCTTCACCAACACCATCTCCTCTCCAAACCCTAGTTCATCTCTTGTATCCGATCTTTGTCTCAACACCTCAGATTGGTACCTGTGGGTTGCTAGTAGTGTTGATTACTCCTTGTAGTTGATGCTAGTTGGTTTACTTGGTGGAAGATCATATGTTCAGATCCTTAATGATAATTAATACTCCTCTGATCTTGGACATGAACATGCTTTGTGACTAGTTACGTTTGTTCCATGGGATAAGTCTTGTTATAAGTAATCATGTGAATTTGGTATTCGTTCAATATTTTGATGAGATGTATGTTGTCTCTCCTCTAGTGGTGTTATGTGAATTTCGACTACATAATACTTCACCAGTATTTGGGCCTAGGGGAAGGCATTGGTAAGTAATAAGTAGATGATGGGTTGCTAGAGTGACAGAAGCATAAACCCTAGTTTATGCGTTGCTTCGTAAGGTGCTGATTTGGATCCATATGTTTAATGCTATGGTTAGGTTTACCTTAATTCTTCTTTCGTAGTTGCGAATGCTTACGGTAGGGATTAATCATAAGTGGGAGGCTTGTCCAAGTAAGGGTAGCACCCAAGCACCGGTCCACCCACATATCAAATTATCAAAGTAACGAACGTGAATCAAATGAGCATGATGAAAACTAGCTTGACAGAAATTCCCATGTGTCCTCGGGGGCGCTTTGCTTTATATAAGAGTTTGTCCAAGCCTGTCCTTTGCTACAAAAGGATTGGGCTACCTTGTTGCACCTTTGCTACACTTGTTACTTGTTACTCGTTATGAATTATCTTATCACAAAACTATCTGTTACCGATAATTTCAGTGCTTGCAGAGAATACCTTACTGGAAACCGCTTGTATTTCCTTCTGCTCCTCATTGGGTTCGACACTCTTACTTATCTAAAGGACTATGATAGATCCCCTATACTTGTGGGTCATCAAACCTCTATGTCAAGTATTCAGATAATCCTGTATGCTATTCCCTTTGTTGTTCGGTATGTTACTTGCCCGAGATTCGATCGTCGGTATCTCTATACCTAGTTCGATCTCATTACTGGCAAGTCTCTTTACTCGTTCTGTAATACAAGATCCCGTAGCCAACTCTTTAGTCACATTACTTGCATGGCTTATAGTGATGTTGTATTACCGAGTGGGCCCTTAGATACCTCTCCGTCACACGGAGACAAATCCTAGTCTTGATCCATGCCAACCCAACTGACACCCTCGGATATACCTGTAGAGCACCTTTATAGTCACCTAGTTACGTTGCGACATTTGATACACGCAAGGTACTCCTATGGTGTCAGTGAGTTGCATGATCTCATGGTCATAGGAACAGATACCTGACATGCAGAAAACTGTAGTAATAAACTAACACGATCATATGCTACGTTTATAGTTTGGGTCTTATCCATCACATCATTCTCCTAATGATGTGATCCCGTTATCAAATGACATCTCATGTCCATGTCCAGGAAACCTTGACCATCTTTAATTAACGAGCTAGTCTATTAGAGGCATACTAGGGATATGGTGTTGTCTATGTATCCACACATGTATCTGAGTTTCTGATCAATACAATTCTATCATGGATAATAAACGATTATCATGAACAAGGAATATGATAATAAATAATTTATTATTGCCTCTAGGGTATATTTCCAACAGTCTCCCACTTACACTAGAGTCAATAATCTAGTTCACATCACCATGTGATTTACATTGTTATGAATCTAACACCCTATGAGTTCTGGGGTTCGATCATGCTTTGCATGTGAGAGAGGTCTTTAGTCAACGGGTCTGCGACATACATATCCGTGTGTACTTTGCAAATCTCTATGTCATACTGTAGACATTGCTACCACACTCCACTTGGAGCTATTCCAAATGGCTGCTCCACTATACATATCCGAATTGCTACTTAGAGTCATCCGGATTGGTCTTAAAGCTTGCATCAATGTAACTCTTCACGACGAACTCTTTATCACCTCCATAATCGAGAAACATCTCCTTAGTCCTCTAGTTACTAAGGATAATTTTGACCGCTGTCTAGTAATCCACTCCTGGATCACTCTTGTACCCCCTTGTCAGACATGGGGCAAGGCACACATCAAGTGCGGTACACAACATGGCATACCAAATAGAGCCTATGGCTAGTGGCATAGAGGACGACCTTCGTCTGTTCTCTTTCTTCTGCCGCGGTCGAGGTTTGAGTCTTACTCAACTTCACACCTTACAAATCAGGCAAGAAATCCTTCTTTGACTGATCCATTTTGAACTCTATCAAAATCTTGTCAAGGTATGTACTCGTTAAAAGTCTTATCAGACGTCTTGATCTATCTCTATAGATCTCGATGCCCAAAAATTAAGTAGTTGTATCCAGGTCTTCCTTTGAAAAACACCTTTCAAACAATCCTTTATGCTTTCCAGAAATTCTACATAATTTCCGATCAATAATATGTCATCCACATATACTTATCAGAAATTCTATAGTGCTCCTACTCACTTTCTTGTAAATACAAGTTTCTCATAAACTTTGTACAAACTCAAAAACTTTTAACACCACATCAAACGTATATTCCAACTCCAAGATGCTTGCTCCAGCCCACAGAAGCATGCTGGAGCTTGCACACATTTTAGCATGCTTAGGAGTGACAAAACCTTCCGGTTGTATCATACAACCTTTCCACACGAAAACCATTAAGGAAACTATGTTTTGTCATCCATCTTCCAAATTTCATAATCGAACAATGTAGCAACTACTAACATAATTTCAACAGACTTTAGCATCGCTACGGGTGAGAAAGTCTCGTAGTCAACTCCTCGAACTTGTTGGAAACTACTTTGCAACAAGTTGAGATTTATAAATGGTGACATTTACCATCAGCATGTGTCTTCTTCTTAAAGGTCCATTTGTACTCAACGGCCTGCCGTTCGGGCAAGTCTACCAAACTCCATACTTGGATTTCATACATGGATACTATCTTGGATTTTATGGCTCCTAGCCAGTTGTTGGAATCCGGGCCCACCATCGCTTCTTCATAGTCTATAGGCTCATTATTGTCTAACAACATGATTTCCAAGATAGGATTGTCGTACCACTCAGGGTAGTATGTGTCCTTGTCAACCTACGAGGTTTGATAGAAACTTATTCAAAGTATTATTCATGTAAACCATTCTCATTGGGTGCATGACTGTTGAAAGTATTATTCATGTAAACAGAGAATAACATTTATTTAAGTTCATAACTAATCCCGAAGGTAAACACCAAATAACATTTATTTAAGTTCATAACTAATCCCGAAGGTAGAGAGAGCATGCGATGGTGATCACATCAACCTTGGAAACACTTGCAATACACATCGTCACCTCACCCTTAGCTAGCCTTCGTTTATTCCATAACTTTTGTTTTGAGTTGCTAACATTTAGCAACTGAACTGGTATCCAATACCCAAATGCTACTAGGAGTACAAGCAAGGTACACCTCAATAACACATATACCAAATATACTTTTGTCGATGTTGTCAGCCTTCTTATCTACCAAGTATCTAGGGTTGTTCCGCTTCAGCGACCGTTTTCCTCATAACATAAGCACCTAGTCTTGGGTTTGGGTTCAACCTTCGATTTGTTCACTGGAGCAGCAACTCACTTGCCATCCATGAAGTTTCCCTCCTAGTCCTTGCCCTTCTCGAAACTAGTGGTTTCACTAACCATCAACACTTGATGCTCCTTCTTGATTTCTACCTTCGTGGTGTCAAACATCTCGAATAGCTCAGGGATCATTATTTCCATCCCTGGCATTTTATAGTTCATTACGAAGCTCTAGTAGCTTAGTGAAATGACTTGGAGAACTATATCAATCACTATATTATCTAGAAGATCAACTCCCACTTGATTCAAGCGATTGTAGTACCCAGACAATCTGAGCACATGCTCACCAATTGAGCTATTCTCCTTCATCTTGCAGGCAAAGAATCTTGTTGAAGGTCTCATATCTCTCAACATGGGCACGAGCCTGAGATCCCAATTTCTTCTCTTAGAACATCTCATATGTTCCGTGACGTTCAAATCATTTTGGAGCCTCAATTCTAAGTAGTAATGCATGACGCACTGAACTATCAAGTAGTCAGCAGAATGTGCCTGTTAGATGTTCACAACATCTACAGATGACGCTTGAGGGGGTGGTGCACTGAGCGGTGCATTAAGGACATAAGCCTTCGGTGCAGCAATGAGGACAATCCTCAGATCACGGACCCAGTCCGCATTATTCCTACCATCATCTTTCAACTTACTTTTCTCTAGGAACATATCAACAAAATAGGGGAGCTACAGCGCAAGGTATCTACAACATAATTTGCAAAGAAACTTCTAACTATGTTCATGATAATGAGTTCAATTAATCATATTACCTAAGAATTCCCACTCAAATTGACATCCCTCCGGTCATCCGAGTGATACATGATCCAAATTCACCAACTCAAGTCTGATCATCACGTGAGTTGAGGTGGTTTCAATGGTGAACATCATCATGTTGATCATATCTACTATGTGACTCATGTTCGACCTATCGGTATCTTGTGTTCTGAGGTCATGTCTGTACATGCTAGTCTCATCAAGTTTAACCCGAGTGTTCTGCACGTGCAACACTGGCTTGCACCGTTGTATGTGAACGTAGAGTCTATCACACCTGATCATCATGTGGTGTCTCGAAACGACGAACTTTCGCAATGGTGCACACTCGGGCAAAACACAATTTTATCTTGAAATTTTAGTGAGGGTTCACCTTATAATGCTACCGCCATCCTAATCAAAACAAGGTGCATAAAGGATTAACATCACATGGAAATCATAAGTGACATGATATGGCCATGAACTTGTGCTTTTGATCTCCATCTATAAAGCACCGGCATGATCTCCATTGTCACCAGCATGGCACCATGATCTACATCAACGTGTCACCATCGGGGTTGTCGCACCCACCATGCTTCTACTACTATTGCTACCGCTTAGAGATAAAGTAAATCATTACATAGCTCTTAATGATTAACGCGCAGGTCATCAAATAATTAAGGACAACCCTATGGCTCTTGTCGGTTGTCGTACTCATCGACATGCAAGTCGTGATATTCTATACAAAACATGATCAGCTCATACATCACATATATCTCATCATGTAATTGGCCATATCACATCACAAAATACCCTGCAAAAACAAGTTAGACGTCCTCTAATTGTTGTTGCATGTTTTACGTGGCTGCTACGGGTGTCTAGCAAGAATGATTCTTACCTACGCAAAACCACAACGGTGATACACAAATTTCTATTCAACCTTCTCAATGACCGCCTTTTGTCGAATCTGATCCAACTAGAGTAGGAGAGGCAGACACCCGCCAGCCATCTTTATTCAGCAAAGTCACATGTTAGTCGATGGAACTGGTCCCTCGTACGTGGACGAGTAAGGTTGGTCTGGGCCGCTTGAAAGGATCGATATGGTTGACTAGAAGGGGGTGAATAGGCAACTAACACTTTTTAACTTTTCTTTAACAATTTAGGCTTAGCATCAAATAAGTTGGCTAGATGTGCAACTACATGAATAACCTATATGATGCTAACCACAACAAGTACACAAGCAAGCAAGGGACATAACACAATAAAAGCTTGCAAGAAGTAAAGGTGCGAGATAACCAAAAGTGGAGTCGGTGGAGACGAGGATGTGTTACCGGAGTTCCTTCCCTTGTGGGGAAGTACGTCTCCGTTAGAGCGGTGTGGAGGCACAATGCTCCCCAAGAAGCCACTAGGGCCACCATATTCTCCTCATGCCCTCACACAATGCGAGATGCCATGATTCCACTATTGGTGCCCTTGAAGGCAGCGACCGAACCTTTACAAACAAGGTTGGGGAAATATCCACAACTGAATTGGAGGCTCCCAACGACACCACGAAGCTTAACCATAATGGAATGTGGCTCCAAGGTGACCTCAACCATCTAGGGTGCTCAAACACCATGGAGTAACAAGATCCGCAAGGGATTAGTGGGGGGAATCAAAATTCTCTTAGTGGAAGAGTAGATCGGGGCTTCCCAACCAATCCCTAGAGAATCAACAAGTTTGATTGGCTAGGGAGAGAGATCGGGCTAAAATGGAGCTTTGAGCAACAATGGAGTTTAGGAAAGGAAGAGGTGAACTTCTTGGGGAAGAAGACCTCCCTTTTATAGTGGGGGACAAGTTCCAACCGTTATCCACACCCTCAACCCTGCGCGTCGTGGTACTACCGCAAAACCCACGGTACTACCGTGAGGACTTGCGGTACTACCGCTGCCTCTTGCGGTACTACCGCTCACACGGGAGTAACTGGCCATGGCCGTTAGCACTAGGCCACAAGCGGTAGAACTGCCGGAGCGGTACTACCGCGAGCCCATGCGGTACTACCGCATGGTCGGCAGGGGCAGGCACTGGAGATGCACAGAAGTAAAAAATTACTTCCGTGCCTACCTCCGCAGAAGGAAACACTGCGAAAAAGTCCGGCACGGTAATACCAGACATGAATCATGGTACTACTGTAATAGGACGGATGTAAAAAATTACATCCGTGCATACTACCGCAGGCTGGAATTCCAGGGCAGGAGATAGCGGTACTATTGCTCCACCGAGCGGTACTACCGTTGGCACCTGTGGTACTACTGCTCCTTTGAGCGGTACTACCGCTGACCACTGAACTCACACACCCAGCAGGCTTACACTTTGCACAGTGAAGGAAAACAAGTTGGGGCTCCATTGAAGAGAGGGAAAGGTGGTGCAAAGGAATAGATGTGTACGTGTTGATTCCACCCAGACCTTTCCGAAGTGGACCCCCTCTTAATAGTACATCTTTCCTATGACTCAAATCCACTGAAAGGAAACATAGAGAACAACCGCCTTCGAGAGGTTCTGAGGGGCACTGAATCGTCTTGTGCCTAGACCTGAGATATCTGAAATGCTCAATGCACACGATTAGTCCGCAAAGGCATTGTCATCAATCACCAAAACCACTTAGGGAGAAATTTGCCCTTACAATCTCCCCCTTTTTGGTGGATTGATGACAATATGGGATTTGCACATAAGGATATAAAATAAGCATATGCAAACCCAAGACCTACAAAATATAGATGGGCTCCCCCTAGATGTGTGCATACTCTAGATATGCTTTGGACTGCAAGGCACACACACTAGGATCAACACTCCCCCTATATTTTATAAGACATGCAATCCTTGCAACATAATGAACAAAACTAAGTATGGAAACTAGGCATAGCATGTGAGCATGAAGATAAGGGTACGTAAGAGACAAACTCACAAGCTACGAAACATACTAGACAATAATAAGGTAGGAGTGATAGCATATGTCTCACACCATATGATAGAGGAAGTCTCTAGGTCACACACACAAACGACATAAACCAAACTTCAACTAAAGCAAAGAGACGACGAAACGCAAATACTCGCAAATCCTACACTCTCTCCCCCTTTGGCATCGAGATGCCAAAAAGGTAGAGAGGACACCTAACACATAGGTGGTAGCTCCCATGCAGAAAGATCAGTCATCTGGCTCCTCCTCTGAAGCATCTGGGACAGACTCCGCATCTGAATCAGCCCACTGGAACTGCTGCTTCGCCATCCAAGTGGCCTCAGGAGTGATATCCTTCTCAGACCCACTCGAGATGGTCTCGCCAAGCTTCCTCAGAATACGCTTGTCACACTGGCAACTCTCCTTCTGAGCAACGTGAGCCTGATACTGACCCTTGGCTTGCATGCAGAACAATGTCCTCATCTTGTGAGAGAGCTTCTTGGCCCAAGATGGCCCAGAAGACGGTGGCACATAGGACTCAGAACTATCATCTTCCCTCCTCTTCGATATCATCCTCATCAACCTCCATACGAGCAGAAGTTGGCTTAGTGGTGATGTTGGCCCACTTGTCCTTCATACGCAAACAAATGGGCTCATGAAGAAACAAGTGCTCCAGCATGTCCTCACCCAGAAGGGTCTTGTCCCAAGTAGCACGAATCGGGTAGAACAAGTAGGGGCCATAAATGGGGACCTTACGATGAAACACAGCAGTGCGAAGCTCAGTCTACATAATGTGAGACATATCAAGGGGGTCAAGTTCTTTAGTTCTACCTTTCTCACAAAGAAGCAACATATCCACCAGATACGAGTGCACCTTGTCCTTGTCGCCCATGCGAGGAAACAAAGTGTTCCGAAAGATCCGGTGCATGACATCAAGAAAGGGGTTGAGCACAGAAACACGCTCACCAGATTGTAAAGTCTTCATAGTATAGAATGGCACGAGATGCTCCTTACGTGCTGGCTGAGGGTTGCCGTGAGGGTGCAGTCCAAGTTGCACATAAAGTCCGGAATCAGGAACATGCAGCAGATCCATGAAGTCCTTCCAGGTGGCAGACAGGCGCTCACCATTGGTCATCCAAGTCATGGTCTGTTGCTCATCAGAGTGAAAGTGGACAGAGGCAAAGAGCTGACCAATTATCTCGGGATCAAAGTCAAGGTGGAACGAGATGATGTCCTTGATAGCAAACTGCCTCACCAAATCCAGAGCCTCACCGAAGTATGTCGGATGCTTCCTCATATGCTCCATATCAATGTATTGTACAGGAACATAGAGATTCTTCTTGCCTTTGATCACGTCAATGTGGATGAGATACTGCTGTTTGACATAGGGATCGATCATCCGTCGAGCCAGAAACTCATCTTGGGGCATGTGCTCATAGTTGTCAACTGGTGGCTTGAGCTTGGATGCGGTCCTCTTGAAATGGCGGGGGGGGGGGGGGTCATTGGATCCCTCGGGAGCATCTGGATTGCAGAGATGCTTGGAGCTTGTGTCACGAGAGGGATTGGAACGTCGTGGAGCAGAGCCAAAACCAAAGCCACCACCTATGTCACACAACGCAAACACAATGGACAAATGGAAAAAGTAAGGCAAGGACGAAGGCAGACACGAAAACCATGTAGAAAGGAGAATAGACAGGACAAAACGAGGTAGTTTTGGATCGAGCGGTAGTACCAGCAGTGCATGCAGAAGTAAAAATTTACTACCGCTCCAGACGCGATAGTACCGCTGGGAGCGGTAGTACCGTGCCTGGAGTGAAAGTAAGCGGAAGTAAAAAATTACTACCGCAACAGACGCGGTAGTACCACTGGGAGCGGTAGTACCATGGCTGGAGCGGTAGTAAGATTTTACTAGCGCCCAGCGAGCGGAAGTAAAAAATTACTACCGCCCACGACACGGTAGTACCGCGTAGAGCGGTAGTACCATGGTGCCAGCGGAATTAAAATTTTACTTCTGCCCGACGAGCGGTAGTACCGCACGGGGCGGATTTCGCATGAACACAGATCGACATATCACATTGGTACTACCGTAGATCAAAAATTATCCCGTTTTATCCTATCAATACGCACTTCTACTGCAAAAACACCCTCAAACCATCTCCTCATGCATAGATTGGATCAAACAAAACTAGACCATCTCATATTTCCCCAAAACCTAGATTCAAAAATAGAGAAGCAAAATGAGAATAGTTCAGGGAAATACCGGGGTTCATTGCAAGAGGACGAGGTGGGGAACGATCCCACCGGAGGAAATAGGAGGAGGATGGCCAGATAAGGAGATCCGGTGAGGTGCTCTGGCGCCGGTTGAGGGGAGGAGAGAGAGACGCGAGGGGAAGAGAAAAAATGAGGTATGGGGGAGATTGGAAACCCCCTGCCAGCTCTTAACCCCCACGCCCACTCGATTGCACGGTAGTCTCGCAGTCATCGCGGTAGTACCGCTCGACGGGCGGAAGTAATTTTTTACTTCCGCGCGGTAAGCGATAGTACTTCTCCAAGCGGTAGTACCGTGGGTCTCCACGGTAGTACTGTGCTGCCCACTCAATGCAAATTATCAAAGAGAAGAGAAGAGGAGAAAGAGAGATTTCCACACACAAACTATAGACAAGAGAAAACTACAATGCAAGACAAAAACATGAGCATGGTCCACCGGATTAGAAAAGATAAAATAGGACCAAAGAGGGAGCCTCTACTTCACATGAAGAGAGGGCGGTGGCCCTAGAGCCACCTATGTTTGAGTCAGATGGTATGGCATCGCGAAGAATTATCCTTGGGCCCATGACCAAGACTCGTCTTTTGAAGCACAGTAACCATCAAAAATGGCAAGTGTGAAAGACTTTGATTAGTTTATGGATAATAGGAGGAGGGATAGTTCATTGAGAGAACTAGACTCCCCCTAAATCCATGCCTACACCTAGACAAGACATAACGATGAGTGTGGGGAGGTGTGCACTAAGTCAATCCACATTGCTCGAATCAATGATATTTAGCTCATGCCTTAACTCGCGAAATCTTGCTTCATCTAATGGCTTCGTAAAAATATCTGCAAGTTGTTCGTTAGTGCTCAGATGAATAAGATTGATGTCTCCACGCTTGACGTGTTCCCGAAGGAAGTGATGATGAATATCAATATGCTTCATCTTGCAATGTTGAACTGGGTTGTTGGAGATCATAGTGGCACTTTCATTATCACAGTAAAGAGGCACCTTGTCACAATTGACACCATAATCCTTTAAAGTTTGCCTCATCCAGAGAATCTGAGCACAACAACTGGCAGTAGCTACATACTCGGCCTCAGTGGACGAGAGAGAAACACAATTTTGTTTCTTTGAAGACCAACTTACCAAAGACCGACCAAGAAATTGGCAGCCTCTAGAAGTGGACTTTCTATCCACACGGTCTCCCACCCAATCCGAGTCAGTATATCCAACGAGATCAAACGAAGCCCCCTTGGGATACCATAAGCCAAAGTTTGGGGTATGAGCCAAATATCAAAAGATTCGCTTGACAGCCACATGGTAACTCTCCTTAGGTGCGGATTGAAATCGTGCACAAATACCCACACTTAACATGATATCCGGTCTAGAAGCACAAAGGTAAAGCAAGGATCCAATCATGGAGCGATATACCTTTTGCTCCATCGCTTTACCATTGGGATCGCTGTCAAGATGGCATTTGAGTGGCATGGGAGTGTTGGCCTTGGGAGGATTGAGCTCATCCATCTTGAACCTCTTGAGCATGTCTTGAGTGTATTTGGCTTGGTTGATGAAGGTACCTTGACTTCGTTGCTTGACTTCGAAACCAAGGAAGAACTTCAACTCTCCCATCATGGACATCTCAAACTTGTTTGTCATCAAAGTGGCAAACTCTTCATTGAAAACTTTGTTAGGAGAACCAAAAATAATACCATCAACATATAGTTGGCATATGGACAAGTTCCCGTTGACCATCTTTGTAAAAAAGAGTGGGGTCGATTTTCCCAATTTCAAACCCACGGTCTTGCAACATCTCGGTAAGGTGCTCATACCACGCGTGTGGGGCTTGTTTAAGGCCATAGAGAGCCTTATCAAGAACGTATACATGATTGGGGAACTTGGGATCCTCGAAC
This sequence comes from Hordeum marinum, assembly GCA_022496015.1. Classification (NCBI taxonomy): domain Eukaryota; kingdom Viridiplantae; phylum Streptophyta; class Magnoliopsida; order Poales; family Poaceae; genus Hordeum; species Hordeum marinum. The sequence goes on from CM039673.1 coordinate 311,034,421, forward strand.
CCCGGGGGTTGCTTGACATATACCAACTCCTTAAGAGGGTCATTAAGAAACGCACTCTTGACATCCACTTGATATAATTTAAAGTTATGATGAGAGGCATATGCAAGCAACATACGAATAGATTCAAGGCGAGCAACAGGAGAAAAAGTTTCACCGTACTCGATACCCTCGACTTGGGAGTATCCTTGTGCAACCAATCATGCCTTGTTGTGAATGACAATACCGTTCACATCTTGCTTGTTTTTGAAGATCCATTTCGTTCCAATGACATTGTGATTCTCCTTAGGTCTTGGCACCAGTCGCCACACTTGGTTGCGCTCAAAGTTGTTGAGTTCATCGTGCATAGCTTCAACCCACTCCATATCCTCGAGCGCATCTTGAACCTTAAGGGGCTCAATGCAAGAAACAAACGCGTGATGTTCACAAAAGTTTGTGAATTGTTTACGACTGGTTACCCCTTTTTGCAAGTCACCGTAGATGTTCTCCAATAGATGTTGTCTAATTTTGAGCTTGGCGGCATTCTTGGCGGCTTGTCTCTCTAAGATTTCTTCCATGGAAGGTTGAGAGACAACATTCTGTGAGTCATCATCTTGATGATCTTGAGCGTCTTTGTGAGCTTGCTCTTGATCTTGAAGAAGATCTTGATCTTGAGATTGCTCGAAGACAGGAACTTGATCTTGGGCATCACTTGGTGAGACACCATCATCAGTAGATTGATCTTGCCCTTCATCTTGTCCATGTGGTAGAGGACCTTCAGTTTGTTCTTCGGAAGCGTGTGGGTCTTGTGTCGGTGATGGTTCCACTTGAGTGGAACATTGTCCTTCTCCTTCGGCCACAAGGGGTTCCTCAACAGTTAGGAAGTATCCCACACCCATTCTTCTTATGGCTTGAGGAGGAATTTCATCACCTACATCACAAAGACCACTTTGCTCCACTTGGGAGCCATTATTTTCATCAAACTCTATGTTACTTGTCTCCTCAATGAGTCCCATGGACTTGTTGAGGACACGGTAAGCATGAGAGTTTGCAGCATAACCAACAAATATGCCCTCATGGGCTCTAGATTCAAATTTAGAAAAATGAGAACCTTTCTTGAGAATGAAACACTTACAACCAAACACCCGGAAGTACTTGAGGTTGGGCTTGTTCCTGGTAAGAATCTCATAAGAAGTTTTCTTCAAGCCTTTGCGGAGATAGAGCCGATTTGATGCATGACACACTGTGTTGATGGCTTCGGCCCAAAAGTTGTACGGAGATTTAAACTCCGCCATCATGGTTCTCGCTGCATCAATCAATGTCCGGTTCTTCCTCTCCGCAACACCGTTTTGTTGAGGGGTGTAAGGTGTGGAATATTGGTGCTTTATCCCTTCATCGCTGAGAAACTCATTTAGGGTATAATTCTTGAACTCGGTGTCATTGTCACTTCTAATCATCAAAATCTTTGCCTCATGTTGACATTGGACTTCATTTGCAAAATCGATGACGGTCTATTGGGTCTCACTCTTCTTCTTGAACAAATATACCCAAGTGTATCTCGATTAATCATCCATAATCACCACGCAATATTTTTTTCCACCAAGACTGTCAAAAGATGGAGGCCCGAAGAGATCCATGTGAAGGAGCTCTAAGGTCCTCTTTGAGTAGATTGTAGTGGTTGGACGATGAGCCTTTTCATGTAGCTTTCCTTCAATACAAGCACTTCAAGCACGATCTTTGGCAAAACTCACATTTGTTAGTCCAAGAATGTGATCCCCTTTGAGGAGACTTTGCAAAGATCTCATATTGACATGGGCTAGCTGGCGATGCCAGAGCCATCCCACATCAACTTTAGCCATTAAGCAAGTCACGGTCTTAGTGGGTTGCTCTTAGAAGTTCACCACATAGAGACCATTTTCGACATGCCCAACAAAAGCTACTTTAAGAGTCTTGCTCCACAAAAGGGTCACAAAGTCAATACTAAAGAAGGTACTAAAACCCATGGTTGCAAGTTGATGAACAGAAAGTAAATTGTATGCGAGGGTCTCAACAAGCATAACATTCTCTATGGAGAGTTCCGGAGAGACTATCACCTTGCCAAGACCCAATACCTTCGAAATTGCATCATCACCAAATGAGACTTGGGTGTCCACAGATGTGTCAGGATGAACGTCCACCACCAAGTCCTTGCTTTTGGTCATATGATTTGTCACTCCACTATCGAGCAACCATGATGTTCCTTTGGAAGCAAACCCCTACAAGAGATAAATGTTTGGTTTTAGGTACCCATTCTTTAATGGGTCCTTTCATGTTAGCAATAAGTGTCTTAGGAACCCAATACACCATTCAATGTACTCATAAGAAGAACCAACATATTTGGCATAAACATGCCCATCACTAGCACGGTACAAAACATAAGAGGGGTTAAAGTCGTCGGTCTTGTTGGGGTGGGTGATCTTGTTCTTGCCCTTCTTGGCATTCCCCAACATAAATTTGTCTTTATTCTTATCATGAGGACCTTCTCCTTCTCTCACAAAGGTTTGCTTGAGTGGTGGAACTTCCTTGGTGTTTACCTTCTTCTTCTCATTATGTTTTGGTGCAAACCCCACCCCTTCTTTTGCCACAATTTCCTTCTGATTACTCAGAAGGTCATTGACAGTCTTCTCACCTTGGATACATGTCACCAAGCCCTTTTTAAGCTGCTCTTTTATCTTGGCATTTTCCTCCACGAGGTGTGCATGCTCACAACATGGGTTAGTAGCAGATGCATTATCAATTAGAACAAAAGGAGGACACGTGGCAATTTCCTTAGTGAGTTTCACTTGGAGTTGATCATGTGACTCCTTAAGAGAGGCACGAGCACACTTCAATGCCTTGTGAGCATTGTCAAGTGTTTCAAGCTCAACCTTGAGTTGATCATGGTCCACCCCAAGTGCAACCTTCTCAGACTTGAGAACATGGTTAAGAACAATAGCATGATCATAATCCTTACATAATTTAGCAAGATCATCATTTTGTGACTCCTCAAGAGTCATATGAAGACCTCTCTCTTCCTCAAGAGCAATAGATAGATCAGCTATCTCGTCGGCATAATCACGACTATGACCTCTTAGTTCCTCAAGAAACTCTTCTTGAGACTCAATAGTATCATGGGCCTCACCAAGTTGTTCCAAGAGAGCAACGAAGTGCTTCTTGGACTCTCCCTTGAGTTTACACATGAATTTGTCAAACTCATTTTTATCCTCTTTCGCCTCCTCAGGCTCATCCACACAATCTAAGGATGAAGTGTAAGAAATAGAAGTATTTATATTTGAGGTTTTGACGTTGGAGGTTACCTTAGTGATACCTTTAGCCATGAGGCACCTCGCGACGATGTTCTCATTGGGGGCGTCGAAGAGTGACACCTTTGTTCGGGTGGAGGAAGCAATTGCCACGGATGCCATTGCCATTCCTCCACTGCTTGTGTCTTCATCATCAACATCATCATCCGAGGCATACTCTTCTTGAGCCACCAATACTTTGTGAGGAGCCTTCTTGATAAAGCTTGTTTTGTTGGGGAATGACTTGGCTTTATATTTGCGAATGAGCTTGCCACCATTGTCTTACCTCTTCTCATATGGACAATCCACCACAAAGTGACTTACATTACCATAGTTGTAGCAAGTTCTCACACGTTGCTTGCCCTTTGACCCATTTGAGTTGTTCTTGGAGAAGTTGGGCCTTGTGTTTCTCTTGTTGCCCCAAAATTGTCTAGACGCAAGAGCCATGTGCTCATGATAAGCATATTTGGTGTCCTCGGGGCAACCATCTTCTTCTTCTTCTTCTTCTTCTTCTTCTTCCTCTTGACTGACTTTGGCCTTCAATGCAAGATTGGGAGAGGACTTCCATCACCGTTTAACATGAGCGAGAGCATTGTCAGTTGTCGTGTTCAGGATGTTCATTGCAATGAATTCATCCAACACATCACCAGAGGATAAGGTGTGAAAGTCCGGCCTTTGACGGATGACAACGGACATGGCCTTGTTGTAGGGCATGATGGCCTTCAGGAACTTACGCTTGATCCGAGTATCATCCACATCCTTGCTGCCATGATCCTTGAGGGAAACAGCGAGAGCGGTCACCCTTCTATAGAGCTCACGCGGTTCCTCATCCTCTATCATCACAAACTCATCTGACTGATCAAGAACAACTTCATAGTTTGACCGTAATGCTTGAGCTGTCCTTGTACATGGAGATGATGTGTTCCCAACACTCTTTAGCAACAGTGAAGGGCCACAAGTGAGGTAGGTCTTCAGGAGGAATAGCAGCTTGGAGTATGAATAAGGCGGAAGAATTTAGCTATTTATCCGCTTGTTCTCTTGGAGTAAGATTGCGTGGATCATCAGGATAGTATCCTCCTTCAATGACTCTATGAGATGAATTGAGTTGTGATCTAAATGAGACTTCATACTGAAAACCCAGTTAGCAAAATCATTCTTAACAAGTTTAGGAGGAGGACCAAGATTAACTATATGAGGTGGGTGCACCGGTCCTCCATAGACCACGGGAGGGGGAACAGAGGCAAAGCTCCCCGGCCCATTAACTCCTTGAGAATGATTATCTTTGTCGGCACTAGCCCCCTCCTTACCGGAGTTGACATCCGATGTCGAGTTAGTGGGTTTGACCACTTGCACCGCATCGATAGACATTTTGAGAGTATCAAGGAAATCTTTAAACATGGATTGAACCTCGGTCGCCATGAAGGATTTGAGTAAGTACAAGACCTCGTTCAAATCCTCGCGTAAGACCGTTTTCACACCCATGGCCTCGGGAAGTTCTCCCACACGCACCTCTTCGCCAGCCATACTCTTTGGGTGGTGAAACCATTAATAAAGAGACGTGGCTCTGATACCAATTGAAAGGATCAATATGGTTGACTAGAAGGGGGTGAATAGGCAACTAACACTTTTTAACTTTTCTTTAACAATTTAGGCTTAGCATCAAATAAGTTGGCTAGATGTGCAACTAGATGAATAACCTATATGATGCTAACCACAACAAGTACACAAGCAAGCAAGGGATATAACACAATAAAAGCTTGCAAGAAGTAAAGGTGCGAGATAACCAAAAGTGGAGCCGGTGGAGACGAGGATGTGTTACCGGAGTTCCTACCCTTGTGGGAAAGTACGTCTCTGTTGGAGTGGTGTGGAGGCACAATGCTCCCCAAGAAGCCACTAGGGCCACCGTATTCTCCTCACGCCCTCACACAATGCGAGATGCCGTGATTCCACTATTAGTGCCCTTGAAGGCGGCGACCGAACCTTTACAAACAAGGTTGGGGCAATCTCCACAACTGAATTGGAGGATCCCAACGACACCATGAAACTTCACCACAATGGAATGTGGCTCCGAGGTGACCTCAACCGTCTAGGGTGCTCAAACACCCAAGAGTAACAAGATCCGCAAGGGATTAGTGGGGGAATCAAATTTCTCTTGGCGGAAGAGTAGATCGGGGCCTTCTCAACCAATCCCTAGAGAATCAACAAGTTTGATTGGCTAGGGAGAGAGATCGGGCTAAAATGGATCTTTGAACAACAATGGAGTTTAGAAAAGGAAGAGGTGAACTTCTTGGGGAAGAAGACCTCCCTTTTATAGTGGGGGACAAGTTCCAACCGTTATCCACACCCTCAAAGCCCCGCGCGTCGCGGTACTACCACAAAACCCACGGTACTATCGTGAGGGCTTGCAGTACTACCGCTGCCTCTTGCGGTACTACCGCTCGCACGGGAGTAAATGGCCCTGGCCGTTAGCACTAGGCCACAAGCGGTAGAACCGCCGGAGCGGTACTACCGCATGGTCGGCAGAGGCAGGCACTGGAGATGCACGGTAGTAAAAAATTACTTTCGTGCCTACCACCGTAGAAGGAAACACTGCAAAAAAGTTCGGCACGGTAGTACCGGACGTGAATCACGGTACTACCATAATAGGGCGGATGTAAAAAATTACATCCACGCCTACTACTGCAGGCTGGAATTCCAGGGCAGGAAACAGCCCTACCGCTCCACCGAGCGGTACTACCGCTGGCACGTGTGGTACTACCGCTCCTTTGAGCGGTACTACCGGTGACCACTGAACTCACACACCCAGCAGACTTACACTTTGCACAGTGAAGGAAAACGAGTTGGGGCTCCATTGAAGAGAGGGAAAGGTGGTGCAAAGGAATAGATGTGTGCGTGTTGATTCCACCCAGACCTTTCCGAAGCGGACCCCCTCTTAATAGTACGGCTTTCCTACGACTCAAATCCACCGAAAGGAAACGTAGAGAAAAACCATCTTTGAGAGGTTCCGAGGGGCACTAAATCGTCTTGTGCCTAGACCTGAGATATCTGAAATGCTCAGTGCACATGATTAGTCTACAAAGGCATTGTCATCAATCACCAAAACCACTTAGGGAGAAATATGCCCTTACACCGCTTCATCCCACAATACCGTTGAATCAAGAAAAGACCAAGGGAGGAAGCAATCTGAGCATCAATACCCACAAACTCCTTTGTGTTCTACTCGTGATCTCATCTATGCATAGACCTATCTTTGATACCATTGTTGGGGAATGTCACATGGGAAACAAAAAAATTCCTACGCACACACAAGATCTATCCATGGTGATGAGCATCTACGAGAGGGAGAGTGGATCTACATACCCTTGTAGATTGCTAAGCGGGAAGCGTTAAGAAATGCGATTGATGTAGTCGAACGTCTTCACGATCCAAATTGCAATCCGTCCCGTGATCCCATCACGATCCGTCTCGCGATCCAATCACGATCCGTCCTACGATCCAATCATGGTCCTTCCGATCTAGCGCCGAACGGACGACACCTCCGCATTCAGCACACGTATAGCTCGTTGGTGATCTCCACCTCCTTGATCCAGCAAGCGAGAATGGAGAGGTAGATGAGTTCTCCGGCAGCACAACGGCGTGGTGGCGGTGGTGGTGGAGCTGATCCGGCAGGGCTTCACTAAGCACCACAGAATCAATCTAGAGGAGAAAGAGATCTAGAGGAAGAAGAGGGCAGCACGTGGCAACTAGGGTTAGGGACTGCCCTCAAAATCCCTCAACATATATAGGAGGAAGGGGAGAGGAGGCAGCCTTGCCCCTACTCCAAGGAGGTTCAGCTGAACCAAACAAGGGAGGAATCCACCTCCCACAAGGGAGGTGGAATCCTATTAGGACTCCTTCCTAATTTGGATTTTCCTTCCCCTTGGGTTTTTTCCTTTCCCACTCTTTCCTAGCCGCATGGGCCTTGTAGGGCTGGTTTACCCAGCCCACCAAGGGCTGGTGCAACACCCCTCAGGCCCATGTGGCCTCCCAGCATGGGTGGCCCCTCCCTATGGCCCTCCGGCACTCCCGATACACTACCGGAAATACCCGAAACTTTTCCGGTGGCCAAAACAGGACTTCCTATATATCAATATTTACCTTCGGACCATTCCGGAGCTCCCCATGATGTCTAGGATCTCATACGGGACACTGAACAACCTTCGATCACCAACATACATGACTCAACTATACCAAAACGTCACCGAACCTTAAGTGTGCAGACCCTACGGGTTTGAGAACTACGCAGACATGACCGAGACACCTCTACGGTCAATAACCAGTAGCGGGACCTAGATGCCCATATTGGTTCCTAAATATTCTATGAAGATCTTTATCGGTCGAACCTCTATGTCAAGGATTCAGATAATCGCGTATGTTGTTCCCTTTGTTCTTCGGTATGTTACTTGCCCGAGATTCGATCATCGGTATCTCTATACCTAGTTCAATCTCCTTACTGGCAAGTCTCTTTACTCGTTCCGTAATACAAGATCCCGTGCCTAACTATTTAGTCACATTGCTTGCAAGGCTTATAGTGATGTTGTATTACCGAGTGGGCCCTGAGATACCTCTCTGTCACACGGAGTAAAAAATCCCAGTCTTGATCCATGCCAACTCAACAGACACCCTCGGAGATACCTATAGAGCACCTTTATAGTCACCCAGTTACGTTGTGATGTTTGATACACACAAGGTACTCCTTCGGTGTCAATGAGTTGCATGATCTCATGGTCATAGGAACAGATACTTGACATGCAGAAAACTATAGCAATAAACTATCAGGATCATATGCTACGTTTATAGATTGAGTCTTGTCCATCACATCATTCTCCTAATTATGTGATCCCGTTATCAAATGACATCTCATGTCCATGTCCAGGAAACCTTGACCATCTTGGATTAACGAGCTAGTCTATTAGAGACATACTAGGGGCATGGTGTTGTCTATGTATCCACACATGTATCTGAGTTTCCGATCAATACAATTCTATCATGGATAATAAACGATTATCATGAACAAGGAAATATGATAATAACTAATTTATTATTGCCTCTAGGGCATATTTCCAATAGAGCCCCGAGGTGGCTAAGCGGCTCTCGCTAAGCACGTGGCTACACGCTGGAAGATAAATTGCCCCTCCTTGACACCCCTCCTTAGACGTGTCGAGCTGAGGTGCAATGGTTAGCTAGAGCGATGCTATAAGCTTACTGGGGATATGCCCCTTCACACCACCTAGACTAGCAATGATGGTATTTTGTCTCTAATGCTAGAGTTAGGTATGATAAGCTCTGCTAGCTATCTAATCATCACACAATGTCTGTTTTTCCACTGTGGTTGCCCCTTGTGCTATAAAAGGAGGCCGAGGCAACTTAGCTCGGGATTCGGATTTTTGAGCACTTGTACACGCATAGTAACTCCCCCGGAGGCAACCCTAGCCAGGCTGGAGTGCTGCACGTTCTTCGTGTTCCTCTGATCAATCCACCCACAAAGTAGGAGTAGGGTTTTACGCTTCACAACGGCCTAAACCTGGGTAAACTGCCATGTCGTCTCAGAGTCTATGCTCTTTGTGCCTACGTCCACACACCCCACCGAACCACAAAAGGGGCCGAAGGCCCCATAGGTGATCGTGTGCATCCAACCTCGACACATAGGTATAGGGGGCGCACCCTCGGGTAGGGGCGTGCCCCTTGAGCTTGTGGGGCCTATGGTCCACCCCTTCTATTGATTCTTGCAATTCCATATACTCCATAAAAAACTGTTGTAACATTTTATTGTGTTTGGACTTTGTTTGATATGGATTTCAACAAAATACAAAAACATGCGAAAAACAAGAACTCGCACTAAGCACTAGGTCAATATGTTTGTCCCGAAAATAATATAAATTGTTGCCAAAAGTATGTGAAAGTGATGAGATAATGACATGAAACAATAAAAAATTATAGATACGTCAGAGACGTATCACCCCTCCCCACTATTTATTTATAACAAGCTGGAGGAGGCTATCTTGGAGGAGGGGCTACCGTCCCAAAGGGTGCGCGAGTTGGCAGCCCCAAGGGGAGTGCTAACCCCTCTCGAAGAAACCCTAACCGCCAAGGGGCTTGGCCCCAGAGCCAAAGAGGGCCCCCCCACTATTGGGCCTAAGGCCCATGTAAGGCTGCCCACTCGAGCCAGTCCTCCATATAAATGCAAGGGCTCCGGGGAAATTTTTGGAGCCCTCCTACATAAATATTTTTCTTCTGATACTTTTTTGCTTACCCGATTTTTCGCATCGCTTCTAGTTACTTCTGAACACCTACAATTTTCTCTGAAAACTATTTTCATTGTCTCGTAAACTTTTCCAGTGACTTTCCCTCAAGCTCCTAACTAGTTAGTACTCAATAGATCGATGACCTGTAAGTGTGTGACCCTGTAAATCCGATGAAATATAGACATGATCGAAAAACTCCTTCACATGAATGATCAACAGAGAGACCGTGGACACCTATATTTACCCCTATACCCACAAAAATAATATTCGAGCGAACCTTTAGTTATCATATTCTATTCCTTTTGCTTCATAATACTATAAAAAATATGAGGTGAGATATATCAGCATGCCCATGAATCAACACATGATCACTATGCCAGTTTTCTCATTACTGATTTTGTTCTCTTTTCTCGTTCTTGTGTTTCGGCATCCCATGAACAAGTTACATTGTGTCTGTCGAGACGATGATGGATACCATCACAGCGAGAGGGACCTAATAATATCTCTCCATCACTGAAAGACCAAATCTCAGTCTCTAGCTATCAAGTATCTTGTCATACATTTTTTATGCACGTGTAAATTGCAACTATGATCATCCTGTTACGATTGACGTTACAACAACCCCAAAGTACATCATCTGATGTGAAGATACTTGATACTCTCATGATATGATGAATTATGGAAACCTTAACTTTACTGTGTTATTAACTATCAACTAGTGACGAAAGGATTATAGTATAACAATCAATTGGGTCAATTCAACGTAAGTGTTTTTCTAACATTGTTCTCTCTTAGTTGCTAACATCCTTTGTTACACTTGAGTTAGCCTTTTTTTGAACAGAGAAAGGCACCCGAAGGTGCCAATATATTCAGCTCATAGCACATTGTACAGCCAAGATTACACCATCTGCCAGATGATAGAGAAAAGAAGCATGGTAGATGTAAAGAAAGAAGAGATGAATAAAGACATATGAGAGAGCAAGGAACAAGATCCTGGCTGAAGAACAACATGTCTAAAAAACAAAGGAAGAGAAGGGTAAAAGAAAATGCCAGCTTTGATAGCAATCTCCTTCTTTCCAGCAACCGAGCAGAGACAATCAGATTATTATGAGATGAGGAATATCCTAGAGCCATCAACTTCCTCCTAAAAGCAATACACCTTATGAAGTTGAATTCCTGCAAAATTAAAATCAGCAAGAGAGGCAACTACATGACATGGTTCAGTCACATGAGAGTGAGAAGAGCAATTGAGTGTAGGTCCTCCAGCCATTTGGAAAACTTGATGAGCTAAATTGTGAGCCACCCCATTCAAATTCCTAGAAATATGAAAAACTTGGGGATTAAGATTAGCAGTAGAGTTTAAAAAAGAAGCCACTTCTTTTATAATATTCCAAGGAGTAGAAGAGTGAGCAATATTCCTGGAAGCAGCAACAGTGGCAAGAGAAAGAGAATGGTTAAAAAAGTAGGAATTTGAATATTGAGGCAAGCCGCCAAGTGAGCTGCACAAGCAAAAGCAATAGCTTCGGCTTGAAGAGGAGTGTCCGTGGGAGGGCCTGAAGCATGAACCTATATATTAACCTCCCTGCTAGAAGAAGGAAGACAAAAGTAAACTCCCACACCTGTGCGCAATTGACCTTGCTCAAATCCTGGAACTCTAGAAGTTCTAAAAGCAACATCAGAAAACACTTTAGCACCAATAATGAGAAGGTCTGATTTGAGAGTATTGACTTGCTTAGGAAGAAGATAATTATTAGGTTCAGAAAACTTGAGTTAGTCTTAGAGACGAGATTAGGAATCTATTTTACCGGTTATTATTCTACACGTGCACATGAGTTTTCCTCTAAGCCTCATGGTTATTCCAGACATGAGAACTATTGCAGTTATAGAATAGAACATAACATTAATACGAACATGACTTAAATAATAACATTTAATTATTAACTCTAGAGCATATTTCCAACAAGCCCCCTACTCTGGACATCCAAGGTTCATGACCCCGGACACCCAGACAAAGCCGAGGTGGGTTATTGCTCTCGAATAACTCCGGGCAACCGAACTTCCTGTCTTAGCCAATTTTAGCTTGGTGAAAACCCTTGCATTTTGTGGCATATTTGAAAGAAGAATGTATAAGGATGAAATGATCTTCCAACTCCTTCAAGATAGCAAACCATCTTGATATGACGGCTTTTCGTATGACTCAAATTAAATCAAAAAATCATGTGAGTCAATGAAAAACACCGTTTTTTTCTCATTTTTAAATAGGAAGACACCAATAGCCGGCATCACACACGAATTCAATGTCTTGAGATACACTTCACAACCGACATTAGATCTCACTAATCCTATTGCCAATAACACCAAACAATAATTGAGTGACATGCATCTTCAATCTCTCTTTTTGGTGAACTGGTGACAGATACACAAAAATGTAACCTTTTAATTCTTTTTACAAAGATCCATATTGGAATTTCAAAATTTGAGGAAAGGAGTTCCACGGCGTTGGTTTCTGTTGCCCCTGGATTACGCCCAAACGTCCGATTTATATCAGACGGTTCCTAGGGCGTGTGGCTCGGCAGGGGATTCGATCCATTCCCTTTGCCTCTTATCTCCGGCGCCAAGAAGCCTCCAGCTCCGGCCGCTGAGCCAACCAAAACGGAAGCCATGGCGACCACGTCGACCACCCCGTTCCACCGTCTCCTCGCCCCGGCCCGGTCGAACCCCGCCGCGCGCCTCTCCCTTTACACCCGCGGCCCTCCCACGCTCTCCTTCTCCCGCTCCATCTCCGTCCGCCGACGCCTCGCTGCCGCATCCAAGGACACCGCCAGCGACAAAGGGCAAGAGCAAGAATCGTCCACGGCAGCGGGAGGAGCCGCGGATCCTGCAGAGGAGGGAACACCTCCGGATGAAAAGACCTCAGATGATGTGGCGACTGAGCTTAAGGAGGTGATGCGTGCGCGTAAGGAGGCGGAGGTCGTCGCAGGCGGCGGTGGGTGGTGGGCGGGGGTGGCGCAGGAGATGACGGAGATCGAGTGGCCGGCGCCGGGGAAGGTTCTGGGCACCACGGGGGTCGTCCTCGGGATCATCGCGGGATCCACGGTCGCGCTGCTCTCCGTGAACGCAATCCTCGCCGAGCTCTCGGACCGTGTCTTCGCTGGCCGGGGCCTTCAGGACTTCTTCTAAGGGTGACGTCGCATCAACTTGTCTCCGTTTATTTTTCGAGTATTCAGATAGGCGTATTGCAAGGTTCATACTAGATTGGAAATGGCTGTGTTGCTGCAAGAGAAATATGATGATGTTTCGCAGAAAATATGCATTGAGCTAACCTGTGCGTGTGATTCAGTCTTTGGGAAGGAGTTTTGGCTGACATTTAAGAGGTAACTACTCTTATTCCGAGAAGAGAAACCTACCTGAGTTTCTATGTTGGTAGCACAGAGTAAGGCCCTGTTTGGAACCACTTAGATTATAATAATCCAGATTATATAATCTATATTATCTCCAAACAGGACAGATTATATTGTAGATTATAAAAATCTGATGGACAGATTATTAAAATCTCATAATCTACTCTATCCCAGCTAAAACCAAATTATGGAATCCTAATGACCCATTATCCTTGTACAGTTGGATGTAATTACAAATGTATGCCACCGCCACCTCTTCCTTTTTTTCTCCTCAAGCAAAGGGCACACAGGTCATTATGCAATGTAAAAACCGGATTACAGTTTATATAATCTGGCCTCCAAACATGCCCATCTAGATTATTTTTATAAGCCGGATTATACAATTTATCTTCATAATCCAGATTATCATAATCTATTGTGGTTCCAAACAGGGCCTAAAGCTGGTTAATTCACTTGATAAATCTGATGAACTTACTTGCACTTGGCAATACTTTCTATGTAGTGTAATGATTTGCTAAAGCCATGTTTCTCACCCACAAAGATTTTTGCTTATGTTGTAGCCTCGACAAGGAAACACCCTATATATCGTATTATGAAATGACAGAATAATCTTAACAGTTAGTTCCAGCTAAACCTCTTCTCTGAAGACATCTACCTTGTGAACCCAAGGGTGTGGACATTCGTATATGCAACCTTATTCCCTAGCAGTGATATTCACAGGCAGATGATGCAATTCTTCAGGCATAACCTCAGTCGCCACCTTAACAAAATTTACACAATGCTTGTCAGAATATGTGGTTTGGAAGATAGGATCGCCACTCCCGACCTTGGCTGATCTGTATGGTTTGGTATGACCTTGGCTCTTTTTTTATGATCATGACACACATGTAGGCCTTTGGTTTCGAGGAATTTCATAGGACTACTATAAGATACAAGATTCTTATAGGAATTTCTCTTTTAGAGCACTTTGGTTCATAGGAATAGATTCCTATTCCTATATAGGATTGATACCTATCCTCCATATTTCAAAGGAAAATAGACATTAGCCTAGACTCAATGGAAAATTTTCTATGATGTGAACCAAATGACATCTCTTTTCCTATTTCTATTCATAAAATTTGAGATACATGTCATCTCATTTCCTACAAGTTTCTTATTCCCGTGATAATCTTTTACTATGAACCAAATAGGGCATGGGTAATAGATTTGGATGCTATTCCAGTATGTTTTAGTATGCTAGGTTCAGCTATTGGTTGTGACATGGACAAATTATTTGTCATGTTATGCAAACATTTCATGGCAAGAATTGGGCTAAGCCAACCTCAACGCACGAACCCATTTTGGATGGGCTGAAACGGACAAATGTGGCGGCCCAACGCGCGAGAGCAATTCCAAATTTCGTCCGCCTTGCATCCGCCTTGACACAAATCCGGTGCAAATTTAGGCTGGATTTGCGTCTAAACGGACACGGAATGGATGTGCACGCGCACGTGCCCTCTCCTGTCCACTCTGGGCCTGCATGTCGACCACACAACCACCCCATCGGCCCCATTTAATCTGCACGGACGGGCCTGCTTGTCAGCCACCCAGTCGCCCCATGAGGTGTCCTTTTTATGACGAAGTCGTGGACCGGTAAGTCCACATCTTCTTCACTCTGCTGCTTCGCCTACCTTCCAAGGTCTTCCTTCCACCTCGAGCCCCGACAAACCTAGAGCATGTCGCCTCCTGCTGTCCGACCCCCACAACCACAATGGGCATGTGGAAGTCAATCCCCGGCAAGGCAGCCAAGAACGACGATGAAGTGGGGTTGTTTGCTTTGCCGGGGAGCGCCGGCTTCTCCCTTTCCCATCCTGCCTCCGTGCGGTGCAACCGGACCTACGTGAAGGTGGACATCTGCCGACGGTACAGGGAGACAACGACCCCGCTTCCTTGGGCTGATGCTCACCTCCTCAATGGGCGGCATCTGAGCCCGGACCGGGTGCCAATGCCGTCCATCCCGACGAGCGGCCGTGCCCACCTCTTGAAGATCAACCACCAGCGGGCTCAGATCCCGCCTCATCTCCTTGCCGACTGCAGGTACGACATTGACTCTCTCCTATGGGATACGTGGTTTCGGGACGAGCACGACCTGCGGCGGCAAACCTTTTTTGCCGATCATGTTCATAGCCTGCCCTGTGCGTGCGCTCCCAACTCAGCTCGTGTGCATGGCCGCGTAGGCGTAGGCTCGCCGTCCCCGCCGCCACCACCGCTAGGGCCACCGGCCATGAGCCTCGAAGAGGAGGAGGAGCTCGTGAAGAGGGTCCTCGAGTACGAGTGCAACCAGTGGGATGAGCAGATCTAAGTTTTAATTTATTTTCTTTTCATTTTAGGTAAAGTTTAATGGACTACCAGGAGTATTTTTTGGACTATATTTGGGCATTAATGTAATAGACAAGTCTAATTTTAATTGTTTTATATTTTCTTATGTTTAAATTAAAGTTCAAAAAGCTGACATGTTTGGAATACGCCGACCGTGTTGGGCGTATGTACACCCCATCCACAAATCCAGATAGGGTCGTCCGCTCGGCCGAGCCAAATGAATAACATAGGGTCTGCGTCAAATGGATAAAATCGGGATAAAATCGACGTCCTTTGGGCGTAACAACAGTTTCACTTTCTGAAGTTCTCTGGAATGGCATGTCTGCAATGCTACGTGCTTCAAGATTGCAACCAAACGCCACGCTTTGACGCTGCTCCGAGCTTGGTTGAAAAGTAATTGCTACACATACGATGCCTTTTTTGTCCGGCCTGCTACATTTTGCTTCTGGGTATGAATGATTCGATCTTCAGTGGCGTACAGAAATCGTATGTGTATTGTTTTACGTCTAGCATCGTTAAGAAATTTGGGACTTGCAAATTTGGCAAGCAAAAACAGTCCACGATCCGCGGGAACTTTTACTGTTTCCTGCAGGAAATAACCATTTAATATTGCCTTTATAACTGCCGCAGATCAAATATCTCTAAGACAAAGTCGTAGTATGACTTCGATGTTTCAACTCCATCGTCTTATTTCTACCTTGAAAATTTGACACCTCTATCTTTTGCCACAACACTGTCATGTGCCTCTTTCCTTTTTTCATTGTTGTCTAAACAGCATAATTCTAGGAAAACCCCATGAAACAATTGTAGATAATTCGGCAAATTTTTGATCATTTTGAACACAAGCTGTAAAATAGTTCAAACGTTTTTATGCTAGGACGGTCTGGAGGAGCTTGTATGAAAGATAGGAATACCGGAACTTTTAGTCTATACTAAAACCTTTTGTGAAGGAGTTTCATGGCGTAGAGCCTTGGATAAAACTCAATATATTAATCACTGAAGTTTTTGTGGCCCAGGTATTTTTAGATGCAATCAGCACTTTCAATTCTTCAGATCTAAAAAAAAACTTACAATTTTAAATTTTAGAAAAGTCAATGAGGGTTACTTCTGTGATTTTTGTTTCCAGAAGTATTTGCCTAGGAGAAAAATCTCGAAAGTTAGCATCTGTAAAATGTTTCGATTTCAGTATCCACAAGTTTTTACGGAACATTGTCAAGATGTTCTTGGAGGTGCTTTTTTTTAACGAAGTTCACTTTTTCTTTGCTTGTGTTAAAACTTAAAAGCGAAACACTATTGTCCATGCAAATAACAAGTGCCAAAAGGAGTGGCACATTTCGGTGGCGGAAAGGAAGAAAAAAGTGACTAAAGAAAGTGTCTCCATACAAACGGATATCCAGAAATCTGTTGCATTGAATCGGACCATTAAACCTAAAAAAAAACGCACATGCACATTCTATCCATGCCTAGTTGAGACAATTGATTTGGACCCTACCGGACCATAGTCAATTCATTTGGAGTCATGGATTGGTGAACACAAAACACAGGCACGTCCGCACATGGCTGCTACTACCAAATCGAGAGGGAACGGACAGCTGATGCAAGCAAAAGTATATACCAGGCCTAAACATGGAGTCAAAATTGGGAGGAGAGGGCTGAACAAAACCGACTTGATAACATTATGGAGCGAAGTCCAAAACTTATTAGCTTCACCACATTAAGCTGGGCACCATCGCATTATACCCATGAATAAGGAGCAATAACAGTAACGTAGAGCAAGTTCACCGCAGGAGCAAGAAGAGGTTGGGAGCCGAGCTCTGCTTCAATCTTAGCTTATTGTCATCTCCTCTGCGAGATTCTTCCCCGGGCGGCTACTTCCTGCTGAGCACCGCCACGGTGCCGTCCTTCTTGGCGACGATCACCTTGGTGGCCATCCCGAGGAACATGCCGTGCTCGACGACGCCCGTGATGCGCAGCAGGCTGTCGCTGATGTCGCGCAGATTGCCGTGTATGCCGTCGTCGAAGAACATCTCGACGATGTAGTTGCCGTTGTCGGTGAGGAAGAGCTCCTCCGGGTGGTCCCCGGCCTTGGACTTGACGGTCCTGAGCCTGGCGTGGAAGCCCGGCAATTTGTCGAACACCTTGCGGATGACGCCGAGCGTGTAGACGCTGCCGAAGGGGACGACCTCGACGGGCACGGCGCCCGTGCATCCGAGGCGGGGGACGAGCTTGGACTCGTCGACGATGACGACGAAGCGGGCGCCGGCGCCCTCGATCATCTTCTCGCGGAGGAGCGAGCCGCCCCGGCCCTTGACGAGGTTGAGGTCCGGGTCGACCTCGTCGGCGCCGTCGATGGAGAGGTGGATCTCGGCGGCGTCGGCGAGCGCGAGCATGGGGATCCCGACGCGCGCGGCGTGCGCCTCCGTCTTGAGCGAGGTGGGCACCCCGGCGACCCCGCGCAGCGCGCCGGTGCGGAGGAGGTCCCCGAGGCAGTCGAGCGCGTGCGCGGCCGTGGAGCCGGTGCCGAGCCCCAGCGTCATGTCGGACTCCACCATGTCGACGGCGCGGTGCGCGGCGACGCGCTTGAGGTCATCCTGCGTCGCCGCGTCGAGGGCCCGCGGCGGCGAGGCGGCGCTGCCCATGGCGGCGAGGCGAAGGGTGGGGGAGGCGAGGGTTTCTTGGAGGGATTGGGGTGGGAAAGGGGCCGGGAACAGAAACGGGAGGTGGGGGATTTTGGGAGTCTTTGTGTAGATTTTTAGGAGAGGAGGCGGCGGGAAATGGGAAGTGGAGGTGGGGCGGGGCGTGTGGGGGGGAGATGGCACAGAATCGGCAGCATTTATGGGCATCGGAATGCGTGAAAGGCGCGGCGAATCAAGACGTGCCTGTCTGACCTGACGCAGTCTTTATTCGGGGATTTTGCACGCGTTGTAAAATGGAACGGAAATTCAAGGCGTCCTTTTTTTTCCTTTGCGGGGGAAATTAGAGGTGTCCTCTACGATACGTGCAGCATTTCTCTCCGTTGCTTTGCACTGACGGCAGTGCCATGATTCACGTTGCTGGGACGAGATACGGACGGAAACGGCGTGGTTCATGCTTGATTGTTTTCATTTCGGTGCTGATCTGATAGACGGGTCTATCTTCGGAGGGATGCATCTCCGTACCATTCGATTTTAAAGAGGCAAACTTTCTACGTGCCACTGCCCCCAATGAGACTATGTCAGATATGGATAAGGACGACACAGCGGCCGCGCGTTGTACGACCGCATGTGGTGGCCGGCCAGATATGTTATAGGTCCACGTGTGGTCCCCTTGTGAAAAGAAAAAAAGAACACTCACCTCTCGTTGAAAAAAACCAGCTTTTAAGAGACCTGGATTAAGGGGTTCTCGGGCCGCTGGTCTGTCTTTCAATAGGCCGGCCTGGTAGGCCACATTCTGACCGTCGGGTCGGATATATCGAGACCCGATGTTTTAGATCATCTCCAGCCGCGGTCCCAAAGGTCCCCCAGGGGGCAATTTTATCGCCGGCGGGCGAAAAAAACGCCCAGTCGCGGCTCCAGGACCCGTTTTTCGCCCGTTGAGGCCTTTTTTTGGGCCGACGAATCCAGACCGAACCCAGGGCGCTGAGGGTCACTTGGACGCGCCGGCTGAAGCGAAAAGCCGAGTGGGGCCGAGGTGTCGGCGACACCGGGTGCTACTTCCCGCCGCTTCCCCTCCTTTTCCCTCCTACTCCCGCTGTTTAGCCCGCTGGTTCATCCATTTCCCTCCATTTTTCCTTCCTTCGCCGACCATCCCTTCGCCGGGGTGGGGGTACACGCCCTCGCCGGAGTACGTCGACGGCGAGGCCCTTGGCGGGTTCAACCCCAACATTACCTTCCCACGCACGCCCTCCGCCTTCTCCGCCGGCCACCCCAACGCCCAGTACGGCTACGTCCCCTCGCCGACGTACTCCAGCTCGTCCGCGACAGTCCGGCGAGGCCCTCTTCCTTTCGCGCCCGTGCCATAGTATGCCAACGCCGAGGCCGAGATGGAGGACATAATCAACACCGGTTCCACCGCGACCGCCTCTTGCCCCGGGTTTGGTGCCGAGGTCGACCAGGTCATCGGCGACATGGACGACGCCGAGGTCGACCCCGAGGAGGAGGAGGCGGCGGAGGAGGAGGATGAGGACCCCGAGGACGAGCTCGAGGAGGAAGAGCCGGTGCCCGCGCCGACGAAGGGCAAAGGGAAAAAGAAGAGGAAGACGAGCCCGGCTAATGGCAAGCCGGGTGAGCCGCGCATCAAGTGGACGTCGGTGGAGGACGTTTGCCTCGCCGAAGCATGGAAGCTCGTGAGCATGGACCCGATCACCGACGCAAACCAGAACACTGACACGTACTGGAAGAGGATCAAGGCGGCTTTCGACGAGCGCAAATTGGTCGACCCAGAGTTCACCGACACGTACATGGACCGCGGCACCAAGGGCATGTCCAACCATTGGGCGGGCATTCAAACGGCGTGCAACAGATTTGCACGACATCCAGGAGTCGGTCCATGCTCGCCCAGAGAGCGATGCGAGCGTAGAGCAGCAGGTATGTTTGCCTACTTTCTCTCGTCGAACACTTGGCATGCTTCCTCCCTTCGCCACCGAACTGTTGTTTTTTGGGCGCACATGGTGCGAATGTTTGAAATCTTTCGCCGAAAAGCCGGCTTCGACTTCAAGTTCCTCCATGTGTCCACACGGATCGAGTCATGCGAGAAATGGGTCGAGGTTCGGCATCAACTCGCCGACAAGGACACCTCGCTTAGCCCGGACGCGCCTGTTTCCAGGGCGGAGGAAGGGTGACCAGACGGGAACAAGGCGAAGAAGGCCAGGAACGACGCGCCGGCGACCGAGCGCTTGCAGGCGTCGATCGAGCAATGCATCGTCGATGCAAAGACCCACTCCGCCTTGAGAGAGGAGAAGACGGAGGCAAGGTGGACGGCGTTGTTGACAAAACAGGACGCAAAGCTCGACCTCCTCAGGACAAATGTTGTCGCGAAGAAGCGCAATACCGACTTGGCGTTCCTCATGTGAGGCATCAGACGGACATGGACCCGCTGGTCAAGGTGTGGTACCTGGCGGAGCGTGACCTCATCCTCAACCGCATGCCGACGCAGGCGCCCGCACTGCTCGCACCGTCGACACCGTCGTCGAGCCCTTCGCCCGCGTCTCTTAGGTTGGAAGTGCCTGATACGCCGACCTCTCCCACGCCGACAACTCCGGCAGATGGCGTCTAGTAGGCCGCTTGAGGAGATCGGAATTGTTGGCATTTTTTTGTACGTCGGACTATTGGCTTTTCTTGTACGCCGGACTATTTGGCTTGTTTCGCCGAACCTGTGGCGATCGATCATCGGCCGATGGCATGGCATGATGGCCCTGAACTGTGGGCATGCCGAACCCGCAGGAAATGGAAATGTTTAAAATTTACAGACTCTGGGCCGAACCCCCGGGGGCGCGACTGGGAGGCCGAGCCCTCCTAGGCCGATTTTAGCGCCGGCTCGCCCCCAGGCGGCGCTAAAATCGGCCCTTGGGGGGGCCAACAGCTGGAGATGCTCTTAGAAGGAAGTCCCAAAGGCGTGTCGTGCACTCCAAGTCAAGATGAGGAAATCGACATCTCCATCCCCGGCAGGAGACCTACTATGTGTAAACCCTATGTATCCCCGGTGTCTATATAAACCGAGAGGGTTTTAGATTATAGGATAGAGAAACTCATCTAGGGTTTTAGCTATCTGATCTCGAGGTAGATCAACTCTGTAACCTTCATACCATCAATATAATCGAGCAAGACGTAGGGTTTTACCTCCATATGAGGCCCCGAACCTGGGTAAACATCGTCTCCTTCGTCCCTTGTTACCATCGATCCTAGTCTCACAGCTCGAGACCCCCTACCCGAGATCCGCCGGTTTCGACACCAACATTTGTGCTTTCAATGAGAGTTCCGGTGTGATCGCCAAAGGAATCGATGGCTCGCGTTGTCATTAACGAAGAAGTCCGTAACATGGACTCCTTTGTCCCTGGACAGATCTTCGCTTTTGGCAGCATCGTGTTGCACGCTGACCCGACCAGCCGTCTTGGCCGAGTTGGGAGTTCCGCCCCTGATCAAGAGGTCAAATTCTGGAACCTAGAGTCTTCTGTAGACTCTCGGGGTGATCTTTCGCTCACCGGGCTCGCAATCACATCTGACGTGCCCGAGGACTCTGAGGCCTTAACCTTGGATTTCACTTTCGTCCCGCCTGCGGGACCAACCCCAACGATGATCTGGCTTTTAGTCCGGATCCGGCCATAGCACCGGACGACCGGGGTCCAGCCCTTGCCGAACACACTTCTTGTGCGGACGCATCGGAGGTTAACTCCGAAAGCTCCGAGCATATTGACCTGATCGAGCTCTTGACACTCAACGAGGCTCTAGGTCGGATCTTGTCGATGGGAATTACTGACGACCCAACCCCGATCCACGCTCAGATCGGCCTTGAGGCAGGTCAAGAGGATTTTTTTATCCCACTCACCACCCACTTCGTAGCCACTATCAAAGACTTAACTGATATGTTGGACTACGCCTCTGAGGAGGCGGAAGACATGGATGAAGAAGATGGCGCTCCCACCCCCGTCAACACCGGGCGATGGACTGCCACCTCCACCTATGACGTCTACATGGTGGATACTCCAACCAATAATGGCAAGCACGCACTCGCAAACAATGGTGATAAATTGGGTGAAGCGCCATCAAGGCGCCGGAACCCATGCAAATGGTCAAAGGCAAAAGGGGGAAGGGAAGCTATTGCTAGCACCGGGGAAAGCGATACCCCGAAAGACCTCGGCGATCCTGATATCTCCAAGTAGCCGCTAAGGGACCAAGAGAGGCCGGAGGACCAGCGCGACCCTAAGGATCCAAACGATTCTGAGGACGACAACTGCCTCCCCCCTGTAGAGGAGGAGGACAACCCGAAAGCCGAAGACTTTGCCGTCCCCCAAAACCTTGAGGATCAGGAACGGTTTAGGCAACAACTTATAGCCACTGCCCGAAGCCTGAAGGCAAAAGAACGGCAGCTTAAGGCCGAACAGGATAACCTCAACGATATATGGACGAGGGTCCTATCAGCCGA
This sequence comes from Hordeum marinum, assembly GCA_022496015.1. Lineage (NCBI taxonomy): Eukaryota > Viridiplantae > Streptophyta > Magnoliopsida > Poales > Poaceae > Hordeum > Hordeum marinum. The sequence goes on from CM039673.1 coordinate 311,056,879, forward strand.
GGAAGGGTACGTTACCGATCTATTGGACCAACCCAAGAGGTACCCACGCCGACGGCTACTACCGCGATTCGACGACGAGGTGCCTAATACATCGTCTCCCACGCACACTCCATACGACCAGCAGGACTGCCCTCCCCGAGGACGAGATAGGACGGCTAGTGATGCCGGTTATAGGCCGGCAATACTCCACAAAAGGGGAAAAGGGCCAATAGAGCCTGAGGACAGGTACGACCCGCGACACGACCTGGATTACAAAACAGGCCACACAAGATCCATCTATGGATCCAGAGGATACTTCCCCGATAGACGAGATGGGTACCGACCTTGGCTCGACTGCAACAATAGAGGTCAAGAATGAAACTGGGCCAGAACAAACGCCGACTACCGACGTGACATAGCCCAGGTCAGAGGCGCCGTCCACCCACTGTGCTTCACCGAATCAGTTCCCGGAAGGATTTAAACCCGTAAACATAGAGCAATACGACGGAACAACTGACCCAACAATATGGATCGAGGATTTCCTCCACATTCACATGGTATGAGGAGACGATCTCCACGCCATCAAGTACCTACCACCAAAACCTAAGGGGCCAGCTCGGCACTGGTTAAATAGCCTCCTCCAAAATTCTATCGGGTGTTGGGAGGATGTAGAGGATGCATTCCGATTTAACGTCCAAGGCACCTATGTACGGCCTCCAGGCTCCTCCAACCTAAGCAACATCGTTCAGAAGACAAGGGAGTCCGCTCGACAATTCTGGAAGCGGTTCTTGACCAAGAAAAAACAGATCGTTGATTGCTTGGATGCCAAGGCTATAGCCTCTTTCAGGCACAATATTCGGGATGAATGGCTGGCTCGCCAGCTCGGTCAGGACAAGCCTAGGACAAATGTTTGCCCTTACATCACTCATGACTCGCTTTTGAGCGGGCGAGGATAACTAGCTAGCTAGACGGAGCCACAATCCCGAAGACCCTAGAACCTCCGTAGTTCGGGATGGAAACGCAACAAAAATAAGCACCGAAAAAGCAATAGTGATGCCGACGACACGGTCGTTAACGTCAGTTTCCGCAACCCTCGATCCGGGCAGCGGAAGAAGCCTCCTAAAGGCAATCGTGACGGACCTACCCCGCTGGGAAAGATCATGGGGAGGCCTTGCCAGATCCATGGCACTCAAGACAAGCCTGCCACCCACACCAACCGTAACTGTTGGGTGTTCAAACAAGCTGGTAAGCTCGCAGCCGAGGAGCGAGGCAAGGGCCCACGCAGCGAGGACGATGATGAGCCCCGCTGTCCGACCAATGGTGGACAGAAGCAGTTCCCTCCAGAGATAAAGATTGTGAATATGATATACGCCACTCACATACCCAAAAAGGGGAGGAAGTGCGCCCTTCGAGAGGTCTACGCCGTAGAGCCTGTAGCCCCAAAGTATAACCCATGGTCGGTGTACTTGATAACCTTCGATCGAGGAGACCACCCGACCAGTATCCGTCATGGGGGTTCATCTGCCCTCGTCCTAGACCCCATTATCGATGGGCACCACCTCACTAAAGTCCTAATGGATGGAGGAAGTAGTCTCAATCTAATTTACTCAGACACGGTGAAAAAGATGGGTATAGATCCATCAAGGATCAAACCTAGCAACACTACCTTTAAATGAGTGATCCCACGCGTCGAAGCCCGGTGCACGGGCTCTGTGAGCCTAGAAGTAGTGTTCGGTTTGCCCGATAACTTTCGTAGCGAGGACTTGATCTTTGACAATGTATCCTTCTGCAATGGTTATCAAGGCCTGCTAGGCCGTACAACGTTCACTCGCTTTAACGCCTACCCACACTACACATACCTCAAGCTCAAGATGCCTGGGCCCAAGGGGGTCATTACTGTTAATGGCAACACAGAGCGTTCCCTCCAAACTGAGGAACATGTATTGGCCCTAGCGGCCGAATTCCATTACGACGATGATCGGCAAATGCCGAAATCTGCCATAAAGGCACGCAAGCTTGACAGACGAGCTCGGTTTTAGTCCAAACTCCCAGAACCTTCTTCTCCCAGAAATAGGGTCACGCTGAAAGCACATTTGCTCCCTTGGTGGTTTTGGTAATTAATAACAACATATAAGTCATTGAACTAATGTTTCCATCAAGTATATTTCAGGAAATGTTCAATGATAGGATTGGCAAAAGGAGATTGTGGAGAAACCCCAAGATGCAAGGAAATAGGTTGGCCAAGCTTCAAGCAAGAGGACTCTACATTTTATATTTGTGAGAAATTACTTTGAGTCCATAGGAAAGCCAATACTATTAAAAGGGGGTAAGGTTTTGTTGATGAACAATTTGCTCAAAGGTGCACAAGTGATAGTCGTCAAAAAGATCCACAAACTCTCCCACCAAAGTCTGTTTTATACCTAACACTCAAAATCGGTGCAACCAACTTTCCCATACCGGTGCCACCGATTCCAGAACCTAAACAGACTCAAGCCAAACCCTAGCCACTTCGGTGCAACCGATTCCATACCAGTGCCACCAAGTTTAGGTTGCCAACTTTCTGTTACGCAAATTCACATTTTCGGTCCCACCAAGAATGTTGGATCGGCGTCACCGAGATTGGAAATCTGATCGTTGGTCACCTTATCGGTGCAACCGAGTTTCCTATATCGGTCCCACCGAGATTCAAAAGTTGCCACCTTTTGGTCACTTCGGTACCACCGAGACTAACACATCGGTGTCACCGAGTTGGTCATTTTGTGTGTAACGGTTGGATTTTTGGGGATGTCTATATATACCCCTTAACCACCACCTATCCGAAAGAGAAGCACTCAGAACTATTCCATACCTATCCTATCAGATGTTCTGAGAGAGAACCACCTACCCTTGTGTTGAGATCAAGATCTTCCACTCCAATCATATGGATCTTGATTTCTAGCCTTCCCAAGTAGCTTTCCACCAATCCCATCTCTTCCACCATGTCAAATCTGTGAGAGAGTGATTGGGTGCTGACGAGTCTATCATCTTGAAGCACACGAGCAAGGAGTTCATCGTCATTACCGAGCCTATTACCTTTTGGAGGGTGGTGCCTCCTAGATTGGTTAGGTGTCGCTTGGGAGCCTCCCACTTCGTGTTGTGGAGTGAACCAAGAAGTTTGTAAGGGCAAGGAGATCGCCTACTTCGTGAAGATCTAACCACAGTGAGGCTAGTCCTTCATGGACGGAAACCGTTATGGAATAGTCAAGGTTGCTACTTCGTGGACCCTTTTGGGTGGAGCCCTCCGTGGACTCTCGCGACCGTTACCCTCCGTGGGTTGAAGACTCCATAAACGTGGATGTACGATAGCGCCACCTATCGAAACCATGGGAAAAATCATCGTGTCTACAACTGCGGTTGATCTTCCTACCCTATCCCTTCTATACATGCTTGTTGTTACTTTCCACTGCTATATACTCTTAGACTTGCATGTGTAGGATGTACTTGACTTGCCATAAAATGCTAAAAACTGTCAACCCTAAAACTTGGTATAGGCAAAACTTTTATTTGGTCAAGTAGTCTAATCACCCCCCTCTAGACATACTTTCGGTCCTACAAGTGGTATCAGAGCATTGGTCTCTATTGCTTAGGTCTCACAACCTAGGAGAAGTATGGCGTCTAGTGAGGGAAATTATCATCGTAGAGGTCCATACTTTGATGGCACTATTTTTGCTAGTTGGGAGCATAAAATGAAAATGCAAATTCTTGGTCATAACCCCACCGTTTGGGCTGTTGCTCGTGTTGGCTTGCAAGGTGAATTCTTTGCGGATGGACGGGAACCGGATCGTGAAGCGACCGCGGATGAGTTGAAGATGTTGCAACTCAATGCTCAAGCATGCGACATTCTCTTCAACTGCTTATGCCCCAAAGAATTCAACAAAATCAACCGTCTTGAGAATGCAAAAGAGATTTGGGATACTTTGGTTGATATGCACGAAGGAACCGAGTCCGTGAGAGAATCCAAGTTAGATGTTCTTCAAGGTCAGCTTGACAAGTTCAAGATGAAGGATGGTGAAGGAGTCGCAGAGATGTACTCTAGGCTAGCTCTCATCACAAATGAGATTGCCGACTTAGGAAGCGAAGAAATGACCGACAAATTCATCATCAAGAAGATACTTAGAGCTTTGGATGAGAGATACGACACCATATGCACATTAATCCAAATGATGCCAAACTACAAAGATCTCAAGCCTATGAAAGTCATTGTAAGGATTGTTGCTCATGAGATGACACTCAAAGATAAAGAAGAACTTCATCACAAGTCTAGCGGTGCTTACAAAGCCACAAGTGATGCTCCTGCAACTTCAAGCAACAACCTTGCCACCAATGAAGAGATAAGCCTCATGGTTAAGAAATTCAACAAGTTCTACAAGAATAGATGCAAAGAGAGAAACTCGAACTCAAGATATGAAGAGAAGCGTTCGTCAAGTCATGACCGCAATTGCTATAATTGTGGGAAGCCCGGACACTACTCAAATGAGTGCATGGCTCCCTACAAAAGAAGAGAAGAGTCACCTCGAAGACAAAGCTCAAGAAATGAGTCACCACAAAGAGAGAGAAGGAGTAGAGATGATCGTTATGAACGAAGACACTCAAGGAGAAGTAGAGATTCGGAGAAGAAGGAAAAGTACACCAAGAGCTACACAAGAAGAAAACATCAAGCTCATGTTGGTGAATGGGTTTCTGGTTCCGACTCCGACAACAATTCTCAGAGAAGCTATCACTCCGACTCCGACCATAGTCAAGATGATGGTGTTGCCGGAATTGCTCTAGTGAGTACCAACTCCTACGATCTATTTGATTCACCAAACGAAGGGAGTGGAAGTTGCTTCATGGCTAAAGGCCCTAAGGTATCACATCCAGAATATCTTGATTTTGATAGTGATGAAGATGATTTTCTTTGTGATGATGACTTGCTTTGTGATAAAACTAGTGGTGTTGATCAAAATGAACTTGATAATTCTCATGCTAGTCAAGATGAGTCATTTGATGATGATAAGATGAAAATAGAACAACTAACTAAAGAACTAAACACTCTTAAGTTAGCTCATGAATCTACTCTCGAAGATCATAGAGAGCTTGTGAGAACTCATGAGAAGCCACGCTTCGAGAAGCTCAACTTGGAGCAAGAGCATGAGTTTCTCAAAGCTATCAATGACGATCTCCGGAAGAAGACTTCATATTATCTAGACAAACGACTACTCTTGTATACTTTCATGCCTCAAGTTAAAACTAAGCAATCTAGTAACAAAGGCAATAAAGGTTCTTCATCTAGTAGCAACAATAAAAATGCTAAACCCAATGATGTTGCTTCTAGTAGTTCTATTGATTCCACTAATGATGATTATCTTAGCCAAGTTATACTTGAGCAAGAAAATGCTTTATTGAAAGTAATTATAGAAAAAGTTATCTACAAGAGTCTTGCCGGATGTAAGCAATTTGAGGAAATTGTACGTAAGCACGGAGGATACCGGAAGAATCGTAGTGTTGGCTACTTCAACGCTAATGGAGTTGAGTGGGAAGAAGGTCAATATCCCAAGCCCAAGTTTGTTCCTCAAAAGGAGAAGTATAAAATTACTCTTCCCAAGGGGACAAACACTCAAGATGACCTTCCACCACAAGACCACAAGCTCAAGGGCAAGAACAAGCTTCAAGAGGACATTGACTCATATGAAGATGAACCCCTAGATTTGGTGGAGTGGGTTCCCATAGCTACTTCAAGATCAAATACTACAAAGGCTACTTCAACACCAAGGATCCCCATCAACTAGATGTGGGTCCCCAAGAAGAAGAACTAGTAAGTTCTTGAGGGGTGACTCCGCCAATGAAATTTACTCACATTCATTATTGGCAAGGACTTTTTGCACTCAACATCAACTCAATGCAATAGTTCAAGGAGTCACATATTCCCTCAAAGGTAAGCAAGGGACAAGGTAATCAACTAATCAATGGACATCATAACATATGCTTTGCACTCCATGTCCATAGATATCCTTATATTTGTCTCTTGTGTGTTGGGACTAACCCATGTAGGTGAGAGGAGTAAAGAAACAACAAGGATGCTCCCAACTCTTGGTGATCTTCATCAACATTGAGCATCCACAACTACCTCACCAACATGAAGTCTTCATCGACAAAACCCAAGGTTAGTTTATCCCTCTTATGGGGGGATGTCACATTAAGGGGGAGCTTTACTCTAAGACTTGAGTCAAAGCATCTCTTAGTGTGTGACAACATTAAATGCTTTATGTAAAAGTGGTAACACTACTTGTGCTTAAACGATGAGTATGACCTATGATCAAGTACTCTTACTTGGCTCCTAAGTCAAATACTCATATATAGATGACTTCGTCATCGCCCAAGTTCTTGTTAGATGCTAGAGTGTTTGTGCATGTTTGTCATGATTTCTTTCGACATCTTATTGTGTGAGCATATTGGTCTGCATTTATTTTATCATTCGAGGACATCCAATTGTTGCTATTTGGCTTTTGATTTATCTTTTCCAATTGGATGGACAAGAATGCCTAGGACCACTCTTTAGCTATCTATGCTTTCTCACCTCATATTCCATTCATGTTGTATCACAAAATTTGAACAAGTGCTTTTCAATCCCTCTGTGTGTGGAGCACTCGGAGTTCCGTATCGACAAGGACTGACCATTAAAATCTCCCAAGTATAACTCGGTGGAACCAATTCCAAAATCTCGGTCTCACCGGTTGCCTAGGGATGATCTGGTTTTCAATCTCGGTACTACCGATTTCATGTTCTCGGTTACACCGAGTTTCCCTATCAGCTGACAGTTGTGGAACTCGGTTACACCGAAAACATAAAATTGGTATCATCGACAGTGAAGGGTATATATGCTGTGGACCCCGATGTTTTGAAATTCAATCTTCAACGTCGCGCCTCAGAACCCTAAGTTGCCGCCTCGAGACCCCTGGTCATCGCCCTTGTCTTCCTGCGCTCCTCCACCACTGGGAATCGCCGCCGTCGATGAAATCTACTCCATCGTCGCCGCCGTAGAGGATCCATGCCAAGCTAGGGTACGGATTCGATCTCTAGTGCGCTCCCCATCCGATTCTTGCGCATTAGATACTTGATTATCATCTTTGCACCCTTGTCTTGTATATCCATCCACATAAAACTGCAAAATCTCGAGTTAGATGGATTTTCTAGGGTTTTGCCATCCGCCCAATATATCTCGGTGGAACCGAAACGAAAATATCGGTCTCACCGATATGCTTTTCAGTGAGGGTGAGAACTGACTCGGTGGAACCGAGTAGCTCTTTTCGGTCTGACCGAAAAGGCTGCCAAGTTCCTGTTAAGGAGTTAGTTTGTCTCGGTCTCATCGAAAATTTCTTTTCGGATGCACCGATATGTATTTGACAGATTGCAAAACTTTTGAAAACTCATTGCTCAAATTTCAAAAACCAGCCTCATTTTGTGATAACTCATCTACTTCTGCTCATCTACACTCTATTCACAGGGTCAATATGTCAGGCTCAGAAGATATTCAGAATGTGCCAAAGCAGGGAGTTGATATGAGTTCTGGAACAAGCCCAGAAGCCAGTTCTTTCTCAGACCCAGGCACCCCCAGATCTCATGGGTTGCCCAAGGCTGCCATCAGAACCAGGAAGAAGTTGAACTCGGATGAAGAAGATTCAGACTTTGTCCCTGAGGAGATTCTTGCTAAGAGGTAAGAGAAGGCTGCCAAGAAGTCAGCAACTAAAGCTACTTCCTCTCGAAGAGTTGTCAGCAAGATATATGCTCCTGCTTCTACCTTCAAGGCTCATGAGACTGCCAGAGCAACAATTTCTGTTGAGGTCCCTAAGAGTTCTATGCCTAAGAAGGCAGGGGAGGAAAAGTTCAGGAAGAGGATCATTCATGTGACTAGCAGGCCTACTTCCATGTATGAAGATCCAGAGGAAGCATCTGGTGCTGCTGCTGAGGAAGAGGAGGATGAGCCAGCTACAAAGGCTCCTCCTAAGAAGAAGGCAAAGAAACTGATGTCTGATGTTGTGCCTAAGACCAGCACATCCAAGAAGGCTGCTGCTGAGAAGCCTAAGAGGACAACCAGGCAGATTCCAGCTTCTGAGAAGAACAAAGGAACTGCTTCCAGAGTTGAAGATGTGGATGACCTGACAACTAAGATGAAGCTTAGACCACATCTTCCAGTACACAATGCCAACTATCCACTAGCTAAGGATATGAAGAAGAGGAAGGATTCTGGATTGAGGGCATGGAGAGCTATAGATCCATATGCCCAGAGGAAGAAGACTGTTGTGGACTCAGGATTTCTATGAGACTGTGCTCTTTGACAAGAGTCCGGCTGTCAGTGATATGCGATACGTTGATTGGAAGTTCATCAAGGAGAATGAGGACTACTTTCCAAGTGTCCAGGACAACTTCCACTGCATAGGTCTGGATGAGTTCGTTGGTAGAGAATTCACTGCTTGGAACGATGAAATGATTATGCAATTCTACTCCACTACACACTTCTATGGAGATGGTAGAATTGTATGGATGACTGAAGGTGCAAGGTACGAATCAACTGTTAAAGAATGGGCTGATATCTTAGGAGTTCCTGAAGCATAGGATGGTGACTTGGATGTATACTCAGAATCCAAGGCGAGCCACAATGCTATGGCAAACATGTACAAGGAGATCCCTGCTGCCAATGTGAAGTCTCATAGGCTAGGATCAATCTACTTTCTCCAAGCTGGCCTCCACACAATGAACACCATTCTGAGGCATACTTTGATGCCCAAGTCAGGAGATGACAAGATGATCCGAGGCCGCTCCATCAACATATTGATCCACCTTGACAGACACACCAGGATCAGAGTCATGGATTTGATTGTTGAGACAATCAAGATGGTTGTTGCTGATCAGAAGCGCTCCTGCTGTTATGCACCCTACATCCAGATGGTTATCAACTCAAGATTGGAGAAGCACATCTTTGCCCTAGATCATCCACACTTGCCCCTACAGCCAGATCTCGAGGACAATGTTGTGGTGATGGATGCTGATCATCCCACTTTAGCTGCAGCTCAGGAAGAAGCAGAGGCAGTCAGAGCCACTAGTGCTCAGGTCCCTAGATCCAGGAATGAGAAAATGTATCCATTGATATCATCTGTTTAGGGCATGCAGAAGGATATTAAGGGGATTCTAGACAACCCGAACAGTCTTGTCAGGATTTTTGAGACCAGAATCAAGACCCTTACTGATAAGGTGGACAGGCTAACTAAGATCGTCATAGAGCTTCAGAAGGAAGTTGACTCCATGCACATCCCTCGGGTCTCTTCTACTTCAGATGATGACGATGATGATGATAGGGAGGATGAATCACCTCTAGGGCCAGGCACTCAGTTCACCACTCAGGCCAGATCAGCCACTGTGCCAGCTCCATCAGTTCCATCAACTTCTGCTCCATCAGTGACCACTCCAGCTCCATTCACGACATCTGCAGAGATCTTCGCCAACGATGTCACCTCGACTCCTTCATCAACAACCGGAGGAGATATGCCCAAGAATGTTTAGATGCATGCCTTTGAACTTTTTGGTAACTTGTTGCCAAAGGGGGAGAAGTGTATATAGATCTTTAGGCTTCGAGCGAGAGAGCGTTTGGTGTTTATTGCTTTTCAAAACATTTGGTTCTTTTGGTTTGATGTGAGATGCATTTGTGTTTATGTGTGATCATACAATGTCATGTGTGATGCAACTATTTCCTATCATCTTAATGCTTATGAGATGATCATTCATCTTTGCTTGATTGTGTTGTGCGTTGTTATTCATTCTAATTATTCTCGCACACCACCAAGTTGTATGTGACATGGAAGAAGTGCCCCACATACCTAATCGATTTTGCATTTGCATTCAAACGTAAATTCAAAATAATGCACAAATTTAAGGGGAGTTCTTGCTTATCACATACCTCTCAAAGCGACGATTATACTCATTGATTTTATCATATGTCGAAGCTTTGATCTATATGTTGTCATCAATTACCAAAAAGGGGGAGATTGAAAGCACATTTGCTCCCTTGGTGGTTTTGGTAATTAATAACAACATATAAGTCATTGAACTAATGTTTCCACCAAGTATATTTCAGGGAATGTTCAATGATAGGATTGGCAAAAGGAGATTGTGGAAAAAACCCAAGATGCAAGGAAATAGGTTGGCCAAGCTTCAAGCAAGAGGAATCTACATTTTATATTTGTGAGAAATCACTTTGAGTCCATAGGAAAGCCAATACTATTAAAAGGGGGTAAGGTTTTGTTGGTGAACAATTTGCTCAAACGTGCACAAGTGATAGTCGCCAAAAACATCCACAAAATCTCCCACCAAAGTCTATTCTATACCTAACACTCAAAATCGATGCAACCAACTTTCCCATACCGGTGGCACCGATTCCAGAATCTAGACAGCCTCAAGCCAAACCCTAGCCACTTCGGTGCAACCGATTCCATACCGGCGCCACCAAGTTTAGGTTGCCAACTTTCTGTTACGCAAATTCACATTTTCGGTCCCACCAAGAATGTTGGATCGGCGTCACCGAGATTGGAAATCTGATCGTTGGTCACCTTATCGGTGCAACCGAGTTTCCTATATCGGTCCCACCGAGATTCAAGAGTTGCCACCTTTTGGTCACTTCGGTATCATCGAGATTAACACATCGGTGTCACCGAGTTGGTCATTTTGTGTGTAACGGTTGGATTTTTGGGGATGCCTATATATACCCCTTCACCACCACCTACTCAAAAGAGAAGCACTCAAAACTATTCCATACCTATCCTATCAGATTTTCTGAGAGAGAACCACCTACCCTTGTGTTGAGGTCAAGATCTTTCACTCCAATCATATGGATCTTGATTTCTAGCCTCCCCAAGTAGCTTTCCACCAATCCCATCTCTTCCACCATGTCAAATCTGTGAGAGAGTGATTGAGTGCTGAGGAGTCTATCATCTTGAAGCACAAGAGCAAGGAGTTCATCGTCATTACCGAGCCTATTACCTTTTGGAGGGTGGTGCCTCCTAGATTGGTTAGGTGTCTCTTGGGAGCCTCCTACTTCATGTTGTGGAGTGAACCAAGAAGTTTGTAAGGGCAAGGAGATCGCCTACTTCGTGAAGATCTACCCTAGTGAGGCTAGTCCATCATGGACGAAAGCCGTTATGGAATAGTCAAGGTTGCTACTTCGTGGACCCTTTTGGGTGGAGCCCGTCGTGGACTCTCGCGACTGTTACCCTCCGTGGGTTGAAGACTCCATAAACGTGGATGTACGATAGCGCCACCTATCGGAACCATGGGAAAAAACATCGTGTCTACAATTGCGTTTGATCCTCCTACCCTATCCCTTCTATACATGCTTGTTGTTACTTTCCGCTGCTATGTACTCTTAGACTTGCATGTGTAGGGTGTACTTGACTTGCCATGAAATGCTAAAATCTGTCAACCCTAAAACTTGGTATAGGCAAAACTTTTATTTGGTCAAGTAGTCTAATCACCCCCCTCTAGACATACTTTCGGTCCTACACATGCTCCCCATTTCACAACCCTAGTGCCTGCCAAACATGTGTCGAGAAGGCATAACTTTACACTGAAGATTCCATGGGCATCAATGGGGAACAACCATCAAATGGTAAGTATTCGGCTGGATCGAATTATTACCAATACACGTCCCAGACATACCACATGCACCATTGAGGACCTATTAAAGCATATTGCTCATCCATACTTTGGTGATTTCTCAAGATCTCCTTTCCAAGGTCCGCTCGTCGACAACATCACCCTTAAAGGAATGTAACTCCCTAGAAGGCACAAGAGCAGACTGGAGACATGGCTCATCGAGGACGTCAAGCCACCAATCGAAGACCCACGGTACAACCTCTCCTTTGAAATTTCATATTTCATGTTCAAATACCTGTAAACTGTTGCTTCGGCAATTTGAGTTATAAGAATTTTTGAGCAAATAAAAGACCATTATGCATGGCCTCTTCGCTGTATGTTATGCTACATACTCTGTTCTTCCCTCATCAGCGCTTCTTGCGAAACTGTTCGGTATACATCACGATGCAATCGGTCAATAGACTGGGGGATTGAATTTAAAATATCACTCTAAGCATCACTCTGACATAACTGATTGTGTGTTCGGCATCTTGGATTTTGCTTTATATGCATCCGATCCGAACTATGTCTTGGGTCAATAGTTGGATTGCCCGACTCCTATGATTGCCCTTTTACGTTCTGCTCGTTCTGCTAAAAGGGCAAAGGGAGAACCACTGCGATTGTGTTTTCAGCTCGCCTGGTCAAGCACCTCAGGGGAGAAAGCCGAAAACTGACCGTCATAGTAAGCGAGAACCGGTCTGCAAATCCGAGCATAAGTGTCATACTAAAAATTCGTTAGACGTTATTCCGTGTCATACGATGGGTTTCCTACTCATACAAACCATGTGATGCTGGCTTTAGTCGCGGTTCATCAGAACAATACAAACCACTGGGGGCTAGTCATCAGCCCCCCCGTTCCTTTTTCACGCTCCTACGGCTAAGTGAAAGCGATAACGCATCATAGTCTGATTGCCTTGTCCCCCTCGCACTACCGCCTCCAGGCACCGATACCTAGGCTAAGGGTCACAGTGCAGAGGCAGAGACACCTCGCGTAGTATCTACGTGGGTGCTGAAGGAGACGACTCGTAACTTTCAGATTAAATGGACACTGGGAGTCACAACGAATGCAAAACTTAAAATACATGATAAACCATGCAACATCATCATAAGCGTTAAACATTCTTCATTCATATTACAACTTGAACATTCATAAAATTTATCCTTCGAGCATTGAGCCTCTATCGCCCGAGCACCCTCCATCACTGCGGAGAAGTATCGCTCGGGGCACCTATACTCCTTTCCAGGGGGCGGAGGTGCGGTGGCCATCTTGGTCGGATCGATCCTCGGCCAGTGCATCCTGGTCCTTGCAAAGGCCATCCGAGCACCCTCGATGCAGGTAGAACACTTTAGCACGTCAATCCGAGGTGTAGCGTCGCTCAGCCTCCGCACCAGGCCGAAGTAGCTGCTCGGCAACGACTCGTCGGGCCATAGCCGGATGCAGAGATCCTTCATGGCCGGCTCCACCATCGTGTGTAGCTCCATTAGTTGCTTCATATATTCGATAAGAAGAGGAGAATGCTCGGGGGCTTCAAATTGTGCCCAAAAGAGCCGAGCCTCATCGCATTCTTCTTGCGAAGCATAGAATTGGTTCGCATCCGCTACACTTTTTTGGAGGTCCAAACAGGCGCTTGAGGAATGCCACACTTGGGTGAGCAATGTGAACCTGCTATCACCAAAGGCATATTGTAGTAAATACGGCTTACCGTCTGTGATAGCTTTGACTTGGCGGATCCGTTCTTCAAAGAACCTCCTGTCCACCCGCTCCTTTTCGAGCTCGGACTTCAGCGTGGATAGCTTGGTGGCTTGTTCCTTGCCTTTCTTCTCAAGTCCCTCACACTTCATGCTGGCATCCTTGAGCTCCTGTTGCACCTCCTCCACCCGGGTGTCATGCTTAGCACTCGCGATTTTCAACTTGGAGAGCACGGCTGCTACTTGTTCGGTTGTTGCCTTCTCGTTTGCGGTCGCTTGCTTCATCTTTTTAAGCTCAACCTTGAGCTTCTCGACCTCCTTGGCCGAAGCTGTGTAAGGAATAAATATATAATTACACTGGGTCACTAGTGTGGACCACTAATGATAGTAAACCAGGATATTACAATTCGGCTTACCTTGCACCTCATCGAACCTCTTGTTCAGGGTGTCAAGCTCCTCTTCGGAGCTCTTGAGCTTCCGATTTAGCTTGGCAAGCTCCGCGACATTAACGGACACCGCCCATGACGAGGCCTGCTAACAATAAATATATATCAGACTATGTGCGTTCAAACCCCCGAACTATCAAGAATACCCTGTGATCGGTCCTCTTAAGGGCTTTTAGAACAGTATGGGACGAATTATGTCTTGTGCATCGTCGGTTACTACTGGGTGTTTGACCCCCGGGTGAGTTTTTTCTAAACTCACTCAGGGATCGGGGGCTGCTATATATAACGATAGCACAAACCTAATAAAATTAATTTTTTAGGAAAAGGGTATTACGTGGCTCACCTGGAAGCCCGTCAAGAGACTATTGAAGGCCTCTTTCAGTCTGCTATCAACGGACTAAATGCCTTGCAAAACCACACCCATAAGAGTGCGGCGATCCTCGAAGCTGGAGTCGCTTGATAGAGCCTCCTTCATGACCGGCCACCCAGTTATCGCTGGCGCCGGTGGTGACCGGTTAACCCGATTTCTGACCGGGATTGAGCCGGTAGCTCTGGATGCACAATGCGCTCCAGAGATGTCCTCGGAGGGGACTGGACATCCCTTTGTCCTTCCTCCTCAGTGGCAGGGAGGGGCTCCTCCCCCCGATCTTCAGTGGCCGAGGCATTAACCTCGACCATGACATCATCACCCTCACCGCCTGTGTTCGGCTCCAAAGGAGCCTGACGGGATGACACCTTCGCGTCATCCTTCGTAGCCCCTGGAGGTGTGGGGTGTGACGCGGTCCCACTCTCCACCAGCTCGGCGGGTGGAGACTCCCCATCCGAAACTTGGCTGGTGGGGAGAACGCGTGGTCGGCTGCGGATCAAAAGGCATTGTTACATCTAAAACATTAAAAACTTAGCATAAATGACTCAGGGAGTCTTCGGATTCATACCTTCGAGTTGGGGGCTTGATCCTTAGGTTCCTTTGAGGAACCTTCTCGAAGTCCTCGGACTCGGCATCAGAGTCCGAGCTGTCGTCAGACAGGATCAACCTCGCCCGGCATGCCCTATTTCGGGCAGGAGGAGGTAGATCCTCCACGACATCCGGCGACACCGCCCTCTTTCTTGCGAGGGGGATCGCCTTCCCCCTCGTCCTCATGCTCTTCGTCATGGGTGGAGGAGGCATGGGTGTCGGTGTCAAAACCAGTGAATCTCAGGTAGGGGGTCTAGAGCCGTGAGTCTAGAATCGATGGTAACACGAGACGAAGGAGAGGATGTTTACCCAGGTTCGGACCCTTCTATGGAGGTAATACCCTACGTCCTGCTTGATTATATTGATGATATGTGGGTTACAGAGTTTTTCTACCTCGAGATCGAGTAGCTAAACCCTAGATGAGTTATTCTCTGTCCTACAACCTAAAACCCTCCGGCTTATATAGATGTCGAGGGTACCTAGGGTTTACACATGGTTGGTTGCACGTCGAAGGGATGAACATGCCTATTCACTACTCCAAACGTGGAGGATACGCCACGATTCCTGAAGCTTCCTTTCTGGAGACAGGGCCTTCGATCAATCCAATGCTCGGTAAGCGGCCCATATAGTCCATCCCATGAAAAATAGGTCGGGCACTCGAGGACCCCTTAAACTAGGACTCCCTCAGTATCCCCCGAACTTGCCTCCAATGCCAAGGGTCTTAGCTCTAGCTACTTCATATGATCAGAGTCTTCGGCTTGCGAGGCGAGTTCTTCCCTCCAAGCTTAGTTCGACCTCCGATGACATGTAGTTTCCCGATCAGAGGATCGTCCGAACACCATGAATAGCTCAACCCCGAAGGCCAAGCATCAAGGAGTAAATAGTGTTGCCTGACAACCTTCCTGACGAAAGGTCACAACCCACAACGACCGCCAAACCAGTTGCAAAAGTCGATTCATGGTTCGAGGCTATTTTCATCAGCATGATCCATTAATGCTTAGATCGTGCTCCGTTTAACACGGGATATGTTTGATTGCGTGCGTATAACGGCACACATGTCTTGGGAAGCGGAGAGATTCACGGCGCAGTAAAGGGAGGCTAACCAGCGATAAGCCTCATAAAAAGGGAAAGAAAACCCCAAGGCCTAACCATGTTTCCCATTGACATCCTCTGCCTCCCCCAATCACCTAAGCTTCCAGAGCACAGATCTAGGTTTTCCACAACTCCCCCTCCGAGCTTGGTCATGGATGGTTCCAACGGCAAATGGGAGGCTTCCACGGTCACTGACAAGGACATCCGAGACCTCAAGGACGTTGGCTACCTCCCCGCCAACATCTACCACCGCGCCGAAGAAGGGCCAGGTGGTTCCTACTCCCAAGCCGGGCGAGAGGGTGGTCTTCATCCCTCACTTCATCCGGGGACTGTGTTGGGGAACGTTGCATGATAAACAAAAAATTTCCTAATCACACGCAAGATCTATCCCTGGTGATGAGCATCTACGAGAGGTAGAGTGGATCTACGTACCCTTGTAGATCGCTAAGCGGGAAGCGTTAAGAAACACGGTTGATGTAGTCGAATGTCTTCGCGATCCAAATCGGTGAACGCCCCGTGATCCAATCATGATCCGTCCCAATCGAGCACCGAATGGACGACACCTCCGCGTTCAGCACACATACGGCTTGATGACGATCTCCACCTTGTTGATCCAGCAAGAGGGAGCGGAGAGGTAGACGAGTTCTCCGGCAGCGCGACGGCGTTGCAGCAATGGTGGTGGAGTAATTCCAGCAGGGCTTCGCCTAAGCACTGCTGAAACCGATCTAGAGGAGAAACTACGGACTAGTGGAGAGGGTAACACGTGGCTGAAAATCTATGTGCAAAACCCCTAAAACCTCTAGTATATATAGGAGGAGTAGAGGAGGAGGCTTGGCCACAAGGGCAATCCCTCTTGGCTTCGGCCAAAGTGGAGGGAGGAGTCCGACTCCTCCACTCCTAGTCGGTTTAGGACTCCTTCCTTATATCAGCCTTTTTTCCACCTTTTCCACATTGGATTTCCTTCCTAGCCGCATGGGCCCTATGTGGGACTTCAGACAGCCCACTAAGGGCCGGTATTCATCCTCCCATAGTCCATGTAGCCTCTTGGGTCGAAATACCCCTCCCGATGGTCCCCGGTACCCTCCCGACACTCCCGGTACACTACCGATGAGCCCGGAACTTTTCTGGTGACCAAAACAGAACTTCCTATATATCAATATTTACCTCTGGACCATTCCAGAGCTCCTTGTGACGTCCGGGATCTCATCCGGGACTCCGAATAACCTCCGGTCACCACCATGCATAACTCTATACTACCAAAACATCATCAAACCTTAAGTGTGCAGACCCTGCGGGTTCGAGAACTATGTAGACATGATCGAGACACCTCTACCATCAATAACCAATAGCGGGACCTGGATGCCCATATTGATTCCTACATATTCTATGAAGATCTTTATTGGTCGAACCTGTATGTCAAGGATTCAGTTAATCCCGTATGATGTTCCCTTTGTTCATCGGTATGTTACTTGCCCAAGATTCGATCGTTGGTATCTCCATACCTAGTTCAACCTCATTACCGGCAAGTCTCTTTACTCGTTTCCATAATACAAGATCCCGTGACTAACACTTAGTCACATTGCTTGCAAGGCTTGTTGTGATGTTGTATTACCGAGTGGGCCCTGAGATACCTCTCCGTCACACGGAGTAACAAATCCCAGTGTTGATCCATGCCAACCCAACAGACACCCTCGGAGATACCTGTAGTGCACCTTTATAGTCACCCAGTTATGTTGTGACGTTTGATACACACAAGGCACTCCTTCGGTGTTCGTGAGTTGCATGATCTCATGGTCGTAGGAACATACACTTGACATACAGAAGATTGTAGCAATAAAATGACACGATCATATGCTACGTTTATAGTTTGAGTCTTGTCCATCACATCATTCTCCTAATGATGCGATCCCATTATCAAATGACATCTCATGTCAATGGCTAGGAAACCTTGACCATCTTTGATCAGCGAGCTAGTCTACTAGAGGAATACTAGGGACAAAGTGTTGTTATATATCCACACATGCAATGTGTTTCCAATCAATACAATTATAGTATGGATAATAAACAATTATCATGAACAAGGAAATATAATAATAAACATTTTATTTATTGCCTCTAGGGCATATTTCCACCAGTCTCCCACTTGCACTAGAGTCAATAATCTAGTTCACATCACTATGTGATTTACATTTTAATGAATCGAACACCCATGCAGTTTTGATGTTGATCATGTTTAGCCCTTGGAAGAGGTTTAGTTAACAGGTCTGCAACATTTAGATCCGTGTGCACTTTGCAAATATTTATGCCCTTCTTATAGATGTAATCGCGGATGGAATTGAAGCATCGCTTTATGTGTCTGGTCCTCTTGTGAAATCTTGGTTTCTTGGCCACAACAATGGCACCAGTGTTGTCACAGAATAGAGTCATTGGATTCAGTGCACTCGGCACTACTCCAAGATCTGTCATGAACTGCTTCATCCAGACACCTTCCTTCGCCGCCTCTGAGGCTGCGATGTACTCCGCTTCGCATGTAGAATCGGCTACCATGCTTTGCTTGGAACTACACCAGCTTACCGCTCCCCGTTGAGAATAAATACGTATCCGGTTTGCGACTTAGAGTCATTCGATCAGTGTCAAAGCTTGCATCGATGTAACCCTTTACGACGAGCTCTTCATCGCCTCCATAAACAAGAAACATTTCCTTGAAAAACTCTTGTTCAAATATTCCTTCATGCTTTCCAGCATTTCTATATTGTTTCCAACCAGCAATATGTCATCCACATATAATACTAGAAACACTATAGAGCTCCCACTCACTTTCTTGTAAATACAAGCTTCCCCGTAAACTTGTATAAACTCAAATGCTTTGATCACCTCATCAAAGAGCTTATTCCAACTCCGAGATGCTTGCACCAGTCCATAAATGGATCACTGGAGTTTGCAAACTTTGTCAGCATTCTCTGGATCGACAAAACCTTCGGGTTGCATCATATACAACTCTTCCTCAAGGAAACCATTGAGGAACGTTGTTCTTACATCCATCTGCCAAATTTCATAGTCGAAATAGGCAGCTATTGCTAACATGATTCTGACAGACTTAAGCATCGCTACGGGTGAGAAAGTCTCATCGTAGTCAACTCCTTGAACTTGTGAAAAACCCTTTGCCACAAGTCGAGCTTTATAGACGGTGACATTACCGTCCGCGTCTGTCTTCTTCTTAAAGATCCATTTGTTCTGAATGGCCTTTCGTCCTTCAGCTAATACTTCCAAAGTCCATACTTTGTTTTCATACATGGATCCCATCTCGGATTTCATGGCCTCTAACCATTTCTCGGAATACGGGCCCATCACTGCTCCTCCATAGCTCGTAGGTTCATTGTTGTCCAACAACATGACCTCCAAGACAGGGTTATCGTACCACTCAGGGGTAGTAAGCGACCTTGTCGACCTACGAGGTTCAATAGCTTCTTGATCCGATGCTTCATGATCATCATCATTAACTTCCTCTTCTACCATCATAGGTTCCACAAAAACATCTTTCTGCACTGCGCTACTCTCTGGTCGAAGTAAAGGTTCAATAACCTCATCATGCTCTATTTTCCTCCCACTCAATTCTTTCGAGAGAAACTCTTTCTTAAGAAATGTTCCGTTCTTAGTGACAAACACTTTGCCTTTGGATCTGAGATAGAAGGTACACCCAACTGTCTCTTTCGGGTATCCTATGAAGACGCATTTCTCCGCTTTGGGTTCCAGCTTTTCAGGCTGAAGCTTTTTGACATACGCATCCCATCCCCAAACTTTAAGAAACGACAACTTTGGCCTTTTGCCCAACCATAGTTCATATGGCTTCATCTCAACGGATTTCGATGGTGCCCTATTTAAAGTGAATGCACTGTCTCTAATGCATGACCCCAAAACGATAGTGGCAAATCGGCAAGAGACATCATAGAACACACCATATCTAATAAGGTTCGATTATGACGTTCGGACACACCATTACGCTATGGTGTTCCAAGCAGTGTCAACTGTGAAACAATTCCACATTGTCTTAAGTGACTGCCAAACTCATAACTCAGATATTCACCTCCTCGATCAGATCGTAGGAATTTAATCTTCTTGTTACGATGATTCTCAACTTCACTCTAAAATTGCTTGAACTTTTCAAACGTTTCAGACTTGTGTTTCATTAAGTAAATATACCCATATCTATGTAAGTCATCAATGAAGGTGAGAAAATAACGATATGCACAGCGCGCTACAACATTCATTAGACCGCACACATTAGTTTGTATGATTTTCAACAAGTCACTTGCCCGTTCCATTGTTCCAGAGAACGGCGTTTTAGTCATCTTTCCCATGAGGCATGGTTCACATGTGTCAAGTGATTCAAAATCAAGTGACTCCAAAAGTCCATCAGCATGGAGCTTCCTCATGCGTTTTACACCAATATGACCCAAACGGCAGTGCCACAAGAAAGGGGTACTATCATTATCAACTCTACATCTTTTGGCATCAATGTTATGAACATGTGTATTATCACTATCAAGATTCAATATGAATAAACCCCTCACATGGGTTGCATGACCATAAAAGATATCACTCATATAAGTAGAATAACCATTATTCTCTAATTTAAATGAGTAACTGTCTCGCAATAAACAAGATCCAGATATAATGTTCATGCTTAACGCAGGTACCAAATAACAATTATTCAGTTTCATCAGTAATCCCGATGGTAATCGAAGAGAGAGTGTGCCGATGGAGATCGCATCAACCTTGGAACCATTTCCCACGCGCATCGTCACTTCGTCCTTTGCCAACCTTCGTCTATTCCGTAGTTCCTGTTTTGAGTTGCAAACGTGAGCAACCGAACCGATATCAAATACCCAGGCACTACAACGAGAGCTAGTAAGGTACACATCAATAACATGTATATCATATATACCTTGTTTGTTGTTGGCCACCTTCTTGTCAGCCAGGTACTTGGGGCAGTTCCGCTTCCAGTGTCCAGTTCCCTTGCAATGAAAGCACTCAGTTTCTGGCTTGGGTCCAGCCTTGGGTTTCTTCACGGGAGGAGCAACTACTTTGCCATCCTTCTTGGATTTACCCTTCTCGCCCTTGCCATTTTTCTTGAAACTAGTGGTTTTATTGACCATCAACACTTTATGTTTTTTCTGGATTTTAGACTCAGCGACTTTTAGCATCGCAAACAGCTCGGTGCCTGACTTGTTCATCCCGTGCATGTTATAGGTCATCACAAAGCTCTTGTAGCTAGGTGGCAGTGATTGAAGAACTCTATCAGTGATCACCTCTGGCGGAAGGGGCATCCCTAACTCCACCAGACGAGTCGAATACCCAGACATTCTGATTATATGTTCACCGATAGACCTGTTCTCCTCCATTTTGCAAGCATAGAACTTATCAGAGGTCTCATACCTCTCAATCCAGGCATTCTTCTTAAAGATAAACTCCAACTCTTGGAACATCTCATATGCTCCATGATGTTCAAAACGTCTTTGAAGTCCCGGTTCTAAGCCATACAATATTGCACACTGAACTATTGGGTAATCTCCAGAACGTGCCTCCCAAGCGTTCTTAATGTCTTCGGATGACATGTCTTCAGGTTGGTTACCAAGCGGTGCATCAAGGACATATGACTTCTGGGAAGCCTTGAGGATAATCCTCAGATTATAGGCCCAGTCGACAAAGTTAATTCCATCATCTTTCAACTTAGCTTTCTCTAGGAACAAATTAAAATTCAGGGGTGCTACTGTGCGAGCCATTGATCTACAACATAAATATGCAAAGGTTACTTAGACTATTGTTCAAGATAATGAGTTTAGTTAATCAAATTACTAAAGCTCCCACTCAAATCGACATCCCTCAGGTCATCTGAGTGACACATTATCCAAATTCACCAACTCAAGTCCGATCATCACGTGAGTTGAGGTGGTTTCAATGGTGAACATCATCATGTTGATCATATCTACTATATGACTCATGTTTGACCTTTCAGTCTCTTGTGTTCCGAGGCCATGTTTGTACATGCTAGGCTCGTCAAGTTTAACCTGAGTGTTCTGCACGTGCACACCCGGGGAGAACACAATTTTACCTTGAAATTTAAGTGAGGGATCACCTTACAACACATGATCATCTCATACATCACATATATCACATCATGTAATTGGCCATATCACATCACAACATACCCTTCAAAAACAAGTTAGACGTCCTCTAATTGTTGTTGCAAGTTTTACGTGGCTGATATGGGTATCTAGCAAGAACAATTCTCACCTATGCATAAACCACAATGGTGATACATAAGTTGCTTTTCAACCTTCTCAAGGACCGCCTTTTTCGAATCCGATGCAACTAAAGTAGGAGAAACAGACACCCGCCAGCCATGTTTGTGCAACAAAGTTACACGTCAGTCGATCGAACCGGTCTCTCGTAAGCGTACGAGTAAGGTCGGTCTGGGCCGCTTCATCCCACAATACCGCTGAACCAAAACGCGACCAAGGGAGGAAGAAATCTAAGCATCAATGCCCACAAACTCTGTGTGTTCTACTCGAGATATCATCTACACATAGACCTAGCTCATGATGCCACTATTGCGGAACGTTGCATGGGAAACAAAAAATTTCCTACGCACACGCAAGATCTATCCATGGTGATGAGCATCTACGAGAGGGAGAGTGGATCTACATACCCTTGTAGATCGCTAAGTGGGAAGCATTAAGAAACACGGTTGATGTAGTCGAACGTCTTCGCGATCCAAATCGCCAAGCGTCCCGTGATCCAATCACGATCCGTCTCGATCTAGCATCGAACGGACAACACCTCCCCGTTCAGCACACGTATAACTTGATGAAGATCTCCGCCTTGTTGATCCAGTAAGAGGGAGCGGAGAGGTACACGAGTTCTCTGGTAGCGCGACGGCATTGCGACGATGGTGGTGGAGTTATTCCCGCAGGGCTTCGCATAAGCACCGCTGAAAACCGATCTAGAGGAGAAACTACAGACTAGAGGAGAGGGTAGCACATGGCTGAAAATCTATGTGCAAAACCCCTAAAACCTCTAGTATATATAGGAGGAGGAGAGGAGGAGGCTTGGCAGCAAGGGCAAGCCCTCTTGGCTTCGGCCGAAGTGGAGGGAGGAGTCCTACTCCTCCACTCCTAGTCGGTTTAGGACTCCTTCCTTATATTAGCCTTTTTTCCACCTTTTCCACTTTGGATTTCCTTCCCAGCCGCATGGGCCCTATGTGGTATTTTGGCCAGCCCACTATGGGCTGGTATTCATCCTCCCACAGCCCATGTAGCCTCTTGGGTCGAAATACCCCTCCCGATGGTCCCCGGTACCCTCTCGACACTCCCGGTACACTATCGATGAGCCCGAAACTTTTCCGGTGACCAAAACAGGACTTCCTATATATCAATCTTTACCTCCGGAACATTCCGGAGCTCCTCGTGACGTCTGGGATCTCATCCGGGATACCGAACAACCTTCGGTCACCACCATGCATAACTCTATACTACCGAAACGTCACCAAACCATAAGTGTGCAGACCCTGCGGGTTCGAGAACTATGTAGACATGACCGAGACTCCTCTACGGTCAATAGCCAATAGCGGGACCTGGATGCCCATATTGATTTCTACATATTCTACGAAGATCTTTATTAGTCGAACCTCTATGTCAAGGATTCAGTTAATCCCGTATGATGTTCAACCTCGTTACCGACAAGTCTCTTTACTTGTTTCCATAATACAAGATCCCGTGACTAACACTTAGTCACATTGCTTGCAAGGCTTGTTGTGATGTTGTATTATCGAGTGGGCCCTGAGATACCTCTTCGTCACACGGAGTAACAAATCCCAGTGTTGATCCATGCCAACCCAACAGACACCCTTAGAGATACATGTAGTGCACATTTATAGTCACCTAGTTACGTTGTGACATTTGATACACACAAGGCACCCCTCTAGCGTCCGTGAGTTGCATGATCTCATGGTCGTAGGAACATACACTTGACATAGAGAAAACTGTAGCAATAAACTGACATGATCATATGCTACGTTTATAGTTTGGGTCTTGTCCATCCCATCATTCTCCGAATGATGGGATCCCATTATGAAATGACATCTCATGTCAATGGCTAGGAAACCTTGACCATCTTTGGTCGATGAGATAGTCTACTAGAGGCACACTTGGGACAAAGAGTTGTTATATATCCACACATGCAATGTGTTTCCAATCAATACAATTATAGCATGGATAATAAACAATTATCATGAACAAGGAAATATAATAATAAACACTTTATTTATTGCCTCTAGGGCATATTTCCAATAGACTGACCTTCCCGCTCCACCCCTTCATTAGGCGACTCATGTTCTTCTACGGACTTGACTTCCTCGACCTCCTGCCGAACTCCTTCACGCACATATCGGCTTTCATCATCGTCTGCGAGGGCTTCTTGCGGGTCGAACCACACTTCAGATAGTTGCTCAAGATATTCAATATCAAGCCGAAGTGTGTCGCGGGCGAACACGCAAACTGCGGCAGGGCGGTCATCGGAAAACTCCCCCGTGTCGGATGGCCATCCGGCACCTTCATTGACACCATCAAGACTTAGCAAAAAGAGTGGTTTTATATCACCGAGCCAAGGGAGGAAGGCTGAGCTACTTCGGCTGAAATCAGATCCGGTCCCCCCACCAGATTGACCTCATGGCTCCTAAAGGGCCTCGACTGGGGGTCGGATACGGAGGTGGACAACTTGCAGAGGCGCATCACCTACATGATCAAGGGTAATATCGAGCTGGCCAACATAGTGCAAATTATGCTCCGGCGGTGTATCCTCCCCCTGCCAGCGCCGAGAATCTCCCATGTGGGCTTATCGGCTTGACGATGAGCCTACAATTTGTTAGCTCTTCAGCACCACTCGGGAGAAGCTATGGAAGGCACTGTTCAAGGCGCAGGAGAATTGGCCAGCCAAGGAGGAGGATCGGGGTCTATCTGCCGATAACCCTCCTTTCCAGGTATAACATCGTTTGGTTTGATCGGCTTTGTTTTCCAAAATAAGATCTAAGCACTTTCCGATCACTTCCGTAGAAATGGCTGAGCAAGGCAACGGGCATCAACTGCCCGACACCTCAGCCCGAAGACATCAGGTCCGAGCTGTTGTCGGAGATGCTCGTCATGGCGCCCTACAAGGCGCCAGAGAAGGAGCATAAGAAGAAAACACTGTGTCCGAAGAAACCCATGCCTCCTCGAATCAAGAGGAGGAGCATGAGGATGTGGGGGAAGGCGATTCCCCACGCAAGAAAGAGGGCGACGTCATCGGACGCCATAGAGGATGTACCTCCTCTTGCCCTGAAGAAAGCTCGTCGGACATAGGTCATTCTGTCCGACGGCAGTTCGGACTCGGATACCGAGTCCAAAGATTTAGAGAAGGTTCCTCAAAGGAACCTAAGGGTTAAGCCCCCAACTCGAAGGTAAGAATTCGAAGACTACATGAGCTATTAATACCAAGTTTTTAAATGTTATTAATATGCAAACGCCTGTTAATCTATAGCCCACCATGAGTTCTCCCCATCGACCAAGTCTCGAATGGGGAGACCCCACCCGCTGAACTGTCGAAGAGCAGGACCGCGTCGCATCCCACTCCTCCAGGCACTGCAAATGACGCCGCGGAGGTGTCATCACAACAGGCTCCTTTGGAGCCGAACACCAGCGGTGCAGGCGATGACGTCATGTTCGAGGCTAACGCCTTGGCCACCGAAGACCGGGGGCAGGAGCCCCTCCCGGATACTGAGGAGACTGGCCGGGGGAAAGGGGAGTCCTCTCCAAGGTCGTCTCCGGAGCACACAACGCCTCCGGAGGCACCAGTTTAATCCTCGATTGGAGATCGGGTTAACCGATCACCACCTGCGCCACCGACCAATGGGTGGCCGGTGATGGGGGAGGCTCTATCAAGCACCTCCATCTCCGAGGATCACCGCACCCTTATGGGTGCAGTTTTACAAAGCATTCAGTCCGTTGATAGCAGACTGAAGGAGGCCTTCAAGGGTCTCCCGATGGCTTCCAGGTGAGCCACGCAATGTTCTGTTAATTTATTACTTTTTGTGCTATCGTTATATATATAGAATCTCCCGAGCCCTAGGTGAGTTTAGAAAAACTCACCTGGGGGTCAAACATAAACTAGAGTCCGGACAAAGCAATAGATGATATTTGTTCGGGATGTTCTGCGAGCCCTTAACGGGACCGAACATATGATCATGTTTATGAAAACTCGGAGGTTTGTATTCATGTAACCTAATAGTGGTATGTTATTTGTAGGCTTCGTCATTGGCGGCGGCTGTTTATGTCGCCGAGCCAGATGAGCTAAATCGGAAGCTCAAGAGCTCCGAAGATGAGCTTGATGCTCTCAATAAGAGATTCGATGAGGCGCAAGGTAAGCCGGATTATAATATCCAAGTTCTTCATCACCGTATTGTCGATGCAGTATTATATGTTTGATGCTTACATAGCCTCGACAAAGGAAATTGAGAAGCTCAAGGCCGATCTTCAGAAGGCGAAACAGGAGGCCACGAATGAGAAGGTGGCGGCCAAACAAGGGGATGTCGCGCTCTCGCTTTAAAGACTACCAGTGCCAAACATGAGGCTTGGGTGGAGGAAATCCAGCAGGCATCCAAAGAGCTCCGTCGCGATTGCCTTTAGGAGGCTTGTTCTGCTGCATGGGCCGGGAATTGCAAAAGCTGGCGTTAATGACTGTATCATCGACGTCACTACTGTTATGTCGGTGCTTATTCTTGTTGCGCTTTGGTTTCCCGTTTTCGTCCCGAACTTTGGAGGTTGCGGGATCTTCGGGGTTGTGGCTCCGCCGTGCTACCCAGTTATCCTCGCCCGCACAAAAGCAAGTCATGAGTGATGTAAGGGCGGACATTGTCCTAGGTTTATCCTGGCCGAGCTCGCGAGCCAGCCATTCATCATGAATATTGTGCTAGAAGGAGGCTATTGCCTCAACGTCCGGCAGTCAACAATCTGGTTTTTCTTGGTCAAGAACTGATTCCAGAATTGTCACGCGGACTCTCCTAGCTTCTAGACGATGTTTCTTAGGTTAGAGGAGTCCGGCGGCCGGACATAGGTGCCCTGGAAGTTGGATCGGAATGTATCCTTTAGATCTTCCTAGCATCCGATGGAGTTTTTGGGGAGGCTGTTTAACCACTGCCGAGCTGGTCCATTAAGTTTTAGGGGTAGATATTTGATGGCATGGAGATCATCTCCTCGTGCCATGTGGACGAGGAGGAGGAAATCCCCAATCCATACAGTTGGGCCAGTTGTCCCATCGTACTCCTCTATGTTCACGGGTTTAAACCCCTCCAGGAACTAATGCTGCATCACCTCATCCGTGAAGCATAGTGGGTGGGCAGCGCCTCTGACACAAGCTATGTCGTGCCGGTAATTGGCATCTGTTCTAGCCCGGTTTCATTCCCGGCCTCTATTGTTGCGGTCGAGCCAGGGCCGGTACGCTTCCCGTCTATCGGGCGAGTACCCTCTGGATCCGTAGATGGATCTCGTACGACCTGCTCTGTAGTCCAAGTCGTGTCGCAGGTCGAACCTGTCATCGAGCTCTATTTGCTCTTTTCCCCGTCTTCGGGGTATCGTCATCCTATAACCGGTGTCGTCATCTGTCCTATCTCGTCCTCGAGGAGGGCGGTCTGGCCTATCGTATGGGGGTATGTTTGGGAGACGGCGTATCAGTGAGCTCGTCATCGAATTGTGACAACAACCTTCTGCGTGGATAGCTCTTAGGTTGGTACAATAGACCGGTACCGTATCCTTCCTCAGCTAAGAGGACTCTCATCCATCGATCGTTGAGGTTGTCCTGTTCGACTTTAAGTTGCCATTCTTTTGCTTTCAGTCCGCGGGCCGTGGTTATAAGCTGTTGTGTGAATAGTTCCTAATCTTCACGATTATCGGTGATGGCGAACTCATCGGCTTCTGGGATGTCCTTCTCCTCGACAAGGGGGTAGTTGACGTCCTCGGAATCATTTATATCATTGGGGTTGCGTTGGTCTTCAGGCATCTCCTGACCCTCTAGCGGGTGTTCGGGGATATCAGTATCGTCAAGGTCTTCCGGGGTATCTCCGTCCCGGATGTTGATGATAGATGATATGTATCCAACGTATCTATAACTTATGAAGTATTCATGCCATGTTTACAATAATTCTATACGATTTTGGTATGATTTTATTAGAGCTAACCCGGACTGATGCTGTTTTCAGCAGAACTACCATGGTGTCATTTTTGTGTAGAAATAAAAGTTCTCGGAATGGGTTGAAAATTTACGAAGAATATTTTTGGAAAATATAAAAAATAGTGGAGTGAAAAGATACCGGAGAAGATTCCCAAGGGAGTCACAAGCCACGAGGGCGCGACCACCCCCTGGTTGCACCTCCTCGGGAACCTTCTGGACATGGGTTGTGACCTCCTCGGGAACTCTAGGGCTTGTGACCTCCTCGGGAACCTTCTGGACATGTGACCAACACCAAATACGCCTATAAATACCCAAACCTATGAAAATAAACCTAGATCGGGAGTTCCGCCACTGCAAGACTCTGAAGCCACGAAAAACCAACCAGGAGCCTGTTCTGGCACCCTACGAGAGGCCATCTTCATCATCCCAGCGGTCTCCATGACGAGGAGGGAGTAGTTCACCCTCGGGGCTGAGGGTATGTACCAATAGATATGTGTTTGATCTCTCTCTCTCATGTTCTTGATATGGCACGATCTTGATGTACTACGAGCTTTATTGATATAGATGAATCATATGGAGTTTTCCCCTCTCTATGTTCTCGTGATGAATTGAGTGTTCCCTTTGAAGTTTTCCTATCGGATTCAGTCTTTAAGGATTTGAGAACACTTGATGTATGTCTTGCGATGGTATATCCTGATGATAATGGGATGCTCTATTGATCGACTTGATGCATGTTTTGGTGATCAACTTGCGGGTTCCGTAACCTTGGGAATCTATGCATAGGGATTGGCACATGTTTTCGTCTTGAATCTCCGGTAGAAACTTTGGGGCACTCTTTGAAGTTCTTTGTGTTCGATTGAACATGATGAACCTGAAATTGTGTGATGCATATCGTATAATCAAGCCCATGGGTACTTGTGGTGACATTGGAGTATCTAGGTGAGATTAGGGTTTTGGTTGATGTGTATCTTAAGATGTTATTTTAGTACGAACTCTAGGGCTGTTCGTGACACTTATAGAGATAGCTCATAAGATTGATCGAAAAAGATAACTTTGAGGTGATTTCGTACCCTACAATAGTTTCTTCGTTAGTTCTTCACTATTTGTGACTTTGGAGTGAACTCTTTGTTGCACGAGAGGTATTTACATATGATTCAACTATGTCAATATTGTTGAGAGAAATTGCACTAGTGAAAGTATGAACCCTAGGCCTTGTTTTCAAGCATTGCAATACTGTTTGTGTTTACTTTTATCATTAGTTACCTTGCTGTTTTTATATTTTCAGATTACAAAAATCTATATCTACCATTCATATTACACTTGTATCACCATCTCTTCGCCGAACTAGTGCACCTATACAATTTGCAATGTATTGGGTGTGTTGGGGACACAAGTGACTCTTTGTTATTTGGTTGTAGGGTTGTTTGAGTGAGACCATCTTCATCCTACACCTCCCATGGATTTATAAACCTTAGGTCATCCACTTGAGGGAAAATTGCCACTGTCCTACAAAACTTTGCGCTTGGAGACCCAACATGAGTCTACAAGAAGAAGGTTGCATCGTAGACATAAGGCTTTTTTCTGGCGTCGTTGTCGGGGAGGTGAGTGATTGAAGGTATATATTTAGATCTTGCAATAAATCTTTTAGTTTCTTGTTTTTCACTAGTTTGGTTTTATACAAAAACTACAAAAAAGGAATTGCGGTTGTCTCATATGGTCCATCTTTTTAATGTCTTTCGTGAAAATGATGGAAAGGAAAATTGTGCTCAAGTGTTAGAAGAAGAAGTTATTAAAATGTTTGGCACTAAATCCTTGAATGATGACCATGATTTGAATATTGTTAGTATGAATTCTCTGAATATTCATGATGCTAATGATATGCAAAGCCACAAGCTTGGGGATGCTATGTTTGATGAAGATGATATTTTTTGTCCCCCAAGTTTTGATGAGCAAAACTATTCTGATGATAGCATGCCTCCTATATATGATGATTATTGTGATGACATGTATGCTATAAAGAGTAATGACAACCATGAAACCTATTATCATGATTTTAATATTCAATGTGGTTATGTCGATCAAGTGCCACATGATAGTTATTTTGTTGAGTTTGCTCCCACTACTATGATTGAAAAGAAGTTTTCTTATGTGGAGAGTGATAAATTTTCTATGCTTGTAGATCATGAAAAGAATGTTGTATTATTCCTTCATGATGCTACTGAAAATTATTATGACGGAGGAACATATGTTTGTAGGAATTGCAATAATATCAAGTTTCCTCTCTATGTGTTTAAGGTTTTGACGTTATGCTTGTTTTTCCTTACTATGCTAGTTGATTATTACTCCCATAAATTGTTTGCTCACAAAATCCCTATGCATAGGAAGTGGCTTAGACTTAAATGTGCTTGTCATGAGATTCAAGATGCTCTTTTGCATGTATTCAATTATTATTCCTATACGAGCATCACTGAAATCATCATGCCTAGCTAAAAGTCATTAAAGAAAAGCGCTTGTTGGGAGACAACCCAACACTTTTACCTTCTGTTTTTATGTGTTCACATGATTAAGATACTATAGTAATCATGTTTTGTTTCTTTTATTTAAATAAAGTGCCAAGTAAAGTTTTTGGGATAGTGTGGATACTTGCTTGTTTGATTTTGTGCAAAAATAGAAAGTTTTGCATCCATTATTTGAATCACATATACGCCCCTCTCGTGCGAAAAAGAGTTCACTACAAAGTCACAAATAGAGGAGAACTAACGAAGAAATTATTGTAGGGTACGAAACCACCTCAAAGTTATCTTTTTTGATCAATCTTATGAGCTATCCCTATAAGTGTTATGGACAACGCTAGAGTTTGTACTAAAATAACACCTTAAGATACACATCAACCAAAACCCTAATGTCACCTAGATACTCCAATGTCACCACAAGTTCCCATGGGCTTGATTATACGATATGCATCACATAATTTCAGATTCATCATCTTCAATACAACACAAAGAACTTCAAAGAGTGCCCCAAAGTTTCTACCGGAAAGTCAAGACAAAAACGTGTGCCGACCCCTATGCATAGATTCCCAAGGTCACGGAACCCGCAAGTTGATCACCAAAACATACATCAAGTGGATCAATAGAACATCCCATTGTCACCATAGATATCCCATCGCAAGGCATACATAAGGTGTTCTCAAAGCCTTAAAGACTCAATCCGATAAGAAACACTTCAAAGGGAAAACTCAATTCATCACAAGAAGATAGAGAGGGGAAAACTCCATATGATTCATCTATATAAATAAAGCTTGCGGTACATCAAGATTGTGCCATCTCAAGAACACGAGAGAGAGATCAAACACATAGCTACTAGTACATACCCTTAGCCCCGAGGGTAAACTACTCCCTCCTCATCATGAAGACCGCCGGAATGATGAAGATGGCCTCCAGTGATGGTTTCCCCCTCTGATAGAGTGTCGAAACGGGCTCCCTATTGGTTTTTCATGGCTCTGGAGGTTTGCGGTGGCGGAACTCTCGATTTAGGTTACTTTTCAGAGGTTTCGGGTATTTATAGGAATTTTTGGCATCACTCTCACGTCAAGAGGTGCCACGAGGCGGTGACAAGCCTGCTAGGAGTGACCAGGGGGGTGTCGCGCCTGGCAGGCTTGTGACCTCCTCATGGATCTTCTGGCCCAACTCCAATGCTTCGGGGGTCTCTTTTGGTCCATAAAAAATCATACTAAATTTTCAGCCCATTCCGAGAAGTTTTATTTCTGCAAAAGAAACAACACCTTGGTAGTTCTGCTGAAAACAATGTCAGTCCGGGTTAGTTCTAATAAAATCATACCAAAATCATATAGAACTATTGTAAACATGTCATGAATACTTCATAAATTATAGATACGTTGGAGACGTATCAGCATCCCCAAGCTTAATTCCTGCTCGTCCTCGAGTAGGTAAATGATAAAAGAAATAATTTATGAAGTGTGAATGCTAGCATGGTGCATAAATTTGATAAATGATAGTTCCAAACACTTTTTCTAGCATCATTATAAATCATAAACAGTAGCTCATCTCATAAAACTTCTCATGATGAAATAACAAGCTATCCACATGTTAAAGTATAGACTAACAAACTATGCTCTCAGTCACCAAACAATTGCAATTCATCTTATTTTTTGGAAGGGTCTATTTAAGAACTTTGATTTAGCAAATTCCACATACTCAACTATCATATAGTCTTCCATGATTGCTAACACTCAAAGCATATTTTTAGAGCAAATGGCATCCGTCGAACATAAAGAAAGATAGGGGCTTAAAGTTTCACCTCCCAACTTATTTATCATATATATGATTGTCAACAATAACAATTCATGATCAAATATATTTGAATGGCCATATATGCTTGGGTCTTTCCCCAACACATGACGCTTGCCAAGAGAAAAAGGCGAAATATAGGAAGTGGTGAAGATCACCATGACTCTTGCATAAAGGTAAGTACTGGAAAGTAAAAGATAGGCCCTTCGCAGAGGGAAGCATTGATTTGTAGAGGTGCCAAAGCTCGAGCTTTAAAAATAGAGATGAATAATAATTTTCTGCGATATGCTTTCATTGTCACCATAGCAACTAAGAGATCTTGGTATCTTCCATGCTAGATACATTATGGGCGGTTCCCAAATAGAATGGTAAATTTTTTACTCCCCCTCCACCAATCAATCACACTCCACGGCGAGCCGAATCAACGGGTATCGTCCATACCAACAACATTCCTTGGGGAGTTTTGTTTACTTATTTGCATTTTTTCTTTGAATTCGGGACCGACAATCCCTATTACCAGCCACTTTCTTGTGAATGATAGTGAATCAACACATATCGTGAGAATAACCCACCTAGCATGGAAGATACTAACAGCCCCTAGTCATTATATGAGTGATTCAGGCATACAAAATAGAATATTATTTGAAGGTTTAGAGTTTGGCACATGCAAATTTACTTGGAACGACATGTAAATACCGCATATAGGTAGGTATGGTGGACTCATATGGAACAACTTTGGGTTTAAGGGTGTTTGGATGCACAAGTAGTATTTCTACTTGGTGTAGAAGTTTTGGTCAGTATGAGGTGGAAGCAAGCACCACATGTTGGAGGATCCATAACAATATAACTTCTATGCAAATATACACAACCATAACTCATTACGTTGTCTGCCTTGGCCAACTTCAACTAATTTGCTCAAGTTCGAAAATAATTAATGGGTATTCACAATCATAGAAGATGTCCAAGATAGTATATTTATATGTGAAATCTCTCTTCCTTGAATGTTCCTTCATGAATGTTTTAAGAGACCAATGCGGTGTTTGCTAACTTTCAATAAATTTTATATGAGTATAAAACATATATACTTTATTTATACTTCTTATATGTGAAGTCATTAATCCCCATGGGATAAGCATATAAAACATATATAATTTCAGATTTATGATATTCAATTCATTCAACCATTTACTCATAGGATATAAGTGAAGCACGAGAGTAAATTACAGAACTATTCCAAAACATATAAGTGAAGATCAATGAGTAGTCAAACAATTAAATAGCTATGTGAGGAATTTCTCTCTCTCTCTCTCTCGCAATAAACATTTTCAGATATGAGTATTTTATTTAAACATACAACAAAATAAAAATAGCATTCCAAGAATAACACGGATCATGTGAACGAATAAAAATTTAGGCTCAACATAGGCTAACCGATAGTTGTTGATGAAGAGAGGTGGGATGCGTAGCATCCCCAAGCTTAGATTCTTGAGAATTCTTGATATATTTACTTGGGGTGACTTGGTAATCCCCAATACTGAGCTTTTGTATCTCGTTCAATCCTCTCATATCATGGTTTAACCTATTCTCGAAAACTTCATCCACACAAAACTCGAAAAGAACTCGTGAGATAGGTTAGTACACATAATAATAAATCATCTCTTTATGTAATGCCAAGACTTGTTGCAAAATAATTTTCAAACATAAGGTAATGTATACTATCATTTCCAAAATTTATATCTACCAATATAGGCTATGGAAACTATAGGACAAGTAGATAACAAAACTATGACAACAATCTGTCCATACAAAATAGTATGTAGCAATTTATTATAACAGTGTACTTATGTAACTCAAAAAATTATGAAAATTTAGTACATGCTATTAAGTTTTTATTAAAACACTGTGTTAAAATTTCTGAAACTTTCCATGTTCCAGTAAAATATGAAAATTCAAACACTACAACAGAACTTTCTATTTTTACACAGCACACCTTAAACATGCAATTCAAGCATCCCAAAGGAAATTCTTGGAAATTTTTATTGAAAAACAAGATTATAAATTACACCTAACATAGAACAACAAAATAAAATGATTCTCCAAGCAAAACTCATATTATGTGACGAATAAAAATATAGCTCCAAGTAAGATATACCGATAGTGTTGAAGACGAAAATGGGGATGCCTTCCGGGGCATCGTCAAGCTTAGACGCTTGAGTCTTCCTTGAATATTACCTTGGGGGTGCCTTGGGAATCCCCAAGCTTATGTTCTTGTCACTCCTTATTCTCCTCATGTCGGTGTCTCACCCAAAACTAGAAAACTTCAATCACACAAAACTTAACGAAACTTTGTAAGAAGGGTTAGTGTAGTAAAGATAAATCATTCACTTAAGTACTGTCAAGACAAGAATCATAATTATTAACACATGATACCTACTGTATTCCATCATTCCCACAATTTATATTACTCAATATAAGCTATAGGAACACTTGAAACAAGCAAACTATGCATGCAAAACAGAACCTGTCAAAAATAGAATAATCTTTAAAGATCTTAATGATCACCAAACTTACCTGACTCTAAAAATTCTAAAACATTAGGACGTATCACGGAATTCGCGTAGAAATGTTGTGTAAAAATTGCAGTACTTTTTGACTCTCCAGTAAAATCAGATAATTCATATACTGGACGCAAAACTTTCTGTTTTTGCACAGAATCAAACATGCAAGTATCCACACTATCCCAAAGGCTTTACTTGGCAGTTTATTTAAATAAAATACACAAAACATGATTAATACACTATATTAATCATGTGAACACATAAAAACAGAAGGTAAAAGTGTTGGTTTGTCTCTCGACAAGCGCTTTTCTGTAATGCCTTTTAGCTAGGCATGATGATTTCAATGATGCTCGTACATGAATAATAATTGAAACATGCAAAAGAGCATCATGAATCTCATGAGAAGCACATTTAAGTCTAACCAACTTCCTATGAATTGGTATTTTGTGAGAATACAATTTATGGGAACAAGAATTATCTAGCATAGGAAGGCAAAAGAAGCATAACTTCAAAACTTTGAACACATAAAGAGGAAACTTGATATTATTGCAATTCCTACAAGCATATGTTCCTCCCTCATAATAATTTTCAGTAGCGTCATGAAGGAATTCAAAAATATAAGCACCACATAAAGCATCATTTTCATGATCTACAAGCATAGAAAATTTGTCACTCCCCACATAAGCAATTTCCTTCTCATTCATAATAGTGGGAGCAAACTCAAAAAAATAACTATCATGTGATACTTGATTGACATAACCACATTGAATATTAAAATCATGATAATGTGTTTCATGGTTTTCATTAATATTTATATCATACATGTCATCACAATAATCATCATAGATAGGAGTCATGCCATAATCATAATACTTTTGCTCATCAAAGCTTGGGGGACAAAAAACATCATCTTCATCAAAGATAGCATCCCCAAGCTTGTGGCTTTGCATATCATTAGCATCATGAATATTTGTAGAATTAATACTAAAAATATTGAAATCATGCTCATTACTCAAGTATTTAGTGCCAAAATGTTCAATAACTTCTTCTTCTAGCACTTGAGCACAATTCCCCTTTCCATCATTTTCACGAAAGACATTAAAAAGATGAAGCATATGAGGCAACCTCAATTCCATTTTTTGTAGCTTTTCTTTTATAAAACCAAACTGGTGAAAAACAAGAAACTAAAAGATTAAATTGCACGATATAATGATATACCTTCAAGCACTCACCTCCCCGGTAACAGTGCCAGAAAAGAGCTTGATGTCTACTACACAACCTTCTTCTTGTAGACTCGTGTTGGCCTCCAAGCGTAGAGTTTTGTAGGACAGTAGCAAATTTTGCTCAAGTGGATGAACTAAGGTTTATCAATCTGTGGGAGGTGTAGGATGCATATGGACTCTCTCAAACAACCCTGCAATCAAATAACAAAGAGTCTCTTGTGTCCCCAACACACCCAATACAATGGCAACTTGTATAGGTGCACTAGTTCGACGAAGGGATGGTGATACAAGTGTAATATGGATGGTAGATATATGTTTTTGTACTCTGAAAATATAAAAACAACAAGGTAACAAATAGTAAACAGCAAGCAAAACATTGTATAAATGCTTGGAAACAAGGCTTAGGGTCCATACTTTCACTAGTGCAATTTCTCTCAACATTATTAACATAGTTGAATCATATATAAGTCCCTCTCATGCGACAAAGAGTTAACTCCAAAGTCACAAATAGCGGAGAACTAACGAAGAAATTATTGTAGGGTACAGAACCACCTCAAAGTTATCTTTTCTGATCAATCTTATGAGCTATCCCTATAAGTGTCACGGACTGCCCTAGAGTTCGTACTAAAATAAAACTTTAAGTTACACATCGACCAAAACCCTAATGTCAACTAGATACTCCAATGTCACCACAAGTACCCATGGGCTTGATTATATGATATGCATCACATAATTTCAG
This sequence comes from Hordeum marinum, assembly GCA_022496015.1. NCBI lineage: Eukaryota > Viridiplantae > Streptophyta > Magnoliopsida > Poales > Poaceae > Hordeum > Hordeum marinum. The sequence goes on from CM039673.1 coordinate 311,093,828, forward strand.
ATTCGTCATATTCAATCCAACACAAAGAACTTCAAATAGTGCCCCAAAATTTCTACCGGAAAGTCAAGACAAAAACATATGCCAACCCTATGCATAGATTCCCAAGGTCACGGAACCCGCAAGTTGATTACCAAAACATACATCAAGTGGATCAATAGAACATCACATTGTCACCACGGATATCCCATCGCAAGACATACATTAAGTGTTCCCAAATCCTTAAAGACTCAATCCGACAAGAAAACTTCAAAGGGAAAACTCAATTCATCACAAGAAGATAGAGAGGGGAAACTCGATATGATTCATCTATATCAATAAAGCTCGCGGTACATCAGGATTGTGCCATCTCAAGAACACGAGAGCGAGAGAGATCAAACGCATAGCTACTGGTACACCCCCTAAGCCTCGAGGGTGAACTACTCCCTACTCATCATGGAGACCACCGGGATGATGAAGATGGCCTCCGGTGATGGTTTCCCCCTTTGGCAGGGTGCCAGAACGGGATCCCCATTGGTTTTTCATGGCTCCGGACGTTTGTGGTAGCGGAACTCCCGATCTAGGTTTCTTTCCAGAGTTTTGGGTTTTTATAGGAATTTTTGGCATCGGTCTCATGTCAAGAGGTGCCACGAGGCGGTGACAAGCTTACGAGGTGCGGCCAGGGGGTGGCTATGCCTGGCAGGCTTGTGACCTCCTTGTGGCTCTTCTAGCCCAACTCCAATGCTTTGGGTGTCTCTTTTGGTCCGGAAAAAGTCATACTAAATTTTCAGCCCATTCCGAGAACTTTTATTTCTGCACAAAAGACGACACCATGGTAGTTCTGCTGAAAACAGCGTCAGTCCGAGTTAGTTCTAATAAAATCATACCAAAATCATATAGAATTATTGTAAACATGGCATGAATACTTCACAAATTATAGATACGTTGGAGACGTATCAACAACTTCCTCCCTAGCGCGCCGCGCGCGTGACCTGAAACCCTAAACCCCCTCCCCGATTCCCCCTTGTAACTCTCTCCCCTCTCCTCCCCACCTGTGCTCCCTAGCTGCCGCCAGACTCCATGGCGTAGAGAGCAGAAAGAGCTCGTATCCAACAACTACAACAGGGCTCCTAGATCAAGAAAAAATAAAGAGAAGCAACTGTAGCAGGAATAGTAGGCAACAAAATTCTAAGGAAGAAGCAAGAAAAACATCCAACTATGCAGATCTGTGTGCAATAGCACACAACAAATCTTGTGTAGAGAAGAACTCCTGCAAATTGTCACTCCCCCGATTCAAGAAGGGTTCATAAAAACGCCAGCCCAAGTAAAGGTTCCTCCCCTCCTATTTTTCCACAATAAAAGCAGACATGATATCTTGCAAAAAGGACACTACTGTACACCCTCTCTATTGCTTGCAACTTTGACTTTGGACCTAGATCTTGAATCTGGATGATTAACCATGGATGTTAGCTAGCACGGGCACTTTGGTTGTTATTTACTGTCTTGCACCTGTTCTCTGTTTTTCAAGGGGGGCATACCAAAAAAGAAAAAGAAAATTTGATTAGATGACTTCCTTGCAAGAACCCATCCAAGAAAAGGGGTTCATAGTTAGCTTAATGGGTAGAAAAGAACTTGCAGGCTGGACATTTGACATAGTTAACTCCATGTATTACTGAATAAAACAATTTTGAACCTAAGTGGTAAAATTTCCCCACAATGCTATTTAATTAGCAGAAAAGCATTAACATTCTTGTAGTTGTAGCTAGGGGGGTTAATTGCCCCCCTTTTTGAGTTGACTGCTTGCTTTGAAAAAGAAGGTAAAAATGCCTAAAAATGGAATTGTAAGCACACTGGACAAAGAAGGTACTTGGAAAATGGAGATGTTTCTACAATTGGAAAACACAAAAAATAAAAAAAATCATGTCCCGTAGCATCTCACTTGTATATTTTTAGAATCTTGTTGCTTACATTTATTTTTGATAAAATTGTGCAGATGGTTGGTCTAGATCTGAATGAGCTCCCTGATGACTTCTTTCGATGTGATGATGGTCTATTGTACTGTACACAAGTCCCTCCTAATGGGGTGCCTATATCTATTGAGGGGATGGGCGAGTCGCCAAATTTGATTCATTCTCCTATCAATGAAGTTTAGGGTGTCAAGTTTCGTGTTGCGACAACTATTGCTGTTGATGTGTCTGATATGGTGGCAACTTAAACTATGATGCCTGCTCCTCCATGTTTAGCCTGGTCGCAACTATGCCTAGCACTGGTGAGCAGGGGGTCGAACGTGGTGTTGGCTTTGTTGGGGTTGATAACATTGAGGTGTGGTCTAGCCCGTAAGCACCTTATATCGGAATGGAGTTTGATACACTAGAGGGTGCTAAAGCACATTATAAATCCTACTCTCTTAGGGTTGGGTTCTCGATGAAGGCTAGCACATCCAGGAGGTCTTCGTACACTGGCGCGCTGGAGAAGCAAACCTTTTCATGCAAGAAGTCACGGAAGCCTAAAACGGATGATGATACGTACACCCTTGTGATTGAAAAATCAAGTTCTGATTCTGAAGATGGAAGGGATGAGAAAAATATTGGCAGTAAGAAAGCAGGTTCTAGCTCTTATAAACCTCCTGGGGGCTCGCTAAGAAGAGGAGAAGAGAATTTATCAAACAGACCAATTGCCTAGTGAAAATGGCAGTCAAGCTAACTGATAATAGGTGGCTGGTCGCAGGGATTGTTACTGATCACAATCATAAACTGATTGACAAACCATCTCTCAGTAAGTACCTTCATTGTCACCAAGGGATACCGGAGGAGGAGGTTGTGTTCCTAAAAATATTGCATAGGTGCAACATGGAAACATGTCGTATGATGGCTCTTATGTCTGTTTTTATGGTAAGACTGCTATTATGCCTTACACAATGGAAAAAATAAGCAACATGAGGTCCGCCCTCCGCTCTGTCGAAGTAAATGAAGGTGATTTGGAAGAGACAGTTGCATACTTCCAGAAAAAACAAGAAGAAGACCATGGATTCTATTACAAGGTTAAGCATGATGAAATAGGCAGGGTTGAGAACTTGTTCTGGATTGATGGTAGGGCTCGAGAGGCCTATGTAAAATATTACAATGATTGTGTTTCCTTTGACACAACCTTCCTAATGAATATGTACAACATACCCTTTGTTCTGTTTGTTGGTATTGATAGGCATGGGCAATCTTTTATGTTGGGTAGTGGTTTCTTGTGGCAGGAGCTTGAGACCAGCTTTGATTGGTTGTTTGGTGCCTTCCTTGATGCAATGTATGGCATTGCACTGCTCAATATCGTAACTGACCAAGACCAGGCTATGAATAACTCTACAGGAAAAATGTTCCCACATACTATTCACCATAGTTGCCATTGGCATATCATTAAGAAAGCCCAAGAGAAGTTGGGTTCTTTCTTGGCAGGCATCCAGAATTATCTAAAGAATTCAATGAGGTCATAGACATGAGCATGGCACCTGATGAGTATGAGGCTAGGTGGGCTGCTATGGTTCAAACACATGGGATTGCTGGTGGTAAGCGTTTTGATGATTTGTATGCAATGAGGAAGCTTCGGGTCCGTTGTTACTTTAGACACTGTTTCTGCCCCTTTCTACAATCGACACAACGGAGAGAGGGCTTCAACGCTGTCCTAAAAAGGTATGTAAACCTGCAGAATTCTGTGCTCAACTTTCTAAAGCAGTATGAGAAGATAAACGATAAGATATTGGTGAAGTAAGGAGGTAATGACTACCTGACAGATGAACTTCATCCAAGGACTTGGTCGTCGTTCCCAATTGAGAAGCAAGCTATGGAAGTTTACATAAGGGATATTTACTACATGTTTCAACATGGGTTTTCGATGATTGGTATGTACAATGTTAGGCCTCAAGGTGGTGGCATGTACCGGCTTGATTTAAAACGTGGTTAGTCCATAATCTTTGCTGAAAATATGATCATCAGGTAGACATATTTAAAACAACAAGATCAAACAAAGTTTGTAAAAGTTATTCTTTATCACTTTCAGTTTATCAACTGAATTTCTTGAGGACAAGCAATGGGTTAAGCTTGGGGGAGTTGATATGTCTCCATCGTATCTTCTTTTCCAAACTCTTTTGCCCTTGTTTTGGACTCTAATTTGCATGTTTTGAATGGAACTAACCGGGACTAACGCCGTTTTCAGCAGAATTTCCTTGGTGTTATTTTTGTGTAGAAAAAACATTCTCGAAATTTACTTGAAAATTTATGGAGAATATTTTGGAATTAATAAAAAATACTTGCAAAAAAATCAACCGGAGGGGGGCCACCCACATGTGGCAAGCCTGCCAGGCACGGCCACCCCCCTGTCCGCGCCTAGCAGGCTTGTGGGCCCCTTGTTGCTCCACCGACCTCAATTCCAGTCCTATATATTCCTATTCACGGAGAAAAAATCAGGCAGAAGATTTCATCGTGCTACGATGCGGAGCCACCACCACCTCCTATTCTTCCTCGAGAGGCCAGATCTAGAGTCTGTTTTGTGCTCCGGAGAGGGGAAATTGACACCATCGTCATCACCAACCATCGTTCATCACCAATTCCATGATGCTCTCCGCCGTTCATGAGTAATCGCATCGTAGGCTTGCTAGACGGTGATGGGTTGGATGAGATTTATCATGTAATCGAGTTAGTTTTGTTAGGGTTTGATGCCTAGTATCCACTATGTTCTGAGATTGATGTTGCTATGACTTTGCTATGCTTAATACTTGTCACTAGGGCCCGAGTGCCATGATTTCAGATCTGAACCTATTGTGTTTTCATGAATATATATGTGTTCTTGATCCTATCTTGCAAGTTGTAGACACCTATTACGAGTTATGATCCGCATCCCCCAGGGTGTCAATAACTGGGATTCTTTCTGGTGATAACCGTAGTTTGAGGAGTTCATGTATTCACTAAGTGCTAATGCTTTGGTCCGGTTCTCTATTAAAAGGAGGCCTTAATGTCCCTTAGTTTCCAATAGGACCCCTCTGCCACGGGAGGGTAGGACAAAAGATGTCATGCAAGTTCTTTTCCATAAGCACGTATGACTATATATGGAATACATGCCTACATTACATTGATGAATTGAAGCTAGTTCTATGTCACCCTATGTTATAACTGTTGCATAATGAATGACATCCGACATAATTATCCATCACTGGTCCATTGCCTACGAACTTTTCACATATTGATCCTTGCTAAGTTACTTTTCCATTGCTACTGTTACAATCACTACAAAACTGCTACTGTCACTTTTGCCATCGGTACCGTTACTTCCATACAACTTTGGTACTAAATACTTTGCTACAGATATTGAGTCTTTCAGGTGGGGTTGAATTGACAACTCAGCTGCCAATACTCGAGAATATTCTTTGTCTCCCCTTGTGTCGAATCAATAAATTTGGGTTGAATACTCTACCCTCGAAAACTATTGCGATCCCCTATACTTTTGGGTTATCAAGACCTTTTTCGGGTGCCGTTGCTGGGGATCATAGTTCTATTCTCTGAGTCACTTGGGATTTATATCTTTTGATCACCATGAAGAATCCAAAAGATCCAAAAACCATGATTTATCCCTTTACTACGAGGGGAGGTAAGGAACTACCATGTAGCTCTGCACTTGATTCACCTTCTGTTATGAGTAAGTTTGTGACACCACCACCTGGTAGTAATTTTGATGTGTCGCAGGTAATTGATGATGCCACTTCTGCTGTGCATGATGCTTATGATGATACTTTGCTTGATAATACTATGCCACTGGGTGAATTTCTTGATGAACAAATTGCTAGAGCCAATGCTGAAAATTATGATACTACTGAAACTGATGAAATTATTGAAATCGAACACTATGAGACACCTGCTGGACCTAGCTCTCCTAGATATGAATTGCCTGATATTCCCAAGGGTTATGTTATGGGAGGAGAGGTAGCTAGGGACTTTCTTGCTTGTAAGGATAGAGATGATCTTAAGAAATTTTTATGCAAGTGGATAGAAAAATCTTTGAATGCTAGAATGAAATATGATCCTAAGTTTGCTACATCACCTATCTTTGTTACTGATAAGGATTATCAATTCTCTGTTGATCCTGAGTTAATTACTTTGGTTGAATCTGATCCTTTCCATGGTTATGAATCTGAAACTGTTGTGGCACATATTACTAAATTGAATGATATAGCTACCTTGTTTACTCATGAGGAAAAATTTTGTTATTACTGTATCCTTAAGTTGTTTCCTTTCTCATTAAAGGGTGATGCCAATATATGGTACAATTCTCTTGCTCCTGGTTGTGTGAGTAGCCCCCAGGATATGATATATTACTTCTTTGAAAAATATTTTCCTTCCAAGAAACAAGCTGCCTTGCATGAAATATTTAACTTTGTGCAAATTGAAGAAGAGAGTCTCCCACAAGCTTGGGGGAGGCTTCTCCAATTGCTTAATGCTTTGCCTGATCACCCTCTCAAGAAAAATGAAATAGTTGATATCTTTTATAATGGACTAACCGATGCTTCTAGGGACCAACTAGATAATTGTGCTGGTTGTTCTTTCAGGGAGCAAACTTTTGAACAAGATGAAATACTATTGAATAATATATTGAGCAATGATAATGATTGGGCTATCCCCGAACCACCGCTGAAGCCCACTCCGAAGAAAAGAGGTATTCTATTTCTAAGTCCTGAAGATATGCATGAGGCAAAGAAATCTATGAAAGAAAAGGGTATTAAAGCTGAAGATGTTAAGAATCTACCACCTATTGAAGAAATAAATGGTCTTGATAACCCGACACAGGTAGTAGAGGTAAATTCTCTTCATAGATTTTATGAAAGTGATGTTGGGAAACGTTGCATGGGAAACAAAATTTTTCCTATGCACACAAAGATCTATCCATGGTGATGAGCATCTACGAGAGGGAGAGTGGATCTACATACCCTTGTAGATCGCTAAGCGGGAAGCGTTAAGAAACGCGGTTGGTGTAGTCGAACGTCTTCGCGATCCAAATTGCCGTGCGTCCCGCGATCCAATCACGATCCGTCCCATGATCCAATCACGATCCGTCCCACGATCCAATCACGATCCGTCCCATGATCCGATCACGATCCGTCCCACGAACTTGATCACGGTCCTTCCGATCTATCACCGAACGGCCGACACATCCGCGTTCAGCACACGTACAGCTTGATGACGATCTCCACCGTCTTGATCCAGCAAGAAGGAGTGGAGAGGAAGAAGAGTTCTCCGGCATCCTAATGGCGCTCCGGCGATGGTGATGGAGCAATTCCGGCAGGGCCTCGCCTAAGCACTGCAGAAAACCGATCTAGAGGAGAAACTATGCACTAGAGGAACGGGTAGCACGTAGCTGAAAATTCTGTGCCAAAACCCTAAAATCCTCTAGTATATATAGGAGGAGAGGAGGAGGAGTCTTGGCTGCCAAAAAGCCAGCCCTTGGGTCGACCAAAGTGGGGAGGAGAGGAGGACTCCTCCTCCAATCCTAGTAGGACTAGGATTCCTCTTTTTTTTGGCCTTTTTCCACCTTTTTCCCTTTGGGCTTTTTCTCCCAGCCGCATGGGCCTTGTGTGGGACTTCCACCAGCCCACAAAAGGCTGGTATTTACTCTCCAGCATCCCATGAAGCCGCTTGGGTCGAAATACCCCTCCCGGTGGTCTCCCGGTACACTACCGGCACACCCGGTACACTACCGATAAGCCCGGAAGTTTTCAGGCGACCAAAACAGTACTTCCTATATATGAATATTTACCTCCAGACCATTCCGGAGCTCCTCGGGACGTCCAGGATCTCATCTGGGACTCCGAACAAACTTCGGTAACCACCATACATAACTCTATACTACCGAAACGTCACCAAACCTTAAGTGTGTAGACCCTGCGGGTTCGAGAACTATGTAGACATGACCGAGACACCTCTACGGTCAATAACCAATGGTGGGACCTGGATGTCCACATTGGTTCCTACACATTCTACGAAGATCTTTATCGGTCGAACCTCTATGTGAAGGATTCACTTAATCCCGTATGATGTTCCCTTTGTTCTTCGGTATGTTACTTGCCCGAGATTCGATCGTCGGTATCTCCATACCTAGTTCAATCTCGTTACCGGCAAGTCTGTTTACTCATTCCGTAATACAAGATCCCACAACTAACAATTAGTCACATTGCTTGCAAGGCTCATTGTGATGTTGTATTACCGAGTGGGCCCTGAGATACCTCTCCGTCACAAGGAGTAACAAATCCCAGTCTCAATCCATGCCAACTCAACAGACACCCTCGGAGACACCTGTAGAGCACCTTTATAGTCACCCAGTTACGTTGCGATGTTTGATACACACAAGGTACTCCTCCGATATCTGTGAGTTGCATGATCTCATGGTCATAGGAACATATACTTGACATGCAGAAAACAGTAGCAATAAACTGACACGATCATAAGCTACGTTTGTAGTTTGGGTCTTGTCCATCACATCATTCTCCTAATGATGTGATCCCGTTATCAAATGACATCTCATGTCCATGGCTAGGAAATCTTAACCATCTTTCAATCAACGTGCTAGTTCACTAGAGGCATACTAGGGACATTGTGTTTGTCTATGTATCCACACATGTATCCATGTTTCCAATTAATACAATTATAGGATGGATAATAAACGATTATCATGAACAAGGAAATACAATAATAAATACTTTATTTATTGCCTCTAGGGCATATTTCCAACGGTCTCCCACTTGCACTAGAGTTAATAATCTAGTTCACATCACTATGTGATTTACATTCTAATGAATCGAACACCCATGCATTTCTGGTGTTGATCATGTTTAGCCCTTGGAAGAGGTTTACTCAACGGGTCTGCAACATTCAGATCTATGTGCACTTTGCAAATATTTATGTCTTTCTCCAAGATGTAATCGCGGATGGAGTTGAAGCGTCGCTTTATGTGTCTGGTCCTCTTGTGAAACCTTGGTTCCTTGGCCAGAGCAATGGCACCAGTGTTGTCACAGAAGAGGTTCATTGGATTCAGTGCACTGGGCACTACTCCAAGATCTGTCATGAACTGCTTCATCCATACACCTTCCTTTGCCGCCTCCGAGGCTGCGATGTATTCTGCTTCGCACATAGAATCAGCTACCACGCTTTGCTTGGAACTGCGCTAGCTTACCGCTCCCCCGTTAAGAATAAATACGTAACCCCTTACGACGAGCTCTTCATCACCTCCATAAACGAGAAACATTTCCTTAGTCCTTTTCAGGTACTTAAGGATATTCTTGACCGCTTGCCAGTGCTCCATTCCAGGATCAGTTTGAAACCTTCCGGCCATACTTATGGCAAGGCCGACATCGGGTCTTGTGCACAACATTGCATACATGATAGAGCCTATGGCTGAAGCATAGGGGATGACACTCATCTTTTCTCTATCTTCTACAGTTACTGGGCATTGAGTCTTACTCAACTTCACTCCTTGTAACACAGGCAAGAACCCCTTCTTGGACTGTTCCATTTTGAACTTCTTCAAAACTTTATATGGTATGTGCTCTGTGAAAGTGCTATTAAGCGTCTTGATCTATCTCTATAGATCTTAATGCCTAATATGAAAGCAGCTTCTCCTAGGTCCTTCATTGAAAAACTCTTGTTCAAATATTCCTTCACGCTTTCCAGCATTTCTATATTGTTTCCAACCAGCAATATGTCATCCACATATTATACTAGAAACGCTATAGAGCTCCCACTCACTTTCTTGTAAATACAAGCTTCTCCATAAACTTGTATAAACTCAAACGCTTTGATCACCTCATCAAAGCGCTTATTCCAACTCCGAGATGCTTGCACCAGTCCACAAATGGATCGCTGGAGTTTGCAAACTTTGTCAGCATTCTCTGGATCGACAAAACCTTCGGGTTGCATCATATACAACTCTTCCTCAAGGAAACCGTTGAGGAACGCTGTTCTTACATCCATCTGCCAAATTTCACAGTCGAAATAGGCAGCTATTGCTAACATGATTCTGACACACTTAAGCATCGCTATGGGTGAGAAAGTCTCATCGTAGTCAACTCCTTGAACTTGTGAAAAACCCTTTGCCACAAGTCGAGCTTTATAGACGGTGACATTACCGTCCGCGTCTGTCTTCTTCTTAAAGATCCATTTGCTCTGAATGGCCTTTCGCCCTTCAGGTAATACTTCCAAACTCCATACTTTGTTTTCATACATGGATCCCATCTCGGATTTCATGGCTTCTAACCATTTCTCAGAATCCGGGCCCATCACTGCTCCTCCATAGCTCGTAGGTTCATTGTTGTCCAACAACATGACCTCCAAGACAGGGTTGCCATACCACTCAGGGGTAGTACGTGGCCTTGTCGACCTATGAGGTTCAATAGCTGCTTGATCCGAAGCTTCATGGTCATCATCATTAACTTCCTCTTCTACAGTCGTAGGTTCCACAGAAACATCTTTCTGTGTTGCGCTACTTTGTGGTTGAAGTAAAGGTTCAATAACCTCATCAAGCTCTATTTTCCTCCCACTAAATTCTTTCGAGAGAAACTCTTTCTCAAGAAATGTTCCGTTTTTAGCGACAAACACTTTGCCTTCGGTTCTGAGATAGAAGGTATACCCGACTATCTCTTTCGGGTATCCTATGAAGATGCATTTCTCCGCTTTGGGTTCCAGCTTTTCAGGCTGAAGCTTTTTGACATAAGCATCACATCCCCAAACTTTAAGAAACGACAACTTTGGCTTCTTGCCAAACCACAGTTCATATGGCGTAGTCTCAACGGATTTTGATGGTGCCCTATTTAAAGTGAATGAAGCTGTCTCTAATGCATAACCCCAATACGATAGTGGCAAATCAGCAAGAGACATCATAGAATGCACCATATCTAATAAGGTTCGATTACGACGTTCGGACACACCATTACGCTGTGGTGTTCCGGGCGGTGTCAATTGTGAAACAATTCCACACCGTCTTAAGTGACTGCCAAACTCATAACTCAGATATTCACCTCCTCGATCAGATCTCTGGGACTCAACTTCACTCTGAAATTGCTTGAACTTTTCAAATGTTTCAGACTTGTGTTTCATTGAGTAAATATACCCATATATACTTAAGTCATCAGCGAAGGTGAGAAAATAACGATATCCACGATGCGCTGTAACATTCATTGGACCGCACACATCAGTGTGTATGATTTCCAATAAGTCATTCGCCCGTTCCATTGTTCCAGAGAACGGCGTTCTAGTCATCTTGCCCATGAGGCATGGTTCACATGTGTCAAGTGATTCAAAATCAAGTGACTCCAAAAGTCCATCAACATGGAGCTTCCTCATGCGTTTTACACCAATATGACCTAAACGGCAGTGGCACAAGAAAGTGGTACTATCATTATCAATTCTACATCTTTTGGCATCAATGTTGTGAACATGTGTGTCATCACTTTCAAGATTCAATATGAATAAACCCCTAACATTGGGTGCATGACCATAAAAGATATTACTCATATAAATAGAACAACCTTTATTCTCTGATTTAAATGAGTAACCGTCTCGCAATAAACAAGATCCAGATATAATGTTCATGCTTAACGCATGCACTAAATAACAATTATTCAGGTTCACCACTAATCCCGATGGTAATCGAAGAGAGAGCGTGCCGACGGCGATCACATCAACCTTGGAACCATTTCCCACACGCATCGTCACTTCGTCCTTTGCCAGCCTTCGTTTATTCGGTAGTTCCTATTTTGAGTTGCAAATGTGAGCAACCGAACCGGTATCAAATACCCAGGCACTACTACGAGAGCTAGTAAGGTACACATCAATAGCATGTATATCATATATACCTTGTTTGTCGTTCGCCGCCTTCTTGTCAGCCAGGTACTTGGGGCAGTTCCGCTTCCAGTGACCAGTTCCTTTGCAATGAAAGCACTCAGTTTCTGGCTTGGGTCCATGCTTGGGCTTCTTTGCAGGAGTAGCAACTGCTTTGCCATCCTTCTTGGTTTTACCCTTCTTGCCCTTGCCCTTGACTTTGCCATTTTTCTTGAAACTAGTGGTTTTATTGACCATCAACACTTGATGTTCTTTCTGGATTTCAGACTCAGCGACTTTTAGCATCGCAAACAGCTCGGCGACTGACTTGTTCATCCAGTGCATATTATAGTTCATCACAAAGCTCTTGTAACTAGGTGGCAGTGATTGAAGAACTCTGTCAGTGATCGCCTCTGGCGGAAGGGCAATTCCCAACTCTGCTAGACGAGTTGAATACCCAGACATTCTGAGTATGTGTTCACTGATAGACCCGTTCTCCTCCATCTTGCAAGCATAGAACTTATCGGAGGTTTCATACCTCTCGATCCGGGCATTCTTCTGAAAGATAAACTTCAACTCCTGGAACATCTCATATGCTCCATGACGTTCAAAACGTCTTTGAAGTCCCGGTTCTAAGCCATACAATATTGCACACTGAACTATTGCGTAATCTCCAGTACGTGCCTCCCAAGCGTTCTTAACGTCTTCAGAGGTCATGTCTTCTGGTTGGTCACCAAGCGGTGCATCAAGGACATATGATTTCTAGGAAGCCGTGAGGATAATCCTCAAATTACGGGCCCAGTCAACAACGTTACTTCCATCATCTTTCAGTTTAGCTTTCTCTAGGAACGCATTAAAATTCAGGGGTGCTACTGCGCGAGCCATTGATCTACAACATCAATATGCAAAGTTCACTTAGACTATTGTTCAAGATAATGAGTTTAGTTAATCAAATCACTAAAGCTCCCACTCAAATTGACATCCCTCAGGTCATCCGAGTGTCACATGATCAAGTCCACCAACTCAAGTCCGATCATCACGTGAGTTGAGGTGGCTTCAATGGTGAACATCATTATGTTGATCATATCCACTATATGACTCATGTTTGACCTTTTGGTCTCTTGTGTTCTGAGGCCATGTCTGTACATGCTAGGCTCGTCAAGTTTAACCCGAGTGTTCTGCATGTGCAACACTGGCTTGCACCCGTTGTATGTGAACGTAGAGTCTATCACACCCGATCATCACGTGGTGTCTCAACACGACGAACTTTCGCAACGGTGCACACTCGGGGAGAACACAATTTTATCTTGAAATTTAAGTGAGGGATCACCTTATAATGCTACCGTCATACTAAGCATAACAAGGTGCATAAAAGGATTAACATCACATGCAATTCATAAGTGACATGATATGGCCATGAACTCGTGCTTTAGATCTCCATCTTGAAAGCACCGGCATGATCTTGATCGTCACCGGCATGACACCATGATATCCATCATCTTGATCTCCATCAACGTGTCGCCATCGAGGTTGTCACGCCCTGCATGCTTCTACTACTATTGCTACCGTTTAGCGATAAAGTAAAGCATTACATAGCGCTTAATGATTGACACGTAGGTCATACAATAATTAAAGACAACCCTATGGCTCCTGCCGGTTGCCGTACTCATCGACATGCAAGTCATGAAATTCTATACATCACATGATCATCTCATACATCACATATATCACATCATGTAATTGGCCATATCACATCACAACATACCCTGCAAAAACAAGTTAGACGTCCTCTAATTGTTGTTGCATGTTTTACGTGGCTACTACGGGTTTCTAGCAAGAACGATTCTCACCTACGCATAAACCACAACGGTGATACATAATTTGCTTTTCAACCTTCTCAAGGACCGCCTTTGTCGAATCCAATCCAACTAAAGTGAGAGAAACTGCCACTCGCAAGCCATCTAGGTAACAAGTTGCATCGAGGGAACCGGTCTCTCGTAAGCGTACGAGTAATGTTGGTCCGGGCCGCTTCATCTCACAATACCGCTGAACCAAAATCCGACCAAGGAAGGAAGCAATCTAAGCATCAACGCCCACAAACCTTTTGTGTTCTACTCGAGATCTCATCGAACCATCAACCTAGCTCATGATGCCACTGTTGGGAAACGTTGCATGGGAAACAAAAAATTTCCTTCGCACACGAAGATCTATCCATGGTGATGAGCATCTACGAGAGGGAGAGTGGATCTACATACCCTTGTAGATCGCTAAGCGGGAAGCAGTAAGAAACGCAGTTGGTGTAGTCGAACGTCTTCACGATCCAAATCGCCGTGCGTCCCGCGATCCAATCACAATCTATCCCGTGATCCAATCATGATCCTTCCCGCGATCCAATCACGATCCGTCCTGCGATCTGATCACGATCCGTCCCACGAACTTGATCACGGTCCTTCTGATCTAGCACCGAACGGACGACACCTCCGCGTTCAGCACACGTACAGCTTGATGACGATCTCCACCATCTTGATCCAGCAAGAAGGAGTGGAGAGGAAGAAGAGTTCACCGGCAGCCTAATGGCGCTCCGGCGATGGTGATGGAGCAATTCCGGCAGGGCTTCGCCTAAGCACTGTAGAAAACCAATCTAGAGGAGAAACTATGCACTAGAGGAACGGGTAGCACGTGGCTGAAAATTCTGTGCCAAAACCCTAAAATCCTCTAGTATATATAGGAGGAGAGGAGAAGGAGTCTTGGCTGCCAAAAAGCCAGCCCTTGGGTCGACCAAAGTGGGGAGGAGAGGAGGACTCCTCCTCCAATCCTAGTAGGACTAGGTTCCTCCTTTTTTTGGCCTTTTTCCACCTTTTTCCCTTTGGGCTTTTTCTCCTAGCTGCATGGGCCTTGTGTGGGACTTCCACCAGCCCACAAAAGGCTGGTATTTACTCTCCCACAGCCCATGAAGCCTCTTGGGTCGAAATACACCTCCCGGTGGTCTCCCGGTACACTACCGGCATTCCCGGTACACTACCGATAAGCCCGGAACTTTTCCGGCGACCAAAACAGGACTTCCTATATATGAATCTTTACCTCCGGACCATTCCGGAGCTCCTCGGGACGTCCAGGATCTCATCCGGGACTCCGACCAAACTTCGGTAACCACCATACATAACTCTGTACTACCGAAACGTCACCAAACCTTAAGTGTGCAGACCCTGCGGGTTCGAGAACTATGTAGACATGACCGAGACACCTCTACGGTCAATAAACAATGGCGGGACCTGATGTCCACATTGGTTCCTACATATTCTATGAAGATCTTTATCGGTCGAACCTCTATGTCAAGGATTCAGTTAATCCCGTATGATGTTCCCTTTGTTCTTCGGTATGTTACTTGCCCGAGATTCGATCATCGGTATCTCCATACCTAGTTCAATCTCGTTACCGGCAAATCTCTTTACTCGTTCCGTAATACAAGATCCCGCAACTAACAATTAGTCACATTGCTTGCAAGGCTCACTGTGATGTTGTATTACCGAGTGGGCCCTGAGATACCTCTCCGTCACACGGAGTAACAAATCCCAGTCTCGATCCATGCCAACTCAACAGACACCCTCGGAGACACCTATAGAGCACCTTTATAGTCACCCAGTTATGTTGCGACGTTTGATACACACAAGGTACTCCTCCAATATCTGTGAGTTGCATGATCTCATGGTCATAGGAACATATACTTGACATGCAAAAAACAGTAGCAATAAACTGACACGATCATAAGCTACGTTTGTAGTTTGGGTCTTGTCCATCACATCATTCTCCTAATGATGTGATCCCATTATCAAATGACATCTCATGTCCATGGCTAGGAAACCTTAACCATCTTTCAATCAACGAGCTAGTTCACTAGAGGCATACTAGGGACATTGTGTTTGTCTATGTATCCACACATGTATCCATGTTTCCAATTAATACAATTATAGGATGGATAATAAACGATTATCATGAACAAGGAAATACAATAATAAACACTTTATTTATTGCCTCTAGGGCATATTTCCAACAAGTGATAGTCCTTATAATAAGTCTGCTAGCCAATGCTTGGATGAGTTAGATAATTTTGTTGATAAGCAATAATTTTTTAATGTTTTTGTTTGTAGAAAATTGAAACATAATGATTTCATACTTGATCGCTTAGGCGATTATATGAGTAGAACTATCAATGATCTTAAACTGATTAGGAAACATGCTTCCATGGTAACAACTCAAGTAGAACAAGTACTTAAGGCACATAATGATATGCTTAATGAGATGAATAGTAAAAACAATGATCATTCTGTTAGAGTGGTGACTAGAGGTGGTAGAATGAGTCAGGAACCTTTTTACCCTAAGGGCCATCCTAAGAGAATCGAGCAAGATCCTCAAAGAATTGATACTTATGCACCTAGTCGTTCCAGTGATAGGAGGAAAAAGAATGGTGATAGCACTTTGCATGCTACTAGTGAACCTGTTATAGATACACCTGAAAACCCAAATGATATTTCTGTTTCTGATGTTGAGACACAATCTGGTGATGAACATGTGGCTAGTGATAATATTAATGATGATGTTCATGTTGATGCTCAACCTAGTAATGATAATGATGTGGAGATTGAACCTGCTGTTGATCTTGATAACCCACAACCTAAGAATAAAAGATATGACAAAAGAGACTTTGTTGCTAGGAAGCATGGTAAAGAAAGAGAACCATGGGTTTAGAAACTCATGCCCTTTCCTCCTAAACCATCCAAGAAAAATGATGAAGAGGATTTTGAGCGCTTTGTTGAAATGCTTAGACCTGTCTTTTTGCGTACGCGCTTGACTGATATTCTGAAAATGTCTCCTTATGCTAAGTATATGAAAGATATTATGACTAATAAAAGGAGGATACCGGAAGATGAGATTTCCACCATGCTTGTTAATTATACTTTTAAGGGTGGAGTACTAAAGAAATTAGGAGATATAGGAATACCAACTATACCATGCTCTATTAAAGGGAATTATGTTAAAACTACTCTATGTGATTTGGCAGCTGGTGTTAGTGTTATGCATTTATTTTTATATCGTAGACTTAATTTGAGTAATTTGACACCTACTAAAATCTCTTTAAAATTGGCTGATAAATTAACTGCTCTACCTATCGGTATTTGTGAGGATGTACCTTTCGTAGTTGCAAATGCTACTATCTTAACGAACTTTGTTATTCTTGATATTCCTCAGGATGACAGTATGTCGATCATCCTTGGTATACCCTTTTTGAATACTCCAGGGGCTGTTATTGATTGCAACAAGGGCAATGTAACTTTTCATATTAATGGTAATGAGCATACGGTACACTTTCCGAGGAAACAACCTCAAGTTCATAGTATCAACTCCATTGAAAAAATTCCAACGATTATTATTGGCGACTTTGAATTCCCTCTTCCTACTGTCAAGAAGAAACATGATATACTTATTGTTGGGGACATGCATATCCCCATTGAGGTAAGTTAGTGTTATTCGACAATTCTCCAGTTTCATGTTATTCAAAAGAAGTTTGTTAATAAGATTTGATCAACCTTATTGATGGATTCCTTTTGATGAGCATGGGATGGATGAATTTAGAAAACACAACTCTCTCTATCCAACTTTTACTTTCTGTTAGTTAGAGTAAATAAAGTAAAAATGCTATTTTTTTTCTTCTGTTTTTTGAGTTTTCCGTGCAAAAGAAAAATGACCTGAAAATAAAAGTTCTTCAAAGGACCTGGAAATGTAGTATGATTTTTTCTTGAATATTTAAAAATATCTGGCACTGGGCACACTGTAGGGGGCTGCATCAGTGGGTCACAAGCCCACAAGGCACGGCCACCCCCTAGCCATGCCTAGCAGGATTGTGGGTCCCACATGGCCCCCCTTCACTTATTCCAGCACCCATCCACTTCTTCTTCCTCCAGAAAAAATCCCATCATTGCTCAAAACCGTGTTCTAGCTCATTTTGCTACCATTTTTGATCTCCTTGTGCAAAGCTTCATTCGCAAAACTGTTTTGGGAGATTGTTCTTTGGTACGTGACTCCTATAGTGGTCTAGTTTTTGTTCTAGTACTCCATATATTGCAATATTTTGCTACTGTGGTGACCATGTTCTTGAGCTTGCATGTCAATTTTGCATGGTCCTAAGTAGTTTGATACATGATATAGGCTCTAGGCACTTGTGGGAGTAGTTCCTATGAGTTTTGTTCACTTTTATTTTGAATCACTAAAAAATTCAGACAAAGAAAAAAATGTTGAGGAGGGTATTTCAAGGGGGTTCCTCAAGCAAGAAGGCCCCAAGACTCGCGATATGTGACCCTGACCTTGAGCCATTGAGGGGAGCACAAGTATGGCCTTGTGAATGGCCGTCAGATCAATTTATGAGTGATGCCGGTTTCAACGAAGAATTCTACGCATATACAAGAAATGCTGGCCTTGAGGAATTCGTTTCAAATAAATGCAACCAATACTATCAACTCACAGATTCTTTCATGCGGAGGTTTGAATTTTTATTCAACCGTAATAAACCCTCCATCCTATTTAATCTCTATGACAAATCTTATACTTTGGACCTAGAGGATTTTAACCATGCGTGCAAAATTCCACAATGAGGCAGCTATCGTGATCCGCACAGAACTGGATATAATGATTTTCTTGCTAGCCTCACCATAGGAGAAACTAGAAATATTACACAGGCTACCATGGGGAGCATTCACTTTCCTTCTATACATTATTTTTCTCTTTTCATAGGTAGATGTATTAACGGTAAAACTGATCATAGCCACCTTCGTGTTATCAATCTCAGTATTCTTAAGAGTGTAATAATAGGTGATAGGCGATATAACTTAGGAGACATTATTGCTAGATGGTTGCATAATAATGCTAAGGATTGAGATTTATTTGGCGGGATTTATGCCACTCGTATAACTAATTATCTTGGGGTACCCATACGGAGAAATGATACTGAACTACCACATGCTTTTCTTGATTATGAGGCTTTGGCACGTTTTCAGTTTCTTGAAAGGAACGAACAATCCCTCCAGTACTGACTAATTTTTGATAGACAATGTGTTGTCCATGTTACCCTTCCTTCTCCTGCCTTCTTTAACTTTCAAGAAAAATAGAGATACTTTATAACCAGAGAGGAGGCAAAGGAGTACGAGCGAAATGCGGAAACCGCCCGCCTCCATGCTGCATCGTTCAGGCGGTAGCCGTTGCAGCCTAGTACAACGTCGACTATGACTTCGGATATTATCCGGGCCAGCCATGTCCCTAGACCAACTTAGGCCAAAAGCCTATGCTTGGGGGAGTACGTATTTCTCACCGACTTTACATTCATGCTCTCACACTCATCTTAAGTAGTCGGTGTTCGTACTCTTTCATTGTACTATCCATGGTAGTTTATTTCCTTTTTCTACTTTCTTCTTGTGTGTTTAATTAACTTTGAGAAAATCCAAAAAAATAGTTATAGCTTTACCTTCCAGTTTTCTTAGTTGTAGCATTAAAAGAAAACCAAAATGATTTTTTCATTCTTCTTTTGCTTGTTGGGAGCTTTCTCGTGCAAATAGTTTTTCTCATTCTTATTTTGAATTTTCTTTATTTGGGTCATAAGGAGAAGACCACAATTAAAATGTTGAGTGGCTCTCATATGCGTAATTTTTTATCTATCAGAGAGCCCATATTACCTTGTCTTCTCCTTTTAGTTATTGGTTGCAGATTCCAGGTTAGTCCAATGCATGAGCACTCTTATTATTATCCACACCATTCGGTCGTGCAAGTGAAAGGCAATAATGACGATATTTGATGAAAAGACTGAGATGGAGAGAAGCCGGTATGAACTCGACCTATCTTGCTTTTGTAAATATGATTAGCTCATCGTTCCAAATTCAGTTCATTATGGGTGAAACATATTCGCGATGACAATTAGTGATTATAGTTACTCATGCCATGCTTAATTAGCTAAGATTGGATAATGGATTGTCTTGAGTGCTAACATGCATATTAAAATGGTTGTTGTTGTGGTTTTATCATGGCAGATGTCCGAGGACTTATGTTCGAGGCCATTGCTAAGGTGATGGACTCAAAGGGGTTGGTTGGGACGAAGGACACGAGTTTACCCAGGTTTGGCCCCTCAAGAAGAGGTAAAAGCCTACGTCCTTCTTGTGTTGTATTGATTGGAGTATCAATTACAAGGGAGCGGATTCGTTTGACCTAGTTCTCGATTAGTTGGTTTCTGTCTAAGTCTCCCCGAGTCTCGCCTTTATATAGGAGGTCAAGACCACGGGTTACACAAGTCTCATACCGACTCTTACAACGTATCTGACTCTATCTCTATGTTGCCTTATCATCTTGGACAAGCCGCCACCGGGCGGTTTAACCGCCCGGGTCTTCATGCCACCTTTCGTCTGGGCCTTGTCTTGGCCCATCCTGGTAAGCCGCTTACGTCTAGGCCTACGTCTCTTAGCCCATCTGTCTTGGTTTGGGTTATGAGCCGCCAGGTATGACCCGGCCCCACCTGGGCGGGTCTTACCACGGGGTTATATCCCCAACATTAGGCCCCAGGTTGATTTGAGCTTACTCATGTCAATCTTCCATCTTTACTGGGAGGCGAGTCTCACTCTTCATCACGTGAAAGTAAGATATGTAACCCGCCGTGACGTCATACCGGATATGCCAAAAAGATTCCCTGATGGCCGCAACGGATCTTTTCATCATTAAACTAACGGCTCAAAAATCGAGGCGTCCGTCTCGGTCGGTCAGTTTCCGTCGCCTTGATTCTCACGCCTGTTTCCACTTTCTAGCCTCTTAAATAGGATTGTGAAGGGTCTTTGTCATTTCCTCCGCTGCGTGTGCCTCTTCTTCTTCCTCTCGATGCCATCGCCCTCGAGCCCCCTTGCTCCGGTGAAGCTTTATCGCCGTCATCGCCCTAGGCCCCTGCATCAACCTAAATGGACCAGAGCCTTGCCCGCGACCGCCACATCACTTCCGGTACGTCCTTCTCCATCCCCTAGATCTGTAGCTTAGTGCGTCAAATCCATGGAGTTCTTCGGCCCCGTTAGAGCGCAAATTCTTCCTAATGCCAAACGACACATAGCCTAGTAAATCTTGTAATGATCATCTTCCTATTGCGGTAAATCGTAGGAAATCACCAATATCATAATACAGATCTGTAGTTGCTTCCTTTTACTGCCCTCAAACTTTGCTAGTTCTTCCTCAGTTCATCATTAGGTTTGCAATAAATCAG
Source organism: Hordeum marinum (assembly GCA_022496015.1). Lineage (NCBI taxonomy): Eukaryota > Viridiplantae > Streptophyta > Magnoliopsida > Poales > Poaceae > Hordeum > Hordeum marinum. Next base: position 311,114,927 of record CM039673.1, read on the forward strand.
TTTTTCTCTGTTTGTAGATCTGCAATTATAAAGATAGCATTCTAAACATGTTTTCCACACTTCGTTGTATTTTGCTTCATGCTCTGCCAACTTAACCCGCCATATAAACTTTCGGCTCTCGCCATAAACTGCACTGGCGGCTTAGCTTCATAGAACTTAGATTTCGTCAGCCGCCCTTAGTTGCCTGTCACCTTCTAACTTGCCGCGCACTGTTACTTTCCACAGTCTCAAGACACCATTATGCCTCGTGCGTCATCTTCCTGTAATTGGGTCTGCTCTGCAGTCTTTGAGGAGTTTTTGAAAGATTTCATAGATGCAGGGACCTTGCCAGCCAAAAACGTCATTCATTGGTGGTTTCCAGGCAATGAGAAGAAACCCATCCCCCAAGAGGGCGAAATAGTCATATTCGCGGACCACCTTGCACACGGTTTCAGCCCACCCGGCTCTAAATTTTTCTAAGACGTCCTTCATTTCTTCAGGCTGCATCCTCAGGATATTGCACCCAACTTCATCTCAAACATGTGCAACTTCCAAATCCTTTGTGAAGTTTAGTTACAAGAAGAGCCATCATTTGACCTCTTCTGTCAATTCTTCTATGTAAACCGCCAAACAGAAGTGGCAGCTGGCCCAAGCTTGGAGCTCGGCGGAGTCTCCATTCAAAGAAGATGGGCTATGACCTTTACGGCTGTTCGAATGCCAAGTCACCCAAGGACTGGAACAGAACCTGGTTTTATTGTAAAGACACTTCTTGGGAGGGAGAACGTCCATTGCCGGGTTATCGTCCGACATGGCTCTGCACCACAACTGAACTCCCAAACCGGATGTCAGCCTCCGAACGGGCGAAGTACGCTCCGGATTTCGCCAAAATTAGAGCCCTCATGGCCAATGGTCTGACAGGGATAGATCTGCCCCGCTTGTCACGCCCAAGATGTGTGCCTATCCATTTCAAGGCACGAGGGCCTCGCAAGGGATAGAGGCGCATCTTGCCATTCGCAAGTATAGAATCATTGCATCATACATTACAGAAGAGATGAGTATACAAGTTGGCTTACACTCGCCACATACTAAATTACAATTCCACACAGAGTTCAAATCATCAAGATGAAGACAGGGTCCGACTACGGACGAAATCAAACGATAAAACAGATGCAAATGATACTATCTCGCTATTCCAAAGATCATGACCATGGTCCCCTACTCATTCGGGTAAGTCACGTACATCCTGCCTCTTTCCTCGTCATATTCGCACTGGAGCTGGGTCAGCTCATCCTGCACCTACTCATCTGTACCTGTACCTAGAGGGTTGTCGTAATATGTGAGCCACAAGGACTCAGCAATCAAGCGCCCGGGTACTGAGACTATTCAAGCTTCAAGGTTGGGAAGGGTAGGTGTTTAGTTTGCAGCAGCACTAAGCATATATGGTGTCTAAACTTACGTAACATGAAAATAAATATGAGTGGCCTACGATGACGGATTGAATCTAAAATAATCTCTAAGAGATCCTGAACACTTACTTACGTCAATCATAACCCCACCGTGTTCTCTCTCGATCATGTTCATGAGCAGAGACGATCATGGTTACTCACACAGTTGGTGTATTTTATTAGAGTTTACTTCAAGTTTACTATAACCAAGTGTTAAACAAGTATCCAAGTTGCCACATAACCGCGGGCACGGCTTCTCGAAAAGATTTAACCCTGCAGGGATGCTCCAACCAGTCCATCACAAATTAACCACACTCCGCGGGAATAGCCTCGACCATGGATCTTGTGATCATCATAGGTACTCCAAAGAATTCCAACCCCTCGAGATAACCCGAAGAAAGTCGGAGTCCACACGCAAGACATGCGATAAAGGTAAAACAAATCCAGCAAGACCTCCCGACGTGTCGACGAACCCGGTAAGAGTTGCGTATCTCGTTCTCAGGACATGACCAGATGAGCACATCGTACAATGGCCTGATAGAAATCTCCCGAGTTGCCCCAAGTTGGCCCCGCACACGACTCTAGTTTGGACCAACACTCATGAGGAGCACTAGCTCGGGGGTTGTTTAATTATCCATGGGATTAAAAAGCCCTATGCAAATTTTATTAAGTTGTTAAGAAAATGTAGTACCAAAATTGGGTCTTACTAGAAAATTTTTAATCTCAACCGAATAAACAAGGGGGTCCCCATAACAACCCCAAGCATGTTAGGAGCGCAAAGTATGGAAAACATAACACCGGTAACAAGAAACTATGGTGGTAACAGCGGAACAAAACACCTAGCAAAAGGCCAAGCCTTCCACCAATACCAATATATATATGTGCATTAAAATAAATAATAGAAAATATTGTGATATGTCAAATCCATGTTATAACATGGAACAACCTGCACCTGCAACTAAGAACGCTATAAGAGGGGCTGAGCAGCGCTAACTTAGCCAATCAAAGGTTTGCTAGGATGTGATGGGTTAGAGTCTTTCATGGCAATTAGGAGGCTGTCATTCAATTGGTAGTTAGGCAATTGTAACGATAAGAGCGAGATACTAGCAAGCAAAAGTAGTGTCAGGATCCGGGTACGATCATCTTACCTGTTGGTTCTTTAGCGGAACAAGTAGCGAGATCCTCGTAGTGGTACTCTCCTGGGTCCTCGTACTCAGTATCAACACTCGTGTCTACCCAAGAGAAACAGCAACAATAAACCTCCAACCAAGGTGCAATGCACAACCAAGATGATGCATGATTCATTTATGAAGAATTAAACATGGCAATCCAAAACTAGTCATGTTGCACATGCAAGGATTGGTTATTAATGAATCTGGACAGAACCTCTTGTTAAGTTATTTAGACATGCATGAACATGGAAAATATGGATGCATCATGCAAAATCGATAGAGATGCATATAAAGAACGCAAGAAACGGAGTTACGGTTCTCACGATACTCTCATGACAAGGTACGAGGCAAAGCTCAAGACAATCAAGGCCATGGGCTAATTCTTGGCATTCCAAGGTAGCCACTGGTTAGGCATGAAAAACCAACCACAATAGACTCAAAGATCAATCAATTCCATGGAGTATAGCTCCCACAAGTCACAAACACTAAAAACAAACAATCTGCCACAAAACAGCAATATAGCAACTTACACAGCCCACCACTTGTGCTACAAGAACCCTACAGCCACAAATAAGGTATTGAAATAAACTACATGACATACATATCAAATTATCCAACTACACAATCTGTAAAGGAGGCACACATCAATAAGCATGAAGCTATCAAGTTGGCATGATGAAACAGTTTTCTGGGACTTGGTGAAAATAACAGTTTTCTGGAATCTGAGTTAATCTGGTAGCATGTTGACAGCATAAGTTAAAGGTGCTAGAGACCACCTCTTGGCATGAAAATTAACATGGTAGTAGTAGACAACATCTAATCCAAAATAGTAGCACTAAGCATGAGCTAATTCTCAACACATCACAAGATACCAACCACTCTACATGGCATAAAAATCACACCAGATTCTCATGTTAGCTACTTTGTAGCATGTTTCCCACTTATATGGGCGATTGTCATGTTAAACAAAAATACCATGGTATAATAGATATAAAACACTATCACTTCCTAGTTGGCACATGCCCCAAAGCAAGCAAGGATTAAATCATGCAAAAATGACAAAGCAACATCACAACAGAAAATGAAAGTTTTATAAACTTTCTGAAAAGTGAAATCTAAAGGCACCAATGGATTCATTGTCTCTTTCTACCCCAAATGCATGTGTCATACTCATATGTTCATGTGAAGCATCAAGACACAATCTATACTAGCAAAATATCCTCTACTCTTATAAGTGGAATATTACTCTAAATGGAGATGAGCAAAAATGGACATAAGAAGATTTGGAAACTTAGTTTAACATGGAAATGATCTAACAAATCTACAACATGCATAAACAACAAAGGATATGGCAAGTGGGGGAAAGGACCCACTTGTCACCTCACACACATACACCCTATACACACCACTACAAGGCAAGCACACACAGGCTCTATATATGCCCAAGGGCATATGAGCACAAATACAACCATGATCATACCACCCATGAGGGGGTGTTCATCCACACACATATGCTCACATATATGCACAATGCATATATGCATATGCATATGTATATGGCAACACACACACACACACACTCACAAGAACACACACACATATACAACATATATGTATACACACATGCACTACACACCTCTCATACACACATGCACATATGTATGTATGCACTAAGCACACACACACCAACACTCTACACATATGCACATGACAGGAAACAAAAAAAAATAAAAACAAACATGCATGTTTTATTATCTACACACACATACATGTAGCAAGAGGGAAAACAATAAAAGAAAAGAAAATAAAAACAAAAAAGGGGGAGGGGTCGGGCTCGAACCCACGACCTCAGGGTCGCTACCCCGAGTCGGTTGCCACTACGCTATCGACGCGACTATTAACAGAGGAGGACATCGGGCGCTCTAATGCACACACACGCGCGCTACTCTGACGAAACTGAAAAACAGAGCACCTGTAGCGATAAGCAACGGCGGCGATGCTACACGGCAGCATAGGGGGCTTCCGGCGGTGCGATCGGGCGCGCACGCTAGAGGGAACAACTGGGGTTCCATTGCCCTTGTCATCTTGCGATGGGAAGGACGGAGGCGAGCTACAAGCTCACACCTTTCGATCGACGGCGACGGACACGACGATGACTATAGGAAGGCCTACGCGGGGAAGGAGGGAGCTATGGGGACCGGATGCTCACCGAGGGGAAGCAGAGACGCGAGGGAACGCGGATGACAGCGAGTCGGAGGGGAAGAAGACGAAGAAGACCGGCGGCGACACTCTCTGCTTGAGGACGACGATGACGAGCAGGGGGCGCTGCAGGGGAGGTGCTCCTCACCTCCTAGGGGCGGGAATGGAACGCGGGGACGTTCCCCGAGCTCCACGCCATCACCACCGGGGACAAGACCCACCGGGGATGCGGCGACGACGAAGAAGACGACCGGCGGGGACTCTGCTTCTCTCTGAACCTCACTGCGCTCTGAATTTCTTACCTGACAGGGGGGAAGAAGAGAGGAGGGAGAGGAATTGAGAGGGAGATGGGAGCTGCAGCAGCGGAGGGGAGGAGAGGAACCCTACCGGAGGGGGCACGCACGCCGAGGGGGGACTAAATACCCACGGGCTGACGACGACGGGCGACAGAAAAGGGGACAGCGGACAGTGCTCTCTCTCTCTGCTCGCTGACGGAGAAGACAGACGGGGCAGGTGACCATTCTCTCGAGCGGGCTGGGCCGCGGGGAAGACAAGGCCCACCTGGCTCTCTGTCTCTGTGGAAAAGAAAAATCACAGGGTTTTCCCTTTAAACAAAACAACAAGAAACGAAAAACCCTAGAGGATAATAAAAAGGATTTTTGTGCAAAACAAAAATACTTTTGCAAAGAAAATAATATGCACTATTTAATATAAATATTAAGATGATTTTTAGGACAAGTAATTTTAATACATTTTAAAATAACAGCCCCTATTTATTTAAATCACACAAGCATACAAACTCCAAACATGAAAAGAACCATGCTCAAAATTAATAATACATATAGGGCTACCTCTTGAACATTTTTAAGCAATTTAATTTGCAAGTTAAATCTGTTTATAAAATAACATGGGAAATAAAGGCATTAGGTTGGGGTTTTTTTGAAAAGAAAAAGAGAGGGGAAGAAGAAGGAGGTTTGCACACAAACACCACACCACACTCAAACCACATCACAACACTCACATACAAGGTCACTTCACAACAAGGCATGGCATGAAGAATGGTATGATGCATGATGCATGAATGCAAGAGAAGACATGGTATGACAAGGTGCAATCCATTCATAAAGCTCATTACACAAGGTTCATACAAAAGATTACATGCCATAAAAGGTAGGGACAACACTTGGGCCGTCACAACTCTCCCACGCTACAAGAGGATCTCGACCCGAGATCTAGGAACGAAAGAAGTCTAGAAATTCGGAACGGAGAAGGTCCTCGCATTCCCAAGTAGCTTGTTTGTCACAATGATGAGACCACTTCAACTTGAGGAACTTGATAGACTTGTTGCGAGTCTTACGCTCAGTTTCTTTGAGAATTGCAAGTGGATGCTCATGATAAGAGAGGTCTTCCTAGAGATCAATGTCTTGGAGGTTAATGGTTCGCTCAGGAGTCTTGAAGCATCTCCGGAGCTGAGAAACATGGAAGACATCATGCACGTTCGTGAAATTTGGAGGAAGCTCTAGTTGATATGCAAGACCACCTCTCTTGCCAACAACTTTGAAAGGACCAACAAAACGAGGAGGTAGCTTCCCTTTAATTCCAAACCGCTGAGTGCCCTTCATGGGAGAGACTCTGAGATAGACTAGATCATCCACTTGAAAGGAAAAAACCCGATGTTTGTTATCATAATAACTCTTCTGTCGGGACTGAGCTGCTTTGAGGTTCTCCCGAATGACATGGCACATTTCTTTTGCTTTAGTGATCATGTCATTGCCCAATATCTGACGCTCACCGGTTTCAGACCAGCTAAGAGGGGTGCGACACTTTCTGCCGTAGAGAATCTCGACAGAGGCCTTGCCTGAGCTAGCTTGAAAGCTATTGTTGTATGAGAATTCAGCATATGGAAGGCAGTCTTCCCACTTCATGCCGAACGAAATCACACAGGCTCTGAGCATATCTTCAAGGATCTGATTCACTCTCTCAACTTGACCACTTGTCTGCGGATGGAACGCAGTGCTGAAATGGATCTTGGTACCCATAGCAGTCTGGAAGGCTCCCAAAACTTGGAAGTAAAGAGGCTTCCACGGTCAGAAGAGATGAGCTGAGGAATACCATGCAAAGATACTATCCTTGACGTATACAACTCTACAAGATGACCTGCCGAGATAGATTCTTTGACTGGCAGGAAATGAGCAACTTTTGACAGCTTGTCGATAACCACAAAGATGGCATCATTGCCTATCTTGGACTTGGGAAACCCAGTGACGAAATCCATCTCCACATGATCGAATTTCCACTCTGGGAGAGGCAAAGGCTGAAGAAGACCTGCTGGACATTGATGCTCCGCCTTCACTCTGTGACAAACATCACACTCATTCACGAACTGAGCAATTTCATGTTTCATGCGAGTCCACCAGAAGGTTTGCTTGAGATCCTAACACATCTTGGAAATGCCTAGATGAATGGATAGAAGAGAATTGTGTGCTTCGTCCATGATAACCTTTCTGAGATCATCTTTGGGAACCACAAGACGGTCCTCGAAGAACAAGGTATCTTTGTCATGAACGCGAAAGCACTTATACTTCGGAATGCTCTTGGCCACACCTTTCTTCACTTTCTTCACCATAGCATCAAGAAGCTGCGCTTGGTGAACCTGATCTTCCAAAGTCGGAGAAACTTGAAGATTGGCAAGAAATCCTTGCGGAATCATCTAAAGGTTGCGCTTGCAGAAGGCTTCACAAAGCTCAGGTTGAAGAGGCTTCAAGATGAGACTATTGCAGTACGCCTTATGGCTGAGCGCGTCTGCAATGACATTTGCTTTCCCAGGAGTATACTCAATGCTTGGATTGAATCCCTCAAGCATTTCCACCCAACGAGACTGCCAAAGATTAAGATTGGGTTGAGTGAAAATGTACTTCAAGCTCTTGTGATCGATGTACACCTCAACTAGTCTACCCAACAACAAATGCCTCCAAGTCATTAGAGCATGCACAACTACCGCCAACTCAAGATCATGAGTGGGGTAGTTCTTCTTGGCAGGCTTCAATTGACGCGAGGTATAAACAACAATCTTCTTATCTTGCATGAGAACACCACCAAGACCTTGGAGAGAAGCATCACAGAATACTTGGAAAGGCTTAGACTGCTCAGGAGGAACAAGAAATGGAGCTAAAGTCAGTCTCTGCTTGAGCGTATTGAACGCTACATCACACTCAGGAGACCAAACATACTTGACACTCTTCTGGAGGAGATTGGACAGAGGCTTAGCAATTTGAGAGAAGTTCTCCATGAATTTTCTGCAATAACTAGCAAGCTCGAGGAAACTCTGAAGCTGCTTCACATTCTGAGGAGGTTCCCACTTCAAGATTGCCTCAACTTTCTCAGGGTGCACTTTAATTCCCTCGGAAGAGATCACATGCCCAAGGTACACCACTTCATTGAGCCAAAACTCACACTTGGAAAACTTGGCATAGAATCGATGCTCTCTTAACTTGTCAAGCACAAGGGAGAGATGCTCTGCATGCTCTTCTTCTGTCTCCGATAACACAAGGATATCATCCAGATAGACCAAGACGAATTCATTCTTGAAAGGAGAGAAAATGAAATTCATCATTCTTGAGAAGGTTGGATGAGCATTAGCACGACCAAACGACATGACAGTGTACTCATAAGAGCCAAAACTCGTCATGAAAGCGGTCTTGGGAATGTCTTCTTCGCGAATGCGAATCTGATGATAACCCCTACGAAGATCAAGCTTCGAGAAAACCTTGGTACCTTTCAGTTGCTCAAACAACTCGTTGATGTTGGGAAGTGCGTACTTGTTTGTGATTGTCTTCTTGTTCAATGGACGGTAGTCGACACAAATACGATCCATTCCATCTTTCTTCTTGACAAACAAAACACCACAACCCCATGGAGAAGAACTTGGTCTGATCAGAACCAGATGTTCTTGCTCATCTAGCTGCTTCTTCAACTCTTTCAGCTCTTCGGGGCCAAGTTTATATGGGCGCTTACATACCGGTTCAGTACTGGGCTTGAGATCAATCACAAACTCGACTGGCCGGTGCAAAGGCATTCCTGGCAATTCTTTTGGAAAGACATCTTCATACTCACAAACCACCGAAATTTGAAAAATCACCAGGATTTCACCCTTCTCATTAAGAGAAAAGAGACGGATTGTGTCATCGCAAGCCACGAATATAATCACATCTTCTGAAGGATGAGTCAACTTGACTTCTTTTGCTTTGCAATCAATATAAGCCTTATTCATAGCCAGGAAGTCCATGCCCAAAATGGGATCAATATCGGAATTCCCGAGAACAATTGGAGAAGCCAGAAAAGAATAATTGCCCAACTTGATAGAAACATCCGGAACAATGCAATTGGAATTCAACATCTTACCGGGCGACACCACAAACAAAGACTTAGGCAATTCTTGATAATCAAACTCATTCTTGACAAAGAAAGGGCGAGACATGAAACAATGCGATGCACCAGAATCAAATAACACTTTTGCAGGAATAGAATTAACTGAAAGATTACCCATAATCACATCATTGGACTAATCTGCTTCAGCTGCATTCACCATATTCACTCTTGCGGTCTTGGGATTATGATTCACCATAGCATTGCTTGGAGGCTTGACAGGAGGAGGAGGCGAAAGACGCCGCTGGTTGCACTTGTTTGCATAGTTACCGTTCTGGCCGCACTTGTGACAAGTCACCTCAGAAAGCGGACGAACATTGCCTGGAGGAGGAACAAGTACTGCCTTGGATGCCTGGGGTCTCTGCTGAAATCCTGGGTTGGGTGGGTGGGAAGAACCACGACCACCGAAGTGCTTCTGCTGCTGAGGAGGACGAAACGAAGGAGGATTTGGCACCCAATAGTTCTGCTGCTTGGGAACCATCTGAGAGCTGGAAGAAGAAAAATATGAATCCCTTGAACGCTTCTTAGAGTTCTCCAACTTGAGTTGCGTTGCCTCGACCTTCAAAGCCATGTTGTAGAACTGATCAAACTCACGGGGCTCTTGAAGAACTAGGCCTGGCAGAAGCTCATCCTTGAGACCACCTCTGAACTGATAGATCATAGCCTTGTCATCTGGAACATCTTGCTTAGCATAACGGGCTAGATTCTGGAACTTGACGTTGTATTGATAGACAAACTTGCTTCCCTGTTCAGGTGCCTGAACTTCTCATGCATCTCCTCTACAAAGCTTGTCGGAATATTATGAGCCCTGAAGTCACGACGGAAATCGTCCCAAGTAACAACACGATCGCCCCTGGAATCCTTGTACTACTGCCACCAATCAACTGCTTGACCCTTGAGCTACAACAATGCAAATCTAACAAAGTCCTCTGGCCTGACATTGCTGCACTCGAAATGCTTACTCATATCACGGAGCCAATCATCAGCATCAAAAGGCTGCTCACAATAGGTGAAAGACTTGGGCTGGTTGGCAAGGAACTGATTGAGCGTCGCAAACTGAGGCTGATTCTGGAAATTCCCTTGAAAAGCTTGCTGACCCTGCTCCCTTTCTTGCAACAGCCTAAGCAACATCTGAGTGTTCACATTGGTTGCGGCCATCACAGCTTGCCAAGCTTCTAGAGGAGGAGGCAGAGGTGGCGGCGATAGAGGCGATGGTGGAACATCAGTCTTCTCCTCACCACGACCCGGATTGTTACGAGTTGGTGGATCCATCCTGAAGATGGACAAAACACATCAACACCTCATTGATAAGATGAATTGAAAGCCGAATCAAATGCTTGAAAGAAATTGAACAAATAACAACACAACCTTCCTACTGAAAAATTAGTAAGAATGCTTCTTCGGTTAATGGTAACATCCTCAGGTATTAGAAGCCACTTGAACTAGCACAAAAGTATTGAGCTAACTGCTCGGAACAAATGTATATGTGCACATACATCTGAAGAAGATGATCCTATATAACTACAAGAATTCCCACCTATGAACTTCCGAAAACTTTCTGGTTATGCAATCCGGTATGAGGGATACAAGGAGGAAATATCCCACACAACTAGCAATCCTACACCCCAATTGTATCCATCCTTCAACACATAACCAGAGGCTTTCACAAATTCACCTAATCTCGAATCCTCGAACTCACAACGATACTAAACCATGGTGGTACCCCGGACGCCTCCCTAATACAGGGTGACTCCGACCTTATCTCACCACGACAAGTATTTAAGTAATTTCGAAGACTCTCCGTCCTGAGATATCAAGGAAGTTGAATGATAACGATGTGCCAACATTCCCTGGAGCTTGACTCCCTAGAAGAAATCAAGTCGGACAGGAGGCACCAAGATAGAACCCTATCACATCGGTATCATATAGACTCCAAAATACCCGTGTGATCCTAATTTTTTTTGAGTGAGAATAGTAGTAGAATCAAAATTCCTAAGTCGAATACCTCACCAGAGCATAGAAGAGGAGTAAAAAGAATCCTACTCTCCGATATAACTAGACTCAAAACAGTTTTTCTCTAGACTCGACTCGGCCAAGTTCAATCAAGCAAAGGCTCATATGGTCGTATGGCTCTAATACCAACTTGTCACGCCCAAGATGCGCGCCTATCCATTTCAAGGCACGGGGGCCTCACAAGGGATAGAGGTGCATCTTGCCATTCGCAAGTATAAAATCATTGCATCATACATTACAGAAGAGATGAGTATACAAGTTGGCTTACACTTGCCACATACTAAATTACAATTCCACACAGAGTTAAAATCATCAAGATGAAGACAAGGTCTGACTATAGAAAAAATCAAACGATAAAACAGATGCAAATGATACTATCTCGCTATCCCAAAGATCACGACCATGGTCTCCTACTCATCCGGGTAAGTCACACACATCCTGCCTCTTTCCTCGTCATATTCCCACTAGAGCTGGGTCAACTCATCCTCCATGTACTCATCTCTACCTGTACCTGGAGGGTTGTAGTAATCTGTGAGCCACAAGAATTCAGCAATCAAGCGCCCGGGTACCAAGACTATTCAAGCTTAAAGGTTGGGAAGGGTAGGTGTTTAGTTTGCAGCAGCACTAAGCATATATGGTGGCTAAACTTACGCAACATGAAAATAATATGAGTGGCCTACGATGAACGATCGAATCTAAAATGATCTCTAAGAGATCCTGAACACTTACTTACGTCAATCATAACCCCACTGTGTTCTCTCCCGGATCATGTTCACGAGCAGAGATGATCACGGTTACTCACACAGTTGGTGTATTTTATTAGAGTTTACTTCAAGTTTACTATCACCAGGTGTTAAACAAATATCCAAGTTGCCACATAACCGCGGGCACGGCTTCTCGAAAATATTTAACCCTGCAGGGGTGCTCCAACTAGTCCATCACAAATTAACCACACTCCGCAGGAATAGCCTCAACCACGGATCTCGTGATCATCATAGGTAACTCCAAAGAATTCCAACACCTCGAGATAACCCGAAGAAAGTCAGAGTCCACACGGAAGACATTCGATAAAGGTAAAACAAATCCAGCAAAACCCCCTGATGTGTCGACGAACTCGATAAGAGCCACGTATCTCATTCTCAGGACACGACCGGATGAGCACAACATACAGTGGCCTGATAGAAATCTCCCGAATTGCCCCGGGTTGGCCCCGCACATGACTCTAGTTTGGACAAACACTCATGAGGAGCACTGGCCCAGGGGTTGTTTAATTATCCACGGGGTTGCAAATCCCTATGCAAATTTTATTAAGTTGTTAAGCAAATGTAGTACCAAAGTTGGGTCTTGCTAGACAAGTTTTAATCTCAACCGAATAAACAAGGGGGTCCCCATAACAACCCCGAGCATGTTAGGAGCGCAAAGTATGGAAAACATAACACCGATAACAAGAAACTATGGCGGTAACAGTGGAACAAAACACCTAGCAAATGGCCAAGCCTTCCACCAATACCAAGATATATATGTGCATTAAATTAAATAACAGAAATATTGTGATATGCCAAATCCATGTTATCACATGGAACAGCCTGCACCTGCAACTAAGGACGCTATAAGTGGGGCAGAGCAGCGCTAACTTAGCCAATCAAAGGTTTGCTAGGATGTGATGGGTTAGAGTCTTTCATGGCAATTAGGAGGCTGTCATTCAAGTGGTAGGTAGCGCAATTGTAACGATAAGAGCGAGATACTAGCAAGCAAAAATAGTGTCAGGATCCGGGTACGATCATCTTGCCTGTTGGTTCTTTAGCGGAGCAAGTAGCGAGATCCTCGTAGTGGTACTCTCCTGGGTCCTCGTACTCAGTATCAACACTCGCGTCTACCCAAGAGAAACAGAAACAATAAACCTCCAACCAAGGTGCAATGCACAACCAAGATGATGCATGATTCATTTATGAAGAATTAAACATGGCAATCCAAAAGTAGTCATGTTTCGCATGCAAGGATTGGTTATTAATGAATCCGGACAGAACCTCTTGTTAAGTTATTTAGACATGCATGAACATGGAAAATATGGATGCATCATGCAAAATCAATAGAGACGCATATAAAGAACGCAAGAAACGGAGTTATGGTTCTCACGATACGCTCATGACAAGGTACGAAGGCAAAGCTCAAGACAATCAAGGCCATGGGCTAATTCTTGGCATTCCAAGGTAGCCACTGGGTAGGCAATTAAAAAACAACCACAATAGACTCAAAGATCAATCAATTCCATGGATTATAGCTCCCACAAGTCACAAACACTAAAAACAAACAATCTGCCACAAAACAGCAACATAACAACTTACACAGCCCACCACTTGTGCTATAGGAACCCTACAGGCACAAACAAGGTATTGAAATAAACTACATGACATACATATAAAATTAGCCAACTACACAATCTGTAAAGGAGTCACACATCAATAAGCATGAAGCTATCAAGTTGGCATGATGAAACAGTTTTTTGGGACTTGGTGAAAATAAGAGTTTTCTGGAATCTGAGTTAATCTGGTAGCATGTTGACACCATAAGTTAAAGGTGCTAGAGACCACCTCTTGGCATGAAAATTAACATGGTAGTAGTAGACAACATCTAATCCAAAATACTAGCACTGAGCATGAGCTAATTCTCAACACATCGCAAGATACCAACCACTCTACATGGCATAAAAATCACAGCAGATTCTCAGACTTAGAAATATTTTGCATGGTGAAAACAGAAACATCAAGTTAGCTACTTTGCAGCATGTTTCCCACTTACATGGGCGATTCTCATGTTAAACAAAAATACCATGGCATAATAGACATAAAACACTAGCACTTCCTAGTTGGCACATGCCCCAAAGCAAGCAAGGATTAAATCATGCAAAAATGACAAAGCAACATCACAGCAGAAAATGACAGTTTTATAAACTTGCTCAAAAGTGAAATATGAAGGCACCAATGGATTCATTGTCTCTTTCTACCCCAAAAGCATGTGTCATACTCATATGTTCATGTGAAGCATCAAGGCACAATCTATACTAGCAAAATATCCTCTACTCTTATAAGTGAAATATTACTCTAAATGGACATGAGCAAAAATGGACATAAGGAGATTTGGAAACTTAGTTTGACATGGAAATGATCTAACAAACCTAAAACATGCATAAACAACAAAGGATATGGCAAGTGGGGGAAAGGACCCACTTGTCACCTCACACACATACACCCTACACACACCACTACAAGGCAAGCACACACAGGCTCTATATATGCCCAAGGGCATATGAGCACAAATACAACCATGATCATATCACCCATGAGGGGGTGTTCATCCACACACATATGCTCATATATATGCGCACTGCATATATGCATATGCATATGTATATGGCAACACACACACACACACACACTCACAAGGACACATACATATATACAACATATATGTATATACACATGCATTACACACCTCCCATACACACATGCACATATGTATGTATGCACTAAGCAGACACACACAAACACTCTACACATATGCACATGACAGGAAAGGAAAAAAAATAAAAACAAACATGTATGTTTTATTATCTACACACACATACATATAGCAAGAGGGAAAACAATAAAACAAAAGAAAAGAAAAACAAAAAAGGGGGAGGGGGAGGGTTTGAACCCACGACCTCAGGGTCGCTACCTCGAGCCGGTTTCCACTGTGCTATCGACGCGGCTGTTAACGGAGGAGGACATCGGGCTCTCTATAGCACACACACACGTGCTACTCTGACGAAAATTAAAAACAGAGCACCTGCGGCGACAAGTAATGGCGGCGACGCTACATGGCGGCACAGGGGGCTTCCGGCGATGCAATCGGGCACGCACGCTAGAGGGAACAACCGGGGTTCCATGCCCCTTCTCATCTTGCGATAGGGAGGACGGAGGCGAGCTACAAGCTCACACCTTTCGACCGGCGGCGACGGACATGACGACGACTACACGACGGCCTATGTGGAGAAGGAGGGAGCTACGGGGACCGGTTGGTCACCGAGGGGAAGCGGAGACGCGGGGGAACATGGATGACGGCGAGCCGGAGGGGAAGAAGACCGGCGGCGTCGCTCTCTGCTTGCGTACAACGGCGACGAGCAGGGCGCGCTGCAGGGGAGGTGCTCCTCACCTCCTAGGGGCGGGAATGGAATGCAGGGACGTTCCCCAAGCTCCAAGCCATCACCATCAGGGACAAGACCCACCGGAGACACGGCGATGGCGAAGAAGACGACCAGCGGGGACTCTGCTTCTCTCTGAACCTCACCACGCTCTTAATTCCTTACCTGACAGGGGGGAAGAAGAGAGGAGGGAGAGGAGTTGAGAGGGAGATGGGAGCTGCGGCGGCGGAGGGGAAGAGAGGAACCCGAGCGAAGGGGGCACGCATGCCGAGGAGGGACTAAATACCCACGGGCTCACGGCGACGGGCGATGGAAAAGGGGACGGCGGATTGCGCTCTCTCTTTGCTCGCCGACGGAGAAGACAGACGAGGCAGGTGACCGTTCTCCCGAGCGGGCTGGGCTGCGGGGAAGACAAGGCCCACCTGGCTCTCTCTCTCTCTTTGGAAAAGAAAAACCACAGGGTTTTCCCTTTAATCAAAACAGCAAGAAAAGAAAAACCCCAGAGGAGAATAAAAAGGATTTTTGTGCAAAACAAAAATACTTTTGCAAAGAAAATAATATGCACTATTTAATATAAATATTAAGATGATTTTTAGGACAAGTAATTTTAATACATTTTAAAATAACAGCCCCTGTTTATTTAAATCACACAAGCATACAAACTCCAAACATCAAAAGAACCATGCTCAAAATTAATAATACATATAGGGCTACCTCTTGAACATTTTTAAGCAATTTAATTTGCAAGTTAAATCTGTTTATAAAATAACATGGGAAATAAAGGCATTAGGTTGGGGTTTTGTTGAAAAGAAAAAGAGAGGGGAAGAAGAAGGAGGTTTGCACACAAACACCACACCACACTCAAACCACATCACAACACTCACATACAAGGTCACTTCACAACAAGGCATGGCATGAAGAATGCTATGATGCATGATGCATGAATGGAAGAGAAGACATGGTATGACAAGGTGCAATTCATTCATAAAGCTCATGACACTAGGTTCATACAAAAGATTACATGCCATAAAATATAGGGACAACACTTGGACTATCACACCGCTGCTGGATCTCCTGGAAAGTCATGCCTCCGAGCCGGCGGGACCTTCTTTTGTGTGAATACACAGGTGACGCCAATGACCCCATTTGTTTCAATCATACCACTTTGACAGAGGAGAACATCATTGCCGCCATCAAAGGACTTATCCATGAGTTCCAAGAATCTTGCCGCACTATTGCGTTACCACCATTTTGTGCCGCAAACCCAACCCCATATGTAAGGGCGGCTTTCAAACATCCTTTTCCTTGGCGTTAACTATCCATGTATGTTGCAATCTTTAATCTCCTTCGGTGGCTTCTGCTTTCAGGCTAGCTACGGCTTGTGGAAGAAGAAATGTATCCCCCCTCTGAAGAAGTCTAAGGAGAAGGCCGACGGCCGAAAGAAGAAAACTGTACATCAAGAGCAGCCTCAGGTTGACGACTCAGAGGTAGAACTTGACTCTCTTGATCGTCTTACTATGCAGCTTACTAACAATAATAACTCAGAGGACGAAATGGAGACAAGCCACGACAACGCTCCTGAGGTAACTTATGTTTCATTTAACTCAGAACATCTTCCACCAAAGAATATAAGGCGGGTCGTCCAAAAAGTCCCATTTTCTCATCCTCTTGCTTATTTAGACCCAAACTTTCTCTTGAAAAAGCAACAAGACCCCTCACGACGCCAAACCCGGAGCGCCGGCTGTGAAGATCTTATGGTCGGGTTGTCTAACGCTCCGGCTTAGCGGAAACGGCCTGCTGAGGTACTTGTTTAACTTGGTTTAGCTTTGTAGACCTTGCCTTATAAATTTACTATGTCTTTATATTGCTTTCACTTCTTTCAGGAATTGCCCCCATCGTCAGGCGACTCAACCGCGACTAAGCGGCCGCCCTTAAAAATCAACCCAGAGTATGTGCTTTCATGTTTGCATCACATCCTTTGTCATCTTTGAACTCTATACAATAATCTTCCGTGATTTCCAGGGCTCAAGCGAAACGAAGGAAGACCGACGTGTCTACCTCTGCCCCCACTGCCGAAGAGCCAGAGCCTGGTAAGCCGGATTCTCCCATGGCGCGCACTGAGCCCTCTGCAGCCACAAAGGATGCCTTTGAGGATACTCGTCGGTCTTCTATGCTGGTGGCCCATGAGATAGCGCCTTATAGTCCTCCAAGGGCCAGTTCTAAGCCGCCAAGCCCTTCAACAGGCATCGAAGAACCAATTCTTCCAAATGTCATTATTACTGGCACGGGCTTTCAAATCTCCCAAGACTCATGTGCTGAACAAACACACCGAGAAAGCTGAAACTTTTGATAGCCTGGACTTTGAGCTTCCTATGCTGGAAAAGTTAACTGCCGATAAGCTACATGCTGGTTATCAAAACCGCCTGACCACAAGCCGGAACATGGAGCTCAAACTTGTTAATCTGATGAAGAAAAAACATGAGGTACTCCTTCCTTTCTTGATACCCTTACATAGCCCCCAAGAGCCAGTTTAATATTTGCTAATGGTAAGTCGGGTCTTCCAATACATGTCATAAGTGGAACCACTTAGCCTGTAGCCCCCAAGTATCGGCTTAAGATGTAAATATTGAGCCGATACTTCTGTGTTTAAGTAGTTGATCAATGGTAGCCCCCAAGTTAAGCCTAGTATAGAAATAATGGGCCGGAACATCCCTGTAGATTGATCAAAGAGCCGTATGTAGACCCCAAGTGCTGACTTAACTTGATGAAGATGAGCCAGAACTTCATTATAGACTTAGAAAACATCGCTGTAGCCCCCAAGTGCTGGCTTAACTTGATGAAGATGAGCCAGAACTTATGTGTAATCTCGGAGAACAAACATACATTAGACCCCAAGTGTCGAGTATATTGCTTGCAATCTTCTTGAGACTTGCATTATATTTTCTTAACTTAACCATCTGGTAATATGTTATCCTGGCGACTTATCCCTCATTTGCTTTTTGTATGTCACAGGAAGCTTTAAGCCATGCCGAGTCTGAACTGACCGGCTTAAGGAGCAATCTGGCCTCCCAGCAAGCCGCCCGAAGCGTAGCAGAAGAAAAATGCTGGCTTACCGCTAAAGAACTTGTAAAAGTTAAATCTGATTTTGCTGCCTTCAAGAAGGCTGCTGAGATGGAGCAAACTACCCTGGCGAAATGTGCAGACGATGCTGACCAATGGCTCATGGTCGTATCCAACGAGTTGCACTCCCTGAAGCACCATATCTCAAAGATGACTGCTGCTATCTTTGGTATGTACTAAAGACTCAACCAATATCCTTGCTTGAAAAGTTGCACATGCGGCTTATAACATAACATCTATATTGTGTAGGTCAAAGAAGCCGTCAACTTGGTGTTGATAGCCTACTGCAGCTAAAAGCCGTCTACACGTTATCAGAACAGTTGTACTGCGGAACTCTTTGCACGATCAAAGAGGTGCTGAATAAAGAAAGTATCAAGGGAGTCA
This sequence comes from Hordeum marinum, assembly GCA_022496015.1. Lineage (NCBI taxonomy): Eukaryota > Viridiplantae > Streptophyta > Magnoliopsida > Poales > Poaceae > Hordeum > Hordeum marinum. The sequence goes on from CM039673.1 coordinate 311,133,847, forward strand.
TAGAGGTGTTATACACCCTGCCAAAGCAAATCCAAGAGTTCAAAAAATCAGCCGCCCGGAAGGGGGCCATTGCTGCGATAATTTGGGCTTTGGCCTTTGCCCCAGAGCTAACTCCTGAAGAGATGATGGATGGCTTTCAGTCAAAGAAGGACGATAGCTCAGAATTCACAGAAGCCGACTATGCTTGTTGTATGAAGGCCTCCAGGGTACTTGCATCAGTGTTAGCGGAAGAAGTGAATCTGTCCACATATCAGGCGGCTTACAATGCTGAGAACAAGCGAGTGCGTGGCCCAACCTTTGAGGCCAGAGATTTAACTCCTGCACGCCGCAAGCATCTCTTTGCCCCTGACATTGACCCATTTCCCCTCTTTGAAGAGGCCAACTTTGAAGCTTTAACCAACCGCAACTACGTGGACAATCTTCAGATCGAGGAGGTTGAAGACCCGCCGCAGGATGACCTGCCGTCCAACTGATCAAATTGATAATGCCATGGTATAACCCGGCTTCTTGACCGCTGAAATTTTGGGGCGGTGTGAAAACTTTAAGTCATGATTTTTTATCTCCGTGGAGAGCGTTGTAATAGGCCTTTAGGAAAAAAACCTTGTCTTGCCTGAACTGTGCCATCGTGCACATAGGAAATCGCACGGCTTAACATATTATGTTTGCCTTGTGCTTCAATTCATACCAGATGTCGTGGCTGCTCGTCTTAAGAAAAACCGCCTATAAGAGCAGAATATTTTCCGCACTATTGTGAGGGCGTCTTAGAATAGCACAACCCGGAGATTTTAAATTTTTCCTGACTTTGCTTTTTTAATAACTCATGTGCCGGTTCTTCTGGGTGGACTCGCTACTAGAACTCCATATCAGTATAGGGTCTCTATCGAGATTGACCATCAATTTCGTTGAACGGCTCAGGGTCTCTAAGTGAGATCAACTGATAGGAGCGGAACGTCCCATAAAGAGACGCGACAGGGCATGAGTACCCTGGTAGCCCATAGACTGCCTCTCACGTGACATAAATCCATCGTTTTAACCTTAAACAGTGCAGGGTCTTTAAAAGATTAATTGTCTAAGAGTACGAAACAGGCCACATAGCGGAGAGTCAAGATGAGAGAGTTTATCCTCGCTTTCCGTAAGCCGGCCCTCACGTGACAAGAGCCGCCAGTTTAACCTTAAGCAGTACGGGTCTCTATTGAGAATTGCCGTCAACTTCCTTGAACCGGCTCAAGGTCTCTGAGCGAGATTAACTGGTAAGAGTTCGGCGGTTCACATAGCGGAGCAGCATCAGCTTACATGCAGGTTTAACACGAGCTTGCGGTGGCTTAAAAGCCAATAAAGAGGGTATGTAAGCTAAACCTGGTGGGTTGGAAGCCCCAAAATGACCTTGTTGATGGATTCAACTTTTTGGGTAGATAACCCGCCTGACTTTGGCTTAAGAGCCGATCAATAGGGTCCTATAAGCTAAACCTAGTGGGTTGGAAGCCCCCTAGATGATCTATTGATGGAGTCAACTTTTTGGGTATATAACCCGCCTGACTTTGGCTTAAAAGCCGATCAATAGGGTCTGATAAGCTAAACCCAATGGGTTGGAAGCCCCCTAGATGATCTGTTGATGGAGTCAACTTTTTGGGTATATAACCCACCTGACTTTGGCTTAAGAGCCGATCAATAGGGTCTGATAAGCTAAACCCAGTGGGTTGGAAGCCCCCTAGATGACCTTGTTGCGCAAACTAAGATACGCGAAATGGCACAGGCCCCGGCTTGCAGGGATGCCAACTTTATTCATATATATATATATATATATATATATATATATATATATATATGATATGTGCAATGATGGTGTACAATGTCAAATCTTGACAACTCAAGTATAGTAAGGCCGTAGATGAGCTATGTTGCATGGCCGGCGAGTCTCCTGTCCAGAAGTGCTTGATTCGTCTCGTATGTCAATGAGGTAATAAGACCCGTTGTTGAGATTTCCGCTGACCATGAAAGGTCCTTCCCATGGAGGGGATAACTTGTGTGCATCTGTCTGATCTTGAATCAACCGCAACACTAAGTCGCCTTCTTGAAACGTCCGGGTCTTAACTCTGTGGCTATGATAGCGATGCAAGTCTTGCTGATAAATCTCCGATCGAGACGCTGCCAGATCACACTCTTCCTCCAAGGCATCCAATGCGTCTTGACGTGCCGTTTCATTATCCGCTTCAACATACGCCGCCACCCATGGAGAGTCATGACGTATATCGCTTGGTAACACAGCTTCCGCACCATAAACCATGAAGAAAGGTGTATAGCCTATTGATCTATTGGGAGTAGTTCTGATGCTCCATAAGACCGACGACAACTCCTCTACCCAACAACCCGATGTTCGCTGCAAAGGAACCATAAGCCAGGGCTCGATACCTCTCAAGATTAACTGGTTTGCACACTCCGCCTGACCATTTGATTGTGGATGAGCAACCGCAGAAATGTCAAGTCAGATGTGCTCACATTCATAGAACGCTTGCATAGCCCCCTTGGATAAGTTCGTACCATTATCTGTGATGATACTATGAGGGTAACCAAAACAGTAGATCAGTTTTTTAACAAACTGAACCGCCGTAGCCGCGTCACACTTGCTGACCGGCTCAACTTCTACCCACTTGGTAAATTTGTCCACTGCCACCAAGAGGTGGGTCTTCTTATCCTTGGATCTATTCAAAGGCCTGACCATATCAAGCCCCCAGACTGCAAACGGCCAGGTAATTGAAACATGTGCAACTCCTAAGCCGACACGTGAGCATGCCGGCCAAACTTCTGACACCCATCGCACTTGCGAACCAGGTCTTCTGCATCTTGATGAGCCATCAACGAGAAGAAACCATGTCGAAAAGCCTTGGCCACCAGGGACTTTGAGCCGGCGTGATGACCCCAATCGCCAGCATGAATTTCATTCAAGATTTCCTTGCCATCCTCCGGTGAAACACAACGTTGAAAGACGCGTGTAATGCTGCACTTATGTAGTTCACCATTGATGATTGTCATAGACTTAGATCGCCTGACGATCTGTCTTGCCAAGTTTTCATCCTTAGGTAACTCGCCACGAGTCAAGTACACCATGTAAGGCACGGTCCAGTCAGGAATATCATGTAGAGCCGCCACCAGCTGCCCCTTCGGGTCAGGTATAGCCAAGTCTTCCTCTAAAGGCAACTTAACTGACGGGTTATGTAGTACATCTAAGAAAACGTTAGGCGGTACCGGCTAAAGCTGAGAACCCAGCCTTGACAGGGCGTCAGCCGCCTCGTTCCTACGATGATCAACAAGATCCATCTGATAACCCTTGAAATGACCAGCAATGACATCCACTGCCTAACGGTAAGCCGCCATCCATGGGTCCTTGGAATCCCAAGTGCGTGAAACTTGCTAGGCTACGAGGTCTGAGTTGCTGAGACATCTAACCCGGCTCAGGTTCATATCTTTAGCCACCCGGAGGCCATGAAGAAGAGCTTCATACTCAGTTGCATTGTTAGTACAATGAAACATTAACCTTAGCACATAACATAACTTGTCACCTTTGGGGGAAGTTAAGACAACCCCTGCCCCTGATCCTTCCAGTTGCCTGGATCCATCAAAGTGGATTGTCCAATATGTGTTATTAGGCTTTTCCTCGGGCGCCTGACACTCCGTCCAATCATTTATGAAATCCACCAAGGCTTGAGACTTGACCGCCGTGCGAGGCACGTATTTGAAATTAAGAGGTCCAAGCTCCAATGCCCACTTAGTAATCCTGCCGGCGGCTTCTTTGTTTTGAATTATGTCTCCTAATGGGGCAGAGCTAACTACTGTGATCTGGTGCCCAGAAAATAATGCTTCAGATTACGATTAGCCATGAATACCCCATATACCAACTTCTGCCAATGTGGATATCTCTGCTTGGACTGTGTCAGGACTTCACCGATGTAGTAAACCGGCCTCTGAACCGAATATTCCTTCCCTGCCTCCTTACGCTCAACGACGATCGCGGCGCTAACTACCCTGTTATTAGCCACCACGTATAAGAGCAAAGGTTCCTTCTCAGCTGGAGCCACTAAGACTGGTGGTTCAGTGAGCTATCTCTTGAGTTCCTCAGACGCCTCACCCGCCGCCGTACTCCAAACAAAGTTGTCTGTCTTCTTTATCATCTGGTACAAAGGGATGTCCTTCTCCTCAAGGCGGCTTATGAACTGGCTTAACTCAGCGATCCGTCCCGCCAGGCGCTGAACATGATTGATGCATGCCGGCTCAGACAGGGAAGTGATAGCTTTGATTTTATCTGGATTAGCCTCAATGCCACGCTCAGGGACTAGAAACCCCAAGAGCTTGCCTGCAGAAGCACCAAAAACACACTTAGCTGGGTTAAGCATCATCATGTAGACCCGTAAGTTGTCAAAAGTCTTCTTGAGGTCATCAAGCAGAGTCTCCTTCTTCCTTGACTTGATCACAATATCATCCACATATGCATGAACATTGTGCCCAATTTGACTGTGAGGACAGTTCTGTACACAACGCTGGTAAGTCGCCTGGGCACTCTTGAGCCCGAAAGGCATCGACACGTAGCAGAAAGCACCAAAAGGCGTGATGAAAGCCGTCATCTCTGGGTCCTTGACTCCCATCTTGATCTGATGATAACAAGAATAAGAATCTAGGAAGCATAAACTCTCACAACCCGCCATTGCATCGATGATCTGGTCGATACGGGGGAGAGCAAACGGGTCAATCGGACAAGCCTTGTTTAAGATCCGTGTAATCCACACACATACGCCACATGCCGTTCTTCTTAAGCACTAGCACCGGGTTAACAAGCCACTCTGGGTGAAACACTTCAACGATGAAACCCGCTGCCAGAAGCCGGGCCACTTCTTCCCCAATGGCCTTGCACCTCTCTTCATTAAACCGCCGAAGGAACTGTTTGACCGGCTTAAACTTAGGATCCACATTAAGGTGGTGCTCAACGAACTCTCTCGGTACACCCGGCATGTCGGAAGGCTTCCATGCAAAGATGTCCCGATTTTCACGGATGAATTCGATGAGCGCGCTTTCCTATTTGGGATCCATATTGGCCCCAATAGTGAACTGTTGTGATGAGTCGCCCGGAGTGATGTCCACCAACTTGGTATCATCCGCCAAAAACGTGAGGGGCGGCTCAGATTCCGTGGTTGGTTTTTGAGTGGGGTCATGTCCTCCGGGTCAACATTTTCTTTATAAAATTTGAGCTTTGCTTCAGCGCAACTTGACTCTGCATAAGCCGCGTCTCCTTCCTCACAGTCAATAGCCGTCTTCCGATCCCCATGCACTGTAATCGTCTCGTTCAAACCGGGCATCTTGAGATGTAAGTAGACATAGAAAGGCCTAGCCATGAACTTGGCATAAGCCGGCCGTCCAAACAGAGCATGATATGGACTCTTAATTTTTACCACCTCAAACCACAAGGATTCCACCCTGTAGTTGTAGTCGTCACCAAAGGTGACTTCCAAAGAGATCCTATCCACTAGATAAGCTGACTTGCCAGGCACCACACCATGAAGGACTGTCGAGGAATGCCTAAGATCCTTATCGAGCAACTTCATCTGGCAGAAAGTCTCATAGTATAGAATATTGATGCCACTGCCACCATCCATAAGCACCTTAGTAAACACATATCATCCCACTTGGGGGAAACTACCAAAGCCATCCGCCCCGAGTCATCAAATGCGACGGGTGATCCTCTCTGCTCCAAGTTATGTCATATTCAGACCAATTCAAGTATTGCGGGAGAGTCGGTGTGACCGCATTAACAGCCCGCTTGTGCAACTTCTAACCTCGACTATCAAGGCTGGTTGTAAAAACATGATACTGACCCGAGCTGAGCTGCTTCGGATTACTCTGATACCCAGACCGGTTACTTTGCTACTGATTATTGCCACCAGATTGCTGATGATGCCCTCCTTGATTGCCCTGGCCCTGATAGCCGGATCTTGAGCCACCAGAACCCAGGCCAGCTTTTGACTCGCCTGGTCCTGAGCCGCCCGGCGGGCCACCACCATTGTTGTGATGGTGTCGCAAGCCGTAGTCCCGAAACTGTCGCATAATGTGGCAATTTCTCCACGTGTGACCCGCCACCCTATCAGGCCGGCTATGCTCTGGACAGGGTTTATTGAGCATCTCCTCCAAGTAAAAAGGAGTTTTACCCTTATTAAAGGGTTGTCTTAAATTCCTGTTGCCTTTAGCACGATTGTTCCCAGCGCTTGTGTTGGCCACCAATTCTGACCCGCCATCTAGATTCTTCCTCTTGCTCTGGTTGGCATTGCCTACCACACCCTTGCCATTATTATTCTTCTTACCCTGACTAGGCTTCTCCTCATTAGAGCCTGGATCCTTTGTATTGTCAGAGTCGGCGTACTTTGTGAGAGCCACCATGAGCTCCCCCATGTCCTGACACGAGCGCTTGAGTCGGACAAGCTTCTGCTTCAGAGGCGTAAAGTGGCAATTCTTCTCCAGAATCAAAACTGCTTAGCCGCCGTAATCTGTTCAGACGAGTGGATGATAGTTGAGACCCACCAGGCCCAATGATGAGCCGACTCATCCTCCTGTTGCACACAATGATCCAAATCCACAATCCTCATGGGCTGCTTGCACCTTCCTTGGAAGTTTTTGATGAACTTCACCTTTAACTCGGCCCAAGAATTAATGGTGTTGGGTGGCAAACCCCTCAACCACGTGCGAGCTGGCCCTTCCAACGTCATGACAAATACTTGGCACATACTGCATCATTGATGTCTAACATCTCCATGGCCAGTTCATAGCTTTCAGTCCAAGCCTCCGGAGGTAGGTCAACAATGTAATTTGGGACCTTACGAGGGCCCTTGAAATCTTTTGGCAGACGATCGTTCCGCAAAGCTGGCACTAAGCACGACACTCCCACATCCCTGGTGGTAACTCCTACTCCTACCGAGATGGAAGCTGTGTTGGGGAACGTCGCATGGGAAACAAAAAATTTCCTACGTTCACGCAAGACCTATCCATGGTGATGAGCATCTACGAGAGGGAGAGTGGATCTATGTACCCTTGTAGATTGCTAAGCAGGAAGCGTTAATAAACGCGGTTGGTGTAGTCAAACGTCTTCGCGATCCAAATCGTCGAGCATCCCGCGATCCAATCATGATCCGTCTCGATCAAGTACCGAACGGACGACACCTCTGCGTTCAGCACACGCACAGCTTGATGACGATCTCCGCCTTCTTGATCCAGCAAGAGGGAGCGGAGAGGTAGAAGAGTTCTCCGGCAGCATGACGGCGCTCCGGCGATGGTGGTGGAGCTATTCTAGTAGGGCTTCACCTAAGCACTGCAGAAATCCGATCTAGAGGAGAAACTATGCACTTGAGGAACGGGTAGCACGTGGCTGAAAATCTTGTCCAAAACCCCTAAAACCTCCAGTATATATAATAGGAGGGAGGAGAGGCCTTGTCATAAGGGCCAAGCCCTCCTTGGTTCGGCCGAAGGGGGAGGAGAGGAGGATTCCGCCTCCAATCCTAGTAGGACTAGGATTCCTCCCCTTTTTGCCTTTTTCCACTTTTCCCTTTGGGCTTTTATTTCCCTAGCCACATGGGATTTGTGTGGGACTTACTCCAGCCCACTAAGGGTTGGTATTCATCTTCACACAGCCCATGTAGCCTCTTGGGTCGAAATACCCCTCCCGATGGTCTCCCGGTACACAACCGACATTCCCGGTACACTACTAATGAGCCCGAAACTTTTCCGACGACCAAAATAGGACTTCCTATATATCAATATTTACCTCCGGACCATTATGGATCTCCTCGTGATGTCTGGGATCTCATCCGGGACTCCGGACAACCTTCAGTCACCACCATGCATAACTCTATACCACCGAAAAGTCACCAAACCTTAAGTGTGTAGACCCTGCGGGTTCGAGAACTATGTAGACACGACCGAAACACCACTACGGTTAATAACCAATAGCGGGACCTAGATGCCCATATTGGTTCCTACATAATCTATGAAGATCTTTATCGGTCGAACCTCTATGTCAAGGATTCAGTTAATCCCGTATGATGTTCCCTTTGTTCCTCGGTATGTTACTTGCCCGAGATTCGATCGTCGGCATCTCCATACCTAGTTCAACCTTGTTACCGGCAAGTCTCTTTACTCGTTCCATAATACAAGATCCCGTGACTAACATTTAGTCACATTGCTTGCAAGGCTTATTGTGATGTTGTATTACCGAGTGGGCCCTGAGATACCTCTCCGTCATATGGAGTAACAAATCCCAGTCTTGATCCATGTCAACTCAACAGACACCCTCGGAGATGCCTGTAGAGCACCTTTATAGTCACCCAGTTACGTTGCGACATTTGGTACACACAAGGCACTCCTCTGGTGTCTGTGAGTTGCATGATCTCATGGTCATAGGAACATATACTTGACATGCAGAAAACAATAGCAATAAACTGAGACGATCATATGCTACGTTTGTAGTTTGGGTCTTGTCCATCACATCATTCTCCTAATGATGTGATTCCGTTATCAAATGACATCACATGTCAATGGCTAGGAAACCTTGACCATCTTTGATCAACGAGCTAGTTCACTAGAGGCATACTAGGGACTAAGTGTTGTCTATTTGTCCACACATGTAATGTGTTTCCAATCAATACAATTATAGCGTGGATAATAAATGATTATCATGAACAAGGAAATATAATAATAAACATTTTATTTATTGCCTCTAGGGCTTATTTCCAACAAGGTGCAGGTTCTTGACGAGCCGCCACCGCCAGAGCCGCCACCTCTCGCTGTGCTCTCGCTCGGTCCACCAGCGCCTGAGCATCCAGAACCGCCTGATCATCTCACGGCAGGCCCCAGTGCCGATCACTGCTAGAAACCGCGGCGACTCATAATGCCGTCTGAAGCCACGGCTAGCGATGGGGGTTGAATGCACGCGACTCCGGCTGTATGTGTACTTCTCCTGCTAGGCCATCGCCGTCTGCAGGTATCCAATAGCGTTCCGCACCTCTTCTGCGAAAGGCGCCTCGTCTGGGATAGGGATAGTTCCAAGATGGGTTGCTGCCACCACCATGTTCTTCGCCGGGTTTGAATAATGACCCGCCGGTTTTGGGAAAGCCATTGGTGCGGCCTGGTTCCGTCGGGGCGGGTTAAGCTGGTGCTGTCGAGCCATTGACCGACTTCCAGGTGCTTCCACGCTCCGTCCCGTTCCCGACGTGTTAAAAAGGTTTCGTGCCTCGTACTGTTTCGGCAAGCGAGATTGGTGCCTCATCCGTTGAACCGCCGTTGTAGATTTTGTGCTCCAGCTCGAGGCGGAAAGCATCCTCCTTAAGGCACTCCGCCTCCACATCCATCTGAGCCTTCAGCACGCTGATCCCCTATTGGATTTCAGTCATCTGGTCCTTCAGTCTTGCAATTTCTGCGTTCCGGGTAGCTTGATTCTCAACCGTGACCTCAGTCGCCATCAGGGCAGTAAGCTCGTTCATCAGATCCAGAAGAACCTGAGGCGGCGGCGGGTCAGCCCCCGACCCTGCTGCCCCGACGGATGTGCTTCTTGGGCCCGACGCTAATCCCGCCATGAAGATGGCCGCATGAATCGGCAGCCCATGATCGTACGGCTCATGACGCTCCGACTCGTGGGTAAAACTCGTTGTAGCCCCCGAGCCTCCCATGGTGAAGCTGGTAGATTGATTTCGTCTCTCCGCTCGAAAATCCACCCTCCGAACAAACGAGAGTCTCCCATGACATGGAAGCCTCAAGATCCTTGCCCTGAGTGAAGCCAACGAAGACATGCTTCCTGCCCGGGTTAGCACGGGGAGGTTGCACGTGTCGGGCGGGTTGTGCGCGCTGAGCCAGCTCGACGATGTTGGTGCAGACGTCCGGCCCGGGTGTAGATCTGCCGACCTTGCCAATGAAGACGTGGATTCTACTGAAGGGAACCTGTAAACCGTACTCGACAGAGTCGGCCTTGGGGCCCCAGCCGGCGTCGTCGATGTAGAGCCAGCCGCGGCGGCTTTTGTTCATCCGGCCAACAACATACCCCTCGATCCCTGGGAGAGATCCCTTTGAGAACTCAACAACACTAAGTGCTAGCTTCACAATGGGCGCCAACTGTGGTGGTTTTATCACGGCAGATGTTCGAGGACTTATGTTCGAGGCCATCACTAAGGTGATGGACTCAAAGGGGTTGGTTGGGACGAAGGACACGAGTTTACCCAGGTTTGGCCCCTCAAGAAGAGGTAAAAGCCTACGTCCTGCTTGTGTTGTATTGATTGGATTATTGATTACAAGGGAGAGGATTCGCTTGACCTAGCTCTCGATTAGTTGGTTTCTGTCTAAGTCGCCTCGGGTCTTGCCTTTATATAGGAGGTAGAGACCACGGGTTACACAAGTCTCATACCAACTCTTACAATGCATCTGACTCTATCTCTATGTCACCTTACCATGTTGGACAAGCCGCCTCCGGGCGGCTTAACCTCCCGGGTCTTCATGCCACCTTCCGTCCGGGCCTTGTCTTGGCCCATCCTGGTGAGCCGCCGTACGTCTAGGCCTACGTCTCTTGGACCATCTTTCTTGGTATGGGTTATGAGCCACCAGGTATGACCCGGCCCCACCTGGGCGGGTCTTACCACGGGGTTATATCCCCAACAGTTGTGATGTAGTAGGATGGGATGGTATCCTCCTCTGAATGATTCAAGTGGCTTGACCTGGCACATGTTCATGCATGTAGTTGAAAGAAAATCAACATAGCGTCTACGATATTTATGTTCATGGTGATTTATATCCTACGCATGCTTGCATTCAATGTTGGTTAATCTCAAAGCATGTTGATGACTATGTCGCTCTCTAGTTGGTCGCTCCCCAACGTTTTGCTAGCCTTCACTTGTACTAAGCGGGAATACTGCTTGTGCATTCAATTCCTCAGACCCAAAGTTGATCCATATGAGTCCACTATACCTGCCTATATTCGGTATTTACCTCCCGTTCCAAGTAAATTTGCATATGCAAACCCTAAACCTTCAAATAAACATTCTGTATTGTATGCCCAAATTGCTCATGTGGTGACTAGGGGCTGTCAGTATTTTCCATGCTAGGTGGGTTATTCTCATGATATGTGTTGATTCACTATAATTCATGAGAAAGTGGCTGGTAATCAGGATGCCCAATTCAACGCTCGAAATAAAATCAAAATATGATTAAAAAAAAACCCTAGGACTGTGTCTATATAGACGGTACCCATGGATTCGGCTAGCCGTGGAGTGTGATTGATTGGTGGAGGGGGAGTAAAAACTTTATAATTCTGCTTGGGAACTTCCTATAATGCATCTAGCATGGAAGATGTTGAAAACTTCTTAGTCATTATGTGATCAATGAAAGCATACCGCTAAAAAATTTACTCATCTCTGTTTAAAAGCTCGAGCTCTGACACCTGTACGAATCAATGCTTCCCTCTGCGAAGGACCTTTCCATTTACTTTATTGTTGAGTTATCCTCCTCTTATAAAAGGCACCGGTTAGAGAGCACCACCGTCATTTGTTTGGTTTGCTATCAATTGATATTGAGTGTGAGCATGAATGGATCTCTGTTACCATGAATTACAATGTCTAGTCAGTCCTTGTTCTTTAGAGGTGCTCTGCATTTATGTTTTGCGGTCTCAGAAAGGGCTAGCGAGATATCATTTCGTCATATTGTATCATGATTGTTTTGATAGAAGTGCTGTCATCCAAGATTTATTATTATTGCTTGCTAGTTGATTAAACTATTGATATGAGTAAATGTGATACCTAAAGGTTATTATGAACGTGGTTAGTCCATAATCTTCGCTAAAAATCTAAACATCAGTTAAACATATTTAAAACAACAAGATCAAACAGAGTTTGTAAAAGTTTTTCTTTATCACTTTCAGTTTATCAACTGAATTGCTTAAGGACAAGCAATGGGTTAAGCTTGGGGGAGTTGATACGTCTCCATCGTATCTACTTTTCCAAACTCTTTTGCCCTTGTTTTTGTCTCTAATTTGCATGTTTTGAATGGAACTAACCCAGACTGACGCTGTTTTTAGCAGAATTGCCTCGGTGTTATTTTTGTGCAGAAATAAAAATTCTCGGATTGACCTAAACATTTACGGAGAATATTTTTGGAATTAATAAAAAATACTGGCGAAAGAATCAACTGGAGGGGGGCCACCCACAGGTGGCAAGCCTGCCAGGCAAGGCCACCCACTAGTCGTACCTAGCAGGCTCGTGGGTCCCTTGTTGCTCCACTGACCTCAATTCCACTCCTATATATTCCTATTTGCGGAGAAAAAATCGGAGAGAAGAGTTCATCGCGTTTTACGATACGGAGCCGCCGCCACTTCCTGTTCTTCCTCGGGAGGCCAGATCTGGAGTCCGTTTTGGGCTCCGGAGAGGGAAAATCTACGCCATCATCATCACCAACCATCCTTCATCACCAATTCCATGATGCTCTCCGCCGTTCATGAGTAATCCCATCGTAGGCTTGCTGGACGGTGATGGGTTGGATGATATTTATCATGTAATCGAGTTAGTTTTGTTACGGTTTGATCCCTAGTATTTACTGTGTTCTAAGATTGATGTTGGTATGACTTTGCTATGCTTAATGCTTGTCACTAGGGCCCGAGTGTCATGATTTCAGATCTGAACCTATTATGTTTTCCTGAATATACATGTGTTCTTGATCCTATCTTGCAAGTTGTAGACACCTATTACGAGTTATGATCCACAACCCCCAGGGTGACAATAACTAGGAGTCTTCCCGGTGATTACTGTAGTTCGAGGAGTTCATGTATTCACTAAGTGCTAATGCTTTGGTCCGGTTCTCTATTAAAATTAGGCCTTAATATCCCTTAGTTTCCAATAGGACCCCGCTGCCACGGGAGGGTAGGACAAAAGATGTCATGAAAGTTCTTTTCCATAAGCACGTCTGACTATATATGGAATACATGCCTACATTACGTTGGTGAATTGGAGCTTCTTCTGTGTCACCCTATGTTAAAACTATTGCATGATGAATGCCATCCGACATAATTATCCATCACTAATCCATTGCCCATGAGCTTTTCACATATTGATCCTTGCTAAGTTACTTTTCCGTTGCTACTGTTACAATCACTACAAAACTGCTACTCTCACTTTTGCCATCGTTACCGTTACTTCCATACTACTTTCCTACTAAATAATTTGCTACAGATATTTAGCCTTTCAGGTGTGGTTGAATTGGCAACTCAACTTCTCGTACTCGAGAATATTCTTTGGCTCCCCTTGTGTTGAATCAATAAATTTGGGTTGAATACTCTACCCTCGAAAACAGTTACGATCCCCTATACTTGTGGGTTATCAGTATCTTACTTATATTCGGTATGTCTTCTGGCCGATACTCCAAGACGAGCCTGCCATCCCATGCATCAGTGTTGTATAGCATGCATATGCTGCAATCAACCTTGTTGTGGGGCGCATGAGAAAACACAGGTTGTGGGTGGGAGAAAAGATAGTTAGTTGTTGTTTGCTAAGAGGCCTACTGTATATGAACAACTGAATGGAATGAAATGTTTGTACACACAGATCCTGATTTCATAGGTGAATAAAAACATGTCATTCGACTTGGTCGGCCTACTATATATGAATAACTAGGTGTAAATGAAATGTTTGCACACACTGGTCCTGATTTCGTAGGCAAATAAAAAACATGCCATTCGACTTGGTCATCCGAGAGAGGCGAGGTAGGCCACCGAGGTAGCCGACTCTGGTTCCCCCCTTTGTAGTAGCCCCTCGAGTTGGTTGGGGGGAAGTGTGCATGTCGGGTAGTTTTGGGCGACTTGGTCATCCGGGTGAGGCGAGGTAGGCGACTCTGGTTGCCCCCGGTCCCCCCTTTGTTGTAGCCCCTTGAGTTGGTCAGGGGGAGGTACACGTGTTGGGTAGTTTGGGGCAACTTGGTTGTTCGGGTGAGGCGAGTTAGGTCACCGAGGTAGGCGACTCTACTTGCCCCCCTTCGTGGTAGCCCCTAAAGTTGGTCGGGTGGAGGTGCGCGTGTCGGATACTTTTGGGCGACTTGGTCGTTCGGTTGAGACTAGGTAATCTGCCAAGGTAGGCGACTCTGCTTGCCCCTCGGTCCCCCCTTCGTGGTTTCCCCTTGAGTTGGTCGAGGGAGGCGCGAGTCGTTTGGTTTTGGGTGACTAGGTCGTCCGGGTGAGGCAAGGTAGGCCGCAGAGGTAGACGACTCTACTTGTCCCCCATCCCCCCATTCGTGGTAGCCCCTCGAGTTGGTTGGGGGGAGGTGCACGTGTCGATTGGTTTTGGGCAACTTGTTCGTCCGGGTGAGGTGAGGTAGGCCGCCGAGGTAGGCGACTCTACTTGTCCCCCCGCCCCCATTCGTGGTAGCCCCTCGAGTTGGTCGGGGGGAGGTGCGCATCTTGGTTGGTTTTGGGTGACTTGGTCGTCTGGGTGAGGCGAGGTTGTAACGACCAAGATGTGGTTCTATCCCAACAAGGCTCGAGGTCCTTGAAGGGGATAGAACCACATCTAAGCGTTTCACAAGTACAAAATCATTGCATACATTTAATGAAGAGAAGAGTATAATAGATTGGCTTACACTCGCTACATGTTAAATTACAATGTCACTCAAGGCATTCATGCATACATCCATAAAAGTAGGGTCCGGCCACGGACGAAATCAAATGACAAAAGATGGAATGAGACAGCCTTGCTATCCCAGGGATCACGACCATGTTGCTTCTCTACTCATCAGGGTACGTAACATACATCCGACCACGTTCTTCATCATACTCCCACTGGAGCTGTGATGCCTCAACAGGGTAGTCATCGTCGGTACCTATACCTGTAGTGTTGTAATCAGTGAGCCATGGGGACTCATCAATCTTGTAACCCGGGTACCGAAACTATGTAAGCTTTTGGGTGAGGAAGGGTAAGTGGTGAGGTGGCAGCAACACCTAAGCATTTATTTGAGTGACTAACTTACGATGACAAGAAGTTAATGTGGTGGCCTACACATAACGGTCGAGAACTAGCATGATCGCTAAGTGATCCTGAACCCCTACTTACGCCAACATAACCCCACCGTGTTCTCTCTCAGTTCATGTTCACGAGCAGAGACAGTCATAGTTGCGCACATAGTTGGTGTATTTTATTTGAGTTTACTTCAAGTTAAGTATAACCGGGTGTTAAACAAATCTCCAAGTTGCCACATAACCACAGGCATGGCTTTCCGAAAGATTAAACCCTGTAGGGGTGCTCCAACTCATCCATCACAAACTAACCACATGCCACGGGAACAACCTCGAGCACGAATCTCGTGATCTTGCAAGGCAATTCCATAGGAAAAGCCACACCTCGAGATAGCCCAAAGCCAAATGTAATTCCCTCGCACAAGACATTCGAGAAAGGTAAAAGAAGGCCACCAGGACCGCCCGGTAGACCAGATCCCAATAGGAGCCATGCATATCTCTTTCTCAGGGCACTACCAGATGAGCTAGACGTCGGGTTGGCTGAAACCCCGGATGACCAAGGGACGCCGTACATCGCTCGGTTTGGACCAACACTCACGAGGAGTACTGGCCCGGTTATTGATTAATTAACCACGGGGTAGCTAAGCCCTATGCATTTTTAATTAGGTTGTTAAGCAAATAGTACCAATGTTGGGTCTTGCCAGACAAGCCCTAATCTCAAATGAATAATCAAGGGGGTCCCCATAACAACCCCGAGGATGTTAGGAGCGCAAAATATGGAACATAACACCGGTAACAAGTAACTAAGTGGGCAAAACTGGAACAAAAGGCTAAGTCTTTCACCTTACCCAGATATATATAGGTGCATTAAATTAAAGGAATATTGTGATATCTCTAGATATCCATGTCATCACACGGAAACAACCTGTACCTACAACTAGGAACACTATAAGAGGGGCTGAGCAGCGCTATCTCAGCCAAACAAGGTTGCTAGGTAGTGGAGGGGGTTAGAGGCTTTCGTGGAAATGTAGGAGGCCTGACAAGTAAGTGGTAGGTAACGAAAGCATAACGGTAAGAGCGAGACATATAGGAAGGCAAAAATAGTGTCGGGATCCGGGTACGGTCATCTTGCCTGATGGGTCTTCAGCGAGATACATAGATGGTTCCTCGTACTCAGGCTCGACACTCGGGTCTACCCAAAGAGAAATAATATCAATAAACATACAAACCAATATGCAATGCACAAACAAGAGAATGCATGTCCAAATAAGTGCATTTGATATGGCAACCTAAGCTAGTCATGCTCCACATGCAAATATTTAGTTGTTTAGTATTTTGGACAAAACCACATATTTAGTTGTATGAACATGCATGAACTAGGAAAATATGGATGCGTCATGAAAAATCTATGCAAATTGATATGTGGAATGTAATAAACGGAGTAACGGTTCATGCTACGCTCACGGTAAGGTACGGAAGGTTACGAATGTCATCAAAGGGAAGGAGAAGGCTATGGGCTATTCCTTGGTGTTCCAAGGTAGCCACTGGATAGGAAAATGAAAAACTAGCAATAATAGAGCGAACATAGCTCACACAAGTCACAAAACAACTCCACACACAATCTGTCCACAAACAACATGTCATCTTGTAACACATGTATCAGGAGCTACATCAATCTTTAAACCACAACCAAAGCATGTACAGGAAGTATACAACAAGCTTGACAAACCATCTATCTATAGAAACTTAAAAGGGGGCATGGATCAACAGCAATGAAGCTCACAAGATGGCATGTTGAAACAGATTTCAGGGACTTAGTGAAATTCATAGTTTTCTTGAATTTGAGTTAATCTGATAGCAACTTGAAAGCAGCAATCAATTATGCTAGAGATCATTTCATGGCATGTAAATTAGCAGGTTGAGAGACGACAACATCTACTACAAAACACTAGCACTGAGCTTGAGCTAAAAGTAACTACAGATATCACTTGGTAGCACCCCCTAAACATGGCATGAAGTAACTATAGATTCTAAGACATAGACAAATTAGCAAGGGCAAAAATGGACACATGCTAACAGAATAGCAACTTGATAGCAGGTTTAAACTATGATGCAATGGCTTAATTCTCAAGTTCTTGGCACAATTAGGTAGAGCATGAAGAGCTAAACCAAACATGTTAAGGCCCCAAACTCAAAGGATCAACACATTCATGGGAACCATCTTCTAAACATAGCACGAAAATAACAACTTCTAACACTTAGCAAATCTGAAGCATACAACCAGTGTTATTTCTTAGCATGTTAACAACAAGAAACCCAATTATGCACAAGTTTATTATGCCAAACAAAAACACCAGGGCCTAGTACCCACAAAACACTAGCATATTCATGTTGACAAGTTTCACATATGTTTCATAGGTTAAATCATATTAAAAAGACAAATCGCATGTTGGGATAAAAATGACATTTTGCAAATGTGCTCAAAAGACAAAATAAATTGCACCACTGGATTCTTTGGAAATTCTACCCCAAAGTCATATATTACACTCATATGTTCATGTCAATAAATTGCCCAAACCTCAATTAGAAAATGCACATATGCTCTTGTAAGACAAAACTGACTCAAATTGGCTATATCCTAAAATGGCAGTGTCCTGATTTGTAAAACTACCAGAACTAGAAAAAAATAGAGAAGACAACATAAAACAAACAAATATAAAAGGGAGGTAGGTCCCACTGGTAGTGATCCAGGGCCCCCTGAGTGGCTGACAAGTGGGGCCAGACCCACTTGCCAGGGCCTCACATACAGAGGACATACACACACACAACACACACAAAACTCCCACCACAATAAAAAATAAAAGGAGCAAGGGGGATTGGATCCTATGACCTCCTGGTCAACCAAACGAGGGACGACCACTAGGCTAGGCGCGTGTGTTTGACATCGTAGGGGTTCGACTACTGAAGAATACACCAAGGCGCTGGCTACCCCTGGTAGAGGAACATTGCATGGGAAACAAAAAAATTCCTCCGCACACGCAAGATCTATCCATGGTTATGAGCATTTACGAGAGGGAGAGTGGATCTACCTACCCTTGTAGATCGCTAAGCAGGAAGCGTTAAGATATGCGGTCGATGTAGTCGAACGTCTTCGCGATCCAAATCGCCGAGCATCCCATGATTCAATCATGATCTAGCCCATGATCCAATCACGAACCATCCCGCGATCCCATCACGATCCGTCCCGCGATCCCATCATGATCCGTCCCGCGATCGAATCACGAATCGTCTCGTGATCTTGATCACGGTCCTTCCAATCCAGCGCCGAACGGATGGCACCTCCGCGTTCAGCACACGTATAGCTCAATGATGATCTCTGCCTTGTTGATCCAGCAAGAGGGAGCAGAAAGGTAGATGAGTTCTCCGGCAGCGCGACGGCACGACGGCGATGGTGGTGGAACAATTCTTGCAGGGCTTCGCCTAAGCACCGCTGAAATGATCTAGAGGAGAAACTACGATCCAGAGGAGAGGTAGCACGTGGCTGTTTTTCTATGTCCAAAAAACCATCAAACCTCTAGTATATATAGGAGGAGGGGAGAAGGAGGCTTGGACCCCAAGGGGCCAGCCCTTTTCTTCGGCCAAAGTGGGAGGGAGGAGTCCTCCTCCTCCACTCCTAGTAGGATTAGGACTCCTTCGTTTTTCCCACTTAGGCCTACTTTCCACCTTGGGTTTTCATCCCTAGCCACATGGGCTTTCTGTGGGACTTAGGCCAGCCCACTAGTGGCTGGTATTCTTCCTCCCACATCCCATGTAGCCTCTTGGGTCGAAATACCCATCTCGATGGTCCCCCGGCACCCTCCCGGCACTCCCGGTACACTACCGATGAGCCCAAAACTTTTCCGGTGACCAAAACAGGACTTCCTATATATCAATCTTTACCTCCGGACCATTTTGAAGCTCCTAGTGACATTTGGGATCTCATCCGGGACTCCTAACAACCTTCGGTCACGACCATACATAACTCTATACTACCGAAACGCCACCGTACCTTAAGTGTACAGACCTTGCGGGTTCGAGAACTATGTAGACATGACCGAGACACCTCTACGGTCAATAACCAATAGTGGGACCTGGATGCCCATATTGATTCCTACATATCCTATGAAGATCTTTATCGGCCGAACCTCTATGTTAAGGATTCAGTTAACCCCGTATGATGTTCCGTTTGTTCTTCTGTATGTTACTTGCCCGAGATTCGATCGTCGGTATCTCCATACCTAGTTCAATCTCGTTGCCGACAAGTCTCTTGACTCGTTCCGTCACACAAGATCCCATGTCTAACACTTAGTCACATTGCTTGTAGGGCTTATTGTGATGTTGTATTACCGAGTGGGCCCTGAGATACCTCTCCGTCACACGGAGCAACAGATCCCAGTCTTGATCCATGCCAACCCAACAAACACCCTCGTAGATACCTGTAGAGCACCTTTATAGTCACCCAGTTACATTGCGACATTTGATACACACAAGGTACTCCTCCCGTGTTTGTGAGTTGCATGATCTAATGGTCATAGGAACGGATGCTTGACATGCAGAAAACTGTAGCAATATACTGACATGATCATATGCTACGTTTATAGTTCGGGTCTTGTCCATCACATCATTCTGCTAATGATGTGATCCCATTATCAAATGACATCTCATGTCCATGGCTAGGAAACCTTAACCATCTTTGATCAACGGGCTAGTCTATTAGAGGAATACTAGGGACATGGTGTTGTCTATGTATCCACACATGTATATGAGTTTTGGATCAATATAATTCTAGCATGGATAATAAACGATTATCATTAACAAGGAAATATGATAATAACTGATTTATTATTGCCTCTAGGGCATATTTCCAACACCCCTTTCGTCAGGCAGGAAGAAGATGGTGTCATCGGCGAGCTCTCCGACCATCGTCGGAGCTGGCAAATGGCTGTGGGGGCGTGGAAGCAACGGGGGGGTTCCATCCCCGGGGTCAGCGAGGCCGGCGAGGCACTTCAGGGCGACGGTCGAGCTCGAGCAAGGCTCGGCTCGGGGCCATGGCGGAGCGAGACGAAACAGGGCGCTTCAGGCACCACAGAGGGAGAACGACATGCACGACAAGTTGGGTAGGGCTAGCAATAGGGAAAAATGGCGCACCTAGGTGAGACCACGACTCTTTGGATAATTTGAAGAAGATATTCAGGCTAGAGAACGGAGCGCAGGGAACACGACGGAGGCACGACTCTTACTAGAACTATGGCAAGCAAATCGACGGTAGGAAGGCAGGGTTGCTTGCGAGTACATTCAAAGTATTCATTGGATTGCCACTGGTTATTTAATTGGCCAGGCATGGAAGAACAAGATTATGTTGAAGAGTTCGTTGGAGACGAACTTGCGAACTAGGATGCTTCCCAGGCAGAATGCATTTAGGTTAAGGTTGATGGCATGGGTTCCCTCTTTCGTTCAAGATTTCCGCTGCTTATTCTATTTAAGTGTTTGGCCCTCGTGGCCCTATCTATGTAAGACTAGACCTTTATGGTCTTTATTTGTGCAAGGTGTTAAGTGTGGATGTGAGACTCTTGTTATTCAGCTTCTGTGTGTTCAGTGAGCATTGATCTTTGGGATCACTGTACACGTGCATTCGGTGATGACGACTTATGAGTCAGGGTCCCCACAGAGCTGGTATCAGAGCCATCCTGACTTTAGGAAGACCTTAGTTAGCATGGACATTAGTCAGGATAAAACCATTTTCAAAACTACACCTAGCATCTATACTTAGGAATGCTGCACTATTTACCTCTTCTATTCTTCACACAACACTTTGCTAACCGTCCTCCCTTCAAACCTTTGTAGATGGCCGTCATACCCGAAGCCTTCCTAACATCCGGCTTTCCCTTACTCCTTGGGGATAGCTTGGAGGAGTGCCTGTTTCGCCAACCACCCATTTTCCTCTACCACGAGCACTGGGTCGATGCCGTCACGAAGGAGTATCACGTGGATGTGGTCATGAAGGAAAATGACTCCCCGACTAGTTGGTTGTTTGAAGGACTACGGATGGAGACCATGATACTTGCAGTCGAGACAGCTGCACGCAATGCACTCCTACACCTTCGAGACATCATTCCATAGATGGCTGACGAGCCGACTACTCGCTACCTTCCCTTTAGGAAGGATGAGCTTGGCGAGAGTTGGACGCTGATCCCATCCAAGGAAGATGGCACGCTACTCAGGTTTTAGACCTACTTCAGCCTCTCCGCCGATAGTCTAGTTCATAAGCTGATGAAGGAGTCCATGAAGCTTCGTGAGGAACTTCACCACACCCGAGAGCTACTTCGGCAAGCCAAGAAGAAGCCAGACAAGATCAAGAAGGATGGAGCCCCCGAGGGACGACCAACTATCGCTTACAGAGGAGTACCCCAGCTAGTGATGCACCTACACGTCGTCATCGCATGAGTGCGAAGGAGTACCGTGAGCTCTTCACCGACCCGCCAGCGAAGCGTCGTCGGGATGGACCTCCTCATTACCTGGCCCCTTTCGACCGGGAATGATGCCCATTCAGATGATGAACAGGAGGAAGACCCCAAGGAACGTAACTACGATGCCGAGCACTCCACCACCTGAGTCCGAGAACCCCTAGGGTAGGATCAGTCATGTATCCCTCATGCGAAGTCGAGTGTGTGTAATGGTTCATACGAAACCATGTATGCTTGTTGTTTGTTTTTTTGTTTGTGTTCCGATGCAAGTCGCACTTTTGCCTTAGGCATCATGTAAGTGACTCCATCGTCTATCTTAAAATATATGTTGGTCTTTCGCCCTTTGTTTTACCACACTTGCACTCGACCAACCCCCTTAGGCGTGGTTTTTCGTTATTGCTTTTCCTCTCGTCTATCCTAGTTGTTTGACTTGGCTGCTCCAAACAGGATGATGACTGGTACCCGCAACAAGTCCTTCACCAACACTGAAGTCGGCAACTCAAGCTAGCAACAGGGAGCTGGTGGGCCTGCTCACGCTGGAGGACACCAGGAGCAACCACAAGGCGACATTCCCGCGCCACCACCTCCATCGGAGAACATGACCATAGCTCACTTTCTCCAAGTTCTCCGGGAGGAACACCAAGCCAAGAATGCTGCTATCCAGCAGATGGCTTAGGGCCTTGTGAACAATCAGCAGCAAGGCACGAACGGCCATGGCTGCTCCACTCTGTCTGAGTTCATGAGGAATTTGCCCCCAACCTTCACCAAGACCGCTGAACCATTGGATGCTGATGACTGGATCCGCACCATCGAGGATCTCGTTGCATTGGTCAATTGCAATGAGGACCGTGAGAAGGTGCTTTATGCCTCTCACTACCTTGGAGGTACCGCCCGAGCTTGGTGGGACGGATTCAAGGTCATGCAAGGTGAGCATGTGATCACTTGGAATGACTTCAAGGAAGGATTCCGCACCGCCCACATTCCTTCTGGGATCATGGCTATCAAGAAGAGAGAGTTCCGAGCGCTGAAGCAAGGAAGTGGCTCTATCAAGGAGTACCTGTAGAAGTTCAACCTGCTGTCAAGGTATGCACCTGAAGATGTCAACACGGAGACTGCCAAGAAGGAACGCTTCATGGAAGGACTTCAGCAGACCCTGCAGTATCAGCTCATCGTCTGCGACTGTCGTACCTTCTTTGACTTGGTAAACATGGCCCTCGTGCTGGAACACAAGAGTCGTGCCATAGATGACACTCGCAAGCGCAAGATGATCAGCAAGGGTAGCTCCAGCAACCAGAAGCCTCACCCCTGGCAGCCAGCCCTAGCCAAGCCAACCTATCAGCCACATTAGGCTAGACCTCCTACGCCTCGTCCGAGCTACCAACCTCAGTAGTATGCCCATCGGGACCCCGATCCTAAGTCATATGAATCCAGACTGTAACATATCACATCACTTTGTGGCCTCACACACGGTAAGTTCCACGGCTGCAGTCTTACCTTAGCCGGGACCGTTTGCTTCTTTTGTCTCACGTATGTGAACATGTCGCTGGCAATCAAACGACAGAGAACCCGAGCCGACATATCTAGTCATAGAACCCAAGCGGCACATCCATACGGAAACATGCATACGTAACCCAACAATGCAGGTGTCAGCCTCAAGCGTGTGTAGACGAGTCGTAGCGATCTGTAGGGACTCCATTACACTACGAGACATTTCCCCGAAAGGACGGACACATCAGCAAAGAAGGATACATGCCGGTCAATCAATGTGTCCAGAGCAGTAGCAAGCTACCATGGCTCGGTGGAAGCACAAAGAGGCAGTTTCCCGTAAAGAGTACTACTAAAGGCACACGACTAGGTGTTGGATCCCATACATATCGTTGCACGTCACATGTGCGCACGACATGCCCGATATGCATAGATACAACCATGGCACCACAACATAACCATACAACAACATGCCTTTTATTTAAGAGGCTCAGATGAGCCTTGCATAATATGTTCGTACAGAGAGGGGTCACATGACCCGACACTCAAGTCATACAAACATGTTCATACAAACCAAGCGGAAGCTTAAACCTGTCTGAGTATAGATAGATGAAAAGGGGAAAAGGCACATGGCCTGACTATCTACAACCCGCCACAGGGCATAGGTCGTAGCTGGGACACTAGTTATTCGACATCGTCGACATCTAGAAAGAACCCACCTAATGGGTCCTGGGTCTCATCTGCAACATTTATTAAGCTAACGTGAGTACAAATGTACTCATCAAGACTTTAAAATAGACCTAGTCATTTATGCTCATGTATCATCAAAGGGGGAGGTGGAGTTTATGCAGCAATGCCAGCTTTGACCCATGGCTAACCTACACTACTCAATTTTAACTCTTTGTTTACATTTTAGATATCGCACACGAGTCCACTAACTCCATAGCAATACACCACCATGGATTCACTTCCCTCTCCTGGAAGAGTGCCATCCACGGTACTCACACTTGTCTTGTTATTTTTATGAGTATCCATTTGATTATCTATGAACAACATAAGTTCTCCAACGTGTCCATATCCGAGGATGCGGCTATTCGAATAGTTTCATACCCTGCAGGGGTGTACTTCTTCACACACGCTCTCGCCACTTATCGCGCAGTGCTCGTAAAACCATGCACCTCAGCAACCTTCAAGCGAAAGCCCAGCGAGGGAGTCGGCCACGACCGTCAATCACATAAGACCTCTAGTCCAGGCTATCGCCTATTTGAGACTGAACCCACACGGAAGTCCAGCCGATGTTTCCGCTACGACCCCAAATGATGTGCGTAGGGTTCCCAAGCCCACCATTCGGGTGACCCTTGGTACACCGTGCCACTGCCTACCACGTCGTAACCCACCCTAGGATCGCCACGCATGGCCTCCAGCATGCTATAAACACCAGAAACTACTTGCAACTCCTGGACTAAGGACTAAGCAAATGATAAGTCGAGAGGGTCAGTTAAGTATCCCAACGTGTGGTAGTATCTAGTCTTGGATCACAAACACGGAACTCAGTTCCTAAGAACGGTCCCAATGAGACAACCCGCTATGTACTCCTACATAGCCTCTCATCGCTACCTTTACAAAATCAGGTTCATCATAAGATCATCACATCAGAACAACACCGTTTCACTCAGTTCATCACCCAGATGAATCAGACCTGATACAACTCTAAGCATAGCAAGCATAGCAGGCAAAGTAAGCTAAGCACATTATGGCACAAGCATCTACCAGGTATGCTAGGTTGCAAGGTTTAGCTATTTACTGTGACAATGATCAAGAGCAGGAGCGAGAGTGTGGGATATTGTCGGAATGATCAAAGGGGGGGTTGCTTGCCTTGCTGGGTAGCGGAAAGGTTCTCTCCTTCGTCGGGATACTCGGGGGTATCCTCCGAAGTAGGGCCTACTCCAATGCAGATAAGAAACAATCAACACACGCAAGTGCAACAATATGATGCATGATCATGGCATGATAGCATGTATGGATGAGCTAATGCAACTAGTGTTCATGTTGATTTGAAATGAATTTGAATATAGGTTCAAAATCGTTCTTTATTTCAAATTCCATATACTAACCTATTAGTTAATTTCAATTTTCACCCATTTAGATAGCTCTAACATGCATGACAATAGCACCATTGGATTCATTGGATTTTTCTGATAAATTTTCATATATAAATTATTTTCATCTGATTTACAGATTAATTTATATGATTTTTTGAAGTTTTGAATAATTTCTAGAATTATTTTTAAACTAGAAATAAAATATGACACCAGCCTGACGTCACTGTGACGTCAGCTGGTCAGCTGACCGGGCCAGAGTCAAACCTGACATGTGGGGACCACTGACATGTGGGGACCACATGTCAGTGACTCAATCACCTAACTAAAGAATTAAAACTAATCCTAATTAATTAACAACACTGGGCCCACTGGTCAGTGACTGATTAGCTTAATTAAATTAACTAATTAATTTCTTAATTAAGATTTTACTAACAGGGCCCGACCCCACCTGCCAGTGACCCAGGGGTCAAACCCCTGGTGGTCAGACTGGTTGACTCGCCGGCGTTGAGCCGCCGGCGACGCCAGGGACGACGGAGGGGGTCGGAATCCCTCCTCTGGCGACCAAATGGACGGTGAAGAGCGCTGGGAGAGCCTATGGTCGACCGCGCGTCGATCTAGCCCCATACCAGAGGCTGGGGTGGTCGAGATCGATGTCGGCGTCGAGGGCACCGGCGACCGAAGCTCGGGCAAGAAGGGCGCGACATCTACGGGGCACAGGAGAGAAGGGGGAGAAGGGGAGGAGCACCAGTGGCTCACCGCGGTTCCAGCAGAGGCGACGGCAAGGTCGGAGGAGGTCCGGAAAAGGCAGAATGTCGAGGCGGGGCTCCGGTGGCCAGCAAGGAGGAACAACGATGGCGCGGCATAGAGGGGCTCCCGGCATCTTCTATGGTCACGGGGAGGACGAGGGGGTCGCGGCGGTTCTCGAGGGTTACCTATCGAGGCGAGGGGGCGGCTAGCGCGACGACGGCGAGCTCGAGCAGGGCTCGGCCATGACGGAGCAGAGGGGAGAAAGAGAGCGAGAGAGGGAGCGCACAGGGGGAGAGGGAAAGGAGAAGGAAGCCACGGCGAGAGGGCCTCGCGCTGGCGCTCTCCGAGCCCTCCAGGCCAGCAGCCAGGCAGGGAGGAGGTGGCCGGCATGTGGCGACCACGCGCCGGGCGTCCTTCTGGCAGGAGGTGGAAGAAGACCGGTTCGCCCCTGGTGGGTTGTGTCGGCTTCTTCCCTGGCCCAGGTAAGCTCTCCCCTTTTCTTTTTTGCTTTTATTCTCTATTTTCTGTTTTTTGACATTTGTATTATTTTATTTTCAGGTACATATGTTATCTCAAAATTATCCCAAATATTTTATATAATCAAGTTTGAATATTTCAAACTTATCCAAGAAGTTTCAGGATAATTTGAAAACTAAAATAATGATATTGCTTTATTTGATATTTCCAGGGGCTTTATCATTTATTTTTGAATTGCTTTAGGTGTTCAAATGATTAAAATGATCCCTATTATAATCATGTCCAAATTTACCAGACATAGGGAATATTTTTAGTGGGCATTTTGGATTTGTTGAATTTTCACCATATTGGAATTGTTTTGATTCAAAGTGAGCTTGGGGTTTCTTTAACTCCCCATTTCAAGTTGATGCCAAATTGAAACATGATGCAAACACATGCTGTTCCTATGACTTCTAGCTAGGGATGTGACAATGCCAATCCCAGGCCAGCTTACAACAACAACCCCAATAACAATAACGGTGGCAGAAACTTCAACAACAACCCTGGGCAAGTCACTTGCTTTGGATGTGGTCAGTCTGGACACATCTCTAAGCTTTGCCCCAACAGGAAGCCAGATGCCCCGCGCCCCAATGTGCCATCTCAAGGTCAAGCCCGTGGAGCCCCACCAAGGAACCCCGCTCCCCGCAACCAACCCAACAATGGCAAGGGTCGTGTGAATCATGTCACCGTAGAGGAAGCCCAGGAAGACCCGAATGTCATACTGGGTATGTTCCTCGTCAACTCAACCCTAGCAACAATACTGTTTGATTATGGAGCTTCTCATTCTTTTGTCACCCAAAAGTTTGCATTAGAGAGTGGCATGAAACCTACGCCCCTGGGTAGTCGTATGTTGATAGAAATCCCGGGATCAGTTATGAAGTCTAGGATAGTATGTAAAGGAGTGGAGATTAATATCAATGGGGTAGACTTCCTAGCAGACCTTATAGTTCTGGACTCACCCGACCTAGATGTCATCCTTGGCATGAATTGGTTGACCAAGCACCAAGGCATGTTAGACTATGCCAAGAGGATAGTTACCATGACTAATAGCCAAGGAGTAGAAGTCAAATATGTTCCCAACCCTGCCTTCACTCAAGCCCCTCACGCTAACCGTCTATCGGGAGTTGAGTTGGATCAAGTGCCGGTGGTATGTGAGTACCCGGATGTGTTTCCTGATGAGCTGCCCAGAATGCCTCCTGACCGTGACATTGAGTTCATCATTGAGCTTATGCCCAGATCAAGGCCCATCTATAAGAAGGCCTAGAGGATGATATCCGAATAGTTGGCTGAATTGAAGAAGCAACTGACAGAGCAGCTCAGAAAAGGATTTATTCTACCGAGTGCCTCTCCTTGGGGATCGCTTGTTCTGTTTGTGTCAAAGAGGGACGGAACTATCAGACTGTGTGTCGATTACCATTCTCTCAATGCGGTCACATCAAGAACCGGGCTTGGAGGTGTTCTGATGCAAGAAGGCAGAGTTGTAGCATATCTATCCACACAACTACGACCTCATGAAGAGAATTATGCAACTCATGATCTTGAGTTGGCAGCTATGGTTCATGCCTTGAAGACATGACAACATTACCTTCTGGGGAGCGATGTGAGATATTCACATACCACAAGAGTTTGAAGTATATCTTCACTCAAAGGGAATTGAACATGAGGCAGCGAAGATGGTTGGAGTTGATCAAGTATTACGACCTCAATGTTCAATACCACCCCGGAAAGGCCAACGTGGTAGCAGACGCCTTAAGAAGAAAGTCTTGTTCCTTGAATGCTATGCTTAAGGAAAGGATACCCGCCCTATATGAAGAACTTGAAAGCTTCGGCTTTGAACTGGTTGCACCCGGATTCCTCGCCAACCTCGAAGCAATGCCTACCTTGATGGATGATATCAAAGAAGCTCAGAAGGGGCACAAGAGCATTGAAGGCATCAAGAGGAAGATCAAGGCAGGCAAGGCTCCAGGATTCTCAGTGGCTGAGCAAGGAGTAGTATGGTTTGGGAATCACATTTGCGTACCCAACAAGGAGGAGCTCAAGGACTTGATATTGAAAGAAGCCCATGACACTCCATACTCCATCCATCCTGGAGGAGCCAAGATGTATCAAGACCTCAAGGCAAGATTCTGGTGGCATGGTATGAAATGGGAAATAGGCACATTTGTCGCCAAGTGTGACATATGCCAGAGAGTCAAAGCTGAGCACCAGCGACCTGCTAGACTTTTTCAACCCCTCAATGTGCATGAATGGAAGTGGGACAAAGTCGGGATGGATTTCATCATTGGATTGCCAAGTTCAAACAAAGGCATGATTCCATTTGGGTCATTGTCGATCACCTGACCAAAGTAGCCCACTTCATCCCCGTCAAGACTACCTACAATGGGAACCAATTGGCCAACCTCTACATCAACCGGATTGTGAGCCTCCACGGAGTTCCTAAGGAGATTATATCAGACCGAGGCACCTAGTTTACCTCAAGGTTCTGGAATAGGATCCAAGAAGCCTTGGGAACCAAGCTCTCCTCCAGCACTGCTTTCCACCCTGAGATAGGTGGGAAAACTGAACGAGTAAATCAGATACTCGAAGACATGCTACGTGCTTTTGTTTTAGAATATGGAGCCAAGTGGGAAGATTGCATACCATTCGCCGAGTTCTCCTACAACAACAGCTAGCAGATGAGTCTTCAGATGGCCCCATTTGAGGTGTTGTATGGACACAAGTGCCGTACTCCCCTCAACTGGTCAGAGACTGGAGAAGATCAGGTTTTCGGACCACGCATCCTCCGCGAAGCAGAAGAGCAAGTTCAACTTGTCCGAGAGCGACTCGAGACCACCAAGACTAGGCGAAAGAGCTACGCCGACTCTCACCGTCGGGACACGAGTTTCCGTGTTGGAGACCATGTTTACCTCCGTGTCATGCCTCTCAAAGGAACCAAGCAATTCCACGTCAAGGGAAAACTTGCACCAAGATCCATCGGCCCCTTCAAGATCACCGACAGAGGAGGAGAAGTTGCCTATTAGCTAGAGCTACCTTCAGAGATATCGGATATGCACAATGTCTTTCATGTGTCACAACTCCGGAAGTGTCTGCAAGTTCCCAACCGCCCCGACCTCTACAAGGACATCAACCATCAAGCCATCGATCTTCAGCCCGACCTCACCTATCGCGAGAGGCCAATTCGCATATTGGATGAAGCCGAGCGCTGCACCCGAAGCTGCATCATCAAGTACTTCGTGGTCCAATGGAGCAACCACTCTGAAGCTGAAGCAACCTGGGAGCGTGAAGACTATCTTAGATCTGAGTTCCCTTATCTTTTTAGCGCTTAGCCTAGGAATCTCGGGGACGAGATTCCTATAAGGGGGGTAGGTCTGTCACACCCTGTGTTTGTATTACATTGTCATGATTGGATTTATAAAATTTGGAACCAATTTAAACTTTTTATTTGTGCTTGTGCTTGTTTGAATTGTTGCTTGTTGCTTGTTGATTGTGGTTGTGGCACTCCTAGATTCTATTCCACTTCATATTCATCTTCCTTGTCCCAAACCTCTTGCCCAATGATCATGCCATGTGAATAGTGCCCAAAACTATTTTTATCAAATTTTGTTTTAACCAAAAATTATTTATTCAAATTAGGTTTTCAAAACCCCCTGAAATTAGGTTGGCACTGCAAGTCCTCAAATTGGGTGGATTCTTCTTTCC
Organism: Hordeum marinum; assembly: GCA_022496015.1. NCBI lineage: Eukaryota > Viridiplantae > Streptophyta > Magnoliopsida > Poales > Poaceae > Hordeum > Hordeum marinum. Next base: position 311,163,906 of record CM039673.1, read on the forward strand.
CAAAGGCTTTATTTCAAACCTGCTATCTTTATGACTTCCGAAAACCACCAAATATAAAGTTTAAAGGTTATATTGATATTTTATTTAAAGGCTTTTTCTTAAGACGAGAAATAGTTTTTCTTAGGGAAAAATTATTTAAATGCTTTCGAAATATTTGAGAAAATTTAGGGAAATTCAGTGGACATATATTTTCCATATATATGAGTTTCAACACATGGGCATGTTCAAATCATGGGCAAAACCCCTCAAAACCCTTTCTTTTCAAATTAAGCTTTTGAAATATTTCTATAAGAAATATTCTCAATAAATTTCAAGAAAATTCCAGTAAGTCAACACTATCATAGGTGATGATCTTGCAAAGTTTCTCATCAATCAAAGTGGATTTGGTCCATCAAACCATCCCCAAACCCTTCCTGTCCAGATTGAAATTTGAACAACTTTACATTGTGAAGTTTCTCCCCTTGGCCTCAAACTTTGTGGACATGTTATAATCACCAAATAATGATGCTACACTAAGTAGTGCATCAAGGGTAAAATCTTAGCATGTCTAGATCTAGAGAAACCAGAATATGTTGATTTCTAGGTTTCCACTAAGTCCCATTATGAACTTTCATTAAGCCCTCTCAAACTTGGTGGTATGCCCTACTTTTGACCACCCTTTGATCCTGTTAATTATCAAGGCAAGTAGAGTTCACCTACTAGACCAAATCACCACCAACCACCTTCTGGTCAACTCTAGAAACTACCCTTTTCACCATTTCTACTATTTACCTTGCCCCCAACTTTTTACCACAGCCTCTTGTAGATGCCTTGTACCTCCAATAAATTCCTCAGGGTGATAGCTCAATGATTTGGGGGGTAAAACCTCCATTTTTACCCCTGGACAACACCCATTTTTCTCCCTCTCACCTTTCCTTCTATCGTAAGGCACCTCCAGAAGCCTCCCTAGCATCATGTTCTTTGTTTAAGCTCCCCTAGATCCCCTGGACACAAGAGGATGCGTCCAAGGTGCCAAGAGCATGCCCCAGCATGCAGAGCTCGTGCTCAAGAGCATGCTGCAGTGCGTAGCCACACTGTAGCCGCTACCCAATGAGCGCTCCCGATAGCCTCGTGCCTGCCCAACTTGTCCCCCCTGTCCCCCTCGATGTCCGCAAGACTCCACGCGGTCGGCCTCCCTCCCTCTCTCTTCGGCGAACTCCCGCGCGTGTGCCTAGCGCCGCGCTGCTCAGCCAACCAGGGAGCTCGAAAAAGCGCGCTCCCCCGCCTCTCTCCTCTCTCCCCCTAGCCTAGACTGCCCCCACGAGCGCCCTGGACACACTCCCTTCCTTCCCCGTGGCCTATGGCGACGGCCCTGTCCTCATCGGTGCACCACGTCCACGGTGGACCAGCAGACCCTCTATTTAAGCCCTCCTCGAGCTCCGGTCCTCTCCCCTTGCTCTCTCCTCCCCTCTGATGCTTCCCAGAACCCAGCCCCTCGCCCCCTGTGCTCAAAAACCCACGCCCGAACCAAACCCTCGCCGATGTCGGGCTTCCTCCCTCGCCGGCGATTCCCTCCATCCTGGCGCTTCCCTCGGCCACCCACCGATGCGCGGGAGCCCCCTGAGCGCGCCGATTCCCTCCATTGGAGCCGCTGCGGCCTTAAACCCTCGGTGAGCTCCCCCCTCACTCCCTGTCGTGAGGAGAGGGATGACAGGTGGGGCCCACCTATCATCCCCTCGCCCTCCCCCTCTCTCTTTGTCCAGCTGGCCCCGCGGGCAGGTTTAAAAATAAACTTGCCGGGCGCGGCGCCTCAACCTAGGCTGGTTTCCCCTCTGGGCTGGCTCGGCTTCCATACTGTGGCCCGAGAGGGCACAATAATGTTTTCCCCTTTTCTTTTTCTCTGTTCTTCCAAAAATTCCACAAGGAAAAATATTTATCCAATGCCCATAATTTCTTCACCTAAAATCTTAGAATATTGCATAGAATTTATCAGTGCCATTTGTATAAATGTTTGAAAACATTTTATGTATTGTTTTAATTTAAAAACCCCTACTTGGCATTATCTGCCTCTATTTAATAGTTTTCAAAAATGTTTTCCATAACAAAATATTAAGAAAACATTTTTAATATAGTCTTTAGTATTTATCAGAGTAGGGTAGCATTTTTATTAGTGGCTTGAGTGCTATGTTTTTATGTGATGCTTATTTTTATTGCTTTTATTCGCGATGATAGATTGCGCTGTTGATGAAGAAGTTGGACACGAAGACTTTGAAGAGCCTGGAGACTTTGTTGAGCGAGGCAAGCAGCCCTTTGACCATGTTAGGAAACTTTTTCATGCATGGCGTATAGCACTTGTTGTTTCGATAATTGATCATGATGTGGTGTCCCCCTTTGGTGGGTTGCCTCTGATACTTTTTCCATTGACACTTGCATCGTGCATAACCCTACCACCTTATGAGGGTTGTGTGGGTGGGTGTAGATAGGATGATAATAGGTGCTACACAAGTGGGATGGGATTTATGCATAGTGATGGAAAGAAAAGAAATGATTTTAAAGACTTTTAGAAAACCCCTTCGGGTGCCACTAATGACTGGGGGGCATGATGATAAGTTGGGTGACCACTTGAGAAAGAAGTGGTGTACCGGAGCAAGTGAATGTCTGTGGTTCTCGAAAACGGATTGGTGTAAGTTGCGCACGTTATTCCAACCTTACATGTACGACCACGATACCCCTTATGGGATGGGGCTTTGTTGATTACTATGGTTGGTGCTAGCAAGGAGCCCACATTACTAGTGGCAAGGTGAAGAGGTCACTCTTTAGATGGGGTCATCCCGGAAGTGGAAGGCCAGGCGCTGTCTTTATAGGCACCGGGCACACCATTGCGTGGCCTCATGGATGATACGAGTGATGTATATCATCAGGGATGGCACCAACAAGTGGACTCTTTGTTTAGTATCACCATGGGAAAGGCATTGTTCGGGTGCTTACCTCGGGTATGTTATATACCGCGAGTCATGGATGACACGGAAGTTCCTTGAGTCTTGTGGGTAAAGTGTGCAACCTCTGTAGAGTGTAAAACTATTCGAATATCCGTGTCCATGGTTAAGGACAGTTGGATGACCGCTCTTGTGCTACGTCCAAATATTTTCATAAACTGGTGTATGTGTTGGAGACAAAGATGGTACTTGAGCTAAGTCCGATGACTTAGCTTGGCATTGAACTAAGTCCGATGACTTAGCATGATGAATGAACATGAGATGTTTGACCCCTGCTTATGATGATATCTACAACTTGTCCATATGGATATCTGCCAAACTGTTGATGCATGCTTACTTAGTTACTTGATCATGTTCGTGCATTAAAAATTGGCTTTCCGCAAATTACCTACTTAGTGCTATATCATGCATCATTATTAACTTGTTCCACAACTTGGGTTGCTTGCGAGTACATTCAAAGTACTCATTGGCTTTCCACTTCTTCTTTAATTGGCCAGACATGGAAGAAGAAGAGAATGTTGAAGAGTTCGTTAGAGACGAACATGCGAACTAGGACGCTTCTGAGTTAGAATACCTGTAGGTTAAGGAAGATGGAATGGGTTCACGCTTTCGATCAAGATTTCTGCTGCTTGTCTATTTAAGTGTTTGGCCCTCGTGGCCCTATCTATGTAACACTAGACCTCTATGGTCTTTACTTGTGTAAGACGTTAAGTGTGGATGTAAGACTCTTGTTATTCAGCTTCTGTGTGTTCAGTGAGCATTGATCTCTGGGATCACTGTACACGTGCATTCGGTGATCACGACTTATGAGTCAAGGTCCCCACAAACAGACACCCTCGAAGATACCTGTAGAGCACCTTTATAGTCACCCAGTTACGCTGCGATGTTTGATACACACAAGGTACTCCTCCGGTGTCAGTGAGTTGCATGATCTCATGGTCATAGGAATGGATACATGGCATGCAGAAAGTTGTAGCAATAAACTAACACGATCATATGCTATGTTTATAGTTTGGGTCTTGTCCATCACATCATTCTCCTAATGATGTGATCCCGTTATCAAATGACATCTCATGTCCATGGCTAGGAAACCTTAACCATCTTTGATCAACGAGCTAGTCTATGAGAGGCATACTAGGGACATGGTGTTGTCTATGTATCCACACATGTATCTAAGTTTCTGATCAATACAATTCTAGCATGGATAATAAACGATTATCATGAACAAGGAAATATGATAATAACTAATTTATTACTGCCTCTAGGGCATATTTCCAACACCCCTTCCGTCAGGCAGGAAGAAGATGGTGTCACCAGCAAGCTCTCCGACCATCGCCGGAGCTGGCAAAGGGCTATGGGGGCGCGGAAGCAACGGGGGGTTCCATCCCCGGGGTCAGCGAGGCTGGCGAGGCACTTCAGGGCGACGATCGAGCTTGATCAAGGCTTGGCTCGGGGCCATGGCGGAGCGAGGTGATGTCGGCGCTGCTAGGCGAAATAGGGCGTTGCAGGCGCCGCGGAGGGAGAACGGCATGCATGACAAGCTGGGTAGGGCTAGCAATAGGGAAAAATGGCGCACCTAGGTGAGACCACAACTCTCTGAAGAACTTTGAAGAAGATCTTCAGGCTAGCGAACGGAGCGCAGGGAACACGACGGAGGCACGACTCTTACTAGAACTATGGTGAGCAAATCGACGGTAGGAAGGCAGGGATTGGGCACGAAGATTACCTTCCCTACCTCAGACTCGAAGACGGGGCCCGGGAGGTAGCAGAATGACGGCAACGAGGCAAAGAATGCCGATGACGTTCGGATCCTAGGCGAGGAGGAAGACGACCTCGCGGTGGACGGGGCTCCTTGCTCATAAACAGCGCGTACGAAGAGTAAGAAGACGTAGGGGCTCTCTGGGTACGATCCATGCCATCGGGGAGGTTAGAGCTGAGGCGGAGCACTACCCCTAGCTTGAGCTCTCGCTCAGATGGAGCATGGTTGAAAGGGCAATGACAGGGGACTTGGCTACCTTACCGGACGGCAACATGGCGAGGAGAGGAGAGGAATGGACAGAGGGGACTCCGGGCTAGGTCTAGGGCGCGATTTAAAAGGACCTAGGGGCACCGTCGGCCATCAAATCAACCGACGAAGCGACGTGGCTGCAGTGGATGCTCTGCCATATAGAGGAGGGGGACGAACGTGTGTGGGAGCACGGATAGGCTGCGGGAGTGCTCTGGCTAAGCTGTTGCTGGGCTGCACTATGGGGATGGGCCTGCGGGGGAGGGAGGAGGCCCATTGGCGCTGGTCTCTCCCTTAGGGAAAAACGCGCACACACACAGGGCCTTCCTAAATAAAGAAAATAACAATTTAATAAATAAAACCATGTAGGTTTGGAAAAGAATTAGGGAGGAAGAAAATATGTTTGGTAACCAGCAAATTATGCCCTATTTTATAAAAATGGAGTTGGCATTTTTAGAGCAAACAAATTAAATGCATATTTTAATTCAAGTAGCAATCTGTTTGAAGAAATGAGGTTGGATGAATCTCAAACATGACCAGGAGCTGGTTCATAAACCACATTGGAAAATTTGTAAAATGATCAACATTTTTAATATAGGAAAACTACAAGAAAATTCAACACATGTTGCAATAATGAATAAAAGAGATATGGAATAGTTTTGATAAAATTGAGGTTGGCTTAACCCCAAGTTTTGGCACATCAAAGCACAAAAACACTCACATCAACAACACCTGATGCTACCATGACAAGATGCTTATGATGCCATGATGCAAAGATGAAAGTCATGAAGCACAAATCATTAATATTCCAACCACATAGGCAAAACATGGAGGTCCACACATGGCAATATTACAAATATGGCAAGGGATGCTCATGGGCTATTAGAAAGGTAGGTGACTCTGTGATACGGGGCAAGACCCATGGTGGTCGATCTTTCACGAATTGGAGGGGGAAAACACGAAGAACACGGGGAAGAACAAGGATAAATTACAAGAGGAAACACTGAAGAACAAGTCCAATCACACATCCATTAGACTCAACACACACAAGATCCATAAGGTACATGAATAACAAAGGGAAAGAAGGATACATGGTAGAGTTCATACCAAATCCCATGGGGAGATGGGGCCTTGATATCACAGAGGATCTTCCCTTGCAAGGGGCTTTGGCATCCACTAGGGGATCTTCTCCTATAGAGGCATCTACTCCATGGGAGAGGTAGTGGAAGGATCTAGGCTCAACTTACTAAGAGGAAAACCATAGCTAACCCTAGAAAGAGGCAGGGTGAGGTTTATAAAATCTGAGGCGAGGTCGAGGGATACATGGGCCGTAAACTGTGGGCCTGTGCATAGAAAGGGTCCAGACGTCTGGACGGGGTCGGACTTCCGACGACTTACGACGGTCCAGACGTCCAGAGGAGGCCAGAAGTTCGAGGATTCGGCGCGGGTGCGGCTGTTGGAAATATGCCCTAGAGGCAATAAATAAAGTGTTTATTATTCCTTGTTCATGATAATCGTTTATTGTCCATGCTATAATTGTGTTGATTGGAAACTGAATACATGTGTGGATATATAGACAACACTGCGACCCTAGTTTTCCTATAGGAGACTAGCTCGTTGATGAAACATGGTTAAGGTTTCCTAGCCATGGACATGGGATGTCATTTGCTAACGGGATCACATCATTGGGAGATTGATGTGATGGACAAGACCCAAACTATGAGCGTAGCATGTGATCGTGTCAGTTTATTGCTACAGTTTTCTACATGTCAAGTATCTATTCCTATGACCATGAGATCATGCAACTCACTGACACCGGAATAATACTTTGTGTATCAAACGTTGCAATGTAAGTGGGTGACTATAAAGATGCTCTACAGGTATCTCCGATGATGTCTGTTGAGTTGGCATGGATCTAGACTGGGATTTGTTACTCCGTGTGATGGAGAGGTATCTTAGGGCCCACTCGGTAATACAACATCACAACTAGCCTTGCAAGCAATGTGACTAAAGTGTTAGCCACATGATCTTGTATTATGAAACGAGTAAAGAGACTTTCTAGTAACGAGATTGAACTAGGTTTGAAGATACCGACGATCGAATCTTGGGCAAGTAGCATACCGATAGACTAAGGGAGCATCGTACGGGGCTTATCTGGATCCTTGACATAGAGGTTCAACCAATAAATATCTTCGTCGAATATGTAGGAACCAATATGGGCATCCAGGTCCCGGTATTGGTTATTAACCGTAGAGGTGTCTCGGTCATGTCTACATAGTTCTCGAACCCGTAGGGTCTGCACACTTATGGTTCAGTGACGTTTCGGTATAGATGAGTTATGTATGTTGGTGACCGAAGGTTGTTTGGAGTCTCAGATGAGATCCCGGATGTGACGAGGAACTTCGGAATGGTCCAGAGGTGAATATTCACATATAGGAAGTTCCGTGTTGATTGTCGGGAAAAGTTTGGGCGTCACCGATAATGTACCGGGGGTGCCGGAAGGGTTCGGGGGTCCACAGGAAGGGGCCACCAGCCTCGAAGGGCCCCATGGGCTGTGAGAAGAGGTGCACCACCCCTTGGTGGGCTGGCCGCCCCTCCCACAAGGCCCATGCGGCCGAAGGGTGGAGGGGGGAAACCCTAAGGGGCCCGGCCACCTTGCCTTGGGGGCTAAGCAACCCCATTGCCGCCACCCCCTCCTCTACGACGCCGCCCCTAGGGGTGGCAAACCTAGGGTGCAACCCTTCCCCCCTTGCTCCTATATATATGATAGAGGGAGGAGGGCAGCCGCACAACAAGCCACGATGCAACCCTTCCTCCCTCCCTGATTGCTTCTCCTCTAGTAGATTGATTCGGTGCCGCTTAGCAAAGCTCTGCCGGATCAGCTCCAGCACCACCGCCACCACGCCGTCGTGCTGCCAGAGAACCCATCTACCTCTCCACTCCCTCTTGCTGGATCAAGAAGGCGGAGATCGTCATCGATATGTATGTGTGCTAAATGCGGAGGTGCCGTCCGTTCGGCACTTGATCGGGAGTTCGTGGGACGGCTTGCGATTTGGATTGCGAAGATGTTTGACTACATCAACTATGTTCCTTAACGCTTCTGCTTAGCAATCTAGAAGGGTATGTGGATCCAATCTCTCCACTCGTATATGCTCATCTCCTAGATTGATCTTGGTGAAGCGTAGGATTTTTTATTTCCCATGCAACGTTCCGCAACAGTGGTATCAGAGCTAGGTCTATGTGTAGATGAGATCACCAGTAGAACACAAAGGAGTTTGTGGGTGTTGATGCTTAGATTACTTCCTCCCTTGGTCGTGTTTTGATTCAGCAGTATTGTGGAATGAAGCATCCTGGACCATCCTTACTCGTACACTTACAAGAGACTGGTTCCATCGACTAACGTGTAACTCTGTTGCACAAAGATGGTCGGCGGGTGTTTGTCTCTCCTGCTTTAGTTGGATCGGATTCGACAAAGGCAGTCCTTGAGAAGGTTGAATAGAAATTTGAGTATCACCATTGTGGTTTATGCGTAGGTGATAATTCTTCTTGCTAGATACTAGTAGCAGCCACGTAAAACATGCAACTACAATTAGAGGACATCTAACTTGTTTTTGCAGGGTATGTTGTGATATGATATGGCCAAATACATGATGAGATATATGTGATGTATGACATGATCATGTTTTGTATAGAATATCATGATTTGCATGTCGATGAGTACGGCAACCGGCAAGAGCCATACAGTTGTCTTTAATTATAGTATGACCCGCGTGTCAATCATTAAGCGCTATGTAATGCTTTACTTTATCGCTAAGCAGTAGAAATAGTAGTATAAGCATGGTGGGCATGACAAACCCAATGGTGACACAATGGTGGTGATCATGATGATGGAGATCATGGTGTTATGCCGATGGCGATGGAGATCATGTTGGTGCTTTGGAGATAGAGATCACAAGCACAAGTTCATGGCCATATCATGTCACTTATGATTTGCATGTGATGTTAATCCTTTTATGCACCTTGTTTTGCTTAGAACGACGGTAGCATTATAAGGTGATCCCTCACTTCAATTTCAAGATAAATTGTGTTCTCCCCGAGTGTGCACCGTTGCGAAAGTTCATCGTGTCGAGACACCACATGATGATCGAGTGTGATAGACTCTACGTTCGCATACAATGGGTGCAAGCCAGTGTTGCACATGCGGAACACTCGGGTTAAACTTTACGATCCTAGCATGTACAGACATGGCCTGGGAACACGAGAGATCAAAAGGTCGAACATGAGTCATATAGTAGTTATGATCGACATGATGATGTTCACCATTGAAACCGCCTCAACTCACGTGATGATCAGATTTAGGTTGGTGAATTTGGATCATGTATCACTCAGATGATCTGAGGGATGTCAATTTGAGTGGGAGCTTTAGTAATTTGATTAACTACACTCATTATCTTGAACAATAGTCTTAGTAACCTTCGCTTATTTATGTTGTAGATCAATGGCTCGCGCAGTAGCACCCTTGAATTTTAATGTGTTCCAAGAGAAACCTAAGTTGAAAGATGATGGAAGTAACTTTGTGGACTGGGCCCATTATCTGAGGATTATCCTCACGGCTTCCCAGAAGGCTTATGTCCTTGATGCACCGCTTGGTGACCCACCAGTTCCCGTGTCATCCGAGGACGTTAAGAATGCTTGGGCGGCACATTCTGGAGATTACTCAATAATTCAGTGTGCAATGTTGTACGGCTTAGAACCGGGACTTCAAAGACGTTTTGAACGTCATGGAGCATATGAGATGTTCCAGGAGTAAGAGTTATCTTTAAGAAGAATTCCCAGATCGAGAGGTATGAGACCTTTGATAAGTTCTATGCTTGCAAGATGGAGGAGAACGGGTCTATTAGTGAAGATATACTTAGAATGTCTATTTATTCGACCCGTTTGGCGGAGATAGGGATGCCCCTTCCGCCGGAGGCGATCACTGATAGAGTTCTTCAATCATTGCCACCTAGCTACAAGAGCTTCGTGTTCAACTATAACATGCACGGGATGAACAAGTCAGTTGCCGAGCTGTTTGCGATGCTAAAAGTCGCTGAGTCTAAAAGCCAAAAAGAACATCAAGTGTTGATGGTCGATAAAGCCACTAGTTTCAAGAATAACGGCAAGGTCAACAAGGGTAACTCCAAGTAGGGTGGCAAAGCAGTTGCCCCCTCCCGTGAAGAAACCCAAGGTTGGACCCAAGCCAGAAACTAGGTGCTTTCATTGCAAGGGAACTGGTCACTGGAAGCAGAACTGCCCCAAGCATCTGGTCAACAAGAAGGCGGCCAACACCAAACAAGGTATATATGATATACATGTTATTGACGTGTACCTTACCAACTCTCATTGTAGTACCTGGGTATTTGATACCAGTTCGGTTGCTCACATTTGCAACTCAAAATAGGAGCTACCGAGTAGATGAAGCCTGGCAAAGGACGAAGTGACGATGCACGTAGGAAATGCTTCCAAGGTTGATGTGATCGTCGTCGGCATGCTCGCTCTTCAATTACCATCGGGATTAGTGATGAACCTTAATAATTGTTATTTAGTGCCTGCGTTAAGCATGAACATTATATCTAGATCTTGTTTATTGCGAGATGGTTACTCATTTAAATCGGAGAATAATGGTTGTTCTATTTATATGGGTAATTTATTTTATGGTCATGCACCCAATGTGAGGGGTTTATTCATATTGAATCTCGATAGTGATGACACACATGTTCATAACATTGATGCCAAAAGATGTAGAGTTGATAATGATAGTACCACTTTCTTGTGGCACTGCCGTTTAGGTCATATTGGTGTAAAACACATGAAGAAGCTCCATGCTGATGGACTTTTGGAGTCATTTGATTTTGAATCATTTGACATATGTGAACCATACCTCTTGGGCAAGATGACTAAAACCCTGTTCTCTGGAACAATGGAACGAGCAAGTGACTTATTGGAGATCATACATACTGATGTGTGCGGTCCAATGAGCATTGAGGCGCACGATGGATATCGTTATTTTCTCACCCTCACTGATGACTTAAGTAGATATCGGTATATTTACTTAATGAAATACAAGTCTGAAACGTTTGAAAAGTTCAAGCAATTTTAGAGTGAAGTTGAGAATCATCGTAACAAGAAGATTAAATTCCTACAATATGATAGAGGAGGAGAATATCTGAGTTATGAGTTCGGCGGTCACTTAAGACAATGTGTAATTGTTTCACAATTGACACCGCCTAGAACACCACAGCGTAATGGTGTGTCCGAATGTCGTAATAGAACCTTATTAGATATGGTGCGTTCTATGATGTCTCTTGCCAATTTGCCACTATCGTTTTTGGGTTATGCATTAGAGACAACTGCATTCACTTTAAAAAGGGCACCATCGAAATCCGTTGAGACGACGCCATATGAACTGTGGTTTGTCAAGAAGCCAAAGTTGTCATTTTTGAAAGTTTGGGGATGTGATGCTTATGTCAAAAAGCTTCAGCCTGAAAATCTGGAACCCAAAGTGGAAAAGTGTGTCTTCATAGGATACCCAAAAGAGATAGTTGGCTATACCTTCTATCTCATATCCGAAGGCAAAGTATTTGTCGCTAAAAATGGAGCATTTCTTGAGAAAGAGTTTATCTCAAAAGAATTGAGTGGGAGGAAGATAGAACTTGATGAGGTTGTTGAACCTTTAATTCAACCACAAAGTAGGAAACACAGAAAGATGTTTATGTGGAGCCTATGGCAGTTGAAGAGGAAGTGAATGGTGATGATCATGAAGCTTCGGATCAAGTTACTATTGAACCTCGTAGGTCGACAAGGGCACGTCTTGCTCCTGAGTGGTACAACAACCCTGTCTTGGAGGTCATGTTGTTAGACAACGATGAACCTACGAGCTATGGAGAAGCGATGATGGCCCCGGATTCCGAGAAATGGTTAGAGGCCATGGAATCTGAGATAGGATCCATGTATGAAAACAAAGTATGGACTTTGGAAGTATTACCTGAAGGGAGAAAGGCCATTGATAACAAATGGATCTTTAAGAGGAAGACAGACGCGGACGGTGATGACACCGTCTATAAAGCTTGACTTGTGGCAAAGGTTTTTTCACAAGTTCAAGGAGTTGACTACGTTGAGACCTTCTCACCCATAGCGATGCTTAAGTCCGTCAGAATCATGTTAGCAATAGTTGCATATTTCGACTATGAAATTTGGCAGATGAATGTCAAAACAATGTTCCTTAATGGTTTCCTTAAGGAAAGTTGTATATGATAGTTGGAAAGCGTGAAGGAATATTTGAACAGGAGTTTTTCATTGAAGGACCTAGGAGAAGTTGCTTTCATATTAGGCATTAAGATCTATAGAGATAGATTGAGGACCTTAATAGGACTTTCACAAAGCACATACCTTGATAATTTTTTGAAGAAGTTCAAAATGGATTAGTCCAAGAAGGGGTTCTTGCTTGTATTGCAAGGTGGGAAGTTGAGTAAGACTCAATGCCCAGTGACTACACAAGATAGAGAAAAGATGAGTGTCATCCCCTATGCTTCAGCCATAGGCTCTATCATGTATGCAATGCTATGCACAAGACCCGATGTCAGCCTTGCCATAAGTATGGCTGGAAGGTTTCAAAGTGATCCAGGAATGGAATACTGGATGGCGGTCAAGAATATCCTTAAGTACCTGAAAAGGACTAAGGAAATATCTCTTGTTTATGGAGGTGATCAAGAGCTCGTCGTAAAGGGTTACATCAATGCAAGCTTTGACACTGATCCGGATGACTCTAAGTCGCAAACCGGATACGTATTTATTCTCAATGGGGAGCGGTAAGCTGGTGCCGTTCCAAGCAGATCGTTGTACCGATTCTTCATGTGAAGCGGAGTACATCACAACCTCGGAGGCAGCGAAGGAAGGTGTGTGGATGAAGGAGTTCATGATAGATCTTGGAGTAGTGTCCAATACACTGAATCGAATGGCTCTGTTTTGGGACAACACTGGTGCCATTGCTCTGGCCAAGGAACCAAGGTTTCACAAGAGGACAAGACACATAAAGCGACGCTTCAATTCCATCCACGATCACATCAAGGAGGTGGACATAAATATTTGCAAAGTGCACACGGATCTGCATGTTGCAGACCCGTTAACTAAACTTCTTCCAAGGGCTAAACATGATCAACACTAGAACTGTATGGGTGTTCGATTCATTACAGTGTAAATTACATAGTGATGTGAGCTAGATTATTGACTCTAGTGCAAGTGGGAGACTGTTGGAAATATGCCCTAGAGGCAATAAATAAAGTGTTTAATATTCCTTTTTCATGATAATCATTTATTTTCCATGCTATAATTGTGTTGATTGGAAACTAAATACATGTGTGGGTATATAGACAACATTGTGACCATAGTATGCCTCTAGCAGACTAGCTCGTTGATCAAAGATGGTTAAGGTTTCTTAGCCATGGACATGAGATGTCATTTGATAACGGCATCACATCATTGGGAGAATGATGTGATGGACAAGACCCAATCTATGAACGTAGCATGTGATTGTGTTCATTTATTGCTACAGTTTTCTGCATGTCAAGTATCTATTCCTATGACCATGAGATCCTGCAACTCACTAACACCGAAGGAATACTTTGTGTATATAAAACGTCGCAACGTAACTGGGTGACTATGAAGATGATCTACAGGTATCTTTGATGGTGTGTATTGAGTTGGCATGGATCAAGACTAGGATTTGTTACTTAGTGTGACCGAGAGGTATCTCAGTGCCCACTCGATAATACAACATCACAACAAGCCTTGCAAATAATGTGACTAAAGTGTTAGCCATAGGATCTTGTATTATGGAACGAGTAAAGAGACTTGTCGGTAACGAGATTGAACTAGGTATGAAGATACCGACAATCGAATCTCAAGCAAGTAACATACCGATAGACAAAGGGAACATCGTAAGTGATTATCTGAATCCTTGACATAGAGGTTCAACTGATAAAGATCTTTGTAGAACATGTAGGAACCAATATGGGCATCCAGGTCCCGCTATTGGTTATTGACCATAGAGATCTCTCGATCATGTCTACATAGTTCTCGAACCCAAAGGGGTTGCACACTTAAGGTTCAATGACGTTTCGGTATAGATTAGTTATGTATGTTGGTGACCAAAGGTTGTTCAGAGTCCCAGATGAGATCCCGGACATGATGAGGAACCCTGGAATGGTCCGGAGTTGAAGATTCAGATATAGGAAGTTCTGTGTTGTTCACCAGGATAAGTTCGGGCGTCACCGATAATGTTCCTGGGTACCGGAAGGGATCCGGGGGTCCATAGGACGGGACCACCAGCCCCGAAGGGCCCCATGGGCTGTGACAGAAGGCGCACCAGCCCCTGGTGGGCTGGCTTCCCCTCCCACAAGGCCCATGCGGCCGAAGGGTGGAGGGTGGAAACCCTAAGGGGGCCGACCACCTTGCCTTGGGGGCCAAGCCACCCCTTGGTCGCCGCCCCCTCCTCTTGGTTGCCGCCACTAGGGGTGGGAACCCTAGGGCGCAACTCTTCCCCCCTTCCCCCTATATATATGAGAGAGGGAGGAGGGCAGCTGCACAACAAGCCACGATGCAGCCCTTCCTCCCTCCCCGATTGCTTCTCCTCTAGTAGATTGATTCGGCATCGCTTAGCAAAGCTCTGCCGGATCAGCTCCACCACCACCACCGCCACGCTGCCGTGTGTAACATCCCAAATTTTCAATTTGGAATGTTTTACAATTATTAGCTAATCATCTATGCATTATGATTGAAATGAATGTGGCAAATATATTTCATCTTCCCTATTTGACTTCTTTTCAATTGGCATTTGAGTTTACTCAATTACGTGGCAAAATACTTTGAAAAAAGTACGAGAGGAGGTAACATGACACCCCCAAAGGTCAGAAGAAAATAGTGCAAATTTATTTGAAAATCAAATTTGGTTTCATTTTGAATTTTCTTTAAATAATGTTTTAATAAAGTTTTTATTTTGACTCTAAAGAAATGTTCACGCTTTAGGATCTATTTTTCTGATCATTTTGGTATATAATACCATATATATATATACATATTTCAGATCAAAAAAAGGTTTGTTCAAAAAAAAGAAAAAAAAGAAAAAAAAACACGCACGCACACAGGCTAGCGAAGCCACCCAGCCCAAGCCAGCACTAGGGCTAGCCATCGCTGGACGCCAGGAGCCAGCGCTACTCCTAGCGCCTCCAGGAGCCACACGCACACACAAAAAGTTCGATCTCTCTCCCTCCTCTCTCTCTCTCGCAGCCTGCGGGTGGGCCCTGAACTCAGTAGTCCCCAACCCCCCGCAAGGTACGCTCTGATAGAGCCGCAGCTCGCAGCTCCCGCAACCGCGGCCGAAGCTCCAGGGATAGCCCTTATCCCGCGACCCCATCCCTCCTAGCTGCGCCTATAAAAGCCCCTCGACGTCCTCTCTCCATTTAGCCAACCCGCACCTCCTTTCGCCGCTCGTAGCCGACGCACCGTCCGTTCGCATCTCACCGGAACTGACTCAGTTCACCGCAAAACTACGATGCCGGTGAGCCACCATGGCCTATTTTCTTTAAGGAAATCAGATCCCCATGCCATTGCGCACCTCCCTAACATCTTCGTTTGCCCTAGGACACCCCGGAGACGCCGCCCCAACGACCTGGGTCGCCGGAGTTCACCGGAGCACAGGAGCTCCGCCCGCTCCCTCCACTCCCTCCGGTTGTCACCGCCGTCTGCCGTCACCATAGCTCGGTCGCCCCTGCCACGCCACACCTGCCCGACAACCTCGCCCGCGCTGGAGATCGCCGGAGTTGCCGCTCCCGTCGACGCCGAGTTCCTGTCTAACGCTAGTGATGTCTCTGTAAGCGCTCACCTCGCTCGATTAGAGTAGGTTTTTTCTTTAGTTTGAACCAGTAGATTAGATTAGGTCTTTCTTTATTAGACCAAAGTGGCACCGGTTAACCGCATTTTAGTATAAACCGTGTGGTTTATTTTAAACGGAACGTCGGTTTTGGTTATAGTATTAGCCGAACTAGTGATTTGCTTAATTTGTGAATGTTCGTCGCGTAGCAGCCGCAGTGAACATAGTCAACCAATCAGAGCCTTTCACTTCGCGCTCTAGCCACGAACGTCCACAATTTAGAGTTTTCAGAAAATATTTTATAGCAGTTTTTCTCAGATTTAATTCAAATCTTCAAACACCCGTAACTTTTTAACCGTAAGTCGAAACGAGGTGAAACAAGCGGCTAAACTTTCGTCTCGAATAGCCCTAACCAGAACCCATAGTTGCAGATTTTTGCAAGTTAAAATTGAAGATTATTTCAGATTTGAATTTAAATTTCATTAGGCCATATCTTTCAAACGATATACCTGTTTGAAGCGATTCTTTTTGCACCACGTCACACGAACTAAATCTTTGCCATGACACTTTGCCACTATATATTCTACACCATTATTTTATGTTCACCATAATTTTATTAGGATGCCTTGTAGGAGCACTAGTGCACGTCACAAATTTTTAACACTAGTCATACTTTGAAAATTTTCATGTTAATGACTTGTGTTGGATTTTTATTTGGATTTTGCAAATATTTTGTGCATGTCTACTTTGAGTTGTGTGAATGCTTGTTTATGTATGTTTTATTTACTTTGCGATAGATTGTCCGGAGTGGGAAGCAGAGTACTATCATTCGCTAGAACTTCACTCCCAGCACGAAGGCAAGTTACATTTTGATGATGTCAGTTTTTACCTATGTTTTATTTTTGCACTTAGTCCTTTGATGTAGGAATGCATGATAGGAGTTTATACTTGTTGGATTTTCTATCACCCAGTAGTTCATTTGAGGTAGGTCTGACCATGCAAACTTTGTCGCCACCGTGTTATGTTACAATGCCTCGCCAAAGTAGACGTGGATTGGGGAGCACTATCATTTTGAGATGTGAGTGACAAAGTAGTAACTAGGACCAACTTTACTGAACTACCTGGGTGGAAACTGGTTTTTATGGTGGCAAAGTACAGTGGGAGCATTCATGGGAATTCATGGGAGTGCACACTAGTGGTCCGTCCACCCAGGATCAAAGGGATCAACCGTATTTTCATGTCTATAAACTTTCGTGTGCAGCCGCAAGCCAATATGGGCTATGGCTTAGTTGAGTAGGTGGTGTGACCTCTTCCGGGATAGGCTAGCAGATGTAGATGATGTAGGTGTACCGGCCTACCCGTGGGTTAGGGGAAATGCTATCGAAAGAGTATGTCTCGATCTTCCGATCAAGGAGGTGGTCGAGTCTTGTGGGGAAAAGTGCACAACCTCTGCAGAGTTAAAACCTAATCGATTAGCCGTGTCCCCGGTCATGGACAACTTGAGATTTTCGTAGTGGAAATGTAGGGAGATCTCATCACTTTTAATTAATCAATTGTGTATGAAATTTTGGAATGGTTGAGATGGGCATCATCTCAGACTTATGATATTTGTAGAAGTAGAGCAATCATTTCTGATAGGGAAAAACTAGCTTTATGCAAAACTAAACTTAGAGCTTTCCACCAGCCAAATTGCATGTACTATGTAGGTTCATTACACTTTATGATGTGACTTGCCAGTACATTCCATGTACTGACCTACACGGCTGCAACTTATCATGTTGCAGATTTATCTGACGACGAATGAGGTGCGATAGGTCATTGTTCCACACTCAGCTTGCTCGTGGAGTTGATGGACTCGTTGCACTTTTGCTTCCGCATGTTTTTGATTTACTTGGCCTTAGGACACATTATTGAAATAAATACTCTTTGAGGATTCTCGATGTAATAAATGTGTGATTGAATTCTGTTGTAAATCCTCAAGTACTGTGTGTGTCAGCATACCGATCCAGGGATGACACTTAAGCACAGAGACTCTGATCCCTTGAGATTGGGTCGCTACATCGTGCTGCCGGAGAACCCATATACCTCTCCTCTACCTCTTGCTGGATCAAGAAGGTGGAGATCGTCATCGAGCTGTACGTGTGCTGAATGCGGAGGTGTCGTCCGTTCAGTAGTTGATCCCATTCGACAATTGATCGGGAGTTCATGAGACGGCTTGCGATTTGGATCGTGAAGACGTTCGACTACATCAACCGCATTCCTTAATGCTTCTGCTTAGAGATCTACAAGGGTATGTGGATCCAATCTCTCCTCTCGTAGATGTTCATCTCCTAGATTAATCTTGGTGAAGTGTAGGAAATTTTTTGTTTCCCATGCAACGTTCCCCAACAGCAGCTTGGCCGGATTTCCAGACGCGGTCGGACGTCCGACGACTTAGGACGGTTTGGACGTCGGGAGCAGGCCGGAATTCCGAGGATTCGGCGCGGGTGATTGGCGGTCGGATATCCCGGGCAGCCCGGACGTGTGCTACTTCTCAACCATGCGTTGGTTTCCCATGAAGAGGAACGGTTTGATGCAGCAAAGTAGATAAGTATTTCCCTCAGTTTTTGAGAACCAAGGTATCAATCTAGTAGGATATACAAGCGAGACAACAATAGATGTACCTGCACAAAGAATCAAACTCTTGCAGCCAACGCTATAAAGGGGTTGTCAATCCCTTCACGGTTACTTGCAAGGATGAGATCTAATAGAGATAGATATAGTAGGATGCTTGAACGGAAAGTAAAACTAAAAGCAAAAAATATGGAAACAAGTATTTTTGGTATTTTTGGTTTTAGATATGAAAGTATAGTATGGAAAATAGACCTAGGGGCCATAGGTTTCACTAGATGGCTTCTCTCATGATGGTAAGTATTACGGTGGGTGAACAAATTACTCTCGAGCAATTGATAGAAAAGCGAATAATTATGAAGATATCCAAGGGAATGATTATGCATATAAGCACCACGTCCGTGACAAGTAGACTGAAACAACTCTGCATCTACTACTATTACTCCACATCGACCGACTCCTGCCAGCATCTAGAGTATTAAGTTCATGAAGAATAGAGTAACAGATTAGGTAACATGACATGATGTAGAGGGATAAACTCAAGCAATTTTATGAAAACCCCATCTTTTTACCCTCGATGGCAACAATACAATACGTGCCTCACTACCCCTACTTTGTCACTGTGTGAGGACACCGCAAGATTGAACCCAAAACTAAGCACTTCTCCTATTGCAAGAATTACCAATCTAGTTGGCCAAACCAAACCAATAACTTGAAGAGACTTGCAAAGATATGAAATCATGCATATAATAATTCAGGAAAGACTCAAATAATATTCATGGATAATCTGAACATAAACCCACAATTCATCGGATCTCGACAAACACACCACAAAAGAGTATTACATCGGATAGATCTCCATGAAGATCATGAAGAACATGGTACTGAGAAGCAAAGAGAGAGAAGAAGCCATCTAGCTACTAGCTATGGACTTGAAGGTCTATGGTGAACTACTCACACAACATAGGAGGGGCAATGGAGTTGATGTAGATGCCCTCCGTGATCGAATCCCCTTCCGGCAGATTACCAAAAAAGGCTCCAAGATTGGATCTCTGGGGAAGGGAGGCTTCTGGCAGCGGAAAAGTGTTTTCGTGGCTCGTTCTGATAATGATGGAATATTTGGGAATTTATAGGCCGAAGATTAGTCTTAGGGGAGTTGCCAGGAGCCCACAAGCCTGCTCGACGCGGGGTACCCCCCTGGTCATGGCTAGCGGGCTTGTGGCCCCGTTGTAGCTCCTCTGCCTTGGTCCTGAAGTCTCGTGGCTTCCTTTTATTCCGGAAAAAAACATTCTGGAGGTTTTATTCCATTTGGACTCCGTTTAGTATTCCTTATCTGTGAAAATCAAAAACAAGGAAAAACAGAAACTGTTACTAGGCTCTAGATTAATAGGTTAGTCCCAAAAATAATATAAAATAGCATATTAATGCATATAAAACATCCAAAACAAATAATATAATAGCATGGAATAATCAAAAATTATAGATACGTTGGAGACGTATCAGCATCCCCAAGCTTAATTCCTACTCGTCCTCGAGTAGGTGAATGATAAAAACAGATTTTTTGATGTGGAATGCTACCTAACATATTTATCCATGTAATATTCTTTATTGTGGCATGAATATTCAGATCCGTAAGATTCAAAACAATAGTGTAGTATTGACATAAAAACAGTAATACTTATAGCACACCAACAAGGTAGTCGTGTCCTTTCGAAATAACATGGCCTTAGAAAGTCGTCCCTACAAAATCATATGGTCTGGCTATGCTCCATGTTCCCCACACAAAGTATCTAAATCATGCACAACCCCGATGAACAAGTCAAGCAATTGTTTCACACTTTTAGTGTTCTCAAACCTTTTCAACTCTCATGCAATACATGAACATGAGCCATGGATATAACAGTATAGGTGGAATACAATATGGAGGAGGTGCAAGGAAAAAAGGAGAACATAGTCTCACATCAACTAGGCGTATCAACGTGTTATGGAGATGCCCGTCAATAGATATCAATGTGAGTGAGTAGGGATTGCCATGCAACAAATGCACTTGGAGTTGTAAGTGTATCAAAGCTAAGAAAGAAAACTAAGTGGTCATGCAAGATGAATATCCACTAGTTATATGAAAGTGACAAAATAGGAGACTCTATCATGAAGATCATGGTGCTACAATGAAGCACAAGTGTGGACAAACATAGTAGCAATTGTCCCTTATCTTTTTCTCTCATTTTTTTATTTTGGTGGGCTTCTTTGGCCTCTTTTATTTTTTGTTTGGGCTTCGCTGGCCTCTTTTATTTTTTGTAAAGTCTGGATACTCGTCCCAACTTGTGAGGGAGTTTGTAACGCCCAAGATGCGCGCCTATCCATATTTGGCATGGGGGCTCGATAGGGATAGATGTGCATCTAGTCGTTTTACAAGTTCAGTATCATTACATACATTTATGAAGAGAAGAGTATATGAGTTGGCTTACACTCGCCACATGCTAAATTATAATTTCACACAATTTATTCAAACATCAATCCAAAGACAGGGTCCGCCTACGGACAAAAACAAATGACAAAATGATGCATTGACACTCGCTTGCTAGCCCCGAAGATCACGACCACGGCCACTCTACTCGTCTGGATATGTGACTTACATCCTGCCATGCTCCTCGTCATATTCCCACTGGAGCTGCGTCATATCATCAGGTATGATCTCATCTGTACCTACACCTGGAGTGTTGTACTAATCTGTGAGCCATGGGGACTCAGCAATCTCGCGCCCGGGTACCGAGACTATTCAAGCTTATAGGTTGGATGGGGGATAAGTGTTTAGTTTGTAGCAGCACAAAACATTTATGGTGGATAATCTTACGAGAACATGAATGTAAATATGTGGTATATAATAACGATCGAGAACTAGAATGACCTCTTAGAGACCTTGAACACCTACTTACGTCAAACATAACCCCACTGTGTTCTCTCTTGGTTCATGTTCACGAGCAGAGACAGTCACGGTTACTCACACAGTTGGTGCATTTTAGTAGAGTTTACTTCAAGTTAACTATAACCAGGTGTTAAACAAATATCCAAGTTGCCACATAACCACGGGCACGGCTTACCGAAAGTTTTAACCCTGCAGGGGTGCTCCAACTAGTCCATCATAAATTAACCACACTCCATGGGAATAACCTCGACCACGGATCTCGTGATCATCCTAGGCAACTCCAAAGGGATTCCGACACCTCGAGATAGCCCGAAGAAAATCAGAGTCCCTCACACAAGCCACTTGAGAAAGGTAAAACAAGTCCAGCAAGACCACCCGACGTGTCGACGAACCCGATAAGAGCCGCGTATCTCGTTCTCAGGACACGACAGATAAGCACAGCGTACAGTGGCCTGATTGAAATCTCTCGAGTTGCCCCGGGTTGGCCCCACACATGGCTCTACTTTGGACAAACACTCATGAGGAGCACTAGCACGGGGGTTGATTAATTATCCACGGGGTTGCAAAGCCCTATGCAATTTTATTAAGTTGTTTAAGCAAATAGTACCAATGTTGGGTCTTTGCAAACAAGTTTTAATCTCAACCGAATAATATAGGGGGTCCCCATAACAACCCCGAGCATGTTAGGAGCGCAAAGTATGGAAACATAACACCGGTAACAAGAAACTATGGCGGTAAAAGTGGAACAAAACACCGAGCAAAAGGCCAAGCCTTCCACATACCAAGATATATATGTGCATTAAATTAAATAGCAGATAATATCTTGATATGCCATATATCCATGTTATTACATGGAAACAACCTGCACCTACAACTAACAAAGCTATAAGAGGGGCTAAGCAGCGGTAACTTAGCCAAACAAGGTTTGCTAGGATGTGGAGGGGTTAGAGGCTATCATGGCAATGTAGGAGTCTTGACATTCAAGTGGTAGGTAATGCATATGTAACAATAATAACGAGACATCTAGCAAAGCAAAAATAGTATCGGGATCCGGGTACGATCATCTTGCATGTTGGTTCTTTAGAGCGACAAAGAGCGGGGTCCTCGTGGTGGTACTCTCTCGGATCCTCGTACTCAGGTTCAACACTCGCGTCTACCCAAGAGAAACATCAACAATAAACAACCAACCAAGGTGCAATGCACAAACAAGATGATGCATGATTCATTTGAAGTATTTAACATGGCAATCCTAAACTAGTCATGTTTCTCATGCAATAGTTTAGTTATTCACAATTCTGGACATAACCTTATGTTAAGTTGTTTAAACATGCATCATCATGGAAAATATGGATGCTTCACGCAAAATCGATGCAAATGCATATGTGGAACGTAGGAAACAGAGTTACAGTTCTCATGCTACGCTCATGGCAAGTTACGAAGGCAAAATACAAGACAAAGAAGACCATGGGTTATTCCTTGGCATTCCAAGGTATCCACTGATTAGGAAATGAAAAAACAACCACAAAAGAGTCAAATATCAAGCAATTCCATGGAGCATAGCTCCCACAAGTCACAAAACACTAAAACTACCAATCTGCCACAAAACAACAACATAGCAACTGTCATAGCAAATAACTAGAGCTACAAGAAGTCTCCAACCACAAACAAGGCATTTACAGAAACTACATAGCATGCTTATCAAATCATCCAACTAGACAAACTAGAAAGGAAGAACATATCAATAAGCATGAAGCTCACAAATTGGAATGATGAAACAGATTCTAGGGACTTAGTGAAAATCACAGTTTTCTGGAATCTGAGTTAAGCTGATAGCAAGTTGACAGCCTAAACTAATGGTGATATATACCACCTCATGGCATGAAAATTAACAGGATGGTATAGGACAACATCTACTTCAAAACACTAGCACTGAGCTTGAGCTAATTCACAACATATCACTTGGTAGCATCCACTCTTCATGGCATAAAAATATTAACAGATTCTCAGACTTAGAAATATTTAGCATGTTTGAAAACAGCAACATTTTAGTAACCACTTTGGAGCATGGTTCCCACTCATATGCATGTGTAACATGACAAAAGTAAATACCATGGCATTCTACTCATCAAAGGCTACCATTTTCATGTTGCCACAATTATCATATCATGCTTGGATTAAATATAACTAAAATGAAAAAAGGGCACCTTGGGACAAAATGTCATTTTGACAAACTTGCTCAAATGACAAAACAAATTGCACCAATGAATTCCTTGGGTTATTCTACCCAAAAATCATATATCACACACATATGTTTGCATGGAGCAACATGGCAAAACACTAACTAGCAAAATACCCACAATTCCTATAAGTGAAAACTTACCTAATATGCTCATGTTCAAATATGCACATAACCAGATTTTGGAATTATACCAGAAATAGAAATATGCATTTATATCACAATTAAAACAATAAAAAAACAAAAAAAACTAGATAGGAGGGCCCACCTGGCATAGACACCAGGGCCCTCTATGTGGTTGATAAGTGGGCCATGGGCCCACTGTCATACACATACACACTAGCACATACACACACACAACCACACATGGATCCAGGCGCTGCCGCACCAAAGCCATGCCACACATGTAGACACGCAGGCACACACAAATCAGCACGCACGCACACAGGATACTGGTGTAGCCACACCAGATCCCATTCGAACACACACACCACATCCACCGAAAAAAGGAAAAAGGGGCCCGGGGGAATCAAACATGCGACCTCGCAGTCGCCCCCCAGTTCGGCTACCATTATGCTACGCACGGACTACTGGCTGAAGGGGATCCACATGCGACATAAACAGAGAAAGCACACGACTTTCCTCAGAGGAGAGGGGATCGTCACTAGCGGCAACTACGGCGACCAGCTGCCCCAGCAGGCCACCGGTGGGAGCTGCGGGGTCTGCAGCGGATCCATCCCTACGGTCACCTACTGGCTACGTGTGCGGCAGCGAGGGGCTTGAGCACGACGGCAATGGCAGCTACAACAGGAAGCGATGCGGGTTAGGGAGCGCGTGAACAAGCAGCTACGGGCATTTGGGAACGACGCGAAGCACGACGAGACGAGCGAGAGCGCGGAGGGGCGATGCATGGCACGGCAGCACAGCTGCACCCTCTCTAAAAAACAGGTTCAGATACGGGTGTGGGGTGCTGGGTGCACGCCAAAGACACAGCACGACCAAGAGGTACGGGCGGCCATCGATGATAAAAACGGCATGGAGGAGGAGAGGAAGGTACCTCCACTACCTTGGCGCGGCGAGGAGGTCGGGTACACGGCTAGTCGATAGCGACAAGGAGAAGAAGTCTGGTGCTGCTGCTGTACCGGGACTGCAAGAGGAAGACGGTGATGAGGACAGTGCTCTGGGCTTGCAGACGATGCGTGCGAAGACAAACAAGATGGCAGGGGCTCTATTCACTCGATCCACGCGTCGGGGAGGAAGAAGACGAGGCAGGGCTGCTACCCCAAGCTCGAGTACGCACTCGGCCAGAGAATGGCGATGGCGGCGCTTGGCTACCTTACCTGAGCGGCGGTGATGTGAGAGGATGGGGGAATGGAGCGAGGGCGCGGAGGACACCTTATATCGGGCTCTAGGGGCCTTGGCGGCCGTCAAATCAATAGAGACAGTGACGTGGCGCTCTGGATTGCTGCTATACACGAGGAGGACGACAAACATGCGCTAGTGGGCTGCAGGCTGCGGGTACTGCTCCTACTGGGCCGCTGCAGGGGCAAGGAGGCCCAAGAGGCAAGCTCTCTCTCTCTCTCAGGAAAACAAAAGGGTTTCACTTTAAGAATATAATTAAAACAAGAAAAGGCCCTCAAAGAAAGAGAAAAGGTTTTTTGCACAAACCAAGATACCTTGGCATTCAAAATGATATGCCGCATTTAATAAAAAAGAGGATTTATAGGACAAGTAAATTTACACATAGTTACAATAATATGAAATCTGTTGTTTGTTAATTATATTTGAAAACCAGAAACTCAAAGAACAATCTTGAGATAAATCAAAATATGCACTTCAGATTATTTAGAAGAGTTGGAACATTAATGCAGAATTTTTACAACACAAGGATTTTAACAAGTGCAAATGAATTGAACATGGAGAGAAGGGAGATCTTTGAAATGGGAGGAATAGAGCAACACCCCACCAAGGCACAAATCCAACACCACAAGCACACCTCACATCACAACACTTCACAAGCAATCAAGGCAATAAGAGATATGAGAATGATATGATGGGTATGATGGCATGATGCATGATGCATGAGATGGAAAATGGCAATGAGCAAAACCATATCATCAGACACATGACAACATATGTCCACACATGTTACATTACCATAAATGGCAAGGGCAGCACTTGGGCTGTTACAGAGTCATAGCCTCCATCATCCTTTTCTCTCTTGGGACAATGCTCTATTAATGAAAAATCATCACACTTTTATTTACTTATAACTCAAAGAAAAAGAAATTACAAATCGATTCCTATGACAAGATATAACTCTATATGCAATATGAAGTGATGATGCAAGTCATAGAAAACTACATGGTGGAAGTTTCATGGTAATATATCTCAGAATGGCTATGGAAATTCCATAATAGGTAGGTATGGTGGCTGTTTTGAGGAATATATGGTGGCTGTTTTGAGGAAGGAGGTTTTGATGTACTAGCGAAAGTTGCGCGGTACTAGAGAGGCTAGCAAAATGGAAGGGTGAGAGTGCGTATAATCCATGGACTCACATTAGTCATAAAGAACTCACATACTTATTGCAAAAGTATATTAGTTATCAAACAAAGTATTAGACGCATGCTCCTAGGGGAGAGGTTGGTAGGATTTAACCATCGTGCGCTCCCGACCCTCACACAAAGGTCGACAATCATTAAACAAATCATGCTCCGACTTAGTTACATAACGGTTCACCATACGTGCATGCTATGGGAATCACAATCTTTAACACACGTATCTCTTCAATTCACAACTCACTAGCATGACTCTCATATTATTATCTCTATTATCTCATAACTATATGCAAGGAATCCAACTTCTCAAAGTTGTTAATGCACTTAATATGAAAGTTTTTATTACATCCCTCTTGGATGCCATTATATTAGGGATAAATTCATAACCTAAACAAATTACCATGCTGTTTTAAGAAACTCTCAAAATAATATAAGTGAGGAACTAGATTTCAATAATTTCTATAAAATATAACACCACCATGCTCTATGAAGATATAAGTGAAGTACTAGAGCAACATTGCCTAGCTCAAAAGATATATGTGAAGCACATAGAGTATTCTAACATTCACGATTCAATGTGTCTCTCTCTAAATATGTGTGCATCAAGGATGATTGTGGCAAACTAACAAGCAAAGACTCATATTATACAAGACGCTCCAAGCAAAACACATATCATGTAGCCTCAAGTAAATTTACCGATAGATTGAAGACGAAAGAGGGGATGCCTTCCGGGGCATCCCCAAGCTTAGGCTTTTTGGTATCCTTGAATATGAATTGGGGTCCCATGGGCATCACCAACCTTAGGCTCTTGCCACTCTTTATTCCATAGTCCATCAAGTCCTCACCCAAAACTTGAAAACTTCACAACACAAAACTCAACAGAAAACTCATGAGATCCGTTAGCATAAGAAAAATAAATCACCACTTTAGGTACTGTTGTGAACTCATTTTTTATTTATATTTGTGTATTACCTACTGTATTACAACTTTTCCATGACTCATACCCCCCGATACGACCCATAGATACATCAAAATAAGCAAACAACACAAAGAAAACAGAATCTGTCAAAAACAGAACAGTCTGTAGCAATCTGTAAACTTCGAATACTTATGGAACTCTAAAAATTCTGAAAACTTAGGACAACCAGGGAAACTTGTATATAAATCCTGTGTAAAAATTTCAGATCAACTTGAAGCTCTGAAAAATTCATAAAACGCCTGGACTGAGCAGAAAAGTTTTTGTTTTCCAGCAAGATCAGATCAACAACTACCATAGTTAACCCCAAAGGTTTTACTTGGCTCAAACACTAACTTAAACACAAAAACACAATTACTAAAGAAGTAATAATGTGCCAAACACACTGAAACAGAAGCAAAAAGAAGAAAGCAAATAAAATTGGTTACCTCCCACCAAGCGATACTGTTTAACGCCCCTAGCTAGGCAAAACGCAATTGATCTAGGTATTCTCATCTTTGGTATGCAATCCATAAGTAGCTCTCATGATAGATTCATAAGGTAATTTTATTTTATTCCTAGTAAAGTCTTCCATGCCTTTCCTTAATTGAAATTGGAATCTAATATTCCCTTCCTTCATATCAATAATTGCACCAATCATTCTAAGGAAAGGTCCACCAAGAATAATAGGACATGTAGGATTGCAATCTATATCAAGAACAATGAAATCTACTGGCACATAAGTCCTATTTGCAACAATAAGGACATCATTAATTCTTCCCATAGGTTTCTTTGTAGTGTAATCCGCAAGATGCAAATTTAATAAACAATCATGAAATTCGCGGAAACCTAACACATCACATAAAGTTTTTGGAATCATGGAAACGCTAGCACCCAAATCACAGAAAGCATGGCACTCATAATCTTTAATCTTAATCTTAATAGTAGGTCCCCACTCATAATATAGCTTTCTAGGTATAGAAACTTCCAACTCAAGTTTTTCTACAAAAGCCTTCATCATAGCATCAACAATATGTTTAGTAAAAGCCTTGTTTTGATTATAAGAATGAGGAGAGTTCAACATGGATTGCAACAAGAAAATACAATCAATCAAATAGCAGCTACCATGATTAAAGTCTTTGAAATCCAAAAGAGTGGGTTCATTGCTATTTAAATTTTTGACCTCTTTAATCCCACTTTTATCAAACTTAGTATCAAGATCCAAAAACTCCAAATCATTGGGACGCCTTTTAACTAAAGTTGACTCATCTCCAGTCCCATCCTTATCAATAATAATATTGGAAAACAAAGATTCAACGGGGGTTACATCAATCACTTTAAGATCTTCATCAATATTATCATGAGAACATACTTTTTCAAGCCATTCATGCTTAGCACGAACTCTAGCGGTTCTTTCCTTACATTCATCAATATAAATTATCATAGCTTTTAAAGACTCATTAATATCCTTCTTTGGTGGAATATACCTAGTTTTTAAACAATCAATCTCAAGAGAAATTCTATCAACGTTCCTAGCCAAATCATCAATCTTGAGCAATTTTTCTTCAATCATAGCAATGAAACCTTTTTGCGTACTAATGAATTATTTAATATTACTCTCAAGATAAGAGGGTATTTTATTATAATTTCCATTAGAATTGATGTAGGAATTACCATAATTACTAGAGGGATTACTAGGAAATGGCCTAGCATTGAAATTACCTCTATAAGCGTTATTACCAAAAGTGTTCCTACCAATAAAATTCACATCCATAGATTCGTTATTATTTCCAATCAAAGAAGACATAGGCATATCATTAGGATCAATAGGAACACTCTTACTAGCAAACAATTTCATCAATTCATCCATCTTTTCACTCAAAGTATTAATTTCTTCAATATCATGCACTTTTTTACTAGTAGGAGATCTTTCGGTGTGCCATTGAGAGTAATTTGCCATAATATTATCTAGGAGTTTAGTAGCTTATCCTAATGTGATTTCCATAAAAGTGCCACCTGCGGCGGAATCTAAGAGATTCCTAGAAGCAAAATTCAATCTAGCATAAAAAATTGTATAATCACCATAAACTCAAACCATGCGCGGGGCAATTCCTAATCATAAGTTTCATCCTCTCCCAATATTGGGCAACATATTCATGATCAAGTTGTTTAAAATTCATTATATCGTTCCTAAGGGAGATGATCTTAGCGGGCAGAAAACACTTGGAAATAAAAGCATCTTTACACCTATTCCATGAATCAATACTATTTTTAGGCAAAGATGAAAACCAAGTTTTAGCACAATCTCGTAGTGAGAATGGAAATAGATTCAATTTAATAATATAGTTATCCACATCTTTATTCTTTTGCATGTCACACAACTCAACGAAAGTATTTAGATGGGATGCGACATCTTCATTAGCAAGGCCAGAAAATTGTTCTTTCATAACAAGATTGAGGAAAGCAGCATTAATTTCATAAGATTCTGCACTAGTGGCGGAAGCAATCGGAGTACTAATAAAATCATTATTATTATTATTGTAAAATTCACACAACTTGCTATTCTCTTGAGTCATCGTGACAAAGCAAGCAATCAAGCACACGAGCAAGCAAAAAGCAAACGAGAAGACGAACGAAGAAGGGCGAATAAAAAGCCAAATCCTTTTGGTATTTTCTGAAAATCATTTTAGAAATGGGGGAGAGGAAACAAGATGCAAATGCAAAATAATGTAAATGCAAGATATGAGTTTGTGATGGGTACTTGGTATCCTTGACTTTCTATGTATCTCCCCGGCAACGGCGCCAGAAATCCTTCTTGCTACTTCTCGAGAATGCATTGGTTTCCTGTGAAGAGGAACTGTTTGATGCAGCAAAGTAGATAAGTATTTCCCTCAGTTTTGGAGAATCAAGGTATCAATACGGTAGGAGATACAAGCGAGCCACAAATAGATGTACCTGCACAAAGAATCAAACTCTTGCACCCAACGCTATAAAGGGGTTGTTAATCCCTTCACGGTTACTTGCAAGGATGAGACCTAATAGAGATAGATATAATAGGATGCTTGAACGGAAAGTAAAACTAAAAGTAAAAATATGGCAGCAATTATTTTTGGTATTTTTGGTTTTAGATCTGAAAGTATAATATGGAAAATAGACCCAGGGGCCATAGGTTTCACATGTGGCTTCTCTCATGATGGCAAGTATTCAAGTGGGTGAACAAATTACTATTGAGCAATTGATAGAAAAGCGAATAATTATGAAGATATCCAAGGCAATGATAATTCATATACGCATCATGTCCATGACAAGTAGACCAAAATGATTCTGCATCTACTACTATTACTCCACACATCGACCGACTCTTGTCGGCATCTAGAGTATTAAGTTCATGAAGAACAGAGTAACACATTAGGTAAGATGACATGATGTAGAGGGTAAACTCAAGATATATGATGAAACCCCATATTTTTGCCCTCGATGGAAACAATACAATACGTGCCTCGCTACCCCTACTTTGTCTCTGGGTGAGGACACCGCAAGATTGAACCCAAAACTAAGCACTTCTCCTATTGCAAGAATTATCAATCTAGTTGGCCAAACCAAACCAATAACTCGAAGAGACTTGCAAATATATGAAATCATGCATATAAGAATTCGGGAAAGACTCAAATAATATTCATGCATAATCTGAACATAAACCCACAATTCATCGGATCTCAACAAACACATTGTAAAAGAGTATTACATCGGATAGATCTCCATGAAGATCTTGAAGAACATGGTATTGAGAAGCAAAGAGAGAGAAGAAGCCATCTAGCTACTAGCTATGTATCTGAAGGTCTATGGTGAACTAGTCACGCATCATCGGATGGGGCAATGGAGTGGATGTAGATGCCCTCCGTGGTCGAATCCCCTTCCGGCAGATTACCGGAAAAGGCTCCAAGATTGGATCTCTCGGGAACGGAGGCTTCTGGCAGCGGAAAAGTGTTTTTGTGGCTCGTTCTGATAATGATGGAATATTTGGGAATTAATAGGCCGAAGATTAGGGTTAGGGGAGTTGCCAGGAGCCCATAAGCCTTCCCGGCGCGGGGTACCCCCCTGGCCGTGGCTAGCGGGCTTGTGGCCCCGTGGCAGCTCCTCTGCCTTGGTCCTGAAGTCTCCTGGCTTCGTTTTATTCTAGTAAAAATCATTTCAGAGGTTTTATTCCGTTTGGACTCCGTTTAGTATTCCTTATCTGCGAAACTCAAAAACAAGGAAAAAACAAAAACAGGCACTTAGCTGTAGATTAATAGGTTAGTCCCAAAAATAATATAAAATAGCATATTAATGCATATAAAAAATCCAAAATAGATAATATAATAGCATGGAACAATAAAAAATTATAGATACGCCGGAGACGTATCAACGTCCGTGCGCTGGGACTTATCGGACGTCCCAATGGCGTCGATCGTCCGGCCGCTGTAGACTTCGCAGCCCCTTCTTCTTCCGTCTCCGCTTCCAAGCTTCCCTCGTGGATGGTGTAGGTGTACGGTTGCTCTCGCACTCCTCCTCGTCATCCGTGGTGCTCCGGCAATACCTATGCATGCAGACAGGTGGAGTGTCAAGTAGTATACCATCCTCGAAGGAGTCAAGTGAACACGCGTAAAGGAGAAGATTCACATTTATGTATATGGAGTTAATATCGCATGTGTCACTTGCCAAACGGACTCTTGTCATGGTGATGTCCGTACGATTCTCCGTATCATCCCCTCCCTCTTGGGAAAGATCCGTCCTCGGATCAAAATCCAAATCACCATGGGAAAGATATGTTGTCGTCCTATAGAAGGGCGACACTGGACCTGCGGCTCCAGTGGCCTTGGAGCTTGCACGGGCAGCACGGCTTCCATTGGAGGGTGCTGCTACTGCTACTTCCTATTGACAGATAGAACGTATGGAGGGATGCGGAGGCGAGAGAGGTACAAAGAGGGATGGAATGGGTGAGCGAGGCAGCGTCATGGCTCACCTTGATTGTGACGGCACTGTAGCTTGTAGCCGGTCGATGGTGGAAACCTCTGCTTGGATGGCTCAAGGAGGCCAGCGAGCACGGGCGCGATAGGCGGGAGATGTGGGTCCAACATCAAGGAGACAAGGGCATCGGGTCCTGGCCTGGCTCCGACAAACGACGTCGCAGACGGTGTCCTCCGGTACGACGACATGGTGCTCAGGGACGAGCCCGTCCACGGGCACGTGGGCGCGATAGGTTAGACCAGCTATGGGCTCGTGTCACTGCGGTTGCTG
This sequence comes from Hordeum marinum, assembly GCA_022496015.1. NCBI lineage: Eukaryota > Viridiplantae > Streptophyta > Magnoliopsida > Poales > Poaceae > Hordeum > Hordeum marinum. The sequence goes on from CM039673.1 coordinate 311,196,354, forward strand.
GGCGCGTCCGTGCAGGTTGGCTGGATGGCTGCGCGATGGGGTTGTCTTGGGCACAAGGGAGCTCACTGGTTGGGTGGCTTGGGATCTGCGGGGAGCAGGTGGTTCGCTGGCACTGAAATCAAGGAAGGAGGGATTTTTGGATCGGGGAAGGAGATGGATCCTGAGGAAGGGGAAGAGAGTGGCGTCTGTGGTTGGGACAAGGTGGAGGATTTTTAGGGATTAGGTTGAGGTTGTCCAAAATGCACTAGGGATGTTTATATATATATAGGGATGGCACTATGGGGATGGATTGCGTCTGTTAGATGACGATCTGATGGCCACGAACGGAGGTGGGGTTTAGATGAGCTAGACGGATTGTGAAGAGGGGTTGGGCTAAGATCAGAGGTAAGTTTGCGGCCCGACATGAATTTTAAAACACTGAAAACAATTGATAATAAGCCGATGATGGTGCTGCTACGGTCGATCGTTCGGGTATCAAACGAACTCAGAATGCGATGAAATTTGGCAGGCAGACTACCTACAATAAAACAAGACTGCATGCAAACTTTCGACCCAATCCGAGAAATTTTTACACACACTTCTTAAAACAATATTTTGCAATGTTGCGGGCACGTGCGTTTGTGGTTGGTCTCGAAATGGTCGTTGACACGAACGGAGAAAACCGGCAACTACGAACGGATGCAAGTTTTCGAAAACGAGTGACGATGTTATGCAGATGATGCCAACGATGCAATGATGAATGCGACACCCAGACGAATCACACGACAACAATGGAATCAAAGGGGAATCATTTTGAGTGTCGGTTCCGGGCTGTTACATGTACTCAACACAATAGAAAGAGCAAGTGTTCAACATGTGTGAGGCAATCAAGTCAAGCATGTAGCAAGTAATGTGGCATGACAAATGTGAATAATGGACATTTTCGCAACCAAGCATATGATAAGAGCAGACAATCCACAAGTTGGATGCAACACACAAGGCATATATGTCACGAGGCATGGAACAATGGCAATCACGAGTGAAAGCAATATCCGTAACAAGTGTGCAAGCAAGTGGTCCATGATGACCAATATGTGTCATGATACAAGCAACACAAGTATGAAGATGCACAATATCCATGCTCAGGAAGGATGTCACCTCAAAAGCGTGACCTTGTGTGTCCGTCACAATGCCGATGCGCAAGCAAGTGCGATGTAGAAATGCGTCAGTGTAGCAAGGCTCTCTCTCTCTCTCTCTCTAGATCTCAAATCGTCAACTCACGTGAAGTGGAAGTTGACATGTAGTCAAAGTATCCTACACATACACACAACAAAGCAAAGAATGTATGTGCATGGTAGATAAACACATCATCCATCATGATGGTTTTCCTCTCTTGAACATAACCATTAGGAACAAAAGTGCATGAACAATATGATGCAAAAATGTCTATATTCATGGCACTAGGCATATGGTGCAAATAAGGAACGAAAGCAAGCTTCACATGAAAAATGTCAAAAGCTCCAATGATATGAGAGAAAGTTATGGGGGCAATCTCAATAGCAAGATTAATAGCAATGTTGCACTCAATACATGGCAAATCATATAGCAAGAAAGGGGCAACACATGGAGACATATGACAACAAGCAATATCAATCATGTGCGAAACATGGCAATGGTTGTCATCAACCGCATAAAAGGAGCACATCGGTGATGAAACATAAGCAAGCATGGTGATCATGTAGTCAAACTAGTAGTGCGAAGATGCAACGTACTAGAGGGAAGCATGTGTCATATGAGCAAATAGTAGGCATAGACAATGCACATGATAGATCATTAGCACGGGAACAAAATATGATAAATATATCGTCATGGGCATGGGGCACAAAGCAAACATGGCAATAGCTAGTAATATCTCCACCAATCTTGCAAATACACATACAAACACGGGAGTCCTGGTTCATGTGTAATGCACAACATGGGTCACAAATGCATGACAAATGCATAGAAATGAGCATATCATGCAAAGTGAACATGGCAATATGGGCAAAGGATATATAATGTACAATAAGCCATAACCACGCGAGGGCCATGTAGAATAGATGTGTGTAGTCCTTGAGAGAGGGGAATGGTTGGAGACACATTCCAATGAATCCCAAAGAGTCGTTGCTCTCAAGAGCTCTCTTCTCAACTCACGGGATTGTGAGGTTGACGAGTGTTCATGCGTACCTACACACAACAAAGACAAAGGGGAAATTGTGTGCGCATGGTATATGTACACATCATCCGTTAGGATGTGCATGTGCTTGTGTTCGTTAGCACAAAATGTCCAATGCTCGAATAAATGAGATGCATGATATAGGAACATGTCATCCATCATGAAGGTTTGTTATGATGTATAGCATAATGTAGACTAGAAATATGTAGTGCATCACATGAACTAAGAGCATTGTTGTTCATGGCATCCGGATGGTGCACACAAGAAGTGGGATCATGCAATGTATGGGATAGAACAAAATCTCCTATAATGTATGAGGAAACTATGGAGGTCTCATCATATGTAATAGTGGAAGCATAAGGCGGAGAATACGGACAACATCCAAAACAATGCATTTCCAAATCATGGAGATCATGGCATGGCATATGAGAATTATTGTGCAAATTATGCAAAGGGAGCATGGCAATCTTATCACAAAGAAGTAAATGCCAATAACCATGGGCTTGTCGTCTATGCCATATGAGCAAATGGGATTAATTTTTATGGGATATGCATAGGCACTGTGGTGAGATTGCAATGATGCAATATGGTAATCTCACTCATAGCATGTGGAAAGTTTATGGGATTATAATACATGATGTGACCAATAGAATTATCAAGATATCCTACGGAGTATAGAATCACAACTAGGTTATTCGACATGCTCATCATCATATTGATAATAAATAGGGGGCACATCTAAGCATAAAGAAGACATAGCATGTGAAGTATCCATAAGGTGATCAACATCATGCAAGTAATCATTGTCAAGATAGTCCACTAGTGGGACAAGAGCATGAGCTTCACCTATTTTACCTTTCTCATTCCAGTCATGTGGTGTAGGTGAGGTGAGAGAAACCAACTCGTGGTCCTCGTCATCCTGATGGAACCATGTGGGGGGTGCATCACCATGGCCATCGTCTTGTGCAAAGGAAGGACGAAGTCGTCAAGGATCGGCGGGTCGTCGTATATGCGACCTAGCACCAAAGTAGAAGACACAATAGAGGTAGAGGTTAAGTTGTTATAAATCTAAATGGCCTCACATGCCCTATCAACTACCTCACTCGCTCTATGTGGTGGTGGCTCACTTACTCCCTCTAGGTAGTTGCGCTCATAGTCACATATGGTGGAGTCACTTGTCTCACTCAAGTGGTGGGGGTTTGGGCTCTCTTCACATGGAAATGGGGGCAACTGATCATATATGGGGCTAGTGGTGAAGTCACTCTCGCTCTCAATATGGTGGCAAATGTTTCTCAACTCATCACCAAATGTCATCGTGGTCGAAGGGAAAATCCCATGCTCAACCAACTCGTCGCCGTTGTCGTGGATCAAGGCCGAAGATGGCGCATCATCACTTTCCTCCATGACCGAAGGGAAAATCCCATGCTCGGCCATCTTCCTTGGGATGCTTCCCAAGAAGGAAGGGTCATCCATGCATGTAGTCGATCGCCTTGAACTTGGCGTCGAAGCTTGTCCTTGGTGGTGATCTTGGTCTTCGCGCACTTGATTTTTCGAAGATGTGTGACTTGAGCGTCTACGCTGTGACGATGACGATAGGGAAGAAGACTTGTAGTTGGACACCATGTGTCTAAGTTGTTCCATGTGTGCGGCCACCATGTCTCTTTTCCGAGCTTCGGAGTGTCGTATGTCGATGGCGAGTCGCTCAAGTTTTTGGGTGATGTGGTTTCTCATGTCGATGTAGTCGTCGAAGACCGAAGATGATGTGCTTTGCCTAGCCATCACAAGACTCGAGCAAAGGTGAGTGGGAAATGAGGTAAACAATACCAAGATACCGTTCCCAAAGTTGAGGATGTATCCCGTTTGACTCAATGTGAATCGAGAGAATAGTGGAATTGGTACCGGACTTGTTCACTCACACCTACAACATAAAGCTTATCGAGTGGCTTGGTTTGGACAAGTGGCACAAAATTCAAGCAAAATGTGAGTCAAGGTATTGAAAATGTTGAGGAAGATTCACAAAAGTGCAATACAAAGCAAATAGATCAATAGGTATGGTGGCACTAGGAACACACACACAGATAGATAAATTTGATCCTTGCAACCAAGAAATGAGCAAAAAAATTGACAGACCCGGGAGAAGCTCGTGTTGCACGGAGACTAGAAGAGACAATTGCTCGATTGCTCAAATGGGCTAGATACGCGCTTGTGTACCAACCTATGAGAGTAAATGTGTCGTCTTCAATCCCAACTATGATATTTATGTATGATCCAAGTGTATGTACTATGCAAAATGGCTCAATGCTATTGCTATTGCATATAAGCTCTTTTGTATCTCCTCTTTTGTTTAAAATATTTTTCTCTTTCTTTTGCTCTTTTTTCTCTATGCTTGATGCTCGAACCAAGATATGAGACAAGTATGATGGATATGCACGTGAGAGACTTATGGCACCATGTAGATGACAAGATGTTTGCACGCTAAAACTAGCTATGCGGCATATGAGTAACACTACGGTGCACAGGTAACGTGGCCCGACAATTCTCAACTCGCTAGTCTCAATAGGTAAGGTACGCAATAGGCTCGAAGTGATCAAAGCAATGTCAAGGAAATAGAAAATGATGTCGCCGAGTTTACCGTCCATGCTTACGACTGAGGTGCCAAAAGGCGTAGTGGTCGTTGTCAATGTCGAGGCCAAGGCGATGATGAGCGGCGGTGTAGTCGATGTAGAACCGTCTGTAATTATCCAAAACACCTTAGGAAATGGAAACCGTAACTCAAAATCTCAAACTAAATTGGATTAGGATGGCGGAAGATTTTGGTGGAAAAGCTATGTGGAAGTTATGGTGGAGGCCTGGGTAAACTTGCCAAAATTTTAAAAATATGATGGAGTCAAATGGGTTTGCAAGTATTTTTGTGGGATGGGAGGTGTCAATAGATATCCAACGAGCTAAAGAACGTCAAAATCGGAGTTCAAATGAATTAGTTATGGACGAAACAAGAATCAGCCGAAGTCAGTTTCAACAGGTTACAGACGTCTGGAAGGAGACGGACGACCGAGGCTCGGACGTCTGGAAGGTCCGGAAATCTGTGATTTTGGGTCTGTTTAGGGATTTCGGACATCCGTAAATGTTCGGACGTCCGGTGCTTCTATCACGCCCAAGATGCGTGCCTATCCATTTTAAGGCATGGGGGCGCTACAAGGGATAGATGCGCATCTTGCCGTTAGCAAGAATAGTATCATCACAACATACAGTACTGAAAGAGATGAGTGTACAAGTTGGCTTACACTCACCACATGCTAACTTACAATGTCACTCAAATCATAACATCAAGTTGAACACAGGGTCCGTCTACGGACGAAATCAAACGATAAAAAAAGTTGCAAATGATACTATCAAGCTATCCCAAAGATCACAACCAGGTCCTCACTCATCCGGATACGTCACGTACATACGGCCTCTTTCTTCATGATACTCCCATTGGAGCTGGGTAAGATCATCCTGCACCTGCTCATTTGCACCTTTACCTGGAGTTGTTGTAGTAAACTATGAGCCACAGAGGACTCAACTATCATATGCCTGGATGCCAAGACTATTTAAGCTTAAGTTTGGGAGGGGGTGATATTTAGTTTGTAGCAGCACTAAGCATTTTATAGTGTCTCTCGTATGCAACAAGAATGTAAATGTGAATGGCCTACGTTAAGCGATCGAATCTAACATAATCTCTATGAGATCCTGAACACCTGCTTACGTCAATCATAACCCCACATGTTCTCTCTCCGATCATGATCACGAGCAGAGACAATCACGGTTACTCACACAATTGGTGTATTTTAATTAGAATTTACTTCAAGTTTACTAGAACCAGGTGTTAAACAAATATCCAAGTTGCCACATAACTGCGGGCACGGCTTTCCAAAAGATTTAACCATGCAGGGGTGCTCCAACTAGTCCATCACAAATAACCACACTCCGTGGGAGTTCCTCGACCACGGATCTCGTGGTCATCATTGGTAATTCCAAAGGAATTCCAACACCTCGAGAAAACCTGAAGAAAGTCAGAGTCCACACGCAAGATATTCGATAAAGGTAAAACAAATCCAACAAGACCACCCGACGTGTCGACGAACCCGATAAGAGCCGCGTATCTCAGTCTCAGGACACGATGGATAAGCGAAGCATATGGTGGTCTGATAGAAATCTCTCGAGTTGCCCCGGGTTGGCCCCGCACGGTGCTCTAGTTTGGACCAACACTCATGAGGAGCACTGGCCCGGGGGTTGATTAAATTATCCACGGGGTTGCAAAGCCCTATGCAAGTTCATTAAGTTATTAGCAAATGTAGTATCAATGTTTGGTCTTTCCAGACAAGTTTTAATCTCAACCGAATAAACAAGGGGGTCCCCATAACAACCCCAAGCGTGTTAGGAGCGCAAAATATGGAAAACATAACACCGGTAACAAGGAACTAATGTCGGTAATAGCGGAACAAATCACTTAGCAAAACACCAAGACTTCCATCAATACCAGATATATATGTGTATTAAATTAAATAACATAATTTATTGTGATATCCAATCCATGTTATCACATGGAACAACCTGCGCCTGCAACTAAGAATGCCATAAGAGGGGCTGAGCAGCGGTAACATAGTAAATCAAAGGTTTGCTAGGAGGTAGAGGTTAGAGGCTGTCATGGCAACATGGGGGCTGATATCATGTGGTAGGTAGCGCAATTGTAATGATAAGAGCGAGAAACTAGCAAGCAAAGATAGTATTGGGATCCGAGTACGGTCATCTTGCCTGTTGGTTCTTCAGTGGAACAAGTAGCGGGATCCTCGTAGTGGTACTCTCCAGGGTCCTCGAACTCAGTACTGACACTCGCGTCTACCCAAGATAAACATCAAATAAATAACCAACCAAGGTGCAATGCACAACCAATATGATGCATGATTCATTTCAGAGGAAACTTAACATGGCAACCACAAACTAGTAAAGTTTCACATGCAAAGTTTGTATATTACTGAATCTGGACAGAACCTCACGTTAAGTTATTTAGACATGCATGAACATGGAAAATAGGGATGCATCATGCAAAATTGATAGAAATGCATATAAGGATCGCAAGAAACGGAGCTACGGTCCTTGAGATATGCTCATGACAAGGTACGGAGGCAAAACACAAGACCACCAATACTTGGGCTGATTCTTGGCATTCCAAGGTATCCACTGGATAGTTGATGAAAAATCAATCACAATAGGCTCAACAATCAATCAATTCCATGGAGTATAGCTCCCACAAGTCACCAAACAAAATAACACCCAATCTGCCACAAAACAGCAACATGCAATTTGAAAAGCCCACAACTTGAGCTACAGAAATCCTACAGCCACACAAAGACATGGAAATAATCTACTCAATACCCACATCAACTTATCCAACTATGCAATCAGAAAAATAGCCACACATTAATAAGCATGAAGCAATCAAGTTGGCATGATGAATCAGTTTTTCAGGGACTTGGTGGAAATTCCACTTTTCTGGAATCTGAGTTAATAAAGTAGCAAGTTGACAGCAATGGCTAAATATGCTAGAGAGCTCCTATTGGCATCAAAATTAACAGGATGGTAGATGACAATATCTACTACAAATAACTAACACTGAGCATGAGGAAATTCCAACTACATCACTAGTTACAACCCACTCTTCATGGCATAACAATAACAGTAGTTCTTCCAGACTTGAGTCATTTTTAAGCAGGCTGAACAGAACATAAAGTTGCTTACTAAACAGCATGGTTCCCACTTATCTGGTGACTTAGCACAAATAACAAAAATACTGAGACATTCCCAGCAACTTTAACTAACAAACTCATTATGGCAAGAACTTAAAAGCATGCATAGATTAAATCATAATAAAAAGACACAAGGGCATCACAGCAAAAAAATGTTGTTTTGTCAAGTTGCCCCAAAGTCAAATCTGACTTCACAGGTGCATTCATGGGTTGATTTTATGCCAAAATCATTACTCATACCCATATACTTGCATGGAGCAAGAGGGAGAAACCCTAGGTCGAAATTTACCTTCTAAGGGCAAGGGTGACTTATGTCACTTATGCCACTTGATGAAAATGGGCCCAAAGGCATGTGCTCTATTGATACATGTTGGAAATGGTTAAATAGTATCTTAGGGACATGATAACATGGCCTAGCATCAATTGCAAGGATGAAACTAACTAGAAGAGTAGCTATGCTCATTATGCATATAAAGAGAAACCTACACATGGAACTACTCATGCACACCTACATCCACACATGCATATATATATGTGGCACACAACACCTACACCTATAGAAAACATACACTAGAATATGTGTATGTGCAAAAGCACACACATCTACCACAACACAAAACCCACACATGTGTATATGCCTTAGGCATACACACACACACACACACATCTACACCACATGTGGGTATGCATAGCATACACACACACTACACTCTACTCTCACAAGCACTTGCATCCCACATAGTGTATGTATACACTTGCACATACACACTCACTCATATACACCACACACACACTACATACATGGCCCAAAACACACATACATTTAGCCCACATGCATATAAAGAGAAGAATCAAACAAAACAAAGAAAAAAATTGGAAAACCAAGAACACAAAAAATGGGGGGAAGGGGTTTCGAACCCAAAACTTTCCTGGTCTCCCCCGAGCCGGTTGCCACTACGCTACACGATCAGATGTTAACAGAGGGAGGCCTCTGCATCTCAAATACACACACAAGCGCTCTTATACTGACGAAACTGAACCCAATCGACCCCGGCGACAAAACAACGCGCAGCAACTCCGGCGACTACGTGGCAGCACAGGGGATCTCCGGCGACGAGAACGGGCAGGACGACGTGGGGATCTAAGGGGATTCCATTCCCCTACTCGCCTTGCGACGAGGAGGAAGGAGGCCCAAGGCTGAGCCTTTCTGGCCAGCGGCGACGAGCACTACGGCGACGATTCCACGAGCTACGGCGAGGAGAGGGGACAGCGGGGATGAGGCGCTCACCGAGGGGGCGAACGACTTTGAGCAGAGCTCGACGGAGGGGAAGAAGCGCTCGGGGACACGGCAGCGATAGAGGGGAAGCAAGGCGCTCGGGGATGCAGCAATGACGGAGGGCTGTAGGGGTGCTCCTCACCCCCTAGCAACAGAAACGGTATGCGGACGGCTCCGAGAACCTCCCCACCATCTCCGATGGCGACGAGCTGGTCACCGGAGGCGACGGCGGCGAGGACAAATGGCGATGCTCACTCACTGAATCTCTGCTACCTACCTGGTCGCGTTCTCTGACAGAGAAGGGGAGAAGAAGGAAGAGGGAGGAGGAGAAGGGAGATGTCGGCAGCGGCGAGGGAACAAGAGAACCCTAGGGAGCGCGCTTAAATAGGGGGCCGACCTCGACGTTGGAGCAGCTAACGGTGACGGCGACGGCGCTCCTCTGCTTACTCTTCTCTCTGCTCTCTGCACTAACGGAGGGCGACAGGAGACGCGGCAGGTGGCCGCTTGGCACCTGGTGGGCCGAGTGAGGAGCTCGCCTGGGCCAGGGAAGGCCTAGTGAACCGTTCTCTCTCTCCCACACACTGAATAAACAGAGGGTTTTTCTATTTAATAAACCAGCCACTCACAAGAAAATCCCCAGGGCATTTTAAAAATAATTTGAGCAAAACAAAAATACATTTGAGATGAGGAAAAAGAGCACTATTTGAATAAATTAACAGGTTGATTTATTGGACAAATTATTTAAACTAATATTTAAATAACAGCCCCTGTTTAAATAGAATGCAAAAACCCAACATCCCCAAATAACAAAAGCACCACTCACACAATTCATAAGAATATTAGGGCCACCTCTTGAACATTTTAAATCAATTAAAACATCAAGTTAAATCTGCTCATATAATTAATAGGAAGAGAGGGGGAAGGAGAAGGTGGTGTTTGAAAGAGAGAAGAGAGGGAATGTTAAAGAGGTTGCACACATGACTCCCCACACTCAACATCAAGACACACAATGCATACTCACAAGCATCACATCGTACAAGATACATGAAAACTAACATGACAAGATGAATGACATGATGCATGATGAAATGATGCATGAATGCAACAACACATGAATGATAAGGTGCAATAAATCTCATAAGCTCATAACACAAGGTTCATACATGGGGTTACAAGCAAAATAAGGTAGGGACATCACTTGGGATGTCACAATTTCGGACGGGTCCGAACGTCCGTGAAGGGCCGGACGTCTGCAAGGTCGGGGTCAACGCGAGATTTCAGATCCCGAACGCGATTTTGGGCAGAAATATCGATTTTTGGGGTCAAAATTGATGGTAAAAAAAGAAAATTAGGTGGTTTTGGTGGTTGGGAAGTTAGATCTACTTGCCATACACGAAATCCATGGATCAAAATCAACAAAATCTCACAAGAACCAACAATCACAAAATTTTGGTGAGGCTAATTTTGGTGGGGATTTTCAAATTGGGAATGAAAACATGAACTAATGCTAGAAAAGTGGGGGTTACGGCTCCAAATTCATGGCAACATGGCTCATGATACCATATGATACGGGGCAAGACCCGTGGTGGTCGATCTTTCATGAATTGAAGGGGGTAAACACGAAGAACACGCGGAAGAACGAGCAGAAATCACAAGAGGAAACACTTAAGAACAAGTCCAATCACACATCCACTAGACTCACCACACACAAGATCCACAAGATACATGAACAACAAATGGAAAGAAGGATACATGGTAGAGTTCATCCCAAATCCCATGGGGAGATGGGGCCTTGATATCCCAGAGAATCTTCCCTCGCAAGGGGCCTTGACATCCACTAGGGGTTCTGCTCCTATAGTGGCATCTACTCCATGGAAGAGGTAGTGGAAGGAGCTAGGCTCAACTTACTAAGAGAAAAAAATAGCAAACGCTACAAAGAGGAGGGGTGATGTTTATATAGTCTGAGGCGAGTTTGAGGGATATATGGGCCGAAACCCATGGGCCTACATGCAGACAGGGTCTGGACGTTCGGACTGGGTCGGACGTCCGAACTCAGTACAGTCCGTGTTGGGGAATGATGCATGGGAAAGAAAAAAATCCTACGCACATGCAAGATCTATCCATGGTGATGAGCATCTATGAGAGGGAGAGTGGATCTATGTACCCTTGTATATCGCTAAGCGGGGAGCATTAAGAAACGCGGTTGATGTAGTCGAACGTCTTCGCGATCCAAATCGCCGAGCGTCCCGCGATCCAATCACGATCCGTCCCGATCAAATACCAAATGGACGGCACCTCCGCGTTCAGCACACGTACGGCTTGATGACGATCTCCGCCTTCTTGATCCAGCAAGAGGGAGCGGAGAGGTAGACGAGTTCTCTGACAGCGCGACGGTGTTGTGGTGATGGTGGTGGAGTAATTCCAGCAGAGCTTCGCCTAAGCACTGCTAAAACCAACCTAGAGGAGAAACTACAAACTAGAGGGTAGGGTTGCACGTGGCCAAAAATCTATAGCAAAAACCCTAAAAGCTCTAGTATATATAGGAGGAGGAGAGGAGGAGGCTTGGGGCAAGGGCCATCCCTAGGAGGCTTCGGACAAAGTGGAGAGGAGGAGCCCTCCTCCTCCACTCCTAGTAGGATTAGGACTCCTTCCTTATTTCCACCCTTTTGCCTTTTTCCACATTTTTCTCTTTGGAATTTCTTCCCAGCCGCATGGGTCTTCTGTGTGACTTCGGCCAGCCCACTAAGGGATGGTATTCATCCTCCCACAGCCCATGTATTGTCACGCCCAAGATGCGCGCCTATCCATTTTAAGGCACGAGGGCCTCGCAAGGGATAGATGTGCATCTTGCCGTTAGCAAGAATAGTATCATCACAACATACAGTACTGAAAGAGATGAGTATACAAGATTGGCTTACACTCGCCACATGCTAACTTACAATATCACTCAAATTCATATCATCAAGTTGAACGCAGGGTCCGACTACGGACGAAATCAAACGATAAAACAGATGCAAATGATACTATCAAGCTATCCCAAAGATCACAACCATGTCCTCTACTCATCCGGATACATCACGTACATCCTACCTCTTTCCTCATCATATTCCCACTGGAGCTGGGTGAGATCATCCTACAGGAACTCATTTGAAGTTGCACCTGGAGTGTCGTAGTAAACTATGCACAGAGGACTCAGCTATCATGTGCTCGGGTACTGATACTATTCAAGCTTAAATATTTGGATGTGGCAAGTGTTTAGTTTGCAGCAGCACTAAGCATTTATGGTGGCTAACTTACGCAACATGAAAATAAATATGAGTGGCCTACGATGAACGATCGAATCTAGTTTGATCTCTAAGAGATCCTGAACAGTTACTTACGTCAATCATAACCCCACCGTGTTCTCACACAGTTGGTGCATTTTAATTAGAGTTTACTTCAAGTTTACTATAACCGGGTGTTAAACAAATATCCAAGTTTCCACATAACCGTGGGCATGGCTTTCCGAAAGATTTAACCCTGCAGGGGTGCTCCAACTAATCCATTACAAAATTAACCACACTCCCCGGGAATAGTCTCAACCACGGATCTCGCGGTCATCATAGGTAATTCCAAAGGAATTCCAACACCTCGAGAAAACCCGAAGAAAGTCAGACTCCACACGCAAGACATTCGATAAAGGTAAAACAAATCCAGCAAGACCACCCGACGTGTCGACGAACCCGATAAGAGCCGCGTATCTCGTTCTCAGGACACGACGGATAAGCTAGTGTAAGGTGGCCTGATAGAAATCTCCCAAGTTGCCATGGGTTGGCCCCGCACAGTGCTCTAGTTTGGACCAACACTCATGAGGAGCACTGGCCCGGGGGTTGATTAAATTATCCATGGGTTTGCAAGACCCTATGCAAATTTTTATTAAGTTGTTAAGCAAATGTAGTACCAATGTTGGGTCTTGCCAGACAAGTTTTAATCTCATCCGAATAAACAAGGGAGTTCCCATAACAACCCCGAGCATGTTAGGAGTGCAAAATATGGAAAACATAACACCGGTAACAAGGAACTAATGGCGGTAACAGCAGAACAAATCACTTAGCAAAAGGCCAAGCCTTCCACCAGTACCAAGATGTATATGTAACTTAAATTAAATAACAGATAATATTGTGATATCCAAATCCATGTTATCACATAGAACAACCTGCACATGCGACTAACAAAGCTATAAGAGGGGCTGAGCAGCAGTATCTGAGCCAATCAAAGGTTTGCTAGGATGTGGAGGTTAGAGGTTGTCATGGCAACATGGGGATGATATCAAGTGGTAGGTAGCACAATTGTAATGATAAGAGTGAGAAACTAGCAAGCAAAAATAGTATCGGGATCCGGGTACGATTATCTTGCCTGTTGGTTCTTCAGCGGAACAAGTAGCAGGATCCTCGTAGTGGTACTCTCCTGGGTCCTCGTACTCAGTATTAACACTCGCTTCTACCCAAGAGAAAGAGAAACAATAAACATTCAACCAAGGTGCAATGCACAACCAAGATGATGCATGATTCATTTATGAAGAATTAAACATGGCAATCCAAAACTAGTCATGTTTCACATGCAAAGTTTGTTTATTAATGAATCTAGAAAGAACCTCATGTTAAGTTATTTAAACATACATGATCATGGAAAATATGGATGCATCATGAAAAATCGATAGAAATGCATATAAGGAACGCAAGAAACGGAGTTACGGTTCTCACGATACGCTCACGACAAGGTACGGAGGCAAAACACAAGTCATCCAAGACATGGGCAATTCTTGGCATTCCAAGGGAGCCTCTGGATAGGTGATGAAAACTCAATCACAATAGCCTCAAGAATCAATCAATTCCATGGAGCATAGCTCCCACAAGTCACAAAGCAATAAAACCCACAATCTGCCACAAAACAGCAACATAGCAACTTCTACAGCTCACAACTTGAGCTACAGGAACCCTACAGCCATAAACAAGATATGGACAGAACCTACTCAACACACACACATCAACTTATCCAACTACACAATCAGCAAAGGAGGCACACATCAATAAGCATGAAGCAATCAAGTTGACATGATGAAAGAGTTTTCTGGGACGGTGAAAATTCCAGTTTTCTGGAATCTGTGATTATAAAGTAGCAAGTTGACAGCAGTAGTTAAATATACTAGAGAGCTGCTATTGGAATGAAAATTAACAGGATGGTATAAGACAATATCTACTACAAATAACTAACACTAAGCATAAGCAATTTCCAAACACATCACTAGATACCACCCACTCTTCATGGCATAAAAATAAAGGCAGATTCTCAGACTTAGCAGTTTTTAAGCATGCTGAAACAAAACATCAAGTAGGAAACTTAACAGCTTGTTTCCCACTTATATGGGTGATTCTCATATTAAACAAAAATATCATGGCATAATAGATACAAAATACTAGCACTTCCTAGTCGGCACATCTCCCAAAGCAGGCATGGATTAAATCATGCAAAAATGGCAAAATGGCACCTCAGCAAAAATGATAGATTTATGAACTTCCCCAAAAGTGAAATCTGAGAGTCCCAATGAATTCATTGGCTCTTTCTACTCCAAAATCATCTATCATACTCCTATGATCATGTGAAGCATCAATGCACATCTAAACTAGCAAAACAACCACATGCTCTTAAAGTCAAAACTTACTCTAAAGGAAAGATCATGAATGGGCATAAGCACACTTGGAAACTTAATTAATAATGGAAATGAAAACAAAACCAACATGGCATGCTTAACTAACACAAGGGCAAATCAAGTGGGGAACCACTAGTCACCCTAACCCACACTCTCATGTACAAATGCCCATGACCCTCACATTCACATACTCAAGCTCATGGGTATGAGTGGTCACCCACACACACCTTCATACATATATGCACAACGCATATATGCATAAGCATATGTATGTGACCACACACACACATACACACACTCAAACACTTGCATATGTGCATGAACACATGTACATACACTCCACAACACTCACCACCTACACATACACATGTGTATGGAGGCATAAGCACACCACACACACTCACAAGCACATACACCACATATGTGCAACCTGCCGCCCCACACACACAGGTGTGTATGCCACATACACACACACATACACATGCCAATACTCACACACACACATCATACATGGTGCACCAAACACCCACATGTACAAACACACATGCACACCTACACACACAAGGCTCAAACCAACACATGCATATATATACCCTTAGGTATATATATATACACACAAGCACATACATGTGCACATGCACATGCACATACACTAAGCACACATGTGTGTATGCACAGCATGCACACACACACAAATCTCTCAACACATATAGCCATGGTGATACAAAATAAACAACAACAAACAAAAAAGGAAAAAAAGAAAGTAAAAGGGGAGGGGTTCGGATTCGAACCCGAGACCTCCTGGTCTCCTCCCACTTATGCTACCACTCTGCTATCACCGCGGCACTCGACAGAGAGGAGGGCTAATTCCACATATACACACACCCACACTAAATGCCTGACGGAACTGAACCTGAACCTGCACTACGGCGATAGCGGCGACGGCGAGCGAAATTCCAACGAGGTCAAGCACTAGCGGAGCTGCTGGTCCTAGACGTGGCACACGTGGGCTACGGGAACCCATCCCTATGCTCATCTCGCGAAGAGGGGGAACGGAGGCGAGCTCAAGCTCGAGCTTTTGGACCAGCGGCGACACGAGCACGACGGCGACGGCTCTAGCAACAAGGAAGGAGGTTGCGCGTTGATGGCTCACGTAGGGGAGGACGACGGCGAGCCTGACGCAATCGGCGAGGAAGAAGAGGCGGAGACGACGTCGACGATGGAGGGGAAGCAGACCGACGACAAACTGTGGCGAGGAGGAAGAAGACGATGCCCCTGGAGCCTCCCACGGTGCTCTAACACCGGGAACGGAATGCGGGGACGATCCGTGTTTGCCACGCCATCTTGGACGCGGAGGGGAACCACCAAAGATGAGCTCCGACGACGAGGACGAACGTCGGGCTCTCTACCCTCTCATTGAAACTCTGAACCTTACCTGCACTCTCTCTCTCTGACAGAGAAGGGGAGGAAGGAGGAAGGAGCAGAGGGAAGTGGCGGCGGCGAGGGGAAGGGAGAAACCCTAGGGATATGAGCTCTTATAAAGGGGGGACTGGCCTCGACGTCCGTGAGCCCTGACGACGACGGCGTCGGCTCTCACTCTCTCTGCACTCTGCTCTCTCTCAGCGCACTGACGGAGGAGGACGGGAGCAGGTGAGCGTTAGCGCTCGGGCTGGGCCGGCTAGAGGGAAAAGCCCACCTGCTCACCTCTCTCAAAACCAAAAACTGAAAAGGGGGGTTTCTCTTTTTAAAATGCAGCCACAAACAAATAAATCCCAAGAGACAAATAAAAGACTTAAGTGCAACACAAAAAAATATTTGAGAAGAAGATAATGTGCACTATTTAAATAAATTAGCAAGTTGATTTATTTAGCAAGTTATTTTAATACTTAAATAAAAGGGCATCTCCTATTTAATAAAATCCCAAAACCAAACACCCCCAAACAACAAAAGCATCACACTCTAAGTTAGTAAGAATATTAGGGCCACCTCTTGAACATTTTTAAACAATTTAAACAGCAAGTTAATTCTGCTCAGAAAACCACATGGGAATAAAAGGCATTATGGTTTGGTTTTAGAAGGAATACAAGAGAGGGGAAGAGAAGGAGTTTTGCTCACTTGATTCAACCACAACAAACCACCTCAACACACATCACACACACAAGTCCATTCACAACCATCACACCATTCCAAGACAGTTGAAAGCAAGCATGGCAAGATGGATGTTATGATTGATGATATGATGCATGAATGTAAAACAACACATGGGACAAGGTGCAATACATATCATAAGCTCATGACACAAGTTTCATACATGGGGTTACATGCCAAATAAGGTAGGGACAGCACCTGGGCTATCACAACTCTCCCACACTACAAGAGGATCTCGACCCGAGATCTAGGAACGAAAGAAATCCGGAAATTCGGAACGGAGAAGGTCCTCGCGTTCCCAAGTAGCTTATTTGTCGGAATGATGAGACCACTTCACCTTGAGGAACTTGATGGACTTGTTGTGATTTTTATGCTCAGTTTCTTCAAGAATTGCCACTGGATGCTCACGATAGGAGAGATCTTCTTGGAGATCAATGTCTTGGAGTTCAATGGTCCGCTCAGGAGTCTTGAAGCATTTCCGGAGCTGAGAAACATGGAAGACATCGTGCACATTCGCGAAATTTGGAGGAAGCTCTAGTTGATATGCAAGACCACCTCTCTTGCCAACAACTTTGAAAGGACCAACAAAACGAGGAGCTAGCTTCCCTTTTATTCCAAATCGATGTGTGCCTCTCATGGGAGAAACTTTGAGATAGACTAGATCATCCACATGGAAGGAAACATCCCGATGTTTGTTATCATAATAGCTCTTCTGTCGGGACTGAGCTGCTTTGAGGTTCTCGCGAATGACATGGCACATTTCTTCAGCTTCAGTGATCATGTCATTGCCCAATATCTGACGCTCACCGGTTTCAGACCAATTAAGCGGGGTATGACACTTTCTACTGTAGAGAATCTCGAAAGGGGCCTTGCCTTAACTAGCTTGGAAGCTATTGTTGTATGAGAATTCAGCATAAGGAAGAAAGTCTTCCCACTTCATGCCGAACGAAATCACACAGGATCTGAGCATATCTTCAAGGACCTGATTGACTCTCTCAACTTGACCACTTGTCTGTGGATGGAATGCAGTGCTGAAACGGATATTGGTACCCATAGCAGTCTGGAAGGACTCCCAAAACTTGGAAGTGAAGAGGCTTCCACGGTTAGAAGAGATGAGCTGAGGAATACCATGCAAAGACACTATCCTTGACGTATACAACTCTGCAAGCTGAGCTGCCGAGATAGATTCTTTGACTGGCAGGAAATGAGCAACTTTTGACAGCTTGTCAATAACCACAAAGATGTCATCGTTGCCTCTACTGGACTTTGGAAACCCAGTGACGAAATCCATCTCCACATGATTGAATTTCCACTCTGGGATAGGCAAAGGCTGAAGAAGACCTGCTGGATGTTGATGCTCCGCCTTCACTCTGCGGCAAACACCACACTCGTTCACGAACTGAGCAATTTCACGTTTCATGCGAGTCCACCAGAAGGTTGATTGAGATCCTGATACATCTTTGAACTGCCTGGATGAATGGATAGAAGAGAATTATGTTCTTCGTCCATGATAACTTTTCTGAGATCACCTTTTGGAACCACAGGACGGTCCTCAAAGAACAAGGTATCCTTGTCATCAACTCGAATGCACTTATACTTCGGAATGCTCTAGGCCACACCTTTCTTCACTTTCTTCACCATAGCGTCAAGAAGCTGCGATTGGTGAACCTGATCTTCTAGAGTCGGAGAGACTTGAAGATTTGCAAGAAATCCTTGCGGAATCATCTGAAGGTTGAGCTTGCGGAAGGCTTCACAAAGCTCGGGTTGAAGGGGCTTCAAGATGAGACTATTGCAGTACGCCTTATGGCTAAGCGCGTCTGCAATGAAATTTTCTTTCCCAGGAGTATACTCAATGCTCGGGTTGAAGTCTTCAAGCATTTCCACCCAAAGAGATTGCCGAAGATTGAGATTGGGTTGAGTGAAAATGTACTTCAAGCTCTTGTGATCAGTGTACACCTCAACTGGTCTACCCAACAACAAATGCCTCCAAGTCATTAGAGCATGGAGAACTGCCGCCAACTCAAGATCATGAGTGGGGTAGTTCTTCTCGGCCGGCTTCAACTGACGCGAGGTATAAGCAACAATCTTCTTGTCTTGCATGAGAACACCACCAAGGCCTTGCAGAGAAGCATCACAGAAAACTTGAAAAGGTATGAGAACTGCTCAGGAGGAACAAGAACTGGAGCTGAAGTCAGTCTCTGCATGAGCGTATTGAACGCTACATCACACTCAGGAGACCAAACGTACTTGACACTCTTCTGGAGGAGATTGGATAGAGGCTTGGCAATTTGAGAGAAGTTCTCCACGAACCTTCTGCAATAGCTAGCAAGCCCGAGGAAACTCCGAAGCTGCTTCACATTCTGAGGAGGTTCCCACTTCAATATAGCTTCAACTTTCTCAGGGTGCACTTCAATTACCTCGGCAGAGATGACATGCCCAAGGTACACCACTTCATTGATCCAAAACTCACACTTGGAAAAGTTGGCATAGAATCGATGCTCTCTTAACTTGTCAAGCACAAGGCGGAGATGCTCTGCATGCTCTTCTTCTATCTCCGAGAACACAAGGATATCATCGAGATAGACCAAGACAAACTCATTCTTGAAAGGAGAGAAAATGAAATTCATCATTCTTGAGAAGGCTGGAGGAGCATTCGCAAGACCAAACGACATGACGGTGTACTCATAAGAGCCAAAACTCATCCTGAAAGCGGTCTTAGGAATGTCTTCTTCGCGAATGCGAATCTGATGATAACCCATGCGAAGATCAAGCTTCGAGAAAACCTTGGCACCTTTCAGTTGTTCAAACAACTCATTGATGTTAGGGAGTGAGTATTTGTTTCTGATTGTCTTCTTGTTCAATGGCCTATAATCAACACAAAGACGATCCGTGCCATCTTTCTTCTTGACAAACAAAACTCCACAACCCCACGGAGAAGAGCTTGGTCTGATCAAACCCAGACGTTCTTGCTCATCTAGCTGCTGCTTCAACTCTTTCAGCTCTTTGGGGCCAAGTTTATACGGGCGCTTACAGACCGGTTCAGTTCCGGGCTCGAGATCAATCATGAACTTGACTCGCCGGTGTGGAGGCATTCCTGCCAATTCTTCTAGAAAGACATCTTCATACTCACAAACCACCGGAATTTGAGAAATCGCCGAGATTTCACCCTTCCCATTAAGAGCAAAGAGACGGATTGTCTCATCACGAGCCACGAAAATAATCACGTCTTCTGAAGGATGAGTCGGCTTGACTTCTTTTGCTTTGCAGTCAATATGAGCCTTATTCATAGCCAGGAAGTCCATGCCTAGAATGAGATCAATACTGGAATTATCGAGAACATAAGGAGAAGCCAAGAAAGAATAATTGCCCATCTTGATAGAAACATCCAGAATGATGGAGGTGGTTTTCATGGCCACCCCTGGAGAAACAACACCCAAAGGTCTACTCAACATCTCGGAATAGAAATCGTTCTTCATAGCAAAAGGTCTAGACATGAATGAATGCGATGCTCTAGAATCAAATAACACTTTTGCAGGAATAGAATTAACTGAGAGATTACCCATGATCACTTGAGAAGAATCCTCTGCCTCTGCTGCATTCACAAAATTCACTCTTGCAGTCTTGGGGTTATGCTTTACCATAGCATTGCCTGGAGGCTTGAAAGGAGGAGGAGGCGGAAGACGCCGCTGGTTGCACTTGTTTGCATAATGGCCCTTCTGACCACACTTGTGACAACTCACCTCAGAAAGCGGACGAACATTGCCTGGAGGAGGAACAAGAACAGCCTTGGACGCCTGGGTTCTCTGCTGGAATCCTGGGTTGGGTGGGTGGGAAGAACCACGACCACCAAACTACTTCTGCTGTTGAGGATGAAATGGAAGAGGATTTGGCGCCCAATACTTGTGCTGCTTGGGAGCCATCTGAGAGCCAGAAGAAGAAGAATATGAATCCCTTGAACGCTTCTTGGAGTTCTCCAACTTGAGCTGAGTTGCTTCAACCTTCAAAGCCATGTTGTAGAACTGATCAAACTCACGAGGCTCTTGAAGAACTAGGCTTGGCAGAAGCTCATCCTTGAGACCACCTCTGAACTGATAGATCATAGCCTTATCATCTGGAACATCTTGCTTGGCATAACGGGCTAGACTCTGGAACTCGACGTTGTACTAGTAGATAGACTTGCTTCCCTGCTTCAGGTGCCTGAAACTTCTGACGCGTCTCCTCGACAAAGCTTGTCGGAATATAATGAGCCCTGAAGTCACGACGGAAATCGTCCCAAGTAACAACACGATCGCCCCTGGAATCCTTGTACTGCTGCCACCAATCAGCTGCTTGACCCTTGAGCTGGAACGATGCAAATCTGACAAAGTCTTCTAGCCTGACATTGATGTACTCAAAGTGCTTACTTATATCACGAAGCCAATCATCAGCATCAAGAGGCTGCTCACAACAGGTGAAAGTCTTGGGCTGGTTGGCAAGGAACTGATTGAGTGTCGCAAATTGAAGTTGATTCTGAAAATTGCCTTGAAAACCTTGTTGGCCCTGCTCCCTTTCTTGCAACAGTCTGAGCAACATCTAAGTGTTCGCATTGGTTGCAACCATCACAGCTTGCCAAGCTTCTGGAGGAGGAGGCGGAGGAGGCGGTGGCGGGGGTGGTGGTGGAACATCAGTCTGCTCCTCACCACGACCCGGATTGTTGCGAGTTGGTGGAGCCATCCTGAAGATGGACAAAACGCGTTAGCACCTCATTGATAAGATGAATTCAAAGTTGAATCAGATGCTTGAAAGAAATTGAACAATTAACAACACAGCCTTCCTACTGAAAAATCAGTAAGAACGCTTCTTCAAATTATGATAACATCATTAGATATTAGAAGCCACTTGCAATAACACAAAAGTATTGAGCTAAGCTCTCGGAACAAATGTACATGCCCATATACACCTGAAGAAGATGATCCTAGATGACTACAAGATTTCACACCTATGAACTTCCGAAAACTTTCTGGTTATGCAATCCGGTGTGGGGGATACAAGGAGGAAATATCTCACACAACTAACAATCCTACACCCCAACTGTATCCATCCTTCAACACATAACCAGAGGCTTTCGCAAACTTATCTAATCTCGAATCCTCGAACTCACAACGATACTAAACCATGGTGGTACCCCGGACGCCTCCCTAGTACTAGGTGACTCCAACCTTATCTCACCATGATAAGTATTGAAGTAATTCCGAACACTCTCCGTCCTGAGATATCAAGGAAGCCGAATGATAACGATGTGCCAACATTCCCTGGAGGTCGACTCCCCAAAAGAAATCAAGTCAGACAGGAGGCACCAAGGCAGAACCCTGTCACATCGGCATCATATAGACTCCAAAATACCCGCATGATCCTCAAAAAAAATTTGAGCGAGAAGAGGAGTAGAAACAAAATTCCTAAGTCGGATACCTCACCAGAGCATAGAAGAGGAGTAAAAAGAATCATACTCTCCGATATAACTAGACTCAAATTAGTTTTAACTAGACACGACTCGGCCAAGTTCGAACAAGCAAAGGCTCCTATGGTCGTATGGCTCTGATACCAACTTGTCACGCCCAAGATACGTGCCTATCCATTTTAAGGCACAAGGGCCTCGCAAGGGATAGATGCGCATCTTGCCGTTAGCAAGAATAGTATCATCACAACATAAAGTACTGAAAGAGATGAGTATACAAGATTGGCTTACACTCGCCACATGCTAACTTACAATATCACTCAAATTCATATCATCAAGTTGAACACAGGGTCCGACTACGGACGAAATCAAACGATAAAACAGATGCAAATGATACTATCAAGCTATCCCAAAGATCATGACCAGGTCCTCTACTCATCCGGATACATCGCGTACATCTTGCCTCTTTCCTCATCATATTCCCACTGGAGCTGGGTGAGATCATCCTGCACGAACTCATCTGAACCTGCACCTGGAGGGTTGTAGTAAACTGTGAGACACAGAGGACTCAGCTATCATGTGCCCAGGTACCGAGACTATTCAAGCTTACAGATTGGGATGTGGTAAGTGTTTAGTTTGCAGCAGCACTAAGCATTTATGGTGGCTAACTTACGCAACATGAAAATAAATATGAGTGGCCTACGATGAACGATCAAATCTAGTTTGATCTCTAAGAGATCCTGAACACTTACTTACGTCAATCATAACCCCACCGTGTTCTCTCTCGGATCATGTTCACGAGCAGAGACGATCACGGTTACTCACATAGTTGGTGCATTTAATTAGAATTTACTTCAAGTTTACTATAACCGGGTGTTAAACAAATATCCAAGTTGCCACATAACCCGAAGAAAGTTAGACTCCACACGCAAGACATTCGATAAAGGTAAAACAAATCCAGCAAGACCACCCGACATGTCGACGAACCCGACAGGTGTGTATGCCACATGCACACACACATACACATGCCAATACTCACACACACACATCATACATGGTGCACCACACACCCACATGTACAAACACACATGCACACCTACACACACAAGGCTCAAACCAACACATGCATATATATACCCTTAGGTATATATATACACACAAGCACATACATGTGCACAAGCACATGCACATACACTAAGCACACATGTGTGTATGCACGGCATACACACACACACTAATCTCTCAACGCATATAGCCATGGTGATACAAAAGAAACAACAACAAACAAAAAAGGAAAAACAGAAAGTAAAAGGGGAGGGGTTCGGATTCAAACCCGAGACCTCCTGGTCTCCTCCCGCTTACGCTACCACTCTGCTATCATCGCGGCACTCGACAAAGAGAAGGGCTAATTCCAAATATACACGCACCCACACTAAATGCCTAACGAAAATGAACCCGAACCTGCACTACGGCACGCGGGGGCTACGGGAACCCATCCCTATGCTCATCTTGCGAAGAGGGGGGACGGAGGCGAGCTCAAGTTCGAGCTTTTGGACCGGCGGCAACACGAGCATGACGGCGACAGCTCTAGCGACAAGGAAGGAGGCTACGCCTAGGGGAGGACGACGGCGACCCTGACGCAATCGATGGGAAGAAGAGGCGGAGACGACATCGATGATGAAGGGGATGCAGACCGATAACGAACCGCGGCGAGGAGGAAGAAGACGACGCCCCTGGAGCCTCCCACAGTGCTCTAACGCCGGGAACGGAACGCAGGGACGATCTGCGTTCGCCATGCCATCTTGGACGCGGATGGGAACCACCGGAGACGAGTTGTGATGGCGAGGACGAATGGCAGGGCTCTCTGCCCTCGCACTGAAACTCTGAACCTTACCTGCACTCTCTCTGACAGAGAAGGGGAGGAAGGAGGAGAGGGAAGCGGTGGCGGTGAGGGGAAGAGAGAAACCCTAGGGATACGCGCTCTTATGAAGGGGGGACCGACCTCGACGTCCGTGAGCCCTGATGGCGACGGTGTCGGCGCTCTCTCTCTCTCTCTGCACTTTGCTCTCTCTCAGCGCACTAACGGAGGAGGACGGGAGCAAGTGAGCGTTAGCGCTCGGGCTGGGCCGGCTGGAGGGAAAAGCCCACCTGCTCACCTCTCTCAAAACCAAAAACTGAAAAGGGGGTTTCTTATTTTAAAATGCAGCCACAAACAAATAAATCCCTAGAGACAAATAAAAGACTTATGTGCAAAACAAAAAAAATATTTGAGAAGAATATAATGTGCACTATTTAAATAAATTAGCAAGTTGATTTATTTAGCAAGTTATTTTAATACTTAAATAAAAGGGCAGCTCCTGTTTAATAAAAGCCCAAAACCAAACACCCCCAAACAAAAGCATCACACTCTAAATTAGTAAGAATATTAGGGCCACCTCTTGAACATTTTTAAACAATTTAAATAGTAAGTTAATTCTGCTCAGAAAACCACATGGGAATAAAAGGCATTATGGTTTGGTTTTAGAAGGAAGACAACAGAGGGGAAGAGAAGGAGTTTTGCACACTTGATTCAACCACAACAAACCACCTCAACACACATCGCACACACAAGTCCATTCACAACCATCACACCATTCCAAGACAGTTGAAAGCAAGCATGGCAAGATGGATGCTATGATGGATGATATGATACATGAATGCAAAACAACACATGGGACAAGGTGCAATACATATCATAAGGTCATGACACAAGGTTCATACATGGGGTTACATGCCAAATAAGGTAGGGACAGAACCTAGGCTGTCACATGTAGCCTCTTGGGTCGAAATACACCTTCCGATGGTCCCCCGGTATCCTCCCGGCACTCCCGGTACACTACCGATGAGCCCGAAACTTTTCCGTGACCAAAACAGGACTTCCGATATATCAATATTTACCTCCGGACCATTCCGGAGCTCCTTGTGACTTCTGAGATCTCATCCGGGACTCCAAACAACCTTCGGTTACCACCATGCATAACTCTATACTACCGAAACGTCACCAACCTTAAGTGTGCAGACCCTGCAGGTTCGAGAACTATGTAGACATGACCGATACACCTCTACGGTCAATAACCAATAGCAGGACCTAGATGCCCATATTTATTCCTACATATTCTATGAAGATCTTTATCGGTTGAACCTCTATGCCAAGGATTCAGTTAATCCCGCATGATGTTCTCTTTGTTCTTCGGTATGTTACTTGCCCGAGATTCGATCGTCGGTATCTCCATACCTAGTTCAATCTCGTTACTGGCAAGTCTCTTTACTCGTTCCGTATTACAAGATCTCGTGACTAAGACTTAGTCACATTGCTTGCAAGGCTTGTTGTGATGTTGTATTATCGAGTGGGCCCTGAGATACCTCTCCATCACACGGAGTAACAAATCCCAATGTTGATCCATGCCAACCCAACAGACACCCTCGGAGATACCTGTAGAGCACCTTTATAGTCACCCAATTATGTTGTGACGTTTGATACACAAAGGCACTCCCCCGGTGTCCGTGAGTTGCATGATCTCATGGTCGTAGGAACATATACTTGACATGCAAAAAACTGTTGCAATGAACTAACACGATCATATGCTACGTTTATAGTATGGGTCTTGTCCATCCCATCATTCTCCTAATGATGTGATCCCGTTATCAAATGACATCTTATGTCAATGGCCGGGAAACCTTGACCATCTTTGATCAACGAGCTAGTCTACTAGAGGCAAACTAGGGACAAAGTATTGTCTATCTATCCACATGTGTAATGTGTTTCCAATCAATACAATTATAGCTTGGATAATAAAAAATTATCATGAACAAGGAAATATAATAATAAACACTTTATTTATTGCCTCTAGGGCATATTTCCAACAGTCTCCCACTTGCACTAGAATCAATAATCTAGTTCACATCACTATGTGATTTACATTGTAATGAATCGAACACCCATGCAGTTGTGGTGTTGATCATGTTTAGCCCTTGGAAGAGGTTTAGTCAACGGGTCTGCAACATTCAGATCCGTGTGCACTTTACAAATATTTATGTCCTTCTCCTCGATGTAATCGCACATGGAATTGAAGCATCACTTTATGTGTCTGGTCCTCTTGTGAAACCTTGGTTCCTTGGCCAGAGCAAACGCACCAGTGTTGTCACAGCACAGAGTCATTCGATTCAGCGCACTGGGCACTACTCCAAGATCTGTCATGAACTGCTTCATCTAGACACCTTCCTTCGCCGGCTCTGAGGATGCGATGTACTCCGCTTCGCATGTAGAATCAGCTACCATGCTTTGCTTGGAACTGCACCAGTTTACCGCTCCCCCGTTGAGAATAAATATGTATCCGGTTTGCAACTTAGAGTCATTCGGATCAGTGTCAAAGCTTGCATCGACGTAACCCTTTACGACAAGGTTTTCATCACCTCCATAAACAAGAAACATTTCCTTAGTACTTTTCAGGTACTTAAGGATATTCTTGATCGTCGTCCAGTGCTCCATTTTAGGATCACTTTGAAACCTTCCGGCCATACTTATGGCAAGGCTGACATCGGGTCTTGTTCACAGCATTACATACATGATAGAGCCTATGGCTGAAGCATATGGGATGACACTCATCTTCTCTCTATCTTCTACAGTCTCTGGGCATTGAGTCTTACTCAACTTCACACCTTGTATCACAGGTAAGAACCCCTTATTGGACTAATCCATTTTGAACTTCTTCAAAACTTTACCAAGGTATGTGCTTTGTGAAAGTGCTATCAAGTGTCTTGATCTATCTCTATAGATCTTAATGCCTAATATGAAAGCACCGTCTCCTAGGTCCTTCATTGAAAAATTCTTGTTCAAATATTCCTTCACGCTTTCTAGCATTTCTATATTGTTTCCAATCAGCAATGTGTCATCCACATATAATATTAGAAACGCTATAGAGCTCCCACTCACTTTGTTGTAAATACAAGATTCTCCATAAACTTGTATAAACCCAAACGCTTTGATCACCTCATCAAAATGCTTATTCCAACTCCGAGATGCTTGCACCAGTCCATAAATGGATCACTTGAGTTTGCAAACTTTGTTAGCATTTTCTGGATCGACAAAACCTTCTGGTTGCATCATATACAACTCTTCCTCAAGGAAACCATTGATGAACGCTGTTTTGACATCCATCTACCAAATTTCATAGTCGAAATATGCAGCTATTGCTAACATGATTCTTACGGACTTAAGCATCGCTACGGGTGAGAAGGTCTCATCGTAGTGAAGTCCTTAACTTGTGAAAAACCCTTTGCCATAAGTCGAGCTTTATAGACGGTGACATTACCGTCCGCGTCCGTCTTTTTCTTAAAGATCCATTTGTTCCGAATGGCCTTTCGCTCTTCAGGTAATACTTCCAAAGTCCATACTTTGTTTTCATACATGGATCCCATCTTGGATTTCATGGCCTCTAAGCATTTCTCAGAATCCGGGCCCATCATCGCTCCTCCGTAGCTCGTAGGTTCGTTGTTGTCCAACAACAGGACCTCCAAGATAGGATTGCCATACCACTCAGGAGCAGTACGCGCCCTTGTCGACCTACGAGGTACAATAGTAACTTAATTCGAAGCTTCATGATCATCATCATTAACTTCCTCTTCAATTGTCATAGGCTCCATAGAAACATTTTTCTATGTTGCGCTACTCTCTGGTTGAAGTAAAGGTTCAATAACCTCATCAAGCTCTATTTTCCACCCACTCAATTCTTTCGAGATAAACTCTTTCTCAAGAAATGTTCCGTTCTTTGCGACAAATACTATGCCTTCGGATTTGAGATAGAAGGTATACCCAACTGTCTCTTTCAGGTATCCTATGAAGACGCATTTCTCCGCTTTGGGTTCCAGCTTTTCAGGCTGAAGCTTTTTGACATAAGCATCACATCCCCAAACTTTAAGAAATGACAACTTTGGCCTCTTGCCAAACCACAGTTCATATGGTGTCGTCTCAACAGATTTCGATGGTTCCCTATTTAAAGTGAATGCAGTTGTCTCTAATGCATAACCCTGAAAACGATAGTGGGAAATCGGCAAGAGACATCATAGAATGCACCATATCTTATAAGGTTCGATTACGACATTAGGACACACCATTATGCTGTGGTGTTCTAGGCGGTATCAACTATGAAACAATTCCACACTGTCTTAAGTGACTGCCAAACTCATAACTCAGATATTCACCTCCTCGATCAGATCATAGGTATTTAATCTTCTAGTTACGATGATTCTCAACTTCACTCTGAAATAGTTTGAACTTTTCAAACGTTTCAGACTTGTGTTTCATTAAGTAAATATACCCATATCTACTTAAGTCATCAGTGAAGGTGAGAAAATAACGATATCCACCGTGCGCTGCAATATTCATTGGACCGCACACATCAGTATGTATGATTTCAGACAAGTCACTTGCCTGTCCCATTGTCCCATGGTTCACATGTGTCAAGTGATTCAAAATCAAGTGACTCCAAAAGTCCATCAGCATGGAGCTTCCTCATGCGTTTTACACCAATATGACCCAAACGGCAGTGCCACAAGAAAGTGGTACTATCATTATAAACTCTACATCTTTTGGCATCAATGTTATGAACATGTGTATCATCACTATCAAGATTCAATATGAATAAACCCCTCACATTGGGTGCATGACCATAAAAGATATCACTCATATAAATAGAACAACCATTATTCTCTGATTTAAATGAGTAACCGTCTCGCAATAACCAAGATCTAGATATAATGTTCATGCTTAACGCAAGCACTAAATAACAATTATTCGGGTTCATCAATAATCCCGATGGTAATCAAAGAGAGAGCGTGCCGATGGCGATCACAGCAACCTTGGAACCATTTCCCACGCGCATCGTCACTTTGTCCTTTGCCAGCCTTCGTATATTCCGTAGTTCCAATTTTGAGTTGCAAATGTGAGCAACCGAACCGGTATCAAATACCCAGGCACTACAATGAGAGCTAGTAAGCTACACATCAATGACATGTATCTGATATATACCTTGTTTGTTGTTGGTCACCTTCTTGTCAGCCAGGTACTTGGGGCAGTTCCACTTCTAGTGACTAGTTCCCTTGCAATGAAATCACTCAGTTTTTGGCTTGGGACCTACCTTGGGTTTCTTTACAGGAGCAGGAACTGCTTTGCCATCCTTCTTGGATTTACCCTTCTTGCCCTTGCCCTTGCCATTCTTCTTGAAACTAGTGGTTTTATTGACCATCAACACTTGATGTTCTTTCTGGATGTTAGACTCAGCAACTTTTAGCATCGCAAACAGCTCGGTGACTGACTTGTTCATCCCATGCATGTTATAGTTCATCACAAAGCTCTTGTAGCTAGGTGGCAGTTATTGAAGAACTCTGTCAGTGATCGCCTCTGATGGAAGGGGCATTCGCAACTCTGCCAGACGAGTCGAATCCCAGACATTCTAAGTATATGTTCACTGATAAACCCGTTCTCCTCCATTTTGCACGCATAGAACTTATCGAATGTCTCATACCTCTCGATCCGGGCATTCTTCTGAAAGATAAACTTGAACTCCTAGAACATCTCATATGCTCGATGACGTTCAAAATGTCTTTGAAGTCCCGGCTCTAAGCCATACAACATTGCACAATGAACTATTGAGTAATCTCCAGAACGTGCCTCCCAAACGTTCTTAACGTCTTCGGATGACATGTCTTTGGGTTGGTCACCAAGTGGTGCATCAAGGACATATGATTTCTGGGAAGCCATGAGGATAATCCTCAGATTATGGGCCCAATCCATAAAGTTACTTCCATCATATTTCAACTTAGCTTTCTCTAGGAACGCATTAAAACTCAGGGGTGCTACTGTGCGAGCCATTGATCTACGGCATAAATATGCAAAGGTTACTTAGACAATTGTTCAAGATAATGAGTTTAGTTAATCAAATTACTAAAGCTCCCTCTCAAATTGACATCCCTCAGGTCATATGAGTGTCACATGATCCAAATTCACCAACTCAAGTACGGACATCACGTGAGTTGAGGTTGTTTCAATGGTGAACATGATCATGTTGATCATATCTACTATATGAATCATGTTCGACCTTTCGGTCTCTTGTGTTCCGACGCCATGTCTATACATGCTAGGCTCGTCAAGTTTAACCCGAGTGTTATGCATGTGCAACACTGGCTTGCACCTGTTGTATTGGAACATCGAGTCTATCACACCCGATCATCACGTGGTGTCTCGACACGACAAACTTTCGCAACAGTGCACCCTTGGGGAGAACGCAATTCATCTTGAAATTTAACTGAGGGATCACCTTATAATGCTACCATCGTCCTAAGCAAAACAAGATGCATAAAAGGATTAACATCACATGCAAATCATAAGTGACATGATATGGCCATGAACTTGTGCTTTTGATCTCCATCTTGAAAGCACCGGCATGATCTCCATCGTCACCAGCACGACACCATGATATCTATCATCTTGATCTCCATCAACGTGTCGCCATCACTACTGGAATCAGAAGATTTGCCGTCTACCACATCTTTGCTGTCTGCTGGCGGACGGGAAAGAGTGGCTTTGCCATCAGCTAGAAGATAACAGATGGCAAAGAGCTAGCAGACGGCAAAGTGTCGCTTTGCCAACAGCCACTTCTTTGCCGTGTGCTAGCAGATGGCAAAGGAGGTTTGCTGTAAGCTAACGGACGACAAAGAGGGAGGGGTGCCCACTGACGAGCTTCTTACAACTTAACCTAATGGCCCCCCTCTTTGCCGTTTGCTAGCGGACGACAAACCTCCTGTGTCGTCCGCTAGCAGACGGCAAAGAGGGGGCGTTAACTAACGGCTAACGCCCCACCCCGGCCCACCTCTCTCTCTCTTTGTTTCTCTCCCTTTCTCCTCCCTGTCGCCCCACCACCCCTCTGCCCACGCCCATCGCCCCCTGATGCCACCGCTGCCCCATCGCCCCCGCCGCCGCGTCGCCCCCACCACCGCGTCGCCCCCGCCGCCGCACGCCCGGGCCACCTACGCCCCGCCGCGTCGCCACTGCCGCCCACCGCCCGCGCCCGCCGCCCCTCCGGCCCGGCCGGTGCCCCGCGGCCCCCTGCGCCCCGTCGCGTCGCCACCGCTGCCCATCGCCCGCTAGCGCCGCCCACCGCCCCACCGGCCCGCGCTCGCCGCCCCCTCGGCCCTCCTCGGCGCTCCCCGGCCCTCCGCGGCACTCCCCCAACCCGCCCCCACACCCCCTGCCTCGCCCCCTCTGGTAAGCTCTTCCCCCACCTTTTTTGTTTTTTTGATTTTAGTTAGGTTCAGATTATATTATTAGGTTAGTGTTAATTAGGTTAATGTTAATTAGGTTAGTGTTAGTTTAGGTTAGTGTTAGTTAGGTTAGTCTTAGGTTAGTGTTAATTAGGTTAGTGTTAATTAGGTTAGTGTTAGTTTAGGTTTGTTAGGTTAGTGCAAAAAGGAGAAGAAGAAGAAGAAGAAGAAGAAGAAGAAGATGATGATGATGATAAGGAGGAGGAGGAGAAGAGGAGAAGAAGAAGAAGAAGGAGAAGGAGAGGGAGAAGAAGAAGAAGAAGAAGAGAAGAGCCCCTGATCCCCGACGCCACTAACACCCAACCTCCGACGCCATCAACCCCCGACGCCATCGACCCCCGATGCCACCGACCCCTGATGCCACCGACCCGAGAAGCCCCGGACCCCCGACCATCGATGCCATCGCCCCTCGACCACCGACACCACCGACCCCCGACCACCGACACCATCGACCCCCGACCTCCAACGCCACCGACCCCCAACACCACCGACACCCCAACCCCCGACACGACACCCCGACACCCCGACACGGCACCCCAGACCCCGACACAACACCCCTACCCTGACACGACACCGCCGACACCCCGAACCCGACACGACACCCCCGACACCCCGATCCCGAAAAAGGTGCTCTTCGACCTTCCAAAGGCCGACGGGTCATATATTTATGAATTATGAGTTAGGTCATATATTTTTTTGATTTTGTTATACAAAACATCATATTTATGTTGATCAGGTGGATTTAAATGTGCAGTTGTTTCATCGCTGCGACGGTCTGGTGTTCGATGACCTCCTCGTGCATTCGACGAGCTTCGCCCCTGCATTCATGGGTGAGCACAAAGGACATCTCCTCCTGCCCCCTTCATTTTCTCTGTTCCCGTCTTCGTGCCGATGAAACTTGCTAGCTATAGGTGTCTTCAATCATTAGTATGCGTGACCACTATGTGTCTCCCATTCGAAAGGGTTACATCTATAAATATGCATTCATTAGCATATTTATAACCGTGATTCTTTCAAATTGTCCAACGTTATCCATGGATAGCCTGAGTATGTGTAGATTGGGTTCGTTTTCCCATATGCTCTGCTCCGGATCCGATGCAGAATTTTGTCAGTGCCTCCCTGTTGTTCTCTAGGTACACATCCTCTCTGCTTATTGGCGAGACGTGTATCAAGAGAACAGTGGGGAGGTGCTGCCGAAATTGTGCGTCGGATCTGGAGCGGAGCATGGGAAAACGAACCCAATCTACACATACTCGGGTGGGATTAGGACCTATCTTTACCTACTAGCGTCTAGGTTGCATCGATGTAATGAAACTGACAAACTCTATTAACTGATGAATATGGTTTGCTAAATTATGTATATATTTTGTGTGTGTTTAGTAGCTAGGCAAGATGAGTGATCATGGGTGGATGTACACCAGTCACACTAGTCAAAAAGACATGACCCGTGAATGGTTAACAAAAACCAAAGAGTTTGTGAGAGTCGCATTTGCAAATGGACAGAAAACAACCTGGTGCCCTTGTGTCGATTGGGACAACTGTAAGCAGAAGTCAGAGTTTGAAATGATCGAACACCTACAGAAGTGGGGTTTTACTCCTAATTATATGGTCTGGACATTTCATGGTGAGTCTGCCCAACGTGCCAGACCTGAGGTGGTTCGTCGTCGCACCGACGAGCATGGTACCGGGATCGAAGACATGGTGCAAGACTTTGATGATGCTCGGGATTCGGACAATGAGATGGAGGAATCTACAAAGGCCTTTTATGAAATGTTAGAGTCTTCAAAACGTCCTCTCCACGAGCACACTGAGCTTTGTCAGCTGGATGCCATCGCGCAAGTAATGGCTCTGAAGGCTCAATTCAACCTGGGCAGAGAATGCTATGACGCGATGATGACGATATTTGGACGCTTTCTACCCAAAGGCCATGTATTGTCACCAAATCTGTACCAGTCGGACAAAATCCTACGTGCGCTTAAGATGCCCTATGAGAAGATAGATGCGTGTGAGAATGGATGTGCCTTATGTAGGATTGAGTATGCGGGCTTGAACTATTGCCCCATTTGCAATGCTTCCAGGTATGTTCTGGTAGACAACGGTATGGGTGAGAAGAGTCAGACCAGAATCCCCATTAATGTTCTTCGGTATCTGCCAATCATACCAAGACTTCAACGTCTTTTCATGGTCGAAGAGACGGCTAGACAGATGACGTGGCATAAATTGGGCAAAAGAACAGACTAGATGCAGATGGGAATCCGATGTTGGGACACACTTCAGATGCCTTCGCGTGGAAGCACTTCGATGCATTACGTAAGGATAAAGAGATAGATCCAAGGCATCCTCGTGTTGCCATCAGCACGGATGGGTTCAATGTGTATGGTATGACGGCAGCACAATACAGTTGTTGGCCTGTATTTGTCATTCCACTCAATCTCCCCCCGGAGAGATTATGAAAAGAAAGAACATTTTCCCGACGTTGATAATTCCAAGGCCCAATATCCAGGGAAGAATATGAATGTGTACATGCAACCGCTTAAGGATGAATTGCAAGAAGCCTGGGATAATGGGATCAAGACATACGACACCGCTACAAAAAAGAACTTCAAAATGCATGTGTGGTACATGTACTCGATGCATGACTTGCCGGCGTATGCGCTGTTCATTGGCTGGTGTGTGCATGGAAGGTTTCCGTGCCCCACATGCAAGGCAGCTCTTCAGTTCCGTTGGCTGGAGGCGGGTCACAAGTTTTCTTGCTTCGATATGCATAGACAGTTCCTGGATCCTGACCATAAGTTTAGAGAAGACAAGATGAATTTCATGAAAGGTAGAGTTGTCAAAAACACTGCACCACCCGCGTTGACAGGCCAACAGATCCTGGATCAGATAAACGCTCTCGAGCCGGATCCAGATTGTCCAGGGTATTTCAAAGGGTATAATATGGAACACGACTGGACTCACAAGATATGTTTGTGGGATCTGCCTTACTTTAAAGACCTCCTTTGCCCACAAACATCAACGTGATGCACACTGAAAAGATTACCGCGGAGGCCCTTTTTGGTACATTGTTCGGCATAGAGGGGAAGTCGAAGGATAATCTTAAGGCTTGAGTCAACCAGGAGGCTCTACGTGATAGACCGTTACAAAACATTCGACAACCGAAAGGAAATAAGAACTGGACGAAGCCAAAGGCATGGTTCAATCTTGGAAGGCCAGCTATGAGCGAAATGATCTTGTGGGTGAAAATGCAGTTGATGTTCCCTAATGGGTATGTAGCGAATCTAAAGAGGGGAGCGAGTCTTGACAAATTGAAAATATTTGGTCACAAGAGTCATGATTGGCACATATGGCTTGAGCGGGTAATGCCGGTGATGTTGCGTGGCTTTTATCCCTGAGGATGAATGGCTAGTACTGGCAAAGCTGAGCTATTTCTTCCGTGCTCTTTGTGCGAAAGAACTATTGTCTGATGTGCTAGACGAACTAGAAGAGTTGGCGTCGGAGTTGATCTGCAAGTTACAAAAGATCTTTCCACCGGGCTTCTTTGGTCCAATGCAGCATTTGATTTTGCATCTCCCGACCCAAGCAAGATTCGGGGGGCGTGCAAAATCATTGGTGCTTCGCAACTAAGAGGATGGAGAAGACACTTCAAGCAAAATGTAAAAATAAACGTAGAGTTGAAGCATCGATGGCCGAGGCATTCATTACTAAGGAGGTGGCAAACTTCGCGATAGCACACTACAAAGCCAAGAATCGTCATTTGCATAATCCGAAGCCTTGGTACAATGATGGCGACCGTGAAAAAGGTTGATCCAACCTTAGCCTATTCAAAGGGAAGCTCGCACCAGCTGGTGCTTCGTAATCAATCGGGTTGGATATCAAAGATGACTTCAATCCAAAATTCTCTTGTAATCTGTAAGTCCTCCAATATAGCGACTTTAGGTAGGGTATGTAGGTCAGGCCTAGGACCCTACCCTAAGTACATATCCTCGCCAAGAACAACAAACAGGATTAACTAAATCCTTGACATAGAGGTTCAACCAACAAATATCTTCATAGAATATGTAGGAACCGATATGGGCATCTAGGTCCCGAATTGGTTATTGACCATAGAGGTGTATCGGTCATGTCTAGTTCTTGAACCCATAGGGTCTCTCGTAAGCGTACGAGTAAGGTTGGTCCGGGCCGCTTCATCCCACAATACCGCTGAACCACACGCAAGATCTATCCATGGTGACGAGCATCTACGAGAGGGAGAGTGGATCTACGTACCCTTGTAGATCGCTAAGCGGGAAGCGTTAAGAAACACAGTTGGTGTAGTTGAACATCTTCGCGATCCAAATCACTGAGCGTCCCACGATCCAATCACGATCCGTCCCGATCAAGTACCAAACGTATGGCACCTCCGCGTTCAGCACACATACAACTTGACGAGGATCTCCGCCTTCTTGATCCAGCAAGAGGGAGAAGAGAGGTAGACGAGTTCTCCGGTAGTGTGACGGCACCGCGGCGATGGTGGTGGAGTAATTCCGGCAGGGCTTCGCCTAAGCACTGCAGAAAATCGATCTAGAGGAGAAACTATGCACTAGATAATAGGGTGGCATGTGGCTGAAAATCGAGTGCAAAAACCCTAAAACCTCTAGTATATATAAGAGGAAGAGAGGAGGAGGCTTGGCGCAAGGTCCAAGCCCTCTAGGCTTCGTCCGAAGTGGGAGGAGAGGGGGAGTCCTCCTCCAATCCTAGTAGGACTAGGACTCCTTCCTATTTTGCCTTTTTTGCCCTTTTCCACCTTTTCCCTTTGGGATTTTCCTTCCCAGCCGCATGGTCCTTGTGTGGTACTTCCACCAGCCCACTAAGGGCTGGTATTCACTCTCCCACAGACCATGTAGCCTCTTGGGTCGAAATACCCCTCCCGATGGTCTCCCGGTACACTACCGGCACTCCCGGTACACTACCGATGAGCCCGAAACTTTTTCGGCGACCGAAATAGGACTTCCTATATATCAATCTTTACCTCCGGACCATTCCGGAGCTCCTCGTTACATTAGGGATCTCATCCGGGAATCCAAACAACCTTCGGTCACCACCATGCATAACTCTATACTACCGAAACGTCATCAAACCTTAAGTGTGCAGACCCTGCGGGTTTGAGAACTATGTAGGCATGACCGAGTGTCACGCCCAAGATGCGCGCCTATCCGTTCAAGGCATGAGGGCCTCACAAGGGATAGAGGCGCATCTTGCCGATAGCAAGAAAAGTATCATTACAACATACAATACTGAATGAGAAGAGTATACAAGTTGGCTTACACTCGCCACATACTAACTTACAATGTCACTCAATTCATATCATCAAGTTGAACACAGGGTCCGACTACGGACGAACTCAAACGATAAAAGAAGTTGCAAAAGATACTATCAAGATATCCCAAAGATCACCACCAGGTCCTCTACTCATCCGGATACGTCACGTACATCTTGCCTCTCTCCTCATCATACTCCCACTGGAGCTGAGTAAGATCATCCTGCACGAAACTCATCTGAACCTGCACCTGGATTGTTGTAGTAAACTGTGAGCCACAGAGGACTCAGCTATCATGTGCCCGGGTACCAACACTATATAAGCTTTAGGATGGAAGGGGTGATGTTTAAGTTTGCAGCAGCACTAAGCATTATTATGGTGGCTAGCTTACGCAACATGACATAAATATGAGTGGCCTACGAAGAACGCTCGAATCTGGTATGATCTCTAAGAGATCCTGAACACTTACCTACGTCAATCATAACCCCACCATGTTCTCTCTCGGTTCCTGTTCACGAGCAAAGACGATCACGGTTACTCACACAGTTGGTGTATTTTAATTAGAGTTTACTTCAAGTTTTCTATAACCGGGTGTTAAACAAATATCCAAGTTGCCACATAACCGCGGGCACGGCTTTCTGAAAGGTTTAACCCTGCAGGGGTGCTCCAACTAGTCCATCACAAATAACCACACTCCGTGGGAATAGCCTCGAACACGGTTCTCGCGATCATCATAGACAATTCCAAAGGAGGCCAACACCTCAGGTAAGCCCGAAGAAAGTCAGATCCCACACGCAAGACTTTCGATAAGGTAAAACAAATCCAGCAAGACCACCCGACGTGTCGACAAACCTGATAAGAGTCACGTATCTCGTTCTCAGGACATGACGGATAAGCACAGCGTACGGTGGCCTGATAGAGATCTCCCGGGTTGCCCCGGGTTGGCCCCGCACACGGCTCTAGTTTGGACCAACACTCATGAGGAGCACTGGCCCGGGGTCGATTAATTATCCACGGGTTTGCAAGACCCTATGCAAGTTCATTAGTTATTAGCAAATGTAGTACCAAAGTTGGGTCTTGCCAGACAAGTTTTAATCTCAACCAAATGATCAAGGGGGTCCCATAACAACCCCAAGCGTGTTAGGAGCGCAAAATATGGAAAACATAACACCGGTATCAAGGAACTAATGGCGGTACGAGCAGAACAAATCACTTAGCAAAAGGCCAAGCCTTCCACCAATACCAGATATATATGTGCAATAAATTTAATTAATATAATGTATGGTGATATCCAATCCATGTTATCACATGGAACAACCTGCAACTAAGAACGTTATAAGAGGGGTTGAGCAGCGGTAACTTAGCCAATCAACGGTTTGCTGGGAGGTGGAGGTTAGAGGCTATCATGGCAACATGGGGGCTGATATCATGTGGTAGGTAGCGCAATGGTAATGGTAAGAATGAGAAACTAGCAAGCAAAGATAGTATTGGGATCCAGGTACGATCATCTTGCATGTTGGTTCTTCAGCGGAACAAGTAGCGGGATCCTCGTAGTGGTACTCTCCAGGTTCCTTGAACTCAGATTCACCACTCGCGTCTACCCAAGAGAAACAGCAAATAAATAACCAACCAAGGTGCAATGCACAACCTAGCTGATGCATGATCATTTTAATGAAAAATTTAACATGGCAATGCGATTCTAGTCTTCACATGCAAAGTTGTTTATTAATGAATCTGAAAAGAACCTTATGTTTAATTATTTAGACATGCATGAACATGGCAAATATGGATTCAGCATGCAAAATCGATGAAAAAGCATATAAGGATCGCAAGAAACAGAGCTACGGTTCTCGAGATACGCTCACGACAAGGTACGAAGGCAAAACTCAAGACCACCAAATACCTGGGCTAATTCTTGGCATTCCAAGGTAGCCACTGGACAGGAGATGAAAAATCAATCACAATAGACTCAAGAATCACCCAATTCCACGGAGTATAGCTCCCACAACCCAGAAAACAAAATAGCACTCAATCTGCCACAAAACAGCAACATAGCGATTTGAAAAGCTCACAACTATTGCTACAGGAACTCTACAGCCACAAACAAGACAAGAACATAAACTACACCACACACACACCAATTCTTCCAAGTATGCAATCAGCAAAAGAGCTACACATCACTATGCATGGAGCTGTTAAGTAGGCATGATGAAACAGGTGTTTAGGGACTTGGTGAAAATTCCAGTTTTTCTGGAATCTGGTTAATAAAGTAACAAGTTAACAGCACTGGTTAAATATGCTAGGAAGCTCCAAATGGCATGAAAAATGATAGGATGGTAGAAGAAAATATCTTCTACAAATAACTAACACTGAACATGGACAAATTCACAACACATCACTAGCTACACCCCACTTAACATGGCACAACAATAACAACAGATTCCCAGACAGCCATTTTTAGAGCAGGTTGGCAGAAACAGAAAGTAGCTTGATAAACCACATGGTTCCCATGGATCTAGAGACTTAGCACAAATAACAAAAATACATGGATGTTCACAGCAACTTTGACTAGCCATCTCATGTATAGGGGTGTTAGCCCTCTTATGCACGCACACACTCTAACTGAACCTGAAGAACCACCGCAGCTGACTGACGAAGCAAGAACAGAGCACGGCGCGCGTGCACGGGGCACGGACAGGGCGAGCTCTACACACACCAAAACACGATGCTTTGCACGGGGATGGAATGGTTGGTCGACGGGCTACCCCACGGACACCAAGTGCATGCACTGGAGCCGCTGGGCACACGCGCTCGTTGCCATGGCGGAGCAGGGAGCTACGGCACCTTCGATCTATGCGCACACGACGAAGAAGGCAAGCAGGGGCTCGGGAAGGCATCGGTTGCTCACCTAGGGGTCGCTGGGGACACCGGAATCGAAGGGGAGGAAGAAGACGCAGCAGGGGAGGAAGAAGACGAGCTCGGGGCGGAGCTTCAGCACCAGAGCCTCCTCCGCCTCCTCCTCTAGAAGCTTGGCAAGCTGTGATGGCCGCGACCAATGCAAACACCCAGATGTTGCTCAGGCTATTGCAAGAAAGGGAGCAAGGTCAGCAAAGTTTTCAAGGGAATTTTCAGAATCAGCTTTAGTTTGCGACACTCAATCAGTTCCTTGCCAACCAGCCAAAGACTTTCACCTGTTATGAGCTGCCTCTAGATGCTGATGATTGGCTTCGTGATATGAGCAAGCATTTTGAGTGCAGCAATGTCAGGCCAGAGGACTTTGTCAGATTTGCTTCCTTCCAACTGAAGGGTCAAGCAGTTGATTGGTGGCAACAGTACAAAGATTCCAGGGGCGATCGTGTTGTTACTTGGGACGATTTCCGTCGTGACTTCAGGGCTCGTTACATTCCGACAAGTTTTGTCGAGGAGATGCGTGAGAAGTTCAGGCACCTGAAGCAGGGAACCAAGTCAGTCTACCAGTACAACATTGAGTTCCAGAATCTAGCTCATTATGCCAAGCAAGATGTTCCAAATGATAAAGCTATGATCTATCAGTTCAGAGGTGGTCTCAAGGATGAGCTTCTGTCAGGTCTTGTTCTCCAGGAGCCTCGTGAGTTTGATCAGTTCTACAACACGGCTTTTAAGGTGGAAGCAGCTCAGCTCAGGTTAGAGAACTCCAAGAAGCGTTCCAGGGATTCATATTCTTCTTCCAGCTCTTAGAGTGTTACTAAGCAGCAGAAGTATTGGGCGCCAAATCCTCTTCCGTTCCATCCTCGGCAGCAGAAGCAGTTTGGTGGTCATAGTTCTTCCCACCCACACAACCCAGGTTTCCAGCAGAAGAATCAGGCGTCCAAGGTTGTTCTTGTTCCTCCTCCAGGCAATGTTCGTCCCCTTTCTGAGGTGACTTGTCACAAGTGTGGTCAGAAGGGCCACTATGCAAACAAGTGCAACCAGTGGCGTATTCCGCCTCCTCCTCCTATCAAGCCTCCAGGCAATGCTATGGTGAAGCATAATCCCAAGTCCGCAAGAGTGAATATGGTGAATGCAGCAGAGGCAGAGGATTCTTCTCAAGTGATCATGGGTAATCCCTCAGTCAATTCTATTCCAGCAAAAGTTTTGTTTGATTTTGGTGCATCGCATTGTTTCATGTCCCGTTCATTCTTTGCAATGCATGATTTTGCGTGTCAAGATCTCCTTAGACCTGTGTCAGTGGTGTCCCCTAGGAAGTTAATGAATTCCAATTGCATGGTACCGGATGTTTCTATCAAGATGGGCAATTATTCTTTTCTGGCTTCTCCAATTGTTCTTGGGAATTCTGATATTGATCTCATTCTGGGCATGGACTTCCTGACTATGAATAAGGCTCACATTGATTGCAAAGCAAAAGAAGTAAAGCTAACTCATCTTTAATGAGAAGGGTGAAATCTCGGCGATTTCTCAAATTCCGGTGGTTTGTGACTATGAAGATGTCTTTCCAGAAGAATTGCCAGGAATGCCTCCGCACTGGCCAGTTGAGTTCGTGATTGATCTCGAGCCTGGAACTGAACCGGTCTGCAAGCCCTCATATAAACTTGGCCCCGAAGAGCTGAAAGAGTTGAAGAAGCAGTTAGATGAGCAAGAACGTCTGGGTCTGATCAGACCAAGCTCTTCTCCGTGGGGTTGTGGACTTTTGTTTGTCAAAAATAAGGATGGCATGGATCGTCTTTGTGTGGACTACCGGCCATTGAATAAGAAGACAATCAGAAAAAAGTACCCACTCCCTAACATCAACGAGTTGTTTGAACAACTGAAGGGTGCCAAAGTTTTCTCCAAGTTGGATCTTTGAATGGGTTATCATCAAATCCGTATTCGTGAAGAAGACATTCCCAAGACCGCGTTCAGGATGAGTTTTGGCTCATATGAGTACACCGTGATGTCGTTTGGTCTTGCAAATGCTCCTCCAACCTTCTCAAGGATGATGAATTTCATCTTCTCTCCTTTCAAGAATGAATTTGTCTTGGTTTATCTTGATGATATTCTGGTGTTCTTAAAGACAGAAGAAGATCATGCAGAGCATCTCCGCCTTGTTCTTGACAAGTTAAGGGAACATAGGTTCTATGCCAAGTTTTCCAAATGTGAGTTCTGGCTTGATGAAGTGGTGTACCTCGGGCATGTCATCTCTGCCGAGGGAATTAAAGTGCACCCTGAGAAAGTTGAAGCTATATTGAAGTGGGAACCTCCTCAGAACGTCAAGCAGCTTCGGAGTTTCCTCGGTCTTGCTAGTTATTGCAGAAGGTTCGTGGAGAACTTTTCTCAAATTGCCAAGCCTCTGTCAAATCTCCTTCAGAAGAGTGTCAAGTATGTTTGGTCTCCTGTGTGTGATGCTGCGTTCAATACGCTCAAGCAAAGACTGACTTCAGCTCCAGTTCTTGTTCCTCCTGAGCAGTCCAAGCCTTTCCATGTTTTCTGTGATGCTTCTCTCCAAGGCCTTGGTGGTGTTCTTATGCAAGACAAGAAGATTGTGGCCTATACCTCGCGTCAGTTGAAGCCTGCCGAGAAGAACTACCCCACTCATGATCTTGAGTTGGCGGCAGTTGTGCATGCTCTTATGACTTGGAGGCATTTGTTGTTGGGTAGACCAGTTGAGGTGTACACTGATCACAAGAGCCTGAAGTACATTTTCACTCAACCCAATCTCAATCTTCGGCAATGTCGTTGGGTGGAAATGCTTGAAGACTTCAATCCAAGCATTGAGTATACTCCGGGGAAAGCAAATGTCATTGTAGACGAGCTCAGCCATAAGGCGTACTGCAATAGTCTGATCTTGAAGCCTCTTCAACCCGAGCTCTGTGAAGCCTTTCGCAAGCTCAACCTTCAGATGATTCTGCAAGGATTTCTTGCAAATCTTCAAGTCTCTCCGACTCTGGAAGATCAGGTTCGCCAAGCGCAGCTGCTAGACGCTATGGTGAAGAAAGTGAAGAACGGTGTGGCCAAGAGCATTCCGAAGTATAAGTGCTTTTGTGTCGATGACAAAGATACCTTGTTCTTTGAGGACCGTCTTGTTGTCCAAAAGGTGATCTCAGAAAGGTTATCATGGACGAAGCACACAATTATCTTCTATCCATTCATCCAGGCAGTTCCAAGATGTATCAGGACCTCAAGCAAACCTTCTGGTGGACTCGTATCAAACATGAAATTGCTCAGTTTGTCAACGAGTGTGATGTTTGCCGCAGAGTGAAGGCGGAGCATCAGCGTCCAACAGGTCTTTTGCAGCCTTTGCCAATCCCAGAGTGGAAATTCGATCATGTTGAGATGGATTTGTAATTGGGTTTCCTAAGTCCAAGAGGGGCAACGATGCCATCTTTGTGGTCATCGACAAGTTGTCAA
This sequence comes from Hordeum marinum, assembly GCA_022496015.1. NCBI lineage: Eukaryota > Viridiplantae > Streptophyta > Magnoliopsida > Poales > Poaceae > Hordeum > Hordeum marinum. The sequence goes on from CM039673.1 coordinate 311,239,900, forward strand.
AAGTTGCTCATTTCCTGCCACTCAAGGAGTCTATTTCGGCAGCTCAGCTTGCAGAGTTGTACACGTCAAGAATAGTGTCTCTGCATGGCATTCCTCAACTCATCTCTTCTGACCGTGGAAGCCTCTTCACTTCCAAGTTTTGGGAGTCCTTCCAGACTGCTATGGGTACTAAGATCCGTTTCAGCACGGCGTTCCATCCACAGACAAGTGGTCAAGTTGAGAGAGTCAATGAAATCCTTGAAGATATGCTCAGAGCCTGTGTGATATCGTTCGGCATGAAGTGGGAAGACTGCCTCCCATATGCTGAATTCTCATACAACAATAGCTTCCAAGCTAGTTTAGGCAAGGCCCCGTTCGAGATTCTCTATGGCAGAAAGTGTCGTACCCCGCTTAACTGGTCTGAAACTGGTGAGCGTCAGATATTGGGCAATGACATGATCACTGAAGCAGAAGAAATGTGCCATGTCATTCGTGAGAACCTCAAAGCAGCTTAGTCCCGTCAGAAGAGCTATTATGATAGCAAACATCGGGATGTTTCCTTCCAAGTGGATGATCTTGCTATCTCAAAGTTTCTCCCATGAGAGGCACTCAGCGGTTTGGAATCAAAGGGAAGCTAGCTCCTCGTTTCGTTGGTCCTTTCAAAGTTGTTGGCAAGAGAGGTGATCTCGCTTACCAACTCGAGCTTCCTCCAAATTTCGTGAATGTGCACGATGTTTTCCATAAGTCTCAGCTCAGGAAATGCTTCAAGACTCCCGAGCGAACCATTGACCTCCAAGACATCGATCTTCAAGCTGATCTTTCTTATCGTGAGCACCCAGTTGCGATTCTTGAAGAAACTGAGCGTAAGACTCGCAACAAGTCTATCAAGTTCCTCAAGGTGAAGTGGTCTCATCATTCCGATAAAGAAGCTACTTGGGAACGCGAGGACCTTCTCCGTTCCGAATTTCCGGATTTCTTTCGTTCCTAGATCTCGGGTCGAGATCCTCTTGTAGTGTGGGAGAGTTGTGACATCCCAAGGGATGTCCCTACCTTTTTAATGGCATGTATCCCATTGTATGACCTTGTGTCATGAGAGTTATGTATGAGATGCACCTTGATCTTCATGTGTTGTTGGCATTCATGCATCATATCATCATCATGTCCTTCGTTCTTGCCATGTTGCCTTCATGTGTTTTGTTTATGACTTGTTGGTGTGGATGTGAGAGTGTGCCTTGGGTGATGTTGAGGTTGAGTGTGTTGGTGGTGATGTGGTTCCTTCCCCTATTCTCCCTATTTTCTTCTTCTAAAACCACTATTATGATTTATTCCCATGTGGTTCTTTGGCAGATTTTAATTGCTGGGAAAATAGTTTTAAAAATGTTCAAGTGCTAGCCCAATGTGCTTTAAAATTGTATGTGTGTTCCTTTTAGATGTTTTGGGCTTTATGTGTTTGTGGTCTTAAATAACAGGGGGCTGCCATTGTTAAAATTAATAAAATTACTTGTCCTAAAAATCCTTTTCATATTTTTATTAATTAGAGCATATTATTTTCACTGCAAAACTACTTTTTATTTCACCCTAAAAATCTTTAAAATGCTCGGGGGTTATCCTTTTGTGTGGTTGTTTAATTTAAAGGGAAAATCCCTGTCTATGAGTGAGAGAGACGCCGAGTGGGCCTCCTCCTTTGCGGCCCAGGTTCCCCGTTGGCCCATCTCCTCCTTCCCCCTCCCTTCTTCTCTGTCAGTACGGCAGGGCATCGGAGCTGTCCACATCAAAAGGTGGCGCGATTAGACGGCCTCCAGCGCGTCCCCATGGCCATAAGAGGCGCCTAGCCCTAGCCCCAGCATCCCTCTTTCCGTTCCCCCTCCTTCCTCCATCGCGCCGCCGCTCCTCCCCCATCTTCTTCCCCCTTCTTCTTCCTGCCGAGAGAGGGTTCAGGTATGGTGCAGTAGTTGCAGAGTGTGAGCGTCAGAGAGAGGCTCGTCGCCGGCGCCTTCCTCCGTCGTCGTAGGGTCCTCGTCGTCCTGTCAAAGGCCGAGCTGGAGGTGCCCGCGTCTCGTTCCCGACACTAGGGACGCGGAAGTCCCTCAGCATCGACGCCTCGAAAATCAGGCTCTTGTGATCAGTGTACACCTCAACTGGTCTACCCAACAACAAATGCCTCCAAGTCATAAGAGCATGCACAACTGCCGCCAACTCAAGATCATGAGTGGGGTAGTTCTTCTCGGCAGGCTTCAACTGACGCAAGGTATAGGCCACAATCTTCTTGTCTTGCATAAGAACACCACCAAGGCCTTGGAGAGAAGCATCACAGAAAACATGGAAAGGCTTGGACTGCTCAGGAGGAACAAGAACTGGAGCTGAAGTCAGTCTTTGCTTGAGCGTATTGAACGCAGCATCACACACAGGAGACCAAACATACTTGACACTCTTCTGAAGGAGATTTGACAGAGGCTTGGCAATTTGAGAAAAGTTCTCCACGAACCTTCTGCAATAACTAGCAAGCCCGAGGAAACTCCGAAGCTGCTTGACGTTCTGAGGAGGTTCCCACTTCAATATAGCTTCAACTTTCTCAGGGTGCACTTTAATTCCCTCGGCAGAGATGACATGCCCGAGGTACACCACTTCATCAAGCCAGAACTCACATTTGGAAAACTTGGCATAGAACCTATGTTCCCTTAACTTGTCAAGAACAAGGCGGAGATGCTCTGCATGATCTTCTTCTGTCTTTGAGAACACCAGAATATCATCAAGATAAACCAAGACAAATTCATTCTTGAAAGGAGAGAAGATGAAATTCATCATCCTTGAGAAGGTTGGAGGAGCATTTGCAAGACCAAACGACATCACGGTGTACTCATATGAGCCAAAACTCATCCTGAACGCGGTCTTGGGAATGTCTTCTTCACGAATACGGATTTGATGATAACCCATTCAAAGATCCAACTTGGAGAAAACTTTGGCACCCTTCAGTTGTTCAAACAACTCGTTGATGTTAGGGAGTGGGTACTTTTTTCTGATTGTCTTCTTATTCAATGGCCGGTAGTCCACACAAAGACGATCCGTGCCATCCTTATTTTTGACAAACAAAAGTCCACAACCCCACGGAGAAGAGCTTGGTCTGATCAGACCCAGACGTTCTTGCTCATCTAACTGCTTCTTCAACTCTTTCAGCTCTTCGGGGCCAAGTTTATATGGGCGCTTGCAGACCGGTTCAGTTCTAGGCTCGAGATCAATCATGAACTCAACTGGCCAGTGCGGAGGCATTCCTGGCAATTCTTCTGTAAAGACATCTTCATAGTCACAAACCACCGGAATTTGAGAAATCGCCGAGATTTCACCCTTCTCATTAAAGATGAGTTAGCTTTACTTCTTTTGCTTTGCAATCAATGTGAGCCTTATTCATAGTCAGGAAGTCCATGCCCAGAATGAGATCAATATCAGAATTCCCAAGAACAATTGGAGAAGCCAGAAAAGAATAATTGCCCATCTTGATAGAAACATCCGGTACCATGCAATTGGAATTCATTAACTTCCTAGGGGACACCATTGACACAGGTCTAAGGAGATCTTGACACGCAAACTCATGCATTGCAAAGAATGAACGGGACATGAAACAATGCGATGCACCAGAATCAAACAAAACTTTTGCTGGAATAGAATTGACTGAGGGATTACCCATGATCACTTGAGAAGAATCCTCTGCCTCTGCTGCATTCACCATATTCACTCTTGCGGACTTGGGATTATGCTTCACCATAGCATTGCCTGGAGGCTTGATAGGAGGAGGAGGCGGAAGACGCCACTGGTTGCACTTGTTTGCATAGTGGCCCTTCTGACCACACTTGTGACAAGTCACCTCAGAAAGCGGACGAACATTGCCTGGAGGAGGAACAAGAACAACCTTGGACGCCTGATTCTTCTGCTGGAAACCTGGGTTGTGTGGGTGGGAAGAACTATGACCACCAAACTGCTTCTGCTGCCGAGGATGGAATGGAAGAGGATTTGGCGCCCAATACTTCTGCTGCTTAGTAACACTCTAAGAGCTGGAAGAAGAATATGAATCCCTGGAACGCTTCTTGGAGTTCTCTAACCTGAGCTGAGCTGCTTCCACCTTAAAAGCCGTGTTGTAGAACTGATCAAACTCACGAGGCTCCTGGAGAACAAGACCTGACAGAAGCTCATCCTTGAGACCACCTCTAAACTGATAGATCATAGCTTTATCATTTGGAACATCTTGCTTGGCATAATGAGCTAGATTCTGGAACTCAATGTTGTACTGGTAGACTGACTTGGTTCCCTGCTTCAGGTGCCTGAACTTCTCACGCATCTCCTCGACAAAACTTGTCGGAATGTAATGAGCCCTGAAGTCACGACGGAAATCGTCCCAAGTAACAACACGATCGCCCCTGGAATCTTTGTACTGTTGCCACCAATCAACTGCTTGACCCTTCAGTTGGAAGGAAGCAAATCTGACAAAGTCCTCTGGCCTGACATTGCTGCACTCAAAATGCTTGCTCATATCACGAAGCCAATCATCAGCATCTAGAGGCAGCTCATAACAGGTGAAAGTCTTTGGCTGGTTGGCAAGGAACTGATTGAGTGTCGCAAACTAAAGCTGATTCTGAAAATTCCCTTGAAAACTTTGCTGACCTTGCTCCCTTTCTTGCAATAGCCTGAGCAACATCTGGGTGTTTGCATTGGTCGCGGCCATCACAGCTTGCCAAGCTTCTAGAGGAGGAGGCGGAGGAGGCTCTGGTGCTGAAGCTCCGCCCCGAGCTCGTCTTCTTCCTCCCCTGCTGCGTCTTCTTCCTCCCCTTCGATTCCGGTGTCCCCAGCGACCCCTAGGTGAGCAACCGATGCCTTCCCAAGCCCCTGCTTGCCTTCTTCGTCGTGTGCGCATAGATCGAAGGTGTCGTAGCTCCCTGCTCCGCCATGGTGACGAATGCGTGTGCCAAGCGGCTCCAGTGCGTGCGCTTGGTGTCCGTGGGGTAGCCCGTCGACCAGCCGTTCCATCCCCATGCAAAGCGTCGCGTTTTGGTGTGTGTAGATCTCGCCATGTCCGTGCCCCGTGCGCGCGCGTCGTGCTCTGTTCTTGCTTCGTCAGTCAGCTGCGGTGGTTCTTCAGGTTCAGTTAGAGTGTGTGCGTGCATAAGAGGGCTAACACCCCTATACTAGTAGCAACCGATCGCGTAGTGCAGTGGTGACCGGCTCGGTGGGCGACCGCAAGGTCAGGGGTTCGATCCCCAGCGCCTCGCCGATTTCTTTTTTTTATGATTGGCTAGTGTTGTGTGTGTGGTGTGCGGATCCGCTGCAGGGGCAGGATCCTATGTGTGGAGTTGTGTGGGGGGGATCTGGTGTGCCACACCAGAACCAGGTGGTTGTGGTGGCTGCATGTGTGTGTGTGTGGTGTGGTGTGTGTGTATGTTTTGCATACACACATGTGTGTGTAGTGTTTAGAGTGTATGTATGTAAGTATGCATATATTAGTATGTGAGTGTACGTGTGCACCCACATAGTGTATGTATGCATGTGTGTGTATGTTATGTATGTTGGGTGATGATGTGAGTGTGATAGATGTGTGTATGATCTACATACACTCATCCATGTTCTTGGGTAGCTCCATGTGTAGGTTTCTCCCTGTATGACCATATGAGCATGTATTCCTCTCTAGTTAGTTTCATTCTTGTCTTTGATGCTAGAATATGTTTCATGTCCCTAGCATGTTAATTTATCACTTCTAACATGTATCTCTGGAGCACAAGTCCATTTGGGGCACTTTCAATAAGTTTCAAAAGTGACATAAGTCATCCATGCCTAGCTAGGTTAGAATTTTGACCTAGTTTTTCTTCTTGGTGTTCCATGCAATAATATAGGTATGAGTAATGTTTTTGGGGTGTTTTCAACCCCTCTATACACCTGTGAAGTCAGATTTGACTTTGGGGCAACTTGACAAAACTGCATTTTTATGCAGTGATGTCCTTTTGTCTTTTTCATATGAATTAATCCAGGCATTCTTTGGAGTTCTTGTCAACATGATATGGATATTCAAAGTTGCTGTGAACATCCATGTATTTTTTTTATTTGTGCTAAGTCTCTATATTCGTGGGAACCATGCGGTTTATCAAGCTACTTTCTGTTTCTGCCAACCTGCTCTAAAAATGGCTAAGTCTGCGAATCTGTTGTTATTGTTGTGCCATGTTAAGTGGGGTGTAGCTAGCGATGTGTTGTGAATTTGTCCATGTTCAGTGTTAGTTATTTGTAGTGGATATTGTCTTCTACGATCCTGTAGTTTTTCATGCCATTTGGAGCTTGCTAGAATATTTAACCAGTGCTGTTAACTTGTTACTTTATTAACCAGATTCCAGAAAAACTGGAATTTTCACTAAGTCCCTAAACACCTATTTCATCATGCCTAATTAACAGCTCCATGCATAGTTATGTGTAGCTCTTTTGCTGATTGCATAGTTGTAAGAATTGGTCTGTGTGTTGTGTAGTTTATGTTCTTGTCTTGTTTGTGGCTGTAGAGTTCTTGTAGCAATAGTTGTGAGCTTTTCAAATCGCTATGTTGCTGTTTTGTGGCAGATTGAGTGATATTTTGTTTTCTGGGTCGTGGAAGCTATACTCCATGGAATTGGGTGATTCTTGAGTCTATTGTGATTGATTTTTCATAACCTGTTCAGTGGCTACCTTGGAATGCCAATAATTAGCCCAGGTATCTGGTGGTCTTGAGTTTTGCCTCCGTACCTTGTCGTGAGCGTATCTCGAAAACCGTAGCTCCGTTTCTTGCGATCCTTATATGTTTTTTCATCGATTTTGCATGCTGCATCCATATTTTACATGTTCATGCATGTCTAAATAATTAAACATAAGTTTCTATCCAGATTCATTAATAAACAACTTTGCATGTGAAACTTGACTAGATTCGCATTGCCATGTTAAATTCTTCATTAAAATGATCATGCATCATCTAGGTTGTGCATTGCACCTTGGTTGGTTATTTATTGCTGTTTCTCTTGGGTAGACGCGAGTGTCGAATCTGAGTTCGAGGAACCTAGAGAGTACCACTACGAGGATCCCGCTACTTGTTCCGCTGAAGAACCAACAGGCAAGATGATCGTACCCGGATCCCAATACTATCTTTGCTTGCTAGTTTCTCGTTCTTACCGTTACCATTGCGCTACCTACCACATGATATAATCCCCCATGTTGCCATGACAGCCTCTAACCTCCACCTCCCAGCAAACCGTTGATTGGCTAAGTTACCGCTGCTCAGCCCCTCTTATAACGTTCTTAGTTGCAGGTTGTTCCATGTGATAACATGGATTGGATATCACCATACATTCTGTTAATTAAATTTATTGCACATATATATCTGGTATTGGTGGAAGTCTTGGCCTTTTGCTAAGTGATTTGTTCCGCTCGTACCGCCATTAGTTCCTTGATACCGGTGTTATGTTTTCCATATTTTGCGCTCCTAACACGCTTGGGGTTGTTATGGGGACCCCCTTGATCATTCGGTTGAGATTAAAACTTGTCTGGCAAGACCCAACTTTGGTATTACATTTTCTAATAACTAAACTTGCATAGGGTCTTGCAAACCCGTGGATAACTAATCAACCCCCGGGCCAGTGCTCCTCATGAGTGTTGGTCCAAACTAGAGCCGTGTGCGGGGACAACCCGGGGCAACCCGGGAGATCTCTATCAGGCCACCGTACGCTGTGCTTATCCGTCGTGTCCTGAGAACGAGATACGCAGCTCTTATCAGGTTTGTCGACACGTCGGGTGGTCTTGCTGGATTTGTTTTACCTTATCGAAAGTCTTGCGTGTGGGGTCTGACTTTCTTCGGGCTTACCTAAGGTGTTGGCCTCCTTTGGAATTGTCTATGATGATCGCGAGAACCGCGTTCGAGGCTATTCCCACGGAGTGTGGTTATTTTTGATGGACTAGTTGGAGCACCCCTGCAGGGTTAAACCTTTCGGAAAGCCGTGCCCGCGGTTATGTGGCAACTTGGATATTTGTTTAACACCCGGTTATCGAAAACTTGAAGTAAACTCTAATTAAAATACACCAACTGTGTGAGTAACCGTGATCGTCTCTGCTCGTGAACAAGAACCGAGAGAGAACACGGTGGGGTTATGATTGACGTAGGTAAGTGTTCAGGATCTCTTAGAGATCATACCAAATTCGAGCGTTCTTCGTAGGCCACTCATATTTATGTCATGTTGCGTAAGCTAGCCACCATAATAATGCTTAGTGTTGCTGCAAACTTAAACATCACCCTTCCATCCTAAAGCTTATATAGTGTTGGTACCCGGGCACATGATAGCTGAGTCCTCTGTGGCTCACAGTTTACTACAACAATCCAGGTGCAGGTTTAGATGAGTTCGTGCAGGATGATCTTACTCAGCTCAAGTGGGAGTATGATGAGGAGAGAGGCAGGATGTACGTGACATACCCGGATGAGTAGAGAACCTAGTCGTGATCTTTGGAATAGCTTGATAGTATCATTTGCAACTTCTTTTATCGTTTGAGTTCGTCCGTAGTCGGACCCTGTGTTCAACTTGATGCTATGAATCGAGTGACATTGTAAGTTAGTATGTGGCGAGTGTAAGCCAACTTGTATACTCTTCTCATTTAGTATTGTATGTTGTAATGATACTATTCTTGCTAACGGCAAGATGCGCCTCTATCCCTTGCGAGGCCCTCGTGCCTTGAACGGATAGGCGCACATCTTGGGCGTGACAAGGCGCATCTTGCCAATAGCTTGATAGTATCATTTGCAACTTCTTTTATCGTTTGAGTTCATCCGTAGTCGGACCCTGTGTTCAACTTGATGCTATGAATTGAGTGACATTGTAAGTTAGTATGTGGCAAGTGTAAGCCAACTTGTATACTCTTCTCATTCAGTATTGTATGTTGTAATGATACTATTCTTGCTAACGGCAAGATGCGCCTCTCTCCCTTGCGAGGCCCTCGTGCCTTGAACGGATAGGCGCGCATCTTGGGCGTGACACCGAGACACCTCTACGGTCAATAACCAATAGCGGGACCTAGATGCCCATATTGGTTCCTACATATTCTACGAAGATCTTTATAGGTCGAACCTCTATGTCAAGGATTCAGTTAATCCCGTGTGATGTTCCCTTTGTTCTTCGGTATGTTACTTGCCCGAGATTCGATCGTCGGTATCTCCATGTTGATGCATACTCTGGCTACCATCAGATCCGTCTGTTTGGTCCAGATGAAATAAAGACAGCCTTCATCACCCCTTTTGGGTGTTTCTGTTATATCACCATGCCTTTTGTTTCAAAAATGCTGGCGCTACTTTCATGTGCATGATTCAGAAATGCCTTCTCGAGCAGATCTGTCAGAATGTCAAAGCATACATGGACGATATTGTCGTCAAGTCTCAGAAAGGTTCCCACTTGCTGACTGACTTGGCTGAAACATTTACCAATCTCATGAGGTATGATATCAAGTTAAACCTGTCCAAGTGCACTTTTGGCGTTCCGGGTGGCAAGTTTCTCGGTTTCCTCGTTCTCGAACGGGGAATCGATGTCAACCCTGAGAAGATCAGCGCCATTACCCGAATGAAAAGCCCTGTGCATGGACACGATGTCCAAAAGCTCATAGATTTCCTGGCGGCGTTGAGTCGATTCATTTCACGTCTTGGCGAGAAGGCATTGCCTTTGTACCGACTGATGAAGAAGTCCGATACGTTCGAGTGGACTTCATAAGTTGAAGCAGCGTTTGTCGAGCTTAAAGCCCTGCTTTCCACCCAGCCGTTGCTTGTTGCTCCGCACAACAAAGAACCCTTGCTCCTGTACATCGCGACCACTAATCAGGTTGTCAGTACAGTTCTCACTATCGAGTGGGAACAGGAAGGGAAAGCTTACAAAGTCCAACGTCCGATTTATTATATTTCTAAAGTGTTGACTCCTTCAAAGCAAAGGTACCCACATTACCGGAAGCTCATCTATGGTATATATCTATCAGAGAAGAAGGTGGCACACTACTTTCAAGATCACTCAATTTCAATTGTCAGTGATGCTCCATTGTCTGAGATCCTCAACAATCGATATGCAACTAGTCAAGTGGCCAAATGGGCCATCGAGCTCCTTTACTTTGATATCAAGTTTGAAGTGAAAAAGGTGATCAAATCTGAAGCACTTCCTGATTTCCTGGCCGAGTGGATAGAACGGCAGCAGCCAATTCAAATTCACTCGGTGCACTGGACCATGTTCTTTGACGGCTCGAAGATGTTGAATGGGTCTGGAGCCGACGTAGTATTGATATCTCCAAAGGGCGACAAGCTCAACTATGTCCTTCAGATTCACTTTGATTCCTCCAATAACGAAGCAGAATGCGAAGCACTCTTGTAGAGGTTGCATATGGCCATTTCACTCGGTGTCAAGCGCCTGATGGTATACGATGACTCTGATTTGGTGGTTAACTAGGTGATGAAAGAGTGAGATGTCAGGAACCCTGCTATGACTGGATACTGTAATGCAGAAAGAAAGCTTGAGAACAAGTTTGAAGGTTTGAAACTCCATCATGTTCCCTGAGGGAAGAATCAGGCAGCTGATGAGTTAGCAAAGATTGCATCCACTCGGAAGCCCGTCCCTAGCGATGTGTTTCTAGAACACCTACATTCTCCTTTGGTACAAGAAGATCCCTTCACTGAAGATCCCCTGCAAGCAATAAGCGCCTCTAATCCTACTGAAGTCGTTGTCCCGACGGTCATAGATCTGGTCACGAATATTCTAGTGATTACACCCGACTGGATGGTGCCATATATTGCGTACATATTGAGACAAGAACTCCCAGAAGACGAGATTGAAGCTCGACAGATTGTCCGCAGATCCAAGGCCTTCACTGTAATTGGTGATCAACTTTTCAAAGAAAGTTAACTGGCGTAACGCAGCGGTGCATCTCTCCTGAAGAAGGTCGACTGATCCTGGAGGAAATTCACTCGATCACCTGTGGTCATCATGCGTCATCTCGGACAATTGTCGCCAAAGCATACCGAGTTGGTTTCTTCTGGCCAAGCGCCAACAAAATGGCTAAGGAGATTGTTGATCACTGCGAAGGGTGCCAGTTCTACTCGAACTTGTCACGCAAGACTGCATCCGCCTTGAAGACTATTCCACTCGTCTAGTCGTTCACTGTTTGGGGTTTGGATATGGTCGGCCCATTCAAGCGGGTTAGAGTGGGTTTACTCATCTGCTTGTAGCAGTTGACAGGTTCACTAACTGGATTGAAGCTAAGCACATAAAGAAGCTGAACCCGCGCACTACAATAAAATTCATGAGAGAGATAACGACCCGGTATGGAGTCCCTCATGGTATCATCACAAGCAATGGCTCAAACTTCGATTCGGAAGAGTTCAGGCACTTTTGCTTCACTCAAGGCACTTGGATGGATTACACATCCGTTGCTCACCCTCAGGCTAATGGTCAAGCTAAGCGAGCGAATGGCCTTATCCTTCAAAGGTTCAAGCCTCGACTCATGCGGGACCTTGAGCATGCAGCTGGAGCCTAGGTGACTGAATTACCATTTGTGCTTTGGGGTTTGAGGACGACTCCTAATCGGTCGACTGGATGCACTCCTTTCTTCTTGGTGTATGGAGCTGAAGCTGTTTTGCCGAGTGATCTCCTCCACAATTCTCCTTAGGTAGAACTTTACTACGAAGCTGAGGCTAAACAAGCATGACAAGACGGTGTGGATCTCCTAGAAGAAGATCGTGAAATGGCTCTAATTCGGTCGACTACATATCAGCAGGTTCTACGCTGCTCCATGCAAGGCACATCAAGGGTCGGTCATTCCATGAGGGTGATCTTGTGCTCCGAGTGGATCAGCAGCGGCCTCACAAGCTCGCTCCAGCATGGGAAGGTCCTTTCATCGTCACCAAAGTGTCGAACAACAGAGCCTACCACCTCTACAATATCAAGAAGAAGATTGACGAGCCTCGCCCCTGGAACGCAGATCTACTTCGACGTTTTTATACTAGAAGACACAGTTGTTTTGATGTAATAAAATTACTCCAGACCATGTCGTTTATCAAAGTTGTGACTCCTGTAGTCTTTTCTCGATTCCGATCGCACGCTCCTTCATTCGAAAACATTCTGAGTGACGAGCGATCCTCTTACTCGGGGGCTTAGCTACGAACTAGTTTTCGCCTAAGTTAAAAACCCTACCGAGTGGATAGCAATCCACTCACTCAGAAACTTAGCTCCGAACCAGTCTTTGTCTAAGTTCAAAACTTCTTTGAGTGACGAGCGATCCTCTCACTCAGGGGCTTAGCTACGAACCAGTTTTCACCTAAGTTAAAAACCCTTCCGAGTGGATAACAATCCATTCACTCGGAAACTTAGCTGTGAACCAGTCTTCGTCTAAGTTCAGAAACTACTCCGAGTCACGAGCGATCCTCTCACTCAGGGGATTAGCTGCAAATCATTTTCTGTCTAAGTAAAAAAACACTTTCGAGTGGATAGCAGTCCATTCACTTGGAAATTTAGCTGCGAACCAGCCTTCATCTAAGTTCAAAAACTACTCCGGGTGATGAGCGATCCTCTCACTCGGGGGCCTAGCTACGAATCAGTTTTCACCTAACTTAAAAACCCTTCCGAGTGGATAGCAGTCCATTCACTCGGAAACTTAGCTGTGAACTAGTATTCGTCTAAGTTCAAAAACTACTCCGAGTGACGAGCGATCCTCTCATTCAAGGGCTTAGCTGTGAATCAGTTTTCGCCTAAGTTAAAAACCCTTCCGAGTGGACAGCAGTCCATTCACTCAGAAACTTAGTTGCAAACTAGTCTTCGTCTAAGTTCAAAAACTACTCCGAGTGACAAGCGATCCTCTCACTCGGGGGCTTTACTGCAAATTAGTTTTCACCTAAGTTAAAAACCCTTCTGAGTGGATATCACTCCATCCACTCGGAAACTTAGCTGTGAACCAGACTTCGTCTAAGTTCAAAAGCTTCTCCGAGTGACGAGCGATCCTCTCACTCAAGGGCTTAGCTACGTACCAGCTTTCGCCTAAGTTAAGAAAAACCTGCTGAGTGGATAGCATTCAATTCACTTGAAAACTTAGCTATGAATCAGTCTTCGTCTAAGTTGAAAACTTCTCCGAGTGACGAACGATCCTCACACTCGGGAGCTTAGCTGCGAACCAGCTTTCGCTTAAGTTAAAATCATTGTCGAGTGACGAACATTCTTCTCACTCAGGGACTTGGCCGTGAATTAAATTTCCGCCTAAGTTTGAGAGTATTCCGAATGCTGAACATTCATTCCATTCGAGAACAAAACAAATTCAGCCAAACAAAGGATTGAAAGAAAAGTGCAGATAAATCCGAAGTCCCTAACATGGAGATAAGTTGTTCGCGCAAATGAAAGTACTCAGGCTTAAGGCCTGAATGAAGTTTTAAACGATTACATCACCACTCGAAATACCGAGGCAAATAAAGTTTTAATTGTGATCAAAGTTTTATCAAGCACATGTGGGACTCACGGGCTCGACAAAGGTGTCCAGATCAATCCCGTCAGCAATCCGAGTGGCCACGTCGATGAAGGTCTCCATGAAGTCCTCGAATTGAAGTTTCTTCGTGTTGATCACCTGGAGAGCCTTCAGCTTGTACTCCTTTGCCTCCTTGCAATGGACTCTGACGAGTGAAAGCACCACGTCGGCTCTACAGCGAGTAGCAGATTTCTTCCATGCTTGCACTCGACTGGGAATCTCATTGAGGCGGGTCATCATGGACTCAAGATCAGTCTGGAGGGTGTCTTCAGGCCACAGTTCCTTGTCAACCTTCTCCAGTGCAGCCCTAAGTCGAGTGATATACTCTTGAACACTCTTGAGACGGATGTCGAGACAAAACATATTCATGGCCACGGCGTCCCTGACGGGCGAGTTGGTAGGATCCCGATTTTGTTCAATCTCCTCGGTCACCTTTTCAACGTCTTGGCAGAATTCTATATGAAGAAGGGATGGAAAGATAGTCATGCTTCTGTCCAATGGGAATTAAGGAAGTTCACTCGGCGAAAGAAAGTTACCGTCGAGCATGCTAAACATCTTCTTCGCAAAGTCCCCCAAGTACTTCTCCAGACCTTTGCTCCTCTTTTTCAGTTGTTCGGTCTTCTTTATCCAGTCAGCCCGTTCCTGCTTGAGTTTTGTGTTTTCTTCTTCTAGATTCCTAGCTGCTGCAAGTTTTTCTCGATAGCTTCAGTTTTCTCCCTTGCCACCTTTTGAGCATCAGCGAGTGCCTTGTCCTTGTCCTCCAGCGCCTTCTTCATGGTATCTAAAGAAATAACATTGTTGAGTCGCGCTTGGAGTCGACGATTCTCATCACGCATGTCTGTTCGAGTGACGACACTCGGTTCAAAGGATGGAAGATGAAAGTGATAGTGCAGTTGGTTGACAAAAAATACCTCTCGGAATCCTCATCTCAGCATGTGCACGATCTAGATTGTTCTTGGACACCTCCAGGTCCAGTTGAAGCTGATTCTTCTCCTTCTCCAGGTCGATGTACCAAGTCCCAAGTTCACAAGCTATCTGAAATCAACAAAGAAGTGGTTCAGTCGACATTAAAATTTCTCCACTCCCGAGTGGAAAGGAATGAGTTTAGTCAACTGGTTGGCGGCCCGCCACCCCACCCCACACCCCTGAAAAGCATCATATCATGGTTGATGGAAATGATATCCATGAAACCTGCGTCATATCATGGTTGATGGAAATGATGTCCATGAAACCTACAGAGTAGGTTCGTACCTCTTCATCCCTTAAGCATTCAGAAATGGAAACACTAAAGCAAAGATCTCACTCGACGAACCGTGCGACGAACGTACTCCGCGTACGAAAAAGGACCCTGAGTCCAAGTTCTTAAGACTACTACTCATCGTCAAGGATCAACAGTAGTCTCGAGGACTACACCCAGTGGGTGCACTCAGCGTACCCCCACTAGATACGAAACCACTCGACTAGGTCCGACCTGTCCGAGCAAAAAATTATCTCTATCAGACCCCCGCCGATGCAAACACTCGACGACGGTCTCGGGGACTACACCCAGTGGGTGCACTCAGCATGCCCCCACTAGACATGATGTCACTCGACATGTCGAGTGACGAGCAACCAAAAAAAGTGCACAAGCCTGCAAACATCGTCTCTATTAGACCCCCGTCGATGCAAGCACTTGACGGTGTTCTCGGGGACCACACCCAGTGGGTGCACCCAGCGTTCCCCCACTGGACCTGCTATCACTCGACCTGTCGAGCGATTATCAAACAATTCTAAGACCCCTACCGATGTCCTCATCATTCGACAACGGTCTTGGGGACTAGACCTAGTGGGTGCACTCAGTGTGCCTCCACTGGACCAGAAACCACTCAACTAAGACTTAATCTACTCGAGAGGAAAACAAGAAAATTTGCTTCAAAAGGAAAACATGCAGTGGGTGTACAATCAAGAAAGACAGGAATTCAATCAGAAATGAACTTACAATCGCACTTACTCGGACATTGGTGTGAAGCGCCGAGCTGACATCATAAGCCAACTTGCTGGCTTCGTACGCCTCCTTCGTGCGCAGCATCATCTGCTCTTCTTGGATCATGGCCTCCTTGTCAGCTCTAGTCTGGTACTCCAGGACGTGATACAGAGGAAAGGCACACGTCGGGTGAGTCGATGTTGTGGATGGAGTAGCTGAAGTTGCTTGAGGATGCCCGATTGACGTCGAGGCCACAATGGTCGAAGTGGCTGGCGGAGCACTCGACAGCGGACCCGCAAGCTCAGTTCTAGCTCGGGACGAGTCGCCAAGCCCTTGAGACGACACGGTAGTCGACTTGCGAGGCGTCTGCTCTGATGACGTTCTCCAAGCACGTACAGGTGGAATGCTTGAGGTCACGCCTTCACCCCCCCCCCCATACCCCATAGTGGATCTTCATCGTCCTCCAACTGAATGACTTCTACAACTACCAGTGAATCATTCCCAGAAAATAGAATAGAGTGAAGGTTTGTTATACCTCGTTGGGAGGTGGCCATGTCAGCAGTGTCCACTTCTATATGCTCCTCTTTGTCCCTCGGAGGCGACGTCACCATTGTAGCGGCTCTGGCGGACAAATCCTACTCGGTCAGCAGAGATTTGAAGTTCAATGCAACAACAAAAGAGAAAGAAAACGAACACACATGTTGAAACAACACGTACAGCAATCTTCATGCGAGGCAGAGCCTTCCAAGGTTTTAGCGCGTCAGACTTGGGCTGTTTTGCGGCCCGCTCACTTGACTCAGCCGTTGAAGCTCGGTCATGCTTAGAGTTCCTGCTGCTCGACATCAAGGTCTTGCTTGGGGCAGCCACTGGGTCTTGGCACTGCTTAGAATGATGCTCGGTGCGCGGAGGAGACTCGACCTCTTCTTCGTTCTCGCCCGAGTCCTCACAATAGTCTTCGCTATCCTTGGCATAATCAACATCTATCCTGCCGCCCTCTCTCTCCCCTCCATCTTCGGGCTGATTTCCATTCGGCACGGGTGAGTACATGTTCGTCAGCTCCTGCAAGATTCAAAAAGTAAAGTCAGTCGACTGATGACCCAATCACTCGACGAAACATCAAAGCATTTGACAAAGATATAACTTAGCAGATTTGGCGGTGGTTCTCAACAGAGAAAGGCAAGATCCTCTAGGCTCCCAGGGGATTGTCACGGGCTCTAGTGATGCTCTGAAGCCACTGTGCAACAGTTCCCTTTGAGACTTCCTCTGGATGTGTCCGAGTGGTGTCCTCAGGGCCTGAGTAGTACCAGATGGCTATCGGGACCCCGATCCTAAGTCATAAGAATCCAGACTGTAACATGTCACATCACTTTGCGGCCTCACACACGGTAAGTTCCACGGCTGCAGCCTTACCTTAGCCGGGACCGTTTGCGTCTTTTGGATCACGTATGTGAACATATCGCTGGCAATCAAATGATAGAGAACCCGGGCCGACATGACTAGTCATAGAACCCAAGCGGCACATCCGTACGGAAATAGGCATACATAACCCAGCAATGCAGGTGTCGGCTCAAGCGTGTGTAGACGAGTCATAGCAAGCTACAAGGACTCCATTACATCGTGAGACACGAATGCCATCACTACACGTAGACGATTCGTAGCAGGATACAGGGACTCCATTACACCGCGAGACATTTCCCCGAAGGGACCGACACAGCAGCAAAGAAGGATACATATCGGTCAATCAATGTGTCCGGAGCAGTAGCAAGCTACCATGGCTCGGTGGAAGCACAAAGAGGCAGTTTCCCGTAAAGAGTACTACTAAAGGCACACAACTAGGTGTCGGATCCCATACATACCATTGCACGTCACACATACGCACGACATGCCCAGTATGCATAGATAAAACCATGTCATCACAACATAACCATACAACAACATGACTTTTATTTAAGAGGCTCAGATGAGCATTGCATAATATGTTCTTACAGATAGGGGTCACATGACCCGACACTCAAGTCATACAAACATGTTCATACAAACCAAGCGAAAGCATAAGCTGTCTGAGTATAGACAGATGAAAGGATAAAAAGGCACATGGCCTGACTATCTATAGCCTGCCACAGGGCATAGGTCGTAGCTGGGACACCAGCTATTCAGCATCGGCAACGTCTAGATAGAACCCACCTAATGGGTCCTGGGTCTCATCTGCAACATTTATTAAGAAAACGTGAGTACAAACGTACTCAGCAAGTCTTTAAAACCGACCTAGTCTATTCATGCTCATGTATCAACAAGAGGGGGGGTGGAGGTTATGCAGCAATGCCAGCTTTGACTCATGGCTAACCTACACTACTCAATTTTAACTCTTTGTTTACATTGCGATATCGCACACGAGTGCACTAACTCCATAACAATACACCACCATGGACTCACTTCCCTCCTGGGAGAGTGCCATCCATGGTACTCACACTTGTCTTGATATTTTTATGAGTATCCATTAGATTATCTATGAACAGCACAAGTTCTCCAAGTAGTCCATATCCGAGGACGCGGCTATTCGAATAGTTTCATACCCTGTAGGGGTGTACTTCTTCACACACGCTCTCGCCACTTATAGTTGTGTGCTCATAAACCATGATCCTCGGCAACCTTCAAGCGGATGCCCAGCGAGGGAGTCGAACACGACCGTCAATCACATAAGACCTCTAGTCCAAACTATCGCCTATTTGAGACTGAACCCGCACGGAAGTCCAGCCGAAGTTTCTGCTACGGCCCCAAACGATGTGCGCAGGGTTCCCAAGCCCACCATCCGGGTGACCCTTGGTACATCGTGCCACTGCCTACCGCGTCGCAACCCACCCCTAGGGTCAGCGCTACGCATGGCCTTCCACATACTATAAACACCATAAACTACTTGCAACTCCTAGACTAAGGACTAAGCGAATGATAAGTTGAGAGGGCCAATTAAGTATCCCAGCGTGTGGTAGTAACTAGTCTTGGATCACAAACACGGAACTCAATTCCTAAGAACGGTCCCAATGAGATAACCCGCTATGTACTCCTACATAGCCTCTCATCGCTACCTTTACCAAATCGAGTTCATCATAACATCATCACATCAGGCAACATTGTTTCACTCAGTTCATCACCCAGATGAATCCAACCTGACACAACTCTAAGCATAGCAAGCATAGCAGGCAAAGTAAGCTAAGCACATCATGGCACAAGCATCTACCAGGTATGCTAGGTTGCAAGGTTTAGCTATTTACTATGACAATGTCAGGTTATGCAACAGAGTAGGATCATCTACCGTGTATGACTGACATGTGATCGACTGTCCTAATGCAATAAACAAGAGCAAGAGCGAGAGAGTAGGATATTATCGGAATGATCAAAGGAGTTGCTTGCCTTGCTGGGAAACGGAAAAGTTCTCTCCTTCGTCGGGATGCTCGGGGGTATCCTCAGGAGCAGGGCCTACCGCAATGCAGATAAGAAACAATCAACACATGCAAGTGCAACAATATGATGCATGATCATGGCATGATAGCATGTATGGATGAGCTAATGCAATTAGTATTCAGGTTAATTTGAAATGAGTTTGAATATAGGTTAAAAATCGTTCTTTATTTCAAATTCCATAAACTAACCTATTAGCAAATGTCAATGTTCACCTATTTAGATTGCTCTAACATGCATGACAATAGCACCATTGGATTCATTGGATTTTTCTGATAAATTTTCATATATAAATTATTTTCATCGGATTTACAGATTAATGTATATGAATTTTTGAAGTTTTGAATAATTTTTGGAATTATTTTTAAACTAGAAATTGCTTTTATTGCATCAGCATGACATCATTATGACGTCAGCTGGTCAGCTGACCGGGCCAGAGTCAAACCTGACATGTGGGGGGCACATGTCAGTGACTCAGACACTTAACTAACTAATTAAAACTAAATCCTAATTAATTAACAGAAACTGGGCCCACTGTTAGTGACTAATTAGGTTAATTAAAATAATTAATTAAATTCCTAATTAACTTTGACTTGTCAGGGCCTGGCCCCACCTGCCAGTGACTCGCGGGGTCAAACCCCGTGGTCAACTCCGGCAAGACCCATCGGCGTTGAGCCGCCGGTGGCTCCAGAGACGGCGGAGGGCTTCGGGATCCCTCCTTTGGCGATCAAAAGGACGGCAGCGGGCACCAAACGACTCAGCACACACGCGCGCGTCCATTCCGACCCCTCCTGGGAGCTGAGATGGTCGGAATCGACGTCGGCGGTGAGCTGGGCGGCGGCCGGAGCTCGGGCTAGAAGGGCGCGGCATCTACGGGGCATGGGAGAGAAAGAGGAGAAGGGAAGGAGCACCAGCGGCTCACTGCGGTTCCAGCAGAGGCGACGGCGAGGTCGGAGGTGGTCCGGACAGGGCGGAATGTCGGGGCGGAGCTCCGGTGACCGGCAGGGAGGAATGGCGATGGCGCGGCGTAGAGGGGCTCCCGGTGTCTTCTAGGACCACCGGGAGGATGAGGGTGAAGCGGTGGTTCTCGGGGGCTACCTAGCGAGGCGAGGGGCGGCTAGCGCGACGGTGGCGAGCTCGAGCAGAGCTCGGCTATGGCGAAGCAGAGAGGGGAGAGGAAGAAAGGCGGGCGAGAGAGAGAGAGGGAGCGATGGGGACGGCTCTAGGGAGCTTATCCCCGTCGCGCTGGCGAGGAGGACACAGGCAGGCAGCTGCCGGAGTGGAGGCACGGCAGCGCGCGCGCTCCGGCCATGCGCTCGTCTTCCTGGCTGCCAGGAGGACGATGACCTCCTTGGGCCAGGTGGGCTGGCCTGGCCTGGGACTTTCTCCTTTTTTTCTTTTTATTTCTTCTCTGTTTTCCTTTACTGACTTTTTTATTTTATTTTCAGGTACAATTGACTTTATAAAATATCCCATATATTTTCTATAATGAAGTTTGAATATTTTAAACTTGTCTAAAAAGTTTCAGGATATTTTGAAAACAAAAATAATGATAGTGCTTTATTTAATGATTTCAGGAGCCTTATCAATTATTTTTGAATTACTTTGATTGTTCAAATAATTAGAATGGTCCCTGTTATAATCATGCCCAAATTTACCAGGCATAGGGAACATTTTTAGTGGGCATTTTGGATTTGTTGAATTTTCACCAAATTTGAATTGTTTTGATTCAAGGTTAGCTTGGGGTTTCTTTTTGTTCCCCATTTCATGTTAATGCAAAAATGAAACATGATGCAAGAACAATACTATTCCTAGGACATCTAGCTAGGGTTGTGACAATGGCATGGTCCCTCACTTGAAGGGGCAGGATTCGTCGACTGAGAAATGTCTCCAGCGGATCCATGTCGGTCACTCCGCCACGAACCAGATTCACTATAACATTCACTAAGATTCCCACTTGGACTTTCTCCCCTTCTAGAACTGACAGTGATTTGGGGGTAGTGGGTTGCTCTGGTGTGAAGGGGGAAAGGCCAGTCGACATGGTGGGAGATGCAACGTCGTTACAATAGAACCAAGTCGACTGCCAGCCCCTAACAGATTCAGGAAAAGTCATTGACGGAAAGGAGCTTCTAGCTCTCTTTTGCATCTCTAAGCCACCACATAACTGAATGTCATGGGTCTTATCATCCTCTGGGTTGGCCTTTTTGACCAATTGGGATCGGACAGTAAAGATATGTTTGAATAAACACCAATGAGGATGACAACCCAAGAAACACTCGCACAAGGTTATGAAAGTGGCAAGGTACGAGATGGCATTCAGAGGAATCTGGTGAAGTTGCACCCTGAAAAAGTTCAGAAACCCACGGGTGAAAGGATGGGGAGGCATAGAAAAACCTCGCTTGATGTGGGTGAGGAGGACTCGCTCCCCCTCGTGCGGCTCCGGCTCGATCTCCCCCTACGGCAGCCTCCACGAGCTCATCAACGATGAGGTTTTCGACGTCCCTCACCGTGACCGTCAACAAGAGCTCCCGAGCACTAAAACATAGGGTTGTTACCTCCACGAGAGGGGCCTTAACTCATTCACTTGTGTGTACATCCTCGTCGTAGCTAGGACTCTGCCCTCTCCTTACGTACCCCTACCTTATACTATCAGACTCGTTCCCATGATAGTTCCCTTTGTTCTTCGGTATGTTACTTGCCCGAGATTCGATCGTCAATATCTCTATACCTAGTTCAATGTCGTTACCGGCAAGTCTCTTTACTAGTTCCGTAATACAAGATC
Source organism: Hordeum marinum (assembly GCA_022496015.1). Taxonomy (NCBI): domain Eukaryota; kingdom Viridiplantae; phylum Streptophyta; class Magnoliopsida; order Poales; family Poaceae; genus Hordeum; species Hordeum marinum. The sequence goes on from CM039673.1 coordinate 311,261,598, forward strand.
ATGTGGCTAACTCTTCAGTCACTTTGCTTGCAAGGCTTATTATGATGTTGTATTACCGAGTGAGCCCTGAAATACCTCTCCATCACACGGAGTAAGAAATCCCAGTCTTGATTCATGCCAACCCAACAGACACCCTCAGAGATACCTATAGAGCACCTTTATATTCACCGAGTTACGTTGCGACGTTTGATACACACAAGGTACTCCTCCGGTGTCAATGAGTTGCATGATCTCATGGTCATAGGAATAGATACTTCACATGCAAAAAACTATAGCAATAAACTAACACGATCATATGCTATGTTTATAGTTTGGGTCTTGTCCATCACATCATTCTCCTAATGATGTGATCTCGTTATCAAATGACATCTCATGTCCATGGATAGGAAACATTGACCATCTTTGATCAACGACCTAGTCTATTAGAGGCATACAAGGGACATGGTGTTGTCTATGTATCCACACATGTGTTTGAGTTTTTGATCAATACAATTCTAGCATGGATAATAAACGATTATCATGAACAAGTAAATATGATAACAACTAATTTATTATTTCCTCTACGGCATATTTCCTACAAGAACTACAGGTCTTTAGGCAGTAGCTAGATGGCTTCCTCTCTCTCTCTATGATTCACAATACAGTGGTCTCTTGGGGATCTATTTGATGTAATGACTTTTGTGGTGTTTTTCTTGGGATCTGATGAATTTTGAGTTCATGATGAGTTTCTATCCATGAATATGATTTGAATCTTCTTTGATCTCTTTTTTTCATGATTATTTATAGCATCATATTTCTTCTTCAAATCTTTGGTTTAGTTAGGCCAACTAGATCGATTTTTCTTGCCATGGGAACATGTGCTTTGTGATGGGTTCGATCTTGCAGTGTTCTTTCACAGTGACAGAAGGGGTAGAAAGGCATGCATGTATTGTTGACACTAAGGTTAACAAGATGGGGTCTATTCCTACATGAATAGATCTTGTCTATATCATGTCACCGTTCTTATTGCATTACTCCATTTTCCCATGAACTTAATACACTAGATGCATGGTGGATAACGGTCGACGTGTGGAGTAATAGAAGTAGATGCAGAATAGTTTCGGTCTCCTTATCTTGGACGTGATTCATATATAATGATCATTGCCTCGATATCATCGTGATTATTTGATCTTCTATCAATTTCCCAACAATAATTTTTTCACCCACCATGCGCTATACTCATGAGAGAAGCCACTAATGAAACCTACGGCCCCGGGTCTACTTTTCCAATATATTGCTTTCCAATCTACTATTTTCCCTTTTTATTTTCAGATCTATTAATGCAAAAAAAATATCTTGCTGCATTTTTTGTTTACTTATTTTACTTTGTGTTCTTGCGAGATCTATTTGCCAAAACTATCATCACCCTATCTCTTTTTACCATAGAGCTTGACAACCTCTCTTTCGCATCGGGGTGCAAGTATTTGTTATTTGTGTACAGGTGTTGTTTACATGGGTGCGTGATCTTCCTCTACAAATTGATACCTTGGTTTCATAACTAAGGGAAATACTTACCGTCGCTGTGCTGCATCATCCCTTCCTCTTTGGGGAAATACCAACGTTGTCTCAAGCCACGTCAATGTGCACCATAGGATGCATCGCGAGATCGAACGACAATCCACATATCTCCCATCACACCCATATATTGTAGTTGGGATTTTACTTAGTCACTAAATTAATGACGAAGGAATTTTGGATTTCGGTCCGCTTCAATCTTGGTAACATTAATGACATTAATCACCCAAGGTTTGTTCTTACAAACTATTTCCTTTGCAGCCATTTTTTGGCACAAAAAACCCTCACCCACACGTCAAAAAAGAAAAATAAAACCCTCACCCCCTCTCACACTTTTCCTCACTTGCACTGCAATATAGTCACTCGTTCTTAACCTAAGTACACATAAATCTTTGAGCTCGACGAAGCCTCTCACAGCCACCTGTCGCTGACGAACGCCGCCACATTTTCTTGCTTTGCCTTGCCGATATCTATCGGCGCTGACTTTCTTGACGCTGCTCGATTAGGGTTTTCTAAGGGATTTTTTGTGGGATTGGGCCGGGGTGTTTTCTAATGGAGAATCGGTTAAATGCTTTTGTGAAATATTTGATCATCTCTTATCGCAGTTCGTCAGTCCCTATCAATCATCCTATGGAAATAGTCGTGGATTAATTTTTCTTGTAGATGATTCGAGGGTTTTCATTCATAGTGTCCATGATGCAAGCACAAACCAGGCAAGTGTGGTGGCGATGTCTAGACGGACAATAAGTTGTATCTCACCATACCAAACGACTTCAGGGGAGCGCACGGCATGTTCAATATCACCCTATCACGATTGGCATGGCCTATGAACATATAATATACATTGCTAAAATTTGGATAAAAGGTGCCACATGCAAAATAGATGTCAAAGAGGATTTTTTCTAAATTAGGGAAATTAATGTTGTATTGTTCTTTCAATTACTCTCATATTTGCATGTCATCTTGGTTACATTATCTATTTAATTACATATTTTTGTACTTTGATTTTAACTATTGTTCTATTCTCGCAATTACTCCCACATTTGCTTGTTGCAATATTATCTCAATATATGTAACAATCTTATCATCTCCGGTAGAACGTCCCTTGCTTCGGAAAAACGGGTGTACAAGGAAATCTGCCTTTACTTAGTTCATGACTACAGTGATGTCATATTGACCACAAACTATGGATGTACAATGACAATACGGGTAAAAAATGATAAAGTTGGTCACCCCTATTTTGATTCGTGACTTTGGAGAGAATTATCTAAGTTTTATGAACTTAAAGCTGATAGTAGAATTTTAGTGTGTACATCAAAGTCTGGTCTTAACATGGATGGGTACTTCCCAACGACACCATCCGACCAGATTCTGATCCAGGTTAGTGTTCTTTCAACTTTCTACATGTTGTGATACTGCTTAGCAAAAATAGAGTGAGAGTTCTGTCTAACATTGCTATGTAAGCAACCAAATGGGATTTCATTTTCTAACTCTGTTCCTAGCCAATAACAACTTCTAATTAACAATTTATGTTCGCTATTCTTCTGCATTATTCTGAGTAAATAATCACTTTCCACCTTTTAAGCAGGATATGTTTGATGCATAGTTAAAAATATGTATGCTACTCGCCGTACCAAATTTCACTGGAAAGACTTAGAGCATGTCATATTTGTTTGATAAACTTCCAGAACTAGCACAACATTTGAACAATGGGTTGGGATGGGAATAAATCTGCCACTAGTGCACACATTGAACAAGACCAATTGTGTCAACAAAATGCTGGCAGAAAGGTCTTACTTTTTATATTGTTGATCATAAACTATAGATAGCTTCAACTATATGTTACAATTGGTTTTTATTCTTCATTTCAACATAAATAGCCCACTGTAGCTATTCCTGAATTTATTTCTCGGCGTGGTCCTATCACAGTTGTGCCTGCTAGGAACGCCAAAGTAATTGCAAGGTACTGCATTTTCTGCACAAATGGGACCATACAAATTAATAGGTTCTCGGTTGTCCTGGTAATGCATCCACATATAAAAATTGGAGACACTATTATACTCATGCTCTACGAAGGCACTGGAGGGATCTTCCTTTTCATTGATGAGATGCTGAAATGTCGTGATCAAGTTGCTTCCAGTGCATAGGTGTGATTGTTGGCCCTCTATTTCATAAAATTCATTGATTGTTACTATCTTAAGTATGTAGATATGGATCATATGGTTATAAACATTGTTAAGTTTGGAATTCTTAAGTATCGTGTTAACCTAGGTCCACCTTTTGTGGAATAGTATCACTTAACCAACCACTATATGTTAGTCAAATGTTGTTTGTTAAGTTCTTAAAATTTCATGGAAAGTATTGTTATCGCACACAGTTCATTCAGTTTTAGCGCGTGTCAGTTAGAGTAGAGGGTTAGTGTAGAGGATGTCCATATGTTTCCAAGTGGCAATTAGCGCCGATTTCCAAAAGACATTTTCATATTAATTGTCCATATTCCAAAATGAGATAATATATAGATAGGCCAGCACATAGAATTGACATATTTGGCACGCGTGAACAAATAAATCAAGCATTTGCATGCTCAAATTGGTCTAGTGCCTAGTTGGATGACTAATTTACAAAACCATTAGCTCGCTAATTTACATCAATATAATCTATATCCACGGATAAAAGAGCTACTCCCTTAACGCCGACCCAGCACGCACAATTTCCATCATCCATCATGTCGATCCTTGGCTAAGGAGGAGAGGAGGTTGATATGTCTCCAACGTATCTATAATTTTTGTTGTCCATGTTGCTATATTATCATTCTAGGATGTTTTACCATCATTTTATTACCTCATTAAACATTTTTGGGGACTAACCTATTGACATAGTGCCAAAGTGCTAGTTGTTGTTTTTGCTTGTTTTTTACTTCACAAAAAATCAATATCAAACGGAGTCCAAACACGGAGAAACTTTTTGGAGATTTTTTCTGGACCAGATGACACCCAATGGACCAAAGAAGTGTTGGGGCAGTGGGACGAGGAGACAACAACCCACCAAAGCATGCCAGGGGGCTGCCCGCGCCCTGGTGGGTTGTGCCCTCCTCGGGACCACTCTCCACCGCCTATGATGCCTATAAATTCCCAAATATTCCAAAAATCCTACAGTAGTTGACGAAACACAATTCCAGCCGCCGCAAGTTACAGAACCTCGAGATCCAGTCTAGACACCATCACGGAGGGGTTCATCTTCATCATAGGTGCCTCTCCGATGATGCGCGAGTTGTCCACCATTAACCTACGGGTCCGTAGGCAGTAGCTAGATGGCTTCCTCTCTCTCTCTCTCTCTTATGATTCTCAATACAACGGTCTCTTGGAGATCTATATGATGTAAACTTTTGCGGTGTGTTCGTTGGATCCGATGAATTTTGAGCTCATGATCAGTTTCTATCCATGAATACTATTTGAGTCTTATTTGATCTCTTATATGCATGATTGCTTATAGCATCGTATTTCTTCTTCAAATCTTTGGTTTAGTTAGGCCAACTAGATCAATTTTTCTTTCCATGGAAAGTGGTGCTTTGTGATGAGTTCGATCTTGCGGTGTTCTTTCCCAGTGACAGAAGGGGCAACAAGACACGCATGTATCATTACTATTAAGGATAACAAAATGGGGTCTATTCCTACATCAATAGATCTTGTCTACATCATGTCATCGTTCTTATTACATTACTCCATTTTTCCATGAACTTAATACACTAGATGCATGCTGGATAGCGGTCGATGTGTGGAGTAATAGTGGTAGATGCAGGCAGGAGTCGGTCTACTTATCTTGGACGTGATGCCTATATAATGATCATTTCCTTGGATATCATCATGACTATTCAATTTTCTATCAATTTCCCAATAGTAATTTGTAACCCACTGTGCGCTATACTCATTAGAGAAGGCACTAGTGAACCTTACGACCCCCGGGTCTACTTGTCCATCATATTTCTTTCCAATCTATGTTTTTGCAATCTTTGTTTTCCGATCTACAAAAACAAAAACCCAGAAATATATTGCTGCATATTTACTCTTTTTATTTTGTGTTCTTTTGATATCTATCTCTCCTATATATCATTACCTAATCTATCTTATTACCGTAGAGAGCGTGACACTCCCTTTCACGTCGGGTTGCAAGTATTTTTGTTTGTGTGCAAGTGTTATTTATATGGGTGCATGATCTTCCTCTATGGATTGATACCTTGGTTTCATAACTAAGGGAAATACTTACCGTATCTGTGCTACATCATCCCTTCCTCTTTGGAGAAATACCGACGCAGTCTCAAGCCACGTCAAAGGAACTTTTGGCGTTGTTGTCACGGAGGAAGCAATATCATCTATCAGGTTCCTAATAACAAATCCCATATCCTTGCAATTACATTATTTTCCATTTTCCTCTCGTTTTCCTCTCCCCCACTTCACCAATTTGTCGTTTTATTTGCCGTCTTTTTTGTTTGCCTTTTTCTCGTGAGATCTCGTGTTTGCTATGTTTGCTTGTGTTGCCATGTGCCTTCTATTTGCTTGCATCTTCGCTTTATAAAAATCTATTGATATGGATCCTCATCCACTAGCTAATCTTTTCAAAAGGCCAAATTATGATGAACCCATTGCTAGTGAGATGAATGCACTTGATTATCTCTATGAAGCTTTGTTTGAAAATCAGGAATCTGGAAATTTTGATGAAGTGTTGAAAGAAGAAATTTACAAGGTGATTCATGATAGTTCCATGATTGATGAGAATGATTGCAATGTTGGTGGTATGAATTCTCTAAATATCCTTGGTGCTAATGATATGAAAATCCACAAGCTTGGGGATGCTATGTTTCATGAAGATGATATTTCTAGTCCCCCAAGTTCTGATGAGCAAATTTATTATGATGATTGCTTGCCTCCTATTTATGATGATGGTGATGACATGTATGCTATAATGAGTAATGATAACAATGAAACTTATCATCATGTTTTTAATTTGCAACATGGTTATGTCGATCAAGTGTCTCATGATAGTTATTTTGTTGAGTTTGCTCCCACTACCATGGATGATAAGGAATTTTCTTATGAGGAGAGTAATGAAAATTCTATGCTTGTGCATCATGAAAAGAATGATTTATGTGATAGTTACATTATTGAATTCCTTCATGATGCTACTGAAATTTTTTATGAGGGAGGAACATATGCTTGTAAGAATTGCAATAATATCAAGTTTCCTCTCCATGTGTTCAAAGTTTTGAAGTTATGCTTGTTTTGCCTTCCTATGATAGTTGATCCTTGTTCCAATAAATTGTTTGCTCACAAAATCCCTATGCATAGGAAGTGGGTTAGACATAAATGTGCTTGTCATGAGATTCATGATGCTTTCTTGCATATTCCAATTACTACTTTTTGTGTGAGCATCATTGAAATCATCATGCCTAGCTAGGGGCGTGAAACGATAATTCTTATTGGGAGGCAACCCAATGAATAAATAAATTTTTGCCTTTTTTCCTTTTATGTTTTTTGTGTGTTGACAAAATTATGCCTTTGTTATGATTGTGTTTTTATTGTTTATTTAGTGTTTGTGCCAAGTAAATCCTTTAGGATGATTCATAGGATGAGTAGAAGTGATCCTGAATCTGAAACAGAAACTTTGCGTCCAGTATATGAATTTACATTTTTTACTCGAATGTGATATTGAGATGAAATTCTAACATTATTTCTATACAAATTCTTTATGTTGTCCTAATGTTTGAGAATTTTTAGAGTTCTAGAAGTATGAGTAGAGTACAGATTACTACGGACTGTTATGTTTAAGACATGTTCTGTTTTCGTTGCATTGTGTGCTTGTTTTGATGAATCTATGGTTTGTGGGAAGTTATCGGTGTTCTAGGAACGAGGTACCCAGACTTGCCAGCCTGTGGCCTAGGGCGAGGCCCACTCTTATGGCCAGTATGGCGCAGTGCGGCGTGACTCAAGACGAGGCCCTCACGAGAGCCATGGGCTCACGAGGGAAGCAGCATCAAGACCAGCAAAGAATGGGCCTCCTCAGGCCCCCTCCAGAGCGGCAGAGATCTCTATGCAGCGCCTGGCCTCGGGAGGCCAAGGATGACGCCAGGTGGCACAGGCGGGCGTCAGCACACCAAGCAGTGCAGTTTCCCCTTTGGTGTAAAGGGGGCAAGGATGTACGCGGGTTCCGAAAGCGCCCCCCAAAGGTTTCCATTCCGGTGCCACAAGACTACGACCACGAGCCTAGTAGTAAGGATGGCATTGCCGAGCCCACCTCTACATCATCAGCAGCTACTTTGCAGGCGAAGACCAATTTTCCTCAGGATAAAGATGTACTCCTATCCCCCTTCGAATTTGGCTCTTGTGGGATCCCTTCCCGCCATAGCGATAAGGGAAGAGGACCCTAGGTACTATAAATAGAGGCTAGGCTGCATCATAGAAGGGACAACAAAATAGAGAGGCAACAGAAGAGAGGCAACACCACTAGAGCGCCCTCACGAGGCGACTCACCATAGTACTAGTTCATCCACAAAGCTCCTCGTGAGGCAATCCAAAGCAAGAGTATGGTTTTACGCTTCGTGGCAGCCCGAACCTGGGTAAATCACCGTGTGCATCCTCTTCCTAATCATCACGCGAGTTCGTCATAGAAATCATCGAGTAGTGACCCACGTGGGGTGAGGCTGTAGGGGATCTTCGCACACGCCCCTATGTTCAAACTTCTTTGGGTTTTGCACAGCCCGAAATCCGACATTTGGCGCGCCAGGTAGGTAGTGTGTCAGAACCCAAGCACAAGCCTCGCCTCACCTCCGCTCGCTGCACCCATGGCAAAAGGACGCCAAGCCCATGCTGACCGATGGGCAGCTCACGTGGCGCAGGCAGCGCCAACGGGCATCAGCACCCCGCGTCGCTCTGCCCCCTCCCACGTTGGCGGGCGCCATCACCAGCCTGTCCCTCGACAGGCGCCGGGGGGTTACGCCTTCACCAACCGCACGACACACCCTTGCCGCCCCGACCTTTCCTCGCACCTAGGCTGCGTCATCGCCCTTCTGGGTCTGCCGTGACCCGACGCATAGGCGTGTCGCGCTCCTCGTGGCACATGAACTACAGCGCTTCCACAACACGCGCGGTCGCCGCAACGACTAGGCCTGACATGCCCCCAGGTGCGTCACCACCACCAGAGAAACCCAGGCATATCTCGACGGGCCCCGTGCCTGTGGACTCACTCAATCGACCGGCCCGGCGCCAAGGTCGCAGGGGCATGCTTGGGAAGTCCGTTGCGACCCACACTCGCTGGGGGTCTGACCCGAGTCGCCGGCGATGCAGGAGCTGGCCACAGGCGCCGGCCGAGACCAGTGGGGGGTGCTGGCCGCCCGAGAGGGGTGTCGCCTCTTGCCCCTAGTATGCCCACTGGAACCAGGGAGGAGGACTGGAGACTCAACTACGCCCGCGCTCAGGGGCTCGAGCAACTCTACAGCGACCACATTGGCGAGCGCTCGGGCCGCAAAGGGAGCAACATTGGCTACCACCGCGATGGGAGGAGCGTACGAGACCTCGCAAGCGGCTCTCGTTCGGGTTGGTATGCACAACCTCGCGATGGCAGTGTGCGGGGTTGGCCTCGCGAGTATGCACGACGTTGGCAACTTCGTGAGGTGCACCCACCGGTAGGGAGCTGCCTTGAGAAGGCATCTGGGTCTGGGGACCGGGGATCGCTTGCCTGGGGATGGAGGGTGGAACGCCCATATCCCCGGGTCAGATGGCCACAGCCTGGAGACGGAGGGTGGAACACACGCCCATGTATTCAGGCCAGATGATCCCAACCTGGAGGCGGAGGGTGGAACACACGCCCATGCATCCGGGGCGCGCGATGCCCCCTTGGGGACGAAGGGTGGAACACATGCCCATGTATCCGAGTTGGGCTTCGTTCAATCACCAGCGGGGGAACACGTACTCACCCATGTCCCCAAGCCGGCTCGTCCTGCCTAGGGACAGGGTCTTGGGTACCTGCGAGGGGACCCCGGCCGCCCCAGTGAGGCATGCTAGGGCACATCCTCGGGCGTAACGGAAGGGACTCACCGGGCCCAGCCCACAACATAGGGAGCTGCGCCATCTCCACGACGACGGCATCCAACCGTGGGATCTGGAATGCCCAGGGCCCTCTCCCAAGGCGAGCCTTCCCATCGGAGAGCGCAAGGGGCTCCCCCTACGCTCGAGGACCCGTACGGAGCCGACCCTACTTTGCCACGCCAAGCTTGGGGGCTGGAAATGGGCTTCATGTCCGCGGGGCATAGAGCTCCCTATACACCCCCAGGACCGACCCGTGACACTCTCACGTAATAATGAGTGGGGTGTATACGCCTGGAGCTCCCCGAGGACGTGGAGGGGTTCCGTTCCATTCCCAAGTGGAAGCCCCATGCTCCGTGCTGGCAGACAACATTGCCCCCCAATGGCTATGCCCACGCAACATACAAGGATGCCCTATGCTCCACGGTAGGGGAAGACGAAGATGAAGACTAACCTAAGAGTCGGACGCGGCCGTTTCTTGCTCCTTTTTGTATTCAAAGTTGCTGCCTTTGGGAATCCTTTTGTATTCGAGCTTGCCGCCTTTTGGGAATGAAATTTGGTGTTTTTTGCGTTCTTCTTCTGGAGGGAAGGGGTGTTGCTCTCTTTGGTAACAATTCTGATTTTGCGCCTCACTTTCTTCGAGGCAAGCACTCGCCTGCTCCCCTCCCGCTTGCACCCCACGAGCAGGGGCTGGGGGCACGGTGCCCACACCCCACCAAGGCCTTGGAGCCCGGATCATCGCGTGGCGCTCCCGAGTGAGTTAGCAGGTGTGTGTCGCGTTATGCTTGCTCAGGGGCTCCGCCCATGGCCCGACGCACCATCTCGGAGCCTCTGGAGGCTCATGCCTCCCGGAGTAGGAAACAAAATTTCTTTTTTAGGAGCCGCTTGAGCGTCAAGGGGGGCTCCTGAGCATTGCGCCTCAGGACCCTTACAGGTCATATAGCCCATCGCCCCTTGATGTCGTCGTGGCAATCTGGTCAGTGTCAAGGGTGTCGAGTCCTCACCCCATAGTCATGTCCTAGTGATTCGGACGCCCCTTGCGGAGGTCGAGGAATGTGCAGGACTGGGACCTGCCAATGTAGAGCTGCTTGAGCATCAAAGGGGTCTCCTGAGCAACGCGGCTTGGGAGCCTTACCAGACATGTAGCCCCTCACCCCTTGATGTCATCCTCGCAATCCGGTCGGTATCAAGGGTGTCAAGGCCTCACCCCGTAGTCACGTCCTGGTGATCCGGATGCACCTTACGGCGGACGAGGAATTTGCGGGACTAGGGCTTGCAGACGCAGAGTGCCGAAAGGGCTCCCGACCTACCTCACTCATAAGAAGAAGAAGCCCCCAAGACATCCGAACCCCCCAAGCGCCACTTCTAGACCTCCCCGATGCAGAAGCCTACCATGAGCATGTCAATTGGGTCAGCAGGAACCCCGGCCAAGAGTGAGTGCGGCACTGCACGCCTCATCATACGGGAGCACATTCAATGATATTTTCCAAAATACATTAGAGTTTCCACCAGGCCACATGCATAACCTTGTCAGGTAAACAAGAAGACTACTCGAGGGGACATGCAGCCATCGTCGCTCTCGTCATCACCACCATCATCGGCCTCGTGCTCCTCGGCTCCAGCATGGTCCTCGTGCTCGTCAGAAGAAAGTTCTGCTATCAAGTCCTACGCATAGTACTCAACCCACTCGGCAAGGGCAATTCAAGTCACTTCGAGTACGCGACCGATCACCGCCTAAAAGTTGAAGTACGGGTCGAAGGGAAGGAGGTGGCTGAAGACGCGTGAGGCCGCCTGCGCGAGGGAATCACGGCCCTTCTCCTCCGCAAGTTCACTGATCTTCTCCGCGCCCCTCTCGGTGCACTCCACAACTTTGGAGAAGAAGCCCAAGTACCCGGCATTGTCAGGGAAGAGGGGATCGTGACGCTCTCACCGCAAAAGTCACTCAAGGCCCAGTGGGCCCTCTTCTCGAGGGACCGAAACATCTTGGAATGCATGTGCTAAAGGCCACGGGCCCGACTTGCCTCGTCTGAAGCCTTCTCCACGAGGAAGGTCACTCCCTTCACCTGCTTGAAGAGGGAGGACAGCTCGGCCTCGGCAGCCGCTTCGGCATCCACTGCGGCCCCATGACGTCGTATCGCCATCGCTAACCTCCTCATGAGGCCGTTCGCCTCGCCCTTCAACTGGTCGCGTCGCCTAGATAAACGAGACTCCTGAAGCTTCAACTTGGCGCAATAATCTTGGAGAAGGGAGCATCAAACCTCTACCACCTTATCGTCAATCTCCTCCTGAGCCTGCACCTCGCGGGTGGCGAGGGATTCCTCGGCAAGTGACACCTGGCGCTCCCTCACCTCTAGCCTCTCCTGCTCCAGGCTCTTCTCCAATGCCTCCATCACCAATGTGTCTTCGGGCAAGCAAGGGTTTCCACCGCCGGCGAGGAACTCGATCGCTGGGCCATCAAGTGTGGCCCTCTATGCTCGAATCTGCCTTTCGAGGGTGGCATTGGAGGCTTGAAGCTCCATGAGGCATTCCTCAGAGGCCTTGCGTCGGCTATCGGCTTGCTGAGCCTCAATGAGGGCGTGCTCGCGAGCCTCCACCGCCGTGGCAAGGGACACCTCGGCGTCTGCACGGGCGCGCTCATGCTGTAGATGACCGAAATTCATGACGACTTCAAGACGATGTCATTCCTGCGCGAGGCGTTGGCGCTCCATCTCCAGGCGGGCGTTAGTATCGGCGAGCTCCACTCCCAGGCGTCCTAGCGCCTCCGTCGCGATTTGGAGTAAACCCCACCGCATGGTGCTTCGGTCAGCTACCAGCTCAAGGCCCGAGCCAGGATCTCCACCTTCCCTAGGACGGATGGGGAGGCATGCAAGGGGCCACCCAGCCCGAACGCATGCTCAGGGGATGGGGGCTCCCGCCTGTCTGCCCCAGAAGAAGGATGCACCCCCTAAGGCCCCACGTCTTTGTGCAAAGGGGGCCCAAGGACACAGCGCGACACGCCTCCAGGGAAGGCCGTCAGCGGGGGGCGTGATACGTCCATTTTGCATCATGCTTTAATATTGATATTTATTGCATTATGGGCTATTATTACTCATTATGGTACAATACTTATGCCTCTTCTCTCTTATTTTACAAGGTTTACATGAAGAGGAAGAATGTCGGCAGCTGGAATTCTGGGCTGGAAAAGGAGCAAATATGAGAGACCTATTCTGCACAACTCCAAAATTCTTGAAAATCTACGGGGTGGAATATATATAAAATATTGGGCAAAGAAGATACCAGAAGGGACCCACCAGGCAGCCACAAGCCTGGGGGCGTGCCCTACCCGCCTAGGCGCGCCCCTGTGGCTTGTGAGCCACCTGGCAAGCCTCTGGTCCCCATCTTTTGCTATATGATGTTTTTTGACCTGAAAAAGATCAAGAGAGAGCTTTCGGGACGAAGCGCCGCCGTCTCGAGGTGGAACCTAGGCAGAAGCAATCTAGGGCTCCAACAGAGCATTTCTGTCGGGGAAACTTCCCTCCCTGAGGGTGAAATCGAAGCCATCGTCATCACCAACGATACTTTCATCGAGAGGGGGTCAATCTCCATCAACATATTCACCAGCACCATCTCCTCTCCAAACCCTAGTTCATCTCTTGTATCCGATCTTTGTCTCAAAACCTTAGATTGGTACATGTGGGTTGCTAGTAGTGTTGATTACTCCTTGTAGTTGATGCTAGTTGGTTTATTCAGTGGAAGATCATATGTTCAGATCCTTAATGATAATTAATATTGCTCTGATTATGAACATGAATATGCTTTGTGAGTAGTTACATTTGTTCCTGAGGACATGGGAGAAGTCTTGTTATAAGTAATCATGTTAGTTTGGTATTCGTTTGATATTTTGATGAGATGTATGTTTTCTTTCCTCTAGTGGTGTTATGTGAACGACCACTACATGAAACTTCACCATTTTTTGGCCTAGGGTAAGGCATTGGGAAGTAATAATTAGATGATGGGTTGCTAGAGTGACAGAAGCTTAAACCCTAGTTTATGAGTTGCTTCGTAAGGGGCTGATTTGGATCCATATGTTTCATGCTATGGTTAGACTTATCTTAATTCTTCTTCCATAGTTGTGGATGCTTGCGAGAGGGGTTAATCATAAGTGGGAGGCTTGTCCAAGTAAGGACAGCACCAAAGCACTAGTCCACCCACATATCAAACTATCAAAGTAACGAACGTGAATCATATGAGCATGTTGAAAACTAGCTTGGCAGTAATTCCCATGTGTCCTCAGGAGCGCTTTGCTTTATATAAGAGTTTATCTAGTCTTGTCCTTTGCTACAAAAAGGATTGGGCCACCTTGCTGCACCTTTGTTACACTCGTTACTTGTTACCTGTTATGAACTATCTTATCATACAACTATCTGTTACCGATAATTTCACTGCTTGCAAAGAAGACCTTGCTGAAAACCGCTTGTCATTTCCTTCTGCTCCTCATTGGGTTCGACACTCTTACTTATTGAAAGTACTATGATAGATCCCCTATACTTGTGGGTTATAGAATGGTACTTGATTTTAGAAAATTAAATAAAGCTACTAGGAAGGACCATTACCCTTTACCTTTTATTGATCAAATGCTAGAAAGATTATCCAAACATACACACTTCTGCTTTCTAGATGGTTATTCTGGTTTGTCTCAAATACCTGTGTCAAAAGAGGATCAAGAAAAAACTACTTTTACTTGCCCTTTCGGTACCTTTGCTTATAGATGTATGCCTTTTGGCTTATGCAATGCACCTGATACCTTTCAAAGATGTAAGATTGCTATATTCTCTGACTTTGTGAAAAGATTGTTGAGGTTTTCATGGGTTATTTCTATGTTTACTTAAGCAACCTTGATCGAGTTTTGCATAGATGTGAAGAAACTAATCTTGTCTTGAATTAGGAAAAGTGTCACTTTATGGTTAATGAAGGTATTGTCTTGGGGCACAAAATCTCCGAAAGAGGTATTGAGGTGGATAAAGCTAAAGTTGATGCTATTGAAAAATGTCGTGTCCCATGGATATCAAAGGTATACAAAGTTTCCTTGGTCATGCTAGTTTCTATAGGAGGTTTACTAAAGATTTCTCTAAAATTTCCCTGCCTCTCACTAATCTCTTGCAAAAATATGTTACTTTTTTTAATGATGATTGTGTAGAAGCATTTGAAATCCTTAAGAAATCCTTGACTTCTGCACCTGTTGTTCAACCACCTGATTGGAACCTACCCTTTGAAATTATGTGTGATGCTAGTGATTATGTTGTTGGTGCTATTCTAGGACAAAGAGTTGATAAGAAATTAAATGTTATCAATTATGCTAGTAAAGCTCTAGACGGTGCTCGCTACCACTTAAAAGGAATTTTTAGCAGTTGTGTTTGCTTGTGATAAGTTCAGATCTTATATTGTTGATTCCAAAGTAATTGTTCACACTGATCATGTTGCTATTAAATATCTTATGGAAAAGAAAGATGCTAAACCTAGACTTATTAGATGGGTTCTCTTGCTACAAGAATTTGATTTGGATATTATTGATAGAAAGGGAGCTGAGAACCCCGTAGCAGACAACTTGTCTAGGTTAGAAAACGTTCTTGATGACCCACTACCTATTGATGATAGCTTTCCTGATGAACAATTAGCTGTCATAAATGCTTCTCGTGATACTCCATGGTATGTTGATTATGCTAATTACATTGTTGCTAAATTTATACCAAAAGTTCTTCTATGATTTAAGACATTACTTTTGGGATGACCCACACCTTTATAAAGAAGGAGTATATGGTGTTATTAGACGTTGTGTACCTGAGTATGAACAGGAACACATCCTACGTAAGTGTCACTCCGAGGGCTACCGAGGACACCATGCTGGAGATAGAACTGCACACAAGGGACTACAGTCTGATTTTTATTGGCCTACTCTCTTCAAGGATTCTCGTAAGTATGTCTTGTCTTGTGATGAGTGTCAAAGAATTGGTAATATTAGTAGATGTCAGGAAATGCCTATGAATTATTCACTTGTTATTGAATCATTTGATGTTTGGGGCTTTGATTATATGGGACATTTTCCTTCCTCCAATGGGTATACACACATTTTGGTTGTTGTTGATTATGTTACTAAGTGGGTAGAAGCCATTCCAACTAGTAGTGCTGATCCTAACACTTCTATTAAAATGCTTAAAGAAGTTATTTTCCCGAGGTTTGGAGTCCCTGGATACTTAGTGACTGATGATGGCTCACACTTTATTCATGGTGTTTTCCGTAAATTGCTTGCTAAGTATGATGCCAACCATATAATTGCATCTCTGTATCATCCTCAGTCTAGTGGTCACGTAGAATTGAGAAACAGAGAAATTAAATTCATCTTGCAAAAGACAATAGATCTAGAAAGAATTGGTCTAAGAAACTTGATGGTGCATTATGGGCTTATAGAACTACATATAAAAGCCCTATGGGTATGTCTCCATATAAAATGGTTTATGGGAAAGTATGTGACGTACCTCTTGAACTAGAACATAAAGCTTATTGGGCAATTAAGGAGCTCAACTATGATTTCAAACTGGCTGGTGAGAAGAGGTTATTTGACATTAGCTCACTTAATGAATGGAGAATCCAGGCCTATGAGAATGCCAAGTTGTTTAAAGAAAAAGTTAAGAGATGGCATGATAAAAGGATACAAAAGCGTGAATTCAACGTAGGTGACCATGTCTTTCCATACAATTATCGTTTAAGATTTTTTGCTGGACAACTTCTCTCTAAATGGGAAGGGCCTTACATTATCGAGGAAGTATATCGTTCCGGTGCCATCAAGATCAACAACGCCGAAGGCACAAATCCAAAGGTGGTAAACGAGCAAAGAATCAAACATTATATCTCAGTTACTCCCGTAAATGTAGAAACCAATATTATTAATACCATAACCCCGGAGGAGTACATAAGGTATCTTTACCAGAATGTTTCAGACTCCGAAAAGGAGTAGGTATGTTGTACGGTAAGTAAACCGACTCCAAAAAAATTTCAATAGAAATTTTTCTCCATTTTGGAATATTAAAAAAAATAGGAAAATTTAAACTAGTTTGAATAGTACATGAGGAGGCGACAAGCCGTGAGGGCGCGCCCTACCCCCCTGGGCGCGTCCCTATGGCTTGTGGCCACCTCTTGTGCCATGTGGACTATGTTTCCTTGTAGAATACTTCTTTTGGTTGATAAAAATTCATTATATAATCTCCCGAAGGTTTTGACCACCATACCACGGAAAAATCCTCTGTTCTTGTTTTTAGCTAATTCTGCAACAGATTCGGAGCAAGATGTCTTCACAAGAGTCGGACGGGGAGAGTCGTGTATCTCACCCGGCACATGAACCAAGGGCCTACAGCCAAGCTGAAACCTTTGGGTGGTCAATGGAGGAAGAGATTGAGGCTGACCTTAAAAGAGTAGACGCCATCGAGGAGGACCAAGAAGCTACTTCTCGCCTTCAACCAGGAGTTCCGCTTGAGGAGCTCCAGAGCTCAGCAACACCAGACTCGGTCACACCTCCTAATGCTCGATTTCTCTCTTATGATAACATGAAAAAGAGTCCCCCCCCACAGACACACAGCTAGGAAGCATCCATGGGTGATCAGAGCTTTGGCCATCACGGGCAAACTCCGCAAGGAAATAATGGATCTCAAACAACAAGGCAATAAGCTAGAGGAAGAAAATCACATTCTAAAGGGTATTATTGCCAAGAATATTGGATCGCCACCTCAGGAGAAAGACAACTAAACACATGGGTATGGGCACTCCCCTTATCTTGTGCCAAGCTTGGGGGAGGTGTCCCGGTATCGTATCATCATCACACCTTTATCTTTATCATTTTGCTTAGTTCGATACTTTTGGTTACATCTTTATCTAGTAGAATAAAAGTTTTTAGTATGATCTAGCCTTGAGTTTTGCCTTATGTTCTCTCTCTGTAATCGAGACTAAGAGTTATATAATAAAGAATAGTTTGAATTGAGGGCTTTGCTTTCTTGCTAATGTCTGCAGAAAAAGAAATAAAGAAGTAAAGAAGTAAAAAGATTCTATAATGATCTTATGGGAAGTGACGACTTCACATATAAGAAGTATGTCGCATGAAACTTGTTAGTTGACAAACATAGTTTTGGTCACTGTTGCAATTAATAGGAAGTAATAAAGAGAGACATAGGTCTCACATATAAATATACTATCTTGGACATCTTTTGTGATTGTGAGCACTCATCAAAATATTATATGCTAAAAAGTTGATGTTGGACAAGGAAGACAACATAATGAGTTATGTTTGCTTATTTTCGAATAGAAATTATATTGTAATGGATCCTCTAACATGTGACGCTTGCTTCCACCTCATACTAGCCAAAACTTCCGCACCAAGTAGAGATACTACTTGTGCATCCAAACATCCTTAAACCAGTTTTGCCATGAGAGTCCACCATACCAACGATGGATTGAGTAAGATCCTTCAAGTAAGTTGTCATCGGTGCAAGCAATAAAAATTGCTCTCTAAATATGTATGATCTATTAGTGTGAGGAAAACAAACTTTATACGAACTTGTGATATGGAAGAAATAAAAGGGACGGACAGCATAATAAAGTTCTTTATCACAAGCGGCAATATAAAGTGACGTTCTTTTGCATTAAGATATTATGCATCCAACCATAAAAGCACATGACAACCTCTGCTTCCCTCTGCGAAGGGCCTATCTTTTAGTTTTACTTTCTAGTATTTACTTTTATGCAAGAGTCTTGGTGATCTTCACCACTTCCTTTTTATCGCATTTTTCTCTTGGCAAGCGTCATGTGTTGGGGAATGATCTAGACATATATATATCCACTCGGATGTAGGTTATCATAAACTATTATTGTTGACATTACCCTTGAGGTAAATAGTTAGGAGGAGAAACAATAAGCCCCTATCCTTCTCTGTGTCCGATTGAAACTTTCATCTCATAAGTATGTTGAGTGTTAGAAATTGTAAAATACTAGATGATAGTTGAGTATGTGAACTTGCTGAAAAGCTCATATATTGACTCTTTCCGATGTTATGATAAATTGCAATTGCTTCAATGAATGATATCATAGTTTGTTAGTTTTTCAATAAAGTAATTGATTCATATTTTACCTTGTGAATTAATTGTCACTTTAGCATAAGAAATTATATGTCAATATATGTTGCTTTTCTAAAGATGATCATGATACCTTCATGTCTGTATTTTATTTTATCGACACCTCTATCTCTAAACATGTGGACATGATTATCGATGTCGGTTTTCACTTGAGGACAAGCGAGGTCTAAGCTTGGGGGGAGTTGATACGTCCATTTTGCATCATGCTTTAATATTGATATTTATTGCATTATGGGGGAGTTGATACACATTATGGTACAATAATTATGCCTTTTCACTCTTATTTTACAAGGTTTACATGAAGGGGAGAATGTCGGCAACTGGACTTCTAGGCTGGAAAAGGAGCAAATATGAGAGACCTATTCTGGACAACTCCAAAAGTCTCGAAAATCTACAAAGAATTGTTTTGGAATGTATAAAAAATATTTGCTTAAGAAGATACCAGAGGGGACCCACCAGGCAGCCACAAGCCTGGGGGCGCGCCCCTATGGATCTTGGGCCACCTGGAAAGCCTCCGGTCCCCATCTTTTGCTATATGATGTGTTTTGACATGGAAAAAATCAAGAGAGAGCTTTCGGGACGAAGCGCCACCGTCTCGAGGCGGAACCTGGGCAGAAGCAATCTAGGGCTCCGGTAGAGCCGTTCTGCCAGGGAAACTTCCCTCCCGGAGGGGGAAATCGAAGCCATCATCATCACCAACGATCCTTTCATTGAGAGGGGCTCAATCTCCATCAACATCTTCACCAGCACCATCTCCTCTCCAAACCCTAGTTCATCTCTTGTATCCGATCTTTGTCTCAAAACCTTAGATTGGTACCTGTGGGTTGCTAGTAGTGTTGATTACTCCTTGTAGTTAATGCTAGTTGGTTTATTCAGTGGAAGATCATATGTTCAGATCCTTAATGATAATTAATATCCTCTGATTATGAACATGAATATGTTTTGTGAGTAGTTACGTTTGTTCCTGAGGACATGGGAGAAGTCTTGTTATAACTAATCATGTGAGTTTGGTATTCGTTTGATATTTTGATGAGATGTATGTTGTCTTCCCTCTAGTGGTGCTATTTGAACGTCGACTACATGACACCTAACCATTGTTTGGGCCTAGGGGAAGGCATTGGGAAGTAATAAGTAGATGATGGGTTGCTAGAGTGACAGAAGCTTAAACCCTAATTTATGAGTTGCTTCGTAAGGGGCTGATTTGGATCCATATGTTTCATGCTATGGTTAGATTTATCTTAATTCTTCTTTTGTAGTTGTAGATGCTTGCGAGAGGGTTTAATCATAAGTGGGAGGCTTGTCCAAGTAAGGACATCACCCAAGCACCGGTCCACACACATATCAAACTATCAAAGTAACGAACGCGGATCATATGAGCATGATGAAAACTAGCTTGACAGTAATTCGCATGTGTCATCGGGAGCGCTTTGCTTTATATAAGAGTTTGTCCAGGCTTGTCCTTTGCTCCAAAAGGAATTGGGCCACCTTGCTGCACCTTTGTTACACTCGTTACTTGTACCCATTATGGATTATCTTATCATACAACTATTTGTTACCGATAATTTCAGTGCTTGCAGAGAATACCTTGCTAAAAACCGCTTGTCTTTTCCTTCTGCTCATCATTGGGTTCGACACTCTTACTTATCAAAAGGACTATGATAGATCCCCTATACTTGTCGATCATGAGGATGCAGCCCCACCCTTGGGAGCTGGAGGCCATGGACGAAGAAGATCGCAGGAGGCTCGCGCTCGAGACCTCCTGAAGGCTGAGCAGGCTCCGGTACAGGAGCCCTTGCGGCCAGAACCCTGCAGCCGACGGAAGACAGGGCTGCAAGGGGCCTAGCGGCCTCGGAAGTGGGTGGTGGAGACACGGCTCCTCCTTCGTCGGTGGGGAGCCTATGGAACAGAAACTCAGAAGAAGAGCGCAAAAGGAAGGTTCAGGGGACGCACGCACTTACTCATTGAAGGAGTCCTGGTTTAAGGGGTCCTCGGATAGCTGACATGTTTCTCATGGGATGGACTATGTGGGCCGCCGGATGAGCATTAGATGATCGAAGGGCCCGTCGCTAGGGTGGAAGCTACAACGAGCTGTGGCATGCCCTCCAAGTTCTCGACAGTATATAGGCGTGTTTTTTCCTTCGATGTGCAACCGACCATGTGTAAACCCTAGGTACCCTCGACGTATATATAAGCTAGAGGGTTTTAGGTTGTAGGGGATAGAACAACTCATCTAGGGTTTAGCTATTTGATCCCGAGGTAGATCAACTCTATAACCCACATATCATCAATATAATCAAGCAGGACGTAGGGTTTTACCTCCATAGGAGGGCCCAAACCTGGGCAAACATCGTCTCCTTCGTCCCCTGTTACCATCGATCCTAGTCACACAGCTCGGGACCCCCTACCCAAGATCCAACGGTTTTGACACTAACATTGGTGCTTTCATTGAGAGTTTCGCTGTGATCGCCAAAGGAATCAATGGCTTGCCTTGTCGCAAGCAACAAGATCTGCAGGCGGCATATCCTCATCCTTGATCAGATCTTCACCAGTGGCGACGTCTCGTCGCACGCTGACCTGACCGGCCACCTTGGTCAGATCGGAATCCGTTTCCCCGATCAAGGAATCAGATTCAGAACCCTAGAGTTCGTCGCTGATTCACGGGGAAAACTTGTCTTGATAGAACCCTCAACTCCTATTAAGGAGCCCGCAGATCCTAGCGCCTCGACGCCAAGGACATTAGGCCCCGCCTCTGAGGAGGCCGTCACCCTCAGGCTGTCTGGAATGCCCAGACCAGTTGTTATGATTGGATCCATTGTGGCCAAATAGGACCTGGGTCCGCTTTCGTGCGACTCCAGAACTGCGACACCGCATATTCGACCCCACTCGCTTCAGCAACACGCATACTACCGTTGCCTCATTTCTAAACGAGCTATTTGATCAGCTTCAGGCCCTGCGCATGGCTGACGACCAGACCCCGGTCTATGACCGGCTCTGGCTTAAGCCCGACAATAGGGAGATTCTCATCCCCACGGTCACCCACTTAGTCGCCACCATTGAGTGTCCGGCTGGGGGCTCGTCCCCCCAGCGACCGGAATTAAAAATGGTTTATACCCCAATCTTTGATCATCGAGACCTTGCTTGCAACCCAGACCCTGGAGTTCGCTCTGGAGACAGACCGATATTGGTCCCTGATCTAGCACACAATTCGGAGACCATAACCCCGGACTTACATCATGGTGTGGAGTCAAAACTTTTCCCACCCACCACCCAAGCCAATCACTCAAGTATCGGAGCAGAGTCCAAGTCTTCAGACTTACAGGATGTTAAACAATTGCCAGGAGAGTTAGTTCATCATTTTTGGGCTAGACTCCTCCTCGCTAGAAACAAAGAACGAGGTCTTAGTGACTAGGAGATAATGGCAACCTTCAATCGCAATTGCCATGATGAAGGGATTCTTAACGCCCTGGCTCGTCGGCCCATTCGTGACTTCACCGAACTGTCAGACTTGGTACAAAAATATTGTGCCATGGAAAGCGCCTGGCAAGACGAATGGCTCTTTTCAGAACAAACCTTTACCGAATACCCTAGAGGAGATAGGAAAAAGAGCCTACCTCCGAAGCAGCCAA
This sequence comes from Hordeum marinum, assembly GCA_022496015.1. Lineage (NCBI taxonomy): Eukaryota > Viridiplantae > Streptophyta > Magnoliopsida > Poales > Poaceae > Hordeum > Hordeum marinum. Next base: position 311,284,008 of record CM039673.1, read on the forward strand.
CCAGACTCGAACCCGTCGAAAAGAGAAATAGGCCCCTTACAGGGGTCAGCACTGTCCTTGACGGGTTGTTGGATAAACCATGCCCCATACATTCCGTATTGCTGAACACAAGCCCGACTCATAGCCTTAGAGCTTTTTGGGTCATTAGGCAGGTCGCAAAAAGTGGTGAAGCCATTCTGGAGGTATTATCGCCGAATAGGCGCTCCACATCGCTGCCAGACTATAGCGCCGAAGTCCTGACGATCTACGCAACGTTTCCCTCAAGGAACGGGAGGAAAATAGGTCTTAGAGAACTCGAACAAGTCTCTGATGTGGCAGCAACAAGTGCATGGGCAGACATACCCATTACCTTCAGAGATACTGACCGACTAGACACTTTTCTCGGTCACTCACTGGACGCACTGGTTCTAAACCCCATCATCGATGGCTTCAGGTTACACAAAGTGCTAAGGAATGGCGGCAGTGGTTTAAACCTGATCTATGAAGATACCCTAGAAAAATGCAGTTCGACCGATCTCGCATCGAGCATAGCAGCACGACATTCCGGGGAATCATTCCGAGGAAAGAGGCGTGTTGTTCAAGACGCATCGTCGTGGATGTAGTGTTCGGCACGCTCGAAAACTACCAATCCGAAGAACTCCTCTTCCACATCATGCCCTTCCCCAGCGGCTACCATGCCCTGCTGGGACGTGACGCCTTCACAAAATTCTAGGCTATACCACATTAAGCGTATATGAAACTCAAGATGCTAGGACCAAAGAGGGTAATCACAATCTCAAGTGATCTGAATATAGCCCTTCGAGCTGAAAACAAAATAGTGGCGCTCGCCCTTGAGGCACTAGACGAGACCTTCACTACAGAGGAACTGACCGCACTTCGGTCAACAGTAGACAAGGACAATGTGATCCTTAGCAAAAGGCCCAAACCCACATACTTTAAGCCTGGAGATGAGATCGTCAAATTTCAGGTACATCCGACGGACCCCAACAAGACAGCGTCCATCGGAGCTCGGCTGGACCCCATAGTGGATGAAGCACTGCGAGCATTCTTACAAGAAAACTGGGACATCTTTGCCTGGCATCCTTTCGATATGCCCAGAATCCCACGCCAGCTGGCAAAACATAGTCTAAACATCATCACAGGTTTTCAGCCTATTAAGCAGACTCTGCGCTGCTTTTCCGAGCCAAAACAACAAGCTATGGGTGAATAATTAGCCAAACTGCTAGAGGCCAGATTCATTCGGGAAATTAAGCGCCCCAAATGGTTGGCAAACCTGGTGATGGTACCAAAGAAAGACAAATCTTGGCGGCTATGTGTCGACTTTAAAGACCTCAACAAGGCCTTCCCTAAGGACCCTTTCCCCTTACCATGCATAAACCAGATTATGGATGCCACAACCGGACACAACTCGTTGTGTTTCCTCGACGTCTATTCCAGATACCATCAGATTAAAATGAAGGAATTCGACCAAGCTACAAGCGCATTCATCACCCCTTATGGGCTAAAAATGCTAGGGCTACATACCAGCGCATGACCCAGACTTGTCTCGCAAAGCAAGTCGGTAAAACAGTCGACGCATATGTGGACGACGTGATAATAAAAACCAAATATGTCAGCCAGCTGATCAACGACCTAAGGCAAACCTTTTCCAGCTTACACGAGTATGATATACGACTCAATCTGGACAAATGAGTATTCGGAGTTCCCGTTGGTAAATTGCTCAGATTCATCATTTCCCATAGAGGAATAGAAGTGAATCCAGCTAAGATCCGCGCCCTATCCGAACTTGCAATTCCCATAGTGCTAAAGCATGTCCAGAGGTTAGTTGGGTGCGTGGTGGCATTAAGCCGCTTTATCTCCAGCCTCAGCGAAAAGGCTTTATAGCTCTACACACTTTTGAAATGGACCAACAATTTCGAATGGACCGATAAAGCAGCGGCTATGTTAAAAGAAATTAAAACACTGCTGACAAGCAATCCCATACTCACAGCACCAGGTGCTGGTGAAACCATGTTACTATAAATATTGGCTACCAACTAAGTCGTTAGCGTAGTGCTCGTCGTCGAACGAAAGGAGGAGGGACACAAATTCTGGACACATAAGCCGATCTATTATGTGTTAGAAGTACTAACGCAGTGCAAGTCCAGATACCCTCACTACCAGAAGATAGCCTATACAATATTTATGGCATCACCAAAACTCAGACACTACTTTCAAGAGTGTTCGGTTACGGTGGCCTCCGAAGTGCCGCTAAACAATATAATCAACAATAGGGATGCTACCGGCCGCACAGCCAAGTGGGCTATTAAGCTCTTTCCCTTTGAAGTCGTCTACAAGCTACGACGAGCTATCAAATCTTAGGTATTGGCAGATTTCCTCGTTGAGTGGATAGAGGTCGAGCTCCCCAGGGAATATAATACATACTCCCATTGGACGATGTACTTCGATGGATCTAAAACTCTGGTCGGACTGGGGGCTGGAGTTATTCTCACATCCCCCACAGGCAATAACGTTTGATACGTGTTGCAGATCATGTATGCCGATTCCAACAATGCAGCCGAATACAAAGCACTTCTACACGGTCTTTGGATGGTAGCATCAATGGGCATACGACGGCCGGAGGTACGGGGAGACTCCAACTTGGCCATCTCCCAAATCAACAGCGAATTCGATGCTAAAAACCCAAAGATGGCGGCATACAGAAACGCCGTCCTCAAGATATCCACATGGTTCGAGGGGTTAGAATTTCACCATGTCACTAGAGACAACAACCAAGCCGCCGACGTACTGGCCCGCATGGGGGACAAACGCGACCCCGTCCCAAAAACACTTTCCTACAACGGCTCTTTAAGCCATCGGTGGTTTGGCAGGACGATCATAAGGGTGTCGGTCTAACCAGCACGAAAGAGGTTGTTCCCCTATAAATGAACTAGACGACCAAATTATCGGCGGCTCTGTAATGGATGATATGCCTTTGGCTCATGAGGTCATAGCAATAATCGCGCCATGGACCGAACCCTTCCTCGCCTACCTTCTTCGCAAAGAACTCCTCGATGATCGGACGGAGGTGTGGTGCATAATTCGGTTATCCAAAGCCTATAAAGTCCACGAGGGTGAGTTATACAAGAAAAGCACCACCAAAATACTATAGCGGTGCATAACTGAGGAAGAAGGGTGGCAACTTCTAGCCGAAGTCCACGCAGGGATGGGCGACCATCATGACACGGCAAGAACCTTAGTTAGCAAGGCCTTTCGGGCTGGTTTCTTCTGGCCCACTGCTCGAGTGGACACCCGGTCACTTGTCAAACACAGCGTGGGGTGTCAACTTTTTGCAAATCAAAGTCACATGCCCCAAACAACTCTTCAGACTATTTCGATCACCTGGACTTTCGCGGTCTGGGGGCTAGATATGGTCAGACCACTTAAAGGGGGGACCAAGAAGAATAAATACCAACTGGTCATGGTTGACAAGTTCACCAAATGGATAGAGGCAAAACCTATCAAATCAGCCAAGTCCAGACCAGTAATCGACTTTATATCCGGCATGGTACACTGTTATGGCATCCCGCACAGTATAATAACAGACAATGGATCCAACTTCACAACCCAAGAGGTCAAAGACTGGTGCGCAAAGATGGGCATCAAGCTCGATTACGCATCGGTGTATCATCCACAGACCAATGGACAGGTCGAACGAGCAAACGATCTCATCATGAGCGGCATTAAGCCACGTTTGGTCTGATCTCTTCATGAGTCCGACTATCGTCGGGTGGAGGAGCTCGACTCTGTTCTATGGGGCTTGCGTACCACCCCGAACAGATCAACGGGATACACACTGTTCTTTATGGTCTATGGTACGGAAGTAGTCCTCCCTTGTGACATTATTCATGATACACCAAGGGTACGCATGTACGAGGAAAAGGAAGCCGAGTTAGATCGACAGGACGGCCTGGACGCCTTAGAAGGAGAGCGCGACATAGCTCGGTTTCGCTCTAATTTTTATCAACAACAGGCCCGACGTTACCAGAGTAGGGAGGTCAGGGCAAAAGCATATAATGTGGGTGAACTCGTCTTACGGCTCCCGAAGAAGCAGAAGCATAAACTCAACCCCAAATGGGAGGGCCCCTTCATAATTGACAAAGTACTCACGGGAGGGGCTTACCATCTTCGAAACCCGTCAGATAACCGCCTTGAACCAAACCCATGGAACGCAGCTCGTCTTCAGCGCTTCTACAGATAAACTGGTGCAGTCATACTCTCTACCTTTTACCTCCTTTTTCTTTTTTCTTTATTTCTTTTTTCCTTTCCCTCCCACCTTTATTTTTGGGCAGGTTTAAATTTTTCCTTCTCCTCCCAACTCTATGTCCGGCTCAACCGATCTTGTACTAAGATTTTTTTTGCTTACAACCTTAATTGTTAAACCTGAAGACAACCCCTGGGGGCTTCTTCCCAAAGCCAATGCTTTTTTACTCTAAGCATCTATTCATATTTATCGTGTATGCACATTTCCCTTTCCGATTTTAAGCCATTATATACATCAATTCGAACTAAGATTTTTGCCAAGCTGGGTTGCCTTGCTCCTGTGCTTACCCTCTACGTTCCCGATTGTTTGGCTAGAGAGTAAAGGGAGCACCTCTGCGATTGTTACGACTGGGTCATCCGGATACATACGTTAGACAGGTGAAGCCAAAAGCTAGCTATCTTCAGCAGACAATTGGTCGGCTACGATGGAAGAAACAAATGAGACTATGGCCGTTTGCACCATTACTCGGGCTTATTTTCTCACAAAAAGCCATTAGTTGCATACTAGCAGCATACGACCTTACTACCTACGATATACGTAGCACCCTAAAGAAAGGTATCGATAGAGGTACTATTTTCTTCGGAAGATGTTTATTATGCTAAGTAGTAATATAACATATCTCCCTGTGTGCTTTCTGTCCGTTCGCACCAAATGGCCGGATTGCCTGGTTCCCCGAACATGATTCACCCTTCTCGAGTGATATTTTATAAGGAACACTCCCAAGCTCTTAGCACAGGAGGTCGAAGCCGATGGCTGGTTAAGACAAAGTTTACAAGACAGACGGACAAATTTTCGTGATTATTTGTACATAGTTACATATAATCATACATTTGGCTGCTAATCGAGATTATCTATTATGGTGTCCAGGGAGAAATCTTCTTGCGAGAGACGGGCGGCGGGCATCACTTGGTCGTACACCAAGTGAAGCGGCACTTCTTCCCATCTAACCCTACCGGCCCAACCGAGCCATACGCTCGGGATTAAGGCCAGTATAACGGGTCTTCATCATCGCACGCACCTCTCGTGCTCCCTCTCAGCAAGTCGATGTCTTTCATAGCTCGAACCTACTTCGGGCTCCCTTGAATCGATCAACCAATTCGGTCATCTCCTCTGGAGATTGCTCGGCAGGCCATAGCGCTTTCACCATGCTCTTCATGGCCTTCCGAGCCCGCTCATGAAGGGCGGATAGCTCCTTCAGAAGGCTGCCCCAGTAGGATCCGATCTCTTCTTCGGGTCGCCCGGACAGGAGACCTATTCATGAATCAAGGCATTACCATTATACTTCATATATAAGAAGTAATGTCCGATGTTAAATCACACTTACCGAACATGCCCCTCTATAATTTCTGGTTTTCTTCTTGGGCCTGGGCCAAGTGAGTCTTTAAGCTCTCAATTTCTTCGGCCTGTTGTTTGTTTTCCGCCTGAAGGCGGTTCTTCTCATCAATGTTTCGTTGCAAAATGCGCAGCCGGCCTCATGCTGGGATTCGGCGTACCGCTGAGATTCTTGGGTTGTTTCTAAATATCTTCGCAATTGCCCTATTGATTTAGCTGCTACAAAGTACCCTTGCGTCAGCATGGGAATATACACTAAGATCAGCAGAACAGGTATACTCACCATGTGCCTCCCGGGTAAAACTCTTCACGTGATACAATTTGGCATTCATGGTTTCCACCTGTGTTCGGCTTGCCTCTAGTTCCTTGTATAGTTGTTCACTTTGCTGCCTTGGGGCCTGCAATAGCAGTAAGACAATACGAGGACCCTTAATTCGGTCGTTCCGACCAATTTAAGGCTCAGGGGCTACTGGGTTTACATGGGTGTTAGGACTTCTATAGGCAATTACTCACCTTCAGACTGGACAATATCAGTTTGACGGCCTCCCCGAACCCATCTCGGGCAGCTTTGATGTGCGCATCCGCCGAGCGTAGAGCATTAAACTCTTCTTCGGAGAACGCTGGGTGGCACAGGGCTTCTTGTCGCTGCCGATGATTCATAGCGCTCTCTACCTCAGATTTGGTAACTGACATCGCATCCCCGGAGTCTTCAGGGGCCTGATTGACCGTAGGGACCTCCGCAACGGGTTCGGCGTGAACCGAAGATCTAGAATTTTGAGCGCTACCGGACACCCGGGCAACATCCTCGGCAGAAGATGGTTGAACTCTCTGCCTGAGTATTTCGACATAAGGTCTCTTGTGAGGCTCTATTAGTCGTGATAATAAATTAAAATAGCTGAACAAAGTACCTTTCAGTTGAGCGAGTGGGCGGGAATCTCCCCATGGTCGGCTAATTTGACGGATCCATGTTGCTTTCCGGTCTGGGCACTGCCGCTGTAGCCGATGCATGTCGCGCAGACCGGCGACGCTTGGGGGTGGAGCCGGTGCGTTTGAATCGTTGTAGGATACTTTCCTTTTGTGGGACGAGTTATTCTTCTTCTTGCTTATCACAGAGGAAGGGAATGATCCGGGATAATCTACTATAATAGCCACCTTGGAGCGATCGAGGCTCTCCTGGTAGAAAACCCCGTCTTCAAGCTCAACTGTCAGATCCAGATCATCATGAAAGCCCGGATCGTCATCACGAGAATAGTCCTCGGGTTGGGGGGTCAGACAGTTAACTGTCTCGATGAAGCTCCTCCGTTCATGTTCACATAAGTTAAAGGCTTCGGTCAAGAAGGGATAAAATTGAAAACCCGAATTGTGGTCAGTGAGTTGAAAGGCTCACCCATTCGATGGGATTGTGACTGGAGTAGCCTTTCTTGGTTGGCAGCCGAGAAAAATCTTCTTGCTCCCCTTTGTATAGGTCGGCAAGTGCGGCAGCTAATGTTGTTTGATCGGCAGGGCCCAGTCATTGGGACCGTGTGGTGTCGCTTGTCCCATTGTAACACCACAAAGGGTGTATTCTCTGTTGAAGAGGCTGAACGCACCTGGTAATGGTGGCATCCATGACATCTATCATGGTCAACTTGTGATGGGCTAATACACTCACACGGGCTGCCAAATGTTGCACTTCCACGCTGTCTTCTTGGGACGAGCTCTTTGGTCGCCAGTTGTACCTCTTCTTCATGGGGGCGTTGGAGTATTCAAGAAAACCCCTCCGAGCTGCATCAAACAGGGGGACGTTCTCAACATAAAACCATTTTGAAGACCATTCTTCAAACTCCTTCGGTGTTCCCAGTGGATACCCCGTCCCCTCTATGCGGCATATTTTGTCCGACCTCCAAGATTGTCTTGTCCCGAGTACGAGGGACGAGGCAGAATTACTTCCTATACAATTCAAAGTGTGCCTCGCAGCCCAGGAACATCTCGCAAAGGGCGATGAAGCCCGAGATGTCAGAATAGACCCCGGGGGTGAGGTGATGGAGTTGGATCCCATAGAACTCCAATAACCCCCTCAAGAATGAATGAATGGGGAACTTGAGACCCCGCAAAAGTAAGGGTACAGAACATACACGCTCTGCCTTTTGTGGATTGGGGAAATTTTCCGTGAAGGCTACGTCGTGAAGACAAGACAGCATGGGTAACCGCCAGATCCAAGGAGGGAAGGTACCCTTGGGTCTCGAGGTTGCATAGTCGAAGAAGGGAGAGAGAACAACTTGTCCAATCCCCGACACAGGAGCCATAAGGGCGCGAGGAAGAGCTGGGGGCGCTTGCCATGTTCTTGTGGTGATCTCTCGTTGAAGGTTTTTTCTAATGAGGAGGATGAAGAGGATGTGGCTAAGACCATGATTCAGTTTGTTTAAATGGGTGGTCCCTCCGTTGTGGAGGGGCAGTCTTGTAAAAACCCACTGAACCGCTCATCTCCCCACGGCGCATGAAAATCGAGAGGTGTTGGCAGTTATTACAATAAACCCGGCGAGCTCATGACGCTTGGGATTTCTCTGATGATGGGATGGTTGCCGAACAAGAAGGGATAGAGGGACTCGCCTTGTGAGCCGAAGACTCTGACGCACAAGACTGTCCGGACATACCTCGACATTGGAGGCTCGTCCGGGGGCTACTGAGGGAGTCCTGGTTTAAGGGGTCCTCAGATAGCCGACTTGTTTCTCATGGTCCGGGCTATGTGGGACGCGGGATGAGCATTAGATGATTGATGCCCCCGTCGCCAGGGTGGAAGCTTCAAGGAGCCGTGGCGTGTCCTCCAAGTTCTCGACAGTAGATAGGTGTGATTTTTCCTTCGATGTGCAACTGACCATGTGTAAACCCTAGGTACCCTCGGCGTGTATATAAGCCGAAGGGTTTTAGGTAGTAGGGGAGAGAACAACTCATCTAGGGTTTAGCTATTCGATCTCGAGGTAGATCAACTCTGTAACCTACATATCATCAATATAATCAAGCAGGACATAGGGTCTTACCTCCATAGGAGGGCCCGAACCTAGGTAAACATCGTCTTCTTCGTCCTCTGTTACCATTGATCCTAGTCTCACAGCTCGGGACCCCCTACCCGAGATTCGCCGGTTTTGACACTGACACTCATCCACGATGATCCGCTTCCTCTTCATGGGCACCCACGGCGCCGAGGAGCGGCCACCCCTGGGCGCCTTCCTCTTCTGGCCGGCGCGGAGGCCGGAGGACGACATGCCGACGACTGGCACCTAGAACCATGCGGCGAAGGCAACGGCCTCCATCATTGACGGGGTGTCACCTTCAACCCAAGCTGGCCTGAAGCGAGAACCTGGGGAGCGGGCAGCAAAGGACGCCCCACATCAGCCACGGGAGGGGTCACGGCTTCAGGGTCCTTGGGGCTCCAGGCCCTCGCAGAGGGGTCACCCTATTGATGCGCCCCCTCCGGAGGGAGGAATCCCCACTCGTCGAAGCGCGGCATCTTCACGGCAAGGGCTTCCCGGTCCTTATAGTCATACAAGGGGAGGCCGCCCCGGGGGAGCTCATGCGGTTCACTACCGGTCAGGCGGCAGAGCAGCTCACGCAGCACACCGGGAGAAAGAGGCGGGACCTGGATCCTCATGGAATCATGAGGGCCAGTGAAGGCACACATCGGGCAGGAGTGGTGCTGGAGGGGAGCAATTCGTCGGCATGTGAACTCCCGCACCACCATCGCCATCGTCATGCCCGCTTTCTTCAGCTCCGCCAGCCTGACCAGGACCCGTGAAGTCGAGAGTCGGCAAGCTCCTCATGCTTCCACCCGGGATTTGGCACTACGGGGGCCGACAGAGGCTCAAACAGGGGGCCGGCCTCGGCAGCATCAACGTACACCCACTGCTGCCGGAATCCTTCTGCCTTCGAGGAGAGTCTGGCATCAAGGGCCCCCTCGGCCAATGCGTCGGCTCCTCTCAGGGACACACATCCAGAGAACTATTCCCCCGAGATCAACTCGAGGGGGAAGAAGTGTCAAAGCAAGGCCACAGAGGGGGATACACCAACGAAGGCCTCACACAGAAACACGAAGTCCGAAAGGAGGACAAGGGAGTCGGTGTCAAGGTGGAGCAAATGGATCCGATAATGTGAAAGCACAGTGGAGAGAAAGCCCGAGAACAGCGGCAGCAGGCTCGAGAGAAGCGCATGGAGATGAAGGGGGATGACAAGGGCCCCAAGATCGCTCCAAGGCCACGACCCAGCCAGACCTTGGTTGCCCCCCATTCGTTGGAACTGGCAGCCACCACCAGCTAAACCTTCTCCAACCCCTCAAGATTCACCACCAGGGACCCGCCCAACGCAGGCTCCGGTGACAGCGAGGTCCCCGGCGCCCTCAGGCCCTCACCCTCTCTCTTCTTGGGGGCCATAGCAAGGAATCGGGGTGAGGCATGTCGGAGATTCGGCGAAGAAGGCGAAAGCCACGGAAGAGGGGAAAACATATGACGAGATCGATGGGGAACAAAGGCGGTTTGTTGGCGTGTGCCAAGAAATTTGACAAACCTGACAATTGTCGAGCCAGCGTGAGGAAGAGGAGGCGTTGGCCTCTCGGAGATTGCTACATGTCAAGCCTAGCCCATAGGCAATCGGGGCCCGTGGCGCTTCCGTCCACCTTCAACGGCTTTGCCTAGAAGCCAACTCGGGCGCGCCTTGGGCCCGGGGGCTACTGTCGGTGTTCTGGGAAGACGTGTCAGCCTGTGGCCCAGGGCGCGGTCCACTCCGATGGCTAGTATGGCCTAGTGTGGCCTGACTCGAGACGAGGCCCTCGCGAGAGCCCTGGGCTCGCGAGGGAAGCAGCATCAAGACCAGCAAAGAATGGGCCTCCTCAGGCCCCCTCCAGAGCGGTGGAGATCTCTATGCAACGCCTGGCCTCGGCCCTCAGGAGGCCAAGGATGACGCCAGGTGGGACAGGCGGGTGTCAGCGTGCTAGGCGGTGCAGTTTCCCCTTTGGTGCAAAGGGGGCAAGGACGTACACGGCTTCCCAAAGTGCCCCCCAAAGGTTTCCATTCCGGTGCAACAAGACCATGACCACGAGCCCAGTAGGAAGGATGTCATCACCGAGCCCACCTCTGCATCATCATCAGCTACTTTGCAGGGGAAGACCACCTTTCATCAGGATAAAGATGTACTCATGTCCCCCTTCGAATTTGGCTGTTGTGGGATCCCTTCCCGCCATAGCGATAAGGGAAGAGGACCCGGAGCACTATAAGTAGAGGCTAGGCTGCATCGTAGAAGGAACAACGAAACAAAGAAGCAACACCACCAGAGCGCCCTCACGAGGCAACTCACCACTATACTAGTTCATCCACAAACCTCCTCGTGAGGCAATCCACCAAAGCAGGAGTAGGGTTTTATGCTTTGGAGCGGCCCGAACCTGGGTAAATCACTGTATGCATCCTCTTCCTCGTCATCGTGCGATTTCGTCATAGAAATCATCGAGTAGTGATCCATGTGGGCTGAGGTTGTAGGGGATCTTCGCACATGACCCTGGGTTCGAACTTCTTTGGGTTTTGTGTAGCCCGAAATCCGTCAGGGGTATAAGCCATGGTAAAGTTAAAATACAGTAGGTATAATGCAATAACAAAATATGAATCGGTTTGCAATAGTACCTAAAGTAGTGATTTTATTTCTTATTTTAATGGATCTCATGAAGATTTTTTTGAGTTTTGTGTGATTGAAGTTTTCGAGTTTTGGGTGAGATCACCATGGATGAAGGAATAAGGAGTAGCAAAAGCCTAAGCTTGGGGATTCTACCACACCCCCAAGATATATCCAAAGAGAAACAAGCAACTAAGCTTGGGGATGCCCCCGAGTGGCATCCCCTCTTTCTTCTAATGCTCATCGGTGTTTTACTTGGAGCTATATTTTTATTCGTCACATATCATGTGTTTTGCTTGGAGCGTCTTGTATCTTTGCTTGCTTTGTTTGTTAGTTTTTTCCTTTGTATCCTTGTTGTACACACCTATTTGAGAGAGCCAAATTTATGCTACCATTTGCTATAATTGCTCTATGTGCTTCATTTAAACTTTTTGAGCTATAGAAATTGCTCTAGTGCTTCACTTATATCTTTTTGAGCACGGTGTGCTTGGAAACTTTTGTAGAAATACTCTCATGCTTCACTTAGATTAATTTGAGAGTTAGTAAATTTTGAGAAATCCTCTCCTGCTTCACTTATACCTTTTTGAGAGATGAAATCTTTATGTTCATGTGCTTCACTTAAAATTGCTTGAGCTTGCCAAAAATCAATGGCAATATATGAAACTAGTCCCAAAGTGATAGATATCCAAGGAGGATATAATAAAAACTTTCATGAAGATCATGGGACAAATTAAACGCGATTCCTTATAATAGTTTTGAAATATGACGATAGTAATATGTGAGTCATGTTGATGAGTAATTATGCTTAGTAGGAATATTGGTGTTAAGGTTTGTGATTCCCTACGCATGCACGAAAGTCAATAGTTATGCAATTAAGTTACATCCTACTTGTGGTGCATTATTCAGTGTCATTTATGTTCAATGCTCACTGGTGTGAATTTTTGTTTCTTGGTTTGGTCGCTTGCCAATCTATTTGCTAGCCTTCACTTGTACTAAGTAGAAATACTATTTATGCATCCAAAATCCTTAAACCAAGTTTTGACTTATGAGTCCACCATACCTACCTATATGCGGTATTTCCATGCCATTCCAAGCAAATTTGTATGTGCCACCTCTAAATTTTTTAAATAATTTTTCTCTTTTGTGTGCCTGTACCGCTCATGAAATGGCGGGGATTATCCAATACTTTTCATGCTAGATGTGTTATTCTCAAGATGAGTGTTTATTCACTTGTCATTGCACGAGAGTGCGGCGGTAATAGGGATGCCCATTCTCGAAATAAAAAATAAAAAATATTTACTTTATGTTGTCAAATAATAAATTCCTTGGAAGTGTTGGTATGGAAGGCAACCGTGGATACGGTCCGCCATGGAAAGTGAAAGTTTGGTGGAAAAAGGAATAAACTTTATTTTCTATTTGGGAACTGCCTAGGATATATCTAGCATGGAAAGTATTGTGAGCTACTTTGTCATTTTCGTTGACAGGAAAAGCATGCCACCCAAAATATTTTTCTCTCTCAATTTAAACACTGGAGCTCTGGCACCTCTACAAATCCATACTTCCCTCTGTGAAGGGCCTATCAATTTACTTTATGCAATTTTATTTTTGCTTTGAGTCTCCATCTTCTCTTATAAGCACCAACTAGGGGGCACTATGATCATACTTTAGCATTGGGCATAGCTAATATTTGAGTGTGTTTCATGAATGGATCAATGATTGAGCATGATGGGCTAGGGATAACTTTCTTTAGTGTTGATATTTTGAAAGACATGGTTGTTTGTTGACATGCTTGAGTATTGAAGTCATTATGTTAAAACTAGACTATTGCTTTGAATCATTATGAGTCCAAATGTCCATGCTATGTAAAAGAACAGAATGTGATGAACATGTTAGGCAACATTCCACATCAAAAAATCTGTTTTTATCATTTACCTACTCGACGACGAGTAGGAATTAAGCTTGGGGATGTTGATACGTCTCCAACATATCTATAAATTTTTTTCTTGCTCCATGTCATTATATTATCATTCTTGGATGTTTTGCCATCATTTTATTATAACATGGTATCATTTTTTGGGACTAACCTATTGACATAGTGCCAAAGTGCCAGTTGCTGTTTTGCTTGTTTTTTACTTTGTAGAAAATCAATATCAAACAGAGTCCAATCGCGCAAAAACTTTTTGGATATTTTTTCTGGACCACAAGACACCCAATGGACCAGAGAAGCCGGAGGAGTGGGCCGAGGAGAACACAACACATCAGACCGCGCCAGGGGGGCATGCCCGCGCCCTGGTGGGTTGTGCCCTCCTCGGGACCCCTCTCCACCGCCTATGATGCCTATAAATTCCCAAATATTTCAAAACCCCTAGGGGACTCGACGAAACACAATTCCAGTCGCCGTAAGTTCCAAAACCTCGAGATCCAATCTAGACACCATCACGGAGGGGTTCATCTTCATCATAGGTGTCTCTCCGATGATGCTTGAGTAGTCCACCATAGACCTACGGGTCCGTAGGCAGTAGTTATATGGCTTCCTCTCTCTCTTATGATTCTCAATACAATGGTCTCTTGGAGATCTATTTGATGTAAACTTTTGCGGTGTGTTTGTTGGGATCCGATGAATTTTGAGTTCATGATCAGTTTCTATCCATGAATATTATTTGAGTCTTCTTTGATATCTTATATGCATGATTGCTTATAGCCTCGTATTTCTTCTTCGAATGTTTGGTTTAGTTAGGCCAACTAGATCGATTTTTCTTGCCATTGGAAGAGGTGCTTTGTGATTGGTTCGATCTTGCGGTGTTCTTTCCCAGTGACAGAAGGAGCAGCAAGACACACATGTATCGTTGCTATTGAGGATAACAAGATGGGTCTATTCCTACATGAACAAATCTTGTCTACATCATGTCATCATTCTTATTGCATTACTCCCTTTTTCCATGAACTTAATACACTAGATGCATGCTGGATAGCGGTCGATGTGTGGAGTGTGGAGTAATAGTGGTAGATGCAGGCAGGAGTCGGTCTACTTATCTTGGACGTGATGCCTATATAATGATCATTGCCTTGGATATCGTCATGACCATTTGATTTTCTATCAATTGCCCAACAATAATTTGTTCACCCACCGTGCGCTATACTCATGAGAGAAGCCACTAGTGAACCCTATGGCCCCCGGGTCTACTTTCCCATCATATTGCTTTTCGATCTACGTTTTTGCAATCTTTGTTTTCTGATCTACAAAACCAAAAACCCATAAATATATTGCTGCATATTTACTCTTTTTATTTTGTGTTATTGCGAGATCTATCTCTCCTATCCATCATTACCTAATCTATCTTATTACCGTAGTGAGCGTGACAACCTCTCTTTCGCGTCGGGTTGCAAGTATTTGTTGTTTGTGTGCAGGTGCTATTTACATGGGTGCGTGATCTTCTTCTATGGATTGATACCTTGGTTTCATAACTGAGGGAAATAGTTACCGTCGTTGTGTTGCATCATCCCTTCCTCTTTGGGGAAATACCGGCGCAGTCTCAAGCCACGTCAGAGGTCGCCAAGTCGATGACCTACACCTTGATCGATCGAGGCTGGGGCAGCCTCAACATTGGTGATCGCCGGTACTACCACGGGTGTAGCTCTCACGAGGGTTGCCGGGACCGTCGGGTCTTTGTACGTCGTCCTAGCTCGCTAGGGCTGCAGCCACGGTCGCCAAGCCTGCCGTTGCGTCTGGCGTTGCGTCCTCCTCCATCTAGACATAAGTCGGTGCCTTGTGTAGTGGCCATTGTCGTAGCTATCCTTACGTCATTGTGGTTCTTTCTCTAGCGCTCATACCATCAGGCGCACTCTGCGTCGAGCTTGCAATGTCGCACACTGTGATCCCTAGATGCTTTCAAGATGACCCTAGCTAACTTGATGGCTTGCTCGTATCGCAATTCCTACCTCTTCTGGCTTTCGTCGGGAGAGATGGCGACATGTTCGTCGACCACCAAGCCGACCATCATGTCGGCGGCCTCGAGTCCACCATCGCTCAACTCCATCCTGTCATCGACCATTCGGGGTTTGACGGTATGTGTGGTGGTAAATAGCTAGGGGGTCAGTGACCCGCCATCGCTGGCCATCGATGTGGTTATTTATAGCTATAAGTTGGCTAGGGGATTGGGGATTTTACAATTTATCGCTGCGGTTGGTGCTTGCGCGGGAAGACTAAGTGGATCCCATGAGTGACGATCGGCCACCATTGCTGAGGGTAGGAGGCTACGGGCGGTGAGGCGTGGCACACAGTTGTCAGTTTACACCCATGTGTGGTTGCGTGACTCATCGGAGGCGCTTCATATTTTACATCCGGGCGTAGTATATCTATTCTGCATGGCACACAATTTGTGGGACATATGTATAATGCCACATCCTCAAATGTGCAATTTTTGTGTAATAAAGATAGATCATACACTTAGGTATTTTCAAGACAAGATTCATAATTGTTATCACATGATAACTACTGCATTCCATCATTGCAACAATTACATTACTCAATATAAGCTGTAGGAACACTTGAAACAAGCAAACTATGCATGCAAAACAGAATCTATCAAAAACAGAACAGTTTGTAAAGATCTGAATGATAACCATACTTCCCTGACTCTAAAAATTCTGAACAATTAGTACAACTCAAGGAATTTGCATATAAATGTTGTGTAAAAAAATTAGAAATTTTTGACACTCCAGTAAAATCATATAATTCATATACTGGACGCAAAACTTTCTGTTTTTGCACAGAATCAAACAAGCAAGTATCCACACTATCCCAAAGGCTTTACTTGGCACTGTATTTAAATAAATGGCACAAAACATGATTACTACAGTATCGTAATCATGTGAACACATCAAAATAGAAAGTAAAAGTGTTGGGTTGTCTCCCAACAAGCACTTTTCTTTAATGCATTTTTAGCTAGGCATGATGATTTCGATGATGCTCGTATAGGAGTAATAATTGAAACATGCAAAAGAGCATCATGAATCTCATGACAAGCACATTTAGGTCTTACCCACTTCCTATGCATAGGTATTTTGTGAGCAAATAATTTATGGGAGCAAGAATCAACTAGCATAGGAAGGCAAAACAAGCATAACTTCAAAACTTGGAACACGTCGAGATGAAACTTGATATTATTGCAATTCCTACAAGCATATGTTCCTCCCTCATAATAATTTTCAGTAGCATCATGAAGGAATTCCACAATATAACCAGCACATAAAGCATTCTTTTCATGATCTACAAACATAGAAATTTTACTACTCTCCTCATAAGCATTTTTCTTCTCATACATAATAGTGGGAGCAATCTCAACAAAATAACTATCATGAGATACTTGATTGACAAACCACTTTGAATATTAAAATCATGATAATAGTTTTCATGGTTGTCATTACTCTTTATAGCATACGTGTCATCACAATAATCATCATAGATAGGAGGCATGTCATAATCATAATAGTTTTGCTCATCAAAACTTGGGGGGCTAAAAATACCTTCTTCATCAAACATAGCATCCCCAAGCTTGTGGCTTTGCATATCATTAGCATCATGAATATTCAGAGAATTCATGCTAACAATATCACTATCATGCTCATCACTCAAAGATTTAGTGTCAAACATTTTAATAACTTCTTCTTCTAACACTTGAGCACAATTTTCCTTTCCATCATTTTCACGAAAGACATTAAAAAGATGAAGCATATGAGGCAACCTCAATTCCATTTTTTTTAATTTTCTTTTATAAAACCAAACTAGTGAAAAACAAGAAACTAAAAGATTTGATTGCAAGATCTAAAGATATACCTTCAAGCACTCACCTCCCCAACAATGGCTCTAGAAAAGAGCTTGATGTCTACTACAAAACCTTCTTCTTGTAGACTCGTGTTGGGCCTCCAAGCGCAGAGTTTTGTAGGACAGTGGAAATTTTCCCTCAAGTGGATGACCTAAGGTTTATCAATCCGTGGGAGGTGTAGGATGAAGATGGTCTCTCTCAAATAACCCTGCAACCAAATAACAAAGAGTCTCTCGTGTCCCCAACACACCCAATACAATGGTAAATTGTATAGGTGCACTAGTTCGGCGAAGAGATAGTGATACAAGTGCAATATGGATGGTAGATATAGGTTTTTATAATCTGAAAATATAAAAACAGCAAGGTAACAAATAGTAAACAACGAGCAGAACGTGGTATAAATGCTTGGAAACAAGGGCTAGGGTCCATACTTTCACTAGTGCAATTTCTCTCAACAATATTGGCATAGTTGAATAATACATAAATACCTCTCGTGCGACAAAGAGTTCACTCCAAAGTCACAAATAGCGGAGAACTAATGAAGAAATTATTGTAGGGTAAACCACCTCAAAGTTATCTTTTCCGATCAATCTTATGAGCTCAATTCATCACCACAAGATAGAGAGGGCAAAACTCCATATGATTCACATGTATCAATAAAGCTCACGGTACATCAAGATCGTGCCATCTCAAGAACACGAGAGAGAGAGAGAGAGATCAAACACATAGCTACTGGTACATACCCTCAGCCCCAAGGGTGAACTACTCCCTCCTCATCATGGAGACCACCGGGATGATGAAGATGGCCCCCGGTGATGGTTTCTCTCTTCGGCAGGGTGCCGGAACGGGCTCCCGATTGGTTTTTCGTGGCTCTGGAGGCTTACGGCGGCGGAACTCCCGATCTAAGTTTCTTTTCGGAGGTTTCTATATTTATAGGAATTTTTGGCATCGATCTCACGTCAAGGTAGTGCTCGAGGGGCCCCCAAGCTTGCTAGGCACGACCAGGGAGTGGCCGCACCTGGCACGCTTGTGTCCTCCTCGTCCACTTCTTGACCCACCTTTTCGCTCTAGTATTTTTTATATTTTCCAAAAATATTCTCCGTAAATTTTCATCTCATTCCGAGAACTTATATTTCTGCACAAAAACAACACCACGGTAGTATAAGGGTGTTTGGATTTAACATCCCAAATTTTCAATTTGGAATGTTTTACAATTATAGTTAAGCATCTATTCATTTTGATTGAAATAAATGTGGCAATGGAATTTTTATTTGTGAAGTTGATTTCATTTCAATTGGCATTTGATTTCTATTTACAAATTCCTGACAGGATACTTTGTGAAGAGAGTATGAGAGGAGGTAACATGACACCCCTAAAGTCAGAGGAAAATAGTGCCAATTTATTTCAAAGTCAAATTTGGTTTTAGTTGAATTTTTCAAAAAAATAAAGTTTTATAAAAAAAATCGTTTGACCCTAAACAAATGTTCACGTTATAGGATTTATTTTTACGATCGTTTTTATATATAATACCTTATATTTATCTTTCGTATTGCTTTTGTTTATCTCCGTAAGATTTCTGTAAAAAAACATTAAAAATCGGTGGGCAGGCCAAGCTGGCCCAGCGAGCGCTAACCCTAGCCATCACGCACGCACGGGAACATCTCCCATCGATCCAGGTCGCCGCCACCTCTCCTGTTTCTCTCTCTCCTCTCAATCTCTCTCGTACCACCTCTCCCTCTCACCTGCCGTTGGGTCCCACCCGATCTCCTTCCTCCTTCCTCACGAAAACGGATTCCTAGATCAGAATGAAACCATGCCACCTCGAGTCCATGATCTCCGGGATTCGATCTTCGGAGACGACCCCTGCTCCAAGAAGTTGTCCTATAAGTACGCAAGGCCAACCTCGACCGACCCCCCCAAAAAAACCACGCCAAAACCACCTCCATGTCTTGCCATCTTGGTTTGGATCTCGCTGTGCTCGAGCCAGTTCACGCACGATTCCGACGCCGTAAGACCATCTCGACCTCTCTATTTCTTCCAGTAGGCTCCTCTCTTCGTCATCTATATCGCGGACATGAGCTCGTCGTTCATCTCTGCCTACAGATGCGACACCAACCTCGCCCGTCCCGCTGGAGCACGGAGTTCACGGAGACGCTACGCTCGACTTCGGCATCACCTCGCCTCACCATCAACGAAAACCGAACGCCCTCAACCTCACGCATCTCCTGGACACTGTCACCGTCAACCAAGATCACCGGAGTAGACGCCCCATCGACCTCCTCTTCTTTGTTCCCGTCGACGACACCTCTGTAAGAACGAGCGCTCTCTCTGTTTGCTAGCAGGGTTTTTTTCTGTAGATCGGAACGATAGTTTTTTTCGGTTATATTCTGTTAGTCCGGTTTAGATCCGACCAACTAGTTAGTTTTCTTGAAGCCACTAGCGCCCAAACACTTATATAGAAACCGTTCACTTCCTGAACCCGTAACGAATACCTCAGAACCACCCGTAGCGCGCCACGTGGCACTTGGCCACAATGTAACGCTTTCAGTAAAATCCTGTTTTCAGGTTTAGATGCGTTTTTTTGTATCTTTAGTTTTACAACTCTGTTTTAGTGATTCTTTTTGCTACGGGTTCACAAAAATCCCATCTTTTCATAGGAACCAACGAAAAATATTTTTAGACCTTTTAAATTACAAGTTTAAAATAGATTTGTATTAATCACTAAATTAGACACAACTTTTATTTAAAACTTGATTTTTTGAGTGTTTCTTTTTGCTAAAGATTTATATATGTTATACCTATCCAGAGGACTAATAAATATATTTTTTGTTTTCATAAATTTTCGATCTCGACAGATTCAAGGTCTATTTTAGTTAGGCCATAACTTTTGTTTTATAAAACCTTTTCAATCGATTCTTTTTGCGTAGAAATTTGTAGTAAAATTCCTTTCTGTTTTTATATTAGAACTTTAAATTTTCTCTGTTAAAAAAAATATTAGATGCAGAAACTATTTATAGTCGTTTTACTTTAGAAGAAGCTTTGCAATGGAATTTTGGATGAATCTTTCTTTCCTTTGTTTTGTTTTTCTTGTTTGCGTTGTTGAATTGTTTTAGTACTATTAGTTTTACTTTGTGTTATTATAAGTTGTGTTATGGTTATGCTTATTGTGTGTATTGTTTGATTCGTTAGATCATCCGGAGTGCGAGGCTTGTTATCTAGAGTCACTCGAGTGCGAAGATCGTCAGCAAGGCAAGTTCACATTGATCATATTTTACCTATGTTTTTATTGCATTAGTTCTGACATCTCCACCCATTGCATGAAAAGTAGGTACTTGGAAACTTGGTTACTTGAGTAGTGTCATGTGGTAGGCACCCTTCAAACCCACACCTTGGACCCGGGAAACGTTATTTTATTTTTGCTATGCTTTTAGTAGACGGGATTGGTTGTGTGATTCATGAGAGTTGTGAGATAAATTGTTACAAGACCAACATGATGATCAATACTTCAAGACTTCAAGTTTTCAACATACCTCTGGGTGGATGACGGTATGACCGGCGCCTTGGAGAAACCAGTGGTTAGCCTAGGTGTTGTTGGAGAAGTGTCGGTATTCACGTGGAAAGGTCCGCCCAGGCACAAAAAGATGGATGGATACTTCAAGACCCAAGGCTTAGCTACATAGCCACAAGCCATTATGGGCTCTGGCTCGGTTGGACACTATGGTGACTCTAGACAGCCGGTGCTACGAGATGTAGAAGAATGGTATGAATGGATGGGCACCAACAGAGTCTCAGAGGAACCCTTTGGAAGACCCTGTTTTGATCATCTGATTCTCAAACACCCTGAAGTGCGAGGACTTCAACAGAGGTGATCAAATCTTGTGGGGAACGTGTGCAAAACTCTGTAGAGTACTCAAACCTAATCGATTAGCCGTGTCCACGATCATGGACAACTTGAGCCAAAGGAACTGAAACTATCTGGAACTCTCAACACAAATAATTATAATGATGAGGGTATTATTGTTAAATTGGGTATGAGAATTGGTTGGTGAACCATCTCATTAAACAACCAACATTGTAGTAATAATTTTTGCTTTCCCCTCTCTTGTTGTAGGAAAAAATTGCTTTACGCTAAACTTAAACTTACAGTTCCACCTGCCATATATGCATGTAGAGTAGATGATTATTTTCACCCTCTCTTTTGTGACTTGCCGGCATATTCAATATGCTGGCCTACACGGCTGCAACGTAACTTTTCCATCCAGGAGTGAGGATACGCTCTACGCTCGGTGAGATGCCCTTGGAGTCAGATGGACTAAACTACCTTTGAAGCTTCAGCAAGATTTTGGATTAGTTTATCTCATGAGTTGTCCTTCAGCCAGTTTATTGTAATCTTTACCGTAATAAAGGACTCGATATGAGATTTTGATTAATAAAGTAGTGTGATTTTCCCTTTGATATATACATTGATGTACCGTGTGTGTACCAGCATGATCTTGCGATGGTACGGAAACACCGGAGATTCGACCGTATTAGGTCGGGTTGCTACATTGGATGCTTAAGTAGTATTTCTACTTGGTGTGGAAGTTTTGGCTAATATGAGGTGGAATCAAGCACCACATGTTGGAGGATCCACAACAATATAACTTCTATACAAATATACCCAAGCATAACTCATTACGTTGTCTTCCTTGTCCAACTTAAACTAATTTGCTCAAGTTTGAAAATAATTAATGGGTAATCACAATCATAGAAGATGTCCAAGGTAGTATATTTATATGTGAAATCTCTCTTCCTTCAATATTTTTTCAAGAATGGCTCAAGTGACCAATGCGGTGTTTGCTAATTTTCAATAAATTTTACCACCTATACTTCTTATATGTGAAGTCATTACTGATATTACATTCATTCAACCATTTACTCATAGGATATAAGTGAAGCACGAGAGTAAATGACAAAACTACTCCAAAACATATAAGTGAAGATCAATGACTAGTAAAATAATTAAGTAGCTATGTGAGGACTTTCTCTCTCTCAATAAAGATTCTCAGATCTGAGTATTTTATTTAAACAGCAAGCAAAACAAAAATAGCACTCCAAGAATAGCACACATCATGTGAACGAATAAACATTTGTCTCAACATAGGCTAACCGATAGTTGACTAAGAGAGGTGGGGTGCGTAGCATCCCCAAGCTTAGATACTTGAGACTTCTCTCGCAAACATCCGCAACTACAAAAGAATAATTAAGATAAATCTAACCATAATATGAAACATATGGATCCAAAACAGCCCCTTACGAAGCAATGCATAAACTAGGGTTTAAGCTTTTGTCACTCTAGCAACTCATCATCTACTTATTACTTTCCAATGCCTTCCCCTAGGCCAAAATAATGGTGAAGTGTTATGTAGTTGACGTTCACATAACACCACTAGAGGAGAGACAACATACATCTCATCAAAATATCGAACGAATACCAAATTCACATGATTACTTATAACAAGACTTATCCCATGTCCTCAGGAACAAACGTAACTACTCACAACGCATGTTCATGTTCATAATTAGAGGAGTATTAATTATCATAAAGGATCTTAACATATGATCTTCCACCAAGTAAACCAGCTAGCATCAACTACAAGGAGTAATCAACACTACTAGCAACCCACGGGTACCAATCTGAGGTTTGAGACAGAGATCGGATACAAGAGATGAAGTAGGGTTTGGAGAGGAGATGGTGCTAGTGAATATGTAGAAGGAGATTGA
This sequence comes from Hordeum marinum, assembly GCA_022496015.1. NCBI lineage: Eukaryota > Viridiplantae > Streptophyta > Magnoliopsida > Poales > Poaceae > Hordeum > Hordeum marinum. The sequence goes on from CM039673.1 coordinate 311,306,862, forward strand.
ACCCATCTCGATGAGAGGATCGTTGGTGATGACGATGGCTTTGATTTAGCCCTTCGGGAGGGAAGTTTCTCCGGCAGAATAGCTCCGCCGGAGCTCTAGATTGGTTCTCCCAAGTTCCGCCTCGAGACGACGGCACTTCGTCCCGAAAGCTCTCTTATGATTTTTTCCAAGTCAAAACCCTCCATATATCAGAAGATGGGCGTCGGGGACCTACCAGGTGGGTCACAAGCCACCTAGGCGCGGCCAGGGGGTGGCCATGCCTGGCAGGCTTGTGACCTCCTGGTGGCCCCCCTCTGGTATTTGTTTCGCCCATATTTTTGATATATTCCAAAATAATTCTCCCTAACTTTTCAGGACTTTTGGAGTTGTGCAGAATAGGTCTCCCAGATTTGCTCATTTTGGAGTCCAAAATTCCAGCTACCGGCATTCTCCCTCTTCATGTAAACCTTGTAAAATAAGACACAAAAGGCATAAGTATTGTACCATAACATGTAGTAACAGCCCATAATGCAATAAATATCAATATAAAAGCATGATGCAAAATGGACGTATCAACTCCCCCAAGCTTAGACCTCGCTTGTCCTCAAACGAAAGCCGAAATCAATAAATATGTCCACATGTTTAGAGATAAAGGTGTCGATAAAATAAAATACGGACATGAGGGCATCATGATCATCTTTAGAACAGCAATACGTAATGATATATAATTCATTATGCTGGAGTAACAATTCATTCACAGGGTAAAAGTATGAACCAAGAACTTTATTGACAACTAACAAACTATGCTCTGAGTCATTGAAGCAATTTGCAATTTATCATAACATCGAAAAGAGTTAATATAAGAGCTTTTAAAGCAAATCCACATACTCAATCATCTTTTGGTCTTTCGTAATTGCTAACACTCACGCAGTACTCATGAGATCAAAGCTTCAATCGAACACAGAGAAAGATAGGGTCTTATTGTTTTGCCTCCCAACTATTCACCTCAAGGGTAATGTAAACAATAATAACTCATGATCACCTAACTCCGAGTGGATATATGTGTTTAGATCATTCCCCAAAACATAATTCTTGCCGAGAGAAGGCAAAAATATAGGAAGCGATGAAGATCACCATGACTCTTGTATAAAGGTAAGTACTTGTAAAGTAGAAGTAACAGATAGGCCCATGGCAAAGGGAAGCAGAGGTTGTCATGCGCTTCTTGTTTTTTGTATGCGCAAAACCTTAATGCAAAGGAACTCCATGTTGTATTGCCCTTTGTGATAGCAACCTTTATTATGCAGTCTGTCACTTTTATTTTTTTACCATCACAAGTTCGTACAATGCTTATTTCCCTTACAATAAAAGATCATACATATTTAGGAGCAATTCTTATTGCTTTTTGCACCGATGATAACTTACTTGAAGGATCTTACTCAATCCGTAGGTAGGTATGGTGGACTCTCATGGCAAAACTGGGTTGAGGGTATATGGATGCACAAGTAGTATCTCTACTTGGTGCGGAAGTTTTGGCTAATATGATGTGGAAGCAAGCACTACATGTTGGAGGATCTATAACAATATAACTTCTGTTCAGAAATAAGCAAACATAACCCATTATGGTGTCTTCCTTGTCCAACATCAACTTCTTAGCATAAAATATTTTAATGAGTGCTCACAATCATAAAAGATGTCCAAGATAATATATTTCTATGTGGACCTCTCTTTCTTTATTACTTCCTTTTTAATTGCCCCAATGACCAATCGCCATGCTTGTCAACTCCCAATTCAACCAACACACTTCTTATATGTGAAGTCATCACTACCCATATGAACATCATATGTACTATTTGCTTTTACTCTATTCTTCTTTTATTTCTTATTAATTTTTCTCAAGATCGTAGCAAGCAAGCAAAGCCCTCATATCAAAACTACTTTTCATTATATATAACTCTTAGACTCACTTACATAAGGGGAACAAAAAGCAAAAACTCAAAGCTAGACCATACTAAAAAATTTATTCTACAAGATCAAAATAAAACCAAAAGGATCGAACTAAGAAAAATAAGAAAAAGAAAAAGGCGTGGTGGTGATACGATACCGGGGCACCTCCCCAAGCTTGGCACAAGCCAAGTGGAGTGCCCATACCCATGTGTTTTAGATGTCCTTCTTTGGTGGTGATGGTGGTATATTCTTGGTGATGATGCCCCTCGGAATGCGATTCTCCTCCTCAAGCTTGTTATTTTGCCGCCTTCAATCCATTATCTCCTTGCGAAGCTTTCTAGTGACGGTTAGATACCCCATCACCCATGGATGTTTCATTGCTGCGGGAGAAAAAACAACACTCTTTTTTCATATTTTCATAAGTAAGGAATCTAGTCTTGGGAGGGATGACCGATTCGGAATTGCTAAGCTCCGAAGTTCCTCCAACATGACTCTAGGATGAAGATGAGAAGTGGCTTCTTGGTATTCCTCCATGGCATCCACCCTTTTCAAGTCAGACTCCACCTCTTCCTCTGTGGCCTTCCCAAAGTGATTGGCTTCGCTATATGCTCCGGGCCCTGGTGTCGGGTGAGAGACACAGCTCTCCCCGATCAACTCTTGGGACGACATCTTGCTCTAAAACTGCTGCAGAAAAAACTCAAAACGAAAACTGGAGGTATTGTCGTGATACGAAAGTCCAAGCCTTCGGGAAATTATATAATGAATTTTTACCGACCCAAGGGAGTATCCTACAAGAAACGGAGTCCGTAGGGTGCACGGGGTGGTGACAAGACATCCAGCCGCGGCCAGGGGGTGGCCGTGCCTGGCAGGCTTGTCACCTCCTCGTGCACTTTTCAGACTGCTTTAAATTTTCCTAATTTATTATAATTCCAAAACTGAGAAAAATTGCTATTGGGAAATTTTTGGAGTAGGTTTTCTTACCGTACCACATACCTATTCCTTTTTGGAGTCTGAAACGTTCCGGTAGGTCTCCCTAATATACTCCTCCGGAGTTATGGTATTGATAATATTGGTTTCAACATTTATGGGAGTACCTGAGATATAATGTTTGATTCTTTGCCCATTTACCACCTTCGGATTTGTGCCTTCGGCGTTGTTGATCTTGATGGCACCAGAGCGATATACTTCCTTGACAATGTAGCGCCCTTCCCATTTAGAGAGAAGTTTTCCTGCAAAAAATCTTAAACGAGAATTGTATAGCAAGACATGGTCACTACATTGAATTCATGCTTATGTATCCTTTTATCATGCCATCTCTTAACTCTTTCTTTAAACAACTTGGCATTCTCATAAGCATGGGTTCTCCATTCATCGAGTGAGGTAATGTCAAATAACCTCTTCTCACCAGCAAGTTTGAAATCGTAATTGAGCTATTTGATTGCCCAATAAGCTTTATGCTCTAGTTATAGAGGTAAGTTACATGCTTTACCATAAACCATTTTATACGGAGAGATGCCCATGGGGTTTTTATAAGCAGTTCTATAAGCCCATAATGCATCGTCAAGTTTCTTAGACCAATTCTTTCTAGATCTATTAACAGTCTTTTGCAAGATCAATTTAATTTCTCTATTGCTTAATTCTACTTGACCACTAGACTGAGGATGATAAGGAGATGCAATTCTATGATTAACATCATACTTAGCAAGCAACTTACGGAAGGCACCATGAATAAAGTGTGAACCACCATCAGTCATTAAATATCTAGGGACTCCAAATCTAGGGAAAATAACTTCTTACAACATTTTAATAGAGGTGTTATGATCAACACTACTAGTTGGAATAGCTTCTACCTACTTAGTAACATAATCAACAGCAACTAGAATATGAGTATACCCATTGGACACTAGAAAAGTTCCCATATAATCAAAACCCCGAACATCAAATGGTTCAATAACAAGAGAGTAATTCATAGGCATTTCCTGACGTCTACTAATATTGCCAATTCTTTGACATTCATCACATGACAAGACAAACTTACGAGCATCCTTGAAGAGAGTAGGCCAATAAAACCCAAACTGTAGTACCTTGTGTGCAGTTCTATCTCCAGCATGGTGTCCTCCGTAAGCCTCGAAATGACACTTGTATAGGATATGTTCCTATTCATGCTCAGGTACACAATGTCTAATAACACCATCTACTCCTTTATAAAGGTGAGGATCATCCCAAAAGTAATGTCTTAAATCATATAAGAACTTTTTTCTTTTGTTGGTATGTGAAACTAGGCGGTATAAATTTAGCAACAATGTAATTAGCATAATCAGCATACCATAAAGCATTACGCGAAGCATTTATGACAGCTAATTGTTCATCAGGGAAGCTATCATCAATAGGTAGTGGGTCATCAAGAACATTCTCTAACCTAGACAACTTATCCGCTATGGGGTCATCAGCACCCTTTTTATCAACAATATGCAAATCAAATTCTTGTAGCAGAAGAACCCATCTGATAAGTCTAAGTTTAGCATCTTACTTTTCCATAAGATATTTAATAGCAGCATGGTCGGTGTGAACAGTTACTTTGGAATCAACAATATAAGGTCTGAAGTTATCACAATGAAACACAACTGCTAAAAATTCCTTTTCAGTGGTAGCATAGTTTCTTTGAGTGTTGTCTAGAGTTTTACTAGCATAATGGATAACATTTAATTTCTTATCAACTCTTTGTCCTAGAACAGCACCAACATCATAATCAGTAGCATCACACATAATTTCAAAGGGTAGGTTCCAATCAGGTGGTTGAACAACAGGTGCAGAAATCAAGGCATTCATAAGAATTTCAAATGCTTCTACACAATCATCATCAAAAATGAATGGAACATCTTTTTGCAAAAGATTAGTGAGAGGCCTAGAAATCTTAGAGAAATCTTTAATAAACCTCCTATAGAAACCAGCATGACCAAGGAAACTTCTTATACCTATGATATCCGTAGGACACGACATTTTTTCAATAGCATCAACTTTGGCTTTGTCAACTTCAATACCTCTTTAGGAGATTTTACATCCCAAGACAATACCTTCATTCACCATAAAGTGGCACTTCTCCCAATTCAAGACAAGATTAGTTTCTTCGTATCTCTGCAAAACTCGATCAAGATTGCTCAAACAGTCATCAAAAGAAGTTCCGTAAACGGAAAAATCATCCATCAAAACCTCAACAATCCTTTCACAAAAATCAGAGAATATAGCAGTCATACATCTTTGAAAGGTAGCAGGTGCATTTCATAAACCAAAAGGCATACGTCTATAAGCAAAGGTACCAAAAGGGCAAGTAAAAGTGGTTTTTATCTCGGTCCTCTTTTGACACAGATATTTGGGAGAAGCCAGAATAACCATCTAGAAAACAAAAATGAGTGTGTTTGGATAGTCTTTCTAGAATTTGATTGATAAAAGGTAGAGGGTAATGATCTTTCCTGGTAGCTTTATTTAATTTCCTAAAATCAATTACCATTCTATGCCCTGTAACAATTCTTTGCAGGATCAATTCATTTTTATCATTAGGAACTACGGTAATACCTCCTTTCTTAGGGACACAATGAATGGGACTAACCCATCTACTATCAACAATAGGATAAATAATACCTGCCTCCAGAAGCTTTAATATTTCATTTCTTGCCACTTCTTTCATTTTAGGACTTAATCGTGGTTGGTGATCAACAACTGGTTTAGCATCGAGCTCCATATTAATTTTATGCTGACATAGAGTGGGATTGATGCCCTTAAGATCATCAAGAGTATATCCAATAGCAGCACGGTGCTTCCTTAGAGTTTTCAATAATCTCATTTCTTCATGCTCTGAAAGGTTAGCACTAATAATAACAGGATATATATTCTTTTCATCAAGATAAGCATATTTCAGAGTATCCGATAACTGTTTAAGCTCAAACACGGGATCACCCTTGGGTGGAGGGGGGTCCATAAGTATTTCAACATGCAAGTTATGTTTCAAAATAGGATGTTGATCAAAGAAAATCTTATATATTTCATGCCTTTCATTAATGTGCATATCGTTTTCATGGTCTAGCAAATATTGTTCTAAGGGATCAGTAGGAGGCACAACAATAGAAGCAAGACCAATAATTTCATCCTTACTAGGCAATTCTTTAGCATGGGGTTGTCTATGAAATTTAGAGAAATTAAACTCATGAGAAGCATCCCCAAAACTTACAGTAACAGTTGCCTTCTCACAATCTTTCTTGGCATTAAGAATATTCAAGAAATGTCTACCAAATATAATGGGACAAAAATCATCTTGTGGGGAACCAAGGACAAGAAAATCAGTAGGATATTTTATTTTCCCACACAAGACTTCAACATCTCTAACAATGCCATCTGGTGCTATAGTATCTCTATTAGCAAGATTAATGGTAACATCAATTTTCTCTAACTTAGTGGGTGCAATATCATTCATAATTTCTTTATATAAGCTAAAGGGAATTGCACTCACACTAGCACCCGTATCACACAAGCCATGATAACAATGATCTCCTATTTTAACAGAAACAACAGGCATGCCAACAATAGGTCTATGTTTGTCTTTGGCATCAGGTCTAGCAATTGTAGCAGCTTCATCACAGAATTGAATAACATGCCCATCAATATTATCAACCAAGAGAACCTTAACCATAGAAACACTAGGCTCAACCTTAATTTTTTCAGGAGGTGTAGGTGTTCTAACATAGCTCTTACGAACCAAAGTTGAAGCTTTAGCATGTTCCTTTATTCTAACAGGGAAAGGTGGTTTCTCAATATAAGCAGCAGGAATAACACGATCAACATTATAAGTAATAATTTCTTCTTCAACTTTAATAGGTTCAACTACTTTAACTTCAACGGAGGATGATATTTAAACCACTTCTCCTTAGGGACATCAACATGAGCAGCAAACGATTCACAGAAAGAAGCTACTATCTCAGAGTCAAGTCCATACTTAGTGCTAAATTCACGAAAAGCATCGGTGTCTACAAAGGATTTAACATAATCAAACTTAAGGTTTATACCTGACTCCTTACCTTCATCGAGTTCCCAATCTTCAGAGTTGTGTTTAATTCTTTCAAATAAATCCCATTTGAAGTCAATATCTTTCTTCATATAGGAACTAGCTAGCACAAGAAGTATCGAGCATGGATTGATCATTACGAGAAAGCCGAGCATAAAAATTCTGAATAATAATTTCTCTCGAGAGCTCATGATTGGGGCATTAATATAACATTAACTTAAGCCTCCCCCAAGCTTAACCGATTCTTTTCTCCTTCATGAGGCCAAAAATTATAGATATAATTCCTATCACGATGAACTAGATGCATAGGATAGGACTTCTGATGAAATTCCATTTTCAATCAGTTGTAGCTCCATGATCCAATATCATCACATAGCCTATACCACGTCAATGCCTTCTCCTTCAAATATAAAGGAAAGACCTTCTTATTGACATGATCCTCGGGCAGACCTGCAAGCTTAAATAATCCACAAACTTCATCCACATAGACTAGATGCAAATCGGGATGTAGTGTTACATCTCCTGCATAAGGATTAGCCAGCAGTTTCTCTATCATACCCGAAGGAATTTCATAATAAATATTTTCAGTAGGTTCAATAGGTTGAGGGGCAACTCTTTGTGCTTCCGGTAGAGGTGAAGATACCCTGAACAAGCCTCTCAAAGGATTACTTTCCATAGTAACAAGTGACAGTAAATTTCAGCACACTATATACATTTTTCCTTACCAGATTCCACTTACCAAAGGCGCTTCACTCCCCGACAACGGTGCCAGAAAAGAGTCTCGATGACCCACAAGTATAGGGGATCTATCGTAGTCCTTTTGATAAGTAAGATTGTCGAACCCAGCGAGGAGCAGAAGGAAATGACAAGCGGTTTCCAATAAAGTATTCTCTGCAAGCACTAAAACTATGTGTAACAGATAGTTTTGTGATAGGGTAATTTGTAATGGGTAAGAAGTAACAAGTGTAGCAAAGGTGCAGTAAGGTAGCCCAATCCTTTTTGTAGCAAAGGACAGGCCTGGACAAACTCTTATATGAAGCAAAGCGCTCCCGAGGACACATGGGAATTTTCGTCAAGCTAGTTTTCATCATGTTCATTTGATTCGCGTTCGCTACTTTGATAATTTGATACGTGGGTGAACAGGTTCTCGGGTGCTTCCCTTACTTGGACAAACCTCCCACTTATGATTAAACTCTCTCACAAGCATCCAACTATGATGGAAGAATTAAGATAAATCTAACCATAGCATGAAACATATGGACCCAAATCAGCCCCTTACGAAACAACGCATAAACTAGGGTTTAAGCTTCTGCCACTCTAGCAACCCATCATCTACTTATTACTTCTCAATGCCTTCCATAGGCCCAAATAATGGTGAAGTGTTATGTAGTCGACATTCACATAACACCACTAGAGGAGAGACGACATACATCTCGTCAAAATATCGAACGAATACCCAATTCAGATGATTACTTATAACAAGACTTATCCCATGTCCTCGGGAACAAACTTAACTACTCACAAAGCATGTTCATATTCATAATCAGAGGAGTATTAATTCTCATAAAGGATCTGAACATATGATCTTCCACCAAGTAAACAAACTAGCATCAACTACAACGAGTAATCAACGCTACTAGCAACCCATAGGTACCAATCTGAGGTTTGAGACAGAGTTCGGATACAAGAGATGAACTAGGGTTTGGAGAGGAGATGGTGCTAGTGAAGATGTAGATGAAGATTGACCCCCTCTCGATGAGAGGATCGTTGGTGATGGCGATGTCTTCGATTTCCCCCTCCGGGAGGGAAGTTTCCTGGCAGAACAGCTCCGTCGAAGCTCTAGATTGGTTCTGCCCAAGTTCCGCCTCGAGACGGCGATGCTTCATCCCGAAAGCTCTCTTATGATTTTTTCTAGGTCAAAAACCTCCATATAGCAGAAGATGGGCGTCGACGACCTGCCAGGTGGGTCACAAGCCACCTAGGCACGGCCAGGGGGTGGTCGCGCCTGGCAGGCTTGTGACCTTCTCGTGGCCCCCTCTGGTTTTTGTTTCGCCCAATATTTTATATATATTCCGAAATAATTCTCCCTAAGTTTTCAGGACTTTTGGAGTTATGCAGAATAGGTCTCCCAGATTTGCTCCTTTTCCAGTCCAGAATTCTAACTGACGACATTCTCCCTCTTCATGTAAACCTTGTAAAATAAGAGAGAAAGGGCATAAGTATTGTACCATAACATGTCATAACATCCCATAATGCAATAAATATACATATATAAGGATGATGCAAAATGGACGTATCAGCAGCCAAGGGCGAGCACGAGGGGACTGACCTTTAGAGATATTTCCTTCTTCTATTCCTGCGCTCCTGCAGAAGGGGGAAGACGACCTTAGGATGCGGCAATCTTGGCTCTTGATGCGTGAAATCCGGTGCTTGGTAGTTGACTGACCAAATTTTGGGCCGACGAACCGACACCTATCAGCGCCCTAATGGAAACCTAATCACCTGCATGCATTTTGGCTGGGGGTTCAAGGCTCTTTGGAGAAAGCATATTTTTGCCCTATTATATTTTATGTTGGTCTACTCTAATAGCTTGACACTTCCGGTGCACAACGACCTAATGGAAACCTGATCACGTGCATGCATTTTTGCTGGGGGGTTAAGGCTCTTTGTAGAAAACATATTTTTCCGTATTATATTTTATATTGGTCTACTCTAATAGTTTGACACTTCCGGTGCACACCGCTCGTACTCATATGCAGTTTGGGCTTGTGGACTCCCGACACACTTTGATCATCCCAAGCTTCCCTCCAGAGATCATGGTTCACTCCCAGTCCTCTGAGGAATAGCGCTGCAACTCCCCGTTGGTTCAATCGGGGACACGTCCTCAATGAGTTGCTCAAGGTTGTCCGTAATCGGGGACCCATCTAATCATGATCCATTTTTAAAAGAATATAATTGTCCAATGAACTGCTCAAGGTTGTTCGTAACTAGGGACACGTATAATCATGATCATTTTTTATACGCTCTGTAGAGGTTTGTGTGCTTTACCCGTGATTCCCGGTCACACCCTTCTGCTACTAAACTTCAATTGTGAAGTAGCTAGGTAGATCAAGACAAGACTTTTGGGAAGTATTTGCCCTCTCAAAATGACATACTCTGTCCAACCTACACATCTACATCTGCTGGTATGCCGTGGGAGGGTTCCCACAACTTACTTGATTAAGACAAAGCCCATATTATCTCACGGTTACACATGGAAGCTACTAAACTTTGAATTCATACAGTCTCTTTGAGCCTGGGAGGTCACCCACAAAACATGCGTCCATCAAAGCAATACCAAATCATTGTGAGTCAGTTGTTAGTGAGGGATGTGTTTTCATTGAAAACTACGACAAGGGACAGGCATGCCGTATATAGTGATAGTTCTAGTGACATTTTTTGGCCATCGCAGAAGATAGCTTCGGCGACGAATTTGGGTTCGTCATACAAGAAATGATCTTGTATGATGGACGAAGTGGCACCATCAAGGTTCTATTTTCTGTGACGGTGCTTCAATGACGGTGGGGGTGAAGGTTGAAAAATGCTGCCAAGGTATTTGCCATAACAAAGAACGATTTTATGTGACACAAGTGAAAAGTCGCAAAAGAGCCAAAATTTTGTAGTGAACTAGACAAGATTCTCCTGTGTCCTCAACAACATTTTAACTATTATAAGAACACATCTGGCTTGTCCTTCACATACATAAGGGTTGGGCCACTTGCTGCAACTATTTACTTTTGTTACTATTTGCGTTGTTACAAATTATCTTGATATCAAATTATCTGTCAAAACTATCTTTACAACACTTGAAAAACCTTACTGAAAACTACTTCTCAATTCCTTATATTCCTCATTGGGTTCGACAATCTTACTTATCGAAAGGACTATGATTAACCTCCTATGCTTGTGGGTCATCATACACCAACCTCCATGACAGCCTTGACAACATGCACCATTTTAACATACACAAACACGGTCATCCAGGCAAGCCCCTCACAACCCCCCACCCACACCCACACATATATGCTATAGACACCATCTGAGCATACACAAACAAGTTTAGCCAAGCAAGTCTGTATACGACCACCTGGGCAACAAGCACATAGCTCACATGTGTCTGGCGCATATGGGGAGCACACTAAGTGCAAGCAGCAGGGACTGCACGACTCAGAAAGTGAGAGAGACAGTACATGGTAACTATTTACTTCTTATTTCTCTCCCATTGCCGCCCAAGGCCTTGTTCACTCTCTCTCTCATTGTCCCTTCATTCCCATCGATGGTGGTCGATGCTCCACCATTGTACCACCCATCTTCTTCCCCTGTCGACGATAGTATCTACAACTGTTGGCTTGCCACTGTGATGCAGGGGGCATCACCAGTCAGTAGAGAGGATGGTGACCTCCCCTTCCCTCATCTGCACTAAGCTGCCAGGATGATCTGGGTCAACAGAGGTCGGTGCTTCGTCTACTACCACAATGATGTTGGAGTATTAATTTGGAAATAATCAATCCTCCAACGCTGAAAAAATGCATAAACTAGACCTATTATTGTTCTCTCGAATATTTTGGAGAGAAGGTTATGAAGGAATGAATCCATTTTTACTCTTTTAAAGATGATGTTAGTTTATTACTCCATTCATGCCAAAATGGCATCTATACATGCCATAGCAATCATTTCAATTCACAAATCCATGTGGCAGCCAAACGCGTTTCTCGTGATTGGATTTCCATTTTAACCAAATGAAATCTTAGTAGAGATTTCATTTCATTTCATTTTTGCCAAATGAAATGAAATGAGGGGTGCCAAAACGAGCAAGCAAGTTTTGTGTAAATATGTTTGGATCAATGGAAATAGTTTAGTACTTTATGGAAAGAACAGTACAAAAACAATGATTTAGAAGGTGATTAAAAATTCCAATTCCAATTTCTGAAAACATAGAAACAATAAATGTTGCATTACCACTACTAACAAGATGCCATGCCACGAAAGATGGCCTTGACTTGACAGAAAATATCCGTTGACAACATTTTTTGCCACACTGCACACTGCAACAAACTTGCAAGTGTACCGACAACATTTGTTGGTGCAACAACAGAATATGATCCGCTTGCAATACATAGATTTACTGATGGATTATTTGCTGTCAATAGTTCATGACAATAGTAATTTGAGACAAGAGTAATTCAAGAGATATTTGTTGTCAATGATTCAAGTGATACTCCATCAGTATTTGTTCAAATCATTGTATAATGTACATACTTACTACTGAATTTGGCAGAATTTTTAGTGCAAAATATGTGTAAAATTGTATATAAATATGTGTATACACAAGAATGCCAAAATGCGCTACTCCCTGTAAAATTGTGTATAAAAATGTCAATATGACAAGAGTAGAAGGATGTCAAATGTGTGTATACAAAAGAATGCCAAATGGAGTAAAATGGTAGGTCTTCATAACTTTTCAAAATTTTAGAAAGATATGTTGTACAACTGACTTGCAGTACCAAGTTGCTTTTTACTCCACCAATTTGCATCATAATGGAGTACTTACTCTGCTTAAGAGGGAAGGAGGCACCTGTTTCCTGCTTAATATTCACAACCCATGGCTTCATGGCCAGGAGAGAACCTGGCCATGTTAAACTTTTTGAGTTTGATTTTACCCTTAGTTTTTTGAATTTGATTTTACCAGTAATTCTTTGAATTTGATCTTACTAGGAGTACAAAACTTGCCATCCTTGATTTATAAAATGGAGTTTATCGGTACAAACTCTTTGATTTTGATTTCTATACTGCACAACTATGTTGGTTTTGAGGATGTGATCTATGCTCTTGATCTCTGAAACACGCAAGGCCGTAGCAAGAACGCAACTCACTTCTGACCAATTCAGATGACGTGCAGAACAACTAAATTGAACCTATTTAGCTACTGAAGAAATATGTAGTGACTTAAACAATTGAACTAAACTTATTTAGCTACTATAAATAGCAAGCAGCGACTCAAACTGCAGATAGATTGAGGTTAACATTGACAAACTACCACAAATTTGTCCTTATTATTCCCGATACAAGTACTATTGTCGACACCCCTGTTTCTTGGCCTGCTGCAGAAAGAAATCAAGCAACCAATTTCAGAGTTTACCATGAGAGGGAGCAGAGGAGGGGCTTACCATCAACTATGTCTTGCGAGGTAGCGCTTGCTAAAGTGATCTTGCTGTGACAGTTGGATGGTTGATAGAGATGCCGAGGTCGCCGGGCGCAGGCCTGCTTCGGTTTCTTGGCCCGCTGAAGCAGCCGGAGGAGGGCCATGATGGCGTGTGCTTCCAGCTGGAGGTGAGTGACGTCGTGTGACCGGCCGACGGTGGCGGGGACGTGGACGGATGGTCGGCCACGCCGGTGACCGAGGCGGCACGCCACTCGACACACGTGCATCGCATGTAAAATAAAAATTTCTTACGCACAGAACAACCAAGAACATGCTACGGAGATGGATCACACATCATTACCACTAGACGCACAGTTTTGTGCAGTGGAAGTAGAGTTCGGCAGCCCTTTCGCATGGTCCATCTCCTCCTCGTCTGATCTCCCTCGAACAGCCGGTCCGGTCTCCCTTGAACAGCCGGTCGCCGGATCCCACGTACAGGTTTGTCAGAGTGGCGAAGTGCACCGTCTCTAACGGTATTCGTGCGTGCAAGGGGAACACCGTGCGATGGACTGCTAGGTCCGATCACATAGTTCGGCGGCGGCGAGTGGAGGTGGCTAGTTGCAACTCATGCAAATCCCTAATGGCGGCGCTGAAGCGATCTACCGGATGGGTGTGCCGCACCTCCACTTTATATAGGCATCCGACGCGGGCTCAACTCTTGGGCCTCACATGGATCCTAAAGCCCATGTGTTCGTTACCTTAAGCATGCAACCCCTTAAGTTCTCATTCACTTGGTCATGAGTCAGATCGCATCCGGCTCGACCAGTCGGTAGCGGCCTCTAGCAAAGTGTGCAGACTCCAAGTGTCCGATGAAGCTGGTTAGGCAAACATGTACTTCACACTTCTATTCCCTTTGCCACACGATATATATTGTTGTGCTCAAGTCATCATGGTCATCCTTGTTGTAGCACGACCTCTTTCTCATTCCGGTGAATCCGACCAACACTTCGGATTATCTCATACTCCTCATCGCATGGCCATGCTTATCCAGGTCGGATCACCTGAGGGGCCCAGAGTATATCTCTCCTGATCGGAGGGGCAAATCCCATCTTGCTCGACCATGTCTCGCAACATGGGTGTGGACAAGCCTGAAACCTACCTTTGTAACTACCCAGTCACGAAGTAGCGTTTGGTCGGCCCAAAGCAAGTTTGTCACCATCCCAAGTACATGCGCCAATATCAGGTCTTAGGACATATAACATATGTTGTACTAGAGACACACATATGACATATCGCTGCGTCTCATAGTTTGGTTTGTCCAACTCAGACCTTATCTCGACTCGGACCCTACTACGTCGAATTCGACCAGATCTTTCTGAGTCCATATTATCCATCCAATGCTACATGGTCAGTGAGACTGGACCATCCACCGTGTCATATGCTAGTCTAACAGGCTGCGTGTCCACACAACCCTTCCGACTAGGGACCATTTAGGACAGTCATCATACAATGCATAGTCTCACAAACAAGTCACGTACTTGTTAATACACATCAATGATAATGTACAAGGACTATATTTTTTCATAAACACATAGGAAATATCATCATACATGGTTGCCTCTAGGACATATCTCCAACAGTCTCCCACTTGCACTAGAGTCAATCAAATAGACATCGAATGCCATAGCTCTCACATGTCCCTCATGCTTGGGTTGTGGAAGTGGCTTAGTCAACGGATCTGCAACATTTGCATCTGTGTGAATTTTGCATAAATTAGTATCACCCTTCTCTACGAGCTTTCGTATCAAGTGATATTTTTGGTCTATGTGCCTGGTCTTGTGGTGTTGTCTCGGCTCCTTGTCCTGTGCGATGGCACCTGAATTATCGCAATAAAGGTCTAACAGTTTTTAGCAGCCTAGGAACACACCAAGATCCTCCAGAAACTTCTAAATCCAAACACCTTCCTTTGCGGCTTCACAAGCTGCAATGTATTCGACCTCTGTTGTAGAGTCAGCCATAGTATCTTGATTGGAACTCGTCTAGCTCATTGCTTCTCCATTCATGACATACACAAATCCAGTTTGCGATCAACAATCATCCCTGTCGGTTTGGAAACTAGCATCAACGTAACCCTTTACGCAGAGCTCCTCCTCACCTCCATAAACTAGGAACGTCTCTTTAGTCCTTTTCAGGTACTTAAAGATAGTTTTCACCGCTGCCCAATGACTCTCACCTGGGTCGGCCTGGTATCTGCTTGTTAAGCTTATTTCATAGGCAACATCAAGTCGTGTACATAGCATGGCATGATATGATTGTCGAGGCATATGGAATCCTACTCATCCGGTTTCGCTCATCAGAAGTAGTAGGACTCTGAGTCTTGCTTAGCCTTATACTATGAGAGATGGGCAAGAACCCCTTCTTGGACTCACTCATGTTGAACCTCTTCAACACTTTGTCTATGTACGTGCTCTGGCTCAAGTCGAGCAACCTTCTCAATCTATCTCTATAGATCTTGATGCCTAAAATGTACACTGCCTCTCCAAGGTCTTTCATCGAAAACTTGCCATTCAATGATTCCTTAACTGAGTTCAGCATCGAAACATCATTTTCGATCAGCAGTATGTCATCCACATACAAGATCAAAAATACTACCGAGCTCCCACTAGACTTCGTGTATAAACAATAGTCCTCTTAGTTCTGGATGAAACCAAGGTCAACAATGACTTCATCAAAACAAATATTCCAACTCCGAGTTGCTTGCCTCAATCCATAAATGGATCTCTTGAGCTTGCATATTTTACCAGTGTTAGCTAGATCGACAAAACCTTCGGGTTGTATCATGCATACATCCTATTTTAAATTTCCATGAAGGAAAGCCGTTTTGACATCTATCTGCGATATCTCATAATTGAAATATGAAACTATAGCTAGTATGATCCTTACCGACTTCAGCATTGCAACCGGTGAGTAGGTCTCGTCGTAGTCAATTCCTTGAATGTGTCCATAACCTTTAGCGACAACCTGAGCTTTGTGGATATGAACATTTCCATCCACATCGGTTTTCTTCTTAAAGACCCGTTTGCAACCAATGGCTACTACGCCAGGTGGCAGATCAACCAAGTCCCAGACTTGATTGTCATCCATAGACTTTAACTCGGATCTCATGGCTTCCAGCCATGCCTCGGAATCTAGACTCACCATCGCTTTTGCATGCGTGGTCGGCTCATCGCTTTCTAGCAACAACACATCGCGCACTCTGGCTCTAGTGCCGACTCCACTACGGGTTCTCTGACCGACTCCGATATGATCACATCATCAGCCGAGTCGCCCCCGAGTGGCTCTTGAATTTCTTCAAGTCGCACCGTTCTCTCATTTGCCTCCCAACTGAGAAACTCTTTCTCTAGGAAAACCCCATTCCGAGCAACAAACACTCTGTTCTCTTCTCGGTTGTAGAAGCTATCTCCCAAGGTTTCCTCGGATATCGCACGAATATGCATTTATCTGACTTGGGCGTAAGCTTGTCTGACATGAGTCGCTTGACAAATGCTTCACAACCCCAAATCTTTAGAGAAGACAAACTAGGACTCTTCCCAATCCACATCTCATGTGGTGTCTTGTCTATGGATTTTGATGGTACCCTGTTAAGTGTGAAAGCTGCAGTTTCTAGAGTGTACCCCCAGAATAACAAGGGTAAATCCGATTTGCTCATCATAGATCGAACCATGTCTAACAAGGTTTGATTTCTCCATTCTGACACACCATTTCTCTGCGGTGTACCCGGAGGTGTGAGCTAAGGTACTATACCTCGGCTTTTCAGATGATCATCAAACTCCTGGATCATGTACCCACCTCCACGATCTGATCGCAAAAGCTTTATCGTCTTGCCGAGTTGATTCTCAACCTCGTTCTAAAACTCTTTGAACTTTTCAAAAGTTTCTAACTTGTGCCTCATCAAATAGATATATCCATACCTACTCAAGTCGCTGATAAAAGTCACGAAGTACCGATAGCCACCTCTGGCTGTGGTGCTCATTGGACCACACACATCACTGTATATAAGTTCCAATAGCTCTGACGCCCTCTCGCAACTCTTTGCAAAAGGAGAATTAGTCATATTGCCTAGCAAGCAGGATTCACACGTCTCGAACGACCCAAAGTCGGATGAAGTTAGGAGCCCATCATCATGGAGCTTCTTCATGCGTTTTAGACTTATGTGTCCAAGCCGGCAATGCTAGAAGTATGTCAGATTTACCTCATTAGGCGTATGCCTCTTAACATTCACGATATAGACTGGTTCCATTTCTAGATTTAAAATAAAAATCCCACCAACAATGGGTGCATAGCCGTGGAACATTCCATTCAAATAAAATGAACAATCATTGTCCTTTAAATTGAATTCATAACCTTGACTCATCAAGCATGAGGCAGAAATAATGTTTTGACTAAATGCAGAAATGTAATAACAATTATTCAATTCCAGAATAAATCCTGAAGGAAGTTGGAGCTGCATCGTGCCGCCCTCCAAAGCAGCAACTCTTGCTTTGTTGCCAACCCTGATGTCAACCTCCCCTTGTGCCACACGCCTAGTTCTTACCAACCCCTGCATCGAGTTGCAAATATGAACAACTAATCCGGTATCAAATACCCAAGAGCTACTAGGTATGTCAGCAATGTAAATGTCTATAACATATGTAACAAGTGTACCTTTGCCTGAAGAAGCATCCCTAGCCTTCTTGCCATGCTCAGCAAGCCACTTGATACAGTTCCTCATCTAGTGACCAGCTTCCTTGCAATGAAAACAAATGGTCTTTGAGTTTGGTCCGGACTTCGGCTCAGCGGTGGAGACAACCTTCTCTGTGCCCTTTGCCTTACCTTTTTTCTTGGACCAACTCTTTTTGAATTTAGCAGAGTTCTACACCATCAACACTTGATGCGTGCCTTTCTTAATATCTTGCTCTGCCACCTTGATCATCCCATGCAATTCAGTGAGCTTCTTATCCATGCCGTGCATATGATAGTTTGAGACGAATGTCCCATAGCTATGTGGAAGAGAACCCAGAATTGCATCTATGAATAGCTCGTCCCCAAGTGGGAAGCCTAATCGATCCAAAGCCTACACGTACCCGATCATCTTGATCACACGCAGGCTTAGTGGATCACCCTCTTTTAGCTTACAATCTGTCAAGGATTGACAGACATTGAACCTTTTGGTCCTAGCCTGCACCTGAAACATGCTCTTGAGACTCTCGATCATATTGAAAGCCTGAATGTTTTCGAAATGTTGTTGAAAATGGGGCTACATACAAGCCAGCATGAGGCGGCTGATCTCATTTGATTCATAAACGAGTTTCTGGTGGGCATTCTTGGTTGTGGCACTAGCATTCTCGGTAGGTTCCTTTAGAAGTGGATCCTCTAGAACATGTTCCTTTTTATTGTGCTTGAGAACAGTTCTCAAATTTCTATACCATGTGGTAAAGTTGTTCCATTTAGTTTATCCTTTCCCAGGATTGATTTCAATGCAAAGTTGGGTTGAGCAGGTGGTGCCATTGATCTACAACAGAAAATATGCAATAACTAAGCAATGTGTTTATGTAGAGTAATTCAAGCCTTAAAGCGGAACTACTCCCAGTGAAGTCGGCATCCCTCTACAAACTCTTAGTGATTCAAGATCCGACTAGCACAAGCGACTAGTGAGCTTTAACATCACTCATAGCCAACTGCCTATTTGGTAAGCAACACCTTGCTAATCGTATCTCTATACGACTCCTGTCGGTCGGGTAGGTATCTTATACCCCACCTCCCGACCTTCTTTGACACAAGGCCCAAAACCATTTTGATAGCCTTGTCAAGTTAACCTGATGCAGTGCATGCCCGTGTCTGACACGAACCCTCCAGTTCAAGGACACCTAGTAGCACCTCAATTTTATGAGCCCACTACTAGACGCACTTGACGTGCGAAGGTGCAACATCCGGAATGACAATATACTTGATATTAATGAGGGATCTTTCTACCATTATAACATGCATAGAAACAAGAAGCAATATCAATCACATATAAACATAAATATGTGAAATGGTATGGCTCCTTCATGGGCGTCCTTTCATGGCCGGCTCCAACTCCGATGACCACGGCGAAACTCCATCTTGTTCGTCACACCGGGACACCAAATCCTCGAACTTGATCTTTGTCCTCCAACTACTACAACTAGTAATGAATTTACAGAGAATCTCAAGTCGACACGCAGGTCTCTATACAATATAATGACAGCTCTTTGACTCCTGTCGGCTGACAATCATGACACGTAGGTCATTTTAAATTACACACATGCATCACATACATATGAGCCATACTATTCACATCTGACCTGCAAAACAAACTGATGCAAAGAATTGCATTCTACCGGTTTGAGTGATCGTGTACGAAATACGGCCAAATTTTCTGATCTCAACTGATCTCATCGGTCAACGTGAACCTGATTCGGATTTATGTTTCACAGTTAACCCCGATGGTGGATGCCAACCGATAGGGGTAGGTTGTGTCACGACCTCTTCGATTCCGATTGATAGAAAACATAGCCTCAACGATCCCGATGTGCAATTGATCTCATCAACAGTGCACATAGCCAATCTCATGAACGACGAAAGATCTCATTCGCTGCATCCACATATCAAATATGCATCCGATCTGAAACCAAAACCTATAACAGAGGCTCTGATACCACTTTTGGGTTCTACTGTAGGTGGATGGTACGCAAATTAAATTTTCCCTACGCATAGAATAACTAAGAACATGCTACGGAGATGGATCACGGATCATTACCACTAGATGCGCAGTGTCGTGCAGTTTGGGGCAGCACGTTCGTGTGGTTCGTCTCCTCCTCGTTCGATCTCCCTCGAACAGCCGGTCCGATCTCTCTTGAACCGTCGGTCGTTGGATCCCAGGCGTAGGTTTGCCCGAGTGGCGCAAGTGCATCGCCTCTAACGGTATCCGCGTGTGCAGGGGGAACACCGTGCGACGGACTGCTAGGTCCGATCACACAGTTTGGCGATGGCGAGTGGAGGTGGCTAGTTGCAACTCATGCAAAGCCCTAATGATGGCGCCGAAGCGATCAACCAGATGGGTGTGCCGCACCTCCACTACATATAGGCATCCGGCATAGGCTCAACTCTTGGGCCTCGCATGGATCCTAAATCCCATGTGTTCCTTCCCTTAAGCACGCGACCCTTAGGTTCTCATTCACTTAGTCGCGAGTCAGATCACATCTGTCTCGACCAGTCGGTAGCGATCTCTAGCAAAGCGTGCCGACTCCAAGTGTCCGATGAAGCTAGTTAAGCGAACATGTACTTCAGACTTCTATTCCCTTTGCTGCATGATATATATTGTCGTGCTTAAGGCGTCATGGTCATCCTTGTTGCAGCACGACCTCTTTTCTTGTTCCGGTGAATCCGACCAACACTTCGGATTATCTCATAATCTTCATTGCATAGCCATGCTTATCCAGATCATTCGAGGGGCCTAGAGTATATCTCCCCCGATCGGAGGGGCAAATCCCATCTTGCTCGACCATGTCTTGCAGCATGGATCTGGACGAACCCGAAACCTACCTTTATAACTACCCAGTCATAGAGTAGCGTTTGGTCGGCCCAAAGCAAGTCTATCACCATCCCGAGTACATGCGCCAACTCGGGTCATAGGACATAGAACGTGTGTTGTATTAGAGACTCACAGATGACCTATCATTGCGTCTCATAGTTGGGTCTGTCCAATTCAGACCATATCTCGACTCGGACCCGACTACGCCGAATTCGACCAGATCTTTCTGAGTCCATATTATCCGGCTAGCATCCAATGCTACATGGTCAGTGAGACTGAACCATCCACCGTGTCATATGCTAGTCTAACAGGTTGTGTGTCCACATAGCCCTTTCGACTAGGAACCATTTAGGACAGTTATCACACAATGCATGGTCTCACAAACAAGTCACGTACTTGTTAATACGCATCAATGATAGTGTCCAAGGACTATATTTATTCATAAACACTTAGGAAATATTTTCATACATGATTGCCTCTAGGGCATATCTCCAACACGCCGTGCCACAGAGCTTCGGGTTGTCGTCGCTCCTCACGGATGGTGACGACGGCGTCCGGGAGCAGCATCTACACGCGGTGGGGATGGCGACGACGGCATCCGGGAGCAGCATCTACACGCGGCGGGGATGACCCTGACCGTGCATGTGAGGCCAGGTCAAAGAGAGGAAACCACATCAGGGAAGGGAAGAAGGGAAGAAGAAGAAGAAGAAGAGAGGGGGGGGGGGACCGAGAAGAGGGGAGCGGCGTCTCCCTGCGACAACAACAAGGGAAGGAGAAGATGAAGAGGTGGCGTACCGCAGCTGCTGGCGTTGCAGATCGAGCCGCCGCACTTCGGATCCACCCGCCAGAAATAAAAAATGAGATCTTGGCATGACGACGACAACAGAACGAAGAGGCTAGTGGAGAGGTGGAAACGACGCGAGAGGAAGAGGCGAAGGCGACACCTCCAAGGGAGAGGAAGCGGCAGCGGCGAGCGGTGAGGGATTTGGGTGAGCAAGCGACATAGTGTGTTAGTGAGTGAGAGAGTGCGCAAGCGAGGGTAATTTAGTAAAGAAATATTTGAACGTGACGAATTTGTTAATGCAAATCGTAGAACTTCTATGACCTGTATTTCGGTACAGAAGAAGTACTTGTTAAAAATGTTTACTACCAAAGTTAATAGTTACAGCGAACCAACTTGTGGTTGGATGGTTAGGAGACCGTGGTACCCAACCCATCAGGGTTCAAACCTCGATGCTCGCATTTATTTTTGGATTTATTTTAAGATTTCCGACGATGCACATTCAGTGGGAGAAGTTCCCGTCGACGACGAGGTGTCTACGATGACTTCGTAAATTTCAAGACGGTATCCCAACTCAATCTTTTGGAATTGCTCATAGGGGTAGGGTGTGCGTGTGTGTTCATAGGTTGAGTGTATGCATGTGTATATGAACGTTTACGTCTGTACTATATTAAAAAAGTTTAATAGTTACAGTTAGCCAACTGAGTGTATTTTAGATAATTAGCTTTTTTAATGAAACCGCTCCATCAAGTTTTAAGTCTTAAGCTTGTCGCTAATGCGCATTTTTTGAATTTATTTCAATCCTTTTAACGATATTTATTCATTTAGAGTAGATATTTTCATCTACCATGAAGACTTTAGTGATATACTCTCTCTCTAAATAAATATAAGACATTTTAGGTCATTAGAGGAAGTACTTTGTATTATGTATTTTGAGGGTGTTTGTAGGAATAGAATATGTTGGGAGGGCATATGGATAAATGTATATGCGTGTAAGTCATCACGTTTACTGTATTTTTTTATTATAAAAGAAAATTACTGGTGGCACGGACCGGAATTTGCTCTTTCATTTCCGGTTTCACACAAGAGCAGCGGAAGCAGCTGGCCCCGCCGGACCTTTTCCCCGTTCGGCGACGCGAACAGCGACCGACACACACAAACACGAGCCCGTTGGAACCGGCGGCCGAGCCCAGCCCTTCCTTCCTTCCTCCCCACCTCCTT
This sequence comes from Hordeum marinum, assembly GCA_022496015.1. Taxonomy (NCBI): domain Eukaryota; kingdom Viridiplantae; phylum Streptophyta; class Magnoliopsida; order Poales; family Poaceae; genus Hordeum; species Hordeum marinum. The sequence continues at coordinate 311,329,618 of CM039673.1, forward strand.
CCAGCCCACGCTTCCAGCTCCCCCACCCCGATTCCCCCAAACCTCCATGCCGTTGCCGCTCACCGCGCCCTAGATCATGCCGTCCGCCGGCCCGTCCATGTCGGCGGCGGACGGCCTCCTCGCGCTGGCGGAGGAGGCCGAGCGCCGCCGCGACTTCACCACCGCCACCTCCTGCCTGGAGTCCGCGCTCAGCCCGCCCCACGCCGCCTCGCTCCTCCCGCTCTCCGAGGCCCGCGCGCGGATGCGCCTCGCCGGCCTGCTGCTCGCCCGCTCCAAGGGGCTCGCCAACGCCAAGGCCCACCTCGAGCGCGCGCTGCTCGTCCTCAACCCGCTCCCATCCGCGCCGCCGCGCCTCAAGCTGCTAGCGCACTCCCTCCTCGCCAACGTCTACGGTCTCCTCGGCGCCGTCCCGTCGCAGAAGCACGCGCTCCGCCGCGGCCTCACCCTCCTTGCCTCCGCCTCCGCCTCGGGGCTTCTCCCCTCTGGCCCGGCCCTCCTCTGGACCAGTAACTTCCAGGCGCAGCTCGCCTCCGCGCTCGTAGTCGACGGGGACGCCGCATCTGCTCTCTCCACTCTCTCTGCCGGGGCTGCCGCCGCTGCCGATCTCGAGAGCCCCCAGCTCGACCTATTCTTCGCTGCCACCGCTCTCCACGTCCACTTACTCTGCTGGGAGGACAACGCCGCCGTTGAAGACGCCGTCGCGCGCGTCTCCCAGCTCTGGGATGCGCTCACGGCCGAGCAGGTAAACTAAAGTTCGCTTTTTTCTTCTTCATCATCTCTTCATTTTTATGCTGTCTGTAGCAGTGAAGAGATGTAAACTTTGTGTTTTGTTGCATGTCATCTTTATGCTTATTGGATGCAGAAGGAGCATTGGGTTGGGCTATTCTTCTACACGGAGCTGCTGCAGACTTTCTACCTGCTCAGGATCTGTGACTACAAGGCTGCCTCGAAGCATGTGGAGAGGCTCGACACCGCTGTTAAGAATGAGATGGAGAGGGGACGCCGTATTAAAGAGCTTGGTACTGAACTCAGTGCAGTAGAGGGAACGCTAGGGCAGACCATGTTGAAGGAGAGGGAGAGGGTGGCTCTAGCGCATAAACAGGGGCAGTTGAGAGCTCAGTTGCAAGCGATGTGCGGGTATGACACATTGAACGATGTGTTAGATTATGGGGACAAGTTACTGTTGGCACCACCGCCGATGCACGGAGAGTGGCTCCCACGGACTGCGGTGTTTGTGCTGGTGGATCTCATGGTCGTCATGGTCAGTCGGCCAAAAGGCATATTTAAGGAGTGTGGAAAGAGAATACATTCAGGACTACAGCTCATCCATGGTATGTGCTGTTGAATGCTAACTTATTTGAAGTATTGCTTCTGAGCATGACATGCTTATAGCTAACTACACATGTTATACGGTTCAATTCAAGATAGCAGGCGCAGCTAATTTACAACCATGGGTATCAAATAGTAGCCTTTTTTTTATGAAGTCATGGTCCTTATTTACAGGGAGGTGTTTATTAAACCCAACCCTCAATACTTTGAGGGTTGCAATTGTATTCCCTTCTAGTGTTTATTTTGTGAGGTGTTTGCGCGGTTTTTTTAATTTCAGTATTTGATATAATTAACTGCCATTCTAGTAATCTCACAGCTACCTTTTTGTGGATGTTTTTTTTTGGTACTACAAGGGCTTCGCTATTCATTATCATTATAGCTCTGCTTATCCTTGTGAACCAGATAGAATCTTCTTCACTTTTGGCCCATTCACTTCCTTGTCTCCTGTGGAGAACACATGATCTCTAGTAATTTTGTATGTGATCCTCACTTGTTCCAAGTCATCTCACTTCCACTCTCCCCTTTGGAATGCCATGATGCTGTTCATCTCAATGAGAGCGAACATATCAATGATAAGTTTGTTTTATTGTTCATTCATATGAGCAACCAATCTATAAAGATTGTCCATTCAGAGCATTTTCAGCATTTCTTGATACATGTCTGCGGCAATAATACAGTGACAGCAATGCTCATATGAGAAGTGTGAACTTTCCCTTTTGCTCAATGACAACCCTTACAAGGTGGTCGTTTCAATTTTTGTTTGACAAGTTGAGATTGAGCAGTACCATATATCATTATCATGATCTGTTAAGATCTCCAGCCAACCTTAGAAGGATGTTTGGTTTCATCAAATGCTACTTGGCTGACGTGACATCCTAGCTTAAAAGGAATGATAGACTACTCATATCAACAGTGCGCGCTCCGGAAGCTCATCTCCAAGAACCTTTGGTTAAGTGTGCTTGGCTTGGTGACGGACCAGGAAGTTCTTCCCTGTTGCGCACGAGTGAGGACAATGTGTGCTTGTTGGTCTGGGAGGCCAGTCTAGATCCCGCTACGAGTAACGACTGCTGGTCTGGGTGAGACTCTGGGGTGTTCCAGGTTGCAGCTGACCCTTGGGTTTCACGACATTCCATGTCCATTTTTCTTGTTGAAGCAAACTCCATGAAGGTGCCTATGTGAATGTTGTCGCATAAATGGATGAGAGGCATATATAAATGGGAGTGGCCATGTTGATGCAAATGGTTGGTTTGAGATACACGATGTAGTTATGCGCAAAGACTGAAGATGACGGGGAAATGAGTCTTTGCTGTTAAATTGAATATTTCGGTTTTAACTTTATTGGATGATTTTAGGCACTTTTTGTGGATGTATGACTCGGTGGTAGCAAATCTACACCATGAGATCTTACTAAACAAGTGATCCACAAAATAATGAAATCTTGTTTTGCATTTTAGAACGAAGTACACTTTGCAACATTCAACCCTTGCCGAATTTCACGTTACAACCTTCAACTCCTAACCATTTATTTTTTATCCCAAACCCAGCCGTAGCAAATCTACGCCATTAGGTCTTATTAACAAGTGTTCCACGAAACAATGAAATCATGTTTTACTTTTTAGAATAAAGTCCACTTTACAATCTTCAACTCTTGCCAAAGTTCATGGTACAACCTTCGACTCATAAGCAATTTATTTTTAACGCCAAAATATGAAAATCTATGCAGTTTAGCCCCTTGGTCCAGTCTCAGCTGGTTTTGTGCTGATTCAGATCCACGTGGTGGACAGCTGGCACAGCTAATCCACGACAGCCGTTGCCCTATCTCTCTTCTGTCTCCCATGGCCATTTCTCTTCTTACTTCCCCCGACCCGAGCTAGCCCAAATCTCTAACCCTGCAACCACAAGATTATCCAAGGCAACAGTGAATATCTTGCAGGATATGATGCAGGTTGCGAGATCGAAAAGAGGACAGACAGGCTCGAGTTGAGGAGAGTGAGAAGAGAGTTAAGAGTCGTGCTTAAGGGAAGAGAAAGTCACTTGATAGATAGATGAGTGAGGGAGAGAGAGAGAGAGAGAGAGTGAATGGGTTTCATAGTTTGGGGTTAAAAATAAATGGTTTAGTAATTCAAGGTTGTAATTTAAAATCGGCAAGATTTCAAGGTTATAGTGTACCTTTTCTACTTTTTACGTGCTGATTATATTCATTTGATAACATAGCCATTACCGCCTTTTAAAAGTATACCTGGCATGATTTTGTAAAAAAAAAAAATCCTCAATTGATCAGCACCACAATGTCCAAATTGGCAATGGCTCCATGCATACCAGATTCATTGTCCATGTATGCCTCATGGAACATGGAACATGGTACACCTTCTGTCCATCACTGGAATTTGCCAGGAGTACCTCAACCGGCATGTACCACCTGTTGAGTAACTAAGGGCAGCAAATGCATTGATACATGTCGACCTTGCATAAGCTAATAGTAACCTAAAAGATACGATCACCATGCATTTTTTCTTGGATATTTTAAACATGATCATATATATATTGTGTCTATGTTAAAGCTAAAATATATAGAAACTTCTGTATATCTGTAACTTATTGGGCATTCACATTGTTTCACAGAGGAACTCTCCAAGCTTGGGATCGTGGATGGTGTGACAGGTACTGATAATAACTTTAGTTATGTTCTACGACTACCCTTTACAAGTTTTGATTGTGTACTACTAGCTCCGATCCGAATTAATTGATGCGACCCATATACATTGTCCAGTTTAAAATGTATATGGGCTGCGTCAATTAATTCGGACCAGAGGGAGTACCATATCTTTGAGCTGACACTTACCGCATGACCCTGATTGGATCCGTGTCATTCTACTACTGTGTAGTTCCACAGTCCACACACTTTTTCCTTTGTTTGGTTAAGCAACATAAGCTCAAATTTTTCTAGAGAATATGCAAGAGCCTTGAGTATCTTTCCATGAAGCTGGAAAAGCAGTTTAGATGCAGGAAAATCTTCACCAAAATGGCGAGACGTGATAATGAAAGTCAAATGAAAAGCCAGAAAAAGAACACTAAGCCTAGAAGTCAGCTCCTACAGTTGCTCAAAACACACACTCCCAGCCCTTGATCGGCTACCTAACTTTTACCAAATTGTGATGGTCATTCTAAAAATCATGCCTTTCAGAAACAACCACCTAACTTTTACCAAATCGTGATGGTTATTCTAAAAATCACGCCTTTCAGAAACAATCTTAAGTTGAGCTGCTACATTAAATTACACCACCTCTGTCCCATAATGTAAGACGTTTTTGTAGTTCAATTTGAACTGCAAAATGGTCTTGTATTATGAGACGGAGGGAGTATCTGTTAGTAGTCACGATTCTTGTTGTTTTACGTAAGGGTGGGCATAAAAACCGACCAACCGAATACCAAATCGATACTGAAACCGAATTTTTGGTTTTTCCTGCCGCTATATTCAAATTTGGTTTCTATGTTTAATAACCGAATTAAAATCGGCCGGTTCGGTATTTAACCGATAACCGAAGTGCACGCAATTCCAGTACAGGGCTCCTGCACGGCCGCACATCTCACCAAATGCCAAGCCGAACTCTACGTAATTCTAGTGCGAGGCACCCCCACGTCCGCACATCTCGCCAGATTTTTCTTTTGAGACAGCACCTCTCGCATGCAACTGCTCACGGCCATGCGCGTGCATGCAGCCACATAGCGTAAGAAGGGCCCAGCTGGTGTGATAGGCCTGTCCACTTAATTGCAAGGCCCAAATAGCATTTCCTTTGGCTGATAGAATGTGCCGCGGGTGGAGTGTTACTTGTTTAGTCCCACATTGCTTAGCTACGCTTCAGGGACAAGGTGCTCATGGAAGAAGCACTCGCTGTAGCTTCTCAGCAACGCTGCAATCAAGCGGTTTAAACTGAAAACCAAACCGAATTGGTCAGTTAACCGAGTTTTCGGTTAGTTGTTTTTGCCTGTTATTTTCTGTTTTTGGTTTTTTTGCCTTTTTGGTAATCGAAGTTAAAAATAAACCGAACGGTATAAACCGAACTTCCGGTTTCTACTGAATGCCCACCTCTAGGGAACTTTCATGTGCTGGATATGCATGATACCTTGTCCTGCTGGAGTTCCAACGTGGCCATCCTATTCAGACAATTAATTGTGTAATGTTTAACCCTTTCTCATGTAGTCATGTGTTTTCTTTTTGTTCTTTCTTCCTTTTTTTTCCTTTTAAGAAAACGGAATTTGTAGCTCCTAGCTTGTCAATGTTTGCCCCTGCCAACTAGATCATCCATATCAGTCATGGGCCATTAATTTTGAATTTTACGTGTACTACTTCATACCAGACATTTCTTTAACCCGCTGGGCTGCTTTGACGAATTCAATCTTCGGAGTATCTATATGTCAATGGATACTTCCCTGATCTGCTCTAAAACAATGACCTCTCACTTATATGGAACAACTGTAGAAAACTTTACCGGTTTCTTCCACTGCCACTCCATTAAATTTCTCGTGTTATATTTTTCCGCCATACCTCTCTTTATCATCATCTTCTTTCTCCACCCTTCTACTGTTGCTCTCACACTGGGCTCCCACTGAAGCACCAAATCTGCACCACATCATAACCTCATGCTTGTTTGCACCAAGACCAGCCAATTTGATGGCCGTGGGCAGCGCTAAGTACCTAAATGAGTTATCTTTCCAGACAACTTCACCTCCAACTTCTTTGCCGGCACCGGGTGCTGGCCTAGCTGCAACTGCACACCGGCCATCAAGAAGGGGCAAGCTGGAGCTTGCCATGGCGTGCACATGCTGAAGTGTCATGACAATTGTGCATTCTCCGCTCTTCACCGTCACCGCTGTTGACTTTAACGTGTCTTCTTCAATCATGTTCTACTGTGAGTTCGACCAAATACTCCTCCATGCAGCCTTGCCGATTTTCGGCTCCTCAATTAAGCATCTCCTTCCCCTAAACCCAAAATGCCGCCACTGCGCATTTTTCACCACACCTTTCGTCTTGTGCCACCATTTACTTAAATGGGATTCCCTCAACAAAGCAATCACACTAGTGATGTTAGTGGCTCCTTCTTACGGCTCAATTCCTCGTATCCACCACTGACTGTTTATTATTATGGTTTGGACTGTTTCTTCTCGTGGCCTGTGAATCCTGCACAACCACCAAACTGTTTCTTCTTTCGAGTTTCTATGCAAATCAGTAGCAGACATCTCGAGATCCACTGCCATGTAGTCAATTCATCGAGGATCATCGATTATCATGTTCCACCATGCTTGCCTGATTGAATGGAGATGACAAATAAGAGGCATGTATGTCATTGTTCAGTGGTACATCAGAGACCGGAGGAATTCTTCTGTCGTATATAAAGAACTTCCCTGTAAATATTTTGTGCTTCACCAGAAAAAAAGCAGATCTTCATTGGCTGCAGAAGAAATTGTTATTGTAGTATTATTCGTCTGTTACCTTAACCTCATCTAATTTTTGTCAGTATATATGCAGAGGGAGATTTGGAACACTCAACGATATGGACGGCCGGGTTGTACTTGATGCTTTTACTTCAGTTTCTCGAAAACAATGTTGCTGTAGAACTCACGAGATCAGAATTTGTTGAAGCCCAAGAGGTACATAGAGCATCATACCCATATTTTACTAATACGTCAGACAACTGCTGAAGGTTGCAAGTTTGCAACCGTGCTTGGTTATTCGTCTATGTATATGCTTTTCAAATATACTTGTACATTTTTTGAAGGGCATCCCTGCTAATCTGTTTACTGAAACTAATATATCTCGCGATATGTTGAGCTATTGTATATCTATTATTGGGTTTGATATAAGCACATCTTGTCTGGTGTAATAGGTCCAGAAATTGTGCTAGATACATTTCTTTCCGAACATCAGATCTATATATCTTATGATTATTCAGCTAACCCTTTATTATCAAATTGTCATTGTTTCTGTAGGCTTTAGCACAGATGAAAAACTGGTTTACTCGTTTCCCAACACTTCTCCAAGGTTGTGAGAGCACAATTGAAATGCTAAGGGGGCAGTATGCACATTCTGTTGGCTGCTTTGACGAGGCTGCTTTCCACTTCCTTGAAGCATTGAAGGTATTTTTTTTCCTCTCGACGTGCCACTTCACAAGTCCACAGTATGCTTCTTTGCATACTCTCTCCCATGCATTTCCTAGTCTCCTCTTGTATGCTACCAAACACATTAATATTCTGTGGGTATTCTGCACACTGCACGTGATGTAAAATGCTAACAACATCCGATCATTGGTTATGTGTTCAATGTGATCTGCAATCAGATTACCAGTCCTATTATAATAGAGCTATCCCTCGTTTAGTCAATATTTTATGCGTCCCAAAACCGCTGAAGTAAAAACATCTATTAAGGAATGTAGATTTTTATATAGCAGGCCAATTGTTCTTATGTTCTATTGCAACCTATCCCGTCCTATTCTAATTAAATAAATACATTTTTTCCAGCTGACAGAGAACAAATCAATGCAATCTATGTGCCAAGTTTATGCAGCAGTCTCCTACATTTGTAAGGGTGACGCGGAGTCATCTTCAGAGGTAAAGTAGGATTTTATGTCACTCCTACGTACCTGTCTTTTTTCTGTATCAAGCCAGCTAATACAACTAAATATTGCCTCAACTTTTTTGCTGCTTAGGCGCTAGAATTGATTGGTCCTGCTTACAGAACCATGGACTCATTTGTTGGGGTTCGAGAGAAGACCTGTATCATTTTTGTTTATGGACTTCTACTTATGAGGCAGCATAATCCACAAGAAGCACGGTGAGATATGATATAGTACTAAGTAGTGAAAATTAGTATAATGACTGCACAGAGTAATGAATGTATTGTGCATAACTACAGTTTACACTTAAGATGAGTAAAAACGTAATTCAAATGTTTTAATAGATGTATAGAAATGACGACTATAAAGTGTAAAGGTAAAGAAGAGTTACTTCACCCTTTTTTATATATTTTACATCTCTTATTTAAGAGGGAGGGAAGGGTATATGAGTTCCCCCCACTACTCCCGGATAAAGGAAGATTATTCTCCTCTAGGATTCCATATTTATACTTTTACAGGGTTCCTTATTCGTCCTCTTGAACGTCAAAGTTCAATTGAAATTGGAATGGCAAAATTGGAGATCCCCTCTGTCGTTACTGGATATATAATTGTTTTCAAAAAGTTAAAGCCCACATGATCTCGATGCATTAAACATGGTCACTGAAAAACAGAAGTTGTATCACCATTTGGCTAGTGTTCTGCACGATTTGTTTTCCACGGGTGTCTGCCACATTTCATTTCCTCTTTTATGCTGAGCGAACTCTTGGCAAGTTTGCAGATAGTCAATTTCTATGTTGTTAATATGAAATGTTTCTACCTGATGCAGGGTTCGCCTTGCAAGTGGTTTGAGAATAGCGCACCAACAGTTGGGCAACATCCAATTGGTTTCTCAGTATTTAACAATATTAGGTACATTAGCACTTCAGTTACATGACACTGGACAAGCCAGAGAGATCTTGAAGTCATCGTTGACGTTAGCTAAGACACTGTATGACATCCCAACACAAATCTGGATCCTGTCGGTATTTACAGGTATGTCCTCGAGGCTACATTGATTTCTTCACATGGCGATTGAAAATTCAAAGCTTTGTAATGGCCCTCCTACTTGGTTTCATTTCCATCCGTAGGCTGGTTGTTTAATCTCTTGGTATTCATTCTTGTTGTGACTGTCAATTTTGTCGAATTGCTGGATGTTGATGGCAACTGATACCTTATTTTCAGAGTTGTATCGAGAACTGGAAGAGAAGGAAAATGAAATGGAGAATTCAGAATATGGAAGTAAGAAAGAAATCGAACTGCAGAGAAGATTGTCTGAAACTCGTTCTCGCGCTTGTCACCAGGAGCTGGTATGGTACCACAACTTTGATTGAAGCTGATCCATTGTCTTGTTATATGGAGAATTTTACTAAACTCTTTTGTCACCGAAGAAAAGATAGAACACATTTATGCAAGGGGTTGAACTTGAGGTTGTGTTTCAGGTGGAGAAAGTGAGGATCGAAGTCGAGCGGCAGCACGACTTGTTCCAGAAGCATAACGATATGTCGGGCCTGCCGGTAAATGATGACCTTGACATCCCAGAATCAGTGGGGCTGTCCACTCCCCAGCCCTCGTCCGTGAAAAGGCTGGTCGATTCAAGCTCGGTAAGGCGCAGCACAAGGAGGCGGGTGTCGTGAGTCATGCTGGCTGTCCGTCGGAGTAAATCGAATCGCCATGCTCCCCATAGAGAGAGCACGCTGGGCATGGTTGCCTATGTAGATCCCTCAGTTGTTTTAATTAATATTATAGTATTAGTCAATTGTGCACTGCTGTAGCTTCATCTGTAAACATTTATTAACTGCAAGGGAATGGTCCAGTTTCAGTGTATAGGTCGTGGGAGAAGGTTGATGTCATTCGGCTAGTCGGATGGCAGGGCGTCGTGGTGTTAGAGCATCTCCAGCCGTTTGCCCCCCGTCCTCCAGCGCGTCCGGTGAAGGCGCGCTAAGCGTTCCAGCCGATGGTTTTTTCGGCTTGGAGGGCTCAAGTTCCCAGGCGCACCCTTGAGTTTCGGCTGTAGACGTACATAAAATTTGAAGTTTACTTTCCTGCTATCAAAAAACGATGCATGTTCAATGTTCATCATGCCAAAAAAGACAACGACGCATGTTCAGCATTCATCATGCCTTAGGCCGTTGTCCAACATGCCATAAATCGGCGATCGACATGTCAATAGTCTAACAAACAAAAAGACAGAAGACATACATATAGGACTCAAATGACAAGCTTCTCATCTCCAGTAGAGATGGGAAAAACCTCCCGCAGAGATGGAAAAGGTCGGTGTAGGCGTCGGGGTCGCAGTGCTTGGCTTGGCGTGGGTGCTTTCAGTGTTCGCGTGGATGACGTTGGCTTTGGTGATGTGGGTGCACTCGGCGTTGCCACGGTCGTCGCCGGTCCTGGCATGAGGTTCAAGATGAGGTTGCGCTCTTCCAAGTATCACGCCTTCACCTGTGGGTCCATTGTCGTCGTGTTGCCTCCCATCAGGAACGCTAGGTCGGTGTTGCGCTTCTTCGCGGCGACGTTGGTTGGTCCTGAGGAGGTCGAGCTTGGCGTCCTGCTTCGTCATCAACGCCTACCACCTCGCCTTGGACTTCTCCCTCATGGCGGAGTGGCTCTTGGCGTCGGCGATGCATTGTTTGATCGACGCCTGCGGCCGTTCGGCAGCGGGCGCCGAGTCCCCGGCCTTCTTCGCCTTCTTGTTGCCATCAGGTCGCCCTTCTGCCGCCCCAACACAGGTACGCCCGGGTTGTACACGCCGTCCTTGGCCTTGGCGAGAGCAAGCCGGACATCCGCCCATTTCTCGCACGATTCGATCGTGGTGAACACATGAAGGAACTTGAAGTCGGCGTCAGTTTCACTGTCTCGACGAAACATCTTGAACATTCGAACCATTTGCACGAAGAACAGGTGTCGGCGAAGAATACAACGAAGATCACGCACCGGTGAGTCATGGACATACCTGTCGTTCGACGTTGGCGCCGCTCTCAGGGCGAGCCAGGACCTCTTCCTGAATCCCATGCCAGTTGTTGCATGCTAGTTGGATGCTCGCCTAATGGTTGGACATGGCCTTGTCGCCACGCTCCATCTGTATGTCGGCGACTCGGGGTCGACCAACTTGCGCTCGTCAAACGCCATCTTGATCCTTCTCCAGTACGTGTCGGCATTCTGATCCGCGCCGGTGATCGGGTCGATACTGACCGTCTTCCATGCTTTGGCGAGGCACTCGTCTTCCTTCGTCGTCCACTTGATGCGGGGCTCGACCGACTTTCCGTTGGCCGCCCGCGTCTTCTTCTTTCTTCGTTTGCTCCTCGCCGGCTCCGGCTCCGCCGGTTCTTCCTCCTCCACCTCCTACTCGACTTCGTCGGTGTTGGGGATATAACCCCGTGGTAAGACCCGCCCAGGTGTGGCCGGGTCATACCTGGCGTTTCATAATCCAGACCAAAGAAACAGGCTGAAAGACATAGGCCTGACGGCTTACCAAGATGGGCCAAGACGAAGGCCCAGACAGAATATGGTATGAAGACCCGGGCGGTTAAGCCGCCCGGAGACGGTTTGCCCAAGAAGGCAAGGCGACTTAGAGACCGGATAGTCTATGTTGTAAGAGTTGGTGTAGGACTCGTGTAACCCAGGGCCTCGACCTCCTATATAAAGGTGAGACCCCGGGGCGACTTAGACAGAAACCAATCGATCGAGAACTAGGCCAAGCGAATCCGTTCCCTTGTAATCGATACTCCAATCAATACAACACAAGGAGGACGTAGGCGTTTACCTCTTCTTGAGGGGCCGTACCTGGGTAAAATCGTGTCCCTTGTCTCAACCAACCCCTTTGAGTCCATCACCTTAGCGATGGCCTCGAACCCAAGTCTTCGAACATCTGCCGTGACAAAACCACGATAGTTGGCGCTCACCGTGGGGCCCGCGCTCGGTGGTGTTGAGTTCTCAAAGGGCTCTCTCCCAGGGATCGAGGGGTACGCTATTGGTAGGATGAACAAGAGTCACCGTGGTCGGCTCTACATTGACGACGCCGGCTGGGGCCTCGAGGCCGACTCAACTGAGTACGGTTTCCGTATCCCCTTCGGCGGAATCCACGTCTTCATCGGCAAGATCGGCGGATCTGAACCCGGGCCGGACGTCTGAGCCGACATCGTCGAGCCGGCCCGACGCACACAACCCGCCCGACACGTGCAATCCGCCCGTGCTGACCCGACCGAGAATCATGTCTTCGTCGGCTTTAGTCAGGGCATGGATCTTGAAGGTTCTATGTCGCAGGAAACTCTCATCTGTTCGGAGGATGGATCTTCGAGCGGAGAGACGGAGTCAATTTACCATCTGCACAATGGCGGGCTCGGGGGCTACGTCGAGCCTTACCCCGAGTCAGAATATCACGAACCGGAGGATTATGAGCCGCCGAGTCGTGCTGCCGTCTTCATGGCAGGGTCAGCACTGGCCCCGAGCAGCACAGCCGCCGACGCAATAGGATCGGGGGCTGGTAGGCTGCCGGCTCAGGTTCTTTTGGATCTGATGAATGAGGTTACAACCCTGATGGCCACGGAGGTCACAACTGAAAATCAAGCGGCCTGGAACACGGAGATTGCGAGGCTAAAGGACCAGATGACCGAGGTTTAACATGAGATCAATGCGTTGAAGGATCATATGGAGGCATAGACGAATCGCCTTAGGGCGGATGCTTTCCTCCTGGAGCTGGAGCAGCAATCCGCAGCGGCGGTTCAGCGGATGAGGCATCAGTCCTGCTTGCCGGAGCAGTACGAGGCCAGGAATCGTTTTAACACACCGGGAACAGGACGGACAGCGGAAGTACCTGGAAGTCGGCCGACAGTTCAGCAGCTTAACCCGCCCCGACGGAACCAGGCCTCACCAATGTCTTTCCCAACGCCGGCGGGTCATTATTCCAACCCGGTGGAGAACATGGTTGCGGAAACAACTCAGCTTGGTACAATTCCTATCCCGAACGAGGCGCCTTTCACAGAGGAGATGCAGAACGTTATTGGATACCTGCAGATGGCAATGACCCAGCAGGAGAAGTACACTTACAACTGGAGTCGCGTGCATTCAACCCCCATCCCCAGCCGCAGCTACAACCGGCGTTATGAATCACCGGCGATTTCTAGCAGTGATCAACATCGGAACCCGCCACGGGTTGATCAGACGGCTCTGGATGCTCAAGCGCTGGTGGATCAGGCGAGAGCACAGCATGGGGCGGCGACGACTCATCAAGAACCCGTAGATACACCTTCCATCTCGAAAGGAATGGTAGTAACCTCCAGGGCTGTGGGGGTGCCATGCTTAGTGTCAGCTTTGCGGAATGAGCGCCTGCCGAAGGATTTCAAGGGCCCACGCAAGGTCCCAAATTATACTGCTGACCTATCTCCGGAGGCTTGGATTGAAAGCTATGAGCTGGCCATGGAGATGTTAGACGTCAGTGATGCAGTATGTGCCAAGTATTTCATCATGATACTGGAAGGGCCAGCTCGCACGTGGTTGAGGGTCTGCCACCTAACACCATTAATTCCTGGGCCGATCTCAAGGCAAAGTTCATCAAAAATTTCGGAGGAACGTGCAAGCAGCCCATGACGATTGTGGATTTAGATCACTGTGTTGAACAGGAGGACGAATCGGCTCATCATTGGGTCCGGCGGGTCTCGACCATCATCCACTCGTCTGAGCAGATCATGACGGCTCAAGCAGTTTTGATTCTGGAGAAGAATTGCCACTTCACGCCTCTAAAGCATAAGCTTGGCCAGCTCAAGCGCTCGTGTCAAGACATGGGGGAACTCATGGCAGCTCTCACCAAGTATGCCGACTCTGATAATACGAAAGACCCGGGCTCTGATGAAGAGAAGCCAGGTTAGGGTAAGAAGAATAACAATGGCAAGGGTGCGGCTGGCAACGACAGCCATAGCAAAAGTAAGAATCTGGATGGTGGGTCAGAATTGGTGGCAAACACCAGTGTCGGGAACAACCATGCTAAGGGCAATGGGAACTTCAATCAACCCTTTAATAAGGGTAAAACTCCGTTCAACCTGGAGGAGATGCTTAACAAACCTTGTCCGGAGCACAACCAGCCCGATAGGCTGGTGGGCCATACATGGAGGAATTGTCACATCATGCGGTAGTTTCAGGATTACAGCTTGCGGTAGCATCATAACAATGGTGGTGGCCCGCCAGGTGGCTCTGGGCCAGGCGGGTCAGGAGCCGGTCTTGGTACTGGCGGCTTAGGATCCGGTTATCAGGGTCAAGGAAATCAAGGAGGTCATCATCAGCAATCTGGTGGCGGTAATCAACAACAGAATAACCAATCCGAGTATCAGAGTAATCCAAAGTAGCTCAGCATGGGTCAATATCATGTTTTTACAACCTGCCTTGACAAGCGAGACCAGAAGGTGCGCAAGCGGGCAGTTAATGCAGTCACGCCGGCTCTCCCGCAATACTTGAAGTGGTCTGAGTATGACATAACATGGAGTAGAGAGGATCACCCACCGCGTGTTGACAACCCGAGGCAGCTGGCTTTGGTGGTTGCCCCCCAAGTGGGAGGCTATGTGTTTACTAAGGTACTTATGGATGACGACAACATCATTAATATCCTGTACTACGACACTTTTCATAGGATGAAGTTGCTTGACAAGGACCTTAGGCCTTCTTCGATAGTCTTTCATGGCATGGTACCCGGAAAGTCGGCTTATCCAGTGGGTAAAATCTCCTTAGAGGTTGCCTTTGGCGACGAATATAACTACAGGGTGGAGTCCTTGTGCTTCGAGGTGGTCAAGATCAAAAGTCCATATCATGCCCTGTTTGGACGTCCAGCTTATGCCAAGTTCATGGCTAGGCCTTGCTATGTCTACTTACAACTCAAGATGCCAGGATTAAACAGAACGATTACCGTGCATGGTGATCGGAATATGGCAATTGAGTGTGAGGAAGGAGACGCAGCTTACGCAGAGTCAAGTTATGCTAAAGCAGAGCTCAAGTTCTATAAGGAAAATGTTGACCCGAAGGACATGACTTCGCTCAAAAAGCCTACTACGGAATCTGAGTTGCCCCTCAAGTTTGCGGCGGATGATACCAAGTTGGTGGATTTCACTCCGGGCGACTCATCACAACAGTTCACTATTGGGTCCAATATGGATCCCAAATAGGAAAGCACGCTCATCGAATTCATTCGTGAGAATCGAGACATCTTTGCATGGAAACCTTCTGACATGTAGGGTGTACCGAGAGAGTTCGCTGAGCACCACCTTAATGTGGATCCTAACTTTAAGCCGGTTAAGCAGTTCCTCCCACGGTCAATGAAGAACGGTGCAAAGATATAGGGGAAGAGGTGGCCCGGCTTCTGGCAGCAGGGTTCATCGTGGAAGTATTTCACCCAGAATGGCTTGCTAACTCGGTGTTAGCGCTTAAGAAAAACGACACGTGGCGTATGTGTGTGGATTACACAGATCTTAACAAGGCCTGCCCGGTTAACCCGTTTGCTCTCCCCCGTATCGACCAGATTATTGATGCAACGGCGGGTTGTGAGAGCTTATGCTTCCTGGACGCTTATTCTGGTTATCATCAGATCAAGATGGCAGTCAAGGACCAAGAGAAGATGGATTTCATCACGCCTTTTGGTGCTTTCTGTTACGTGTCTATGCCTTTCGGGCTCAAGAGTGCCCAGGCGACTTACTAGCGTTGTGTGCAGAACTGTCTTCATAGTCAAATTGGACGCAATGTTCATGCATATGTGGATGATATTGTGGTCAAGTCAAGGAAGAAGGATACTCTACTTGATGACTTGAAGGAAACTTTCGATAGCCTACAGGTCTAGAAGATGATGCTTAACCCGGCTAAGTGTGTTTTTGGAGTTCCTACATGCAAGCTTTTGGGTTTTCTTGTCTCTGAACGAGGCATTGAAGCTAATCCAGATAAGATAAAGGATATTACCTCCCTGGCTGAGCCGACATGCATCAATGATGTTCAGCGCCTGGCAGGTCGAATCGCTGCGTTAAGACTGTTCATAAGCCGCCTGGGTGAGAAGGCCATTCCTTTGTACCAGATGATGAAGAAGACATACAACTTTGTCTGGAGTACGGCGGCAGGTGAAGCATTTGAAGCACCCAAGAAGCAAATCACTGAGCCACCGGTCTTGGCTGCTCCGGCTGAGAAGGAACCTTTGCTCCTATACGTGGCGGCTAATAACAGGGCAGTTAGCGCCGCGATTGTTGTTGAGCGTAAGGAGGCAGGGAAAGAATATCCGGTTCAGAGGCCGATTTACTACATCAGTGAAGTCCTGATAGAGTCCAAGCAGAGTTCACAGTGGTTAGCTCTGCCCCGTTGGGGGACATAATTCAAAACAGAGAAGCCACCGACCGGATTGCTAAGTGGGCATTGGAGCTTGGACCTCTTAATTTGAAATACGTGCCTCACACGACGGTCAAGTCTCAAGCCTTGGTGGATTTCATAAATGACTAGACAGAGTGTCAGGCGCCTGAGGAGAAGCCAAATAACACATATTGGACGATTTACTTTGACGGATCCAGGCAACTGGAAGGATCAGGGGCTGTGGTTGTCTTAACATCCCCTAAAGGTGATAAGTTTTGTTACGTGTTAAGGTTGATGTTTCCTTGTACTAACAATGCAACTAAGTATGAAGCTTTACTTCATAGCCTCCGAGTCGCTAAGGAGATGAACCTGAGCTGGGTGCGGTGTCTCGGCGACTCAGATCTCGTGGCCCAGCAAGTTTCAGGCACGTGGGATTCCAAGGACCTGTGGATGACAGCTTATCGTCAGGCGGTGGATGTCATCGCTTGTCACTTCAAGGGATATCAGGTGGATCATATTGATCGTCGCAGAAACGAGGCGGGTGATGCATTGTCCAGGTTGGGCTCCCAGCGAAAGCTGGTGCCACCTAACGTATTCTTGGACGTGCTACATCACCCGCCAGTCAAGCTACCTTCAGAGGAAGACTTAGCTATACCTGACCCGGAGGGGCAGCTGGTGGCAGCTCTACATGCTATCCCTGACTGGAAGCTGCCTTTTTTGGCATACTTGACATGCGGCGAGTTACATGAGGAGGAAACCTTGGCAAGACATATCGTCCGGCGATCTAAGTCTATGACAATCATCAACAGCGAGTTACATAAGTGCAGCGTTACCAGCGTTGTTCAACATTGTGTTTCACCTGAAGAAGGAAAAGAAATCTTGAATGAAATTCACGCTGGCGATTGTGGTCATCACGCCGGCTCAAAATCACTGGTGGCCAAGGCCTTTCGGCATGGTTTCTTCTGGTTGACGGCTCACAAAGATGCAGAAGACTTGGTTCTCAAGTGTGATGGCTGTCAGAAGTTCGGGCGACGTGCTCACGTACCGGCTCAAGAATTGCGAATGATTCCAATTACCCGGCCGTTTGCGGTCTAGGGGCTTGATATGGTCGGGCCCTTCAAGAGATCCAAGGATAAGAAGACCCACCTCTTGGTGGCGATGGACAGGTTTACTAAGTGGGTGAAGGCTGAGCCGGTCAGCAAGTGTGACGCGGCTATGGCGGTTCAGTTTGTCAAAAAGCTGATTTACCGTTTGGGTTACCCTCATAGTATCATCACAGATAATGGTACGAACCTATCCAAGGGGGCTATGCAAGCGTTCTGTGAAAGTGAACGCATCCGGCTTGACGTTTCTGCGGTTGCTCATCCACAATCCAATGGTCAGGTAGAGCGTGCTAACCAGAAGATCTTGAGAGGTATCAAGCCCCGACTTATGGTTCCTTTGTAGCGAACGCCGGGATGTTGGGTAGAGGAGTTGCCATCAGTCTTATGGAGCATCAGAACTACTCCCAATAGATCAACAGGCTATACACCTTTCTTCATGGTTTATGGCGCAGAAGCCGTATTACCCAGTGATATATGTCATGACTCGCCACGATTGGTGAGTGGTGGCTTACGTTGAGGCGGATAATGAGAGCGCGTCAAGATGCGTTGGATGCTTTGGATGAAGAGCGTGATCTGGCGGCGGCTCGATCGGCGATTTATCAGCAAGACCTACGTCTCTACCATAGCCCCAGAGTTAAGGCCCGGACATTTCAAGAAGGCGACTTGGTATTATGTTTGATTCAAGATCAGACGGATGCACACAAGTTATCCCCTCCATGGGAAGGACCTTTTGTGGTCAGCAGAAATCTCAACAATGGGTCGTATTATCTTATTGATATCCGGGACGAGTCAAGCACTTCTGGGCAGGAGACCCGTCGGCCGTGGAATATAGCTCATCCACGGCCTTACTATACTTGAGTCATCAAAACTCGACATTGTACACCATCATTGTACATATCACACACACATATATATAATAAAGTTGGCATCCCTGTAAGACGGGGCTTCTGCCGTTTCATACATCTCAGAGTGTTGAAAAGTTGACTCCGTCAACAAGGTCATCTGGGGGCTTCCAACCCACCGGGTTTAGCTTACACACCCTTTTGATCAGCTCTTAAGCCATAGTCAGGCGGGTTATATACCCAAAAGTTGACTCCGTCAACAAGGTCATCTGGGGGCTTCCAATCCACCGGGTTTAGCTTATACACCCTTTTGATCGGCTCTTAAGCCATAGTCACGCGGGTTATATACTCAAAAGTTGACTCCGTCAACAAGGTCATTTGGGGGCTTCCAACCCACCGGGTTTAGCTTACATACCCTCTTGATCGGCTCTTCAGCCGCTGCAAGTTTGAGTTAAACCTGCCTATATGCCGATGCTGCTCCGCTATGTGACCCGCCGAACTCTTACCAGTTAATCTCGATTAGAGACCCTGAGCTGTTCAAACATATTTGGCAGCCATTCTCGCTAGAGACCCTGTACTGGTCAAGGTTAAACTGACGGCTCTTGTCATGAGAGGGCCGACTTACGGAAAGCAAGGACAAATTCACCCATCTGCTGCCGACTCTCCGCTATTGTCGGGACCCCGATCCTAAGCCATAAGAATCCAGCCTGTAACACACCACATCACTTTGCGGTCTCACGCACGGTTATCTCCACGGCTGCCACCTTACCTGGGCCGGGACCGTTTGCGTCTTTTGACTCACGTATGTGATTGTGTCGCTAGCATTCAAATGCCAAAGAACCCGGGCCAACATGACTAGTCGTAGAACCCAAGTGGCACATCCGTACAGGGACATGCATACGTAACCCAACAATGCAGGTGTCGATCTCTAGCATGTGTAGACGAGTCATAGCAAGCTACAGGGACTCCATTACACTGCGAGACATTTCCCCGAAGGGACAGACACAACAACAAAGAAGGATACATGCCGGTCAGTCAATGTGTCCGGAGCAGTAGCAAGCTACTAAGGCTCGGTGGAAGCACAAAGAGGCAGTTCCCCGTAAAGAGTACTACTAAAGGCACACAACTAGGTGTTGAATCCCATACATACCATTGCACGTCACACGTACACATGACATGCCCGATATGCATAGATACAACTATGGCATCACAACATAACCATACAATGTTACAACATTTATTTAGAAGGCTCGGAAGAGCCAATACAATAAGATGTTACAAACAGGGGTCACAAGACCCAACATTCAGAGCATTCAAACGAGCAAGCAGAAGTTAAACATGTCTGGGTACAGACATTTACAAAAATGGCTGGAGGAGCCTGAAAAGCTACAACGCCCCTACCAAAGGAACCAGACCTCTGTCTGGGATTCCCAAGCTAATCCGGTCAACATCGAACTTCACGTCGTAAATACCACTAATGAGGCTGACGTCTCCTTTGCAAAAATATAAATTAAGCAAACGTGAGTACAAGAGTACTCAGCAAGACTTACATCAGAACTAACTACATATGCATCAGTATCAATGAAGGGGGTTGTGGAGTTTATTGCAGCAAGCCAACTTTGACTCTTGGCTAACCTATACTACGACTACAAGTGCTTTCTTTGAGGTGGGATAGCACACACGAGTCCACATATTCACCAATCAATACACCACTATGGATCCACTGCCGTCTCCCTACGAGAAGGCCATCCATAGCACTCACGCTTATCTTGCGCATTTTAGAGTATCCACTTCAAGTTTTCTAGGAACCACAAAAGTTCTCCAAGTAGTCCATATCCGAGGACGCGACTATTCGAACAGATTATTTCACCCTACAGGGTATACTTCTTCACACACGCTCTCGCCACTTAGCACCATATGCACGTCATGCATCTCGGCAACCTTCAAGCGGAAGCACTGGCGTGGGCGTCGGCCACGACCGTCAACCACACAAGACCCTAGTCCAGGTTTATCGCCTATTCGAGGTTGAACCCACACGGAAGTCCAGCCAAAGTTTCCGCTACGGCCTTAAACGATGTGCGCAGGGTTCCCAAGCCCAACGTTCGGGTGCCACTTGGTACACCGTGCCACTGTGCATCTACTGCATCACAGCCCACCCCGTCGGGCAGCGCTATGCACGGCCGCCATCACTTTTCCTACAAACACCATAAACTAGTTGCAACTCTTGGACAGAGGTCTAGGCGATTAATAAGCCGAGAGGAGTCGAGTTACCGGAGCCCAATGTGTGGTAGTAACTGTCTTGGATCACAAACACAGAACTCAGTTCTTAAGGTCGGTCCCAATGAGACAACCCACCATGTACTCCTACATGGCCTCTCATCGCTACCTTTACCAAATCGTGTTCACACATTTAACTCTCACACAGTAGGACATGAATATTGCCATTCCAATCCATCATCCAGATGTATCAGACCCGTCACGACACGACTCTAAGCATAGCAGGCATAGTGAGTAAGCAAGCATGGATGATTAAGCACAACAAGGCTTAAGAAGTTGCTACTCATGCTAAGTGGTTTCAACTATTTACTGTGGCAAATACAGGTCATGCAAAGGAATGGGTTCAACTACCGAGAATATGTAACAGTTGAATCGTGATTGTCCTAATGCAACAAAAGAGAGCAGGAGCAGGAGAGTGGGATCATAGCAGTATGCTCAAGGGGTTTTTGCTTGCCTGATACTCCTGAAGATGGAAAAGGTCTTCATTGGTGACATCGATTTCATCGTCGAAACAACGTCTATCGAGAGGGAACAACATCGACAAACAAGAAAGGAATACATTCAGTGCAATGCAACAACCATGATGCATGATATGATATGTTAAGGTACTGAATTAACCTAGAGGAGTAGTTAGCCAAGTTGGTTGGAGTGGAATTCAAACAAGTTTGAATTCCATCTCCAAATGATATTTCACATGTTGCCCTAATTATAAAATGTCTTGCTTGGTGATGTTAACTTGTTCAAACATGCATGATAATGGCATAAACAGATTCCTTGGATTTTTCTGATCATTTTTCATATATAAATTATTTTTATCTGACTTACAGATTATTTTCTATGATTTTTAGAAGTTTTAATCATTTTCTGAAATATTATAAATCATTTATAATTTATTTTAACTCCAGAAAGTCATTACTACGTCAACATGAGGTCATAATGATGTCAGCAGGTCAACTGACTGCCCAGGGTCAAATCTGACCAGTGGGGCCCACTGGTCATTGACCCATTGTGTAAACAGGGGTTATTTTCTCTAACAAAAACATTTCTAGTTAATTAACCCTGCGGGCCCACTAGTCAGCGCCTAACGGGTGGCCTAATTAGTGGTTAACACACTAATGATGAAGCCACGTCGGCAGGCGCCGGAGCTCCACCAACGGGGAACAATCCGACAGCGGAAGTTCGCTGAAGGACCGCTATGGGGCTTAGCTCATGGCGCCGAGGGCATCAGGGGAAAACTCTTGCTCGCGTGCATCTGATGGTCCGACCGGCAGGTCGCGGTGTGGCCGGAGGTGACGCCGATGACGTGCTATGGTGGCGACAACAGCTCGGGTTGCACAAGCGCGGCACTGAGGGAAGAAATCCACGGGGTGGTTAGGGGGAGAAGATCCGGGAGCTCACATGGAGGCGGATGAGCTGGTCAGTGGGCTCGTTGAGGCGTTGGAGACGGTGAATTCGTCGATGGCGATCCACGGCACCGAGGAAGAAGACGACTTCGAGGGCAGCTCTCCAGGCATCCTCGGTTGCTTGATTCGGGGAGGTCGATGAAGACGGCGTCTACGGACCCCATGGGCATTGAGGCGAGGCACGAGAGCTATGAGAGCTATGGGCGGCGATGGAGCACGGCCATGGCAGCTCGGCCATGGGGAGGGGGCAGCATAGAGGAGTGAGGGGAGGGAGCAGAGAGAGGGGAAACAACAGAGGGGACGATGGGGCGTATCCTGGGCGAGGAGATAGGCTCGGGGGCACCTCATCCATGGCAAGCAGGAGGTGGCCGCGGTCGCCGTGCTGCTGCCAGGCAGCTGCTCCGACTGGTAGGAGCTTGAATAAGCTCCTCGCAGGTGGGCTTTGGTGGGCTGGGCTGCTACAAGTAAGGTTCTTTCTCTCTCTTTTTTTAATTTGTTTCAGTTTTTCTAATGTTTTAATTTGTTTTGATTTTATTTACAAACCAAATCATTTTTATAAAATCTGAAACTTTTTATGGACCCTCATTGAATTATTTTAGAGGCCCTTACCGAATTTCAAAGTATTTGGAGCTATGGAATTATATATAGAATTTAATAGCTCCAAAGCAAACACTTGTTGAGTTTATTCAGTAACCAAAAGTGACATGGAAAATATGTTTCACATCTGGTTGGTGTTACCACATTTCTCCAGAAATGAGCAACATTTCGCAGGGCCACTCTGGTTCACTGAAAATAATTTTGGTTAAAACTATTTGAATTTTAAAAATGCATGCATGAATATGCAATGACAAGCAAAGCTAAAACTAGGGATGTGAAAGCTATGTGGCATGTTCGTACTCTTAAACAGTTAATCTTTTAAAAACCATGCATTGTTTAAGGTTCAAACAATGGATTTATGTCACATGAGAGGTAGCTTATGGTCATTAAGGGTACTCGTACTCTGCTGCGTCTCTTTCTGGTTGGTTACGCTCTTAAACAGTTAATCTCTCCTGGAGACCCTAAGCCGATCAAAGAAATTGATGGTCAATCTCGATAGAGACACTGTACTGGTAAAAGAGTTCTAGTAGCGAGTCCAACCAGAAGAACCGACATATAAGTTCTTGAAAAAGCAAGGTCAAGAAAGATTTGACATCCCCGGGTTGTGCAGTTTTCAAGCCGCCCTCACAGCAAGGCAGAATATATTCGGCTGTTGGTTTTCGCAGGCTTTGTCTCTTAAGATAAACCGCCATGAAAACTAATGACAAGATATGAGTAAAGAAAAACACAGCTAAAGATATATCAAGTTGTGCACGTGCATGATGGCATGGTTCAGACAATAAAGGTTTTTCTAAGCTATTACAAGGCTCTCCACGGAGCCCATAAAGCAAGACCAAGTTTTTGTACACTGCTCCCAACATTGGCGGGTCAAGGAGCCGGGTTATCCCGCTGCAAGATCAACTTGTTTCAGCGTGATGGCGGGTCATCCCGCGGCGGGTCTTTGACTTCCTCGATCTAAAGATTGTCCACATCCCAGTTGCAGTTGGTTAAAGCTTCAAACTTGGCCTCTTCAAAGAGGGGAGACGGGTCAATGTCAGGGGCAAAGAGGTGCTTATGGCATGCAAGAGTTAAGTCCCTGGCCTCGAAGGTCGGGCAGCGCACTCGCTTGTTTTCAGCATTGTAAGCCACTTGGTACGTTGACAGATCAACCTCTTCCGCCAACACTGATGCAAGGAATCTGGAAGCCTTCATGCAGCAGGCGTAGTCGGCTTCTGTGAATTCTAAGCCGTCGTCTTTCTTGGACAGAAAGCCGTCCATCATCTCCTCAGCAGTTAGCTCTGGGGCAAAGGCCAAAGCCCGGCTGACGGTAGCAATCACTCCCTTCCGTGCGGCTGATCTTTTGAGCTCTTGGATTTGCTTTGGCAGGGTGGATAAGAGCTCAATGACTCCTTTCATGAAGTTGGGAATACTCTCTTTATTCAGCATGGCTCTGATAGTGCAAAGAGTCCTGCAGTATAGCTGCTTTGACAAAGTGTAGACGGCTTTCAGCTGCAATAGGATGTCGGCACCAAGCTGGCGGCTTCTTTGACCTGCGAAGACGGGTTTCGTTTTATCAGCCGCCTGCGTAGTTTTTTAAGCAAGGAAATTGGCTGAGTGTTCAGTACTTACCGAAAATAGCAGCAGTCATCTTTGAGATATGGTGCTTCAGGGATTGCAACTCGTCTGATATGAGCTTGAGCCGCTGGTCAGCATCATCTGCACCTTTGGCCAAGTCAATTTGCTCCGTCTCAACAACCTTCTTGAAGGCAGCAAAACCAGATTTAACTTTTACAAGCTCTTCGGTGGCAAGCCGACACTCCTCTACTTCACTTCAGGCGGCCTGCTGGGAAGCAAGATTACCCTTTAAGCCGGTCAGATTAGACTCGGCATTGCTCAAAGCTTCCTGTAACATACAAAAGGAAAGGAGAGGTAAGTCGCCAGGATAAAATATTACCAGATGGTCAGCTAAGGGAATATAATGCAAGTCTCAAGCAGATTGCAAGCAATATACTCGACACTTGGGGGCTAATGTCTATTTACTCTCCAAGTCTACAATGAAGTTCCGGCTCATCTTCATCAAGTTAAGCCGACACTTGGGGCTACAGTGACGCTTTCCAAGTCTACAAGTAAAGTTCCGGCTCATCTTTGTCAAGTTAAGCCGGCACTTGGGGGCTACATATGGCTCTTCATTCAAGTAAGTTCCAGTTCATCTTCATAAGGTTAAGCCGACACTTGGAGGCTACATCGACGCTTTTCAAGTATACAGGGAAGTTCCGGCCCAATATTTTTATACTGATCCTGACTTTGGGGCTACATTTGAGCAACTCATCAACACTGAGTACCGGCTCAACATATACATGTTAAGCTGATACTTGGGGGCTATAGGCTAAGTTGTTCTACTTAGGACACGGATTGGAAGACTCGGTTTACCATTTGCGATATTAAACCAGCTCTTGGGGGCTACATAAGGGTATAAGGACAGGAAGGAGTACCTCATATTTTTGCTTCATTAAGCCGACAAGTTTGAGCTCCATGTTCCGGCTTGTGGATAGGCGGTTCAGATAACCAACATGTAATTCGTCGACAGTCAATTTCTCCAGCACGGGGAACTCAAAATCCAAGTTGTCAGAAGCTTCAGCCTTCTCGGTGTGCTTTGTCAGGACATGGGGCTTGGGAGATTGAAAGCTGGACCCAGTAATGAGGACGTCTAGAAGAATTGGATCTTCGACGACTGTTGAAGGGCTGGGCGGTTTAGAATTGGTCCTTGGAGTACTTCCAGTTGCCACTTCATGGGCCGCCGGCTCTGAGGACTAACGAGTATCTTTAGGAGCATCCTTTGCTTTGCAGAGGGCTCGACGTGGGCCACAGGAGAATCCGGTTTAGCAGTCTCCAACTCTTGGGCAGTGGGGGCGGAAGTAGACCCGCCAGTCTTCCTTCGTTTTGCTTGAGCTCTGGAAAGCACAAAAGGTTATTATATAAAGTTCAAGGATGACAAAGGATATGATGCAGACATAAAAGCATGTACTCCAGGTTGATCTTCAGAGGTGGCAACTTAGTTGCTGTAGAGTCGCAAGATGATGGGGGCGTTTCCTGAAGAAAGTTAAAGCAATATAAAGCAGAGTAAGGTTATAATACAAAGTTGACAAAGCTGAACTTAGTTAAATGTTTACCTCAGCCGGCCGTTTCCGCTGAGCCAGAGAATTGGATAACCCGGCCACAAGATCTTCAGAGCCGGTGCTCCTGGTTTGGCGTCGGGAAGTGTGCTGCTGCTTTTTCAAAAGAAAATCGGGGTCTAATTGAGCAAGAGGATGAGAAAGTGGGACTTTTCGGACGTCCCACCGTATCTTCTTTGGTGGAAGGAGTCCTGAGTCAGATGAAATATCGGTTACCTCAGGAGCGTTGGCATGGCTTGACTCTGATTCTTCCTGTGAGTAATTAGTGTCAGCAAGACGCATAAAAAGGCAGCCAAGAGAGTCAAGTTCTACCTTCGAATCATCAACTTCATGCTGCTCTGGGATAGCAGCCTTGTTCTTACGGGCGCCGGTCTTCTCCTTAGACTTCTTCATAGGAGGAGTATACTTTTTCTTCCAGAAGCTGGAGTTGGCCTGAAAGCGAGAGCCGCCGAAAGAGGTTAAAGGTCACTACATACATATATAGTTAACCTGGAGATAAAGAGATTTGGAAGATGCTCTTACATCTGGGGCCAGATTAGAAGCGCAGAAAGGCTATAACCCGACGGAGCGGCAAGCTTCTTGGGTCTCATGGACAAGTCCCTTGATGGTGTTGGAAATATGCCATAGAGGCAATAATAAAATGGTTATTATTGTATTTCCTAGTTCATGATACTCGTCTATTGTTCATGCTATAATTGTGTTAACCGGAAACCGTAATACATGTGTGAATACATAGACCACAACATGTCCCTAGTGAGCCTCTAGTTGACTAGCTCGTTGATCAATAGATGGTCACGGTTTCGTGACCATGGACATTGGATGTCGTTGATAATGGGATCACATCATTAGGAGAATGATGTGATGGACAGGACCCAATCCTAAGCATAGCACTAGATCATGTAGTTCGTTTGCTAAAGCTTTTCAATGTCAAGTATCATTTCCTTAGACCATGAGATTGTGCAACTCCCAATTACCATAGGAATGCTTTGGGTGCGCCAAACGTCACAACGTAACTGGGTGGCTATAAAGGTGCACTACGGGTATCTCCAAAAGTGTCTGTTGGGTTGGCACGAATCGAGACTGGGATTTGTCACTCCGTGTGACGGAGAGGTATCTCTAGGCCCACTCGGTAAGACATCATCATAATGATCTCAATGTGACTAAGGAGTTAGTCATGGGATGATGTATTATGGAACGAGTAAAGAGGCTTGCCGGTAACGAGATTGAACAAGGTATAGAGATACCGACGATCGAATCTCGGGCAAGTATCATACCGATAGACAAAGGTATACGGGATTGATTGAATCCCCGACATCGTGGTTAATCCAATGAGATGATCGTGGAGCATGTGGGAGCCAACATGGGTATCCAGATCCTGCTGTTGGTTATTGGCCGGAGAAGTGTCTCGGTCATGTCGACGTGTCTCCCGAACCCGTAGGGTTTACACACTTAAGGTTCGATGACGCTAGGGTTATAGGGAAATGGTATACGTGATTACCGAAAGTTGTTCGGAGTCCCGGATGAGATCCCGGACGTCACGAGGAGCTTCGGAATGGTCCGGAGGTAAAGATTGATATATAGGAAGTCCAGTTTTGGTCACCGGAAAGTTTCCAGGCTCATCGGTATTGTACCGGGAGTGCCGGGAGGGTGCCGGAGGACCCCCGGGAGGGGTGTGACGACCATAGGACTTCGTGGGCCCTTAGAGGAGGTGTGTGAGCCCTTATTGGTCTGTCCAAGACCTTCTAGAAAGGCCCATGCGGCTGGAGATCTGGAGATAAAGGGCAAAGGGTTTTAAAAGAGGAGATCCACCTCCCTTGTGGGAGGTGGACTCTATCCCTTTGATTCGGCCGAAGCTCTCCTCCTTGGAGGAGAGTCCAAGCCAGCCCTCCCTCTCCCTCCTCCTATATATACTTGAGGTTTTGGCCTTTTGAGAACAGTTCTGAACTCTCTCTCTCTCACGGCAAAGCCCTACCTCTCTTCTTCCTCCTCCGCAGCGCTTAGGCGAAGCCCTGCCGGAATACCTTGCTACTCCACCACCACCACGCCGTCGTGCTGCTGTTGGAGCCCTTCCCTAAAATCTCCTTCCTCCTTGATGGATCAAGGCATAGGAGACGTCACCGGGCTGCACGTGTGTTGAACGCGGAGGCGCCGTTGTTCGGCGCTTAGATCAGAATCCACCGCGATCTGAATCGCTGCGAGTACGACTCCATCAACCGCGTTCTTGTAACGCTTCCGCTTAGCGATCTTCAAAGGTATGAAGATGCAATCTCTCCCCACTCATTGCTGGTTTCTCCATAGATAGATCTTGGTGACACGTAGGAAAATTTTGATTTACTACTACGTCTGCCAACAGATGGCAGCAACAATATTCTCTTCTGTCAGGGTGGTATGATTGAAGCAGAGGGGGTCATTGGCGTCACCCATGTATTCACACATAAGCCGGTCTTGCCGGCTTAGAGGCATGACCTTCCAAGAGATCCAACAAAAGGTCAGGTTGATTCCTGTCAGACCGTTGGCCAGGAGGGCTCTAATTTTGGCGAAGGCTGGAGCATACTTCGCTCATGCAGAAGCTGACATCCGGTCTGGGAGCTCAGTTGTGATGCGGAGACGGGTAGGACAATAACCCAGCAGTGGATGTTCTCCCTCCGAAGACGTGTCTTTGCAGTAAAACCAAGTTTTATTCCAGTCCTTGGGGTGACTAGGCATTCAGACAGCTGGGAAAGCCATATCCCATCTTCTTTGAATTGAGACTCCGCCGAGTTCTAAGCTAGGGCCAGCCGCCACTTCCGTCTGGCGGTTTACATAGAAATACTCTCGGAAGAGGTCAACTAACGTCTCTTCTTGTAAGTAAGCTTCACAGAGAATTTGGAAGTTGCAAATATTTGAGACGGAGTTGGGCGCAATATCCTGAGGATGCAACTTGAAGAAATGGAGGACGTCTCGGAAAAATTTAGAGCCGGGCGGGCTGAAACCGCGCGCAAGGTGGTCTGCGAATATAACTATTTCGCCCTCTTGGGGGATGGGTTTCTTCACATTGCTCGGAACCTGCCAATGAATGACATTCTTGCCCGGCAAGGTTCCTGTGTCTATGAAATCCTGCAGGAACTCTTCGGATACCGTAGGGCCGACCCAATTGCAGGTTGAAGACGCCCGAGACATAACGGCGGGTTAAGGTTGTGACAGGTAGCGGTGCGCAGTAGATTAGAGAGTGACTCAATAACTAAGACAGCTGAGGAAATTAGATATCATAATGCTAAGCCGCCGGCATAATGTGTTGGGAGATCCGCCAATGCAGTGGTGGGTTAAGTTGACACAACAGTGAGGGAAAATATAGCTAAGTGTGGATAAACAGGTTTCACAGGAAGAGAAACACTACAAGATCCACAAAGCTACTTGTTGTTTGGCATTGCGGGAAGAACTCGCGTTCTAATGGAGCCTATGAACTCGGTGGATTTGAAGCACTAAAACTACGGATTTAGGGGAGGAAGAAAGACTTACCGGAAGTGATGCAGTGGATGCGGGCAAGATTCTGGTCCGTTCAGGTTGATGCAGCGGCCTGGGACGACGACGGTGATGGAGCTTCACCAGCGCGATGGAGCTCGGGAGCGATGGCATCGAGAGGAAGAAGAAGAAGCGAAGGCAACAAAGGAAATTAGAAGGATCCCTAGCCATCCTATTTAAGAGGCTAGATGGCCGAACAGGCATGGGAATCAAGGCAGTAGAAACTGGCCGACCGAGACGGACACCTCAATTTTCGGGCTGACAATTTTAATGAAAAGCTCCATTGTGGACGTCATGGAATCTTTTTGGCATATTCGATGTGACGTCGCGGCGGGTTACATTTTCTTTCAGGTGATGGAGGGTGAGACTCACCGCCAAGTGAGTTTGAAGATTGACCTGGGAAGGCTCAAATCAACCTAGGGCCTAATGTTGGGGATATAACCCCGTGGTAAGACCCTCCTAGGTGGGGCCGGGTCATACCTGGAGGCTCATAATCCAGACCAGAGAAACGGGCTGAAAGACATAGGCCTGACATCTTACCAAGATGGGCCAAGATGAAGGCCCAGACAGAATATGGTATGAAGACCCGTGCGGTTAAGCCACCCGGAGACGGTTTGCCCAAGAAGGCAAGGCGACTTAGAGACCGGATAGTCTATGTTGTAAGAGTCGGTGTAGGACTCGTGTAACCCAGAGCCTCCACCTCCTATATAAAGGTGAGACCCCGGGGCGGCTTAGACAGAAACCAATCGATCGAGAACTAGGTCAAGCGAATCTGCTCCCTTGTAATCGATGCTCCAATCAATACAACACAAGCAGGACGTAGGCTTTTACCTCTTCTTGAGGAGCTGAACCTGGGTAAACTCGTGTCCCTTGTATCAACCAACCCCTTTGAGTCCATCACCTTAGCTATGGCCTTGAACCCAAGTCTTCGGACATCTGCCGTGACAAAACCACGACAGCGGGTTCGATGTCGTCCATGTCATCGTCGATGTCCAACGTTTCCTCTTGCGTGTCGAAGCTGGGGTAGGACATGGTGGCGGCTGAGCCATTCTTGATGATCTCCTCCATCTCGGCATCGGTGTTGCTAAATTGTGGCGTCGAACCCGGCATGGAAGGCAGGGGCCGTAGCGCAGAGCCGTCGCAGACGAACCCGAGTAGGTCGGCGAGTAGCCATACTAGGCGTTGTGGCCTGCGGTGAACACGGAAGGCATGCGCAAGAAGGTGATGTTGGGGTTGAAGCCGCTGACGGCGTCACCGTCGACATATTCCGGCGAGGGTGCGTAGCCCCACGCCGGCAACAGGAAGTTGGTCGGCAATGCGACGCTCTGCTGGCTACCCCATGCGCCTTGCGAGAATGGGCCCACCTGTTGAAGCGAAAAGATCGGCCGCTCGTTTGCCATGGCCGAGCGAGACGATGCCTCCTGCTCCGCCGCTGCATCCCTGGCTTTTCTTCATGATGATCATGTTTCGCCGAACGGTGGTCACCGCCTACCAACGGTCAACGTCGGCCTTCCACTGCGCTCTCGTCAACCTCGAGGGCCTTGCTATCTGTGCCCTAGGCTTCCTCGCCTTTGGTGTTGCGGGTTCGGTGGCTTGGCGAGGGGCGGTGTACTTCTTCGTCGACATGGTGGGGGGAGAGATGGAGAGAATGCCGGGAACGGCGAGGGGAATGTGGCTGATGGGGAGGGAGAAGGAGGGAAACAATGAGAACAACAACCGGTGTCGCTGACAGTGCGGCCCCACATGCCTTTTCGCTTTAGCCGATGCCCCAAGCGTCCTGCGGCATGCCGGGTTTGGCCTGGGTCCACCGGTGACAATTTCGGCCCAAACCGGCAGAAAACGAGGTCCTGGGGGCATGGCTGGGCCATTTTTTAGCGCCAACGATAAAAAGAGGCTTGGGGGCTGTTGGGGGTGCGTCTGGAGATGCTCTTAGGCAGTGGATGGGAGGATTCGATATATACTCCCACTAGCATGGATTTTCCGAGTCGATTACAATTTGGGGATCATAAGAAATGTGGTAAAGAAGGGGAAAAATAGCCGCTGATGACATCTTGATCTTCTCGATCTCCACTATCTTGCGAGAGGGACATAAGTAAGTGAGCGTTGAGCTGGGCCCTATTGGACCCAATTTGGCCCAGTCAGCCTGCTGCTGCTAACGGCTGGGCTTCGCATGTTGGCATGCTGACATCCCCCTTCCTTGCGTCGAGGCTTGCCCCCCAAGCCTCAATAGCTAGAACCCTAGCCTAGAGCATGATTTTGTCTTCCCAGGTCGTGCCCATACCATTATCATTAGACCATCAGACCTTGACTTACTCGATGATGGAGTCGGTCCTATATCACTACGGATAGGTGGATTAGTGGATAGACCAGAGAAGGGCGCACCGCAACTGCGAGACATGGAAAAACTGGCGAATCGTGGCTTCCGGAGGTAGTTGCAGCTTGTAGGCGAAGCCATTGATCTTGTCGATGATTGGAAAATAATTAAAGAATTTAAAGGAAAGCATGTTGTTTGCCCTTGGAGCCATTGAAGTTTGAATGTATGATTATAGGTTCAGGAACACTTGACCCCCCACTTCAAATTGGCGGTATGATATTTTCTTGTTGGCTTGTGTCTTGATGTATTGTCATAGTACAAGTGTTGCTATAGAAGATCTTGGATCAATGCATGCTCTTCCAAAAAACCTTGTAGGGCAGGACTGAAAGCACAACTTCTCCCTAGATGGTTTTGGTAATTAACAACAACATATAGTTCACTGAACTAATGTTCCTATCAAGTATATTTCAGGAAAGTTCAATGAATTGATTGACTAGGAATTGTGAGGAGAATCCCATAAGATGCAAAGAACTCTTATTGGCAAAAGCTTCAAGACTCTACATTTTTATTTTATATGATTTGATCATAATTGAGTTGCTCAAGGGGACGAGGTACTCATGATGATCTAGTTGCTCAAGTGCTTAGAGATATTGAAAGCACATTTGCTCCCTTGGCGGTTTTGGTAATTAATAACAACATATATGTCATTGAACTAATGTTTCCACCAAGTATATTTTAGGAAATGTTCAGTGATAGGATTGGCAAAAGGAGATTGTGGACATACCCCAAGATGCAAGGAAATAGGTTGGCCAAGCTTCAAGAAAGAGGACTCTACATTTTATATTTGTGAGAAATCACTTTGAGTCCATACGAAAGCCAATACTATTAAAAGGGGGTAAGGTTTTGTTGGTGAACAATATGCTCAAATGTGCGCAAGTGATAGTCGCCAAAAACATCCACAAACTCCCCCACCAAAGTCTGTTCTATACCTAACACTCAAAATCGGTGCAACCAACTTTCCCATAATGGTGCCACCGATTCCAGAACCTAGACAGACTCAGCCAAACCCTACCACTTCGGTGCAACCGATTCCATACCGGTGCCACCAAGTTTAGGTTGCCAACTTTCTGTTACGCTAATTCACATTTTCGGTCCCACCGAGAATGTTGGATCGGTGTCACCGAGATTTGAAATCTGACCGTTGGTCACCTTATCGGTGCAACTGAGTTTCCTATATCGGTCTCATCGAGATTCAAAAGTTGCCACCTTTTGGTCACTTTAGTACCACCGAGATTAACACATTGGTGTCACCGAGTTGGTCATTTTGTG
This sequence comes from Hordeum marinum, assembly GCA_022496015.1. Classification (NCBI taxonomy): domain Eukaryota; kingdom Viridiplantae; phylum Streptophyta; class Magnoliopsida; order Poales; family Poaceae; genus Hordeum; species Hordeum marinum. The sequence goes on from CM039673.1 coordinate 311,362,425, forward strand.
TGTAATGGTTGGATTTTTGGGGATGCCTATATATACCCCTTCACCACCACCTACTTGAAAGAGAAGCACTCAGAACTATTCCACACTTGCTCCATCTAGTTTTCTGAGAGAGAACCACCTACCCTTGTGTTGAGGTCAAGATATTCCACTCCAATCATATGGATCTTGATCTCTAGCCTCCCCAAGTAGCTTTCCACCAATCCCATCTCTTCCACCATGCCAAATTTGTGAGAGAGTGATTGGGTGCTAAGGAGTCTATCATCTTGAAGCACAACAACAAGGAGTTCATCATCATTACCGAGCATATTACCTTTTGGAGGGTGGTGCCTCCTAGATTGGTTAGGTGTCGCTTGGGAGCTTCCTACTTTGTGTTGTGGAGTGAACCAAGGAGTTTGTAAGGGCAAGGAGATCGCCTACTTCGTGAAGATCTACCCATAGTGAGGCTAGTCCTTCGTGGACGGAAGCCGTTATGGAATAGTCAAGGTTGCTACTTCGTGGACCCTTTTGGGTGGAGCCCTCCGTGGACTCTCACGACCGTTATCCTCTATGGGTTGAAGACTCCATAAACATGCATGTACGATAGCGCCACCTATCAAAACCACGAGAAAATCATCATGTCTACAACTGCGTTTGATCTTCCTACTCTATCCCTTCTATACATGCTTGTTATTACTTTCCGCTGCTATATACTCTTAGACTTGCATGTGTAGGGTGTACTTGACTTGCCATGAAATGCTAAAAACTGTCAACCCTAAAACTTGGTATAGGCAAAACTTTTATTTGGTCAAGTAGTCTAATCACCCCCCTCTAGACATACTTTCGGTCCTACAAGTGGTATCAGAGCATTGGTCTCCATTGCTTAGGTCTCACCACCTAGGAGAGTATGGCGTCTAGTGAGGGAAGTTATCACCGTAGAGGTCCATACTTTGATGGCACTAATTTTGCTAGTTGGAAGCACAAAATGAAAATGCATATTCTTGGTCGTAACCCTGCCGTTTGGGCTGTTATTCGTGTTGGCTTGCAAGGTGAGTTCTTTGCGGATGGATGGGAACCGGATCGTGAAGCCACCGCAAATGAGTTGAAGATGTTGCAACTCAATGCTCAAGCATGCGACATTCTCTTCAACTGCTTATGCCCGGAAGAATTCAACAAAATCAGCCGTCTTGAGAATGCAAAAGAGATTTGGAATACTTTGGTTGATATGCACGAAGGAACCGAGTCCGTGAGAGAATCCAAGTTATATGTTCTTTAAAGTCAGCTTGACAAGTTCAAGATGAAGGATGATGAAGGAGTCGCAGATATGTACTCTAGGCTAGCTCTCATCACCAATGAGATTGCCAGCTTAGGAAGCGAAGAAATGACCGACAAATGCATCATCAAGAAGATACTTAGAGCTTTGGATGAGAGATACAACACCATGTGCACATTGATCCAAATGATGCCAAACTACAAAGATCTCAAGCCTACAGAAGTCATTGGAAGGATGGTTGCTCATGAGATGACACTCAAAGATAAGGAAGAACTTCATCACAAGTCTAGCGGTGCTTACAAAGCCACAAGTGATGCTCCCGCAACTTCAAGCAACAACCTTGTCACCAATGAAGAGATAAGCCTCATTGTAACAGCCCGGGACCGACGCTCGAGAAGATTCCAAAAGATTCCCCTTTCTTTTCCGTTTTCGTCTGTGTTCCGTTTTGGTTGTTGCATTCGTCATCGCATCATTCGCATCATCTGCATGGCATCATCGCCCGTTTTCGAAAACTTGCATTCGTTCGTAGTTGCCGGTTCTCTCCGTTCTTGCTGTTGTCCGTTGAGACCAACCACACACGCACACGCCCGCGACATCTTTTAAATAAAACCGGTTTTTAAGCGCGCGAAAAAATATTCTCGGATCGAGTTGAAACTTGTCGTGCGGTCTTGTTATATCGTAGGGTATTTATATGCTATTTTCATCCATGTTACAATTATTTAACATGTCATATTTTTCGGTTATTGCATCATTTGTCATAATATTGCATTGTCATATTTAATTATCGTGCATCGGAATTAATCCAACTATATAATAAAATTGTTCATCTCATTGTCATCGCATTCTCATGCATGGGATAAATGTTGTCATGTCATTTGCATTTATGAATTGTTTTAACGTTTTTAGGCCTAATACCCGCATATTTAATTGTGATTAATTTTCTACATGAACCTAAGCATATTATATATGTTTTCAGGGTAGAAAAATCCATTGGTTTTATCTGTGCATTTAGTTTTGTCATTTGAGCATGTTTGTGTGAATGTCATTTATGCCGTGGTGCCTTTTGTCATTTTCGTAGGAATTAATCCGGCCATGATATGAATTAATTTTCAACATGAAAATTGCTCTTTGATATGTGTCCTAGCCCATGGACATTTTGCTTGTCATAGAAATGCATGTTTAGGTGTTGTTTCGTTGTTGTCAACTTACTATAAAAACCTGCTATTTTGAGGGTCCAAAAATATTTCTAAGTCTGGAATCTGTTATATTTTGTTGCTGTCTTGCCATGTGATTTGCTAGTGTTCTAGAACTCTTTTGTGGTAGGTGTAATGTAGTTATTTGTTTTTGATATTATCCTCTAGCATGCTGTAAAGTTTCATGTCATAATATGAATGGTAGAATATAGTTTTACTGCTGTCAATATGCCTTCATGATAATACTGCACTGTCTAAAACTGCTATTTTCACTAAGTCTGAAACTGTTATCAAGTAGCCTTCTTGTGAGCTTCCTACCTAGTGATCCAGGCATGTTTTGAATATGATTTGTGAAGATGAAATGAAGTGGATGTTGTATGCTATTGCCCCATGCTTAGTTTGCGCATTTTGGAATATTGTAACCTGTTGTTTTCATGTGTGCAAAATGCTATCTTGCTGTTTTTGGCAGATTTCAACTAAAACTTGTTTTGGTGATTGTGGTTGAATCGTAGCTCCGTTTTGAGCATTCCATATATGAAACTTGCTTAGAATCTCATGTACTTTCATAATAACTTGTTGCCTTCATGATTTGACATGTTTGTGGTGGTTTTTCCCATGCATTTGCATTCATGTCATGTGCATCTTGTGTTGCTCATATCTTTTGAACCGTAGCTCTCTTTTAGATGTTCTATATATGTAAATCGACTAGACTGACGTGTAGAATAACTTGGTATGCTTTATTCTGCTGTTTAACAAATATAAAATATGATTAGATCAAATCTGGACCAAATTCATAATTAACATATGGGGCCATTTCGGAAATGCTATAAGTTGTTTCCGGCCTCATTTAACATGCCTAGATAGATAGTTTACTTATGCTTCACCTCTTGCCATGCTTAAGAACATTTAATATTGTCGTGTACCTAACGAGAGCGAACTAAATAATTTGAATGTGGAGTTTCGTCAATATGCAACTCGTTGCATATTGAGCTTCACTTAATGTGTAGTATTTGATTGTTGTGAATTGTCATGCCTTGAATATTAAACCCGACATGCATCATATTTGTTTGTGCATCGTGTCTTGCATATGTTGTGGTGTATCTTGTGTTGATTGTTGTTTCGGATTGCTTCTTCTCGATAGAGTTCCGAAAGCGTTCCGAGTGTGAGGATTCATTCGACTACGTTGGCTCGTCTTCTTCATGGACTCGGTCTTCTTCCGAGCGGGATCTCAGGCAAGATGACACATTTCCCTGGATACCATTACTATCATTGCCATGCTAGTTGTCTCGTCTTTTTACCGTTATGTCTTGCTACCTACCACTTGTTTGATAAGCCTCCCAACATTGCCATGATAAGCCTCTAACCTCTCCACATCCCAACAAAACATTGTTTGGCTATGTTACTGTCATGCCCAAGATGCGCGCCTATCCATTTAAGGCCCGAGAGCCTCGCAAAGGATAGAGGCGCATCTTGCCGTTAGCAAGAATAGTATCATCACAACATACAATACTGAATGAGAAGAGTATACAAGTTGGCTTACACTCGCCACATGCTAACTTACAATGTCACTCAAATCATAGCATCAAGTTGAACACAGGGTCCGACTACGGACGAAATCAAACGATAAAAGAAGTTGCAAATGATACTATCAAGCTATCCCAACGATCACGACCAGGTCCTCTACTCATCCAGATATGTCACGTACATCCTGCCTCTCTCCTCATCATACTCCCACTGGAGCTGAGTAAGATCATCCTGCACGAACTCATCTAAACCTCCACCTGGATTGTTGTAGTAAACCGTGAGCCACAGAGGACTCAGCTATCATGTGCCTGGGTACCAAGACTATTTAAGCTTTAGGAAAGAAGGGTGATGTTTAGTTTGCAGCAGCACTAAGCATTTTATGGTGGCTAGCTTACGCAACATGAAATAAATACGAGTGGCCTACGAAGAACGCTCGAATCTGGTATGATCTCTAAGAGATCCTGAACACTTACTTACGTCAATCATAACCCCACCGTGTTCTCTCTCGGTTCATGTTCACGAGCAGAGACGATCACGGTTATTCACACAGTTGTTGTATTTTAATTAGAGTTTACTTCAAGTTTTCTATAACCGGGTGTTAAACAAATATCCAAGTTGCCACATAACCGCATGCACGGCTTTCCAAAAGATCTAACCCTGCAGGGGTGCTCCAACTAGTCCATCACAAATAACCACACTCTGTGGGAATAGCCTCGAACGCGGTTCTCGCGATCATCATAGACAATTCCAAAGGAGTCCAACACCTCAGGTAAACCCGAAGAAAGGCAGACTCCTCACGCAAGGCATTCGATAAAGGTAAAACAAATCCAGCAAGACCTCCTGACGTGTCGACGAACCCGATAAGAGCCGCGTATCTCATTCTCAGGACACGACGGATTGTCCAAACTTCCGGTAGGCCAAACACAGAGTTGCCCCTGGTGGCCACCGGCGGTTGACATTTTTGGACCAACACTCATGCGGAGCACTGGCCCGGGGGTTGATTAAAATATCCACGGGTTTGCAAGACCCTATGCAATTAATTAAGTTGTTAAGAAAATGTAGTACCAAAGTTGGGTCTTGCCAGACAAGTTTTAATCTCCACCGAATAAACAAGGGGGTCCCCATAACAACCCCAAGCATGTTAGGAGCGCAAAATAAGGAAAACATAACACCGGTAACAAGGAACTAATGGCGGCACGAGTGCAACAAATCACTTAGCAAAAGGCCAAGCCTTCCACCAATACCAGATATATATGTGCATTAAATTAAATAACAGAATTTACGGTGATATCCAATCCATGTTATCACATGGAACAACCTGCAACTAAGAACGCTATAAGAGGGGCTGAGCAGCGGTAACTTAGCCAATCAACGGTTTGCTGGGTTGTGGAGGTTAGAGGCTGTCATGGCAACATGGGGGATGATATCATGTGGTAGGAAGCACAGTTGTAATGATAATAACGAGAAACTAGCAAGCAAATATAGTATTGGGATCCGGGTACGATCATCTTGCCTGTTGGTTCGACAACGGAACAAGTAGCGGGATCCTCGTAGTGGCACTCTCCAGGGTCCTCGAACTCAGTTTCGACACTCGCGCCTACCCAAGAGAAACAGCAAATAAATAACCAACCAAGTTGCAATGCACAACCAAGATGATGCATGATCCATTTAATGAAGGATTAAATCATGGCAATCTTAAACTAGTCATGTCTCACATGCAAAGTTGTTAATTAATGGATCTAGACAGAACCTCTTGTTAAGTTATTTAGATATGCATGAACATGGAAAATACGGTTCCAGCATGAAAAATCGATGAAAATGCATATAAGGATCGCAAGAAACGGAGCTACGGTTCTCGAGATACGCTCACGACAAGGCACAACGGCAAAACACAAGACCACCAAATACCTGGGCTAATTCTTGGCATTCCAAGGTAGCCACTGGATAGTTTATGAGAAACCAATCACCATAGACTCAAGAATCACTCAATTCCATGGACTATAGCTCCCACAACACACAAAACAACATAACCCCAAATCTGTCACAAAACAACAACATAGCAATTTGACAAGCTCACAACTATTGCTACAGGAACTCTACAGCCACAAACAAGACATGTACATAAACTAGACCACAAACACACCAATTCATCCAACTATGCAATCAGCAAAAGAGCTACACATCACTATGCATGGAGCTGTCAAGTAGGCATGATGAAACAGGATTTTAGGGACTTAGTGAAAATTCCAGCTTTCTGGAATCTGGGTTAATAAAGTAGCAAGTTAACAGCACTGGTTAAATACGCTAGAAAGCTCCAAATGTCATGAAAATGTACAGAATGGTAGATGGCAACATACACTATAATTAACTAACACTGAGCATGATCAAAATCCCACCACAACACCTGCTACAATCCACTCTTCATGGCAAAACAATAACCGCAGAATCTCCAGACTTGGCCATTTCTAAGAAGGATGAACAGTAACAGAAAGTAGCCAACTAAACAGCATGGTTCCCACTGATCTGGTGACCTAACACTAATAAAAACAATACAGGGGTGTTCACAGCCACTTTAACTAGCAAACTCATGTTGGCAAGAACTTAAAAACATGCATAGATTAATTCATATGAAAAAGACAAAAGAGCATCACAACATAAAAATGCAGTTTTGGCAAGTTGCCCCAAAGTCAAATCTGACTTCACAGATGCATAGAGGGGTTGAAAACACCATAAAATCATTACTCATACCTATATACTTGCATGGAACAAAAGGGAGCAAAGGGGGGTCGAAATTTGACCCACACTAGGCATGGGTGACTTATGTCACTTATGAAACTTAATGGAAATGCCCCAAATTGACATGTGCTCCATAGATACATGTTAGAAGTGATTAATTAACATGTTAGGACATGATAACATAGACTAGCATCAAAACAAGAATGGAACTAGCTAGAGTAGAAACCATGCTCATTTGACCACATAGGTTAAAACCTACACATGGAGCTACAATGCACATGGGTGAGTGTATGTAGAACATACACACACCACTCACACTCACATATAACACATGGCACACCCCATGTGCCAAGCACACTCTACATGGTGCCCCACACACCCTACACCACACACTCACTAACACACCTACACATGTATGTGTGTGTGAAACACACCCATACACCCACATAGCACCACACTATGTTGGACTCACCCCCTAATACTCACATATGGGGATGTGCATGGCACATACACACTCATGCACTTGCAAGCACCATACAAACACACACACACATACATGCAAAACATACATGCACACACATGCATACATAGCATACCCACACATGCATGGGTGCATATGCACATAGTGCATACACACACACACCACCTACACAAGCACACATGTGTGTATATGCACATAGGTGCATATACACTCACATACACAACACACACCTCTCATGTGTGTATATGCACATAGGGCATATACACACCAACACACACACTCACATATGTATGTGCACATAGCACACACACTCCTGCACGCACACACAAAAACATACATACGCATGCATACATAATGGCACACACACACACACTGTGTTTGCAAAAGAAAAAAAGAAAAAATAAAACCAGAAAGAAAGATCAAAAAAAGGGGGGAGATGATTCGAACCCAGCACCTCCCTGCACAGCCCATCGAACCAGGCCACTAGGCTACGGACGCGACAGTTAATAGAGGAGGGAGCACTCTGCTCTAATACACACGCGCTAGTTGAAACTCTGACGAAACTGAAGAAACAATAGAGCACGGCACAGAGCAACGCGGCGGCGCAGCTCCGGCGATCCTACGCGCTATAGGGCCACTCCGACGACGCTACCACGCGGAATCGACAGGGGAACCAACGGGGAACCCATCCCTCGTCTCCTCTCGCGAAGAGGGGGACGGTGGCGAGCGGTAGGAGCTCTACAACCTACCGGCGGCGACCATGCGACGGCGGCGACCGAAACGAGCTACGCGCGGAGGAGAAGACCTACGGGGGCCGACGGCTCACATTGGGCTCGAACGACGCGAGACAAGCTCGACGGAGGGGAAGAAGGGGATGGAGCCGCTCGGGGACGCGTCGGCGACGGAGGGGAAGGAGATCGGCTCCGCTCCGGCGACGAGGAGGAAGATGAGGGCCTCCAGGGCTCTCCTAGCTCCGGGAACGGGACAACGGGTCCACCAGGAACGCGGTGGTCATCTCCGACGGTGACGAGCCCCACCGGAGGCGACGACGCGACGACGAGCTCTCTCCTCTGAACCCGACGAAGAAGAAGAGAAACAGGGGAAGAAGGAGGAGGAAGAAGAAGGAAATGGTGGCGGCGGCGAGGGAGAAGGAAGAGGGAACCCTAGCATGGGGGCACGGAGGCCGAGGGGAGGCTTAAAAGGCCTCAGGCTGACGGAGACGCGACGGAAAGCGACAGCGACGCCGCTCTGCCTCTCTCTGAACCCGACTGACGGAGGTGGGAGACGGGGCAGGTGGCCGTTATTGTGGCCCTAGGCTAGGCCTCGACCCACCTGCCTCTCTCTCTCAGACAAAACCAGGGTTTTTTCCTTTTTAAATAAACAGCCAACACTAATATTTCCCCTGGCATTTATAAAAGGTTTCAGTCCAAAACAAAAACACTTTTGAGAAGAAGACAAAATGCTCCTATTAAATAAAATATTAGGTTGATTTTTATAAACAAGATCTTTTATTAATATAATAATAAAACAGCCCCTGTTTTGACTAGTTTTCCAAAACCAAACATATGCAAATATCCCAAGATCACTTCCAATATTTATCAAATAACCCTGGCTAACCCATGAACATTTTTAAAGGGTTTTTAAAACAACTTGAAACTGATGATAAAAATTAAATAGGAAGAAGGGGTTTTTGGGAGGAAACTTGCAAAGGGAAAAGAGAGGGGGAAGGAAGAGGGCTTGCACACATGGCTCCACCACATACAAGCACCACATACCACACACTCACTACCATACATCAAAGCAAGCACAAGAACCAACATGGCACAAAGAATGAAATGAGAATGATGCATGATGAAGATGGATGATATGATGCATGAATGCCGCCAACACATGAATGACAAGGTTCAACTCCAAACATAGCTCATATCCCAAGGATCGTACATAGGGTTACATGCCAACTAAGGTAGGGACAGCACTTGGGCTGTCACAGTTACCGCTTGCTCAGCCCTTCTTATAGCGTTGCTAGCTGCAGGTGCATTTGCTTCCATGTGTCAACATGGTCATTCTTTTGGTATATCACAATATTGCTACTATTTAATTTAATGCACTTATATACTTGGTAAAGGTGGAAGGCTTGGCCTTATGCTCGGTGTTTTGTTCCACTTTTGTCGCCCTTAGTTACTTGTGCACCGGTGTTATGTTCCATAAACGAGCGCTCCTAACATGCTCGGGGTTGTTATGGGGACCCCCTTGATTTTCGGGTGAGATTAAAGCTCGTCTGGCAAGGCCCAACATTGGTACTACATTTGCCTAATAATTAATGAACTTGCATAGGGGATTTTCTGGACCCCGTGGATAATTAATCAACGACCCGGGCCAGTGCTCCTCATGAGTGTTGGTCCAAACTAGAGTCGTGTGCGGGGCCAACCCGAGGCAACTCGGGAGATTTCTATCAGGCCACTGTATGCTGCGCTCATCTGGTCGTGTCCTGAGAACGAGATACACGGCTCCTATCGGATTCGTCGACACGCCGGGCGGCCTTGCTGGATTTGTTTTACCTTTCTCGAACGTCTTGAGTGAGGAATTCTGATTATTCTTCGGGATATCTCGAGGTGTTGGATTTCCTTTGGAATTGCCTAGGAAGATCACGAGATTCATGGTTGAGGTTATTCCCGCTGCGTGTGGTTAATTTGTGATGGATAAGTTGGAGCACCCCTGCAGGGTTAAATCTTTTCGAGAAGTCGTGCCCGCAGTTATGTGGAAAACTTGGATACTTTGTTTAACACCCGGTCATAGCAAACTTGAAGTAAACTCTAATTCAATACACCAACCGTGTGAGTAACCGTGACTGTCTCTTCTCGTGAGTCCTTATCCGGAAGAGAACACGGTGGGGTTATGATTGACATAAGTAGGTGTTCAGGATCAGTTAGTGATCATTACTAGTTCGCGTTTGTTATGCGTAGACCATCATACTTTACTTTTTGTGCTCGTAAGTTAGCCACTCAAATATATGCTTAGTCGCTTGCTGCAGCCTCACCACTTACCATGCCTTACCTATTAAGCTTTAATAGTCTTGATACCCTTGGAAATGAGATTGCTGAGTCCCTATGGCTCATAGATTTCTACAACAACAGTTGCGGGTACAGGTAATGCGATGATTTGACGTGAGCGCGTTGCTTGATTTGATTTGGAGTTCTTCTTCTTCTTCTTCTTCTTCCTCAATCTTGGATGGGTTCCAGGCGGCAGCCTAGGATAGCAAGGGTGGATGTCATTTTATCGTTTGATTTCGTTCGTAGTCGGACCCTGCTCTTCTGTATGATGTTTGAGTATGTTGATGTATTGATGTGACTCTGATGTAGCTATGGCGAGTGTAAGCCAATTCCATATACTCATCTCTTCTGTACATGTACTTGTAATGATATCCATTCTTGCGAACGCATCGAGATGCGCTTCTATCCCTGTCGAGGCCCTCGTGCCAAAATAAGGATAGGACTGCATCTTGGGCGTGACAAGTTGGTATCAGAACCTGTACCGACCTAGGAGCCCCCTTGATTGATCGAACTTGGCCGAGTCGAGTCTAGTGAAAAACTATTTTGAGTCTAGTTATATAGGAGAGTAGGTTTCTTTTTACTCCTCTTCTATGCTCTGGTGAGGTATTCGACTTAGGAATTTTGATTCTACTTCTCTTCTCGCTCAAAATTTTTTAGGATCACGCGGGTATTTTGGAAACTATATGATGCCGATGTGACGGATTTCTGTCTTGGTGCCTCCTGTTTGACTTGATTTCTTCTGGGGAGTTGAGCTCCGAGGGATTCTTGACACATCGTTATCATTCAGTTTTCTTAATATCTCAGGACGGAGGATGTTCGAAATTGCTTGAATACTTATCGTGGTGAGATAAGGTCGGAGTCACCCAGTACTGGGAGGCGTCTGGGGTACCACCATGGTTTAGTATCGTTGTGAGTTCGAGGATTCAAGATTAGACGAGTTTGCGAAATTTCTTGAATTATGGTGTGGAAGGTTGCGGATGCGGTTGCAGCTGATTGCCTAGGGCAAGTTCCTGATTCCTCAACCCGAATCGCATAAACAAGAAAGTTTTGGAAGTTCTTAGGTGGGAATTCAAGTAGTTATCCAGAATTATCTTTCCAACAAGTGCATAGTGGGTATGTATTTGTTTCTGGCTTGTTTCATAAGCCTCATCCTTGTTTCGTTTTGAATATGGTAATTCGAGTTGCTTCGATGTCAAAGGGTGATCTCAAATCTTTTCGAAGTAGTGTTCTCTTATTTCTGTGGATTGCTAATTCTTGCCCAATCAAGTTATCATATCAATTCTTTTCCTACCAGTGTGCTTCTCTTCAAGATAATTCTATCCTCTTCAATATTGAAAAATCAATCCTCCTATTCTTCCCGGAGTTGTCTCATCTGTTCCAAGTTTTCTTTCTTTTTCCCACCCTCCCGCCCTTTTTCTTCAATGATTAATTCTCATTCAAGTGTTTTCCATTCTTGTAGTGCTTCCGCTATCTTTTCTTCTATCTTGTTTCCGGTGATTTGTTGTGAATATTCTCAGGAGTTTCAATTTCAAGATGTATCCTCACATTCCTTGTTCTCGTGTTATTCTTCTCCGGTGATTCTTATGAAGATGCTCAATGCTCAAGTTATCATTTATTTGTATTCATCTTTGTTTTCTTTCCGGTGGAGTCAATTCAAGTTCATGGTGTTCATCATATCATTTTCATTCATTAATGGTTTCCATGTTGGAATTATTTTCCAAGTATCTCTTGTTTAGTCATCTCTCTTTTCTGTCTAGAGTGTTGAAGATATCTCAAAAGACATTCATTTTCTTTCTTATCCTTTCAAATTATTTCAAGGGTCTCATATCATCAAGTTCTCAATTTCTACCGGTGCAATCTCTCTTGTAATCAATTGTTTCAACGGTGTTTTTTCCAGTGGGCCCATAACCCACAGGTCTTTTCCCAGGATCCTACCTGACTCTTCTATTCTTTCCGGAGATGTTCGCAAGTTCTTTTAATATGACATAAGAATGAATTTCATCAGTCATGTGCCTTCTCGAAGATCGCTTCTAAATCTTTTTCATTGTTGGCTCAACCTTTCCTTATTCATTCTTCCGGAGTGTCTCAGTAATTCATGGTGTTGTTTCTCGTCTTCATTCTGTGCTTGAAGACCGAAGGAGAGTGTCTCTCTAATCATTGCTCATTCTCCTACAGATTCATGGTTTCAGTTTGTCGCTTTCATCTCATTTGTTTTGATCATGAGTTATTCCTTCCATATCTATCTGGAGCATTCAGTGTTCTTGTTTCTTGATCCCGAAGGCCATCATTTCAGTAGATTTCTTCGTTCTCAGCTTTCAACTTTCGTTCTCAAATTCTTCTCAATTGTTGTTCCTTCATTCGTATCTCAATTATTCTGGTGCCGTGTTCAGTTTCTATTAGGAAAATCTTGATCTCTTCATTTTCATGTGTCCTCTTTATTTTCTAATTCTTCCCGGTGCCTTGTGAAGTTTTCTATTAGGTGGATCATGCTCTCTTCATTCTCATGTTATTTCATCCGTTTGTTTTATCCTCTTTCATTTTGAATTCTTACCGGTGTTCTCGTGCAAGTCATCTTCAAGATTGTGCTCTATCTCTTTCCTCATTCTTTTTCAAGAAGAATAAGTGATGTGTGAAATCCGTGGCTTGTCATCAATTTAACTTGATGAAGGATAGTCATATCATAATTCTTATTCTTGTTTCATCCAAGTGATTTCAATCCTTCTTCCGGAGTGGTTCAGGCTATCAAATTCTTGATTCTAAGTGGTTCTTCTTTTCTTTTTGGAGTTCCTAGTCTTTTCTCAAGTACCTTGTTGTCAAGCTTCATCTAATTCACAACAAGGCCTCAATATTGTTCTTTTGCATCCTTCAATTCTTTCTATCATCCTCTCATTTCCGGAGGTTCTTCATGGTTGTTCATAAAGATTTCTTTCATTTTCAAGTGTTTATCAAGATTCTTGTTGGAGGTGCTCAAGTGTTTTTATCTTTGATCTCTAAGTTCAATTCCTTCTCCTTGTCTTTGAGATGGTGTTATTAAATTCTTGATTATGAGGAGTCTCGCAGGAATTTGTCAAGAATAAGATAACTAAACCCATCATTCCTTTCTTGGAGCTATCTTGGGTTGGATTTCATCATGATAGCAACAATCCTTATCATGGTGTCATAAACAATCCTTATCATGGGGTTATAAATGATTCAAGTTTTCTCCTCCTCTTCTTGGTGAAAGAAGCTTTGCATATCTTGTTGCTCTCAAGCAAGTAATTGTTTTGTTGTGGCAGGTTGCACCTCATAGTTTTGAGATGTTTTTCATAAGCCCACAATAAGCTTGTTCTTTTCGTTGTTGGTGTTCCAACAACTCCATTCAATCTTCTCTTCCTAGATATGCTTTCAATCCATTTGTGCTGGAAGTTATCATTGTCTGCTCAGTTCTCTTCTTCCCAAGGATCTAGCTTCTATTCTTTCCTTCCGGAGGCCTTGTGATGTTCCTCTCTTCAATCCATCGTCTTGTTGTTTCAAGATCATGCTCTTTCCTTGCTTATTCTTTTAATCGGAGTGCTGTCAAATCTTCATGTTCCTTCCATCTCATGAAGTTTTGGGTTCAAGTCAACCGGAGTTTTGTGTTTTTCCTTTCAATTCTATCCATCATAATTAATTTTTCATCCTTTTCCTACCGAAGTGCTGCCAAAATTTTCTATGAATTCTTGCTTGTTCCTCCTGTCATTCCTCATCTTTCCAACCTTCAATGATCATTGGTTTCACTCGTTTGTCAAAGAAGCAACTAAGTTTTACGTTTTGCTCTTTCTCTCCCCTTTTCATTCAAGATCTCGGGACGAGATCCTCGTGTAGTGGAGGAGAGTTGTAACAGCCCGGGACCAACGCTCCAGAAGATTCCAGAACATTCCCCTTTCTTTTCTGTTTTCGTCTGTGTTCCGTTTTGGTTGTTGCATTCATCATCGCATCATTCACATCATCTTCATGGCATCATCGCCCGTTTTCGAAAACTTGCATTCGTTCGTAGTTGCAGGTTCTCTCTGTTCTTGCCGTTGCCTGTTGAGACCAACCACACACACACGTGCCCGCGACATCTTTTAAATAAAACCGTTTTTTAAGCGCGCGCAAAAATATTCTCGGATCGAGTTGAAACTTGTCGTGCGGTCTTGTTATATCGTAGGTAGACCGCCCGTCGATTTTTGTCGCGATCTGAGTTTGTTAGATACTTCGTCGGTCAGTCATATCAGTGAGGTTATCGGTGAATGTCGGACGTTCTCGGTGTTTTAAATCTCCGTGCCACGGGTCGCCACTCTCTCCCTCTTCCCCACGTTGCCCGTCTGCACAGAAGCCGTAGCCCCGTCCCTCCGCTTCCGAACGTCGGACCGACACCCGACAATCCGGAAACGGACAATGCGTAACCCCAGCCCCGAATCCCTATAAATAGCCCTCGGTTCCCGTGCCCCCAAACCCTAGTGCAATCCCTAGCCTTCTCCCTCCTCCAGCCAGCCCGCCAAGCCCATCTGGAGGCCCGGGAAAGCCCATCTAGGCCCGTCCCGAGCTCGCCCGATCTCATCCATGGAGAAGGCCGCACTCCTCCCGTCCCCGTGGCCGGCCAGCTCATCGGAGATCGCCGCAGCTCCTTCCCTTCTCTTCCTCCCTCTCCCTCCTCCTTCCTCTAGCCCTAACCAACTCACCCCCGAGCTCCTATCTCGCAGGTAGCTGCCATGGCCGCTGCCGCATGGAGCTTCGCTGGCCTCGCCTTCGCCGCCCCAAGCGCCGCCGCCGGTCCTCCCTCCGACCGGGAACGAGTCCGGCCGGCCCTGCCCCGACATCCTCTGACCTCCCTCCGGCCTGCCCCGGCCGCCCTCGCCTTCCCCATGGCTGCGTGCTCCCGCTCGGGAGGAGCACGAGCGCTCCAGCCCCATTCCCGGTTCCTGTACCATGGTACGGGATCGGCCCGGTCTGGCCCATCTTCCCGCCCAGTTCCTGTGCCGTGGTACATCTTTGCCCCTGCTTCTTGTGCCATGGTCCATGTTGATCCAATGTGAGCCCCTTCCCTTTGTTTTTTTTCAGGTTATAATTGCGTGTTTAATCGCTATAGATTATTAACCGTTCGTCGGATGTAAATATTTTCAACATGAAACTTGCCTAGAATAATTTGTAGGGTATTTATATGCTATTTGCATCCATGTTACAATTATTTAACATGTCATTTTTTCGGTTATTGCATCATTTGTCATAATATTGCATTGTCGTATTTAATTATCGTGCATCGGAATTAATCCAACTATATAATAAAATTGTTCATCTCATTGTCATCGCATTCTCATTCATGGGATAAATGTTGGCATGTCATTTGCATTTATGAATTGCTTTAACGTGGTTAGGCGTAATACCCGCATATTTAATTATGATTAACTTTCTACATGAACCTAAGCATATTATATATGTTTTTGGGGTAGAAAAATCCATTGGTTTTATCTGTGCATTTAGTTTTGTCATTTGAGCATGTTTGTGTGAATGTCATTTATGCCGTGGTGCCCTTTGTCATTTTCGTAGGAATTAATCCGGTCATGATATGAATTAATTTTCAACATGAAAATTGCTCTTTGATATGTGTCCTAGCCCATGGACATTTTGCTTGTCATAGAAATGCATGTTTAGGTGTTGTTTCGTTGTTGTCAACTTACTATAAAAACCTGCTATTTTGAGGGTCCAAAAATATTTGTAAGTCTGGAATCTGTTATATTTTGTTGCTGTCTTGCCATGTGATTTGCTAGTGTTCTAGAACTCTTTTGTGGTAGGTGTAATATAGTTATTTGTTGTTGATATTGTCCTCTAGCATGCTGTAAAGTTTCATGTCATAATATGAAAGGTAGCATATAGTTTTACTGCTGTCAATATGCCTTCGTGATAATACTGCACTGTCTAAAACTGCTATTTTCACCAAGTCTGAAACTGTTATCAAGTAGCCTTCTTGTGAGCTTCCTACCTAGTGATACATGCATGTTTTGAATATGATTTGTGAAGATGAAATGAAGTGGATGTTATGTGCTATTGCCTCATGCTTAGTTTGCGCATTTTGGAATATTTTAACCTGTTGTTTTCATGTGTGCAAAATGCTATCTTGCTGTTTTTGGCAGATTTCAACTAAAACTTGTTTTGGTGATTGTGGTTGAACCGTAGCTCCGTTTTGAGCATTCCATATATGAAACTTGCTTAGAATCTCATGTACTTTCATAATAACTTGTTGCCATCATGATTTGACATGTTTGTGGTGGTTTTTCCCATGCATTTGCATTCATGTCATGTGCATCTTGTGTTGCTCATATCTTTTGAACCGTAGCTCTGTTTCAGATGTTCTATGTATGTAAATCGACTAGACTGACGTGTAGAATAACTTGGTATGCTTTATTCTGCTGTTTAACAAATATAAAATATGATTAGATCAGATCTGGACCAAATTCATAATTAACATATGGGGCCATTTCGAAAATGCTATAAGTTGTTTCCGGCCTCATTTAACATGCCTAGATAGATAGTTTACTTATGCTTCACCTCTTGCCATGCTTAAGAACATTTAATATTGTCGTGTACCTAACGAGAGTGAACTAAATAATTCGAATGTGGAGTTTCGTTAATATGTAACTCGTTGCATATCGAGCTTCACTTAATGTGTAGTATTTGATTGTTGTGAATTGTCATGCCTTGCATATTAAACCCGACATGCATCATATTTGTTTATGCATCGTGTCTTGCATATGTTGTGGTGTATCTTGTGTTGATTGTTGTTTCGGATTGCTTCTTCTCGATAGAGTTCCGAAAGCGTTCAGAGTGTGAGGATTCGTTCGACTACGTTGGCTCGTCTTCTTCATGGACTCGGTCTTCTTCCGAGCGGGATCTTAGGCAAGATGACACATTTCCCTGGATACCATTACTATCATTGCCATGCTAGTTGTCTCGTCTTTTTACCATTATGTCTCGCTACCTACCACTTGTTTGATAAGCCTCCCAACATTGCCATGATAAGCCACTAACCTCTCCACATCCCAGCAAAACATTGTTTGGCTATGTTACCGCTTGCTCAGCCCTTCTTATAGCGTTGCTAGCTGCTGGTGCATTTGCTTCCATGTGTCAACATGGTCATTCTTTTGGTATATCACAATATTGCTGCTATTTAATTTAATGCACTTATATACTTGGTAAAGGTGGAAGGCTTGGCCTTATGCTCGGTGTTTTGTTCCACTTTTTCCGCCCTTAGTTACTTGTGCACCGGTGTTATGTTCCATAAACGAGCGCTCCTAACATGCTCGGGGTTGTTATGGGGACCCCCTTGATTTTCGGGTGAGAATAAATCTCGTCTGGCAAGGCCCAACATTGTACTACATTTGCCTAATAATTAATGAACTTGCATAGGGGATTTTCCGGACCCCGTGGATAATTAATCAACTACCCGGGCTAGTGCTCCTCATGAGTGTTGGTCCAAACTAGAGTCATGTGCGGGGCCAACCCGGGGCAACTCGGGAGATTTCTATCAGGCCACTGTACGCTACGCTTATCTGGTAGTGTCCTGAGAACGAGATACGCGGCTCCTATCGGGTTCGTCGATACGCCGGGCGGCCTTGCTTGATTTGTTTTACCTTTCTCAAACATCTTGAGTGAGGAATTCTAATTATTCTTCGGGCCCCAAGGTATCACACCCTGAGTATCTTGATTTTGATAGTTATGAAGATGATTTGCTTTGTGATGATGACTTGCTTTGTGATGAAACTAGTGATGTTGATCAAAATGAACTTGATAATTCTCATGCTAGTCAAGATGAGTCATTTGATGATGATAAGATGAAAATAGAACAACTAACTAAAGAACTAAACACTCTTAAGTTAGCTCATGAATCTACTCTCGAAGATCATATAGAGCTTGTGAGAACTCATGAGAAGCTACGCTTCGAGAAGCTCAACTTGGAGCAAGAGCATGAGTTTCTCAAAGCTGTCAATGACGATCTCCATAAGAAGACTTCATCTTATCTAGCCAAATGACTACTCTTGTCTACTTTCATGCCTCAAGTTAAAACTAAGAAATCTAGTAACAAAGGCAATAAAGGTTCTTCATCTAGTAGCAACAATAAAAATGCTAAACCCAATGATTTTGCTTATAGTAGTTCTATTGATTCCACTAATGATGATTCTCTTAGCCAAGTTACACTTGAGCAAGAAAATGCTTTATTGAAAGGAATTATAGAAAAGGGTATCTACAAGAGTCTTGCCGGATGTAACCAATTTGAGAAAATTGTACGCAAGCATGGAGGATACCGGAAGAATCGTGGTGTTGGCTACTTTAACGCTAATGGAGTTGAGTGAGAAGAAGGTCAATATCCCAAGCCCAAGTTTGTTCCTCAAAAGGAGAAGTATGAAAATACTGTTCCCAAGGGGACAAATACTCAAGATGACCTTCCACCACAAGACCACAAGCTCAAGGGCAAGAAGAAGCTTCAAGAGGACATTGACTCATATGAAGATGAACCCCTAGCTTTGGTGGAGTGGGTTCCCAAGGCTACTTCAAGCTCAACTACTACAAAGGCTACTTCAACACCCCCAAGAAGAAGAGCTAGTAAGTTCTTGAGGGGTGACTCTGTCAATTAAATTCACTCACATTCATTATTGTCAAGGACTTTTTGCACTCAACATCAACTCAATGCAACAGTTCAAGGAGTCATACATTCCCTCAAAGGTAAGAAAGGGACAAAGTAATCAACTAATCAATGGACATCATAACATATGCTTTGCACTCCATGTCCATAGATATCCTTGTATTTGTCTCTTGTGTGTTGGGACTAACCCATGTAGGTGAGAGGAGTAAGGAAACAACAAGGATGATCCCAACTCTTGGTGATCTTCATCAACATTGAGCATCCACAACTACCTCACCAACATGAAGTCTTCATCGACAAAACCCAAGGTTAGTTTATCCCTCTTATGGGGGATGTCACATTAAGGGGGAGCTTTACTCTAAGACTTGATTCAAAGCATCTCTTAGTATGTGACAACATTAAATGCTTTATGTAAAAGTGGTAACCCCGCTTGTGCTTAAACGATGAGTATGACCTATGATCAAGTACTCTTACTTGGATCCTATGTCAAATACTCATATATAGATGATTTCATCATCGCCCAAGTGCTTGTTAGATGCTAGTGTGTTTGTGCATGTTTGTCATGATTTCTTTTGAGATCTTATTGTGTGAGCATGTTGGTCTGCATTTATTTCTCATTCAAGGAAATCCAATTGTTTCTATTTGGTTATTGATTTTCTCTTTCGCCAATTGGATGGACAAGAATGCCTAGGACCACTCTTTAGCTATCTATGCTTTCTCACCTCATATTCCATTCATGCTGCGTCACAAAATTTGAACAAGTGCTTTTTGATCCCTCTGTGTGTGGAGCACTCGGAGTTCCGTATCGACAAGGACTGACCATTAAAACCTCCCAAGTGCATCTCGGTGGAACCAACCCCATAATCTCGGTCTCACCGAATGCCTAGGGTTGATATGTTTTTCAATCTCGGTACTGCCGATTTCATATTCTTGGTTACACCGAGTTTCCCTATCAGTTGACAGTTGTGGAACTCGGTGACACCAAAAACATAAAATCGGTATCACGGACAGTGGAGGGTATATATACTGTGGTCCCCGATGTTTTGAAATTCATCCTCAGAACTGTCGTGCCTCAGAACCCTAAGCTGCTGCTTCGAGACCCCTGGTCATTGCCCTTGTCTTCCTGCGCACCTCTGCCGCTGGGAATCACCGTCGTCGACGAAATCTGCTCCATCGTCGCTGCCATAGCAGATCCGCACCAAGTTAGGGTATGGATTCGACCTCCTTTGCGCTCCCTTCTGATTCTTGCGCATTGGATTTGATTTTATCTATAAGCCACCCATTGCACATATTCGTATCCACACAAAATCCCATAGGCTAGAGAACCGTTGATTTTCTAGGGTTTTGCCTTCCGCCCGACGCAACTCGGTAGAACCGAATCAAGAAAATCGGTACCACCGATTTTCTTTTCTGTGTTGCTGAGAACTGTCTCGGTGAAACCAAGCACTCCTTTTCGGTCTCACCGAAAAGGGTGCCATGTTTTTGTTAAAAGGGACAGTCAGTCTCGGTGTCACCGAAAATTCTGCTTCGGCCTTACCGATTTGTTTCTGAGAGAATGCAAAACTTTGAAAATCTTTTGTTCAAAATTTCAAAAAACCAGCTGATAATTTTGTGATGACTCATCTACTTCTGCTCATCTATATTCCATTCACAGGGTCAGTATGTCAGATGCAGAGGACAGTCAGAACTTGCCAGAGCAGAGTGCTGACGGGAGTTCAGGCACAAGCCCAAAGTCCAGTTCATTTTTAGATCCAGGCACCCCCAGCTCCCATGGGTTGCCCAAAGCTACTACAAGGACCAGAAAGAAGCTGAATTCTGATGAAGAAGATTCAGACTTCGTTCCAGAAGAGATTCTTTCTAAGAAGCAAGAGAAAGCTGCTAAGAAGTCTGCTACTGAAGCCACTTCTTCCAGGAGAGTTGTCAGCAAGATCTATGCACCTGCTTCAACCTTCAAGACTCATGAGACTGCCAGAGCAACTATATCTGTTGAGGTCCCCAGGAAAGCTATGCCTAAGAAGGCAAGAGAGAAGAAAGCAAGAAAGAGGGTTATTCATGTTATTGGCAGAAGAACCTCCATGTTTGAGGATCCAGAAGAAGCTGTTGGTGCTGATGCTGAAGAGGAGGAAGAGCATGTTGAGAAGGGCCCTCCCAAGAAAAAGCAAAAGAAGCTTATGGCTGATGCTATGCCAAAGACTAGCACATCCAAGAAGGCTGCTGCTAAGAAGCCTAAGAGGACATCGAGACAGATTCTAGCTTCTGAGAAGAACAAAGGGACTCCTTCCAGAGTTGAAGATGACGATGACTTAACAACTTTGATGAAGCTCAGACCACACCTTCCGGTACACAATGCCAGCTACCCACTAGCTGAAGATATGAAGAAGAGGAAGGATTCAGGATTGAGAGCTTGGAGAGCTATAGATCCATATGCCCAGAGGAAGAAGACAGCTGTGGACTACATATTTTATACCAAGGAGCAATAGGATTTCTATGAGACTGTGCTTTTTGACAAGAGTCCAACTATGAGTGATATGCGGTATGTTGACTAGAAATTCATTAAGGAGAATGAGGACTACTTTCCAAGTGTCCAAGACAATTTCCACTGCATCGGTTTGGATGAGTTTGTTGGCAGAGAATTCACTGCTTGGAATGATGAGATGATCATGCAATTCTACTCCACTGCACATTTCTATGGAGATGGTAGAATTGTATGGATGACTGAAGGTGCAAGATATGAATCAACTGTTGAAGAATGGGCTGCTATATTAGGAGTTCCTCAAGCATAGGATGGTGACTTGGATGTATACTCAGAATCCAAGGAGAGCCACAATGCTATGGCAAATATGTACAAGGAGATCCCTCTACCAATGTGAAGTCTCACAGGCTAGGATCCATCTACTTTCTTCAGGCTGGCCTCCGCACAATGAACACCATCCTGAGGCACACTTTGATGCCCAAGTCAGGAGATGACAAGATGATCCGAGGCCACTCCATCAATATGTTGATCCACCTTGACAGACACACCAGGATCAGAGTCATGGATTTGATTGTTGAGACAATCAAGAGGGTTGCTGCTGACCAGAAGCGCTCTTGCTGTTATGCACCCTACATCCAGATGCTTATCAATTCAAAGTTGGAGAAACACATTTTTTCTCTAGATCGTCCACATTTACCCCTACAGCCAGATCTCGAGGACAATGTTGTGGTGATGGACCCAGATCATCCCAGATCAGCTGCAGCTCAGGCAGAGGCAGAGGCAGTTAGAGCCACTAGTGCTCAAGTCCCTAGATCCAGAAATGAGCAACTGGATCTGTTGATATCATCAGTAAAGGGTATGCAGAAGGACATTAAGGGGATTCTGGACAACCAGAACAGTCTTGTGAGGATCTTTGAAATCAGGATCAAGACCCTTAGTGATAAGGTGGATGGGGTGACTAAGACAGTCAATGAGCTCAAAAAGGAAGTTGACTCAGTGCCTCTTCCTTAGACTACTTCTTCAGATGATGATGGTGAGGAGGATGAATTACCTCTCAAGACAGGCACACAGTTTCATACCCAGGCTAGATCAGCCATTGTGCTAGTTCCAGACTTGAGGCCCTCTTCATCAGCTCCTGCTGCCGTCACCTTAGCTCCTACACCATCTGTTCCAGTTCCTCTAGCTGCCACTCCAACTCCATCCACGACATCTACAGAGATCTTCGCCGATGCTATTCTCTCAACTCCTTCATCAACAACCAGAGGAGATCAGCCCAAGAATGATTAGATGTATGCCTTTGAACTTTTTGGTAACTTGTTGCCAAAGGGGGAGAATTGTATATAAATATTTAGGCTTCGAGCGAGAGAGCGTTTTGGTGTTTGTTGCTTTTCAAAACATTTGGTATTTTGGTTACTTGTGTCGAGCGTATGATCATGTGTGTTATGCTACTATTTTACGCCTTATGTGTGATGCAACTATTTCCTATCATCTTAGTGCTTATGAGATGATCATTCACCTTTGCTTGATTGTGTTGTGCTTTGTTATTCATTCTAATTTTTCTCGCACACCACCAAGTTGTATGTGACATGGAAGAAGTGCCCCACATACCTAATCGATTGTGCATTTCCATTCAAACGCAAATTCAAAATAATGCAAAAATTTAGGGAGAGCTCTTGCTTATCACGTACCTCTCAAAGCGAAGATTATATTCATTGATTTCATCAGATTTTGAAGCTTTGATCTATATGTTGTCATCAATTACCAAAAAGGGGGAGATTGAAAGCACATTTGCTCCCTTGGTGGTTTTGGTAATTAATAACAACATATAAGTCATTGAACTAATGTTTCCACCAAGTATATTTCAGGAAATGTTCAATGATAGGATTGGAAAAAGGAGATTGTGGACATACCCCAAGATGCAAGGAAATAGGTTGGCCAAGCTTCAAGCAAGAGGACACTAAATTTTATATTTGTGAGAAATCACTTTGACTCCATAGGAAAGCCAATAATATTAAAAGGGGGCAAGGTTTTGTTGGTGAACAATATGCTTAAACGTGCACAAGTGATAGTCACCAAAAACATCCACAAACTCTCCCACAAAAGTCTGTTCTATACCTAACACTCAAAATCGGTGCAACCAACTTTCCCATACCGGTGCCACCGATTCCAGAACCTAGACAGACTCAGCCAAACCCTAGCCACTCCGATGCAACCGATTCCATACCGGTGCCACCGAGTTTAGGTTGCCAACGTTCTGTTACGCAAATTCACATTTTCGGTCCCACCAAGAATGTTGGATCGGCGTCACCCAGATTGGAAATCTAACCGTTGGCCACCTTATTGGTGCAACCGAGTTTCCTATATCGCTCTCACCGAGATTCAAAAGTTGCCACCTTTTGGTCACTTCGGTACCACCGAGATTAACACATCGATGTCACCGAGTTGGTCATTTTGTGTGTAACAGTTGGATTTTTGGGGATGCCTATATATACCCCTTCACGACAACCTACTCGAAAGAGAAGCACTCAGAACTATTCCACACTTGCCCCATCTAGTTTTCTGAGAGAGAACCACCTATCCTTGTATTGAGGTCAAGATATTCCACTCCAATCATATGGATCTTGATCTCTAGACTCCCCAAGTAGCTTTCCACCAATCCCACATCTTCCACCATGCCAAATCCATGAGAGAGTGATTCGGTGCCGAGGAGTCTATCATCTTGAAGCACAAGAGCAAGGAGTTCATCGTCATTATCGATCCTATTACCTTTTGGAGGGTGGTGCCTCCTAGATTGGTTAGGTGTCGCTTGGGAGCCTCCTACTTCGTGTTGTGGAGTGAACCAAGAAGTTTGTAAGGGCAAGGAGATCGCCTACTTCATGAAGATCTACCCATAGTGAGGCTAGTCCTTCGTGGACGGAAGCCATCATGGAATAGTCAAGGTTGCTACTTCGTGGACCCTTTTGGGTGGAGCCCTCCGTGGACTCTTGCGACCGTTACCCTCCGTGGGTTGAAGACTCCATAAACATGGATGTACGATAGCGCCACCTATCAGAACCACGGGAAAAATCATCGTGTCTACAACTGCGTTGGATCTTCCTACCCTATCCCTTCTATACATGCTTGTTGTTACTTTCCACTGCTATATACTCTTAGACTTGCATGTGTAGGGTGTACTTGACTTGCCATGAAATGCTAAAAACTGTCAACCCTAAAACTTGATATAGGCAAAACTTTTATTTGGTCAAGTAGTCTAATCACCCCCCCCTCTAGACAAACTTTCGGTCCTACAAATATGCCATCAAAAGCATCAATAAAATTCTCACAAAAACATTTCTATCAAACCCTAAAGTCCATTTTCGGTGCCACTAAGATTGCCACTTCGGTCTCACCGAGACAGATCCTAAGCCAAACCCTAGCACCTCGATATAACCGAGATTGCATTTGGTGCAACTGAAAAGCAGTGACCAAGCTTATGTGGTCGAAATATTTAATTTCGGAACTTCCGAGTTTTATGTTTTGGTGTCACCGAAGTACTGGACCTTCCTAGGTTAAAGCAAATCGGTCTCACCGAGATGTTCCATTCGGTCTCACCGAAAAGCAAAAAATTAGGGCATTTTGCACTAGTCGGTAGAACTGACTTGTAAATTTGGCTCCACCGAGTTGGGCAATAATGTTGTAACGGTTGGACTTTTGGAGAAGGCTACAAATACCCCTCCACCCCTCTCACTCATTGAGAGAGCCATCAGAATGAAACTACACTTCCACCATTCATTTTCTGAGAGAGAACCACCTACTCATGTGTTGAGATAAAGGGATTCCACTCCAACCAATAGATCCTTGATTTCTATCCTCCCCAAGTTGTTTCCCCCAAATCTTCCTCTTCTACCAAGACAAAATATGTGAGAGAGTGATTGAGTGTTGAGGAGACTGTATTTTGAAGCACAAGAGCAAGGAGTTCATCATCAACATAACATCTATTACCTTTTGGAGAGTGGTGTCTCCTGGATTGGTTAGGTGTCACTTGGGAGCCTCCTAACCGTATGAAGTTGAACCAAGAAGTTTGTAAAGGCAAGGAGATCGCCTACTTCGTGAAGATCTTCCCCTGGTGACACTAGTCCTTCGTGAACGTAAGCGATGGTGGTATAAACAATGTTGTTTCTACATGGACCCTTCGTGGGTGGAGCCCTTCGTGGACTCGTGCAGTCGTTACCCTCTGTGGGTCGTAGTCTCCATCAACGTGGAGGTACGATAAGACCACCTATCAGAACCATGCCAAAAATCTCCGTGTCTTCATATCCCTTTACTCACACTTGCAATGTCATTACTTTCCGCTGCACTACTCGTAGACTTGCATGTGTAGGGAGTGCTAGACTTGGTAAAATCACTAAAACTTGCCGACCAATAAAATTAGGAAAAGGTGTTTGGTCATTTAGTCTAATCACCCCCTCTAGACATACATTTGATCCTACAAGTGGCATCAGAGCTTTGGTCTCCATTCACAACCTAGGAGAGTATGACGTCTAGTGAGGGAAATGACCATCGTAGAGGTTCATATTCGATGGTACAAACTCCGCAAATTGGAACCATAAGATGAAAATCCATAGTCTTGGTCATAACCCCGCCGTTTGGGTTGTTGTTTGTTTTGGCTTGCAAGGTGAATTCTTTGAAGATCGAAATGAACCGGATCGTGAATCAACCACAGATGAATTGAAGATGTTATAATACAACGCTCAATCATGCAAAATTCTATTCAACGGTTTCTGCCGTGAGGATTTCAACAAGATAAGTCTCCTTGAATACCAAGGAGATTTGGGATACTTTGGTTGATATGCACAAAGGAACTGACTCCGTCAAGGAATCTAAGTTGTATGTGCTTCAAAGTCAACTTCACAAGTTCAAGATGAATGATGGTGAAGGAGTTGCAAAAATGTGCTCTAGGTTTGCTCCAGTCACAAATGAGATTGATGGCTTAGCAAGTGAATACATGACCGATAGATTCATCATCAAGAAGATTCTTAGAGCCTTGGATGGAAAGTACGATACCATGTGCACATTTATACAAATGATGCCCAACTACAAAGATCTCAAGCCCACGAAAGTCATTGGAAGGATAGTTTCCCATGAAATGTCACTCAAGGACAAAGAAGAGATCCACAACAAGTCAAGCGGTGCGTACAAAGCTTCAAGTGACGCTCCCACAACTTCAAGTGACAAGCTAGTATCCAATGAAGAGATAAGTATTATGGTGAAGAACTCCAACAAATTATATAAGAATAGAGGCAAAGAAAGAAGCTCCAACTCAAGGTACAATGAGAACCGTTCTTCCAGTAGTGATCGGAATTGCTACAATTGTGGAAGGCCCGAACACTTCTCAAATGAGTGCACAACACCTCCCAAGAAGAGAGATGCATCACCTAGAAGAAGGAGTAGAAGAGATGAGTCACCTTGAAGAGAGATAAGGAGTGGAGAGGATCGATATGAATGAAGACCCTCCCGGAGAAGCAAGGACTTGGAGAGGAAGGACAAGTACATCAAGAGTTACACAAGAAGAAGACATCAAGCTCATGTTGGTGAGTGGGTTTCTGGCTCCAGCTCCGACTCTGACAACCAATCCGAGAGTAGTTATCAATCCAACTCCGATTATAGTCAAGAAGAAGGTGTTGCCGGTCTAGCTCTCGTATGGTCCAACTTCTATGACCTATTTGATTCACCAAATCAAGTAATTGGAAAGTGCTTCATGACTAAAGGCCCAAAGGTATCACACCCCAAATTCATTGACGTCAATAGTGACGGGGATGACTTATTAAGTGATGCCAACTTTCCCATTGATAAAACTAGTGATGTTAGCTCAAATGAACTTGCTAGTTATCATGATACCCAAGATGAACTGTTTTGATGCTAAGAAGGACGTTGAGCACTTAACTAAAGAATTAAACACTCTAAAGTTAGCTCATGAATCTACTAAACAAGATCATAGAGAATTTCTAAAAACTCATGAGAAGCTACACTTCGAGAAGCTAAATTTAGAGCAAGAGCACGAGTTTCTTAAAGCTATCGATGACAATCTTCAAAAGAAGAGTTCTTCTTACCTTGCCAAACGATTCAAGATTTTGTTCCTAGTATTATTGATTAAATTAATGATTCTCATAGCCATGTTACACTTGAGCATGAAAACAATTTATTTAAAGGAATTATAGAGAAAGGTTTCTACGAAAGTCTTGCTGGGAGGTAAGCAATTCGAAGAGATTGTACGCAAGCAAGGATGACATCAGAAGAATCAAGGTGTTGGTTTTAAGCGAAAGTTCAATGCTAATGGATTTGAATGTGAGGAAGATAAATAACCCAAGACGAAATTTGTTTCTCAACAAGAGAAGTACGATCCTACTCTATTCAAGGGAATACAAGCTCAAGATGGTCTTCCACCACAAGACCACAAGATAAAGGCAAATGACAAGATTCAAGAGGAGATTGACTCATTTGAAGAACCACCTCTAGCTATGGTCAAGTGGGATCCCAATGCTTCATCAAGCTCTACTTCATCAAGTGCTACTTCAACTCCAAAGATTCCCATCAAGTTGATGTGGGTCCCAAAGAAGAAGAACTAGAGAGTTCTTGAGAGGTGACCCTGCCAACAAACTTCACTCATATTCATTTCTTGGCAAGAACTTGTGCAATCATCTTCAACCTTATGCACTAGTTCAAGGAGTCACAAACCCTCTAGTTGGTAAGCAAGGGACAAGGTATTCAATGCATCAATGGACATCATCACATGATCATTTCACTCCATGTTCATAAATATCCTTGTTATTGTTCCTTGTGTGGGACTAGCCAATCCATTCATTGAAATTTTCCTGAAATATATTTAATAGCCTCAAGATCAATGAACTATATGTTGTTAATTAACAAACCCACCTAGGGAGAAGTTGTGCTTTCACTGATGCTTGAGCGCGTGGTCATAAAGCTGGCTCGACTCCCCACGCGGTGCGACGTTCGAAGAGACACATGGTGGGACTCAGGTCGAAGTGATCATCCATGCAGGAGGGCTCTCAAGTGGTAACAAGAACTCGCCTGTCGAGATGGAGGTTCTATCGCCAGAAGTTATACGTCCGAACAAGATTATCCAAAGAAGATTGTCATCCTCGGCATCGAAGACTAGTTTGGGGCTACCGAGGGAGTCCTAGACTAGGGGGTCCCGGCCGAGATGGTATAGTCCATGGGCCGGACTGGGGGCCCATCAGAGAGGAAGGACTTTGGAGACCTCGAGATGGGGTGTGAGCACACTGGACTCTACTGACGACTTGGCGTGTGTTCCAAGAAGAGGATGATTCATTCGGGGTATAATCCATAGATGATAACCCACATTCATGTAACCCTAGATACCCCCAGTGCCTATATAAACCAGAGGGTTTAGCCTGTAGAGGACACATATACACATCATCATAACCCCTAGGATTTAGACCACAAACATATGATCTTGAGGTAGATCAACTATGTACTCGCTAAATCATCAATATAACAAGGGTTTTACCTTCATCAAGAGGGTTCGAACCTGGGTAAAAGTCTTGTGTTGCTTGTCTCCTGTTACCACCGATCCGATCTCATAGCTCGGCCCCCCTACCCAAGGCCTGTCGGTTTTGACACCGATACCTAGGTTGGGCGAATAACCGACGTCAGGTTTTCTGCCTTCCCAAGAACTAGCATGTTCTCATCATTCACCTTCGAAACTTCTCCTCTTGCATGCAAAGAGTTAGTGATAACATAGTATAAATAACGTATAGCGGGACATCCAATACAACTGGCTCTCTACTTAGAGCAATGGTGACTCATTTGGTTAAAGCGATGCCTTGGGTGTGGGTTAGTGAAATCATACACATATCTAATATCAACATCATTGTTGGGGAAGCCAAAGTGGTTACACCACTCATCAAGAGTGATCTTAAAATCTTGGTTAAGGAGACAGAAAGTGATCCTCTCCTCCTCTTGTTCATTTGGCACAAGCCGAACATTGTGCAATAGAGTACTAAGAAACTCAAGCGTTAATCTTCCATAACTCCCACATCCCTGATAAACAAAATGATGCAACCCAACATTATGACAAATCAAATTAAAATCATGAGCTACACCTAGCTTGGCGAGAGTATTTGCACAAGCCCATTTGGTTTCTTTGATCTTCCTCGCGGTGAGCTTCTGGAACTTCTTCTTTGTTCCACGGTAGGCGAAGACGATCCCCTGAGTGAAAATTTGCTGTGATTATGCGGTGGATGAACTCGGACCACCACGTACACATGAAGACCTCTATGTGATCATCTACAAATCAATTTTTCAGTCCAATACAATGAAACAACGATGATCCTACGGTACTCACAACATCATACTCCTCTAAAGACATCAATGAATCCATGCCAAACTCAAGTTTGAATAAAAATTATGCATATCCTGGACATGGCAATGCTAAGCATGTAGAACGTGGATTTGTGAAAAATTAATTGGGGATCAGAGGAGAAACGTACCGTAGAGCGATCACACGGAAGGATTCAAATTGAAAACGAACGAGTAGAGAGATCATGCGAAGTTTTGCTAGGGTTTGGAGAGGTTTGGAGGAGAAGAAGAAGAAAAGAGAGAGATGGATGCGATTTACGTCCTTCCTCGATATTATTGGAGCCACTCGCATGCAAAACGACTGCTCATACAGGTGCAAGAGCACGCATGGAACGCCGTCTTTAACCTGGTTTAACTCACATTTGCCTGCACGTAGATGAAACGACCGCTGAAACGGGCATCATCGTCCATTTAAAATGTCGTCGTTCATTCTGTCAACTTTGTGCTCTTGGTGGAAGATGTCACACAACCACTTGAACGGGAGCGTGTGCTGCTTGGAACTTCATCGAACACTCTAGACTTGGCAATGGTTTCTACAAACAATCAAAACGACCGCTCGAGCGGGTGTGTGTGCCTATTTGAAAGGCCATGTTTCTCTCTATTTCCTCTTGCTGTGTATCGCTGGAACCTCCTGCAGGTCAAATGACCTCCCACGCGACCGCTATGGTCGTAGGAAAGGCTATCTTTTGGCATGTTTCCTCTTAAACTTGCATTTTCTTTGTTTTCCTATGGTGTTAGTTCCATAAGAATACATAGACATATTTCCAGGCATTCAAACATCAATTATAAAAATCATCTTGCAAAAGGCTAAGCCTTCATTAGAACTACTCTTCCAAACTCATTTCTTCATATGGAACTTAAATCACTCTTTTATTGGAAAACATAAATAAAAACTTACTTGTCTACTTTATTCGCGTGGTCTGCCTCCCATGAAGCGCTTGTTTTCGGCCAGATAGCTCGACCGTAGTGGTGATAAAGGTGGTGCTAGAACACCGAGACCATAGCCTCTGGCATTCAAAATGATGCCAACACCTATGTGGGTCTTCAATCCCTTTTCCTAGGGAAATGCCTTATAAAGGGGTCTTTAGTTGGCAAATCAAAACAAACATTCCCCTCAAACACATTTATCACAACTTTGATAGTCCTTAGAAAAGGTCTACTAAGAATTATAGGAGCAATTAGATCTTTAGGCATATCTACTATAACAAGATCAATCATGGCAGAGCAATCATTAATTTGAAAAATAACACCATGCTTAATGCCTACTGCCCGAGTAAAAGCAGAGTTAGCATAAGGACCAAGATTGAGACTATCATAAACAAATATGGGGATAGTGTAAACACTTGCTCATTGATCACATAAAGCACTAAGCTTATTTAAACCTATTGCAGTCTCTATAGTAGGTTCCAAAGCATCCTCTTGCTTAGCTGGTAATTTATCGAATAACTTTTTATTCTTTCATCATCAAGTTCACGTACCTTGGCTGCAACTTGTTCAACAAAGACATTATATGCCTCATCATTAGTTACTTCTGGTAGTGGATACTTCATGGATATAATGTTGACAAAATCTACAATAGTATAATTGTACTCTGGCACATGGCTTGTGTCAAGTACCTCACATTTCTCGTTGTTGCTTCTTACCATTTTAACTTCTTTAACCGGGTTAGACTCTGGTTTACCTATAAACTTAGCCAAAATCAAGGTTTGACTCTCTGCTATCTTGGCTACTTGTGCCTCCATATTGTTGGATCTGGCTTCAAGTACATGCACATCATTTGTTAGTCCAACAACCTTACCGGTCAATTGACCAAGTAAGTTATCATGATTCTTTAAGATACTCTTGAAGTGTTCATTTTTTTGCTCGGTCTGGCTAGCAATAAAACTTTTAAGAGTTTCTTCAAAAGTATTTCTATTGCTACCATTATCTCCATTAAAATTATTGGATCCTCCTCCATTACTAGGATAGGGAAGTTTAGGAGCATAACCATTATTTTTCCAATTGGGGTTATAGCTATAACTAGCAATAAAATTCACATCACTAGTATCTTCATTAGTGATGGCATTGACATTTACCTATTATTTACCTTTCATCAAAGAGATAAGTTCTTCTATCTTGGTTGTCAGCTTTGAGCTATTTTCTTCTATGGCATTCACCTTCTTGGTTGTGGTTCTATCAACATGCCATTGGGCATCGTTCTCTTGCATATCATCTAGTATCTTCTTGACATCTTCTATGGGCTTTCCCATGATTATTCCTCCTACAATTGTATCAAGCATAGTTTTTGACATGTGATTCAAGCCATTATAAAAAAATATGAAGGATTAACCACTCCTCCATTCCATGATTAGGACAATTTCTTATAGCTTCTTTCATTCTATCCCACGCAAGCGCTAGTGGCTCATGTTCTTGTTGCTTGAAACATGTGATCTGAGAACACAATTGCATAGTTTTTGCGGGTGGACAAAAATTGGATAAAAATCTACTGCAACAAGCAGACCAAGAAGTAATACCGCCTTTAGACAAAGCTATAAGCCATTCCTTAGCTTTTTCTCTCAAAGAGAAAGGAAATAAGCAAAGTTTCAGAGCATCTGGGTCATTTATGTGTGTCATGTTGCACAATTCAGTAAAATTATGAAAATGTGTACCTGCATATTTTGAAGCAAAGCCTCCAAATTGGTCCCATTGAACGATGGAAACTAGGTTCACTTTGATCTCGTATTCTGCACCTACAACATCAAGTTGTGCTATTGGTTCACGCATGAAATTGTTGCTAGGAGTAGCTAAACTCTCAAGGTTACAGGCCATAGTAACTTTTTGGTATTTTCAACTGAAAGACTTACAACAAAATAAAACTACAAAAATGAAAAGTAAAAATAAAAACTGAAAATTAACTTTAACAAAACTCTAAACACAAAAACTAGGAATACTAAACTCCTCCCCCACAACGACGCCAGAAAAAGGGCTTGATGTCTCCCTTTTATTGATTTGATATTGGAACAAGAAAGGGCATCCAACACATATTTCCCCATGGGTGACCCTGGGTATCAAACCCACGAGAGGAAGGCTCCCTTGAAGCAATGGTCTCTAGCAAGTTTATGTTAAAGTATCAATCGAGCTTTTGACTGGATTAACGAGAAAATTGTGAATCAACACTTATAATAAAAAAGGTACAGGGATGAGGTCTTAATGCTTACAACCATGTATTGGTGTTGGGATAAAAAATGATATTAATTTGTGCTCGGGAAGTTACCCATCAAGAGGTGCTTGCTTCGTATCAGAGTGGCGGATGTGTCTAAATTACATCTTGAGTGGCTCGAGTCCTGCATCAAGAATCAGTTGTCCTACCGCATGCCCTATGTGTTTTGTGGGGTTGACCCTATAATTAAGATGATAATATCAAACAAAAGCATTGGTTGTTTAATGACTACACCTCATGAATCCCCAAGGTTATGATCCATGTACCCTACTAAACCTTACTATCACCGGTGTTTGGTATAGCACTTCACAGTCCCTTGCTCCTAGACTCACCGGTGCTCGATCTCCTTGATCCTGGGTACCTGCAAGGATGAAGATTGCGGACAAGACAAGAGACACTTAATGAAACAATTTTATTTCACACATACAAGACGTTATGTCAAAGGATCACATTGATCCCCTCACCAAATACCTAGAGTTGCAAGGCTCATGCCTCACCCCATATCTTACCAAACTACTGACACATGGATATCATATCGCGAGAAGAAATCATCAAAGAAAACATCTTGGGATTGATTGATTGCAATATGTCTTACAATAGATGCCTTGTGTGATGCACGATTACAAGTATGAACTATACGAGAGAGCACTATGGTGGTGGAGATGGCTATGGAGATGAAAATGGTGGAGACTAGGGTTTGTGGATGGAGATGTTGATGAACAGGTTCTGGTTGTGCTCGACATTGTTTTGTTGACATTTCGATGGGGTGCCCTTTATAAAAGTTGTTTAGATGGACGACCTGCCTCGGTTTCCACCAAACGGGCGCGTGCGGTCATGTGGAATGACGTCTTTGACTCTGGTGGCTTTCTGGCGCCTCTTGGTGACTTTTTTCCTCTCCCTCTCCCTCATTTTCTTTCTCCCACGAGTTTTCTTCCCTTTTTAGCCCATTTCCCATGGAAAAATTTCAAAGAAAGGATTTGTGGAATACTTTGCATTCATTAGTCATTAGTGGCAGTATCAGAGCGAGTATCTCTCTTTTAGTGAAATATCTCGGTTTAAACATGGTTGAAGTGAGTGTAAAAATACCACTCATCACCCGTCAAAATGTCAAGAAAACAACGTCGAGCATAGCCAAAACCTCTTCATCATCATATTCATCCACAAACCCTAGTCACCGCCATTTTGATTTCCATAGCCATCTCCACCACTATAGTGCTCTCTCATCCAGTTCATACTTGTAATCGCGCATCGCACTGAGCATTCATTGTAAGACATATTGAAATCAATCAATGTGAAGTTGTCTTCTTCAATGTTTTCTTCTCGCAATCTGATCTCAATGTGTGAGTAGTTCGGAAAGGTATGAGGTGAGGCATGAGCCTTGCAACCCTAGGTATTTGTTGAAGGGATAATTGGAAGTCTTTAACACAATGTCTCATATGTGTGAAATAAAATTGTTTTGTGAAATGTCTCTTGTCTTGTCCGCGATCCTCCTCCCTGCAGGTAAACAAGATCATGGAGATTGAGCACTAGTGAGGCTAGGAGCAAGGGGACCATGAAGTGTTATACTAAATACCGGTGACAGTAAGATTTAGTAGGGTAACATGGATTTGGGATTCCTAAGGTGTAGTCATTAAACACCCAATGCTTTTGTTTGATATTATTATCTTAATTATCGAGGCAACCCCACGAGACGGATAGGGCCTTTCACATGACAATTGATTCTTGATGGAGGACTCATGTAGGTCAATATGTTATTTGGGCACATCCCCCACTCCAATATGAAGCAAGTACCTCTTGATGGGTTACTTCCCGAGCACAAACTAATATTAGTATTGATCCCAATGCAAATACATGGTTGTAAGCATTAAGACCTCATCCCCATACCTTCTTTTTATTATAAGTGTTTGAAGCACTATTTTTTTTGTTGATTTGGTAAGCTGGATTTGACACTTCAGCAAAAGCTTGCTAGATACCATTGCTTCAAGGGAATCTTCCTCTCGTGGGTTCGATACCCAGGGTCACCTCCAGGGAAATAGGTACGGGATACTGATACCTCTTCGACGTATCAATAATTTTTTATTATTCCATGCTATCATATTATTAATCTTGGATATTTTATATGCAACAAATATGATATTTTATATCATTTTTAGGCACTAACCTGTTAACCTGGTGCCTAGTGTTAGTTGTTGTTTTCTACTTGTTTTTGGTTTTCCAAGAAATCAGTACCAAACGGAGTCCAATCGCTATGAAAATTTTAACGATTTTTTTTGGACAAAAGAGACACTGGAAGCTTCGGGAGGAGACAAGATGAGAAGCGAGGAGATGACAAGGCAACAGGGTGCACTTAGGAGTGGTAGGCGCGTCCTGATGCCTTGTGCGCCCCGCGTGGCTCCATGTTACCTAATTCCACCTCCATAAATTCTCTAAAATTGGGAAAGCAACAGAGAGCCACCCGAAACACTTTTTTCGCCGCCGCAAGCCTATGTTCTTCCGTGATCTCATATGGAGGCCTTTTCTAGTACTCTGCCAGAGGGGGAATCCATCACGAAGGCCATCTTCATCAACCTTGCTTCCTCCGTGAAGATGTGTGAGTAGTTCACCACAAACCTACTGGTTCGTACCTAGTAGCTATATGACTTCTTCTCTCTCTCTCTCTCTCTCTCTCTCTTTGATATTCAATACAAAGTTCTTCACGATTCTCGTGTTGATCTATTCAATGTAATCTTCTTTTGCGGTGTGTTTATTGGGATCCGATGAGTTGTGTGTTTATGATCAGATTATTCATGAAAAGTAATGGAGTCTTCTTTGAATCCTACTATGTATGATTGTTATAGCTTTGTGAGTCTCTCAGATCTATCGGTTTGGTTTGGCCAACTAGATTTATTTATCTTCAGTGGGAGGTGTGCATTGTAGTGGGTTCAATCTTGTGGTGCTCTATATCCCAGTGACAGAAAGGGAAAATACATGTATTGTATTATTGCCACTAAGGATAAAACGATGGGGTTGAACATATTGCTTGTACTTACTTTGTCTACATCATGTCATCTTCCTTAAAGTGTTACTCTGTTTGCATAAACTTCATACCATATATGCATGTTGGATAGTGGTCGATTGGTGGAGTAGTAATAGTAGATGCAGAATCGTTTTAGTCTACTTGTCACAGACGTGATGCCTTACATGATCATTGCCATGAATACATAATCATAACTACATGCTTTTCTATCAATTGCCCAACAATAATTTGTCTACCCACCCTATGCTACTTTCAAGAGAGAAGCCTCAAGTGAACACTATGGCCCCCAGGTCTACTTAATCATATTTTCTAAAACCCAGAAAATACCTTGCTACAATTTATTTACTTCTATTTTATTTTGCTTTTACCACTATCAGAAGTAATCGTTGCAAATAACAAGTTCAAGGGGCTTGACAGCCCTCTTGCCTGCGTTGGGTGCAAGTGTTTGGTTTTGTGTGTGCAGGTACC
Source organism: Hordeum marinum (assembly GCA_022496015.1). Classification (NCBI taxonomy): domain Eukaryota; kingdom Viridiplantae; phylum Streptophyta; class Magnoliopsida; order Poales; family Poaceae; genus Hordeum; species Hordeum marinum. The sequence continues at coordinate 311,398,831 of CM039673.1, forward strand.
ACTTGAAATTCGAGTTATTGTGATTATCCTATTCGTTCTATAACCTTGGTTCTCACTGATGGAAATACTTATGTCTAATATATTTCTTCACCCTTCCTCTTCGGGGAAAACCCCAACACAGCTCAGAAGTAGCAGATACCCTTTCTTGTTCCAACACTGGATCAATAAAATCTGCTGGCGCTTCCCTTCCCCTACCTCCTGGGGGAGATGGACATCAACCAAGGTCTTGACAACAAATTGCAACGCGAAATGATCGTCATCAGTGACCCTCCACTCGACAATAGCAGATATGCCCTAGTATTGGTAAACCCTCCCCCTACAGATCTCCATAGAGAGCGAGTTTTAGCTGAAGTCAGGATTACTTTGAGAGATGATCATGGAGCGGAAACTACTGAAGGAGAGATTTATCTGTTTTGTGTCGGGCTGATTTGATTTATTGACCCAATTGTTCATGATACTCTAATTTCTCGTGGTCCGCAAGCTTTGGGGGAGGATGCCACCTTTACTATCATTAGACATGATGAGGGGCCTAATATGCATGGACCGATTGCAGAAAGGGATGCTTGGGTCATGTTGTTGGGCTTTCCCCTAGATTACCAGACAGACAACTATGTGTTGCAGGCTGTTTCTACCTTTGGGAGGTTGATACTCTGGCATAGACCACATGAAAGGAAGGTTAGGATCATTGTACGTGTGTTGATCAATGAACTTGATTTAGTTCCTTTCAACTTAGTGGTCAAAAGATTTACTGAAATCAGTGGTTTGGGAATGTCCTGGTCTGTTCCTATCAACATCTTGAATGGCCATAATCCAAGCCCATGTCTACAGGGTAATAAAGATGAACTACCTCCACTTGGCGCATCACCGCATCCACATCACCTTCCCTTCCTCAATGCTACTCAACAAGCTCAACATAATGCCAATGTGTGGCATATGTAGAATGCTGCAAATGCTTGGGAAGCAGCAGCACCACCTCCTCCTCCTCCTCATTAGGGTTGGGGGGCTTAGCCTGGACTACCTCTGGTGCCGGCACAGTATAATGGTTTCAGTTACAGGGAGATGACTGGATATGATGGGCCTTCCATCATGGATGGAATTGAACCAAATGACAAGGTGCAAGATGAGGGCATCAGACTATGGAATGAACATGTGGCTATGGTGGAGTAGGTTGCAGATGCTGTACTTATTGGAAGCCCGCCTAGTGACTTTGTTTTCATACAAGCAACATGAAATATATCTAAAGTGGAGTTTGATGATGTGTTTACTATACCTGGAAATGTGCTTTATTTTTTCTGGGATTTATACACCAAAGTATACATGTCTCATATTTGCTTCGAGGAAAACCAGATCAACCAGAATTTTATGCTTCAATGTCTAACTTTCATGAAGATAGTTTACACCGAATTTATGTCCATTAGTTGCAAGAACAACTTATCCTTCTGCTCACCTGCTTCAGGTACACCCATGTTTTTCATGGCAAAAGATGTATGGGAACTTTTCTGTCTTACACTCAGTGAATCAGTAGAGGTAGTTAAGACCCCTGGCAACACATGCTTGGAATATGTAGAGGATATGAATAGTTGGGACATAGTTCACCATACGAAGATTGAAGGCCTGGTCAATGACCCTCCACTGCCACCAAAGAGATCCAAACCAGACACTCCAGTGGTGGTGTCTGCTGTTAGAAGAAGCGAGAGATCCACAAGATTCCAAGGTTTTAAACCAAGTTCTCTCAATGAAAAACAACTGAAGATATCTTGTGTGCTACCAAGATAGATTCCAAGTGTGGTTGATCCGGCAATCATGCCACCAGCACCCACTCCGATAGTTATAATGCAATCTTGGGGTATTAATGACTGTGGGATCACTCCAGAGGAACTTAATGCTGACAAGCTGATGTATCCTTCTGACAACAGTGAATCCTGATGCTAGGGGACTTCTCCTTTTCCTTAGATTTTTATATCATGAACCAGGCTCTTTGTTTTGCAGTTTTTGTGTTTGCCACTAAAACTTATTATCTGCTTGTCTTAAGTTCATGTACTATGTAATGGCCAATTTCAATTGGAAGATCCTATCCTAGAATCTGAGGGACATGAATCATGATGATAAATGCTTAGGTTTGAGAAATAAGATTCAAGAAACCGATTGCTAAATTGTGTGCTTACAAGAAATTAAAAAATAATACTTTGATTGTTCCTTCGTTAGAAATTGCTGTCCAAAAATGTTCGATAAATTTGAATATGTTCCTTCTACCGGGGCATCTGGGGGTCTTATTGTGATCTAGTGTGGTAATCATTTTACTGGCATGGTTATTCACAAGAAAAATATGTTATCACATTGAAATTCATCACAATACAATCTAACCAAACTTGGTTTCTCTCAAACATATATGGGCCCTATGATGGGCCAGATCGTGCCATTTTTGTCAATTGGTTACAGAATTTATCCTTCAAAACTAAGGATCTCTGGGTTTTCATGGGAGTCTTTAACTTTATTAGATCATTGGAAAACATAAACTTACCAGGAGGAAATTTGGATGATATCTTCACCTTCAATGAAATAATTAATGTACAGTCTCTTCTTGAAATCCCTATCAAGCGTAGGCAATTTATTTGGAGTAACATGCAGGAGCAACCCCTATTGGAACAGTTAGACTGGTTTTTCTGCTTGGTTCAATGGATTTCTGAATTTCCTAACACCACTGTAAAACCCCTATGAAAACCAGTATCTGACCATGTTCCATGCTTATTGACTATACAAACCTCTAAACCCAGAAGTAAATTATTCAGGTTTGAATCTTTTTGGCCATCACACCCAGGATGCTTGGAAGTTGTTCAACATTCTTGGAGGGCACCCATCAAAGCTTCCACTTCTACAACTTTGATTACAACAAAATTAAAACGCCTCAGATATGCTCTTAAGAAGTGGAGTAAGAAACTATCTAGGATGGGATTACTCATTGACAATTGTAATAAGTACATTCTGCTAATGGATTCTTTGGAAGACACAAGGTTACTTACAATACCTGAAAGAAATTTTAGAAAAAATCTAAAGAACCTTTAATCAGATTGCTTACATACCAAAATGAATACTGGAAGAAAAGATTCACGGTAAGAAATGCAATCCAAGGGGAGGATAACACTAAATTCTTTCATGCCAAAGCTACCGAGAGGCACCACAGAAACTCCATATCAATTCTCACTCTACCTGATGGCACAATGGTGGAGAATGATGAAGGCAAGGTTGTAACTTTTTTAGTTTGTTTAAAGAACATGATGGGGATCTCTGCTGAACCAGTGTATGGCTTTGACATGAATGATCTGATAACTCCTATTCCAGGTCTTGAAGAACTCTCCACACCTTTTTCCAAGGAAGAGATTGATAGGATTATAAAGATTATACCAGCAGACAGAGCACCTAGACCGGATGGTTTCACTGGTCAATTCCTAAAAGTATGCTGGCACATTATAGCCCCAGACTTCTACAATCTATGAAATGATTTTTGGCATGGGAAAGTTGATCTGAAATGCCTGAACAATTCTTTGATCACCTTAATTCCAAAGAAACTTACTCCTGAAACTATCAACGACTTTCGACCCATATCCCTCTTGAACTGTGTTCTAAAGGTTCTTACAAAAATTATGGCTGAAAGACTTCAGACTTGGATTCTAAGACTGGTACATCGTAACCAATATGGTTTTATAAAAGGCAAGACAATCCAGGACTGTTTGGGCCGGGCTTTTGAATATATTCATCAATCCAAGGCATCCCAAAGACCAATTGTTATTTTAAAACTAGACTTCGGAAAGACATTTGACACTATCGAACACTCTTTAATCCTAAAAATGTTGAAACACAAGGGTTTTGATAATCGATGGATAATGTGGATCCTAAGTTCAGCCATGTCTTACCATACTACTTAATGACATTCCGGGCACTAAATTCAAATGTAAAAGAGGAGTCAAACAAGGAGACCCTGCCTCCCCGTTATTGTTTGTTTTAGTGGCAGATTTATTGCAATCTTTGATCAACAAGGAATGGAGAGAGGGAGGCTTAACATTACCCATTAAACAACCATTGTCGGAAGATTACCCTGTAATACAGTATGTGGACGATACAATTCTTATCCTTCCCACAGAACGTGATCAACTTTTAAATTCCAAGGGTATATTGGACAGCTATGCGAGAGCAACTCGACTTAAGATCAACTATTCAAAATCCCAACTTATGCCTATCAACATTGAACCATAGCTTGCAGAGGAACTCGCAGCCTCAATTGCCAGGTCGGGACGATGCCATTCACTTACCTAGGGTTTCCCATGGGTACAACAAAACCTACAGTTGGAGAAATAATGCCGCTCGTTGATAGAACTTAAAGAAGACTGACGGCAACAACGATCTGGATGACCTATGAAGGTAGGATTCAATATGTCAATTCTTCCCTCACCTCCATCCTATCATTTGCAATGGGTGTGCTCAAATTACTCGACAAGATCTTGGAGCTTTTCGATAAAGTAGGACGACACTATGTTTGGCACAAAGTAGTGGATAGAGATGCCAGGACTCACTCATTGGCCGCATGGGATCTTGTGTGTCGGCCAAAACAGAAGGGAGGTTTAGGGGTGATTAAACTCAAGATTCACAATCAAGCATTGTGAAAGCACATTTTCTCCCTTGGTGGTTTTGGTAATTTATAACAACATATACGTCATTGAACTAATGCTTCCATCAAGTATGTTTCAGGAAAAATTCAATGATGGGTTGGCAAAGAGATTGTGGAACACCCCAAGATGCAAGGAAATGGATTGGCAAAGCTTCAATCAAGAGGACTCTACATTTTATATTTGTGAGAAATCACCTTGAGTCCATAGGCAAGCCAATACTATTAAAAGGGGGTAAAGTTTTGTTGGTGAACAAAAGCTCATACGTGCACAAGTGATACTCACCAAAGACACCCACAAACTCTCCCACCAAAGTCTATTCTAAGCCGAACACTCAAATCGGTGCAACCAACATTTCCATCCCGATGCCACCGATTCCAAACCCTAGACAGACTCAGCCAAACCCTAACCCTTCGGGACAGCCGATATTGCTTTCGGTGCCACCGAGTTGGGCTGCCAACTTTCTGTTACGCAAGTTCACATTTTTGGTCCGTCCGAGAATGTTGAATCAACGTCACTGAGAATGGGCATTCTGACCGTTGGTCACCTTATCCGTGCAACCGAGATTCGTATATCGGTCCCTTCGAGATTCAAAAGCTGCCACCTTTTGGTCACTTCGGTACCACCGAGATTAACACATCGGTGTCACCAAGTTAGTCATTTTGTGTGTAACGATTGGATTTTTGGGGATGCCTATATATACCCCTTCACCACCACCTACTCGTAAGAGAAGCACTCAGGACTATTCCATACCTATCCTATTAGTTTTTTGAGAGAGAACCACCTACCCTTGTGTTGAGGTCAAGATCTTCCACTCCAACCATATGGATCTTGATTTCTAGCCTCCCCAAGTTTCTTTCCACCAATCCCATCTCTTCTACCAAGCCATATCTGTGTGAGAGTGATTGTGTGTTGAGGAGTCTATCATCTTGAAGCACAAGAGCAAGGAGTTCATCAACATTACCGAGCATATTACCTTTTGGAGGGTGGTGCCTCCTAGATTGGTTAGGTGTCGCTTGGGAGTCTCCTACTTAGTGTTGTGGAGTGAACCAAGAAGTTTGCAAGGGCAAGGAGATCTCCTACTTCGTGAAGATCTACCCCGAGTAAGGCTAGTCCTCCGTGGACGTAAGCTATCATGGTATAGTCAAGGTTGCTTTTTTGTGGAACCCTTCGTGGGTAGAGCCTCCATGGACTCTCACGACCGTTACCCTCCATGGGTTGAATACTCCATGAACGTGGACGTACGATAGCACCACCTATCGGAACCACGGGAAAAATCATCGTGCCACCAATTGTGTTTGCTTTCCTTACCCTCTTTTTACTTACATGTGCAATGTCTTTACTTTCCGCTGCTATACTCGTAGACATGCATGTGTAGGGTGTACTTGACATACTATGAGTGCTAAAACTTGCCAAGAATTAAAATTGGGAAAAAGCATAGTTTTATTTGGTCAAGTAGACTAATCACCCCCCTCTAGACCTACTTTCGATCCTACAAGTGGTATTAGAACTTTGGTCTCCATTGCATTAGTTTCACAACCTAGGAGAAGTATGGCATCTAGTAAGGGAAATTATCACCGTAGAGGCCCGTACTTTGATGGCACAAAAATTTCTAGTTGGAAGCACAAAATGAAAATGCAATTGCTTGGTCATAATCCTGCCGTTTGGGCTGTTGTTCGTGTTGGCTTAAAAGGTGAATTCTTTGCGGAAGGAAAGGAACCCGATTGTGAAGCGAGTGCAGATGAATTGCAGATGTTGCAACTCAATGCTCAAGTATGTGACATTCTCTTCAACTGCCTATGCCCCGAAGAATTCAACAAAATCAGCCGTCTTGAACACGCAAAAGAGATTTGGGATACTTTGGTTGATTTGCACGAAGGAACTGAGTCCGTGAGAGAATCCAAGTTAGATATTCTTCAAGGTCAGCTTGACAAGTTCAAGATGAAGGATGGTGAAGGAGTCGCTAAGATGTACTCTAGGCTAGATCTCATCACCAATGAGATTTTCGGCTTAGGAAGCGAAGAAATGACTGACAAATTCATCATCAAGAAGATATTTAGAGCTTTGGATGATCGATATGACACCGTTTGCACATTGATCCAAATGATGCCCAACTACAAAGATCTCAAACCATCGGAAGTGATTGGTAGAATTGTTGCTCATGAGATGACACTCAAAGACAAGGAAGAGCTTCACCACAAGTCTAGTGGTGCTTACAAAGACACAAGCAATTCTCCCACTACTTCAAGCGACAACCTTGTCACAAATGAAGAGATAAGCCTCATGATCAAGAAATTCAACAAGTTCTACAAGAATAGAAGCAAAGATCGAAGCTCCAACTCAACACATGAAGAGAAGCGTTTGTCAAGTCGTGACCGAAACTGCTACAATTGTGGGAAGCCCGGACACTACTCCAATGAGTGCACGACTCCTTACAAACAAAGAGAAGAGTCACCGAGAAGACGAGGCTCAAGATACGAGTCACCTTGGAGAGAGAGAAGGAGTAGAGATGATAGTTACGAACGAAGATCCTGAAGGAGAAGTAGGGACTCGGAGAAGAAGGACAAGTACACCAAGAGCTACTCAAGAAGGAAACATCAAGATCATATTGGTGAATGGGTTTCCGGCTCCGACTCCGACAACCACTCCGAGAGAAGCTATCACGCCAACTCCGACTATAGTCAAGATGAAGGTGTTGCCGGAATTGCACTAGTGACAACCACCGACTATAGTCAAGATGAAGGTGTTGCCGAAATTGCACTAGTGACAACCAACTCCTATGATCTATTTGATTCACCAAATGAAGGGAGTGGAAGTTGCTTCATGGGCAAAGGCCCCAAGGTATCACACCCCGAGTATCTTGATTTCAATAGTGATGAAGATGACTTGTTAATTGAGGATGACTTGCTATTTGACAAAACCAGTTATGATAGTCAAAATGAACTTGCTAGTACTCACTCTAGTATAGATAAGTCGTGTGATAATGATAAGTTGGAAATAGAATGACTAACTCAAGAACTAAAAACTCTTAAGTTATCTCATGAGTCTACTCTAGAATATCATAGAGAGCTTGTAAGGACACATGAGAGGCTACGCTTTGAGAAGCTCAATTTAGAGCAAGAGCATGAGTTCCTTAAAGCTATCAATGACAATCTTCAAATGAATACTTCCTTTTATCTAGCCAAACGACTTCTCTTATCTACATTCATGCCTCAAGTTAAGTCTAAGCAAGTGAGTAATAAAGGAAAGAAAGGTTCTTCAACTAGTAGCAATAAAAATGATAAATCAAATGATATTGCTTCTAGTAGTTCTCTTGATCCCACTAACTCCTCTCTTAGCCAAGTTACACTTGAGAAAGAAAATGAACTCATGAAAGGGATTATAAAGAAAGGTATCTACAAGAGTCTTGAAGGATGCAAACAATTTGAGGAGATTGTACACAAGCATGGAGGATACCAGAAGAATCATGGTGTTGGCTACTTCAACACTAATGGAGTTGAATGGGAAGAAGGTCAATACCCCAATCCCAAGTTTGTTCCTTAAAAGGAGAAGTATGAAAATACTATCCCCGAGGGAACAAAAGCTCAATATGACCTTCCACCACAAGACACCAAGCTCAAGGGCAAGAACAAGCTTCAAGAGGACGTTGACTCATATGAAGATGAATCAAAAGCTTTGGTGAAGGGTTACCAAGGCTACTACAAGCTCAACTTCTACAAGTGCTACTTCAACACCAAGGATTCCCATCAACTTGATGTGGGTCCCCAAGAAGAAGAACTAGAGAGTTCTTGAGGAGTGACTCCGCCAATGAAATTCACTCATATTCATTATTGGCAAGGACTATTTGCAATCAACATCAACTCTATGCAATAGTTCAAGGAGTCACACATTCCCTCAAAGGTAAGCAAGGGACAAGGTAATCATCAAATCGATGGACATCATCACATATGCATTGCACTCCATGTCCATAGATATCCTTGTATTTGTCTCTTGTGTGTTGGGACTAACCCATGTAGGTGGGAAGAGTAATGAAACAATAAGGATGCTCCCAACTCTTGGTGATCTTCATCAACTTTGAGCATCCACTACTACCTCACCAACATGAAGTCTTCATCGGCAAAACCCAAGGTTAGTTTATCCCTCTTATGGGGGATGTCACATCTAGGGGGAGCTTTACTCTAAGACTTGAGTTAAAACATCTCAAAAGAATTTGACAACATTAAATGCTTTATGTGAAAGTGGTAACCCCACTTGTGCTTAAACGATGAGTATGACCTATGATCAAGTATTCTTACTTGGCTCTTAAGTCAATATACTCATATATATATCACTCCGTCATCGCCAAAGTGCTTGATAGATGCTATAGTGTTTGTGCATGTTTGCCATGATTTCATTTGACATCTTATTGTGTGAGCATGTTGGTCTGCATTTATTTACTCATTCAAGGATATCCAATTGTTTCTATTTGGCTTTTGATTTATGTTTTGCCAATTGGATATACAAGAATGCCTAGGACCACTTCTTTAGCTATCTATGCTTTCTCACCTCATACTCTATTCATGCTGCATCACAAAATTTGAACAAGTGCTTTTCGATCCCTTTGTGTGTGGAGCACTCGGAGTTCCGTATCGACAAGGACTAACCATTAAAACCTCCTAAGTGCATCTCGGTGGAACCAACACCAAACTCTCAGTCACACCAAATGCCTATGGTTGATCTAGATTTCTTGCCTCGGTACTACCGATTCCATATTCTTGGTTACACCGAGTTTCCCTGTCAGCTGATAGTTGAGGAACTCGCTGACACCGAACATTTAGAATCGGTGTCACCGACAGTGAAGGGTATATAATCTCTGGACCCGACGGTTCAAAATTTCATTCATCAAATCGTCACTCCTGAAGCCCTAAGCTGCCGCAGAAGGACCCTCTGCTCATTGCTCTTGTCTCCCCGCGCTCCTCCGCCGCTGGGAATCGCTGTCGTAGCGGATCCGTCATTGAGCTAGGGTATGGATTTGGCCCCCTCTTGCGCTCCAACCTACGAATCTTGTGCATTAGGGTTTCACCATTATCTTACCACAGATTGAGATCATTCTATCCACAAGATTATCTCCATAGTCTAGCGACTCAGAAAATTTTAGGTTTATTTGCTCGTAAAATTGCTTCTCGGTGAGACCGAGTCGTAAAAATTGGTTCCACCGATTTTCTTGTTGTGCTACTGAGGACAGAACTCAGTGAGACCGAATGACAGTTTTTGGTCCGACCAAAAGTGTTGTCAAGTTTTGGCTAAGGGTTTTGTGAGTCTCAGCAGCACCAAAAGGTTTGACTCGGTGACACCGAAATCCAATTTTGCAGTGAACTACATCTATAATTTTTCTTTTCAAACTTTCAAAAACCAGCTGAATATTTTGTGATGACTTAGCCTATTCCACTCTTCTATACTCTATTCACAGGGTCAGCATGTCCGAGTCAGACAGTCAGAATCTGCCAGAGCTGGGAGTTGATATGAGTTCAGGCACAAGCCCAGAGCCTAGTTCATTTTCACATCCAGGCACCCCCAGCTCCCATGGGTTGCCCAAGTCTGCCACTAGGGCCAGGAAGAAGCTGAATTCAGATGACGAAGATTCAGACTTCGTGCCAAAGGAGGTTCTTGCCAAGAAGCAAGAGAAATCTGCCAAGAAGTCAGCAAATGAGGCCACCTCATCCAGGAGGCTGGTCAGCAAAATTTATGCACCTGCAGAAACTATCAAAGCACATGAGAGTGCTAGGGAAACAATGACCATTGATACCCCAAGGAAGTCTATGCCTAAGAAGGCAGGGGAGAAAAGAGCTAGAAAGAGGATAATCCATGTGACTGGCAGGCCTACATCCATATATGAAGATCCAGAGGAAGCAGCTGCTGCTGAAGAGGAGGATGAGCCAACTACAAAGGCTCGTCCCAAGAAGAAGGCCAAGAAACTTCTAGATGATGCTATGCCTAAGACAAGAACATCCAAGAGCACTAAATCTGCATCCAAGAAGGCTGCTACTGAAAAGCCTAAGAGGACATCCAGGCAGATTCCAGCTTCTGAAAAGAACAAGGGAACTACCTCCAGAGTTGAACATGATGATGACTTTACAACCTTGGTGAAACTTAGACCTCACCTTCCAGTACATAATGTCAACCACCTAGTTGCTGAAGGTATGAAGAAGAGGAAAGACTCAGGTTTGAGGGCATGGAGAGCTATTGATCCATATGCCCAGAGGAGAAAGACTGTTGTTGATTACAGATTCTACACCAAGGAGCAGTAAGACTTCTATGAGACAGTCCTGCTAGACAAGAGCCCAGCAGTCAGTGACATGAGATATGTAGACTGGAAATTCATTAAGGATAATGAGGACTACTTTCCAAGTGTCCAAGACAATTTCCACTGCATTGGACTGGATGAATTTGTTGGCAGAGAATTTACTGCATGGAATGATGACATGATCATGCAATTCTACTCCACTGCACATTTCTATGGAGATGGTAGAATTGTATGGATGACAGAAGGAGCAAGATATGAGTCCACTATTGATGAATGGGCTGCAATTCTAGGAGTTCCAGAGGCACATGATGGTGATTTGGATGTCTACTCAGAGTCCAAGGAGAGCCAGAATGTTATGGCCAAAATGTACAAGGAGATCCCTGCTGCTAATGTGAAGTCTCACAAGCTAGGTTCCATCTACTATCTTCAGGCTGGCCTCCGTACCATGAACACCATTCTGAGGCATAGTTTGATGCCCAAGTCAGGAGATGACAAGATGATCCTAGGATATTCCATCAACATGTTGATCCATCTTGACGGACACACCAGGATTATAGTCATGGACTTGATTGTTGAGACAGTTAAGAGGGTTGATACTGATCAGAAGCGCTCTTCTTGCTATGCACCCTACATCCAGATGCTCATCAACTCCAAGTTGGAAAATCACATATTTGCTCTAGATCGTCCCCATTTTCCCCTACAGCTAGATCTCGAGGACAATGTTGTGGTGATGGACCCAGATCATCCCACATCAGCTGCAGCTCAGGCAGAGGCAGATGCAGTTCGAGCCACTAGTACTCAAGTTCCTAGATCCAAAAGTGAGCAAATGGATCTGTTGATTTCATCTGTTCAGAACATGCAGAAGGACATTAAGGGGATTCCGGACAACTAGAACAATCTTGTGAGGATCTTTGAAACAAGGATCGAGACTCTTAATTGTAAGGTGGACAGGGTGACTAAGACAGTCATAGAGCTTTAGAAGGAAGTTGACTCAATGCACATACCTCATGCTTCTGATGATGATGATGAGGAGGAGGATGGATCACCTCTTAGGACAGGCACACAGATTCCTACTCAGGCCAGATCAGCCATAGTGCCAGCTCCAAACTCGAGGCCCTCTTCATTAGCTCTTGTTGCTGTCACCTCAGCTCCAGCTCCATCAGCTCCAGTTCCTCCAGTATCCACTCGGGCTCCATCCACGACATCTGTAGAGATTGTCACTGACACTGTTCTCTCGACTCCTTCATTAACAACCGGAGGAGATCAGCCCAAGAACGCTTAGACATATGCCTTTGAACTTTTTGGTAACTTGTTGCCAAAGGGGGAGAAGTGTATATAGATCTTTAGGCTTCGAGTGAGGGAGAGCTTTGGTGTTTATTGATTTTCAAATAAAACTATTGTCTTTTGGTTGCTTGTGAAAAACTTTTGTGTGATGCTACTATTTCCTATCATCTTACTACAAAGGGGGAGAAGTATGCTTCATGAGATGATCTTTCTACCTTGGTTGATTGTGTTGTGCTATGATGTTCACTCTAATTATTATCGCACACCACCAAGATGTATGTGACATGGAAGAAGTGCCCCATGTACCTAATTGATTGTGCATTTGCATTCAAACGCAAATTCAAAATAATGCACAAATTTAGAGGGAGATCTTGCTTATCACATACTTCTCAAAGCGACGATTATATTCATTGATTATATCATATGTCAAAGCTTTGATTTATATGTTGTCATCAATTACCAAAAAGGGGGAGATTTAAAGCACATTTGCTCCCTTGGTGGTTTTGGTAATTTATAACAACATATATGTCATTGAACTAATGCTTCCATCAAGTATGTTTCAGGAAAAGTTCAATGATGCATTGGCAAAGAGATTGTGGAACACCCCAAGATGCAAGGAAATGGATTGGCAAAGCTTCAAGCAAGAGGACTCTACATTTTATATTTGTGAGAAATCACCTTGAGTCCATAGGAAAGCCAATACTATTAAAGGGGGTAAAGTTTTGTTGGTGAACAAAATCTCATACGTGCACAAGTGATACTCACCAAAGACACCCCAAAACTCTCCCACCAAAGTCTGTTCTAAGCCAAACACTCAAATCGGTGCAACCAACATTTCCATCCCGGTGCTACCGATTCTGAACCCTAGACAGACTCAGCCAAACCCTAACCCTTCGGTACAGCCGATACTGCTTTCGGTGCCACCGAGTTGGGCTGCGAACTTTCTATTACGCAAGTTCACATTTTCGGTCTGTCCGAGAATTTTGAATCAACGTCACCGAGAATGGGCATTCTGACCATTGGTCACCATATCGGTGCAATCGAGATTCGTATATCGGTCCCTCCGAGATTCAGAAGTTGCCACCTTTTGGTCACTTCGGTACCACCAAGATTAACACATCGGTGTCACCAAGTTGGTCGTTTCATGTGTAACGGTTGGATTTCTGGGGATGCCTATATATACCCCTTCACCACCACCTACTCGTAAGAGAAGCACTCAGGACTATTCCATACCTATCCTATCAGTTTTCTGAGAGAGAACCACCTACCCTTGTGTTGAGGTCAAGATCTTCCACTCCAACCGTATGGATCTTGATTTCTAGCCTCCCCAAGTTGCTTTCCACCAATCCCATCTCTTCTACCAAGCCATATCTGTGAGAGGGTGATTGTGTATTGAGGAGTCTATCATCTTGAAGCACAAGAGCAAGGAGTTCATCGACATTACCGAGCCTATTACCTTTTGGAGGGTGGTGCCTCCTAGATTGGTTAGGTGTTGCTTGGGAGCCTCCTACTTCGTGTTGTGGAGTGAACCAAGAAGTTTGTAAGGGCAAGGATATCACCTACTTCGTGAAGATCTACCCCGAGTAAGGCTAGTCCTCCGTGGACGTAGGCCGTCATGGTATAGTCAAGGTTGCTTCTTCGTGGAACCCTTCGTGGGTAGAGCCCTCCGTGGACTCTCGCGACTATTACCCTCCATGGGTTGAAGACTCCATGAACGTGGACGTACGATAGCACCACCTATCGGAACCATGGAAAAAATCATTGTGTCACCAATAGTGTTTGCTTTCCTTACCCTCGCTTTACTTACATGTGCAATGTCTTTACTTTCGACTGCTATACTCTTAGACATGCATGTGTAGGGTGTACTTGAGATACTATGAATGCTAAAACTTGCGAAGAATTAAAATTGGGAAAAAGCATAGTTTTATTTGGTCAAGTAGTCTAATCACCCCCCTCTAGACCTACATTTGATCCTACACATTGTTGCTCGAATTTTTGCACAAATGTATGAGAAAGGTGGATGTACCCTGGGTAATGCTTATTTGGGACAAACACTATGATGAAACGCCACCGCAAGCAATGCCTAAATGCGGGTCTTTCTGGTGGCGAGATGTGCTTTCTCTCATGGATATTTTTCGAGGGACCACAATACATATCCCAAGAGCGGGAGACACCATTCTGTTGTGGAAGGACATATGGTTTGATAACCATGAATTGCAGAACACCCTACCACACTTGTTCTCATTTGTAAGAAATGAAGACGTCTCATTGGCACAGTTCATGGGCAATCAGAGTCTTGCGGAAATTTTTTACTTGCCTCTCTCGACGGAAGCCATGCATGAATATCAGAAACTTCATGATCATACCCAAGCCATCTCACTAGAACCATACGAGTGGATTACTTGCTGGGGGATGTGAATTAAAAGCCCAACAAGTTCTATAAGTTCTACTTCTAAGAGCTTCACCCACCACACTATATTACGAGCATCTGGAAATCCAAATGCATCTTGCAGCATAAAGTTTTTGTGTGGCTTATGCATATGGACAGGCTGAACACAAGAGACATGCTACGCCGACGTCACTTCAATATTGGGGGGATCACTCATGTTGATGTGTGCAGATGGACCATTGGAAACAATCAAGCACCTTTTTTTGAATGCCACTTCAGCACCACCTACTGGCAATCAATCAACATTTACTGGGACACAACGCTTCCCATGCAAGAGATGATCACCTTGGCGACTGGAGCTGGGCCACAAAAAATATTCAAAGAGATATCAATAGTGGTTGCTTGGAACATCTAGAAACAAAGAAATGGATGTTGTTTTGATGGAATCAATGTCTCATTATAGGACTGGAAGAGGGCCCTTAAAGAGGACTTGGTCATTCTTAAATATAGGGCCTCCCTAGATCTAGTTGCTTTAATAGACACTTTCAATAATAATCTTGTCTTGTAAAAATAGTTTTTTGGCTTTCTCTACCCTTTGGGTCTAGTACCCCTCCTCCCCCTCTGGCCAAAGGCTATGTAGGAACTATTTGTAAGTTGTTTTATTTATTTAATATATACAACAGTATGAGCCTCTCTTGCTATTTTCATTGGTCAAAAAAGGAGATACCAGTGATCCATGGCATCCTTCTAGACACCGGAACCACTCGTGGCTAATGGCTAGTATGCTTCCACCTCTTTGTTACCACTGCTCTCTCCTTTTATGCATGCTAGATCTTGGGGGGGTTGGGCAAGGTGCATGCTTCAATTACTTTTCCTTTGTTTGCTGACAATAACTCCAATTGTAGAAAACACTTTCCGAACAGTACTTTCAAAATTTTGGGGTCCACTCCTCTTTTTGGGTACCCGTAGTTGTTCTCAATTTCCCAGAGTCAGCATCCATTTGGTTGCAAGATATCCAGGAAAACCTCTCTGATTGTGATTAGAGTTATTTTTCACCCTTCTCTTCAAAAATTTCGGCCACGATGAGCATGAAATGTTGATCCACCAGTTTTATGATGTGTGCCAAACGTCCTCTGTTGTTGATTACATTGAGAAGTTTGAATCAATTATGAATAATTTGAGATACTAGTTGACACATGCTATATTTCTTACTTGTTTTGAGAAATGATTATGGTCGGATACCATGCTGGTCATTTTTGTGCTATGACCCCCAGAACTTAACACTGCCTGAGCCCATCGTCGCTGTAGGAGGTGGCGGACGACGCATATGGAAAACTCCCTCTTGTAAGAAGAGAAATGGTCATTGTAATAGATATATGGCATGGGTTGGAGACTTGTCACTATAATATGGCGGTGTGCACTCCATAATTGTAAGGTGCAAATAGAGAAAACCAATATTGAAGTGAACAAACACCTAAAAGACCTAATCGTCTAAATAAGTCAAATGAAGATCCAAAACACCAACTTCCCATATGAAAGGGTGGTGGCTGAGGCCACCATGTTTGAGGTTTTTGTTTGGGTAGCGAAGATGTCTCTTGAATCCAATGACCAAATCTCTTCATTGAAGCACATTTGTCAATAACGTGACTATAGTGAATGATTTTTCCATCTATGCATAATAAGAGAAGTGTGGGTTCATGTAAGTAACAACACTCCCCCTATGTCCATGTCTACATAGAAAACAATATAAAATGATGTGTGCAGTGGGGCGTGCAAGATCTTAGACCACATTCCTCAAATCAATGATGTTTAGCTCATGCCTTAACTCGCGAAAGCTTGCTTCATTCAATGGCTTTCTAGATATATCCACTAGTTGTGGCTCGGTGCCTACATATGATAGATCAATATCTTCATGCCTCACGTGACCCCGGATGAAGCGATGACGAACCTCGATATGCATGAGGTTGTAGGCAATGTTGATATCACTTTCATTGTCACACAAAAGAGACACTTTCTAAGAAATGACATCGTAATCCTTTAAAAAATTCCACATCCATACCAATTGGGCACAACAACTTGTGGCAGCGATCTCCTCGGCTTCCATGGTGGAGAAACACACAATTTTGCTTCTTGGAAGACCAACTCATAAAGAGCCACCAAGAAATTGGCCCCCTCCCGAAGTTGATTTCCTCTCCCCGATCTCCCTCCATATCTGAATCCGAATATTTCATGCGATCAAATCTTGATCCTTTAGGATACCATAAGCCAAAGTTTGGGGTATGAGCCAAATATCAAAAGATTCTTTTGATCGCCACTATGTGACTTTCTTTTGGTACAGAATGAAATCTTGCACACATGCTGACGGTGTCCTAGAATAGGGGGCCATAACCTAGTCGGCCCAGGCTCCTCGGACTTGGCCAATGGGTCCTCCTCCTTCTAAAGATGGACTTCAGAAGCTGCATAGCATGGCGTTATCAAGACTGCATATGCCAAAGGCTTGACGTATACCCCAAGACTTCTCCTGCCGCCTCCATGCCAAGTTACCGACCTTATAACCCTAGATACCCTGCCTAGCGTGTATATAAGCCATAGGGTTTAGCCCGTAGAGGGGACATCAATACAATATCACTCGCCTAGCCCTAGAGTTAGAACACATCTGACGATCTCAAGGTAGATCAACTCTGTACCTGATACTTCTCCATTTATATAAACAAGAGCAGGATGTAGGGTATTACCTCCATCAAGAGGGACTGAACGTGGGTAAACATCATCTCCCTATTCATGTTAGCATCCATCCGAGATCCACGGCTCGAAACCCCCTACCCCGAGGTCTACTGGTTTTCACATCGACACTGGTGCTTTCGTTGAGAGTTCGATGTGAGATCGATAGAAGGATCGATGGGATCGTCGGTTAATGACTCCAAACTAACAGATATGATTCCCATGCCCAAAACTTCTATCATGAAAACGCCTTCTCTCGTTTGTGGGATCGGGGCAACGCATGACTCCTTTGTGGCCTTAGTCGAACCCTCCTTCAAGGATGAGGGTGTTGGAAATATGCCCTACAAGCAATAATAAAGTGGTTATTGTTATTGACTGGAGAGTATCTCGATCATGTCTGGATAGTTCTCGAACCTGCGGGGTCTGCACACTTAACGTTCGGTGACGATTTCGTATTGTTGACTTATGTATGTTGGTGACTGAAAGTTATTCAGAGTCCCGGATGGGATCCCAGACATCAAGAGGAGTTTCAGAATGGTCCAGGGGTGAAGATTGATATATGGGAAGTTCCGTGTTGATCACTAGAAGGAATTCAGGCATCGCCGATAGTGTACCGGGGGGTGCTGAAGGGTTCCAGGGGTCCACCGGTGTCGTTGTCAAAACCGGCGGATCTCGGGTAGGGGGTTCTGAGCTGTGAGACTAGGATCGATGGTAACAGGGGATGAAGGAGGCGATGTTTAACCAGGTTAGGGCCCTCCTATGGAGGTAAAACCCACCGTCCTGCTTGATTACATTGGTGATATGTAGGTTACAGAGTTGATCTACCTCGAGATCAAATAGCTAAACCCTAGATGAGTTGTTCTCACGCCTACTACCCAAAACCCTCCGGCTTATATAGACGCCGAGGGTACCTAGGGTTTACACATGGTCGGTTGCACATCGAAGGAAAAAACATGCCTATCTACTGTCAAGAACTTGGAGGACACGTCACGGCTCCTTGAAGCTTCCACCCTGGTGACGGGGCCTTCGATCATCTAATGCTCATCCGACGGCCCTCATAGTCCGGCCCATGAGAAACAGGTCGGCTATCCGCGGACCCCTTAAACCAGGACTCCCTTAGTAGCCCCTGGACTAGCCTCCAACGCCGGGGTATGTCCAGACAGTCTTGTGTGTCATAGTCTTCGGCTTGGGAGGTGAGTCCCTCTATCCCTTCTTGTTTGGCAAGCATCCTACCATCGGAGAAATCCCAAGCGTCACGAGCTCGCCGGATTTATTGTAATAACTGCCAGCATCTCTCAATTTTTGTGCGCTGTGGGGAGACCAGTGGTTTGATACGTCTCCAACGTATCTATAATTTTTGATTGTTCCATGCCATTATATTATCTGTTTTGGATGTTTATATGCATTAATATGCTATTTTATATTATTTTGGGACTAACCTATTAATCTAGAGCCTAGTGCCAGTTTCTGTTTTTTCCTTTATTTTGAGTTTCACAGATAAGGAATATTAAACGGAGTCCAAATAGAATAAAACCTCCGGAATGATTTTTTCTAGAATAAAAGGAAGCAACGAGACTTGAGAACCAAGGCCGAGGAGCTGCCACGGGGCCACAAACCCGCTTGTCGCAGCCAGGGGGTACCCCGCGTCGGGCAGGCTTGTGGGCCCCTGGCAACTCTCCTAACCCTAATCTTCAGCCTATAAATACCCAAATATTCCATCATTATCAAAACGAGCCATGAAAACGCTTTTCCGACGCTAGAAGCCTCCGTTCCCGAGAGATCCAAACTTGGAGCATTTTCCGGTAATCTGCCGGAGGGGGATTCGATCACGGAGGGCATCTACATCAACTCCATTGCCCCTCTTATGATGCGTGAGTAGTTCACCACAGACCTATGGGTCCATAGCTAGTAGCTAGATTGCTTCTTCTCTCTCTTTGCTTCTCAATACCATGTTCTTCATGATGTTCATGGAGATCTATCCAATGTAATACTCTTTCGCGGTGTGTTTGTCGAGATCTGGTGAATTGTGGGTTTATGTTCACATTATCCATGAATATTATTTGAGTCTTTCCTGAATTCTTATATGCATGATTTCATATCTTTGCAAGTCTCTTCGAGTTATTGGTTTGGTTTGGCCAACTATATTGGTAATTCTTGCAATAGGATAAGTGCTTAGTTTTGGGTTCAATCTTGCGGTGTCCTCACCCAATGACAAAGTAGGGGTAGCGAGGCACGTATTGTATTGTTGCCATCAAGGGTAAAAAGATGGGGTTTTCATCATATTTCTTGAATTTATCCCTCTACATCATGTCATCTTGCTTAATGCATTACTCTGTTCTTCATGAACTTAATACTCTAGATGCAGGCAGGAGTCGGTCGATGTGTAGAGTAATAGTAGTAGATGCAGGATCATATCGGTCTACTTGTCAAGGACGTGATGCCTATATGCATAATCATTTCCTTGGATATCTTCATAATTATTCTCTTTTCTATCAATTGCTCGATAGTAATTTGTTCCCCCATAGTAATACTTGCCATCATGAGAGAAGCCATCTAGTGAAACCTATGGCCCTCGGGTCTATTTTCCATATTATACTTTCAGATCTAAAACCAAAAATACCAAAAATACTTGCTACCCTATTTTTACTTTTAGTTTCACTTTCCGTTCAAGCATCCTATTATATTTATCTCTACTAGATCTCATCCTTGCAAATAACCGTGAAAGATTGAAAACCCCTTTATAGCGTTGGGTGCAAGAGTTTGATTCCTTGTGCATGTATATCTATTGGTGGCTCGCTTGTATCTCCTACTGGATTGATACCTTGGTTCTCAAAAACCAAGGGAAATACTTATCTACTTTGCTGCATCAAACCGTTCCTCTTCACGAGAAACCAATGCATGCTCGAGAAGTAGCAAGAAGGATTTATGGCGCCATTGCTGGGGAGATACATAGCAAGTCAAGGATACCAAGTACCCATCACAAACTCATCTCTTGCATTTACATTATTTTACATTTGAATCTCGTTTTCCTCTCCCCCACTTCTAAAATGATTTTCAAAAAGATTTGCCTTTTTATTCGCCTTTCTCTATTCTTCTTTTCATTTGCTTGCTTGAGTGCTTGATTGCTTGCTTTGTCACGATGACTCAAGAGAATACCAAGTTGTGTGACTTTTCCAATACTAATAATAATGATTTTATTAGTACTCCGATTGCTCCCGCCACTAGTATGGAATAGTATGAAATTAATGGTTCTTTGCTCAATCTTGTTATGAAAGAACAATTTTCCAGCCATGCTAATGAAGATGCCGCATCGCATCTAAATACTTCCGTTGAGTTGTGTGACATGCAAAAGAAGAAAGATGTGGATAATGATATTGTGAAATTGAAGCTATTTCCGTTCTCACTACGAGATCGTGCTAAAACTTGGTTTTCATCTTTGTCTAAAATAATATTGATTCATGGAATAAGTGTAAAGATGCTTTTATTTCCAAGTACTTTCCGCTCGCTAAGATCATCTCCCTTAGGAACGATATAATGAATTTTAAGCAACTTGAACATGAACATGTTGTGCAATCTTGGGAGAGGATGAAACTTATGATTAGGAATTTCCCCACACATGGTTTGAGTTTATGCATGATTATACAATTTTTTTATGCTGGATTGAATTTTGCTTCTAGGAATCTCTTAGATTCCTCCACGGGTGACACTTTTATGCAAATCACATTAGGAGAAGCTACTAAACTCCTAGATAATATTATGGTCAATTACTCTCAATGGCACACCGAACGATCTCCTACTAGTAAAAAAGTGCATGATATTGAAGAAATTAATACTTTGAGTGAAAAGATGGATGAATTGATGAAATTGTTTGCTAGTAAGAGTGTTCCTATTGATCCTAATGATACGCCTTTGTCTTCTTTCATTGGAAATAATAATGAATCTATGGATGTGAATTTTGTTGGTAGGAACAATTTTGGTAATAGCGCTTATAGAGGTCATTTCAATGCTAGACCGTTTCCTAGTAACCCCTCTAATAATTATGGTAATTCCTACAGCAATTCTTATGGAAATTATAATAAAATACCATCTGATTTTGAGAGTAATATTAAAGAATTCATTAGTTCGCAAAAAGGTTTCAATGCTATGATTGAAAAAAATTTGCTCAAGATTGATGATTTGGCTAGGAACATTGATATAATTTCTCTTGAGATTGATTCTTGAAAAACTAGACCTATTCCACCCAAGCATGATATTAATGAGTCTTTAAAAGCTATGAGAATATCTATTGATGAGTGTAAGGAAAGAACCGCTAGAGTTCGTGCTAAGCATGAATGGCTTGAAAAAGTATGTTCTTGTGATAAAATTCATGAAGATCTTAAAGTGATTGATGTGACTCTGTCACACCCTGTGTTTGTATCACCTCGTCATGTTTGGATTTATAAAAATTTAGAGCCAAATAAAACTTTTTATCAGTGCTTGTGATTGATTGAATTGTTGCTTGTTGCTTGTTGATTGTGGTTGCGACACTCCTAGATTCTATTCCACTTCATATTTATCTTTCTTGACCCAACTTCTTTCCCAATGATCATGCCATGTGAATAGTGCCCAAAACTATTTTTATCAAATTTTATTTTGACCAAAAAGGATTTATCCAAATTTAAGTTTTCAAAACCCCCTGAATTGAGGTTTGCACTACAAGTCCTCAAATTGGGTGGACTCTTATTCCCCAAAAGCTTTACTTTAAACCTACTATATTTATGACTTCCCAACACCACCAAATATTAATTTTAAAGATTATTTTTATATTTTACTTAAAGGCTTTTTCTTAAGGCCAGAAATGGTTTTTCATAGGGGAAAATTATTTAAATGCTTTCAAAATATTTGAGAAAATTGAGGAAAACTCAGTGGACATATATTTTACATATATATGAGTTTCAACACAAGGGCATGTTCAAATCATGGGCAAAACCCCTCAAAACCCTTTCTGTTCAAATCAAGCTTTTGAAATATTTTTGTAAGAAATATTCTCAGTAAATTCCAAGAAAATTTCATCAAGTCAACACTATCATAGGTGATGATCTTGCAAATTTTCTCCTCAATCCAAGTGGATTTGGTTCATCAAACCATCCTAAAACCCTTCCTGTCCAGATTCAAATTTGAGCAAGTTTACATTGTGAAGTTTCTCCCCTTGACCTCAAACTTTTTGGACATGTTATAATCACATAATAATGATGCTAAACTAAGTGGTGCATCAAGGGTAAAACCTTAGCATGTCTTGATCTACAGAAACCAGAATCTGTTGATTTCTAGGTTTTCACTAAGTTCCATTGTGAACTTTCAACAAACCCTCTCAAACTTGGTGGCAAGCCCTACTTTTGACCACCCTTTGATCCTGTCAATTATCAAGGCAAGTAGAATTCATCTACTGAGCCAAATCACCATCAAACACCTTTTGTCCATTCTATAAATCATCATTTTCACCATCTCTTCTATTCCCCTTGCCATATAACTTTTACCACAACCCCTCGGGGTTACTAGCTACCTCTAGTAACTTTCTCTGGCCAAGGCTCAATAAGTAAGTGGGGTGAAACCCTCCATTTACCCCTGGACAGAGTTAAAACCCTCTTCTCTCCCAACTCCCCTTCTCTCTTAAGGAACCCCAGAGCATCCAAGGCCATTTCCACCATCTATACTTTCCTAGATACCCTAGATGCAAGTGGACGCACAGAAGATGCCAAAGACAATGCCATGGCATGCAATAGCCGTGCTCCAAAGCACGCTAGAGTGCCCGACCGCATTGTAGCCGCTGCCCTATGCATGCCCCCGACAGCCTCGGGCTCCCCCTCTCGCCACATGGCTCGCCTCAGCGTCCGGGACATGCCGACCGATCGGCCCCTCCTCTCTCCTCCTCCTTCGCCCTCCTCCCGCGTGTGCCGAGCACCGCCCAGCTCGGCCAACCCATAGGCTCACATGTGCGTGCATCTCTCCCTCTCTCTTCCCTCCCTAGGGCCTAGACTAGCCCCAGGAACACCCTGACTCACCCCCGTTCCCTCCTATGGCCTCTCGCCTCGGCCCCGAGCTCGCCGGCGCACCCGAGCTCGGTGGACCATCAGGGGCCTATAAATAGGGCCTCCCCGAGCCTCTTCTCCTCTCTAGACCCTCCCTCTCTCTCTCTCCCTAGACTACCCCGAGCCCCCTTTGGAGCCCCCCGAGCACCAGTGCTCGAGATCGATTGAGGCGCCGTTACGGCGGAGCTCCGTCGATCTCGCCCCTCTCCTCCTTTGAGCCCGTGGCTCGCCCCTGGATCATTTCCCCCTCTCCTCCGCTCATTTTGGGGAAAGAAACACCGGCTCCAACCCTCTCCCGAAGCTCCTCCGCCGCAGCCATCTCCCTGCCGGCGACTCCGGCCACCTCCGGCCGCCCTTCCACCACCAGGAGACTGGTGGCTCGATGCAGAGCCCATCCCCGCCTCTAGCTCCCCTCGCTGTGCCTCCTTCCACCGTCGGTGAGCCTCTTCCCCCTCTGCCCCGAGGTGGGAGAAGGATCCGACAGGTGGGACCCACCTGTCGGCCTCCCTCTCCCTCTCCCGCTCTCTCTCCCCCTTTCGGTTGCTGATGGCCGGGCCCCGCGTGTCAAGTTTGAACCTGGCCGCGCATGAGGCCGGCTGGCTGGCCAGCTGGGCCAGCCCAGCCACTGGCCGGGGCACAGTGCCCTTTCTTTTCCTTTTTTCTTTTTCTGTGGCTTTTCTAAAAATTTCATAGGGATAAAAATAAACCCTATGACCATGATTCTTGAACCTAAATTCCTAGAATAATCCCTAGAATTTAATAGTGCCTCTTTTGTAAATTTTTGAAAAACTTTTATGTATTGTTTTAATTTAAAACCCCTATTTGGAATTTTCAGCGCCTATTTTAAATATTTTTGAAAATCCTTTCAACTTCAAAATATTAAACAAACATTTTTAATATAGTCTTTAGTATTTAACAGAGGATAGCATTTTTATTAGTGGCTTGTGTGCTTTTTTTGTGTGATGCTTATTTATCGCTATTTATTCATGACAATAGATTGCATGGTTGACGAGGAAATTGGACCCGAAGACCCCGGAGACTTTGTTGAGCCAGGAAAGCAGCCCTTTGACCATGTTAAGAAACTTTTTCATGCATGTCATATAGCATTTGTTGTTTCGATGATGGATCATGATGTTGTGCTCCCCTTTCGGTGGGGTGCCTCCGATTCTTTTACCGTTGACACTTGCATCATGCATGACCCTACCACCTTATGAGGGTTATGCGGGTGGGTGTAGATAGGATTCTAATAGTTGCTACACAAGTGGGATGGGATTTATGCATAGTGATGGGAAGGAAGAAATGATTTCAAAGACTTTTCAAAAAACCCGTCGGGTGCCACTAATGCCCGAGGGAGATGATGATGAGTTGGGTGACCACTTGAGAAAGAAGTGGTGTACCAGAGCAAGTGAGTGACTGTGGTTTTCGAAAACGGATTGGTGTAAGTTGCGACCGTTATTCCAACCTTACATGTATGACCACGATACCCCTTATGGGACGGGGCTTTGTTCATTACCTTGGTGGGTACTGGCAAGGAGCCCGCATTACTAGTAGTGGGAGTGGCGTGGTCACTCTCGATACGGGGTCGTACCGGTATGTACGATCATGCGATGTCTTCACAGGCACTGGGCACACTGTTGGTCCCCTCATGGATGGTATGATCTGGAGCGAGGCTCGTGTGATGTACATCATGAGGGCTGGGTACTAATCGAGTGGACTCTCTGTTTAGTATTGCTAGGGTAAAGGCATTGTTCCGGTACTTACCTCGGGTATGTGATGTACCACGAGTCATGGATGACACGGAAGTTTCCCGGGTCTTGTGGGTAAAGTGTGCAACCTCTGTAGAGTGTAAAACTATTTGAATAGTTGTGTCCATGGTCAAGGACAGTTGGATGACCGCTCTTGTGCTATGTCCAAATGTTTTTCACAAACTGGTGTGTGTGTGTGTTGGAGACAAAGATGGTGCTTGAGCTAAGTCCGATGACTTAGCATGACAATGGAACTAAATCCGATGACTTAGCATGATAAATGAACATGAGATGCTCAACCCCTGCTTATGATGATATCTATAACTTGTTCATATAAATATCTGCCAAATTGTTGATGCATGCTTACTTATTTACTTGAACATGTCATTGCATTCAAAATTGGCTTTCCGCAAATTACCTACTTAGTGCTATATCATGCATCATTATTATCTTGTTCCACAACTTGGGTTGCTTGCGAGTACATTCAAAGTACTCATTGGCTTGCCACTGGTTATTTAGTTGGCCAGGCATGGAAGAGTAGGAATATGTTGAAGAGTTTGTTGGTGACGAACATGCGAACTAGGACGCTTCCCAGTCAGAATGCCTAGAGGTTTAAGGCTGATGGCATGGGTTCATGCTATCGATCAAGATTTCAGCTGCTTGTTCTATTTAAGTGTTTGGCCCTTGTGGCCCTATCTATGTAAGACTTGACCTTCGTGGTATTTATTTTTGTAATACGCTAAAAGTGGATGTAAGACTCTTGTTATTCAGCTTCTGTGTGTTCAGTGAGCATTGATCTCTAGGATCACTATACACGTGCATTCGGTGATCATGACTTATGAGTCGGGGTCCCCACAGAGCTAGTATCAGAGCCATCCTAACTGTAGGAAGCCCTTAGTTAGCATGGACGTTAGTCAGGATGAGACTGTTTTCAAAACTACACCTAGCATCTATACTTAGGATTTCTGCACTATTTACCTCTTCTATTATTCACACAACACTCTGCTGACTCTCCTCCTTTTAAACCTTTGTAGATGGCCGTCATACCCGAAGCCTTCCTGACATCCGGCTTCCCCTTACTCCTTGGGGATAGCCTAGAGAAGTTCCATATTTTCCAACCACCCATTTTCCTCTACCACGAGCACTGGGTCGATGCCATCATGAAGGAGTACCACGTGATGTGGTCATGAAGGAAAATGACTCCCCAACTAGTTGTTTCTTTGAAGGACCATGGATGGAGACCATGATACTTGCAGTCGAGACAGCTGCACGCAAGGCACTCCTACACCTTCGAGACATCATTCCAGAGATGGCTGACAAGCCAACTAGTCACTGCCTTCCCTTCATGAAGGATGATCTTGGCAAGAGTTGGACGCTAATTCCATCCAAGGAGGATGGTACACCACTCAGGTTCCAGACCTACTTCAGCCTCTCCGCCGATAGTCTAGTTCATAACCTGATGAAGGAGTCCGTGAAGCTCCGTGAGGAACTTCACCACACCCGAGAGCTACTTTGGCAAGCCAAGATGAAGCCAGACAAGATCAAGAAGGATGGAGCCCCCGAGGGACGACCTGCTGTCCCTTACAGAGGAGGAGTATCCACAGCTAGTGATGCACCTACAAGTCATCATCGCATGAGTGTGAAGGAGTACCGTGAGCTCTTCACTAACCCGCCAGCAAAGAATTGTCAAGATGGACCTCCTCGTTCCCCGACCCCTTTGACCGGGAATGATGACCGTTCGGATGACAAACAGGAGAAAGACCTAGAGGAGCGTGACTGCGAGACCGAGCACTCCACCACCTGAGTCCGAGAACCCCTAGGGTAGGACCAGTCATGTACCCCTCATACGAAGTCGAGTCCGTGTAATGGTTCATATGAAACCATGTGCGCTTGTTGTTTGTTTTGTTGTTTGTGTTCCGATGCAAGTCATGCTTTTGCCTTAGGCAACATGTAAGTGACTACATCGTCTATCTTAATATATGTTGGTCTTTTGACCTTTGTTTTACCACACTTGCACTCGACCAACCCCCTTAGGTGCACTTTTCCATTGTTGCTTTTCCTCTCGTCTATCCCATTTGTTTGACTTGGCTGCTCCAAACAGGATGGTGACTGCTACCCACAACAACTCCTTCGCCAACCCTGAAGCCGGCAACTCAAGCCAGCAACAGGGAGCTGGTGGGGCTGCTCACACTGGAGGACACCAGGAGCAGCCACAAGGCGACATTCCCCTGCCACCACCTCCACCGGAGAACATGACCATAGCTCAGTTTCTCCAAGTTCTCCGGGAGGAATGCCAAGCCAACAATGCTGCTATCCAGCAGATGGCTCAGGCCCTTGTGAACAACCAGCAACAAGGCAGGAACGGTAACGGCCGCTCCACCCTGTCTGAGTTCATGAGGAACTCGCCCCCAACCTTCACCGAGACTGTTGAATCATTGGATGCTGATGACTGGATCCGCACCATCGAGGACCTCCTTGCACTCTCAGTTTCTCCAAGTTCTCTGGGAGGAACGCCAAGCCAACAATGCTGCTATCCTGCAGATGGCTCAAGCCCTTGTGAACAACCAGCAGCAAGGCAGGAACGGCAACGGCCGCTCCACCCTGTCTAAGTTCATGAGGAACTCGCCCCCAACCTTCACCGAGACTGCTGAATCATTGGATGTTGATGACCACCATCGAGGACCTCCTTGCACTGGTCAATTGCAATGAGGACTGTGAGAAGGTTCTTTATGCCTCTCACTGCCTCGGAGGTACCGCCCGAGCTTGGTGGGATGGATTCAAGGTCATGCAAGGTGAGCGTGTCATCACTTGGAATGACTTCAAGGAAGGATTCCGCACCACCCATATTCCTTATGGGATCATGGCTATCAAGAAGAGAGAATTCCGAGCGCTGAAGCAAGGAAGTGGCTCTGTCAAGGAGTACATGCAGAAGTTCAACCTGCTGTCAAGGTATGCACCTGAAGATGTCAACACGGAGGCTGCCGAGAAGGAACGCTTCATGGAAGGACTTCAACAGACCCTGCAGTATCAGCTCATTATCTGCGACTGTCGCACCTTCTTCGACCTGGTGAACAAGGCCCTTATGCTGGAAGACAAGCGTCGTGCCATAGACGACACTCGCAAGCGCAAGATGATCAGCAAGGGTAGCTTAAGCAACCAGAAGCCTTGCCCCTGGCAGCCAGTCCTAGCCAAGCCGACCTATTAGCCACAACAGGCTAGACCTCCTGCGCCTCGTCTGAGCTACCAGCCTCAGCAGCATGCCAATCCCAGGCCAGCTTACCACAACAACAACGGCAACAGGAACTACAAAAACAACCCTGGGCAAGTCGCTTTCTTTGGATGCGGTCAGCCAGGACACATCTCTAGACTATGTCCCAACAAGAAGCCAGATGCATTACGCCTCAATGCGCCAAACCAAGGTCAAGCCCGTGGAGCACCCCCAAGGAACCCCGCTCCCCACAACCAGCCTAACAATGGCAAGGGTCGTGTGAATCATGTCACCGCAAAGGAAGCCCAGGAAGACCCGGACATCATACTGGGTACGTTCCTCATCAACTCAACCCTAGCAACAGTATTGTTTGATTGTGGAGCTTCGCATTTGTCACCCAAAAGTTTGCACTAGAGAGTGGCATGAAGCCTACACCCCTGGGTAGTCGTATGTTGATACAAACCCTGGGATCAGTTATGAAGTCTGGGATAGGTTGTAAGGGAGTTGAGATTAACATCAATGGGGTAGATTTCCTAGCAGACCTTATCATCCTGAAGTCAGAAGGCTTGGATGTGATCCTAGGCATGGACTGGTTAACCAAGCACCAAGGCTTGTTAGACTGTGCCAAGAGGATTGTCACCATGACTAATAGCCAAGGATTGGAAGTCAAGTATGTCCCCAACCCTGCCTCCACTCAAGCCCCTCAGGCTAACTGTCTATCGGGAGTTGAGTTGGATCAAGTGCCAGTGGTATGTGAATACCTGGATGTGTTTCCTAATGAGCTGCCCGGAATGCCCCCTAACCGCGACATTGAGTTAATCATTGAGCTTATGCCCGGATCAAGTCCCATCTATAAGAAGGCCTACAGGATGGGATCCAAAGAGTTGGCTGAATTGAAGAAGCAATTGGCAGAGCAGCTCAGAAAAGGATTCATTCGCCTGAGTGCTTCTCCTTGGGGATCACATGTTCTATTTCTGTCAAAGAGGGATGGGACTGTCAGACTCTGTGTCGATTACCGTTCTCTCAATGAAGTCACAATAAAGAACAAGTACCCACTCCCCAAAATTGAAGACCTATTTGATCAGTTGAACGGAGCCAAGGTGTTTTCCAAGATCGACCTTAGGTCGGGATACTATCAGCTGAAGATCAGACCCTTAAGACATTCCGAAGACGGCGTTTGTAACCCGGTATGGCATGTATGAATACACGGTCATGTCATTCGGGTTAACTAATGCCCCTGCCTACTTCATGTATCTCATGAATAAAGTCTTCATGGAGTACTTGGACAAGTTCGTCGTCGTCTTCATTGATGACATACGTGTCTTCTACAAGTCTGAAGAGGAGCATGAGGAACACTTGAGATTGGTCCTAGAGAAGCTTCGAGAGCACCAGTTGTATGCCAAGTTTAGCAAATGTGAATTCTGGTTGCATGAAGTTGGATTCTTGGGTCATGTGCTGACTGCAGAAGGATTATTAGTGGATCCTGCCAAGATTGAAGCCATGAGTGAATGGCAAACCCCACCACCGTGTAGGAAGTCAGGAGATTCCTCGAACTCGCGGGATATTACCGCAAGTTCGTGGAAGGGTTCTCAAGCATTGCTCGACCCATGACCCATCTTTTGAAGAAGGACAAGAAGTTTGAATGGATAGCTAAGTGCGAGGAAAGCTTCCAGGAGCTCAAAAAGAGGTTGACCATAGCCCCAGTTTTGGCCACCCCGATATTTACAAGGAGTTTGTGATTTATTATGATGCATCAAGAACCGGGCTTGGAGGTGTTCTGATGCACGAAGGTAGAGTCATAGCATATCTATCCAAATAGCTACGTCCTTATGAGGAGAACTACGCAACTCATGATCTCGAGTTGGTAGCCGTGGTTCATGCCTTGAAGACATGGCAACATTACCTTCTGGAGAAGTGATGTCAGATATACACAAACCACAAGAGTTTGAAGTATATTTTCACTCAAAGGGAATTGAACATGAGGCAGCGAAGATGGTTGGAGTTGATCAAGGATTATGACCTCAGTGTTCAATACCACCCCGACAAGGCCAACATGGTAGCAGACGCCTTAAGCAGAAAGGCTTGTTCCTTGAATGCTATGATTAAGGAAAGACTACCCGCCCTGTATGAAGAACTTGAAAGCTTCAGCTTGGAACTGGTCACACCTGGATTCCTCGCCAACCTCGAAGCCAAGCCTACCTTGATGGATGACATTAAGGAAGCTCAGAAGGGATACGAGAGCATTGAAGGCATCAAGAGGAAGATCAAGGCACGCAAGGCCCCAGGATTCTCAGTGGATGAACAAGGAGTGGTATGGTTCGGGAGTCGCATCTGCATACCCAACAAAAAGGAGCTCAAGAACCTGATCTTGCAAGAAGCTCATGACACTCCATACTCCATTCATCCTAGAGGAACCAAGATGTATCAAGACCTCAAGGCAAGATTCTGGTGGCATGGCATGAAACGGGAGATAGGCACCTTTGTCGCCAAGTGCGACATATCCTAGAGAGTCAAGGCTGAGCACCAGCGACCTACTAGGCTATTGCAATGTAACATCCCAAAATTTCATTTTGGAATGTTATGAAATATAGCTATGCATCATCATCATATTGTTTGAATGAATATAATGGTTGAATTGCTTCTTTTGAATTTCTGAAATGTCACTTTCATCTTTCCCTTTATCTTGTTTCACCTATTTGAAAACCTCTCGAGAAGATCAAAGAAAAGAGGGGAGTAACATGACACTCCACACCAGGGGCATCTTGGTGAAATAATTGAACAATAAAACCAGGGGATATTTGAAAAATTATTGCAAAAGGATTTAAAATCAAAAAATAGCAATTTCCGAAAATAATATTTTTTTCAAAGTATTCAATATGACACAGGGAAAAATGTTCATTGAATAGCATTAATTCTCCTTATCATTTTGATATATATATATATATATATTTCCTATATTTGGAAATGTTTTGAATGCTTTTAAATGAGTTTTACTGCTCTGGATATTAAAAAGGAAACGTTTTAATTTGAAACGGGCTGGCCCACAGCAGTTATTTCCCGAAACCGCTCCGAGCCGACCGACCGACGCGCTGACGCCGCCCTCCCTCTCTCTGACGCCCGGGCCCCACTGCCCGATCCTGAAGACGCCGCGGTCGCCTTCCTCCTCGAGTCGATAGAACCTCGCCGGCGATTCCTCCTCTCCGGATCTCCCTCCTCTTTCCTTCCCCAACCACCGCTCTGGCCCTATAAGTAGCCCCGACCCTCCGCTCCTCATTCCACCCCCGAGTCCCCACTCTACCTCGCTAGAGCGCTGCCCCACGAGCTCGCCGGAGTTTGGCACTCGACCGAACCCTTCCAGAGCACCTGCCCCTCGCCTCTGTCGTCCCCACTCCCCTCCGACACCACCCAAGCACAACGGAGACCCGCCGCCGTCATTTGCACCCCTCGGACGCCGTCCCCAACCACCGGAATGCTTTCCACGACGACCTCGTCGGAGAACTCCATCGCCGGCAACCCCTTTCTCTGTGGGCCCCCTCTCTCTCTCTCTCTCTTAGCCCTTCGATCCAGATGCGACGCATAGGATTAGATCGTTTTAAAAGACAAACCGATACGCGCTAAGCTTCGGTCACCCGCCCGCACATGCCCGAACACACATCCTCTCGGCCAACCACAACACGCCACGTAGCCCCTGTCCGATGAGTTTTCTTTTTTCTTTTTCTGATTCTGTTTTAGAAAACAGAATGTTTTCAAATCTTGTTTTTATCATATCTTTTAAACTATTTAGTGATTTTAGTTGATTCTTTTTGCATTAGTTCACATATTTCATGTAGATTATATCTGTATGCTTAGACTTCAAATTTGAACTTTAAATTTTGAATATAATCAAATTTGTTCAAATTTCTAAAATCTGTATAACTATAGTTTAAAAATATATTTTTGAGTGAATCTTTGTGCCACTTTTTGGTATTAGTTAAATCTATCATTCTACATGATTTGAGTATTTTTTGAATAAATTTAGTTACTGCTTTTAACAAAAACAGAATCTGTTTAGTTCCTGATGTAGTTTAGTTTTCCTAATTTTAATTTAATTTGAATCTGAATTAGTTTAACTTTTGTTAATAGTTTTCATAAGCTTCTGTTGTTTCAAACATTTAGGTAACATTACTTGCTAATATTTAGAATGATTGTTTAGTTTTATACCATGTTGTTATAGGAATCTTTATATTTTTTTCATTAGGTATAGTTTTATAAAACAATTTAGTTTTACTTTCACAAACTAGTTAGATGATTTAGTTAGATTTCTAATAAATAATTTTAGTAATTCAATTCTGTTAAGTAATATGATGATAATAATATTAGTGTTAATAATATCATTGTTTTGGTTACCTATTCCAAAGTTATAGTAACATTCTAGTTGTTTTCATTTTAGTAGTGTTTCTTTACACAAAAGTTTTAGTGAAATTGATTCTGTTTACTAAAATTGATTTTCTTACTATTTATTTTTCTACTAGCTATTGCTTGGTTGTTTGTCTTAAAGTAGTAGTAGTAGAAGTTTTTGACACTAAAAAATATTTTTGTGAGTCAAAATATTTTTTTATTTGATTCTTTTCTCTTGATTGATACTATTGAATGGTTTTAGTATTGTTTGTTAACCTTGCTAAATTGTGTGAATTGTTTTGTATTTATGCTTATGGAGTGCTCTTGTTTGATTCGTTAGATCATCCGGAGTGCGAAGCTTGTTATCTAGAGTCACTCAATTTCGAGGATCGTCAGCAAGGCAAGTCACTTTGACCATGTATACCTATGTTTTTATTGCATTAGTTCTGCCATCTCCCCAATTGCATGCAAAGTAGGTAAATTGGAAACTTGGTTACTTGTTGTAGTATCATGTGGTAGGTACCCCTCAACCCTTGACACATTGGCCCCGGGAAACGTTGTTTTACATTTTGCTATGCTATTAGTAGACGGGGTTGGTTGTGTGATTCATGAGAGTTGTGAGTTAATAATTTCAAGACCTACAAGATGAACAAGACTTCAAGACTCCGAGTTTTCAACATACCTCTGGGTGGATGATGGTTGAACGGCGCCCTGGAGAAACCAGTGGTTAGCCTAGATGATGCTGGAGATGTGCTAGTATTCATGCGGAAAGGTCCACCCAGGCACAAAGAGATGGATGGATGCTTCAAGACCCAAGGCTTACCTGCACAGCCACAAGTCATTATGGGCTCTGGCTTGGTTGGATATCATGGTGACCCTGGACAGGCGGTGCTACGAGATGTAGAAGAATGGTAAAGGATGGGCACCGACAGAGTCGCAGGGAAACCCTTTAGAAGACCATGTTTTGGTCATCCGTTTCTCAAACACCATGAAGTGCGAGAAATCCAATGGAGGCGATCAAATCTTGTGGGGAACGTGTGAAAACTCTGCAGAGTACCCAAACCTAATCGATTAGCCGTGTCCACGGTCATGGACAGCTTGAGCCAAAGGAACTGAAACTATCTAGAAATCTCAACACAACTAATTATATTGATGTGGGTTGTTAATGTCAACTTGGGTATGAGAATTGGTTGGTGGAACCATCTCATTAATCAACCAACATTGTAGTAATTATGCCTTTGCCCTCTCTTGTTGTAGGAAAAATTTGGCTTTATGCAAAAACTTACTACCCCACCTGCCATATTTGCATATAGACTAGATGATTACTTTACCCCCTCTCTTGTGACTTTGCCGGCATATTCAATATGCTGACCTATACGGCTGCAACGTATCATGTTGCAGAGTACTTTTCCGACCAGGAGTGAGGATACGCTCTACGCTCGGTGAGATGCCCTTGGAGTCAGATGGACTCATCTACCTTCAATGCTTCCACAAGCTTATGGTTTAGTTTATCTCATGAGTTGGCCTTCAGCCACTTTATTGTAATCATTATTGTAATAAAGGTCAATATGAGATTTCGATTAATTTATGTTGTGTGATTTCCCTTTGATATATACATTAATGTACCGTGTCTATACCAGCATGATCTTGGGATGGTACAGAAACATCGGAGATTCGACCTTTCAGCTCGGGTCGCTATAGAAATGGTATCAGAGCACACACTGACCGTAGGATGTATCCTCTAGGATTGGAAAGCCTTAGGATTTATTTCTCTTTGTCTTTAAAATTCTTATACTCTCTTCTACTTGTTTCTGACTTCCCTCCGATTGTTTCATAATTTATAGATGGCCACCTTCATCCCAGTTTTGATCATGGAGTTTTGCTAGCCTGACGCAACGATGCCCTTTGGCAAGGAGCTGATGAGGATCGTCAGGTACGTGAGGATTGCCTTGCCGAGCATCACCGGGACTCCTATCATGTCTTTTCCACCAGACGGAAGCTACAGGATCGAGGTGCACATCCTAGGGAAGACCTTTGGGAATCGGAAGGAACCCATCGACTTCAAGTTTGTGGCACCCAGCTGGATACTTGGAAGAGACATGGCCATTCATCGTGCCCTTGGACGTATTCAGGAGGAATACAAAGGTGGAACCATTTCACCAGGACTCAGCGTGGTTTGTCACAGGGATGCCAATGGAAATATCATAACCACTCCCACTGAAGACACCACCATTTCCTATATCCAGACCTTGGAGACGCACGTCAGGACCTTGGAGCTTCAGGTACGTGCCGACACGAAGACGATCAAGAGGATGATGAACCGCAAGATTGACCTCGAAGCTGACTTACGGGAAGCCGAGTACGAGCATGAGTATGAGGTGAAGGATTTCTTAGAGAGGATCGACAAGCTGAACACTCGCGTCGCAACTCTGGAGGAACAGATGGACATGGATGAAAATCTTCATCCCGAGGGAGACATGGCTCCTTTGATCAGCAACGATGATGACTATGAGGAGAGAACCACTGGAGGAGGCTCCGTCACCATGTACTTTTGAGGACAACTTTAGTTATGCCCCCATGTATCTTCATTTTCGCCGTTAAGCGTAGGTCGATGTTTAGTTTGAATGGAGATTTGTATCTCGATGTGTGACCTTGAGTTGAATAAATGAATGAGTGTTTGGTGTGATATGTTTGTTGCATTGCATATGGGTAGTGAATTTCCATTTTAGGTCCTTGTTCTATTCTAATTCTCACCCCTCTGAAAACAGCAAGATGCCTCCGCGACGTGAGCCCAACTTCACTTTCCCGCCAGAGCTCACCCAACTTCTTCAGCAGCAGAACGCCCTGATGCAGCTATTGATTCAGAATCAGACCAACCACCACAAAAACCACCCTCCACCTCAAGGCAACAACCTCACCCGTTTTCTGAGACTGAATCCCCCAACCTTCTCCAGCAGCACCGAGCCCATTGTGGCAGATGATTGGCTCTGCAAGATGGAGAGGGAACTCACCACCGCAGGATGCACTGAGGCGGAAAAAGTGCTTTTTCCGCCCATCAATTGGAGGGCCCCACAACTTCATGGTGGGATAACTACACCACCACATACCCCATTGCTGATGTGACTTGGGAGCAGTTCAAGCAAGCCTTCCACACCGCACATGTCTCGGCTGGAGCCATGAGTCTGAAGAAGCGTGAGTTTCGCAACTTACGCCAGGGGAACCGTTCCGTGGCCCAGTACGTGGATGATTTCAGCACATTGGCTCGTTATGCACCAGGAGATGTGGCCAATGATGCAGCCAAGCAGGAAAAGTTCTTGGAAGGACTCAATGATGAGTTGAGTGTGCAGCTGATGGTGGCTACCTTCGGCAACTACCAGGAGCTGGTAGACAAGGCCCTCATCTTGGAGGGGAAGCAACAACAAATTGAGAACCGCAAGAGGAAGTATGCACATGGGAAGTCTACCTATGGAGCTCATCAGAAGCCCCGCTACACCCCATACTCAGGAAATACCAGATCAGGGACCGGTAAGTATGAAGGACACACTCATCCAGTGCACAACCATGGAGGCCATCACCATGGAGGAAATGGGAATAATCGTCCCAACAATGGGAACTTTAAGAATGGTAATGGAGGTGGGAATGGCAACCAACACCGTTCCGCTCCAGCTCAAAAGGATCTGAACCACATCACATGCTTCAAGTGTCAGAAGACAGGGCACTATGCCACTGAATGCCCTCAGAACAAGCAAGGGAATGGAAACGGCAACTCCACAGCTAAGAAGCCAAATCCATTTCCTCGTGCTCAGGTGAACCACCTCGACGTGGAAGAAGTCTATGATCATCCCGAGACTGTGGTTGGTAAGTTTTTATTGCATTCACGTCCAGTTATGGTACTTTTTTATTCTGGTGCAACTCGTTCATTCATATCAAGGGTAGTTGTGGAAAAGTATGGTTTACCCACCAGAACCCTTAGTCAGCCCATTAAGGTAAATTCCCCAGGAGGAATGATGATGGCAGGGATAGGATGCCACGCCCTAAAACTTCACATAGGAAACCATGTTTTTCCTACCGACCTCATCGTCTTAGAATCCCAGGGATTGGATGTAATCCTAGGCATGGATTGGATGACCAAGTATGAAGGAAACCTTGATTGCCCCAGCAAGTCTATTTCACTCACCACTCCGGAGAACAAAAGGATTAAGTATGTATCCTGACGCACATAGATGAGTGCTCGGTTAAATTCCCTCATAGGAGTTGTTCAAGAGGAGGTACCGGTTGTACGAGACTTTCCAGATGTATTCCCGGAGGAATTACCAGGCATGCCACCAGATAGGGAAATTGAGTTTCTGATAGAGCTACTACCAGGGACAGCCCCAATTTCCAAGAGACCCTATCG
Organism: Hordeum marinum; assembly: GCA_022496015.1. Lineage (NCBI taxonomy): Eukaryota > Viridiplantae > Streptophyta > Magnoliopsida > Poales > Poaceae > Hordeum > Hordeum marinum. The sequence goes on from CM039673.1 coordinate 311,435,963, forward strand.
GATGCCCGCAAATGATTTAGTGGAAATCAAGAAGCAGATTAAGGAGTTATTGGACAAGGGATATATTCGCCCAAGTTCATCACCTTGGGGAGCCCCAGTTCTTTTGGTGGAGAAGAAAGATAAAACCTTGAGGATGGTGGTCGATTATCGAGCATTGAACAAGGTGACTATCAAGAATAAGTACCCTCTGCCAATGATTAATGACCTATTTGACCAGCTAGTAGGCGCCAAAGTATTCTCCAAGATCGATCTTCGATCAGGGTATCACCAACTGAAGATTCATGAATAGGATATACCCAAAACAGCTTTCACCACCAGGTATGGCTTATACGAGTATACAGTCATGTCCTTTGGTCTGACTAATGCTCCTGCCTACTTCATGAATTTGATGAACAAAGTGTTTATTGAATATTTGGACAAGTTTGTCGTGGTGCTCACCGATGATATTTTGATATTCTCCAAGAGCGAGGAAGAACACAAGGAACACTTCCGTTTAGTTCTGGAGAAGCTTAGAGAGCATCAGTTGTATGCCAAGTTCAGTAAATGTGAATTTTGGCTGACGAAAGCGGATTCCTTGGACATGTTATTTCCGGAGAAGGAATAGCAGTAGACCCCGCTAAGGTTGAAGCAGTCACTGAGTGGAAGTCACCCACCTCAGTTAAGGAGATCCGCAGCTTTCGCGGACTTGCCGGATATTACCGGAGATTCATTGAGAATTTCTCAAAGATTGCCAAGCCCATGACAGAGTTGTTGAAGAAAGAGACTAAGTATATCTGGACTGAGGAATGTGAGGCCAGTTTCCAGGAATTGAAGCAACGTTTGGTCACAGCCCCAGTGTTGATACTGCCAAACATTCGGAAGGACTTCCAGGTTTATTGTAACGCATCCCATCAAGGACTTGGAGGAGTACTCATGCAGGAGGGAAAAGTTGTAGCATATGCATCCAGACAGCTACGACCCCATGAGTTGAATTATGCCACCCATGATTTGGAGCTAGCAGCCGTAGTGCACGCACTCAAGACCTGGAGACATTTCCTTATCGGAAATAGTTGTGACGTGTACACTGATCATAAGAGCCTGAAGTATATATTCACGCAGAAGGAGTTGAACCTCAGACAGAGGAGATGGTTAGAGTTAATCAAGGACTATGACATGAGATTACATTACCATCCAGGAAAGGCAAATGTTGTGGCAGATGCTTTGAGTCAGAAGAGTTATGTGTACACACTCATAGCCGGAGGATTACCCCAAGAGCTAACCAAAGATCTCAGAGAGCTTCGGTTAGAGATAGTTCCGCAAGGATATGTTGCCACACTAGAGATTCAGTCCACCTTGACCGAAAGAATTCGAGAAGCCCATAAATCGGACAAGGAGATAGCTGAGATAAAGCAGAGAATGAAGGAAGGCAAGGCTAAAGGCTTTCGTGAGGATGAACAGGGTACTCTATGGTTTGAAAACCGAATCTATGTGCCCCATGACCCAGAGCTCAGGAAGTTGATACTTCAAGAAGCCCACGATTCACCATACTCGATACACCTAGGCAACACCAAGATGTACCTGGATTTGAAGGAAAGTTACTGGTGGACAGGTATGAAGAAAGATATTGCCGAACATGTTGCGGTATGTGATGTTTGTCAGCGAGTAAAGGCGGAACATCAGAAACCAGCAGGGTTACTCCAACCTTTGCCGATACCCGAGTGGAAATGTGATAAGCTCGGTATGGACTTCATCACAGGACTACCTAGGACCTGTTCAGGATATGATTCCATTTGGGTAGTGGTCGATCGCTTGACCAAGGTGGCTCATTTCATTCTAGTGAAAACCACCTATACCAGTGCTAAGCTAGCCAAGATATATACGACCAGGATCGTATGTCTGCATGGAGTTCCGAGGAGTATCGTGTCAGATAGAGGAACACAATTTACCTCAAAGTTTTGGCATCAGTTACATGAAACTTTGGGTACAAGACTGGAGTTCAGTATAGCTTTTCATCCGCAGACTGATGGACAGATTGAGAGAGTCAACCAGATTCTGGAGGACATGTTGAGAGCCTGTGCGCTAGACTATGGGTCCAGTTGGGATGACAACTTACCTTACACAGAGTTCTCATACAACAATAGTTATCAGACCAGTCTGAAGATGGCCCCTTTCGAAGCTTTATACGAAAGAAGATGCAGAACACCATTCACGTGGGATGGTGTTGGAGACCGACAACTTTTTGGTCCCGATCTTATCAGAGATTCTGAAGATAAGGTCAAACTGATTCGAGACCAACTCAAGATAGCTCAATCCCGGCAGAAGAGCTATGCTGATAACAAACGCAAGGAGGTGACAGATGAAGTAGGGGATCGAGCATATCTCCGTGTGTCCCCACTTCGAGGAATTAAGAGGTTTGGTGTTAAAGGAAAGTTAGCACCCAGATTCATAGGCCCCTACAAAATTCTGGAACATAGAGGCGAAGTTGCATACAAGCTAGAATTGCCGGAAGGACTGTCCGAAGTTCATGATGTTTTCCATGTTTCCCAGTTGAAGAAATGCCATGCTGAGATGGCTGATATTCCTTTGAGAGACACAGTGCCCCTAGAGGCCATACAACTTGACAGTGACCTGCCCTACGAGGAGAAGCCTGTCAGAATCCTCGAGACTGCCAATAGAGTTACCCGAAGCAAGATCATCAAGTTCTGTAAGGTTCTGTGGAGTCACCACACCGAAGAACAAGCCACCTGGGAACGCGAAGAAGATCTTCGTAGAGACCATCCGCACCTATTTCCTAGCCAACCCGAATCTCGAGGGCGAGATTCATCTTAAGGTGGGTAGGTTTGTAACATCCCAAAATTTCATTTTGGAATGTTATGAAATATAGCTATGCATCATCATCATGTTGTTTGAATGAATATAATGGTTGAAGTGCTTCTTTTGAATTTCTGAAATGTCACTTTCATCTTTCCCTTTATCTTGTTTCAACTATTTGAAAACCTGTGGAAAAGTTCAAAGAAAAGAGGGGAGTAACATGACACTCCACACCAAGGGCATCTTGGTGAAATATTTGAACAATAAAACCAGGGGGCTATTTGAAAAATTATTGCAAAAGGATTTAAAATCAAAAAAATAGCAATTTCTGAAAATAATTTTTTTCAAAGTATTCAATATGATAGCGGAAAAATGTTCATTGAATAGTATTAATTCTCCTGGTCATTTTGATATATATATTTCCTATATTTGGAAATGTTTTGAAGGCTTTTAAATGAGTTTTACTGCTTTGGATATTAAAAAGGAAACGTTTTAATTTGAAATGGGCCGGCCCACAGCAGTTATTTCCCGAAACCGCTACGAGCCGACCGACCGACGCGCTGACGCCGCCCTCCCTCTCTCTAATGCCCGGGCCCCACTGCCCGATCCCGAAGATGTCACGGTTGCCTTCCTCCTCGAGTCGACAGAACCTCGTCGGCGATTCCTCCTCTCCGGATCTCCCTCCTCTTTCCTTCCCCGACCACCGCTCCGGCCCTATAAGTAGCCCCGACCCTCCGCTCCTCATTCCACCCCCAAGCCCCCACTCTACCTCGCCAGAGCGCTGCTCCACGAGCTCGTCGGAGTTCGGCACTTGACCGAACCCTTCCAGAGCACCTGCCCATCGCCTCTGTCGTCCCCACTCCCCTCCGACACCACCCAAGCACGTCGGACACCCGCCGCCGTCATTTGCACCCCTCGGACACTGTCCCCAACTACCAGAACGCTTTCCCCGACGACCTCGCCGCCTCGGCCTCGTCGGAGAACTCCATCGCCGCCAACCCCCTTCTCTGTGGGCCCCCCCTCTCTCTCTCTCTCTTAGCCGTTCGATCCAGATCCGACGCATAGGATTAGATCGTTTTAAAAGCCAAACCGGTACGCGCTAAGCTTCGGTCACCCGCCCGCACATGCCCGAACGCACATCCTCTCGGCCAACCACAACACGCCACGTAGCCCCTCTCCGATGAGTTTTCTTTTTTCTTTTTCCGATTCTGTTTTAGAAAACAGAATGTTTTCAAATCATGTTTTTATCATATCTTTTAAACTATTTAGTGTTTTTAGTTGATTCTGTTTGCATTAGTTCACATATTTCATGTAGTTTATATCTGTATGCTTAGATTTCAAATTTGGACTTTAAATTTTGAATCTAATCAAATTTCTTCAAATTTCTAAAATCTGTATAACTATAGTTTAAAAATATATTTTTGAGTGAATCTTTTTGCCACTATTTGGTATTAGTTAAATCTATCATTCTACATGATTTGAGTATTTTTTTGAATAAATTTAGTTACTATTTTTAACAAAAACAGAATCTGTTTAGTTCTTAATGTAGTTTAGTTTTCCTAATTTTAATTTAATTTGAATCTGAATTAGTTTAACTTTTGTTAATAGTTTTCATAAGCTTCTGTTGTTTCAAACATTTAGGTAACATTACTTGCTAATATTTAGAATGATTGTTTAGTTTTATACCATGTTGTTATAGGAATCTTTATATTTTTTTCATTAGGTATAGTTTTATAAAACAATTTAGTTTTACTTTCACAAACTAGTTAGATGATTTAGTTAGATTTCTAATAAATAATTTTAGTAATTCAATTCTGTTAAGTAATATGATGATAATAATATTAGTGTTAATAATATCATTGTTTTGGTTACCTATTCCAAAGTTATAGTAACATTCTAGTTATTTTCATTTTAGTAGTGTTTCTTTACACAAAAGTTTTAGTGAAATTGATTCTGTTTACTAAAATTGATTTTCTTACTATTTATTTTTCTACTAGCTATTGCTTGGTTGTTTGTCTTAAAGTAGTAGTAGTAGAAGTTTTTGACACTAAAAAATATTTTTGTGAGTCAAAATATTTTTTATTTTGATTCTTTTCTCTTGATTGATACTATTGAATGGTTTTAGTATTGTTTGTTAACCTTGCTAAATTGTGTGAATTGTTTTATATTTATGCTTATGGAGTGCTCTTGTTTGATTCGTTAGATCATCCGGAGTGCGAAGCTTTATCTAGAGTCACTCGAGTACGAGGATCGTCAGCAAGGCAAGTCACTTTGATCATGTCTACCTATGTATTATTGCATTAGTTCTTCCATCACCCCAATTGCATTCAAAGTAGGTAATTGGAAACTTGGTTACTTGTTGTAGTATCATGTGGTAGGTACCCCTCAACCCTTTGACACATTGGCCCCGGGAAACGTCGTTTTACATTTTGCTATGCTATTAGTAGACGGGGTTGGTTGTGTGATTCATGAGAGTTGTGAGTTAATAATTTCAAGACCTACATGATGATCAAGTCTTCAAGACTCCAAGTTCTTCAACTTACCTCTGGGTGGATGATGGTTGAACGGTGCCCTGGAGAAACCAGTGGTTAGCCTAGATGATGCTGGAGATGTGTCAGTATTCATGCGGAAAGGTCCACCCAGGCACAAAGAAATGGATGGATGCTTCAAGACCCAAGGCTTACCTGCACAGCCACAAGTCATTATGGGCTCTGGCTTGGTTGTATATCATGGTGACCCTGGACAGGCGGTGCTACGAGATGTAGAAGAACGGTAGGAAAGGATGGGCACCAACAGAGTCGTAGGGAAACCCTTTAGAAGACCATGTTTTGGTCATCCGTTTCTCAAACACCATGAAGTGCGAGAAATCCAACGGAGGCGATCAAATCTTGTGGGGAACGTGTGCAAAACTCTGGAGAGTACCCAAACCTAATCGATTAGTCGTGTCCACGGTCATGGACAGCTTGAGCCAAAGGAACTGAAACTATTTGGAACTCTCAACACAACTAATTATATTGATGTGGGTTGTTAATGTCAACTTGGGTATGAGAATTAATTGGTGGAACCATCTCATTAATCAACCAACATTGTAGTAATTATGCCTTTGCGCTCTATTGTTGTAGGAAAAATTTGGCTTTATGCAAAAACTTACTACCCCACTTGCCATATTTGCATATAGACTAGATGATTACTTTACCCCCTCTCTTGTGACTTTGCCGGCATATTCAATATGCTGACCTATACGGCTGCAACGTATCATGTTGCAGAGTACTTTTCCGACCAGGAGTGAGGATACGCTCTACGCTCGGTGAGATGGCCTTGGAGTCAAATGGACTCATCTACCTTCGATGCTTCCGCAAGCTTATGGTTTAGTTTATCTCATGAGTTGGCCTTCAGCCACTTTATTGTAATCATTATTGTAATAAAGGACTCGATATGAGATTTCGATTAATTTATGTTGTGTGATTTCCCTTTGATATATACATTGATGTACCGTGTGTGTACCATCATGATCTTGGGATGGTACAGAAACACCGGAGATTCGACCTTTCAGGTCAGGTCGCTACATCCAACCTCTCAAAGTGCCTTAATGGAAGTGGGACAAAGTCGGGATGGATTTCATCACCGGTTTACCAAGGTCAAGCAAGGGACATGATTCTATTTGGGTCATTGTCGACCACCTGACCAAGGTAGCCCACTTCATTCCCGTCCGGACCACCTATGATGGAAGCCAGCTCGCAAACCTCTACATCAACCGCATCGTAAGTCTTCATGGAGTTCCAAAGGAAATTATGTCGGATCGAGGAACCCAGTTCACCTCAAGGTTTTGGAAGAAGTTTCAAGAAGCCATGGTAACCAAGCTCTCCTTTAGCACTGCTTTTCACCCCAGACCGGTGGGCAAACAGAACGAGTAAATCAGATACTCGAAGATATGCTCCGCGATTATGGAGCCAAGTGGGAAGATTGCCTACCATTCGCCGAGTTCTCCTACAACAATAGCTATCGGTCTAGTCTTTAGATGGCACCATTTGAGGTGTTGTATGGACGCAAGTGTCATACTCCCCTCAACTGGTCAGAGACTGGAGAAGGACTAATTTTTGGACCAGACATTCTCTGCGAAGCGGAAGAGCAAGTTCAACTCATACGAGAATGTCTGGAGGCCGCCAAATCAAGACATAAGAGTTGCGCCGACTCCCACCGCCGAGAACTGAGCTTCAATAACGGAGATCATGTCTATCTTCGAGTCACACCTCTTAAAGGAACCAAGCGTTTCCACGTCAAAGGAAAGCTTGCACCCAGATACATCGGCCCCTTCAAGACCACTTCAAGATGAGGAGAAGTTGCCTATCAGCTAGAGCTGCCTCCCGAGCTATCGGATGTGCACAACGTATTTCACATGTCAGTACTTCGAAAGTGTCTCCAAGTTCCCAACCGCCCCGACCTCTACAAGGACAACGACCATCAAGCCATCAATCTTCAGCCCGACCTCACTTATCTGAGAGGCCGGTTCGCATTTTGGATGAAGCTAAGCACTGCACCTGAAGCCGCACCATCAAGTACTTCAAGGTCTAGTGGAGCAACCACGCTGAAGTTGAAGCAACCTAGGAGCGTGAAGACTATCTTAGATCTGAGTTCCCTTATCTTTTTAGCGCCTAGCCTAGGAATCTCGAGGACGAGATTCTTGTAAGGGGGTAGGTCTGTCACACCCTGTGTTTGTATCACCTTGTCATGTTTGGATTTATAAAATTTAGAGCCAATTAAAACTTTTATTAGTGCTTGTGCTCTATTGAATTGTTGCTTGTTGCTTGTTGATTGTGATTGTGGCACTCCTAGATTCTATTCCACTTCACATTCATCTTCCTTGACCCAAAATTCTTGCCCAATAATCATATTTTTATCAAATTTTATTTTGACCAAAAAGGATTTATCCAAATTTAAGTTTTCAAAACCCCTAAATTAAGGTTTGCCCTGCAAGTCCTCAAATTGGGTGGATTCTTCTTCCCCAAAAGCTTTACTTCCAACCTACTATATTTATGAATTCCCAAAACTACCAAATATTAATTTTAAAGATTATTTTTATATTTTACTTAAAGGCTATTTCTTAAGGCTAGAAATATTTTTTCACAGGGAAAAAATATTTAAATGCTTTCAAAATATTTTAGAAAATTTAGGGAAACTCAGTGGATATATATTTTCCATATATATGAATTTCAACACAAGGGCATGTTCAAATCATGGGAAAAACCCCTCAAAACCCTTTCTGTTCAAATCAAGATTTTGAAATATTTCTATAAGAAATATTCTTAATAAATTCCAAGAAAATTTCAGCAAGTCAATACTATCATAGGTGATGATATTGCAAAGTTTCTCCTCAATCCAAGTGGATTTGGTTCATCAAATCATCCTAAAACCCTTGTTGTCCAGATTCAAATTTGAGCAACTTTACATTGTGAAGTTTCTCCCCTTGACCTCAAACTTTTTGGACATGTTATAATCACCAAATAATGATGCTACACTAAGTGGTGCATCAAGGGTAAAAGGTTAGCATGTCTAGATCTAGAGAAACCAGAATTTGTTGATTTCTAGGTTTTCACTAAGTTCCATTGTGAACTTTCATCAAACCCTCTCAAACTTGGTGGCAAGCCCTACTTTTGACCACCCTTTGATCCTGTCAATTGTCAAGGCAGGTAGAATTCATCTACTGAGCTAAATCACCATCAAACACCTTCTGGTCCATTCTAGAAATCATCATTTTCACCATCTCTTCTATTCCCCTTGCCATATAACTTTTACCACAACCCCTAAAGGTTACTAGCTACCTCCAGTAACTTTCTATAGCCGAGGCTCAATAAGTAAGTGGGGTGAAACCCTCATTTTACCCCCTAGACAGATGTAAAACCCTCTTCTCTCTCAACTCCCCTTCTCTCCTAAGGAATGCCAGAGCATCCAAGGCCATTTCCACCTATTCTATACTTTATTACATACCCTAGACGCAGGTAGCCGCGCAGAAGATGCCAAAGACAATGCCATGGCATGCAATAGCCCTGCTCCAGAGCGCGCTACAGTCCCCGACCACACTGTAGCCGCTGCCCTATGCATGCCCCCGACAGCCTTGGGCTCCCCCTCTCGCCACTTGGCTCACCTCGACGTGCGGGACATGCCGACCAGTCGGCCCCTCCTCTCTCCTCCTCCTTTGCCCTCCTCCCGCGCGTGCTGAGCGCCGCCCGACTCGGCCGACCCATAGGCTCACACGCGTGCGCATCTCTCCCTCTCTCTTCCCTCCCCAGGGCCTAGACCAACCCTAGGAACACCCGTGACTCGCCCCCGTTCCCTCCTACGGCCTCTCGCCTCGGCCCCAAGCTCGCCGGTGCACCCAAGCTCAGTGGACCACCAGGGGCCTATAAATAGGGCCTCCCCAAGCCTCTTCTCCTTTATGGACCCTCCCTCTCGCTCTCCCTAGACCGCCCCGAGCCCCCATTGGAGCCCCCCGAGCACTAGTGCTCGAGATCAACTAAGGCACCGCCATGGCGGAGCTCCATCGATCTCGGGTCACAGGCCCGCTTTGGCGCTCTCATCTCCTCCTTTGAACCCGCGGCTCTCCCTGGCTCGTTTCCCACTCTCCTCCGCTCATTTTGGGTCAAGAAACGCCGGCTCCGACCCCCTCCTGAAGCTCCTTCGCCGCATCCATGTCCCCGTCGGTGACTCCGGCCACCTCCAACCGCCCTTCCACCTCCAGGAGACCAGCGGCTCGACGCAGAGCCCGTCCCCGCCTCCAGCTCCCGTCGTCGTGCCTCCTTTTGCCGCTGGTGAGCCTCTTCCCCCTCTGCCTCGAGGTGGGAGAAGGATCCAACAGGTGGGACCCACCTGTCGACTTCTCTCTCCCTCTCCCGCGCTCTCTCTCCCCCTCGCGGTCGCTGACGGTCGGGCCTCGCGCGTCAGGTTTGAACCTGGCCGCGTGCAAGGCCGACTGGCTAGCCAGCTGGGCCGGCCCAGCCACTGGCCGCCTCTGGCCGGGGCACAGTGCCCTTTCTTTTTCTTTTTCTTTTTCTATGGCTTTTCTAAAAATTCCACAGGGATAAAAATAAACCCTATGACCATGATTCTTCCACCTAAATTCTTAGAATAATCCCTAGAATTTAATAGTGCCTCTTGTTTAAATTTTTGAAAAACTTTTATGTATTGTTTTAATTAAAACTCCTATTTGGAATTTTCATCACATGTTTTAAATATTTTTGAAAATCCTTTCAACTTCAAAATATTAAACAAACATTTTTAATATAGTGTTAGTATTTAACAGAGTATGATAGCATTTTTATTAGTGGCTTGTGTGCTTTGTTTTTGTGTGATGCTTATTTTATCACTATTTATTCGCGACGATAGATTGCGCGGTTGACGAGGAAGTTGGACCCGAAGACTTCGAAGACCCCAGAGACTTTGTTGACCCAGGAAAGCAACCCTTTGACCATGTTAAGAAACTTTTTCATGCATGTCATATAGCACTTGTTGTTTCGATGATGGATCATGATGTGGTGCTCCCCTTTGAGTGGGGTGCCTCCGATTCTTTTATTGTTGACACTTGAATCGTGCATGACCCTACCACCTTATGAGGGTTATGCGGGTGGGTGTAGATAGGATGCTAGTAGTTGCTACGCAAGTGGGATGGGATTTATGCATAGTGATGGGAAGGAAGAAATGATTTCAAAGACATTTCGAAAACCCTGTCGAGTGCCACTAATGCCCGAGGGAGATGATGATGAGTTGGGTGACCACTTGAGAAAGAAGTGGTGTACCAGAGCAAGTGAGTGACTGTGGTTTTCGAAAACGGATTGGTGTAAGTTGCGACTGTTATTCCAACCTTACATGTACAACCACGATATCCCTTATGGGATGGGGCTTTGTTGATTACCTTGGTGGGTACTGGCAAGGAGCCCGCATGTGACGCCCCCAATTTTGACCGTATGCTAAACATACGCGCAATGCGTACGACTAAGATCAGGGAATCACTAATCAATATCACAACACAACTCTAGACACAAATTAAAGTCATACAGCTTCATATTACAAGCCAGGGGCCTCGAGGGCTCGAATACAAATCTCGACAAGCATGAGTCTGCGGAAGCAAATAATATCTGAGTACAGACATAAGTTAAACAAGTTTTGCCTTAAGAAGGCTAGCACAAACATAACAACGGATCGAAAGAGGCGAGGCCTCCTACCTGGGAACCTCCTATCCTACTGCTAGTCGGGGGCCGCCTCCACATAGTAGTAGGCTCCTGTGGTGGTGTAGTAGTCATCTCCGGCGTACTCCATCTCCTGGGCTCCATTGTCTGAACGTAGAAACGCATCAAGGGGGAAAGAGAAAGCAAAGCAGCGGTGATTACTCATCCCAAGTACTCGCAAGACTGACATCAAAACTATACTAAGTATGCATCATTATCAATGAATGGGGTTATATCTGGACCGACTACAGAAAGCGAGAAAAGGGGGGAGGCCTAGTCCTATCGAAGACTAGCATCTTCAGCATCTGGCAGCATTAGAAGAGAGAAGACAGATAACTCACATATAGTCATATTATTGTAGCAATTTTTTTAAGTAACCACGCCCAGAGATTCTTCCTCGACTCCCTGCAAGGAAGCAATCCCGGAGCCACATTTCATTTAAAGTAAATCACAATTATAGTTGTATAAGGTCAAGGTACAACTCCAAGTCGTCCTGTTACCGTGGACATGGCTATTCGAATAGATAATTTCTTCCCTGCATGGGTGCATCACACTTCCAACACGCTTGATCACCTCCGAACGGACACACTTTCTGGGGTAATGCCCGGCCTTGGGATCCAAAATGTCGTCGCCCCACCTAGGCACAACGAAGAGGCGAGCATGCCGGTTTAAATCCTAAGCGCGCAGGTTCGTGGGCCCACTTACCCTTGCACTCCTGCATGATGCGCACGCAGCCGGAAGCAGACCTAGTACACTCAGTCCGGGAGTTGTACCTTTCATCCCAATCTGGCGCACGCCGCTCCATTGCTGACGTCCGAAGAGCTTCGGCTGATACAACGACGTTGAGTACCCATAACTTCTCCCACGTGCAGGTTTAGTGCGTAAATGGTCAACGACCAACTCAGATCAAATACCCAACCCATTAGTATTTTATTAATGTGGGGCAAGCGCGAACCATATGCAGTCCATCGCCCCGCCAATAACTCTCGGGTGCCTTACCGGCACACCCCACCAAGTCTTCGGATGCCTTACGGCGCATCCCACCAAATCTTTCTCACACGGGTACCCTTAGGGCCGACCCGTCACCAACATGTTTCTGAAACCAGGTCATAGTAATTGTGTGTATAAAACATCAAGGCGGGAACTAAGGAATCACCCTCAATGGTATCCACTCGATGTAACCGCCAAGGTGGACTTTAGAGGAATCACCCTCAAGGGTCACACACTTGAGGGCTTGCACGATAGAGACATCGTCGGGAATGGTGAAGGAGGAATGACCCTCGATAACCACGACCGACTAGATACACTACAGGGCTAGCATCATAAGTACTTCACGAGGTGTCACCCTCGGTACTCGATAGTAGCACTGCACAGTCATACAATTAAGGGGAGAGCGGTGATGTGAGGGGCCTGGCTTATTGGTTGGTTGACCGAGTCTTCGAGTCGTCGAATCGTCGGGTCATCGATGAAGAAGCAGGGGCAACTAGGACTAAGGGGTCACTAGGGATTCTCTAACCAACCTATACTAAGCAGTTGGTATGATTGTAGGAATAGTAGCAGTTCATCAAAAACAGGCTATGCATCAGAATAGGAGCTAATTAAAACAGTAGAAAAATTCTAAATTAAGAATAAGAGTGAGAGAGGTGGGTGATATCGGAATGCTCAAGGGGTTTTTGCTTGCCTTGCTGCTCTGCTGCAAAAGGCTGGTCGTCAGGGGCGTAGTCGTACTCGGCAGCAGCGTCAGTCTCGGGGTCTACCAGTAAGAAGAGGGGGGAGAAACAATAAATATAAAACAAACAGGTGCACCATGATGCATGACATGGCAATATGCAGCGCTAGGTATGCACTAACGCAATACTACGCGTCGCAGACAAAGCGAGAGAATATCTAATGATATTTCCCGGGTCTACGGATTTGTCGGACAATCGAACCGGAGGGGAAAGTTCCTTGTTCATAATGCTAGGATCATGTGACATATGAATGAATGGTATATTTGGATTCGTTGGATTTTTCTGATCAACTTTCATATATAAATTATTTTCATCTGAGCTACGGTTTAAAAGATACGATTTTTCAAAGTTTTATTGATTTTCTAGAATTATTTAAATTATTTAAATTCAACATTACCCAGAATAGTACAAGATGACGTTAGCATGATGCAATGCTGACATCAACAGTCAACAGGGGGTGGCCAAGTCAAACCTGACCAGTGGGCCCCACCTGTCATAGACAGTGGGTTATTTTAGTTTATTAAATCAAACTAAGAAATTAATTAGGGAGTGGGGCCCATATGTCAGTGACTGTTTAATCTAAATTAATTATTTTTAATTAAATTAATTAGCTAATTAGCCAGCTGACAGTGAGGGCCCACCTGTCATTAACACAGGGGTGTTGGGCGCCATATGTCAGTGGCTAGGGCTAGCCCAGTCAACATGTTGACTGGGTCAACCTAGTTAACGGGGCCAGTGGGGCCCGTTGGCAGTGACCCTGGTGTGGGACCGAGGTGTGCCACGTTGGTGGTGGCTGGCGGCCATCACCGGAGCTACTCCGGCGAGCTCCCGACTCGCGGGGAGGCTCGGAAATGGTGCACACGACACCAAATGGAGCGTCGTTTGGCGCGTTCGCGAGCTAAGGCAGTTGTCGATCCGTTCCAGGCATCAGGACGAGCTAAGGTGGACGGTGGCAAGCAGCACGTCAATGGTGGCGGAGCAAAGCTTCGGCCGGCAATGGAAAATGGTGATGCAACGTGCAAACGAGAGAACTAACGGTGCAGGGCAAGCCTAAGCGGTGCGGCGGGTTGAGTGGTGGCGGCGGTTGGACCAAATGGTCACTGGAGTGACGTCGGCGGCGAGGTCAGGCGGAACCGCGTTCGGGCACATGCCGGGGACGGCGCTAGGAGGCACGAATGGGCTCGTGCGTGGGTCCGTCGTGCTCCTGGAAGCACCAGGAGCTCAGTGCTGCGCTCGGGCGAGCACGACGGCGACGGTAGCGACAACCACGAGCTTGCCGGTGGCAACCGGAGCTCAGGTGCGGTGGAAGCTTTCTAGAGGGGCAACGGGGACGCTCAGAGGGAGAGAAGCGGCGAGAGGACCTCACCAGCGTTGATGGGAAGGCCCGAGGGAGCAGCTGGTCCAGTGGAGAGGGCGAATCTACGGCAGCGACTTCTCGGACCCGAGGAAGAAGATGACGGCGACGGGGCGATGCAAGGGCTCCGGAGCTCAGGCTCATGGTCGAGGAGGATGGGGCGGTCACGGCGGAGCTCGTGGGTGTCTCAACGGGGCTCGGGGGTGGCTGTGGCCGTGAGCTCTATGGCGGCCGCTCCATGGCTGCGCTTGGTTGTAGGGGGAGGGGATAGGGGAGCGCGAAAAGGGGATCTGGAGTGGGGCTAGGGTTTCGAGGGAGCGAGAGGGAGGCCATGGGGCCGTTCTTATCCCCCATGGCGTTGGGGGCGACGCGGTGCGTCGGCAACGAGCAAGCTCGCCGCTCTGTAGCGACCGCTCCGGTCGCTACATAGGAGGGAGACGACGGGGAGCGGGCTGGTGAGGTTGGGCCGATTGAGGCCGGCCTAGTGGGGATAGGGGGTTTCCCCTTTTTTCTTTTTTCTTTTTATTTCTTTTATTTCTGTTTTTGTTATTTGTAATTTATGTTTTAATTATTTTTAGCCACTATTTGCCTTAGCAAAAATGTGGGACATGGTCCACAAAACAATATGCATTATTCCAAAAGGGCCACAACAACTTTGGGGATTATTTGAAACTGTTTGTATTTTCAATTTGAATTTAAATTGATTTAAGAATACTTTCAGCTATTGTTGGGGGCCACACCAGAATCTTTGTGATGTTGTTTTCCCCAACATTATTTATTTTGGAATAATTCACAAGCATGCAACATTTTATCTTTGATGTTTGAGGATTTAAATTTGTCACTTGAAACTATAGAGCATTTGAATGGGATTTTGAATTGGAATTTGAAATTCCATCTTGATCATATTCCACTTAGCAAAATAATTAGTTGTTGACCATGCCATTACTGTAGCTTAATTACATCATCATTGTAGCACTGACACCAGGGTGTTACACCGCATTACTAGTAGCAAGAGTGGTGTGGTCACTCTCAATACGAGATCATGCGCTGTCTTCACAGGCACCGGGCACACCGTTGGTCCCCTCATGGATGGTACAATCTGGAGCGAGGCTTGTGTGATGTACATCATGAGAGCTGGGTACCAATCGAGTGGACTCTTTGTTTAGTATCGCTAGGGGAAAGGCATTGTTCGGGTACTTACCTCGGGTATGTGATGTACCGCGAGTCTTGGATGACATGGAAGTTTCCCGAGTCTTGTGGGTAAAGTGTGCAACCTCTGCAGAGTGTAAAACTATTCGAATAGCCGTGTCCATGGTCAAGGACAGTTGGATGACCACTCTTGTGCTACGTCCAAATGTTTTTCACAAACTGGAGTGTGTGTGTGTGTGTGTGTGTGTGTGTGTCTTGGAGACAAATATGGTGCTTGAGCTAAGTCCAATGACTTAGCATGACAATGGAACTAAGTCCGATGACTTAGCATGATAAATGAACATGATATGTTCAACCCTTGATTATGATGATATCTATAACTTGTTCATATGGATATCTGCCAAATTGTTGATGCATGCTTACTTACTTACTTGAACATGTCATTGCATTCAAAATTGGCTTTCCGCAAATTACCTACTTAGTTCTATACATCCATCATTATTATCTTGTTCCACAACTTGGGTTGCTTGCGAGTACATTCAAAGTACTCATTGGCTTGCCACTGGTTATTTAATTGGTCAGGCATGGAAGAACAGGAGTATGTTGTTCGTTGGTGACGAACATGCGAACTAGGACGCTTCCCAGACAGAATGCCTGTAGGTTTAAGGTTGATGGCTTGGGTTCACGCTATCGATCAAGATTTCTGCTGCTTGTTCTATTTAGGTGTTTGGCCCTTGTGGTCCTATATATGTAAGACTTAACCTACGTGGTCTTTATTTTTGTAAGACGCTAAAAGTGGATGTAAGACTCTTGTTATTCAGCTTCTGTGTGTTCAATGAGCATTGATCTCTAGGATCACTGTACACGTGCATTCGGTGATCACGACTTATGAGTCGGGGTCCCCACAGCCTCCTACTGAATCTTTGTTTTCCAATATTAATCTTGATAAGGATGGGACTGGAGATGAGTCAACTTTAGTTAAAAGGCATCCCAATGATTCAGAGTTTTTAGATCTTGATGCTAAGATTGATAAAAGTGGGATTGAAGAGGTCAAAACTTTAAATAGCAATGAACCCACTCTTTTGGATTTAAAAGACTTTAATCATGGTAGCTGCTCTTTGATTGATTATATTTCCTTGTTGCAATCCATGTTGAATTCTCCTCGTGCTTATAATCAAAACAAGGCTTTTACTAAACATATTGTTGATGCTATGATGAAGGCTTTTGAAGAAAAACTTGAGTTGGAAGTTTCTATACCTAGAAAGCTATATGATGAGTGGGAACCTACTATTAAGGTGAATATTAAAGATTATGAGTGCCATGCTTTGTGTGATTTGGGTGCTAGCGTTTCCACGATTCCAAAAAACTTTATGTGATGTGTTAGGTTTTCGTGAATTTGATGATTGTTACTTAAATTTGCATCTTGCGGATTCCACTATAAAGAAACCAATGGGAAGAATTAATGATGTTCTTATTGTTGCAAATAGGAATTATGTGTCCGTAGATTTCATTGTTCTTGATATAGATTACAATCCTACATGTCCTATTATTCTTGGTAGACCTTTCTTAGAACGGTTGGTGCAATTATTGATATGAAGGAAGGGAATATTAGATTCCAATTTCCATTAAGGAAAGGCATGGAACAATTTCCTAGAAATAAAATAAAATTACCTTATGAATCTATCATGAGAGCTACTTATGGATTGCATACCAAAGATGACAATACCTAGATCTATTGCGTTTTCCCTAGCTAGGGGCGTTAAACAATAGCGCTTGTTGGGAGGCAACCCAATTTTATTTTGCTTTCAGATTTTTGCTTCTGTTTTGGTGTGTTTGGCACATAATTACTTCTGTATTAATTGTGTTTTTGTGTTTAAATTAGTGTTTGAGCCAATTAAAACTTTTGGGGTGATCTATGGTAGTTGTTGATTTGATCTTGGTGGAAAACAGAAACTTTTGTGCTCAGTCCAGGATATTTCTGAATTGTTCGGAGAGTTAAATTGATCTAATTTTTTTACACAGGATTGATATACAAATTTCCCTGGATGTCCTAATGGTTCAGAATTTTTACAGTTCCAAAAGTATTCGAAGTTTACAGATTGCTACAGACTATTCTGTTTTTGACAGATTCTATTTTCTTTGTGTTGTTTGCTTATTTTGATGTATCTATGGGTCGTATCGGGGGGTATGAGTCATGGAAAAGTTAGAATACAGTATGTATTACACAAATATAAATAAATAATAAGTTCACAACAGTACCTAAAGTGGTGATTTATTTTTCTTATACTAACGGATCTCATGAGTTTTCTGTTGAGTTTTGTGTTGTGAAGTTTTCAAGTTTTGGGTGAAGATTTGATGGACTATGGAATAAAGAGTGGCAAGAGCCTAAGCTTGTGGATGAACAAGGAACCCCAAGTCATATTCAAGGATACCAAAAATCCTAAGCTTAGGGATGCCCCGGAAGGCATCCCCTCTTTCGTCTTCAATCCATCGGTAAATTTACCTGAGGCTATATTTTTATTCACCACATGATATGTGTTTTGCTTGGAGCATCTTGTATGATATGAGTCTTTGATTTTTAGTTTGACACAATCATCCTTGATGCACACATATTTTGAGATACACATGCTGAATGGTGAATTTTCTAGAATACTCTATGTGCTTCACTTATATCTTTTGAGCTAGGCAATGTTGCTCTAGTGCTTCACTTATATCTTTATAGAGCATGGTGGTGTTATATTTTATAGAAATAATTTAACTCTCATTCCTCACTTATATTATTTTGAGAGTTTCTTAAAACAGCATGGTAATTTGTTTAGGTTGTGAATTTAGTCCTAATATAATGGCATCCAAGAGGGATATAATAAAAACTTTCATAATAAGTGCATTAACAACTATGAGAAGTTGGATTCCTTGCACATAATTTTGAGATAATAGGGATGGTAATATGTGAGTAATGCTAGTGAGTAGTTGCAAATTAAATATATACGTGTGTTAAAGCTTGTGAGTCCCGTAGCATGCACGTATAGTGAACCGTTATGTAACGAAGTTGGAGCATGATTTGTCTAATGATTGTCGACCTTTGTGTGAGGGTCGGGAGCGCGCGATGGTTAACTCCTACCAACCTCTCCCCTAGTATAATGCGTCTAATGCTTTGTTTTATAACTAATAGACTTTTGCAATAAGTATGTGAGTTCTTTATGACTAATGTGAGTCCATGGATTATATGCACTGTCACCCTTCCATCTTTGCTAGCATCTCTAGTATCGCGCAACTTTCGCCGGTACATCAAACCCTCCTTCCTCAAAACAGCCACCATATATTCCTCAAAACAGACACCACACCTACCTATTATGGCATTTTCATAGCCATTCTGAGATATGTTGCCATGCAACTTCCACCATGTAGTTTTTCTATGACTTGCATCATCACTTCATATTGCATATAAAATTATATCTTGTCATAGGAATCGAGTTGTAATTTCTTTTTATTTGAGTTATATTTAAATAAAAGTGTGATTATTTTTCATTAATATAGCATTCTCCCATGAGATAAAAGGATGATGGAGGCTATGACTCCCTCACAAGTTGGGACGAGTATCCAGACTTTACAAAAAAAATAAAAGAGGCCAACAAAGTCCAAACCAAAAAAATAAAAGAGGCCAAATAAGCTCACCATAATATATATATAATGAGAGAAAGAGAGAAGGGACAATTCCTACTATATTTTTCCACACTTGTGCTTCAAAGTAGCACCATGATCTTCATGATAGAGAGTCTCCTATTTTGTCACTTTCATATAACTAATGGATTTTCATTATGCACGACCACTTAGTTTTCTTTTTGAGATTTCATACACTTATAGCTCTAAGTGTATTTGTTGCATGGCAATCCCTACTCACTCACATTGATATCTATTGATGGGCATCTCCATAGCCCGTTGATACGCCTAGTTGATGTGAGACTATCTTCTCCTTTTTTCCTTTGCACCTCCTCCATATTCTATTCCACCTATAATGCTATATCCATGGCTCACGCTCATGTATTGTGTGAGAGTTGAAAAGGTTTGAGAACACCAAAAGTGTGAAACAATTGCTTGACTTGTTCATCGGGGTTGTGCATGATTTAGATACGTTGTGTGGGGAAGATGGAGCATAGCCAGACCATATGATTTTGTAGGGATGACTTTCTAAGGCCATGTTATTTCGAAAGGACACGACTACCTTGTTGGTGTGCTCAAAGTATTACTGTTTTTATGTCAATATTAGACTATTGTTTTGAATCTAACAGATTTGAATATCCATGCCACAATAAAGAATATTACATGGATAAATATGTTGGGTAGCATTCCACATCAAAAATTCTGTTTTTATCATTTACCTACTCGAGGACGAGCAGGAATTAAGCTTGGGGATGCTGATACGTTTCCAACGTATCTATAATTTTTGATTGTTCCATGCTATTATATTATTTGTTTTGGATTTTTATATGCATTAATATGCTATTTTATATTATTTTTGGTACTAACCTATTAATCTAGAGCCTAGTGCCAGTTTCTGTTTTTTCCTTGTTTTTGAGTTTCGCGGATAAGGAATATTAAACGGAGTCCAAACAGAATAAATCTCTGGAATGAATTTTTTTGGAATAAAAGGAAGCCACGAGACTTGAGAACCAAGGCAGAGGAGCTGCCACGGGGCCACAAGCCCGCTTGTCGCGGCCAGGGGGTACCCCACGCCGGGCATGTTTGTGGGCCCCTGGCAACTCCCCTAACCCTAATCTTCGGCCTATAGATACCCAAATATTTCATCATTATCAAAACAAGCCACAAAAACACTTTTCCGCTGCAAGAAGCCTCCATTCCTGAGAGATCCAATCTTGGAGCCTTTTCCGGTAATTTGCCAGAGGGGGGTACGATCACGGAGGGCATCTACATCAACTCCATTGCCCCTCCAATGATGCGTGAGTAGTTCACCACAGACCTACGGGTCCATAGCTAGTAGCTGTTGGGGAACGTTGCATGGGAAACAAAAAAATTCCTACGCACACGCAAGATCTATCCATGGTGATGAGCATCTATGAGAGGGAGAGTGGATCTACATACCCTTGTAGATCGCTAAGCGGGAAGCGTTACGAAACGCGGTTGATGTAGTCGAACGTCTTCGCGATCCAAATTGTCGAGCGTCCCATGATCCCATCATGATCCATCTCGCGATCCAATCACGATCCGTCCTGCGATCTCATCACGATCCGTCCCGTGATCCAATCATGAATCATCTCGCGATCTTGATCATGGTCCTTCCGATCTAGCACCGAACGGACGGCACCTCCGTGTTTAACACACGTACAGCTCGATGACGATCTCCGCCTTCTTGATCCAGCAAGAGGGAGCAGAAAGGTAGATGAGTTCTTCGGCAGCGCAATGACATTGCGGGATGGTGGTGGAGCTATTCCAGCAGGGCTTCGCCTAAGCACCGCTGAAAGCCGATCTAGAGGAGAAACTACGATCTAGAGGAGAGGTAGCACGTGGCTATTAGGTTTAGCTTTTCCCTCTAAATCCTCTAGCATATGTAGTAGGGAGGGAGGGGAGGAGGCAGCCTCAAAGCCTCAAGGTTTGGTCGAAATTGGAGGTGGAGGAGTCCTACTCCAATCCTATTAGGAGTAGGATTCCTCCTTTCCACTTGGAAACTCTTTCCACCTCTCCACCTTTGGATTTTTTTTCCTTCTCAAACCACTCCAGCCGCATGGGCCCTTAGAGGAGGCTTTGGCCAGCCCACCAGGGGATGGTTTACCTCCTCCCATAGCCCATGTAGCCTCTTGGGTCGATACACCCCTCCCGATGGTCCCACGGTACCCTCCCGACACTCCCGGTACACAAGCGATGAGCCCAAAACTTTTCCGGTGACCAAAACAGGACTTCCTATATATCAATATTTACCTCCGGAGCTCCTCGTGATGTCCGGGATCTCATCCGGGATTCCGAACAATCTTCGGTTACCACCATACATAACTCTATACTACCGAAACGTCATTGAACCTTAAGTGTGCAGACCCTGCGGGTTCGAGAACTATGTAGACATGACCAAGACACCTCTACGATCAATAACCAATAGCGGGACCTGGATGCCCATATTGGTTCCTACATATTCTACAAAGATCTTTATCGGTCGAACCTCTATGTCAAGGATTCAATTAATCTTGTGTGTTGTTCCCTTTATTCTTCAGTATGTTACTTGCCCGAGATTCGATCGTCGGCATCTCCATACCTAGTTCAACCTCATTACCAGCAAGTATCTTTACTCATTCCGTAATACAAGATCCCGTGGCTAACACTTAGTCACATTGCTTGCAAGGCTTATTGTGATGCTGTATTACCGAGTGAGCCCTAAGATACCTCTCCGTCACACGGAGTAACAAATCCCAGTCTTGATCCATGCCAACCCGACAGACACCCTCGGAGATACCTGTAGAGCACCTTTATAGTCACCCAGTTACGTTGCGACGTTTGATACACACAAGGTACTCCTCTAGTGTTATTGAGTTGCATGATCTCGTGGTCATAGGAACAAATACTTGACATGCAGAAACTAGTAGCAATAAACTGACACGATCATATGCTACGTTTTTAGTTTGGGTCTTGTCCATCACATCATTCTCCTAATGATGTGATCCCGTTATCAAATGACATCTCATGTCCATGACTAGGAAATCATAGCCAACTTTGATCAATGAGCTAGTCTATTAGAGGCATACTAGGGACATGGGGTTGTTTATGTATCCACACATGTATCTGAGTTTCCGATTAATACAATTATAGCATGGATAATAAACGATTATCATGAACAAGGAAATATGATAATAACCAATTTATTATTGCCTCTAGGGCAGATTTCCAACAGTCTCCCACTTGCACTAGAGTCAATAATCTAGTTCACATCACCATGTGATTCGCATTGTTATGAATCTAACACCCAATGAGTTCTGGGGCTCGATCATGCTTTGCATGTGAGAGAGGTCTTTTAGTCAACGGGTCTGCAACATCTATATCCGTGTGTACTTTGCAAATCTCTATGTCATACTATAGACACTGCTACCACACTCCACTTGGAGCTATTCCAAATGGCTGCTCCACTATACGTATCCGGATTGCTACTCAAAGTCATCCGGATTGGTGTTAAAGTTTGCATCGACGTAACCCTTTACGACGAACTCTTTATCACCTCCATAATCGAGAAATATTTCCTTAGTCCTCTAGTTACTAAGGATAATCCTGACCGTTGTCCAGTGATCCACTCCTGGATCACTTTTGTACCCCTTGACGGACTCATGGTAAGGCACACATAGGTGCGGTACACAGCATGGCATACTATATAGAGCCTATGGCTAAAGCATAGGGGACGACCTTCGTCCTTTCTCTTTCTTCTATTGTGGTCAAGCTTCGAGTCTTACTTAACTTCACACCTTACAAATCAGGAAAGAACTCTTTCTCTAACTGATCCATTTTGAACTCTTTCAAAATCTTGTCAAGGTATGTACTCGTTGAAAGTCTCATCAAGCATCTTGATTCATCTCTATAGATCTTGATGCTCAACAATTAGGTAGCTTTATCCAGGTCTTCCTTTGAAAAACTCTTTTCAAACAACCCATTATGCTTTCCATAAATTCTACATCATTTCTGATCAACAATATGTCAACCACATATGCTTATTAGAAACTCTATAGTGCACCCACTCACTTTATTGTAAATACAAGTTTTCATAAACTTTGTATAGACTCAAAAACTTTGATCACCTCATCAAAGTGTATATTCCAACTCCAAGATGCTTGCTTTAGTCCATAGAAGGATCACTAAAGCTTGCACACCTTTTAGCATCCTTAGGACTGACAAAACCTTCTGGTTGTATCTCATACAACCTTTCCTTAAGGAAGGAAACGATGTTTTGACATCCATCTGCCAGATTTCAAAATTGAAAAATGCAGCAACTGCTAACATAATTCCAACAGACTCTAGCATCGCTACGAGTGAGAAAGTCTCATCGCAGTCAGCTCCTTGAACTTGTCGGAAACTTCTTTGCGACAAGTAGAGCTTTATAAATGGTGACATTTACCATCAGCGTGTGTCTTCATCTTAAAGGTCCATTTGTACTCGACGACCTGCCGTCTAACGAGCAAGTCTACCGAAGTCTATACCTGGTTTTCATACATGGATCCTTTCTCAGATTTCATGGCCTCTAACCATTTGTCAGAATCCGGGCCCATCATCACTTCTCCATAGCTCGTAGGTTCATCGTTGTCCAACAACATGACCTCTAAGACACGGTTGTCGTACCACTCAGGAGCAGTACGCATCCTTGTCGACCTATGAGGTTCGATAGTAACTTGATCCGAAGTTTCATGATCATCATCATTAACTTCCTCTTCAACTAACATAGGCTCCACGGAAACATCTTTCTGCGTTGCGCTACTCTCTGGTTGAAACAAAGGTTCAACAACCTCATCAAGTTCTATCTGCCTCCCACTCAATTCTTTCGAGAGAAACTTTTCTCGAGAAAGGACCCAGTTTTAGCAACAAACACTTTATGCTTGGATCTAAGATAGAAGGTTCACCCAACTGTTCTTAGGGTATCCTATGAATATGCATTTTTCGCTTTGGGTTCGAGGTCATTAGGTGAAAACAGTTTTTCACACAAGTGTCGCAGCCCCAAACATTAAGAAATGACTGCTTAAGTTTCATCCAAACCAAAATTCATACAGTGTCATCTCAAGAGACATAGATGGTGCCCCTTTTAAAGTGAATGTAGTTGTCTCTAATGCATAACCCCAAAATGATATTGGCAAATCGATAAGAGACATCATAGTTCGTACCATATCCAATAGAGCATGACTACGACATTCGGACACATCATCACACTATGGTGTTCCAGGTGGCATGAGTTGTGAAACAACTTTGACATTGTCTAAAGTTCTATGCCAAACTCGTAACTCAGATATTCACCTCCACAATCATATCATAGACATTTTTATCTTCTTGTCACGATGATCTTAAACTTCACTCTGAATTTGTTTGAACTTTTCAAATGTTTCAGACTTGTGTTTCCTTAAGTAAATATACTCATATATACTCAAATCATCAGTGAAGGTAAGAAAATAACGATATCCACTGCACATTACAACACTCATTGGACCGCATACATCAACATGTATCATTTCCAATAAGTTACTAGCCCGCTCCATCATACCGAAAACGGGGTCTTTAGTCATCTTGCCCAAGAGGCATGGTCTGCATGTCTCAACCGATTCGAAACTGAATGAGTCCAAAGATCCATCAACATGGAGTTTCTTCAGGCGATTTATACCAATATGACATTTAGCGGCAGTGCTACAAGTATGCGGTACTATCATTACTTAACTTTGTAACGTTTGGCATCAATGTTATGAACATGATGTATTACTACAATCAAGATTCAACAAACCATTCTCATTGAGTGCATGACCATTGAAGGTATTATTCATGTAAACAGAATAACCATTATTCTCTAACTTAAATGAATAACTGTGTTGCAATAAACACGATCTAATCATGTTCATGCTTAATGCAAACACCATATAACATTTATTTAGGTTTGTCACTAATCCCGAAGGTAGAGAATGCGTGTGATGTTGATCACATCAACCTTGGAGACATTTCCAACACACATCGTAACCTCACCCTTAGCTAGTCTCCGTTTATTCCGTAGCTTTTATTTCGAGTTACTAACATTTAGCAATCGAACCGGTATCCAATACCCAGGTGCTACTAGGAGTACTAGCAAGGTACGCATCAACAAACATATATCAAATATACTACTGTCAACATTGCCAGCATTCTTATCTACCAAGTATCTAAGGTTGTTCCGCTTCAGCGACCGTTCCCCTCATAATAGAAGCACTTAATCTCGGGTTTGGGTTCAACTTTGGGTTTCTTCACTGGAGCAGCTAATGACTTGCCATCCATGAAGTTTCTCTCCTAGCCCTTGCCCTTCTCGAAACTAATGGTTTCATTAACCATCAACACTTGATGCTCCTTCTTGATTTCTACCTTCGCGGTGTCAAACATCGTGAATAGCTCAGGGATCATTATTTCCATCCCTAGCATTTTATAGTTCATCACGAAGCTCTAGTAGCTTAGTGACAGTGACTTGGAGAACTATATCAATCACTATCTTATCTGGAAGATCAACTCCCACTCGATTCAAGCGATTGTAGTACGCAGCCAATTTGAGCACATGCTCAACGATTGAGCTATTCTCACCATCTTGCAGGCAAAGAATCTTGTTGGAGATATAATATCTCACAACACGGGCACAAGACTGAGATCCCAATTTCAGCTCTTAGAACATCTCATATGTTCCGTGATGTTCAAAACGTTTCAGAGCCTCAATTCTAAGTCGTAATGCATGATGCACTGAACTATCAAGTAGTCATCGAAACGTGCTTGTCAGATGTTCACAACATCTACAGACGAAGCTAGAGGGGGTGGTGCACTGAGCGGTGCATTAAGGACATAAGCCTTCTGTGCAGCAATGAGGATAATCCTCAGATCACGGACCTAGTGCGCAATATTGCTACCATCATCTTTCAACTGTATTTCTCTAGGAACATATAGAACTCAAGGGCGCTACAGCGTGAGCTACTAATCTACAACATAATTTGCAAAGACACTACTGACTATGTTCATGATAATGAGTTCAATTAATCATATTACCTAAGAACTCTCACTCAAATTGACACCCCTCTGGTCATTCGAGTGATAAATGATCCAAATTCACCAACTCAAGTCCGATCATCACGTGAGTTGAGGTGGTTTCAATGGTGAACATCATCATATTGATCATATCTACTATATGACTCATGTTTGACCTTTCGGTCTCTTGGGTTCTGAGGCCATGACTGTACATGCTAGGCTCATCAAGTTTAACCCGAATGTTCTGCATGTGCAACAATGGCTTGCACACGTTGTATGTGAATGTAGAGTCTATCACACCCGATCATCACGTGGTGTCTCGACACGACGAACTTCCGCAACGGTGCACACTTGGGGAGAACACAATTCATCTTGAAATTTAAGTGAGGGATCACCTTATAATGATATTGTCGTCCTAAGCAAAACAAGGTGCATAAAAAGATTAAAATCACATGCAAATCATAAGTGACATGATATGGCCATGAACTTGTGCTTTTGATCTCCATCTTGAAAGCACCAGCATGATCTCTATTGTCACCGGCACAACACCATGATCTCCATCATCTTGATCCGCATCAACATGTCGCCATTGGGGTTGTCGCGCCCACCATGCTTCTACTACTATTGCTACTGTTTAGCGATAAAGTAAAGCATTACATAGCGCTTAATGATTGACACGCGGGTCATACAATAATTAAAGACAACCCTATGGCTCCTATCGGTTGTCGTACTCATCGACATGCAAGTCGTGATATTCTATACAATACATGTTCATCTCATACATCACATATATATCATCATGTAATTGGACATATCACATCACAACATACCCTGCAAAAACAAGTTAGGCGTCCGGTAATTGCTGTTGCATGTTTTACGTGGCTTCTATGGGTATCTAGCAAGAACAATTCTCACCTACGAATAAACCACAACGGTGATACATAAATTGCTTTTCAACCTTCTCAAGGACCACCTTAGTCGAATTCGATCCAACTAAAGTAGGAGAAACAGACACCCGCCAGCCATCTTTGTGCAACGAAGTTACACGTCAGTCGATGGAACCGGTCTCTCGTAAGCGTACGAGTAAGGTTGATCTGGGATGCTTCATCCCACAATACCATTGAACCAAAACACGACCAAGGGAGGAAGCAATCTAAGCATCAACGCCCACAAACTCTTTGTGTTCTACTCGAGATCTCATCTACACATAGACCTAGCTCATGATGCCGTTGTTGGGGAACGTTGCATGGGAAACAAAGAATTTCCTACGCACACGCAAGATCTATCCATGGTGATGAGCATCTACGAGAGGGAGAGTGGATCTACATACCCTTGTAGATCGCTAAGCGGGAAGCATTAAGAAATGCGGTTGATGTAGTCGAACGTCTTTGCGATCCAAATCGCCGAGCGTCCCACAATCCCATCACGATCCAATCACGATCCGTCCCATGATCTCATCATGATCCGTCCCACAATCCAATCACGAATCGTCTCGCGATCTTGATCACGGTCCTTTCAATCTAGCGCCGAACGGACGGCACCTCCGCGTTTAGCACACGTACAGCTCGATGACTATCTCCGCCTTCTTGATTGTAACGACCCGACCTGAAAGGTCGAATCTCCGGTGTTTCCGTACCATCCCAAGATCATGCTGGTACACACACGGTACATCAATGTATATATCAAAGGGAAATCACACAGCATTTATTAATCTTAAATCTCATATCGAGTCCTTTATTACAATAAAGATTACAATAAAGTGGCTGAAGGCCAACTCATGAGAATATCTAAATCTTGCGGAAGCATCGAAGGTAGATGAGTTCATCTGACTCCAAGGGCATCTCACCGAGCGTAGAGTGTATCCTCACTCTTGGTCAGAAAAGTATTCTGCAACATGATACGTTGCAGCCGTATAGGTCAGCATATTGAATATGCCGGCAAAGTCACAAGAGAGGGGGTAAAGTAATCATCTAGTCTATATGCAAATATGGCAGGTGGAGTAGTAAGTTTTTGCATAAAGCCAAATTTTCCTACAACAAGAGAGGGCAAGGGCATAATTACTAGAATTGTTGGTTGATTAATGAGATGGTTCCACCAACCAATTCTCATACCCAAGTTGACATTTATAACCCACATCAATATAATTAATTGTGTTGAGAGTTCCAGATAGTTTCAGTTCCTTTGGCTCAAACTGTCCATGACCGTGGACACGGCTAATCGATTAGGTTTGGGTACTCTGCAGAGTTTTGCACACATTCCCCACAAGATTTGGTCGCCTCCGTTTGATTTTCTCGCACTTCAGGGTGTTTGAGAAACGGATGACCAAAACATGGTCTTCCAAAGGGTTTCCCTATGACTCTGTCGGTGCCCATCCTTTCCTACCGTTCTTCTACCTCTCGTAGCACCGCCTGTCCAGGGTCACCACGATATCCAACCAAGCCAGAGCCCATAATGACTTGTGGCTGTGCAGGTAAGCCTTGGGTCTTGAAGCATCCATCCATCTCTTTGTGCCTGGGTGGACCTTTCCGCATGAATACTAGCACATCTCCAGCATCATCTAGGCTAACCACTGGTTTCTCCAGGGCGCCGTTCAACCATCATCCACCCAGAGGTATGTTGAAAACTCGGAGTCTTGAAGTCTTGTTCATCTTGTAGGTCTTGAAATTATTAACTCACAACTCTCATGAATCACACAACCAACCCCGTCTACTAATAGCATAGCAAAATGTAAAACAACGTTTCCCGGGGCCAATGTGTCAAGGGTTGAGGGGTACCTACCACATGATACTACAACAAGTAACCAAGTTTCCAATTTACCTACTTTGCATGCAATTGGGGAGATGGCAGAACTAATGCAATAAAAACATAGGTATACATGGTCAAAGTGACTTGCCTTGCTGACGATCCTCGAAATTGAGTGACTCTAGATAACAAGCTTCGCACTCCGGATGATCTAACGAATCAAACAAGAGCACACCATAAGCATACAGCTAAAATACAACTCACACACAGCAAGACAAAACTAAATCAATACTAAAATAATTCACTAGTAACAATCAAGAGAAAGAAATCAAAACCAAATTGTTTCACAAATTTTTAGTGTCAAAAACAACTACTAATATAAAATAACATAGACAACTGTATTAATAACAAAACAATGGTTAACAAAAAGAAAGGATTAAATCTATAATAGTAACATAATTAAATCCCCTAAGATTTTTGTGAAAATAATTGCTACTAAAACATTTTAATTTGTAAAACACTACTAGATGAAAATAATTAGAATGTTCCTATAACTTTGGAATAGGAAACCAAAACAACTTTATTATTAACACTAATATTATTATCATCGTATTACTTAACAGAATGGGATTACTAAAATTATTTATTAGAAAACCCTATTTAATCATCTATCTAGTTTGTGAAAGTAAAACTAAATTGTTTTCTAAAACATTACCTAATGAAAAAGATTCCATATAACCACATGGTAATAAACTAAACAATCATCCTAAATATATCAAGTAATGTTACCTAAAAGTTTGAAACAACAGAATTAATGAAAATTATTAACAGAGGTTAAATTAATTCAGGTTTAAATTAAATTAAAATTATGATAACTAAACTACATTAAAAACTAAATAGATTGTGTTTTTATTAAAAACAGTAACTAAATTTATTCAAAAATTACTCAAATCATGTAGGATGGTAGGTTTAACTAATACCAAACAGTAGCAAAAGGATTCATTCAAAAATATATTTTTAAACTAAAGTTATGCAGATTTTAGTAATTTGAACAAATTTGATTAGATTCAAAATTTAAAGCTCAAATTTGAAATCTAAACATACAGACGTAAACTACATCAAAAATGTGAACTAATGCAAAAAGAATCAACTAAAAACACCAAATAGTTTAAAAGATATGATAAAAGCAAGATTTGAAAACATTCTGTTTTCTAAAACAGAATCAGAAAAAGGAAAAATAAAATGCATCGGACAGGGGCTACGTGTCAGGTTCCTATTGGTCGAAGGAGCGTGCGTGTGGGTGTTTGCGGGCGGTCGACCGAACGTTAGATGATACCGGTTCGAGTTATAAATGGATCTAATCTCGTGCGTTGATCTACGATCGAACAGCTACAAAGTGGAAGGGAGAGCTCACAGAGAAGAGGTCGCCGGCGAGGGGGTTCTCCGGCGAGGCAGAGGCGACGAGGTTGTCGGGGGCGACGCTCCGGTGGTTGGGGACGGCGTCCGAGAGGTTCAAACGACGGCGGCGGGTCTCCGGAGTAGTCTGGTGGTGTCAGAGAGGGCTGGGGTGACGGAGACGACGAGCATGAGCTCGGGAAAGATCCGGTGGGGATCCGAACTCCGGCGAGTTCGTGTGGGGTGGTTCTGGCGAGGGCAGAGTGGGGCTCAGGGGTGGAATGGACAGTGGCGAGCTGGGGCTATTTATAGGGCCAGGTGCGGGGTCGGGGGAGGGAGAAAGGAGGGAGATCCGGGAGAGAGATCTCCGGCGACGGCGGCGCGCGCGCGAGGAAGGAGATGACCGTGGCGTCATCGGGATTGGGCGGTGGGGCCAGTGTGTCAGAGAGAGAGAGAGGGCGGCGTCAGCGTGTCGGTCGGTCGGCTCGTAATGAATTCACGAGTTAATGCCCGTGGGCCGGCCCATTTTCAAATAAATTCATTTCCTTTTTGATATCCAGAGCAGTAAAACCTCTTTAAAAGCATTCAAAACATTTCCAAATATAGGAAATATATATATCAAAATGATCAGGAGAATTAATTCTATTCAATGAACATTTTTCCTCTGTCATTTTAATACTTTGAAAAAATAATTATTTTCCGAAATTGCCTATTTGGTTTTAAAACCTTTTGCAAATATTTTTCAAAAGACCCCCTGGTTCTTATTGCTCAAATATATCACCAAGATGACCCTTGTGTGGAGTGTCATGTTACTCCCCTCTTATTTTGAACTTTTTCCAAGGTTTTCAAATAGGTGAAAGCAACATATTGAAAATTGAAAAGGACTTTCAGAAGGTCAGAAGAAGCATTTCAACAAATTCATACATTCAAGCAATGATGATGATGATGCATAGCTATATTTCATAACATTCCAAAAGGAAATTTTGGGATGTTACATTGATCCAGCAAGAGGGAGCAGAGAGGTAGATGAGTTCTCCGGCAGCGTGACAACGTTGCGGCGATGGTGGTGGAGCTATTCTAGCAGGGCTTCGCCTAAGCACCGCTGAAAACCGATCTAGAGGAGAAACTGTGATCTAGAGGAGAGGTATCACGTGGCTATTAGGGTTAGATTTTCCCTCTAAATCCTCTAGCATATGTAGGAGGGAGGGAGGGGAGGAGGCGGCCTCAAAGCCTCAAGGTTTGGTCGAAATTGGAGGTGGAGGAGTCCAACTCCAACCCTATTAGGAGTAGGATTCCTCCTTTCCACTTGGAAACTCTTTCCACCTCTCCACCTTTGGATTTTTTCCTTCACAAACCACTCCAGCCGCATGGGCCCTTAGAGGAGGCTTCAGCCATCCCACCAGGGGATGGTTTACCTCCTCCCACAGCCCATGTAGCCTCTTGGGTCGAGACACCCCTCCCGATGGTCCCCCGGTACCCTCACGGCACTCCCGGTACACTACCGATGAGCCCGAAACTTTTTCGGTGACCAAAACAGAACTTCCTATATATCAATATTTACCTCCGGACCATTTTGGAGCTCCTCGTGACGTCCGGGATCTCATCCGGGACTCTGAACAACCTTCGGTTACCACCATACATAACTCTATACTACCGAAACGTCATCGAACCTTAAGTGTGCAGACCCTGCGGGTTCGAGAACTATGTAGACACGACCGAGACACCTCTACGGTCAATAACCAATAGCAGGACCTGGATGCCCATATTGGTTCCAACATATTCTATGAAGATCTTTATCGGTTGAACCTCTGTGTCAAGGATTCAATTAATCCCGTACGTTGTTCCCTTTGTTCTTCAGTATGTTACTTGCCCGAGATTCGATCGTCGGCATCTCCATACCTAGTTCAACCTTGTTACCAGCAAGTCTCTTTACTCATTCCGTAATACAACATCCCGTGGCTAACAGTTAGTCACATTGCTTGCAAGGCTTATTGTGATGTTGTATTACCGAGTGGGCCCTAAGATACCTCTCCGTCACACGGAGTAACAAATCCCAGTCTTGATCCATGCCAACCCGACAGACACCGTCGGAGATACCTGTAGAGCACCTTTATAGTCACCTAGTTACGTTGCGACATTTGATACACACAAGGTACTCCTCCAGTGTCAGTGAGTTGCATGATCTCATGGTCATAGGAACAAATACTTGACATGCAGAAACTAGTAGCAATAAACTGACACAATCATATGCTATGTTTGTAGTTTGGGTCTTGTACATCACATCATTCTCCTAATGATGTGATCCCGTTATCAAATGACATCTCATGTCCATGACTAGGAAATCATAGCCATGTTTGATCAACGAGCTAGTCTATTAGAGGCATACTAGGAACATGGTGTTGTCTATGTATCCACACATGTATCTGAGTTTCCGATTAATACAATTATAGCATGGATAATAAACGATTATCATGAACAAGGAAATATGATAATAACCAATTTATTATTGCCTCTAGGGCAGATTTCCAACAGTAGCTAGATGGCTTATTCTCTCTCTTTTCTTGTCAATACCATGTTCTTCATGATCTTCATGGAGATCTATCCGATGTAATACTCTTTTGCGGTGTGTTTGTCAAGATTCGATGAATTGTGGGTTTATGTTCACATTATCCATGAATATTATTTGAGTCTTTCCTGAATTCTTATATGCATGATTTCATGTCTTTGCAAGTCTCTTCGAGTTATTGGTTTGGTTTGTCCAACTAGATTGGTAATTCTTGCAATAGGAGAAGTGCTTAGTTTTGGGTTCAATCTTGCGGTGTCCTCACCCAGTGACAAAGTAAGGGTAGCGAGGCACGTATTGTATTGTTGCCATCAAGGGTAAAAATATGGGGTTTTCATCATATTGCTTGAGTTTATCTCTCTACATCATGTCATCTTGCTTAATGCGTTACTCTGTTCTTCATGAACTTAATACTCTAGATGCAGGCAGGAGTCGGTCGATGTGTGGAGTAATAGTAACAGATGCAGGATCGTTTCGGTCTACTTGTCACAGACATGATGCCTATATGCATAATCATTGCCTTGGATATCTTCATAATTATTCGCTTTTCTATCAATTGCTCGACAGTAATGAGTTCACCCACCGTAATACTTGCCATCATGAGAGAAGCCATCTAGTGAAACCTATGGCCCCCAGGTCTATTTTCCATATTATGCTTTCAGATCTAAAACCAAAAATACAAAAAATACTTGTTGCTCTATTTTTACTTTTAGTTTCACTTTCCGTTCAAGCATCCTATTATATCTATCTCTACTAGATCTCATCCTTGCAAATAACCGTGAAGGGATTGACAACCCCTTTATAGCGTTGGGTGCAAGAGTTTGATTCCTTGTGCAGGTATATCTATTGGTGGCACGCTTGTATCTCCTACTAGATTGATACCTTGGTTCTGGAAAACCGAGAGAAATACTTATCTACTTTGCTGCATCAAACTGTTCCTCTTCATGGGAAACCAACACATGCTCGAGAAGTAGCATGGTTCAGCGGCTTTTTACAAGACTGCCCCTCCACAATGGAGGCACCACCCATTTAAACAAACTGAATCATAGTCTAAGACACATCATCTTCCTCCTCCTCATTAGGAAAAACCTTCAACAGGAGATCACCACAAGAACATGGCAAGCGCCCCCAGCTCTTCCTCACACCCTTACGGCTCCCGTCCCGGGGATTCGACAAGCTGTTCCGTCTCCCTTATTCGACTATGCAACCTCGAGACCCAAGGGTACCTTCCCTCCTCGAATCTTGCGGTTACCCGTGCTGGCTTGTCTTCATTCGATGGCGAAGCCTTCGCTGTAAATTTCCCCAATCCACAAAAGGGAGAGCGTGCATGTTTCGTACCCTTCCTTTTGTGGGGTCTCGGGTTCCCCATTCATCCATTCTTGAGGGGGTTATTGGATTTCTATGGGATCCAGCTCCATCACCTCACCCCGGGGTCTATTCTGCATAATTCGGGCTTCGTCTCCCTTTGCGAGATGTTCCTGGGCTGCAAGGCACACTTTGAATTGTGGAGGAAGTACTTCTGCCTCGTCCCTCGTACTCGGGACAAGACAATCTTGGAGGTCGGAGGAGCCGAAATATGCCGCATAGCGGGGACGGGGTATCCAGTGGGAACATCGAAGGAGTTCAAAGAATGGTCTTCGAAATGGTTTTGTATCGAGGACGTCCCCCTGTTTGATCCAGCTCGGAGGGGTTTGCCTGAATACTCTAACGTCCCCTTGAAGAAGAGGTACAAGTAGCAATCGAAGAGCTCGTCCCAAGAAGACACCGTCGAAGTGCAACGCTTGGCAGCCCATGTGAGGGTATTAGCCCATCACAAGTTGACCATGATTGATGTCATGGATGTCGCCGTTACCCGGTGCGTTTAGCCTCTTCAGAAAAAAATACACCCTTTGTGGTGTTACAATGGGACAAGCGACACCACACGCTCCCGATGACTGGGCCCTACCAATCAAACAACATTAGCCGCCGCACTTGTCGACCTATACAAAGGGGAGCAAGAAGATTTTGTTCGGTTGCCGACCAAGGAGGGCTACTCTAGTCACAATCCCATCGAATGAGTGAGCCTTTCAACTTAGTGACCACAATTCAGGTTTTCAATTTTATCCCTTCTTGACCGAAGCCTTTAACTTATGTGAACAGGAATGGAGGAGCTTCATCGAGACAGTTAACTGTCCGCCGCCCCCCCCCCCCCCCAACCCGAGGACTATTCTCGTGATGACGATCCGGGCTTTCATGATGACCCGGATCCGACAATTGAGCTTGAAGACAGGGTTTTCTACCAGGAGAGCCTCGATCGCTCCAAGGTGGCTATTATAGTAGATTATCCCGGATCATTCCCTTCCCTTGTGATAAGAAGAAGAAGAAAAACTCATCCCTCAAAAGGCAGGTATCCTCCAACGATCCAAACATACCGACTCCACCCCACAAGCATCGCCGGTCTGCGCGATATGCATCGGCTATGGCTACAGCGCCTAGACCGGAAAGCAACAGGGATCCGTCAAATGAGCCGGCCATGGGGACAGGACCGCCCACTCGCTCAACTCAAAGGTACTTTATTCAGTTGTTTTAATTTATTATCGCAAGTGATAGAGCCTCACAAGAGACCTTATGTCAAAATACTCACGCAAAGAGTTCAGCCATCTTCTATCGAGGATGTTGCCCGGGTGTCCGGCGGCGCTCAAATTCCCAGATTTTCGGTTCATGCCGAACCCGCTACTGAGGTCCCTATGGTCAATCAGGCCCCTGAACACTCTGGGGGGGCGATGTCAGTTACCAAATCCGAGGTAGAGAGTGCTATGAATCATCGGCAGTGAAGAGAAGCCATGTGCCACCCAGCGCTCTCTGAAGAAGAGTTTAATGCTCTAGGCTCGGTGGATGCACACATCAGAGCTGCCCGAGCTGGGTTCGGGCAGGCCATGAAACTGATATCGTCCAGTCTGCAGGTGAGTAATCGGCTATAGAAGTCTGAAGACCCATGTAAAACCAGTAGCCCCCGAGCCTTAAGTTGGTCGGAACGACCGAATTAAGGGTCCTCGTATTTTCTTACTTATATTGCAGGCCTCGAGGCAGCAAAGCAAACAACTATCCGAGGAACTGGAGGCAAGCCGAACACAGGTGGAAACTGTGAAGGCCAAATTGGATCACATGAAGAGTTCTACCCGGGAGGCACATGGTGAGTATATCTGTTCTACTGATCGTAGTGTATATTCCCATGATGACACAAGGGTACTTTCTAGCAGTTGAATCAATAGGGCAATTGCAAAGAGATTTAGAAACAACCCGAGAATCTCCATGGTACGCTGAATCCCAGCATGAGGTCGGCTGCCGTATTTTGCAACGAAACATTGAGGAGAAGAACCGCCTTCACGCAAAAAACAAATAGCAGGCCGAAGAAATTGAGAGCTTAAAGACTCAATTGGCCCAGGCCCAAGAAGAAAACCAGAAATTACAGAGGGGCATGTTTGGTAAGTGTGATTTAACATTGGGGGCATGCCCTGATTCATGTATAGGTCTCCTGTCCAGGCGGCCTGAAGAAGAGATCGGATCCTACCGAGGCAGCCTTTTGAAGGAGCTATCTGCCCTTCATGAGTGGGCTCGGAAGGCCATAAAGAGCATGGTGAAAGCGCTATGGCCTGCCGAGCAACCTCTAGAGGAGATGACCGAATTGGTTGATCGATTCGAGGGAGCCCAAAGTAGGTTCGATCTATGGAATACATCAGCTTGCCGAGAGGGAGCACGAGAGGTGGGGGCGATGATCAAGACCCGTTATACTGGCCTTAACCCCGAGCGTATGGCTCGGGTTGGGCCGGTAGGGTTAGATGGGCAAGAAGTGCCGCTTCACTTCTTATAGGACCAAGTGATGCCCGCCGCCCGTCTCTCACAAGAAGATTGCTCCCTGGACACCATAATAGATAATCTCGATCAGCAGCCAGATGTATGATTATATGTAACTATGTACAAATTATCGCGAAAATTGCTCCGTCTGTGTTGTAAGCTTTGTCTTAACCGTCCATCGGCTTTGACCTCCCGTGCTAAGAACTTGGGAGTGTTCCCTATAAAATATCACTCGAGAAGGGTGAATTATGTTCGGGGAACCAGGCAATCCGGCCATTTGGTGCGAACGAACAGAAAACACATAGGGAAATATGTTATATTACCGCTTAGTGTAAGAAACATCTTCCAAAGAAAATTGTACCTCTATCGATACCTTTCTTTAGGGTGCTACGTAAATCATAGGTAGTAAGGTCGTATACTGCTAGTATGCGACTAATGGCTTTTTGTGAGAAAATAAGCCCGAGTAATGGTGCTAACGACCATAGTCTCATTTGTTGCTTCCGTCATAGCCGACCAATTGTCTGCTGAACATAGCTAGCTTTTGGCTTCACCCGTCTAAGGTACATATCCGAATAACCCGGTCGTAACAATCACAAAGGTGCTCCCTTTACCCTCTAGCCAAACAATCGGGAACGTAGAGGGTAAGCACAGGAGCGAGGCAACCCAGCTTGGCAAAATCTTAGTTTGAATTGATGCATATGATGTCTTAAAATCGACAAGGGAATGTGCATATACAATAAATGTGAATAGATGCTTAGAGTACAAAAGCATTGGCTTCGGGAAGAAGCCCCAGGTGTTGTGTTCGGGTTTAACAATTAAGGTTGTAAGCCAAAAAATCTTGGTACAAGATCGGTTGAGCCGAACATAGAGTTGGGAGGAGAAGGAAAAATTTAAACCTGCCCAAAAATCAAGGTGGGAGGGAAAGGAAAAAAAGCAATAATGAAAAAAGAAAAAGAAGGTAAAAGGTAAAGAGTATGATGGCATCGGTTTATCCGTAGAAGCGCCAAAGACGAGTTGCGTTCCATGGGTTTGGTTCAAGGCAGTTATCCGACTGGTTTCGAAGACGGTAAGCCCCTCCCGCAAGTACTTCGTCGATTATGAAGGGGCCCTCCCATTTGGGGTTGAGTTTATGCTTTTGCTTCTCCGGGAGCCGTAAGACGAGTTCACCCACATTATACGCTTTTGCCTTGACCTCCCTACTCTGGTAACGTCGGGCCTGTTGTTGATAAAAAGTAGAGCGAGCCCGAGCTATGTAGCGCTCTCCTTCTAAGGCGTCTAGTTCATCTAACCGATCTAACACGGATTCCTTTTCCTCGTACATGCGCACCCTTGGTGCATCGTGAATAATGTCACAAGGGAGGACTGCTTCCGCCCCATAGACCATAAAGAACAGTGTGTATCATGTTGATCTGTTAGGGGTGGTACGCAGGCCCCATAGAACGGATTCAAGCTCCTCAACCCAATGACAGTCGGACTCATGAAGAGATCAGACCAAATGTGGCTTAATGCCGCTCATGATGAGGCCGTTTGCTCGTTCGACTTGTCCATTGGTCTATGGATGATACATCGATATGTAATCGAGCTTGATGCCCATCTTTGTGCACCAGTCTTTGACCTCTTGGGCTGTGAAGTTGGATCCATTGTCTGTTATTATACTGTGTGGGACGCCGTAACGGTGTACCACACCAGATATAAAGTTGATTACTGGTCCAGACTTGGATGATTTGACAGGTTTCGCCTCTATCCATTTAGTGAACTTGTCAACCATGACCAGTAGGTATTTATTCTTCTTGGTCCCCCTTTAAGTGGTCTGACCATATCCATCCCCAGACCGCGAAAGGCCAGGTGATCGGAATAGTCCTAAGAGTTGTTGGGGGCATGTGACTTTGATTTGCAAAAAGTTGACACCCCATGCAGTGTTTGACAAGTGACTGGACGTCCGTTCGAGCAGTGGGCCAGAAGAAACCAGGCTGAAAGGCCTTGCTAACTAAGGCTCTTGCTGCAGCGTGATGGCCGCCCATCCCTACATGGACTTCGACTAAAAGTTGCCGCCCTCTTCCTCAGATATGCACCGTTGTAGTATTCCGGTGGTGCTTTTCTTGTATAACTCGCCCTCGTGGACTTTATAGGCTTTGGATCGCCGAATTATGCGCCGCGCCTCTGTATGATCGTCAGGGAGTTCTTTGCGAACAAGGTAGGCGAGGAAGGGCTCGGTCCATGGCGCGGTTGTTTTCATGAACTCCTGAGCCGAAGGTGCCAATAATTTGGTCGTCTTGTTCATTTATAGGGGAACAAACTCTTCCGCGCTGATTAGACCGGCACCCTTATGATCGTCCTACCAAACCACTGATGGCTTAAAGAGCCGTTCTAGGAAAGTGTTTTTTGGGACGGGGTCGCATTTCGCCCCCCATGCGGGCTAGTACATTGGCGGCTTGGTTGTTATCTCTAGCGACATGGTGAAATTCTAACCCCTCGAACTGTGTGGGTATCTTGAGGACGACGTTTCTGTGTGTCGCCATCTTCGGGTTTTTGGCATCGAATTCGCCGTTGATTTGGGAGCTGGCCAAGTTGGAGTCTCCCCGTACCTCCAACCATTGTATGCCCATTGATGCTGCCATCCGAAGACCGTGTAGAAGTGCTTCGTATTCAGCTGCATTGTTGGAATCAGCATACATGATCTGCAACACGTATCGTACATTGTTGCCTATGGGGGATGTGAGAATAACTCCAGCCCCCAGTCCGGCCAGAGTTTTAGATCCATCGAAGTACATTGTCCAATGGGAGTATGTACTATATTCCTTGGGGAGCTCGACCTCTATCCACTCGGCGAGGAAATCTGCCAGTACCTGAGATTTGATAGCTCGTCGTGGCTTGTAGACGATTTCAAAGGGAAGGAGCTCAATAGCCCACTTGGCTATGCGGCCGGTGGCGTCCCTGTTGTTGATTATATCGTTCAGGGGCACTTCGGAGGCCACCGTAACCGAACACTCTTGAAAGTAGTGTCTGAGTTTTCGTGATGCCATAAATACCGTATAGGCTATCTTCTGGTAGTGCGGGTACCTGGACATGCACTGCGTTAGTACTTCTGACACGTAATAGACCGTCTTCTGTGTCTGGAATTTGTGTCCCTCCTCCTCTCGTTCGACGACGAGCACTGCGCTAACGACTTGGTTGGTAGCCGATATGTATAGAAACATAGGTTCACTAGCGCCTGGTGCTGTGAGTATGCGATTGCTTGCCAGTAGTGTTTTAATTTCTTCTAACACAACCGCTGCTTCATCGGTCAATTCGAAATTGTTGGTCCGTTTCAGTAGTCTGTAGAGCGGTAAAGCCTTTTCCATGAGGCGAGAGATAAAGTGGCTTAGCGCCACCATGCACCCAGCCAACCTCTGGACATGCTTTAGCTCTATGAGAATTGCAAGTTCAGATATGGCACGGATCTTAGCCGGATTCGCTTCTATTCCTCTATGGGAACCGATGAATCCAAGCAATTTACCAGCGGGAACTCCGAATACACATCTGTCCGGATTGAGTTGTATATCATACTCGCATAAGATGGAAAAGGTTTGCCTTAGGTCGTTGATCAGTTGTCTGACGTGTTTGGTTTTGATTACCACTTTGTCCGCCTACGCCTCGACTGTTTTACCGACTTGTTTTGCGAGACAATTCTCGATCATGCGCTGGTATGTAGCCCCAACGTTTTTTAGCCCAAAGGGCATTGTGTTGAAGTAGAATCGCCCATAAGGGGTGATGAATGCGGTTGCAGCTCGGTCGGATTCCTTCATTTTAATCTGATGGTATCCGGAATAGGCGTCGAGGAAACACAACGAGTCGTGTCTGGCTGTGGCGTCAATAATCTGGTCTATGCATGGTAAGGGGAAAGGGTCCTTAGGGCAGGCCTTGTTGAGGTCTTTAAAGTTGACACACAGCTGCCAGGATTTGTATTTCTTTGGTACCATCACTAGGTTTGCCAACCATTCGAGGTGCTTAATTTCCCGAATGAATCCGACCTCTAGCAATTTGGCTAATTCTTCAACCATAGCTTGTCATTTGGGCTCGAAAAAGCGGCGCAGAGTCTGCTTAATGGGCTTAAAGCCTACAGTGATGTTTAGACTATGTTCTGCCAGCCGTTGTGGAATTCCGGGCATATCGGAAGGATGCCAGGCGAAGATTTCCCAGTTTTCTCGTAAGAATGCTCGCAGTGCTTCATCCACTATGGGGTCCAGCCGAGCTCTGATGGACGCTATCTTTTTGGGGGTCTGCCAGATGTACCTGAAATTTGACGATCTTGTCTGCAGGCTTAAAGGACGTAGGTTTGGGCCTTTTGCTAAGGATCACATCATCCTTGTCTACTATTGACCGAAGTGTGGTCAGTTCCTTTACAGCGAAGGTCTCGGCTAGTGCCTCAAGGGCGAGCGCCGCTGTTTTTTTTTTGGCTCGAAGGGCTATATTCAGATCACTTGAGATTGTGATTGCCCCGTTTGGTCCTGGCATCTTGAGTTTCATATACCCGTAATGTGGTATAGCCTGGAATTTTGTGAAGGCGTCACATCCCAGTAGGGCGTGGTAGTCACTGGGGAAGGGCACGATGTGGAAGAGGAGTTCTTCAGATCGGTAGTTTTCGGGCATGCTGAACACTACGTCCAGGATGTTGCGTCCTGAACAGCGTGCCTCTTTCCCCGAAATGTCGTGCTTCTATGCTCGATGCGAGATTGATCAAACTGCATTTTTTCTAGGGTATCTTCCTAGATCAGGTTTAAACCACTGCCGCCATCCATTAGCACCTTGTGTAACCTGAAGCCATCGATGATGGGGTTCAGAACCAGTGCGTCCAGTGAGTGACCGGGAAAATTGGCTGGTCGGTCGGTATCTCCGAAGGTAATTAATGGGTATGTCTACCCATGCACTTGTTGCTGCCACATGATAGACTTG
The DNA here is from genome assembly GCA_022496015.1 of Hordeum marinum. Lineage (NCBI taxonomy): Eukaryota > Viridiplantae > Streptophyta > Magnoliopsida > Poales > Poaceae > Hordeum > Hordeum marinum. The sequence continues at coordinate 311,477,390 of CM039673.1, forward strand.
TTCGAGTTCTCTAAGAGCTCTTTTCCTTCTGTTCCTTGAGGGGAACATTTTGTAGATCGTCAGGACTTCGGTGTTGTAGTCTGGTGGCAATGTGGAGCGTCTATTCGGTGGTAATGCCTCCAGAATGGCTTCACCGCTTTTTGCGACCTGCCTGACGACCCAACAAGCTCTAAGTCTATGATTCGGGCTTGTGTTCAGCAATACGGAATGTATGGGGCATGGTTTATCCAATAGCTGTCAAGGACAGTGTTGACCCCTGTAAGGGGCCTATTTCTCTTTTCGGCGGGTTCGAGTCTGGCTGGCCGCTTAGGACGTAGCCTCTTTTTCCGATCTGCTCTAGGGTACTCGATAAAGGTTTGTTCCGAAAATAGCCGTTCGGCTTGCCAGGCGCTTTCCATGGCACAATATTTTTGTACCAAGTGTGACAGTTCAGTGAGGTCACGAATGTGCCGACAAGCCAGGGCGTTAAGAATCCCTTCATCATGGCAATTGCGATTGAAGGTTGCCATTATCTCTTGGTCACTAAGACCTTGTTCTTTGTTTCTAGCGAGGAGGAGTCTAGCCCAAAAATGATGAACTAACTATCTTAGTAATTGTTTGACACCCCGTAAGTCCAAAGACTTGGACTTTGCTATGGTACTTGAGTGATCGGCTTGGGTGGTGGGTGGGAAAAGTTTTGACTCCACGCCATGATGTGAGTCCGAGGTTACGGGATCTGAATTGTGTGCTAGATCGGGGACCAATATCGGCCTATCTCTAGAGAAAACTCCAGGGTCTGGGTTGCCAGCGAGGTCTCGATGATTGGAGATTGGGGTATAAACCGTTTTTAATTCTGGTCGCTGGGGGAACGAGCCCCCAGCCCGACGGTGGCGACTAAGTGGGTGACCGTGGGGATGAGAATCTCCCTATCGTCGGGCTTAAGCCTGAGACGGTCATAGACCGGGGTCTGGTCGTCACCCTTGCGCGGGGCCTAAATCCGATCAAATAGCTCGTTTAGAAACGAGGCGACGATAGGATGCGTGTCGCTGAAGCGAGTGGGGTCGATATGCGGCGTCGTTGTTCCGAAGTCGCACGAAAGCGGATCCGGGTCCTGTTTGGCCATAGTGGATCCGGTCACAACAACCGGTCTAGGCGTTCCAGACAGCCCGGGGGTGACGGCCTCCTCAGAGGCGGGGCTCAATTTCCTTGGCGTCGAGGCATCGGGATCTGTGGGCTCCTCAATAAGAGTTGAGAGTTCTATCAAGACAAGTTTACCCTGTGTATCAGCGATGAACTCTAGGGTTCTGAATCTGATTCCTTGATCAGGAAAAAGGCTTCCGATCTGGCCAAGGTGGCCGGTCGGGTCGGCGTGCGACAAGACGTCACTGCTGGTGAAGATCTGATCAGGGATGAGGATATCCCGGCTGCAGATCTTGTTGCTTGTGACAAGGAGGCCATCGATTCCTTTGGTGATCATGGCGGAACTCTCAATGAAAGCACTAATGTCGGTGTCAAAACCTGTGGATCTCGGGTAGGGGTCCCGAGCTGTGAGACTAGGATCAATGGTAACAGGGGACGAAGGAGACGATGTTTACCCAGGTTCGGGCCCTCCTATGGAGGTAAAACCCTACGTCCTGCTTGATTATATTAATGATATGTAGGTTACATAGTTGATCTACCTCGAGATCGAATAGCTAAACCCTAGATGAGTTGTTCTCTCGCCTACTACCTAAAACCCTCTGACTTATATAGACGTCGAGGGTACCTAGGGTTTACACATGGTCGGTTGCACATCGAAGGAAGAAACACGCCTATCTACTGTCGAGAACTTGGAGGACACGCAACGGCTCCTTGAAGCTTCCACCCTGGCGATGAGCCTTCGATCATCTAATGCTCATCTGACGGCGCACATACTCCGGCCCATGAGAAACAAGTCGGCTATCCGAGGACCCCTTAAATTAGGACTCCCTCAACCGGAAGGGGCCACCAGCCCTGGAGGGGCCACATGGGCTGAGAGGGGTGCACACTAGCCCCTGGTGGGCTGAGCGTCCCTCCCCACCTAGGCCCATGCGACTGGGCTGGTGGAGAGCCAACCCTAAGGGGTGGGCGGCGCCACCCTAACTTGGGTGGCAAGCCACCTCTAGGTCCCCCCCTCAAGAGGGGAACCCTAGAGCGCAGCCCCTCTCCCTTCCCCTATATATACTAGAGGGGGAGGGAAGCCGCACCTGAAAGGCCACGGTGCAACCCTCTCTCTCCCTCTAGATTAGTTTCTTCACTAGATTGGTTTCGGTAGTGCTTGGCGAAGCCCTACCAGAACAACTCCACCACCATGTCGTCGTGTTGCCGGAGAACTCATCTACCTCTCCACCCTTGCTTGCTGGATCAGAAGGTGGAGATGTCATCGATCTGTATGTGTGCTGAACGCTGAGCGCTAGATTGGATTGCGGGACAAGTTGCAATTTGGATTGTGAAGATGTTTGACTACATCAACCGCGTTTCTTAACGCTTCCCGCTTAGTGACCTACAAGGGTATTTGGATCCACTCTCCTTCTCGTAGTTGTTAATCTCCATAGATAGATCTTGGGTGTTCGTAGGAAAACAATTTGTTTCCCATGCAACGTTCCCCAACAGAGGGGCTGAGGTATTTTTTGGAAAGAGACTTAGACAACGGCCGACTGGGATATCCGATGAAACTGATCTTCAAATCAGTCTAGCCGACCCAATGGCTCTAGATCTAACATGAGATGAGAATGCTGGGGCTTTGGACCCGAGGTCCTTAGAGATCAAAACTCGCCCACCCATCTCCCACATGGAGTATCGCCTCGATAACTCGGGACCACCGGATGTTTGGGATCTAGCCTATGTGCAATAACTTCCTGATGAGTCAATCAGGCAGTTCTGGGCTAGGTTTTTGTCTGTCAAAAACAAGATACCGAGCTACCACGACTCAGATATAATATCAGCCTTCCAGCACGGATGCAAGCATAAAGGCAATTCGAACGCCCTCGCTCGATGTTGTGTTTAAATACCCCCGGAATTCTCCGATGTGGTGTCCATATTCCGCACCATCGAAGATGCTTGGCTAGCTGGGGAAAGCACAAATTCAATCTGTGAACACAATCTGAAACGCGATGTACCCGCACCTCGGCGCGAGCCCCACAAGCAGACCACCCTGGTCAAAAGACCTCGGAAGAAGAAGAAAAGATCCGTCCACCTTCGAACAATACTCTACGGCCACCTGGATAAAACATGCCCAATACATTATATTCTGCTTAATTCATGCCCGACTCACAACCGTCGCGATTGTTGGGTTGTGAGGCAGGTGGCTAAGGAAGGCCACGCCCTTCTGGCAGGCACCCCCAGCCACGCAGAATCTTCCTTGGACGAAGACGAAGTTATAATGATTGATGAGACCTTCGCGTTCAACAACCAGCGCAAGCGAGCCCTGTGGGAAATCAATCCGATCCGACAGGAGCCAATCCAGGGTGCGTGGATATACACACCGATGACCTTTGATCATAAAGATCAACCAAGGTCAACCTTGAATAGGTGCCCCACCGCGTTGGTCCTTAACCCAATTGTGGGCAGCTGCCAACTTCAGAAGGTGCTCATGGACGGAGGCAGCAGCCTAAATCTGATATATGCAGACACTTTGGACAAATGCACGTCGATAAATCACGCATATAACAGAGTGGCGCCATCTTTAAAGGTAAAATACCCAGGTGAGAGGCATGCTACAACATAAAAGTAACCCTGGATGTAGTATTTGGAACACTGAACAATTACCGCTCCGAAGAGGTTACCTTTTAAGAGTGGATATCATGCCCTCCTGGGGTGGGACGCCTTCTCCAAATTTCAAGCAGTGCCACATTACGGCTACATGAAACTCAAAATGTCGGGCCCAAACAAGATCATTACTATATCAAGTGACCCCAACAGAGCACTCAGAGTCGAGAATAAAATGGTATCATTCACCCTCAAATCCTTGTCCGAAGCCCTCATGGATGAGGAGCTTACCACACTACGCGCCGAACTCGATTGAGATGATGTCATCCTCGACAAACATCTGAAGTCTACTTCATTCAAGCCGGCTAGCAAAATAGTCAAATTCCAAGTACACCCCGCAGACATAGCTAACACAGTGTCCATTGGGGCGAACCTCGATCCCGAGATTGGCGAGGCTCTATGCAATTTCTTGAGGGAAAATTGTGATATATTCTCCTGGAACCCTTCCGATATGTCGGGGATACCCCGTAGGCTCGTAGAACATAGCCTAAACATATTAAAAGGCTACAAGCTTGTCAAACAAACTCTTCGGCATTTCTCTAAACCCAAGCATCAAGCACTGGGTGAGGAACTAGCCAAACTACCGGAGGCCAGGTTCATCCGAGCTATAAAGCACCCCTACTAGCTTGCCAACTTGGTCATGGTACCAAAGAAGGATAGGTCTTGGCGCTTGTGCGTCGATTTTAAAGACGTCAATAAAGCCTGCCCCAAGGACCCCTTCCCATTATCGTGCATCAACCAAATCGTGGACGCCACAAAAGGGCACGAGTCAGTGTGTTTCCTGGACGCCTATTCAGGATATCATCAAATAAAGATGAAAGAATCTGACTAGGTAGCAACAACATTCATCACACCGTATAGGTTGTTCTATTCTAACACGATGCCCTTCGGACTAAAGAATGCGAGAGCCACATACCAACGCATGATTCAATCATGTCTAGAGAAACACATCGGGAAGACCGTCAAGGCCTACGTCGATGATGTGGTTCTCAAAACTAAACACGTTGGACGGTTGTTAAACAACCTCCATCATACATTCGCCAGCCTATGGGAATATCAAATTAAGCTCAATCCGGAGAAATGCATCTTCGGAGTCCCAGCAGGCAAACTCCTCGGTTTTATCCTATCCAGCCAAGGGATCGAGGCCAATCGTGAAAAAATACGAGCCTTGGACCATTTGGAGGTACCAACGGAGCTCAAACACTTAACAGAACTATTAGGATGTGTGGCGGCATTAAGCCGCTTCATATCAAGACTCGGGGATAAAGCCTTGCCTCTATACAGGTTGTTAAAGCAAACAAAGACATTCATATGGACCAAGGAAGCCACGGTGGCCCTGGAAGACATCAAAACTCTCCTCGCCACTAATCTATCCTGGCGACCCAGTATATGTGAGTCGATGATATTATACATCTCGACCACAAACTAGGTTGTTAGCGCAATGCTCGTGGTTGAACGAGACATGTAGGATCACAAGTTCTAGGTCTAGAAGCCCATTTATTACGTATGTGAAGTCTTAACCCCTTGCAAAATGATCCACCGCACTATCAAAAGATAGCCTACACCGTCTTCATGGCATTACAAAAACTCCGACGCCGCTTTCAAGAGTGCTTGGTGACCGTGGCATCCGATGTCCCATTAAGTGACATAATTAACAACAAGTATCCAAAGGCTCCATAGAGCTCCTACCTTTTGAAATCATCTATCGACTGTGGTGAGCTATTAAATCTCAAGTGTTGGCTGACTTCGTGGCCGAATGGATAGAAGTCAAACTCCCTCGAGAGTACAACACTTATTCGCATTGGACCATGTACTTCAATGGTTCCAAAATGCTTATTATCCTAGGGGTTGGCGTCCTGCTCACCTCACCCACGGGCAACAATATTAGGTATGTGTTACAAATTATGTACACGGATTCCAACGATGTGCCCGAATACAAAGCCCTTAGACGCGGACTCCGGATAGCAGTCTCCATGGATGTCAAATACCTAGAGGTCCAAGGTGAGTCAAACCTCGCCATCTCACAAGTCAACAATGAATACGATGCCAAGTACCCAAAGATGACAGCATATCGGAATGTTGTCTTAAAAGTCTCAGCCAGGTTCGAGGGGCTAAAATTTTGCCACATACCCCGAGATCGCAACGAGGCTGCAGATATACTCACCCGAATGGGTGCAAAGCGGGATAAAATCCCAAACAATACCTTCCTCGAAGGACTCTTTAAGCCATCCGTAGTCTACCAAGATGACAAAAGAACGTCAGAGTCAAGCGATGTCATGCCATACTCCCCGCCCGAGGATGACGAAGGATAGGGTGTAATGGGCGGCTTGGCATTCAGGAAACATCTTCCGCATGTAATATCATGGCAGTCATCGTACCATGGACAGAGCCGCCCCTCGCATACCTGCTCCATAAAGAGCTCCCCAATGACCAAACCGATGCACGACGGATCGTATGGAAATATAAAGCCTATAAGGTTCATGAAGGAGAGATCTATAAGACGAGCACCACGGGTGTCCTCTAGCGATGCATATCCAAAGAGGAAGGAAGAAAGTTACTTCAAGAGATGCACCCCGACATGAGCGTACATCATGTCGCTGCTTAGACCTTGGCTATCAAGGCCTTCTGAGTTAGTTTTTATTGGCCAACTACAGGCATTGATGCCTTGATGTTAGTACAATGTTGCCTGGGCTTTCAAGTATTCGCCAAACAAAGCCACATGCCTCCTGCGATTCTCTGCACTATCCCATCACCTGGCCTTTTGCGGTCTGGGGGCTAGCTATGGTCGGCTCACTCAAGGGCGGATCAAGAAAAAAAAATTGCTTGTCATGGTTGACAAATTCACTAAGTGGATCGAAGCAAATCCAGTCACCTCGGCCGACACTACCCAAGTAACTGAGTTCATCTTTGGGGTAGTACACCATTACAGTATCCCACACAGTCCGATTACAAACAACGTGACAAACTTCACGGCCAAAGTGGTTAAAGATTGGTGCGCAAAAATGGGCATCAAGCTCGATTACGCGCCCGTATACCACCCATAGTCAAATGGGAAGGTGGAGCAGGCTAACGGACTAATTCTTAGTGGCATTAAGTCAAGGCTAGTCCGTTACCTTAAAAATCCGACTACAAATGGGTCGAGGAAATCAATTCCGTCTTATGGGGTTTGTGCACCACACCGAACGAATCCACCGGATACACATTGTTTTTTATGGTGTACGGCGTTGAGGCAGTACTCCCTTGTGACATCATACATGACGCACCTCAGGTATGCATGTATGAAGAGCGGGAGGCCGAGCTCGATCGGCAGGACGCCTTGGATGCTCTCCAAGAAGAGCGCAACATCTCTCTAGCATGATCTGCTATCTACCAATAGCAAGCCCCATGCTACCACACCATGGAGGTCCATGCTAAGGACTTCAACGTTGGGGACCTCGTCATGAGGCTACATCCAGAGAAGAAGAAACACAAACTCTCCCCTAGATGGGACGTGCCATTCATTATTAACCAAGTACAAATCGGAGGAGCTTACCGAATTCGGAATCTAGAGAACTGTCGTCTAGAGCCCAATCCCTGGAACACCCCCGAACACTGCTTCAATGGTTAACACCCCTGAACACTGCTTCTGTATATAACTTACCCCCCTTTTCCTTTTTTTCTACACCTCGGAGCATCTTTCGAATGACTTCAAGAAATAATATAGCTTGTTCTTTTCAAAACATGTGTTGTTCCACCTCTTATAAACTATTGTCTTTCAAGCCATAATATGCGTCGATTTGATTTAAGATTTGGCCAAGCTAGGTTGACCGGCTCCTGTGCTTGCCCCATATGTTCCTGATAATTCGACTAAGGGGCAAAGGGAGCACCAATGCGATTGTTACTCCTAGGTCAACCGGTGTAGTAACTCAGATGGACACACCTGCCGGTAGTCGTTACTCCTCTCCCGAGAGTTCTGTTTGAATGAGCTGCAGGAAAAGAAGGAATTCCTTATTGGTATGAGTAGTCTATCATCCCTAATAAGCCAGGCTATCACATACACCACCACTCAGAGGAACCGACGTCCTCGTCGGGTCACAGGAACGTTCCCTCTTGGCACAAACGTCTGTGCTTCCAGTCCGATACATGTGTCATTCCGTGTGCCATGACGGGTCACCAACTTCATGGACAACATGACCACGCACCTATTAACAAACATCCGTGTAACCGCGAGGGTCGGCTCTGATACCAACTTGTAACGTCCCAGGCACACCCGCAGGTAGTCGTTACTCCTGGAGGGATCTAGACTGGCCTCACAGATCAATACTAGTCTTTTCTGCGCACTTTGTCCTCACTCATGCGCACCCAGGACCAACTTCCCAGTCGGTCACCCATCCTAAAACTACTCCAAGCCAAGCACACTTAACCTGAGAGTTTTGTTTGAATGGGCTCCCGGAAAAGAAGGAATTCCTTATTGATATGAGTAGTCTATCATCCCTAATAAGCCAGGCTATCACAAGCTTACACCTGAGGTCACCCGTCTTTGGACACATGTGCTTGACACAATCACCCGAGGAAAGGAACTACTGGAAGAACTATTTTCCTCGAAAGATGTTTCTTATGTTAAAAAGTAATATAACATAACTCTCCACCTCCCTCTTGTCTTTCAATACGTATAGCCGGATTGCCTTGTCACCTGAAGCGCCTGGTCTGATTACTTTGACCAGTAGTATGGGACATTCTTCGGTCATTGGCCAGGGAGGTGGAAGCCGATGGTTGGCGGACAGAGTTCGGAAGCGTGGTCTGAATATTGACATAAGGTACTTTGATACATAAAGTCACACATACTTATTACACCCGGTCTATACCATCTATTAAGGTGTCTAGAGCGCGGTCCTTCTTCAAAAACCGAGCAACAAGCATAACACTCTCGTACACGAGACTAGTGGATATCTCTTCACCCTCCGGCCTCATAGGTCCTACCTCGACTAGGTCCATCGTATAAGATTTATATACTAGGTCTTCACCATGACCCATGACCCCCTCGCTCCTTCCCGATAGGCAGACACCTTCTAAGCCTGGATCTGACACCGAGCTCTTTTTAGCTGTTCGGCTAGGACAGTCATGTCTTCGGCACCTGTACCACTTCGATCCATAAAGCTTGGAAAACGACCTTCATCAATTTTTGCTCACTCTTGTGCACCACTAACGGATGTGCCGCCATGTCTTCGGACATTGGACCTTGAGCATCAGGGGGTAGGCTAGACAAAGAAGTGATACGTCTCCAACTTATCTATAATTTATGAAGTATTCATGCCATGTTTACAATAATTCTATATGATTTTATTAGAACTAACCCGGACTGACGTTGTTTTCAGCACAACTACCATGGTGTCGTTTTTTGTGCAGAAATAACAGTTCTTGGAATGGGCTGACAATTTACGGTGATTTTTATGGACCAAAAAGATACCCTCTAAGCACAAGAGTTGGGCCAGGAAGTGGACGAGAAGGCCACAAGCCTGCTGGGCGCCCCCCTAGGTCGCGCCCCTATGGCTTGTGGACTCCTCGAGCATCCCCTTGACATGAAACCGACGCAAAAAATTCCTATAACTATAGAAACCTCCAAAACGAAACCTAGATCGGAAGTTCCACCGCCGCAAGTCTCTGTAGCCACAAAAAACCAATCTTGGCCCTCTCCGGCACCCTGCCGGAGGGGGTCACCATCATCAGAGGCCATCTTCATCATCCCGAAGGGGCCATCATCACCATGGAGGCCAAGGACCAAAGGGAGAACCTCTTCCAACCTAGGGTTGAGGCCATGGAGGAGGACGCACAAGGGGGAGACCCTCTCCCCCTCTCTCGATGGCGCCGGAGTGCCATCGGGGGAACCATCGTCGCGGTGATCATCTTCATCAACATCACCTTCTTCATCATCGTCCTCGTATCTTTTCAGCGGTCCACTCTCTCGCATCCCGATGTAATCCCCTACTTGAACATGGTGCTTTATGCCACATATTATGATCAAATGTTGTGTTGCCATCCTATGATGTTTTGAGTAGATTACTTTTGTTTGTTGGGTTGATTGATAATCTAGATTGGTGTGAGTTGTATGTTTATTTTGGTGTTGTTCTATGGTGCCTTATGTGCCACGCACACGTGAAGGATTCCCGTTGTAGGGTGTTGCAATACATTCAGGATTCGCTTATAGTGGGTTGCTTGAGTGGCAGAAGCATAAACCCGAGTAAGTGGGTTGTTATGTATGGGATAAAGGGGACTTGATGCTTTAATGCTATGGTTGGGTTTTACCTTAATGATCTTTAGTAGTTGCGCATGCTTGCTAGAGTTCCAATCATAAGTGCATATGATCCAAGTAGATAAAGTATGTTAGCTTATGCCTCTCCCTCATATAAAATTGCAATAATGGTTTCCGATCTTGTTAACAATTGCCTAGGACAATTCCACACACCGACCCATCATTATTCCGCACTCGCTATTTGTAATATATTCTAAATTTATGATAAAAGCACCTATTTCTATATTTTATTTCTCATATTTCATGCAAAGCCATTCTCTTCATACCCACAATGTAGTTTTATTTCTCGTTTCTAGTTGGAAGCAAACGTTCAGTGTACGTAGAGTCATATTAGTGGCAGATAGGACTTGAGAGAATATTGATATTACCTTTAGCTCCTTGTGGGTTTGACACTCCATACTTATCACTTCCACCTTTGGAAATTTCTATGATGATTCCTCGCACTTGGGGATTATCAAGCTCTTTTCTGGCGTCGTTGCCGGGAGCAATAGGGTGGGGTTGATATTCTCGTGTGTGCTTGTTTGCTTTCATCACTAAGTAGATTTTGTTTTCTACTTTTTTTCTTTATTTAGTTGTGGGTGAAACAAACAAAAAGAACTAAATAATGAAAAATACAAAAAGAATTACTTGCCTCTTTTGCCTAAAAAGTTTTCAAAAAGAGAAGTGATTGGAAGGTTATGCATTGGAGAAGTGAGGGTCGACCTTGAACACTTGTGTTCATGCTCATGAAAACAATCTAGAATTTTTTATGGAAGCTTCTCAAAAATAATTATCCCCTTGTGTATATCCATTGTATTATAAAAATAATGTGCCAAGATTTGCTTTTAGGATAATTAGATTGCTTATTTGGTGTGTGCAGTGCAAAAAACATAAATTTTGGCTGTAGTGCGTGAATTTACATTTTTTACTGGAATATCAAAAGATTCTCACATTTTTAAACAGAACTGATTTGCAATTTTTTATTTTTTCCTAATTTGTCTGAATTTTTTGAGTTACAGAAGTATACGAAGTTTCGAGATTGCTACAGACTGTCCTGTTTTTAACATATTTTGTTTTCTATGCATTGTCCTCTTATTTTGATGAATCTATGGGTTGCATAGGGGTGTATGAACCATGGTGAAGTTGTACTATACTAGACATAATTCTAATATGAATTTGGAATGAGTTCACAACAATACTTAAAGTAGTATTTTGCTTTATTATACTAACGGATCTCACGAGGGTTTTGTTAAGTTGTGTGTGAATGAAGTGTTCAAAGATCGAGGAGGTACCGATATAAGAAGAATACGGAGAGACAAGAGTTCAACCTTATGGATTCCCAAGGCACCCCAAGTATATATTTGAAGGAGATCCAAACATCTAAGCTTGGGGATGCCCCGAAAGGCATCCCATCTTTATTCTTCAACAAACATGGGTATATCTCAATATTTGTTTTGTTCACATGATTTGCATCTTTAGTGTTTTTATTTTCCTTTATGCACCCTTCTAGTATGATATAGTCATTCATTGATTTGTAGAATGCTTCATGCGCTTCACTTAAACCTTTTGAGTATTGCTTTCTAGAATGCTCTTTGTGCTTCACTTAAATCTTTTGAGTATGGCTTAATAGAATGCTTTGTGTGCTTCACTTATATATTTTGAGCTTGGATATTGGTTAATATATATTAATTGTAGAATTATCTATGAAATTCACTTATATCTTTTATAGTATGAATAAAATTATCATCGGAATTAGGCTTGGAAAAGTATCATTAAAATGTCATGCCTAGCTAAAAAGGCATTGAAGAAAAGCGCTTGCTGGGAGACAACCCAATATTTGCCCCTACTATTTTTACGTGTTCACATGATTAAGATACTGTATTAATCATGTTTTGTGCCTTTTATTTCAATAAAGTGCCAAGTAAAACCTTTGGGATGACTCACAAGATGAGTAGAAGTGATGCTGAACCAAAACAGAAACTTTTGACTCAAGTACAGGAATATTCATTTTTTATTGGAGAGTGATAATGATCTGAAATTTTTACAAAATATTAACATACAAATTATTCAGGTTTTAATAATTTTTCCGAATTTTTAGAGACAAGTAATTATGGTTATACTACAAATCTTCACAGACTGTTCTGTTTTTGACAGATTCTGTTTTGCATGCATAGTTTGCTTGTTTTAGTGTTTCCATATATTATATTGAGTGGTATAAATTATGGTAATGATAGAATAAAGTATGTATCATATTGTAACAATTATGAATCTTGTCTTGACATTACCTAAGTGAATTATTTATCTTTACTACACTAACCCTTCTCACAAAGTTTCGTTAAGTTTTGTGTGATTGAAGTTTTCAAGATTTGGGTGAGACACCAATATTAGAAGAATAAGGAGTGACAAGAACCTAAGCTTGGGGATTCCCAAGGCAACCCCCAAGGTAATATCGAAGGAATACTCAAGCGCCTAAGCTTGGGGATGCCCCGGAAGGCATCCCCTCTTCCGTCTCCAACATTATCGGTACATCTTACTTGGAGCTATATTTTTCTTCGTCAAATGATATGTGTTTTGCTTGGAGCATCATTATAATTTCTTGTTCTCTGTTATATGTTATTTATAATCTTGTTTTTCAATAAAAAGTTCCAAGAATTGCATTAGGATGCTTGCATTGCATGTTTTGATGTGTGTTGTGTAAAAACAGAAACTTTTTCTGTAGTGTTTGAATTTTTATATTTTACTCGAACATGGAAAGTTTCTGAAAATTTTACACAGTATTTTCATATAAATTCCTTATAATTTCCTAAATTTTCATAATTTTTAGAGTTACTAAGGTACACTTGTTTAATAAATTTCTATAGACAATTCTGTTTAGACAAATTGTTGTCATAGTTTTGTTATCTACTTATCCTATAGTTTCCATAGCCTATATTGGTAGATATAAATTGTGAAAATGATATTATACAGTACCTAATGTTTAAAAATTATTGTGCAACTTGTCTTGGCAGTACATGAAGTGTTGGTTTGTTCTTATGTGTACTAGCCTATCTCACGAGTTCTTTTTTAGTTTTGTGTGGATGAAGTTTTTGAGAATAGGTGAAAACGGGATATGAGAGGATTGAACTAGATAAAAATGATCAATATTGGGGATACCCAAGGCAAACCAAGTAAATATTTCAATAACTCTCAAGCATCTAAGCTTGGGGATGCTACGCACCCCACCTCTCTTCATCAACAATTATCGGTTAGCCTATGTTGAGCCTAAATTTTTATTCGTTCACATGATGTGTTCTATCCTTGGAATGCCATTTTAATTTGTTTTATGTTTCAATAAAATATTTGGATCTAAAATTTTGAATAAGAGAGAGACCTCACATGGCTATTTAACTAATTTACTACGCATTGATCTTCACTTATATATTTTTGGAGTAGTTTGTCATCCACTCTCGTGCTTCACTTATATCCTATGAGTAAATGGTTGAATGAATTGAATATCATAAATTTGAAATTAAATATTCTTCATATACTTATCCCATGGGGAGTAATGACTTCACACATAATAAGTATAGGTGGTAAAATTTATTGAAAGTTAGCAAACACCGCATTGGTCACTTGAACAATTCATGAAAGAATATTGAAGGAAGAGAGATTCCACATATAAATATACTATCTTGGACATCTTCTATGATTGTGATCTCATCAATTATTTTCAAACTCGAGCAAATTAGTTGAAATTGGACAAGACAACTTAATGAGTTATGTTTGGGTATATTTGTATAGAAGTTATATTGTTATGGATCCTCCAACATGTGGTTCTTGCTTCCACCTCATACTAGTCAAAACTTCCTCACCAAGTAGAAATACTACTTGTGCATCCAAACACCCTTAAACTAGTTTTGTCATGAGAGTCCACTATACCTACCTATGGATTGAGTAAGATCCTTCAAGTAAGTTGTCATCGGTGCAAAAAGCAATAAAAATTGCTCCTAAATATGTATAATCTTTTATTGTAAGGGAAAATAAGCATTGCACAAACTTGTGATGGTAAAGAAATAAAAGTGACGGACTGCATAATAAAGGTTGCTATCACATAGGCCAATACAACGTGACGTTCCTTTGCATTAAGAGTTTGCACATCCAAAAACAAAAAGCGCATGACAATATTTGCTTCCCTCTGTGAAGGGCCTATCTTTTACTTTCTAGTACTTACCTTTATGCAAGAGTCATGGTGACCTTCACCACTTCCTATAATTCGCCTTTTTCTCTTGGCAAGTGTCATGTGTTGGGGAATGATCTAGGCATATATATCCATACGAATATACTTCATCATGAATTATTATTGTTGACAATTATCTATTGTTGGAAATATGACCTAGAGGCAATAATAAATTAGTTATTATCATATTTCCTTGTTCATGATAATCGTTTATTATCCATGCTATAATTGTATTGATCGGAGACTTAGATGCATGTGTGGATACATAGACAAAACCATGTCCCTAGTATGCCTCTAATAGACTAGCTCGTTGATCAAAGATGGTTAAGGTTTCCTAGCCATGGACATGATATTTCATTTGATAACGGGATCACATCATTAGGAGAATGGTGTGATGGACAAGACCCAAACTACAAACATAGCATATGATCGTGTCAGTTTAATGCTACTGTTTTTTGCATGTCAAGTATCTGTTCCTACGACCATTAGATCATGCAACTCACTTACACCGGAGGAGTGCCTTGTGTGCATCAAATGTTGCAACGTAAATAGGTGACTATAAAGGTACTCTACAGGTATCTTCGAGGGTGTCTGTTGGGTTGGCATGGATCAAGACTGGGATTTATTACTCCGTGTGACGGAGAGGTATCTCAGGGCCCACTCGATAATACAACATCACAACAAGCCTTGCAAGCAATGTGACTAAGTGTTAGTCACGGGATCTTGTATTACAGAAAGAGTAAAAAGACTTTCCGGTAACGAGGTTGAACTAGGTATGGAGATACCGACTATCGAATCTCGGGCAAGTAACATACCGAAGAACAAAGGGAACATCATACGGGATTAACTGAATCCTTGACATAGAGGTTCAACCGATAAAGATCTTCATAGAATATGTAGGAACAAATATGGGCATCCAAGTCCTGCTATAGGTTATTAGCCATAGAGGTGTCTCGGTCATGTCTACATAGTTCTCGAACCCGCAGTGTCAGCACACTTAAGGTTCGGTGACGTTTCGATAGTATAGAGTTATGTATGGTGGTGACCGAAGGTTGTTCGTAGTCCTGGATGAGATCCCGGACGTCACGAGGAGCTCCGGAATGGTTCGTAGGTAAATATTGATATATAGGAAGTCCTATTTTGATCGTCGGAAAAGTTTCAGGCTCATCGGTAGTGTACCGGGAGTGCCGGTAGTGTACCGGGAGACCATCGGGAGGGGTATTTCGACCCAAGAGGCTACATGAGATGTGGGAGAGTGAATAACATCCCTTCTTGGTCTGGTGGAAGTCCCACACAAGGCCCATGTGGCTGGGAAGAGAAGCCCAAAGAGAAAAAGGTGGGAAAAGGCAAAAAAGCAAAAATAAGGAGGAGTCCTACTCCTACTAGGATTGGAGGAGGAATCCTCCTCTCCTGCTTGGTTCGGCCGAAGCCTCCTAGGGATGGCCCTTTGGCCAAGCCTCCTCCTAGCTTCCTCTTATATATACTACAGGTTTTAGGGTTTTGCACTAGGTTTTTTTCATCCACGTGCTACCCGTTCCTCTAGTGCATAGTTTCTCCTTTAGATCGGTTTTCGACAGTGCTTGGCGAAGCCCTGCCGGAATTGCTCCACCACCATCGCTGCAGCACTGTCACGCTACCGAAGAACTCGTCTACCTCTCCGCTCCCTCTTGCTGGATCAAGAAGGCGGAGACCATCATCGAGCTGTACGTGTGCTAAACGCAAAGGTGTCGTCCGTTCGGCGCTAGATCCGAAGGACCGTGATCAAGATCGCGAGACGGATCGTGATGAGATCCCAGGACGGATCGTGATGAGTTCACGGGATGGATCGTGATTGGATCGCGGGACAGATCATGATGAGATCACGGGACGCTCGGCGATTTGGATCGCCAAAACGTTCGACTACACCAATCGCATTTCTTAACGCTTCCTGCTTAGCGATCTACAAGGATATGTAGATCCACTCTCCCTCTCGTAGATGCTCATCACCATGGATAGGTCTTGCCTGAACATAGGAATTTTTTTGTTTCCCATGCGACGTTCCCCAACAGTGGCATCATGAGCTAGGTCTATGTGTAGATGAGATCTCGAGTAGAACACAAAGAGTTTGTGGGCGTTGATGCTTAGATTGCTTCCTCCCTTGGTCATGTTTTGGTTCAGCGGTATTATGGGATGAAGCGGCCCAGACCAACATTACTCGTACGCTTACGATAGACTGGTTCCCTCAACTGCAACTTGTTGCATAGATGGCCGGCGGGTGCGAGTTTCTCCTACTTTAGTTCGATCGGATTCGACAAAGGCGGTCCTTGAGAAGGTTGAAAAGCAACTAATGTATCACCGTTGTGGTTTATGCGTAGGTGAGAATTGTTCTTGCTAGATACCCGTAGCAGCCACGTAAAACATGCAACAACAATTAGAGGACGTCTAACTTGTTTTGCAGGGTATGTTGTGATGTGATATGGCCAATTACATGATGTGATATATGTGATGTATGAGATGATCATGTGTTGTATAGAATATCACGACTTGCATGTCGATGAGTACGGCAACCGGTAGGAGCCGTAGGGTTGTCTTTAATTATTGTATGACCTGCATGTCTATCATTAAGCGCTATGTAATGCTTTACTTTATCGCTAAACGGTAGCAATAGTAGTACAAGCTTGATGGGCGCGACAACCCCGATGGCGACACGTTGATGGAGATCAAGATGATGAGGATCATGGTGTCATGCCGGTGACGATGGAGATCATGCCGGTGCTTTCAAGATGGAGATCAAAAGCACAAGTTCATGGCCATATAATGTCACTTATGATTTGCATGTGATGTTAATCCTTTTATGCACCTTGTTTTGCTTAGGACGACGGTAGCATTATAAGGTGATCCCTCACTTAATTTCAAGATAAATTGTGTGCTCCCCGAGTGTGCACCGTTGCAAAAGTTCGTTGTGTCAAGACACCACGTGATGATCGGGTGTGATAGACTCTACGTTCACATACAACGGGTGCAAGCCAGTGTTGCACATGCAGAACACTCGGGTTAAACTTGACGAGCCTAGCATGTACAGACATGGCCTCGGAACACAAGAGACCAAAAGGTCGAACATGAGTCATATAGTAGATATGATCAACATGATGATGTTCCCCATTGAAACCACCTCAACTCACGTGATGATCGGACTTGAGTTGGTGAATTTGGATCATGTATCACTCAAATGACCGGAGGGATGTCAATTTGAGTGGGAGTTCTTAAGTAATATGATTAATTGAACTCATTATCATCAACATAGTCAGTAGTGTCTTTGCAAAATTATGTTGTAGATTACTAGCTCATGTTGTAGCTACCTTGAATTTTTATATGTTCCTAGAGAAATAGAGTTGGAAGATGATGGTAGCAATATTGCGGACTGGGTCCATGATCTGAGGATTGTCCTCATTGCTGCACAGAAGGCTTATGTCCTTAATGCACCGCTCGGTGCGCCAGCCCCTCTAGCGTCGTCTGTAGATGTTGTGAACACCTGACAGGCACGTTCCGGTGAGTACTTGATAGTTTAGTGCGTCATGCATTACGGCTTAGAATTGAGGCTCCGAAACGTTTTGAACATCACGGGACATATGAGATGTTCTAAGAGCTGAATTTGGGATCTCGGGCTCGTGCCCGTGTTGTGAGATATGAGATCTCCAACAAGATTCTTTGTTTGCAAGATGAAGGAGAATAGCTCAATCATTGAGCATGTGCTCAGATTGTCTGGGTGCTACAATCGCTTGAATCGAGTGGGAGTTAATCTTCCAGATAAGATAGTGATTGATATAGTTCTCCAAGTCACTGTCACTAAGATACTAGAACTTGGTGATGAACTACAAAATGCCAGGGATAGAAATAATGATCCCTGAGCTGTTCGCGATGTTTGACACCGCGAAGATAGAAATCAAGAAGGAGCGTCAAGTGTTGATGGTTAGTCAAACCACTAGTTTCGAGAAGGGCAGGAGCAAGGAGGGAAACTTCATGGATAGCAAGTCAGTTGTTGCTCCAGTGAAGCAACCCAAAGTTGAACCCAGACCCGAGACTAAGTGCTTCGATTATGAGGAGAGCGGTCGCTGAAGCAGAACAACCCTAGATACTTGGTAGATAAGAAGGCTGGCAACATCGACATAAGTATATTTGATATACGTATTATTGATGTGTACCTTGCTAGTACTCCTAGTAGCACCTGGGTATTGGATACCGGTCCAGTTGCTAAATGTTAGTAACTCCAAATAAAAGTTACGGAATAAACATAGCGCTAGCTAAGGGTGAGGTGACGATGTGTGAAATGTTTCCAAAGTTGATGTGATCAATATCGCACGCTCTCTCTACCTTTGGGATTAGTGACAAACCTAAATAAATGTTATTTGGTGTTTTGCATTGAGCATGAACGTGATCGGATCATGTTTATTGCAACATGGTTATTCATTTAAGTTAGAGAATAATGGTTATTCTGTTTACATGAATGATACCTTCAATGGTCATGCACCTAGTGAGAATGGTTTGTTGAATCTTGATCATAGTAATACACATGTTCATAACATTGATGCCAAAAGATACAAAGTTAATAATGATAGTACCACATACTTGTGGCACTGCCGCTAAATGTCATATTGGTATAAAACGCATTAAGAAACTCCATGCTGATGGATCTTTGGACTCATTCGATTTTGAATCGGTTGAGACATGCGAACCATGCCTCTTGGTCAAGATGACTAAGGACCCCGTTTTCTGGTTTGATGGAGCGGGCAAGTGATTTATTGGAAATGATACATCTTGATGTATGCAATCCAATGAGTCTTATAGCATGCGGTGGATATCGTTATTTTCTTACCTTCATTGATGATTTGAGTAGATATAGTGTATATTTACTTAATGAAACACAAGTCTGAATCGTTTGAAAGGTTCAAGCAAATTCAGAGTGAAGTTTAAGATCATCGTGACAAGAAGATAAAAATGTCTGCGATATGATCGTGGAGGTAAATATTAGATTTACAAGTTTGGCATACAACTTAAGACAATGTGAAAGTTGTTTCACAACTCACGCCACCTGGAACACCATAGTGTGATGGTGTGTCCGAACGTCATAGTCGTGCTCTATTGGATATGGTGCGTGCTATGATGTCTCTTATCGTTTTGCTACTATAATTTTGGGGTTATGCATTAGAGACAACTACATTCACTTTAAATAGGGCACCATCTAAATCCGTTGAGATGACACCATGTGAATTAGGGTTTGATAGAAAACCAAGCTGTCATTTCTTAATGTTTGGGGCTGCGATGCTTGTGTGGAAAATGTTTTCACCTAATGAGCTCGAACCCAAAGCGGACAAATGCATCTTCATAGATTACCCTAAGAAAAGTTGGGTAAACCTTCTATCTCAGATCCAAGCATAAAGTGTTTGTTGCTAAAACAGGTCCTTTCCCGAGAAAAAAGTTTCTCTCGAAAGAATTGAGTGGGAGGAATATAGAACTTGATGAGGTTGTTGAACCTTTGTTCAACCAGAGAGTAGCGCAGCGCAGGAAGATGTTTCTGTGAAGCATACGTTAGTTGAAGAGGAAGTTAATGACGATGATCATGAAGCTTTGGATCAAGTTACTATCGAACCTTGTTGGTCGACAAGGATGTGTACTGCTCCTGAGTGGTACGACAGCCCTGTCTTGGAGGTCATGTTGTTGGACAACGATGAACCTACGAGCTGTGGAGAAGCGATGATGGGCCCAGATTCCGACAAATGGTTAGAGGCCATGAAATCCGAGAAAGGATCCATGTATGAAAACCAAGTATAGACTTTGGTAGACTTGCTCGTTGGATGACAGGTCGTCGAGTACAAATGGACCTTTAAGATGAAGACAGACATTGATGGTAAATGTCACCATTTATAAAGCTCAACTTGTTGCAAAGAAGTTTACGACAAGTTCAAGGAGTTGACTACAATGAGACTTTCTCACTCATAGTGATGCTAAAGTCTGTTGGAATCATGTTAGCAGTTGCTGCATTTTTCAATTATGAAATCTAGCAGATGGATGTCAAAACATTGCTTCCTTAAACGGTTTACTCGAGGAAAGGTTGTATGTGATACAACCAGAAGGTTTTGTCAGTCCTAAGGATGCTAAAAGGTGTGCAAGCTTCAGTGATCCTTCTATGAACTGAAGCAAGCATCTCGGAGTTAGAATATACACTTTGATGAGGTGATCAAAGTTTTTGAGTCGATACAAAGTTTATGAGAAACTTGTATTTACAGTAAAGTGAGTGGGAGCACTATAGAGTTTCTGGTAAGCATATGTGGTTGACATATTGTTGATCGGAAATGATGTAGAATTTCTAGAAAGCATAAATGGTTGTTTGAAAAGAGTTTTTTCAAAGGAAGACCTGGATTAAGCTACCTAATTGTTGAGCATCAAGATCTATAGATCAAGATGCTTGATGAGACTTTCAAGGAGTACATACCTTGACAAAAAATTTAAAGAGTTCAAAATGGATCAGTCAGAGAAAGATTTCTCGCCTGATTTGTAAGGTGTGAAGTTGAGTGAGACTCAAAGCTCAATAACGGCAGAAGAAAGAGAAATGACGAACGTCGTTTCCTATGCCTTAGCCATAGGCTCTATATTATGCCATGCTATGTACTGCACCTGTGTGTGCCTTGCCATGAGTCTGTCAAGGGGTACAAGAGTGGTCCAGGAATGCATCACTGGACAACGGTCAAAATTATCCTTAGTAACCAAAGGACTAAGGAAATGTTTCTCGATTATGAAGGTGACAAAGGGTTCGTCGTAAAGAGTTACGTCGATGCAAGCTTTAACACTAATCTGGATGACTCTTAGTAGCAATCTGGATACGTATAATGGAGCAGCCATTTGGAATAGTACCAAGTGGATTGTGGTAGCAGTGTTTACGGTTTGACATAGAGATCTGCATAGTACACACAGATCTGAATGTCGTAGACCCGTTGACTATAAGACCTCTCTCACATGCAAAGCATGATCGTGCCCTAGAACTCATTAGGTGTTAGATTCATAACAATGCAAATCACATGGTGATGTGAACTACATTAGTGACTCTAGTGCAAGTGGGAGACTGTTGGAAATATGCCCTAGAGGTAATAATAAATTAGTTATTATCATATTTCCTTGTTCATGATAATCGTTTATTATCCATGCTATAATTGTATTGATCGGAGACTTAGATGCATGTGTGGATACATAGACAAAACCATGTCCCTAGTATACCTCTAATAGACTAGCTCGTTGATCAAAGATGGCGAAGGTTTCCTAGCCATGGACATGAGATGTCATTTGATAACGAGATCACATCATTAGGAGAATGGTGTGATGGACAAGACCCAAACTACAAACGTAGCATATGATCGTGTCAGTTTAATGCTACTGTTTTCTACATGTCAAGTATCTGTTCCTATGACCATGAGATCATGCAACTCACTAACACTGGAGGAGTGCCTTGGTGTATCAAATGTCGCAAGGTAACTGGGTGACTATAAAGGTACTCTATAGGTATCTCCGAGGGTGTCTGTTGGGTTGGCATGGATCAAGACTGAGATTTTTTACTTCGTGTGACGGAGAGGTATCTCAGGGCCCACTCGGTAATACAACATAAAAACAAGCCTTGCAAGCAATGTGACTAAGTGTTAGTCACGGGATCTTGTATTATGAAACGAGTAAAGAGACTTGCCGGTAACGAGGTTGAACTAGGCATGGAGATACCGACGATCGAATCTCGGGCAAGTAACATACCGAAGAACAAAGGGAACATCATACGGTATTAACTGAATCCTTGACATAGAGGTTCAACCGATAAAGATCTTTGTAGAATATGTAGGAACCAATATGGGCATCCAGGTCTCGCTATTGGTTATTGATCGTAGAGGTGTCTCGGTCATGTCTACATAGTTCTCGAACCCACAGGGTCTGCACACTTAAGGTTCGGTGACGTTTCGGTAGTATATAGTTATGTATGGTGGTGACCGAAGGTTGTTCGGAGTCCCAGATGAGATCCCAGACGTCACGAGGAGCTCCGAAATGGTCCAGAGGTAAAGATTGATATATATGAAGTCCTATTTTGGTCGCCGGAAAAGTTTCGGGCTCATCGATAGTGTACTGGGAGTGCTTGTAGTGTACCGGGAGACCATCGGGAGGGGTATTTCGACCCAAGAAGCTAAATGGGTTGTGGGAGAGTGAATAACATCCCACACAAGGCCCATGCGGCTGGGAAGAGAAGCCCAAAGAGAAAAAGGTGGAAAAAGGCAAAAAGGCAAAAATAAGGAGGAGTCCTAGTCCTACTAGGATTGGAGGAGGAATCCTCCTCTCCTCCTTGGTTCGGCCAAAGCCTCCTAGGGCTGGCCCTTTAGCCAAGCCTCCTCTTCTCTTCCTCTTATATATACTAGAGGTTTTAGGGTTTTGCACTAGGTTTTTTCAGCCATGTGCTACCCGTTCCTCTAGTGCATAGTTTCTCCTCTAGATCGGTTTTCTGAAGTGCTTGGCGAAGCCCTCCCGAAATTGCTCCACCACCATCGCCGTAGCACCGTCACGCTACCGAAGAAATCGTCTACCTCTTCTCTCCCTCTTGCTAGATCAAGAAGGCGGAGATCCTCATCGAGCTGTACGTGTGCTGAACGCGGAGGTGTCGTCCGTTCGGCGCTAGATCGAAAGGACCGTGATCAAGATCGCGAGACGGATCGTGATGAGATCGCGGGACGGATCATGATGAGTTCGCGAGACGGATCATGATGAGTTCACGGGACGGATCGTGATTGGATCGCGGGACGGATCGTGATGAGATCGCGAGACGCTCGGCAATTTGGATCGCGAAAACGTTCGACTACACCAACCGCGTTTCTTAACACTTCCCGCTTAGCGATCTACGAGGGTATGTAGATCTATTATCCCTCTCGTAGATGCTCATCACCATGGATAGGTCTTGCGTGAACGTAGGAATTTTTTTGTTTCCCATGCGATGTTCCCCAACATCTATATGATAAATAAGTTGGGAGGCAAAACTTTAAGCCCCTATCTTTCTCTGTGTTCGATAGATGCCATTTGCTCTAAAAATATGCTTTGAGTGTTAGCAATCATGGAATACTATATGACAGTTGAGTATGTGGAATTTGCCAAATCAAAGCTCTTACACAGAGCCTTCCTGAAAATAATATGAATTGAAATTGTTTGGTGACCGAAAGCATAGTTTGTTAGTTTTCAAGAGACTTTATGGTCTATACTTTAACATGTGTATAGATTGTTACTTCATCATGAGAAGTTTTACGAGATGAGCTACTGTTTATGATATATAATGATGCTAAGAAAAGAGTTTGGAACTATCATTGATCAAATTTATGCACTATGCTAGCATTCACACTTCATAAATTATTTCTTTTATCATTTACCTACTCGAGGACGAGCAGGAATTAAGCTTGGGGATGCTGATACATCTCCAACGTATCTATAATTTATGAAGTATTCATGCCATGTTTTCAATAATTCTATATGATTTTGGTATGATTTTATTAGAACTAACCCGGACTGACGCTGTTTTCAACAGAACTACCATGGTGTTGTTTTTGGTGCAGAAAAAAGGTTCTCCGAATGGGCTGAAAATTTATGGTGATTTTTTATGGACCAAAAGAGACCCCCGAAGCACAAGATATGGGCTTGGAAGTGGACAGGAGGCCACAAGCCTGCTGGGTGCCCCCCCTATGTCGCGCCCCTATGGCTTGTGGACTCCTCGAGCATCCCCTTGACGTGAGACGGACGCTAAAAATTCCTATAAATACAGAAACCTCCAGAAAGAAATCTAGATCAGAAGTTCCGCCGCCGCAAGCCTCTGTAGCCACGAAAAACCAATCTTGGCCCTCTCCTGCACCTTGCCAGAGGGGGTCACCATCACCGGAGGCCATCTTCATCATCACGAAGGGGCCATCATCACCATGGAGGCCAAGGACCAGAGGGAGAACCTCTTCCCACCTAGGAGGGAGGCCATGGAGGAGGAAGCAAAAGGGGGAGACCCTCTCCCCCTCTCTCTTGGTGGCGCCGGAGTGCCATCGCGGGAACCATCGTCAGGGTGATCATCTTCATCAACATCACCGTCCTCATATCTTTTCAGCGGTCCACTCTCCCGCATCTTGCTGTAATCCCCTACTTGAACATGGTGCTTTATGCCACATATTAGGATCAAATGATGTGTTGCCATCCTATGATGTTTTGAGTAGATTTATTTTGTCTTTTGGGTTGATTGATGATCTAGATTGGTGTGAGTTGTATGTTTATTTTAGTGATGTCCTATGGTGCCTTCCGTGTTGCGCACACGTGAAGGATTCCTGCTGTAGGGTGTTGCAATACGTTCATGATTCGCTTATGGTGGGTTGCTTGAGTGACAGAAGCATAAACCCGAGTAAGGGGGTTGTTGCGTATGGGATAAAGGGGACTTGATGCTTTAATGCTATGGTTGGGTTTTACCTTAATGATCTTTAGTAGTTGCGGATGATTGCTAGAGTTCCAATCATAAGTGCATATGATCCAAGTAGAGAAATTATGTTAGCTTATGCCTCTCCCTCATATAAAATTGTAACAATGATTTCCGATCTTGTTAACAATTGCCTAGGATAATTCCGCACACCGACCCATTATTATTCCATACTCGCTATTTGTAATATATTGTAATATATTCTAACTTTATGGTAAAAGCACCTATTTATATTTTAGTTCTCTGATTTCATGCAAAGCTATTCTCTTCACACCCACAACATAGTTTTATTTCTCGTTTCTAGTTGGAAGCAAACGTTCGGTGTACGTAGAGTCATATCGATGGCAGATAGGACTTGAGAGAATATTAATCTTACCTTTAGCTCCTTATGGGTTCGACACTCCATACTTATCACTTCCACCTATTGAAATTGCTATGATGATTCCTTGCACTTGGGGATTATTAAGAAGCTGCCAAAGGACAAGAGCTAGCCTGCTAATCACCTCAGCTAAACCTCACAACAGATTTTCAAAAATCAGAACTCACCAAAAATCATATCATTAGCTCAACGATTCTTCAATTCAGCAGCCACCAGTTGAGCTTGTAAGATCTTAATCTCCTGGGCCTGTCGGGTGTTTTCGGCCCTTAGTGCATTGACGACATCCACCTTTTTGGGCCACAACATGTTGGTTTTCTTGGCACTGCGACTCCGTGTACATCAAATCCTCGCGGGCCTGCTTAAGATCTCTCTCAAGATGACATAGGACTTTCGCTGGTACATGGGATTATGTCGTGAGGCCATCTCCTAAAATACCAATGGCGCTAATAATATATGCCAGACAAGCACTTACCGTGCGCCTCCATGTTGAGTTTCTTCACCTGCTCCACCTCAGCCAAGGCGACATCTAACTTCACCTTCGTTTGTGTGAGCGCCTCGGTCAGTTGACCATTCTTTGCCTGAGCTTCCTGTCAAAGGATGGCATGTACTATTAGATATGCAAGCCTTTCTACATCCACATTTCACCCATATCAAGCCTTAGGGGCTACTACCATACTTGGTAGTCTTGTTTGCCTTCAAGCAAATAAAGAAATACACGAAGAACTTGAAGGAATGTGAACTTGGGTGAAGCCTCACCTGTAAACCTTACGACAAGATGTCCAGTGACTGATCAAAAGCACCTGAGGTCGCCCCAAGATATGCATCCACCGCACTAAGGGCATTGAACTCCCGATCCGAGAAGGCTGGATTCCTTAAGGCAGCCTTTCGCCGTCGATAATTCGCGGGCACATTGGATCTCGGAAGGAGTAGCTGAACTGGTCGACGAGTCCTCGAGATGGGGCACCTCAGGAGTAACTCCCACAGTAGGGTGTGCCTCCGCTTCCCTGTGCAAGGTTGTCATTCCCTCGGCCCTCGCGCTCGCAGCCATAGAAGAAGGCAAGGCTTGCCTGAGAATAATCAAAGGGGTTAGGACCTGACATGGTACCTTCTACACATATAATAATTGAGAAGTTACATGGTAACTGAGGGGGCACTTTTGCCTGTCATCATGACCTCAACACGTGCGTCTTGCACCTCCCATGGGGACCCCCTTGAAGATTCGCCTCTCCGCGTTGACATTTGGAATGTCGTCCCTTTGGAGGAGGAGTCAGGTGGCTAGGGGTCGGAGGGCGAGCAACTCACTTTCTACTAGGGGAAGGGAGTGTTACCGATGAAGCTGGCCTCATTCCGGGAATGTAGGGGGGCAATGGCCACCCTTGAGCCATCAAGTCTCTCCAAGAAAAATTTCCGCCCTTCATAGATAAGGGCTAGGTATCCATCTTCATTAAAGAGGGGATCCTCGGCTCAACAGTGCGACTCCGGCTCGGGGGCCATGCTGCTTATGGCCTCAATCCAATGCCTCCATCTCTGTTCAAAACTAGTGCATGGTTGGTTAGGTTAATTATCAAATACTTCGGATGGACGAGGGAAGTAAAAGAAACTTACTATGTCTGTGGGATTGTAGTAGGACAGCCCATCCCAAAATTGTCGCTTGGCGAAGTCCTCTGCCACTCCCTGATAAATATCATTTAGTGCTGATCCAAAGGCTTCTTGATCACAAAAGTCCTCTCGGATTGTTCATGAGGTGTCTTCGGTCCCGTTGAGCTCACACAACAGACAAGGGCACTGCCGAAGTGGTTGAACTCTTCGGCTCATCGCCGTGGCCATTACATCTATTATAGTAAGGCCGATGCTCGTCAATTGCTTCACCCGAGCTGCCAGCTAGGTAACTTTAGCACTTTCCTCTTGAGAGGCCCCCTGTAGCCTCTAGCTATAACTCCTGCCCCGAGGCTCCATGGAGAACGAAAGGAGTCAGGGCCAAACTGGGTCGAGGAGAGGAGCATCGTCTATGTAGAACCACTCGGTTGACCATACGTTAGTGTTCTCCCAAGGTGTGTCTGATGGATACCCGCCCCCTCGATCCGACAGACTTCATCTATCCTGACCTCATACAATTCTCAGCAAAAGAACAGGGTGTCGGTGTCAAAACTGGCGGATCTCGGGTAGGGGGGCCCATGTTGTGAGACTAGAATCGATGGTAATAGGAGACGATGTTTACTCGGGTCCGGGCCCTCCTGTGGAGGTAATACCCTATGTCCCGCTTGATTGTATTGATGATATGTAGGTTACAAAGTTGATCTACCTCGAGATCAAAGAGCTAAACCCTAGATGAGTTGTCCTCTGTCTACAACCAAAAACCCTCCGGCTTATATAGGAGTTGAGGGTACCTAGGGTTTACACATGGTCGGTTACATGTTGAAGGGATAAACATGCCTATTCACTACTCCAAACGTGGAACATGCCACGATTCTAGAAGCTTCCTTCCTGGATACAGGGCCTTCGATCGATCCAATGCTCAGCAAACGATCCATACAGTCCGGCCCATAAGAAACAGGCCGGCCTCCCAAGGACCCCTTAAACAAGGACTCCCTCCATAGCCCCCGAACTAGCCTCCAATGCCAAGGGTCTTAGTTACAACTTTGCTTGATCAGCGTCTTCGGCTTGCGAGGCGAGTTCTTCTCCTTAATCAGTGATTGGCCGGGTTTAGTTCGGCCTCCGATGGCATGTAGTTTTTCCCGATCTTTGAATCGCCCAAACACCATGAATAGCTCAGCTTTGAAGGCTAAGCGTCAAGGAACAAACAGAATTCCCTGACAACCTTTTTGACGAAAGGTCGCGGCCCATCGCGACCGTTGGACCACTTGCAGAAACTTGAACCGCAATTCGAGGCCGTTTTCACACGAGATATGTTTAATCGTGCGCACATAACGGCACACACACCTTGGGAAGCAGAGCGATACGCGGTGCAGCAGAGGGAAGTTAACCAGCGACCAGCCCCATAAGAAGGGGAAAACCCAAGGCATAGCCATGCTCCTTATTTGCATCCTTTGCTTCCCCAATCTCCTAAGCTTCCAGAGCCCAGATCTAGTTTTTCCACCCCTTCCTCCTCCAAGCTTGACCATGGCGGGTTCTGGTTCCAACGGCAAGTGGGAGGCCTCCACGATCACCGGCTGAGACATCCGGGACCTCAAGGATGCCGGCTACCTCCCCGTCAATGTCTACCACCGCGCGTCGAAGAAGGGATAGGTGATTCCTTCTACCAAGCCGGGCGAGAGGGTGGTGTTCATCCCCCACTTCATCTGGGGACTGAGCTTCCTGCTCCACCCCTTCATTAGGGGACTCATGTTCTTCTATGGCCTCGACTTCCACAACCTCCCGCCAAACTCCTTCATGCATATATCGGCCTTCATCATCATCTTCGAGGACTTCTTGTGGGTCGAACCGCACTTCGGACTATGGCTTAAGATATTCAATATCAAGTCGAAGTGTGTCACAAGCGAACATGCAGACTACGGCGAGGCAGTAATCAGCAAACTCCTCCGTGTCGGATGGCTGTCCAGCACCTTCATCGAGACCATCAAGATATGGCAAAAAGAGTGGTTTTACATCACCGAGCCAAGGGAGGATTGTTGAGATGCTCCGGCCGAACTTAGATCCGGTCCCCCCACCAAATTGACTTCATGGCTCCGAAAGGGCCTCAACTGGGGGTCAGATATAGAGGCGGACGACCTCCAGAAGTGCATTGCCTCCATGATCAGAGGCGATATCGAGATGGCCAACATGGTCCAGATTATGCTCCGGCGATGCATCCTCCCCTGCCAGCGCTGAGACTCTCCCATGTGGGCTTATCGGCTTGACAATGAGAATACTATTCGTCAGCTCTTCCACACTACTCGTGAGAAGCTGTGGAAGGCGTTTTTCAAGGCCTAGGAGAACCAGCTAGCCGAGGAGGAGGATCGGGGTCTACACGCCGATAAACCTCCTTCCCAGGTATAATATAGTTTTGTTTGATCGACTTTGTTTTCTGAAAGAAAATCTAAGCACTTTCCGATCACCTCTACAGAAATGGCTAAGCAAGGCCACGGACATCAACTGCCTGACGCCTCAGCCCGAGGACATCAGGTCCAGGATGTTGTCGGAGATGCTCGTCGTGGTGCCTTACAAGGCGTCAGAGAAGAAGGAGAAGAAGAAGAAGAAACCAGGCCGAGGAGGCCTTTGTATAAGGGACCATCCGGATGTTGTGTTCGGGGAAACCCATGCCTCCTCCAGTCAGGAGGAGGAGCATGATGACGAGGGGGAAGGCGATTCCCCCCTCGCAAGAAAGAGGGCGGTGTCATCGGACGCCACGGAGGATGTTCCTCCTTCTGCCCCGAAGAAAGCGTGTCGACCAGAGGTAATTCTGTCTGACAACAGTTCAGACTTGGACATCGAGTCTGACGACTTCGAGAAGGTTCCACGAAGGAACCTAAGGGTCAAGCCCCCGGCTTGAAGGTAAGGATCTGAAGACTTCCTTAACTTATTAACGATAAGTTTTAAAGGTTATTAACATGTGAGCGCTTATTGATTCATAGCCCACCACACGTTCTCCCCACCAACCAGGTTTCGGACGGGGAGACCCCGCCCGCCGAGCTGGCGGAGAGCAGGACTGCATCACATCCCACTCCTCCAGGCTCCACGAAGGATGCCACGGAGGTGTCATCCTAGCAGGCTCCTATAGAGCCGGGCACCAGCGGTGGGGGTGACAACGTCATGGTCGAGGTTAATGCCTCGGCCATCAAAGACTGGGGGAGGATCCCCTCCCGGATACTAAGGAGACCGGACGAGGGGAAGTCCAATCCCCTCCAACGCTGTCTCCGGAGCACACAACGCCTCCGAAGGCACCAGCTCAATCCCCGGTTGGAGATCAAATTAACCGATCACCACCGGCGCCACCGACCAATGGGTGAACGGTGATGGGGGAGGCTCTATCAAGTGCCTTCATCTCTAAGGAGCACCGCACTCTTGTGGGTGCGGTTTTACAAAGCATTCAGTCCGTTGATAGCGGACTAAAGGAGGATTTCAACGGTCTCTTGACGGGCTTCCAGGTGAGCCACGTGATACTTTGTTTGCAAAATATTATTTTCTTTATGCTATCATTATATACATGCAGCCCCCGAGCCCTAGGTGAGTTTGAAAAAAAACTGACCTGGGGTCAATCATAGATCGTTATCCCGACTATGTACGGGACGATATTTGTTCAGAACGTTCTAACGGCCCTTAAGAGGACCGAACATAGGATCATATTGATGATAGTTCAGAAGTTTTGAACCCATGTAACCTGATAGGAATTTGTTTTTTTACAGGCTTCGTTCGGCGGCGGCTATGAATGTCGTCGAGCTAGACGAGCTGAATCGGAAGCTGAAGAGCTTCGAAGATGAGCTTGATGCTCTGAACAAGAGATTCGATGAGGCGCAAGGTAAGCCCGATTCAATATCCAAAAATTGTCGTCATCATACTATCGATGCAGTATTCCTATTTTTGATGCTTACATAGCCTTGGCGAAGGAAATTGAGAAGCTCAAGTCCGATCTGCAGAATGCGAAGCAGGAGGCTACGGCCGAGAGCGCGACGGTCGAACAAGCGGCTACCGCGCTTTCCGCCTTAAGAGCCACCAGCGACAAGCACGAGGCTCGGGTGGAGGAAATCTAATAGGAGCTCAAAGACGCCGGCCAAAAGTGCGAGGTCCTCGAGCAGAAAGGCAAGGAGCAGGCCGCCGAACTATCCACCCTGAAAACCGATCTCTAAAAGGGGCGGGTGGATAGGCGGTTTTTTGAGGAACAAGTCTGCCAAGCTAAGGTTATCACGGATGGTAAGCCGTATTTATTACAGTGTGTCTTCAGGGATAGCAAGTTCGAGTTGCTTACCCAGGTGTGGCATTCCTCAGGTGCCTGCTCTGACCTCCAGAAGAGCGCAACGGACGCGAATCAGTTCTATACTTCGCGGGGAGAGGGAGATGAAGCTCGACTATTTTGGGCGCAATTCGAAGCCTCCGAGCGCTCTTCTCTTCTCGTCGAGCAGCTGAAGCAGTTGATGGAGCTACATAGGATGGAGGAGCCGGCCATGAAGGATCTTTGTATTCGGCTATGGCCCAACAAGCCACTGCCGTGCAGCTACTTCGGCCTGGTGCAGAAGCTGAGTGACGCCTCGCCCCGGATCGATGCACTAAGACGTTCCTCCTGTATCGAGGGAGCTCGGATGGCCTTTGCGAAGGACAAGGTGCACTGGCCGGGGCTTGATCCGATGAAGATAGCCACCGCCCCTCCGCCTCTTGAAAAGGAGCATAGGTGCCCTGAGCTATACTTCTCCGGAGTAATGGAGGGTGCTCGGGCAATAGAGGCGTAGTGCTAAAAAAACATTTATGAGTAAATGTATTGTAATATGTCCGAAGACATTTTAAAGTTTAAGGTTATTATACATGGTTTATCATGTTTTTAATGTTTTGCATTCCTTATAACTCCTGTGTGGCCGTTGAAACTGAAAGCTACGAGTCGTCGGCTTCAGCCCCCATGTAGATGCTACATGGGTGTCTCTACCTATGCACTATACCCTTACCCGAGCTATCGAAACCCGAAGGCGGTCGAGTGCGGCGGACCAGGCAATTAGACCATAATGCTTTATTGCTTTCACTTAGCCGTAGGGGCGCGAAAAAGGACTGCGGGGGGCTGATGACTAGCCCCCGGTATTTTGTGATGTTCGGATGAACCATGGCTAAAGACAATATCACATGGTTTGTACGAATACCAAACCCATCGTATGACATGGGATAACCTCTGACGAGGTCTTGAGTATAACACTTAAGCTTGGATTCGCAGACCGGTTCTTGCATGCTATGACAATCAATTTTCAGCTTTCTCCTCTGAGGTGTTAGACCAGGCTAGCCGGAAACACAATCACAGAGGTTCTCCCTTTGCCCTTTTAGCCAAACGAGCGAAATGTAAAGGGGCAAGCACAGGAGCCCGGCAACCCAACTATTGACCCAAGACATAGTTTGGAACCAATGCATATAAAGCGAATACCAAGACGACAAACGCATAATCAATTGTGCATAAGGCGATTTTTATACTTGATCCCCCGGTCTATTAGCTGGTTATGTTGTAATGTACCGACCAGTTTCGCAAGAAGAGGGGGAAAATAGAATATGTGCCAAAAAGGACAACTAGACAACCATGTAAAATGGTCTTTATATTTTGCTCAACAACTCTTATTGCTCAAATTGCCGAGGCAACTGTTTATAGGTATTTGAAATATAATTTTTATAGGAGTGGTTGTACCAGGGGTCTTCGATGGGTTACCTGACGTCCTCGATGTGCCATGTCGCTTGTCTGCTCCTGCGCCTCCTAGGGAGTTGTGTACCTCAATGGGTGGTACTATTCGGCGAACGGATCTTGCAAACAAGGTCCTGAGAAGTCGTCGAAGTGTGGATGAGCTTTACGCCTTTAGCAGGCCCTTGATGGTACCTGCAGTGTGTCCGAAGACATTTGATGGTGGTAGTTTGGTCCAGCCGAACACTTACCTTTTTTCCCCACCGTCGCCCATGGAATCTTAAGTGCCAAGTTGTGCCTCCTTAGCACGTACTTTGCTCTTCCTAGGGCTGTGAGATGGGGGCGAGTCCCTATTTACGGGGAGAAGAAGGTTCTAAGAGTTCGGGATGAAACCGAACTCGTTTCCCAACCTTGCGTGCCTTTATGGCAGGTGTTGGGTTTTGCCGATCATGATTGTAGTGGAATTCGACCGCCAGGGCTAGCGCATGTTCCTCAGTTCGGAGGGAACGGTCTATGTTGCCATTAACAGTAAAGGCCCCCTTGGGGCTGGGCATATTGATCTTGAGGTGTGCATAGTGTGGGACGACATTAAAACGAGCGAACGTTGTTCGGCCGAGCAGGGCGTGATAGCCGCTGCAGAAAGGTCGAAGATCGAGTCTTCGCTTCGAAAGTTATCGGGCGAACCGAACACTACTTCTAGGCTTATAGAGCCTGTGCACTGGGCTTCGACACCTGGAATCACTCCTTTGAAGGTAGTGTTGCTGGGTTTGATCCTTGACGGATCTATACCCATCTTTTTCACCGTATCTGAGTAAATCAGATTTCGGCTACTTCCTCCGTCCATGAGGACTTTAGTGAGGTGATACTCGTCTATGATGGGGTCTAGGATGACTGCGGCCAAACCCCCATGACGGATACTGGTCGGGTGGTCACGTCGATCAAAGGTGACCGGGTACGCCGACCATGGGTTATACTTTGGGGCTATAGGATCTATGGCGTAGACCTCTCGAAGTGCACGTTTCCTCTCCTTTTTGGGTATATGAGTGGTGGATATCATGTTTACGGTTTTCACCTCTGGAGGGAACTTCTTTTGTCCTCCACCAATCGGACCCCGAGGCTCATGCTCATCCTTGCTGCATGGGCTCTTGACTTGATCCTCGGATGTGAGTTTGCCGACCTGTTTGAATACCCAACAGTTACAGTTAGTGTGGTTGGCGGGCTTCTCTTGGGTGCCATGGATTTGGCAAGGCCTTTCCATGATCTTCTCCAACATGGTGGTTCCGTCGTGATTACCTTTAGGAGGCTTCTTCCGCTGCCTGGGTCGAGAATTCCGGAAGCCGGCGTTAACGTCCGTGTCATCGGCATCACTATTGTTGTGCCGGTGCTTATTCTTGTTACGCTTTGGTTTCTCGTTACCATCCCGAACTTCAGAGGTTCCGGGGTCCCCAGGGTTGTGGCTCCGTCTTGCGAGTCAGCTATCCTCACCCATGCAAAAGAGGGTCATGAGGGATGTAAGGGCGGACATTATCCGAGGTTTATCCTGGCCGAGCTAGCGGGCCAACCATTCATCCCGAATATTATGCCGGGAGGAGGCTATTGCCTCAGCGTTTGAGCAGCTAACAATCTGGTTTTCTTGGTCAAGAACTGATTCCAGAATTTTCGCGTGGACTCTCCTGGCTTCTGGACGACGTTGCTCAAATCGGAGGAGTCCGGCGGCCGAACATAGGTGCCCTGGAAGTTAGATCGGAATGCATCCTCTAGATCTTCCCAGCATCCTATGGAGTTTTCGGGGAGGCTGTTCAACCAATGTCGAGCTGAACCCTTAAGTTTTACGGGTAGATATTTGATGGCGTGTAGATCATCTCCTCGCGCCATGTGGATGTGGAGGAGGAAAATCCTCAATCCATACGGTTGGGTCAGTTGTCCCATCGTATTGCTCTATATTTACAGGTTTAAACCCCTCCGGGAACTGATGCTGCATCACCTCGTCCGTGAAGCATAGTGGGTGGGCGGCACCTCTGACCCGAGCTATGTCGCGTCGGCAATCGGCGTCTGTTCTAGCCCGGTTTCGTTCTCGGCCTATATTGTTGCGGTCGAGCCAAGGCCGGTACCCATCCTGTTGATCGGGTGAGTACCCTCTGGATCCGTAGATGGACCTTGTGCGACCTGCCCTATGGTCCAGGTCGTGCCGCAGGTGAAACCCGTCATCGGGTTCTATTGGCTCTTTTCTTCGTCTTCGGGGTATCGCCGGCCTATAACCGGTGTAGTCAGCTGTCCTATCTCGTCCTCGAGGAGGGCGGTCTGGCTTGTCGTATGGGTTATGTTTGGGAGACGACGTGTCAGTAAGCTCGTCATCGAATTGTCGCAGCAGCCTTCTGCATGGATAGCTCTTAGGTTGGTCCGATAGACCGGTACCGTATCCCTCCTCAGCTGAGAGGACTCCGGCCATCGATCATTGAGGTTGTCCTGTTCGGCCTTAAGCTGTCATTCTTTTGCTTCCAGGCTGTGGGCCATGGCTATAAGCTATTGCCTGAATAGTTCTTGATCTTCAAGATTATCGAGAATGTCGAAGTCATCGGGTTCCGGGATGTGCTCCTCCTTGACAGGGGGAGGTAATTGTCATCCTCGAAATCATTTAGGTCATAGGGGTTGCGCTGGTCTACAGGCCTCTCCTGACCCTCTAGCGGGTGTTCGGGGACATCGGGATCGTCAAGGTCTTTCGGGGTATCTCCGTCCCCGGTGCCGATGATAGCTTTCCTTCCCTTTTTTCCTTTTGACCATTTATGCGTCTTCCGGCGCCTTGATGGCGCTTCCCGCGACTTGTAGCCATCGTTTTTGGGCATGTTCTTGCCATTAGCGCCTGGAGCATCCACCATGTAGAAGACGTATGTGGAGGTGGCGGCCCATCGTCCAGTGTTAACGGGGGTGGGAGCACAATCCTCCTCATTGATGTATTCTGCCTCCTCGGAGGCATAGTCCAACACGTCGCTTAAATCTTCGACTGTGGCTATCAAGTGGGTGGTGGGTGAGATGAAAAATTCATCCTGACCCGCCTTGAGACTGATCTGAGCATGGATCAGGGTTGGGTCGTCGGTAAACTTCATCGAAGAGATCCGATCTAGGGCCTCATTGAGTATCGAGAGCTTGATCGGGTCAACTTGCTCGGAGCTTTCGGAGTTGACCTCCGTCATGTCCATGCTAGGGGAGTGTTCGACAAGAATAGGTATCCGGTCATCTGGCACTATGGACGGATCCGGACTAAGAGCCAGGTCATTATCAGGGTAGATCCCATGGGCGTGACCAAGATAGGGATCCGAGGTTAAAGCCTCGGAGTCTTCGAGCATGGCAGGCAAAACTGCAAGCCCGGTTAGAGAAAGATCGCCTCGAGAGTCTACAGAGAACTCTAGGTTCCCGAATCTGACCTCTTGGTCACGGGCGAAGCTTCCGACCCGGCCTAGATGGCCGATCGGATCAGCGTGCAGCACAATGCTGCCGAAGGCGAAGATCTATCCGGGGACAAAGGTGTCCATGTTGCGGACCTCTTCATTGATGACGACGCAAGCCATTGATTCCTTTGGTGATCACAGCAGAACTCTCAATGAAAGCACCAATGTCGGTGTCAAAACCGGCGGATCTCGGGTAGGAGGTCCTGAGTTGTGAGACTAGAATCGATGATAACAGGAGACGAAGGAGATGATGTTTACCCAGGTTTGGGCCCTCCTATAGAGGTAATACCCTACGTCCTGCTTGATTGTATTGATGATATGTAGGTTACAAAGTTGATCTACCTCGAGATCAAAGAGCTAAACCCTAGATGAGTTGTCCTCTGTCTACAACCTAAAACCCTCCGGCTTATATAGGCACCGAGGGTATCTAGGGTTTACACATGGTTGGTTACACGTCGAAGGAATAAACATGCCTATTCACTACTCCAAACGTGGAGGACACGCCCCGATTCTCGAAGCATCCTTCCTGGAGACAGGGCCTTCGATCGATCCAATGCTCGACAAACGACCCATACAGTCCGACCCATAAGAAACAGATCGGCCTCCCGAGGACCCCTTAAACTAGGACTCCCTCATAGGGCACTACACATAAATACTTTCTCCATAGCCCGAAGTGTGCCTCACATCCGAGGTGCATCTTGCAAAAGGGTGACGTACTCGGCGATATGTAAAATGGAATTGGGGGTAAAGTGGTGAAGCTGCAGCCCATAGAACTCCAATAGGCCCCAAAGGAAGGGGTGAAAGGGAAACCATAAGCCGCGTAATAAGAAGGAAACGAAGCTTACCCTTTCGCCCTCTTGAGGAGAAGAGTGATTCTCTATGTGCACTTGCCCGCTCACGGATGTCAAGCCGGAGCGGGTCCCTGTCAATTTTGAATCTGGCAAATATCCTTGCTTGGCCAGGTGCTCTAATTGAACGCGTGTGATGGTGCAACTGTCTCGTTCGCCTCTAACAGGACCATGAGGGCGCCTCGAAGAGCCAGCGTCGCTCGCCATGAAAAACTCTTGAGGGTGGACTTGGGAGAAGGGGGGCGCTTGCGCGATTTGCTTTAAAGGAGTCGGAGGTGCGTGGTAAATTCGCACGCGTGGCTTGCCAATAAAAAAGGGGAAAAGGCCGATGCTTCAACATTTTGCCATAAAGCGGTCCAATTCCCCATAAGAGGTGGTTACGAAGGTCAGTAATTAGACGCCAAGTGTGATGGAGTCACGTCCGCCGGGCATAATCGCTAACTTAGCTGAAGACTTTCTGAAACTGAGCTAGAGGAACAAAGGAAACTCACCTATCGAGCCAAAGACTACGGGAACCAAAGTCCCGGAGCATCTTCCTCGGCATCGAAGACCAGCTCAAGGGCTACTGATGGTGTCTTGGAATAAAGGGAGCTAACCTAGTCGGCCCAGGCTCCTCGGATTGGACCGATGGGTCCTCCTCCTTCTCAAGATGGACTCCGGAAGCTGCACGACATGGTGTTGGACTACATCTGCCGATGGCTTGACGTATACTTCAAGATTTCTCCTCTCGTCTCCATGCCAAGCTACCGACCTTGTAACCCTAGATACCCTGCCTAACATGTATATAAGCCATAGGGTTTAGCCCGTAGAGGGGGCATCAACACAATATCATTCGCCTAGCCCTAGAGTTCAAACACATGTGATGATCTCGAGGTAGATCAACTCTGTACTTGATACTTCTCCGTTGATATAAACAAGAGCGGACCATAGGGTATTACTTCCATCAAGAGGGCCCGAACATGGGTAAACATCGTCTCCATGTTCCTGTTACCATTCGTCTGAGATCCACAACTCGGGACCCCCTACCCCGAGGTCTGCCGGTTTTCACACCGACACATGCCCACACTCAATGTGATATCCGGTTTAGATACACAAAGGTAAATCAAAGATCCAATCATAGAATGATATACCATTTGATCCAATGCTCTACCACTGGGATCAAGGTCAAGTTGGCATGTTGTTGGCTTAGGTGTCTTTGCCGCTTTGCCATCATCCATCTTGAACCTCCTAAGCATGGCTTGGGTATATTTGGCTTGGTTGATGAATGTTCCTTATCTTAGTTTTTCGACTTCAAATCCAAGAACTCTCCCACCATAGACATCCCAAACTTGTCGGTCATTAGCTTAGCAAACACATCATTGGAAGCTTTGTTAGGAGAACCAAATATAATATCATTAACATATAGTTGGCGTATGAAGAAATCCTCTTAGTAAAAAGGGTGGGTCAATTATCCCATTTCAAACCTAAAATCTCCAAACAACTCAGTAAGTGCTCATACCGCACACATGTGGCTTGTTTAAGGCCATAGTGTGCCTTATCAAGCTTATATACATGATTGGGGAACTTGGGACCCTCGAACCTTGGGGTTGTTTGACATGTGCCAACTCATTAAGAGGACCATTAAAAAATGCACTATTCACATCCATTTGATGTAACTTGAAATTATGATGTGATGCATATGCAAGCAACATGCAGATAGATTCAAGGCGAGCAACGCGAGCGAAAGATTCATCGTAATCGACACCCTCGACTTGGGAGAAACTTGAGCTACCATTCTTGCCTTGTTGTGAACCACACTCATAGGGATACACGATTGAAACATTGTCCAAATCCATTTCAATTTTGAACTATTGGTGCTAACATCAAAGTACAACTTCATATCAACTTTGAGTTTGCATACTATGGAAAATTCTCTTCTAGTTGGTCCAACAAAACGTGTTTTCCTTGAATCGAAGTTATAGATCTTGTTTTAGTAGAAGCAATTCTTTCTTGCAAAAAAGCCATTTATGTACTAAGAGTACGTTGATAACCCACCGTGGAGGGCATTCTCGCTAATAAAGCGGATACCTCTGATCCTTCTTGAACAAAACAAAAGATATTATCAATAAATAAAGTACATCTTGCTTATTACCATCTTGGAATATTCTGCCAAACCGACTCTATTTACGAGAGAACAATATAAAAGAAAAACATGTTTTGTCGGAAGCTCCGGCTAGCTTAGCAGCGGACTTTTGAAATGAAAAAAACCTATCAACTTCTTCATGACTTGTTTTCAAACAAAAGTTATGCCTATAAGTCGTAAATAACAACATATATCAATAGTTTATTAATTCAGAGTGGCTTATGTCAGCATGTTCACAAATTTAATAACGACTTGCTCTATTTGCATACTTTCATTCATAAAATACCAAGATTAATATGCAAAAGATCAATATGTCAATTCAGGAATTAACCAAAATATGCAATGTGTGACATCTTTCTTCATAGTAAATACACTCTTCGTCTCATAATATAAAAGCGTTCTTTACACTAATGTAGTGTAAAAACACTTATATTATGGGACGAAGGGATGTAATATGCTACTTTTAACATATGTCCTAATTTATAAATGAGTTGCTATTGTTAGGTTCTTTCAGAAAGCAACATAATTGATCTAAAATCAGATCATTAGTCTTTTGTAATTATGAACCAATCATCAAAAGTGGTAACTGCATGAATGTTTATGTAACACCCTGAGTTTTGTACCTTTACAAATTTGATGTTAACTAATGTTTGTTTTGGATTTTCTGAAGGATAGTAAACACCTTTTTTATAAGAAAAACCTCCTGGCACCAAAATTCGAAG
Source organism: Hordeum marinum (assembly GCA_022496015.1). Classification (NCBI taxonomy): domain Eukaryota; kingdom Viridiplantae; phylum Streptophyta; class Magnoliopsida; order Poales; family Poaceae; genus Hordeum; species Hordeum marinum. The sequence goes on from CM039673.1 coordinate 311,516,948, forward strand.
GTTTCGGTTTGAAATTGTGCGGTCTTTGTACAAAATAAATGAATTATCATGCGGTATCCCTCTGCTCCTCCGACCCCGCATCCGCTGCTTTAAATCCGTACATTTCAAGGCAACACTCCCAGCGAGGTCTCCTGTATACCTCCACAACCCCCTTCACCCCGCATGGAATCCGACGGCGAGCATTCGCCGCCGCACGCCTGCGGCGCTGGCCACCGCGCGTCGCACTCTCTCCCGACCTCGGCGGGCGGAAGCGTCTGCGTCTCCTGCGCCGCGGCCCTCCTCTCCTCCGCCTCCGCGCCGTCCCACCACGTCTCCCACGTGCTCGCCAGCCTCTCCCTCGCCCTAGCTGACCCGGCCTTCCTGGCGCCTCTCCGCGCCGCCCATCCGCGCCTCCTTGCGGTGCCACTAGTCGAGGCCCTCGCGGGCGCGGCCGCCCGCCGAGACGCCGCACTCGCCACTCAGGCGTCTGACCTCGCTGCCGACCTCGCGTCCGCCGTGGGCCCCCCTGCCGCCTCCGAGCTCGTCGCGCGCCTCGCCCACGTCGTCTCCTCGGGTTCCCTCGTCAAGCACTTCCACACGGTACGTATGCCGCTACCCCGTGCTACGCTGTGCTGAGATGCATGCTAGATATGGTGCTGGACGCTGCTGGGCAGGAAGAGGTGGTGGATTTTAGAAATAGTGCACACTAATTATGTTCTGGCATTTTAAGTGGAATGGTCGAAAGGAAATTATTCGATCTGTGTGAAAGAATGTGGTGAATAGTCCAGGATTTACTACTTAGTGAGCAGTCGGAACCAAAATTTTTGCGGCAGAAAACATGTCGCCTTATATTCTAGTTGTACAGCTCTCATATGGTAAATTGGTAACGACGCATAGCCAAGTGCATGATTGCACATGGACACACAAGTACATTTCTTATTATCGGCAGAGTATTCATGATCTATTTGATTCCATTTTGGACATTTTAGTGTTGATGAAGCTTTTTTGATGGGTCTTACACATTGTTGCTGCTTTATGCTATTTAATTTCATCATGCACAGTTCTATGCTTTAAATTACCGAACATGGATGAAAGTATTTTATTACTATAGCTTGGGATTTTCCAACTCCTACGCAGGATCATACAAGTTGTATCATGTGAATCATGCCTCTTTCATTCCTGTTCATATGTAGCAGTGTCCTGTTCCCTTAGTGTACAACTATATTCTGCTACTGAAACTATCATGTGATTTGGTGGTCTTCAAATGGTTGCATTTTATTGCTTGATGTTTTCTGCGTCACCATTGTTTTCATTCATCTCACGTGTAATTTCTAGTTCTGTATGTTCTTAGTACTCGTATGCACATTACATATCTTTTCCTTACGTTTTCTTACCACCATATGGATTGAGTTACAACTAGACAGAAACATCAGTTAGATTCGTTTTAGGTATTTATCTCCTTAGTTCCCCTCCAGTTTGGGTCCAGAATATTTCGCAATAAAGTATATTCGGAACTTGGAAGAGTTAATAGGGATGCTTATTATATTTACTACTTGAAATTCCCATCTAGAGAGGGTTAATGGTTGTATGTTGTCTTGTTCCTACTTCCCTCCCACCTCCAAACTTGTCACAGAAAACCCTCTTACAAAAAAAAAACTTCTAGCAAAATTTATTTCTATTGCTGCCTCTAACCAAAAAACACAAATGTCAAACAAACAAATCAACTTCTAACAAATATATTCTTGTGCCAGCAACTTATTTTCTCTGGTTCCCATAGTCCCCTGACCCGTGCTCATCCTCTTAGTTTTCCCAAATCACCACTGCCCAAAGTGGCTGCAATAGACTCAGCTCTGCCTTGTCCATGTCCCATCCTCTTCTTCACTGTTGAGTAAGGTCCCTGCTTCCAATCCGTGTGCATGATTTTTTACTTATCCACAGACCACCACAATTCAACACATGGTTGTTCAGGTAGGGAGTTAGACATTCAAGGCAGGGAAAAGCATAAAAAGTGCGGATTCATATTATTTTGTTAATGCCACTCTGGGAGCTGAGTTTGAATGTTACCACCAGAGAAACCTGCTCTTATGTTTCAGGGTGCAGCTTGATGATGATTGGCTTGCTTTACCTGTTCAATAATTGTGATTTCAACTATTGTATCTGATTCTTGTAAAGTGATTTGACTAGGCAGATTGGATCATTTTTAAATGTGAGCCACTTTGGGACTTTCTGCTGAATTAGTGGCAACACTACTATTTCAGTTTTCTTGAACTACTTTACTGCCACAATTTCTTAATCTTTGTCTTATCTCAGTGCAGCTACACTGTTTGGGCTTTTTGTTAAATTCCATCAAAGGTGCTGCAGCATACATTGGAGATGCACTTCCTCTTTTCTTAAATCTTGTTGACAATCTACGACTACCAAGGTGAAGACAACTACTGAATACTGATGATTTTATCTGATTTTCCAAATAGCTTTACTGAACAGCATCCTGAACTTACTTTGATACAGTGATGAGATTCGTGGAGAGATACTGTTCATGCTGTACAAACTCTCTCTGCTAAACGCTACCCCGTGGGACAATATATGTGATAATGACAATGTGGACCTTTCAGCAGTCGGGAAAAGTTTGCTTCAACTCTCGCTTGAAGTTCTACTTAAAACTCAAAATGATGCTGTTCGCTTGAACTGTATTGGTCAGTATATTTCTTCTCTTTGTTTTATATGAATGCTGATTGGTAAAAAAATAAATAGAGCATACTGGCATGTATCTTGCTGACTTGGCAAAGAAAAGAATACATTATGTGTTTTTGTACCATAACTGTATTACTTATTCTTATATTCTTTAATAACAGAAACACTTTGATGGTCTCCTAGATACAATTTTGATCGTTAGTTTTACCACAATATATGCGTAGAAATTTGACACAGTCAAGGTAATCTGTGAGGATTCTTCTCAATATTTTCACGTGAGCACTGTAAATATGAAAGATATAATTAGCTAAAGATTTAAAACTTTGACTGCAAAATTTCTGTTGTTTTAGGACCCTGTGACTGGAGAGAGTGATATCAAAAGTTGGCTTGCATAAGTAAAGGGACATAGATGCATATTGTCTGCAGTTATGTATGCAAAAACAAATTTGAAGCTGACATGAGCATTATGAGTCTAACGTAGTCTTGACTAGCCGCGTAACTAGTCTAGTAGTCTCAATCTGATTGTCGACTAGGTTCTTCGTGTACCCTAGCTCTGTGAGTCGAGGGGTTGAGCGATTAGTCGTGGACTAGTCCAGACTAGTTGGCGTGTTTGAGTTGATCGACTCAATTTGAAGGCATAAGTGAGCAGCCCGCGGAAGGGAAAACGGCAACCCTAGCTTTTCAGGCTCCTCCACAATGAGCTGCCTTCCCGCCTCACCTAGGGCCAGGCCGACGCCACCACCGGCGGTGGCCAGGAGCATTCTGCTCCTCTTCCTCCGCTGGATCCACCCCTCTGCTGTTGTGCTCCTCCCTTGCTGTCCTCCTCCCCTGGATCTGCCCCTCTGCCGCGGTGCTCCTTCTGGATTCCCCAGCGATGGCAAGCAAGTACCCCTCTGCTGTTGTAGCAAATAATTTCTCCCTTCTCTCCTTCCCTTCTTGGGTTTGATTCCTGCCCTGGCCATTGGATATAGAATTGGCCCAGTCCCAGGTTCTTCACTCACTTCCCATGCATTCAATTTTTATTGTATACTGTACAGTACAATATAGTATATACTACATACTATGTATTAGTAGCTGAGTACTGTAAGTTGAGTGCTACAGTAGCATGTCGACTAATCCGACAGTAGTCTAGAGTAGTCATGGTTAGTCTACGAGTTCAACCTCGGCTCTGTCTTGCTGACTCGTAATTCTTGAGCTGGCATAGATTTTGAGAGCTCCAGTATTTTAAGAATTGGCCAAGAGAAGAATTCGGATTAATGAGAGTTCCAGTATCTTACACATTTACAGTACTAACCTTCGAGGTTTTTTTTTTGTGATCAAATTTCCTGCAGTAGTATAACATGGATATCTCATATTAGCTGAACTAATGAATTTGTAGTTTCCGTTTCGATATAATTATGAAACAATTCATCAGTGTCGAAAATTCAAATCTATACTAGCATGTTATCTACTTGCTAGAATGCACGGTGATGTTTTGGTTGTTCTTCTACAGCATTGCTCCTTACACTAGCAAAGAAGGAGGCCTTTGATATTTTGCTGCTTGGCGACCTGAGTTTAATCAAGTCTGTAGAGGAAGAAGAGTCCACGCAGACAGATGATGTGCCCCTGAATGCTTCTATCGTAGTTCTATTTGCTGATGCTGTCAAAGGATCTCTGCTCTCTACGAATCTAGAAGTGCAAACTGGGACATTGGATTTAATCTTTCATTTCCTGTCATCTGATGCAAATATTTGTGTTGTACTTCAAACTTTGATAGATGAAAATGTTGCTGATTATGTATTCGAGGTTCTGAGGTTATCAGGTATGAGGAATAACCTTTTTCTTCATCAATTTCTGCGTGCTTTTCCTTTTCTCGTGATGGTTAATCAAGTCAGACTGTTTACATCTTCAGGAAATAATGATCCACTGGTAATTTCCTCTATTCAAGTACTATCACTTTTAGCGACTTCAGAGGAGATGTTCAAAGAAAAGCTTGCCATTGGATTTTCTACTCTGCTTCCTGTTCTTCATCATGTTACTGAGATTCCATTTCATCCAGTCCAGTCTCAAGTTCTACGACTTGTTTGGATCTGTATTGTTAATTGTTCTGGTATCCTGTCATTGTCCCAAGAGGAACAGATAGCATGTACTTTGACTCTAATTTTGAGAAGAAATGACAATGGTGAACTTGGAATGTGTTCTGAAACCTTTGCTCTTGTTTGCTCAATCTTAATAGAGATTATGAGGTCACCATCTGCTCATGATATTCAGAAACTACCTTCATTAATTGAAGAAGCATCAAAACATGCTATCTCTTTGACATTACCTCATGCGTATGACTGTGCGTCTCTCCTACCACATTCCCTTCGTCTTCTTAAAGAATCGCTTATATTCTGCCTTGAAGGGGATACAGATAAGATTTCTGTCAAGAAGGATCTTGAAGATAGTGTCATTGAAATTTGTGGAACTTATTTACTACATTGGCTTGACAGTGCTGTTGTTGATGGTAATGATGAGGAAACATTGGGAGAAATCCTTCAGATTTTCCATATTATTCTATCAAGCACATGTCACAATAAGCAACTCAAGTTTGCTGAGATGCTGGCATCATCCTCATGGTTTAGCTTGTCATTTGGATTCATGGGCTTATTCCCTACCGATCATGTCAAATCAGTAGTATATTTGGTCACTAGTTCAATTGTTGACAAAATTTTGGGCTGTAAATATGGGGAAACAATTAGAGATGCATACGTGTATCTGCCATCAGACCCTACGGAACTTACGTACTTACTTGGGCAATGTAGCTCGGAAGATTTCAACTTGGCATCATGTCAATGTGCTATTCTAGTTATACTTTATGCCTGTTCATTCTACAATGAAAGGTACGATCTGCTCCACTTGCTCCACATTTGGTAAAAAAAATGTTATTCTAATGTGATGCTTGTCTAACTGAACAGACTGGTTGCTGACAGCCAACTTCTGTCTTCAGTTGAGCAATACATCCTTCTAAATGGTGGGAAGTTCCCCTATGAAATTTCTGGTTCTGTGATGCTTACTCTGCTGGCCCATCTTTATGCCTTTGTCAGAGGCATTACATTTGGTTGCACCATTCAACATAGTCCAGAAGCTGAGAAAACTCTGTTCCATGTAATGGCATGTAAGGAGTGGGACTTGCTTTTTATCCGAGTCCACCCAATAGCACTAAAATGGCTCTTCCAGAAGGCAGAACTTCTAGAACCACTATCTTTCCAGATGCTAAATTTCTGCAGAACTTTCTGTGAAGACAAAACTGTTGTGCTTTCAAACAGCAGTCAGTTGGTGGACATAAAGATGGTTGCAGAGCTGGTATTTTCGGGAGAGACCAGGCTCTCTTCTTTACTTGTATCCTTACTGAATCAAATTATGAAGGATGGTACAGAAGATGAGGTCTTCTCAGTGGTTAATGTGATTGCTGAAATCCTAGTGATCTTTCCTTGTTCTTCTAGTCATTTTACATCATCTGGTGTTATAGATGCAGTTGGTAGTATATGTTGCTCCCCATATTCTTCAAGGATTAAAACAGTGTGTTCCCTTTTGATCTTTAACATTTTATACTCGGCAAGTGCGATGACAGTCTACTGGGAAGATGAATGGCTTGCTCTTACCATGAAGGTAGTCTTGTTATTTTATTTCTATATGAGTTGAAGGTTACATAATTAGCGTTTACCTTATTTTTCTCATGATATTTGCTTCGGTACACCTCCCTTTGCAAAGCTTACAATTTTCAATGCAAATAGATGATGTAGATGAACTTACCCCTTCATTAAAAAGGGTATTTTAGTACTTATTAAGGAGACCAGTTCTGATCACCCGACCCTAAAAGAACCGCCACCCCTTCAAACTAATCACAATCTCTCTCCTTATATTCTCCGTATGAGTACTGGATAATCTGCTGCCCATTCAAATCTTCGTTGCAGCTATTGAATTTCTTCATGCCTCTGTGTGCATCACGTTCCTACCTCAAAGTACTCGATTAGCAGAAGCACCAATTGTCTCTTCTCTGCAGTAACTAATCACTGTATATGTGAAGAGCCCTAGTTCATTGGATTGATTCTAAACTAACTAGATTGAAATTGTGATACGCTTCCTTGTGGATACTATCGCTTATTCAATTCACCTTTTCTAGTTCGGTTACAGTTCATAGAGATCGCATCGATTCGGATCTGGGCAGGTGCATATGGCGTAACAATCCAAGCTTCAGAATTGTACCCTTTCCTAATTTTCTTTGGGGTGGGGGGTATGAAAGCACCGTTCTTTTATCATATTTATTTATGCAATTTGTCTTTCCTGGTTACTAATGGCTTTTTGGAGTGACTAGCCTCAGAATGCACTTCAAATAACAGGTTTCACTTCTTTACCTGTTTATATCTGAGACCTGCTGACAGTACAAAACTGAAAGAAGTCCGGTTTAGTCTAAAAGATTTTCTAGTGATAAATAACTTAAGTTAGGACTGGTGACTCCTAGGGACCCCACAAGTGGCTGTCACACATCAAACCTTTAGGTGGGTCCACCAAATTTGATATGTTGGGCCCATACATTAGAATAAGTAGAAACAGTCCATCTTCCTTGCCCCGGTTAGACCATGCCTATGACCCAATTGTGACTTATGTCTGTCTTCTCAATTTGGTTCATCTGATGCTCAAAGAATGAATTAATTGGTAACAGGTAGCTGTTTCTCTAGTTCTCTGGTTAGTAGTACCTCTAGTTTACTAATCACTTCTTGTTGGCAGCTATTGGAGTATTTCAATTCTAGTCTTGATTATACATTGAATGACCAAGAACAGAAGATATTGATTGGGATATTTTGCCTTATTTTGCATCATTCAGCAAGCAAGGTGCTTATTGAGCCTGCGAAGGCCATATTCTTGAACAAACCACTGGTTTCTTTGACAGATGGTATAATACAGGAAGCTTGTGCAAAGGGCCCATCTTTATTTCAATACAATCAGGAAACAGACTTTGGGGGATTCGTGATTTTGATTCTTCAATTAGTGTTTTTCTCTCTAAGAAGGTATGCAACTGGTATTGCGTATTTCATTGCAATTAACTTGTATATGACCTAATGATTCTCTGTTGTTCAGTTTGCATGCTATCCTAGATCCAAGTATTGACTGGCAGGAATTCCTCCAGCATTCAGATAACACCCACTTTTTCTCTGTTATTGGCATCCCATGCCATGATTTGTGTCGTCTCATGCACTTCGGTCCATATCCTATTAAGCTTATTGCTTCACAATGCCTGTTGGAGTTGCTTACCAGAATTTCAGATCAGAGGAGCTATCTTAATGCTGAATTAAGATGCTCTGTGCAATACATGAAGTCCATTATTGCTGTGATAGAGGGTTTAGTCTTGAGTCAAGACAGTAGAGTTGCTGAAAATTGCGGGTCCTGTCTCTCAATGATTTTAGGTTGGGAGAAATTCGGAAGCCAGGAGAATATGGTGGGCAGAGAATCAAAATGGTCCAGGCTAATAATGGAGGAATTTGCAGTTGCCTTGACTGCTCCTGGTTTGACGTCAAAATCATTCAGTAATCAGCAGAAGATTGCATCGAATATAGCTGTTTCATTGCTCAAACTGAGCCATGTTCCAGAATGGCTGACATCATTGTTTGATAGTTCTTTGATATCTGGTGTAGTTGGTAATCTTTCTGCTAGGAATGTCACTGCAGATATTGTTAAGCTATTCAGTGAGCTTATGACTAAGAAATATCTCACTCAAGAGCACATTGTCTCTCTGCATAACTTATTTCAGGTGATTATCAACCCTAAATGGTCTTATGGTACATATGCTCTTCATAATATACTCCCTCCGTCCCAAAATAAGTGTCGCACAATTAACACTAAATTAGTACAAAATTTGTACTAGAGCAATGACACTTATTGTGGGACGAAAGGAGTACAAACTACAAATTATGACATTGTGCAAGTAGTTTGGCAGGATTATGTCTATCTTGCACTAGTTCACTTTGAGTTATGTGCAACTGTGTACTGCTCCCTCCGTTCCTAAATATAAGATGTTTTAGCTTTTCTCTATTTTCTCATATTCGTATGCATCTAGACGCGTTTTAGTGTGTATATTCACTCATTTTAATCCGTATGTAGTCCATATTGCAGTATCTAAAACATCTTATAATTAGAAACAGAGGGAGTACTTGATACACTATTATTTGTTCTTTGATTTCCTGGGCCTTTCCTACAGTTTCTGGTGAAAAGGAGATGCTGAGTACACAGCCTGCATATAAACCGGCAGGGTGCATCTGATTATTTTCTATTTTCCATTTATTTTTATTTTCTAAAATTAGTTTAGTTTGCATAATCACATGCTGAATACGTAGATAATGTTTCTCAGACCTTTATGCGTAGGTGGACATGTAAATTATTCATATCCAATGCAGTGTCTCCAGTGAGGATATATGCCTTAAATTCAGGGCGTCAGATGCTTCTCTCCCAGTGTTATGACTGGAAGTAAGCAATGAGCATAGCTACGGCATTCTGTCCTCATCCATACTTGAAATCATGAAAATGCTGTTTTTTCATGTACAGAAATTGAAGATACAACTGCCTTTTCTCTTACTAGCAATGGATTGAACAACAACTAAAACCACAGACAGTTATTATGGATCAGAGGGAGTAGTTGATAGCTCTTGTGGATGTGGTGCTCCCTTTATGGAAGTGAACTGATGCCAACTACTCCCTAGGTCCCATAATATAAGAGCATTTTTTACACTAGTGTAGTGTCAAAAACGCTCTTATATTATGGGACGGAGGTAGTAAATACGAAAACTGAAAACACACATCATCTCTTCCTTCTAGGCTTTAACTTTGGCGTATCATGGCGCAGGTCTGCAGAAGACAGGTCTACGAGGGGAGTTCTTTGAAGTCGGAGTTGTCAGAGCAAAAGGCAGAAGAAACGGTGGCAAGGAGCCCCGACGAAGCATGTGCATTGCTCTTTGACATCGTGCTGAACCAGCGTACAGCCTCATGCACGTTGCAGATGCAGCAGCAGAATCTTCTGCGTGAGATCGATCTGTTCTTCCAGGAGTCGAGCCAAGGAGAGTAGCATTAAGACCAACGAACTTGTTCAGCTGTACTGATCTTTTCCCACTATATATAGTATAGCCTCTAGATGGTGTGGGGCCGTGCTCATTGTCCTCTGAACCCTGATAAGTTGCAACTGCTTATATGAGAGTGGTGGTATGCAACCTGTGCAAATTTGTCATGGATCCAGCCGTGCAATCTCCTGGATGGGTTCCAGCAACAACGAGCAAGGAACACGGTTGAGATATACTACTAGAATGGTGTTAACCTGATGCTCTGACAAGGAAACTGACATTTGCTATGGTTAATTGGTGGAGCCAGAGGGCAACGGTGCGCACTCAGATTTCGTGCCAATCGCTTGTAAAGTGAGTGTGAAGTATGCAAATCTGAACAAAAGAATATGCTAGTTTTTTTCGTTTCCGTTGGAGTTGTTGCCCCTTTATTTAAACAATTTCGGCAGTGTCCGAGCTCGAAGCATCTAAAATACAAACCGTGGGAACTTGGAACCGTCATCTCCAATAGTTTGTATGTATGCTTGTTCGTAAAATTATTCATTTCATTGACCAACAAAGGATTATACAACTACTTTAATGATTGCATCTATATTACCCAATAAGAGAAGAAAGAATAAATGCAATTGGACTTTCTTTAACCTTGGAGCTTGTGCAAGAGCTGTTGGTTAATCTATATACAGCTTTTCTATCTCTCATTTATTACATGCCATGTCATCAAAACTGTCTATGTGGCAATTTTACCAACGATAATCATACAATTATTGGAGATGCCTTTAGACAACACCGTTTGCCGCACGAATATACCAGGTTTCGAGGTGAAAATATCACAGTGCTATCAGTTTCAGAACTGAAACCCACACTGCTTATACTATATGAAACGAAGGAAGTTATTGTCATTAGTTCAGGATGGGTACATAAAAAGGGAGGTGATGCAACTGTGATCCGTTTATTTCCTCACTACTACTTGGAACGAACCATACTAGTAGTGGTCGAAAATTTAATTTGGTGCCCGGGTTCATCAACACCCACTGAATGGTTCCCTCAAAAAAAAAAAAAGAAAAACACCTACTGAATGGTAAAATATATATGAGGAGCTCAAGTGCGTGATGCGCGTATAAAATTTCAGCTTGTCTGGACATCTGAGGAGCTCGTGAAAAAAGACAAAATCCGGTCTGAACAATGTTGTTTTTAAAAGCTTCTCAAACATATAAAATTTGTCTTCCTTGCCACGGGCTCCTCGAATGTCCCAAACAAGTCAAAATTTTACACGAGCATCACGCATTTGAGCTTCTTACAACACAAACAAATCATTTTTTCTTTTGAATTTTTCTGCTATTATTTTGATTTTACTGTCTAGACCCGGGTGTAGATGAGTCTGGATGCAGAATAGCCGCTTCTAGTAGTTATGCGGTTCTTTCAGTTTTTCTTACAACTTTTACTTTATGATTTAGTATTTTGTTTTCAAAGCAAATGATCTAAATGCTTAGTAAAACCTAATCTTCACCAGAACGCATATCTATCAACAGAAGAAATGCAAAATTGACAAGGCATGCCCGTAAGCTTACATAATGGATTTTCTGAAAAAAAAACCTTACATGATGGATGGTGAAGTGGAGAGGGAACAATGCCGTGCATAAAAATCCTAAATATTCAAAACTTCTGGAGTTCCTACAAAAATCTTCTCTGTAGTAAAAAAGAAAGATGTAGCTAGCTCTCGTTTAGGCAAGAATTAACTAAATCTATGACAGCAACATAGTATTTTTTTTCCTTTTTGGGATCTTTTATTGTATTTTTGAAATATGTGAAAGTAGTTGTGCACAACCCGTGGAATAAAAGAATTACTGTACCAACGTCAAAAGGTTGGGAGAGCCCTTGCCCATCCATTCGACCTTGTTGAAGCTCAGCTTGTGAACTGTGATGGTGGCAACTGTTGTTACACATCTCTCCAACCAGATTTTCGTCCCGCTTTATATATAAAGCAACATTCAAACATAGTACACGACCAAACGATACAACGTGATGAGGTAGCCTCCATACAATGCCGATCCTAAGATTAGCGGATCACGCATGACACACGCGACAACGCTATCAAAAGAGAACACAGAAGGATCTGAATACAACGCCACACAACACCCTAAAACATCTGAGCTCCACGACAACACCCTCAAGAGGACAACGGCGCGAAGCGTCGCCGTTGCCGAGTCCACCATGGACAAGGGTTTTCACCCGAAACTCTGACATGGAAAGGAGCACCACGACGACGACGTCTTCAAGAAGAGAGTGGCGCCCGCGAGCGTCACCGTCGACGGCGACAAGGCGTAGAGCTTTCCCTCGGCAGCTCCACTATTGTTACACACGCTTAGTGCATATCTAACGAGCATGAAATAACGGTTTTGTGTTGGTACATGCGGGCACGTGGATGTTGCCTAGGGAAGGGTGAATAGACGCTTTAAAATAAATAATTCCGGTTTAAGCTTGAACAAATGCGAAATAAAACTAACATTTAATTTGTCGATTGATGCAAGAAAATGAACCAAACAAGCTCAAACTAATCTTTATTATATAACTCACGCACTCGATTACATAGATAGATGGATCACAAATCAAACACTCAAAACTAAGGGCTGTTCGGAGGCTCTTCGCTCCACGACTCCGCTCTCGGAGTGGGCAGAGCTGCAGTTGGAGATAACGGAGTGGAGAAAATGTCGCTTCGCAGATTCTAGTATTTCTCGGAGCCGGCGAACTTCCAAACAGGCACTAAATCATATTAAAACTTTATTTATCTAAATCATGAAATAACTAAGGATCGGACTAAGATAGATGATGATGGTAAAAGTGATGGTGATACGATACTGGGGCACCTTTCCCAAGCTTGGAACAAACTAAGGATGGTGCCCATACCCGTGTACTCAAATTTTATTCTTGGGTGATGGTGATGATGAAGTGGTGGACTCATCCTCCATCTTCCAAGGCACGAGCTCCCCATCATAGAAAGAAGAACGCGTCTCCGGAATTCTGAAATCAGCAGCTATGCACATCCTTTTAAACCTGGACTCATATTCACAGTTTTGGTTTTGCAGGTCATAGGTTTGGGCTTGAAGATGCTCAATCCGCTCTTGAAGCTTGAAGAGAGCTTCTCAATGTTCTTGGTGTCCAGCTCGTGTTCCTGGATGAATTCTGTGATCATGAAGTTATTAGCACTCAAACCACGCTCAACCATCCCATGACACTTGAAGATTTCTTGCTCCATCGCCCGAAGCATGGCCTTGTCGCTTCCCTTCTTCCTTGGGCCTTGAACATTTTGTATGTGGATCACCCCCTCATACATCTCAATGGTTTGAGGGTGCTTCATCACCTCCGACTAGGGATTGATGACCCTGATACGTCTCCAGCGTATCTAAATTTTTTTATTGTTTCATGCTACTATATTATCATTCTAGGATGCTTTTTAGGCATTTACTTGCCGATTTATATTATTTTTTAGCACTAACCTATTAACCAAGTGCTAAGTGACTTTTGTTGTTTTCTGCATGTTTTTGCTTTTTCAGGAATATTGTATCAAACGAAGTTCAAATTCCATGAAACTTTTTGATGATTTTTTCTGGACCAAAATAAGACTTGAAAGCTTCGAAGGGAGACCGGAGGGCACACGAGGTGCCCCCAAGCCAACAAGGCCCCTAAGGAAAACTATGGCCCCCAGGTCTATTCAGTAATATATTTACAAACACTCTTATTTCCTTGCTTCCATTTATTTGTCTTTTTCTTATTTTCCAATTTACAATTATCAACTATCATCTACAATGCTTATCGCTTACAAGTAACGAGTTCAAGGGGATTGACAATCCTCTTGTCCGCGTTGGGTGCAAGTATGTGCTCTTTTGTGTGTAGGTGCTGAAGAAGGGAAATTGTGTGGGTCTCCTACTGGTTCAATAACCTTGGTTCTCATTGAGAGAAATACTTATCTATATTGTACTGCATCATCCCCTCCTCTTTGGAAAAAAACCCAACGCAGATCACAAGTATCAGGAAGGATTTCTAGTGCCGTTACCGGGAAGTATCATCAATTTCCTATCAAGTACCTTCATAAAAATTATCATTCACTTGTCATACTTTTTATTTGTTGTTATATTTTGCTTGCTATGAAAAACAAAAAAACAAAAAAAATATCTTTACTAGTTTACTTGTTTGCTTGTTGTTATGGCTAGTTCTTCCTTTGTTCCTTTTACTCCTGATAATGACGTGCTTAATTTTAAACAATGAGGAGGAGAAAGTTTAAGAGATGCTTAGCATAGGATTTGCAATGCTCAAAATAAATTAACTCATAAGCAATCCCCAACATCTTGCTTCATAATTTTGTGTTGGTATTACTACTTGGTATAGATTTGTACTTGATACTATTACCGGTGGTAATTTATTAATGAGTCACACTTCGCACGCTTTTAAAGCCATGGAAAATTTAGTTGATCACCACCTATTATCATTAATGAAATTATCTTGACTATGGAACATCTTATGCAAAGGCTTGCGATTATTGAAAATAAAATGGCTACTAAAGAACAAATTGAGGAGTTGGATAAAAATACTCACAATCATATCACTCAATTTGGATTAAAGGTAGGAATTAATTTGAAAGCATTGAAGCTTTAGAGGATAAAGAGTGATTCCTCAATAAAACAAATGGGCTTTGCGTCCCGACCTCTGGTCACAACAGCTTAGCAATTTTTATGGCTTGAGACAAGGAACTTTTCTTTCTTTTTTTCTTTTTGCATTTCATAAAATTCCACTGGCCAGTTAATTCATTATGCTTATTTTTCAATGAAAGTTGCATCCGCTTTGAGCTGGAGCTTTGGAATCTACGAGGTATTGGGTGCTTGCCCTATTGAGAGTATTATACAGCTATTAATGAGCAGGCAGAGCAAAGTTTGAGTAGAATTGATAAAATGGAGGAAGTCATTAATAAGGTGGGTTCTGCTTTCACACCCTCCAAAACTAATGCTAGTAACCCTCAAGGGAAGAATTCCAAGGTTATGTATGTCCCCCAAAAAACTAGTATCACTCATATCAAAAGAAACGAGGATCTTAAAATGATTAGTGTGCATCCTAATTTCATGAGCATGATAAGAGATCCTATCTTCAGGCCTATTATTTTTCCTAAGAAGCATGGTTGTGTTATTGAGGAACTTGATAAGAAAGATGACAACAATTGAAACTATGCATTATGCCTAGCTAGGGGCATAAAACAATAGCGTTGGTTGGGAGGCAACCCAATACTTATATTATTTTTCTTATTCTACTTTCTGTTTGTGTGAGATGACATGATTATTGCTACTGTAATTATTGTGTTTTTATGTTTGTCCCAAGTAAAGCCTTTGGGATGACTTGAATGAAAAGTAGAATTGATACAATGCAAAAACAGAAACTTTTGCATCTAGTGCAGAATTTCTCTGATTTTACTGGAACTTATTTTTGATCTAATTTTTAAAAAAATATTGCTATACAAATTACTCAGGTTTTACAAAGTTTTCAGAATTTTTGGAGTTACAGAAGTATGGTGTCTTTGCTGATCACTAGAGACTGTTCTATTTTAGACAAATTCTATTTTTGCTTGCATAGTTTGCTTGTTTCGATGATGCCATGGATTATACCAGGGGGTATAAGTCATGAAGAAGTTAGAATACAGTACATTGTGCAATAATAAAATATGAATCAATTTATAATAGTACCTAATGTCTATGGTTCTCCTATCGTACTAATGGATCTCACGAGTTTTCTGTTGAGTTTTGTGAGATGAAGTTTTCAAGTTTTGGATGTTAACACGATGGATGAAGGAATAAGGAGCGGCAAGAGCCTAAGCTTGGGGATGGCCAAGGCAACCCAAGTCAAATTATAGGAAGACTCAAGCATCTAAGCTTGGGGATGCCCTAGAAGTCATCCCCTCTTTCGTCTCAATCCATCGGTATGTCACTTGGAGCTACATTCTTACTCATCACATGATATGAGTTTTGCTTGGAGCATCGTTTGCTTTAGTTTATTTTTTTTATTTTTACACAATCATTGTTTGCTAGACACATCCAATTGAGAGATGCGCATGTTCACCATGATTTATTAGAATACTCTTTGTGCTTCACTTATATCTTTTGAGCTAAGCAGTTGCTATATTACTTCACTTATATCTTTTAGAGCACGATGGCGTATGGGTTTTATAAAATAATTAGACTCTCATTATTCACTTAAATTTGTTTGAGAGTTAATAGATAGTGATTGTAATCTGCAGGGGTTATAAGGCTAGTCCAAAAATAATAGGTATTCAATGAGTGCATAATCAAAACCTTCATGTAGCACATAAAACAAAGATTGTGAGTTAATGATATTGCTGTGGTAATATGAAAGGGTGTGAGAGCATGTTTTTTTGTTAGTAAAAATATCAATAGTTAAAGGGTGTTAATTTTTTGTTCATCTAAATATTGGTTATGGCATGGTGATGATGTGTGAGCATTCTTATTCCTCGTTGAAATCTAGTATTGTTTAGGTTAGGCACGACGATGGTTAGCTCCTACCAATCTCCTCCCAAGGGGCATGTGAGTAGTACTTTGCTTCGAGAGAGCTAATAAAACCTTGAAATAAGTATGTGAAAGCAAAACTTCTCCCTAGGTGGTTTTGGTAATTAATAACAACATATATTTCATTGGACTAATGTTTCCACCAAGTGTATCTCAGGAAAAAGTTCAATGATGGGTTGGCTAAAGGACTATGTGAAGAACCTCCCCAAGGAAACGAAGTAATAGGATCGTACATGCTTCAAGATTGAGGACTCTACATTTGATATTTTGTGAGAAATCACTTTTGACTCCATAGGAAAGCCAATACTATTAAATGGGATGAGAAATTATGACGATCTGGTTGCTCAAGTTCTTAGAGATTAGCCACCAAAAATACTCACCCACTTTCCCACAAAAATCTTCTATCCAAAGCCAAAAGTCAAAATTTGGTAACACCAACATTTCCAAATCGGATCCACCGAGTTTTATCCTAAACAGAAGCCCAGCCAAACCCTATCATCTCGGTACTACCAACATTCCATTCGGTGCAACCAAAAACAGTGACCAACTTTCTGTTATCCAATTTCTTTAAATCGGTCCCACCAATTTTAAGGAATCCATGACACTACAACTTGGTAACTGCCTAGGTCACCCACATCAGTACCACTGAGATTTATATATCGGTCTCACCGAAAAGTCCAAAGCTGCCACATTCGGTGCAACCGAGTTTTTACTCTGGTTTCACCGAGCTGGGCAATAATGTTGTAACAGTTGGATTTTTCGAGATGCCTATTATATACCCCTCCACCATATATCACTCGCAACATAAGCACTCAGAACACCCACCCACTTGCCATATCCAATTTTCTAAGAGAGAGCTACCCACCCTTGTGTTGAGGTCAAGATCATCCACTCCAACCATATGGATCTTGATTTCTAGCCTCCACAAGTTGCTTTCCATTCAATCAATCTCTTCTATCCATGACAAATTTGTGAGAGAGTGATTGAGTGTTGAGGAGACTATATTTTGAAGCAGAAGAGCAAGGAGTTCATCATACTACCACATCTATTACCTTTTAAAGGGTGTGGAGTTGAACCAAGAAGTTTGCAAGTGCAAGGAGATCGCCTACTTCGTGAAGATCTACCCCAAGTAAGGCTAGTACTCCAAGGACGTAGGCCATCATGGAGTGGAAAAGGTTTCTACTTCATGGACCGTTTGTGGGTGGAGCCGTCCGTGGACTCTCGCGACCGATACCCTCCATGGGTTGAAGTCTCCATAAATGTGGATGTATGATAGCACCACCTATCGGAACCATGGGAAAAATCTTCATGTCCCCAATTGTATTTGATCTTCATACCTCTACTCCTATTTACATATGCTTGTATTTACTTTCCGCTGCAATACTCATAGACAGGCATGTTTAGGGTGAACTTGATTTCCAACAATTGCTAAAATCTGCCAACCAATTCACTTGGGAAAAGGTTAGGTTTTTATTTAGTCAAGTAGTCTAATCACCCCCCCCCGCTATACCTACTTTCGATCCTATAAGTGGTATCATAGATTTGGTCTCCATTGCATTGGTCTCACAACCTAGGAGAGTATGGCATCTATTGGGGAAATTATCACCGTAGAGGTCCATATTTTGATGGTACAAACTTTGCTAGTTAGAAGCATAAAATAAAAATGCATATTCTTGGTCATAACCCCACCATATGGGTTGTTGTTCGTGTTGGCTTGGAAGGTGAATTCTTTGGTGATGGAAATGAATAGGATCATGAAGCGACCGTAGAATAATTGAAGATGTTACAATACAATGTTCAAGCATGTATTCAACTTCCTATGCCCCGAAGAATTCAACAAGATTAGTCGTCTTGAGAATGCAAAGGAAATTTGGGATACTATGGTTGATATGCATGAAGGTATCGAACCGTCAGGGAATCTAGGTTGGATGTGCTTCAAAGTCAACTTGATAAGTTCAAGATTAAGGATGGTGAAGGAGTCGCAAAAATGTACTCTAGGCTTGCTCTCATCACAAATGAGATTGCCGACTTAGGAAGCGAAGAGATGACCGGCAAATTCATAATCAAGAAGATACTTAGAGACTTGGATGGGAAGTACGACACCATGTGCACATTAATCCTCAAGCGCATGAAAGTCATTGGAAGGATTGTTGCTCATGAGATGTCACTCAAAGACAAGGAAGAACTTCACAACAAGTCAAGCGGTGCTTACAAAGCTTCAAGTGAAACTCCTGCTACATCAAGTGACAACCTTGTAACCAATGAAGAGATAAGCCTCGGAAACAAAGAAGCTCAGACTCAAGATATGAAGATATGTGTTCATCTAGTCATGAACGAAATTGTTACAATTGTGGAAGGCCCGGACACTACTCCAATGAGTGCACCCCCCCACAAAATAAGGGAAGAGTCACCTAGAAGAAAGAGCTCAAGAGATGAGTCACCTCGAAGAGAGAGAATGAGTAGAGATGATCGTTATGAACGAAGACCCTCCTAGAGAAGTAAAGACTCGGAGAAGAAGGACAAGTACACCAATAGCTACACAATAAGAAGACATCAAGCTCATGTTTGTGAATGGGTTTCCGGCTCCGAATCGGACAACCACTCCAAGAGAAGCTATCACTCCGACTCCGACTATAGTCAAGATGAAGGTGTTGCCAGACTTGCACTCGTTTCCTCCAACTCCCATGACATATTTGATTCACCAAATGAAGGGGCCGGAATTTGCTTCATGTATAAAGTACCCAAGGTATCACACCCCAAATACATTGACTTTAATAGTGATGATGATGACTTACTTGGAGATGATGACTTGCTATTTGACAAAACCAGTGATATTAGTCAAACTGAACTTGATAGTAATTGACTTAGTCAAGATAAGCTGTGTGATGATGATAAGAAGGAAATATAGTGACTAACTAAAGAATTGAACACTCTTAAGTTAGGCCATGGATCTACTCTAGAAGATCATAGAGAGCTTGTAAGAACTCATGAGAAGCTATGCTTCGAGAACCTCAATTTGGAGCAAGAACATGAATTTCTTAAAGCTATCAATGACTATCTTTAAAAGAAGACTTCCTCTTATCTAGCCAAATGACTACTCTTGTCTACATTCATTCCACAAGTTAAGACTAAACAAACTAGTAACAAAGGAAAGAAAGGTTCTTCAACTAGTAGCAATAAAAATGATAAATCCAATGATATTGCTTCTAGTAGTTCTATAGATTCCACTAATGATTCTCTTAGCCAAGTTAAACTTGATCAAGAAAATGATCTATTAAAAGGGATTATAGAAAAAGGCGCCTACAAAAGTCTTGCCGGATGTAAGAAATTTGAGGAAATTGTACGCAAGCATGGAGGATACCGGAAGAATGATGGCATTGGCTACTTCAACGCCAATGGAATTGAATGGGAAGAAGGTCAATACCCCAAGCCGAAGTTTGTTCCCCAAAAGGGGGAGTATGAACATACTCTTCCCAAGGGAACAAGAGCTCAAGATGACCTTCCACCACAAGACCATAAGCTTGACGTAGCTTGAGACTGCTTTGGTATTTCCCCAAAGAGGAAGAGACGATGCAACACATCAACGATAAGTATTTCCCTCAGTTATGAAACCAAGGTATCAATCCCTAGAGGAAGATCACACACTCACGTAAGCATCATCTGCACACAAATAACAAATACTTGCAACCCGATGTGAAAGAGAGGTTGTCAAGCTCTCTACGGTAAAAAGATTCGAAGAAGAAGTACAAGGCTATAAGTAATCATGCATATAGGAGATCAAAGAAGACACAAATATATTCATGGATAGAAACTGATCATGAACTCAAAATTCATTGGATCCCAACAAACACACCACAACAGTCATTACATCAAATAGATCTCTAAGAGACCATTGTATTGAGAATCATAGAGAGAGAGGAAGCCATATAGCTACTGCCTATGGACCTGTAGGTCTATGGTGGACTACTCACGCATCATCAGAGAGGCACCTATGAGGAATATGAACCCCTCCGTGATGGTGTTAGATTGGATCTTGAGGTTCTGGATTGCGGCCGCTGGAATTGTGTTTCATCGACCTCCCTAGGATTTTCTGAATATTTGGGAATTTATAGGGCAAATAGTCGGTTGAGGCGAGTCTCGTCCAATCAGGCCGCACTAGGGGCCTCTGGCGTGCCCTGGTGTCTCGTGCCCTCCCCGACCTTTTTCTCCGGCACTTCTTTGGCCCACTGGATGTCTTTTGTCCCAAAAAAAATCTCCAAAAAGTTTCACGGTGTTTGGGATTCATTTGGTATTGATTTTGTGCGAACTAAAAACAAGCAAAAACAACAACTGACACTTTGGCACTATGTCAATAGGTTAGTCCCAAAAAATGATATAAAGTTGCTATAAAATGATTGTAAAACATCCAAGAATGATAATATAACAACATGTAACAAGCAAAAATTATATGTACGTTGGAGACGTATCAGCATCCCCAAGCTTAATTCCTACTCGTCCTCGAGTAGGTAAATGATAAAAACATAATTTTTGATGTGGAATGCTGCCTAACATGTTCATCAAATATTTTTTTCTTTGTAGCATGGACATCTGGACTTTTAAATGGTTCAAAGCAATATTCTAGTTTTGACGTGAAAACTTTAATACTCAAGCATATCAACAAGCAACCATGTCTTTCAAATATCAACACTAAAGCAAGTTATCCCTAGCCCATCATGCTCAATCATTGATCCATTCATGATACACACTCAAATATTAGCCACAAATAATGCTCAAGTACGATCATAGTGCCTCCTAGTTGGTGCTTTATAAGAGAAGATGGAGACTTAAATTGAAAAATAAAATTGCGTAAAGTAAATAGATAGGCCCTTCGTAGAGGGAAATAGGGATTTGTAGAGGTGCTAGAGCTCAAGGTTTAAATTGATAGAGAAAAAGTATTTTGGGTGGCATGCCTTTCCCGTCAACGAAAATGACCGAGAGATTTCAATATCTTTCCATGCTAGATACATCATAAGCGGTTCCCAAACAGAAAATAAAGTTTATTCCTTTTTCCACCATACTTTCACTTTCCATGGCTAGACGAATCCACAGTTGCCTTCCATACCAAGACTTTCCAAGGAATTTATTATTTGACAACATAAAGTAATTTTTTTCTTTCATTTCATTTCATTTCGGGAATGGGTATCCCTATTACTGTCGTACTCTCGTGCAATGACAAGTGAATAAACACTCATTTTGAGAATAACACATATAGCATGGAAAAATATCGGCCACCCCCTACCGTTTCATGAGAAGTACGAGCACACAAAAAGGAAAATTTATTTTGAAATTTGGAGATGACACATACAAATTTTCTTGGAACGGCACGAAAATACCGTATATAGGTAGGTATGGTGGACTCATATGGCAAAATTGGGTTTAAGGATTTTGGACGCACAAGTAGTATTTCTACTTAGTACAAGTGAAGGCTAGCAAATAGGTTGAGATGCATCCAACTAAGAAACAAAAAATCACATAAGCAAGCATTAAGCATAACTAACACCGAATAATGCACCATAAGTAGGATGTAATTTCGTAGCACAACTAGTGACTTTCGTGCTTGCATAGGGAATCACAAACCTTAACATCAATATTCTTACGAAGCATAATTACTCACCAACATAACTCACACATTACGAGTCCGAGCTCCAGGACGTCAAGTCAGAATACAACGACCTGAGCTCTGACTAGCCGCCGGCTGCACCATCATCGCTAGTTCATGCCTCTCCCCCTCCCGGCGGAGCGACCTTGCCAGGGGTCCTTGTATCGGGCGCTGCCTCATCTTCCGGCTAGATCCTTTGGCAGTCCCGTGGACGTCGGCTTCGTCCTCCCTTCTGGATGCGCTGCCCTCCGTGTAGTGCTGGTTCTGAAGGGGTCAGGCTGGGCTTCTGCCGGTGGCCTCTCCCTATCTTTTTCTTCTTGTAATCTGCCCCTAGGGGAGAAAGTCAAATAAAGATGTACTTAGGAAAAGGCATTGTCCCGTGTAAATTGTATTCCCTTTAAATGAATGCATGTTACTCCTATTGTTTGATTTTCCTCTGTATGGTGTATTCCCTACGCTTTATCGGAAAACTTGATGGCGTATGCAACACCGCCGCGAGCGCTTTGAGGAGCGGGTCCTTAGCAGCCTGCTGACGATGCCACTCGCGGCAAGATGTCTTGGCACTTTTAGCGCCACCACCTAAACTGTTGAGCGGACTCAAAACAGAGCAAGGGCGTGACCAATCGTGACAAGTTACCTTAACGTTTTCAGTGCAGCCACTTAAACTGTTGAGCGGACTCGAAACAGAACAAGGGCGCAACCGATCACGGCAAGGTTCCCTTGCGTGCAGGTTTACCATACAAGAGTTTAAAATTGTCCAAGGACAGAGATAACCTCATAGTAAAGGTTTACTTAGGGTTTTGTGACTTACCTTTTCGTTGTCGTACTCCTTCTCGCAAGGTGCCAACTTCGAACGTCGCCCATAGGTGTCCACACCACCTCATCCCCCCGGTAAACTTGCGTGCGAGGGAATCTTCTATCCCTTAAGAAAAAGAAAGAAGAGAAAGTAGAGGTATGGAACCTTGATGGTTCGTTAGCACTTGCTGGGAATGAGGGTAATGCAATATCTCAGATAAACATGCATGTAAAGAAAACATGGGAATCGACAAGAGTTGCAAGACGCCTGATCTTATTCAACTATGCACAGGGTGTGTGCCTGGCTTTGTACAAAGGATGACATGCCTTGCCGGCAAGACTTGTACAAAAGGTGGTTGCCGGGAGGCTCGGAAACCGTGCCTTATGGATAGAGCTTACGAAGATGTTCGATGTTCCAAGAGTTGCTCACTGGGATGCCATCTTCGGTCTCCAGGCAGACTGCGCCAGGCCTGGTGACTCGTACTACCCGATAAGGGCCTTCCCACTTTGGCATCAACTTGTTTGAATTCTTGGCCGACTGAACACGCCGAAGAACAAGGTCGCCTTCCTCAAGACTCTGGGCATGAACTTTGCGGCTATGGTAGCAACGCAAAGCTTGCTGGTAGCGTGCAGCTCACACAGCAGCCCGAAGACGATCTTCCTCAAGGAGCGTCACATCATCTTGATGCAACTGCTCTTGCTCAAGCTCATCATAAGCGAGCACTCGAGGTGACTCGTATATGAGTTCTGTGGGGAGAACTGCCTCCGCCCCGTACACCAGGGAGAAGGGTGTCTGGCCGGTGGCTCGATTTGGCATCGTTTTGATCGACCAAAGAATCGCCGGCAGCTCATCAATCCAGTGTGTTCTGCACTTGTGCAGCCTGTCGAAAGTTTTCGTCTTAAGCCCTCGCAACACTTCAGCATTTGCCCTTTCCGCTTGGCCGTTGCTCCTTGGATGAGCGATGGAAGCAAAGCAGATCTTGCCGCCAAAGTCTTGGACGTACTGAATGAAGGCGCGGCTTGTGAATCGTGTGCTGTTATCGGTGATGACCCTACTTGGTACACCAGAATGGCAAACTAGTCCTCTGAAGAACTTGACGACTGATTGTGTTGTCACCTTTCTCACTGCTTCCACTTCCGGCCACTTTGTGAACTTCTCGATCACGACGTACAAGTACTCAAAGACCTCGGTGGCATGGGGAAAGGGGCCCAAGATGTCGAGCCCCCAGACTGAAAATGGACAGGAGAGAGGGATTATTTGAAGAGCTTGAGCTGGTTGATGTAGCTTCTTCGAATGGAACTGGCACGCTTCACACTTGGTTACTAGTGTAGTTACATCCTGGAGAGCAGTGGGCCAAAAGAAACCTTGCTGGAAGGCCTTCCCGGCAAGAGCTCTTGATCCTATGTGGGAGCCACATATGCCTCCATGTATCTCTGCCAACAGCTCTAGTCCATCCTCCCGAGGAACGCACTTCAATTTCACACCGTTCAGTCTCTTCCTGTATAGGACGTCATCCACAAACTGGTACATACTAGACTGCGGGCTACTTTCTCCGCTTCTTCCTATTCCTCCGGGATTTCTCCTGTTTGAAGGAACTGGACTATGTGTTGTGCCCATGCTGGAGCCTGAGGCTTGATGGCAAGGACTGAAGGCATGTCTTCTGCCATGGGGGCGCTTGTTTCTATGACAAGGGCTTGAGGCCTTGCCGGAGCCTGTTGCCCCCCGACAAGATTGGCGCTGATCCCGACAACTTCCTTGCAGGCAACTTCCATAAGCTCTGCCAGGAAGTACTGGCCAGAATTCAACTTCCTCCTCTTATTCTGCTTTGCCGGTAGCGATACGAATGGCTGATTCAGTTGGAGCACGAAAGTCCCTGGTTCCACAGGTAACTTGAGGGCAGCACGCTTCGACAGCTCGTCAGCAACACTATTCTCTGCACGAGGAACATGCTCCGCTTGTAGACCGTCAAAGTGCTTCTCCAACTTCCTCACTTCATCTATGTAAGCTTCCATCAACGAGCTCTTATAATCCTTATTGACTTGCTTGACGACAAGCTATGAGTCTCCTTTGACAATGAGCTTCTTGATCCCAAGGTTCGTCGCAATTCTAAGGCCGGAAAGCAGCCCTCATAGTCTGCAGTGTTGTTCGTCGACTTCGAGGAAAGTGCATCTGAATTACATACTTGAGGTGCTCTCCGGTGGGTGCGACAAGCAGCACGCCAGCACCAGCTCCCTGCAGGGAGAAAGCTTCGTCAAAGTACATAACCCATTCTTGGCTTGTTTCCTTGCCAGGGATGGTCGTTTCTTGGATCTCTTCATCTGGCATTGGAGTCCATTTTGCAATGAATTCTGCTACTCTGCTCTGAATGGTTGAGGTTCTTTCAAACTTGAGGCCAAAGCTTGACAACTCCAAGGCCCACTCCACAATCCTACCGGTAGTGTTTGGGTTTCGCAAAATCCGTTGCAGCAGAAAGTGAGTGACGACGATAATCTCATGTGCTTAAAAATAATGGCGCAACTTCCTTGAGACCATGAGGAGGCAAAAAAGTAACTTTTGCACATCAGAGTACCTTGACCTAGCCCCTTGCAAAAGAGAGCTGATGAAGTACACCGGGTGCTGCATCATTTTCTTCTTCGTGTGGCTTCATTCATCTGCTCAGGTCCTGACTTGCCGGCACCAGACCTTGCTGGGGAAGCCCCTAGTTTGTCGCTTGGCGGTCCTGCTTCTATAGCTGCCTCTTCATTGGCTTCTCTCTGCGCTACCAACGCAGCACTAGCCACTTGATTCGTTGCCGCCAAGTACAGCAACAACGGCTCTTGTGGTCTAGGCACGACTAATATCGGTGGAGAGGCGAGGTACTTCTTCAAATCCCGCAGTGCCGCCTCCGCTTCCGGAGTCCACTTCATTGGACCTGCCTTCTTCAAGATTTTGAAAAAGGGCAGGGCGCGCTCAGCATACTTTGAGATGAACCTACTCAGAGCCGCAATGCAGCCGACAAGACGACGCACATCCTTGACGCATTTTGGTGCTTCAATCTGCTCCAACTGGTAAGGAGGTAAATTATGTAGAAGAAATCGCTACTTTGAGTGAAAAAGTGGATGCTCTTATGAATATGGTTGCTAAAAAAAATAGTAATGGTTGTCCCAATGATATTCCATTGTCTAATATGGTTGATCAAGTTATGATGCTATTGATGTGAACTTCATCTCGCGAAAATATTTCAATAACAATGCTTATAGAGGAAATTTCAATGCTAGAATGTATCCATGTAACTCCTCTAATAACTATGGAAATTTGCAATGTAATTCTTATGTAAATTCTTCTACAAATCCTAATATTATACCTTCTGATATTGAGAACACAATTAAATAATTTATTAAGTCTCAAAAGGTTTTCAACACTATGGTAGAAGAAAAGTAGCATGTGATTGATACTTTGGCTAAAAACATGGATATAATTGCTCTTGATGTTGAAACTCTTAAAAATAAGTCTTTGCCAACCAATCATGATTTTAATGAGACTACTAAATCTATCCAATTATCTATTAATGAAAGCAAGGAGAGGACCGCTAAGCTGAGAGCTAAGCGAGAATTCTTAGAAAAGGCTCTTCCACCCGGTTTTTATCGGAATCATGATGAAGATCTTAAAATGATTGGTGTTTCTACTATTGAATATTTGTTTACTTATCTGAATATGAATGATAAAGGGAGTGGAGATGAGTCAATTTTAGTTAAGGAGCGTCCATTTTGCTTGGAGGGTGATGATTTTAATGCTAAAACTGAAAAAGTGGGTTTGGAGAGGTCAAAACTTTAACTAGTGATGTGCACACTATCTTGGATTACAAGGTCTTTAATTATGATAAATTATCTTTAGTATAAGTTATTTCCTTGGTTCAATCCATTATTAGCTCACACAATGCTTATGAACAAAACAAAGCTTTTATCGAACATATAGTAGAAGCTATGATAAAAGCTTATGATGAGAAACTTGAGCTTGAAATTTCTATTCCTAGAAAACTGCATGATGAGTGGGAACCTACTATCAAAATAAGGATAAATAAATATTAATGCAATGCTTTGTGTGACTACTAGTGTTTCAACCATACCTAAAACTTTATGTGATGTGCTTTGTTTCTTTAATATTTAAGAGTGTTCCCTAAACTTGCATCTTGCGGACTGTACCATCAAGAAACCTTTAGGTAGAATTAATGATGTGCTTACTATTGAAAACAAAAATTATGTGCCTGTAGATTTCATTGTGCTTCATATTGATTGCAATCCTTCTTGTCCCATAATACTTGGAAGGACATTTTTACGAACTATAGGTGCAATTATTGATATGAAAGAGGGAAACATAAGATTCCAATTCCCATTAAAGAAAGGGATGGAACAATTCCATAGGAATATAATTAAACCACCTTATGAATCAATCACGAGAGCCACCTATGGGTTGAGTGTCAAAGATGACAACACTTGAAACTATGCATTATGCCTAGCTAGGGGCATATAACAATAACGCTTGTTGGGAGGCAACCCAATATGTATCTTTATTTTTGTTTTTCCTTTATGTTATTTTGTGATAAAATGATTTCTCACTCTGTAATTATTATGTTTTTATGTTTTAATTAGTGTTTGTGCCAAGTAAACCCTTTGGGATGACCCATAAGATGAGTAGAAATGATGCTGAAACACAACAGAAACTTTGACTCCACTGTAGGAATTTTCATTTTTTTACTGGAGCGTTAGAATGATCTATATTTTTTACAAAGTATTTCCATAAAAATTCTTTTCTTTGTCCTAATTTTTCAGAATTTATACTGTTACAGAAGTATGGCCTCTTTACAGATTTCTATAGACTGTTCTGTTTTAAACAGATTATGTTTTGCTTGCAAAGTTTGCTTGTTTTGATTATGCTATGGACTATACCGGGGGTGTAGGCCATGGAGAAGTTATAATAAAGTACCTATTTGTTAGATTATGCCTCTCCCTCATATAAAATTGCAATAATGATTACCGGTCTAGTTATCGATTGCCTAGGGATAATTCCGCAACTCCTACCATCACTTTTCCACACTCGTTAAACTAACTTAGTTGTTTCTCTATCTTAGCAGCCCATAGTTTTTATTTACGTGCTCTTTATTATCTTGAAAACCTATCCTATCACACCTACAAAGTACTTCTAGTTTCATATGTGTTCTAGGTAAAGCGAATGTTAAGCGTGCGTAGAGTTGTATCGGTGGTCGATAGAACTTGAGAGAATATTTGTTCTACCTTTATCTCCTCGTTGGGTTTGACGCTCTTACTTATCGAGAAAGGCTACAATTGACCCCCTACACTTGTGGGTGATCAACGCGTGAGCCATTGCATGTGTATGATTGAGTATATCTCGTATAAAAGGGACACGATCGACATGTTGATAGGTCATGTGGGTGGAACAGCCTCGAACCGCGCATTGAGTGCCTGTAACTGGGCTATCAGTCGTGGTGGGCTGTGACCTTTCGTCAGAAAGGTCATTAGGAAATATTACCTTTTTTCTCCCTGACACTTGGCCTTCAAAGCCAACTTATCTCACAGGATTCGGATGTGCCACTATGCGGAAAACTACTTATCATCGGAGGCCGAACTATGGTTCGACAGGAAGGAACTCACCTCGCAAGCCGAAGACTGTGTTCGTGAAGCAATTGGAGCTGAAGACCCTTGGCATTGGAGGCAAGTTCAGGGGCTACTAAGGGAGTCCTGGATTAGGGGGTCCTCAGATAGCCGACCAGTTGTTTATGGGCCGGACTATATGGGCTACTTGCCGAACACGGGATGATTTGAAGGCCCAGTTTCCAGGATAGAAGCTTCAAGGAGCACGGCTTGCGCTCCATGTTTGACATAGCAAATAGGCATGTTTATCTCTTAGGCATGTAACCGACCATGTGTAAACTCTAGGCCTCCTCGGCATCTATATAAGCCGGAGGGTTTTAGGGTTTAGAGACAGAACAACTCATCTAGGGTTAGACATACGATCTCGAGGTATATCAACTCTGTAACCCCTTCACCATCAATACAATCAAGCAAGACGTAGGGTATTACCTCCATTGGAGGGCCTGAACCTGGGTAAACTCGTGTCCCCTTCGTCTCCTGTTACCGTTGATCCTAGTCTCACAGTTTGGGACCCCCTACCCAAGATCTGCCAGTTTTGACACCGACAACTTGAGCTCCAAATCATCATCAGTGCCTCATCCCCTCTTAATAGAATTGGCTTTCCTATAGACTCAATGTGATCAAATCATTTAAAGCAAAATGTAGAGTCTTGAAGCTTTTGCTAATAGAATTCCTTTGCATCCAAGGGGTTTCTCCTCACATCTCCTAGCCATTCCAGTCATTGCACTTTTCCTGAAATATACTTGATAAAACTATTAGTACACAATACAAGGTATGTTTTCATTAATCATCAAAACCACCAAGGGAACATTTATGCTTTTAATCTCCCCCTTTTTGGTAATTGATAACAACAGACAATCAAAGCTTCAATTTGAAATATGGACCATATTATATGATAATTTCGAGAAAGATATGACTAGAGCAAGCTCTCCCCACAAGTGTACAATTCTTTCTAAAGAATAGTTGCTTTTGGAATGCATGATCACACATAGAAGAGAAGACATGACAAGTCATATGTATCTTGGATATATGCATTAAGATAAAGATGTGAATTAAGTATTTTCATGGTCACGAGTCTCTCTTGAAAACAATATGTGCAAGAAGCAAGAGATCATCCTGAACATGAGAGAGATGCATGTACTTACATTGAAGTAGTAGAGCATTTTAACTAGAGGAAACATACGTGAGAAAACAAAGTTAGATAGCACAATAATGTACCTTTCATAAAAATGCAAGATTTTCAAAAATACCAAGATTTGGAAGACATGTAGAAGAATTGGTACTCTTTTAAGATTAACATGTCTCAAAAATGCTTTCAAAAAGGATTTTCAATGAAATATCAATAGAAATTTCTCCCCTAAATATGGAATTTCCTCTCCCTTTGAATCTTAGCAAGTAGATATTGAGAGTAGGTAGGGTGTGATAAGTCTAAACTAAAATGATCAAGATCAACCAATGAAATGTATAATCTATATGTGTCTCTCCTACGCGCCAACTTTCTAGAAACCGTATGGGTTTGTTGAGGTCATGGCCCACGGTGTTGTCTTAGAAACCGTTTGCAATAGGAAACACCAATAATTAGCCTAATTGCTCTATTATTTATAGTCCATTTAGTAATCAAATTAATATTTCACATCAAGCACACAATATATTTCTTATTTGTATTATGGCAACCATGATTTCATAATTGAATTACATCAGAGTACAACATCCTATAGGAATATACTACCTAGCTACCCAATTACACGACAAGACCAAGTTTCAAATGCACATCTAAAACCTTTGGAAAGTAGCATCATAGACGGTAAATAGGTAGATGAGTCTCGTCTAGAAAATTGTTGAAGCGGAAGGCGAATATTGAGCCTTCAATGATGTTGAAGGTCCTCGCAACTTTAGGCCCATGCATGTGGATGATTGCCCACCCATCCTTCGTCCTGTTGAGTAAGACTTCAAGATTATAATATGGGTGATGTATGAATACCTTCTTGGACTCTTGACCATATAGGTTGTTTGAGACTTACTCATCGATGAATTGCCTTGAAAAGGACTGAAAACAAACATATGCATAAATATCTTTCCAAAAATTTGAGATGGCACAAAGGGAAAAGGACAAGGTGAAAGAGAACGTACCATCCTATGGTTGACTGATGTCTTATTTATTGTGCAGACAAACATCTTGTTGTTTTCGAAGCTAGTTTCTTTATATTAACAAATCTTGTTCAGTTTCTTGATTTGACTGATATTCAAGGACACCTCATTTCCCCCACATGCAAAAAGGGTTGAACAGTGGGTCTAAACCTCTTACATCAGGACCTACATGTGCAATAATGTAATTATTAAAAACCTTAATATTGGAATGGTTCCTGCAATTGCACACTAGTGTGCTATTAGCCAAAGACCATGGGTGTGCAAACCTCGATGGTAGACTTCAGTGTCTTCCATTGTTTCCCCCTGCAACATATTTAAGATAGATATTGATCAGGTTATAAGTGATATTTGGCATACTATCAGTGAAATAAGTTAATGAAAAATAAGCACATTGCAAATCCAACATATTAATTCGAGACACATGGAAAAGCCAGTTATCTAAACCAAGCGTGCTAAGAACCAGGAAATATAGCAATTGTATATGTTTCACATGTATTTAGTACAACTAAATTCAATTTATTTCTCACATGCATAACAATACAAAATTGTACCAAGAACAATCGAACATCACATTGCGGAATTGAACTAAATAGTTAAATAATCACCACAACAAATGAACCAAACAGTTAACTAAGCAGCACATTGCACAATACATATTAGAAGGTCAGATTGCAAGTAGCATTACATTGGACATTTCACTGGAATTTCTATGAAAGGAAGGAGCATCACATGCAATAGGTAAACCAAACATGCTTAACCAACATAGCTACCTGAACATAGGTCCTTAGTGGTAAAACTAAGAAAAACAAGCTATTCCTCATCATCGGCGATATCGATGATGATGGGCTCCTTCAACTTGGAAGAGGGTGAGACCTCGATGCCATAGGTGCACCCCTCATAGGGGTGAGTGGCCTAATCCTGCCCCGGGACCAACATGCTAGCTATGGAGCTGAGGTAAGCACGAGCACACCGAGAAAACACCTCATAGTCTTCCTCAAACACACCGGCAGTGACCTCGAGAAAAGACCACGAGCTGTCATTTATAGCAGCCAAACATGATAGCGTTAGTGCGTGAGGCATCGATGGTGGCCTTGATGGCGAGGTGCTCCTCCAAGATTTGGGGGTTGGCATGCATGACAACCATATCTGTCTCATCCACGCATACAGCCGCGATGTTATTCTCGCTACCAAATGCTTCTTGAGATCTTGGCTATACTGCATGCACCATGGCCTTCAACGGCGATTATTTGGAGGACGGGGCGGTGACTTGGGTGGAGGGTGTCGCGCCAGCGGTCGGTCCATGTGGGTTGGAGGAGGAGGGGGTGGGAGAGAGGGGGTATTGGGGAGGTGTTGATTACCTGACTAGATGGACGAGGCCGACCAGCAGGAAGGAGCGTCGCCGGCGAGGAGGTGTCGATTACCTGCAAGCAAGCAATGAAGGTTTGAACTTGGAAAGGAACGAGGAAACAAGGAAAATGTGGCTTCTGATTGGTACTGTGGGTGAGGGACATGGATCTTTCTGCGGTAACCCAAAATTTCCGTTCGGTGCAACGAAAACTGGCGCGGAAAGTGTCATCGGACACAGTCCCTAATTCAGAACCGTGTGTGATATTTAAACATCACAAACGAATCTTGTAACTTACCCCGTGTGTGATGAGCTTGAACATGCAAATTACTCAGAACTGTGTGCAATATATAAACATCACTAATGAATTATGTACTTTACCCCTTGTGTGATGAGCTTGAACATGCAATTTTTGTCTCCAAGCTTCCAACGTAAGATTGGATACTACATTGCACACGGTTCATGCCAACAAATTGTGTGTGATTTACTTGAATTTCATTTTCATTCGGAAGACGGAATGGGTATATGGCGGCAAATTTTGGTCCGAATTTCCCTAGTTACAATGGCCATCCACATCATTGCGTAATTTAACATCAATTGCTAATTTGGGTACTACACAAAAGATCCTACACCACATCCCGCACTCACTAAATCGAGCAATTAAACATAGTTGGTTGACCTAAACATTACTCTAACAAAAGACCAGCGCTCTAAACAAGGACTAATGTTCTGCCTGACGCTCCTCGATCTCCACTGCATCCTCCATGACCAACTCATGCTCGACGACCTCCAGCGGAAGGGGCTCCACGACATACATCCCCAAATACTCTACAAGCATCTCGTAGTCCGTGTCTGCCATCTCTTTGGAAAAGGCCTCCACGAGCCGGGTGTGGGCGGTCATGGTCGCGGTCCGGGCCTTGCGGCCTCCACCTCGGCTAGGGAGGCTGCTGAGGAATGGACGGCTGCCCGAGCGCTCTCGGCATTTTCCAACTCTTTGGACGTAGGTTGCCAACCGTTGTCGGAGAAGGACGTTGGTATTTTTGCGGTGATTGATGTGAGCTGGGCATGCGCGCCCTCGACATAGGCATGGGCAGCCGACATCAGGCCTACGATGTCCACCAAGGAACGGATAGTTGTTGTGTCATTCTTGCCATATTCTATCTCGGTCGCAAATGTTGCTGTCGCGATCTTAGCTGCAGTAGCTGCCCTTTTGGTGGCTGCAACCGCCTTGTCGTAAATTGTGGAAATGCTCATGGATGTTGTGAGCGCATTCATGGATGATGCAGCCGCACTTGGGGTGGAGTGCGTCGCCAAAGTTGCCTTCACAACACGGATCCAAGTCCCCATTTTTCACCGATGATGTTTGAACTGTACAATGGTCTCGGGGAGCAAGTGTGACTATGTGGTTGACGCGCCGGCGGTGGACTGTAGCCGATGACGCTTCTCGCGTAAGCCATATATGAGGATTGGCTCAACATATTTTATACCACATCACACATGTTTCATGATCAAGAACTGTTTGCGATGTACTGATACGTCTCCATCGTATCTACTTTTCCAAACCCTTTTGCCCTTGTTTTGGACTCTAATTTGCATGATTTGAATGGAACTAACCCGGACTGGCGTTGTTTTCAGCAGAATTGCCTTGGTGTTATTTTTTTACAGAAATAAAAGTTCTCGGATTGGCCTGAAAATTTACGGATAATATTTTTGGAATTAATTAAAAATACTGGCAAAAGAATCAACCGGAGGGGGGCCACCCACAGGTGACAAGCCCACCAGGCACGTCCACCCCCACTAGCCGCACCTCGCAAGCTTGTGGCCCCCCTGTGGCTCCATCGACCTCGATTCTACTCCTATATATTCATATTCGCGGATAAAAAATCAAGAAGGAGAGTTCATTGCGTTTTACGATACGGAGCCGCCACCACCTAATGTTCTTCCTCGGGAGGCCAGATCTAGAGTTTGTTTTGGGCTCCGGAGAGGGGAAATCGACGCCATCATCATCCCCAACCATCCTTCATCACAAATTCCATGATGCTCTCCGCCGCTCGTGAGTAATCCCATTGTAGGCTTGCTGGACAGTGATGGGTTGGATGAGATTTATCATGTATTCGAGTTAGTTTTGTTAGGGTTTGATCCCTAGTATCCATTATGTTCTGAGATTGATGTCACTATGACTTTGCTATGCTTGATGCTTGTCACTAGGGCCCGAGTGCCATGATTCCAGATCTGAACCTATTATGTTTTCATGAATATATATGTGTTCTTGATCCTATCTTGAAAGTTGTATACACCTATTACGAGTTATGATCCACATCCCCCAGGGTGACAATAACTGGGATTCTTTTCGGTGATTAATGTAGTTTGAGGATTTCATGTATTCACTGAGTGCTAATGCTTTGGCACGGTTCTCTATTAAAAGGAGGCCTTAATATCCCTTAGTTTCCATTAGGACCCCGCTGCCATGGGCGGGTAGGACAAAAGATGTCATGCAAGTTCTTTCCCATAAGCATGTATGACTATATATGGAATACATGCCTACATTACATTGATAAATTGGAGCTAGTTCTGTGTCACCCTATGTTATAACTGTTGCATGATGAATGACATCCAACATAATTATCCATCTATGATCCATTGCCTACGAGCTTTTCCACATATTGATCCTTGCTAAGTTACTTTTCCGTTGCTACTGTTACTTTCACTACAAAATTGTTACTGTCACTTTTGCCACCATTACCATTACTTCCATACTACTTTGCTACTAAATACTTTGTTGCAGATATTAATTCTTTTAGGTGTGGTTGAATTGACAACTCAGCCGCTAATACTCGAGAATATTTGGCTCCCCTTGTGTCGAATCAATAAATTTCGGTTGAATACTCTACCCTCGAAAACTGGTATGATCCCCTGTACTTGTGGGTTATCAAGACCTTTTTCTCGCACCATTGTCGGGGAGCATAGCTCTATTCTCTGAGTCACTTGGAATTTATATCTGTTGATCACTATGAAGAATCTGAAAGATCCAAAAACCAAGATCTATCCCTCTACTACGAGGGGAGGTAAGGAACTGCCATCTAGCTCTGCACTTGATTCACCTTCTGTTATGAGTAAGTTTGCGACACCACCACCTGCTAGTAATTATGATATGTTGCAAGTAGATGATGCTACTTCTACTATGCTTGATGCTTATGATGATACTTTTCTTGATAATATTGTGCCTCTGGGTGAATTTCTTGATGAACAAATTGCTTGAGTCAATGCTGAAAATTATGATACTTCTGAAACTGATGAAATTATTGAAACTGAACACTATGAGACACCTGCTAGACCTAGCTCTCCTAGATATGAATTTCTTGATATACCTGAGGGTTATGTTATGGAAGGAGAGGTAGCTAGGGACTTTCTTGCTTGTAAGGATAGAGATGATCTTAAGAAATTGCTATGCAAGTGGAAAGAAAAATCTTTGAATGCTAGAATGAAATATGATCCTAAGTTTGCTACTTCACCTATCTTTGTTACTATTAAGGATTATGAATTCTCTGTCGATCATGAGTTAATTACTTTGGTTGAAGCTGATCCTTTCCATGGATATGAATCTGAAACTGTTGTGGCACATCTTACTAAATTAAATGATATAGCCACCCTATTTACTCATGAGGAAAAAAATCTGTTATTACTGTATCCTTAAGTTGTTTCCTTTCTCGTTAAAGGGTGATGCTAAGATATGGTTTAATTCTCTTGCTCCTTGTTGTGTGCGTAGTCCCTAGGATATGATTTATTACTTCCCTAAAAAATATTTTCCTGCCCATAAGAAACAAGCTGCCTTGCAGGAAATATTTAACTTTGTGCAAATTGAAGAAGAAAGTCTCCCACAAGCTTGGGGGAGGCTTCTCCAATTACTTAATGCTTTGCCTGATCATCCTCTCAAGAAAAACGAAATACTTGATATCTTTTATAATGGACTAACAGATGCTTCTAGGGACCACCTAGATAGTTGTGTTGGTTGTGTTTTCACGAAACGAACTGTTGAACAAGATGAACTACTATTGAATAATATATTGAGAAATGATAATTATTGGGCTATTCCCGAACCACCTCCGAATCCAACTCCGAAGAAAAGAGGTATTCTATTTCTCAGTCCTGAAGATATGCAAGAGGCAAAGAAATCTATGAAATAAAAAGGCATTAAAGCTGAAGATGTCAAGAATCTACCACCTATTGAAGAAATACATGATTTTGATAACCCGACACAGGTAGTAGAGGTAAATTATCTTCGTAGATTTGATGAAGGCGATATTCCTTAGAATAAGTTTGCTAGACAATGCTTGGATGAGTTTGATAACTTTCTTATTAAGCAAGAAGATTTTAATGCTTATGTTAGTAGACAATTGAAACATAATGCTTTCATGCTTGATCCCTTAGGTGATTATATGAGTAGAACTATTAATGATCTTAAACTTATTAGTAAACATGCTTCCATGGTAACTACTCAAGTAGAACAAGTACTTAAGGCACAGAATGATTTGCTTAATGAGATGAATAGTAAGAACAATGATCATCCCGTTAGAGTTGTGACTAGAGGTGGTAGAATGACTCAGGAACCTTTGTATCCCGAGGTCCATCTTAAGAGAATTGAGCAAGATTATCAAAGGAGTAATATTTATGCACCTAGTCGTTCCGATAACAAGACGAATAAGGATGATGACAGAACTTTGCATGCTGCTAGTGAACCTGTTATAGATACACCTGAAAGCCCAAATGATATTTCTATTTCTAATGCCAAGACACAATCTAGTGATGAACATGAGCCCAGTGATAATATTAATGATGCTGTTCATGTTGATGCTCAACCTAGTAATGATAATGATGTGGAGATTGAACCTGCTGTTGATCTTGATAACCCACAACCTAAGAATTAAATATATGACAAATGAGATTTTATTGCTAGGAAGCATGGTAAATAAATAGAACCATGGGTTCAGAAAACCACGCCCTTTCCTCCTAAACCATCCAAGACAAAGGATGATGAGGATTCTGAGTGCTTTATTGAAATGCTTAGACCTGTATTTTTTCGTAT
Source organism: Hordeum marinum (assembly GCA_022496015.1). Lineage (NCBI taxonomy): Eukaryota > Viridiplantae > Streptophyta > Magnoliopsida > Poales > Poaceae > Hordeum > Hordeum marinum. The sequence continues at coordinate 311,553,906 of CM039673.1, forward strand.
GTGCTTGGCTGATGTTCTGAAAATGTCTCCATATGCTAAGTATATCAAAGATATTGTGACTAATAAAAAAAGACATCAGAAGATGAGATTTCCACCATGCTTTCTAATTATACTTTTAAGGGTGGAGTACCAAAGAAATTAGGAGATCCAGGAATACCAGCTATACCATGCTCTATTAAAGGGAATTATGTTAAAACTACTTTATGTGATTTGGGAGTTGGTGTTAGTGTTATGCCTTTCTGTTTGTATTTTAGACTTGATTTGAATAAGTTGACACCTACTGAAATCTCTTTGCAAATGACTGATAAATCAACTGCTCTACCTATCGGTATTTGTGAGGATGTACCTGTCGTAGTTGCAAATGCTACTATCTTAACGGACTTTGTTATTCTTGATATTCCTGAGGACTACAGTATGTCGATCATCCTAGGTAGACCCTTTTTGAATACTGCAGGGGCTGTTAATGATTGCAACAAGGGAAATATAGCTTTTCATATTAATGGTAATGAGCATACGATACACTTTCCGAAGAAACAACCCCAAGTTCAAAGTATCAACTCCATTGGAAACAAATCCAACGATTATTATTGGAGACTTTGAATTCCCTCTTCCTACTATCAAGAAGAAATATGATATACTTATTGTTGGGTATATGCATATCCCCATTGAGGTAACTTAGTGTTATTCAAAGATTCTTCGGTTTCATGTTATTAAAAAGAAGTTTGTTAATAAGACTTGATCAACCTTATTGATGGATTCCTTTTGATAAGCATGAGAAGGATGAATTTAGAAAGCATAACTTTCTGTACCCAACTCAATAGAAAAATGTCCTAAAAATAAAAGTTCTTCAAATGCCTTGAAAATGTAGTATGATTTTTTTCTGGAATATTTTAAAATATCTAACATTGAGCACCTAGCAGGGGGCTGCACGAGTGGGTCACAAGCCCACAGGGTGCGACCACCCCCTGGCCTTGCCTAGGTGGCTTGTGGGTCCCACGTAGGCCCCCTTCACTTATTCCAGCACCCATTCACTTTGTCTTCCTCCAGAAAAAATCCCACCATTGCTCAAACTCGTGTTCTACCTCATTTTGCTGCCATTTTCCATCTCCTTGTGCAAAGCTCCATTCGCAAAACTGTTTTGGGAGATTGCTCTTTGGTATGTGACTCCTCCAATGGTCCAATTAGTTTTTGTTCTAGTGCTTTATTTATTACAAATTTTTGCTGCTGTCGTGACCTTGTTGTTGAGCTTGCATATCAAATTTGTATGGTCCCAAATAGTTTTGATGCATGATATAGGCTCTAGGCACTTGTGGGGGTAGTTTCTATGAGGTTTGTTGAGTTTTGTTCACCTTTATTTTGAGTCACTAAAAAATTCAGAAGTTTTTCAGAGAAAAAAAATGTTGAAGAGGGTATTTCAAGGGGGTTCCTCAAGCAAGAAGGCCCCGAGACTCACAATACGTGAACCCGACCTTGAACCATTGAGGGAAGCACAAGTGCGGCCTCGTGAATGGTCGTCAGATCAATTCATGGGTGATGCCGGTTTCAAGGAAGAATTTTACGCATACACAAGAAATGCTGGCCTTGAAGAATTCATTTTAGATCACTACAAGCAATACTATCAACTCACACATTCTTTTGTGTGGAGATTTGAATTTTCATTCAATCATAACAAACCTTCTATCCTATTTAATCTTTATGACAAATCTTATACTATGGACCTAGAGGATTTTAATTGTGTGTGCAAAATTCCACATTGGGGCAGCTATAGTGATCCGCACAAAACTGAATATAATGATTTTATTGCCAATATCACTGTGGGAGAAACTAGAAATATTACACAGGCTACCTTGGGGAGCATTCACTTTCCTGCCATACATTATTTTGCTCTATTCATAGGCAGATGTATTAATGGTAAAACTGATCATAGCCACCTCTGTGCACCTGATCTTAGTATTCTTAAGAGTGCGGTAATGGGTGATAGACGATATAACTTAGGGGCCATTATTGCTAGAAGGCTGCATAATAATGCTAAGGATGGAGATTTCTTTGGTGGGATCTATGCCACTCATGTAGCTAATTATCTTGGGGTACCCATACGAAGAAATGATATTGAGTTGCCACCTGCTTTTCTTGATTATGAGGCTTTGGTGCATTATCATTTTCTTGAGAGGAACGAACGACCCCTCCTGTACCGACTAATTTTTGATAGACAACATGCTGTCCATATTATCCTTCCTACTCCTACTTTCTTTAAATTTCAGGAAAAACAAAGATACTTTATAACAAGGGATGAGGCATATGAGTACGAGCGAAATGTGGAGGCCACTTGCCTCCACGCTGCAGCCATTCACGCAATTGCCGCTGCAGCTCAGTACAACCCTGATTATGACTTTGGATATCATCCAGCCCAGCCATGGCCCTAGACCAACTTAGGCCAAAATCCTAAGCTTGGGGGAGTACATATTTCTCACCGACCTTACATTCTTGTCCACACGCTCATTTAAGTAGTCGGTGTTCATACTTTTTCATTGTGCCATCCATGGTAGTTTATTTCTTCTTTCCGCTTTCTTCTTGTGTGTTTAATTAACCTTGAGAAAATCCAAAAAAATAGTTATAACTTTACCTTCTTGTCTGTTTAGTTATAGCATAAAAAAGGAAAACCCAAAAAGATTTCTCGTTCTTCTTTTGCTTGTTGGGAGCTCTCCCGTGTAAATAGTTTTTCTCGTTCTTGTTTTGAATTTTCCTTCTTTAGGTCATAAGGAGAAGACCACAATGAAAATGTTGAGTGGACATTATTTGCATTATTGTGTATCTATCAGAGAGCCCATATTACCTTGCCTTCTCCTTTGAGTTATTGTTTTTGCAGATTCCAACTTAGTCCAATGCACGTGCACTCTTATTATTATCCACACCGTTCGATCGTGCAAGTGAAAGGCATTAATGACGATATATGATGAAAATATTGAGATGGAGAAAAGCCGGTATGAACTCATCCTATTTTGCTTTTGTAAATATGATTGGCTCATCGTTCCGAATTCAGTCCATTATGGGTGGAACATATTTACAATGACAATTAGATATTAGAGTTACTCATGCCATGCTTAATTAGCTAAGAGTGGATAATGGTTTGTCTTGAGTGCCAACATGCATGTTAAAATGGTTGTGATGTAGTATGATAGGATGGTATCCTCCTCTGAATGATTCTAGTGGCTCGACTTGGCACATGTTCATGCATGTAGTTGAAATGAAATCAACATAGCCTCTACGATATTTATGTTCATGGTGATTTATATCCTACTCATGCTTGCATTCGATGTTGGTTAATTTCAAAGCATGTTGATGACTGTGTCGCTCTCTAGTTGGCCGCTCCCCAGTATTTTGCTAGCCTTCACTTGTACTAAGTGGGAATTCTACTTGTGCATCCAATATATCAAACCCAAAGTTGTTCCACATGAGTCCACCATACCTACCTATATGCGGTATTTACTTGCCGTTCTAAGTAAATTTGCATGTGCAAACTCTAAACCTTCAAATAAACATTCTGTTTTGTATGCCCGAATCGCTCATGTAGCGACTGGGGGCTGTCGGTATCTTCCATGCTAGGTGGGTTATTCTCACGATATGTGTTGATTCACTATCATTCACGGAAAGTGGCTGGTAATAGGGATTCCAGTCCCGAAATCAAAGAAAAAAATGCAAATAATTAAACAAAACTCCCCCAGGAATTATGTCTGTATGGACGGTACCCGTAAATTCGGCTCGCCGTGGAGTGTGATTGATTGGTGGAGGGGAGTAAAAACTTTATCATTCTGTTTGGGAACCACCTGTAATGTATCAAGAATGGAAGATGGTGAAAACTCTTGGTCGCTATGTTGGCAATGAAAGCATATCGCTCAAAATTATTTTTCATCCCTATTTTAAAAGCTCGAGCTTTGGCACCTCTGCAAATCAATGCTTCCCTCTACGAAGGGCCTATCTATTTACTTTATTGTTGAGTCATCGTCCTCTTATAATAAAGCACTAGTTGGAGAGCACCACCGTCATTTTTATGCTTTGTTGTTAATTGATATTGAGTGTGAGTATGACTGGATCTCTTTTACAGTGAATTACAATGTATACTTAGTCATTGTTCTTTAGAGGTGCTCTGCATTTATGTTTTGCGGTCTCAGAAAGGGCTAGCGAGATACCATTTTGTCATATTATATCATGATCATTTTGATAAAAGTGTTGTTATCTGAGAGTTGTTATTATTGCTTGCTAGTTGATTAAGCCATTGATATGAGTAAATGTGAGACCTAAAGGTTATTGTGAACGCGGTTAGTCCATAATCTTTGCAGAAAATCTGAACATCGGTTAGACATATTTACAACAACAAGATCAAACAGAGTTTGTAAAAGTTTTTCTTTATCACTTTGAGTTTATCAGCTGGATTGCTTGAGGACAAGCGATGGGTTAAGCTTGGGCGAGTTGATATGTCTCCATCGTATCTACTTTTCCAAACCCTTTTGCCCTTGTTTTGGACTCTAATTTGCATGATTTGAATGGAACTAACCCGGACCGACGCTGTTTTCAGCAGAATTGCCTTGGTGTTGTTTTTGTGCAGAAATAAAAGTTCTCAGATTAACCTGAAAATTTATGGAGAATTTTTTTGAATTAATAAAAAATACTGGCAAAAGAATCAACTAGAGGGGGGCCACCCACATGAGACAAGCCCACCAGGCGCGGCCACCCCTGGCCGTGCGTGGCAAGCTTGTGGGTCCCCTGTGGCTCCATCGACCTCAATTCTACTCCTATATATTCATATTCATGGAGGAAAAAATCAAGAAGGAGAGTTCATCCGTTTTATGATACGGAGCCGCCGCCATCTCCTGTTCTTCCTCGAGAGGCCAGATCTAGAGTCCATTTTGGGCTCCAGAGAGAAGAAATCGACGCCATCGTCATCACCAACCATCCTTCATCACCAATTCCATGATGCTCTCCACCGTTCGTGAGTAATCCAATCGTAGGCTTGCTGGACGGTGATGGGTTGGATGAGATTTATCATGTATTCGAGTTAGTTTTGTTAGGGTTTGATCCCTAGTATCCACTATGTTCCAATAGGACCCCGTTGCCACGGGAGGGTAGGACAAAAGATGTCATGCAAGTTCTTTTGCATAAGCACGTATGACTATATATGGAATACATGCCTACATTACATTGATCAATTGGAGCTAGTTCCGTGTCACCCTATGTTATAACTGTTGCATGATGAATGCCATCTGACATAATTATCCATCACTGATCCATTGCTTACGAGCTTTTGCACATATTGATCCTTGCTAAGTTACTTTTCCGTTGCTACTATTACTTTCACTACAAAACTGCTACTCTCACTTTTGCCACCGTTACCGTTACTTCCATACTACTTTTCTACTAAATAATTTGCTATAGATATTAAGTCTTTTAGGTGTGGTTGAATTGACAACTCAGCAGCTAATACTCGAGAATAATCTTTGGCTCCCCTTGTGTCGAATCAATAAATTTGGGTTGATTACTCTACCCTCGAAAACTATTGCGATCCCCTATACTTGTGGGTTATCATGTACTTGATTTTCATATTGTTTTGAAACAAAAAATGAGGTTTCATCAGCAATTGAAGGTGTTTGGATTACAATAACAATTTATCTGCAGTGAACGTGCAACTATAGGAGTGTCTATTAAAATATGGAATTATTCACGGTTATTTAGGCCTTTTTAAACATTTAAAGAAATTTGTAGACATTTCATGTGCATAGTTCAAATATGAACTGCAGTTAAGCACATGTTAGAGTGCACCTGATGGGTTGAAAAGTCATATATGTGTCACTGGATACATGTTTTGGTCCCATGCAAGAAATGGAGATGAATTAAAAACCTCTTGGTATTTTGCTCGGATGTAGACATTGAGAATCCATGTTTTCAAATTCTAGTAAATTCAAATATTGTCAAAAATTCATGAAACTTTGCATGGTGTCATGTCATGGCTCATGTGTGTTGTGGTAAAGAAAAATAGCCCCATTTGGGACAGGTTTTGGCACAAAACCTTTTACAAACTGAAGATTCTCACAAGAAGCCATGTGGTTCCGATAGGGAACATTAACCTTTTATGTGCGAAACAACATCCATTGTCTATTCTCGGTTTGAATTTATTTCTAGAGTCACCATAGAGCAACATGATTTCCATGCCAAACTATGGAATTTTCCAAGGTTCGTTTGGACTTTTTAATATATTAATTCAATTTTCTTGGCATTTAATGTGCATAATTCAAATTTGATCTACAATCACAAGGTCCAGCGCATGAAAATAGGTTGAAAAATCATATATATTTCCTTGGATGCATATTTGGGTGCCACGCAACAAATGGAGAATGAATTTCAAACATGTTAGCATCTTGGCTCGGCCACAAACATTGGGAAACTTGGTTTTAAAATTCTTGTAAATCCAAACGTCATCAGAAATTCATGAAACTTGGGCATGGTGTCAGGACCTTGCATGTTGTGTGTTGTGGTAAAAAGAATGCCCAATTTTGGACAAGTGTTGCGCAAGCGTCTTACAAACCGGAGATCCTCACAAGAAAGCCATGTGGTTCAGACAGGGAACGTTCACCTTTTATGTGCGAAACAACATCTGCTCTCTCTTCTCGCCTTGAATTTATTTCTAGAGTCACCATAGAGCAACATGACTATCGTGCTAAACTATGGAATTTTCCAAGGTTCGTTTGACATATTAAATACATTAGTTGAGTTTTCTAGCCATTTAATGTGCATAATTAAAATTTGAACTATAATCACAAGGTCCAGTGCATGAATATTGGTTGAAAAATCATATATGAGTCCCTCGTTGCTTGTTTAGGTCCCATGCAAGAAATGGGAATGAATTCCAAACATCTCAGTGTCTTGGCTCGGCCGCAAACATTGGGAAAATTGGTTTTCAAATTCCCATAAATCCAAAACTTACCAAAAAATCATGAAAATTGGCATGGTGTGTCATGAAGAGGGCACACATATGTCGTGCTAAAAAATGTCCAACTTGGACATGTTTTTGCACAAGCCTCTTGCAAACTGGAGCTTCTCACAAGTCATCGCAAATGTTTGTGTATGATGACATGTGTGCTTAGTATAGACAATGAGTTTAGATTTGCACCTGCCACATAGGGTAAATTGCCATTTCTCAAATTGGAAACATTGGCATTTGTCGATCTAGTAACATTGACATTTAACATCATTGTAACACTAACATTTGTCAAATTTTGCAGGAACAAAATCATTATTATGATGCAATTTTACAACTGAAATTCAGTAAACATAGATTTCATTCATAGATTAAGAAGTGATCTTTGTACAAAACAGATCAACTCGACAGCTGGACTGAATAAACTTTTCCCCAATTGTTGACAATCACATACTAAAATAGCTAGTTCAACTATATATACTGGCTAATTTAACGTATGTGGTATAGTTCAACCATATCTATAGTTAGATGAGATGAACAAAATATCCCCTAAATACTACTACGGAGGGGCTTTGTACTACTTCCATCAGCCTCTCCTCTGCCGAGCACGTTCAGTTAGAGACAGAAGAGGAGGAGCCTACCGACGAGCTGGAGGAGTCGAATTCGTCACCTGCTGGTGCTGCCCTCCGCCACTTCTAATCGCCTCCTCGAAGCGGTTGGACTCGGCATAGATCTCCTCATCCCACGCCACAAATTTGGTGTCTACTGTGGCCACAACGACAGTGAGTCTCTTTGCATGCTCGACCTGGCGCTCCTCCTCCTCATGTAGGAAGTTAATGTAGCGTGTAAGGCTAGTGACGCAAAAGTCAGGCGGCTGGGCTTCAGCGGTGGAATCCTCCTCCCGCCTTTGGGATGCGTTGGTGGAGCGGTTGATAGATCCGACGACTGATGGTGGGGTGGCTATCAAGGTGGGCGATGGTGTGGTGGTGTCCAAGGCGGCTGATGATACTAGTTATCTGCCTTGGGTTTTCCATGAAGAGGAACAGGTTATTGCAGCACAAAGTGGGTAAGTATTTCCCTCAGTTATGAAACCAAGGTTTATCGAACCAATAGGAATATCAATCATCAACCGTCTACAACGACTTCACACAAAAGAACAAACAACTTGCACCCAACGCCGGCAAGAGGGTTATCAATCCCCTTGATCTCGTTATTTGCAAGAAAGTGAGTTGTGTAGATAATTGTAGATTGCAAAATTAAATAAAATTTAATAAATAAGAGAAAGCTAATGAAGGCATTTGTGAATATATAAATGAATAGACATGGGGGACGTAGAGTTCTCTAGCGGCATCTCTCATAGAAATAGCATACGACGGGTAAACAAATTACTATTGGGCAATTGATAGAAAAGCGAATGGTTATGCAATTTTCATGGCAATGATCATGTTTATATAGGCATCACGTCCATAAGCAAATAGGCTGACTCCTGCCTGCACCTATTACTATTACTCCACTCATCGACCGCTATGCAGCATGCATCTAAAGTATTAAGTAAAACGGGGTAATGCTTGGAGAACGACGACATGATGTAGCAAAAATAAACTCAATCAATATGAATACCCCAACGTTTTATCCTTAGTAGCAGAAACACAAATATGCAACTTATCCCCTTCTGTCACTGGGATATAGAAACTCGCCAAGTTGAACCTACTACAACACACCACTTCCACCGAAGAAATATACCACTTCCACCAAAGAAATATCAATCTAGTTGGCCAAACTATCTAAATAGATCGGAGAGCATTACGAAGCTATGATGATCATGCAAATAAGAATCTTAGTATTCAAGTTTGACTCAAATACTTTTCATGAATAATCTGAACATAAACTCACAATTCATCGGATCCCAACAAACACATCATACAAAGGGATTACGTCAGATAGATCAAGGCAAAGATGTGATGAACATTGTATTCAAGATCGAGAGAGAGAGATTGCAATCTAGGTACTACCTATGGATCCATAGGTTTGTGGTGAACTACTCACACATCATGGTGAGGGAAACAAGGTTGATGAAGAGGCCCTCCGTGATCAGTCTCCCCTTCGGCAGGGTGCCAGAACGGAGGTGTAGATGGCCTCCCATCGGAATAGAGACTTGAGGCGGCGGAAAAAGTGTTTTGGGAGCGCTTCTAGGGTTTTTGGAATATATGTGAATTTATAGGCCAAAGTGGGGCGTCGGGGAGCGCACAGGAGAGGCACAAGCCATCAGGGCGCGCCCCCCTAGTGGCGCGACCTGTTGGCTTGTGGGCCCCTCGTGGCTCTCCCAGCATCCTCCCGAAGCTTCCAGGTCTTGTTTTGGTCCAGAAAAAAATCATCAAAAAGAAAGTCAAGAACATGCAGAAAATAGCAACTGGCACTGGGCACTGGTCAATAGGTTTGTGCTCAAAAATATTATAAATTGGTAAATAAATGCCCAAAAAGTGTCCTAGAACGATAATATATTAGAATGGAACCATAAAAAATTGTACATACGCTGGAGATGTATCAACATCCCCAAGCTTAATTCCTGCCCGTCCTCGAGTAGGTAAATGATAATAACATAATTTTTAATTTGACATGCTACCCATTATGTAATCTTTTGTATGTATGTTCACTGAGAAATGATGAATTAACAAACAACAACATAGTAATATTTATAATTATAAGAAACAAAATCATTGATTTTTAAAAGTATATGATCCTAAAAGAATGTTTACCCCTATTCATCTTGTTATATTAGCAAGGCATGACTCCGTCTTCACCACATTAATACAAATGTTAAGCACCACGGTGTCCAAGTAAGGCAATTGGATCATACTCTTTCAATATGCATCAACTTTTTATTCTTCACGCAATACATGAGCGTGAAGCATTAGACATAGCATATAGGTCGAATGGAATATGATGGTAGATATCAAAGGGGTAAAAAGTGGAGAAGATACTCTCACATCAACTAGGCGTACCAACAAGCTATGAAGATGCTCATTGATAGATGTCAATGCAAGGATTAGGGGTTTCCATGCAAATGATCCACTAGATCTATAGGTGTATGAAACATCAACTGAAGCTAAGTAGGGTGTGCATCCAAGTTGCTTGCTCATGAAGACCTCGGGCATTTGAGGAAGCCTGTCATCGGAATATACAAGCCAAGTTTATTATATGAAAAGTTAATTCCCAGTAGCATATGGAAGTGACAACATAGGAGACTCTCTATATGAAGAACATGGTACCACCTTGAGGCACAAGTGTGGTAAAGGATAGAAGCAAAGTCCCTTCTCTATTTTTCTCTCATTTATTATTTTTATTTTTATTTTCATGGTGGGCTGTTCTCCTTCTTTTTCTTTTTGCCTCCCCATTCATTTTTAATATGGTGATTGATGTCTACTACACAATCTTCTTATTGTAGCTCGTGTTGGGCCTCCAAGCGCAAAGTTTTGTAGGACAGTGGCAATTTTCCCTCAAGTGGATAACCTAAGGTTTATTAATCCGTGGGAGGTGTAGGATGAAGATGGTCTCTCTCAAACAACCCTGCAATCAAATACAAGAAATCTCTTGTGTCCCCAACACACCCAATACAATGACAAATTGTATAGGTGCACTAGTTCGGAGAAGAGATGTTGATACAAGTGTAATATGGATGGTAGATATAGGTTTTTGTAATCTGAAAATATGAAAACAGCAAGGTAGAAAATAGTAAACAACGAGCAAAACATTGTATAAATTCTTGTAAACAAGGCCTAGGGTCCATACTTTCACTAGTGAAATTTCTCTCAACATTATTGACATAGTTGAATCATATGTAAATACCTCTCACGCGACAAAGAGTTCACTCCAAAGTCACAAATAGCGGAGAACTAACGAAGAAATTATTTTAGGGTACGAAACCACCTCAAAGTTATCTTTTCTGATCAATCTTATGAGCTATCCCTATAAGTGTCACGAACAGCCCTAGAGTTCGTACTAAAATAACACCTTAAGACACACATCAACCAAAACCCTAATGTCACCTAGATACTCCAATGTTACCACAAATACCCATGGGCTTGATTATACGATATGCATCACACAATTTCAGATTCATCATGTTCAATCCAACACAAAGAAGTTCAAAGAGTGCCCCAAAGTTTGTACCAGAAATCAAGACAAAAATGTGTGCCAACCCCTATGAATAGATTCCCAAGGTCACGGAGCCCGCAAGTTGATCACCAAAACATATATCAAGTGGATCAATAGAACATACCATTGTCACCATGGATATCCCATCGCAAGTAATACATCAAGTGTTCTCAAATCCTTAAAGACTCAATCCGATAAGAAAACTTCAAAGGGAAAACTCATTTCATCACAAGAACATAGAGAGGGGAAATCTCCATATGATTCATCTATATCAATAAAGCTCACGGTACATCAAGATTGTGTCATCTCAAGAACATGAGAGAGAGAGAGATCAAACACATAGCTACTGGTAAATACCCTCAGCCCCGAAGGTGAACCATTCCCTCCTCGTCATGGAGACCGTCGGGATGATGAAGATGGCCTCCGTTGATGGTTTCCCCCTCCGAAAGGGTGCCGAAACGGGCTCCCCATTGGTTTTTCATGGCTCTGGAGGCTTTCGGCGGGGAACTCCCGATCTAGGTTTCTTTTTGGAGGTTTCTATATTTATAGGAATTTTTGGCGTTGGAATCACGTCAAGGGGTGCCGCAAGGCGGTGACAAGCCTCCGAGGCGCGGCCAGGGGGGTGGTCACGCGTGGCAGGCATGTCACTGCCTCGTGGCTCTTCTGGCCCAATTCCAATGCTTCGGGGGTCTCTTTTGGTCCCAAAAAAGTCATACTAAATTTTAAGCCCATTCTAAGAACTTTTATTTCTACACAAAAAACGGCACCATGGTAGTTTTGCTAAAAACAGCGCCAGTCCGGGTTAGTATAGACTAACAAACTATGCTTTCAGTCACCAAACAATTGCAATTCATCTTATTTTTAGGAAGGGTCTATGTAAGAGCTTTGATTAAGCAAATTCCACATACTCAACTATTATATAGTCTTCCATGATTGCTAACACTCAAAGCATATGTTTAGAGCAAATGGCATCCGTCGAACACAAAGAAAGAGAGGGGCTTAAAGTTTTGCCTCCTAACTTATTTATCATATAAATAATTGTGAACAATAATAATTCATGATTAAATATATTTGATTGGCCATATTTGCTTGGATCTTTCCCCGACACATGACGCTTGCCAAGAGAAAAAGGCAAAATATAAGAAGTGGTGAAGATCACCATGACTCTTGCATAAAGGTAAGTACATGAAAGTAAAAGATAGACCCTTCGTAGAGGGAAGCGTTGATTTGCAGAGGTGCCAGAGCTCGAGCTTTCAAAACGGAGATGAATAATAATTTTGGGTGGTATGCTTTCATTGTCACCATAACAACCGAGAGATCTCGGTATCCTCCATGCTAGATACATTATAGGCGGTTCCGAAACAGAATGGTAAAGTTTTTACTCCCCCTCCACCAATCAATCACACTCCACGGCTAGCCGAATCCACGGGGTATCGTCCATACCAACAACATTCCTGGGAGAGTTTTGTTTAATTATTTGCATTTTTTCTTTGAATTCGAGACTGGGAATCCCTATTACCACCCACTTTCTCGTGAATGATAGTGAATCAACACATATCGTGAGAATAACTCACCTATCATGGAAGATACTAACAGCCCCTAGTCATTATATGAGCGATTCGAGCATACAAAACAGAATATTATTTAAAGGTTTAGAGTTTGGCACATGCAAATTTACTTGGAACGGCAGGTAAATACCTCATATAGGTAGGTATGGTGGACTCAAATGGAACAACTTTGGGTTTATGGGTGTTTGGATGCACAAGTAGTATTTCTACTTGGTGCGGAAGTTTTGGCTAATATGAGGTGGAAGCAAGCACCACGTGTTGGAGGGTCCATAACAATATAACTTCTATACAAATATACCCTGTAACATCCCAAATTTTGGCATGTTATAATTAATATCAGAATGAATTCTTGTTTGCTTGAGTGATTGAAATTGAGTGAAATTTGAAAATTTTGAGAACTTTTGAATGAGAGGGAATAAAATGACTTTCCCATTTTATTTTTAATTCAAATTCTTACTTTTCAAATCAGTGAGGGAAGATGACATGACTTCTTCAACATGAAAAGATTTGGAAAGGGAATTTGAAAACCATTTGAAAATTTCTCATATGAAGTTTCACCTTCCATATTTGAATTCCCTATTTGAATTTGTAAGCATTCCAAACCCCTTGACAAAAATTTTGAGAGGAGTAATATGACACTCCAAACCAGGGGTATTTTTGTGAAGTTCTTGAACCATAAAACCCAAGGGTTTATTTGAAAAATATTTGCAAAAATAAATAAAGCCATTTAGGCATTTTCTGAAAATAATTTTTTTAAAAGTACTCATTTTGGCCGTGGAAAAATGTTCATTAAATGGCATTTATTTCCCTGATCATTCTGGAATATAAAACTTTATTTTTTGGACAGGTTCTGAATGCCTTAGTGATATTTTAATGCTTTGTAAATTAATAATAGGAAACTATTAAACGTGTCTTAAAGCCCACCGGCCCACCGCCTCTAACCTCTCCCCCGAAACTCCTCCGCACCGGCCACCGCTGACCGCACCCTCTCGCTCTCTCTCGCTGACAACCGGACCCACCGATCGATCCTACAAACACCACGGTCAACCACCACCTCTCGCCCCGAACCTCGCCGGCGAGATCACCGGAGGCGCAATCTCCTCTATCTTCCTTCCCTGACCCTCCTAACCTCTCCTATAAATAGAGGAGCTCGGCCTCGTTCTGTTCTTGCCCGAACCCCAACTCTCACGCCCTCGTGCTCGCCAAAACGCTCGCCGGAGTTCGACCGAGCCGCCATGCAATTGCCGCACCACCTCTCGCTCCCGACCTCCCCAACCACCACCGCCACCACCAACCACATCGCCTTGCCTGTCCGCACCTCCCTATGCACTCGCCCTTGCTCCAAAGCCACTGGAGCGACCTCCCCGTCGACCAACCGAACGCCATCGCTGCCCCGGAGCTCGTCGCCAACACCTCCGACCACCCGCGACGACGCCAGGACCACCATTGTACTCGCCGTCCTCGCCTGCATCGACCGGTGCCATCACCAACACCGGAGGACCACCGAAACGCCGTCCCCATCGACCTCGCCGCCGTCGGACATCACCGGCGCTTCGCCGGAGACCACCCCCACCGCGGTGAGCTTCTCCTTCCTCCTCCTCCGTTCGATCTCTTTCCAACGGGCAGGATTAGATCGCGTATTTTATTTTAATTCCCGAACCGTTTTCTCCTAGTTTTCGATTGATTATTTTTGCATTGTGTCACAAATTTTATGTAGTTTCTGTAGATATCCAGTTTGACCAAATTTGATTAATTTAAAATTGAATTCAAACAAATTTGATTCAAAACTTGTTTTCTGAATATCTTGAGTTTAAAAATATATTTTGAGTTGATTCTTTTTGCTACTTGTGACTAGTGACCTTAATTATCAGTAGGAAGAGTTGGAAATTTTTAGAATATTTTATAGTGGTCTTTTCAAGCAAAGCAGATTCTGTTTAGTTCAATTAGGTTTATTTATATTCCATTTTGTTTTAAATTACTTTAAATTATTTTCTTTTATATTAGTGATAGACTTTTATAATGTTTTCTGTTAGATAATAGTATCCCTTCAAAACAAATAATATTTTATTAGTTGATTGCATGAAAATCAATTCTAGTTGAATTATAACTTGCAATTGGATTTTTATTGCTAGTTTTGATCCACTATTTGAAAATAGTTTCCACAAATTGTTTTATAAGTTTGATTTGCTTTTAATCTAAGTTTAGACCAGAAACAATTTGTATTATAGTTGAGATTGTTTGTGGTTTAAGCCAAGGATGACCTTATCAAAAGAAGAACCTTTATAAAAGCTTTTCAATTAGTTCTTTTTGCAAAATAAAGATTTATGAGAAAAAAAATTCTGTTAATTATTTGCTTTAAAATTTGTTTTTCTTTTATTAACTTAATGTTTTTTTCTTGATGATATGTTATAGTAGTTAAAAACTTTAGTTGCTAGAGTATTGTTTTCTTAGTTCCTAGTTGTTCTTCAAAAGTAATTCTTTTTGCTAAGTAAAATATTTACTAAACTACTTTTGATTATATTTTACTTTGTTTTTGTTTACTACTTTTGAAAATTAGGATGTACTTGTAGAGAAAACCAACTTTGGTTGTGTTGATGAAGTTCTGTTGATTTTAACTTTTGTCTTAGGTCTTCCCTTCATCACCACCTTAGTTGTGTTGATGTAGTTTTGTTAATTTTTGTCTTAAGTATTTCCTTCATCACAAATTTGTTGCTTTTGGTTTGGTGTTACTTTTGATTGTTAGAATTGATTTCTAGTATGAATGCTTGTAAGAATGCAATGTTTGATTATATAGATTTTCATCGGAGAGTGACGAATAGTCTATCAGTTATCTCTGAGACCGATATTTTTCTTCATTAACAGTATAGGCAAGTCACTTTGATCATGTTTACCCATGTTTTTATTGCATTAGTTCTACCATCTCCCCAGTTGCATGCAAAGTAGGTAATTTGGAAACTTGGTTACTTGATGTAGTATCATGTGGTAGGCACCCCTCAACCCTTTGACACATTGGCCCCGGGGAACGTTGATTTAATTTTGCTATGCTATTAGTAGATGGGGTTGGTTGTGTGATTCATGAGAGTTGTGAGTTAATAATTTCAAGACCTACAAGATGATCAAGACTTCAAGACTCCGAGTTTTCAACATACCTCTGGGTGGATGATGGTTGAATGGCGCCCTGGAGAAACCAGTGGTTAGCCTAGGTGTTGCTGGGGAAGTGCCAGTATTCACGCGGAAAGGTCCACCCAGGCACAAAGAGATGGATGGATGCTTCAAGACCCAAGGCTTACCTGCACAACCACAAGCCATTATGGGCTCTGGCTTGGTTGGATATCGTGGTGACCTTGGACAGGTGGTGCTACGAGATGTAGAAGAACGGTAGGAAAGGATGGGCACCGACAGAGTCTCGGGGAAACCCTTTAGAAGACCATGTTTTGTCATCCATTTCTCAAACACCCTGAAGTGCGAGAAATCAAATGGAGGTGATCAAATCTTGTGGGGAACGTGTGCAAAACTCTACAGAGTACCCAAACCTAATCGATTAGCCGTGTCCACGGTCATGGACAGTTTGAGCCAAAGGAACTGAAACTATCTCGAACTCTCAACACAATTAATTACATTGATGTGGGTATTAATGTCAATTTGGGTATGAGAATTGGTTGGTGGAACCATATCATTAATCAACCAACATTCTAGTAATTATGCTTTTGCCCTCTCTTGTTGTAGGAAAATTTTGGCTTTATGCAAAACCCACTACCCCACTTGCCATATATGCATGTAGAATAGATGATTACTTTACACCCCCTCTTTTTTGACTTGCCGGCATTTTCAAAATGCTGACCTACATGGGTGCAACGTCTTATGTTGCAGATAAGCTCTACGACGGGTAAGAGTACGATTCAGGGTTACAGTCTACACTCAACCTACCGTTGGTGTTATTGGTACTCCACTCCCGTTGACTGTTTCCGCTGAGATTTTAAGGTATATATATCAGTTTTACGTTAATTAGATGTGGTTGAACTTTGATATATACATTGATGTACTGTGTGTTCCAGCATACTGATCCAGGGATGGCACAGAACACACAGAGGCTTGACTCGTTTTGAGTCAGGTCGCTACATACCCAAGCATAACTCATTACATTGTATTCCTTGTCCAACTTCAACTAATCTGCTCAAGTTTGAAAATAATTATTGGGTAATCACAATCATAGAATATGTCCAAGATAGCATATTTATATGTGAAATCTGTCTTCCTTCAATATTTTTTCATGAATGATTCAAGTGACCAATGCGGTGTTTTCTAATTCTCAATAAATTTTACCACCTATATTTCTTATATGTGAAGTCATTACTCCCCATGGGATAAGCATATAAAACATATATAATTTCAGATTTATGATATTCAATTATTCCAACAATTTACTCATAGGATATAAGTGAAGCACGAGAGTAAATGACAAAACTACTCCAAAACATATAAGTGAAAATCAGTGAGTAGTCAAACAATTAAGTAGCTATGTGAGGACTTTCTCTCTTTCTCTCTCAATAAAGATTTTAAGATCTAAGTATTTTATTTAAACATCAATCAAAAGAAAAATATCACTCCAAGAATAGCACATATCATGTGGACAAATAAAAATTTAAGCTCAACATAGGCTAAACGATAATTGTTGATGAAGAGAGGTGGGATGCGTAGCATCCCATGGCTTAGATGCTTGAGACTTCTTGAAATATTTACTTGGTATGCCTTGGAAATCCCCAATATTGAGATTTTGTATCTCGTTCATTCCTCTCATATCATGGTTTCACCTATTCTCAAAAACTTCATCCACACAAAACTCGAAAAGGACTCGTGAGATAGGTTAGTACACATAAGAACAAATCAACACTTCATGTACTGGAAAGAAAAGTTGCGCAATAATTTTCAAACATTAGGTAATTTATACTATCATTTCCATAATTTATATCGATCAATATAGGCTATGGAAACTATAGGATAAGTAGATAACAAAACTATGACAGCAATCTATCCAAACAGAACAGTCTGTAGAAATTTCTTATAACAGTGTACTTCTGTAACTTCAAAAATTATGAAAATTTAGGAAATTTTATAAAATTTTTATGATGAAACTGTGTAAAAGTTTTAGAAACTTTCCACGTTCCATTAAAATATGCAAATTCAAACACTACAGCAGAAGTTTCTGTTTTTACCCAGCACATATCAAAACATGCAATGCAAGCATCCTAAGGCAATTCTTGGAACTTTTATTGAAAAACACGAATATAAATAACACCTAACAGATAGAAAAAAATAAAATGATGCTCCAAGAAAAATTCATATTATGTGACGAATAAAAATATAGCTCCAAGTGAGATATACCGATAGTGTTGAAGACGAAAGAGTGGATGCCTTTCGAGGCATCCCCAAGCTTAGACGCTTGAGTCTTCCTTGAATATTACCTTGGGGGTGCCATGGTCATCCAAAATCTTAGGTTCTTGTCACTCCTTATTATCCTCATATCGGTGTCTCACCCAGAACTTCAAAACTTCAATCACACAAAACTTAACGGAACTTCGTGAGAAGGGTTTGTGTAGTAAAGATAAATCATTCACTTAGGTAATATCAAGACAAGATTCATAATTATTACCACATGATACCTACTGTATTCCATCATTCCCACAATTTATATTACTCAATATAAGCTATAGGAATGCTTGAAACAAGCAAACTATGCATGCAAAATAGAATCTGTCAAAAACAGAATAGTCTATAAAGATCTGAATGATCACCATACTTACCTAACTCTAACAATTCTGAAACATTAGGACATATCACAGAATTTGCATAGAAATGTTTTGTAAAAATTTCAGAATTTTTTTACTCTTCAGTAAAATCAGATATTTCATATCCTGGACGCGAAACTTTCTGTTTTTGCGCAGAATCAAACAAGCAAGTATCCACACTATCCCAAAGGCTTTACTTGGCTTTTAATTGAAATAAAATACACAAAACATGATTACTACAGTAGCTTAATCATGTGAAAACACAAAAACAGAAGGTAAGAGTGTTGGGTTGTCTCCCAACAAGCGCTTTTCTTTAATGCCTTTTAGCTAGGGATGATGATTTCAATGATGCTCGTATAGGAATAATAAGTGAACATGCAAAAGAGCATCATGAATCTCAAGACAAGCACATTTAAGTCTAACCCACTTCCTATTCATAGTAATTTTGTGAGCAAACAATTTATGGTAGCAAGAATCAACTAGCATAGGAAGGGAAAACAAGCATATCTTCAAGAATTTGAACACATAGAGAGGAAACTTCATATTATTGCAATTCCTACAAGCATATGTTCCTCCCTATTAATAGTTTTTAGTAGCATCATGAAGTAATTCCACAATATAACCAACACATAAAGCATTCTTTTGATGATCTACAAGCATAGAAATTTTACTACTCTCCACACAAGAAAATTTCTTCTCATGACTAATAGTGGGAGTATCATAAAAGAGTTGAATACTATAAATTGGTTCCACACTAACAGAGTAATATTCAGTAGAAGGATATTCATAATTATGACAAGAATCATAATAGTAATCATCACGCTTTTTCATCGCATAGGTATCATCACAATAATCATCATAAGTAGGAGGCAAACAATCATTATAACAAATTTGATCATTCGAAGTAGGGGGAATAAAAAGATCATCTTCATTAATAATAACATCTCCAAGCTTGGGACAAACATTAATTGCATTAAATAAATTCTCAAACATGTAATTTTCATCAAACATAGCATCCCCAAGCTTGTGTCTTTGTATATCATAAACATAATCACTCTCATCATTAATAGTATGCATAGCACCAATAGTATAGCAATTTTTATCATCATACTCCAAGTTAGTGCTATAAATATTTTCAATATTATAATAAGTATCATTATCTTCCCAATCATAACTATCACAACAAGCAATAGGCATAACAAAATCATCCTCAAGTGTATCATATTCCACAACTATTTTTGATTCATTCTCATGAGGCCTATCAATAATGGGAGCAACATTATTTGGGAGAGATACATCTTTACCTTTAATTTTCCTTCTTTTCTTCTTATTCACCACATTATGTGTGGATTTATTTAATTCCTCCAAGCTTATTTTTGAAGAGGTTGGTTGAATAAAAAGCTCCTCCTCGTTACCTGATTCATCATATGAAAAAAATAGGAGGGTATTGGGAAACCTCTTCCCCTTCATTAGTATTCTCTATATCTTCTATTTGTTTTCTTCTCTTTAAGTAATTGGAAATATAAGGATTCTCAATGCAATTTACGCTGCAATACATATAGATTTCATTTAGGTCTGAGAGCCCAAGCTGGAACATCCTTAGTTTTAAGTTTCATTTCTTCATACCCCAAAAATAGACTAAGTTCATTATGATGCTCAAGGGTAATGAGGTTGTCACAATTTTTGGACACAATTCGATCATGAAATAGTTCACATTGGAAATTAAAACGACCACTTTCATTGCAAAGTTCACAAGGACAGCAAGAAATATTAAGTCTTTTAGCACAAACATATAGCCTCCCTTGCAACCATTTAGTTTCTAAATACTTATGACTCTTAGAAAATCTATCTTCCCTTTTAGGCATGTCTTGACAAACTCTATGGACTCCACAAAAATTTAAATGCTTATAAGAAATCTTTTTATCATGACTAGTTCAATCATCATTAGTACTATGGATACTAGTAGAATGCCAGTGCGTTGCTACGTGCCTTTTAATTCTTGTTCTTATCACACCATAGTATATGCTCGTATTGTTGCACAAAACTCGATGAATATTTGGCCCTTGCCAATGACATTGCCTTGAACTTTGGTATTATGATGTATATATAAAATTATTTGTATTTATGTCATTTGAATGTGTATAACTCGATGGGTTTTTAGTTCGTTCCATCATAATTACATTAGTTACTTCGTCAACTGAGAGATGATGAACATGTTGAAGGAGAAGAAGAAAGACTCGGTTAAGCCATCAACTTGAAATATAATAAAGGAACATCAATTATTAGCTTCATTTTTTTTGCAAAACACAACGACTATATCTTTGTCATCGGTAGCATCAATAGTTAATGCTCTAGGACAACTGGTGACTCAACCTTCACCCTTTCCAGTAACCTCATTTGTATGAATGCATCATTTAGACAACATAACAACACTTCACATGGCAATTGGAGACCAAAAGACTAATCTGTAATGAAAATAGCATTGGTCCATACCTTATCCTCAGGAACAACAACATGTGAATGCACCACATTACATAAGTGGTGCTTCTTTAGGCGAAACAAAATACATCGATAGTCTCAAATGAATTGGTGTTCCACTCACTCAACAAATCTTTGTAGTGATTCATGTTGTATTTATCAAAATCAAAAGGAAAGTTAATTATAAAATAAATACATGAGGAAGCAATACACAACATAAGTTCTCTCTCTCATCTAAATAACAGCAACAACAACATTCCAAATTTCATCTTGTCTCTCTCTATCCACCTATCTCCCCCTTCCCTCCCCCACAAATCATAGTAGCAACAACAGCGTATAGTAAAGAATCTCATCTCATCTCTCTACTTTTTTGTCGAACATCTCTCTCCCACTCCCTGCTCTATGCATCAACATCGACAGCACAAACATCAATAGTAGCATAGCAGTGGCGGCAGAACAAGTAGCAACAACAGCCTAGCACCAAAAATATGTACATCACCCACAACTCTCACCCCATCTCCCTACCCGTATTCAACGTCGGGCCACCCCTGCGTGTGGGCCATCTCCCTGCCCTTTCTCGCTCAAGCGACTCTATCTCCTACCATTCCCGCCCTCTTTGCATGGCATCATGCTCCACTCTGCTTTCCCTCCTCTCTAGGTACAAATTGTGTGTGGCTGGATCTGGAAGTAATACCCAGAATTAGGAAAGTGATCAGGACCAAGCAGAAATTATTATAGAAGAGACAAAAACCAATTGAGGGTATGTGTGGGGTTTGATGAAAACAATTCAGTGAGAGTTGTTTGTTTGAAAAAATCAGGGGGAGATGGGATAGCGCGACTTACGGAGGTGTGACAAAATGAAACAAATACGAACTCCCTTTTGATAGTAAAGGTAGCTAAATACCAGTGTGGCAGAAAAACTAATAAAGGCACTAAGCATGGTTATTCTACGCCAAGGGCAATGTCTCGAGTTGTAGTTTGGTCTATGATTCTACGAACGATCTGCGCCAGGGGAGACTTTGCGGGCGTCCAAGAATCCAAGATCGTGGTCCCTGCATCATCTCCCTGAGCGAGGCGACTGAGGGCTCCTTTCTCCCTCCAACATCTCACCCTCGCCCTAACCCCCTTCTACCGTCGCATTCCTTCTTGAAGGTGTTGATTGGTCTCCGGCGGTTCAAAGTGCTAGGAGCATGGTGGCAATTCTCCGGAGGGTGTAACAGTTGCGGGTTATCATTGTTTTCATCGATCCGACATTGTTGACATTAGCATCTTTCTCATTTCTCCTTTGTTTCGTTTGGGCGCGCTTGTGTTGTTTTCCCCATCAATGATGTCACCGTTGTATCGGGCGGTTGCTATATTAATATAGTGGGGCGAAAGCCTATTTCAAGAAGGGCAATGTCTCCTATAGTTTAAGGTCTAAACCCAGCCAACATCAACATGATATCTTTCTACTTTACTCTTGCAACTACCACATCCCTTTCAGCATGCAGTCAAGTACCCACTGTTGGAGATATGCCCTAGAGGCAATCATGTATGATGATATTTCCTATGTGTTTATGAATAAAGATAGTCCTTGGACATTATCATTGATGTGTATTAACAAGTACATGACTTGTTTGTGAGACTCTGCATTGTATGATAACTGTCCTAAATGGTCCCTAGTCCAAAGGGTTGTGTGGACGCATAACTAATCAGACTAGCATATGACACGGTGGATGGTCTGGTCTCACTGACCATGTAGCATTGTATGCTAGCCAGATAATATGGACTCAGAAAGGTCTGGTCGGATTTGACATAGTCGGATCTGAGTCGAGATAAGGTCTGAGTTGGACAGACCCAACTATGGACTCATCGATAGGTCATTTGTGAGTCTCTAGTACAACGTATGTTCTATGTCCTAAGACCTAAGCTGGCGCATGTACTCGGGATGGTGACAGACTTGCTTTGGGCTAACAAAATGCTACTTCGTGACTGGGTAGTTACAAAGATAGGTTTGGGGCTTGTCCAGACCCATGCTACGAGACATGGTAGGGCAAGATGGGATTTGCCCCTCCGATCAGGAGAGATATACTCTGGGCCCCTCGGGTGACCCGACCTGGATAGGCATGGCCATGCGATGAGGATTATGAGATAATCCGAATGTTGCTTGGATTCACCGGAACGAGAAAGAGGTCATGATGCAACAAGGATGACCATGCCGCCTTGACATGACAACATATATCGTGTGGCAAAGGGAATAGAAGTGTGAAGTACAGGTTCGCCTAACCAGCTTCATAGGACACTTGGAGTCGACATGTCTTGCTAGAGGCCACTACCGACCGGTCGAGTCAGATGTGATCTGACTCGTGACCAAGTGGACGAGAACCTAAAGGGTCGCACGCTTAAGGGAAGGAACAGGTGGGCTTTAGGATCTGTGCGAGGCCCAAGAGTTGAGCCCGTGCCGGATGCCTATATATAGTGGAGGTGCAGCACACCCATCCGGTTGATTGCTTCGGCACCGTCATTAGGGCATTGCATGAGTTGCAACTAACCAGCTCCACTCGCTGTCACCGACAGTGTGATCGGACCTAGCAGTCCGCCGCACGGGTGTTCCTCCTGCACGCGTGAATACCGTTAGAGGCGATGCACTTGCGCCGCTCCAGCAAACCTATACGTGGGATCCGGCGACCGGTTGTTCGAGGGAGATCGGAACGGCTATTCGAGGGAGATCGGACAAGGAGGAGATGGACCACACGAACGCGTTGCCCCAACTCTACTTCCGTTGCACGACACTGCGCGTCTAGTGGTAACAATCTGTAATCCATCTCCGTAGCATGTTCTTGATTGTTCTGCGCGTAGGAAATTTTAATTCGCATGCGATGCACCTACGATAGAACCCAACACCCACTTCTCAAACGCTTAACTTGGTACTCTCGAAGAAAAATGATTCACTTTGTTCATAACAAGGCATTGTCTATTTACACACATGCTCTAATTCCGTCGACCTCTCAAACTATCTCACTAACTCACCCTTCTCTTAGAGACAAGACACCAAAAGGGCATCTCATATCTGAAATTTACCAACAAGAGCAGTACAATTCAAGGACATCAAGAACAAAACGACCTATAAAATCCAAATTACATTGAAAAGCTTACTTGTCACACGTCGAAGCTTGAATTTTTTTATTTACAAGCAATAAAGGATAGTGGCATCTCGAGAGAAGGAGTCGGGATTGTCACATTCATGATAGGTTTATGGTGAAAGTTGCCTCGGGAGATAAACATGCTTCCTATCAACTGTTATGGGCGGTTTCTATATTAGTACAGAGAAAGGAAGAAGGTAGTACAATCGCATGGAGGAGCATGACCCACAATTTGGCGCACAAACATTAAGAATCTATTATCGAATTGTTAATGGTTAAAAGGAGTAGGGTGAAAACCTAAAAGTATGGAGGCGTCCTTGCTCCTCCTTTTCTAGTGAAACCATTCGAAGTATAGAAAGCATGAGGCGGAAGTTGCGGCTCCATTATTCATCCTTTCAATTATAAAACATGACAATGCCATTAGCTACGTGAAGGTTTTTAACTCAACAAACAAGAATGATTAATGACAACGTTAAACTTTATAGGATCATAGCCTCTATGGTTGGTCAATAAAAGGACCATATCTCAATATCTATCTACCCATTCATTTGCCCTAGTTTTACCTGGATTAGGAACATGTTTGAATATTGGTACTGTTCCTAAGGTGAACAATATAGTTGTAGGTCCATATGCAATCATCATTAATATTTAAATTATATCAATGGCATAGAAAATAAAACTCACAACTCACTTGTACTTACACATGATCTCTTGGAGTGTCTCTCCTATATACTCATTTCTATCAAGAGACTTATAGAGTAACAAATGAAACAACATCAAATCGAGCAAGATTGGTATGATCAGGTCTCTAGAGAAAAGGAGCATGTATTGTTATTGTCACATCCCTAGCAAGTGTCTTAGGTTAAGCATGGGTGTTGCATCATTATCATCATCATTGCAATAACATGAATGGGAGGGAAAAGAAAACCCTAAATCACATTGAAATAAAGTGAATCCAAGTTTGATGAAATTTTCAACAAATCCAAAATGCCCTTAAAAATGTTCCCTAAGTCTCATAAATTTGGACAAGTATATAACAAGGATCATTTCAAATATTTGAACCTCAGAAGCAATTTAAAAATAATGATTAAAGCCTCTGAAATTGATAAATAAAGCATTATCATTATTCTTATTTCCAAAATAACCTGAAACTTTTATTACAAGTTTGAAATATTCAAACTTCATTTTAGTAAATATTTGGATCATTTTGAAAAGTCATTTGGACCTGTAACAAAATTAATCAAATGACAGAAAAACAGAAACAGAAAAAAAAGCCTACCTAGGCCAGGGGAGAGAAGCCGGCCCAGCCCACAGGGGCGAACCGGTCATCTCCCACCGCTCGCCAGGAGGACGCCGGGCGTGTGGTCGCCGTGCGCCAGCCACCTCCTCCCTGCCTGGCTCCTTGCTGGAGGGCTGGGAGTGCGCCAGCGTGAAGCTCCTCACCGTCGTGCCCTTTCTCCTCTCTCTCTCTCTCCCGCGAGTGCTCTCTCTTGCGCGCGCATTCCCCTCTCTGCTGCCGCCCTGGCCGACCTGCGCTTCTCCGTCGTGCCGACGTTCTAGCCACCCCCGAACCCATCTGAGCCCCCCAGAAGCTCCGCCGTGACCTCTTCTTCCTCCTAGCCAAGCTACGCATCGTCGGAAGCCCCCTGTCGATGTCGCGCCATCGTCTTCCTCCTCGGGTCGTCGGAAAGGGAATCGAAGCTCACCGCCGTTTTAGACCGTCCCCGAGCCCGCTTCCGACACCCCTGCGCCCGCTGTGAGCCCTTGAAGCTTTTCCCCCTCTTTCCCCCTTTGTTCTCGCGCCCTAGCCCCGGATTCCGTCGAGGTCCGAATGCCTCCGCCGCTCGAGCTCGACGCCTGCCGTGCTCCGGTGACCAGCTGGTCCATCTGAGGCTTCCGTTGTGCTCGTGGGGTTGAGTAGAGACCGTAGGTGCCTAGTAGAGGTCGTGTCGTGCCTTGGTTCGACGAGCCCGTGCTCGCCCGAGCTCCGTCCGCCGCCCAGCTCATCGCCGGCGCCGATTCCGACCATCTTAGCTCCTAGGAGGGGTCGGGATGGACGCCCGCGTGCATGCTGAGTAGTTTGGTGCCCTCCGCCGTCCTTTTGGTCGCCAGAGGAGGAAACACGAAGCCCTCTGCCGTCCCTGGAGTCACCGGCGGCTCGTCGCCGGTGACCCTGGCCTGTTTGACCACGGGGTTTGACCCCCTGGTCACAGACAAGTGGGGCCAGCCTCTGACTAATCACAGATTAGTAATAAGTTAGTTAATTTAATTAATTAAGTTAATTAGTCACTGACATGTGGGCCCAGTTCTGATAATTAGTTAGAATTAGTGTTAATTTTATTAGTTAAGTGAATGAGTCACTGACATGTGGACTCCACATGTCAGGTTTGACTCTGGGCCGGGTCAGCTGACCAGCTGACGTCATCATGATGTCATGCTGATGCAATAAAACAATTTCTAGTTTAAAAATAATTCCAGAAAATGTTTAAAACTTTGAAAAATCATATAAAATAATCTGTAAGTCAAATGAAAATAATTTATATATGAAAATTGATCAAAAAAATCCAATGAATCCAATGGTGCTATTCTTATGCATGTTAGAGCCATCTAAATAGGTGAACATGGACATTTACCATTAGGTTAGTATATAGAATTTGAAAGAAGAACAACTTTGAACCTATGTTGAAATCCATTTCAAATTGACATGGTCACTAGCTGCATTAGCTCATCCATGCATATTACTATGCCATGATCATGCATCATATTGTTGCACTTGCGTGTATTGAATGCTCTTATCTACGTTGCGGTAGGCCCTAATCCGGAAGATACCACCTCGTATCCCGACGAAGGAGAGAACTCCTCCGCAACTCAGCAAGGAAAGCAACCCCATTGATCATTCCGATAACATCCCACTCTCTCGCTCCTGCTCTTGTTTATTGCATTAGGACAAACGATCACATGTCAGTCATACACGATATATGATCCTATTCTTATGCACGACCTGATCTTGTCATGGTAAATAGCTAAACCTTGCAACCTAGCATACCTGGTAGATGCTTGTGCCATGATGTGCTTAGCTTACTTTCATGCCATGCTGCTATGCTTAGAGTTGTGTCAGGTCGAATTCATCTGGGTGATGAACTGAGTGGAACGGTGTTGTTCGAGGTGATGAGCACATAATGAATAAGATTTGGTAAAGGTAGCGATGAGAGGCTATGTAGGAGTACATAGTGGGTTGTCTCATTGGGACCGTTCTTAGGAACTGGGTTCCGTGTTTGTGATCTAAGACTAGTTACTACCACACATTGGGTTCCGGTAACTCGACCCCTCTCGACTTATCAGTCGTTTAGTCCTTAGTCCAGGAGTTGCAAGTAGTTTCTGGTGTTTATAGCATGTTGGAGGCCGTGCATAGCGCTGACCCTTGGGGTGGGTTACGACACGGTAGGCAGTGGCACGGTGTACCAAGGGTCACCCGAATGGTGGGCTTGGGAACCCTGCGCACATCGTTTGGGACCGTAGCGGAAACTTCGGCCGGACTTCCGTGCCGGTTCAGTCTCAAATAGGCGATAGCCTGGACTAGAGGTCTTATGTGGTTGACGGTCGTGGCCGACTCCCTCGCTGGGCATCCGCTTGAAGGTTGTCGAGGTGCATGGATTATGGCACACAGCGATAAGTGGCGAGAGCGTGTGTGAAGAAGAACACCCCTGCAGGGTATGAAACTATTTGAATAGCCGCGTCCTCGGATATGGACTACTTGGAGAACTTATGTTGTTCATAGATAATCAAATGGATACTTCTAAAAATATCAAGACAAGTGTGAGTACCATGGATGGCACTCTTCCGAAAGGGGAAGGTGAATCCATGGTGGTGTATTGCGATGGAGATAGTGGACTCGTGTGCGATAACTAAAATTGTAACAAAGAGTTTAAAACTGAGTAGTGTAGGATAACCATGAGTCAAGCTGGCATTTCTGCATGAACTCCACCACCCCCTTGTTGATACATGAGCATAAATAGACTAGGTCCGTTTTAAAGACTTGTTGAGTACGATTGTACTCATCTTTGCTTAATAAATGTTGCAGAAGAGAACCAGGACCCATCGGGTGGGTTCTATCTAGACGTTGACGATGCCGAATAGCTGGTGTCCCAGCTACGATCTTGCCCGTGTGGTGGAGTGTAGATAGTCAGGCCGTGTGCCTCTTTTCGATTTTCGCCGTCTGTACTCAGACAGCTTAAGTTTCCGCTGGCTTGTATGACTTTGTTTGTATGACTTGAGTGTCGGGTCATGTGACCCCTATCTGTAAGAACATATTATGCAAGGCTCGTCTGAGCCTCTTAAATAAAAGTCATGTTGTTGTATGGTTATGTTGTGATGCCATAGTTGTATCTATGCATATCGGGCATGTTGTGCGTACGTGTGACGTGTAACGGTATGTATGGGATCCGACACATAGTCGTGTGCCTTTAGTAGTACTCTTTACGAGAAACTGCCTCTTTGTGTTTCCACCGAGCCATGGTAGCTTGCTACTGCTCCAGACACATTGATTGACCGACATGTATCCTTCTTTGCTGTTGTGTCTGTCCCTTTGGAGAAATGTCTCGCAGTGTAATGGAGTCCCTGTAGCCTGCTACGACTCATCTACGTGCAGTGATGACATCCGTGTCTCGCGACGTAATGGAGTCCTTGTAGCTTGCTATGACTCGTCTACACACGCTTGAGGCCGACACCTGCATTGCTGGGTTATGTATGCCTGTTTCCGTACGGATGTGCCACTTTGGTTCTATGACTAGTCATGTCGGCCCGGGTTCTTTGTTGTGTGATTGCCAGCGACATGTTCACATACGTGAGCCAAAAGACGCAAACGGTCCCGACCAAGGTAAGGCTGTAGCCGTGGGGTTACCGTGCGTGAGGCCGCAAAGTGATGTGACTTGTTACAGTATGGAATCATATGACTTAGGATCGGGGTCCCGACAGCGTTGTTATCAGAGCCTGACTGACTGTAGGACTACCAAGCCAAACCGATCGAAGTTGAGTCTAGAAACACTATAGATAAGTAGGGGAATTGATTGTGGAAGGGAATGTAAGGCTCTTTTTACTCCTCTTCCCAAGTTATTCTATGTTGGGTCATTCTCATCCTTTCTACGGGGATAGGAACTAGGATTCTCATCTATTGCTTAGGATGACGAGTTACTAGCCATGGACCAATAGCTAGCTTGTTGTAAGTGAGTGCAGTTATTCAAGTATAGTTGGTGTGACAAACAAACGGAGAAGAGATTTGAGTCTAGATGGTCGAGTGGTTATGCCTTTACAATCTTTTCAATTGTCTCAAAAAATTTCTTGAGCAATTACAGCCGTTATGTTGTCCAATTTCTACTAGGATCTCTAATGTCTTTGCATCATTCTCTGTTTCAGATGCCCTCTCGTCCTTCCCGTCAGGTGGTCCGTCTGACCAGGTGCATCGATGTACCGGGTCACACGGCCATGTTGGTTAGAGTTATGATGGAGGCTGGATATCGCTGGTACCCAGAGTACACAGTGGAGGAGCAGTATCGAGATTTCAACCAGGGTCAGTATTTGTGTACCTTTAGGATATATCCTTCATATCCTGGAGCTGCAGAGCCGCTTCACTGGACTCATGGATTGGGAGTTACCATAGATATGGCAGTTCAGGAAGCCGCCTACACCATGCTGACTATCATGAGGTTTCACCATGGCCTGCTACAGAACACGGAGTTCTATTATGTTCCTGCTTCCATGGGAGGAGAGGATGGATATCATAGTGCAACCTACTTTGATCATTCTCATGAGGACCCTAGGCTGCAAGTGACCGCTCAGATGTTGGAGAACAGGGATCGTGATGCACGTGCCCTTCGCATGGAGCTTTATGCTACCCGTGCCCGCCTTTGGACAGCCTTGACGCAGTTGGCACCTGTCATGCAGACAAGCTATGGAGATTTGGAGATGCTGACCCCATCACAGACTCATTTGCCAGCACACGTAGACTGGCCTGATGTTGGAGGCATCACCCCTCTTCGAGGACCGTTGTTGCCGCCGACAAGGGGACCAAGGCCACATCCGTGTCCTTATGGTTTCCAGGGATCTCAGGCTAGAGTGTTTCTAGATCCTCAGGTTCAACTCCCAGGTCACGGGGGTAACCTGTACGAGGCATTCTACGGTGATGTTTGAGTACGTGGATGTTAGTCCTAGTGTGGTAGTAGTCGTATCGCCACAATCCTGCGTGTCTTGTGGGATATGACCAAGGTCGAGAGTTGAGTTCCGGAGGTGTAGATAGATAATATATAGGAAGCTTGTAATGCCTCCGATGAGTTGCGTCATCTCTCCGTAGTTGTTTTCAGCTTGGGCTTGTACTGAACCAAGTCATGGTGTGTATGAAACCTAATGTTCATATGGCAGTCGCTTTACCATGTTGATTGGTGTTTATCCTACATGCCATGTTGCCAGTACATTCCTTAATTCATGTATTAGAGTTGATGTTCTCTATGTCTAAGCTGTGGATTGTTTTCCCCAGGATGGTGGCAACTAGGAACAACCCTGTGCCTGCTTCTGAGCAAGGCGAAAGTAGCCAGCCAAGGCAAGAGGAGCTGCCACATGCACCATCCCTGGTAGAGGTGATGCTAGAGGTTGAAAGGAATAAGAGGGAGACCAATAGGCTGTTGGAAAGAATTGAGCAAAACACGGCTCGTGCTCCCCGCAATGATCACCATGTTGGAGTATCACTTGGTGACTTTATCAAGCTGTGTCGGCCCAAGTACCATCATTCGATCAACCCCCTCGATGCGGATGATTGGTTGACGAGTATGTTCCGCAAGATACGGGCTGCTAATGTGCCCGAGGCCAACAGGGTGTCTTTTGCCACCTACTTTATGGAGGGACCTGCCGACCTGTGGTGGGAAAGCCATGAGGCTATGCGTCCCCAGGGACCTGCACCAACCTAGGCAGAGTTTAGCGCCGCATTCCGTATCCATCACATCCCGGAAGGGCTGATGGATCGCAAAAGAGAGGAATTCTGTGCCTTCACCCAGGGCAGATTGTCAGTGGATGCATACAGTCGCGAGTTTGGTAATCTTGCTTTCTATGCTCCAGAGGAAGTCTCAACTGATGCAAAGAAGCAGGCTAGGTTCCGCAAGGGACTTAATGCTGAGCTTCGCCGAGATCTTCGCTTGCACGAGTGCACCACCTTCTAGGCTCTCGTCAATAAGGCCATCAATGCCGAGTTAGGACAAACTGACTACGAGGCTACGAGGAAGCATAACCATGACTTCAACCCTGCATCGGGTTTAGGCCCTAACAAATGCCGAGTGTGGGTGCCCAGTGCAGCTTTGCCGCCAAGATACACCGCGAGGCCATCCTTCCAGGCACCTCGTCCAGTTCAGTCCAACCCTCCACCCAGACCATTTGGAGGACCGCCTACAAATGTTGCACCTCGTGCTACAGTGGTATGCTACAAATGTGGAGAACCGGACACTATTATCGTGAGTGTCCCCAGAACAATACTAAGCCCGCTGGACGTGGAAAACCAGGAAAAGCTTTCTATGTGAAGCCAGCCCCTGTCCGTGGGCGAGTGAATTATGTGTCTGCTAAAGAAGCCCTTGAAGATCCTAATGTTATTCTAGGTACGCTTCTTGTTAATAGCCATCCAGCATCTGTTCTATTTGATACTGGGGCATCTCATTCATTCATCTCAGGCAGTTATGCACAGTTGCATAACATGTCCTTCTCTGACATGCCCACTCCTTTAGTAGTTCAGACTCCTGGTTCAAAATGGCAAACTTCTAGAGTGAGCCATGACAATGAAATTCTGGTGGATAGACTAGTATTCCTAGCATCCTTGATAGCTCTTAAGTCTTAGGACATCAATATCATTCTAGGTATGGATTGGATGAAAGCCCACTATGCCAAGATTGATACTCATTCTACGAATGTTCAACTTACACATCCATCGGGTGAGATAGTTAATGTCTCTACTCAAACAACCAAGCGCCAACTCTATTCCCTAAATGCTAGCCCTCTTCCAAAGTTAGAAGATATTCCGGTAGTCCGTGATTTTCCGGATGTCTTCCCAGAAGAACTGCCAGGTATTCCACCTGTTAGAGATGTTGAGTTTGTGATAGAACTTATTCCAGGGACAGTCCCAATAGCCAGAAGACCCTATAAGATGGCACCCTTAGAACTAGCCAAGCTAAAAACCCAACTCGATGAAGCTTTGAAGAAAGGTTTCATTCGTCCTAGCTCTTCTCCTTGGGCTTGTCCCGTCCTTTCGTCAAGAAGAAGGATGGATCGGATCGGATGGTTGTGGATTACCGACCAGTGAATTTGGTCACTATCAAGAACAAGTATCCGCTCCCCAGGATCAACGATTTGTATGATCAACTCGCTGGATCCTCTGTCTTCTCCAAAATGGATTTGAGGTTGGGATACCATCAGATCAGAATTAGAAACGGGGACATTCCAAAAATGGCTTTTGTCACTCGTTATGGCCAATACGAGTACACCGTCATGTCCTTCGGTTTAACCAATGCCCCAGCCACCTTCTCTCATCTGATGAATTCGATCTTCATGGAGTATTTGGATAAATTCGTCGTGGTTTACCTCAACGTCATACTTATCTGCTCGAAGAACGAACAAGAACATGCCGAGCATCTAAGGCTGGTATTGATGAAACTTCGAGAGCACCGTTTATATGCCAAATTCTCCAAGTGTGAATTCTGGTTGCCAGAAGTGACCTATCTGGGCCATGTGATCTCTGGCAAAGGTATTGCTGTCAATCCCGAGAGAATTCAGGCCGTCCTTGATTGGACTCAACCTGAATCGGTTAAGCAAGTTTGGAGTTTCCTTGGCTTAGCGAGCTATTGTCGCCGCTTTGTTGAGAACTTCTCCAAGGTTGCGAAACCTCTGACTGAACTCCTCAAGAAAGATAAAAAGTTCGAGTGGACCCCACAATGTGAGCATAGTTTTCAAGAGTTGAAAAGACGACTGACCTCTGCTCCCGTTCTGGTGCCACCAGATTTTTCTAAGGACTTTATTATCTACTCCGACGCCTCGCGACAAGGATTAGGTTGCATTCTCATGCAAGATCGTCATGTGATTGCATACGCATCTCGACAGTTGCGTCCACATGAGGATAATTATCCAACACATGATCTTGAGCTTGCAGCTGTAGTCCATGCACTAAAAACATGGCGACATTACCTTCTGGGTAATCGTTGCGAGATATACACTGATCACCAAAGTTTGAAATATATTTTCACCCAGCCGGATTTAAATCTCAGGCAAAGACGGTGGGTATAGTTGATTACAGATTACGACTTAGGGATAACTTACACCCCGGGGAAAGCCAATGTCATGGCTGATGCACTAAGTCATAAGTCTTATTGTAATAATCTGATGTTACAACAAGGTCAACCGCTTCTCTATGAGGAATTCCAGAAGTTAAACCTTCACATTGTTCCTCAAGGATTCCTATCCAACCTGGTGGCGAAACCTACTCTTTTGGATCAAATTATAGAAGCCTAGAAGCATGATGCCGGGATATCTCGGATCAAGAAAAACATTAAGAAGGGTAATGTTAGATGCTTCTTGTCGGGGAGTTGTCTTCTTTGAGAATCGCTTGGTGATCCCAAAGAAACAACATCTGCGACAATT
The DNA here is from genome assembly GCA_022496015.1 of Hordeum marinum. Taxonomy (NCBI): domain Eukaryota; kingdom Viridiplantae; phylum Streptophyta; class Magnoliopsida; order Poales; family Poaceae; genus Hordeum; species Hordeum marinum. Next base: position 311,587,648 of record CM039673.1, read on the forward strand.
GATCCTTAAGGAGGCTCATGATTCTCCTCTCACAATTCATCCGAGAAGTACCAAAATGTATCATGACCTACGCCAGAGGTTTTGGTGGACTAGGATGAAGAGAGAAATTGCTCAGTATGTTGCTAACTGCGACATTTGTCGTCGTGTGAAAGCAGAACATCAAAGGCCTGCTGGCACCCTTCAACCTTTAGCTATTCCTGAGTGGAAATGGGATAAGGTCGGTATGGATTTCATCACCGGTTTTCCCAGGACCAAGAGAGGGAACAATGCTATATTTGTAGTCATTGATCGCCTCTCCAAAGTGGCTCATTTTCTTTCTGTTCGTGAAAGCATTACTGCTAGCCAGCTAGCGGAGTTATATGTTTCTCAAATAGTTTCTCTTCATGGTGTTCCTTTGGAGATTAACTCAGACCGCGGAAGTATCTTTACTTCTCGATTTTGGGAAAGTTTTCAAACCGCTATGGGGCCTCATCTATCCTTTAGCACTGCCTTCCACCCTCAATCAAGTGGTCAAGTTGAGCGAGTCAATCAAATTCTCGAAGACATGCTCCGAGCTTGTGTTATATCTTTTGGTATGAATTGGGAGAACTGCCTTCCGTTTGCTGAATTGCATAAAACAACAGTTATCAATCAAGCTTGGGCAAAGCCCCTTTTGAAGTTCTCTATGGACGAAAATGTCGAACACCTCTTAACTGGTCAGAAACCGGAGAGAGGCAACCCTTTGGTCCGGACATGATCCAGGATGCAGAGGAGCAAGTTCGCATTATTCGTGAAAAATTGAAAACAGCCCAATCCCGTCAAAAGAGTCAATATGACCGTCATCATAAGTCTGCGACCTATGAAGTTGACGAGAAGGCTTACCTTCGGGTTACACCTCTGAAGGGTACCCATCGATTCGGTATCAAAGGCAAGTTGGCTCCTCGTTACATTGGACCTTTTTCGCATTCTTGCTAAACGAGGAGTGGTTGCCTACCAGTTGGAACTTCCATCGCATCTTTCCAAAGTTCATGATGTCTTCCACGTCTCGCAACTCAGGCGTTGCTTTTCGAACCCTGTCCGAGAAGTGGACCACAAAGCGCTTGATCTCCAAGATAACCTTACATACCAAGATTACCCTGTTCGTATTCTCGATCAAGCTGAGCGTACCACTCGACGACGAAACATCAAGTTTCTCAAGGTTCAGTAGTCACATCATTCCGAGAAGGAAGCCACATGGGAAAGAGAAGATCGGCTTCGACTAGAGTACCCCGCGCTCTTCCCGACGACTTCAAAATCTCGGGACGAGATTCTTTTGAGTGGGGGTGAGTTGTCACATCCCTAGCAAGTGTCTTAGGTTAAGCATGGGTGTTGCATCATCATCATCATCATCATTGCATCAACATGAATGGGAGGGAAAAGAAAACCCTAACTCACATTGAAATACAGTGAATCCAAGTTTGATGAAATTTTCAACAAATCCAAAATGCCCTTAAAAATGTTCCCTAAGTTTGATAAATTTGCACAAGTATATAACAGGGATCATTTAAAATATTTGAACCTCAGAAGCAATTTAAAAATAATTATTAAAGCCTCTGAAATTGATAAATAAAGCATTATCATTATTCTTATTTCAAAATAACCTGAAACTTTTATTACAAGTTTGAAATATTCAAACTTCATTTTAGAAAATATTTGGATCATTTTGAAAAGTCATTTGGACCTATAACAAAATTAATCAAATGACAGAAAAACAGAAACAGAAAAAAAAGCCTACCTGGGCCAGGGGAGAGAAGCCGGCCCAGCCCACAGGGGCGAACCGGTCATCTCCCACCTCTGGCCAGGAGGACGTCGGGCGTGTGGTCGCCGCGCGCCGGCCACCTCCTCCTTGCCTGGCTCCTTGCTGGAGGGCTGGGAGTGCGCCAGCGCGAAGCTCCTGACCGCCGTGCCCTTTCTCCTCTCTCTCTCTCTCTCCCGCGAGCGCTCTCTCTCGCGCGCTCATTCCCCTCTTTGCTGCCGCCATGGCCGACCTGCGCTTCTCCGTCTTGCCGACGTTCTAGCCACCCCCGAACCCATCTGAGCCTGCCAGAAGCTCCGCCGTGACCTCTTCTTCCTCCTAGCCAAGCTACGCATCGCCGGAAGCCCCTGTCGACGTTGCGCCATCGTCTTTCTCCTCAGTTAGCCGAAAAGGGAATCGAAGCTCACCGCCGTTTTAGACCGTCCCCGAGCCCGCTTCCGACACCCCTGCGCCCACTGTGAGCCCCTGAAGCTTTTCCCCCTCTTTCCCCCTTCGTTCTCGCGCCCTAGCCCCAGATTCCGTCAAGGTCTGAATGCCTCCGCCACTCGAGCTCGACGCCGGCCGTGCTCCGGTGACCAGCTGGTCCATTTGAGGCCTCCGTCGTGCTTGTGGGGTTGAGTAGAGACCGTAGGTGCCTAGTAGAGGTCGTGCCGTGCCTTGGTTTGACGAGCCCGTGCTCGCTCGAGCTCCGGCCACCGCCCAGCTCATCGCCGGCGCCGATTCCGACCATCTTAGCTCCTGGGAGGGGTCGGGATGGACGCGCGCGTGCATGCTGAGTAGTTTGGTGCCCTCCGCCGTCCTTTTGGTTTCCGGAGGAGGAAATCCGAAGCCGTCCGCCGTCCCTGGAGTCGCCGGCGGCTCGTCGCCGGTGACCCTAGCCTGTTTGAGCACGGGGTTTGACCCCCTGGGTCACAGACAGGTGGGGCCAGCCTCTGACTCATCACAGATTAGTAATAAGTTAGTTAATTTAATTAATTAAGTTAATTAGTCACTGACATGTGGGCCCAGTTCTGATAATTAGTTAGAATTAGTGTTAATTTTATTAGTCAAGTGAATGAGTCACTGACATGTGGACCCCACATGTCAGGTTTGACTCTCGGCCGGGTCAGCTGACCAGCTGACGTCATCATGATGTCATGCTGATGCAATAAAACAATTTCTAGTTTAAAATAATTCCAGAAAATGTTTAAAACTTTGAAAAATCATATAAAATAATCTGTAAGTCAAATGAAAATAATTTATATATGAAAATTGATCAGAAAAATCCAATGAATCCAATGGTGCTATTCTTACGCATGTTAGAGCCATCTAAATAGGTGAACATGGACATTTACCATTAGGTTAGTATATAGAATTTGAAAGAAGAACAACTTTGAACCTATGTTCAAATCCATTTCAAATTGACAAGGTCACTAGCTGCATTAGCTCATCCATGCATATTACTGTGCCATGATCATGCATCATATTGTTGCACTTGCGTGTATTGAATGCTCTTATCTGCGTTGCGGTAGGCCCTAATCCGGAAGATACCACCTCGTATCCCGACGAAGGAGAGAACTCCTCCGCAACTCAGCAAGGCAAGCAACCCCATTGATCATTCCGATAACATCCCACTCTCTCGCTCCTGCTCTTGTTTATTGCATTAGGACAAACGATCACATGTCAGTCATACACGGTAGATGATCCTATTCTTATGCATGACCTGATCTTGTCACGGTAAATAGCTAAACCTTGCAACCTAGCATACCTGGTAGATGCTTGTGCCATGATGTGCTTAGCTTACTTTCATGCCATGCTGCTATGCTTAGAGTTGTGTCAGGTCGGATTCATCTGGGTGATGAACTGAGTGGAACGGTGTTGTCCGAGGTGATGAGCACATAATGAATACGATTTGGTAAAGGTAGCGATGAGAGGCTATGTAGGAGTACATAGTGGGTTGTCTCATTGGGACCGTTCTTAGGAACTAGGTTCCGTGTTTGTGATCCAAGACTATTTACTACCAAACATTGGGTTCCGGTAACTCGACCCCTCTCGACTTATCAGTCGCTTAGTCCTTAGTCCAGGAGTTGCAAGTAGTTTCTGGTGTTTATAGCATGCTGGAGGCCGTGCGTAGTGCTGACCCTCGGGGTGGGTTACGACACGGTAGGCAGTGGCACGGTGTACCAAGGGTCACCCGAATGGTGGGCTTGGGAACCCTGCGCACATCGTTTGGGACCGTAGCGAAAACTTCGGCCGGACTTCCGTGCGGGTTCAGTCTCAAATATGCGATAGCCTGGACTAGAGGTCTTATGTGGTTGACGGTCGTGGCCGACTCCCTCGCTGGGCATCGGCTTGAAGGTTGTCGAGGTGCATGGATTATGGCACACAGCGATAAGTGGTGAGAGCGTGTGTGAAGAAGTACACCCCTGCAGGGTATGAAACTATTTGAATAGCCGCGTCCTCGGATATGGACTACTTGGAGAACTTATGATGTTCATAGATAATCAAATGGATACTTCTAAAAATATCAAGACAAGTGTGAGTACCATGGATGGCACTCTTCCGAAATGGGAAGGTGAATCCATGGTGGTGTATTGCGATGGAGATAGTGGACTCGTGTGTGATAACTAAAATTGTAACAAAGAGTTTAAAACTGAGTAGTGTAGGATAACCATGAGTCAAGCTGGCATTTCTGCATGAACTCCACCACCCCCTTGTTGATACATGAGCATAAATAGACTAGGTCTGTTTTAAAGACTTGTTGAGTACGATTGTACACATCTTTGCTTAATAAATGTTGCAGAAGAGAACAAGGACCCATCGGGTGGGTTCTATCTAGACGTTGACGATGCCGAATAGCTGGTGTCCCAGCTAAGATCTTGCCCGTGTGGTGGGTTGTAGATAGTCAGGCCGTGTGCCTCTTTTCTATTTTTGCCGTCTGTACTCAGACAGCTTAAGTTTCCGCTGGCTTGTATGACTTTGTTTGTATGACTTGAGTGTCGGGTCATGTGACCCCTATATGTAAGAACATATTATGCAAGGCTCGTCTGAGCCTCTTAAATAAAATTCATGTTGTTGTATGGTTATGTTGTGATGCCATAGTTGTATCTATGCATATCGGGCATGTCGTGCGTACGTGTGACGTGTAACGGTATGTATGGGATCCGACACATAGTCGTGTGCCTTTAGTAGTACTCTTTACGAGAAACTGCCTCTTTGTGTTTCCACCGAGCCATGGTAGCTTGCTATTGCTCCAGACACATTGATTGACCGACATGTATCCTTCTTTGCTATTGTGTCTGTCCCTTTGGAGAAATGTCTCGCAGTGTAATGGAGTCCCTGTAGCCTGCTACGACTCGTCTACGTGCAGTGATGACATCCGTGTCTCGCGACGTAATGGAGTCCTTGTAGCTTGCTATGACTCGTCTACACACGCTTGAGGCCGACACCTGCATTGCTGGGTTATGTATGCCTGTTTCCGTACGGATGTGCCACTTTGGTTCTATGACTAGTCATGTCGGCCCGGGTTCTTTGTTGTGCGATTGCCAGTGACATGTTCACATACGTGAGCCAAAAGACGCAAACGGTCCCGGCCAAGGTAAGGCTGCAGCCATGGGGTTACCGTGCGTGAGGCCGCAAAGTGATGTGACTTGTTACAGTATGGAATCATATGACTTAGGATCGGGGTCCCGACAGTTATGTAAACATAATACTATATGCATTATTTGTTTACGTGTCGTGTCAGAAGGAGGGTAATAAAAGGAAAATGTATGTTTACGTGTCAGATTTCTTAAAATCCATTATTTGTTTCCTAATGAAAATCGCAATAATGAGGGATCGGTGATTTGATTCATTTAGGAAAGTGAGATTCATAAAATTTTTATATGATAGGGAAGTACTGATTTGTAAGGAAAGAGTGGAGAGGAAATAAATCAGTGGATTTCCTAAAAAAATGCACTAATGGAGGGATCGGTTGATTTGGTTAATTTCAGTAAGTTGGATATGTGACCTTTTGTATGCGAGGAAAGTAATGATTTGTAAGGAAAGAGTGCAGAGGAAATAAATCAATGGACTTCCTAAAAAAATTTGCACCATTGGAGGGATCCGTTGATTTGGTTAATTTTGAAAAGTTAGATCTGTGATCTTTTGTATGGTAGGAAAGTATTGATTTGTAAGGAAAGAGTGGAGAGGAAATAAACTGGGACAAGAAAACTAGCAAGGACGGGTTGTTGCTGGGAGGTCAGACAGAAAAAATCAAAAGAAATAGATGTTGGTGGGAGGAGAAACGAAAAAACCGGACAAAGGTGGGAGGAGAGACGAAAACAAACCAGATGAAGGTGGGAAGAGAGGCAAAAATAAATCGATGAACACCGACTACCAAACCTACCATCATGTGGGGACCCCGACTCATAAGTCGTGATCACCGAATGCACGTGTATAGTGATCCCAGAGATCAATGCTCACTAAACACACAGAAGTTGAATAACAAGAGTCTTACATCCACATTTAGTGTCTTACACAAATAAAGACCATGAAGGTCTAGTCTTACATAGATAGGGCCACAAGGGCCAAACACTTAAATAGAACAAGTAGCAGAAATCTTGGTCGAAAGCGTGAACCCATGCCATCTACCTTAACTTACAGGCATTCTGACTGGGAAGCGTCCTAGTTCACATGTTCATCACCAACAAACTCTTCAACATACTCCTGTTCTTCCATGCCTGGCCAATTAAATAACCAGTGGCAAGCCAATGAGTACTTTGAATGTACTCGCAAGCAACCCAAGTTGTGGAACAAGGTGATAATGATGCATGATATAGCACTAAGTAGGTAATTTTGCGGAAAGCTAATTTTGAATGCAATGTCATGATCAAGTAACTGGTAAGCATGCATCAACAGTTAGTAGTTATCCATATGAACAAGTTACAGATAGCATCATAATTAGGGGTTGAACATCTCATGTTCATTCATTATGCTAAGTCATCGGACTTAGTGCAATCCCCATGCTAAGTCATCGAGCTTAGCTCATGTGACCTCTTGGTCACCATCGCATCCTTACTCACCCAATTTGTGAAAACACTTGGACGTAGCAAAAGAGCGGTCACCCAACTGTTCTTGACCATGGACATGGCTATCCGAATAGTTTTACACTCTGCAGAGGTTGCACACTTTACCCACAAGACTCGAGGAACTTTTGTGTCATCCATGACTCGCGGTATACAACATAACCGAGGTAAGCACCTGAACATGCCTTTCCCATGGTGATACTAAACAAAGAGTCCACTCGTTGGTGCCATCCCTCATGATATACATCACGCGTATCATCCATGAGGGCACGCATTGGTGTGCCCGATGCCTATAAAGACAGCGCATGACCTTCCACTCTGGGACGACCCCGTCTCAAGAGTGACCACTTCACTCTTGCCACTAGTAATGTGGGCTCCTTGTTAGCACCAACCATAGTAATCAACAAAGCCCCGTCCCATAGGGGGTATCGTGGTTGCGCATGTAAGGTTGGAATAACGGTCGCAACTTGCAGTAATCCGTTTTGAAAATCACAACACTCACTTGTTCCGGTACACCACTTCTTTCTCAAGTGGTCACCTATCTCATCATCATCTCCCTCGCGCATTAGTGGCACCCGATGGGGTTTTCGAAAAGTCTATGAAAAAATCATTTCCTTTCCACCACTATGCATAAATCCCGTCCCATTTGCGTAGCATCTACTAGCAACCTAACTACTCCCACCCACATAACCCTCAAAAGGTGGTAGGGTCATGCTTGATGCAAGTGTCAACGGTAAAAGTCTTGAAGGCAACCCACCGAAGGGGGAACACCTCATCATGATCAATCATCGAAACAACAAGTGCTATATGGCATGCATGAAAAAGTTTCTTAACATGGTCAAAGGGCTGCTTGCCTGGCTCAACAAAGTCTCTACGGTCTTCAAAGTCTTCGGGTCCAACTTCTTTGTCAACCACGCAATCTATCGTTGCGAATAAAACCGATAGAAAAAAGCAACACACCAAAACAGAGCACACAAGTCACTATTAAAAATGGTACCCTATTAAGATAAATACTAATGACCATGTTAAAAATGTTTGTTTAAGGTTTTGAGCCTAGAAAGATTTTCAAAAACATTTAAAACAGGGGCTGATATTGCCCAAATAAGGTTTTAAAATAAAACAGTACTAAAAATAATTTCAAACATTTTTACCAATGGCACTATTAAATTCTGTAGATTATTTCAAGATTTAAGGTGCAAAAATATTTGGATTTGGAATTTATTTGAGCTCTGGGGGATTTTTGGAGTTTTCAAGAAAAAGGAAAAAGAAAATGGCTCGAGGAAATGGGCCAAAAGCGGCTGGCCAGATCAGCCCAACCGGCGAAGCCGACCCACGCGAGCCTGCCGCACGCGCGCCGGTTCAAACCTGACCAACGGGCCAGGCTGGTCTGCGAGAGAGAGGGAGGCGGGAACCCTGGGAGGATGACAAGCGGGGCCCGCTTGTCATCACCTTCCTCGGGCCAGGGAGGGAAGAGGGAGCTCACCGGCGGCTACAGGGCATGGGGAGGCGAACGGAGGGCACTGCCGTGCTCAGGGGCTTGCCACCGGTTGAGTAGTTGAGGAGGGGGACGCCGAAAGGCTCCTGTTCGCCGGCGACGAGGAAATCCGGCAGCGGCTCCTCGGGAAGAGGATGGTCTAGTCATCCTGCACATCAGACGGAGGCGGAGATGAGCGGAAAATGATCAGGGGGAGACAGGGGCTCCAGATCGGGGAAGGGAAAAGGCGGAGTGGGTCGGATACCTCGCGGAAGCTGGCGGCGCTCGGCTCGATCTCGAGCATAGAGGGAAGGGGAGGAGTTGGGGCTCGGTCGGGTGGTCAATGGAGGAGGAGAGGGGGTAGAGAGGGGGAGAGAGCTCGGGGGAGGCCGTTAAATAGGGGGCCGTCGGTCCACCGTGGGCGTGGTGCGCTGGTGAGGACCAGGGCGTCGTCACGGGCCATGGGGGCGAGTCGGACTATGTCTGGGGCTCCGTGAACTCAGTCTGCGCCCAGGAGAGGGGAAGGCTAGTCAAGAGGGGGACCCGGAGGTGCGCGCATGCGAGCGCGGCCACTGGTCGGTTCGGGCGGTGTCGTGCGCGTGCAAAGGAGGGGAGAGAGGGAGAGAGGGTGCCGACCATCTGCCGCATTGCGGACGTCAAGGCCGGCCAAAGGGACACGCGGGGGAGGCCCAAGGCTATCGGGCGACGCCGGGCAGGGGCGGCTACAGTGCGGGAACGCACTGCAGCACGCTCCAGAGTGCCCAAATGGCATGCCTGGCATATTTTAAGCCCCCCACGCATGTCTTATAGTGTCTTGGGGCTTTAGAAGATGCCCAAGGGCTAGGAGGAGCTAGGGAGGGCTCTGGAGAAGCCTTAGGGTACAAGGAAAATAGAAGAGGGAGATAAAAGATGCCGTCCAGGGGTGAAAATGGGGGTTTAACCCCACCTTCTAGTGACCTGAGGACTTGGGATTTTTACTGGAGGTGCTTGGGCAATGCCAGAGGGTGTGGTAAAGATTTGGGGGCAAGGGTAAAAGGGTAAGGTGTGGAAATGATGGTTTTACGAAATCACCAGAAGGTGTTTGGTATGGTTTTGGGCTGGAAGAAGTTACCACCTTACTGAGATACTTACCAGGGTCAAAGGCTAGGTAAAAATGAGGGGATTAACCAAGTTTGAGCTCAAGGGGAAAAAGTTGATAATGAAGATTTGCTAAACCCTAGAAATTAACAGGATTAGGTTTCTGCAGATCTATTGATGCTAGGCTTTTACCCTTGATGCACCACTTAGTGAATCATCACTATTTGGTCATTAGAGCATGCCCACAAAGTTTGAGGTCAAGGGGAGACACTTCACAATGCAAAGTTCCTCAAATTTGATTCTGGAAAGGGATGGTTTTGGGATGGTTTGATGAATCATACCAACTTGGATTGAGATGAAACTTTGCAAGATCATCACTTATGATAGTGTTGACTTGCTGGAATTTTCTTGGAATTTATTGAGAATATTTCTTACAGAAATATTTCAAAAGCTTGATTTGAACACAAAGGGTTTTGAGGGGTTTTGCCTATGATCTGATCATGCCCTTGTGTTGAAACTCATATATATGGAAAATATATGTCCACTGAGTTTCCCTAAATTTTCTCAAATGCTTTCAAAGCATTTAAATAGTTTTTCCCTAGGAAAAACCATTTCCGGCCTTAAGAAAAAGCCTTTAAATAAAATATAAAGATAATCTTTAAAATTAATATTTGGTGGTTTTGGAAATCCTTTTATATAGTAGGTTTGAGGTAAAGCTTTTGGAAAAGAAGATTCCACCCAATTTGAGGACTTGTAGTGCAAACCTCATTTTAGGGGGTTTTGAAAACCTAATTTGAATAAATCATTTTTGGTTAAAACAAAATTTGATAAAAATAGTTTTGCGCACTATTCACATGGCATGATCATTGAGCAAGAGGTTTGGGTCAATGAAGATGAATTATGAGATGGAATAGAATCTAGGAGTGCCACACCTCAATCATCAAGCAAGCAAACAACATAGCAAACAAGGAGAAGCACTTTGAAAAAGTTTTAGTTGGCTCCAAATTTTATAAACCCAAACATACCAATGTACTACAAACACAGGGTGTGACAGACCTTCCCCCCTTACAAGAATCTCATCCCTGACATTCCTACGCTAAGTGCTAAAAAGATAAGGGAACTCATATCTAAGATAATCTTCACGCTCCTAGGTCGCTTCAGCTTCAGTGTGGTTGCTCCACTGGACCTTGAAGTACTTGATGGTGCGGCTTTGGGTGCAGCATTTGTCTTCGTCAAAAATGTGAACTGGCCTCTGACGATAAGTGAGGTCTGGCTGAAGATCGATGGCTTAATGGTCGATATCCTTGTAGAGGTCGGGGCGGTTGGGAACTTGCAGAAACTTACGAAGTTGTGACACGTGAAAGACGTTGTGCAAGTCCGACAGCTCGGAAGGTAACTCTAGTTGATATGCAACTTCTCCTCGCCTATCGTTGATCTTGAAGGGGCCGATGAATCTTGGTGCAAGCATCCCTTTGACATGGAAACGCTTGTTCCCTTTGAGAGGCGTGCCTTGGAGGTAAACATGGTCCCCAACACGGAAAATCATGTCTCGACGGTGGGAGTCGGCGTAGTTCTTCTGCCTAGTCTTGGCGGTCTCGAGTCGCTCTCGGACAAGTTGAACTTGCTCTTCTGCTTCGGAGGATGTCTGGCCCAAAAACTAATCCTTCTTCGGTTTCTGACCAGTTGAGGGAAGTACGACACTTGCATCCAAACAACACCTCGAATGGTGCCATCTGAAGACTCACTTTGTAGTTGTTGTTTTAGGAGAATCGGCAAATGGTAGGCAATCTTCCCACTTGGCTCCATACGCGAAAACACAAGCACGGAGCATGTCTTCGAGTATCTGATTTACTCGCTCTGTTTGTCCACCAGTCTGAGGGTGGAATGCAGTGCTGAGGGAGAGCTTGGTTCCCAAGGCTTCTTGGAACCTATTCCAGAACCTTGAGGTGAACTGGGTTCCTCGGTCCGACACAATCTCCTTAGGAACTCCATGGAGGCTCACAATCCGGTTGATGTAGAGGTTGGCCAACTGGTTCCCATTGTAGGTCGTCTTGACGGGAATGAAGTGGGCTACCTTGGTCAGGTGATCAACAATGACCCAAATGGAATCGTGTCCTTTGCTCGACCTTGGTAATCCGGTGATGAAATCCATCCCGACTTTATCCCACTACCATTCAGGCACTTTGAGAGGTTGCAATAGCCCAACGGATCGCTGATGCTCAGCTTTAACTCTCTGGCATATGTCACACTTAGCCACGAACGTGCCTATCTCCCATTTCATGCCATGCCACCAGAATCTTGCCTTGAGGTCTTGATACATCTTGGTCCCTCCAAGATGAATGGAGTATGGAGTGTCATGAGATTCTTGCAAAATCAAGTTCTTGAGCTTCTTCTTGTTGGGTATGTAGATGCGATTCCCGAACCATACTACTCCTTGCTCATCCCCTGTGAATCCTGGGGCCTTTCCTGCCTTGATCTTCCTCTTGATGCCTTCAATGCTCTCGTGTCCTTTCTGGTCTTCCTTGATATCATCCATCAAGGTAGGCTACTTCGAGGTTGGCGAGGAATCCGGGTGCAACCAGTTCCAAGCCAAAGCTCTCAAGTTCTTCATACAGGGCGGGTAGCCTTTCCTTAATCGTATCATTCAAGGAACAAACCTTTCTGCTTAAGGCGTCTGCTACCACGTTGGCCTTTCCGGGGTGGTATTGAACACTGAGGTCATAATCCTTGATCAATTTCAACCATCTTTGCTTCCTCATGTTCAATTCCCTTTGAGTAAGATATACTTCAAACTCTTGTGGTCTGTGAATACCTCACACCGCTTCCCCAGAATGTAATGTCGCCAGGTCTTCAAGGCATGAACCACGGCTGCCGACTCGAGATCATGAGTTGCGTAGTTCTCTTCATGTGGACATAGATGGCTGGATAGATGTGCTACGACTCTACCTTCTTGCATCAGAACACCACCAAGCTCGGTTCTTGATGCATCACAATAAATCACAAACTCCTTGTGAATATCGGGGGTGGCCAAAACTGGGGCTATGGTCAACCTCTTCTTGATCTCCTGGAAGCTTTCCTCGCACTTAGCAGTCTATTTGAACTTCTTGTCCTTCTTCAAAAGCTGGGTCATGGTCGGGCAATGCTTGAGAACCCTTCCATGAACCTGCGGTAATATCCCACGAGTCCGAGGAAGCTACTAACTTCCTTCACGGCGGTTGGGGTTTGCCACTCCGTCAGGGCTTCAATCTTGGCAGGATCCACTGATAATCCTTCTGCAATCAACACATGACCCAAGAATCCAACTTCACACAGCCAAAATTCACACTTGCTGAACTTAGCATAAAGCTGGTGCTCTCGAAGCTTCTCTAGGACCAATCTCAAGTGTTCCTCATGTTCTTCTTCAGACTTGGAGAAGACAAGTATGTCATCAATGAAGACGACAATGAACTTGTCCAAGTACTCCACGAAGACCTTATTCATGAGGTACATGAAGTAGGCAGGGGCATTGGTTGACCCGAATGACATGACTGGGTACTCATACAGGCCATACCGGGTTACAAACACCGTCTTCGGGATGTCTTGGGGCCTGATCTTCGGCTGATAGTACCCAGACCTGAGGTCGATCTTGGAAAACACCTTGGCTCCATTCAATTGATCAAACAGGTCTTCAATCTTAGGGAGTGGGTACTTGTTCTTTATCGTGACCTCACTGAGAGAACGGTAATTGACACAAAGTCTGATAGTTCCATCCCTCTTTGACACGGATAAAACAGGTGATCCCCAAGGAGAGGCACTAGGGCGAATAAATCCTTTTCTGAGCTGTTCTGCTAGTTGCTTCTTCAACTCAGCCAACTCTTCGGATCCCATCCTATAGGCCTTCTTATATATGGGCCTTGACCCGGGCATAAGCTCAATAATGAACCAATGTCGCGGTCAGGAGGCATTCCGAGCAGCTCATCAGGAAGCACATCCGGGTACTCACATACCACTGGCACTTGATCCAACTCAACTCCTGATAGACAGTTAGCCTGAGGGGCTTGAGTGGAGGCAGGGTTGGGAACATACTTGACTTCTACTCCCTGGCTATTGGTCATGGTGACAATCCTCTTGGCATAACCTAACATGCCTTGGTGCTTGGTTAACCAATTCATGCCAAGGATGACGTCCAAGCCTGGTGAATCCAGAACTATAAGGTCTGCTAGGAAGTCTACCCCGTTGATGTTAATCTCAACTCCCTTACAACCTATCCCAGACTTCATAACTGATCCCGGGGTTTGTATCAACATACGACTACCCAGGGGTGTAGGCTTCATGCCACTCTCTATTGCAAACTTTTGGGTGACAAAAGAATGTGAAGCTCCACAATCAAATAATTTTGTTGCTGGGGTTGAGTTGACGAGGAACCTACCTAGTATGACGTCCGGGTCTTCCTGGGCTTCCTCTGCGGTGACGTGATTCACATGACCATTGCCATTGTTGGGCTGGTTGCGGGGAGCTGGGTTCCTTGGCGGTGCCCCACGGGCTTGACCTTGGTTTGGTGCATTGGGGCACGGTGCATCTGGCTTACTGTTGGGGCAAAGCTTAGAGATGTGTCTAGACTAACCACTTCCAAAGCAAGTGACTTGCCCAGGGTTGTTGTTGAAGTTTCTGCCACCGTTGTTGGGGTTGTTGTTGTAGGCTGGCCTAGGATTGGCATACTACTGAGGCTGGTAGCTCGGACGAGGTGCAGGAGGTCTAGCCTGTTGTGGTTGATAGGTTGGCTTGGCTGGGGCTGGCTGCCAGGGGCGAGGCTTCTGGTTGCTTGAGCTACCCTTGTTGATCATCTTGTGCTTGCGAGTGTCATCTATGGCACGATGCTTGTCTTCCAACATGAGGGCCTTGTTCACCAAGTCGAAGAAGGTACAACAGTCGCAGACGATGAGCTGGTACTGTAGGACCTGTTGAAGTCCTTCCATGAAGCGTTCCTTCTTGGCAGCCTCCGTGCTGACATCTTCAGGTGCATACCTTGACAGCAAGTTGAACTTCTGCAGGTACTAATTGACAGAGCCACTTCCTTTCTTCAGCACTCAGAATTCTCTCTTCTTGATAGCCATGATCCCAGAAGGAATATGGGCAATGCGGAATCCTTCCTCGAAGTCGCTCCAAGTGATCACACGTTCTCCTTGCATGACCTTGAATTCGTCCCACCATGCTCGGGCAGTACCTCCGAGGCAGTGAGAGGCATAAAGCACCTTCTCACGGTCCTCATCGCAATTGACCAGTGCAAGGAGGTCCTCGATGGTGCGGATCTAGTCATCAGCATCCAATGGTTCAGCAGTCTCGGTGAAGGTTGGGGGTGAGTTCCTCATGAACTCAGATAGCATTGAGCTGTCATTGCCATTCCTGCCTTGTTGTTGGTTGTTCACAAGGGCCTGAGCTATCTGCTAGATAGCGGCATTGTTGTCTTGGCACTCCTCTCGGAGAACTTGGAGAAACTGAGCTATGGTCATGTTCTCAGGTGGAGGTGGTGGTGAGGGAATGTTGCCTTGTGGCTGCTCCTGGTGTCCTCCAGCATGAGCAGCCCCACCAGCTCCCTGTTGCTGGCTTGAGTTGCCAGCTTCAGGGTTGGTGGAGGAGCTGTTGTGGGTAGCGGTCACCATCCTGTTTGGAGCAGCCAAGTCAAACAACTAGGATAGACAAGAGGAAAAACAATAACGAAAAAGCGTGCCTAAGGGGGTTGGTCAAGTGCAAGTGTGTTAAAACAAAGGTCAAAGGACCAACATGCATTAAGATAGACGATGGAGTCGTTTACATGTTGCCTAAGGCAAAAGCGCGACTTGCATCGGAACACAAACAACAAAACAAACAACTAGCACTCATGGTTTCATATGAACCATTACACAGACTCGACTTCGCATGAGGGGTACATGACTGATCCTACCCTAGGGGGTTCTCCGACTCAGGTGGTGGAGTGTTCAGTCTCGTAGTCACGCTCCTCTGGGTCTTCCTCTTGTCCATCATTCCCGGTTGAAGGGGTCGGGGAACGAGGAGGTCCATCCCGACGATGCTTTGCAGGCGGGTCGGTGAAGATCTCATGGTACTCCTTCGCACTCATGTGATGACGACGTGTGGGTGCATCACTTGCTGGGGGTACTCCTCCTCGATAAGCGACAACTGGTCGTCCCTCGGGGGCTCCATCCTTCTTGATCTTGTCTGGCTTCGTCTTGGCTTGCCGAAGTAGCTCTCGGGTGTGGTGAAGTTCCTCGCGGAGCTTCACGGACTCCTTCATCAGGTTATGAACCAGGCTGTCGGCGGAGAGGCTAAAGTTGGTCTGGAACCTGAGTGGTGTGCCATCTTCCCTGGTTGGAATCAGCGTCCAACTCTCGCCAAGGTCATCCTTCCTGAAGGGGAGGTAGCGAGTAGCCGGCTCATCAGCCATCTCTAGAATGATGTCTCGAAGGTGTAGGAGTGCCTTGCGTGCAGCGGTCTCGACTACGAGTATCATGGTATCCATCCGTGGTCCTTCAAAGAACCAACTAGTCGGGGAGTCGTTTGCCTTCACGACCACAACATGCTACTCCTTCGTGATGGCATCAACCCAGTGCTCGTAGTAGAGGAAAATGGGTGGTTGGCGAAACTGGCACTTCTCTAGGCTATCTCCCAGGAGTAAGGGAAAGCCGGATGTCAGGAAGGCTTCGGGTACGACGGCCATCTACAAAGGTTTGAAAGGAGGAGAGTCAACAAAGTGTTGTATGAAGAATAGAAGAGATAAATAGTGCAGAATTCCCTAAGTATAGGTGCTAGGTGTATTTTGAAAGCGGTTTTCATCCTAACTAATGTCCATGCTAACTAAGGGCTTCCTACAGTCAGAATGGCTCTGATACTAGCTCTCTGGGGACCCTGACTCATAAGTCATGATCACCGAATGCACGTGTACGGTGATCCCAGAGATCAATGCTCACTAAACACATAGAAGCTGAATAACAAGAGTCTTACATCCACATTTAGCGTCTTACACAAATAAAGACCATGAAGGTCTGGTCTTACATAGATAGGGCCACAAGGGCCAAACACTTAAATAGAACAAGTAGCGGAAATCTTGGTCGAAAGCGTGAACCCATGCCATCTACCTTAACCTACATGCATTCTAACTGGGAAGCGTCCTAGTTCGCATGTTCATCACCAATGAACTCATCAACATACTCCTGTTCTTTCATGCTGGCCAATTAAATAACCAGTGGCAAGCCAATGAGTACTTTGAATGTACTCGCAAGCAACCCAAGTTGTGGAACAAGGTGATAATGATGCATGATATAGCACTAAGTAGGTAATTTTGCGGAAAGCTAATTTTGAATGCAATGTCATGATCAAGTAACTGGTAAGCATGCATCAACAGTTAGTAGTTATCCATATGAACAAGTTATAGATATCATCATAATTAGGGGTTGAACATCTGATGTTCATTCATCATGCTAAGTCATCGGACTTAGTGCAATCCCCATGCTAAGTCATCGGGCTTAGCTCATGTGACCTCTTGGTCACCATCACATCCTTACTCACCCAATGTGTGAAAACGCTTGGACATAGCACAAGAGCGGTCACCCAACTATCCTTGACCATGGACACGGCTATCCGAATAGTTTTACACTCTGCATAGGTTGCACACTTTACCCACAAGACTCGAGGAACTTCCATGTCATCCATGACTCGCGGTATATAACATACCCGAGGTAAGCGCCCGAACAATGCCTTTCCCACGGTGATACTAAACAAAGAGTCTCTCGTTGGTGCCATCCCTCATGATATACATCACGCATATCATCCATGAGGGCACGCATCGGTGTGCCCGGTACCTGTAAAGACAGCACATGACCTTCCACTCTGGGACGACCCCGTCTCAGAGTGACCACTTCACTCTTGCCACTAGTAATGAGGGCTCCTAGTTAGCACCAACCATAGTAATCAACAAAGCCCCGTCCCATAAGGGGTATCGTGGTTGCGCATGTAAGGTTGGAATAACGGTCGCAACTTACACCAATCCGTTTTCGAAAACCACAACACTCACTTGTTCCGATACACCACTTCTTTCTCAAGTGGTCACCTATCTCATCACCATCTCCCTCGGGCATTAGTGGCACCCGATGGGATTTTCGAAAAGTCTTTGAAAAAAATCCTTTCCTTTACACCACTATGCATAAATCCCATCCCATTTGTGTACCATCTACTAGCAACCTAACTACTCCCACCCACATAACCCTCATAAGGTGGTAGGGTCATGCTTGATGCAAGTGTCAACAGTAAAAGTCTCGAAGGCAATCCACCGAAGGGGGATCACCTCATCATGATCAATCATCGAAACAACAAGTGCTATATGGCATGCATGAAAAAGTTTCGTAACATAGTCAAAGGGCTGCTTGCTTGTCTCAACAAAGTCTCCAGGGTCTTCAAAGTCTTCGGGCCCAACTTCTTTGTCAACCGCGCAATCTATCGTCGCGAAAAAAAGCGATACAAATAAGCAACACACCAAAACAGAGCACACAAGTCGCTATTAAAAATGCTACCCTATTAAGATAAATACTAATGACCATGTAAAAAATGTTTGTTTAAGGTTTTGAGCCTAGAAAGATTTTCAAAATAAAATAAAACAAGGGTATATTGCCCAAGTAAGGTTTTAAAATAAAACAATACTAAAAATAATTTCAAACATTTTTACCAGTGGCACTATTAAATTCTGTAGATTATTTCAAGATTTAAGGTGGAAAAATATTTGGATTTGGAATTTATTTGGGCTCTGGGGAGTTTGGGGGGTTTAGCAAAAAGGAAAGAGAAAATGGCTCTGGAAAAGAAGATTCCACCCAATTTGAGGACTTGTAGTGCAAACCTCATTTTAGGGGGTTTTGAAAACCTAATTTGAATAAATCATTTTTGGTTAAAATAAAATTTGATAAAAATAGTTTTGGGCACTATTCACATGGCATGATCATTGGGCAAGAGGTTTCGGTCAAGGAAGATGAATTATGAGATGGAATAGAATCTAGGAGTGCCACACCTCAATTATCAATCAAGCAAACAACATAGCAAACAAGCACAAGCACTTTGAAAAAGTTTTAGTTGGCTCCAAATTTTAAAAACCCAAACAGATCAATGTGCTACAAACACAGGGTGTGACACATCACGACCGCGGACTCTCCCTTTAGGAGTAGAGATTCAAATAATTCATACTAACAACATTGCAATCATGCTCATCACTCAAAGATTAGTGCCATATATTTTAATAACTTCTTCTTCTAACACTTGAGCACAATTTTTCCTTTCCATCATTTTAACAAATGACATTAAAAAGATGAAGCATATGAGGCATCCTCAATTCCATTTTTTGTAGTTTTATTTTATAAAACCAAACTAGTGAAAAACAAGAAACTAAAAGATTCAATTGGAAGATTTAAAGATATACCTTCAAGCACTCACCTCCCCGGCAACGGCGCCAGAAAAGAGCTTGATGTCTACTACACAACCTTCTTCTTGTAGACTCGTGTTGGGCCTCCAAGCGCAGAGTTTTGTAGGACAATGGCAATTTTCCCTCAAGTGGATGGTCTAAGGTTTACCAATCTATGGTAGGTGTAGGATGAAGATGGTCTCTCTCAAACAACCCTGCAATCGAATACAAGAAATCTCTTATGTCCCCAACACACCCAAGACAATGGAAAATTGTATAGGTGCACTAGTTCAGCGAAGAGATGGTGATACAAGTGTAATATGGATGGTAGATATAGGTTTTTGTAATCTGAAAATATAAAAACAGCAAGGTAACAAATAGTAAACAATGAGAAAAATGTTGTATAAATGCTTGGAAACAAGGCCTAGGGTCCATACTTTCACTAGTGAAATTTCTCTCAACATTATTGACATAGTTGAATCATATGTAAATACCTCTCATGCGACAAAGAGTTCACTCCAAAGACACAAGTAGTGGAGAACTAACGAAGAAATTATTGTAGGGTACGAAACCACCTCAAATTTATCTTTTCTGGTCAACCTTATGAGCTATCCCTATAAGTGTCATGAACAGTCCTAGAGTTTGTACTAAAATAACACCTTAAGACACACATCAACCAAAACCCGAATGTCACCTAGATACTCCAATGTCACCACAAATACCCATGGTCTTTATTATACGATATGCATCACACAATTTTGGATCCATCATGTTCAATCCAACACAAAGCAGTTCAAAGAGTGCCCCAAAGTTTCTACCGGAAAGTCAAGACAAAAACATGTGCCAACCCCTATGCATAGATTCCCAAGGTCACGGAACCCACAAGTTGATCACCAAAACATACATCAAATGGATAAATAGAACATCCCATTGTCACCACGGACATCCCATCGCAAGACATACATCAAGTGTTCTCAGATCCTTAAAGACTCAATCCGATAAGAAAACTTCAAAGGGAAAACTCAATTCATCAAAGAACATAGAGAGGGGAAAACTCCATATGACTCATCTATATTAATAAAGCTCGTGATACATCAAGATTGTGTCATCTCAAGAACATGAGAGAGAGAGAGATCAAACACATAGCTACTGGTACATACCCTCAGCCCCGAAGGTGAACTACTCCCTCCTTGTCATGGAGACCGTCGAGATGATGAAGATGGACTCAGGTGATGGTTGCCCTCTCTGGCAGGGGGGCGGAACGATCTCCCGATTGGTTTTTCATGGATCTGGAGGCTTGCGGCGGTGGAACTCCCGATCTAGGTTTCTTTTCAGAGGTTTCTATATTTATAGGAATTTTTGGCATTGGAATCACGTCAAGGGGTGCCACGAGGGAGTGACAAGCCTACTAGGCGTAGCTAGGGGGTGGTCGCACCTGGAAGGCTTGTGACCTCCTCGTGGCTCTTCTGGCCCAACTCCAATGCTTTAGAGGTCTCTTTTGGTCCAAAAAATCATACTAAATTTTCAGCCCATTTCGAGAACTTCTATTTCTGCACAAAAAAGTGACACCATGGTAGTTCTGCTGAAAACAACGTCAGTCCGGGTTAGTTCTAATAAAATCATACCAAAATCATATAGAATTATTGTAAACATGGCATGAATACTTGATAAATTATAGATATGTTGGAGACGTATCAGTGGTCTCATTTGGCCTCCCCCATTTTTATTTTATTTTTCGTCCGGGGTCTCATCCCGACTTGTGGGGGAATCATAGTCTCCATCGTCCTTTCCTCACTAGGACAATGCTCTAATAATGATGATCATCACACTTTTATTTACTTACAACTCAATTGAAGAATTGATAGGAAGATATGAATCTATATGAATACTTCTGGTAGTGTACCAGGATGTGCAATGATCTAGCGTGACAATAATATAAAACATGATGAACGGTGGCTTTGCCACAAATACTATGTCAGCTCTATATGATCATGCAAAGCAATATGATGATGAACGAACTAGCCATGTCAAGTGACGATGGAATTTGCATGGCAATATATCTCGGAATGGCAATGGGAATGCCATATTAGGTGGGTATGGTGGCTACTTTGAGGAAGATATAATGAGGCTTATGTGCAACAGAGCATATCATGCCACGGGGTTTGGATGCACCAGCGAAAGTTGCACCGATCCTCGAGGTGAGAATGGTCTATGCACGGTACCGAAGAGGCTAGCAAATATGAGAAGGTGAGGATGCGTATCTTCATGGTGTAACATTAGTCATAAAGAACTCTAAGACATATCCAACGTATCTATAATTTTTCTTGTCCCATGCAGTTATATTATCAATCTTGGATGTTTTACAATCATTTTATAACAATTTTATACCATTTTTGGGGACTAACCTATTGACATAGTGCCAAAGTGCCACTTGTTGTTTTTGCTTGTTTTTTACTACACGGAAAATCAATACCAAACTGAGCCCAAACGTCCTGGAATTTTTTGGAGAATTTTTGTGGACCAAGAGACCCAAGATGGGCCAAACAATGCTAGAGAAGGGCCCGGGGTGGCCACCACCCACCAGGGCGCGCTAGAGGCCCCTAGCACGGCATGGTGGGTGGTGGCCACCTCGAGAACCCCCTCCACCTACTATTGGGCCTATAAATTAAGAAATATTCGGAAATCCCTAGAGGAGTCGACGAAACACAATTCCAGACGCTGCAAGTTCCAGAACCTCGACATCCAATCTAACACCATCACGGAGGGGTTTATCTTCATCATAGGTGCCTCTCCGATGATGTGTGAGTAGTCCACCATATACCTACGGGTCCGTAGGCAGTAGCTAGATGGCTTCCTCTCTCTCTCTCTATGATTCTCAATACAATGGTCTCTTGGAGATCTATTTGATGTAATGACTTTTGTGGTGTGTTTATTGGGATCCGATGAATTTTGAGTTCATGATTAGTTTCTATCCATGAATATGATTTGAGTCTTCTTTGATCTCTTATTTGCATGATTACTTATAGCCTCATATTTCTTGTTCGAATCTTTGGTTTAGTTAGGCCAACTAGCTCGATTTTTCTTGCCATGAGAAGAGGTGCTTTATGATGGGTTTGATCTTGCGGGGTTCTTTCCTAGTGACAGAAAGGGCAGCAAGGCACGCATGTATTGTTACCATTAAGGATAACAAGATGGGGTTTATTCCTACATGAATAGATCTTGTCTACATCATGTCACCGTTCTTATTGCATTACGTCGTTTTCCCATGAACTTAATACACTAGATGCATGTTGGATAGCGGTCGATGTGTGGAGTAATAGAAGTAGATGCAGAATTGGTTCGGTCTATTATCTTGGACGTCATGCCTATATAATGATCATTGCCTGGATATCGTCATGATTATTTGATCTTCTATCAATTGCCCAAAAGTAATTTGTTCACCCACCGTGCGATATACTCATCAGAGAAGCCACTAGTGAAACCTACGACCCTCGGGTCTACTTTTCCAACATATTGCTTTCTGATCTATTATTTTGCCTTTTTGTTTTCAGATCTATTAATCCAATAAAAAATATCTTGTTGCAATTTTTTACTTATTTTATTTTGTGTTCTTGTGAGATCTATTTTCCAAAAATACCATCACCTAATATGTCTTTTTACCATAGAGAGCTTCACAACCTCTCTTTCGTGTCGGGTTGCAAGTATTTGTTATTTGTGTGCAGGTGCTGCTTACGTGGGTGCGTGATCTTCCTCTACGGATTGATACCTTGGTTTCATAACTAAGGGAATAATTACCATCGCTATGTTGCATCATCCCTTCCTCTTTGGGGAAATACCGACGCGGTCTCAAGCCACGTCAAAGGAATTTTTGGCTCCGTTGTCGGGGAGGAAGCAATCTCATCTACCAGGTTCCTAATCACAAATCTCAACTCCTTGCAATTTACATCATTTTCCATTTGCCTCTCGTTTTCCTCTCCCCACTTCACAAATTTGTTGTTTTATTTGCCCTCTCTTTTTTGTTTGCCATTTTCTTGTTAGATCTATTGTTTGCTTGCAATCTTGTTTGCGTAGTCACGACGACTCAAGAAAACACCATGTTATGTGATTTTCCAATACCAATAATAATGATTTTCTTAGCACTCCTATTGCTCCTCCCGCGACTAGTGTGGAGTCTTGTGATATTAATGCCAGTTTGTTGAATCTTGTCATTAAAGATCAATTTTCCGGTACTCCTAATGAGGAAGCCGCGTCCCATCTAAACACATTTGTGGAATTATGCGATATGCAAAAGAAAAAAGATGTAGACAATGGTATTGTGAAACTGAAATTATTTCCTTTCTCCTTGAGGGATCGTGCAAAATATTGGTTTTCTTCTTTGCCTCGCAATAGTATTGATTCTTGGGATAAGTGCAAGGACCCATTTATTACTAAGTATTTTCTGCCCGCGAAAATTATTTCCCTCAGAACTCAAATCATGAATTTTTAAGGAACTTGAGCATGAACCTGTTGCACAATCTTGGGAAAGAATGAAATTGATGCTAAGAAATTGTCCTACTCGTGGTTTAAATCTTTGGATGATCATACAAAAAATTATGCGGGATTGAATTTTGTCTCTAGAAATCTTTTGGATTCCGCCGTGGGAGGTACTTTTATGGAATTTACTTTGGGTGAAGCTGCTAAATTGCTAGATAATATTATGGCAACTTATTCATAGTGGCATACTCAAAGAGCACCTACTAGTAAAAAGGTTGTAGAAGAAATTAGTACTTTGAGTGAAAAACTTGATGCTCTTATCAAGTTGGTTGCTAGTAAGAATGATCCTATTGATCTTAATGATGTGCCTTTGTCTACTTTTATTGATAAAAATATTGATTCCATAGATGTGAATTTCATATCGTGAAATAATTTCAATAATAATGCTTATAGGGGTAATTTTAATCCTAGGCCTTTTCCTCGAAATTCCTCAAATAATATGATAATTCCTATGGTAATTCTTATAATAATAAAACTAATAATAGGAACACCTGTGACCTTGAGAGTGATTTTAAAGAATTTATGAATGCTCAAAAGTCTTTCAATACTACGATAGAAGAAAAGTTGAATAAGATTGATGATATGTCTAGAAGCATTGATAAAATTTCCGATGATGTAGAGAATCTCAAGTTCATGCTTTTCCACCTAAGATTAATGAATCAATTAAAGATTTATATGTTTCTATGGATCAAAGTAAGAAAAAACCCGCTATGCTTAGAGCTAAAAGAGAATTTGTAGTAAAAGTGTTTTCTAGAGATTAATTTCACAACAATGATGAAGGTATTAAAATGATTGGTGTTTGCTCTATTGAATCCTTGTTTATTAATGTTAAAATTTATGATAAAGGTACTGAAGAAGAGTCAACTTTAGCCAGAGGGCGTCTTAATGATTTGGAGGGTGCAAATCTTGGTGAATTTTTTGATAAACGTGGGTTTGGAGAGGCCAAAACTTTAACTAGTGATGTGCCCACTATCTTTGATTACAAGGACTTTAATTATGAGAGTTGCTCCTTGTTTGATTGTATTTCTTTGCTGCAATCTATGATAAATTTACCCCATCCTTATGAACAAAATAAAGCTTTTACTAAACATATTGTTGATTCCATGATGAAATCCTCACAAGACAAGTTGGAATTAGAGATTTCAATTCCTAGAAAATTGCATGATGAGTGGAACCTACCCTTAAAGTCAAGATTAAAAATTATGAATGCTTTGCTTTGTGTGATTTGGGTGCTAGTGTTTCCACAATTCCGAAATCTTTATGTGATGTGCTTGGTCTTACCAATATTGAAGAATGTTCTCTTAATTTGCACTTGGCGGATTCTACTATTAAAAGCCTTTGGGAAAAATTATTTATGTTCTTATTATTGCAAATAGGAACTATATGCCCATTGATTTTATTGTTCTCAACATTGATTGCAATCTGTCTTGTCCTATCATACTTGGTAGACCATTTTTACGCACTATAGGTGTCGTGATTGATATGAAAGAAGGCAATATTAAGTTTCAATTTCCCCTAAGAAAGGGTATGGAAAACTTCCCTAGAATAATAATTAAGTCACCATATGAAACAATCATGAGGGCCTTTTATGGAAGAAAACTAAAGATGACAATACTTGAATATATGTGTTATGCCTAGCTAGGGGCGTAAAACGATAACGCTTGTTGGGAGGCAACCCAATGAATAAAATATTTTTATATTTTCCTTACTGTTTTTGAGTGTTTGCACAATTATTATTCTGTTACGATTGTGTTTTTATGTTTTATTTAGTGTTTGTGCCAAGTAAAGCCTTTAGGATGACTCATAAGATGAGTAGAAAAAAATGTTGAATCTGAAACAAAAACTTTGTCTCTAGTGCACGAATTTTCATTTTTTGGAACGTGATAATGATCTGAAATTTTAACACCGTATTGATATACAAATTATTTACATTGTTCTAAGTTTTCAGAATTTGTAGAGTAACAGAAGTATGGGTAGAGTATAAATTACTACAGACTGTTCTGTCTAAAATAAATTCTATTTTCGTTGCATTGTGTGCTTGTTTTGATGAATCTATGGCTTGTATCGGGGGGTATAAGTCATGGTAAAGTTAGAATACAATAGATATAATGCAATAATAAAATATGAATGGTTTTACAACCGTACTTGAAGTGGTAATTTGCTTTATTATACTAACGAATCTCACTAGAATTTTGTCAAGTTTTGTGTGATTGAAGTTTTCAAGTTTTGGATGAGATCACGATGGATGAAGGAATAAGGAGTAAGAAGAACCTAAGCTTGGGGATGCCATCGCACCCCCAAGATATTATCCAAAGATTAACAAGCAACTAAGCTTGTAGATGCCCCGAGTGCCATCCCCTCTTTCTTCTAACAACCATCGATATTCTACTTGGAACTATATTTTTATTCGTCACATATCATGAGTTTTTCTTGGAGCGTCTTGTATCTTTTCTTTATTTTATTTTTATCCTTGCTGCACACACCTATTTTAGAGATCCGAAATTATGCTATTATTTACAAGAATTTCTCTTTATGCTTCACTTAAATCTATTGAGCAAAGGAATTGCTCTAGTGTCCACTTATATCTTTTTTAGCACGACTTGCTTTTACATGTTTGAAGAAATGCTCTCATGCTTCACTTATATTAATTTTAGAGTTAGTATTTTTTAATAAATCCTCTCATGCGTCACTTATATTATTTTGAGAGATGAAACTTGTATGCTCATGTTCTTCACTTATATCCATGTGAGCTTGTCAAAAGCAATTGCAATATATGCAACTAGTCCCAAAGTGATAGATATTCAAGAGGGATATAATAGAAACTTTCATGAAGATCATTGGACAAATTAAACTTGATTCTTTGTAATATATTTGAGACATGACGATAGTAATATGTGAGTTATGTTAATGAGTAATTATGCTTAGTAAGAATATTGATGTTAAGGTTTGTGATTCCCTATGCAAGCACGAAAGTCAACAGTTGTGCTACGAAATTACATCCTACTTATGGTGCATTATTAGGTGTTAGTTATGCTTAATTCTTGCTTATGTGATTTTTCGTTACTTAGTTGGATGCTTCTCAATCTATTGCTAGCCTTCACTTGTACAAAGTAGAAATACTACTTGTGCATCCAAAATCCTTAAACCCAGTTTTGCCATATGAGTCCCCCATACCTACCTATATATAGTATTTCCATGTCATTCCAAACAAATTTGTATGTGCCATCTCTAAATTTTCAAAATAAAATTTCCTTTTTGTGTTCTCATACTGCTCATGAAACGGTAGGGGGTGACCGATATTTTTCCATGCTAGATGTGTTATTCTCAAGTGAGTGTTTATTCACTTGTCATTGCATGAGAGTATGGTGGTAATAGGGATGCCCAGTCCCGAAATGAAAAGAAAGAAAAAATTACTTTATGTTTTCAAACAATAAATTCCTTGGAAAGTGTTGGTATGGAAGGCAACCGTGGATTTGGCTAGCCATGGAAAGTGAAAGTATGGTGGAAAAAGGAATACACTTTTTTCTATTTGGGAACCGCTTATGATGTATCTAGCATGGAAAGATATTGAAATCTCTCAGTTATTTACTTTGACAGAAAAGGCATGTCACCCAAAATATTTTTCTCTATCAATTTAAACATTTGAGCTCTGGCACCTCCTACTTCCCTCTATAGAGGGCCTATCTATTTACTTTATGCAATTTTTATTTTTCAATTTTAGTCTCCATCTTTTCTTATAAAGCACCAACTAGGAGGCACTATGATCGTACTTGAGCATTAGGTGTAGCTAATATTTGAGTGTGTATTGTGAATGGATCAATGAATGAGCATGATGGGCTAGGGATAACTTGCTTTAGTGTTGATATTTTGAAAGACATGGTTGCTTGTTGATATGCTTGAGTATTAAAGTTTTCATGTCAAAACTAGACTGTTGCTTTGAACCATCTAACAAGTCCAAATGTCCATGCTATAAAGAAAAGAGTATGTGATGAACATGTTAGGCAGCATTCCACATCAAAAAATCTATTTTTATCATTTACTCACTCGAGGACGAGCAGGAATTAAGCTTGGGGATGCTGATACGTCTCCAACATATCTATAATCTTTGCTTGTTCCATGTTGTTATATTATCAATCTTGGATATTTACAATCATTTTATAACAATTTTATATCATTTTTGGGGCTAACCTATTGACATAGTGCAAAAGTGCGAGTTGTTGTTTTTGCTTGCTTTTTACTTTGCATAAATCAATACCAAATGGAGCCCAAACGTCCTGGAAATTTTTGGAGAACTTTTGTGGACCAGAAGACCCAAGATGGGCCAAACAACTGCCAGCGAGGGAGCCCAAGGTGCCCACCACCCACCAGGGCGTGCTAGAGGCCCCTTGCGCAGCCTGGTGGGTGGTGGCCACCTCGAGAACCCCCTCCACTGACTATCGAGCCTGTAAATTCAGAAATATTCTGAAAACTCTAGAGGAGTCGACGAAACACAATTCTAGCCGCTACAAGTTCCAGAACCTCGAGATCCAATCTAACACCATCACGGAGGGGTTCATCTTCATCATAGGTGCCTCTTTGATGATGCGTGAGTAGTCCACCATAGACCTATGGGTCCGTATGCAGAATCTAGATGGCTTCCTCTCTCTCTATGATTCTCAATACAATGGTCTCCTCGAGATTTACTTGATGTAATGACTTTTGCGGTGTGTTTGTTGGGATTCGATGAATTTGGAGTTCATGATCAGTTTCTATCCATGAATATGATTTGAGTCTTCTTTGATCTCTTATTTGCATGATTACTTATAGCCTCGTATTTCTTCTTCCAATCTTTGGTTTAGTTAGGCCAACTAGATAGTTTTTTCTTGCCATGGGAAGAGGTGCTTTGTGATGGGTTCGATCTTGATGTGATTTTTCCAGTGACAGAATGGGCAGCAAGGCACGCATGTATCGTTGCCATTAAGGATAACAAGATGGGCTCTATTCCTACATGAAAAAATCTTGTCTACATCATGTCACTATTCTTATTGTATTACTCCATTTTCCCATGAACTTAATACACTAGATGCATGCTGGATAGCAGTCCATGCGTGGAGTAATAGAAGTAGATGCATAATCATTTCGGACTACTTATCTTGGACATGATGCCTATATAATGATCTTTTCCTAGATATTGTCATGGTTTTTCGATCTTCTATCAATTGCCCAATAGTAATTTGTTCACCCACCACGCGTTATACTCATGAGAGAAGCCACTAGTGAAACCTACGACCCCCGGGTCTACTTTTCCAACATATTGCTTTCTAATCCATTCGTTTTCCTTTTTTGTTTTCAGATCAATTAATCAAAAAAACAAAAATACCTTGCTACACTTTTTGTTTACTTATTTTATTTTGTGTTCTTGTGAGATCTATTTGCCAAAACTATCATCACCTAATCTATCTTTTTACCGTAGAGATCTTGACAACCTCTCTTTCGTGTCGGGTTGCAAGTATTGTTATTTGTGTGCAGGTGCTGCTTACATGGGTGCATGATCTTCCTCTATGGATTGAAACCTTGGTTTCATAATTGAGGTAAATACTTACCATCGCTATGCTGCGTCATCCCTTCCTCTTTGGGGAAATACCGATGCAGTCTCAAGCCACGTCAAACTCATATACTTATTGAAAAGTATTATTAGTTTTATCATAAAGCAAAGTACTCCTCGCATGCCCCGAGAGAGGAGGTTGGTAGGAGTTAACTATCGTGTGCCCCCAACTCGAAACAACACTAGGATTTCAGCGACGAATATAAATGCCCACACATCATCACCATGCGTCTTTAATTTTTAGATGAATTACAAGTTAACACCTCTTAATCTCGACACTTCTACGAATCAACAATTGTGGACTCACACCTTTTTCATATTACCACATCAATGTCATTAACACAAAATTACTCTATATATGCTACATGATGGTTTTGATATCATTCATTGAATACCTATTATTTTTGGATTAGTCTTATGACCCATGCAGATTACTGTCACTATTCATTCAGCTCTCAAACAAAAATAAATGAAGAAGGAGAGCATCCTATTTCTATAAAATCTACATGCCACAGTGCTAAAAAAGATATAAGTGAAGTACTAGAGCAACTGCCAAGCTCAAAAGATATAAGTCAAGCACATAGAGTATTCTAGAAAATTATGATGAATGCGTGTCTCTCTCAAATAGGTGTGTCCAGAAAATAATTATTGTGACAAACTGAAAGTAAAAGCAAACAAAAGCAAATGACGCTCCAAGCAAAACACATATCATGTGATGAATAAAAATATAGCTCCAGGTGACATACCGATGGATTGATACAAAAAAAGGGATGCCTTCTCGGGCATCCCCAAGCCTAGTTTGAGTCTCCTTACAATATTTCTTGGGGTGTGAGGGAGTCCGGGATTCAAGGGTCCTCGGGCAGCCGACCTGTTTCCCACGGGCCGGACTATATGGGTCACAAAGTGTCCATTGGGTGATCGAAGGCCCCGTTGCTAGGGAGGAGGCTTCGAGAAGGCGTAACGTGTTCTCCAAGATTGCTAGCTATAGATAGGCGTGTTTATCTCTTCGGCATGTAATCTACCATATGTAAACCCTAGGTACCCCTGGTGTCTATATAAACCGGAGGGTTTTACATTGTATAGGACAACTCATCTAGGGTTAGCTATTCGATCTCGAGGTAGATCAACTCTGTAACCCCCCATATCATCATTACAACCAAGCAAGACATAGGGTAGTACCTCCATAGGAGGACCTGAACCTGGGTAAATCTGTGTCCCCTTCATCTCCTATTACCATCGGTTCTAGTCTCACAATTCGGGACCCCCTACCCGAGATCCGCCGGTTTTGACACCAACATTCGTGCTTTCATTGATTGTTCCACTGTGATCCACAAAGGAATCGATGGCTCACCTCGTTACGAGCAACGACATCTGCATCCAGGGGATTCTTGCCCCCGATCAGACTCTCACAGGCGGCGACATCTTGTCACATGCCAACCCGATCAACCACCCTGGCCAGATCGGAAACTTCTCCCCCGATTAGAGAATCAAGTTCGGAACCTTAGAGTTCGTCGCTGATTCACGAGGAACACTTGTTTTGATGGAACCTTCGACCCTTGAGGAGAATCTCGCAAGTCTTGACGCCTCGACGCCAATGACATTGGGGATTACACCCAATGGAGTTGTCACCCCCGAGCGGCCTAGGACACCCAATCCGGCGGATGTGACCAGACCCCTCCTGGCTAGACAGAACACGGATCCGCTCTCGCACGGCTATGGAACCGTCATGCTGCACATTGAGTCCACTCGCCTTAGCGACACGCATCCTACCATCACCTCATTTTTAAATGAGCTGTTCGATCGGGTTGAAGCTATGCATATGTCGGATGACCAGATTCCGGTCTATGACTGGCTAGGGGGTAGGCCCGACGATAGGGAGATTCATATCCCCCTGGTCACCCACCTTGCCGCTACCATCGAGTGTCCGGCTGAGGACTCATCCAAACAGCCGGAATTGAAAATATTTTACACCCCGGTCTCTGATCACCGAGACTTCATCGGCAAATCAGATACGGGAGTTCATCCTAAAGCCGGACCATCATCGGTCGAGGATCTACCACACGGTTTGGAGTCCATAATTCCGAACACTCAATGTGGCATGGAATTAAAAATTTCCCCACCCACCACCCAAGATGATCATCCTAGTATCGCTCCAAAGCCCGCGTCCTTAGACTTTCGGGATATTAAGAAACTACAAGGAGAGTCCATCCATCACTTTCGGGCTAGACTCCTGCTCGCCAAAAGCAGAGAAAAAGGTCTTGGTGAACAAGAGCTAATGGCAACTTTCATTCACAATTGCCATCAGGAAGGGATTCTTAACACCCTGGCTCTTTGACACATTCATGACTTTTTTGAGCTATCCGATTTGGTACAAAAATACTGTGCCATGGAAAGTGCTTGGCAATCCGAACGATTATTTCATAACCAACTTTTCCCGAACACCCTAGAGATCAGAAAAAGAGGATACCTCCAAAGCGGCAAGCCATATTCGAACCCACCAAAAAAACAGACCCCTTCCTGGGGTCAGCATTGTCCATGATGGACTATTGGATAAACCTTGCCCTATACACGCCGTATTGCTAAACACAAACCCGACTCACAGCCTTAGAGCTTGCTGGGTCATTAGGAAGGTCGCCAAAAGCGGTGAGACCATCCTCGCAACGCCTCCATCGAACAGGCGCTCCCCATCATCGCCCGCATACAATACCGAAGTCCTGACAATCTACGAAACATTCCCTCGAAGAACAGGAGGAACTGTGGGGACCCCAATAAGACCCCAATCGGGTGCACTTGAAACTTGACGACTTCCTCTATGTGTTCGTGGATGAGGAACTGTGGGGGCCCCAATAAGACCCCAATCGTCAATTTTCTCGATCCACTTGTGGATGAGTCTCTATGGAACTTTCTCCAAGAAAATTGGGACATCTTTGCCTGGAATCCTTTCGATATGCCTGGAATCCCACGGCGGCTCGCCGAGCACAGTCTGAACGTTATCACATGCTTTAAGCCCATCAAGCAGACTCTGCGCCGCTTCTCCAAACCCAAATGATAAGCTATGGGTGAAGAATTAGCTAAACTATTAGAGGCTGGATTCATTCGGGAGATTAAGCACCCAGAATGGTTGGCAAACCCGGTGATGGTACCAAAGAAAGAAAAGTCCTGGCGGTTGTGTGTCGATTTCAAAGACCTTAACAAAGCCTGCCCTAAGGACCCTTTCCCCCTACCATGACTAGATCAGATCATCGACGCCACAGTCGGACACGATTCGTTGTGTTTCCTTGACACCTATTTCGGATACCATCAAATCAAAATTATGGAATCCGATCAAGCGGCAACCGCATTCATCACCCCCTACGGGCCATTCTACTTTAACACGATGCCTTTCGGGCTAAGAAACGTTGGGGCCACATACCAGCACATGATCCAGACGTGTCTCGCGACACAAGTTGGTAAAACAGTCAAGGCATATGTGGACGACGTGGTAATTAAAACCAAACATGTCAGCCATTTGATTGATGACCTATGGCAAACCTTTGCCAGTCTATGCGAGTATGACATATGACTCAACCCGGAAAATGTGTATTTGGAGTTCCCTCTAGTAAACTGCTCGGATTCATTGTCTCCCATAGAGGAATAGAAGCGAATCCGACTAAAATCTGCGCCCTATCGAAGCTGGCAATCCCTACAAAGCTAAAGCATGTCCAGAGGCTAGCTGGGCGTGTAGCGGCGTTAAGCCGCTTTATCTACTGCCTCGGAGAGAAAGCTTTACCGCTCTATAAATCAAATGGACAAACAATTTCCAGTGGACCAACAAAGCAATGGCTGCGTTAGAGGAAATCAAAACACTACTGGCAACTAATTCCATCCTCACAGCACCAAGCGCCGGTGAGCCCATGTTGTTATACATATCAGACACCAATCAAGTTGTCAGCGCAGTGCTCGATGTCTAACGAGATGAGGAGGGGCACAAGTTTCGGACTCAAAAGCCGGTCTACTACATGTCAGAAGTACTACTGTAGTGCAACTC
Source organism: Hordeum marinum (assembly GCA_022496015.1). Taxonomy (NCBI): domain Eukaryota; kingdom Viridiplantae; phylum Streptophyta; class Magnoliopsida; order Poales; family Poaceae; genus Hordeum; species Hordeum marinum. The sequence continues at coordinate 311,620,577 of CM039673.1, forward strand.
CAGATATCCGCACTACCAAAAGATAGCCTATACAGTGTTTATGGCATCAAGGAAACTCCAACATTATTTCCAAGAGTGTGCGGTAACGGTGGCATCCGAAGTACCCCTAAACGATATAATCAACAAGAGGGACGCCACCGACCGCATAGACAAATGGCCATTGAGCTCCTTCCTTTTGAAATAACCTATAAGCCACGTCGTGCCATCAAATCTCGGGTATTGGTAGACTTCCTGGCTGAATGGACAGAGGCCGAGCTCCCCAGGGAATACAATGCATACTCCCATTGGACAATGTACTTTGATGGATCAAAAACCCTGGTTGGACTGGGGGCTGGAGTTATCCTCACATCCCCCACAGGCGACAACATGCGATACATGTTGCAGATCATGTATGCCGACTCTAACAATGCAGCCAAAGACGAAGCCCTCCTACACGATCTTCGGATGGTAGTATCAATGTGCATACGGCGTCTAGAGGTACAGGGAGACTCCAACTTGGTCATCTCCCAAATTAATGGCGAATTTGACGCTAAAAACCGAAGATGGCGGCATACAGAAATGACGTCCGAAAGATATCTGCACGGTTCGAGGGGTTGGAATTTCACCACGTCGCTCGCGACAACAACCAAGCCGCCAACATACTGGCTTGTATGGGAGCCAAACGTGACCCTATCCCGAGAAACACCTTTCTGGAGTGGCTCTTTAAGCCATCCGTCGTGTGGCATGATGACGACAAGGGTGTCGGTCTAAATACGGCGGACGAGGTTGTTCCCCCTACAAACGAATCCGACGATCAAATCATTGGCGGATCCATCATGGACGAAACGCCTTCGGCTCATGAGGTAATGGCAGTTATTGCGTCGTGGATAGAGCCCTTCCTTGCCTACCTTCTCTGCAATGAACTCCCCAAAGACCAGACAAAGGCACGGCGTATAGTTTGGCGATCCAAGGCCTACAAAGTACATGAGGGTGAGTTATACAAGAAAATCACCATCGGAATATTACAACGGTGCATATCAAAGGAAGAAGGATGGGAGCTCCTAGCCGAAGTTCATGCAGGCATGGGCGCCCACCACGCCGCGGCAAGAGCCTTAGTTAGAAAGGCCTTCCGAGCCGGTTTCTTTTGGCCTACAGCTCGGACGGACGCTCGGTCACTTGTCAAAAATTGCGTAGGGTGTCAACTCTTCGCAAATCAAAGTCACATGACCCCAACAGCTCTTCAGATTATTCCGATCACTTGGACTTTTGTGGTCTGGGGGCTGGACATGGTTGGACCCCTTAAAGGGGGGGGGACCAAGAAGAACAAATACTTACTAGTCATGGTCGACAAGTTCACTAAATGGATAGAGGCAAAGCCCGTCAAATCGGCCAAGTCCGGACCAGTGATCGACTTTATCTCCGGCGTGGTACACCATTACGGTGTCCCGCGTAGTATAATAACAGATAATGGATCCAACTTCATGGCCCAAGAGGTCAAGGACTGGTGCGCAAAAATGGGCATAAAGCTCGATTACGCATCAGTCTATCATCCGCGGACCAATGGACAAGTCGAACGAGCAAACAGCCTCATTATGAGTGGCATTAAGCCACGTTTGGTCTGATCTCTTCATGAGTCCGACTATCATTGGGTGGAGGAGCTCGACTCTGTTTTATGGGGCATGCGCACCACCCCAAACATATCAACGGGATATACATCATTCTTCATGGTCTATGGGGCAGAGGCAGTTCTCCCCTGTGACATTATTCATGACGCACCAAGGGTGTGTATGTACGAGGAAAAGGAAGCCGAATTAGATCGGCAGGACGACCTTGACTCCTTAGAAGGAGAGCGCAACATATCTCGGGCTCGCTCTACTTTTTACCAACACCAATCCCGACGTTACGAAAGCAGGGAGGTCACAGCAAAAGCATACAACATAGGCGAACTCGTCTTATGACTCCCGGAGAAGCAGAACCATAAACTCAACCCCAAATGGTAGGGCCCCATCATAATCGACGAAGTACTCACGGGAGGAGCCTACAGTCTTCGGAACCCGTGAGACAACCGCCTAGAACCAAACCCATGGAACGCAGCTCGTCTTCGGCGCTTCTACGGATAAACCGGTGTCGTCTAAATACTTCATCATTTTTCCTTTTTTCCTTCAATTTTTTCTTTGTTTCCCCTTCCACTGTGTTGTTTGGTAGGATTGAACTTTTCTCCTTTTATTTCTATATTCGGTTAATTGATCTTGTACCAAGGTTATCGGCTTACACCATTAAGTGTTAAATCCGAACATAGCACCTGGGGGCTTCTTCCTGAAGCCACTGCTTTTATATTATAAAACACTTATTCACACTCATCGCGTACACACGTTTCCTTTGTCACTTTCAAGCCATCATATGCATCAATTCGAACTAAGACTTTGCCAAACTGGGTTGCCTCGCTCCTGTGTTTACCCTCTACATTCCCGACTGTTCGTCTAGAGGGTAAAGGGAGCACTTGTACGATTGTTACGACCGGGTCATCCGGACACGTACGTCAGACGGGTGAAGCCGAAAGCTAGCTATCTTACGTAGACAATTGGCCGGCCGTGACAGAAACACTTAATACGGCTATGGTCGTTATCGCCATTGTTTGGGTTCATATTTTCTTCCTAAAAACATCCTTAGCCGCATACTAGCAGTATGCGGACTTTTACCTCCGATCTTCGTAGGGGCCCGACGAAAGGTACCGATAGAGGTACTATTTTTCCTCGAAAGATGTTCCTTACACTAAGGAGTAATATAGCATATCTTTGTGTGTGCTTTCTGTCTATTTGACCACATGGTTGGATTTCTTGGTTCCCCAAACACAATTTGCTCTTTTGGAATAACAAATTGCGAGGAACACTCCCGCGCTCTTCGCACGGGAGGGAGAAGCCGATGGCCAGTTAAGACAAAGTTCACAACACAGATTGTTCATACGAAAGTATACAAAATTACACATTCAGCTGCCGATCTAAGTTATCGATTATGGTGCCTAGGGAGCAGTCTTCCTATGAAAGGCGGGTGGCAGGCATCACCTCGTCATACACCAGGTGGAGAGGCACTTCTTGACCATCCAATCCCACGTGACCAACCCGAGCCATCCGCTCGGGATCAAGTTCGGTGTAGCAGGTCTTGATCATTGCCCATGCCTCCCGTGATCCCTCCCGGCAAGTCAATGTCTTCCACAGCTCGAACCTACTTCGAGCTCCCTTGAATCGATCGGTCAGTTCGTACATTCCTTCCGGTGGCTGTTCAGCAGGCCATAGCGCCTTTACCAAGCCTTTCATTGCTTTCCAAGCATGCTCATGGAGGGCAGACAACTCCTTTAGCATGTTCCCCCGGTATGATCCGATCTCTTCTTCAGGATGACCGGACAGAAGGCCTATACATGAGGGAAAGACATGCTTATTATACTTCCTTTATACGAAGTACTTACTAATATTCGGATCACACTTACCGAACATGCCCCTCTGAAGTTTCTGATTTTCTTCTTGGGCCTGGGCCAATTGAGCCTTTAAATTCTCAATTTCTTCGGCCTGTTTTTTCTTCTCCGCCTGGAGACGGTTCATAACACCACACCCAATCTCGTGCTGAGACTCGATGTACCGCTGAGCTTCTTGGGCTTCATCTAGCTCTTTTTGCATATGCCCTATGGATTCGACTGCTAAATAGAATCCTTGCGTCAGCATGTACATTTACTAGAAATTAGCAGCACTGGTATACTTACCATGGGACTCCTGGGTGAAGCTCTCTTTACTTGCTCCAGCTTCGTCTTCACACATTGAACTTGTGATTAGCTCTCCTTTAGCTCATTGTCCAGTTACACATTCTGTTGCTTCGAAGCCTGCATTAGCAGCTCAACAACGTAAAACACCCTTAATTCGGTCATTCCGAACAAATTTAAGGCTCGGGGGCTACTGGGTGCACACGAGCGTCTGAACTCTTTCAAGCCAATTACTTACCTGCAAACTGGCCGATATCATCTTCAGGGCCTCGCCGAACCCAGCTCGGGCTATGCCGATGTGCGTGTCCGCCGTGCGTAGGGCGCTGAACTCTTGTTCGGAAAACACCAGGTGACGCAGGCCCTCCTGTCGTCGCCGATGATTCATAGTGCTTCCTACCTCTGATTTAGTGACACACACCCCATCACCGGAATTGGCGGGAGCCGGATTGGCTATAGGGGCCTCGGCAACAGGGCCGGCATGAGCAGTAGCTCTGGAATTTTGAGCCCTGCCGGACACCTTGGGGACCTCTTCGGCAGGGGAAGCCTAGGCCTTCCGCCTATGTGTTTCGATGTAAAATGCCGTAAGATTTCCATATTTGTGTAAACAAGCAGATAACCGGACAAAATACCTTTGGGTTGATTGAGCAGGTGAATTCATCCTCACAGCCGGCCTATTGGTAGTGCTCCTGTTGGCTTTCAATCCAAGAGTTGTTTCGGTCGTCGACGCATGGCGTGCGGATCGACAACGCTTGGGAGTAGGAGTTGGCGCGTTTGGAGCGCTGTTGGACGCTTGCCTCTTGCGGGACGAGCTTTTCTTCTTCCTGCTTGTTGCAGGAATGGAGAACGACCTAGGGTAATCGGCTATGATAGCCACCTGAGATCGGTAGAGGTTCTCCTGATAGAAGACTCCGTCTTCAAACTCAATTAGAAGATCCGGGTCTTCGTGAAAACCCAAATCATCATCATGAGAATAGTTCTCGGTTTGGGGAGCCGGACAGTTGACTGTCTCGATGAAGCTCCTCCATTCCTATTCACGCAAGGTTAAAAGGCTTCGGTCAAATAAAGAACGGAATGAAAACCCCGAGCTATGTTCACAGAGGAGAAAGGCTTACCCATTCGATGGGATTATGGCTTGAATACCCGACCTTGGTTGTCCGATAAGTAAAATATTCTTGATCTCTTTTGTATAGGTCAGCAAGAGTGGCAGCCAGCACCGTTTGATCAGCGGGACCCAATCTCCGAGAGCAAGTGGTGTTGCTTGTACCATTGTAGCGCCATAGGGGATGTATCCTCTATTGGAGGGGCTGCATGCACCATGTAATGGCGGCGGCCATGACGTCGGGATGGTCAAGTGGTGGTGGGTAAGCATCCGCACCTGGGCCGCCAAACATTGCACTTCAACGTTGTCCTCTTGGGACGAACTCTTTAACCACTAGTTGTGCCTTTTCTTCAAAGGGGCGTCGGAGTATTCGGTCAAACCTCTCTGAGCTGGTTCGAATAGGGGGACGTCTTCAATGTAAAATCACTCCGAAGTCCACTCTTCGGATTCCTTCGGTGTACCCACCGGATACCCCGTTCCCGATATGTGGCATACTTCGGCTCCGCCGACCTCCAAGATTGCCTTGTCCCGAGTTCGAGGGACAAGACAGAAGTACTTCCTCCATAGCTCGAAATGCGCCTCGCAACCCAGGAACATCTCGCAGAGGGCTACAAAGCCCAAGATGTGCAGGATTGACCCCGGGGTGAGGTGGTGGAGTTGGATCCAATAGAATTCCAACAATCCCCTCAGGAACGGATGGATGGGAAACCCGAGGCCCTATAGGAGGAAGGGCACGAAGCATACGCGTTCCCCTTTGAGGGTTGGGGAAGCGCTCCACGAAGACCTCGTTGTTGTAGGAAGTTAACCCTACATGGGTCATCGCCAGATCCGAAGAAGGGAGATACCCCTGGGTCTCTAGATTGTGCAGGCGTAGAAGTGATACGGAGTAGCTAGTCCAGTCCCCGAGATGTGATTCGTAGGGGCGCGCAGAAGAGCTGGGGGCACTTGCCATGTTTCTCGTGGATTTTCCGCGCGGAGTTTTTTCCGTTGGGGAGAAGGAGGAGGATGTGGTCTAAATCGCGATCCTGTTTACTGAAATAGGTGAAACCTCTATTACGGAAGGGCAACATCGTAAAAATTCGCTAGACCACTCGCCTCCCCACGATGCGCGAGAATCGAGGATCGCTGGCGGTTATTATAATGGACCTAAAGAGCCCGTGACGATTGGGATTTCACCGATCACTGGTCGGTTGCCGAATAAAAAGGGATACGGGAATCGCGTTGTAAGCCAAAGATTATGAAGATCATCCAGATATACATCATCATTGAAGACTAGTCCGGGGGCTACTGAGGGAGTCCTGGATTCAGGGGTCCTTGGACAACCGACCTGTTTCCCATGGGCCGGACTGTATGGGCCGCAAAGTGTCCATTGGGTGATCGAAGGCCTCGTTGCTAGGGAGGAGGCTTCGACAAGGCGTGACGTGTTCTCCAAGATTGCCAGCTGTAGAGAGGCGTGCTTATCTCTTCGACATGTAACCGACCATATGTAAACCCTAGGTACCCCCGGTGTCTATATAAATCGGAGGGTTTTACGTTGTATAGGACAACTCATCTAGGGTTAGCTATTCGATCTCGAGGTAGATCAACTCTGTAAACCCCCATATCATAAATACAACCAAGCAGGACATATGGTATTACCTCCATAGGAGGGCCTGAACCTGGGTAAATCTGTGTCCCCTTCATCTCCTGTTACCATCGGTTCTAGTCTCACAATTCGGGACCCCCTACCCAAGATCCGCCGGTTTTGACACCGATAGGGTGTCTTGGGAATCCCCAAGCTTAGGATCTTGCTACTCCTTATTCCATGGTCCATCGTGATCACACCCAAAAGCTGAAAACTTCAATCACACAAAACTCAACAAAACTCCCTGAGATCCGTTAGTATAAGCAAAATATTGCATACTTTAGGTGATGTGATAAATTGATTCTTAAGTCATTTTTACATAACAGGTATTGTATTCTAACCTCTCCATGGCTTATACCCTTTGATACAATCCACAACACAATCAAAACAAGCAAACTATGCAAGCAAAACAGAATATGTTTAAAACGAAACAGTCTGTAGAAATCTGTAAAGAGTCCATACTTGTGTAACTCCAAAAAATCTAAAACATTAGAACAACATAAATAATTTGTTTAGCAATCCTGTGTAAAAAATTTAGATCATTATAACGTTCCAGTAAAAAATTAAAATTCATGACTCGAGTCAAAGTTTTTGTTATGTTTCAGCATCGTTTCTACTCATTTTGTGAGTCATCCCAAAGGCTTTACCTGGCATAAACACCAATTAAAACATAAAGATATAATAATTACAGAGGCAAGAATCATGTTATCACAAAATAACAGAAAGTAGGAACAAAATTTAAGATACATATTGGGTTGCCTCCCAACAAGCGCTATTGTTGTATGCCCCTAGCTAGGCATAATGCATAGTTTCAAGTGTCAGAGCCCTTCATGTCCTTCAAAACTAGATCTTCCAAAATCTTACTTAATAAATCAACCTTCTAAAAGATGGTGGAAGTGCCCAAGTGTTCAAAGGAATTTATAAAATAATTATTAACATCATTAATAACATCGTTTTCATCACAAGGATCCTCATAGAGAGCATGTATTTCGTCACTAAAAGGTTCTCTAACAATATTTTCATGCCAATCCTTACTAAGCCCTTCATTAATCCCCTTAGCAATCCATTAAAATTTGTCACAAGTGTGAAGGAATAGGGATTATGTCAATTCTTCAGGAAGGACATTCCCTCTCATATTCTCATCAAATCCTTGATAATCATTAGATTCCAACCTACACAATGCATCTCTATTATGAAGGATTACTTCTATAGGAGGATGTTTAGATTTATTCCATAGAATTCAAAAATATCTTTAGCTTCCCACATAATATAAACGAATTCATGCATAAGGATATTGGTAGCAATTTTCTTAATCTCAGGATTGTATATGCTAGGAAGTCCCAAGAATATCTTTTGAAGCTTAGGATGGAGATGCACAAACTTTCTTTCTAATTTTAATATAAGCATGGTAATAGGATCCTCTTGACAATTTGTTTCATCAAGTATGGATCCTTTAATAAGTGGAGAAACTATTGAATGTTCGAAAAATTCTTGAATAACATGATTTCCAATAATGTTCGCACTACCCACTTGATAAATTCTGGAATTTAGGATAGTGTAAGTGTGGGTAATGGGGACTTGACATTTAGAAGGATCATCATCCGCAAGATTATCAAGTTTTTCCTTAGCAACTTCATCAAAATTTCTTTTAGCATTATTATCACAAGGTGAAGTTGGGAGCTCAAGGGCTTTTGTACTAGTGGAGTAGACACCACTAATTTCAAAACCAGACATGATAGCAACTTTCAAGCAAACACAACAAGCAAAGTAGTAAACTAGCAACAAGCAAAGATAAGTATTTTTGATTTTTTGATTTTTATGAGACAAACTAAATATAACAACAAACAAAAAGAAGAAGAGTGAATGAAAATGTGTGTGAAGTTACTTGATAGTTGGTGATGGTATTCTCCGACAACGACGCTAGAAATCCTTCCTGGTACTCGTGGTCTGTGTTGGGTTTCCGTGAAGAGGAACGGGTTATCGTAGCACAAAGTGGGTAAGTATTTCCCCCAGTTATGAAACCAAGGTTTATCGAACCAATAGGAATACCAATCCTCAACCATGTTCAACGGCTGCACACAAAAGAACAAACAACTTGCACCCAACACCGGCAAGAGGGTTGTTAATCACCTTGATCTCATTATTTGCAAGCAAGTGAGTTGTGTAGATAATTGTAGATAAATTTAAATTGAAAAATAAAATAAAACAAAATAAATGACAACAAGGTAATGAAATCTTTTGTGAATATATAAATGAAAAGACCCGAGGGTCGTAGAGTTCTGTAGTGGCATCTCTCATAGAAATAGCATATAGTGGGTAAAAAAATTAGTGTTGAGCAATCGATAGAAAAGTGAATAGTTGTGCGATTTTCATGGAAATGATCATGTGTATATAGGCATCACGTCCATAAGCAAATATGCCGACTCCTGGTTGTACCTATTACTATTACTCCACTCATCGACCGCTATCCTGCATGCATCTAGAGTATTAAGTAAAACAAAGTAATGCTTGGAGAACGATGACATGATGTAGACAAAATAAACTCAATCCATATGAATAAGCCCCATAGTTTTATCCTTAGTAGAAGAAAAACAAAGATGCAACTTGCCCCCTTCTATCACTGGGATATAGAAACTCGCCAGGTTGAACCTATTACAACGCACCACTCCCATCGACGAAATATCAATCTAGTTGGCCAAACTATCTCAATAGATCGGAGAGCATTACGAAGCTATGATGATCATGCAAATAAGAATCTTAGTATTCAGGTTTGACTCAAATGCTTTTCATGAATAATTTGAACATAAACTCATAATTCATCGGATCCCAACAAACACACCCTACAAAGGGATTACATCGGATAGATCACGGCAAAGATGTGATGACCATTGTATTGAAGAGTTTGGGTCATCCATAGTAATTGCATGCAGCATGATTCAGCGATAGTGTATTCCGCTTTGGTGGTTGATACAGATACTGAGTTTTATTTCTTGGAGGACCACGACACAAGAGATCTCCCAAGAAATTGAAAAGTACTCAAAGTGGATTTTCTATCAACCTTATCTATGCCATAGTCCGAGTCGGAATAGCCCATCAGGTTAAAGGAAGATCCTTTGGGATACCAAACGCCAACGTTTGGTGTATTTATCAAGTATCTCACAATTCTTTTCACAACCTTAAGATGACATTCTTTTTGTGTCGCTTGATACAGGCACACATGCACACACTTAGCATGATATCGAGATGGGAGGCATATAGATATAACAATGAACCAATCATTGATCGATAAACCTTTTGTCAACCGGTTTGTCCTCCTTAGTGAGGTCAACATGTCCACTAGTCATAGGCATGGGGGGTGTTTCGTACCTTTGCATTCCTGCATGTTGAAATTTTTGAACAAGTCCTTGGTATACTTGGTTTGAGAGACAAATGTGCCATCTCTCGTTTCCTTGATTTGCAAACCAAGGAAATTTTTTAGGTCAAACATCATATACATCTCATATTTCTCGGACATCAACCTTCCAAATTTCTCACTAATATGAGGGTTAGTAGATTCAAATATGATATCATCCACATAAATTTGGCACACAAACAATTCACCATTAACCCTTTTAGTGAACAAGGTTGCATCAACTTTACCAATCTCAAAACCCTTTTCTATAAGAAACTTCGTCAAGCATTTGTACCAAGCTTGAGGAGCTTGTTTAATACCATAGAGAGATTTGCGAAGTTTATAAACATGATTAGGTTTCTTAGGGTTGAAAAATCTGGGAGGTTGTTTGATATAGACTTCTTCTTCAATTTCACTTTTTAAAAAGGCACTATTAATGTCCATTTGGTAAAGTGTGATATCATGATGGTTGGCACAAGCAATAAAGATGTGAATGGACTCAAGCCTAGCAACAGGGGCATATGTCTCACCATAGTCCATACCGTCGAATTGAGTGTAGCATTGAGCTACAAGGCGAGCCTTGTTGCGTACTACTTGTCCATCTTCATCTTGCTTGTTGCAAAACACTCATTTGGTTCCAATGATGTTTTGCTCGTCCTTAGGTTTCTCCACTAAAGTCCATTCTTCATTCCTTTCGAAGTTGTGTAGCTCTTCATGCATGGCATTTATCCAATCCGGGTCTTTGAGAGTTTCTTCTACCTTCATAGGCTTAATACTAGAGATAAATGAGTAATGCTCACAAAAGTAAACCAAGCAAGTTTTAGAGGGAGTGATTCTCCCTGATTTGATGTCACCAAGTATTTGTTCAACATGATGAATTTTGTACACTATTTCTCGAACTCAAGGTAGATTTTCAGTAGTGGATGGTGGAGCTTCCTCATCATCTTGTTCTTCTTCTTTGTTGTTGTTGAAGTTAGCATTCCCTTGAGGTGGTGGAGAAGGAGGTTGAGGTAGATCTTCTAGTTGCACTTTCTCATTTCCTTTATCTTGGCATGTATAGCTTGTGGATGCCTCCAAGTCATGTTGTTGTTCACCTAGGCGTGAAGTAGGGTCTTCCACTTGAGTTGATGAAGTACTTTCCTTCACCTCTATGAGACGATGTAGAATCGCTAGAAGAGTGTTTAGAGGGGGGTAAATAGACTACTAGCAGGAATTTAAAACCTAACCTTTTCCCAAGTTAATTGGTTGGCAGATTTTAACTATTTTAGCAAGTCTAGCAAGTCTAACAGCCCTAAACATGCATGTCTACAAGTATGGCAGCGGAAAGTAAAGACATTGCATATGAAGTAAAGAGATGGGATAGTCAATAGGAGACGCAAGGATTTTTCCCGTGGTTCCAATAGGTGGTGCTATCATACGTCCACATTTATGGAGTCTTCAACCCATGGAGGGTAATGGTCGTGAGAGTCCACGGAGGGCTCCACCCAAAAGGGTTCACGAAGTAGCAACCTTGAATATTCCATACGGCTTCCGTCCACGAAGGACTAGCCTCACTATGGGTAGATCTTCACGAAGTAGGTGATCTCCTTGCCCTTACAAACTTCTTGGTTCACTCCACAACATGAAGTAGGAGGCTGCCAAGCGACACCTAACCAATCTAGGAGGCACCACCCTCCAAAAGGTAATAGGCTCGGTAATGACGATGAACTCCTTGCTCTTGTGCTTCAAGATGATAGACTCCTTAACACACAATCACTCTCTCACAGATTTGGCTTGGTAGAAGAGATGATATTGGTGGAAAGCAACTTGGGGAGGTTAGAAATCAAGATCCATATGGTTGGAGTGGAAGATTTTGATCTCAACACAAGGGTAGGTGGTTCTCTCTCAGAAAACTGAGTAGGATAGGTATGGAATAGTTCTGAGTGCTTCTCTTTCGAGTGGGTCGTGGTGAAGGGGTATATATAGGCATCCCCAAAAATCCAACCATTACACACAAAATGACCAACTCGATGACACCGATGTGTTAATCTCGGTGATACCGAAGTGACCAAAAGGTGGCAACTTTTTAATCTCGGTGAGACCGGTATAGGAATCTCGGTTGCACCGACAAGGTGACCAACGATCAGAATTGCCAAACTCGGTGACACCGATTCAGCTTCTCGGACGGACAGAAAATGTGAACTTGCGTAACAAAAAGTTGGCAGCTCAACTCGGTGGCACCGAAAGCAGTGTCGGCTGCACCGAAGGGTTAGGGTTTGGCTGAGTCTGTCTAGGGTTTGGAATCAGTGGCACCGAGATAGGAATGTTGGTTGCATCGATTTTGAATGTTTGGCTATAGATAGACTTTGGTGGGAGAGCTTGTGGATGTTTTTGGTGACTATCACTTGTGCACGTATGGGCATTTTGTTCACCAACAAAACCTTACCCCTTTTTAATAGTATTGTCTTTCCTATGGACTCAAAGTGATTTCTCACAAATGTAAAATGTAGAGTCCTCTTGCTTGAAGCTTGGCCAACCTATTTCCTTGCATCTTGGGGTAATTCCACAATCCTTTTGCCAACCCAACTCTGCATGGACTATTATCTGAAATACACTAGATAGAGGTGTTAGTCCAAGAGACAATGTATGTTGTCATGAATTATCAAAACCACCAAGGGAGCATGTTGTGCTTTCGGATGAATCTTGCCTATGGATAAATCTTGGATTGCTTCCGAAGGGTCTTTGTCTCCTACAACAATTGGCAATTGTTTGACTTGTGAACCATTAGTCTCATCAAACTTCACATCTACTATCTCTTCAACTTTTCAAGTAAAGTTGTTGTAAGACACGTTAAATGTGAGAGTTCGATCCGTAACGAAGTAGGAAATCTTCATATGATCTAGGAGCAAATTTAGAACGATGATGCTTATCAAGAACGTAACACTTTGAGCCAAATACCCGAAAGTATCCAACTTGGGTTCATTACCGATGAGCAGCTCGTATGCCGTTTTACCGAGTAGCTTGTGAAGGTAGAGTCAGTTTGTGGCATGACAAGCTATTTCCACCGCTTCTGCACAAAAGTATCTTGGAGTTTGTACTCATCAAGCATTGTTCTCGCCATCTCCATAAGAGTCCGGTTCTTCCTCTCAACAAATCCATTTTGTTGAGGCATGTACGTAGACGAGAACTCATGCAAGACCTCTTCTTCGTCAAGAAAGGTATCCACATTCGCGATCTTGAACTCCAATCCGTTGTCGCTCCAAACTTCCTTGATCTTCACTTCAAACTGATTTTGGGCCTTCCAAGCGAAGCTTTTGATGATCTTTTGAACCTTTGACTTATCATCAAGAAAGAATACCCACGTAAATCTGGAAAAATCATCAACTATGACTAAATCAAAGGAATTTCCACCGAGTCTCTTATGAGCATTGGGACCAAAAATATCTGTGTGAAGCAACTCGAGTGGTCTTCTAGTAGACATGATATTCTTTACAGGATGACTTCCTCCAAATTTTTTTCCTCGCTTTACAAGTGCTACAAAGCCTATCTTTGTCAAAGATAACATTTTTATCACAAAGTATATGATCACCTTTGATAAGCTTGTCTAGATTACGCATACCAACATGTCCTAGCCTTCTATACCGTAACCAACCTTTAGAAGATTTTGCAATAAGACAAGTGTGAGGTTGGGCTCTTTTAGTGAAATCAATAATGTATAGATCACCTCTACGAAAACCGGTAAAGGCCATGCTATGATTGTCTCGAAGAAACACTTGGCAATCTACTTCAGTAAATAGCACATTGAAACCGAAGTCGGCAAGTCTAGATACGGAAAGAAGATTGTAGCTAAGGGATTCAACAAGCATGACATTTTGAATAGATATATCATGAGATATGGCCACCTTACCAAGGCCAAGTACCTTACCCTTGGAGTTGTCTCCAAACGTCATATACTTGCGTGGTCCATCATTTGGTGTGATCTCACGAAACATGTCTTTATCTCCGGTTATGTGATCGGTGCATCCACCATCGAGAATCCACTCCTTTCCTCCAGATATGTAGTCTTTGAAGTTGGCCATTAGACTAAGATTCTTCATAGTCTTCTCAAATTCGATGCCGAACTCCTCATCTTCATCATAGTAGCTATGTTCCACATCATCATCATCATCATCATCATCATCATCATCATCATCTCAAATGGAACGTCCTTGTCACAAATATCAAGTGAGTCGTTAGATTTGTGATTATGACAATGTTCAAGATCATGGATGTGAATGGCTTCTAGAATGATATTGTTGATAGTTTTAACATCTCCTTTAGCACACATGAGGTCACGAAACTCAAATAGACATTCATCAAACTTGGGTCGCTAGGCTTCATCTTGTGGAATGTAATAGTTTTATGAAGAATAACAACAAGATTCTTTAAAGTGAAACTTGGATATCTCTTTTACAAATCTTTCCACAAGGTGGAAGCACACACAAATTTTGCATGGAGTAAAGTACAATGTAATGTAATCTTCTAATGATGAGATCGATAGTCCTTAGATTACGAAGGATGTCAATTCTTCCTCATGAGTTGGATGTAAGGGATCAATGGGAGGCGCATAGGGGCTATGAATATACTTGCTCAAGTTAAATTCATCAAATATATCAAGCATTTCATCTCTCCAATGACTATAGTACTCCCCATTAAGAATAGACACTCTACATCTAATACTCTCAAAAGTAGACATATCCATTTTCCTCCAATGGTGATAAAACCAAAGCAATGGAGACCAAAGCTCTAATACCAATTGCGGGATCGAGAAGTGGCGTCTAGAGGTGGGTGAATAGACACTTAACAAGTCAAATGTGTAATTTTTAGTTTGCTTGAGTTTTAGGTTTCTTTTAGCACAAGCTAAGATGCATCTAATGATTTCTACACATGCATATCTGGAGATCAAGCAGCGGAAAGTAAATACCATGCATTTGCAAAAAACATAAAGGATGGTAGAGTTGAAGATCAAACGCAATGAAGACATGGTGGTTTTTGGCGTGGTTCTGATAGGTGGTGCTACCATACGTACCCGTTGATGGAGACTTCAAACCATGGAGGGTAATGGTTGTGCGAGTCCATGAAGGGCTCTACTCACGAAGGGTCCACGAAGAAGCAACCTTGTCTTTTCCACCCTGACTTACGTCCACGAAGAACTAGCCTCACTCGGGATAGATCTTTATGAAGTTGTCGATCTCCTTGCCCTTACAAACTTCTTGGCTCAAGTCCACACGATTTATAGGCTCCAAAGCGACACCTCACCAATCTAGGAGACAACACTCTCCAAGAGGAAAAGATGTTGTGTTGATGATGAACTTCTTGCTCTTATGCTTCAAAAGATATTCTACTCAACACTCAATCACCCACTCACGGAATTTTTCTTGGTAGAAGAGGATTATTGGGTGGAAAGCAACTTGGAGAGGCTAGAAATCAAGGATCTATTGGTTGGAATGGAATCCCTTGATCTCAACACATGAGTAGGCGGTTCTCTCACCAAAAATGAATGGTGGAACTGTTGGTTCGTTCTGATGGCCCTCTCAATGAGTGAGACAGGGTGGAGGGGTATTTATAGCCTTCTCCAAAAATCCAACCGTTGCAACATTATTGCCCAACTCGGTGACATCGAAGAGAGAACTCGATGCTATCGACTAGTGCAGAAAGTCCCAAATTTTGTCTTTTCGAAAAGACCGAATGAAACTTCTCGGTGCGACCGATTTAGCTTAACCTAGACAACCCCATCAGTTTGGTGGCTCCGAAGGTTCAATCTTGGAAGTTTGGAAACTAAAAACTTCGATCACAGAAGCTTGCGCACTGCTTTTCGGTTCCACCGAATGCAGTCTCGATTACACCGAGTTGTTAGGGTTTGACTTAGAGTTCTGTCTGGGACTACCTCTGTGAAACCGAAGGAAACAGTCTCGGTTACACCAAAGTGGCATTTAGGGACATAATTCTCTATGAGGAAATGCTTGAGGCTTTTGGTGGCATATCTCTAAACACTTGAGTTCTAGATCATCATCATCATCTCACCCCCTCTTAACAATATTGACTTTCCCATGGACTTCAATGTGATCAAATCACTTAAAGCAAAATGTAGAGTCTTGAAGCTTTTGCCAATATAATTCCTTTGCATCCAAGGGGTTTCTCCTCACATCTCCTAGCCATTCCAATCGTTGAACTTTTCCTGAAATATACTTGATAAACTATTAGTCCAAGGTACAATGTATGCTGTAATTAATCATCAAAACCACCAAGGGAGCATTTGTGCTTTCAGCGTGATGTGGGTCTGCTAGACCGGCTGGTGCTCCTAACTTGCACGCAGACGGCTTGATGAGGCCACATGATTTCATGGCGTGTGTTTGTGCGGTCGGGGCACATCATCAAAGTTATAGGTATGACGACAACGTTCGTCCGGATGGTGGCTTTGGTTGATTCATGTATTTATTTAAGGTTTTGATGTATCTATTTTACAAGGTTTTGTTGAATATAATAATAAAACAAGAATAAATGTAGATTGCTATTTTTTCAACACACTACAAACGCAAACGTTTATATATGCGAGCATACACCCACCCCTATGAATGTAACACACGCATATCCTACACCTATGAGCATCCTCGAGAGACCGAACCGGCATATCATCTTAAGATTTACGAAGTCATCATAAACGACTCATCGTTGGCGGGAACGTCTCCTTCCATTGAATGCGCATCGTCAAAAATCTTAAAATAAATCCAAAAATAATACGAGCACCGGGACTTGAACCCTGATGCACTAGGGATGTCATTGACCTTCTAACCATCCAAACATAGGTTGATTCGTAACTAAACATTGCTATGTGTATCTCTCGATGCAGAAGTTAGAGCAACTCCAACGGGAGACCCAAACTGACGCGCATTTTGTTCGCTTTTCGTTCGTTTGGGTCGATCGGGACACCCAACGGGAAACAGGTGGACGAGAGGGCTGTGGCAATAGAATAATATGAGATGTGGGGGTGGGGGTGGGCCATCAAATTAAATAAGAAGGAAGAGGTGGATTGATGGGTGACAAATGAGTCTACGCTGACATAGGCGGATGACGACATAGAAAACGTCCGCTTTGTGTCCGCATGCGACCCAAATGTGACCCAAATTTAAGCCAGAAATAGATCCGTGCGGACACAAAGCGGACGCAAAATAAAAATGGGTCTCTGCGTTGGACCATCATTTTTGTCCACGCAGATCCAAATGACTAAATGGGTTCGGGTTCTCCCATTGGAGTTGCTTTCTTATAAAAAGGAAAAAGAAGTGCGTTTGTGTCCCGTTGGCGTATGCTTCATTGACCCTGCATGCACATATTCTAGGTGTCAATTGATAAGGCCCTCTCTCTAGTAGTAGTGCTCTCTAGCTCGTCTCGCCGTTTTCCCCCAACACCGCCCCTCGTTCGTCCGTGCGACTCTCACTCCGCCCGCTACCAGCATGGCAGAAAAGACCCCCGACCGTCCGCCGAGGGCAAGATCTCGCCAGGGTGAGCCCCCGCCCACAGCGATGAGCCCTCCCTTCTCCCCTGCCCCGTTGCGCACCCGCCTTGGTGCTGCGGCGGACGCCGCCGCCGCCGCCTCCTCACCCCCCGTCGAGTACCCATGCGTACGCTCCCTCCCCTTTTCCTTTCCTGCGTTTCGCATGCACGTTTCCTTCCTTTTGTTTTTCCTCCTGGACGGGCGGTGGTTTAATTCGATTTGGTGCTTGGCTAGGTCACGCTGTGGGAATGGTGGCCGGTGAGGGTGAAAGGGGAAGAGCGGAAGCTCGCTGTTTCCGGCTTCACCGAGGGGTATGCGTTTCTTCTTTCTACGGGTTTTGCGATCCAAATTTGGTGGACCGATTCTACGATTCCAGTGAAGCAGAACCCCATTCTGACTAACCTTGCTTCTGACAGGAATTTTGCATTCACTTCTGCACCCATAGCACAACGTTATGAGTCTCTCACACTCCGAGATGAAGATGGGGTTGTGGTGCTCCTAAATGGTTCAATTAGCTTATCGCGAATGCGTGAAAATGGATTTTCTATGCAGGTGCGCACATTTTCTCTTGTGTGTTTCTTCTTCTATCTTTTTTCTTCACAAACGAGGATGAAAGTCAGCCCAGATTCAAGCAAAATCTTATTTATGCGCAGAAAGATCATTTAGCCATGCTTCTAATCTTGTACTACTCTGATAAACAAAACAAAACCGTGCGTGCAGATATGTGAACGATTCATGATTGGATTTCCATACTGGTGGGAGACTTGGGATTCGCACATGGAATCTTACCCAAACTTTTTTATCCACCCAGAAGAGGATTCATCTCAATTTTACCTGGAGACATTCCAGCTTGGCAATTTTATTAAGAAGTTTGGAGCTTCATTCGTCAACGACCTTCTTAATGAGGATAAAAATTTCCCAATCCATGATCAGAGTTCAAGATTTCAGGAATACAACTGTGGAAATGATGTTTCAACCAAGGAAAATTCTGCTGCTTCAGATGATGCCAGACCTGCAGCTGTAGCTAATGTGGAAATAGGCTTGACTTCGAGCAGCACTTCACAAGAAAGAGATCATGTGGACATTGAGTGTAATGCATCTCTTGCTTCTACAGAAACTTATACTGGTGATGAAACTTGCAAAGAGGCAGGAAATCAGAATGACACTATGCATCCAGATGCAAGAGAAGACGATGCTGGTAGCCTTCTTTTCAACTCTGATTGGACTTGCACTATGTCCCCTGATCATATGCCCAATGACTCAGAAGGTGGAAATGCCACCAATGCTGAACTGCTGGCTTTATATCCTTTAGCCACAGTACCGCCTGAAAGTTCTAATTGCTGCTCAGAGATTGCTGGTGCTTTTCAAAGTGTTGAACCCTCAAGTATGTGACGGAGCAAATTGTTAATACACTGGTTAAGTTTTCTCCTGTAGATATTTCATTTTATCGTGATGTTTCTAAGAGAGTGACTATTATTTAATTTAGGTTATCAAAGTACTCCAGTGGTTTCATTGAAGAATCAACACTACTTGGAAAGAAGTGAGCACATCAAATTGACTCAGAAGGCAGTATCAAATGAAAATACACTATCTTCAATTCACTCAGATGTGCAATCCCCAGAAAAAGTGAGTTATAAATCCCACAGCTCAAAAATTAGATCAAGTAATCAATCTTTGAACTTCATTCTGTGTTACTGTAGTATTTCTACCAGTTTATTTGCTAAAATAGTTAATATGCAAATACCGCCACTGTTAGTTTTCCTTTTCTTGTAATTGTCTCCTCCAATTAGGACATTCTGGATTTAGCTTTATCAGGTACGCTGGGTGCTCATGGAAATTCTTGTACTCAAGAGAAGCATATGGCTAAAAGCTATGTTACAAAAAACCCGAAGGCATATAATTATCACAAGCGTGACAATAGTAACGACTCAATTCTACATGCCTGCATCTTAGACCCAAAGACATTTAGATGCACAATCAATCTAATATAGCATCTTTAGTAAATCTAGCCCAATGAATATAATTGTAGTCCACAGTAAGCTTATGATAGCATGTTTCCAATCTGTGCCCTTTGTGACATTTCATGATTAATTATTTGCAATGACACTATTTCTGTAGCATTACCTCATTACTGGGATGAAACAGATTCCAGCATCTTTAGGTTCAATGTTGTGGCTTTGGATTTTGTTTGCTGTATGTCCAAATATGTCATGTAGCCACATACTTTTTTTTCGTAGTCATTCCTAATCCTCACTAAGTAATTTCATAGATTGATCTGTACCTCGTATATAGAGTGTAAAACCAAATATTGTGATCCATTAAATTCCTTTACATCCAGGGTAGGTGCATCATACAGAATTTCGTTTTTTTATGATGCCAAGTTCATAGTATTTAGCACATTTAAGCTAGTGATCTTATTTGTGTTCCTCAATTTACATAGTGAACTTGATAGCTTTTATGTGGAAAAGCAGACTGTAAGTTCAGCAGAGAAGCGAATGATTGCAAAGCAAGGGTTGGGGCGTCCTACTAGATCGCCAATGAACAGAACTTCAGCTCCATATGTAAGTATGCAAATTTTCTCCATACCCTTTTCTTCTGGTGTTAACAATTTAAAACATCGTAATACTATTTTATAACACTTACTAAATGCTGATGGTTAAAGAAATTTATAATGTGTTAGCTTGCAATAGCTTCTGCAATTGCCATGTGATCCAGCTGTTACTGAATGATAGTTCATTATCCTGGACATCTTTAACACCTGTATAATGCACAAACTGTTGAGGTAAAGTTGCCAGTTTTATTTTATGGCATATTTCAGTATAAGAAACAGGAATAGCCGATAACACACCACTTTGCTATGCTGCTATTGGACAAAGTTGTAATGATTTTCTTTTTATATTTGAAAACATGCAGGAGTAAAGTTGTAATGATTTTAGCGTAGTTTTTGTTAAGACGGACCCCAACTTGTTTGGGACTAAAGGCTTTGTTGTTGTTGTTGTTGTTGTTGTTTTGTTAAGACGGACCAATATTATACCAATTGTAGTTACCCCAGTCATTTTGGTGCTCATTTTATATGAAATAGCAGAAAAGTATGCCATGCCGCTTACTGTGATCAAGATTGACTGTGACGCCACCTTCTTCCTTAGTTCTTAAGTTTTACTCACACATACAGCCTGTCTCGGCGCCCCATATGTTTAATCCACTCTCTGTTACTTAACTCAGCTGGCAAAAACTGTGCTAGCCAATATTTTGACCCATTTATATCTGTACTTATTGCAATGTTCCTTTGAAACAATTTAGGTGCGTAAATCTCGGCTTACTCGTTCTAGGGTCCAGTCATTATCTATTTCCACACCTGAGTCTCTCAAAATGAGAAGAACCAAATCAGGTACGATGTCTTCGGTTGGACTCTGCTACTTAAATAATTTACTACTTGTCCTTGGATAAAGGGAATTCTTCTTTTTTCAGGTCGAGTGATAGTACCCAAATTGGATCCAGGAAGAAGTACGATTGTCTATGACGAAGTTAGTAAAGAAATACATTTCAATGTTATATCTTATATGATTGTGTGTTTGTGCCCATGATTAGCTAATTTGTCAATGCTTAAATTATCCTAGTTTGATCTTGTTCATTGCACCAAAGTCCGCTACTAAACAGTGAAATGATGCAATAAGAGTTTCCTGCAAAGGCTTCCATATAAAGAAAGTATCATTCTATAAGCTCTATGGTGGAACCCTTCCACAATCTATAATCATATTGCTAGGACTTGGAAGAGACTGATCAAACGTAGTAGGGTAATGCAAGCATAATCTGAGTATTCACAATCCCCTTGCTAGTGTTCCGTAGTGCAAATTATTGTTGGCACAAATGTGAAATGGCAAGTTGATCTGGATAAAGCAATGCATAACCACATGGAAGTGCAGCGAAGATGCTTATCGATCTTTAGTATGATATGGATGCATATTTTTTCCCCTTATATCTATCTGCTAATGGCATGCCGGGATTAACACTGCCTCCTAATTGAATTCCGTTTGTTGTGCAGGATGGGTTGATTTCAGGCATCGCTCCTGTGAATGGTTTGTTGAGAAGCTCCCCTGCCAAATTTGCATGCCGTATATAGCTTTCCCTCCTTGGTAAGCATAAATAACCACGTGTGTCCTTTGGTGATAGGGAACCGGACAGCGAGACCTGCAACGAAGAGAAGGGAGCCTCTCTGAGTGACCTCTTGGACTGTCCAGAAGTTAACAACCTGAGTTTCGACATGGAAGTCCCAAGGCTCCAGCACCAAGTGGTCGGCGACAGTATAAGATCCACTGTTTGTACCGCTGGACATTTGCTGATTAGAACCTTGTAATATCAGATGTGGGCATCTTTTATTTTTGTGCATCCCATGCTCTAATTAACGAACTAACTTATTCACCCTTAGATGCGATCGACTTGAAGTCATCAAGAATTCAAGATTATTATGTGCTCGAAATCTCAAAATGTGACAGGCTTGTCTTGGATTGGGTAAATGATTTGCGATACACAACATTTGAATTTTGACACTGCTAGGGCGAAAATACTATGGATGCCTCCTGATCAACGATGCCACTAATAGCCTTTTGATGACCTTGGTTGGAAAACTAAATAATTCTCGAATAGGTTAATGAAGCATATATGGTTTTATAAAGCTATCAGACGGTGACTCAAATAATAATAAAACTATGTGACGGTATACTTGGAAATTGATAGGACAATATATTGTATTATATGTATTAAAAATACGGATTACTAATTCTAGATTCTCATCTAGTTTTCTTTTGAGGGATCCCCACACTTTATTAACTAGAAGACGCCCTGTGCATTGCCGTGGGAATTAATAGAAATTATTGTTGTCAAATTTTATGAGGTCAAATCAAGTGAAATTACATATATTAATCAAGCAAAAAATGAAATTATGTATGTTCACATAATTGCATTGTATAACAACCTCAATTATACATGACTTGCAACTGTAGGCATACCAAGAGGGCCATCGTGGATCACCTACAACTACACTTTATATTTGATATGAAGGAAGACTAACCTGGAAGAAAAGAAGGATACTGAAATTGGTATATTGTGCAATGTTTTAACATGACAATGGTACAAAAATAATTCCAAATAAAACAAAATAACTTTGAGTCTGCGCACCTATACTGATGAAGTTTGCTATCGGACAAAAATGAATATAATGTACAAATACAGGAATTTGTTTTGGCAATGCCAACTCATTATGATATGTGAGGCTAAATATTTGAGAATACCAAGGCAGAACAACGGAAGCATAGATTGTAAACCCAATTAACATAGAAGCATAGGGTCAGTTTGTCAATAAACACTTTGGATGCCTTCATCTGTTGGCCATGATTAACTTGCAATGATCCAAATTGAACATGTATGTGCATTCCATCTCAACCCCATCAACCTGCAATAATTCAGTTCGTGCACTCAGTACGATGTAGCCATAACGTTAGGAAAACAATCAATACCATTAGATGGATCACCTGACATAAGTGAAAAAAAGAAGAGGGAAGTCTGATCACCTGGAACAACGGGCTGGAATTTGGCTTCTCAACCTAGAGGTATACATTTGAACATAAAAAACTTACACGATGCAGAGTATAGACATGATAACTCCGACTGAAAATGAAAGAAGAGGGCAAAAATTTATCAAGAATCAGTTCAGTACAGTGTAATAGACACAAAGCGACAGGGATATAGGTTCATATAGTGACCTGTGTCATCGACTCCACACAGAGATCATAATCTGTACCGCGATTCTCTGTAGCAACTGAAAATATCACACGGAGAAAAGGATCAGAGTGAACAGATCGATGTGGCATTCTTCATTGTAACATATATGAGCAAACCAAAGAATTTCAGAACTGAAAATGACGCCAATCCGACCTACGAATCAAGAACATCAGCCAAAAGAAAAACGTGACTTAACAGGGAGCAGTGTCGGGTGAATCAACGTGTGCGAAGGCCCGGTCAGGAAGTCACGGATGAGGTCCCCACTGCAGGATAATAATCTTGCAGACCCATAGTATGAAGATTAGGCATTGGGAATTAAGAAGACCTGAGACGGGGAGGGAACTGAAATGGGTCACGGTCGCGGTGAGGGCTGCAGACGTGTCCCGACCAACGCACGCGGTACTAGCAGGAGATCGATGTGTATACACCGGAGACTTCGTATCCACCCTATCAATCTCGTAGAATTTCTGAGGGCGAAACCTGGCAGACTTTCGAGCGGGGGCGCGAGTACGAAGGTGTCGTGACGACGACGACAACAGAGCATCTCCACTGATTAATAGGGAGAGCAACTGCGTCGGTTACTTTTGCATTTGTTTCATGGCGAAGATCAGGGAAGGCAAGGAAAAATCCGTCGGGTTCTTGTGTTTAATAGGGGTGGGCAGTAGAATAATTGGGTCTGATGAAAAAAAAAGAGGGAAACAATGGGAGGGGAAATCAATTGGCCGATAGTTATTTCGGAGTTAGACCGGAAGATGAGGCGCCGTGGAGTAGTATGGAGAAGATGGCTTTACATTAACACTGGGACTGAAAGAGGATGAGAATAAATAACAAAGATAATGAGAAGGAAGATGTGTGGCCGCATGATAGGTAGTATTGTGCTTGCTATACGCCTCAGATTTTTTTCCTTTTCCTTACGTGGCAGATTTGCTTAGGTGGCAGGTTAGGATTGCTCAGTGATGCTTGATGAGGTGGACGCCTTGCATGTTGAAAGAAATACTTGTAGTGGGGTGTTCCTATTTGGATATAGAAAATTTGAAGTAAAATTCATAGGGATACAAAAGGGGTCCGGCGGTGTAAAAGCCACAAGTGGCGACCCTAGGAAACAATACGATCTTTTGTGCTATAAGATTTGTGTTCTGAACAGAGAAGCTAGCGCAATGGTGTCTCTGTCGCTCCTTAGCGACCAAGCGCGTATCCCCTACGGCATTCAATTCACTTCAGGGACGGCTCATTTTGGATTTCATTCCCACTGTTTTTAGGGAGATTCCAGAACCTTTTTTGAATTATTTTTTATTTTTCTTTCCGTTTCCCTTTATTTTTCTTTTAGATTTTGTCTTTTTTCCTTTTGGCGACCATCTTTCAAATTTGTGAACATAATTTTCCAAATCGTTAACAATTTTTGAAAATCATGAACATTTCTTGAGCTCATGAGCAGTTTTCACAAATTCATGATTTTTTTTAAATTGGCGAGCATTTTTACAAATTTGTGAACATTTTTCACAAATTTTCGAACATTTTTAAAACCCAGCAAACATTGTTTTGAATCGACGACCATTTTTTAAATGAATGATCATTTTTCAGAGTTTGGGGGAATAATTTTTGTAACTCACGGATATTTTTTAACAAACATTTTTGAAATGCATGAACATTTTTTTTCTGAACTTTTTCGAATTTGCAAAAAATCTTAACATTTTGAAAATACACGAACATTTTTTTCAAAATCGTGAACAAAAAATGAGTATCCCTGGACGGACCTGCGTATGCTTGGAAAAAAAAAAGTAGCCCTAAAAAATGAGGACCCTAAGAAAAGTGAGTGATCGCCGTGCAAAAATCTTTGAAATGACCTCCTTCCGGTCATCTTAAAATTCACATACATGGCGATTTGTTCAATGATGCAAGTGTTGATGTTGCTGCCGCAATATGCAGACACACAAGGTCAGTACCTCGGGTCTTTGGCGATTGTTTTGCAAGGTATTTCTAATCCAGAAGTTCAAGAAGTCATAACTTGTCGTGAGGCCTTAGCACTTATTGCTGACCTATATGTGTATCAATTGGTAATTGCCCGTGACTGCAAATCGATTGTCAACGACACCAAAAAAGGGTTGGGAGACCCTCATATCATAATTATGAAAGAGATACAATAAAAGAAGAGTATGATTTACCGGCTATAACTTTATATTCGAAGGTCGAGCTTCGAACAAGAAGATACCCAATCTTGTAAAATTTGTTGTCTCGCTTCTTTAGGGTCGCTATTTGTGTCTCCTATCCCTCACGAACCCCTTTATGTCACGTTTAATATTGCTTTAAATTAATAAAGTGTGGGATTCCTAACTCAATCTCTTCTGTCACCCCTTTCGTTGTTCTTTCTTGTTTAGAGCATCTTCAGCTGTTGTGCTCCTCAGAAGGTGTTTTTTCGGCCTCCTGGGGTTGCCCCGACGTAATTTATGCATTGAGGGGGAAAAGTTTTCAGCTGTCCCTCTACCCAGCCAACACATGCAGAGAGTAAGAGAGAGAGAAGAAATTTCTTTTTTGCATGCACATGGGTGGGTCTAACAGAAAAAAGGGAGAAAGAGAGGAAAGAGGCTGATAGGTGAGGTTTGTGCATGCAAAAAATAGGGTGGGACGCACCAAGTGCCCCAGGGGCTGAGTTTGGCCTGAGGTTGCCGGGTTAGTTTTATCCAAATTCACCGCAAAACGACATCTTAAGAACACGGTTGAGGTTTTTTTTACCGTCGGTGCTAAAAAAGGTGTTTGGAAGAGCGTCTTGCGATGCCCGTGGAGATGCTCTTAACGGTTGGTAGGTAATATAGCCGGCTGAATCCGTTGGCCCCGAACTGATAGCACCAACCTCCACTCCAAGCTCCAACGCGAATTGACAGCACCAACCTCCACTCCACTCCAAGCTCCAACGCGATTTTGTCTCTTCTTCCGTTCCTTGTAACTGCGATTTGGACGTATGGTTAATATACGAAAACACTGGCCCATTGCACTGAAAGTTTGAAATGCAGTATCAGGGAGTAGGGTCGAAATAGTGGTGGTGACTCAATGAAACTAATTGGTAGTACTGTACATGTTTTCAAGTATTAGTGTATTACAACGGGAGAGACAGAGATTAGGATCATCCTATGAATTAGGCAACGTTTTCAAATACAACAGGAGAAGCAGTCACTTGGATCTGTTTGGATCTGTTCAAAAATACTTTGCATTAACTTTTGAGTGCTCCTACAAATTATTCAACTAGTGTTTACGATTAAGATCGACGGTGGACCAATTGGACAATCAAAACATGGATACTGATTTGCTGGTTCAGTGATGAGATTACACATTCTACTATATTAGTTAATATAGAGTAAATTCTGTTTCTGCTTATCCAAACTTGCACCTCTGTACTCTGTAGCACTTAGGTGAGTAAAATGTTGAAACCTCATTGGTTATCTGATGAAATAACCGGAAACTTGTCATATAGCCCGCAGGCTACTCGGCTGACCTGAACCAGCATGTTGTGACTATACTTCATTCCCATGTTGTACGTACCATTGCCATGCCGCCTCATTTTTTTATTACCCAGCAATTTATAAAGGCATATTTTGTGCACAGGGTGAAGGCATATAGAGCAATCTGGACCATCAATGCTTGCTTTGAGATTCATGTGCCACTAACTTTGTCCAACCACGGCGCTCGGCCACCGCGGCTAAGACGAAGACCGGTGCACCGCCCACTGCCGAACGCCGCATGCAGGTGCAGATACTGCGCACACTCGGCATTCGTCGGTGTGGATCAGGCGATCACCCCCGAAGCCATGAAAGCATACGACGATATGTTTGCTACGCCGATCCACAAGACCGTCCTTGCGGCCATTGCGGCGCTGGTTGGACGCGAGCTCCCCGCCGACCCCTCCGTCACACCGGTTACTACGGTCATTGATGGCAGCCTGATTGAGGCCTAGCCACGCGTGTGGGCCCCCTGAGTCGATCATGCCTTTATGGATCATGGCCTGAAAATTATCGTTTGGAATGTGCGTGGATTGAACACTCGCGCTCGGCGCACCGCCATTCACTTGTTGATTGTATCTACCGACGCGTCGATCGTTTGCCTCTAAGAAACTAAGATGGAGTTCATCTACTTGTCTACTGTCCTTGAAGCACTTGGTTCGGACTTTGATAACTACGTTTACCTGCCGGCGATTGGCACCCGCGGCGGTATATTGCTGGCCTGGAAGAGCAGGATGGTGACTGTTGACAATCACATGTTCAGCACCAACTCGCTCACTGCCCAGGTCTCGACTCCAATGAGCGCTGATGCCTCTTGGTGGCTAACCATTGTCTATGGGCCGCAACAGGATCATGAGAAGATCGCGTTCCTTCAGAAAATCCGCGACGTCCGCGTCAATTGCGCTGGTCCTTGGATGCTTTGCAGGGACTTCAACTTGATCTATCGAGATGAAGACAAGAACAACGGGAACCTCAACAGACGCATGATGATGGGGCGCTTCCGCCATGTTATCAATGACCTCGCGCTTAAGGAGGTTTACCTCAATGGTCGGCGATACACATGGTCGAATGAGCAGACACCGCCAACGTTGGTCCACCTCGACCGTATCCTCAGTACTGCGGACTGGGAGGAGCGGCATGGAGAGTGCCACCTTCGCTCCTCGTCTCGGTTGTCTCCGATCATAGCCCGTTCATGCTTGACTGCTCGCCTTTTCCCCCGGTGCATCAGGGCTTTCAATTTGAGGAGTACTGGACGCGCATTGCGGGCTTCCAGGACGTGGTTGCGGCTGCATGGATTTCGATGGATGACCCGAGCCTGTTCCGCCGCATCATGCGGCGCATGCAGGCCACCGCGCGCATGCTCACAAGCTGGAGTGCTCGCGCCGTGGGCAACATCCGCGACCAGCTCGCCATCTCGCATGAGCTGCTCCTGCGTCTTGATTCGGCCCAGGATCTCTGCCAACTAACGCCCCACGAGGACTGGCTTCGCAGACAGATCAAGCTGTCATATCTTGTCCTTGCTTCGCTGGAGTGAACTTTGGCGCGACAGCTCGCGCATCTCTTCTCTCAAGGATGGCGATGCCAACACTTCCTTCTTCCATCGCCAATGCACCTATCGCAAGCAGAAGAACTTGATCCACTCCCTGACGGTCGACGGCGCCGTGCTCACCGACCATGCTGACATGGCCGCGGCGGCCTTCGCGCACTTCGACTCCCTGCTCGGGACCGATCGACCTCGAGACCGCGCCCTTGACCTGCAGCACCTCATCGAGCCGGCCGTCCTTGATGACCTGGAGGCCCCATTCAGTGAGGACGAGATCTGGCAAGCTATTAAGCGCTTGCCAACGCGCAAGGCGCCTGGCCCAGACGGATTTACCGCGGAGTTCCTTCGATCCTGCTGGCCCGTCGTCAAACACGACTTCGTCTACGCCTTCCAGCAGCTCCATGCGCTTCGGGGACAAGGATTCAGCTGCCTGAACCAGGCGCTGCTCACGCTGATCCCAAAGCGCGCCGACGCTGCTAGCCTGTTCGACTACAGGCCCATCAGCCTAATCCACCTCGTCGCCAAGATCTTCACGAAGATGTTATCCCTCTGCCTTGCGCCCAAGCTGGATGACTTGATCAGTCCCATCCAGAACGCCTTCATCCCCGGACGCAGCCTCCACGACAATTTCTTGATCATGAGACAGTCGGCGCGCCTCCTCCACCAGCTAGGAGCCCCGCGCATCCTCCTCAAGCTCGACCTCACCCGCGCCTTCGACTCCGTCTCGTGGCCCTTTCTCTTGAGGCCCTGCGTCGATACGGATTCGGCGACCGCTCCCTCGGCTGGATCGCTATCCTGCTATCGTCGGCCAGCACCCGGGTCCTCCTGAACGGCGCGCCTGGACCTGTGATCTGGCATCGATGTGGACACCGCCAGGGCGACCCTGTGTCACCGCAGCTCTTTGTGCTTGCTGTCGACACGTTAGGGCGCTTGTTCCGCCGAGCTGCCGAGCTCAACGTTCTGCAACAGCTGCACCCCGTCGTGCGATTCCCATCATCTCGCTTTATGCCGATGACGTCATTCTCTTCTGCCACCCCTCGCCTAGCGACACGATGGCGGTTAGAGAGATCCTGCAGCTTTTCGGCCGTGCGTCAGGCTTGTGAGTCAACTTCCAGAAGAGCATGGCCACGATGATCCGTTGCGCGGACGACGAGGTCGCCCCAGCCGTCGCGACCCTGGGATGCCCCCTTGCGGAGTTCCTCATCACCTATCTGGGCATCCCCCTCACCTTGCGACGCCCGACGGTTGCCCAACTGCAACCCGTCGTCGACAAGACCGCCGGGAAGCTGCCCACTTGGAAGGCGCACCTCATGAACAAGGCTGGACGCCTCGCCTTTGTCAAGTCCGTGCTCAGTGCAATCCACCCGCATCAGCTCCTTGTGCTCGTGCTGCCTAAGAAAGTCCTCAAACTCCTTGAGAAGATCCAGAGAGGATTCCTTTGGGCCGGCCGTGTCGATGATCAAGGCGGCAACTGCCACGTGAACTGGTGCCGCGTCTGCCGTCCTACCAGCCTGGGCGGCCTTGGCATCCATGACCTGGAGTGCACGGGTCTCGCCTTGCGCACCAGATGGCTTTGGTTTGCACGCATTGATGGAAACAGAACGTGGGCTGGCCTCGACCTCCAGTTCTCAAATGAGGAACGTGCATTCTTCTTCGTGTCCACTTCCATGATCCTTGGCGATGGTCTGCGGGCATTGTTTTGGGAGGACCGCTGGATCAACGGGCGATCCATCTCCGAGATTGCACCTCAGCTGTACGCCCTCATCCCCAAGCGCAACCGCAAAAGCAGAACGGTGGCCGACAGTCTTCAGGCGCACCGGTGGGCTTCAGACATTCATGGCACCCTTGGCATCCAAGATATTGGCCAATACTTGCTAACCTGGAGAGCCATCGAGCATACCATCCTCTTCGCTGAACCGGACCGACTCCATTGGAAGTGGAATGCTTCAGGCACCTACACCGCCCAGTCCGCGTACCTCGCCACCTTCCACGGCTCTACCTCCTGCCTGGCATGGAAGCTAACCTAGAAGGGCTGGCCCCCCCGCGAGTGAAGTTCTTCCACCGGCTCGCTAGCTTGGGACGCTGCTGGACAGCCGACCGTCTCGCCCACCGCGGATTGCCGCACCCTCCTCGCTGCCCGCTTTGCGATCAGGTGCCGGAATCGATGAACCACCTGATCCTGGACTGCCCCTTCACCAAGCAGGTTTGGCATGACGTCCTGTCTTGGCTACACCTACCATTCAGTGCGCCTAATGGTGAAGGCTCCCTGTCTGTCTGGTGGCGCACGGCGCGGCAGGCCACGCCCAAGCCGATGCACAAAGGACTCACCACCGCAACGCTGCTGATCCCTTGGATGACCCGGAAGCATCGCAACGACTGCGTCTTCAATGCTGCAGCCCCATCGACTAACGTCTTGGTAGCAAGGATCAAAGAAGAAACTGCGCTTTGGGCAACCGCGGGCGCTCGAGGCCTGCGTGTCATTCTCCCACACACCTGGGACATCCACTGAAGTTTTTGTTGTTTGTTTGTACCGGTGCCTCCTAGGAGGATGTAACAAACTTTCTCTCTTTTCAATATAATGAAACGCAAAAGTCTTTTGCGTTTTCTCGAAAAAAAAAAATTTCAATAATAGCCCACATGCTCATGCACTTGGAAGTACATAGCTTCTTTGATGCAAACTCAGCATATATTTTATGTGCAGTGCCTTCCCTTGCAGTCTAGGCTCTAGTACATGTCAGCAGCAGAAACTATTAATATCATACCAGAACAACCGCGTGATGCATGGTGCCCCCTGGTTCATTAGTTCATTTAATTTATCCTGGATCTAGTTAGACATCATAGCTTTGCTTTTTTTGGTTTCATTCTACCAAGGGCTAAGGTTTATGGTATCAAACTCCATCTGCTGAAACTAACACGGGCGGTGTCAATGCATATTCTGTAGTCCAAATTTCCAAATTTTACCTATATGTATTTGCATAAAGCAAAACATCAGAACAATAATTGTTTTTTGATGCATCAAAACAGGTTCACACTGCCAATCTTCGTCTAGTAGCAAAGATGGATTTTATAAGCTTTATGTTGTTATAAAAAAGATTAAGATTTGCCTGTAAATGTATCTATCATCTAGGAGGCCGGATTATACATGCATATTTTTGTTTCTTCAGTTGGTTGAATTTCTTATATATTTTCTCGCAGGAATAAAACCGTGAATGTTCACTTCCACGATGCCCTCCTACGCACATAATGAGGTGTAACTGTTTTTCTACTCTTGAAACTGAAGGTAGGATCTTGGTGCTAATTCAGGTTTCACTTAATAGTTCTTGCGTGCATAAATGGGATTCTCATTTTCTTGCTTCCATTGTGCACAAAATCTGTTTCTCTGTAGAAATCTAAAGCTGAAAAAAAACAGCCTCTGTCCAGTGCACTATTTGCACATCTTGGAAGCTGCCTATGTAGTTTTCCCTTCAAAAGGCAACAAAAAATGTTGGGGCTTCGAAGCTTGAGCTAAATAGATGAACTTTCTGAATTTGGTAACACGTGCACCTTTTTGGGTTCAAAAAGGTTATCAAACGGTGCTTTTACTCTATTTCCACTGCTACAAATTATGAATGACTTTGTCTTTGCTGCATACCGTGCCTGCAGGTTTATAACCACTATTTGAATGGACTTTTAGTCTGGAGTAGAGGGTAGCTGCACTTGTTTGTATCCTGAAACAAGTTCGTAGATAGAACCTTGAACTAGCTCCTCTGTCACCGGTATCAACTCGAGTGTCCTTGGAGAAGCTCCTGCAAGCAACATTACCAATCTGCTTGGATCCTTTCTCATGGAAAATATTGTCAACACTGTTAGAAGATTAATAAATGTGATTTCTGAGGGCTTATCTGGTACAGTATCACCTAAAGAGAACTGTTCTACAGACCCTGTGGTTGCTAAGGGTTCGGAACGTGGTCCAGCCAGGGATACACATAAGAGCAAAGAGTTGAGATCACACAGTGTTCCTTCTGGAAATAATTTGCTTCACTGCGGTGCTTATGAAAAATTGATCAACGGTGAGCTTAATTTAGGTTGTAGAAGCATTCCCAAGGCTTCAGAGGACTATAAAATGATACCAAATGAAGATAAAGCAGTGTCTGGTCTTTTGGATGTGAGAGGTTGTGAAAGTACCCCTAAAGCTTTGTTACGCTCTGTTCGGTTGACAGGGATTTAGGAGGGGTTTGACAGGGATTGAGGTGGATATAATCCCCTACAAGTCAAAATCCACCCCAATCCCCTCCAATCCTCTTGAGAGGAGGTGTAACCGAACAAGGCCTTAAGGAGACGAGACAGGCGAAAAATAACTAATGGGGAAGCATCAATTGAGACGATAGTGCCAACTGGAACTTCAGCCTCTGCATATGTGAAACATCCTAAAATGGTGAGTTGTGAATTCGGCATCTCGAAAAATGAAATACTATTTCTCCATTCTCAGCCTTAAAATGATTATTCAGCAAATCCCCCTCCCTCCCTCTCTGTCTCCCTCTCTCTCTCTCTCTCTCTCTCTCCATCCCTCCCTCCCTCCCTTCTCTCTCTCTCCTCTCTCCCTCGCCCTTATGAAGACCGATAGAAGCAACAGAACAGACAATAAGTATGTTTTACTTGCTCGTTCAATCATCCAGAGCATATAAAATGACTTTAATCTGATGTTACATTTGCATAGAGCTACCCCACACTTTAAGCTAAATCAATGCAATCTTGAATAAGCTAATCTCTGGATGGCCTAGTGTAGCACATCCCTACACGTTTTGTTGGTGATAACCATTTGCTTAAGGTAATTTTAAATGTTTTGGACAACTTATAGTGTGTAAGTAACTTAAATCCAATCTTAACCTCGGGGATACAATTGGTTAGACTGATATCTCATGAAGGCTCGAACATGATTTCAAGATATATGTTCTCTGTGTTTCAGTTTTTTTTTCTTTGCCCTTCTAATATACAATGGCGTGCATTTGGGTGTATGTTCAAGTAAAAAATGTGCTCTTCTTTGGGAATAACATATCTAATACTCCGTTCGAACTGACTATTAGACATTAGTGGTAATAACATATCTAAAAGTGTTATGTTTGGGAGTACTAACCACTGAGTTCTAACTGTACCTTTCTTCTGTTGTCATATTAGCGGTAATTGTTTTATATGTTTTTTTGTAACAAGATACATTCGAACCAAAGATTCATGAAAATAATCACTGTTGCTTCATTGAATATTGTGTCATGTTGCAACCTCTAAAGACCATGGTGTTGTTCAATACTTTTAATGGGTTAATAAGACTAGAACTGTGTTCATTTAAAGTTTAGAGAATAGAGAGGGCGGATGGTTGTAGTGGTACAAATTACTCCAGTTAAGCCAAGGTGTCCGCCAGTTTACATTGTTGCTCAGTTCCTTATAAAAGCTGGCGCCTTACTGAGTGAATGCAGTAGGGCTCTGCATCAACTTTGCCATCATAAATCATGCTGTAAATTAATTTTGTGGAGATACATTGAGGAAACCGATCAAGTTGTGCAAATGCTGCAACATCTAAAACTCCAGTATTTTGCCTGCAGTCAGGTTGTATGTGTATTGTGACTCCATTGATGCCTCACTATGTTTTATCTTTTATCTTGCTTGTATCTGTAATTTTTATGATTGAACTTAACCCAACATTTAATTAGTGAATTGTTCATTCAAAATATCAGGTGCTATCTCCGCTTACTCGCAGTCGCAGTAAGGCTATGGCTCTATCTGTTTCCACACCTGAACATCCCAAACTGAGAAGCGCCAGATCAGGTGAAGCATTTGGTTTTTGGACTTGTTGTACACCATTTATCCATATTTACCCAAGAAAGAGAAAACTGATTTTCAGGTCAACCAGTAGATCCACGGTTGGATTCAGGAAGCCAAAAAATTATCTATGACGTGGTTAGTGTTAGGAATGAGCAACTAGTATTCACTGAGGGCCAAAGGCCATTACATATACATGTGGGTAAAGTGCAGAAAACCCCTTATACAATGGGGAAGTATCGAAAAGGGACTATACACATCTAACCCCCCCCCCTCAAACTCATGGAGGATCGACAACACTGAGTTTGGAGAGAAGAAAATCATGCTGTGCTCGAGTCTGTGCCTTCGTGAAGAAGTCCGCCAACTGTAACTCAGAGGGCACATAGTGGAGAGTGAGAGTCTGATCCTGCACAGCAGCACGCACAAAGTGAGCATCCACACCGATGTGCTTGGTGAGCTCATGCTTCATCGGGTCACGCGCAATACTGATAGCACCGGTACTGTCTGACAGTAAGGGAGTCGAGGTGGTAGCAGACACACCAAAATCCTCAAGTAACCACCGTAACCAGATCACCTCAGCCGTCAACAGAGCCATGGCTCGTAACTTAGCCTCTCTACTCGAGCAGGAAACAACAGTCTGTTTCTTTGTCTTCCAGGCAATAAGGGAGCCACCAAGAAAGACACAGTAAGCAGACAGCGAGCGTCGATCAGAGGGATCACTAGCCCAGGTAGCATCAGAGTAGGCCTGGAGCTCAAGAGAGCTGGAGCGGGGAAAGAAAAGGCGCTGAGAGATCGTGCCACGAAGATATCGTAGAACACGGAGGAGATGACTATAGTGGACAGAGGTGGGGGCTGAAACAAACTGACTCAGGATGTGGACAGGATAGGAGATGTCAGGACGCGTAACAGCAAGATAGACAAGACTGCCAACAAGGTGACGATAGCGAGTGGGATTAGGAAGAGGGTCACCATCAGAGGCACGAAGCTGAACGTTGAGCTTCATAGGAGTCACAACTGTGCGCTCATCACCGACAGCAGCGCGAGAGAGAAGATCCTGAATATATTTTTCTTGGGAGATGTAGAAGCCATCAGAGGTCGAGGAGATCTCAATCCCAAAAAAATAGCGAAGTGGACCAAGATCATTCATGAGGAACTGGTCGTGAAGGCGAGCCTTAACAAAGACAATGTAGTCAGAGTCGTCACCAGTGATGATCATGTCATCAACATAGAGAAGAAGAAGAGTCCGACCACGAGGAGACGTGTGAACGAACAAAGCGGGATCATGATCACTGGGCAAGAAGCCCGCAACAGTCACGACAGAGGCGAACCGCTCGAATCAGGCACGAGGGGCCTGTTTAAGACCATAGAGAGAGCGGCGAAGTCGGCAGACCATACCATCAGGAAAAGAGTACCCTGGGGGTGGCTGCATATAAACCTCCTCATGCAACTCACCATTGATAAAGGCGTTCTGAACGTCAAGCTGAGATACAGACCAATGACGAACAGAAGCAACAACAAGGAGAGTGCGGACAGTGGTCATATGGGCCATAGGAGCGAATGTCTCATCATAATCGCATCCCTATTCCTGATGAAAACCACGAGCCACAAGATGAGCTTTGTAGCGCTCAAGAGAACCATCAGAGCGAGTCTTAATCTTATAGACCCACTTGCATGTGATGGGACGAACACCATAAGGAAGAGAAACCAGATCCCACGTGCCAGAACGCTCAAGGGCAGCAAGCTCCTGGGCCATCGCAAGCTGCCATTCAGGTTGAGTCAGGGCAGCCCGATAGGAAGTCGGCTCAGCAACAACAGAGAGGCCGTACTTGGCAGGAGAATAGCGATCGAGAGGGGGTCGAGGCCGAGCACGGAGATTATGAACTGGTGGAGGCGTGGAAGGAGGAACATCGAAAGTGGAAGATGTGTCAGGAGAATCATCCTCAACACGAGGGCGGCGAGTGTAGTGGAGAGGAAAAGGAGAGAGAGGCCGACGGACCGGAGAGGATGGTGGAGAGGAGGATGGAGGGGATTGTGGTGTCGGTGGCATGTGAGGAAGAGTGAGACGGGTCGGAGAAAGGGGAGAGACCTGAGGCAGAAAGGAGGATGTATCAGGAAGGAGAAGGAAAGAAATATCGTCCACAGAGAAACTCGAGGAGGAAGGGCGGGGGTAGTAAGAGCGAGACTCATCAAAGGTCATATCACGCGAGATGCGCAAGCGATGACCAACAGGGTCCCAACAGCGATAGCCCTTGTGCTCATCATTGTAGCCAAGGAAAACACACTCAACCGACTGAGCAATCAGTTTGGTGCGTTCTCGCGGGGCAAGAAGGACATAACACACACATCCAAACATACGAAGAGCTGAGTAGTCAGGAGATCGACTAGTGAGACACTCCATAGGAATACCACCCTACAGAGCAGTCGATGGCTGAATGTTGATGAGATAGGTGGAGGCAGAAACAGCCTCAACCCAAAAGTGGGGAGGAAGAGAAGCGGCAATCATCAGCGCACAAGCCGTCTCAAGCAGATGACGATGCTTACGTTCGGCAACACCATTCTGATCATGAGCACCAGGACATGAGAACTAGGCAAGAGTACCCTGTTTCGCGAGAAAACCACGCAACAGATAGGAGATATACTCTCCAGCGGAGTCAGCACGAAAAGTACGAATGGGCGTGGAAAACTGGGTGTGAACCATGGCAGCACATCGTTTGTATATAGATAGAACCTCGCTACGAGATTTCATGAAGTAGAGCCAAGTGTAGCGAGAGAAATCATCAATAAACAAAACACAGTAGCGATGACCACCTTTCGAATCAAAGGGAGCAGGACCCTGGACATCAGAATGAACTAAGTCAAAAGGATGCTGAGATACGGACTCACTGATAGGATAAGGTAACTGGGTCTGTTTGCCAAGTCTGCAACCATTAAAATATAAGGAAACATCTCCAGATACAAACCCTAAGAGGCCCTGACGAACTAAAGAAGACAAGCGAGAGCCACAGATGTGACCAAGGCGATGATGCCACTATTGGAAGGACGCAGACGAAGAGGCAGCAAGGGCATGAGAGCTGGCAGAAGTGGTGGCAGCGGAAGGAACACAAAGCCAGTCAACCTCCCAAAGGCCCTCTGACTCACGGCGCCGGGGGCCAGCACCAACCAAAGCCTTGGTGCGACGATCCTGAATGGAGCAAGAGCCGGTATCAAGAATGACACGACAACCAGAGTCAGTAAGTTGGGCAGCGGAAAAAAAATTCATGGTAAGGCGAGGAACATGTGAAACACTAGGAACAGAAAAAGATGGAGTAGAAAGAATGCCACGACTAGCAACAGGAAGAGGTGTGCCATCGGCAGTGAGAACATTAAGAGAAAAATCAAGAGGTCGAAGGGAAGATGAAGCAGAAGAATCAGAGGACATATGAAAGGAAGCTCTAGAATCCAGAACCCACGAGGATGTACCTGACTGAGTAGGCTCCGGCGGGGGCGGAGCGGTGGTGGCAGTCACAGCAGCAACAGAACCCGTCGAGGAAGAACCAGAGGAAGCGAGCATGCGCTTGAGTCGCATAATATCCTGGTTAGTGAGTGACGGAGTCGAGGGAGACGCATGAGTCCCACTAGAAGAAGAGCGCCTCTGGTCTCGCTGTTTCTGGCGGCAATCAAACTCTGGGTGACCTTGCGTGGAGCAGTAGCCACAGAAAGTGTCACGGCGCGACCGGCCCTTCTCAGCATAAGGGGGGCGACCCACCCCCCTGAAGGTGTGGGCAGAAGCGGTGGAGTGGTGAGACAAGCAGACGACACAGGAGCTCGAGCAGCCAACACAGAGGGAACCGCAAGCAACCCAGCAGAACGGAGGCGGGTCTCCTCAGCACGAAGCTCAGCAAGCACCTTCGAGATAGGAACACGACCACGAGCAAGCAAGTGAGCGCGTCGAGGCTCAAACTCGGAGCAGAGGCGAGATAA
This sequence comes from Hordeum marinum, assembly GCA_022496015.1. Classification (NCBI taxonomy): domain Eukaryota; kingdom Viridiplantae; phylum Streptophyta; class Magnoliopsida; order Poales; family Poaceae; genus Hordeum; species Hordeum marinum. The sequence goes on from CM039673.1 coordinate 311,658,496, forward strand.
GAACTCATGGACACACTGAAACTCCAAGTCGGACCTCATAGTCTGGCAGCAACGACAAGTTCCACAAACAACTGTCCGAAGAGAGTCAAGCTGGCGCCAGATGGCAGAACTCTGTGTGTAGAACTCATCAACAGAAGAGTCACCCTGCTGAAGAGCGTGCTCCTGACGCATCACAGATAAGTAGAGCGCATCACCAGAGGGCTAATAGCGCTGACAGAGGTAAGACCACATCGCTGCAACAGTACCGAGGCTCATGAACTCCGAAGCAAACTGAGGAAGGACACTCGCAGTGAGAACAGCAGCAGCTCGAGCATCATCATTGCACCACTGAGTGTAAGCAGACAGAGCATCCCGCTAGAGAGAAAGAGCATCAGAATAGGCTGATACCTACTGATCATAAGCATCCATCGCAGCATCATCGAGAGCCTTGGCTGCATCCGATCATCCTGGGAAGCACCAATAGCAAGAACAGGCGGCACCGGTGGGGTAGGAGCCACGGGAGAGACAGGGCAGGGCGGACAGGGGACCTCGCCAGAGAGAACGCCCCACAGGAGAATGTTGGAAATATGCCCTAGAGGCAATAATAAAATGGTTATTATTGTATTTCCTTGTTCATGATAATTGTCTATTGTTCATGCTATAATTGTGTTGACCGGAAACCATAATACATGTGTGAATACATAGACCACAACATGTCCCTAGTGAGCCTCTAGTTGACTAGCTCGTTGATCAATAGATGGTCACGGTTTCATGGCCATGGACATTGGATGTCATTGATAACGGGATCACATCATTAGGAGAATGATGTGATGGACAAGACCCAATTCTAAGCATAGCACAAGATCGTGTAGTTCGTTTGCTAAAGCTTTTCAATGTCAAGTATCGTTTCCTTAGACCATGAGATTGTGCAACTCCTGGATACCGTAGGAATGCTTTGGGTGTGCCAAACGTCACAACGTAACTGGGTGGCTATAAAGGTGCACTACGGGTATCTCCGAAAGTATCTGTTGGGTTGGCATGAATCGAGACTGGGATTTGTCACTCCGTGTGACGGAGAGGTATCTCTGGGCCCACTCGGTAAGACATCATCATTATGAGCTCAATGTGACTAAGGAGTTAGTCACGGGATGATGTATTACGGAACGAGTAAAGAGACTTGCCGGTAACGAGATTGAACAAGGTATGGGGATACCGACGATCGAATCTCGGGCAAGTATCATACCGATAGACAAAGGGAATTGTATACGGGATTGATTGAATCCTTGACATCGTGGTTCATCCGATGAGATCATCGTGGAGTACGTGGGAGCCAACATGGGTATCCAGATCCCGCTGTTGGTTATTGACCGGAGAGGTGTCTCGGTCATGTCTACGTGTCTCCCGAACCCGTAGGGTCTACACACTTAAGGTTCGATGACGCTAGGGTTATAGGGAAAAGGTATACGTGATTACCGAAGGTTGTTCGGAGTCCCGGATGAGATCCCGGACGTCACGAGGAGCTCCGGAATGGTCCGGAGGTAAAGATTGATATATAGGAAGTCCAGTTTTGGTCACCGGAAAGTTTTCGGGCTCATCGGTAGTGTACCGGGAGTGCCGGGAGGGTGCCGGATGACCCCCGGGAGGGGTGTGACGACCAAAGGACCACATGGGCTGTTAGATAAAGTGTGCCAGCCCTTATTGGGCTGGGAAAGACTTTTGCTAAAGGCCCATGCGGCTGGAGATAAGGAGATAAGGCAAAAATGATTTAAAAGGAGGAGATCCACCTCCCTTGTGGGAGGTGGACTCTCCCTTTAATTCGGCCGGCCATCTCCTCTTTGGAGTAGAGGCCAAGCCAGCCCTCCACGTCCCTCCTCCTATATATACTTGAGGTTTTGGAGTTTTGAGACAAGATTTGATCTCTCTCTCTCACGGCGAAGCCCTACCTCTCTTCTTCCTCCTCCGCAGCGCTTAGGCGAAGCCCTGTCGGAATACCTTGCTACTCCACCACCACCACGCCGTCGTGCTGCTGTTGGAGCCCTTCCTCAACCTCTCCTTCCTCCTTGCTGGATCAAGGTGTTGGAGACGTCACCGGGCTGCACGTGTGTTGAACGCGGAGGTGCCGTCCGTTCGGCACTTGATCGGATCTACCGCGATCTGAATCGCTGCGAGTACGACTCCATCAACCGCGTTCTTGTAACGCTTCCGCTTAGCGATCTTCAAAGGTATGAAGATGCAATCTCTCCCCTCTCGTTGCTGGTTTCTCCATAGATAGATCTTGGTGAACGTAGGAAAATTTTGATTTACTACTACGTCTCCCAACAGAGAAGGCCGCGCATGTGGATCCGCATGAAGCCCGCAAACTCAGCATAATTGGTGCCATCGAAGATCACCGAGCACCGAGGGACAACAACATAGCCCGAAGAAGACATGAGGAGCTCTCTGTTTTTTTTGGGTTAACCCACCCGATCTAGATCGGGGCTGAGGAACTCACGCTAGCTCGATGCAGCCCCGAATGGAGGAATCGGGGGGGGGGGGGGGGAGGGGCGAGCGTAGGAGGGCCGGCCATGGCTGCACCGGCTGCAGCAGGAGGAGCGCCGGCGGTCCAGTCGCGGGGCGTCGGCGGACAGCCAGAGACGGAGGCGCCGGCGGCCGGCGCGGGCGGGGTGCGGACAGGCACGGGCCGGGACGCGGCCGCGCGGAGCTGGCTCGGGCGGGGCGTGGCCGGGGCGTAGCCGGGGGCAGGCGGGGCACGGGCTGGTCGCGGCCATGGTCACGGCCCTGGTCGCGGGCGCGGACGGAGCAGCTGCGGGAGCGGCTGCAGGCTTCTTCCAGGTGCAAGGACGGCGCGGACGAGCAACGGCTGGCGCGAGGAGGTGGCCGGCTACGAGGACGGAGATGGCCGGCGACGAGGAGGCTAGGCACGGAGCTGCAGCGTGCGGGAGAGGGAGAGAACCTAAGCATCTGATACCATGTTAGGAATGAGCAACTAGTATTCACTGAGGGCCAAATGCCATTACATATACATGTGAGTAAAGTGCAGAAAACCCCTTATACAATGGGGAAGTACCGAAAAGGGACTATACACATCTAGTTAGTACCAACATAATTGGTCATTTTTGTCACTGTTACCGGACAGTTTTGTCCATGACTGCCACATGTGTGGTTGCTAAAAATAGGTCAAGGTTTATTCTTGTTTTCTAATACAGGAAAGGTGTAATGTGAACGACGGGCTGCATATGGATGTGGGTTCATATTAGACTTTTCCTCTATAAGAACCTTAATCTTATCTTGTCATGTGGTGGTTAGTATTTGGATTCCACAATGGGAATCTCACTATTTGTGAATAGCTCCTCTGTTTTTCACTTATTCCGGACTACCTATGAAGTTTATGTGTTTATGGAAATGAACATTGCCTTCAATAGTGTCTATATCATTTCCGGTTCTTGAATACGAGGCTGTGTTAAAATTATTGTTCCTAGCTGCAACATATGACCACTGTGCTATGTTTCAAAACAAAATCAATTTCTGTAGGTTTTTGGACCTCCAAATTCAACTTTAGCACTGCATAACGTACCCTAGAAAGCAGTGCCTTAAAAAGGCAAAAAAAAGCCTTATTAGTGAAGTGTACATACTGAAGTGAGCTATTTATACCAGGCAAAAGTACCTATCATCCCATTGGTGGAGCAAGGTTCTGCAGGTAAAGCGTTGCAGCGTACACCATCACAAATGATCAGAACTCCAATTCCATATGTAAGTATAGGAAATGTGCCTAGTTCTTGTATTACTAATTGATTCTGAGTGTTGCCTGTATATTTATATGTTTTGTCAGCATACTAGAATATGGATCCCCAATCAATCACGCTACTATCAGTACAAAAATAATTGCTTGAAAAAAAGTAAGTTATATTCAATGAAGCCAGAAACTTGTGCCAAGGCTACACTAGCTGAAACTCGCTATGCTGACTTTGAAACTGTCTATCTGAACCTGCTGTCAAGCCGTGTGTATATTATGAATCAATTTATGTTTGAATATATTATCTTTTGCTTGCATTGGAAATGCTATGATGATTTCTAACATGTGCCATTGATTTATTCATTAAAAGGGACGATCTCCACTTGCTCGTAGTAAGGATAAGGTGTTATCTGTTGCCATGCCCGAAACTCCCAAACTGAGAAGCTCTAGATCAGGTTTGGTTTCTGAATGTCTATTTGTACAAATCATTTATCTATTTTGATACAGGAAAGGGACATTCTTTTCAGGTCGACTGATAGTTCCACGTTTGGATCCAGGAACCCAAAATATTATCTATGACGCGGTTAGTAACTGCATAACTGTTCATGTCTGTTCCTGTTATTGGAAAACCATGTCCATAAATGTTTGTTTTGGTTTTATTCATCTGATATGAGTTATAAGTTTTGCAGTCAACTCAGAAATTTATGTATCTTGTGTAGATTAGACCTAGTTATGTGAAGTTAAATTACTAAGTATCTAGTATCCCAATGTCACAAGCCATTTGGTGTATTTATTTGTCGGCACTCCAGATCTAGTTGTCGGTGCAGCTTATGGATTATTACCAGTTCAACCCACTTCGAAGTCCCAATGATACTTTGCAATGTTGTAATGGTCTGACATTAACATGCTAATAACCTACTTTTAGAGGGAACATGCTAATAGCCTCTATTAGAACCTTCTACATCTCCTGTGGTAGTTAAAATTTGGTAATTTTGATTGAGCAACGGGCCATTTAGTTTACAAACTTTGATTTGATTCATCGTGTTACCGGGTGGCAGTTGGACTCACTTTGTATACCCGAATAATCAGCTCAACTATAGGTGGTAAGTTTCCAAAATAAATTAAGCTACTCAATTCGGATCTAAAATTTGCAGCCTCCTTTTTTCTTTAGAAAACTGAAATAAATTCACCACTGTTTTCTGGAAATAGGATGAGACATGTGGCGGCATCTGATTCGCGGTACTGATTCGGTTAAGTGAGTTAACTGGGAGTGTTGATCTGGCGATCAACGACTTACAGTGCGTATCGGTTTGATCTGTTTAAGTGATCTAATCCGGCCCTCGGCGAGAGATCATATGACTATGGATGAGTGGGCCGGAGTGGAAAACTACGGCGGCGCGCGGCTCGGGAGTCTGTCGTCGACCGAGGGGTCACCGGCGACGATGATGCGCTCTTGGACGAGGTGTGGAATGGGACGGCGAGGTCGAGGCTCCTCTTAGAGAACTTGGAGCCTCCTCTGGCGCCGGAGAAGAGGGTGGAGTTTGCCGGGGCGGAGGTGGGGCTCGGGCTGTCTTATGCGCGCCGCGCTCCAGGACATCCTGGCGAGAAACCAAGGTGTCAAACGCGTGTGCACGTGTAAGGTAAGAGAGAGAGGAGGAAACAGGAGGGCAAGGGCTGCTCTGACGGCGAGGCAAGCTTCATCAGATCCCATGGCGTAACTTGAAGTATGGCGAGCGATTCCAGGAGAAATAAGGGCGAAAGACGAGGCCAGGAATAGGGCATGCGCAGGTGTGCCTTTTATTCCATAGTAGGTCGGTTTGGCGTGAGGCGGTGGAGCTTGGTGGTGGCCATTAATGGCGCGCTCGATCCGCAACCGTTATTGTGCCTTTAACGCTTGGTGTGGAGGGGAGAGGTAGCGGCAATGCACGGGGTGCTTTGGGGGAGTTCTTCAGGCCTGGGAGAGTAAGGGAAACGACAGCCATCGTGGTGTCGGTGGCGTTGAACAACGTCGGCTGGGGTTGAAGATGACGCGGCGGGGCCCGCTCGTCAGTGGGAGAAAAGGGTGTTTGCTGGGCTGGGCCTCAGTTACATATGTTTCTGGGCGTCAGCGGAGGAAATAGAGAGATAGGAGTGGGCCGGACAGATGCCCAGTAGGCTAGAGTTTCTGTTTCTGGTTAATTCTTTTCTATTTCTATTTGCAGAAATGATTTTGATATTTAAAATACCTAACCATTTCCTAAAAATGAAAAAAATACACATAGGTAAAAATATAAATATACAGAGTCTAGGAAAGGTATTTTCCTCTCAGTATAAATTTTATAAATATGTTTTTTACTTGCAAAAATGATTTAAGGGCATTATAAATTCCCTAAAAATGGTTTTAGGATTTTATAAATACCAAAAATGGTTTAAAATTCAAATTTGGAAGGGTCCATTGGGATGTCATTTTATCCCCTCTCTTATTTGGTTAGGATCAACATCCAACTAAAATCCAAATACTATATTTGGCAAAGTCATATTATTTTCACTTACTGAAATCTGATTTGAAAAATCCAAATGGAAAATATTAAATCATTTTAAGTTTAAATAACTCTTTCAAGCCAAAATGTTTGTTGGATAGTCATTGATCCAACTTGTTTGAAATGCTTTGAAAGATTTAAATAAATACTCAAAATGTTTTAATTCCTTTTGAATTTCAAACAACTCAATCCATAATATTTATTTATTTACTTTATAAACATTTCAAAATTTTAGGATGTTACATATGTTGAAAGCCCTGAGACACAACTATTGGCAAGCTAATGTGTGGCTCGTCCCTCGTGCTGTTGAGGAAGCTGTGCTGAACCTTGCACAAAGCATGCTTAGTTTCTCACAAGCTAATCCAGCATCGTGTTATTTCATTACTGCCCCATTATTCAGTGTGGAAAGCCTAAGGACAGTCTTGGCACCTTGAAGTTTAATTATCCTGCCGGTAATACTTGCGCTGATGAGCCCATGATCTTTCGCAGGATGGTTCTTTCTGCGGCATAACCAACTCAGAGCTCCAACGGCCTCAAGGTCTATCCTGACTTATCGTGGACGTGTATACGGGCTTTTCGTTTTTCAAGCTGCTTTTCCGTGTTCCTTCTGCTGGCAGGGTGCGATTCGGAACCTCCTGCTAAGAGGAGGTCTCGGTGTTCATCCCCCCACCATGGTAGGTTGCTGCTATTCTGATAGGAGATGTCCGTGAGAAAAAGTGCAAGGGTTTGTGGTAAACTATGGAGATTATTTTACCCGTTCACAAGAACCATGAAGCAAAACGTCTGACTTAACACGTGAGTGGTTTAGATGGAGGGACTAGCCATCAAGTTCTCTTTGAGCATTACTCCGTTGTAATTATTTGTTGAATGGAAGAATGAGGGAAGTAACTTTGAAGAACCTGAATGAAAGTAATCTTTCATATTGTTTTTACTGCTCTATCCGTGTTTAAATATATGTTTTTTTAGAGATTTTAATACAAATTACATACAGATGTGTGTGTGTTTTTGAGAAGGAGGATGACCTTGGCATGTACATTTGGGTGATGCATGTAGTTATTTTATTAATTACTCATAAAGACCTTACAAAGTAACACATCAATAAGTCCGAAGCCACTATTTTATTAATACGCTAGTTGCGAGTGATGACAATGTTCGTGGATGTTTACCTTGTCGAAGGCTTCACTGTGGAGATCCGACACCTTTTTCTCCCTACAGTTCATGTCTTCGGGTGAAAACCCAGATTGACTTGTCAGATCGGTGATGGCGGCGCCTTTGGCGTCGTTACTTTGTTGGAAGCATCGTCTTCGAGACTTGATCTTTAGGTGGGAGCACCGGGCTTGTGGTGATGTGGCTGGTCGGAAGTGCACGGTGGTGATGGACTGGTTGGTGGCCGGCGGTGATGGGCAGCTGAAGCTCTCTTGTCACGCAGGATGCGCCAGACGAGTCATGTTGGCCATCTTCTCGTGGCCGCAGCGGCACATGTTTACCTCCCTATAGATATGTGTTCTCTCTCTAGTGTCGTTGAAGCCTTCCAACAAGCTCGTGGTGGTTGTCATCGTTGACAGATTGGCGCACATTGGTCTTGAGGTAGTGAAGTCGAAGTCGTCAGGTCGTGAGCGCGATTGGTGATGTACGATGACGCTGCTCTCGTTAGTGTTGTGTTTCTCGATCTTTTGGCGTTTTTGTATGGGTTGTCGAGCTTTAGACCTAGTTTAGCTAGGTATGGTATGTCCATGTATAGGTTTTTGCCTTATTTTCTCTAATAAACTGTCTAGGTCCAGCCATCGGCTTTTTCTTCTGCAATGAAATTTTAGCAGTTCTCCTACTAACTTTCAAAAAAACTATCTTGACAACATATGTCGTTACTCCTAACCACTTGATGAAGGGGTACCGATTGTTCGAGCCGAATACCAAACTGACATTACATCAAAGCCTAACATCTAAAGCCGAAGACCCCAACCAAGCCTCATACCGGGTCTGGGTGCACACACAGGTCCAACACACTCTTTCAGGTCGTCGTTGCTATTTTCCACCGATCCATCTCCAAAGCAGGCACTAACGCATCAACCTTGCCAGGCCTGCCGTCGACGCAACCACGACGCCAGACAGCGCCACGATTCTGCACGCGTCCATCGTCGAGACCCCATTGCTCCATGTCGTTGGGAGACATCGTTGTCAACGTGCCAGATGCCATCCTGCTCCTTCACGAACACCACCTGCCGCCACTGATCCCATCACCATTGAACACACTGTCAAAGATCAAGAGGACCGAACCTCCTCTAGGAGCCACCCGAGCTCTCTGCCCCACACACTCCAACCCACCACCCAAGACGACGCCACCAAGGTGGAAACAACGTTGTTGTGCCACCCCCGCCCAATCCCAAGGACTTGGGGTTTTCACCCGGGCAAGGTGGAAGAAGGGAGTGGGGGGAGATGTACCTCAACATCGCCTCCAAGGGGAGATTCGGTGCTCGCAACACCGCCAATGTCGTGTCCGCCGCCGCAGACCAAGGGTTTCCCTGGACAAAGCTCCCAGTCCAACTCCCACCAAGTTAATCGCCAGATCCCACAGAGAGGAGCTCGTCGGAGATCGAACTAGCCAGTGGAATGGGCAACAAGCATCAGGTGGCCGTCTTCGGATCTAGCCATGGGGAAGAACGGGGGTATCCCCACGCCGCAATCACCTCCTCTGTGCCCTTGCTGCCCATGCAGCAAAGAGCCATAGCCAGCCGCTCGGCGGGCGCCTCCCGCTGCAGGAAGGACGCCACCTTCACCGTCGAGGCCACCGCCTTGGAGCCCGACCCTTCGTCACCAGCAGGAGCGAATCGGGTAGACCCTCGCCGCACCCTTCACCAGCGGTTGCACGGCAAGCCGGAGGCCCCCTTCGGAGGCGACGAGGGAGATTGGGAGGAGAAGGGCCGACGACAACTAGGGTTAGGAGCCGTCCATATCACCCCTATGGGAGTGAGACAGGGGCCGATCTAGCGAAGTCCGATCCTATTGAATCTCTAAAAAGACTTATATTTAGGAACAAATGGAATATTACTAGAGTAACTAAATGATATCGCACACCTTGCCACGGGAATTGATAGCAATATATATATATATATATATATATCAATGAATTGGTTATATGGAACATGTATATTTGGATCAATTATATTTGAATTGAAACTAAAAATACATATTGTATGATTTATTGTATACTTGTAAATATTATCTAATATAATCACCCTAATATAAGGGGGTTGCTACACATCGACTGGCGGATCTTTTTAAAATATGCGCCATCGGATGTGACACAGATCTAGTGGGGTGAACGTATATTTTCTACTTTGTAACAAATATCTTGTTGCGGAAACATTTGTAACAGAGGTTGTGTTGCGGAAATATTTTTTCGCAACAAAGGTCTTGTCGCGATTTTTTTTGCAACAAAGATTTTCTTGCGTTTTTTTGCAGTAGAGGTCTTGTTGCACATTTATTTTCTGCAACAACAATGATGTTGTAGAAGTGGACGACACCTTGCCGTCACCGGTGTCGAGCAGAGGTCATCTTCTTCATCACCCGTAGAAGCAAGAGTGCGCGTCGTCAATCTAGAAGAGGGATAAGGATAGAGGGTGGGTGGTGGTAAGGCGGCCGACGAGTGCGACGACAGAGTGCATGCTCGCCGGTGTTAATGGTGGTGCAACGAGGGTGCTTGGCAGAGGCCCGACTTCCATCGCCTCTTCTGTATGAAGGAGAGAAGAGGGAGGAGTGCTAGGCGACGACAACTAGAGAAGAACTCCGGCGTGCACACTCTAGCGGCCATGGCCACTGGTCTCGAACGGACACATGTAGACAGGGAGAGGTTACCTCATCCATGTGCTGTCTATGGCCTTGTACACGTGCTGTCGGCGGCTAGAAACGGTGGCGGTGGTCGGAGCAACGTATGGAGGTATCAACTTGATGGGGAGCTTGGGAGAGCACGAGAGGATCCAGATCCAGATCCCACAACACATCACTTGTTGCGGTGAGGGGATTGCAACAATGGCTCGATTGCGAAAACTAGTCTAGATAATACGTTTTCCCCGGTCTTAAATCTGATCCGACGGCCACGAAGCTGGTGGAAGCAAACGTTGTTCATGGTAGGGTGATTAGAATCATTTCCCATAATATAAATGGAAGAGCCTTTTATCAAAGAGAAACTATTCCCCTCAACCAACAGATTTCCAACACCCATCCACCGCCTTCTCTGTATGCCACGTGCCCACATGGGCCTGCACCACTGCTCTCCTTTTCCATCTTATTTTCAACGAACATATCCTATCCGCATCTTCCTACCCAACCTCGCCTCTTACCTCCAGATCACTCCATGAATGTGTATCAACCCAAATGCCGCTCCTCCTCTACCCACGCCCTCCTATTCTCCTCCCTCCTTCTTTCTATCTTTCCTCAACGAGGCATGTCACCATCGTCCCGAGCCTCCTCAAGGTTAGCCGCAAAAGTCGGTACCACACGCAACAATAGTTCCTGCAACAACAACGTTATTGCAATGATGGCAGCGACACGGTGACACTTTTTACAACATGGTATTTGTTGCAAAAAAATGCACCATGGGTCTTGTTACAGGACCATAGAGAAGAGGCCGGAAATGTTGTTGTAAATTTAGCAACAAGGGTGTTGTTGCAGGAATATAGCTGGAAACATTGTAATAAGTTTTGCAAGAGGGGTATTTAAAAGGAATAAGGTTTGCAACAAGGGCCTTATTGCAGGAAAAAAGAATACATTTTTCAACAAGAGTTTTGTTGCAAGAATGAGTTTAAAACAAGGGTCTTGTTGTGGAAAAATAGTAAAGAGAAATAGACGAAATATCCACCAATGGACGCATAGCATGCCCCTTTATAAAATGCATGGTGAATGGGTCTTTCTTCCGTGCACAAATATGTTGAGATGACATATTTACGTGTTGAGAGAAACATCTACTTATGCTAATAACTTAATGGAGAAGAACATCGTTTTCCACATGTTCGAAGCTAGCCCTAGGAACATATACAACTAACCTATTATCCCATGATTACTTTGGTATTTTGCGGCATAATATGATTTCCCCCACATTTCAAACTTTGAACCCTACCAAACACGTGGTTGAGGGCTAGGTGTAGAACTCATTTATTCCATTCTTTTGATGGGGCCTAGGGAGAAGCTGACAACATAGGACCTTAAGGCTATACATATATGATCCTACTTTGACTTGTAAAGTATTAGAGCATCTCTGTTCGCACCCCCAAGAGGCCCCCCAAGGCACATTTTTACCGCCGACGCCGAAAAATCCTCCCACTCACTCCCAGGATGCCGAATTCCGCCAGTTGGGTCCATTTTTGGGCCGACGATCCTAGGTCAAACCCAGGGTGCTAGGGGGCACTTGGAGGTTCCGACAGAAGGAAAAGCAACGCGTGGGGCACCAATGTTAGGCGAGAAACCCCTTTTCCCCTCCAGATTCTCTCTCGCGCGCCACAAGATGCCTCACCGCCATGCCGATCCTGGCGCCGCCCACCTGCCCACAGTTGGTGCCCCGCCGCTAGAAAAGGCCATTTCCCCACTGGTTTCGCGACAGCCTCCCTCCCACTCCTTGGCGAGTTTTCCAGGGCTCCGATGATCACGTAGGCGGGGATACCGGCGGCTGCACATCCACCATGCCCGCTAGGTGTTCTGCGATTTGCCCGTTCGGCAATGGACTCAGACGTCGAGGAGGAGTTCGTGGATCTGATGGAGGAGGAAGACGAGGCTGACACCGCCGACGAAGAGCACCTCATGATTCTTGCCGCGTGAGGGAGTCTGAGACTAAGGGGTCCTCGGGCCATCGGCTCATTCCTCGTGGGCCGCCCTGTTGGGCTGATCTCCTGACCAAACTACGAATGATCCTGTATCCAAGAAGGAAGGCTCTGTAGAATGGCGTGGCCTCCAAGTTTCGAAGATAGGATCTACGTATCTATCCCTTGTAAAAGGTCGGCTGTGTGTAACCCTAGGGACCTCCGGTGTCTATATAAACCGGAGGTTCCCCATTCGTAGAGGATAGGTGAACTCATCTAGGGTTTAGCTTAGACGATATCGAGGTATATCAACTCTGTAATCTCTATACACATCAATACAATCAAGCAGAACATAGGGTTTTACCTCCTAACAAGGGACCGAACCTGGGTAAATACTTCCCCCTTCGTTCCTTGTTACCCATCGATCTAAGGCTCATAGCTCGGGACCCCCTACCCGAGATCTACCGGTTTTGACACTGACATTGGTGCTTTCATTGAGAGTTCCACTGTGAGACCGCTAGAAAGGTTGATGGGACGTCCGATCGTTAGCGAAGAGATCTGCGGTGGGCGCATACCACTTCCCGAGCAGTTCATCATGATCGATGACATCGATCATTACACCGATCTGACTGACCCCCTTGGTCGGGTCGAAGGGTTCACCCGAGGTCAGGGTTTCTGGTTTGGTGATGATGACCCACAGGTATTGGGGATCAATCATAGTCCTTTCAATAAGTAAGAGTGCAACGAGGAGTAGAAGGATATGGTAAGCGGTTTTCAGCAAGGTAATTTCTACAGGTACTGAAATTGTAAGTCGCAAGTAGTTTGATAGCAAGGCAATTTGTAACGAGCAAGTAACGGTAACAATAGGTAAGGTGCAGCAAGGTATCCCAATCCTTTTGTGTCAAAGGACAGGACAAAAGTATTTCGTATGATGAGCAAAGTTTTCTTGAGGGTACATAGGAATTTCATCTAGCCACTTTCGTCATGTTGGTTTGATTTGTGTTCGCTACTTTGATAATTTGATATGTGGGTGGACCGGTGCTAAGGTGTTGTTCTTACTCGAACTAACAACCTACTTATGATTAATCCCCTCGCAAGCATCCGCAACTACGAGAAAAGTATTAAGACAAAGTCTAACCATAGCATTAAACATGTGGGCCCAAATCAGCCCCTTACGGAATAGCGCATAAACTAGGGTTTAAGTTTCTGTCACTCTCGCAACCCATCATATAATAACCACTCCACAATGCATTCCCTTAGGCCCAAGTATGGTGAAGTGTCATGTAGTCGACGTTCACATGACACCACTAAGGGAATCAAAACATACACATCATCAAAATATCAAATACATATCAAATTCACATGAGTACTAGCAACATGACTTCTCCCATGACCTCAAGAACAAAAGTAACTGCTCACAAATAATATGGATGCTCAAGATCAAAGGTGTATTGAATAGCATAATGGATCTAAACATATAATCTTCCACTAAATAAACCATATAGTAATCAACTACACAAGGTAATCAACACTACTAGTCACCCACAGGTACCAATCTTAGGTTCCGGTACAAAGATTGAACACAAGAGATGAACTAGGGTTCAAGAGGAGATGGTGTTGTTGAAGATGTTGATGAAGAATGGCCTCCCCAAGATGAAAGGGTTATTGGTGATCACGATGGCTTCAATTTCCCCCTCCGAGAGGGAAGTTCCCCTGGCGGAATCGCTCCGCCGGGGGGCAAAAGTGCTCCTGCCCAAGTTCCGCCTCGAGGCGGATGCGCTTCATCCCGAAAGTCCTCCTTTGATTTTTTCTTGGTTAATTGGGACTATATACCATAAGATGGGCTCTAAAGGTGGGCCTCGGTGCCCACCCTCCACCAGTGCGCGGGCAGGGGGCCAGGTGCGCCCTGGTGGAGGGTGGCCACCTAGTGGCCCCTTCCGGTAGTTCTTTGCTCCAAAAATTCTTATTTATTATAAAATAATCCCCGTGAATTTTTGGCTTCATTAGATTTGCGCAGAATAGGTATCTCTGACGTGTTTTTTCGGGGTGTTGAATTCCAGTTGCCGGCATTCTCCCTCTTGAGGCAAACCTTGCAATTTATGAGAGAAAAGGCATTAGAATTACTCCCCAAAGCATTATTATGCACAAAAACATTATAGATAATAGTAGAAAAACATGATGCAAAATGGACGTATCAACTCCCCCAAGCTTAGACCTCGCTTGTCCTCAAGCGAAAGCTGATATCGAAGAACATGCCCACATGGTTTGAGAGAGAGGTGTCGATAAAAACAAAATACGGACATAGAAGCATCACGCTTATTATATAACAGCAACAAAAACTAACATAAGACTTTCATCACAACGTGGAAGTATAAAGCACAAACCTTATTGGAAACCAACAAACTATGTTCTTAGTCAACTCTTGCAACTACAATTCATCATATTTTCAGGAGGGATCTCATGTAGGAGCCTTTTGGCAAGTCCACATACTCAACCATCATTTAGTCTTCCATGATTGCTAACGCTCACATCATATCCATGGAAAAAAGTTTCAATAGGACACATAGAAAGATAGTTTGCCTCCCAAAATATTCACCTCAAGGGTGATGTCAACAATAATAACTCATGATCACTCATATCCAACTGGTCATATGTGCCTAGATCTTTCCTCACCACATGATGCTTGCCAAAGGAGAAAAATAAAAAGGAATAGGGAAGAATACTTTGACTCTTGCATAAAAGTAAGTACATAAAAGTAAAAGATAGGCCCTTCGCAGAGGGAAGTAGAGGTTGTCATGCGCTTTTAAATCGTGAACAATTTTTGAAGCACATGACAGCCTCTGCTTCATCCCTTAGCGCAAAAGAACGTCACATTGCATTGCCTCTTGTGATAGCAACCTTTATTATGCAGTCTATCGCTTTTATTACTTTGCCATCACAAGTTCGTGCAACGCTCAATTTTCTCTTACACTAATTGATCTAACACTTTTTAGAAGCAACTTTTATTGCCTTGATGCACCAATGACAACTTACTTGAAGGATCTTATTCGATCCATAGGTAGGTATGGTGGACTCTCAAACATGAGTCTGGGTTTTGGGGTTTTAGATGCACAAGTAGTATCTCTACTTAACGCGGAGTTTTTGGCTAGTAAGGATATTGGGCAAGCACCACATGTTAAAGGATCTATGACAATATAACTTCGATGTGAATATGAACTATCATAAATCATAACATTGTCTTCCTTGTCCAACATCAACAATTTTGGCATACAATATTTAACGGGGGATCACAATCACAAAAGACGTCCATGATAGTATATTTGCATGTGAATCTTCCCTAATTAATTCTTTCATGAGTTGCATCATTAACTAATGCTATATTTGCCAATCCCTAACAAATTTTACCACTTATACTTTTCTTTATTGTGATGTCATTACTCACCATAAGATTAGCATATGATCTTTTTCATTTATTTTCTTTTATCATGATTGCAACAAGAAAGTAAAAGGGGCAAAAGCTCAAAATCACTTTATTATATAACTCTCACTTGATTACATAGATAGATAGGTCACGAAACTAGCACTCGAAGATGGATCATACTAAATTTTTATTCAACTAAAACATGAAAAGGCTAAGGATCAAAAATAAAAAAGCAAAAGGTAAAAGTGATGGTGATACGATACCGGGGCACCTCCCCCAAGCTTGGCTGAAGACAACGGGAGTGCCCATACCCGTGTACTCAGATCTCCTTTGGTGGTTGTGATGATGAATGCGATGGTGATGAGGTGGTAGTGGGTTTTGTTGGAGAACGTTGCATGGGAAACAAAAAATTTCTTACGCACACGCAAGATCTATCCATGGTGATGAGCATCTACGAGAGGGAGAGTGGATCTACATACCCTTTTAGATCGCTAAGCGGGAAGCGTTAAGAAACGCGGTTGATGTAGTCGAACGTCTTCGTGATCCAAATCGTGGAGCGTCCCACGATCCAATCACGATCCGTCCCGATGTGGCACCGAGCAGACGACACCTCCGCGTTCAGCACACATACAGCTTGATGACGATCTCCACCTTCTAGATCCATCAAGAGGGAGTGAAGAGGTAGATGAGTTCTTCGGCAGCGCAACGGCGTTGCAACGATGGTGGTGGAGCTATTCCAGGAGGGCTTCGCCTAAGCACCGCTGAAACCAATCTAGAGGAGAAACTACGATCTAGAGGAGAGGTAACACGTGGCTATTTTTTTTGTCTCAAAAACCCCTCAAACCTCTAGTATATATAGGATTAGGGGAGGGAGGAGGCTTGGCTCCCAAGGGAGCCAACCCTTGTTCGGCCAAAGTGGGGGGAGGAGTCCACCTCCTCCACTCCTAGTAGGATTAGGACTCCTCCTTTTCCCACTTGGGCCTCTCTTCCCACCTTAGGATTTTCTTCCCAGCTGTGTGGGCTTCTTGTGGGGCTTCGTCCAGCCCACTAAGGGCTGGTATACCTTCTCCCACAGCCCATGTAGCCTCTTCGGTCGAAATACCCCTCCCGATGGTCCCTCGGTACCCTCCAGGCACTCCCGGTACACTACCGATGAGCCCAAAACTTTTCCGGTGACCAAATCAGGACTTCCTATACACCAATCTTTACCTCCGGACCATTCCAGAGCTCCTCGTGATGTCTGGGATCTCATCCGGGACTATGAACAACCTTCGGTCACCACCATACATAACTCTATATACCTAAACGTCACCGAAGCTTAAGTGTGTAGACCCTGTGGGTTCGAGAACTATGTAGACATGACCGAGACACCTCTCCGATCAATAACCAATAGCAGGACCAGAATGCCCATATTGGTTCCTACATATTCTACGAAGATCTTTATTGGTCAAAACTCTATGTCAAGGATTCAGTTAATCCCGTATGCCGTTCCCTTTGTTCTTTGGTATGTTACTTGCCCGATTCGATCATCAGTATCTGTATACCTAGTTCAATCCCGTTTCTAGCAAGTCCCTTTACTCGTTCCATAATACAAGATCCCGTGGTTAACACTTAGTCACATTGTTTGCAAGGCTTGTTGTTGTTGGGGAACATTGCATGGGAAACAAAATCTTTCCTATGCACACGCAAGATCTATCCATGGCGATGAGCATCTATGAGAGGGAGAGTGGATCTACATACCCTTGTAGATCGCTAAGCGGGAAGCGTTAAGAAACACGGTTGGTGTAGTCGAACATCTTCGCGATCCAAATCGCTGAGCGCCCCACGATCTCATCACGATCCATCCCGCGATCCAATCATGATCCGTCCCGAGAACTCATCACGATCCGTCCCGTGATCTCATCACAATCCATCTCGCAATCTTGATCATGGTCCTTCCGATCTAGCGCCGAAAGGACGGTAGCTCCGCGTTCAGCACACGTGCAACTCGATGACGATCTCCGCCTTCTTGATCCAGCAAGATGGAGCGGAGAGGTAGAAGAGTTCTCCGGTAGCATGACGGTGCTACGGCAATGGTGGTGGAGCTATTCCATCAGGGCTTCGCCTAAGCACTACAAAAAACCGATCTAGAGGAGAAATTATGCACTAGAGGAGAGGGTAGCACATGGCTGAAAATCTAGTGCGAAAACCCTAAAACCTCTAGTATATATAAGAGGAAGAGAAGAGGAGGCTTGGCGCAAGGGCCAAGCCCTCTAGGCTTCCGCCGAAGTGGGAGGAGAGGAGGAATCCTCCTCCAATCCTAGTAGGACTAGGACTCCTCCTTATTTGGTCTTTTTGCCTTTTTCCACCTTTTTCTCTTTGGGCTTTTCTTCCCAGCCGCATGGGCCTTGTGTGGGACTTCCACCAGCCCACTAAAGGCTGGTATTCATCCTCCCACAGCCCATGTAGCCTCTTGGGTCGAAATACCCCTCCCGATGGACCCCCGATACACTATCGGCACTCCCGGTACATTACCGATGAGCCCGAAACTTTTCCGGCGACCAAAACAGGACTTCCTATATATCAATATTTACCTCCGGACCATTCCGGAGCTCCTTGTGACATCCAAATCTCATCCGAGACTCCGAACAACCTTTGGTCACCACCATACACAACTCTATACTACCGAAACGTCACCGAACCTTAAGTGTGCAGACCCTACAGGTTCGAGAACTATGTAGACATGACCGAGACACCTCTACGGTCAATAACCAATTGCGGGACCTGGATGCCCATATTGGTTCCTACATATTCTACGAAGATCTTTATCGGTCGAACCTCTATGTCAAGGATTCAGTTAATCCCGTATGATGTTCCCTTTGTTCTTCGGTATGTTACTTGCCCGAGACTCGATCGTCGGTATCTCCATACCTAGTTCAACCTCGTTACCGACAAGTCTCTTTACTCATTCCATAATACAAGATCCCGTGACTAACACTCAGTCACATTGCTTGCAAGGCTTGTTGTGATGTTGTATTACTGAGTGGGCCCTAAGATACCTCTCCATCACACGGAGTAACGAATCCCAGTCTTGATCCATGCCAACCCAACAAACACCCTCGGAGATACCTATAGAGTACCTTTATAGTCACCCAGTTACGTTGCGACGTTTGATACACACAAGGCACTCCTCCGGTGTCAGTGAGTTGCATGATCTATTTTGGGTCTTGTCCATCACATCATTCTCCTAATGATGTGATCCCATTACCAAATGACATCTCATGTCCATGACTAGGAAACCACAGCCATCTTTGATCAACGAGCTAGTCTATTAGAGGCATACTAGGGACATGGTGTTGTCTATGTATCCACACATGTATCTGAGTTTCCAATCAACACAATTATAGCAAGCATAATAAACGATTATCATGAACAAGGAAATATGATAATAACCAATTTATTATTGCCTCTAGGGCATATTTCCAACAGTCTCCCACCCGCACTAGAGTCAATAATCTAGTTCACATCACCATGTGATTCGCATTGTTATGAATCTAACACCCAATGAGTTCTGGGTTCGATTATGCTTTGCATGTGAGAGAGGTCTTATAGTCAATGGGTCTTTGACATTCAAATCCGTGTGTACTTTGCAAATCTCTGTCTCAAACTATAAACACTTCTACCACACTCCACTTGGTACTATTCCAAATGGCTGCTCCACTATACGTATCCGGATTGCTACTAAGAGTCATCCGGATTAGTGTTAAATCTTGCATCGATGTAACTCTTTATGATCAACCCTTTATCACCTCCATAATCGAGAAACATTTCCTTAGTCTTTTAGTCACTAAGGATAATATTGACTGCTGTCCAGTGATCCACTCCTGGATCACTCTTGTACCCCTTGACGGACTCATGACAAGGCACACACAGGTGCGGTACACAACATGGCATACTATACAGAGCCTTTGGCTAAGGCATAGGGGACGACGTTCGTCTTTCTCTTTCTTCTGCCGTTGTCAAGCTTTGTGTCTCACTCAACTTCACACCTTACAAATCAGGGGAGAACTCTTTCTCTAACTGATCCATTTTGAACTCTTTCAAAATCTTGTCAAGGTATGTACTCATTGAAAGTCTCATCAAGCATCTTGATCTATCTCTATAGATCTTGATGCTCAACAACTAGGTAGCTTTATCCAGGTCTTCCTTTGAAAAACTCTTTTCAAACAACCGTTTATGCTTTCCAGAAATTCTACATCATTTCCGATCAACAATATGTCATCCACATATGCTTACCAGAAACTCTATAGTGCTCCCACTCACTTTATTGTAAATACAAGTTTCTCATAAACTTTGTATAGACTCAAAAACTTTGATCACCTCATCAAAGTGTATATTCCAACTCTAAGATGCTTGCTTCAGTTCATAGAAGGATCACTGAAGCTTGCACACCTTTTAGCATCCTTAGGACTGACAAAACCTTCTGGTTGTATCTCATACAACCTTTCCTTAAGGAAGGAAATGATGTTTTGACATCCATCTACAAGATTTCATAATTGAAAAATGCAGCAACTGCTAACATAATTCCAACAGACTTTAGCATCGCTACGAGTGAGAAAGTCTCATTGCAGTCAACTCCTTGAACTGGTCGAAAACGTCTTTGCGACAAGTCGAGCTCTATAAATGGTGACATTTACCATCAGCGTCTGTCATCATCTCAAAGGTCCATTTGTATTCGACGACCTGCCGTCCAACGAGCAAGTCTACCAAAGTCTATACATGGTTTTCATACATGGATCCTTTCTCGGATTTCATGGCCTCTAACCATTTGTCGGAATCCGGGCCCATCATCGCTTCTCCACAGCTCGTAGGTTCATTGTTGTCCAACAATATGACCTCCAAGACAGGGTTGTCGTACCGCTCAGGAGCAGTACACATCCTTGTCGACCTACGAGGTTTGATAGTAACTTGATCCGAAGCTTCATGATCATCATCATTAACTTCCTCTTCAACTAACGTAGGCTTCACAGAAACATCTTCCTGCGCTGCGCTACTCTCTGGTTGAACAAAGGTTCAATAACCTCATCAAGTTCTATCTTCCTCCCACTCAATTCTTTCGAGAGAAACTGTTTCTCGAGAAAGGACCCGGTTTTAGCAACAAATATTTTATGCTTGGATCTGAGATAGAAGGTTCACCCAACTGTTCTTAGGGTATTCTATGAAGATGCATTTGTCTGCTTTGGGTTCAAGCTCATTAGGTGAAAACGTTTTCTACACAAGCGTCGCAGCCCCAAACATTAAGAAATGACAGCTTAGGTTTCTATCAAACCATAATTCACACGGTGTCATCCCAACGGATTTAGATGGTGCCCTATTTAAAGTGAATGTCGTTGTCTCTAATGCATAACCCCAAAATTATGGTAGCAAAATGATAAGAGACATCACAACATGCACCATATCCAATAGAGCACGACTATGACGTTCGAACACACCATCACACTATGGTGTTCCAGGTGGCGTGAGTTGTGAAACAATTTTCACATTGTCTAAAGTTGCATGCCAAACTCGTAACTCAGATATTCATCTCCACGATCATATCGTAGACATTTTTATCTTCTTGTCACGATGATCTTAAACTTCACTCTGAATTTGCTTGAACCTTTCAAATGATTCAGACTTGTGTTTCATTAAGTAAATATACACTATATCTACTCAAATCATTGTTGCAAATATGCCCTAGAGGAAATAAATAAAGTGTTTATTATTATATTTCCTTGTTCATGATAATTGCTTATTATCCATGCTATAATTGTATTGATTGGAAACACATTACATGTGTGGGTAAATAGACAACACTTTGTCCCTAGTATGCCCCTAGTGAACTAGCTCGTTGATCAAAGATGGTCAAGTTTCCTAGCCATTGACATGTGATGTCATTTGATAATGGGATCACACCATTAGGAGAATGATGTGATGGACAAGACCCAAACTACACACGTAGCATATGATCGTGTTACTTTATTGCTACTGTTTTCTGCATGTCAAGTATATGTTTCTATGACCATGAGATCATGCAACTCACGGACACCGGAAGAGTGCCTTGTGTGTATCAAACGTCACAACGTAACTGGGTGACTATAAAGGTGCTCTACAGGTATCTCTGAGGGTGTCTGTTGGGTTGGCATGGATCAAGACTGGGATTTGTTACTTCGTGTGACGGAGAGGTATCTCAGGGCCCACTCGGTAATACAACATCACAATAAGCCTTGCAAGCAATGTGACTAAGTGTTAGTCACGTGATCTTGTATTATGGAATGAGTAAAGAGACTTGCCGGTAACGAGGTTGAACTAGGTATGGAGATACCGACGATCGAATCTCGGGCAAGTAACATACCGAAGAACAAAGGGAACATCATACGGGATTAACTGAATCCTTGACATAGAGGTTCGACCGATAAAGATCTTCGTACAATATATAGGAACCAATATGGACATCCAGGTCCCGCTATTGGTTATTGACCGTAGAGGTGTCTGCTCATATCTACATAGTTCTCAAACCCGCAGGGTCTGCACACTTAAGGTTTGGTGACGTTTCGGTAGTATAGAGTTATGTATGGTGGTAACCGAAGGTTGTTAGAAGTACCGGATGAGATCCTGGACGTCACGAGGAGCTCCGAAATGGTCCGTAGGTAAATATTGATATATAGGAAGTCCTATTTTGGTCGCCAGAAAAGTTTCGGGCTCATCGATAGTGTACCGGGAGTGCCGGTAGTGTACCGGGAGACCATCAGGAGGGGTATTTCGACCCAAGAGGCTACATGGGCTGTGGGAGGATTAATACCAGCCCTTAGTGGGCTGGAGGAAGTCCCACAAAGGGCCCATGCGGCTGGGAAGAAAAAGCCCAAAAGGAAAAAAGGTGGAAAAAGGGAAAAAGGCTATATTTGGAAGGAGTCCTAATCCTACTAGGAGTGGAGGAGGAGGACTCCTCCCTCTTGGTTCGGCCGACCCAAGGGCTGGCTCCTTGGGAGCCAACCCTCCTCCTCCTCTCCTCCTATATATACTAGAGGGTTTTAGGGTTTTGGCACAAGTTTTTTAGCCACGTGCTACCTGTTCCTCCAATGCATAGTTTCTCCTCTAGATCGGATTTCCGCAGTGCTTAGGCGAAGCCCTGCCGGAATAGCTCCACCACCATTGCCGGAGCGCCATCACGCTGCCGGAGAACTCTTCTACCTCTCCGGTCCATCTTGCTGGATCAAGAAGGTGGAGATCATCATCAAGCTGTACGTGTGCTGAACGCGGAGGTGCCGTCCGTTCGGTGCTTGATCGGGACGGATCGTGATAGGATCGTGAGACGCTCGGCGATTTGGATCGCGAAGACGTTCGACTACACCAACCGCGTTTCTTAACACTTCCCTCTTAGCAATCTACAAGGGTACATAGATCCACTCTCCCTCTCGTAGATGCTCATCACCATGGATAGATCTTGCGTGTGCGTAGGAATTTTTTTGTTTCCCATGCAGCATTCCCCAACAGTGGTATGAGAGCTACGTCTATGTGTAGATGAGATCTCGAGTAGAACACAAAGAGTTTGTGGGCGTTGATGCTTAGATTGCTTCCTCCCTTGGTCGTGTTTTGGTTCAGCGGTATTGTGGGATGATGCGGCTCGGACGAACATTACTCATACGCTTACGAGAGACCGGTTCCCTCAACTGCAACTTGTTGCTAAGATGGCTAGCGGGTGCCAGTTTCTCCTACTTTAGTTGGACCGGATTCGACAAAGGCGGTCCTTGAGAAGGTTGAAAAGCAATTTATGTATCACCGTTGTGGTTTTTGCGTAGGTGAGAATTGTTCTTGCTAGATACCCGTAGCAGCCACGTAAAATATGCAACAACAATTAGAGGGCGTCTAACTTGTTTTTGCAGGGTATGTTGTGATGTGATATGGCTAATTACATGATGTGATATATGTGATGTATGAGATGATCATGTGTTGTATAGAATATCACGACTTGCATGTCGATGAGTACGGCAACCGGCAGGAGCCATAGGGTTGTCTTTAATTATTGTATGACCTGCGTGTCAATCATTAAGCGCTATGTAATGCTTTACTTTATCGCTAAACGGTAGCGATAGTAGTACAAGCATGATGGGCGCGACAACCCCGATGGCAACACATTGATGAGATCTCAAGATGATGGAGATCATGGTGTCGTGCCGGTGACGATGGAGCTCATGCCGGTGCTTTCAAGATGGAGATCAAAAGCACAAGTTCATGGCCATATCATGTCACTTATGATTTGCATGTGATGTTAATCCTTTTATGCACCTTTTTTTTCTTAGGACGATGGTAGCATTATAAGGTGATCCCTCACTTAAATTTCAAGATGAATTGTGTTCTCCCCGAGTGTGCACCGTTGCGAAAGTTCGTCGTGTCGAGACACCACGTGATGATCGGGTGTGATAGACTCTATGTTCACATACAACAGGTGCAAGCCAGTGTTGCACATGCAGAACACTCGGGTTAAACTTGATGAACCTAGCATGTACAGACATGGCCTCAGAACACAAGAGACTGAAAGGTCGAACATGAGTCATATAGTAGATATGATCAACATGATGATGTTCACCATTGAAACCACCTCAACTCATGTGATGATCAGACTTGAGTTGGTGGATTTGGATCATGTGACACTCAGATGACCCGAGGGATGTCAATTTGAGTGGGAGCTTTAGTAATTTGATTAACTAAACTCATTATCTTGAACAATAGTCTAAGTAAACTTTGCATATTTATGTTGTAGATCAATGGCTCACGCAGTAGCACCCCTGAGTTTTAACGCGTTCCTAGAGAAAGCTAAGTTGAGAGATGATGGAAGTAACTTTGTTGACTGGGCCCTTAATCTGAGGCTTATCCTCATGGCTTCCCAGAAATCATATGTACTTGATGCACGCTTGGTGAACAACCGGAAGACATGACCTCCGAAGACGTTAAGAACGCTTAGGAGGCATGTACTGGAGATTACTCAATAGTTCAATATGCAATATTGTATGGCTTAGAACCAGGACTTCAAAGATGTTTTGAACGTCATGGATCATATGAGATGTTCCAGGAGTTGAAGTTTATCTTTCAGAAGAATGCCCGGATCGAGAGGTATGAGACCTCCGATAAGTTCTATGCTTGCAAGATGGAGGAGAACGGGTCTATCGGTGAACATATACTCAGAATGTCTGGGTATTCGACTCGTCTAGCGGAGATGGGAATTGCCCTTCCGTCAGAGGCGATCACTGACAGAGTTCTTCAATCATTGCCACCTAGTTACAAGAGCTTTGTGATGAACTATAACATGCACATGATGAACAAGTCACTCGCCGAGCTGTTTGCGATGCTAAAAGTCGCCGAGTCTAAAATCCAGAAAGAACATCAAGTGTTGATGGTCAATAAGCAGTTGCCACTCCTATAAAGAAGCCCAAGCATGGACCCAAGCCAGAAACTGAGTGCTTTCATTGCAAGGGAACTAGTCACTGGAAGCGGAACTGCCCCAAGTACCTGGCTGACAAGAAGGTGGCCAACGACAAACAAGGTATATATGATATACATGTTATTGATGTGTACCTTACTAGATCTCGTTGTAGTGCCTGGGTATTTGATACCGGTTCGGTTGCTCACATTTGCAACTCAAAACAAGAACTACGGAATAGACGAAGGCTAGCAAAGGATGAAGTGACGATGCGCGTGGGAAATGGTTCCAAGGTTGATGTGATCGCCGTCGCACGCTCTCTCTTCGATTACCATCGGGATTAGTGATGAACCTGAATAATTGTTATTTAGTGCGTGCGTTAAGCATGAACATTATATCTAGATCTTGTTTATTGTGAGATGGTTACTCATTTAAATCAGAGAATAAAGATTGTTCTATTTATATGAGTAATATCTTTTATGGTCATGCACCCAATGTGAGGGGTTTATTCATCTTGAATCTTGATAGTGATGACACACATGTTCATAACATTGATGCCAAAAGATGTAGAGTTGATAATGATAGTACCACTTTCTTGTGGCACTGCCGTTTAGGTCATATTGGTGTAAAACGCATGAGGAAGCTCCATGTTGATGGACTTTTGG
This sequence comes from Hordeum marinum, assembly GCA_022496015.1. Lineage (NCBI taxonomy): Eukaryota > Viridiplantae > Streptophyta > Magnoliopsida > Poales > Poaceae > Hordeum > Hordeum marinum. The sequence continues at coordinate 311,684,038 of CM039673.1, forward strand.
AGTCACTTGATTTTGAATCACTTGACACATGTGAACCATGCCTCATGGGCAAGATGACTAAAACGCCGTTCTCTGGAACAATGGAACGGGCCAATGACTTGTTGGAAATCATACATACTGATGTGTGCGGTCCAATGAATGTTATAGCGCATGGTGGATATCGTTATTTTCTCACCTTCACTGATGACTTAAGTAGATATGGGATATTTACTTAATGAAACACAAGTCTGAAACGTTTGAAAAGTTCAAGCAATTTCAGAGTGAAGGTGAGAATCATCATAACAAGAAGATTAAATTCCTGCGATCTGATCGAGGAGGTGAATATCTGAGTTATGAGTTTGGCAGTCACTTAAGACAGTGTGGAATTGTTTCACAGTTGACACCGCCTGGAACACCACAGCGTAATGGTGTGTCCGAACGTCGTAATCGAACCTTATTAGATATGGTGCGTTCTATGATGTCTATTGCTAATTTGCCATTATCGTTTTGGGGTTATGCATTAGAGACAACTGCATTCACTTTAAATAGGGTACCATCAAAATCCATTGAGACGACGCCATATGAACCGTGGTTTGGCAAGAGGCCAAAGTTGTCGTTTCTTAAAGTTTGGGGATGTGATGCTTATGTCAAAAAGCTTCAACCTAAAAAGCCGGAACCCAAAGCGGAGAAATGCGTCTTCATAGGATACCCAAAAGAGACAGTCGGGTATACCTTCTATCTCAGATCCGAAGGCAAAGTGTTTTTCGCTAAGAACGGAACATTTCTTGAGAAAGAGTTTCTCTCGAAAGAATTGAGTGGGAGGAAAATAGAGCTTGATGAGGTTATTGAACCTTTACTTCAACCAGAAAGTAGCGCAACGCAGAAAGATGTTTCCGTGGAACCTAGTACGGTAGAAGAGGAAGTTAATGATGATGATCATGAAGCTTCGGTTCAAGCTACTATTGAACCTCATAGGTCGACAAGGCCGCATAATCCTCCTGAGTGGTACGGCAACCCTGTCTTGGAGGTCATATTGTTGGACAACAATGAACCTATGAGCTATGGAGGAGCAGTGATGGGCCCCGATTTCGAGAAATGGTTAGAGGCCATGAAATCCGAGATGGGATCCATGTATGAAAACAAAGTATGGACTTTGGAAGTATTACCTGAAGGGCGAAAGGCCATTCAGAACAAATGGATCTTTAAGAAGAAGAAAGACGCGGACGGTAACGTCACCGTCTATAAAGCACGAGTTGTGGCCCATGGTTTTTCACAAGTTCAAGGAGTTGACTACGATGAGACCTTCTCACCCATAGCGATGCTTAAGTCTGTCAGAATCATGTTGGCAATAGCTGCTTATTTCGACTATGAAATTTGGCAGATGGATGTCAAAACAGCATTCCTCAACGGTTTCCTTGAGGAAGAGTTGTATATGATGCAACCAAAAGGTTTTGTCGATCCAGAGAATGCTGACAAAGTTTGCAAACCTAGCGATCCATTTATGGGCTGGTGCAAGCATCTCGGAGTTGGAATAAGTGTTTTGATGAGGTGATCAAAGTGTTTGAGTTTATACAAGTCTATGGAGAAGCTTGTATTTACAAGAAAGTGAGTGGGAGATCTATAGCGTTTCTAATATTATATGTGGATGATATATTGCTGATTGGAAACAATATAGAAATGCTGGAAAGCGTGAAGGAATATTTGAACAAGTGTTTTTCAATGAAGGACCTAGGAGAAGCTGCTTTCATATTAGGCATTAAGATCTATAGAGATAGATCGAGACGCTTAATAGCACTTTCACAGAGCACATACCTTGATAAAGTTTTGAAGAAGTTCAAAATGGATCAGTCCAAGAAGTGGTTCTTGCCTGTGTTACAAGGTGTGAAGTTGAGTAAGACTCAATGCCCAGTGACTTCAGAGGATAGAGAAAAGATGAGTGTCATCCCCTATGCTTCTGCCATAGGCTCTATCATGTATGCAATGCTGTGCACAAGACCCGATGTCAGCCTTGCCATAAGTATGGCCGGAAGGTTTCAAAGTGATCCTGTAATGGAACACTGGGCAGCGGTCAAGAATATCCTTAAGTACCTGAAAAGGGCTAAAGAAATGTTTCTCGTTTATGGAGGTGATGAAGAGCTCGTCGTAAAGGGTTACGTCGATGCAAGCTTTGACACTGATCCGAATGACTCTAAGTCGCAAACCGAATACATATTTATTCTCAATGGGGGGCGGTAAGCTAGTGCAGTTCCAAGCAAAGCGTGGTAACCGATTCTACATGCGAAGCGGAGTACATCGCAGCCTCGGAGGCAGCGAAGGAAGGTGTCTGGATGAAGCAGTTCATGACAGATCTTGAAGTAGTGCCCAGTGCACTGAATCCAATGAACCTGTTCTGTGACAACACTGGTGCCATTGCTCTGGCCAAGGAACCAAGGTTTCACAAGAGGACCAGAAACATAAAGCGACACTTCAACTCCATCCGCGACTACATCGAGGAGAAGGACATAAATATTTGCAAAGTGCACACGGATCTGAATTTTGCAAACCCATTGACTAAACCTCTTCCAAGGGCTAAACATGATCAACACAAGAACTGCATGGGTGTTCGATTCATTACAATGTAAATCACATAGTGATGTGAACTAGATTATTGACTCTAGTGCAAGTGGGAGACTATTGGAAATATGCCCTAGAGGCAATAAATAAAGTGTTTATTATTATATTTCCTTGTTCATGATAATCTTTTATTATCCATGCTATAATTGTAATGATTGGAAACACATTACATGTGTGGGTAAATAGACAACACTTTGTCCCTAGTATGCCTCTAGTGAACTAGCTCGTTAATCAAAGATGGTCAAGGTTTCCTAGCCATTGACATGTGATGTCATTTGATAACGGGATCACATCATTTGGAGAATGATGTGATGGACAAGACCCAAACTACAAACATAGCATATGATCGTGTCAGTTTATTGCTACTGTTTTCTGCATGTCAAGTATATGTTTCTATGACCATGAGATCATGCAACTCACGGACACCGGAAGAGTGCCTTGTGTGTATCTAACGTCGCGACGTAACTCGGTGACTATAAAGGTGCTCCACAGGTATCTCCAAGGGTGTCTGTTGGGTTGGCATGGATCAAGACTGGTATTTGTTACTCCGTGTGGCGGAGAGGTATCTCAGGGCCCACTCGGTAATACAACATCACAATAAGCCTTGCAAGCAATGTGACTAAGTTTTAGTCATGGGATCTTGTATTACGGAACGAGTAAAGAGACTTGCCGGTAACGAGGTTGAACTAGGTATGGAGATACCGACGATCGAATCTCGGGCAAGTAACATACCGAAGAACAAAGGGAACATCATACGGGATTAACTGAATCCTTGACATAGAGGTTCGACCGATAAAGATCTTCATAGAATATGTAGGAACCAATATGGACATCCAGGTCCCGCTATTGGTTATTTACCGTAGAGGTGTCTTGGTCATGTCTACATAGTTCTCGAACCCGCAGGGTCTGCACACTTAAGGTTTGGTGACATTTCGGTAGTATAGAGTTATGTATGGTGGTGACCGAAGGTTGTTCAGAGTCCTAGATGAGATCCCGGATGTCACGAGGAGCTCCGGAATGGTATGGAGGTAAATATTGATATATTGGAAGTCCTATTTTGGTCGGCGGAAAAGTTTTGGGCTCATCAGTAGGGTACCGGGAATGCCGGTAGTGTACCGAGAGACCATCGGGAGGGGTATTTCGACCCAAGAGGCTACATGGGATGTGGGAGGATGAATACCAGCCCTTAGTGGGCTGGAGGAAGTCCCACAAAGGGCCCATACGGCTGGAAAGAAAAAGCCCAAAAGGAAAAAGGTGGAAAAAGGGAAAAAGGCTATATTTGGAAGGAGTCCTAATCCTACTAGGAGTGGAGGAGGAGGACTCCTCCCTCTTGGTTCGGCTGACCCAAGGGCTGGCTCCTTGGGAGCCAAGCCTCCTCCTCCTCTCCTCCTATATATACTAGAGGGTTTTAGGGTTTTGGCACAAGTTTTTCAACCACGTGCTACCCGTTCCTCCAGTGCATAGTTTCTCCTCTAGATCAGATTTCCGTAGTGCTTAGGCGAAGCCCTGCCGGAATAGCTCCACCACCATTGCCGGAGCGCCGTCACGCTGCCGAAGAACTCTTCTACCTCTCTGCTCCATATTGCTAGATCAAGAAGGCGGAGATCATCATCATGCTGTACGTGTGCTGAACGCGGAGGTGCCGTCCGTTCGGTGCTTGATCGAGACGGATCGTGATAGGATCGCGGGACGCTCGGCGATTTGGATCGCGAAGATGTTCGACTACACCAACCGCGTTTCTTAACGCTTCCCGCTTAGCGATCTACAAGGGTACGTAGGTCCACTCTCCCTCTCGTAGATGCTCATCACCATGGATAGATCTTGCGTGTGCGTAGGAATTTTTTTGTTTCCCATGCAACGGTACCCAACAATCATCAATGAAGGTAAGAAAATAACGATATCCACCGCACACTACAAGACTCATTGTATTGCATACATCAACATGTATCATTTCTAATAAATTGCTTGCTCACTCCATCAATCTGGAAATCAGGGTCCTTAGTCATCTTGCCCAAGAGGCATGGTTCGCATGTCTCAACTGATTCGAAATCGAATGAGTAAAAAGATCCATAAGCATGTAGTTTCTTCATGCGCTTTATACCAATATGACATTTAGCGGCAGTGCCACAAGTATGTGGTACTATCATTATTAATTTGTATCTTTTGGCATCAATGTTATGAACGTGTGTATTACTACGATCAAGATTCAACAAACCATTCTCACCGGGTGCATGACCATTGAAGGTATCATTCATGTAAACAAAATAACCATTATTCTCTAACTTAAATGAATAACTGTGTTGCAATAAACATGATCTAATCACGTTCATGCTCAATGCAAAACACCAAATAACATTTATTTAGGTTCGTCACTAATCCCGAAGGTAGAGAGAGCGTGCGATGTTGATCACAACAACCTTGGAAACATTTCCAACACACATCGTCACCTCACCCTTAGCTAGTTCTCTGTTTATTTCGTAGCTTTTATTTCGAGTTACTAACATTTAGCAACCGAACCGGTATCCAATGCCCAGGTGCTACTAGGAGTACTCGCAAGGTACACATCATTAACACCTATATCAAATATACTTCTGTCGATGTTGCCAGCCTTCTTATCTACCAAGTATCTAGGGTTGTTCCGCTTCAACGACCGCTCTCCTCATAATCGAAGCACTTACTCTCGGGTTTGGGTTCGACTTTGGGTTGCTTCACTAGAGCAGCAACTGACTTGCTATCCATGAAGTTTCCCTCCTTGCTCTTGCCCTTCTCGAAACTAGTGGTTTGACTAACCATCAACACTTTACGCTTCTTCTTGATTTCTACCTTCGCGGTGTCAAACATCGCGAACAACTCAGGGATCATTATTTCTATCCCTGGCATTTTATAGTTCATCACTAAGTTCTAGGAGCTTAGTGACAGTGACTTGGAGAACTATATCAATCACTATTTTATCTGGAGGATCAACTCCCACTCGATTAAAGAGATTGTAGCACCCAGACAATCTGAGCACATGCTCAACGATTGAGCTATTCTCTTTCATCTTGCAGGCAAATAATTTTGTTGGAGATCTAATATCTTGCAACACGGGCACGAGCCTGAGATCCTAATTTCATCTCTTAGAACATCTCATATGTTCTGTGACGTTCAAAACATTTCGGAGCCTCAATTCTAAGGCGTAATGCATGTCACACTAAACTATCAAGTAGTCATCAGAACGTGCCTGTCAGATGTTCACAACATCTACAGACGACGCTAGAGGGGCTGGCGCACCGAGCGGTGCATTAAGGACATAAGCCTTCTGTGCAGCAATGAGGACAATCCTCAGATCACGGACCCAGTCCGCAATATTGCTACCATCATCTTTCAACTCTATTTCTCTAGGAACATATAAAAATTCAAGGGAGCTACAACACGATTAAGTAATCTACAATATAATTTGCAAAGACACTACTGACTATGTTCATGATAATGAGTTCAATTAATCATATTACTAAAGAACTCCCACTCAAATTGACATCCCTCAGGTCATTTGAGTGATACATGATCCAAATTCACCAACTCAAGTCCGATCATCACGTGAGTTGAGGTGGTTTCAATGGTGAACATCATCATGTTGATCATATCTACTATATGACTCATGTTCGACCTTTCGGTCTCTTGTGTTCCGAGGCCATGCTTGTACATGTTAGGCTCGTCAAGTTTAACCCAAGTGCTCTGCATGTGCAACACTGGCTTGCACCCGTTGTATGTGAACGTAGAGTCTATCACACCCGATCATCACGTGGTGTCTCGACACGACGAACTTTCACAATGGTGCACACTAGGGGAGAACACAATTTATCTTGAAATTAAGCGAGAGATCACCTTATAATGCTACCGTCATGCTAAGCAAAACAAGGTGCATAAAAGGATTAACATCACGTGCAAATCATAAGCGACATGATATGGCCATGAACTTGTGCTTTTGATCTCCATCTTCAAAGCACTGGCATGATCTCCATCATCACCGGCATGACACCATGATCTCCATCAACGTGTCGCCATCGGGGTTGTCGCGCCCATCATGCTTCTACTACTATCGCTACCATTTAGCGTTAAAGTAAAGCATTAACATAGCGCTTAATGATTGACACGCAGGTCATACAAATTAAAAACAACCCTATGGCTCCTGCCGGTTGCCTTACTCATCGATATGCAAGTCATGATATTATATACAACACATGATCATCTCATACATCACATATATCACATCATGTAATTGTGCATATCACATCACAACATAACCTGCAAAAACAAGTTAGACGTCCTCTAATTGTTGCTGCATGTTTTACATGGCTGCTACGGGTATCTAGCAAGAACAATTCTCACCTACGCATAAACCACAACGGTGATACATAAGTTGCTTTTCAACCTTCTCAAGGACCACCTTTGTCGAATCCGATCCAACTAAAGTAGGAGAAACAGGCACCCGCCAGCCATGTTTGTGCAACGAGGTTACATGTCAGTTGATGGAACCGGTCTCTCGTAAGCGTACGAGTAAGGTTGGTTCGGGCCGCTTCATCCCACAATACTGCTGAACCAAAACACGACCAAGGGAGGAAGCAATCTAAGCATCAACACCCACAAACTCTTTGTGTTCTACTCGAGATCTCATCAACACATAGACCTAGCTCAGATGTCACTATTGGGGAACGTTGCATGGGAAACAAAATTTTTCCTACGCACATGCAAGATCTATCTATAGTGATGAGCATCTACGAGAGGGAGAGTGGATCTACATACCCTTGTAGATCGCTAAGCGGGAAGCGTTAAGAAACGCGGTTGGTGTAGTCGAACGTCTTCGCGATCCAAATCGCCAAGCGTCCCGCGATCTCATCATGATCCGTCCCGCGATCCAATCACGATCCGTCCCGCGAACTCATCACGATCCGTCCCGTGATCTCATCACGATCCGTCTTGCAATCTTGATCATGGTCCTTCCGATCTAGCGCCGAACGGATGGCACCTCCGCGTTCACCACACGTGCAACTCGATGACAATCTCCGCCTTCTTGATCCAGCAAGAGGGAGCGGAGAGGTAGAAGAGTTCTCCGGCAGCACAATGGCGCTGCGGCGATGGTGGTGGAGCTATTCCGGCAGGGCTTCGCCTAAGCACTGCAGAAAACCGATCTAGAGGAGAAACTATGCACTAGAGGAGAGGGTAGCACGTGGCTGAAAATCTAGTGTGAAAACCCTAAAACCTCTAGTATATATAAGAGAAAGAGAGGAGGAGGCTTGCCGCAAGGGCCAAGCCCTCTAGGCTTCGGCCGAAGTGGGAGGAGAGGAGGAATCCTCCTCCAATCCTAGTAGGACTAGGACTCCTCCTTATTTGGTCTTTTTGCCTTTTTCCACCTTTTTCTCTTTGGGCTTTTCCTCCCAGCCGCATGGGCCTTGTGTGGGACTTCTACCAGCCCACTAAAGGATGGTATTCATCCTCCCACAGCCCATGTAGCCTCTTGGGTTGAAATACCCCTCCCAATGGTCCCCCGATACACTACCAGAACTCCCGGTACATTACCGATGAGCCCGGAACTTTGCTGGCGACCAAAACAAGACTTCCTATATATCAATATTTACCTCCGGACCATTCCGGAGCTCCTTGTGACGTCCGAGATCTAATCCGGAATTCCGAACAACCTTCGGTCACCACCATACACAACTCTATACTACCAAAACGTCACCGAACCTTAAGTGTGCAGACCCTGCGGGTTCGAGAACTATGTAGACATGACCGAGACACCTCTACGGCCGATAGCCAATAGTGGGACCTGGATGCCCATATTGGTTCCTACATATTCTACGAAGATCTTTATCGGTCGAACCTCTTTGTCAAGGATTCAGTTAATCCCGTATGATGTTCCCTTTGTTCTTCGGTATGTTACTTGCCCGAGATTCGATCGTCGTTATCTCCATACCTAGTTCAACCTCGTTACCGATAAGTCTCTTTACTCGTTCCGTAATACAAGATCCCGTGACTAACACTCAGTCACATTGCTTGCAAGGCTTGCTGTGATGTTGTATTACGGAGTGGGCCCTGAGATACCTCTCCTTCACCCAGAGTAACAAATCCCAGTCTTGATCCATGCCAACCCAATAGACACCCTCGGAGATACCTGTAGAGTACCTTTATATTCACCTAGTTACGTTGAGACGTTTGTTACACACAAGGAACTCCTCCGGTGTCAGTGAGTTGCATGATCTCATGGTCATAGGAACATATACTTGACATGCAAAAAATAATAGCGATAAACTGACACAATCATATGCTACGTTTGTAGTTTGGGTCTTGTCCATCACATCATTCTCCTAATGATGTGATCCCATTACCAAATGACATCTCATGTCCATGACTAGGAAACCACAACCATCTTTGATCAACGAGCTAGTCTATTAGAGGCATACTAGGGACATAGTGTTGTCTATGTATCCACACATGTATTTGAGTTTCCGATCAACACAATTATAGCATGGATAATAAACGATTATCATGAACAAGGGAATATGATAATAACCAATTTATTATTGCCTCTAGGGCATATTTCCAACAGTTGTGATGGTGTATTACCGAGTGGGCCCTGAGATACCTCTCTGTCACATGGAGTAACAAATTCCAGTATTGATCCATGCCAACTCAACATGCACCCTCGAACATACCTATAGAGCACCTTTATAGTCTCCTAGGTACGTTGCGACATTTGATACACACAAGGTACTCCTCCAGTGTGAGTGAGTTGCATGATCTCATGGTCATAGGAACATATACTTGACATGCAGAAAACTGTAGCAATAAACTGACACGATCAAATGCTACGTTTATAGTTTGGGTCTTGTCCATGACATCATTCTCCTAATGATGTGATCCCGTTTATCAAATGACATCTCATGTCAATGGCTAGGAAACCTTGACCATCTTTGATCAATGAGCTAGTCTACTAGAGGCACACTAGTGACAAAGTGTTGTCTATATATCCACACATGCAATGTGTTTCCAATCAATACAATTATAGCATGGATAATAAACAATTATCATGAACAAGGAAATATAATAATAACCATTTTATTATTGCCTCTAGGGCATATTTCCAACAGGTTTATCCTTCGTCTTCCAGGGTAAGTGTTCACAATCAAAAGTTGAGGCACGAGACCCCGGAGTCCTAAAATTGGTAGATAAGCTTATACCTTTAAATCTCGCCTCATACTCAAAAACTTGATTTCGGAGATCATAAATTTGACTATGCAGAAAGTTTACTTGCTCGTTGAAGTTGAAGACGATGTCTTTCATGGACTGACCATCCACCATATGATCACGGGTAAACTATGTGATCATGGAGTGATTGGTACTAAGTCCACGTTCCACCATCCCCTTGCACTTGAGGACATCTTGCTCCATAGCTTCCAGCATGGCCTCCATGCTTCCAGTCCTCTTGGGCACATGAACATCCTGTATGTGGAGCACCTCCTCACGCATCTCAATGGTTTGAGAGTGATTCATCATCTTCAGCAAGTATGGATTGATATCCTTCTCTAAGAACTTGTTCTTGGGGAAACTTGAGGAAGCCATGGAGATTTAGACCTGGCAGAAAAACAACACGAAACAAGAACAGAAGAAAATCTCGCGATGTGGTGGTCAAAACAGTCGGGGGTATATAAGAGATTTTTTATTCTTGGAAACCAAGCAAACAAAAGGAAAACAGAGTCGGGAAGGTTCCCAAGGTGGGCACACTCCATCAGTGCGCGACCAGGGGGGGCAGGCGCGCCCTGGTGCTCCGTGCCCTCCTCGGTTACCTTCCGGTTTATTTTTTTATTTCCTAAAATTCATAAATATTCCAAAACTGATAAAAAATATTTTTGTAGATTTTTCGGAGACTATTTACTCACCGTATCACGTACCTCTTTATTTTCACGATTCTGGAGCGTTCCGGAAGGTTTCGTTTTTGTGTTCCTCCGGTGTCATGGTTTGGATAACATTGCTTTCAACATTAATAGGCGTACTTGAGATATAGTGTTTAATTCTTTGTCCATTGAACACCTTCGGGTTGGTACCTTCAACATTATTAATCTTAATATATCCAGAGCGATAAACTTCTTCGATCATATAGGGTCCTTCCCATTTGGAGAGAAGTTTTCCTGCAAAAAATCTAAAACGAGAATTGTACAAATAGAACATATTCTCCAACCTTGAATTCTCGCTTTTGGATTCTTTTATCATGCCATCTTTTAACTTTTTCTTTGAATAACTTAGCATTTTCATAAGCTTGGGTTCTCCATTCATCTAATGAGATAATATCAAATAACCTCTTTTCACCGGCAAGTTTGAAATCATAGTTTAGTTCTTTGTTGCCCAAAATGCTTTATGTTCTAATTCTAGAGGCAAATGACAAGCTTTCCCATAGACCATCTTGTATGGAGACATACCCATAGGATTCTTATAAGCAGTTCTATAGGCCCAAAGTGCATCATCTAATTTCTTAGACCAATTCTTTCGATACCTATTAACAGTTTTTTGTAATAACAGTTTTATTTCCCTATTGCTAAGTTCAACTTGACCACTAGATTGAGGATGATAGGGTGATGCAATTCTATGGTTAACATCATATTTAGCAAGCATCTTACGGAAAGCACCATGAATAAAGTGTGAACCACCATCAGTCATTAGATATCTAGGGACTCCAAACCTCGGGCAAATAACTTCTTTAAGCATTTTAATGGAAGTATGATGATCAACACTACTAGTTGGAATAACTTCTACCCACTTAGTGACGTAATCAACAACAACCAAAATATGAGTGTACCCATTAGAGGAAGGAAAATTTCCCATATAATCAAAATCCCAAACATCAAATGGTTCAACAACAAGTGAATAGTTCATAGGCATTTCTTGATGCTTACCGATATTACCAATTCTTTGACATTCATCACAGGATGAGACAAACTTACGAGCATCCTTGAAGAGAGTAGGCCAATAAAAACCAGATTGTAATACCTTATGAGCAGTTCTATCTCTAGAATGATGTCCTCCATAAGCTTCAGAATGATATTTCCGTAAGATTTATTCCTTATCATGCTCAGGTACACAACATCTAGTAATACCATCTACTCCTTTATAAAGATGTGGGTCATCCCAAAAATAATGTCTTAAGCCATAGAAGAATTTTCTCTTTTGTTGGTATGTAAAACTAGGTGGAATATATTTAGCAACAATGTAATTAGCATAATCAACATACCATGGAGTGCTTTGAGAGACATTTATTGTAGCTAGTTGTTCATCAGGAAAACTATCAGCAATAGGTAGTGGGTCATCAAGAATATTTTCTAACCTAGACAAGTTATCAACTATGGGGTTCTGAGCTCCTTTCTTATCAACATATGTAAATTAAATTCCTGAAGCAAGAGAACCCACCTAATAAGTCTAGGTTTAGCATATTTATTTTCCATAAGATATTTTATAGCAGCTTGATTAGTGTGAACATTAACTTTGGAATCAACAATGTAAGGTCTGAATTTATCACACGCGAACACAACCGCTAAAAATTCTTTTTCAGTAGTGGCATAATTTTTTGGGGCACTGTCTAGAGTTTTGCTAGAGTAATGGATAACATTTAATTTCTTATCAACTCTTTGTCCTAGAACAGCACCAACAACATAATCACTAGCATCACACATAATTTAAAAAGGCAAGTTCCAAGCAGGTGGTTGAACAATAGGTGTAGTGGTTAAGGCTTTCTTTGGTGTTTCAAAGGCTTCTATGCAATCATCATCAAAAACAAAGTTAATATCCTTTTGTAAAAGATTAGTAAGAGGCCTAGAATTTTTTGAGAAGTCTTTAATAAACCTCCTATAGAAACCAGCGTGACCAAGGAAACTTCGAATACCTTTGATATCTTTAGGACACGACATTTTCTCAATTGCATCAACTTTAGCTTGATCCACCTCAATACCTCATTCGGAGATCTTATACCACAAGACAATACCTTCATTCACCATAAAGTGGCACTTCTCCCAATTCAAGACGATATTAGTTTGCTCACGTCTCTGCAAAACTCGATCAAGGTTGCTTAAGCAATCATCAAAAGAAGTTCCGTAAACGAAAAAATCATCCATTAAAATCTCCACAATCTTTTCACAAAAATCAGTGAATATAGCACTCATACATCTTTGAAAGGTAGCAAGTGCATTGCATAATCCAAAAGGCGTACACCTATAAGCATAGGTTCAAAAAGGACAAGTAAAGGTGGTTTCCTCTTGATCAGATTGCGACACAAGTATTTAAGAGAAACCAGAATATCCATCTAGGAAGCAAAAGTATGTGTGCTTAGATAATATTTCAAGCATTTGATCAATAAATGGCAAGGGGTAATGATCTTTTCTAGTATCTTTGTTTAATTTTCTAAAATCAATTACCATCCTATAGCCAGTAACAATTATTTGCGGAATAAGCTCATTTTTATCATTAGGAACAACGGTGATACCTCCTTTCTTAGGGACACAATGAACGGTACTCACCCATCTACTATTATCTATGGGATAGGTTATATGTGCTTCTAGAAGCTTTAATATTTCAGTTCCTACCACTTCTTTCATCTTGGGATTCAATCCTCGTTGATGATCAACAACGGGTTGAGCATCAGGTTCCATATTAATCTTCTGCTAACATAGAGTGGGACTAATGCCCTTAAGATCATAAAGAGTATATCCAATAGCAGCCCGGTGCTTCCTCAAAATTTTCAATAATCTTTCTTCTTCATGTTTTGAAAGGTTAGCACTAATAATAACAAGGTATATCTTTTTCTCATCAAGATAAGCATATTTTAGAGTGTCAGGCAATTGTTTTAGTTCAAACATAGGATCGCCGTTAGGTGGAGGAGGACCTCCAAGAGTTTCAATAGGTAAATTGTGTTTCAGTAGATGTTGTTGTTCAAAGAATTTTTATCTATTTCATTTCTTTCACGAAAGTGCATATCATTTTCATGGTCTAGCAAATATTGCTCTAGTGGATCGGTAAGTGGAACGACAATAGAAGCAAGACCAATTATTTCATCCTTATTAGGTAATTATCTATTACGCGGTTGTCTATTAAACTTGGAAAAATTAAACTCATGAGACACATCACCAAACTCAACACTGACAGTTTATTTTTTGCAATCTATCTTAGCATTAACAGTGTTCAAGAAAGGTCTACCAAAGATAATGGGACAAAAGTCATCTTGTGGGGAACCAAGAACTAGAAATCCGTAGGATATTTTATTTTCCAACACAAGACTTCAACATATCTCACAATCCCAAGTGGTGTGATGGTGTCTCTATTAGCAAGTTTAATAGTAACATCAATATCTTCTATCTCAGCATGTCCTATATCATTCATAATTTCTTGATACAAGGTAAAAGGAATAGCAGTCACGCTAGCACCAACATCGCATAAGCCATGATAATAATGATCTCCTATTATGCAACAGGCAAGCCAACTGCGGGGCTATGTTTGTCTTCTTCATCGGGTTTAGAAATTCTAGCAGCTTCATCACAGAAGTAAATGACATGCCCATCAACATTTTCTACCAAGAGATCTTTAACCATAGAAACACTAGGTTCTACTTTAATTTGTTCAGAGGGCTTAGGTGTTCTAATATTGCTTTTGCGAACCACAGTTGATACCTTAGTGTGTTCCTTTATCCTAGCAGGAAAAGGTGGTTTCTCAATATAAGCAGTAGGCACAACTAGATCAACATTGTAAACGATAGTTTCTTCTTTAGCTATGAACGGTACTTTAATTTCTCCTTTAATAGGGGATGCTATTTAAACCACTTCTCTTTAGGGAGGTCAACATGAGCAGAAAATGATTCACAGAAAGAGGCTACTATCTCAGAGTCAAGTCCATATTTAGTGTTAAACTTATGTAAAGTATCGGTATTCATAAAAGATTGAACACAATCAAATTCAAGCTTTATACCTACCGCATTACCTTCGTCGAGTTATGAATATTTAGAGTTGCGTTTAATTATCTCCAAGAGATCCCACTCAAATTCAATAGTCTTCTTCATAAAAGAACTAATACAAGAAGTATCGAGCATGGTTTGATCATTATGAGAAAGCCGAGCATAAAAATTCTGAATGATAACTTCTCTCAGGATATCATCATACGGACATGAATATAAAATTTACTTAAGCCTCCCCCAAGCTAGAGCAATACTTTCTCCTTCACAAGGCCAAAAATTATATATATATTTCTGATCACGATGAACTAGATACATAGGATAAAACTTTTGGTGGAATTCTAATTTCAAACAATTCCAGTTCCATGATCCAATATCATCACATAGCCTATACCATGTCAATGCTTTTCCATTCAAATATAAAGGAAAACCTTCTTCTTAACTTCATCTCCGGATAAACCTGCAAGCTGAAATTGTCCACAAGTTTCTTCCACATGGATTAAGTGCATATCAGGATGTTTAGTTCCATCTCCTGCATAAGGACTAGCTAGCAGTTGTTCTAACATACCCGAAGGAATTTCATAACCAATATTTTTAGTAGGTGATGTAGGTTGAGGGGCAACTAATTGCGGTTCCGGTCGAGGTGAAGATACCTCGAACAAACCCCTCAAGGATTACTTTCCATTGTAACAAGTGTCAGTAAATTTCAGCATGTAGTATATCTTTTTCCTTACCGATTTCCACTTACCAAGTGTGCTTCACTCCCTAGAAATAGCGCTAGAAAATAGTCTTGATGACCCACAAGTATAGGCGATCAATCGTAATCCTTTCACTAAGTAAGAGTGTCGAATCCAACGAGGAGAAGAAGGATATGATAAGCGGTTTTCAGCAAGGTAATTTCCACATGCACTGAAATTGTAAGTAGCAAGTAGTTTGATAGCAACGCAATTTGTAACGAGCAAGAAACGGTAAAAATAGGTAAGGTGCAACAAGGTAGCCCAATCCTTTTGTGGCAAATGACATGCCAAATTATTTCTTATGACGAGCAAAGTGTTCTTCAGGGTACACGGGAGTTTCATCTAGCCACTTTCATCATGTTGGTTTGATTTGTGTTCGCTACTTTGATAATTTGATATGCGGGTGGACCGGTGCTGAGGTACAGTTCTTACTTGAACTAACAACCTACTTATGATTAACCCCCTCGCAAGCATCCGCAACTACGAGAAAAGTATTAAGACAAAGTCTAACCATAGCATTAAACATGTGGGCCCAAATCAGCCCCTTACGGAATAGTGCATAAACTAGGGTTTAAGTTTGTGTCACTCTCGCAACCCATCATCTAATAACTACTCCACAATACATTCCCTTAATCCCAAGTATGGTGAAGTGTCATGTAGTCGACGTTCACATGACACCACTAAGGGAATCACAAAATACACATCATCAAAATATCGAACACATATCAAATTCACATGAGTACTAGCAACATGACTTCTCCTGTGACCTCAAGAACAAAAGTAACTACTCACAAATAGAATGCATGCTCAAGATCACATATGTATTGAATAGAATAATGGATATTAACATATAATCTTCTACTAAATAAACCATATAGTAATCAACTATACAAGGTAATCAACACTACTAGTCACCCACAGGTACCAATCTGAGGGTTCAGTATAAAGATTGAGCACAAGAGATGAACCAGGGTTTGACAGGATATGGTGCTATTGAAGATGTTGATGAAGAATGGCCTCCCCAAGATGAGAGGATTGTTGGTGACGACGATGGCTTCAATTTCCCCTCCAGGAGGGAAGTTCCCCTGGCGGAATCGCTCCGCTGGAGGGCAAAAGTGCTCCTGCCCAAGTTCCGCCTTGAGACGGAGGCGCTTCGTCCAGAACGTCCTACTCTAATTTTTTCTAGGTTAATTGGGACTATATACCAGAAGGTGGGCTCCGGCGGTGGGACTGGGTGCCCACCCTCCCCTAGGGCGCGGGCAGGGGGCCAAGCACGCCCTGGTGGAGGGTGGCCACTGATACTTCTCCAACATATCTATAATTTTTTATGATGGCATGCTATTATATTATCTGTTTTGGATGTTTTATATGCATTAATATGCTATTTTGTATTATTTTTGGGACTAACCTATTAATCTAGACCCAAGTGTGAGTTTTTGTTTTTTCCTTGTTTTTCAGTTTTACAAATATGGAATATTGAATGGAGTCCAAATGGAATAAAATCTTCGGAAGGAATTTTTCTGGAAGGAAACAAGTCATCCAAGCTTGGAGTGCACGTCAAGGGAGGTGCCAGGGTGCCACAAGTCTGCTAGGCGCGGCCCCCTGGCCGCGCCTAGTAGGCTTGTCACCTCCTGGCAGGTCTCCAAACCCTAATTCTTGGCCTATAAATACCCAAATATTCCCGCAACATCAAAGAGAGCAACACAAATAATTTTCCGCCACCGGAAGCCTCCGTTCCCGAGATATCCTTGGAGCCTTTTCTGATAATCTGTCAGAGAGGGTTTCGATCACGGAGGGCATCTAGATCAACTCCATTGCCCCTCCGATGATGCCTGAGTAGTCCACCACAGACCTACAGGTCCATAGCTAGTAGCTAGATGGCTTCTTCTCTCTCTTTGATCTTCAATACCATGTTCTTCACGATCTTCATGGAGATCTATCCAATGTAATCCTCTTTTGTGGTGTGTTTGTCAAGATTCGATGAATTGGGAGTTTATGTTCAGATTATCCATGAATCTTATTTGAATCTCCTCTGATTTCTTATATGCATGATTTCATATCATTGCAAGTCTCTTCGAGTTATTGGTTTAGTTTGGCCAACTAGATTGGTAATTCTTGCAATGGGAGAAGTGCTTGGTTTTGGGTTCAATCTTGCGGTGTCCTCACATAGTGACATCGTAGTGGTAGCAAGGCACGTATTGTATTGTTGCCATCAAGGGTAACAAGATGGGGTTTTCATCATATTGCTTGAGTTCATCCCTCTACATCATGCCATCTTTCTTAATGCATTACTCTGTTCTTCATGAACTTAATACTCTAGATGAAGGCAAGAGTCGGTCGATGTGTGGAGTAATAGTAGTAGATGCAGAATCATTTTGGTCTACTTGTCACGGATGTGATGCCTATATGCATGATGATTTCCTTGGATAACTACATGATTATTCGCTTTTCTATCAATTGCTTGACAGTAATTTGTTTACCCACCATGATATTTGCCTTCAAGAGAGAAGCCTCTAGTGAAACCTATGGCCCCCAGGTCTATTTCCATCATATATTTCCAGATCTATACCTTGCTGCAGTTTATTTACCTTTTACTTTCCACACTCATTACATCTATCTCTATCGTATCTAATCCTTGCAAATAACCATGAAGGGATGGACAACCCCTTTATTGCGTTGGGTGCAAGAGTTTGATTGTTTGTGTAGGTGCATCTATTGGTGACTTGCTTCTTCGTCTTGCTGGATTGATACCTTGGTTCTCAACAACTGAGGGAAATGCTTATCTACTTTGCTGCATCACCCTTTTTTCTTCAAGGGAAAACCAAAGCATGCTCAAGAGGTAGCAATAAGGATTTCTGGCGCCGTTGTCGGGGAGGATACATAGCAAGTCAAGACAAGATCTCTCCCATCAACTTGCCAATTTCTAGCGCCGTTGCCGGGGAGGATACACATCAAGCCTACCAAGTATCCATCACAAACTCATCTATTGCATTTACATTATTTGCCTTTTTCCTCTCGTTTCCCTCTCCCCCACTTCATAAATTCTCCGTTTTTTCGCCATCTCTTTTTCGTTTGCCTTTTTCTCATGAGAACTCTTGTTTTCTATGTTTGCTTGTGTTGCCATGTGCCTCCTATTTGCTTGCATCTTTGCTTGCTAAAAATCTATTGATATGGATCCTCATACACTTGCTAATCTTTTCAAAATACCAAATTATGATGAACCAATTGCTAGTGAGTTGAGTGCACTTGATTATCTCTATGAAGTTTTGTTTGAAAATCACGAGTCTGGAAATTTTGATGTAGTGTTGAAAGAAGAAATTTGTAAGGAGATTCATGATAGTTCCTTGAATGAAAATTATGATTGCCATGTTGTTAGTATGAATTCTATGAATATCCATGATGCTAATGATATGCAAAACCACAAGCTTGGGGATGCTATGCTTGATGAATATGATATTCTTTGTTCCCCGAGTGTTGATGATGACACGTATGCTATAATTGATGATGGAAAGAATGCTTTATTTGATAGTTATATCGTGAATTTCCTTCATGATGCTACTCAAAATTATTATGAGGGAGTAACATATGCTTGTAGGAATTTCAACAATATCAAGTTTCCTCTCTATGTGTTCAAGGTTCTGAAGTTATGCTTGTTTTGACTTCCTATGCTAGTTGATTCTTGCTCCCATAAATTGTTTGCTCACAAAATCCCTATGCATAGTAAATGGGTTAGACTTAAATGTGCTTTTCATGAGATTCATGATGCTCTCTTGCATGTTTCAAATAGTACTTTTTATGTGAGCATCATTGAGATCATTATGCCTAGCTAGGGCCATTAAACAATAGCGCTTGTTGGGAGGCAACCCAATTTTATTTTTGTGGTCTGTTTTTGAGTGTTTACCACATTATTACTTCTATATTAATTGTGTTTGGTTTTTTAATTAGTCTTTGATCCAAGTAAAACCTTTGGGGTGATCTATGGTAGTTGTTGATTGGATCTTGCTGGAAAACAGAAACTTTTGTGCCCAGTCCAGGAATTTTACAATATTTTTAGAGCGTCGAATTGATCTGAAATTTTTACAAAGGATTTCTATGTAAATTTCCCAGGTTTTACTATTTTTCATAGTTTGTGGAGTTACATAAGTATATGGATTTTCCAAATTGCTATAGACTGTTCTGTTTTTGACAGATTCTGTTTTCTTTGAGTTGTTTGCCTATTTTGATGAATCTATGGGTTGTACCATGTGGTATGAGCTATGGAGAAGTTAGATTACAGTAGGTATAACACAAATATAAATAAAAAATTAGTTCACAATAATACCTAAAGTGGTGATTTATTTTCTTATACTAAAAAATCTCACAAGTTTTTTTGTCAAGTTTTGTGTTGTGAAGTTTTCAAGTTTTGGGTAAAGATTTGATGGACTATGGAATGAGTAGTGGCAAGAGCCTAAGCTTGGGGGATGCCCAAGGCACCCGAAGTCATATTAAAGGACCCCAAAGATCCTAAGCTTGGGTATTCCCCAGAAGGCATCCCCTCTTTCGTCTTCAATCCTTCGGTAAATTTACTTGAGGCTATATTTTTATTCACCACATGATATGTGTTTTGCTTGGAGCGTCTTGTATGATATGAGCTTTGATTGTTAGTTTGCCACAATAATCCTTGCTGCACACACCCTTTTAGAGAGACACGCTGAATCATGAATCTATTAGAAATACTCTATGTGCTTCACTTATATCTTTTGAGTTGGGCAATTTTGCTCTATGTGCTTCACTTATATCTTTTAGAGCACGGTGGTGTTTGAGTTTTATAGAAATACTTGAATTCTAGTACCTCACTTATATTATTTTGAGAGTTTCTAAAATAGCATGTTAATTGGTCTAGGTTACGAATTTAGTCCTAATATGATAGGCATCTAAAAGAGATATAATAAAAGCTTCCATATTAAGTGCATTGAGTATTTATGAGAAGTTTGATTCCTTGCATAAAGTTTTGAGATATAAAGATGGTAATGTTAAGAGACATGTTAGGAAGTAAATTGTAATTTGGTAAAAATACTTGTGTAAAGGTTTGTGATTCCCGTAGCATGCACGTATGGTGAACCGTTATGTAAGGAAGTCGGAGAATGACTTGTTTATAGATTGTCGGCCTTTGTGTGAGGGTCGGGGGCGCGCGATGGTTAACTCCTACCAACCTCCCCCGAGGAGCATGCATTTAATGCTTTGCTTCAATGACTAATATACTTTTGCAATAAGTATGTGAGTTCTTTATGACTAATGTTTAGTTCATGGATTATACACACTCTCACCCTTCCACTTTTGCAAGCCTCTCTATTTACCACAGAACTCTTGCCGGTATACTGTATACCTTCCTCAAAACATCCACCATATACCTTCCTCAAAACAGCCACCATAGACATTCCTCAAAAGATCCACCATATATCTTTCCTCAAAACAGCCACCATACCTACCTATTATGGCATTTCCATAGCCATTCCGATATATATTGCCATGCAACTTCCACCGTTTCCTTTTATGACATGCACCATCACTTACATATTGCATATAGAGTCATATTTTATCATAGGTATCGATTTGTAATCTTCTCTTGAGTTGCAAGTAAATAGAAGTGTGATGATTATCATTATTGGAGCATGTCCCATGTGAGAAAAGGATGATGGAAGCTATGATTCCCTCACAAGTGGGGATGAGATTACGGACTTTATTAAAAATAAAAGAGGCTAGCGAATCCCAAATAAAAAATTTGAATAAAAGAGGCCTTAGATGCCCACAAAAAAATGAGAGAAAAGAGAGAAGGGACATTGCTACTATCTTTTTCCACACTTGTGCTTCAAAGTAGCACCATGATCTTCATGATAGAGAGTCTCCTATTTTGTCACTTTCACATAGCTAGTGGAATTTTTCTTCATGATGCACATCCACTTAGTTTCCTTTTGAGCTTTCATACACGTATAGCTCTAGTGCATCCGTTGCATGGCAATCCCTACTCACTCACATTGATATCTATTGATGGGCATGTCCATATCCCGTTGATACACCTAGTTGATGTGAGGCTATCTTCTCCCTTTCCTTGACAACGCCCACCATATTCTATTCTACCTATAGTGCTATATCCATGCCTCACGCTCATGTATTGTGTGAGAGTTGAAAAAGTTTGAGAAAATAAAGGTGTGAAAACAATTGCTTGACTTTTCATCAGGGTTGTGCATGATATAAATACTTTGTGTGGGGAAGATGGAGCATAGCCAGACCATACGATATTGTAGGGATAACTTTCTTTTGCCATTATATTTTGAAGATATACAATTGCTTTGCTAGTATGCTTGAAATGTTATTGTTCCTATATCAATATTAAGCTTTTGTTTTGAGTCTTATGGATCTGAGTATTCATGCCACAATAAAGAATATTACATGGATAAATATGTTAGGTAGCACTCCACAGCAAAAAATATGTTTTTATCATTTAGCTACTCGAGGATGAGCATGAATTAAGCTTAGGGATGCTGATACGTCTCCAATGTATCTATAATTTTTGATGATGGCATGCTATTATATTATATGTTTTGGATGTTTTATATACATTAATATGCTATTTCATATTATTTTTGGAACTAACTTATTAATATAGGGCCAAGTGCGAGTTTCTGTTTTTTCCTTGTTTTTGAGTTTTGCACATATAGAATATTAAACGGAGTCCAAACGGAATAAAACCTTAAGAAGGAATTTTTATGGAAGGAAACAAGTCATCCAAGCTTGAAGTGCACGTGAGGGGAGGTGCCAGGGCGCCACAAACCTGCTAGGCGCGGCCCCCCTGGCCGCGCCTAGCAGGCTTGTTGCCTCCTGGTAGGTCTCCTAACCCTAATTCTTGGCCTATAAATACCCAAATATTCCCGCAACATCAAAGGGAGCAACGCAAATACTTTTACGCTGCCGGAAGCCCCCGTTCCCAAGAGATCCAATCTTGGAGCCTTTTCCGGTAATCTGCCGGAGGGGGTTTCGATCACGGAGGGCATCTACATCAACTCCATTGCCCCTCCCATGATGCATGAGTACTCCACCGCAGACCTACGGGTCCATAGCTAGTAGCTAGATGGCTTCCCCAAGATGAGAGGGTTGTTGGTGATGATGATGGCTTCGATTTCCCCCTTCGGGAGGGAAGTTCCCCTAGTGGAATCCCTCCACCGGAGGGCAAAAGTGCTCCTACCCAAGTTTCGCCTCGAGACGACGGCGCTTCGTCCAGAAATTCCTCCTCTATTTTTTTCTGGGTTAATTGGGACTATATACCAGAAGATGGGCTCCGGAGGTGGGCCTGGGTGCCCACCCTCCCCCAAGGCGCGAGCAGGGGGCCAGGCGTGCCCTGGTGGAGGATGGCCACTAATACGTCTCGAATGTAGTTTTGATGATGGCATGCTATTATATTATCTGTTTTGGATGTTTTGTATGCATTTATATGCTATTTCATATTATTTTTGGGACTAACCTATTAATATAGAGCCAAGTGTGAGTTTACGTTTTTTCCTTGTTTTTGAGTTTCGCAAATATGGAATATAAACGGAGTCCAAATGGAATAAAACCTTCGAAATGAATTTTTCTGGAAGGAAACAAGTCATCCAAGCTTGGAGTGCACGTCAGGGAGCTGCCAGGGCGCCACAAGCCTGCTAGGCGCGCCCCCTCGTGGCCGCACCTAGCAGGCTTGTCGTCTCCTGCCAGGTCTCCTAACCCTAATTCCTGGCCTATAAATACGCAAATATTCCCGCAACATCAAATGGAGCAACGCAAATACTTTTTCGCCGCCGGAAGTCTCCATTCCCGTGAGATCCAATCTTGGAGCCTTTTCCGGTAATCTGCCGGAGGGGGTTTCGATCACGAAGGGCATCTACATCAACTCCATTGCCCCTCCAATGATGCGTGAGTAGTCCACCACAGACCTATGGGTCCATAGCTAGTATCTAGATGGCTTCCCCAAGATGAGAGGGTTGTTGGTGATGATGATGGCTTCGACTTCCCCCTCCGGGAGGGAAGTTCCCCTGGCGGAATCGCTCCTCCGGAGGGCAAAAGTGCTCCTGACCAAGTTCCGCCTCGAGACAGCGGTGCTTCATCCAGAAATTCCTCCTCTAATTTTTTTTCTAGGCTAATTGGGACTATACACCAGCAGATGGGCTCCGAAGGTGGGCTTGGGTGCCCACCCTCCCCCAGGGCGCGGGCAGGGGGCCAGGCGCGCCCTGGTGGAGGGTGGCTACTGATCTATAATTTTTGATGATGGCATGCTATTATATTATATGTTTTTGATGTTTTATATGCCTTAATATGCTATTTTATATTATTTTTGGGACTAACCTATTAATCTTGAGCCAAGTGCGAGTTTCTGTTTTTCCTATTTTTTGAGTTTTGCTAATATAGAATATTAAATGAAGTCCAAACGGAATAAAACCTTCAGAAGGAAGTTTTATGGAAGGAAACAAGTCATCCAAGCTTTGAGTGCATGTCAGGGGAGGTGCCAGGGCGCCACAAGCCTACTAGGTGCGAGCCCTGTGGCCGCGCCTAGCAGGCTTGTCGCCTCCTGATAGGTCTCCTAACCCTAATTTTTGGCCTATAAATACCCAAATATTCCTGCAACATCAAACAGAGCAACACAAATACTTTTCTGCTGGCAAAAGCCACCGTTCCTGAGGGAACCAATCTTGGAGCCTTTTCCGGTAATCTATTGGAGGGGGTGTCGATCACGGAGGGTATCTACATCAACTCCATTGCCCCTCCCATGATGTGTGAGTAGGCCACCACAGACCTACAGGTCCATAGATAGTAGCTAGATGGCTTCCCCAAGATGAGAGGGTTGTTGGTGATGACGATGGCTTTGCTTTCCCCCTCTAGGAGGGAAGTTCCCCTGGCAGAATCGCTCCGCTAGAGGGCAAAAGTGCTCCTGCCCAAGTTCCGCCTCGAGACGGCGGCGCTTCGTCTAGAAATTCCTCCTCTAATTTTTTTCTAGGTTAATTGGGACTATGTACGAGAAGATGGGCTCTGGAGGTGGGCCTGGGTGCCCACCATCCCCCAGGGCATGGGTAGGGGGCCAGGCGCGCCCTGGTGGAGGGTGGCCACTGATACGTTTCCAACGTATCTATAATTTTTGATGATGGCATGCTATTATATTATCTATTTTGGATGTTTTATATGCATTAATATGCTATTTCATATTATTTTTGGGACTAACCTATTAATATAGAGCCAAGTGCGAGTTTCTGTTCTTTCCTTGTTTTTGAGTTTTACAGATATGGAATATTAAACGGAGTCCAAATGGAATAAAACCTTCAGAAGGATTTTTTCTGGAAGGAAACAAGTCATCCAAGCTTGGAGTGCACGTTAGGGGAGGTGCTAGGGCGCCACAAGCCTGCTAGGTACGCCCCCCTGGCCACGCCTAGCAGGCTTGTCGCCCCCTGGCAGGTCTCCTAACACTAATCTTGGCCTATAAATACCCAAATATTCCCGCAACATCAATGAAAGCAACACAAATACTTTTCTTCCACCGGAAGCCTTCGTTCCCGAGAGATCCAATCTTGGAGCCTTTTTTGGTAATCTGCCGGAGGGGGTTTCGACCATGGAGGGCATCTACATCAACCCCATTGCCCCTCCGATGATGCATGAGTAGTCCACCATAGACCTATGGGTCCATAGCTAGTAGCTAGATGGCTTCTTCTCTCTCTTTGATCTTCAATACCATGTTCTTCATGATCTTCATGGAGATCTATCTGATGTAATCCTCTTTTGTGGTTTGTTTGTCAAGATTCGATGAATTGCGAGTTTATGTTCAGATTATCCACGAATCTTATTTGAATCTCCTCTGATTTCTTATATGCATGATTTCATATCCTTGCAAGTCTCTTCGAGTTATTGGTTTGGTTTGGCCAACTAGATTGGTAATTCTTGCAATGAGAGAAGTGCTTGGTTTTGGGTTCAATCTTGCGGTGTCCTCACCCAGTGACATCGTAAGGGTAGTGAGGCACGTATTGTATTTTTGCCATCAAGGGTAACAAGATGGGGTTTTCATCATATTGCTTGAGTTTATCCCTCTACATCATGTCATCTTTCTTAATGCGTTACTCTGTTCTTCATGAACTTAATACTCTAGATGCAGGCATGAGTTGGTCAATGTGTGGACTAATAGTAGTAGATGCAGAATTGTTTCGATCTACTTGTCACGGACGTGATGCCTATATGCATGATCATTGCCTTGGATAACTACATGATTATTTGCTTTTCTATCAATTGCTTGATAGTAATTTGTTTACCCACCATGATATTTGCCTTCAAGAGAGAATCCTTTAGTGAAACCTATGGCCCCCGGGTCTATTTTCCACCATATATTTTTAGATCTATACCTCGCTGCAATTTATTTACCTTTTACTTTCCGCACCTGTTACATCTATCTTTATCGGATCTAATCCTTGCAAATAATCGTGAAGGGATTGACAAGGCCTTTATATCGTTGGGTGCAAGAGTTTGATTGTTTGTGTAGGTGCATCCATTGGTGACTTGCTTGTTCCTCCTACTCGATTGATACCTTGGTTCTCAACAACTGAGGGAAATACTTATCTACTTCGCTGCATCACCCTTTCCTCTTCAAGGGAAAACAAACGCATACTCAAGAGGTAGCAGCCACCTGGTGGCGCCCTCCGGTAGTTCTTTGCTCCAGAAATTCTTATATTATAAACATAATCCCCGTGAATTTTTTAGCTTTAGTGGAGTTGCACATAATAGGTATCTCTGACGTGCTTTTTTGGGGTGCTGAATTCTAGTTGCCAGCATTCTCCCTCTTGAGGTAAACCTTGCAATTTATGAGAGAAAAGGCATTTGATTTACTCCCCAAAGCATAATTATGCATAAAAACATTATAAATAAAAGTAGTAAAACCTGATGCAAAATGGACGTATCAGGTAGACTCGAGTTCATGGCCGACCCCCACGAGAACCTAGCGCCCACAACCCCCCCGACTCTTTTGGCAGATCCCATGGGTCCTAAGGCTCCAGATTCGGGACTCTTAGGCCATGATTCTAGGATGGTCATCGTCCCTAATACGGGACGTGGCTTGAGACTACGTCATTATTTCCCAAAGAGGAAGGGATGATGCAGCACAGTGACGGTAAGTATTTCCCTCACTTATGAAACCAAGGTATCAATCCGTACAGGAAGATCACACACCCACGTAAACAACACGCGCACACAAATAACAAATACTTGTAACCCGACGTGAAAGAGAGGTTGTCAAGCTCTCTATGATAATAAGATATATTAGGTAATGATAGTTTTGGCAAATAGATCTCGCAAGGACACTAACTAAAATAAATAAAGAAAAAGTGCAGCAAGGTATTTTTGGTTCCTTTGATTAAAAAGATCTGAAAACAAAAGATTCAAATAGTAGATCAGAAAGCAATATGTTGGAAACGTAGACCTGGGGGCCGCATGTTTCACTCGTGGCTTCTCTCATGAGTATATCACATGGTGGGTGAACAAATTACTATTGGGAAATTGATAGAAGATCCAATAATCATGATGATATCCATGCAATGATCATTATATAGGCATCATGTCCAAGATAAGTAGACCAAAATGATTCTGCATATACTTCTATTACTCCACACATTGACCGCTATCCAGCGTGCATCTAGTGTATTAAGTTCATGGGAAAACGGAGTAATGCAATAAGAATGGTGACATGATGTAGATAAGATCTATTCATGTAGGAATAGACCCCATCTTATTATCCTTAATGGCAACGATACATGCGTGTCTTGCTGCCCCTTCTGTCATTGGGAAAGAACACCAGAAGATCAAACCCATCACAAAGCATCTCTTCCCCTAGCAAGAAATATTGATCTTGTTGGCCTAACTAAACCAAAGATTCAAAAAATAAATACGAGGCTATAAGTAATCATGCAAATAATAGATGAAAGAACACTCGAATCATATTCATGGATAGAAACTGATCATGAACTCAAAATTCATCAGATCCCAACAAACACACCGCAAAAGTCATTACATCAAATAGATATCCAAGAGACCATTGTATTGAGAATCATAGAGAGAGGAAGCCATCTAGATACTACCAAAGGACCCGTAGGTCTATGGTGTACTACTCATGCATCATCGGAGAGGCACCTATGAAGAAGATGAACCCCTACGTGATGATTTTAGATTGGATCTCGAGGTTCTGGAACTTGCGGCAACTGGAATTGTGTTTCGTAGACTTCCCTAGGGTTTTCTGATTTTTTGGGAATTTATAGGCTCGATAGTCGATTGGGGGGAGTCCCGAGGTGCCCACCCTCTACCAGGCCGCGCCAAGGGCCTCTGGCGCGCTCTGGCCCCCCTCTTCTGGTGATCTTTGGCCCATCTTGGCTCTTCTGGTCCACAAAAATTCCCCAAAAACGATATAAAGTTGCTATAAAATGATTGTAAAACATCCAAGGTTGATAATATAACAACATGGAACAAGCAAAAATTATATAAACGTTGGAGACGTATAAGCATCCCCAAGGTTAATTCCTACTCGTCCTCGAGTAGGTAAATGATAAAAACAGAATTTTTGATGTGGAATGCTTCCTAACATGTTCATCATATATTCTTTTCTTTGTAGCATGGACATTTGGACTTTTAAATGGTTCAAAGCAATAGTCTAGTTTTGACATGAAAACTTTAATACTCAAGCATATCAACAAGAAACCATGTCTTTGAAAATACCAACGCTAAAGCAAGTTATTCCTAGCCCATCATTCTCAATCGTTGATCCATTCACAATATACACCAAAATATTAGCTACACCTAATGCTCTAGTACGACCATAGTGCCTCACAATTGGTGCTTTATAAGAGAAGATGGAGACTCAAATTGAAAATAAAAATTGCATAAATAAATAGATAGGCCCTTCGCATAGGGAAGTAGTGATTTGTAGAGGTGCTAGCGCTTAAGTGTTTAAATTGATAGAGAAACAAATATTTTGGGTGGTATGCCTTTCCTGTCAACAAAAACGACTAAGCGATTTCAATATCTTTCCACGCTAGATACATCATAGGCAGTTCTCAAATAGAAAATAAAGTTTATTCCTTTTTCCACCATACTCTCACTTTCCATGGTTAGCCAAATCCCCGGTTGCCTTCCATACCAACACTTTCCAAGGAATTTATTATTTGACAATGTAAAGTAAATATTTTTTCTTTTTCATTTTGGGACTGGGCATCCCTATCACCGCCATACTCTTATGCAATGATAAGTGAATAAATACTCATCTTGAGAATAACACATCTATCATGGAAAAATATCGGTCACCCCTACCGTTTCTTGAGCGGTAAAAGGACACAAAAAGGAAAATTTATGTTTAAAGTTTAGAGATGGCATGCACAA
This sequence comes from Hordeum marinum, assembly GCA_022496015.1. Taxonomy (NCBI): domain Eukaryota; kingdom Viridiplantae; phylum Streptophyta; class Magnoliopsida; order Poales; family Poaceae; genus Hordeum; species Hordeum marinum. The sequence goes on from CM039673.1 coordinate 311,712,739, forward strand.
ATTTGCTTGGAACGGCATGGAAATACTGTATATAGGTAGGTATGGTGGACTCATATGACAAAACTGGTTTAAGAATTTTGGATGCACAGGTAGTATTTCTACTTAATACAAGTGAAGGCTAGCAAGAGATTAATAAGCATCCAACCAAAAAACAAAAAATCACATAAGTGAGCATTAAGCATAACTAACACCGAATAATGAACCATAAGTAGGATGTAATTTTGTAGCACAACTATTGACTTTTGTGCTTGCATAGGGAATGACAAACCTTACCGCAAATATTCTTACTAACATAATTACTCACTAACATAACTGACATATTACTATTGTCATGTCTCATAACTATTACAAAGAATCAAGTTTAATTTGTCCAATGATCTTAATGAGAGTTTTTATTATATCCCTCTTGAATATCTATCACTTTGGGACTAGTTTCATATATTGCAATTGCTTTTGACAAGATCACATGGATATAAGTGAAGAACTTGAGCATACAAGTTTCACCACACAAAATAATATAAGTGAAGCATGAGATAATTTCTTCAAAATTAATAACTCTCAAATTAATATAAGTGAAGCATGAGAGTATTTCTTCAAACATGCAAAATCACGCCGTGCTCAAAAAGATATAAGTGAAGCATGAGAGCAATTCCTTTCCTCAATAGATTTAAGTGAAGCATAAAGAGCAATTCTAGCAAATCATGGAATATTTTTTCTCTCTAAAATAGGTGTGTGCTGCAAGCATAAAAGCAAATAAAGCAAAGATACAAGACGCTCCAAGCAAAACTCATGATATGTGACGAATAAAAATATAGTTCCAAGTAATATACCGATGGTTGTTAGAAGAAAGAGGGGATGCCACTCGGGACATCCCCAAGCTTAGTTGTTTGTTACTCTTTGTATATTACCTTGGGGTGCTGTAGCATCGCCAAGCTTAGGCTCTTTTTACTCCTTATTCCTTCATCCATCGTGATCTTACCCAAAACTTGAAAACTACAATCACACAAAACTTGGCAAAATTCTCGTGGCATCCGTTAGTATAATAAAGAAAATTACCACTTTAGGTACTGTTGTAAACCCATTAATATTTTATTATTGCATTATACCTACTGTATTCTAACTTTACCAAGACTTATACCCCCTGGTACAAGCCATAGATTCATCAAAACAAGCACACAATGCAACAATAATAGAATCTATTTCAGACAGAATAGTCTGCAGTAATCTGTACTCTACCCATACTTCTGGAACTCTAAAATTTCTGAAACATTAGTAAAAATAAATAATTTGCATAGCAATACCGTGTTAAAATTTTAGCTCAATATCACGTTCCAGTAAAAAATGAAAATGCGTGCACTGGGAACAAAGTTTCTGTTTCAGAATTAGCATTGTTTCTAATCATCTTATGGATCATCCTAAAGGCATTACTTGGCAGAAACACTAAATAAAACATAAAAACATAATCATAACAGAATCATAATTGTGCAAAACACTCAAAAACAGAAAGCAAAAGATAAAAAAAATTAGTCATTGGGTTGCCTCCCAACAAGCGCTATCGTTTTACACCCCTAGCTAGGCATAACGCATAATTTAAAGTATTGTCATCCTTAGTTTTTGCCACTTTTATCAGGGCTTTCTCAAATCCGGGAGGTTATTTACGTTTCCCCACATTTTCAGGAGAAGAAACCATCTTGAGATCTAAAATATCCAAACGCTTATTGCAAAGAGTAATCAAAGTGTTCATGCGATTCAAGTTTCCCCCAATATGTTTAAGAGGATCATGATATTTTTGCAACTCAACCAAATGTTTTATGTAAATCACCCAATTTGTTTAGAATTTGAACCCCTTCTTTGTTGGAGATATGCCCTAGAGGCAATCATGTATGATGATATTTCCTATGTGTTTATGAATAAATATAGTCCTTGGGCATTATCATTGATGTGTATTAACAAGTATGTGACTTGTTTGTGAGACTATGCATTGTATGATGACTGTCCTAAATGGTCCCTAGTCGAAAGGGTTGTGTGGACGCGTAGCCAGTTAGACTAGCATATGACACGGTGGATGGTCCCATATCACTGACTAAGTAGCATTGGATGCTAGCCGGATAATATGGACTCAGAAAGGTCTGGTCAGATTCGACATAGTCGAATCTGAGTCGAGATAAGGTCTAAGTTGGACATACCCAGCTATGAGACATAGCGATAGGTCGTCTGTGAGTCTCTAGTACAACATATGTCCTATGTCCTAAGACCTGAGCTGGCGCATGTACTCGGGATGGTGACAGACTTGCTCTGGGCCGACCAAACGCTACTCCATGACTGGGTAGTTACAAAGGTAGGTTTTGGGCTTGTCCAGACCCATGCTGCGAGACATGGTCGAGCAAGATGGCATTTGCCCCTCCGATCAGGAGAGATATACTTTGGGCTCGTCGGGTGATCCGACCTTGATAAGCATGGCCATGCAATGAGGATTATGAGATAATCCGAAGTGTTGGTCGGATTCACCGGAACGAGAAAGAGGTTGTGCTGCAACAAGGATGACCATGTCGCCTTGTGCATGACAACATATATCATGTGGCAAAGGGAATAGAAATGTGAAGTACAGGTTTGCCTAACCAGCCTCATGAGACACTTGGAGTCAGCACGCCTTGCTAGGGGCCGCTACTGACTGGTCGAGCCGGATGTGATCTGACTCGCGACCAAGTGAACGAGAACCTAAGGGGTCGTGCGCTTAAGGGATGGAACATGTGGGCTTTAGGATCCGTGTGAGGCTCAAGAGTTGAGCCCGCGCCGGATGCCTATATATAGTGGAGGTACGACACACCCATCCGGTTGATCGCTTTGGCGCCGTCATTAGGGACTTGCTTGTGTTTCAAATAGCCACCTCCACTCGCTGCCGCCGGCTGTGTCATCGGACCTAGCAGTCCGCCGCACGGTGTTCCTCCTGCACGCGCGGATACCGTTAGAGGCGGTTCACCTGCACCACTCCGGCGAACCTGTACGGGGAATCCGGCGACTGGCGGTTCGAGGGAGATCGGATCGGCTATTAGAGGGAGATCGGATCGTCTGTTCGTGAGAGATCGGACGAGGAGGAGACGGACCACATGAACATGCTGCCCCAACTCTACTTCCGCTGCACAACACTGCACGTCTAGTGGTAACAATCCGTGATCCATCTCCGTAGCATGTTCTTGGTTTTTTTACACATAGGAAATTTTTGATTTGCATGAGATGCACCTACAATAGAACCCAACAGTGCTATCTGTAGCGACCCGACCTGGAAAGGTCAAGCCTCTGTGTGTTCTATGCCATCCCTGGATCAGTATTCTGGCACACACACTACATCAATGTATATATCAAAGTGCAATCACATGTAATTAACGTAAAACTGATATATACCTTAAAATCTCGACGGAAACAGTCAACGGGAGTGGAATCCCAATAACACCAACGAAATGTTGAGTGCAGACCGTAACCCTGAATCGTACTCTTACCCGTCGTAGAGCTTATCTGCAACATAAGACGTTGCAGCTGTGTAGGTCAGTACATTGAATGTACTGACAAGATCACCATAGTAGAAACAGAAGATAAATACTATTCTATATGCAATAAGGCTTTGTGGCTCTGTGTCTGAGTTTTTGCAGAAAAGCTGGTTTTATTTTCTTTTCCTACAACAAAGGAATATCCGGAGTTTCACTATACAGTTACCTAACAAGACATGGTTCCGCCAACCAATGTCCTAATGCCCACAAGTATCATAAGTTGCCCACAATTAATTATCAGTCCAGTGTTGAGAGTTCAGAGATAGATCCAAGTCTAGAGGCTCAAATTGTCTGTAACCGGGGACACGGCTAATCGATTAGGTTTAACTCTGCAGAGTGTTGTGTACTTTACCCACAAGATTCGTTCCCTCCTGGTAAGTCCTCGCACTGCCGGGTGTTTGAGAATAGGATGAACAAAACATGGTCTTTCAGAGTGTTTCCCTGACTACTGTCAGTGCCCATCCTTTCCTAACGTCGACTACATCTCGTAGCACTGCCCAACCAGAGTCACAACAAAGATCAACCAAGCCAGAGCCCATAATCACTTGTGGCTACACAGGTAAGCTTCCGGGCATAAAGTATTCATCCGTCTCTTTGAGTCTGGGTGAAGCTTTCCGCAAGATGTCATGGCACTTCTCCATGCATCCCGGCCATCCACTAGGTACTCCAGGGATGCCCAATCAACCATCCTTCACCCAGTAGTGTGTATTGAAAAACTTGTTTCTCGAATCTCGAAGTCTTGAGGTCTTGAAGATGCAGGACTTGAAGATGCCTTCATGAAGTTGTCGTCTTGACGTAGAGTCCTCCTTCTCACACCACTCACGAACACTCATACCAAACCCCGACTACTTTAGCATAGCATAAAAATAACTAACGTTCCCGGGGCTTTAGTAATAAGTGGTGGGTTCCTACCTCATGCATTCTACTCAACTACAAGAATTTTCAATAACACCATGGGAGGGATTTGTTGAATGATGTCACTACATGCAATAAAACATAGGTATGAACAAAATGGTCAAAGTGAACTTGCCTGTACTGTTGATGAAGATAATATCGCTCTTACAAAATTACTTGATAGACTATTTGTCACTCTTCGGTGAAAATCAATATAATCAAACATTGCATTCATATAAGCAATCATACTAGCAATCAATTCTAACAATCAAAAAGTAACACAAAACCAAGAGCAACAAGGTTGTGATGAAGGAAATACTTAAGACAAAAACTCAAAACAACAAGGTTTCAGCAACACAACTAAGGTTGGTTTTCTCTACAAGTAAATTCTGTTTTCAAAAGTGAAACACAAAAACAATGTAAAATATAACAAAATTATTTTAGTAAATATTTTACTAGCAAAAAGAATTACTTTTGGAGAACAAGTAAAAATTATAAAAACAACATTCTAAACAACATAGGTATTTGCCTAATAAACTTAACAATAAAAAAACAAATGAAATATTAAAATAACAGAAAACAAAATATATAACACTAAGTTAACAGAAAGTGAAACTAATAAAACAATTTAAAAAATATTTTCAAATAAGAAATCAAACTAGCAAATGGAAATCAATTACAAGTTATAATGAAACTAGAATTGATTTCATGCTATAAAAATAATAAATGACATAAAAATAAACTTGGTTGAAATACTACTGCTAACTAACAGAAAACAAGGTAAACTTGTCAACTAATATAAAAGAAAATAAATTGAAACAATTTAAAACAAAAGAACTAGAAATAAACCTAACAAGAACTAAAAAAGAATCTGTTTTGTTAAAAATACTAATTTAAATTATTCTAAAAATTCACAAGTTATACCTAATGTTAAATAAAGTCACTAGTGACAAGTAGCAAAAAGAATCAACTCAAAATAAATTTTTAAACTCAAAATATTCAGGAAAATAGGATTTGAATTAAAATCTGTTTGAATCAATTTTAAATTATTAAAATTTGGTCAAACTTGATATCTACAGAAACTAGAATAAATTTGTGACATGATCCAAAAAGAATCAAATTAAAATAATTAAAAACATAAAATATATAAAGAAAACAAAATCAGAAACTATTCTGTTTCAGAAAATAAAACAAAAAATAAAATCCTAATCTAACGAATAGGGGTGCTACATGGTGCTTTCTCATTGGCTACGGGGTGTGCGCTGCGGCGGCTAACGAGCAAACGGCCATCAACTAAAGAAAACACTTCGGCCTACTTAAAAATGAATAAAACCGACTGGTTTATTGGAACTAAACCGGATTGAACGAACCGGTACGCTGGGGATCTAATCCTAGCCCTAGATCTACGATCGAACGGCTAAAAGAGAGAGAGAGGGGCTCACAGAGGAGGGGTCGCTGGCGATGGAGTTTCTCCGGCGAGGCAGGGACTCGACGGTGCTTGTGGAGGTGGCTCCGGTGGTTGGGGATGGCGTCTGAGAGGTCCTGTCGACGGCGGCGGACCTCCGTCGTCCGTTGGTGGCGTCGGCGAGGCGAGGGGGCGTCGGAGTTGAGTGGCACGAGCTCTTAGAGCTTCGGGAGGTGGCCCGCTCCGGCGAGGTCGTCGACGTGGGTGCTCTAGTGGGTCTGGGGTCCAGGCGAGGGGATGGGGAGGTGCGGGCGAGCGAGGGTGAGTAGGTGGTGGGCTCGGGAGGCGGTGAGGGGGTCAGGGTGATGCGGTGGTGCGGCAATCGGCGCGGCGGCTCGGTCGAACTCCGGCGAGATCGTCGGCGAGCACAGGGGCACGAGAGTTGGGGTTTGGCCAAAAATCGAACAAGGCCGAGCTCCTCTATTTATAGGCGGCCTCGGTGGTCATCGAAAGGAAGGGAGCCGTCGAGGGGATCGGACTCCGGCGAGATCTTCTCGGGAGTGAATGGAGGGAGCGGAAGGAGGAAGGTGAGTGCAGGGTTAGTGGGATCGGACGGTGGGGCCGGGACGTCAGAGAGAGAGGGAGAGGGCGCAGCATCGGTGGCCGGTGCGGAGGGATTTCGGGAGGGGGTTATGGGCAGGTGGGCCGGTGGACTTTCCTAATTATAAGATTTTTCCTTTTATTAATTTCCAGAGCATTGAAATCTCATTTATAGCCATCAATATATTTCCAACAAATAAAGATATATATATATATATATATCAAATTGATCAGGAAAATAAATTCTATTTAATTAACATTTTTCCTCTGTCAAAATGAATACTTTAAAAAAAATTATTTTCAAAAAATGCCTAAATTGGTTTTAATTCTTTTTGCAAATAATTTTCAAAGAACCCCCTGGGTTTTATGGTTCAAATACTTCACAAAATAACCCCTGCTTTGGAGTGTCACATTACTCCTCTCAAAATTTGTCAAGGGTTTTGAATTCTTTCAAACTTTAAATTGGAAATTCAAATATGAAAAGAACACCATTTCAGGATTTTTCAAATAGTTTTCAAATTCACTTTCCAAATATTTTTATATTGAATAAGTCATGTCATCTTCTCTCACTTATTTGAAAAGTATTAAATTTGAAATCAAACACAAAGGGGAAAGTCATTTTATTCCCTCTCATTCAAAAGTTTTTTTTCAAAAGTTTCAAATTTCACTCAATTTCAATCACTCAAGCAAACAAACATTTCATTCTAATATTTATTATAACATTCCAAAATTTGGGATGGTACACCATCAGAGCCTCTGTTATAGGATCTGGATTCAGATTGGATGCATATTAGATATGTGGAGGCGGTGGATGAGATCTGTCGTCATTCATGAGATCGGCTATGTGCATGGTTGATGAGATCAACTGCACATCGGGATCACTGAGGCTATGTTTTCTGTCAATCGGAATCGAAGAGGTCATGACACAACCTACCCCTACCAGTTGGTTTCCGCCATCGGGGTTAACTATGGAACATAAATCCGAATTGGGTTCACGATTATTGATTAGATCAGTCAGATTAGAAAATTTGGCGTGATCCGAATCGGGATCGCCGTGTGCATAGCACCTTATATTTCGTACACGATTACACAAACCGGTAGAATGTGATTTTGTGCATAAGTTTATTTTGCAGGTTTGATGTGAATAGTATGGCTCATATGTATGTGATGCATGTGTGTAACTTTACATGACCTGTGTGTCATGATTGTCAGCCGGCAGGAGCCACTGTGCTGTCTTTATATTGTATAACGACATGCGTGTCAACTTGTGATTCTATGTAAATTCATTACTAGTTGTAGTAGTTGGAGGACAGAGATCAAGTTCAAAGCTTTGGTGTCCCGGCATGACGAACAAGATGGATTTCCTCCTTGGTCATCGGAGTAGGAGACGGCCATGGAAGGACGCCCATGAAGGTCCATACTATTTCACATATTTATGTTTATATGTGATGGATATTGCTTCTTATTTCTATGCATGTTAGTATGGTAGAAAGATCCCTCATTAATATCAAGCATATTTCCATTCCGGATGTTGCACCTTCGCACGTCAAGTACGTCTGGTAGTGGGATCATAAAATTGAGGTGCTACTAGGTATCCTTGAACTAGAGGGTTCGTGTCGGACATGGACATGCACTGCATCAGGTTAACTTGACAAGGCTATCAAAACAGTTTTGGTCCTTGTGGCAAATAAGGTTGGGAGCCAGGGTGTAGGATACCTACCCGACCGACAGGAGTCGTATGGAGATACGATTAGCAAGGTGTTGCTTACCGGATAGACAAGTTGGCTAGTAGTGATGCTAAAGCTCACTAGTCGCTCGCGCTAGACGGGTCTTGAACCACCGAGAGTTTGTGGAGGGATGCTAACTTCAGTGGGAGTAGTTATGTTTAATGCTTGAATTACTCTACATAAACACATTGCTTAGTGATTGCATATTTTCTGTGGTAGATCAATGGAACCAGCTGCTCAACCCAACTTTGCATTGAAATCAATTCTGGAAAAGGATAAACTGAATGGAACAAACTTTACCACCTGGTATAGAAATTCGAGAATTGTTCTCAAGCACGATAAAAATAAACATGTTCTAGAGGATCCACTTCCAGGGGAACCTACCGAGAATGCTAATGCCACAACCAAGAATGCCCACTAGAAACTCGTTGATGAATCAAACGAGATCAACTACCTCATGATGGCTTTTATGGAGCCTGATTTGCAATAGAATTTCGAAAACATTCAGGCTTTCGATATGATCGAGAGTTTGAAGAGCATGTTTCAGGTGCAGGCCAGGACCAAGAGGTTCAACGTCTGGCAATCCTTGATAGATTGTAAGCTGAAAGAGGGTGATCCACTGAGCCCGCATGTGATCAAGATGATCGAGTACGTGCAACCTTTGGATCGGTTAGGCTTCCCACTTGGGGACGAGCTGTCTACGGATGCAATTTTGGGTTCTCTTCCACATGGCTATGGGATGTTCGTCTTGAACTATCATATGCACGATATGGATAAGAAGCTCACTGAATTGCTTGGGATGCTCAAGGTGGCAGAGCAAGATATTAAGAAAGGAATGCAATAAGTTTTGATGGTGCACAACTCGGCTAAGTTCAAGAAGAGTTGGTCCAAGAAAAAGGATAAGGCAAATGGAACGAAGAAGGTTGTCTCTGCCGCTGAGCCGAAGTCAGGACCAAACTCGAAGACCATTTGCTTTCATTGCAAGGAAGCTGGTCACTGGAAGAGGAACTGTAGCAAGTGGTTTGCTGAGCATGGAAAGAAGGCCGGAGATTCTTCTTCATGCAAAGGTACACTTGTTACATATGTTATAGACATTTACCTTGCTGACATACCTAGTAGCTCTTGGGTATTTGATACTGGATCGGTTGTTCACATTTGCAACTCGATGCAGGGGCTGGTAAGAACTAGGCGTGTGGCACAAGGGGAGATTGACATCAGGGTCGACAACAAAGCAAGAGTTGCTGTGTCGGAGGTCGGCATGATGCAGCTCAAGCTTCCTTTTGGATTTATTTTGGAATTGAATAATTTTTATTACATTCCCACACTTAGTTGGAACATTATTTCTGCCTCATGCTTGATGAGTCAATGTTATGAATTCAATATAAAGGACAATGGTTGTTCATTTTATTTGAATGGAATGTTCCATGACTATGCACCCATAGTAGATGGGATATTTATTTTAAATCTAGAAACGGAACAAGTCTATAACGTGAATGTCAAGAGGCATAAGCCTAATGAGATAAATCGGACATACTTCTGGCATTGCCGGCTTGGACACATTAGTCTGAAATGCATGAAGAAGTTCCATGATGATGGACTCCTAACTTCGTCCGATATCGGGTCGTTCGAGACATGCGAATCATGCTTGCTAGGCAAGATGACTAAGTCTCCTTTTGCAAAGAGTTGTGAGAGGGCGTCCGAGTTGTTGGAGCTTATCCAAAGTGATGTGTATGGTCCAATGAGCACAACGACCAGAGGTGGCTATCAGTACTTCGTGACTTTTACCGATGACTTGAGTAGATATGGATATATCTATTTGATGAGTCACAAGTCAGAAACTTTTGAAAAGTTCAAAGAGTTTCAGAACAAGGTTGAAAATCAGCTTGACAAGACGATAAAACTTCTACGATCAGATCGTGGAGGTGAGTACATGAGCCAGGAGTTTGATAATCATCTGACAAGCCGAGGTATAGTACCTCAGCTCACACCTCCGTATACGCGCCATAGAAACGGCGTGTCAGAACGGAGAAATCGAACCTTGTTGGACATGGTCCGATCAATGATGAGCAACTCAGATTTACCCTTGTCATTCTAGGGATACGCTCTAGAAACTACAACTTTCACACTTAATAGGGCACCATCAAAATCCGTAGACAAGACACCACATGAGATGTGGACTGGGAAGAGTCCTAGTTTGTCCTTTCTAAAGATTTGGGGTTGTGAAGCATTTGTGAAGCGACTCATGTTGGACAAGCTTACACCCAAGCCGGATAAATACATATTCGTGGGATAACCGAGGGGAACCTTGGGATATAACTTCTACAATCGAGAAGAGAACAAAGTGTTTTTGCTCAGAATGAGGTTTTCCTAGAGAAAGAGTTTCTCAGTCAGGAGGCTAGTGGGAGAATGGTGCGACTCAAAGAAATTCGAGAGCCACTCCGGGACAACTCGGTTAGTGATCAGATCATGCCAGAGTAAGTCAGAGAACCCGTAGTGGAGTCGGCACCAGAGCCACGGAGGTCGGAAATATTGCGCAAAGTGCACGACGTTTTGTTGCTAGAAAGCGACGAGCTGGTTATACGTCTCCGACGTATCTATAATTTTTGATGATGGCATGCTATTATATTATCTGTTTTGGATGTTTTATATGCATTAATATGCTATTTTATATTATTTTTGGGACTAACCTATTAATCTAGAGCCAAGTGCTAGTTTTCTTTTTTCCTTGTTTTTGAGTTTTGCAGATATGGAATATTAAACGGAGTCCAAACGGAATAAAACCTTCGGAAGGAATTTTCTCGAAGGAAACAAGTCATCCAAGCTTGGAGTGCACGTCAGGGGAGGTTCTAGGGCACCACAAGCCTGCTAGGCGCGGGCCCCCTGGGCACGCCTAGTAGGCTTGTCGCCTCCTGGCAGGTCTCCTAAGCCTAATTCTTGGCCTATAAATACCCAAATATTCTTGCAACATCAGAAAGAGCCACACAAATACTTTTCTGCCGCCGGAAGCCTCCGTTCCCGAGAGATCCAATCTTGGAGCCTTTTCCGGTAATCTGCCAGAGGGGTTTCGATCACGGAGGGCATCTACATCAACTCCATTGCCCCTTAGATGATGCGTGAGTAGTCCACCATAGACCTACGGGTCCATATCTAGTAGCTATATGTCTTCTTATCTCTCTCTTTTATCTTCAATACCATGTTCTTCATGATCTTTATGGAGATCTATCCGATGTAATCCTCTTTTGCAAAAATAAACCGATGAACATCGGCTACCAAACCTACCATCACAACCGCAAAGTCCACCTTTAGGAGTAGAGATTCAAAGAATTGATACTAAAAACATTGCAATCATGCTCATCACTCAAAGATTTAGTGCCAACCATTTTAATAACTTCTTCTTCTAACACTTGAGCACAATTTTCCTTTCCATCATTTTCACGAAAGATATTGAAAATATGAAGCATACGAGGCAACCTCAATTCCATTTTTTGTAGTTTTATTTTATAAAACCAAACTAGTAATAAATTAAAAGATTCAATTGCAAGATATAAAGATATACATTCAAGCACTCACCTCCCCGGCAATGGCGCCAGAAAAGAGCTTGATTTTTACTACACAACCTTCTTCTTGTAGACTCGTGTTGGGCCTCCAAGAGCAAAGTTTTGTAGGACCGTGGCAATTTTCCCTCAATTTGATGAACTAAGGTTTATCAATCCATGGGATGTGTAGGATGAATATGGTCTCTCTCAAACAACCCTGCAACCAAATAACAAAGAGTCTCTTGTTTCCCCAACACACCCAATACAATGGTAAATTGTATAGGTGCACTAGTTTGGCGAAGAGATGGTGATACAAGTGTAATATGGATGGCAGATATAGGTTATTGTAATCTGAAAATATAAAAACAGCAAGGTAACAAATAGTAAACAGCGAGCAAAATGTTGTATAAATGCTTGGAAACAAGGCCTAGGGTCCATACTTTCACTAGTGCAATTTCTCTCAACAATACTAACATAGTTGAATCATATGTAAATACCTCTCGTGTGACAAAGAGTTCACTCCAAAGTCATAAATAGTGGAGAACTAACGAAGAAATTATTGTAGGGTACGAAACCAACTCAAAGTTATCTTTTTCGATCAATCTTATGAGCTATCCATATACGTGTCACAAACAGCCCTAGAGTTCGTACTAAAATAACACCTTAAGATACACATCAACCAAAACCCTAATGTCACCTAGATACTCCAATGTCACCACAAGTACCCATGGGGTTGATTATACGATATGCATCACATAAAGCTTGCGGTACATCAAGCTCATGTCATCTCAAGAACACGAGAGAGAGAGAGATCAAACACATAGCTACTGGTACATACCCTCAGCCTCGAGGGTGAACTACTCCCTCCTCGTCATGGAGAGTGTCTGGATGATGAGGATGGCCGCCGGTGATGGTTTCCCCCTTCGTCAGGGTGCCGGAACGGGCTTCCGATTGGTTTTTCGTGGCTTTGGAGGCTTGCGGTGGCAGAACTCCCGATCTAGGTTTCTTTTCAGAGGTTTCTGTATTTATAGGAATTTTTGGTATTTGGAATCACGTCAAGGGGTGCCACGAGGCGGTGACAAGCCTATTAGGCGCGACCAGGGGGGTGGTCTCGCTTGACAGGCATGCGACCTCCTCGTGGCTCTTCTGGCCCAACTCCAATGCTTCGGGGCTCTCTTTTGGTCTAGAAAAAATCATACTAAATTTTCAGCCCATTCCGAGAACTTTTATTTCTGCACAAAAAATGACACCATGGTATTTCTGCTCAAAACAGCGTCAGTCCGGGTTAGTTCTAATAAAATCATACCAAAATCATATAGAATTATTGTAAACATGGCATGAATACTTTATAAATTATAGATATGTTGGAGACGTATCAAGATGTACTGTTGGCTGACCCGAAAACTACAGATCTGAAGAACTCCTTTTCCACATCGTGCCCTTCCACTACGACTACCATGCCCTCCTAGGATGTGATGCCTTCACCAGGTTTTAGGCAATACCACATTACGGGTATGTGAAACTTAAAATGCCAGGACCAAATGGTGTGCTCACAATCATCAATGACCCCAATAGAGCTCTCCGGACTGAGAATAAAACATCATCCCTCTCCCTCGAGGTACCAGCCGAGACTGTCGCCGCAAAAGATCTAACAACGCACCGCTCCATCATGGATAAGGATGACATGGTCCTCGGAAAGCAGCCAAAGTCTACTTCCTTCAAGCCTGTAGACGAGATCATCAAATTCCAGGTCCATCCAGCGGACCCCAACAAAACGGCGTGCATCAGAGCCCAGCTAGACCCTGCGATCGACGAAGCACTACGTGCATTCCTTTGCGAAAATTGGGACATATTTGCCTGGCATCCCTCAGACATGTCGAGAATCCCACAGGAGTTGGCCGAACATAGTCTAAATATAATAGGTGGCTTCAAGCCCATCAAATAGGCCTTGTGCCGATTCTTTAAACCCAAGAGTCAAGCTACGGGTGAAGAGCTCGCCAAATTACTCGAAGTCGGGTTCATCCGAGAAATCAAACATCCCGAGTGGTTAACAAACCTGGTCATGGTGCCCAAGAAGGACAGATCTTGGCGACTATGTGTCGATTTCAAAGACCTCAATAAGGCTTGCCCCAAAGATCCCTTCCCTTTACCCCGCATAGACCAGATCATCGATGCAACTGCTGGACATGATTCACTATGTTTCCTCAATGCCTACTCCATATACCATCATATTAAAATGAAGGAATCCGATCAGGCCGCAACCGCATTCAACGCATGCGCAACATACCAGCGTATGATTCAAACATGCCTAGCTAAGCAAATTATCAAAATAGTTGAAGCCTATGTGGACGACGTGGTCAGCAAGACCTAACACGCCGGTTAATTGGTTGGTGACCTTTGACAAATATTCACCAGTCTGGTGGAATATGACATATGACTTAACCCGAACAAGTGTGTCTTCGGAGTCCCAACCGGGAAATTACTCAGATTTATCGTCTCACATAGGGGAATAGAGGCCAACCCTGCTAAAACTCGAGCCCTATCCCAACTTGCCATTCCCACACAGCTAAAACACGTCCAAAGACTAGCAGGCTGCATCACGGCCTTGAGCCGCTTCATCTCCCGACTTGGAGAAAAAGCCCTGCCCCTTTACAGGTTGCTGAAACAAACTAAAAACTTCGAATGAACCGATGAGGTGGCAACCGCACTGGAGGAGATTAAAACGTTGCTAGCCAGCAATCCCATCTTGACAGCACCCGACGCTGGGAAACCGATGTTACTATATATCTCGACCACCAACCAAGTTGTCAGCGCTGTCCTCATTGTAGAATGAGAAGCTGAGGGTCACAAACTCCAAATACAAAAGCTAGTTTACTATGTATCTGAGGTGCTCACTCCATGCAAATGCAGATACCTGCACTATCAGAAGATAGCCTACACGATATTCATGGCATCACACAAACTCCGCCACTATTTTCAAGAGTGTGTGGTCACTATAGCATCCGAGGTACGCCTAAATGACATAAGCAACAACAAAGACGCCACCGGCCGTATAGCCAAATGGGCCATCAAACTCCTTTCATTCAAGATTACCTACAAGCCGTGTCGAGCTATCAAGTCTCAAGTGTTGGCCGTCTTCCTCACCGAATGGACAGAAGCCGAACTCCCTAGAGAGTACAACACTTACGCCCATGGAACAATGTACTTCGATAGATCTAAAACCCACGTTGGACTGGGGGCTGGAGTCATCCTAACATCCCCCATCGGAGACAATGTCTGGTACATGCTTTAGATCATGTACGCGGACTCCAACAACGCGGTGGAATACGAAGCACTGCTGCATGGATTACGAATGGCAGCGTCTATGGCCATACAACAACTTGAAGTATGAGGAGACTCAAACCTTGCTATATCACAAATCAATGGCGAGTTTGACGCTAAGAATCCCAAAATGGTGGCATATAGAAATGTCGTACTAAGAATTTCCACGCAATTCGAAGGACTAGAGTTCCACCATGTCTCTAGAGACAACAACCAAGCCGCCAATGTCCTCGCTCGTCCGGGTGTGAAATGCGACTCTATGGCCAAGAACACATTCTTAGAAAGACTCCTCAAGCCATCCGTGGTATGGCAGGACGAGAATACCAGTGTAGGAACAAATGGGGCGGAACAAGTTATCCCTCACTCCCGAACCAGATGAACATATAATAGGTGGGTCTAAAGTCAAGGAAACACCTTCTGCTCATGAGGTTGTGGCGGAGATCGCAGCATGGACCAAGCCCTTCATGTCCTACCTTCTATGCAAGGAGCTTCCTGATGACCAAACTGAGGCACGGCACATAGTTCACCAATCAAAAGCCTACAAGGTACACAAGGGCGATCTATATAAGAAAATAACCACGAGAATACTCCAACAGTGCATCTCCGAAGAAGAGGGGAAGGAGCAAGGTGCATGCTGGCATGTGTGGATATCACGTGGCAGCAAGGGCCCTGGTAAGCAAGGCCTTTTGGCCCGGGTTCTTCTAGCCCACCGCTCGAGCGGATGCCCAAAAACCCGTCCAACATTGCGTGGGATGCTAGCTCTTCGCAAATCAAAGTCACATGCCCCTAACGTCTCTTCGGACTATTCCAATCACATGGCCTTTTGCGGTCTAGGGGCTAGACATGGTCGGGCCACTTAAAGGGGGGGACCCACAATAAGAAGTACCTCCTGGTCATGGCAGACAAGTTCACCAAATGGATTGAAGCAAAACCTATAAGCTCAGCTAGGTCCGGATTGGTCATTGATTTCATATCTGAAGTGGTACATAGATATGGTGTACCCCATAACATAATAACAAATAATGGGTCCAACTTCACAGCCCAGGTGGTAAAGGACTAGTGCGCTAACCTGGGCATCAAGCTCGACTACGCTTCAGTGTATCATCCACAGACCAATGGACAAGTCGAACATGCCAATGGTCTCATCATGAGTGGTATCAAACCCCGTATGGTCCGATCTCTTCAAGAATCTGACTGCCATTGGGTGGAGGAGCTCAACTCCGTACTATGGGCATTACGCACAACACTGAACAGATCAACATGTTACATGTCGTTCTTCATGGTATATGGTGCCGAAGCGGTCCTCTCGTGTGACATCATTCATGATGCTCCTAGGGTTTGTATGTATGAAGAATAGGAGCCCAAACTGGATTGGCAGGATGACTTAGACGCCTTGGAGAGGGAGAGGGACATATCTCGGGCCCGGTCCACCTTCTACCAGCAGCAAGCTCGAAGGTATCAAAGCAAAGAGGTCTGGGCGAAGGCATATAATGCGGGCGAACTGGTATTACGACTTCCCGAGAAGCAAAAGCATAAAATCAAACCCAAATGGGAGGGACCCTTCGTAATCGATGAAGTGTTGATAGGAGGGGCTTACCGCCTCCGCAACCCACATGATAGTCGCCTCGAGCCAAACCCATGGAACACAGCTCGGCTTCGACGCTTCTACAGATAGACCGATGTCGCCACTCCCTTCCCGAAACTATTGTATCCGCGTTTTTATAAGTTTTTATGTTTTATTCTCATAGGATTGCTTAGATTCTCCTAAGTTATGTTCGGCTTAATTGAATTATAATTAATTCTCCATTGACGCATGACTATCATACCCGGGAATACCTGGCGGCTTCTTTAAAAGCCAATTCAGCTATATTTTTACACCATGTGCATCCTTCCATAGTCGTTTTTTCACCCCTATATGCATCAATTGCACTTAAGTTTATTGCCAAACCGGGTTGCCTCGCTCCTGTGGTGACCCTCTACATTCCCTAATGTTCGGCTAGAGGGTAAAGGGAGCACCTCTACGATTGTTATGACTGGGTCATCTGGGCTCGTACATCAGACGGGTGAAGCCAAAGGTAGCACTCTTAAGAAGCAAATTGATCGGCCATGACGAGGAAAGCTGTCATAAGTGTTCTCCACCACCATCTTTGATTTCTCTCATGACATAGCTCCTACTTGCCCAGTTTTGGGTACACAACTAGGACATCTGCGGTAAACACGGAAGTCCATAGAAAGGAACCCATTAAGGAACTAATTTCTTCGGAAGATGTTTCTTACGTTAAATGGTAATATAACATACCCCTACAGTGTGTGTTTTGTTTGTTCAAACCACATGGCTGGATTGCCTAATTCCCTACAATATGATTTCCTGCTACTCCAGGACATATAACACGGAACACTCCCTAGTCATTGACAAGGGAGGCAGAAGACGATGGCTAGGTTAAGACAACATTTATAACACGGATGGAACTAATAAGGTGCGAAGTACATAGTTACATAGAACCAAAATATTAAGTAGATCGGTCGAGGCCATCTATAAGGACGTCCAAGGAGTAGTCCTCTTGAGAGAGATGAGCGGCTGGCATGACTTGATCGTAGACCAGGTGAAGGGGTATTTCCCGCCCGTCGGGCACCGCTGGCCCAACCCGGGCTAGGTGTTCTGGGTTGAGCTTGGTGAAACGGGTCTTCACCATGGCGCACGCCTCCCGAGCTCCCTCCCAACAGGCAGACATCTTCCATAGCCCAAAACGGCTTCGGGCTCCCCTAAGCTGCTCCACGAGTTTGTCCATCCCTTTGGAGGTGTCTTTGCCGGCCAGAGTGCTCTTATCATGCACCTCATGGCCTTCCTAGATCATTCGTTCACTATGTCCAGCTCCTTCAACAGATCCCCACCAAAAGAGTCGATCTTTTCTTCTAGAAGACCACTCAAGAGGCCTACGCATGACAAGGAGCACATTACTTACATACTACAACAAAGAGCATTCTATGGCACTCCAAGTTAGAAGTTTGCTTACAGAACATGCCGCCTTTCAACCTCTGGTTTTCCTCTTGGGTCCGTGCCAATTGATTCTTCAAGCTCTAAATTTCCTAGGTTGACGTTGGTTTTCCCCTTTGAGCTGGCGTGTTTCTCATGACATCACTCCAACACGGGGACATTAGCCTGAAGTTGAGATTCGGCATAGCGCTAAGCCTCACGAGACGCGTCCAGATACCTTTGCATCTGGCTTATGGATTCAACTGCTACACAACAAGACATCGTTGGAGATGGCAATCCCGATTTTTTACAAGCACCTAGCAAAGTACCCATTTTCTTATAATGTGCTTCTCTGATAAACTTTTTGACCTCCTCCCGTTTAGCTTTAGCGGCCTTCACCTTCGTCTAACTGGATTCAAGATCCTTGGACAAATTCTTGCTCCCTTAAAGCCCGCACAAGGACAACACTATGTTCAAACCCTTAATTCGGCTGTCCCGACCAAATCAAGGGCCGGGGGTTATAGAGTTAGGACCAATGTTCGGTTGCCAAAACCAACTACTTACCTGCGTATTGAAAGACATTATTCGGGAAGCTCCTTCAAGGCCTGCCCGGGCGGCTCCAAGGTGAGCGTCCACGGAACTGAGAGCGTTAAACTCCTGGTCAGAAAACACCATATAGCATAAGGACTATTTCCGGTGCCGATGATTCATCGCGCTCTCAACATCAGAATTGGTAACTGAGACTCCCCCGGAGTCCTTGGGAAGTTGATCTGCTACGAGGATTTCCGCATCAGATCCCACAGGGACTAAGGACTCTGGGGGATTACGGTTGTCTTCTGCCCCGATGACGTCTTCGGGTTGCTTTGCTCGCCTCCTATGTATCCTGATGAAAAAGATTATGAATAACTATGGCACTAATAGCGAAAGGGAGGAGTTGGATCAAATACTTTTTGGTAGGGGTCGCTGGCGATGTATTTTCTGATGTCGCCCCTCATTTAGGTCTCCCGCCTGCGTCTGGCGCGGGCCCTGTAGGAGTGGTTTGGGGAGGAGTTCGGTGCGTGGTCCAATGACCCTTGGGGGTATTAGTCGGCATTCTAGGAGCGACGTGAGGCTTACGCCCCTTCTGGGATGAGGGTTTCTTCCTGCTCGTAGTTGAACAAGCAAGGGTCTGGGGATAATCGACCATGAGGGACACTTTGTGTTCATCAACACTCTGCTAGTAATAGATCCCGTCTTCGAAGATCATTAAAGTTTCCGGGTCATCATGGAATTTGGGATCACCATCCCTGTCATAATTCTCTGGTTGGGGAGCAGGACAATTTATTGTCTCGACCAAACGTCTCCACTTTTTTAAAGAAATGCGGAAGTTTCCAATGTTAGAACCAAGAATAAGCATCTGGAATTCAGAGGTTTAAGTTTGACTTACCCATTCGATGGGGTTGTAGCTGGAAAAGCCCTCCTTGCTTGTCAGGCATGCGAATTCTTGTTTGTCCCCCTTGAAGAGGTCGGCCAGGATGACGGCTAGTGCCTCCTGATTATCCAACCTTTGATGGTGGGAACGGGTAGCATCGCTCGTCCCATTGTAGCACCATAGGGGGTTGCGTTAGTTCTTGAAGTGGCTGGACGCATCGGTAAATAGCCATGGCCATCACGTCAATGATGGTGAGCTTGTTGTGAGCTAGCAAGTTCACCTTGGCTGACATGCGTTTTACCTCGGACCTATCCTCTTGGGAAGGACTCTTCAGTTGCCAGTTGGATCACTTCTTCAAATAAGCCTCGGAGTACTCAGGTAAACCTCTCCGAGCTAGATCGAATAAAGGAACATCTTTGATATAAAATGACTCCGAGGACCACTCTTTCTTCAGGGTCCCTTTAGGATACCCCGTTCCGGCTATGCGCCATACCTTGGCTCCGCCCACTTCCCGAATAGTCCCTCTCCTAGTTTGGGGAATGAGGCAGAAATATTTTTCGCCACGAATCAAACTGAGGCTCGTAGCCCAGGAACATCTCACAAAGGGCCACGAAGCCTGAGATATTGAGGATTGAGCCGGGAGTGAGATTGTGAAGCTGAAGGCCATATAATTATAGTAGACCTCTCAAGAGGGGATGGATGGGGAATCCAAGGCCATGCAAAAGGAAGGAGACGAAACAAACCCTCTTGTCCCCTTGATGAGTGGGGAAGTTCTCGAGAAAGGCCTTGCCGTTTGCAGAAGTTAACCCTTCATGGGTGGGTGTTAGATCCGAGTGGGGGAGCTACCCTTGCACCTCAAGGTCGTGCAGTTGAAGACGAGAGATGGAGAAACTTCCCAGTCTCCTGGAAGGGGACCGAACGGGCGCGAGGATGAGCCTAGGCCGCTTGCGATCTCTCTGCGCTCGCGTGCTTTAGGGCTTTTAGGTAGAGATGCGAGAAAGGATGTTACCTATGAAGGATATGGTGTATTTAAATAAAGACCTTTCTGATCTGCCAGAAGCGGTTTTGCAAAGTACTACTGGGTCACCTTTCTTTATTCTACGAGGGACTCGAGGGCAGCCATTGGTCTTTGTGAAGGGAAATTAATGCTGTGGGTCACGTGACGCTTTGACAGTCAGGGGGTTGTCGGTGGCCACGCTGTTGTTCTACAATGCAGAAAAGCTGACTTGAAATCTGCCGAACATAGAAGGAACTCACTGATACGTCTCCAATGTATCTATAATTTTTGATGGTGGCATGCTATTATATTATCTGTTTTGGATGTTTTATATGCATTAATATGCTATTTTATATTATTTTTGGGACTAACCTACTAATCTAGAGCCAAGTGTCAGTTTCTAATTTTTCCTTGTTTTTGAGTTTTGCAGATATGGGATATTAAATGGAGTCCAAATGGAATAAAACCTTCGGAAGGAATTTTTCTGGAAGGAAAGAAGTCATCCAAGCTTGGAGTGCACGTCAGGGGAGGTGCCAGGGCGCCACAATCCTGCTAGGCGTGCCCCCTGGCTGCGCCTAGGAGGCTTGTCACCTCGTGGCAGGTCTCCTAACCCTAATTCTTGGCCTATAAAACATTCCCCCAACATAAGAAAGAGCCACTCAATACTTTTCCGCCGCCGGAAGTCTCTATTCTTGAGAGATCCAATCTTGGAGCCTTTTCCGGTAATTTGTCGAAGGGGGCTTCGATCACGGATGGCATCTACATCAACTCCATTGCCCCTCCGATGATGCGTGAGTCCTTGCTTGTTAGTTTGTCACAATCATCCTTGCTGCACACATCTTTTGAGAGAGACACGCCGAATCGTGAATTTATTGGAATACTCTATGAGCTTCACTTATATGTTTTAGAGCATAGTGGTGTTTGCGTTTTTTATAGAAATACTTGAACTCTCGTAACTCACTTATATTATTTTGAGAGTTTCTAAAACAGCATGGTAATTAGTCTAGGTTATGAATTTAGTCCTAATATGATAGGCATCCAAAAGGGATATAATAAAAACTTCCATATTAAGTGCATTGAGTATTTATGATAAGTTTGATTCCTTGCATAAATATTTGAGATATAAATATGGTAATGTCAAGAGACATGTTAGGAAGTAAATTGTCATTTGGTAAAAATACTTGTGTAAACGTTTGTGATTCCCGTAGCATGCATGTATGGTGAACCGCTATGTAAGGAAGTCGGAGCATGACTTGTTTATAGATTGTTGACCTTTGTGTGAGTGTCGGGAGCGCATGATGGTTAACTCCTACCAACCTCCCCCTAGGAGCACGCGTTTAATGCTTTTCTTCAATGACTAATAGACTTTTGCAATAAGTATGTGAGTTCTTTATGACTAATGTTGAGTCCATGGATTATACGCACTCTCACCCTTCCACTTTTGCTAGCCTTTCTAGTACCGCACAACTTTCGTCGGTGCAACAAACACCTTCCTCAAAACAGCCACCATATACCTTGCTCAAGATAGACACCATATATCTTTCCTCAAAACAGACACCATACCTACATATTATGGCATTTCCATAGCCATTCCGAGATATATTGCCATGCAACTTCCACCGTTTCCTGTTATGACATGCACCATCACTTCCATATTGCATATAGTGTCATATTTTTTCATAGGTATCGAGTTGTATTTTTTTTGAGTTGTAAGTAAATAAAAGTGTGATGATTATCATTATTAGAGCATGTCCCGTGTGAGGAAAGTATGATGGAAGCTATGATTCCCTCACAAGTGGGGATGAGATTCCGGACTTTATGAAAAATAAAAGAGGCCATCATAGCCCAATGAAAAAATGAATAAAAGAGGTCCTAGACGCCCACAAAAAAATGAGAGAAAAGAGAGAAGGGACATTGCTACTACCTTTTAACACACTTGTGCTTAAAAGTAGCACCATGACCCTCATGATGGAGAGTCTCCTATTTTGTCACTTTCATATAGCTAGTGGATTTTTTCTTCATGATGCACGCCCACTTAGTTTGCTTTTGAGCATTCATACACCTACAGCTCTAGTGCATCCGTTGCATGGAAATCCTTACTCACTCACATTGATATCTATTGATGGGCATGTCCACAGCCCGTTGATACGCCTAGTTGATGTGAGACTATCTTCTCCCTTTCCATGACAACCTCCACCATATTCTATTCCACCTATAGTGCTATATCCATGGCTCGTGCTCATGTATTGCGTGAGAGTTGAAAAAGTTTGAGAAAATAAAGGTTTGAAAATAATTGCTTGACTTTTCATCGGGGTTGTGCATGATATAAGTACTTTGTGTGGGGAAGATGGAGCATAGCCAGACAATATGATATTGTAGGGATAACTTTCTTTTGCCATTATATTTTGAAGAGATACAATAGCTTTGCTAGTATGCTTGAAATGTTATTGTTTCTATATCAATATTAAGCTTTTGTTTTGAATCTTATGAATTTGAATATTCATGCCACAATAAAGAATATTACTTGGATAAATATGTTAGGTAGCACTCCACATCAAAAATTCTGTTTTTATCATTTACCTACTCGAGGACGAGCATGAATTAAGCTTGGGGATGCTGATACGTCTCCAACGTATCTATAATTTTTCATGACGGCATGCTATTATATTATCAGTTTTGGATGTTTTATATGCATTAATATGCTATTTTATATTATTTTTGGGACTAACCTACTAATCTAGAGGCAAGTGCCAGTTTATGCTTTTTCCTTGTTTTTGAGTTTGCAGATATGGAATATAAAACGAGTCCAAACGGAATAAAACCTTGGGAAGGAATTTTTCTGGAAGGAAACAAGTCATCCAAGCTTGGAGTGCACGTTAGGGGAGGTGCCAGGGCGCCACAAGCCTGCTAGGCGTGGGCCCCCTGGCCGCGCCTTGCAGGCTTGTCGCCTCCTGGCAGGTCTCCTAACCCTAATTCTTGGTTTATAAATACCCAAATATTCCCCCAACATCAGAAAGAGCCACGTAAATACTTTTCCACTGCCAAAAGCCTCTGTTCTCGAGAGATCCAATCTAGGAGCCTTTTTTGGTAAGCTGCAGGAGGGGGTTTCGATTACGGAGGGCATCTACATCAACTGCACTGCCCCTCCGATGATGCGTTAGTAGTCCACCACAGACCTACGGGTCCATAGCTAGTAGCTAGATGGCTTCTTCTCTCTGTTTGATCTTCAATACCATGTTCTTCATGATCTTCATGGAGATCTATCCGATATAATCCTCTTTTGTGGTGTGTTTGTCAAGATCCGATGAATTGTGAGTTTATGTTCAGATTATCCATGAATCTTATTTGAATCTCCTCTGGTTTCTTATATGCATGATTTCATATCCTTGCAAGTCTCTTCTAGTTATTGGTTTGGTTTGGCCAACTAGATTGGTAATTCTTGCAATGGGAGAAGTGCTTGGTTTTGGGTTCAATCTTGCGGTGTCCTCTCCTAGTGACATAGTAGGGGTAGTGAGGCACGTATTGTATTGTTTCCATCAAGGGTAACAACATTTGGTTTTCATCTTATTTCTTGAGTTTACCACTCTACATCAAGTCATCTTTCCTAATGCGTTACTCTATTCATCATGAACTTAATACCCTAGATGCAGGCAGGCGTCGGTCGATGTGTGGAGTAATAGTAGTAGATGCAGAATTGTTTTGGTCTACTTGTCACGGACGTGATGCCTATATGCATGATCATTTCCTTGGATAACTACATGATTATTATCATTTCTATCAATTGCTTGACAGTAATTTGTTTACCCACCATGATATTTTGTTTCAAGAGAGAAGACTGTAGTGAAATCTATGGCCCCCGGGTCTATTTTCCATCATATATTTTCAGATCTATACTTCCTGGAATTTATTTATCTTTTACTTTCCGCACTCGTTTACATCTATCTCTTTCAGATCTAATCCTTGCAAATAACCATGAAGGGATTGAAAACCCCTTTATAGCGTTGGGTGCAAGACTTTGATTGTTCGTGTAGGTGCATCCATTGGTGACATGCTTGTTCCTCTTACTCGATTGATACATTGGTTCTCAACAACTAAGGGAAATTCTTACCTACTTTGTTGCATCACCCTTTCCTCTTCAAGGGCAACCAATGCATGCTCAAGAGGTAGCACTCACCTTTCAAGCCAAATACCATGGATGTTTGAAGCTGCCGAAGACTACATTCCTCGGCATTGAAGGCTAATTCGGGGGCTACTGTGGTAGTCCGGGACTAAGGGGTCCTCGTGTCACGCCCAAGATGCACGCCTATCCATTTTAAGGAACGAGGGCCTCGCAAGGGATAGAGGCGCATCTTGCCATTCGCAAGTATAGAATCATTGCATCATACATTACAGAAGAGATGAGTATACAAGTTGGCTTACACTCGCCACATACTAAATTACAAATCCACACAGAGTTCAAATCATCAAGATGGAGACAGGGTCCGGCTACGAACAAAATCAAACGATAAAACAAATGCAATTGATACTATCTTGCTATCCCAAAGGTCACGACCATGGTCCCCTACTCGTCTAGATAAGTCACATACATCCTGCCTCTTTCCTCATCATATTCCCATTGGAGCTGGGTCAGATCATCCTTCATGAACTCATCTGTACCTGTACCTGGAGTGTTGTAGTAATCTATGAGCCACAAGGACTCAACAATCAAGCGCCCGGGTACTGAGACTATTCAAGCTCAAGGTTGGAAAGGGGTATGTGTTTAGTTTGCAACAACACTAAGCATTTATGGTGGCTAAACTTACATAACAAGAAGATAAATATGAGTGGCCTACGATGAACGATCGAAACTAGAATGACCTCTATGAGATCCTGAACACTTACTTACGTCAATCATAACCCCACCGTGTTCTCTCTCGGATCATGTTCACAAGCAAAGACGATCACGGTTACTCACACAGTTGGTGCATTTTATTAGAGTTTACTTCAAGTTTACTATAACCGGGTGTTAAACAAATATCCAAGTTTCCACATAAACGCGGGCACGGCTTCTCGAAAAGATTTAACCCTGCAGGGGTGCTCCAACTAGTCCATCACAAATAACCACACTCTGCAGGGGTGCAATTTTAATCTCAACCGAATAAACAAGGGGCTCCCCATAATAACCCCGAGCATGTTAGGAGCGCAAAGTATGGAAAACATAACATCGCTAACAAGAATCTATGGCGGTAATAGCGGAACAAAACACCTAGCAAAAAGCCCAGCCTTCCACCAGTACCAAGATATATATATTTGCATTAAATTAAATAACAGATAATATTGTGATATACCAAATCCATGTTATCACATGGAACAACCTGAACCTGCAACTAAGAACGCTATAAGAGGGGCTGAGCAGCGGTAACTTAGCCGATCAAAGGTTGCTAGGATGTGGAGGGGTTAGAGGTTATCATGAAAATTATGAGGCTGATATTCAAGTGGCAGGTAGCTCAAATGTAATGATAAGATCAAGAAACTAGCATGCGAAAATAGTATCGGGATCCGGGTGCGATCATCTTGCTTGTTGGTTCTTCAGTGGAACAAGTGGCGAGATCCTCGTAGTTGTACCCGCCTAGCTCTTCGTACTCAGGTTCAACATTCGTGTCTACCCAAAATAAACAGAAATAATAAACAAACAACCACGGTGAAATGCACAAACAAGAATGATGCATGCTTAGGTGGAGAGTTTTAACATGGCAATCCTATCTAGTCATGTTTCACATGCAAGTTTTGGATATTAATGAATCTAGACAGAACCTTATGTTAAGTTATTTAGACATGCATGATCATGGCAAATATGTATGCATCATGATAAAACGATGAAAATGCATATGAAGAACGTAGGAAACGGAGCTACAGTTCTCACGATACGCTCACGACAAGGTACGAAGGCAAAACACAAGACAACAAGTCCGTGGGCTAGTTCTTGGCATTCCAAGGTAGCCAATGGTTAGGTAATGAAAAACCAACCACAATAGACCCAAAGATCAATCAATTCCATGGAGTATAGCTCCCATAAGTCACAAAACAATAAAACAAACAATCTGCCACAAAATAGCAACATAGCAAATTACACATCCCACAACTTGAGCTACAGGAATCCTACAACCACAAAAAAGGTATTGACAGAAACTACATGACATGCTTAACAAAATACCCAACTACACAATCTTGAAAGTAGGCACACATCAATAAGCATGAAGCTATCAAGTTTGCATGATGAAACAGTTTTCTGGGACTTAGTGAAAATAACAGTTTTCTGGAATCTGAGTTATTCTGGTAGCATGTTTACAGCAGAAGTTAAAGGTGTTAGAGACCACCTCTTGGCATGAAAATTACCACGATGGTAGTAGACAACATCTATTTCAAAATACTAGCACTGAGCATGAGCTAATTCTCAACATATCACTAGATGTCAACCACTCTTCATGGCATAAAAATAACAGCAGACTCTACTTAGAAATATTTAGCATGGTGAAAACAGAAACGTCAAGTTAGCTACTTTGCAGCATGTTTCCCACTTATATGGGTGATTCTCATGCTAAACAAAAATACCATGGCATAATAGATATAAAACACTAGCACTTCCATGTTGGCACATGCCCCAAGCAAGCATGGATTAAATCATGCAAAAATGCCAAAGTAGCATGACAACAGAAAATGACAGTTTTATAAACTTGCTCAAAAGTGAAATCTGAACTCACCAATGGATTCATTGGATCTTTCTACCCCAAAAACATGTGTCATACTTATATGTTCATGTGAAGAAACATTGCACAACTATACTAGCAAAACTATCATCTACTCTTATAAGGTAAAACTTACTCTAAATGAACATGAGCATAAATGGATATAACCAGATTTGTAAACTTAGATAAACATGTAAAATGTCTAGTAATTCATAAAACATGCATGTACCATCAAATGGTATGACAAGTGGGGAAAGGACCCACTTGCCACCCACACACATACACTCTACACACACCACTACATAAGCATACACACACATGCACCATATGCCTAAGGGCATATGAGCACAAACCCTCTCATGAACATACCACCCACGATGGCGGGGTGTTCATCCACACACACACACTCACATGCACCATATATGCATAATGCATATGGCACACACACCACCTCACATGCACAAGTGCACATGGGAACACACACTCACACACAAGCTCATGTGGGTGTGGGTGTTATCCACACACATATGCACACATATATGCACTAGGCATATATGGATATGCATATGCATATGACACACACTCACACACACTCTCACCCACATACACACATGCACTACACACCACACTCATAAACATACACATGCACATACACATGCATCACACCTACACATACACATATGACAGAAAAGAAAAAAACAACCATGCTGGTTTATTATCTACACACACACATACATCTATATACAAATAAAAAAACAAAATAAAACAAATAAAAACAAAATAAACAAAAATGGGGAGGGGTTCAGGTTTGAACCCACAACTTCCTAGTTGTTTCCCCCCGAGCCATACCACTCTACTACGAGTACGACTGATAACAGAGGGGGGCTCGGCTACACTAGTACACACACACGCGCGCTATTCTCTGACGAAAATGATGAATAGAGCAACTGCAATGATAGGCACGACGGCGACGCTACACGGCGGCCAGGGGGTCTCAGTCGAGGCAATCGGGCACTCACACGAGAGGGATCTACGGGGAGGTGTTCCCTGCTTGCCTCACGACAAGGGGAACAGAGGCAAGCCCTCAAGGCACTGCCTTGCGGAACGACGATGACGAGCAGCTACGGCGACGCCATGCTAGGCAGCGACAACAGGAGGGCATCACGGCGGCTCACCGAGGGGATATGACGACGAACGGGCGCGACGAATGGGAAGGAGAGGCGGAGACGCGACGACGACAAAGAGGAAGGAGGCCGGCGACGACCCGCTCCCTTGCGGACGACGGCGACGACAATTGGCACCGTGGGGAGGTGCTCCTCACCTCCTAGCGGCGAGAACGGAACGCAGGGACGATCCCCAAGCTCCACACCATCTCCACCAGCGACGAGGGTACCAGAGACGCGGCGACGGCGGCGAAGATGACCGGCCGCTCTATGAAACTCTCTGAACTCTCACTGGATTCCTTACCTGACAGGGAGGAAGAAGATAGGAGGGAGAGGAATTGAGAGGGAGATGGGAGCTGCGGCGGTGCGAGGGGAGAGAGGAAACCTAGCAGAGGAGGCACGCATGCCGAGGGGTTTAAATACCCTCGGGGCTGACGGCGACGGACGGCGGACGCTCGCTCTCTCTGCACTCTCTGACGGAGAATGACGGAGCACGTGGCCGTTCCCCCGAGCAGGCTAGGCCGCGGGGAAGGCAAAGGCCCACACTGCCTGTCTCTCTAGAAAAATAAATAAAAGCATATGGGTTTTCCATTTAACAAAACAACAAGAAAAAGGGAAAACCCTAGAGAAAAAATAGAAGGGTTTTGAAAAGACAAAAATATATTTGACTAAAAGAATATGAGCTAATTAAGTAAATTGACTAGTGGATTTTTGAAGCAAGTGATTTTAATAGTTTTAAAAATAACAGCCCCTGGTTAATTAAACCTCACAAGCATAAAAGCTCAAAACAACAAAAGACCAACACTCACATGCTCAAAATATTTTAGGCTAACACTTGAACATTTTTAAGCAATTTTAAAAGCAAGTTAAATCTGATGATAAAATAACATAGGAGAATAAAGGGCATAGGGTTGGGTTTTGTTGAAAGAAAAAGAGAAGGGAAGAGAAGGAGGTGCACTACACATAATCCAACCACAATACACACACAAGATCATAACCAATCACACAAGGTCACAACACTAGCAAGACATGGCATGATGGATGAGATGATGCATGATGCATGAATGCAAGAACAAGACATGGTATATCAAGGTGCAGATCATTTCATTACTCTCATGACAACAAGGTTCATACAAGACACATGCCAAAAAATGTAGGGACAACACTAGGGCTGTCACAACTCTCCCACACTACAAGAGGATCTCGACCCGAGATCTAGAAACGAAAGAAGTCTAGAAATTTGGAACGGAGAAGGTCCTCACATTCCGAAGTAGCTTCTTTGTCAGAATGATGAGACAACTTCACCTTGAGGAACTTGATAGACTTGTTGCGAGTCTTACGCTCAGTTTCTTCGAGAATTGCAACTGGATGCTCACGATAAGAGAGGTCTTCTTGGAGATCAATGTCTTGGAGGTCAATGGTATGCTCAGGAGTCTTGAAGCACCTCCGGAGCTGAGAAACATGGAAGACATCGTGCACATTTGCAAAATTTGGAGTAAGCTCTAGTTGATATGCAAGTCCACCTCTCTTGCCAACAACTTTGAAAGGACTAACAAAACGAGCAGCTAGCTTCCCTTTAATTCCAAACCACTGAGTGCCCTTCATGGGAGAGACTCTGAGATAGACTAGATCATCCACTTGAAAGGAAACATCCCGATGTTTGTTATTGTAATAACTCTTCTGTCGGTACTGAGCTGCTTTGAGGTTCTCACAAATGACACGACACATTTCTTCTACTTTAGTGATCATGTCATTGCCCAATATCTGACGCTCCCGGTCTCAGACCAGTTCAGCGGTGTACGACACTTTCTGCCGTAGAGAATCTCGAAAGGGGCCTTGCCTGAGCTAGCTTGAAAGCTCTTGTTGTATGAGAATTCAGCAAATGGAAGGCAGTCTTCCCACTTCATGCCGAACGAAATCACACAGGCTCTGAGCATATCTTCAAGGATCTGATTGACTCTCTCAACTTGACCACTTGTGTGCGGATGGAACACAGTGCTGAAACGGATCTTGGTACCCATAGCAGTTTGGAAGGACTCCCAAAACTTGGGAGTAAAGAGGCTTCCTTGGTCGGAAGAGATGAGCTGAGGAATACCATGCAAAGATACTATCCTTGACGTACACAACTCTACAAGCTAAGCTGCCGAGATAGATTCTTTAACCGGCAGGAAATGAGCAACTTTTGTCAGCTTGTCGATAACCACAAAGATGGCATCGTTGCCTCTCTTGGACTTTGGGAAACCTAGTGACGAAATCCATCTCCACATGATTAAATTTCCACTCTGGGATAGGCAAAGGCTGAAGAAGACCTACTGGACATTGATGCTCCACCTTCTCTCCGCGACAAACATCACACTCGTTCACGAACTGATCAATTTCACGTTTCATGCGAGTCCACCAGAAGGTTTGCTTGATATCCTGATACATCTTGGAACTGCCTGGATGGATGGACAGAAGAGAATTTTGTGCTTCTTCCATGATAACCTTTCTGAGATCACCTTTTGGAACCACAAGACGGTCCTCAAAGAACAAGTTGTCTTTGTCATCAACTCGAAAGCACTTATACTTCCGAATGCCCTTAGCCACGCCTTTCTTCACTTTCTTCACCATAGCGTCAAGAAGCTGCGCTTGGTGAACCTGATCTTCCAAAGTTGGAGAAACTTGAAGATTGGCAAGAAATCCTTGCGGAATCATCTAAAGGTTGAGCTTGCGGAAGGCTTCACAAAGCTCAGGTTGAAGAGGCTTCAAGATGAGACTATTGCAGTATGCCTTACGGCTGAGCGCGTCTGCAATGACATTTGCTTTCCTAGGAGTATACTCAATGATTGGATTGAAGTCGTCAAGCATTTCCACCCAACGGGACTGCCGAAGATTGAGATTGGGTTGAGTGAAAATGTACTTCAAGCTCTTGTGATCGGTGTACACCTCAACTGGTCTACCCAACAACAAATGCCTCCAAGTCATTAGAGCATGCACAACTGCCGCCAACTCGAGATCATGAGTGGGGTAGTTCTTCTCGGCAGGCTTCAACTGACGCGAGGTATAAGCAACAATTTTCTTATCTTGCATGAGAACACCACCAAGACCTTGGAGAGAAGCATCACAGAATACTTGGAAAGGCTTGGACTGCTCAGGAGGAACAAGAACTGGAGCTGAAGTCAGTCTCTACTTGAGCGTATTGAACGCCACATCACACTCAGGAGACTAGACATACTTGACACTCTTCTGGAGGAGATTGGATAGAAGCTTAGCAATTTGAGAGAAGTTCTCCACGAATCTTCTGCAATAACTAGCAAGCCCGAGGAAACTCCGAAGCTGCTTCACATTTTGAGGAGGTTCCCACTTCAAGATTGCCTCAACTTTCTCAGGGTGCACTTTAATTCCCTCGGCAGAGATGATATGCCCAAGGTACACCACTTCATTGAGACAAAACTCACACTTGGAAAACTTGGCATAGAATCGATGCTCCCTTAACTTGTCAAGCACAAGGCGGAGATGCTCTGCATGCTCTTCTTTTGTCTCCGAGAACACAAGGATATCATCCAGGTAGACCAAGACGAATTCATTTTTGAAAGGAGAGAAAATGAAATTCATCATTCTTGAGAAGGTTGGAGGAGCATTAGCAAGACCAAACGACATGATGGTGTACTCATAAGATCCAAAACTCATCCTGAAAGCGGTCTTAGGAATGTCTTCTTCGCGAATGCGAATCTGATGATAACCCATGTGAAGATCAAGCTTCAAGAAAACCTTGGCACCTTTCAGTTGCTCAAAAAACTAATTGATGTTGGGAAGTGGGTACTTATTTCTGATTGTCTTCTTGTTCAATGGACGGTAGTCGACACAAAGACGATCCGTGCCATCTTTCTTCTTGACAAACAAAACACCACAACCCCATGGACAAGAACTTGGTCTGATCAGACCCAGACGTTCTTGTTCATCTAGCTGCTTCTTCAACTCTTTCAGCTCTTCGGGGCCAAGTTTATACGGGAGCTTGCAGACCGGTTCAGTTCCGGGCTCGAGATGAATCACGAACTCGACTGGTCAGTGCGGAGGCATTCCTGGCAATTCTTATGGAAACACATCTTCTTACTCACAAACCACCGGAATTTGAGAGATCGCCGAGATTTCACCCTTCTCATTAAGAGCAGAGAGATGAATTGTGTCATTGCGAGCCACGAAAATAATCACATCTTCTGAAGGATGAGTCAGCTTAACTTCTTTTGCTTTGCAATCAATATGAGCTTTGTTCATACCCAAGAAGTCCATGCCCAAAATGAGATCAATGTCGGAATTACCGAGAATATAAGGAGAAGCCAAGAAAAAATAATTGCCCATCTTGATATAAACATCCGGAACAATGGAGGTGGTTTTCATGGCCACACCCGGAGAAACGACACCCAAAGGTCTACTCAACATCTCGGAATAGAAATCATTCTTGATAGCAAAAGGTCTAGACATGAATGAATGTGATGCTCCGTTGTCAAATAACACTTTGCAGGAATAGAATTAACTAAGAGATTACCCATTATCACTTGAGAAGAATCCTCTTCCTTTGCTGCATTCACCATATTCACTCTTGCGGTCTTGGGATTATGCTTCACCATAACATTGCCTGGAGGCTTGACAAGAGGAGGGGGCGGAAGACACCACTGGTTGCACTTGTTTGCATAGTGACCCTTCTGGCCACACTTGTGACAAGGCACCTCAGAAAGCGGACGAACATTGCCTGGAGGAGGAACAAGAACTGCCTTGGACGCCTGGGGTCTCTACTGAAATCCTGGGTTGGGTGGGTGGGAAGAACCACGACCACCGAACTGCTTCTGCTGTTGAGGAGGATGAAATAGAGGAGGATTTGGCACCCAATACTTCTGCTGCTTAGGAACCATCTGAGAGCTGGAAGAAGACGAATAAGAATCCCTTGAATGCTTCCTTGAGTTCTCCAACTTGAGCTGAGTTGCCTCGACCTTCAAAGCCATGTTGTAGAACTGATCAAACTCACGAGGCTCTTGAAGAACTAGGCCTGGCAGAAGCTCATCCTTGAGACCACCTCTAAACTGATAGATCATAGCCTTGTCATCTGGAGCATCTTTCTTAGCATAGCGGGCTAGATTCTGGAACTCGATGTTGTACTGATAGACAGCCTTGCTTCCCTGCTTCAGGTGCCTGAACTTCTCACGCATCTTCTCGACAAAGCTTGTCGGAATGTAATGAGCCCTGAAGTCACGATGGAAATTGTCCCAAGTAACAACATGATCGCCCCTGGAATCCTTGTACTGCTGCCACCAATCAACTGCTTGACCCTTGAGCTGGAACGATGCAAATCTGACAAACTCCTTTGGCCTGACATTGCTGCACTCAAAATGCTTACTCATATCATGAAGCCAATCATCAGCATCAAAAGGTTGCTCACAACAGGTGAAAGACTTGGGCTGGTTGGCAAGGAACTAATTGAGCGTCACAAACTAAGGTTGATTCTAAAAATTCCCTTGAAAAGCTTGCTGACCCTGCTCCCTTTCTTACAATAGCCTGGGCAACATCTGAGTGTTTGCATTGTTTGCGTCCATCATAGCTTGCCAAGCTTCCGGAGGAGGAGGTGGCGACGACGGGGGTGGTGGTGGAGGTGGAACATCAGTCTGCTCCTCATCACGACCCGGATTATTGCGAGTTGATGGAGCCATCCTGAAGATGGACAAAACACATCAGCACCACATTGACAAGATGAAAACCAAAGCTAAATCAAATGCTTGAAAGAAATTGAACAATTAACATCACAACCTTCCTACTGAAAAATTAGTAAGAATGCTTCTTCGGTTTATGGCAACATCATCAGAAATTACAAGCCACTTGCAATAAAAAAATTATTGAGCTAAGTGCTCGAACAAATGCATATGCCCACATGCATCTGAAGAAGATGATCCTAGATAACTACAATAATTCCCACCTAAGAACTTCCGAAAACTTTCTGGTTATGCAATCCGGTGTGGGGGATACAAGGAGGAAATATCTCACACAACTAGCAATCCTACACCCCAACTGTATTCATCCTTCAACACATAACCAGAGGCTTTCGCAAATTCATCTAACTCGAATCCTCGAACTCACAATGATACAAAACCATGGTGGTACCCCGGATGCCTCCCCAGTACTGGGTGACTCTGACCTTATCTCACCACGACAAGTATTGAAGTAATTCCAAACATTCTCTATCCTGAGATATCAAGGAAGCTGAATGATAACGATGTGCCAACATTCCATAGAGCTCGACTCCCTAGAAGAAATCAAGTCAGACAGGAGGCACCAAGACAGAACCCTGTCACATCGGTATCATATAGACTCCAAAATACCCGCGTGATCCTAATTTTTTTTGAGCGAGAAGAGGAGTAGATTCAAAATTCCTAAGTCGAATGCCTCACCAGAGCATAGAAGAGGAGTAAAAAAATCCCACTCTCTGATATAACTAGACTCAAAATAATTTTTAACTAGACTTGACTCAGCCAAATTCGATCAAGCAAAGGCTCCTATGGTCGTATGGCTCTGAATACCAACTTGTCACGCCCAAGATGTGCGCCTATCCATTTTAAGGCACGAGGGCCTCACAAGGGATAGAGGCGCATCTTGACGTTCGCAAGTATAGAATCATCGCATCATACACTACAAAAGAGATGAGTATACAAGTTGGCTTACACTCGCCACATACTAAATTACAAATCCACACATAGTTCAAATCATAAATATGAAGATAGGGTCCGGCTATGGACGAAATCAAACGATAAAACAAATGCAAATGATACTATCTTGCTATCCCAAAGATCACGACCATGGTCCCCTACTCGTCTGGATAAGTCACGTACATCCCACTGGAGCTGGGTCAGATCATCCTGCACGAAGTCATCTGTACCTGTACCTGGAGTGTTGTAGTAATCTGTGAGCCACAAGGACTCAGCAATCAAGCGCCCGGGTACCGAGACTATTCAAGCTTAAGGTTGGGAAGGGGTATGTGTTTAGTTTGAAGTAGCACTAAGCATTTATAGTGGCTAAACTTACGTAACATGAAGATAAATATGAGTGGCCTACAATGAACGATCGAAACTAGAATGACCTCTATGAGATCCTGAACACTTACTTACGTCAATCATAACCACACCATGTTCTCTCTCGGATCATGTTCACAAGTAGAGACGATCATGGTTACTCACACAATTGGTGCATTTTATTAGAGTTTACTTCAAGTTTACTATAACCGGGTGTTAAACAAATATCCAATTTGCCACATAACCGCGGGCATGGCTTCTCGAAAAGATTTAACCCTACAAGGGTGCTCCTAACTAGTCCATCACAAATAACCACACTCCGTGGGAATAGCCTCGACCACGGATCTCGTGATCATCATAGGTAACTCCAAAGGAATTCCAACACCTCGAGATAACCCGAAGAAAGTCAGAGTCCACACGCAAGACATTCGATAAAGGTAAGACAAATCCAGCAACACCACCCGATGTGTCGACGAACCCGATAAGAGCCGCGTATCTCGCTCTCAGGACACAACGGATAAGCTATTCTATGGTGGCCTGATAGAAATCTCCCAAGTTGCCTTGGGTTGGCCCCGCACAGTGCTCTAGTTTGGATCAACACTCATGAGGAGCACTGGCCCGGGGGTTGATTAATTATCCACGGGGTTGCACAGCCCTATGCAAATTTTATTAAGTTGTTAAGCAAATGTAGTACCAATGTTGGGTCTTGCCAGAAAAGTTTTAATCTCAACCGAATAAACAAGGGGGTCCCCATAACAACCCCGAGCGTGTTAGGAGCGCAAAGTATGGAAAACATAACACCGGTAACAAGAATCTATGACGGTAACAGCGGAATAAAACACCTAGCAAAAAACCAAGCCTTCCACCAGTACCAATATATATATGTGCGTTAAATTAAATAACAGATAATATTGTGATATGCCAAATCCATGTTATCACATGGAACAACCTGAACCTGCAACTAAGAACGCTATAAGAGGGGCTAAGCAGCGGTAACTTAGCCAATCAAAGGTTGCTAGGATGTGGAGGGGTTAGAGGCTATCATGACAATTAGGAGGCTGATATTAAAGTGGTAGGTAGTGCAATTGTAATGATAAGAGCGAGAAACTAGCAAGCGAAAATAGTATCGGGATCCGAGTACGATCATCTGGCCTGTTGGTTCTTCAGTGGAACAAGTGGCAGGATCCTCGTAGTCGTACTCACCTGGCTCTTCGTACTCAGGTTCAACGTTCGTGTCTACCCAAAATAAACAGCAAGAATAAACAAACAACCATGGTGCAATGCACAAACAATAATGATGCATGCTTAGGTGAAGAGTTTTAACATGGCAATCCTATCTAGTCATGTCTCACATGCAAGTTTTGGATATTAATGAATCTGGACAGAACCTTATGTTAAGTTATTTAGACATGCATGATCATGGAAAATATGGATGCATCATGAGAAAACGATGAAAATGCAAATGAAGAACGTAAGAAATGGAGCTACGGTTCTCACGATACGCTCATGACAAGGTACGAAGGAAAAGCACAAGACAACAAGTCCATGAGCTAGTTCTTGGCATTCCAAGGTAGCCACTTGTTAGTGAATGAAAAACCAACCACAATAGACCCAAAGATCAAGAAATTCCATGGAGTATAGCTCCCACAAGTCACAAAACAATAAAACAAACAATCTGCCACAAAGCAACAACATAGCAACTTACACAGCCCACAACTTGAGCTGCAGGAATCCTACATCCACAAACAAGGTATTGACAGAAACTACATGACATGCTTATGAAATTACCCAACTACACAATATGGAAAGAAGGTACACATAAATAAGCATGAAGCTATCAAGTTGGCATGATGAAACAGTTTTCTGGGACTTAGTGAAAATAACAGTTTTCTGGAATCTGAGTTATTCTGGTAGCATGTTTACAGCAGAAGTTAAAGGTGTTAGAGACCACCTCTTGGCATGCAAGTTAACACGATGGTAGTAGACAACATCTACTTCAAAATACTAGCACTGAGCATGAGCTAATTCTCAACATATCACTAGATGTCAACCACTCTTCATGGCATAAAAATAACAGCAGACTCTCAGACTTAGAAATATTTAGCATGGTGAAAATAGAAACATCAAGTTAGCTACTTTGCAGCATGTTTCCCACTTATATGGGTGATTCTCATGTTAAACAAAAATACCATGACATAATAGATATAAAACACTAGCACTTCCATGTTGGCACATGCCCCAAGCAAGCATGGATTAAATCATGCAAAACTACCAAAGTAGCATCACAGCAGAAAATGACATATTTATAAACTTGCTCAAAAGTGAAATCTGAAAGCACCAATGAATTCATTGGCTCTTTATACCCCAAAAACATGTGTCATACTCATATGTTCATGTGAAGCAACATTGCACAACTATACTAGCAAAACTATCATCTACTCTTATAAGGTAAAACTTACTCTAAATGAACATGGGCATAAATGGACATAACCATATTTGGAAACTTAGATAAACATGGCAAATATCTAATAATTCATAAAACATGCACGCACCATCAAAGTGTATGACAAGTGGGGAAAGGACCCACTTGCCACCCACACACATACACTCTACACACACCACTACATAAGCATACACACACATGCTCCATATGCCTAAGGGCATATGAGCACAAACCCTCTCATGAATATACCACCCATGAAGGGGGGGGGGGGGGTGTTCATCCACACATACACTCACATGCACCATATATGCGTAATGCATATGGCACACACACCACCTCACATGCACAAGTGCACATGGGCACACACACTCACACACAAGCTCATGTGGGTGTGGGTGTTATCCACACACATATGCACACATATATGCACTAGGCATATATGTATATGCATATGCATATGACACACACTCACACACACTCTCACTCACATGC
Organism: Hordeum marinum; assembly: GCA_022496015.1. Taxonomy (NCBI): domain Eukaryota; kingdom Viridiplantae; phylum Streptophyta; class Magnoliopsida; order Poales; family Poaceae; genus Hordeum; species Hordeum marinum. The sequence continues at coordinate 311,751,006 of CM039673.1, forward strand.
ACTACACACCACACTCATAAACATACACATGCACATACACATGCATCACACCTACACATACACATATGACAGAAAAGAAAAAAATAACCATGCTGGTTTATTATCTACACACACACATACATCTATATACAAAGAAGAAAACAAAATAAAACAAATAAAAACAAAACAAACAAAAATGGGGAGGGGTTCGGGTTCGAACCCACAACCTCCTGGTTGTTTCCCCCCGAGCCATACCACTCTGCTACGACTACGACTGATAACAGAGGGGGGCTCGGCTGCACTAGTACACACACGTGCTATTCTCTGATGAAACTGACGAACAGAGTAACTGCGGCGATAGGCAACGGTGGCGACGCTACACGGCGGCACAGGGTGTCTCCGGCGAGTTAATCGGGCACTCATGCGAGATGGATCTACGGGGAGGTGTTCCCTGCTTGCCTCGCGACAAGGGGAACATAGGCAAGCACTCAAGGCACTGCCTTGCCGAATGGGGGCGACGAGTAGCTACGGCGATGGCGCGCTAGTCAATGGAAACAACAGGGCATCACGACGGCTGACCGTGGGGAGATGACGATGAACGGGCCCGACAAAGGGGAAGGAGAGGCGGAGACGCGATGACGACAAAGAGGAAGGAGGCCAGCGATGACCCGCTCCCTTGCGGACGACGAAGACGGCAATTGGCCTCACGGGGAGGTGCTCCTCTCCTCCTAGCGGCGGGAATGGAACGCGGGGACGATCCCCAAGCTCCACGCCATCTCCACTAGCGACGAGGGCACCGGAGACGCGGTGATGGCAGCGAAGACGACCGTTGGCTCTCTGAAACTCTCTGAACTCTCACTAGATTCCTTACCTGACAGGGAGGAAGAAGTGAGGAGGGAGAGGAATTGAGAGGGAGATGGGAGCTGCGGCGGGACGAGGGGAGAGAGCAAACCTATCCGAGGAGGCACACACGCCGAGGGGTTTAAATACCCTCGGGGCTGACGGCTACGGACGGCGGAAAAGGGGACACGGACGCTCGCTCTCTCTGCACTCTGACGGAGAACGACGGAGCAGGTGGCCGTCCCCCTGAGCGGGTTGGGCCGTGGAGAAGGCAAAGGCCCACACTTCCTCTCTCTCTTTAGAAAAAAATAAAAGCACATGCATTTTCCATTTAACAAAACAACAAGAAAAAGGGAAAACCCCATAGGAAAAATAGAAGGGTTTTGAAAAGACAAATATATATTTGCCTAAAAGAATATGAGAACTAATTAAATAAATTGAATAGTGGATTTTTGAAGCAAGTGATTTTATTAGTTTTAAAAATAACATCCCCTGGTTAATTAAACCTCACAAGCATAAAAGCTCAAAACAACAAAAGACCAACACTCACATGCTCAAAATATTTTAGGCTAACACTTGAACATTTTTAAGAAATTTTAAAAGCAAGTTAAATCTGATGATAAAATAACATAGGAAAATAAAGGGCATAGGGTTGGGTTTTGTTGAAAGAAAAAGAGAGGGGAAGAGTAGGAGGTGCACCACACACAATCCAACCACAATACACACACACGATCATAACCAATCACACAAGGTCACAACACTAGCAAGACATGACATGATGGATGAGATAATGCATGATGCATGAATGCAAGAACAAGACATGGTATATCAAGGTGCAAATCATTTCATTACTCTCATGACAACAAGGTTCATACAAGACGCATGCCAAAAAAGGTAGGGACAACACTTGGGCTGTCACACCTCGGGCCATGGGCTCATTCCTCGCGGGCTGACCTGTTGGGCTGATCTACTGAGGACCGAACTATGAATGATCTTGTATCCAAGAAGGTAGAATTTGTAGAATGGTGTGGCCTCCAAGTCCCGAAGATAGGATCTGCGTATCTATCCCTTGTAAAAGGTCGATTGTGTGTAACCCTAGGGACCTCCGGTGTCTATATAAACCGGAGGTTCCCCATTCATAGAGGATAGGTGAATTCATCTAGGGTTTAGCTTAGACGATCTCGAGGTAGATCAACTCTCTAATCTCTATACACATCAATATAAGCAAGCATGATGTAGGGTTTTCCCTCTTCACAAGGGCCCGAACCTGACTAAATATTGTCCCCTTTGTTTCCTGTTACCCATTGATCTAAGGCTCACAGCTCGGGACCCCCTACCTGATATTTTCAGGTTTTGACACCGATACTGCACTGGCCAGCTAGTTCGCGAACAATGCCAAGCCGCGACGAGGTGGCTCGCCGTCGGGCCATCCCAAGAGCAAACAGAGGCATCAAATGGAGTCCTATTGCATGCTCTATGCCGACTACTTCACCAACGCTCCTCTACACATCAAGAAAGTATTTCGACACCGTTATCTTATGGGACAGAAGCTCTTCCTCGGGATTGTGAATGTCATATGAGAGTTCGACAATTATTTCATTTGCAAGAAGGATTGCATCAACACAGTTGGATTCTTCTCACTCCATAAGTGCACCACAACTATGAGGATGCTTGCATACGGAGCTCCCGCTGATATAAAGGAAGACTATGGACACATGGATGAGTCCACCACCATTGAGTGTTTGTACAAGTCTTGTAGGGAAGTGGTGGCAGTGTTTGGACCACAATACTTGTGATCACCCAATTCTTAAGGGACTACTTGGATCCTAGCACGAAATGCAGCAAGAGGATTTCCTAGGATGTTTGGAAGCATCGACTCCATGCATTGGGCATGGAAAAACTGCCCATTTACTTGGAAAGGGATGTACAAAGGTGCCAAAGGAGCTTCAAGTGTGGTACTTGAGGAAGTGGCCACACAGGACCTATGGATTTGGCACTCCTTCTTTGGTATTCCAGGAACTCACAATGATATCAACATACTACAGTGCTTGAATGTCTATGCAAAGCTTGTTGAAGGTCATGCTCCTCTAGTGAACTTCGAGGTCAATGGGCGCCACTACAACAAGGGATACTATCTAGCAGATGATATCTATCCTAGATGGTCCATATTTGTGAAGATTATCTCAAACCTTGTGGCAGGAGGCAATAAGTCACACTTTGCTAAGTGTCAAGAGGCTTTTAGGAAGGATGTCGAGCAAGCATTTAGTGTGCTCCAATCTCGATTTGTTGTTGTCCGGTACCCCGCTCTGACCTGGTCGAAATCTCAGATGTGGGAGGTGATGAATTGCTATGTTATTTGGCATAACATGATCATTGAGAGCGACCAGGAAGAGCCAGTGTTTGACACTGAACCATATTTCAGGCAGGATCCTGATATGTCTCCAACGTATGTATGATTTTTGCTTGTTCCATGTTGTTATATTATCAATCTTGGATGTTTTACAATCATTTTATAGCAACTTTATATCATTTTTTGGGACTAACCTGTTGACATAGTGCCAAAGTGCCAGTTGCTATTTTTACTTGTTTTTTTACTTCGCAGAAAATCAATACCAAATGGATCCCAAATGCTATGGGGATTTTTGGAGATTTTTTATGGACTAGAAGAACCAGGATGGGCCAAACAACCACAAGAGAGGGGGCCCAAAGTGGCCACCCTTCACCAGGGCACGCTAGAGACCCCTGGCGCAGCTTCGTGGACTATGCCCACCTCGGGGTTCCCCTCAACCGACTATTCATTCTCAAATATTCAAAAAACCCTAGGGGAGTCGACAAAACACAATTCCAGCCACCGCAAGTTCTAGAACCTCGAGATCCAATCTAACACCATCACGGAGGGGTTCATCTTCATCATAGGTGCCTCTCCGATGATGCGTGAGTAGTCCACCATAGACCTACATGTTCGTTGGCAGTAGCTAGATGTCTTCCTCTCTCTCTATGATTCTCAATACAATGGTCTCTTGGATATTTATTTGACGTAATGACTTTTTCGGTGTGTTTGTTGGGATCCGATGAATTTTGAGTTCATGATCAGTTTCTATCCATGAATATGTTGAGTCTTCTTTGATCTCTTATTTGCATGATTACTTACAGAATCATATTTGATCTTCAAATCTTTGGTTTAGTTAGGCCAACTAGATCAATTTTTCTTGCCATGGGAAGAGGTGCTTTGTTATGGGTTCGATCTTGCAGTGTTCCTTCCCAGTGACAGAAGGGTCAGCAAGACACACACGTATCGTTGCTATTAAGGGTAACAAGATGGGTTCTATTCCTAAATGAATAGATCTTGTCTACATCATGTCACCGTTCTTATTGCGCTACTCCATTTCCCCATGAACTTAATACACTAGATGCATGCTGGATAGTGGTCGATGTGTGGAGTAATAGAAGTACATGCAGAATTGTTTTGGTGTACTTATCTTGGATGTGATGCCTGTATAATGATTATTGCCTGGATATCGTCATGATTATTTGATCTTCTATCAAGTTCCCAAAAGTAATTTGCTCACCCACCGTGTGCTATACTCATGAGAGAAGCCACCAGTGAAACCTATGCCCCCCGGGTCTACTTTTCAAACATATTGCTTTACGATCTACTATTTTGCCTTTTTGTTTTTAGATCTATTAATCTAAAAAATACATTGCTGCACTTTTTTTTACTTATTTTATTTTGTGTTCTTGCGAGATATATTTTCCAAAACTACCATCACCTAATCTATCCTTTTACTGTAGAGAGCTTGACAACCTCTCTTTCGCATCGGGTTGTGATACGTCTCCAACGTATGTATAATTTTTGATGATGTCATGCTATTATATTATATGTTTTGGATGTTTACTAAGCATTAATACGCTATTTTATATTATTTTATGGACCAAGCTATTAATCTAGAGCCTAGTGCCAGTTTCTGTTTTTTCCTGGTTTTTGAGTTTTGCAGATATGAAATATTAAACGGAGTCCAAAGGGAATAAAATCTTCAGAATGATTTTTTCTAGAAGGAAAGAGATCTACCAGACTTGGAGTGCATGCCAAGGGATCTACCAGGTGATCACAAGCCTGGTAGGCGTGACCACCCCTGGCCACGCCTGGCAGGCTTGCCGTCTCCTGGCAGGTCTCCTAACCCTATTCTTCATCCTATAAATACCCAAATATTCCCCCAACACCAAAGGGATCCACGCAAATACTTTCCCACCGATAGAAGCCTCCATTCCCGAGAGATCCAATCTTGGAGCTTTTTCCGATAATCTACGGAGGGGGTTTCCATCATGAAGGGCATCTACATCAACTCCATTGCCCCTCCGATGATGCGTGAGTAGTCCACCACAGACCTACGGGTCCATAGCTAGTAGCTAGATGGATTCTTCTCTCTCTTTGATCTTCAATACCATGTTCTTCAGGATCTTCATGGAGATCTATTCAATGTAATACTCTTTTGTGGTGTGTTTGTCAAGATCCGATGAATTGTGAGTTTATGTTCAGATTATCCATGAATCTTGTTTGTGTCTTCTTTGAATTCTTATATGCATGATTTCATATCCTTGCAAGTCTCTTCGAGTTATTGGTTTGGTTTGGCCAACTAGATTGGTAATTCTTGCAATGGGAGAAGTGCTTGGTTTTGGTTCAATCTTGTGGTGTACTCACCCAGTGACATAGTAGGGGTAGCGAGTCACATATTGTATTGTTGCCTTCAAGGGTAACAAGATGGGATTTTCAACATATTGCTTGAGTTTATCCCTCTACAACATGTCATCTTACTAAATGCTTTACTCTGTTCTTCATGAACTTAATACTCTAGATGCAGGCATGAGTCAGTCGATGTGTGGAGTAATAGTAGTAGATGCAGAATCGTTTCGGTCTACTTGACACAAACGTGATGCCTATATGCATGATCACTGCCTTGGATATCTACATGATTATTCACTTTTCTATCAATTGCTTGACAGTAATTTGTTTACCCACCATGATATTTTCCTTCAAGAGAGAAGCCTCTAGTGAAATCTATGGCCCCCGGGTCTAGTTTCCAAAATATATTTTAAGATCTATAAACCAAAAATACCAAAAATACCTTGCTGCAATTTACTTATCTTGTACTTTCTGTTTTCGTTTACATCTATCTCTATCAAATCTAATCCTTGCAATAACCGTGAGGGGATTAACAACCCCTTTATAGCGTTGGGTGCAAGAGTTTGATTGTTTGTGTAGGTGCATCCATTGGTGACTTGCTTGTTCCTCCTACTGGATTGATACCTTGGTTCTCATCAACTGAGGGAAATACTTATCTACTTCGCTGCATCACCCTTTCCTCTTCAAGGGAAAACAAACGCAAGCTCAAGAGGTAGCAAGAACGAATTTTGGCGCCGTTGCCGGGGAGGATACATAGCAATTCAAGACAAGAACTTTCCCGTCAACTTGCCATTTTTGGTGCCGTTGCCGAGGAGGATACACATGAAGCCTACCAAGTACGCATTACAAACTCATCTCTTGCATTTACATTATTTGCCATTTCCCTCCCATTTTCCTCTCCCCACTTCACAAATTTGCTGTTTTATTCGCCCTCTCTTTTTCGTTTGCCTTTTTCTCGTCGGATCTCTTGTTTGCTATGTTTGCTTGTGTCGCCATGTGCCTTCTATTTGCTTTAATATTAGCTTGCTAAATATCTATTGATATGGATCCTCATCCACTTGAGAATCTTTTCAAAAGACCAAATTATGATGAACCAATTCCTAGTGAGTTGAGTGCACTTGATTATCTGTATGAAGTTTTGTTTGAAAATCATGAATCTAATTTTTTTATGAAGTATTGAAAGAAGAAATTTATAAGGAGATTCATTATAGTTCCTTGAATGAAAATCATGATTGCCATCTTGTTAGTATGAATTCTCTAAATATCCATGATACTAATGATATGTAGAACCACAAACTTGGGGATGTTGTGCTTGATGAACATGATATTTTTTGTTCCCCAAGTTTTGGTGATGACACGTATGCTATAATTGATCATGAAAAGAATGCTTTGTCTGTTAGTTATATTGTGATATTTCTTCATGATGCCACTGAAATTTATTATGAGGTAGGAACATATGCTTGTAGGAGGAATAATATCAACTTTCCTATCTATGTGTTCAAAGTTTTGAAGTTATGCTTGTTTTGCCTTCCTATGCTAGTTGATTCTTGTTCCCATAAATTTTTTTTCAAAAAATCCCTATGAATAGGAAGTTGGTTAGAATTAAATGTGCTTTTCATGAGATTCATGATGCTCTCTTGCATGTTTCAATTACTACTTTTATGTGAGCATCTTTGAAATCGTTATGCCTAGCTAGGGGCGTTAAACAATAACGCTTGTTGGGAGGCAACCGAATTTTATTTTTACGTTTTGTTTTGCTTATGTTTTTCAGTGTTCCACACATTATTAACTATGTAGTAATTGTTTTTTGGTTCTTTAATTAGTGTTTGAGTCAAGTAAGACTTTTGGGATGGTCTATGGTGGTTGTTGATTTGATCTCGTTGAAAACAGGAAACTTTTGTGCTCAGTCCAGGAATTTTATAAAATATTGAGAGCATCTAATGAGTCTGAAATTTTTACAAAAGATTGATATATAAATTTCTCTGGTTTTATTAATTTTTAAGAATTTTTGGAGTTACAGAAGTATACGAAGTTTTCAGATTGCTACACACTGTTCTGTTTTGACAGATTCTTTTTTCTTTGAGTTGTTTACCTATTTTGATGAATCTATGGGTTATATCATGGGGTATGAACCATGGAGAAGTTATAATATGGTAGGTATAACACCAATATAAGTAAAGAATGAGTTCACAACAATACCTAAAGTGGTGATTTATTTTCTTATACGAACGAATCTCATGAGTTTTTTGTAAAGTTTTGTGTTGTGAAGTTTTCAAGTTTTGGGTAAAGATTTGATGGACTATGGAATAAGGAGTGGCAAGAGCCTAAGCTTGGGGATGCAAAAGAACCTAAGCTTGGGGATTCCCCAAACGCCATCCCCTCTTCCGTTTTCAATCCATCGGTAAATTTACTTGAAACTATCTTTTTATTCACGACATGATATGTGTTTTGCTTGGAGCGTCTTGTATGATATGAGTCTTTGCTTTTTGGTTTGACACAATCATCCTTTCTGCACCCATATTTTGAGAGAGACACACTTAATTGTGAATTTATTAGAATACTCTATGTGCTTCACTTATATCTTTTTAGATAGGCAATTTTGTTCTATGTGCTTCACCTATATTGTTTAGAGCACAGTGGTGTTTGCGTTTTATAGAAATAATTGAACTCTCGTACCTCACTTATATTATTTTGAGAGTCTTTAAACAACATGGTAATTGGTCTAGGTTATGAATTTAGTCCTAATATGATAGGCATCCAAGAGGGATTTAATAAAAACTTCCATATTTAGTGCATTGAATATTATGAGAAGTTTGATTCCTTGCATAAAGTTTTGAGATATAAAGGTGGTAATGTTATGAGTCATGTTAGGAAGTAATTGTGAGTTTTTAAAAATACTAGTGTAAAGGCTTGTGATTATCATAGCATGCACGTATGGTGAACTGTTATGTAAGGAAGTCGGAGCATGATGTGTTTATAGATTGTCGACCTTTGTGTGAGGGTTGGGAGCGCACGATGGTTAACTCCTACCAACCTCTCCTCTAGGAGCATGAGTTTAATACTTTGCTTCAATGACTAATAGAATTTTGCAATAAGTATGTGAGTTCTTTATGAATAATGTTGAGTCCATGGATTATACGCACTCTCACCCTTTCACCTTTGCTAGCCTCTCTAGTACCACACAACTTTCGCCGGTGCAACAAATCCACCTTCCTCAAAACAACCACCATATACCTTCCTCAAAACAGAAACCATACCTACCTATTATGGCATTTCCATAGCCAATCCGAGATATATTTCCATGCAACTTCCATTATTTCCTTTTATGACTTGCACCATTACTTCCATATTGCATATAGAGTTGTAATTTTCTTTTGAGTTGTATGTAAATAAAAGTATGATGATTATCATTATTAGAGCATGTCCCATCTGAGGAAATGATGATGGAGGCTATGATTCCCTCACAAGTGGGGATGAGATTCCGAAGTTTATGAAAAATAAAAGAGGCCAGCGAAGCCCAAATAAAAAATATATATAAGAGGCCTTAGATGCCCACCAAAAAATGAGGGGAAAGAGAGAAGGGACATTACTACTATCTTTTTCCACACTTGTGCTTCAAAGTAGCACCTGTTGGGGAACGTTGCATGGGAAACAAAAATTTTCCTATGCACACGCAAGATCTATCCATGGTGATGAGCATCTACGAGAGGGGGAGTGGATATACATACCCTTGTAGATCGCTAAGCGGGAATCGTTAATAAACGCGGTTGATGTAGTCGAACGTCTTCATGATCCAACTTGCCGAGCATCCCGCGATCCCATGATGATCCGTCCCGCGATCCAATCACAATCTGTCCCGTGATATCATCACGATCCGTCGCATGATCCAATCATGAATCGTCTCGCGATCTTGATCACGTTCCTTCCGATCTAGCGCCAAACGGATGGCACCTTCACGTTCAGCACACGTACATCTCGATGATGATCTCCACCTTCTTGATCCAGCAAGAGGGAGTGGAGATCTAGATGACTTCTCCGGTAGCACAACGGCGTGGTGGTGGTGGTGGTGAACTAATCCTACAGGGCTTCGCCTAAGCACCGCAGAACCAATGTAGAGAAACATATCTAGAGGAAGAAGAGGGCAACACATGGTAATTAGGGTTAGATTTCCCCTCTAAATCCTCTAGTATATATAGGAGGGAGGAAGGGGATGAGGCAGCCTCAAACCCTCAAGGTTTGGTCGAAATTGGAGGTGGAGGGGTCCGACTCCAATCCTATTAGGAGTAGGATTCCTCCTTTCCACTTGGAAGCTCTTTCCACCTCTCCACCTTTTGGGTTTTCCCACCCCTATCCGCATGGGCCTTTGTGGGGTCTTACTCCAGCCCACCAGGGGCTGGTTTGACTCCTCCCACAGCCCATGAGGTCCTTTGGGTCGAGACACCCCTCCCGATGGTCCCTGGCACCCTCCCGGCACTCCCGGTACACTTCCGATGAGCCCAAAACGTTTCCGGTGACCAAAACATGACTTCCTATATATCAATATTTACCTCCGGACCATTTTGGAGCTCCTCGTGACATCCGGGATCTCATCTGGCACTCCAAACAACATTCGGTCACCACCATACATAACTCTATACTACCAAAACGTCACCGAACCTAAAGTGTGTAGACCCTGCGGGTTCGAGAACTATGTAGACATGACCGAGACACCTCTACGGTCAATAACTAATACCGGGACCTGGATGCCCATATTGGTTCCTGCATATTCTACGAATATCTTTCTCGGTTGAACCTCTATGTCAAGGATTCAGTTAATCCCGTATGTTGTTCCCTTTGTTCCTCGGTATGTTACTTGCCCGAGATTCGATCGTCGATATCTCCATACCTCGTTCAATATCGTTACTGGCAAGTCTCTTTACTCGTTACGTAATACAAGATCCCATGGCTAACACTTTAGTCACATTGCTTGCAAGGCTTGTTGTGATGTTGTATTACCGAGTGGGCCCTGAGATACCTCTCTCTCACACGGAGTAACAAATCCCAGTCTTGATCCATGCCAACCCAACAAACACCCTCGAAGATACCTATAGAGCACCTTTATAGTCACCTAGTTATGTTGCGATGTTTGATACACACAAGGTACTCCTCCTGTGTCAGTGAGTTGCATGATCTCATGGTCATAGGAACAGATACTTGACATGCAAAAACTATAGCAATAAACTGACACGATCATATGCTACATTTATAGTTTGGGTCTTGCCCAGCACATCATTCTCCTAATTACGTGATCCCGTTATCAAATGAAATCTCATGTCCATGTCTAGGAAACCTTAACCATCTTTGATCAATGAGCTAGTCTATTAGAGGCATACTAGGGACATGGTGTTGTCTATGTATCGACACATGTATCTGAGTTTTCGATCAATACAATTATAGGACGGATAATAAACAATTATCATGAACAAGGAAATATGATAATAACTAATTCATTATTGCCTCTAGGGCGTATTTCCAACAGTCTCCCACTTGCACTAGAGTCAATAATCTAGCTCACATCGCTATGTGACTTGTTATGAATCTCACACCCAATGAGTTCTAGGGTTCGATCATGTTTTGCATGTGAAAGAGGTTTTAGTCAATGGGTCTGCTACATTCAGATCCGTGTGTACTTTGCAAATCTCTATGTCATATTGTAGACACTGCTACCACACTCCAGTTGGAGCTATTCCAAATGGCTGCTCCACTATACGTATCCGGATTGCTACTCAGAGTCATCCGAATTGGTGTTAAAGCTTGCATCAACGCACCCCTTTATGACGAACTCTTTATCACCTCCATAATCGAGAAATATTTCCTTAGTGCTCTAGTTACTAAGGATAATCCTAACTGATGTCCAGTGATCCACTCCTGGATCACTTTTGTATTCCTTGATGGACTCATGGCAAGGCACACACAGGTGTGGTACACAGCATGGCATACTATATAGAGCCTATGGCTAAGGCATAGGGGACGACATTCGTCCTTTCTCTTTCTTCTGCCGTGGTCGAGCTTTGAGTCTCACTCAACTTCACACCTTACAAATCAGGCAAGAACTCTTTCTTTGACTGATCCATTTTGAACTCTTTCAAAATCTTGTCAAGGTATGTACTCATTGAAAGTCTCATCAGGCGTCTTGATCTATCTCTATAGATCCCGATGCCCAACAATTAAGTAGCTTTATCCAGGTCTTCCTTTAAAAAACTCTTTTCGAATAATCCTTTATGCTTTCCAGAAATTCTACATCATTTCCGATCAACAATATGTCATCCACATATGCTTATCAGAAACTCTATAGTGCTCCCACTCACTTTATTGTAAATACAAGTTTCTCATAAACTTTGTATAGACTCAGAAGCTTTGATCACCTCATCAAAGTGTATATTCCAACTCTGAGATGCTTGCTCCAGTCCATAGAAGGATCATTGGAGCTTGCACACCTTTTAGCATCCTTAGTACTGACAAAACCTTCTGGTTGTATCTCATACAAACTTTCCCCAAGGAAGGAAACGGTGTTTTGACATCCATCTGCCAGATTTTACAATTGAAAAACGCAGCAACTGCTAACATAATTCCAACAGACTTTAGCATCGCTATAGGTGAGAAATTCTCACCGTAGTCAACTCCTTGAACTTGGTGAAAACTCTTTTGTGACAAGTTGAGCTTTATAAATGGTGACATTCACCATCAACGTATGTCTTCATCTTAAAGGTCCATTTGTACTCAACGACCTTCCGTTCAACGAGCAAGTCTACCGAGGTCCATACTTGGTTTTCATACATGGATCCTTTCGCGGATTTCATGGCCTCTAACCATTTGTTGGAATCCGGGCCCATCATCGCTTCTCCATAGCTCATAGTTCATTGTTCTCCAACAACATGACATCTAAGAAAGGGTTGTCGTACCAGTCAGGAGCAGTACACGTCCTTGTCGACCTACGAGGTTTGATAGTAACTTGATCCGAAGCTTCATGATCATAATCATTAACTTTCTCTTCAACTAATGCAGGCTTCACAGAAACATCTTCCTTCGCCCCGCTACTCTCTAGTCAAAACAAAGGTTCAACAACCTCATCAATTTCTATCTTCCTCCCACTCAATTCTGTCGAGAGAAACCCTTTCTCCAGAAAGGACCCGTTTTAGCAACCAACACTTTATGCTTGGTTCTGAGATAGAAGGTTTACCCCACTATTCTTTGGGTATTCTATGAACATGCATTTGTCTGCTTTGGGTTCGAGCTCATTAGCTGAAAACCTTTTTCACATAAGCGTTGCAGCCCCAAACATTAAGAAATGACATCTTAGGTTTCTATCAAACCATAATTCACACAGTGTCATCTCAACGGATTTAGATGGTGCCCTATTTAAAGTGAATGTAGTTGTCTCTAATGCATAACCCCAAAACGATAGTGGAAAAACGATAAGAGACAGCATAGTTCGCACCATATCCAATAGAGCACGACTACGACGTTTGGACACACCATCACACTATGGTATTCCAGGTGGCATGAGTTGTGAAATAGCTTCCACTTTGTCTTAAGTTGTATACCAAACTCATAACTCATATATTCACCCCCACGATCATATCATAGACATTTTATCTTCTTGTCACGATGATCTCAAACTTCACTCTGATTTTGCTTGAGCTTTTTAAATGATTCAGCCTTGTAATTCATTAAGTAAATATACACTATATCTACTCAAATCATGAATGAAGGTAAGAAAATAATGATACCCACCACACGCTACAACACTCATTGGATTGCATACATCAACATGTATCATTTCCAATAAGTCAATTGCCCGCTCAATCAAACCGGAAAACGGGGTCCTTAGTCATCTTGCCCAAGAGGCATGGTTCGCATGTCTCAACCGATTCGAAATTGAATGAGTCCAAAGATCCATCAGCATGGAATTTCTTCATGTGATTTATACCAATATGACATTTAGCGGCAATGCCACAAGGATGGTATTATCATTATTAACTTTGTAACTTTTGGCGTCAATCTTATGAACATGTGTATTACTACGATCAAGATTCAGCAACTCATTGGGTGCATGACCATTGAAGGTATTATTCATGTAAATAGAATAACCATTATTCTCTAACTTAAATGAATAACCGTGTTGCAATAAACACGATCTAATCATGTTCATGCTCAACGCAAACACCAAATAACATTTATTTAGGTTCGTCACTAATCCCAAAGGTAGAGAGAGCGTGTGATGTTGATCATATCAACCTAGGAAACATTTCCAACACACATCGTCACCTCACACTTAGCCAGTCTCTGTTTTTTTGCATAGCTTTTATTACGAGTTACTAACATTTAGCAACCGAACCGGTATCCAATACCCAGGTGCTACCAGGAATACTAGCAAGGTACACATCAATAACACGCATATCAAATATACTTTTGTCGACGTTGCCAGCCTTCTTAACTACCAGGTATCTAGGGTTGTTCCGCTTCAGCGACCGCTCTCGTCATAATAGAAGCACCTAGTCTCAGGTTTGGGTTCAACTTTGTATTTCTTCACTAGAGCAGCAACTGACTTGCCATCCATGAAGTTTCCCTCCTAGCCCTTGCCCTTCTCGAAACTAGTGGTTTCACTAACCATCAAAACTTGATGCTCCTTCTTGATTTCTACCTTCGATGTGTCAAACATCGCGAATAACTCAGGGATCATTATTTCCATCCCTGGCATTTTATAGTTCGTCACAAAGCTCTAGTAGCTTAGTGACAGTGACTTGGAGAACTATATCAATCACTATCTTATCTGGAAGATCAACTCCTACTCGATTCAAGTGATTGTAGTACCCAGACAATCTAAGCACATGCTCAACGATTGAGCTATTCTCCTTCATCTTGCAGGAAAAGAATCTTGTTGGAGATCTCATATCTCACAACACGAGCACGAGCCTGAGATCCCAATTCCAGCTCTTAGAACATCTCATATGTTTCGTGACGTTCAAAATGTTTTGGAGCCTCAATTCTAAGCTGTAATGCACGATGCATTGAATTATCAAGTAGTCATTGGAATGTGCCTATCATATGTTCACAACATCTACAGGCGACGCTAGAGGGGGTGGCGCACTGAGCGGTGCATTTATGACATAAGCCTTCTATGCAGCAATGAGGACAATCCTCGGATCACGGACCCGATCCGCAATATTGCTACCATCATCTTTCAACTCTATTTATCTAGGAAAATATAAAAATTCAAGGGAGCTATAGCATGAGCTAGTAATCTACAACATAATTTGCAAAGACACTACTCACTATGTTCATGATAATGTGTTCAATTAATCATATTATTTAAGAACTCCCACTCAAATTGAAATCCCTCCGGTCATTCGAGTGATACATGATCCAAATTCACCAACTCTAGTCCGATCATCATGTGCGTTGAGGTGGTTTCAGTGGTGAACATCATCATGTTGATCATATCTACTATATGACTCATGTTCGACCTTTCGGTCTCTTGTGTTCGGAGGCCATGTCTGTACGTGCTAGGCTCGTCAAGTTTAACCCGAGTGTTTCGCATGTGCAACACTGTCTTGCACCCGTTGTATGCGAACTTAGAGTCTATCACACCCGATCATCATGTGGTGTCTCGACACGACGAACTTTCGCAACGGTGCACACTCGGGGAGAACACAATTTATCTTGAAATTTAAGTGAGGGATCACCTTATAATGCTACGGTCGTCCTAAGAAAAACAAGGTGCATAAAAGGATTAACATCACATGCAAATCATAAGTGACATGATATGGCCAGCTATAATGCTTTTGATCTCCATCTATAAAGCACGGGCATGATCTCCATCGTCACTGGTATGACACCATGATCTCCATCAACGTGTCGCCATCAGGGTTGTCGCGCCCACCATGCTTCTTGTCGTGGTTTTGTCACGACAGATGTCTGGGTAAACGGACTTCGGTTCGAGGCCATTGCTAATGTGATGGACTCAAAGGGGTTGATGGGGACGAAAGACACGGATTTACCCAGGTTCGGCCCCTCAACTCGAGGTAATAGCCTACGTCCTGCTTGTGTTTGTATTGCTTGATGTATTGGTTACAAGGGAGCTGAAGCTTGACCTAGTATTCGACAACCTGATCTCTAAGTCGCCCCGAGTCTACCTTTATATAGGAGGTCTAGACGACAGGTCATACAATTGGTAACCGAATCTCATTGTCTATCCGAGTCTTTCTCTATCTTCTTGTCCAAGTTGTCCCCGGGCGGCTTACACACCCGGGTCTTCTGGGCCACTGTCCAGCCCACCTTATGAGCCGCCAAGCTTCCTGGGCTTTAGGACCACCGGCTCACCTTGGGCCAGCGTAGGAGCCGCCAAGCATAACCCGGAGCCCTTAGGGCGGGTCATACCGCGGGGTTATATCCCCAACATTAGGCCCTAGGTTTATTTGAGCTTGCTCACTTCACCCTCTTGTCTTGCTCTTTTGGCGAGTCACCCAAAATGACCCGCCATGATGTCACGTTGACCCTGCAGAAAAGATTTGCTGACATACTCACCAAATCTTCGCATTAAGTGACAATCCCGAAAATCGAGGCATCCACCTCGGCCAAAATGTTTCCGTCGCCTGGATTTTCGCGCTCATTCTACCTTCTCCTTTTAAATAGGACCGCCCTGGGCGGTTTATTACTTCTCCCGCTCGCTTCCTCGTCTTCCTCCTCTTGACGCAACCGCTTCCATCACTTCTAGCTCTGGCGCCACCTCCGCTCGGTCGACGACAGGCCACTGCATCAACCTGTGCGAACCAGAGTTTCATCCGCGTTTCACTGCGCCGTCGCCGGTAAGCTCGTGCTTCTCCTTAGATCCATTACTGCACTGGTAGGGTTTGTAGAAAGCCCGTCAGCTTCGCACGGGTTCTTCCGACGCCGTTGCTCGGGGTCCTCCGACATTGGCCGCACCCTTGACGCTCATCCCAGCTGCGCCGCCGCGCACGGGGCGGCCATGCACAATGCAGGGGGCCATCGCAACTCCTTCTTACCGTTTCAGTTTTCCTCTGCTTCGCCTGTTCTTCGATAGGTCTAAAAATAGGAACCTTTTTCCTGCTTTTGTAGATACATAAATATAGCGGTAGTTTGTGAAATCTGTTTTCCAGGACTTGGCCAAATTCCCCCCCTCATTTGCTAGGTTGACCCGCAACACTACGCCGACTCTCATCAGCCGGAGTATAGCATCTTTATACGTAGAATCTTTAAGCTCGTAAGTCGCCATAGATTTTAGTCTCCTCTTGACTCGCCGTGTTTTAATTTGCATAATCATTGAACCGGCAGAATGTCTCGTGCCTCGAACTCCTGTAACTGGGTCGGGTCGTGCGTTACGGAAGAGTTTTTGATGGACTTTGTTCATGCTGGCACTCTCCCTTCCAAAGATGCCATCCACTGGCGGGTCCCGGGTGATGAACTGAAGCCCGTTCCCCAAGAAGGAGAGGTGGTCGTTTTCTCGGACCATATTGAGTGGAGTTTCGTGCTTCCCGGCTCAAAATTCTTCTGCGATGTCCTTCATCTTTACAAAATCCATCCTCAAGACCTCGCCCCCAATTCCGTCTCAAACATCTTCAACTTTCAAGTATTGTGTGAAGTCTATCTGCAAGCCAAGCTGTCGGTAGGCCTGTTCGGGGAGTTCTTCTATGCCAACCATCAAACTGAAGTGAAGGCTAGTCCGAGTCTCGAGCTGGGCGGAATTTCTATCCAGAAGCACTGGGACATCACCTTTCCGGCTATGCAGATGCCGAGTCACCCAAAGTATTGGAATAAAATGTGGTTCTATTGCAAAGATACTTCTCTAGAGGGTGAACGTCCACTGATGGGTTATCGTCCTTCCCGGCTCAAGACAACTTCAGAGCTTCCTGGCCGGCTGTCAGCTTCAGAGCGCGCAAGATACCAGCCGACTCATGCCAAGATTAGGGCCCTCACGACCAATGGCTTAACCGGACTGGACCTGATCCGCTGCTGGATCTCTTGGCGGATCATGCCGTTAAGCCACAGAAGCCGCCTTATATGTGAGTACATGGGCGAATACGATAGCTCACTCTGCTTCAGCTGGTCAACCTTGACAGAAGACGACATCACCACTGCTATCAGGAGTCTCGTTCATGAGACATCCGGAGCCTGCAGCGCTATCGGGTTGATCCCCTTTAGTGCCCTTAATCTGGCCCCAGATGTAAGGCGATTTCTTCCCATCTGTCTCGTGGACCTTACTTGTACCTTGCTGATCTACTGCCCTTAACCAGCTTATTCTTTCATGCCGACTCTGACTTCTGGAAGAAGGAGTACATCCCTCCCTTGAAGAAGACCAAGAAGAAGGCTCCGGCTAAGAAGCTCAAGAAGGACGCCCCGCAAGAGGGATGGTTTGACCCGCCACAATCATCTGGTTCAGAGGTAAAATTTTAGCTGTTTTCTGAGACTTTGTCTTCTCATTTGACTAACACATGTTTTACTCACAGGATGATGTAGAGACCAGCCGCGCCAACGCCCCTGAGGTAACCTACGTTTCTTCCGGCTCAGAATATTTTGTCCCCCGGAAGCCGTGGTGGGTTATTGGAAAATTTCCTCTCTCTCATCCTCTTGGTTATCTAGACCCTCAATTTCTTTAAAAAAAGCAACAACAGGCTGATCATCGTCAGACCCGGAGCGTCGGCTCTACGGATCTCGCGTCCGGTTTACCGAACTCCCCAGATCCAAAGAAGCGCCCTGCAGAGGTATGTATCTCTTGTTTGACTGGTTTGCTTTGCCATTTCAACACTGTCTTATCTTTTCTCAACTATCTCTCAGAGGTCACCTTCCTCTGGCGACTCTACGGCGACCGCCCTGCCGCCTCCTAAGATCAATCCGATGTAAGTATTTCCTTTAACCGTGCATTTATGTTCCCTTTGGCGGCTGTAATCCTTGGGTTCTAACGTTCGTGCTCTCCAGGGCTCAAGCAAAGCGTCGAAAGACAAACAAGTCCTCCCCTAGCCCTGCAGCCCAAGAGCCGGAGCATGAATAACCGGACGAGTCACGACTGGATGTGGATCCGCCAGCCGCATCTACTGGTCCGGCTGTTGAAGATATCATCCCCGAGAGCCCTCCAACGGATCCTTCGAAGCCACCAAGTCCTACCCAGATGACCAAGAACGCTACCACTCCGGACGTCGTGATCATGGGCTTTGGCTTCTAGTCTCCCCCGGCTCACATGCTGACCAAGCATAAAGAGCCGGCTGAAGCCTCGAAGAAGTTAGAGTTTGAATCTTCTACCTTTGAGAAGATGGTAGCCAAAGATCTTCACGCCGGTTATGTGAACCGGCTTTCCACCAGCTGGGATCTGGAGTTTCGACTGGTTAGTCTGATGAAGAAAAAATATGAGATACTCCTTTTCCTGTTATAACCTTCCTTAGCCCCCAAGGGCCGGCTCAATCTAGTCCAAAGTTGAGCCTGGTCTTTCATGATATTCCTTGTAGAAAATCCAAATCCTTAGCCCCCAAGGGTTGGCTCAATCTAGTCCAAAGTTGAGCCGGGTCTTTCATGATCTTCCTTGTAGAAAATCCAAATCCTTAGTCCCCAAGGGCCGGCTCAATCTAGTCCAAAGTTGAGCCGGGTCTTTCATGATCTTCCTTGTAGAAAATCCAAATCCTTATCCCCCAAGGGCCGGCTCAATCTAGTCCAGAGTTGAGCCGGGTCTTTCATGATCTTCCTTGTAAAAAATCCAAATCCGTAGCCCCCAAGGGTCGGCTCAATCTAGTCCAAAGTTGAGCCGGGTCTATCAGTGCCAAAACGTATGAAAATAGACATTATCCCCCAAGTGTCATACATATTGCTTGCGATCTATTTGGAGACTTGCCTACTCATGCTATGCTTTGACATGCCACAGGAAACTTTAGCTGAAGCCGGGTCGCAGTTGACGGATCTGAAGACCAATCTGGCGGCTCAACAAACGGCTCGAAGTGCCATAGACGAGAAGTGTTGGCTCCTCTCTAAGGAGTTGGCTATAATCAAGGCCGACTTCACCGCCTTTAAAGAGTCAGCCGAGCCTGACAAGGCCTCCTTGACCAAGCGGGCTGATGACACCAATCAACGACTGATAGCTATATCAGATGAATTCCAAGCCTTGAAGCGTCATATTACCAGAATGATAGCCGCCCTGTTTGGTAAGTTTCTGATAACTTGTGCTTCAATGGTCATATAATACTTGTACTGGTGACTCACCATGAAATTTCTGACTTATGCAGGCCCTAGGAGCCGGCAACTGGCTTCTGACAGTCTGTTGCTGTTGAAGGCTATCTATACCCTGACGGAGCAGCTGTACTGCGGCATGGTGTGCACTATTAAAGTCGTGCAATACAAAGACAAGATTCCTGCGACTCTCAAGGGCATCTTGGAGCTCTTGTCCACCATGCCCAAGCAGATTGCCGAGTTAAAGAAATCAGCCGCCGGCCAAGGGGCGATTGCGGGCATCAGCCGGGCCTTGGCTTCCTCTCCGGAGCTAACGTCAGCCGAGATGATGGATGGATTCCCTTCAAAGAAAGATGACGGCTCTGAGTTCACCGATGCTGACTACAGCCGGTGCGTGAAGGAGTCTAGAGCGCTGGCTTCCGTTTTAGCGGAGGAAGTTGATCTGACGACCTACCAGGTGGCTTATGGCCCTGACCAAAAGAGAATCCGCGGTCCGCTTTATGAGTGCAAGGACTTAATGCCTGCCCGCAGTAAGGACCTCTTCACTCCTGAACTTAACCCGTCTCCTTACTTTGAAGAAGGCTCTTTTGTGGCTCTAACGAACTGCAACTAGGACTTCGACAATCTCTAGATCGGGGCCACCGAAGAGCCGGAGTAGAATGACCCGACAGCTAGCTAGTCCTTACTTTGAAAAACTTGTAACAGCCGACTCTCCATGACCCGCCGTGTGGCGTTGAAAATACTTGTCCGAAATTTTGGGCTCCTTAGGGAGTGTATGTAATAGACTAGATGTCACTTTTGCTTCTACTGAACCTTGTTCTATTACGCTATATAAAATGATCCGACTCTTCAACTGTCATTGTCTTTGTATGCTTCTTTGATCCCTTATGCTGTTTCATCAACATAGAAGACATCGGTTGCCAAGATTAGGTAAGCTACACCCGGAGGTGGTAATCCCCCATGGCAATCATGGCTAGTCTGGTTAGCCGGGGATGGCATAAAGCCTGGCCGATAAGGCATTAGAAGCTACACCCGGAGGTAAGAAGCCGCCCTCCGCTGGTTGTTTAGGGTTAGATGAGCTACACCCAGAGGTGGGAAGCCCCCTTGGAAACCATGGCTAATCTGGTTAGCCGGAGATGGCATAAAGCCTAGCTGATAAGACATTAGAAGCTATACCCAGAGGTAAGAAGCCGCCCTCCGCCGATTGTTATGGTTAGATAAGCTACACCCGGAGGTGGGAAGCCCCCTTGGCAACCATGGCTAATATGGTTAGCCGGAGATGGCATAAAGCCTGGCCGATAAGGCATTAGAAGCTATACCAGGAGGTAAGAAGCCGCCCTCCGCTGGTTGTTAGAGTTAGATAAGCTACACCCGGAGGTGGAAAGCCCACTTGGCAACCATGGCTAATCTGGTTAGTCGGAGATGGCATAAAGCCTGGCTGATAAGGCATTAGAAGCTATACCCAGAGGTAAGAATCCGCCCTCCGCCGGTTGTTAGGGTTAGATACCCATCGGTAAAAAACTTCCTACAACCGCAGCTAATCATGTTAGCCAGAGATTTGGCATGAAGCCGGCCGATAGGGTGTTAGAAGCGATACCCGTCGGTAAGAAGCCCCTTTCAGCAATATGGCGTAAACGTCGGCCGATAAAGCATTAGAAGCGATACCCGAAGGTAAGAAGCCGCCCTCCGCCGCGGCTAATCATGTTAGCCAAAGATTTTGGCATAGAGCCTGGCCGATAAAGCATTAGAAGCGATACCTAAAGGTAAGAAGCCGCTCTCCACCGCAGTTGATATATCAACTGGAATTTTTATGAACTCTTCTTGTATGAACAAAGATGTGTGTAACAAAAGAGGTCCCGTCTTGCGGGTATTTCATTTTATTTATATATGGTATGTCGAATGATAGTGTACAATGGCGAGTCTCAACGCGCTCATGTGTAATACGGCCATAGATGTGCTATGTTCCATGGCCGGCGGGTTTCCTGACCCGCTGTCTCTGAGTCATCCCTGATATCGATGAGATAGTATGACCCATTGTTGAGATTTCTACTAACCACAAAAGGTCCTTCCCAAGGAGGAGATAACTTATGCATACCTATCTGGTCTTGAATCAGCCGGAGCACTAAGTCGCCTTCCTGGAACGTCCGGGTCTTGATCCTGCGACTATGGTAGCGGCGCAGGTCTTGCTGATAGATCGCTGATCGGGAAGCCGCCATCTCCCGTGCTTCTTCCAAAGCATCCAATGTGTCTTGACATGCCGTCTCATTATCCGTCTCAACATAAGCCGCTACACATGGCGAATCATGTCGGATGTCACTCAGCAATACTGCCTCGGCACCGTACACCATAAAGAAAGGTGTATAGCCTGTAGATCTGTTGGGGGTAGTCCTGACACTCCATAAGACGGAAGGCAATTCTTATACCCAACACCCAGTCATTCATCATAAAGGAACCATAAGCTGTGGCTTGATGCCCCTTAAAATCTCTTGATTAGCACGCTTCGCCTGACCATTAGACCGTGGATGCGCAACTGTTGAAACATCCAGCCGGATGTGCTCCTTGTCACAGAACTCTTTCATAGCCCCCTTAGATAGATTTGTGCCATTGTCGGTGATAATGTTGTGAGGGTAACCAAAACAATAGATCAACTTCTTAACAAATTGAACCGCCGTAGCCATGTCACACTTGCTAACCGGCTCTGCCGCCATCCATTTGGTGAATTTATCAACCACCACCAAGAGGTGCGTTTTCTTATCTTTGGATCTTTTGAAAGGTCCTACCATGTCTAGCCCCCAGGCTGCAAACGGCCATGTAATTGGTATCATCCTTAACTCTTGAGCCGGAACATGAGCACGCCGGCCGAACTTTTGACAGCCGTCACATTTGCGAACCAAGTCTTCTGCATCCTTGTGAGCCGTTAACCAAAAGAACCCGTGCCGGAAGGCCTTGGCTACCAGTGACCTCGAGCTGGTGTGATGTCCACAATCTCCGGCATGAATTTCATTTAAGATTTGCTGACCCTCCTCAGGTGAGACACAACGTTGAAAAACGCCAGTCACACTGCATTTGTGCAGCTCACCATTAACTATCGTCATTGATTTAGAGCGCCGGGTGATCTGTGTGGCCAGGTCTTCATTATCAGGTAACTCGCCCCAAGTCAGATAGGCCAGGTAGGGGACAGTCCAATCTGGGATAGCGTGCAAAGCCACCACTAACTCTCCCTCTGGGTCAGGAATAGCCAAATCCTCTTTCGAAGATAACTTAACAGTCGGATGATGTAAGACGTCCAGGAATACATTGGGCGACACCGGCTTTCGTTGGGAGCCTAGCCATGACAGCGCATCTGCCGCCTCATTCCTGTGATGATCAATGTGATCCACCTGATAGCCTTTGAAGTGGCCGGCAATAATATCAACCGCCTATCGATAAGCCGCCATTCGTGGGTCTTTGGAGTCCCAAGTGCTCAAAACCTGCTGAGCCACCAAATCTGAGTTGCCCAAACACCTTACCCGGCTTAAATTTATCTCCTTGGCTAATCTAAGACCATGAAGCAGAGCCTCATACTCAGCCGCATTGTTAGTGCACGGGAACATCAACCGAAGCACATAACAAAACTTATCACCTTTAGGAGACTTCAAAACAACTCCTGTGCCTGACCCTTCTAGCTTCTTGGATCCATCAAAGTGTATGGTCCAGTATGTGTCATCCGGCTTTTCCTCTGGAGCTTGACATTCTGTCCAATCATTTATAAAGTCCATAAGAGCTTGGGACTTGATAGCTGTACGAGCCATATATTTTAGATTGAGAGGCCCCAACTCCAATGCCCACTTAGCAATCCTTCCAGTGGCTTCTCTATTCTGGATTATGTTCCCCAATGAAGCAGAACTGACCACAATTATTTGGTGCCCCCAAAAATAGTGCTTTTGCTTGCGGTTGGCCATAAAGACCCCATATACTAGCTTCTTCCAATGTGGGTACCTTTGCTTGGACTCCGTGAGGACCTCACTGATGTAATAAACTGGCCTTTGAACCGAATATTCTTTCCCAGACTCCTTACGCTCGACTACGATTGCGGCGCTTATTGCCCGGTTATTAGCCGCCACATACAAGAGCAACGGATCTTTCTCAGCCGGACCAGCCAGCATCGGTGGCTCAGTAAGCTGCTTCTTGAGCGCCTCTAATGCTTCACCCGCCGCCGTGCTCCAGAAAAAATTGTCCATCTTCTTCATCATCTGATATAAAGGAATAGCTTTCTCTCCGAGGTGGCTTATGAACCGGCTCAATGCGGCAATCCGCCCTGCCAAGCGCTGAACCTCATTAATACAGGCCGGCTCAGTCAGAGAAGTGATAGCCTTGATTTTATCCGGGTTAGTTTCAATGCCATGCTCAGAAACCAGAAAACCCAAGAGGTTGCCAGCTGGAACACCAAAGACACACTTGGCCGGGTTAAGCATCATCCTATAGACCCGGAGATTATCAAAGGTCTCCCTTAAGTCGTCCAAAAGGGTCTCCTTATTCCTTGACTAATTACGATGTCATCCACATACGCATGGACATTATGGCCAATCTGACTGTGAAGACAATTCTGCACACACCGCTCATAGGTTGCCTGGGCACTCTTGAGCTCAAAAGGCATGGATACATAGCAGAAAGCTCCAAAAGGCGTAATGAAAGCCGTCTTCTCTTGGTCTTTAACCGCCATCTTGATCTGATGATAGCCTGAATAGGCGTCCAAAAAACACAGGCTTTCACATCCTGCCGTGGCATCGATGATTTGATCAATACGGGGAAGAGCAAAGGGATCAGCCGGACAGGCTTTGTTAAGGTCCGTGTAGTTTACGCACATACGCCAAGTGTCGTTCTTCTTGAGCACCAGCACCGGGTTAGCCAACCATTCCGGGTGAAAAACCTCAATACTGAAACCTGCCGCCAAGAGACGGGCAACTTCTTCCCCGATTGCCTTGCGTCTTTCCTCATTGAACCACCGCAAAAACTGTTTAATTGGCTTAAACTTCGGATCCACATTAAGGTTGTGCTTAGCGAACTCTCTCGGTACACCCAGCATGTCAGAAGGTTTCCATGCGAAGATGTCCCGATTCTCACGGATGAATTCGATGAGCACGCCTTCCTATTTGGGATCCATGTGAGCTCCAATGATGAATTGTTTGGAAGAGTTTCTTGGGGTAAATTCTACCGCTTTAGTATCATCCGCTAAAAACTTGAGGGGCGGCTCAACCTTCGTCGTGGGCTTCTTCAGTGGAGTCGTATCCTCCAGGTCAACATTCTCCTTGTAAAATTTAAGCTCCTCCTGAGCGCAACTGGACTCTGCGTAAGCCGCATCTCCTTCCTCACACTCAATGGCCGTCTTTTCGGTCACCATGAATGGTAATGGTACCTTTTAAGCCGGGCATTTTGAGCTGTAGGTATACATAGCAAGGCCTAGCCATGAATTTTGCATAAGCCGGACGTCCAAACAGTGTGTGATAAGGACTCTTGATTTTTACCACCTCAACCCACAAGGACTCCACCCTATAGTTATACTCGTCACCAAAGGCCACTTCCAAAGAAATCCTGCCCACCGGATACGCCGACTTGCTTGGCACCACACCATGAAAAAGGGTGGACGAGGGTTTTAAATCCTTGTCTAGCAATTTCATCCACCGAAAAGTATCGTAGTAGAGGGTATTAATACTGCTGCCTCCATCCATTAACACTTTATTCACCATATACCCTCCCACTTGGGGGGCCACAACCAAAGCTAGCTGCCCTGGGTCATCAACACGCGGCGGGTGATCCTCCCGGCTCCATGTTATATCATACTCAAACCATCGTAAATACTGTGGTAGGGCTGGTGCAACCGCATTGACCGCCCGCTTGCACAACTTCTAATCCCTTTTGTTGAGGTTGGTCGTGAAAACATGATACTGACGAAGCTGAGCTGCTTCGGGTTACTCTGATAACCAGGCTGATTACGTTGTTGCTGATTGTTGTTACCAGAATGCTGGTGGTGTCTTCCTTGATTACCTTGACCTGGGTGACCAGACCCTGAGCCGCCGGACCCAAAACCGGCCCTTACCCGCCGTGTCCAGATCCGCCAGGCAGGCCACTGTCCTGATTGTTGGGGTGTGTAAAGTGATTCTTAAGTTTCTGCATGCAATGACACTCTCCCCATGTGTGGTTTGCCGGCTTATCGGGCTGGCCTTGATCCGGACAAGGACCCTTCAGTGCCTCCTCCAAATTAAAGGCAGGCCTATCCTTATTAAAAGGTGGCCTGAACCTCCTGTTGCCCTTGGGGTGATTCTGATTGGTACTTGCATTGGCCACCAGTTTTGACCCGGCCTCAGGATTCTTACGTTTGCTCTGGCTACCATTGTTTGCCGTACCCTTGCTCTGATTGCCCTTCTTGCCTTGGCCGGCCTTCTCCTCGTCGGAACCCGGATCCTTCGTGTTGTCAGAGTCCGCTTATTTCATGAGAGCCGTCATGAGCTCTCCCATATCTTGACATGTGCGCTTGTGCCGGCCAAGCTTCTGCTTTAGCAAGACAAAGTGGCAGTTCTTCTCTAGGATCAGTACTACCTGAGCCGCCGTGACCTGCTCCGAAGAGTGGATGATGGTCGAGACCCGCCGTACCCAATGATGAGCTGACTCATTCTCCTGTTGAACACAGTGATCAAGATCCACGATGGTCATGGGCTGTTTACACGTTCCTTGAAAGTTTTTAATGAATCTGGCTCTCAGCTCTGCCTGTGAGTTGATGGTATTGGGTGGCAATCCCTTTAACCATGTGCAGGCCAGGCCTTCAAGCATCATGATGAAGTATTTGGCACAAACCGCCTCACTGACGTCCAGCATCTTGATGGCTAGTTCATAACTTTCCACCCAAGCCTCTAGGGGTAAATCAACGGTGTAATTTGGAACTCAGGGCCCTTTGAAATCCTTTGGCAGCCGCTCACTCCGTAGAGCCGCTGATAAACATGGCACTCCCCCCACTCTGGTGGTTCCTCCAACTCCTACTGACACGGATGGCGCGGGCTCCGGGCGAGCCGCCTCGACTAAAGCTGTCACCTCTTGCTGGCCTCTTGCACGATTTCAGAATGCTTGTGTATCCACAACCGGCCGATGACCCGTTGGAATCTCTCAGTGCCAGTTGCTGCTGGAACCCATCGGGGACTCGTAGCGCCGGCTAAAACTCCGTCTAGGGAGAGGGGTTGAATGAACGCGGCTCCGGCTGTAGGTGTACTTCTCCTGCTGGGCCATCACTGTCTACAAGTATCCAATGGCGTTTCGCACGTCCTCCGCAAAGGGCGCCTCATCCGGAATAGGAATTGTTTCGAGCCGAGTGGCTACTGCCACCATATTCTCGGATGGTTTAGAATAATGACCCACCGGTGTTGGAAAGGCCGTAGGCGAGGCCTGATTTCGCCGGGTCGGTTGAGTCACCGGCCGAGCCGCCGGGTGTCTTCCAGGTGAAACCGCCGTTCGCCCTGTCCCTGGCGTGTTGAAGAGGTTTCTTGCCTCATAACGTTTCGGCGGATGGGATTGATGCCTCGTCCGATGAACCGTGGCTGCCGATTGTTGCTCCGGTCCAAGACGGAAAGCGTCTATCTTGATGCGTTCTGCCTCTTGCTCCATCTAGGCTTTTAACTCAGCCATCCTTTGCTGCTCTTTCGCCATCTGGTCCTTGATCCTTGCAATCTCCAAGTTCCTAGACACTTGATTGTCCGGTGTAACTTCAGTAGCCATTAGGGCCGCAAGCTCGTCCATTAGCTCCAAAAGAACTTGAGCCGGCAGCGGGTTATCGCCTGAGGTGGCGGCCCCTGCGGGTGTACTATTCGTGCCTAGGACTGACCCTGCCATGAACACGGCAGCATGAACCAGCGGCCCAAGATCGTCCGCCTCAAAGCGTTCTGACTCAGGGCTGAGCTCATTGTAGCCCCGAGCCCGCCGTTGTGAAGCCTATAGACCGACTCTCTTTCTCCGCTTGAAGATTCATCCTCTGAGTAAATGAGAGTTTCCTGTGATCCGGAAGCTTCCAGATCCATACCTTGAGTAAAGCCCATGAAGACGTGCTTCCGACCTGGGCTAACACGGGCGGGTAGCACACTACGAGTAGGTTGCAGACACCAAGCCGGCTCAACAAGGTTGGTGCAGACGTTCGGCCCGGGTGTTGCTCCATCAACTTTTCCGATGAACACGTGGATCCCACCGAATGGAACCCGGAAGCCATACTCCACAGAGCCGGCATCAAGCCCCCAACAGGCATCGTTGATGTAGAGTCGACCACGTCAACTCTTGCTCACCCTACCAACCACGTATCCCTCGAGCCCCGGGAGAGAGCCCTTTGAGAACTCAACACCACCGAGCGCAAGCCCCACGGTGGGCGCCAACTGTCGTGGTTTTGTCACAACAGATGTCCGGGTAAACGGACTTCGGTTCGAGGCCATTGCCAACGTGATGGACTCAAAGGGGTTGATGGGGATGAAAGACACGGATTTACCCAGGTTCGGCCCCTCAACTCGAGGTAATAGCCTACGTCCTGCTTTTGTTTGTATTGCTTGAGGTATCAGTTACAAGGGAGCTGAAGCTTGACCTAGTATTCGACAACTTGATCTCTAAGTCGCCCCGGGTCTGCCTTTATATAGAAGGTCTAGACCACGGGTCATACAATTGGTAACCGACTCTCATTGTGTATCCGAGTCTTCCTCTATCTTCTTGTCCAAGTTGTCCCCAGGCGGCTTACACACCCGGGTCTTCTGGGCCACTGTCCGGACCACCTTATGAGCCGCCAAGCTTCTTGGGATTTAGGACCACCGGCTCACCTTGGGCCAGTGTACGAGCCGCCAAGCATAACCCGGAGCCCTTAGGGTGGGTCATACCGTTGGTTTATATCCCCAACACTTCTAGTACTATTGCTACCATTTAGCGATAAAGTAAAGCAGTACATAGCGCTCAATGATTGACTCTCGGGTCATAGAATAATTAAAGACAACCCTATGGCTCCTGCCGGTTGCCGTACACATCGGCATGCAATTCGTGATATTATATACAAAACATAATTATCTCATACATCACATATATCTCATCATGTAGTTGGCCATATCACATCACAACATACCCGGAAAAAACAAGTTAGACGTCCTCTAATTGTTGTTGCATGTTTTACGTGGCTATTACGGGTATCTAGCAAGAAAAATTCTCACCTACGCAATGACCACAACGGTGATACATAAGTTGCTTTTCAAACTTCTTAAGGACCGCCTTTGTCGAATCCGATCCAACTAAAGTAGGAGAAACAGACACCCGCAAGCCATCTTTGTGCAACAAAGTTACACGTAAGGTTGGTCCGGGCCGGTTCCACAATACCACAGAACCAAAACACAACCAAGGGAGGAAGCAATCTAAGCATCAACCCCCACAAACTCCTTTGTGTTCTACTCGAGATCTCATCTACACATAGACCTAGATCATGATGCCACTGTTGGGGAACGTTGCATGGGAAACAAAAAATTTCCTACGCACACGCAAGATCTATCCATGGTGATGAGCATCTACGAGAGGGGGAGTGGATCTATATACCCTTGTAGATCGCTAAGCGGGAAGCGTTAATAAACGCGGTTGATGTAGTCGAAAGTCTTCACGATCCAAATTGCCAAGCATCATGCGATCCCATCACGATCCGTCGCGCGATCCAATCACGATCCATCCCGCGATATCATCACGATCCGTCCCGCGATCCAATCATGAATCATCTCATGATCTTGATCACGATCATTCCGATCTAGCGCCGAACGGACGGCACGTCCCCGTTCAGCACACGTACAACTTGATGACGATCTTCGCTTTCTTGATCCACCAAGAGGGAGCAGAGAGGTAGATGCATTCTCCGGTAGCACAACGGCGTGGTGGTGGTGGTGGTGAACAAATCCTGCAGGGCTTCGCCTAAGCACCACAGAACTAATCTAGAATAGAAACAAATCTAGAGGAAGAAGAGGGCAGCACGTGGCAATTAGGGTGAACTTTCCCCTCTAAATCCTCTAGTATATATAGGAGGGATGGAGGGGAGTAGGCAGCCTCAAACCCTCAAGGTTTGGTCAAAATCTGAGGTGGAGGAGTCCTACCCAATCCTATTAGGAGTAGGATTCCTCCTTTCCACTTGGAAACTCTTTCCACCTCTCCACCTTTTGGTTTTTCCCACCCCTAGCCGCATGGGCCTTAGTGGGGGCTTAGTCCAGCCCACCAGGGGCTGGTTCAACTCCTCCCACAGCCCATGAGGTCGTTTGGGTCAAGACACCCCTCCCGATGGTCCCCGTCACCCTCCCGACACTCCTGGTACACTACCAATGAGCCCGAAACTTTTCTAGTGACCAAAACAGGACTTCCTATATATCAATCTTTACCTCTGAACCATTCCAGATCTCCTCGCGCATCTAGGATCTCATCTGGGACTCCGAACAACCTTCGATCACCACCATACATAACTCTATACTACCGAAACATCATCGAACCTTAAGTGTGTAGACCCCGCGGGTTCGAGAACTATGTAGACATGATCGAGACACCTCTACGGTCAATAACCAATAGCGGGACCTAGATGCCCATATTGGTTCCTACATATTGTACGAATATCTTTATCGATTGAACCTCTATGTCAAGGATTCAATTAATCCCGTATGTTGTTCCCTTTGTTCTTTGGTATGTTACTTGCCCGAGATTCGATCGTTGGTATCTCCATACCTCATTCAATCTCGTTACCGGCAAGTCTCTTTACTCATTAGGTAATACAAGATCTCGTGGCTAACACTTTAGTCACATTGCTCGCAAGGCTTGTTGTGATGTTGTATTACCGAGTGGGCCCTAAGATACCTCTTTGTCACACGGAGTAACAAATCCCAGTCTTGATCCATGCCAACCCAATAGACACCCTCAGAGATACCTGTAGAGGACCTTTATAGTCACCCAGTTACGTTGCAATGTTTGATACACACAAGGTACTCCTCCAGTGTGTCAATGAGTTGGATGGTCTTATGGTCACAGGAACTGATACTTGACATGCAAAAAACTGTAGCAATAAACTGACACGATCATATGCTACATTTATAGTTTGGGTCTTGTCCATCACATCATTCTCCTAATGACGTGATCCCATTATCAAATGACATCTCATGTCCATGGCTAGGAAACCTTCACCATCTTTGATCGACAAGCTAGCCTATTAGAAGCATACTAGGGACATGGTGTTGTCTATGTATCCACACATGTATCTGAGTTTCCGACCAATACAATTATAGCACGGATAATAAACGATTATCATGAACAAGGAACTATGATAATAACTAATTCATTATTGCCTATAGGGTGTATTTCCAATAGTCTCCCACTTGCACTAGAGTCAATAATCTAGCTCACATCGCTAGGTGATTTGTTATGAATCTCACACCCAATGAGTTCTGGGGTTCGATCATGTTTTGCATGTGAAAGAGGTTTTAGTCAACGGGTCTGCGACATTCAGATCCATGTGTACTTTGCAAATCTCTATGTCATATTGTACACTGATACCACACTCCACTTGGAGCTATTCCAAATGGCTTCTCCACTATATGTATCCGGATTTCTACTCAGAGTCATCCGAATTGGTTTTAAAGCTTGCATCAACGTAACCATTTACGACGAACTCTTTCTCACCTCCATAATCAAGAAATATTTCCTTAGTCCTCTAGTTACTAAGGATAATCCTGACCGCTGTCCAGTGATCCACTCCTGGATCACTTTTGTACCCCTTGGTAGACTCATGGCAAGGCACACACAGGTGCGGTACATAGCATGACATACTATACAGAGCCTATGGCCAAGGCATAGGGGACGACATTCGTCCTTTCTCTTTCTTCTACCGTGGTCGAGCTTTGAGTCTCACTCAACTTCACACCTTACAAATCAGGCAAGAACTCTTTCTTTGACTGATCCATTTTGAACTCTTTCAAAATCTTGTCAAGATATGTACTCATTGAAAGTCTCATCAGGCGTCTTGATGTATCTCTATAGATCCCAATGCCCAACAATTAAGTAGCTTATCCAGGTCTTCCTTTGAAAAACTCTTTTCAAATAACCCTTTATGCTTTCCAGAAATTCTATTCCACCTATAGTGCCATATCCATGGCTCACGCTCATGTATTGTGTGAGAGTTGAAAACGTTTGAGAAAATAAAAGTGTGAAAACAATTGGTTGACTTGTCATCGGTGTTGTGCATGATATAAATACTTTGCGTGGGGAAGATGGAACATGGCTAAACCATATGATATTGTAGGGGTAACTTTCGTTTGCCATTATATTTTGAAGAGATACTATTACTTTGCTAGTATGCTTGAAATGTTATTGTTCTTATATCAATATTAAGCTTTTGTTTTGAGTTTTATTGATCTAAATATTCATGCCACAATAGAGAATATTACATGGATAAATATGTTAGGTATCACTCCGCATCAAAAATTCTGTTTTTATCATTTTCCTACTCGAGGACGAGCAAGAATTAAGCTTGGGGATGCTGATACATCTCCAACGTATCTATAATTTTTGATGATGTCATGCTATTATATTATCTGTTTTGGATGTTTTATATGCATTAATATGCAAAGTTTATATTATTTTTGGGACTAACCCTTTAATCTAGACCCTAGTGCCAGTTTTTTGTTTTCCTCCCTTTTTTTGAGTTTTGCAAATATGGATTATTAAACAGAGTCCAAACGGAATCAAATCTTCGGAATGAATTTTTCTAGAAGGAAGGAGATCTATCACACTTGGAGTGCACATCAGGGCTTCTACCAAGAGATCACAAACCTAGTCGGCGCTTCCACCCCCTGGCCGCGCCTGGTAGGCTTGTCGTCTCCTGGCAGGTCTCCTTACCCTATTCTTTGTCCTATAAATATCCAAATATTTACCCAACACCAAAGGGAGCCACACAAATACTTTTCAGTCGACAGAAGCCCCCGTTCCCGTGAGATCCGATCTTGGAGCCTTTTCCGATAATCTGCAGGAGGGGGTTTCGATCACGGAGGGCATCTACATCAACTCCATTGCCCCTCCGATGATGCGTGAGTAGTCCACCACAGACCTATGGGTCCATAGCTAGCAGCTAGATGGCTTCTTCTCTCTCTTTGATCTTCAATACCATGTTCTTCATGATCTTCATGGAGATCTATTCGATGTAATACTCTTTTATGTTGTGTTTGTCAAGATCCGATGAATTGTGAGTTTATGTTCAGATTATCCATGAATGTTATTTGAATATTTTTTGAATTATTATATGCATGATTTCATATCCTGGCAAGTCTCTTCGAGTTATTGGTTTGGTTTGGCCAACTAGATTGGTAATTCTTACAATGGGAGAAGTGCTTGATTTTGGGTTCAATCTTGTAGTGTCCTCACCCAGTGACATAGTAGGGGTAGTGAGGCACGTATTGTATTGTTGCCATCAAGGGTAACAAGATGGGGTTTTCATCATATTGCTTGAGTTTATCCCTCTACATCATGTCATCTTACTTAATGCGTTACTCCGTTCTTCACGAACTTAATACTCTAGATGCAGACACGAGTCCGTCGATCTGTGGAGTAATAGTAGTAGATGCAGAACCGTTCGGTCTACTTGACATGGACGTGATGCCTATATGCATGATCATTGCCTTGGATATCTACATGATTATTCTCTTTTCTATCAATTGCTTGACAGTAATTTGTTTACCCACCATGATATTTTCCTTCAAGAGAGAAGCCTCTAGTGAAATCTATGGCCCCCGAGTCTACTTTCCATAATACATTTTTAGATCTATAAAACAAAAATACGTTGCTGCAATTTACTTATATTTTACTTTCCATTTCCATTTACATGTATCTCGATCAGATCTAATCCCTGCAAATAATCGTGAAAGGAATGACAACCCCTTTATAGCGTTGGGCGCAAGGGTTTGATTGTTGTGTAGGTGCATCCATTTGTGACTTTCTTTTTCTTCCTACTAGATTGATACCTTGGTTATCATCAACTGAGGGAAATACTTATCTACTTCGCTGCATCACCCTTTCCTCTTCAAGGGAAAACCAACACAAGCTCAAGAGGTAGTAGGTTGCAAGTATTTGTTATTTGTGTGCAGGTGCTGCTTACGTGGGTGCGTGATCTTCCTCTATGGATTGATACCTTGGTTTTCTAACAGAGGGAAATACTTACTATCGATGTGCTGCATCATCCCATCCTATTTGGGGAAATACCGACGCAGTTTGAGGCCACATCAAAGGAATTTCTGGCACCGTTGTCGGGGAGGAAGCAATCTCATTTACCAGGTTCCTAATCACAAATCTCATCTCTTTGCAATTTACATTATTTGACATTTTCCTCTCATTTTACTCTCCCCCACTTCACAAATTTGACGTTTTATTTGCCTTCTTTTTTTCGTTTGCCTTTTTCTCGTCAGATCTTTTGTTTGCTTGCAACCTTGTTTGCATAGTCATGATGACTCAAGAAAACACCAAGTTGCGTGATTTTCCCAATACCAATAATAATGATTTTATTAGCACTCCTATTGCTCCTCCCGCCTAACGGTGTCCTGGACTAGGGAGTACTCACCACGTCGTCTCCCAACCAGTGGGTCGTGCCGAGGACCCTCATGATGATTCACTAATGGGCCACTTCGGGCAGCCCATGATACATAGAAGGAAGACTCCACAAGACTTGGCGCACAAGACAAGGACTCCTCTAAACCGTAGGCCTCTAGTATTATATAAACCGAGGCCTTTCTAGTCAATAGACAATCTCATATTCATTACTACAATCTTGTGGTAGATACCTGTACTATGTACTATCCCCATATCTATACAATCAAAAGCAGGACATAGGGTTATATCTCCTTGAGAGAGCCCGAACCTGGGTAAAATCCCGTGCCCATGTTACCATTGCTCCAAGATGCCTAGCTTAGGACCCCTACTATGAGATATGTCGGATTTGACACCGACATTGGTGCTTTCATTGAGAGCCTGATGGGTGCTACTTCTCGAGCATGCGTTGGTTTCAGTGAAGAGGAACGGGTGATGCAGCAAAGTAGATAAGTATTTCCCTCAGTTGTTGAGAACCAAGTTATCAATCCAGTAAGATATACAAGCAAGTCCCCAATAGGTGTACCTACACAAAGAATCAAACTCTTGCACCCAATGCTATAAAGGGTTTGTCAATCCCTTCACAGTTACTTGCAAGAATGAGAGATGATAGAGATAGATTGCTTGAATGGAAAGTAAAACAAAAGGTAAAAAATAATGCAACAAAGTATTTTTGGTATTTTCGGTTTTAGATCTGAAAGTATAAGATGGCAAATAGACCCAAGAGCCATAGGTTTCACTAGCGGCTTCTCTCATGATGGCAAGTATTACGGTGGGTGAACAAATTACTGTCGAGCAATTGATAGAAAAGCGAATAATTATGAAGATATCCAAGGAAATGATTCTGCATCTACTACTATTACTCCACACATCGACCGACTCCTACCTCAACTAGAGTATTAAGTTCATGAAGAATAGAGTAACACATTAGGTAAGATGACATGATGTAGAGGGATAAACTCAAGCAATATGATGAAAACCCCATCTTGTTATCCTGATGGCAACAATACAATACATGCCTTGCTACCCCTACTTTGGCGCTGGGTGAGGACACCGCAAGATTGAACCCAAAACTAAGCACTTCTCCATTGCAAGAATTACCAATCTAGTTGGCCAAACCAAACCAATAACTCGAAGAGACTTGCAAATATATGGAACCATGCATATAATAATTTAGAAAAGACTCAAATAATATCGATGGATAATCTGAACATAACCCCACAATTCATCAGATCTCGACAAACACACCACAAAAGAGTATTACATCGGACAGATCTCCATGAGGATCATGAAGAACATGGTATTGAAAAGCAAAGAGAGAGAAGAAGCCATCTAGCTACTAGCTATGGACATGAAGGTCTGTGGTGAACTACTCACGCGTCATCGGAGGGGCAATAGAGTTGATGTAGATGCCCTCCGTGATCGAATCCCCCTCCAGCAGATTACCAGAAAAGGCTCCAATATTGGATCTCTTGAGAACGGAAGCTTATGGCTGCGGAAAAGTGTTTCCGTGGCTCTTTCTGATGTACAGGGAATATTTGGGAATTTATAGGCCAAAGATTAGGGTTAGGAGGGGTGTTGTGGGCCCACAAGCCTACAGGGCATGCCCTACCCCCCTGGGCGCGCCCCTAGGGCTTGTGGCCCCATGGTGGCTCTCCTGCCTTGGTCTCCAAGCTTGGTGGTTTCCCTCCGGTCCAGAAAAAATCATTCTGAAGGTTTTATTCCGTTTGGACTCCGTTTAATATTCCTTATCTGCAATTCTCAAAAACAAGGAAAAAACAGAAACTGGCACTAGGCTCTAGATTAATAGGTTAGTCCCAAAAATAATATAAAATAGCAAATTAATGCATATAGAACACCCAAAACAGATAATATAATAGCACGGAACAATCAAAAATTATAGATACGTTGGAGACGTATCAGCATCCCCAAGCTTAATTCCTGCTCGTCCTCGAGTAGGTAAATGATAAAAATAGAAAATTGATGTGGAATGTTACCTAACATATTTATCCATGTAATATTCTTTATCGTGGCATGAATATTGAGATCCGTAAGATTCAAAACAATAGTCTAATATTGACATAAAAATAGTAATACTTCGAGCACACCAATAAGGCAGTCGTGTCCTTTCGAAATAACATGGCCTTAGAAAGTTATCCCTACAAAATATATGGTCTAGCTATGCTCCATCTTGCCCACACAAAGTATTTAAATCATGAACAACCCCAATGAACAAGTCAAGCAATTGTTTCAAACTTTTGGTGTTCTCAAACCTTTTCAACTCTCACGCAATACATGAGCGTGAGCCATGTATATAGCACTATATGTGGAATAGAATATGGAGGAGGTGCAAGGATAAAGGGAGAAGATAGTCTCACATCAACTAGGCATATGAACGGTCTATGGAGATGCCCATCAGTAGATATCAATGTGAGTGAGTAGGGATTGCCATGCAACAAATGCACTTAGAGCTATAAGTTTATGAAAGCTCAAAAAGAAAACTAAGTGATCGTGCAAGATGAATATCCACTAGTTATATGAAAGTGACAAAATAGGAGACTCTCTATCATGAAGATCATGGTGCTACTTCGAAGCACAAGTGTGGAAAAATATAGTATCAATTGTCCCTTCTCTCTTTCTCTCATTTTTTTTATTTTGGTGGGCATCTTTGGCCTCTTTTATTATTATTTTTGTTTAGGCTTCGCTGGCCTCTTTTATTATTTGTAAATTTCGGATACTCATCCCAACTTTTGAGGGAGTCATGGCTTCCATCATCCTTTTCTCTCACGGGACAATGCTCTATTAATGTGAAATCATCACACTTTTATTTACACAAAAAGAAAATTACAACTCGATACCTATGCGAAAGTATGACTCTATATGCAAGATGAAAGTGATGGTGCATGTCATGAAAATCTACATGGTGGAAGTTGCATGGCAATATATCTTGGAATGGCTATGGAAATGCCATAATAGGTAGGTATGGTGTCTATTTTGAGGAATATTTGCTGGCTGTTTTGAGGAAGGTGGGTTTGATGTATCGGAGAAAGTTGTGCGATACTAGAGAGGCTAGCAAAGATGGAAGGGTGAGAGTGCGTATACTCCATGGACTCAACATTAATCATAAAGAACTCACATACTTGTTGGAAAAGTCTATTAGTTATCAAACAAAGCATTAGACTCATGCTCCTAATCGCACGCTCCCGACCCTCACACAAAGGTTGACAATCATTAAACAAATCATGCTCTAACTTCGTTACATACCGGTTCACCATACGTGCATGCTACGGGAATCACAAACTTTAACACAAGTATCACTAGCATGACTCTCATATTACCATCTCTATTATCTCAAAACTATATGCAAGGAATCAAACTTCTCATAGTATTCAATGCACTTATATGAAATTTTTTATAATATCCCTCTTGGATGCCCATTATATTAGGAATAAATTCATAACCTAAAAAAGTTATGCTATTTTAAGAAACTCTCAAAATAATATAAGTGAGGTACGAGAGTTCAATGATTTCTATAAAATATAAGACCACCATGCTCTAAAAAGATATAAGTGAAGCACTAGAGCAACATTGTCTAGCTCAAAAGATATATGTGAAGCACATAGAGTATTCTAATAAATTCACGATTCAGCGTGCCTCTCTCAAAATATGTGTGCAGCAAGTATGATTGTGGCAAACTAAAAGGCAAAGACTCATATCATACAAGACGCTCCAAGCAAAACACATATCATGTGGTGAATAAAAATATAGCCTCAAGTAAATTTACCGATGGATTGACGAGGAAAGAGGGGATGCCTTCCGGGGCATCCCCAAGATTAGGCTTTTTGGTATCCTTTAATATGGCTTGGGGTGCCTTGGGAATCCCCAATCTTTGGCTCTTGCCACTCTTTATTCCATAGTCTATCAAATCTTCACCCAAAACTTGAAAACTTCACAACACAAAACTCAACAGAAAACTCATGAGATCCGTTAGTATAAGAAAAATAAATCACCACTTTAGGTACTGTTGCGAACTCATTCTTTATTTATATTTGTGTAATACGTACTGTATTATAATTTTTCCATGGCTCATACCCCCCGATACAACCCATAGATACATCAAAATAAGCAAACAATACAAAGAAAACAAAATCTATCAAAAACAGGACAATCTATAGAAATCTATAAACTTAGAATAGTTATAAAAATCTAAACATTCTTAAAATTTTGGAAAATCAGGGAAGTTTGTATATAAATCTTGTGTAAAAATTTGAGATCAATTTGTCGCTCTGAAAAATTTAGAAAATTCCTGGACTTAGCACAAAAGTTTCTGTTTTTCAGAAAGATCAAATCAACAACTACCATAGATCACCCCAAAGGTTTTACTTGGCTCAAACACTTATTAAAACACCAAAAAAATTACTACAGAAGTAATATTGTGCAAAACAGACCAAAATAGAAGCAAAAAACAGAAAGCAAAATAAAATTGGGTTGCCTCCCAACAAGCGCTATTGTTTAAAGCCTTTTAGCTAGGCATGATGATTCCAATGATGCTCACATAAAAAGTAGTAACTGAAGCATGCAAGAGAGCACCATGAATCTCGTGACAAGCACTTTTAAGTCTAACCCACTTCCTATGCATAGGGGTTTTGTGATCAAACAATTTATGGGAGCAAGAATCAACTAGCATAGGAAGGCAAAACAAGCATAATTCAAAACTTTGAACACATAGAGAGGAAACTTGATATTATTGAAATTCCTACAAGCATATGTTCCTCCCTCATAACAATTTTGTGTAGCATCATCAAGGAATTTCACAATATAACTATCAAATAAAGCATTATTTCCATCATCAATTATAGCAAACGTGTCATCATTAAAACTTGGGGAACGAAGAATATCTTATTCATCAAGCATAGCATCCCCAAGCTCGTCATTTTGCATATCATTAGCATCATGGATATTCAGAGAATTCATACTAACAAAATGGCAATCATGCTTTTTATTCAAGGAACTATCATGAATCTCCTTACAAATTTCTTCTTTCAACACTTCATCAAAATTTTCAAATTCATGATTTTCAAACAGAACTTCATAGAGATAATCAAGTGCACTCAACTCACTAGAAATTGGTTCATCATAAATTGGTCTTTTGAAAATATTAGCAAGTGGATGAGGATCCATGTCAATAGATTTTTAGCAAGCAAAGATGCAAGCAAATAGAAGGCACATGGAAAGACAAGCAAACATAGCAACGAAAAGTCGAACAGAAGAAGGGCGAATAAAAAGGCAAATCTTTTTGGAAAATTGTTTTAGAAGTGGGGGAGAGGGAAACGAGAGGAAAATGGCAAATAATGTAATTGCAAGAGATGAGTTTGTGATGGGTACTTGGTAGGCTTAATGTAGATCTCCCCGGAAACAGCGCCATAAATCCTTCTTGCTACTTGTCGAGCATGGTTTCCGTGAAGACGAATGGGTGATGCAGCAAAGTAGATAAGTATTTCCCTCAGTTGTTGAGAACCAAGGTATCAATCCAGTAGGAGATACAAGCAAGTCGCCAATAGGTGTACCTACACAAAGAATCAAACTCCTGCACCCAACGCTATAAAGGGGTTGTCAATCCTTTCACGGTTACTTGCAAGGATGAGATCTGATAGAGATATATTGCTTGAATGGAAAGTAAAACAAAAGGTAAAAATAACGCAGCAAAGTATTTTTTGGTATTTTTGGTTTTAGATCTAAAAGTATAATATGGAAAATAGACCCGGGGGCCATAGGTTTCTCTAGAGGCTTCTCTCATGATGGCAAGTATTACGGTGGGTGGACAAATTACAGTCGAGCAATTGATAGAAAAGCGAATAATTATGAAGATATCCAAGGTAATGACTATGCATATAGGCATCGCGTCCATGTCAAGTAGACCGAAACGATTCTACATCTACTACTATTACTCCACACATCGACCGACTCCTGCCTGCATCTAGAGTATTAAGTTCATGAAGAACATAGTAATGCATTAGGTAAGATGACATGATGTAGAGGGATAAACTCAAGCAATATGATGAAAACCCCATCTTGTTATGCTTGATGGCAACAATAAGATACATGCATCGTTACCCCTACTTTGTCACTGGGTGAGGACACCGCAAGATTGAACCGAAAACTAAGCACTTCTCCCATTGCAAGAATTACCAATCTAATTGGCCAAACCAAACCGATAACTCAAGGAGACTTGCAAAGATATGAAATCATGCATATTAGAATTCAGAAAAGACTCAAATAATATTCATGAATAATCTGAACATAAACCCATAATTCATCGGATCTCGACAAACACACCGTAAAAGAGTATTACATCTGATAGATCTCCATGAAGATCATAAAGAACATGGTATTGAAAAGCAAAGAGAGAGAAGAAGCCATCTGGATACTAGCTATGGACCCGAAGGTCTACGGTGAACTACTCACGCATCATCGGAGGGGCAATGGAGTTGATGTAGATGCCCTCCGTGATCGAACCCCCCTCTGGCAGATTACCGGAAAAGGCTCCAAGATTTGATCTCTCGGGAACGGAGGCTTCTGGCGGCAGAAAATTATTTTCGTGGCTCTTTATTATATACGGGGAATATTTGGGAATTTATAGGCCAAAGATTAGGGTTAGGAGGGCTACTGTGGGCCCACAAGCCTGCAGGACACGCCCTACCCCCCTGGGCGTGCCCCTAGGGCTTGTGGCCCCACGGTGGCTCTCCTGCCTTGGTCTCCAAGCTTGGTGGTTTCCTTCCGGTCCAAAAAAATCATTTCAAAGGTTTTATTCCGTTTGGACTCCGTTCAAAATTCTTTATCTGGAATTCTCAAAAATAAGGAAAAAACAGAAACTCGCACTAGGCTCTAGATTAATAAGTTAGTCCCCAAAATAATATAAAATAGCATATTAATGCATATAAAACATCCAAAACAGATAATATAATAACATGGAACAATTTAAAATTATAGATACGTTGGAGACGTATCAATGGGCGATCGCCGTGGTGCAACGGTTTTTGAATCGACACCGAATCAGGTGTTGTTCCTTCAGTTTAATTTACTTAGCGTAGATCGATTCTTTTTTGTTGGTTTCTTCTACTGTCCTGCGCTATTTTGTCCGCACGAGAATCTTTAGACAATGCCGAGTGCGGTCGTGAGCTATTTATCCTAAGGAAAAACATCCGCAGAAGACCATGATGCGCTTGCAAATCTTCGGGAGGCTCACGTGGTTATGCTGGCACGCCGTCTGGTGGCCGAGCCCTGCGGCAGGATTTCATCAATTGGATCGATCCGTGCATTGTTTTGTACATGGTCCTTGGGAGAGCCCCAAGGTGCCGC
This sequence comes from Hordeum marinum, assembly GCA_022496015.1. NCBI lineage: Eukaryota > Viridiplantae > Streptophyta > Magnoliopsida > Poales > Poaceae > Hordeum > Hordeum marinum. The sequence continues at coordinate 311,792,710 of CM039673.1, forward strand.
AGCTTTCTCAACAACGCTAAAGGATCAATGGAGTTCCTTCTAGTTCCACATCACGTGAACCATCAGGGAAGTCAATTAAATTCTTAATTAGTATTATTAATTTGTGTGCTATGCGGTTTTAAAGATTTAATCAGTACCCACTATGCCTTGTGTTTTTGCCTTACTAATTCACGTCAAGAACAAGGCTAACATTTGATTTTTGTTGTTCTTTGTCAAATTGCCGTCAAAACTTCTCATGAAGGCTAGTCTTGTTTAACACTTGGACCCGGAAGAATTACCTCTTCTCCCTGCTACTTGCATTATTTTTACAGAGATATTTTATCAAACCTGGTGTGTGGCATCGAACCAGCCAGCCTCTTACGGATTTTTGACCTATGTCGAGATCAATTTTGCGCCGGATAACCGACCTTGACTATGTGACACCGCTACCTCAATGAGCAAACGTCAATATCTCGCCTTTGCCGACCTCTGTGTTCAGGACATATTTATCAATTATTTATTTCGTGTGAACTAATTGCGCAAAGAAATTTTTTGCTTCGGTTTTCCACCATCTTATGCATGAAGATAAATCAAGTACAATCGAACTATGTTGTTACCTCGGCCAGCAGACCGAGAGTTCGGACAAGTAAGCCCAAATCATCGCCCAGGGATCGTCACAGATATGAGACGACTAGGTGATATTTTTATGAGCTAGATCTGCCAAACATGAATTCTCTCTTTTGTAAAATCCTTGTTGTCGTGTAGTATAACCTTGTTTGCACTCGAATCTTCAATCCAGATTGTGTGGCGGCCACCGGCCGAGGAGTCGTGCCACTCCCATGCACCATGGAAAGTCCTGATAAAGTGCGCACATGCATACGATAGCCCAGGAATGAACGATTTGCTGCACAGGCCAACCAAAAAAAACATTCAAACAGTGACAAACCAGCCGATGAATCCCGCAGGACCATGTGCAACATCGCACATGGGGGCGGATACGAGTTTGTCTAACCATAGCCACAAGGAGCTTTGATCTTTCTATTTCTTTATTATTTAATTAATCTTGAAGGTGCTTTGGGGTAAATATTTTGCTTCTATGGCTACATCCTATCGTGGGAATGAACACCTATGGGATCATGGGGATCCCTTTCGGTTCGGCAAGGGCCAGGCTCGTACAAAGAGCCGGTCTGATGAACAACATGCGGGGATCTTTACCCAGGTTCGGGCCGCATGGATGCGTAAAACCCTACTCCTGCTTGGTGGTATTGAGAGTGTTCTTAGGGTTCTTGCTACAGGGACGCTTCAAGCAACTGCCACGTGTGTGTGCTAGAAACTCCCAAAAGTCGAAAAGTCCTCTACCGTATCGCCCTGGGCCTCCTTTTATACTCTAAAGGGGATCCCAAAGTGGCGTACAGTGCATACATGGGGTGTACAGAGCTATAGTGCTATCATACCTAACACTGACAGCGTAGGACATGCGCATTTAATGCACCATCAGGCATCTCTGTCCATCAGTAGGATGGGACGGGAGCCCGCCCCATCGGTACCGTTTAACTCCCTCCGACGTTGACGCCGCGACATGTGTCCAGGTGGATCAACACCTGGCCCGTGCGATGGCGGGGTCTTGCCGGGGCCTCGCCTTGCTGGTGCCTTGTCTTGCCGGGGCCTTGCTCTATGTGGGGGTTCAATAGCCCTCCCGGAAAGACCTTGCCGGTGGTCTTGATTCTCCTGCATTGGTATGTGGCAAGTCCCTGCTGGGCCTCGCTACTAGGGTGGCTACTACTGCCCGTGCATGAGTGAGGGGCACTAGAGAGCCCAAAACTCTAGTGCACCGACAGGAGCCCCTAGACCTGGGTCACACACACGTGGCGAGGTGCTGGTTGGCTAGGCCCAATTAGTGCACGGGCACATGTGGCAGGGCCTTGCGGTTGTGATAATTGCGCTTGCTGCGCTTCCCCATGATGTCCATTCAATGCAGGATGTGGGATACGTGCGCGGTGTAGCCTTCAATTTTTTAATTACCGCGCCAAGTCATTTTCGCCACGTACGCCGCATGCATAGCGGGGAGACAGCAATGGGGCCCGTGATTTAAAGTCCCTGGGAAAAGCAGTAACCACAGCGCCATGGATTGGACCAACAGGGCGGTTGTTGTTCGCTCCGTGACTGAGGACGCCGCTATTGGAGGAGGCGGGTGGCGTCCTTTGGAGTGGGGGAGAGCCGGCCCCCGCGCTTCCCCCTATAAATTGGGGTTAGCGAGGGCGATACTCATTCATCCTCCTTCCATCTTCCCAGTGCAAACCTCCATAGTTCGCCCTCCCACATCTTCGCAGCTTCCGAGCAGCGCTCGCCCCCAGCCATGACCAGGGGGCAAGGACGTCCACCGAACTCAGCTTCAAGAAGAAGCTGTCGTCTGGATCATGCCACCACTTCGCGGTGGAGGCAGAGGGCGGCCCGAGCGCGCGTGGTGGGAGAGGCGCGAGGGGTCACAGCCGCCATGGAGGCCGAGGTTGGGGGAGGCAGAGTGCTGCTCCACCCCCTCCTATGATGCTTGTCCTCTCCATTGAGGAGACCCACGCCGAGGGGACGACGCTGGTTTTCATCCTTGAGCTAGCTGGTCCCCCCCTGGAGTCACCTACGCCTCCCCCGTCGCTTCGCTAGGACAATGGAAGACAACGAGCTGTCCGTCCTATGGTTACGGGCGCATGATTGTTGCAATGGCGTTACGCGGGTGGTCGTCGAATACCCGGCAAGTCGCATCATGTTCCTCAGGCGCGGCTGGAAGACCTTCACCCGCGCCCATAACCTCTAGGAAGGGCATGTCCTTCGTTTCAAAATGACGGAGGCCAATCTACTCTCCGTCAAGATTTATGGGCTCTCAGGCGTCCGTCTCAGCTGCTGTGAAGAGAGCTTGAGCGACACCGATAGCTCCCCCTCGAGCAACAACGACAAAGAGGACAGTGTCGGTGAGAGCGATGACAAGTCTCGGCAATAGGTCGTCAAGCCAGAATATGACGACCTGAGCTCTGACTGATCGGCAGCTGCACCGTCATCGCCATCCTCGCTCCTCTCCTCCTCCTGGCAGGCCGGGCCTCCTGGGTTTCCCCTGCACCTCTCCTCGGCACAATGCTGGCCTAGGAGGGTCTAGGTTCTTGCCCGCCCATCTGGCAGGCCTGCTCCTCCATGCAGTGTTGGTCCAGAGGGGCCCGGCCGAGCTTCTTTTGGGGGCCTCTCATACTCGGCCTTTTGCTTCTTGGCAAGATGCTCAACTTCCTGGCAGTCTTGAAGATCATGGCCTTTGGTGCAATGGATCTTGCAATACTGCTTGCTAGAGCCTTCTGGCTTGTCGGCAGCCGCCATGGCATGGAAGGAGGCGCACCCAGAAACATCATCACCGGGGCCATCGACCTTGCCCTTCCTGGCGGCATCAGGGTTGCCGGATCCCTCGACGACAAGTACGGTCTTGCTCTTGCGCTTCTAGTTTCGCCGCTAGCCCTTCCTTGTCTAGGTAGTGGTGTCTTCATCTTCAGAGTCGACCCCTGCGCTGGTGTCTTCTCCGGGGAGTCTCCTCCCTTCCTCACCTTGAGCACATTTGTCTGCCAAAGCATAAAGCTTGGCGACGTCCCTGACTCTATTCATCGCCAGCTCTTCCCGCATCATGTGGTTGCGCATGTTTTGATGGACATGCTGATAACAGCGGCATGATCAATGTTTGGGATGTTGTGATGCACGCGGCGGAACCTTTGGATGTATTTGCGTAAAGTTTCGTCCTCCTTCTGAGGGATGATGTGTATATCACTTTCGTGGCGAGGAGCTTGGTGACTTCCTGTGAAGGTGCCAACAAACTCGTGGCACAAGTCTGCCTAGGAGGCGATGGACCCCTCTTGCAAGCACATGAACCATGACCTGACGTTGGGCTTAAGCACCAATGGTAAGTAGTTGGCGAGTATCTTGTCGTCGCGGCCCCCAGAAGCTTGCACCGCAATGGTGTAAATGCTCTGGAACTCCGATGGATGAGTCTTATCGTCATACTTCTCTGGGACTTCTGGGTTAAACGTGCGGGAGTTGGGCCACTCGACTTGCCGCAGCTCGTGGGTAAACACTGGACAACCCACCTCGTAAGGTAGGCTGACAGGAAACCCCGGCGTAAACTTGTCTATAGTGGGCCCCGCTCGCCTATCATACTAGAGGCGCGCTTCCCATCGCCGCTCGATTGCAGTTCAAGTGTCTTCCTTTCCATGTTCTCAAAGAACTTGACGCTGATCGTGGCGTGTCCGTGGGTCACACGATGCCATCGAGTAGCCATCGTAAGCATCGGTCCGTCGAGTCGATGACCAGCGCCGTTGTTGTGGAGGAGAGTGCACCGAGGTCGTGCCGCCTCCGGCCCTCTCACCATTGGCTTGAGCCGGCTCGGTGGACCGAAACTTATTTGCGAGGCTGAGGAGGCTCTGAATGGTGGCTCTCCATTTGTCGAGCTTCTCCGCAACAGGAGGGAAGTTTAGGAGTAGCTACGCCTGCACCATCGCGTCCTCCAACGTGGTCGATAGCGACGGCATGAGGAACGCGAGGTGCTCTGACTCCTAACCGTGTTAGAAGGAGCACCACCGCGGTCCCGCGTCGGCATGCCACTCCCGCTTGCATGTTGGTGAGCATGCTGGTCCCACGCATCTTTGGAATGATGCGTAGGAGCTTTCCTGTGTGGACGTTGAGAATTGCGGGAGTCGTGGCGCAGCTCTCCGCGCGCGTTGTGAGAAGGTGGCGTCATAAGCGCTGGCGTGGGTGCCCTACAAGATACCCTTCTGCCCCCAGAGTTTGCCGTACCACCCGTAGGCGGTACCGCTCCGTCCTGAGACCCAGGGGCGCGGGGGTTCCCGCCGCCGCTTACTTGGCCTTGATCACCGGAGCATCGTGGAAGTTCCGAACCTCCGCCTCCTCCTCCTCCACCCGCATCTACGTCGTCCCCTGTCTACGCAGATACAGGGACGGGGACGTTGATGGGACAACTGCTGTCAGGCCCTTCTTCTTGGGGGCCATGGTGATGATGAGTGTGAAGAAACTAGTGTGTTGATTACCAGAATGGGTTTGCACAACCTAGCGTCACCCCTACCTGGTGCGCCAAAGATGTCGTGGGAACAAACACCTATGGGATCATGGGGATCCCTTTCGGTTCAGCGAGGGGCAGGTCATACAAAGAGCCGGTCCGATGAACAACACGCGGGGATCTTTACCCAGGTTCGGGCCGCACGGATGCATAAAACCCTACACCTGCTTGGTGGTATTGAGAGTGTTCTTAGGGTGCTTGCTAGACGGACGCTACAAGCAACTGCCACGCGTGTGTGCTAGAAAGTCCCAAAAGTCGAGAAGTCCTCTAACGTATCGCTCTGAGCCTCCTTTTATACTCTGAAAGGGATCCCTACAGTGGCGTACAGTGCGTACACGGGGTGTATAGAGCTATAGTGCTATCATACCTAACACTGACTGAGTAGGACAGACGCATTTAATGCACCGTAAACCATCTCTGTTCATCAGTGGGACGGGACGGGAGCCCGCCCATCAGCACCACTTAACCCCCTCCGACGTTGATGCTGCGACACACGTCCAGGTGGATCGACACCTGGCCCATGCGCTTGCAGGGTCTTGCCGGGGCCTCGCCTTGCCGGTGCCTTGTCTTGTCGGGGCCTTGCTCTATATGGGGGTTCAATAGGCCTCCCGGCAAGGCCTTGCCGATGGTCTTGATTGTCCTACGTTGGTATCTGGCAAGTCCCTGTTGGACCTCGCTGCCAGGGTGGCTACTACTGCCCGTGCACGAGTAAGGGGCACTAGAGAGCCCAAAACTCTATTGCACCAACACATCCCGATCAGGTGCTATTCTTCTTGTTAATTTTGTGTAGTATAAACTATTTGTGCGATCATATTTTCTATCAGTTTGCACTATTATATGTATTCAAATTGCAGTATGGCCTATATAATGGTACAATCAGCTTCCTGTCCACGATCTGATGAATGCCGTATTGGGAATACGGACTGTCGATGACCCGAGTCGACATCTACCTTGGCGTCCAGGCCATATCTCTCTAATTATTTACCTTACTTAAATTAATTAAGTAGTGGAAATTCCTTTAATGCACTTATATTATCATTATTTATTATTATTTTCGTCTTGCACTATTTTATGTGTGCAGGTAATCAACTTCGGTTTCCTCATGCGGTCGCCTCGACGTCGTCATCCTGCCTCCGTCGACAAAGTTGTGTTGTCACCTTGGTGTGCCATCCTTCATCAAACAGACGTCTGCAGCGTCGACCTGCTTCAGCTCGTCGGCTGACGTGGAGGCTTCGACATCTCCCCCTCGATTTGCTCCGACACCTTGGTTGGATCGGGGGCTTTGCCATCTCTTCATCAACCTATTCCGGAGACTTTGATGTCACCAGCCGACTAGCTCCGTCATGTTAGCTGGACCGGGGAGGGGGCTTTGCCTTGCCACATCGATCGGGCTGGATCGCCACATCATCAAGCCGAGCTCTTCGCTCGATCCATCGCAAGCTCGACCCACATCGTCAACACCGAGCACATTAACCTGCCAAGTGGCTTTCATGCTCAAAATTTTAAATTTTTGTTCGGTTCGACCAAACATTATATTTATGTTAAATAAAAAAGTTTGTTTGTTAAAAACACTTCCTTTTCCCATGATAACTGGGGACTTCGTCGTCATGCTGCCGAACTACTTTGTCTCCTCGCCTGGACCGGGGGCTTTGCCTCGCCGCAACAACCATGTTGCGTTGCCACTTCTCGACCCGAGCTCTTCGCTTAGTTACCTCGAGCTTGGGGACTGGGACCTTGGCCAGGCTAAGGACTATGTCTTTGTCTCGCCATAACCCCGGACTGCACTGAGCACATTAACCAGCTAAGTCGTTTTCGTGTTGAGCTCTCTTTAGAATTTTACTTTTTGTTCGGTTCAACCAAACATTGTAATTTTTTTAAACAAAAAATTGTTTGTCAAAAACAATTTCCTTTCCCCAAAGTTAACTGGGGGCTCTTAAATTTATATGACTCATTTTATAATAAATGTTTTTTCTTCTTGGTCGTTGCAAAGTCTTTAACTACTACTCCTTTTTTCGACGCAAGTGTTTTTTCAATAGCCGGACAATCGAGTTTCTCTCTAGAGCCGCTCGCATTTAGTTTGCTAAACTGGCCTTGGCGAAAAACTCCACCTTTGGGATATGGAGGTTGATGGCAAAGGGTGACCCGCTTGAAGTCTGGAAATCAGATGTATCTTGTTAAAGCACAACCGAAGCATAAATTAAATTTTAGACCAATTCCGGATTCGCACAATTTTATTTTATACAAACATAAAGTTTTTTGAATAAGTTTTTTGGTTTTTCTGAGCATAACTCTTGCAGTACGACGCAAGATGCATTTCATGCATCGACAATATTAAAGGGGGTCTGCTATTAGCACCGAACCCACCAAACACCGAGGTACTCCATGCAGTCTTCGGCAAAATGTCCTCGGTATTTCACATTTATATGCATTGATTTCGAGTTCTGTCTTTGGTCTATAGCTTGATTGCTCGACTCTTGTGCTTACCCCTTACGTTTACACTTTGTTCGGCTAAGGGGTAAAGGGAGAACCACTATGATTGTCACTTCCGGTTTAACTGGTTAAGTGCCTCAGTTGGAGAAAGGCGAAAGCTGACTTTCACAACAGGCGTAAATCGATCAGTGAACCGTAGGTGGTGTTCAACCAGATATAGTCGATCGAGGTTATTCGAGTAAAACAAAGGGCCTTTCTTTCTTGAAAAGGCCAAGTTGTGGGTGGTTCGACCTCGAATAATCCGAGAAGTCGACATATACCAGGGGCTATTAAGTTGCCCCCAAACATATGATCCTTGACTAAATGAAAGTTATAAAGCCCGAATATCTGATTGCCTTGTATCCACTAACACAACCGCCTCCGCACACCGAGACGTCGGCTAAGGGTTGCCTTGTTTGTATGGAAACACCATGTGTAGCATCTACAACGGGGTGGAAGCCGACGATAGGCCACTTTCAAATTATAAACAGTCACAAAGGAGTCAAAATAGCATATAGCATAAAAGCATTTGTATTTAAAATGCAAGTGTTTTCTTCCGTAATCATTGTTATAAAGCCAAAAATTTGCATCAATTTGACTTAAGATTTGGGCCAACCTGGGTCGCCTAGCTCCTGTGTTTACCCCCTATGTTCCCGATTGTTCGGCTAGGGGGTAAAGAGAGCACCTGTGTGATTGTTACTTCCGGGTCATCCGAGTTAGTACCTCAGATTGGGTGAATCCGAAAGCTAGCCATCTTTAGAAAATTATTGGTCGGCAATGCCGGAAGTAAATTTTTTTGGGTCAATAAAGACCACAGAGTTCGGGAACTTTCCCTGAACTAAATACTCAATATTTTCCTCCCACATTAATCGGAGTTGAGGTTTCACGATCATGGTCAAAACGATATCCTGGGAAAAGGAACTTATACATGAACTATCTTTCCAAATATGTTTCTTATGTTAAATAAGTAATATAACATATCTCTTCGCATACCTTTGTTTATAAAACCGTATGGCCGGATTGCCTTGTTTCTCATAAATCTTTGTCCTTATAAAGGCTTTATAAAGTAGAAAATAAAGTATGAAATTCTTATTTAAAGTATTGAGGTAACATAATATTGGCAAGCTGAACTTGGTGGCATTGAAGAAGAATCGGTAGTACCGAAGATCTAGGGTTTGGAAGGGTTCAGTGTGAGGTAGGAATCGGTGGGACCGAGTGGGAAATATTGGTAGCACCGATTTTCATTATTGGCTTGGACATACTTTTATGGAAGAGTTTGTGGGTGTTTTGGGTGACTGTCACTTGTGCACGTGGAGCATTTTGTTCACCAACAATGCCTTACCCCCTTTTAATAGTATTGGTTTTCGTATGGACTCACCTTGATTTCTCACAAAGTAAAAAGTAGAGTCCTCTTGCTTGAAGCTTTGCCAATCCTTTTCCTTGCATCTAGGGGTCTCTCCACAATCCATTTGCTAATCCATCATTGAACTTTTCCTGAAATATACATAGTGGAAACATTAGTCCAATGAGATATATGTTGTTATTAATTACCAAAACCACCAAGGGAGCAAATGTGCTTTCCATCTCCCCCTTTTGGCAATTGATGACAACATATAAATCAAAGCTTCGACATATGATATAATCAATGAATATAATCATCGCTTTGAGAAGTATGTGATAAGAAAGAGATCCCCTTAAATTTGTGCATTATTTTGAATTTGCATTAATATGCAAATGCACAATCGATTAGGTACATGGGGCTCTCTTCCATGTCACCCATAACTTGGTGGTGTGCGAGAAAAATATGAAAGAATATCATAGCACAACACAATCAAGCAAAGTGAATGATCATCACATAAGCATCATATATATAGGAAATAGTAGCCACACACATCAAGTGTATGATTAAACACCAACAAAGTTTAACACAAACATGCCAAAAGATATCAAAGTTTTGAAAAGCGATAAAAAGCAGCTCTCTCTCTCGAAGCCCTAATGATCTATACAACTTCTCCCTCTTTGGCAACAAGTTACCAAAAAGTTTAAATGTATAGAACGAAACGCTCTTTTGGGGCTGACCTCCTCCGGTAGCTGATGAAGGAGTCGATAAAACGACATCAGTGAAGACTTCAGAAGATGACATGGACAAAGTTGGAGCAGCAACTGGAGGTGCTGGTGGAGCTGAGGAAGCTGAAGGGGCTGCAGCAGGTGCTGAAGAAACATGCCTCATCTCTGCAACTAGCACTGTAGGAGTCCTGGCTTAAGTCCTAAACTGAGTGGCTGTCCTAAGAGGTGCATTATGCTCATCATCATCTGTAGTGTGGGGACTGAGCATGCCATCAACTTCCTTCTTGAGCTCATTCATAGTCACTGTGAGCCCATCCACCTTGTTGTTTAGAATATGGAACTTGTTATCAATAATCCTTTCAAGGCTACCGTGGTTCTTCAAGATGTTCCCGATGTCCTTCTGCATACTATGCATAGAGATAAGGAGAAGATCCATCTGCTCACTTTGAGTCTTTGGCACCTGAGCACTAGTGTCTCTTGCTACCTGTGCCGGTGCCTGTGCTACTGCTGAGGTGGGATGATCTGGGTCCATCACCACAACATTGTCTGCTAGCTCTGGCAAGAGTGGCAAATGTGGTCGATCAAGTGCATATATGTCCTTCTACAACTAAGAGTTGATAAGCATCTGGATATATGGTGCATAACCACATGATCACTTTTGATCTGTAGAAATCCTCTTCACTGTCTCAACTATCAAATCCATCACTCTGAATCTGGTGTGTTGACCAAGATGGAGCAGCATGTTGATAGAGTAGCCTCTGACCATTTTCTCATCCCCAGACTGAGGCAACAAGGTGTGCCTCAAGATGGTGTTGATCGTGCATAGAATAGCCTAGAGGAAGTAAATGAATCCAAGCTTGTGAGACTACATATTTGTAGCTGTGATCTCCTTGTACATGTTCTTCATGGCATTGTGAGTTGCCTTGGGATCAAAGTACACATCAAGGTCACCTTCTTCCACTTGTGGGGCTCCTAAGATGGAAGCTCACTCCTCAACTGTGGATTCATACCTGGTGCCTTCTGTCATCCATACAATTCTACCATCTCCATAGAAATGAGAAGTGGAGTAGAATTGCATGATCATCTCATCATTCCAAGCAATGAACTCCTTACCAACAAAATCATCAATACCAATGTAGTGGAAGTTATCTTGCACAATTGGAAAGTTATCTTGGTTCTCCTTGATGTACTTCCAGTCCACATACCTCATGTCACTCACTACAGGTCTCTTGTCAAGCCGAACTGTTTCATGTAAGTCTTGTTGTTCCTTTGTGTAGAACCTATTGTCTACATATGTCTTTCTCCTCTGATAATATGGA